>OY821517.1:0-2972500 GCA_963682025.1 Cordilura impudica | reverse complement strand
TTTTATTTTTAATTTTTTATTTTTTCATTTTTAATTTTTTATTTTTTCATTTTTCATTTTTATTTTTCATTTTTAATTTTTTAATTTTTCGTTCTTCATTTTTTATTTTTTAATTTTTCGTTTTTCATTTTTCATTTCTTATTTCACATTTCTTATTTCACTTTTTTTATTTTTCATTTTTTATTTTTCATTTCTTATTTTTAATTTTTCATATTTTATTTTTAATTTTTCATTTTGAATTTCCATTTTTATACCCTATACCACTATGTGGTTTGGGTATAATGACTTTGTGCTGCTGTTTGTAACAACCAAAAATATTTGACCTAGACCCATCTTTAATTATACCGATCGAATCAGAATCACTTTCTGAGTTGATTTAACAATGTCCGTCCGTCCGTCCGTCCGTCCGTCCGTCTGTGTGTCCATGTAAAGCTTGTAATCAAACTGCAGGTCGCAAATATGAATATATTTTGACGAAATTTGGTATATAGGCTTTTATCGGCCATGGGATGAACGCTATTGAAATTGGTGAGAATCGGTCGATGTTCAGACCTAGCCCCCATACAAATTACCCATATGAAATCGACATAAATTGCCATAAGATCCAAATTGTCATATAGATCTTACTCAAATTGGGTTTGTATGCGTTCATTACATCCACTAATGAGTAGTCCAAAAATGATCCCTTTGACCCCATATAGAGCTGCTTCCCGATCTTCACTTAAATCTATTAAAAAACAAAAATATTGCACTGATTCTTCTCAAATTTTGTTTGTACATATTTTTGCAAAATACAAGAGACTTTACCAAACATCATCAGGATCGGTCCATTTTTGGACCTAGTCCCTTTATAGATATAGCATCCGATATGAACTTTTTCATGTTTGGTAAAGTCTCTTGTATTTTGCAAAAATATATACAAACAAAATTTGAGAAGAATCAGTGCAATATTTTTGTTTTTAATAGATTTAAGTGAAGATCGGGAAGCAGCTCTATATGGAGTCAAAGGGAGCATTTTTGGACTACTCATTAGTGGATGTAATGAAGGCATACAAACCCAATTTGAGTAAGATCTATATGACAATTTGGATCTTATGGCAATTTATGTCGATTTCATATGGGTAATTTGTATGGGGGCTAGGTCTGAACATGGACCGATTCTCACCAATTTCAATAGCGTTCATCCCATAGCTGATAAAAGCTTATATACCAAATTTCATCAAAATATATTCATATTTGCGACCTGCAGTTTGATTACAAGCTTTACATGGACACACAGACGGACGGACGGACGGACGGACGGACGGACATTGTTAAATCAACTCAGAAAGTGATTCTGATTCGATCAGTATAATTAAAGGTGGGTCTAGGTCAAATAGTTTTGGTTGTTACAAACAGCAGCACAAAGTCATTATACCCAAACCACATAGTGGTATAGGGTATAAAAATCCCACTCAAATTTGGTTTTTGCTTATTTTTAATGTCCAGTTAGTTGGGCCTAAGAGATAGGGTTTCTAAACGCATGGTATAGGGTATCATATAGTCGGTCTAGACCGACTATAATTTTCTTACTTGTTATTTTTCATTTTTATACCTTATACCACTATGTGGTTTGGGTATAATGACTTTGTGCTGCTGTTTGTAACAACCAAAAATATTTGAACTAGACCCATCTTTAATTATACCGATCGAATCAGAATCACTTTCTGAACTGATTTAACAATGTCCGTCCGTCCGTCCGTCCGTCTGTGTGTCCATGTAAACCTTGTAATCAAACTGCAGGTCGCAAATATGAACATATTTTGATGAAATTTGGTATATAAGCTTTTATCGGCCATGGGATGAACGCTATTGAAATTGGTGAGAATCGGTCCATGTTCAGACCTAGCCCCCATACAAATTACCCATATGAAATTGACATACATTGCCATAAGATCCAAATTGTCATATAGATCTTACTCAAATTGGGTTTGTGTGCGTTCATTACATCCATTAATGAGTAGTCCAAAAATTATACCTTTGACCCCATATAGAGCTGCTTCCCGATCTTCACTTAAATCTATTAAAAAACAAAAATATTGCACTGATTCTTCTCAAATTTTGTTTGTATATATTTTTGCAAAATACAAGAGACTTTACCAAACATGATCAGGATCGGTCCATTTTTGGACCAAGTCCCTATATAGATATAGCATCCGATATGAACTTTTTCATATCTGCAGCCAAAAAAATTAATAAAAATCCCACTCAAATTTGGTTTTTGCTTATTTTCTATGTCCAGTTAGTTGGGCCTAAGAGATAGGGTCTCTAAACGCATGGTATAGGGTATCGTATAGTCGGGCTAGACCGACTATAATTTTCTTACTTGTTTATTTTTCATTTTTTATTTTTTCATTTTTCATTTTTTATTTTTCATTTTTCGTTTTTCGTTTTTAATTTTTATTTTTATTTTTCATTTTTAATTATTCATTTTTCATTTTTTATTTTTCACTTTCCATTTTTATTTTTCATTTTTTAATTTTTCATTTTTTATTTTTTATTTTTTATTTATAATTTTTCGTTTTTCATTTTTCATTATTTATTTTTAATTTTTTATTTTTCATTTTTTATTTTTCATTTTTAATTTTTTCTTTTTTCATTCTTCATTTTTCATTTTTATTTTTTCATTTTTATTTTTCATTTATTATTCATTTTTCATTTTTTATTTTTCAATTTTCATTTTTATTTTCCATTATTCATTTTTCATTTTCAAACAGGTTATTTATTACATATCATAATTTTTTCACTAATGCACCGATTTTGTCTTACGTCTCACATGTTACGCTGTTTATCTGATTGTATTGTGAAAAAGAAATTTACCCCCTGCGCGTATGGATGTATACACATCAATAAACGATATACAAATTGAACATCATATGAAATGGCGTATCCCATAGAGTATAATATGGGCATGAATAAATTTTAATAATTTAAGTCATACTCCGATACAAATATGATCGAAAAAATAAGTTTTCAATATATTTTGTATTTGTTAAAAGGAAATTCAGTGAAAAATATTAATTTTTTTTGTACAGAGTATACAAATACTTGAAAACGTATTAGATTTGTTAAATTTCTTAAAGAATGTATTAGAAGTAATTTTGTGCGAATTCTATATTTCCTTTGAATAATTTTTATATACACCCCTGTTCTTGAAACCACTATCACAAAAAAAAACTCGTAAATGAAAAAATTCTTAAATGTACGAGTTTTTTGCTGTTCTCTAATTTCAATAAGAATATTTTTTTTCGTTTTAATTCACATAGAAAAGGCTTTGTGAAATCAAAACAAATGCCCTTTTTTTCTACTAAGCAGGTCTTAAGAGATAAAAAAACTAATTGATATTTAAATTCTAACATGTTTTTTATTGAACCTTGTCATTATTTTAAAAAATTAGACATTAATTTTATGAAAAAAAAAACGATTTTAAAAAACGTCTACATTTTGCGCTGATTTAAAAAAAAAACTCGTAATAAATGGTCGATGTTAATAAAACACACTTTTTGCGATGATGCTGTTCTATAACTATAATAAAAACTTTTTATTTACACAATCTATTTTCCATTATAATTTTTTCAATTATAACATATGTAGATTCTTTATGCACTAATTATTGCAAATAAAGGAATTAAAAAAATTTTTTTGATCAAATTTTTATTTTTATTTTTTTGCATATGTTCGAAACAGTAGTGATGACAGTCAAATCCAATTTATTTGAATATCGAAATTTTTTTTGGTGATGCCTAACTTTTTAAAAATAAAAAATTCATTTTTAACTGAATGAATTTGAAGAACAAAAACAATTAAATGAACAAATAAGTTGTTATTTTAAAAGAAAATATTTTTCTATATACTTTTTCTGTAAACTTAAGAAAAAACATGCACAAAATACTTAAAAGTTTTTTGTGAAACTGAATAAAGAACCATATGGCACCTCGGTTTCAAGATAACATATGTTCTTAACTCAAACATATTTTTCCATTAAATAAATAAAAAAGTGGTTTCAGGAAACCCAAAATTTCAATTTCATGTGATTTTAAATCCACTCTTATTCAAATAACAACGTTTGAAGAACAGGGCTGATAGTGTTATACGAGGGCGGTACCAGAACAACCCGACAACACAACAAATTTAGGAAAAATGTTCAACATAATCTCCTTTTAGCTCGATACTCTTTTCCTTGCGATATTCAATAGCTTCGATATTCTGTTTATAGTAAGAACTGTTTGGCTCCTTAAAATAGCCATCAACCGCAGACGCCACTTCTTCATCGTTGGCAAATCTTTTACCACCGAGCCATTTTTTTAAGTTTGAAAATAGAAAATAATCCGAGGGAGCTAAATCTGGCGAATAAGGTTCGTGATGAATCAATTCGAACTTTAATTCATTAATTTTGGATGTGGATGTGTGAACTGGTACAGTGGCTTGATGAAACAACACTTTCTTTTTCGCCAAATGCGTCCTTTTTCTTTAATTTCATCACTTAAATGTTGCAATAAGTTAAGAATCAGCGCCATTGATTGTTTTACCTTTTTGAAAAAAAAAAACAGACGCCATAACCTTGCCTGCAGATGGAATTGTCTTCTCCATTTTTGGACACGATTCTCCCATTTCAATCCACTATTTTGAATGTTCCTTTGTCGCAGGTGTAAAGTAGTGAACCCATGTCTCATCCAAGGTTACGAATCGACGCCAAAACTCGTCTTTATTGCGGTGAAACATCGCCAAACATTATTGAAACATCTTCAGGATGCTGTTTTTGTGCCATTGTGAGCAAACGCGACAAATATCTTGCGGATAGCTTTCTCATCTTGAAATATCCGGTCAATTTGCGACGATAGCACTTTTTGAAATGTCTATCACTTCAGCTAGCTTACGCACTTTCGGCCGCCGATCAACCAATACCATTTTCTTAACCGTTTCTGGCGTGGCCACCCCAATATTTTATAGTTGCAATTGAAGAAGCAGACTTCCCCAGAGTAGAATTGGTTGACCTGAGACTTTTCAAATGAATGTATTGAACAACATAACGATAACCAATTTTTTCCATGCTTGAAAATTCTCTGAGATCGTTTATTTTTAATGCTTCAAAACAAAAAAAAATAGTGAACAACATGGCACCTTGAAACTTAAAATATATGTTCATAAGGTTGCCACTTTTCTCCAAAACTATTTTTGATGTGTAAACATCTATACGCGCAGGGGCGTAAATTTCTATTTCACAATACAATCACAAAAACAGCGTAACTCATATCGGTGTGAGCTGAAGAAGATAACGCTGTGTGACTTATGATTGTATTGGTGAACAAATTATGATATGTTCTTTTCTAAACATTTTCCAATTGTCTTTCAAAAAACATCAATTGTATTTCAGAAACCATCAATATAATTTCAGAAAACATCATTTGAATTTTAGAAAACATAAATAGAATTTCAGAAAACATAAATATAATTTCGGAAAACATCATTCGAGTTTCAGAAAACATCAATTGAATTACAGAAAACATCAATAGAATTTCAGAAAACATCACTTGAATTTCAGAAAACATAAATAGAATTTCAGAAAACATCAATATAATTTCAGAAAACATCATTCGAGTTTCAGAAAACATCAATTGAATTTCAGAAAACATCAATAGAATTTCAGAAAACATCAACTGTATTTTAGAAACCATCAATATAATTTCAGAAAACATCATTTGAATTTCAGAAAACATAAATAGAATTTCAGAAAATATCAATATAATTTCAGAAAACATCATTTGAATTTCAGAAAACATAAATAGAATTTCAGAAAACATCAATATAATTTCAGAAAACATTATTCGAGTTTCAGAAAACATTAATTGAATTTCAGAAAACATCAACAGAATTTCAGAAAACATCACTTGAATTTCAGAAAACATAAATAGAATTTCAGAAAACATCAATATAATTTCAGAAAACATCATTCGAGTTTCAGAAAACATCAATTGAATTTCAGAAAACATCAATAGAATTTCAGAAAACATCAATTGTATTTCAGAAACCATCAATATAATTTCAGAAAACATCATTTGAATTTCAGAAAACATAAATAGAATTTCAGAAAACATCAATATAATTTCAGAAAACATCATTTGAATTTCAGAAAACATAAATAGAATTTCAGAAAACATCAATATAATTTCAGAAAACATCATTCGAGTTTCAGAAAAAATCAATTGAATTTCAGAAAACATCAATAGAATTTCAGAAAACATCATTTGAATTTCAGAAAACATAAATAGAATTTCAGAAAACATCAATATAATTTCAGAAAACATCATTCGAGTTTCAGAAAACATCAATTGAATTTCAGAAAGCATCAATAGAATTTCAGAAAACATCAATATAATTTTAGAAAACATCATTCGAGTTTCAGAAAACATCAATTGAATTTCAGAAAACATCATTTGAATTTCAGAAAGCATAAATAGAATTTCAGAAAACATCAATATAATTTCAGAAAACATCAATTGTATTTCACAAACCATCAATATAATTTCAGAAAACATCAATTGAATTTCAGAAAACATAAATAGAATTTCAGAAAACATCAATATAATTTCAGAAAACATCAATTGTATTTCAGAAACCATCAATATAAATAGAATTTCAGAAAACATCAATATAATTTCAGAAAACATAAATTGTATTTCAGAAACCATCAATATAATTTCAGAAAACATCAATTGTATTTCAGAAAACATCAATAGAATTTCAGAAAACATAAACTGTATTTCAGAAAACATCAATAAAATTTCAGAAAACATCAATTGTATTTCAGAAAACATCAATTGTATTTCAGAAAACATCATTTGAATTTCAGAAAACATAAATAGAATTTCAGAAAACATCAATTGTATTTCAGAAACCATCAATATAATTTCAGAAAACATCATTTGAATTTCAGAAAACATAAATAGAATTTCAGAAAACATCAATATAATTTCAGAAAACATCATTCGGGTTTCAGAAAACATCATTTGAATTTCAGAAAACATAAATAGAATTTCAGAAAACATCAATATAATTTCAGAAAACATCATTCGAGTTTCAGAAAACATCAATTGAATTTCAGAAAACATCAATAGAATTTCAGAAAACATCAATTGTATTTCAGAAAACATCAATTGTATTTCAGAAAACATAATTAGAATTTCAGAAAACATCAATTGAATTTCAACAAGTAAGAAAATTTTAGTCGGTCTAGACCGACTATACGATACCCTATACCATGCGTTTAGAAACCCTATCTCTTAGACCCAACTAACTGGACATAGAAAATAAGCAAAAACCAAATTTGAGTGGGATTTTTATTAATTTTTTTAGGGACTAGGTCCAAAAATGGACCGATCCTGATCATGTTTGGTAAAGTCTCTTGTATTTTGCAAAAATATATACAAACAAAATTTGAGAAGAATCAGTGCAATATTTTTGTTTTTTAATAGATTTAAGTGAAGATCGGGAAGCAGCTCTGTATGGGGTCAAAGGTATCATTTTTGGACTACTCATTAATGGATGTAATGAACGCATACAAACCCAATTTGAGTAAGAGCTATATGACAATTTGGATCTTATGGCAATTTATGTCGATTTCATATGGGTAATTTGTATGGGGGCTAGGTCTGAACATGGACCGATTCTCACCAATTTCAATAGCGTTCATCCCATGGCCGATAAAAGCTTATATACCAAATTTCATCAATATATATTCATATTTGCGACCTGCAGTTTGATTACAAGCTTTACATGGACACACAGACGGACGGACGGACGGACGGACATTGTTAAATCAACTCAGAAAGTGATTCTGATTCGATCGGTATAATTAAAGATGGGTCTAGGTCAAATATTTTTGGTTGTTACAAACAGCAGCACAGTCATTATACCCAAACCACATAGTGGTATAGGGTATAAAAAGCATTATTTGAATTGCTGAGAACATTAATTGTATTTCAGAAAACATCAATTGAATTTCAGAAAACAGCATTATCGACTTATTTTTTATGCACTGGAAAATATGATGTTGATGTTTTCTTTAATTATTATATGTTTACACATCTCCCTTGTGATCGGACTCACATGAATTTTTTTTTTCAAATTACTGTCGCCATCTATACATCAGGTCGGGTTGTTCTGGGACCGCCCTCGTATATTTGAAGTTTGATTACAAGGTCTACATGGTTGCAGACAGACGGACGTACGGACGGATGGTCATTGTTAAGAAAATGTGGGTCTAGGTCAAGTATTTTTGGAAGTTACAAACATCACCATAAACTCATTACACTCATTATAAGGTATAAAAATAAACGTCAAGGGGCCAGACTCTAAGCCAAATTATTCGTAGCCGGAGGCCAAAATATTTATTTTATTTTTTTTTTTTACATGTGCCTCAATTTCAGCCGATAGTGTAGAAATACGTTTTAAATTTTGCCAAGTAGACTAACTCTCTTATTTTATATGGATTGAAACCCTATTGATCAAATTATTTTGTATATGATTAACGTTACAAAGTGATAATTATTAATTTATGGAAATTCTTTTAAAATTATGTGCATTTTATAATTATAAGATTAAATCTTTGTTGCATGCATTTGCTTCGTAGACATTAAAAATTCCATGGAACTGAATTATTCAGAATGTTTGTTTTTACTTCATGTAATTAGTGGCTACTTGCTGTGTATATCTTTGTGTTTTTTGTAATGTACATATTAAAATATTTAATTTACATGAGCGCTAATAATTATAATTGTTACTCAATTTGAAATATTCTATATTAAAGGGACCAAAATGCCAAGAGACAATTAATTGTATTTTTTTTACACTTTCCGACAATGGCAAATCTTTATGCCGTCACACAAATGACCAAGAATAAAAGATTCTTTTATTACATTTTTTTATTTTTTTTACCAGAAATTCTCGAATAATATAAGTGAATGAATATGAATTAAGAACCAATTAAAATAAAAAAAATTTCAGTTGAAACTCAGAAACAAAATATGCTAGCGCTTGAAATATGCATTAGGATAGGGAGACCTTGGATGGAAATTTTTTCCCTTCGGTATACAGGTATACAGAAAAGTTTTTTTTAAATGATGCAGAGAGAAGTTTTGTAGGAAGAAGAAAGGCAAAATGACAGATGTAACGTAAAGTGCACGATTCCCAAAAACAAAGTTTTGGCAGATATAATTTGCAAAAAACTGAAATTATGCATCGATGGCATACATAAAACCGGTAACAGCCTTCTTCAAGATTTCTTCGAAATTAAAACTAAAATAATTTATAGACATCAGAATTTCTATAATTTAATAGTATAATGGCACACTTGGGGTTATGTAATATTTCAACAGAAAATCCCCCGAAAACTAAAATAAATGCCTAAAAAAGAATTAAAACAAGTAAGAAAATTATAGTCGGTCTAGACCGACTATATGATACCCTATACCATGGTTTAGAGACCCTATCTTTCGGTCCAACTACTTCGATATAGAAAATAAGCATAAACCAAATTTGAGTGGGATTTTTATTAATTTTTTGGCTGCAGATATGAAAAAGTTCATACCGGATGCTGTATCTATAAAGGGACTAGGTCCAAAAATGGACCGATCCTGATCATGTTTGGTAAAGTCTCTTGTATTTTGCAAAAATATGTACAGACAAAATTTGAGAAGAATCAGTGCAATATTTTTGTTTTTTAATTGATTTAAGTGAAGATCGGGATGCAGCTCTATATGGGGTCAAAGGGATCATTTTTGGACTACTCATTAGTGGATGTAATGAACGCATACAAATCCAATTTGAGTAGGATCTATATGACAATTTGGATCTTATGGCAATTTATGTCGATTTCATATGGGTAATTTGTATGGGGGCTAGGTCTGAACATGGACCGATTCTCACCAATTTCAATAGCGTTCATCCCATGGCCGATAAAAGCTTACATACCAAATTTCATCAAAATATATTCATATTTGCGACCTGCAGTTTGATTACAAACTTTACATGGACACACAGACGGACGGACGGACATTGTTAAATCAACTCAGAAAGTGATTCTGATTCGATCGGTATAATTAAAGATGGGTCTAGGTCAAATATTTTTGGTTGTTACAAACAGCAGCACAAAGTCATTATACCCAAACCACATAGTGGTATAGGGTATAAATAGAAATTATTTTGAAAAAAAATAAATAAAAAAAAAACTTTTTTGGTAAAATGGATGTTTTATAAAAAAAACAAGTAAGAAAATTATAGTCGGTCTAGACCGACTATACGATACCCTATACCATGCCCTATCTCTTAGGCCCAACTAACTGGACATAGAAAATAAGCAAAAACCAAATTTGAGTCTAATTTTTATTAATTTTTTTGGCTGCAGACATGAAAAAGTTCATATCGGATGCTAGATCTATATGGGGACTAGGTCCAAAAATGGACCGATCCTGATCATGTTTCGTAAAGTCTCTTGTATTTTGAAAAAATATATACAAACAAAATCTGAGAAGAATCAGTGCAATATTTTTGTTTTTTTTAATAGATTTAAGTGAAGATCGGGAAGCAGCTCTATATGGGGCCAAAGGGATCATATTGGACTACACATTAATGGACGTAATGAACGCATAAAAAACCCAATTTGAGTAAGATCTATATGACAATTTGGATCTTATGGCAATTTATGTCGATTTCATAGGGGTAATTTGTATGGGGGCTAGGTCTGAACATGGACCGATTATCACCAATTTCAATAGCGTTCATGCCATGGCCGATAAAAGCTTATATACCGAATTTCATCAAAATATATTCATATTTGCGACCTGCAGTTTGATTACAAGCTTTACATGGACACACAGACGGACGGACGGACGGACGGACGGACGGACGGACATTGTTAAATCAACTCAGAAAGTGATTCTGATTCGATCGGTACAATTAAAGATGGGTCTAGGTCAAATATTTTCGGTTGTTACAAACAGCAGCACAAAGTCATTATACCCAAACCACATAGTGGTATAGGGTATAAAAATATGTAAATGTATTATAATTTTTTTTTTCAATTTTTAAAAATTTTGTGTCATTAAAAAAAATTAAAATTTAAACCTAAAAAACAAACATTAAAAAATTTAATTTTTTTCATTTTTTGTTAAAAAATTTAATTTTTTTAATTTTTTCTTTTTTTTTTTAAGTAGATGTTAATAAAACTGTATTTATTATTTTTTGAAAATTTTAAAATATTTATGACAATAAAAAAAAAAAATAATAAGTAAAAAAAATACGTATTTTTGGAAAATCGTTGCTTAAAAAAAAATTAACTGTATTAATTAATTAATTTTTTTCTCTTTACTCCCTTTGTTTTAACTCGTAGTGTCTGCTTTAGATCGATATTAAACCCTTTTCCCGTGGTCCCGTCGAGCTGAAACTTTGCAAGCTGACTCGTGGCGACGGTGAAAAAAAATATTGCAAAAAAAAAATTTAAAAAAAATTTTTTACTGTAGAATTTGAAAATTGGTGTGTGGTCATCTATTGTTAATGTGAGTAGTCGTACCGAAAATGGGCGGTACAAGATCAGATTGGGGGTACCTCCTATACAAAATAATTATCAGTATCAAATATATCGAGTTCTATAACAGGGAGAGCTTTGAAAATTGGTGTGAAAACATCTAATGTTAATGTGAATAGTCGTACCGAAAGAAAGGTAGTGTTATAAAAACTTGGTTTTTATGGGTTAAATTTTTTCAATTTTTTTAATTTTTTTGGCAAAAAAAATTTTGAAATTTGAATTAAAAAAATAAAAAAATCTGAGATCTAACCGGTGCATTCGTTATCGAAATTTTTCGATCGAAATTATTTTTTTTATTTTCCAAAATAAAATGCTGAGAATAGTTTGACTCTGTCACAGTTATCGAATTATGCCCATTAGTTAAGAGTAAAACTGAAACGAAGTCTGTTTTTTTTTGTCCGTATTCTTTAAATAATAATCCTAAATATGGAATTTCGATTGATTTTACTCGATATCTGATGCTGCGATTAGCTCCCTGAAATTTTTCTTATATATTTTTTATTTGTTCAATTTTTAAAATAGTTATGCCAATAAAGAACAAGTAAGAAAATTATAGTCGGTCTAGACCGACTATACGATACCCTATACCATGCGTTTAGAGACCCTATCTCTTAGCATAAACCGAATTTGAGTGGCATTTTTATTAATTTTTTTGGCTGCAGATATGAAAAAGTTCATATCGGATGCTATGTCTATATGGAGCCTAGGTCCAAAAATGGACCGACCCTGACCATGGTTGGTAAAGTCTCTTGTATTTTGCGAAAATATATACAAACAAAATTTGAGATGAATCAGTGCAATATTTTTATTGTTTTTTGATAGATTTAAGTGAAGATCAGGAAGCAGCTCTATATGGGGCCTATGACCAAGAGTTGTCCCATAGCGACCGTTTTTGGACTATTCATTAATGGATGTAATAAACACATACAAACCCAATTTTACTAAGATCTATACGACAATTTGGATCTTATGGCAATTTATGTTGACTTTATAGGGTTCATTTGTATGGGGGCTTGGTCTGAACATGGACCGATTCTCACCAATTTCAATAGCGTTCATCCCATGGCTGACGGACGGACATAGTTAAATCGATTCAAAAAGTGATTCTGATTCGATCGGTATAATAAAAGATGGGTCTAGGTCAAATATTTTTGGTTGTTACAAACAGCAGCACAAAGTCATTATACCCAATGATAGAACAAATTAAATTTATTATTATTTTTTTGAATTTTTAAAATTTGTATGTCTAGAAAACTTGAAATTTAAACTCAAAAATTAAAACAATTTTTTTTGGAAAAATTTATGTTTTAATAAAAAAAAATATAATAAAATGATTTACATTTTTTTAATTTTTCAAAATTCTTATGGTAGTAAAAATAATATTAAGTTCAAAATAAAAAATGTACATATAAATAATATACTGGTTTACATATATATATTATAAAATAAAAAATATATATGTATATAAATTAATATTATTTTTTTAAACGGGTTTGTGTTATTTTTTTTCAATTTTTAAAATTTTTGTGGCAATAAAGTAAAATTTGCTTAAAATATAAATATATTTTTTTATGAAAATTTTTTTATCAAAAAAGTATTATATTTTTTTCCTTTTTTCAATTTTTTAAAATTTTTATGTAAATAAAAACATTTTTAAGAGAAATAATAAAAAATATATATATTTTTCATTTGAAAAATGCATGCTTTGATAAAAAAATTAACAGTACATAATTTATTTTTTCTTTTTTAAGTTTTTTAAATTTATATTTAAAAAAAAAATTGAAAAAAAATTTATCGAAATGAATCTTTTGATATAAAAAAATTTACTGTATTTTTAAATTTTTAAAGCTAAAAAATCTAATTTATTTTTAAAAAATGTATGCTATATTGAAAAAAATAAACTGCATTCTTTTTTTTTTCTTGTTTACAATTTTTAAAATATTTATGTCAATCAAAAAAGTCCTAACGTAGCAGAGCAAAACTCCAAACTCAGCAACGCTAAGTACACTTGTCGCGTATCTGTCAAAATGGCTATCCCAGAATATTAATATTGATTTGGGACATCCTTTCCATCATCAAATTAAATGGGTTTGGCAATATCCTAACAAATAAATATTTATTTAAGTCGAAATCTAGTGAATTTTTTTGAATGATGCATTTTAATTTAAATCTTCCTAAATACATTCAGATCAGCTTAAAATAAATTCATATATATAAAGTACGCTTATGTTTTCATCTATTTACATCGGCTTGGGGCAGCTATGAAATTCGATCAAGCGAATCGTCCTAATAAACGTACATAACTACAGTGCCAATTCCCTTAACACGAGTGTAAATAAATGAAACTCCTCTATGAAACTTTTTTATTGGTTTAAAATTTTACCGTTATTTCTGGAATTTTATTTTTTTTTTCCTGCGAATACTAATATTTTTTTATTTAACAACCATTTTTATTTAATTAAAATGAAACGAAACGTTTCTGTTTTAAATAAGTTGCGTTTGCATGATGAAATTTTTTATTTGGTTTTTACAACTCTCGCGATTTACGAATATTATTTACTTAAGTGCGGTCGCATTTTGTCTGCTCTGCTAGCGTAAAAATTCAGGTTTTGTTCTAAATGTAAATAAACATTGTATTATTATAAGTTGGATCTTAAAATTAAGTTATAACAATATTTGTTGTATTTATTAATATGTATAATTTATTATACATTATACATATTAAAATTGTGAAAGAAAAAGAGCGCAAATAAATTGCTTGTAAAAATTTATTTTACAATTCAGTCTTATTATATTGCTTCAATATTTTCTTGATATAATTTTCAGTTTAATTGCAGTCATAAAATTTTTTTAATTTTCCCTTGATAAAATATGTACACTACAATTTCAAAATTTAGTTCAGCTAGCAAAATGTTCTCATTAGACGGCCGAATTATCAAAATAAGTGGAGTACAATTAATAACCAATATAAAATTTATTTTCTATATAGGATAAAGTTTTTCTATTGGCAATTTTATCTGAAATAGAGAAAATGTCTAACTATGTTAGGATGGAGCGACAAAGCAATTACGAATTTCATTTCGGCTTTAAGAGAAATCCATGAAAATGATGTATGAAATTCAAGGCCGATCGAAGCTTCTCATAAAAAAAATTTAAATTTTATTAAATATATTTTATCTTTATTTGCTTGTTAAGATATCGATATCTGAGGTCGAAGAGGATCCATAAGAATTAGTTTTTTCCAATGAAAATTGCAAAATATGTAGATTTTTAACCATTAATTAATTAATAAACTTAATTTTTTTACCTGCAGCTATGGAAAAGTTGCTATCAGAGGCTATATTTATATGGGGGCTATGTCAAAAAATATACCAATCCTGACCATATTTGGTAAATACACTTAGTTTTTGCAAAAACATATCCAAACCAAGTTTGAGAAAAATCTGTGAAATATTTTTGTTTTTTTTTTTTGATAGATTAAAGTGAAGATCGGGAAGCAACTTTATGTGGGGGTTATTAATAAGAATTGTCCAACAGAGTTTATTTTTGGACTAATAGTTAGCGGGTTTAATAAACACACACAAACCAATTTTTTCCGGGATCTATATGATAATTTGAATCTTATGGCTATTTAAGTCGATATCATAGAGGACATTTGTGGACTGGGTCACTAATTTCAATAGCGTTCTTCTTATGGCCGATTTAAGATAATATTCTAAATTTCATCAAAATATATTCATATTTATGAACTGTAGTTTGATTAAATGGTTTATAAGACGCAGGGACGGACGGACAGACGGACGGGCATTGAATCAGAAAGATGGGTCTGGGTCTAATATTTTTGATAGTTACAAACATCAACATAAGTTCATTTTACATTGACCACATAGTTGTATAGGGCGTTAAAAAAAAAGAAAAGCATTAATTTTTCAAAAATTCATAACTGCACTGTATTCTTAATCGGACCGGTTTCTGGCATTTCAGCCTTCTTCAGCGATTTATTGAACATTGTGATAATTGTTATGTTTTAATTGAATAGATTGTTTCTATATGAAAATTTTTTTTTTTTTTTTCTACTTAGGGCGGCCGTGAGGTTTCGAACCATGAACCTTCTCACATACACTCGTACTTGCACTTTTTGGTCAGCGCTTTAACACACTCACCTAAAGTCAGGCCTACGAGCAGTGTGGTTAGTTTTCAGTTTTCGTGCCATACAGCTTTACTTTGTATTAATTTCAGAAGATACAACTCTGTCCAAACAAAGAATCGTTATTTTTGAATTTTTGAATATTTTTTGCATTTATACTTCTAATTTCCACTATTCTCAGTTTTCGTAAGAGTTGTCATATGTGATGTACGGTTTTTGTACATACCTACATATGCACTTTACAGTGCGATTAAGAATACAGTGCAGTTATGAATTTTTGAAATATATGCTTTCTTCTTCTTTACCACGCACCATTTAAACAAAATTAAAAAATTACATATTAATTACAGTCGTAATTGCAATATGTCTGAAAAATGACGATAAATCTAACAAGAAAAGCATTAGTTTAGTTTAGAGAAAGAAACTGTTCAACTGTGATATAAACATAAAGGAAAAAATTATACTGTGCTATTTACTTTTTGATTATTTTTACAATTAAAATTTCGCTTTATAGAATGAGCCCATTAAAATTATTTTTTTTTTCGTTTGTTTGATTCCTTGAGTTTTATTTTATCAAATTATGCAATAAAATATCTATTGCATATTACAAGATACAAGATTTATGTATAGTGATCATTTTCGTCATCAGGTTAAATAGGGTTAGCGATATCCTATTAAATCTATAATATTAATAGGCTAGGCGATTTTTTGTTACCAATGTTTTGTTCTACCGTTTGAAAGGTATTTCTTTTTAGCTGTTCACTAGATTTACAGATTTTTAAAGTTTTTCCTTTATTTTGAGTAAATTGCATTTAAAGTTGCTACTAACACGTACATAAAATTATACATATGCTATATGTGTGTTTATTAAATTTGTTAATGTGTGTGTTAATGAGTTTTTTATCTTCATTCACAATAATAAACCAAAAAAGTATTGCACTCAAATTTCGAGCGCTGGAATCTGCTAGTAAATATTTAATAACTGTAATACTATGATCAACTAGTATAAATAATTTACACGATTTATTTATATAAAAATTTAAATTTATTAAATTAATTTATTTAATATGAAACACAAATTAATCAGTTGAAATTGTAAACTAAAATGTTACTTTGTTATTTTAAAAATATTAAAATTGAAAAAGGTACAGTAGATATTACTACAGTAATGCAATCGTTTGAACAGTAGAATGCAATCGTTTGAACAAAATGGTGATTTTATAAAATTTTAAATTTTGAGAAATTTTTAATTTATACTTATTTTTTAAAATTTTCAAGGGCCGCGTTCTAAAATTTCTCATATATGATGAATTTCATGTAAAAATCGAGATGCATTGAACCCGACCCCCTCAGATATCAATGAAATTTTGTTCATAGCTAAATTTGATCAATACAAACAAACCCTCATTTTTAGAAATGACTGTTTTGCGATTTTTTGGGCGTGGCACAGTGGGAAAGTTTTCGAAAAAACGCGAAAAGTGCTCCATTTAAAATGCAATAACTCAGAATCGGCTAAACCGATTTCCATGATCATGGTATCATTGAAAAGATATTTTAACAGGCTTTATGACACGTTTGAAAAATACACTGTAAAACATATAACAAACAGAAAATTTTAAATAACGAAAAAACCAAAAAAGATCAAGGGTTTTTTTACAGTGTATTATTTTTTTAGAAAGGTTTATCCTTCACCTATACCATATCCAAAAAGTGAAATGGGTTCTTTTTTAGTTTTTTTTTATATAACTTTTTAAGTAGTGTCACTTCTAGTAATTGCCCTTATATTTTATATTTACAGGTAAAATAACACAGTACAACACATGATTTGCCAACTCAATTCGCTTTTATTCGCAATTGAGTAAAGGTATGAATTACAAAAATTTGCTCTACATATGCACAACATTCTTCGGAAAAACCCTCGATCATATTTTTTATGATTCTCAGAATTAACAAAACGGAATAAACAAAGGGTTATTTAATTTTTATGATTGCGTAAGCAAAGTAATTTTTAATTATTTGGGTTTTTCAGTTGGCTACCTGTATGACTTTTTTACAGAAATTCAACCCACATTTAAGGGTGGTCATTATTCGGAAAATTTAAAACTCACACATGGTGAAACAGGTATATAACCACCGCAAAAAATATGCACCCATTTATAAGTACCAGTAAACTAGTGAACAATACACAGTATAAATAGGAGTGCATTGATCGATTTTACTCATTCAACAAGTGTCGACGAACGCGAAAATTACAAGTCCATATTTTAAAAGTGCAACGTACCGAAATTCATAATTATAAACAGTTTCGAGAAGCCAAGATATCCCATTACAATTTTTACGCATATATTTTAAAAATTTGAGTGAATATGAATTCAAACAATAAGTACAGATGCATAAAAATATCTAATAAGTGTTGCGCTTCGCTTCGTAAAATAAGTGAGAACGAGGCTGCAAATATAATTGAGTATTTTCCAGCTGTCGCCAACATTCATTGTAGCCGTATTTGCGAAACTTGCCGGAATACACTGAGAAAAGCGCGCAGTCGTAATGAATCCAACGTGGAGCAGAATGAAGTCTCAAATTATTTACCAATAACGCCTAGCGATGAAATTAGCGAAGAATTGAATGAATTTCCAACTTGTACCAGCCGTAATGCAAACATCGAAAACAACGAACTCATTGAAAATATAAATGATCACATTATTCCTCATCTACCAAACCAAATGACGCCTCTTAAAAAGAAATATATCAAACGAGATGCATACAGAAATGGAAAATCAGTGCAAATTTTGGAAAATATAGCAGATTCATTTGGAGCTGATCCATTATCTGATTTGTCAGCGCAACTTGAAAACGTCAAAGCCATTTACGAAGAAATTTTGCAAAACATCAAATATCAAATAGAGAACAGCTCAAATCTTTTGGAAAAGCAAAAACTTTTATCTCTCTTACCAATCAATATGAGTCACGCAGAAATAAAAGATCGTTTTGGGGATGATATATCTCACGATTGTATCAAAAAAAGTAAAGATATCCAAAGGAATAAAACGAAGTTTGCAGATATCAATCTTTTAAAAATGAGCAGACGTCTTGCCAGGATCGCAAGATTCAATTACTATTAAACAAAGAAACTTACGTGAAAAAGTTCAAAAAAGACTGATGATATCTTCACTACGCGAATCTTACTACGAATTTAAAAAAAAACATCCCTTGGCCAAAGTTGGTTTTACAAAATTTACAATGTTAAGGCCAAAAAATTGTATGAAACTTGGAGTTGGAAACCAGCAAAATATCTGTGTATGCACATTGCATCAGAATATGAAATTGATGTTTGAAAAAAGTCGCTTAAAATCATTTTGTTTTGGAGGAGAATGCACATTTACCGACTACAAAGATTTTCTCAAATTCGTTGTTTGTAATGGTGACATACAAAAAAGCGAGTGTTGCGTTTCAATGTGTGGTCACTGCTTCAAAAATTTAAATAATCTAAAAACGCATATGCTAAAACATTTTGAAAATAACCAAACTGAAGAAATAATATACAAAAAGTGGAATACATCGATTAGATGTGTTCTGGAAACGTTAACCACCAACCGAGAATCATTTGTCAGCGATTTTACTGAACACATCAAAGTTCTGATTCCGCATCATTTCATAGCAAAGCGACAATCTGAATTTATCAGCAATAAAAGAGCGGCGCTGTTATCAGGAGAAATGTTAATTCAAATGGACGTTGCTGAAAATTATGCATTTCTTGTACAAGATGCCGTGCGAGGATACCATTGGAATAATGATCAGGCTACAATACATCCGTTCGTTATTTATTACAAAGGTAATTATTTTAATATTTTAGTATTAGTAAACACATCCATCCACACTCATCAAAATATTTAATATTTTTTATTTATTTGTTTATTTTCAGATAACGATAAATTATTTCATAAAAGCTTCGCCATAATATCTGATTGCAATACCCATGATAGTATAGCAGTTCATCTATATATTTCAAAAATGTTACAGTTCGTGAAGACCAATATAACCAACAATATTAATAAAATCATTTACGAATCAGATGGTGTAAATAAAATAAAACACAAATTAATAAAAACTTGGCAAATAATATAAACAATTGTTGATGGTTTTTTATTTGTAAACATTTAAAAAATGTTAGAATTGTTGAACTATTTTGTAAATGTGTAAGAATGTGACCTGATATTTTCGCTGTTATTCGAATTATTTCAAAAACTTTCGGTACGTATTACTAGAAGTGACACTACTTAAAAAATTATATAAAAAAAACTAAAAACGAACCCATTTTACTTTTTGGATATGGTATAGGTGAAGGATAAACCTTTCTAAAAAAATAATACACTGTAAAAAAAACCCTTGACATTTTTGGTTTTTTCGTTATTTAAAATTTTCTTTTTGTTACAGTGTCATAAAGCCTGTTAAAATATCTTTTTAATGATACCAAGATCATGGAAATCGGTTCAGCCGATTCTGAGTTATTCCATTTTAAATGGAGCACTTTTCGACCATTTTCGCGTTTTTCCAAAAACTTTCCCACTGTGCCACGCCCAAAAAATCGCAAAACAGTCATTTCTAAAAATGAGGGTTTGTTTGTATTGATCAAATTTAGCCATGAACAAAATTTCATCGATATCTGAGGTGGTCGGGTTCAAAATTTCAGTTTTATCTACTACATCAACTTGTATGTTAACACATCCCATTTAGAACCGAACGTCGCTCCACCTTAATACATTTATGTATTGTTTGGACTTTAAATGTGTTTGAAAAAAATTTAATAACTTCTAATTCAAAAAAAAAAAATGTCGTTTTATGCAGTGTTTAGTTTTAATATGACTATCTCCAAAATTGTATGTCTACCCTTATACACAACTACTAAAATTTTAAAATCCTTTATATTTTGGAAAAAAAAAACTTGGATTTTCTTATTTATTTGAAGAAAAGTAGCAATATATTTACAAATATCACTTTTGAAAACAGATTCTTATAAAACATGTAACATTACAGGAATATTAAGATCAATGATTTATCAATGTTTTTTTTTAATCCGATGCACAGTGGATCATTTGACGAGAAGGCGGTCAAAAATCTATAACTTTTGATTAGATTGGAATTTTGATATGCGGTTTTTTTTTTGTTTGGTAGGTGAGACTCTAGCCTTTAAGTTTTGCTATAAAACGTAATTCTCGACCGAAAATAAAAAAGTTACGGAGGGTTTAAAATACATTTTCATTTGTTGTTGAATTTTAGTACAAAAGTGAAGTTTTTTTTAAAAGGTAAATAAGGTTTTTTAATATGTCTTATTTTTTCAGTTAATTTTACAACTAATACTTTTTAAAAATTTTTAAAGATAATTTTTTCAGAAAATGCCAAACTTTGGACCCGTAAACTTTTTAGTCCTAATGTGCACAAGGTCCAAAGTTTGTTTTTTTTTTTTTGAAAGATCCCGAGTTAAAATATAATTTATTAAGCAGCGAACGTAAAAGTTACCTTATATTGGTTCAAGATAGAGAAGTTTCAATGAAAAACTCGTATGTTTTTGCTTTAGTTAAATTTTTTTTTATTGTCTTTTTAAATATTTCAATTTTTATGGTAAATTTATGAAATATAACAATTTTTATTGTAAATTTACAAAATATATAAATTTTTAAATCAAGAAAATTTTTTAACTATATAAAAAAAAAGTGTAACTTATTGTTAGTGTAATGAAAAAGTACTTTAAATCAACCAATTTTAGTAAAAATTTCATCTAAATAGCCTTGATTTTCATCTTCTAGAAGTTGTTTAGCTTCTTCGTCTAATTCAATAGAGGTAGTTTTCCATTTTTGACGAATGTTGGACATATATGGATCTGAAGTGCACAACAAAATAGTGATAAGGTCTTCATTAGTACAACATCTGGACATTTTCCTTGTGTTGTGCTCACGAAAGAATCTGTAGTCTTTGTTCCTTTTTTCTTGCGCTTCTTCAGATAGATCTCCTATTGGTAGCATATTGTTTTGAATTATTAGTTCCCCATGGTACAAAATTTTATGAACTGTGGATGGCATATATCTCCAAGAGTATTTTTCATAATAAAGTATAGCTGTTTTATTGGCGTACTCTCCAAATTTTTTTGCATTTATCTTTCTGCTGCATGCTAGAACTTGTAATATGATTTTCAATCGTGATATTAATTCATGATCTACCTACACCTGTGATAGATGCTGCAGTTTCCGGATCGGAAAAAAATCTCCTTGCAGTATTTCCATCATTTGTGTTTCCTTCCCCTTTTGGTTGATCGATTACGAGGCCGAGCTGTAGATATTTTTGTTGAATTCGTTTTTTTTTTTGCTTTCTTTTTTCTTAATTTTCTTTGTTTTTTCTCACTGTTTCGCCTAACGGACCAAATTCCAAATCATAACCCAATTTAAGAATATGCTCCATGAAACGTATTCTAGCATGAAGAGGGGACATTCCAAATTCGTAGGCTTCCTTAAAACTTTCGTCTTCTGGTGGGGGTTGGCTTAATTGACTTGATGTCTTTTGGCATATAATGCAGCTTGACGTTGACTTTGTTCCAGTTAAAGCTTGTGCAACTTTTCCCTCAATCATTGTGAGACACATTTTAAAATGTACTCCAATGTCTTGGTCATCAAATTTAAATATTACTGGTTGAAATTCCTTAATTTGATCTTTTATTTTTTGAACTTCTTCAGTTATGACATCTTTGGTTTCCTTTTTGAATGCAAATTTTATTGGTCTGCAATACTTTGTTGAAGAAGGAATTTCATTTTTCCATATATCAATTTCTGTTGCTCTACTAGTTGACAGCTCTAAGACGCTATACCTTTTTGTTAAGCGCAATGGAACGAAAGATACCATAAATAAATTAGCATCTGATGAATTTTCGGCATTAAATTGCTTGTATTGTTTCTGACCAGAGGATCCATCACATCCCCATTTAGAAATTAAAGTAATGCTGCCATTACCAATTTTTTTTAAATGATCAGTATCAAGCGTATTCAGCAATCGTTCTGCAGTATGTTCAAGGAGATCTTGCAATTTTATTTCTGCTGATGTTGAAGTGACACTAATAGCAGATTGTGAAGGTAAGCATTCTTTATTGGCAGAAACTAAATCTCTATACTCTGGAAAAATCCCACAATTCTTTTCAATGTTTCGCTTCCGCAATTCCTTATATTGATTTTTGGTCAATTTTCTTATCTTCAATTGGTGTAGGAATGCTTTTCAAAATCCTCATTGTGCGCGCTTCTACTATTTTTTCAATTATTTCAATTTAATTTTTTTTATTTTGGGTTGGTTGAATTTGGTGCAAAAATGAATCCTTAATAATTCTTTAATTGGTTTTGCTGGTCGACCCTTTTTCCACTTTCGTTGGCAGTTGTAGGTGCACTCTCAAAAATAAGTTCCTTTATTAACCAGTCTTGGTAACGTTTGTACATCTTTGCCTTGCTATGAGAGCATTCAATGTACCGTCTTTTCAAATTCGATGCAAAATTAGTAATTTTTCCTTTATGCATTTCAATGACTTCTAGGTTACAATTCTTAAAGAAGTCGTTGCTCACTATATGCAATTACAAATTTTTATCTTTTATTACCACTTTTAGAAGTATAAAAAACCCACAACCTAACCCCTTTTAAAAAGTGAAGCATACCTGCTCATATCTTAAAGGGCTATGTCGCAATAGTTTTTTTTTTTTACCATTTACCTGTTATTTAAATTGTTTCCTATTTTGTCAGGTATTTAAACTATATAACTCTAATTCAGACTATTAATGTTTTTGAAAGATACCTATGTAAATTTACCTGTAACAATTAAGCGCATTATATCTCAACCCTTTTTTATAAGTATATAACAACTCCTGACAGCTCTGCCGACACGCAAAAAAATACACCGCGGTGCACCGGTAAACTTTTATATTCATAACACTCAGACGGACGGACGGACATCGTTTAATCGACTCAGAAAGTGTTTTTGAGTTGATCCGTATAATAAAAGATGGATAAAGGTCCAATATTTTTGGCAGTTACAAACATCACCTCAAACTTAATATATCCTAACCACATAGTGGACAACTTTTGTATTCATAAATTTTGCAGAAAATACCTAACCTTGGGTCAGAAACATTGTTCTGGTGCACACGGGCGGAAACTGGTGGGTATATAATGGGGTATAGAAGTATAGGGGAGGGTTCGGACTATAGAAGAGTGCAAGATTTTTTCTGACTGCTTTTGGCTGGCAGGAGTTATGCTCTATTAAGTAGGAGATTTTCGGAAAATTTGGACCTGTTTTAAAAAATTTTTTTTTTAAATTTCGGAATGACTCAGCAATTTTACATTTTTAACATTAATAGTATGGAAGCCACAAAATTCTACAAAATTTATTTCACTTCAAAATCTTTTAAATCAAAAAAGTTACAGTCATTCAAAAATAAAAATTTACAAAGAAATTTTTAATTTTAGCAAAATACTGAGAAAGCCCATTTTTGAAGACCCTGTTCGCTGTGATATAGTTGAGATAGAGTCGCAATTTTTTGGCTCCCGAGGTTTGCTAATACTTACTTTCAAATGAATAACATAACTTTAAAATCGGTAACAAAAAAAAAATTATTTTTGGCCGCCTTCTCAAAATATGGTCCACTGTGCGATGCCAACAAAAAAAGAAGTGCACCAACTTTTGAAACCGATGTCTTCCGATCGGGATGAAATTTGAACCAAGGTTAGTCCTATTGGATAGTAGTTTAAACACAATTCTTCAACAAGATCGGTCCATATCTCTCTGAGTTAGAGGGGATCAAAATTTGACATTTTGGCGAAACAGGTGTTTTTCTCATCCATGTAACTTATTACCTATTGTTCTTAGAAAATTTTCTCCCAGATAGTTTAGATAGCTATTTCTTCAATATTTCGGAAAAAAATACTTAAAAAAAAAATTTTTTTTAGATTTTTTTTTTGCTAAATCAAAGCATTTTTTGCCTTTTTTTTCAAAAAGGGCATTTTTTTTCATTAGAAAGCTTAGGATTTTTTCTTTAAGAGCTTTTTGGTCGCTTAGTGGGATGGGAGTGGGATATCTATCAAAATAAATGTTTTGTAACTCAAGACAGCGGTTTTTCAATTTTTCGCAAATGCACTATTTTGAATTATTTCCTATTTGTGTGTAAAACCTTACAAATAAAACTTATACTGAGAAACTAGACAAATTAATCTTTCCGAAGGTATGTAACATACCTAACTAAAATTTCATACCCTCGATACTGTAATACCCAGAATATGTTAACCTCAGGAAAAAAATCCATTTTTTTCTATAGAAATGTTGAAAAATTATTATTTTTTATTTATTTGTAATAATAATTAAATTAATATATAATAATAATAATATTAAAAATAAAAAGATAAATAATTTAATAAAATTTAATCTTAATTACATTAGATCCATTAATATCATAACTATTTATACCCTATACCACTATGTGGTTTGGGTATAATGACTTTGTGCTGCTGTTTGTAACAACCAAAAATATTTGACCTAGACCCATCTTTAATTATACCGATCGAATCAGAATCACTTTCTGAGTTGATTTAACAATGTCCGTCCGTCCGTCCGTCCGTCCGTCCGTCTGTGTGTCCATGTAAAGCTTGTAATCAAACTGCAGGTCGCAAATATGAATATATTTTGATGATATTTGGTATATAAGTTTCTATCGGCCATGAGATGAACGCTATTGAAATTGGTGAGAATCGGTCCATGTTCAGACCTAGCCCCCATACAAATTACCCATATGAAATCGACATAAATTGCCATAAGATCCAAATTGTCATATAGATCTTACTCAAATTGGGTTTGTATGCGTTCATTGCATCCACTAATGAGTAGTCCAAAAATGATCCCTTTGACCCCATATGGAGCTGCTTCCCGATCTTCACTTAAATCTATTAAAAA
This sequence comes from Cordilura impudica, assembly GCA_963682025.1. NCBI lineage: Eukaryota > Metazoa > Arthropoda > Insecta > Diptera > Scathophagidae > Cordilura > Cordilura impudica. Next base: position 2,946,763 of record OY821517.1, on the reverse strand, counting down.
ACAAAAATATTGCACTGATTCTTCTCAAATTTTCTTTCTACATATTTTTGCAAAATACAAGAGACTTTACCAAACATGATCAGGATCGGTCCATTTTTGGACCTAGTCCCTTTATAGATATAGCATCCGATATGAACTTTCTCATATCTGCAGCCAAAAAAATTAATAAAAATCCCACTCAAATTTGGTTTTTGCTTATTTTCAATGTCCAGTTAGTTGGGCCTAAGAGATAGGGTTTCTAAACGCATGGTATAGGGTATCGTATAGTCGGTCTAGACCGACTATAATTTTCTTACTTGTTTTATACTTAATTTATTGTAGCTGATGAAGTATGTATTTAAGTCTTGTAAATTTTTGTCGCCTTTATTTACTGCATTTTTTTTGTCAACCCTTTCTTAGCGTTACTAGGTTCTGCTGTTGATTTCGCTGCTGGTTTATTTGTTGGCTTTGGAAAAAATTCGCATTAAATAGAGGCAAAAAACTTTTTCAAATTGAGTCTTCCATCGACAAGCGGTATAAAAGCATGGTATTGAGCGGTGCCATCGATTGTTACCGCAGCATCGAATCTGCTCTTCAGTGTTTTCAATGTTTCCTGATGATCCTCTTTGCTACTAAAAACTATTTTAGTTTCTTTACAATAATTCTTTGCCCAATGGAATAAAGCAGTCGCATCTAAGATGCGATCTTGATGATAGCACTGGAGGCTATACTTCGCTGCATTTCCTTTAAGGTTTGCTGCAATACCATCACATGAGCAGTAGGATGAAAATGCCACTCAGCTGGCATTCCAAAATCTTTTTCATGATCCATAAGCTTTGCGATGCTACTTTTGTTTTTAAAATATTGACGAGCTCCGTCCGAAACGTAGTATACCTTCTTTACTGTAAATTTAGATTTTAGATATTTTAGTATTATCTTCTGGTACTTATAAACTGCAACGGTATCATGTTTTAAATCGTCGGATATGATTGTCATACTTTTGTGTTCCAGTTTTTCATCTTTCATGTAGTAAATAACTACTGTGAATATAGTTGCTTGGTCGTTATTGAAGTGGAATGCTTGTATGGCATCCTGAAGAACATATTTATAGTTTTTTTGCGAAATCATATGAAATAACGAATTCACCAGACTTCAAATATATCTTCAAATCCTTGAAGAATGACCATTGCTCTTTGACTAAAAAGTCATGGGTTCTCAAGTTTAGCAATCCTGCACACATTTCTTCCACAAAATCATCCACATTTAAAATGATTGTTTTCAATGTGCATCTGTCAGTCTGAACCAAGAATCAAATTTGACCTCCTCTATATATTCTCGATCTAAAGAGTTGATTAAATTTTCTTTGATGAATGGGGTTTTCGGGCAACTGGTACATTCACCTAAGTGGCAAGAAGTTGTTGCATTAGGACACATAGTCAATTTAAGGCAATCGCGGTAATCGTGTAAATCTTCTGCCGAATCATCTGTTAAATACTTTAAGTTGATTTCCTTCAACATCAGTTTAACATTTTCATGGTAAATGCAAATGCCTACTGTGTGAATTCCGCTGTTTCCTGCCAAAACGCAATGTTTTGGCCTCATTTGGGTAAATTTCGTGAAGCCAATTTTAACATCCTCGTGTTCAGATTGAAATGTTGCAAATAAATCTTTCAGGTTACAGAGAACCATTCTCTTCTGTTATTTTATGACGGTATGTTACATACCTTCGGAAAGGTTAATTCGTCTACTTTCTCAGTATAAGTTTTATTTGTAAGGTTTTTCACACAAATATAAAAAAATTCAAAATAGTGCATTTGTGAAAAATTGAAAAACCGTTGTCTTGAGTTACAAAACATTTATTTTGATAGATATCCCACTCCCATCCCACTAAGCGACCAAAAAGCTCTTAAAAGAAAAATCCTAAGCTTTCTTATGAAAAAAAAATGCCCTTTTTGAAAAAAAGGCAAAAAATGCTTTGATTTAGCAAAAAAAAAATCTAAAAAAAAATTTTTATTTTTTTCCGAAATATTGAAGAAATAGCTATCTAAACTATTTGGGAGAAAATTTTGTAAGAACAATAGGTAATAAGTTACATGGATGAGAAAAAACACCTGTTTGGCCAAAATGTCAAATTTTGATCCCCTCTAACTCAAAGAGATCTTGACCGATCTTGTTGAAAAATTGTGTCTAAACTACTATCCAATAGGACTAACCTTGGTGCAAATTTCATCCCGATCGGAAGACATCGGTTTCAAAAGTTGGTGCACTTGACATGAAACCCCCATATATATATCTACAGTGTCGGTCAAAAAATAGCACTAATGACCAAGTCTTTGTGCATGCTAGTGAAAAAAAATATTTTGTGCGTATTATGTGAAAGTAAGTATGCAATACTGTTATACTATGTATATTCTCTCTAAGCGCACTTACTTTTTCTAAAAAAGTTCTTTCTTTTCCAATGATCGAAATTATAAAAAAAAACTCTGCATCAGTGCAGTCATTAAAATAACACCGAATGATAAAAAGTCATAAAAAAATTAATAGGATTAAAAACTGAAGGTAAGATGTTTTTTTTTTTTAATAAAATAATTCATCACATATTTTATTATATATTTTCATAGAAATGGGACGCTGAAAGCATTGAACACCTGAAAAACGTGCTATTATAAAAAAATGGTTTCTAAACATATATCATATTCTGAAATAAGAAAATTGGTCGGGTGCTCTAATAAAATGATTGTAAATGTAAAAAAAATTGCTCAAAAATCTGAAACAAGTTTTGTCACCGTTAATGGTTAAACGTTTGGTCAGACAATGCAAGAAGACCCTATTTATGTCAGCTACAGAGCTAAAAAAGGAAATAAGTGTTTCCGCAAGTGTTGAAACTAATAGTCGGAGATTGCGAGGCATGTAGTTATACCTCACAAGACTACAATGCAATGGTGTCAATTTCTATTCAAACTGTTCTATGCATAGTGTAATGTAATATTTGATTGGTCAATGTATATATGTATGTAAGCAATACAAGCCTTCATGATATCGAATAAGACAATAATATGTGTAAGTTAAGTAATATAGGTAAACTAAGCTAAACCAAATTTAGTATAAAAAGGGTTGAAACTCAAAAATAAATCAGATTTTAATTTAGACAACTCAATCGGCAACACCTGCCTTTGTTTTCTTTTAATTAAAATTTCTATTTACCCTTACTCTATAAGAAAGGCAAATATAATATATAGATCAACCAGTGGCAAACTCTGCCGGTTGAAAAACCATATAAAGGACCACAAATCACTACATGGCGATCCTGCCAGTATATATAACAAATCACCACAGGCAACAACTTGAACGCCTGTAGTCCCCGAAAAGTGCCCCTACTCTCACGTAAGCATGTTGCAAAGCGTTTGAAGTTTGCTAGAATTTATTTGGAATGGACAAAAATTGAGAATTGTTCTTTAGACAGCTGAATTCAAAGTTGTTTAATTGGAGGCAAAGGTTCGTGTTCTTACGTCTGAAGACCCTTAACGCTAAATTCAATCCAAAATTCACAACAAAAACCATTAAACATGGTGGTTTTAGCATTATGATATGGCGGTGCTTTTCCTACTATGGTGTAGGACCCATATATTGGATAAGAACAATCATGGATAAGACAATTTTTATTAATATTCTCCAGGAAGTAATGCTACGATATGTTTCTGAGGAAATGCCGCTGGTTGGAATCTTGCAGCAAGGCAATAACCCGAAGCATTCAGAAAACTTGCAAAAAAGTAGTTTCAGGACAACAAAATAATCGTGATGGAATGGCCAGCTTAGTCCCCAGATCTAAATCCAATCGAGAATTTATGGACAGATATAAAGAAGGGAGTATACCAAATGCAGCCAACCAGTAATGAAGCCCTTTGGATGGTTGTTCACCAAATCCGGAACTCAATTTCGAAGAGGTGCCTAAATCTGGCGAAATCGATGCAAAAACGTTATGCAGAGGTTATTGCCAATAATGGGTACACAACAAAATATTAATTTCAATATGAGAAGATATCATAAAAATACTGAATTCAGAATCGTTGATTTATTTTTATTTATAACTAGAGGACCCCTGCTGCTCCGCAGCATTATATTATATTACATTAATTTTTATAATATAATACCAAAATTTGCCAAGAGAAGTTAACGTACAGTAATACCAAAATTTGCCAAGAGAAATCAACGTACAGTAATACCAAATTTTGTCAAGAGAATTCAACGTACAGTAAAAGCAAAGTTGATTCTCCACGCATAACTTTCCTCAAACCCAACGAATTTAAGCAGTTAATATCGCAAAAGAAGGAGCTTGATCCACTGAGTGTCCTTAGACCTATTTTAACAGCCTACGTTAATTCGAACTCTAGTTATAGAGGTTTGAGAGAAGAAAAATATTGAAATATAAGATTAGTTTAAGATTAGTTTAAGAATTTATTTTTAATACAATAAGGACCGTAGTGCTATTTTTTTGACTGAGTGTTTTTCATATTGTTTTAAAAAAGTTGAAAATTTTTTATACAATAAAAAACCAAATCAACAGTTTGTTATTTAATATTATTTCACAGTCTCGTATCTTATGACAAGTATTCAATGAAACCAGTTTGACCTATTTATAAATATGTATCTAACGAAGAACTTTTTTTATCATGTTGCTATTTTTTGACCGCACCTGTATATATAACAAATATTTACACCCACAATTTATTTTTACTTTTATACAGTGAATAGAGAACGTATTCGTCGATTCCATAATTATTCATTAAACATGCAAATAGTACCAAAAAACTAGCGCTAAAGAATTTTTTTTAATTCAAAATTATATTTATTAAGTCTATGTAATATAAACATTTTCGAATTTATATTGGGTAAGAAATTGTAAATGAATAAAGATACATAAAATTAAACAGAAAAAATATTCGTCCGTATTTTAAATTGTGTATTTCAGCGCATATTAGTGTAAAAAATTAATATCGTGTTGTACCTCCCTTACTAGTTAGCTACAACTGCCACAATCGTCTGAGCATTAAATTTACCACATTTGAAATAATTTCCGCCGTTATTTTGTCCCATTCTTTTTTAATGCAATCTTCAATTGATGCTTGTTAGAAATATGCCGTTTTCTAATATTTTACTCCAAAATTTTCCAAATATGTCCCGATCCATTTTGGTACATTGTACAAGATCCATAGCTTTATATATTGGGCCACATGCTTAGGATCATTGTCTTGAGTGAAGATATCATTGTTGGTGAAGCCAATTTTTTCGAACCTTTGTTGAAAATTTTTCTTAAGTATTTCTTGAGTATTATCAGACTCCGTTCGCTTCTCCGTGCATCTCAGTGTTTGGCTTTCCCCATACTTTCCATCAGACTTAAATAAGTTAAACTACTCTCTTGCACGATTCTGTGCCATATTTAAGGTATACTCTTTTTTAATTTATTTTTTCTTTTTTTAATTTTCTGCGATATAAGGGGGTTTCTCCCAGCTGTTCGGAAATTATAGTGGGCCTCATGGCCAACTCTGAAAAAACTCCCGAAGCTTTTGTTGCCACCGTTTGTCTGGGATTCTTTTTGATTTTTCAGAGGATAGCTAATTTTTCATGTTGAGTCACTAGCGATGGACGATCAGATCTTGCTTTATTTGCATATTGACCTGTACTTGCAAATCTGAAAATTATTATTTTTAGTGTACTACGAGGTCTCTGAACTATTTCGGCAATTTCTTTTTAGGAATGTCTTTTCTTTACCAAGTTCTCTTATCTGGTAGTTTCCTTTGATTTACGTCCCATCTTCTAAATTGTATAGTTTCCTAGTGTTTTTACATAAAACAAAAAATATTCATAAATACTTACCAGTAAATTATATTTCTTCAATAAATCGAATTGTTATTAGCGAAAAATTTTACGAAATTTGAAACAGACGAATAATTTTTCTGTGTGAAAATCTGACTTTCAGAATTTTTTGAATTTCTTGCATGACCATATTAAAAAAATTTTTTTTGTAAAACAAAAGCCAGCTAGCTGTGAAGGATTTTTAAAAGAAATGTACACTGGATGACTTTTAAAAAATATTAAATTTGCCAGTTTTCTTTTTTAATAATTTTGTGTCCTAAAATTATGTATTCTTTACTACGAAATCACTCCTTGGTGTGTTCCCTATCGAAAGAACAAATTTGTTACAAAAAATACAAATTAAAAAAAACGGATAAACGAAAAAAAGTTTTTTCAGAGATGCCAAAACAATGGAAACTTTTAAGCTTCTCCACCAGAGTTAATTAAAACAATAAAAATAGAAGATGGTATTAGAGAAAATGTATATAATCTTAACCGTTATTTAAATATTTATAGTTTCTGTCGTGTTCTTTCAACAGTTTTTAAACACAATTTTATTTTTCAATGTTTTAACCTTATTTTTTAATACGAGTATTATAAAATAACCGCAAGAATAAGGAAAAGAAAATTTGTGGGAAATTTCTATGAATAATTCAAAATTTTCAAAAATAATCAAGAAATATCGCGAGAGTTACGGTGACGACTCTACATTTTGGGCGGCATGCCACGTTAAACGAGTCAAAGCCAGGATAAAAAGAGTGTAAAAAATGTGAAAAAATGCTACCTAAAAAGGTCATTCACAATCTGAAACTAAATATACATATGTGTTAGAACTTTTTCCCGACGAGCAATTGGTTGTTATTATCCGAAAAATCATTTGGTTCACATAAATTTTGCTAAAGAACACATGAACTGGTCAAGACGGAATTGGAATACTGTTCTCTTTTCAGATAAGTCCAAGTTTAATTTAAGAAGATATTGTGGAAGAAAGTTTGTACGACGACTAAATGGGAAAAAAAACTAGAACCAAAATAATATACAAATAAAACTGTTTAGTTTGGCGGTGGCAAAATTATGGTTTGGGATTGCTTTTAGGGCTAAAGAGTGGGTCCAATTAATGTAAATGAAAATTACCCAAAAAACGCCTAAAAAGTTGTAACCGAATCGCTACAATCTAATGTAGTTAGTGTTTTGGAAAGACCAGCCCAATAACCAGATATCAATCCCATAGAAAATCTATGGGAAATTGTAGATAGGAAAATGCGGAGAGGCAGTTAATTCAGAGTGGCAGAAAATTTCAATGGATATCAGCAAAAATTTAATTGACACCTTGTCTCGGCGATGTGAAGCAGTACTAAAAAATAATGGATACCCAAAAAAATATTGAAACCAAACATAGAGGGAAAGTTTTCCATTGTTGTATAATAAAGGTTTCCAATGTTTTTTCAACAGCATAGAAATTAGTACTTTTAAGTTTTGTTATTTTTTTTCTGTAGTTAAGCAATTTTATATCAATTCTTTTTTTTTTTTTTAATAAATGAAACATGCAATTTTTTAAATTACTGAGTTTTTAATTTTATGATCCAGTTTTTTCGCATTGACCGTTCAAGTCGTCAAAAATATAGTTTGTTAAAAGTTTCCATTGTATTGTCACTCACTGTAAATCGACGAATACTTTATATCTTCACTGTTATTTAAAAAGAAATATAATTTGTTTTTCTTTCGCAATCATTTTTTACACGGAACACGAAAGAAAATGTTAACAAAAATTATGGATGGACGCGGGATAAAACTTTTTTTATATTTTGCTTTTTATGGAAGAATATTATTTTGGTAATTGAATATTAATTACTTGGTTCGAACTGTAAATTTGATTTAAATGATTTTTTTTATATGTATGTATGTATGTCTATTTAGGTATACCAAACATATGCTTGCAATTACATGAATATCACTGTTTCACTCATAAATTTAAGCAACACAATCACATGGTATTTTTTTATATTTTGCCATTACTTCTTTGATAATTTTTGATAGCAAACAAATTATGTACATGGGTTACATACGAATGTATTTTGCTTTCATTAATTGCACTTACTGGCTGAGATCCATCAATTGTAACATTGCTCAGTTCCATTGTTGTTTTATTAATTATTAATAAAAACCTTATTAATTGATTATTTTTTTATAACAGAAATATTTATTATATGATTTAATTCGATTTCATTGGTTAACAAACATATACGAAACACATATACAACATAAATATATTTAAAAAAAAAAGAAAGAAATTGCCGCGTTTAACCGATTCCTTCGAGAGTTATTGTTTAAATGGCAAGTGCCTTAAGATACATAAACCACAATCATTGATCGTGAAAGCTTTGCTTCTGTTCTCTTTCTGTACCTACTTGCTTGCTTTTGTTATCATCACACAAATTAACGTCATTAACTATTAAAACAATAAAATATCAAACGATAAAATATTGTGTCGCGATGCCTTCCAACGATAACTTGTATGTTACGAGTATTTTAATTGGTTGATCAATACAACGATTTTACAAAAATTAATGGTTTAGAATTAACAACAATCTTTTGGTAATGCTTTCAACTTTTTTAGATAGTTTTCTTAATTAATTGTTAATTTATTTATAAAATAAAAACTTATAGTACCTACTAGTTTAACTAAACTCTTGCACATTATTGACTTTAAAAAACAAGTTAATAGCAAACATCAGTTGACTTTGGTATAAAAACTGTGGTCAGGGTATTCTGAGTGATTTTGGTATAAAAACTGTGGTCAGTGTATAATGAGTTTATGGACTAATATTTAAAACTATTTTTATCCGTCGTTAATTATTCCGATCGATTCGATTTTTTTTCCCCACCTCAACAAGAACAAGTAAGAAAATTATAGTCGGTCTAGACCGACTATACGATACCCTATACCATGCGTTTAGAAACCCTATCTCATAGGCCCAACTAACTGGACATAGAAAATAAGCAAAAACCAAATTTGAAAAAATTTTGAAAAAGTTCATATCGGATGCTATATCTATATGGGGACTAGGTCCAAAAATGGACCGATCCTAACCATGGTTGGTAACGTCTCTTGTATTTTGCGAAAACATATACAAACAAAATTTGAGAAGAATCAGTGCAATATTTTTGTTTTTTAATAGATTTAAGTGAAGATCGGGAAGCAGCTCTATATGGGGTCAAAGGGATCATTTTTGGACTACTCATTAATGGATGTAATGAACGCATACAAACCCAATTTGAGTAAGATCTATATGACAATTTGGATCCTATGGCAATTTATGTCGATTTCATAAGGGTAATTTGTATGGGGGCTAGGTCTGAACATGGACCGATTCTCACCAATTTCAATAGCGTTCATCCCATGGCCGATAAAAGCTCATATACCAAATTTCATCGAAATATATTCATATTTGCGACCTGCAGTTTGATTACAAGGTTTACATGGACACACAGACGGACGGACGGACATTGTTAAATCAACTCAAAAAGTGACTCTGATTCGATCGGTATAATTAAAGATGGGTCTGGGTCAAATATTTTTGGTTGTTACAAACAGCAGTACAAAGTCATTATACCCAAACCACATAGTGGTATAGGGTATAAAAACCAGAGTTGGTTAAAACAATAAAAATAGAAGATGGTATTAGAGAAAATGTATAAAATCTTAACCGTTATTTAAAAATTTATAGTTTCTGTCGTTTTCTTTCAACAGTTTTTAAACACAATTTTATTTTTCAATGTTTTAACCTAATTTTTTAATACGAGTATTATAAAATAACCGCAAGAATAAAGTTTTGTAAAGAGTTGAAAACCAGAATAATAGATGATTTTACTGGTGGTCTTAAGGAAAAGAAAATTTGTGGGAAATATTCTATGAATAATTCAAAAATTTCAAAAATAATCAAGAAATATCGCGAGAGTTACGGTGACGACTCTACATTTTGGGCGGCATGCCACGTTAAATGAGTCAAAGCCAGGATAAAAAGAGTTTAAAAAATGTGAAAAAATGCAACCTAAAGAGGTCATTCACAATCTTAAACTAAATATATGTGTTAGAACTTATTCCCGACGAGCATTTAAAACTGATCTTGGTTGTTATTATCCGAAAAATAATCTGGCTCACATAAATTTTGCTAAAGAACACATGAACTGGTCAAGACGGAATTGGAATACTGTTCTCTTTTCAGATAAGTCCAAGTTTGATTTAAGAAACTATGGTGGAAGAAAATTTGTACGACGACTAAATGGAAAAAAACTAGACCCAAAATAATATACAAATAAAACTGTTTAGTTTGGCGGTGGCAAAATTCTGTGGTTTTCTAGAATAACCGCGTATGTCATAAAATCAAAATGTTCAGGGGAGCCAAAAAATGTTATATTTGAAATTATGGGCTCGATATAAAGATTTTAGAGCCTTTTATTTAACAGTCCTGTAGATATGGGCAATAAATACTTTATATAAAATTTTGAGCCAAAAATCTTCAGAGGAATAGATCCTAGAGAAGGACGAAAAAAAAATATGTAAATTACACTTAAAGTGTGTGCAGACAAAACAACTTATGTCGACAAACGCCGTTTTCTTTGAAAAAGGAAACTACCAATGCAAATACACATGTAGACATAAGTTGTTGTTGCTTGAAAAATGGATTTTTTTGTTCGTCAACAAAAAGTTAACGGGACTTAGGATGAGAATATAACAACGTATCAAGAATAATAGTGACAAAAAATAACAGAAATAAACACAAAATTTTTCACAAGTGGTTATAAACTGAAAACTAATCCAAAATTATTTTTAATTTTTTTCATTAATAACAACGTATGTCGCTATGTGTCGTTTTTTGAGAAAATAATTTGTCAGCGATCAAACGTAGGTTGACATACGTCGTTAGTGCTGCAAATTAATTTAATAAACATTTAAGTTACGTCGTTATTTAAAGAAAAAACTCAGAAATGGTTGACCATTTTTTTAAAAACATTTAACACATGTAAAGAGCGTTAAAAATTAATATATTTGGCATCATTAACTCAAAACTGACAAAAATAGACATAGCGATTATTCCAGAAAACCACAGAATTATGGTTTGGGATTGCTTTTCAGGCTAAAGAGTGGGTCCAATTCATGTATATGAAAATAACCCAAAAAACGCCTAAAAAGTTGTAACCGAATCGCTACAATCTAATGTAGTTAGTGTTTTGGAATGACCAGCCCAATAACCAAATATCAATCCCATAGAAAATCTATGGGAAATTGTAGATAGAAAAATGCGGACACGAAATTACACAAACAAGACAGATCTCAGAGAGGCAGTTAATTCAGAGTTGCAGAACATTTCAATGGATATCAGCAAAAATTTAATTGACTCCATGTCTGGGCGATGTGAAGCAGTACTAAACAAGTAAGAAAATTATAGTCGGTCTAGACCGACTATACGATACCATATACCATGCGTTTAGAGACCCTATCTCTCAGGCCCAACTAAATGGATATAGAAAATAAGCATAAACCAAATTTGAGTGGGATTTTTATTAATTTTTTCGGCTGCAGATATGAAAAAGTTCATATCGGATGCTATATCTATATGGAGACTAGGCCCAAAAATGGACTGATCCTGACCATATTTGGTAAAGTCTCTTGTATTTTGGAAAAAATATATACAAACAAAATTTGAGAAGAATCAGTGCAATATTTTTCTTTTTTGATAGATTTAAGTGAAGATCGGGAAGCAACTCTATATGGGGCCTATGACTAAGAGTTGTCCAATAGGGATCATTTTTGGACTACTGATTAATGGATGTAATATATACACATAAACCCAATTTGACTAAGATTTGTATGATAATTTGGATCTTATGGCAATTTATGTTGATTTCATAGGGGTCATTTATATGGGGGCTAGGTCTGAACATGGACCGATTCTCACCAATTTCAATAGCGTTCATCCCATGGCCGATAGAAGAGTAAATACCAAATTTCATCAAAATATATTCATATTTGCGACCTGCAGTTTGATTACAAGCTTTACATGGACACACAGACGGACGGACGGACGGACATCGTTAAATCGAATCAGATAGTGATTCTGATCCGATCGGTATAATTAAAGATGGGTGTAGGTCAAATATTTTTGGTTGTTACAAACAGCAGCACAAAGTCATTATACCCAAACCACATAGTGGTATAGGGTATAAAAATAATGGATACCCAAAAAAATATTGAAACCAAACATAGAGGGAAAGTTTTCCATTGTTGTATAATAAAGGTTTCCAATGTTTTTTCAACAGCATAGAAATTAGTACTTTTAAGTTTTATTTTTTTTCTGTAGTTAAGCAATTTTATATCAATATTTTTGGCTTAAGTCTCGTTTCCGTTCCAAATTTTCACCACACGTTTCACTTTTTAATGCGATTACAGCAAAATATTTTAATTTTTGTCGGAAGCCCATATTTCCCGAGTTATAGACCTCCAAAGTTTTGACATTGAATATAACTTGAACAATTCTAATCGGACTTTAGCAATATATATATCATATGAAAGCTTATTAAAGTACCTTTAATTTGATATAAAAAAGTTCGAAATCCATTAAACCAATTATGGACCAAAATAATTTTCTTTCTTTTTAAGATGCAGTTTTTTGTAAATAATTCATTTTATTTCAATAAAACGCTATTACACAACAAAATATATGTTAATTAGTACATTCATAGGATTAACAGCTTTTATTTAAGATATAGTTTGACCTTTTAACCCTTTGTAATCCGGAGATATTAGGGGTACAACTTTGTTTTTTTTTTATTGCACAAATAACAAAAACCCATTACACTAAAAACAACACTTTCTTAAAAAATTCCACTTAACAATTCTAACTAGAAATGGAAATTTTTTGAAAAAAATTTCTTGTATATTTGGGAAAGTTTTTTTTCGCAAACGTGGCATTATCTCATAAAATGATCTATAATATTTTTGTATTTACAGCAACTGAATGAAAGCTGGGCCCACTAGCTACATATTTATTTTGTCCTCTTAACCCTTCCAGGACCGGAGATATTATTGACTTTTAATGAGACTATTATGAAAATTTTGTTGGGAAATTCGCTTGTGACGTACGCAGGAAAACTATATTCAGCGAAGCCACCTGCCGTGTCCTACTGGAGGAGAAAACCCTTAAGCGCGGCCGCAGGCCGCCACGCAGAAAAACTTTAGTATGCGAAGCCAGATTTCAATACTTAACTTTAGTGTCTCCGGGAAGACATCATGGCCTTATCTCACATGGTATTAAAGCATCCCCTCATTTCTTCTCCGTCCTATTATGAAAATTTTGTTGGGAAATTCGCTGTACTCAAATTATTTACAGAGTAAATCGCGGTTATAAGAAAATAACTACACAATGTTGCCATACAGTTTTACTGCAATTAGCTAAGCTACACTGAAACGAGTAAATCGCGAAAAAAAAATAATATCCAACTTTAACTCCTAATATATCCAGCACTTTAAGAGTCAAAAAGTCATAATAGACACCAAAAAATAGCTTGTGACCCCTACTTTTATTGTAAATGTGCAAATAATTACAGCTTTTCACAAAAACTCTTTATCAAAAATGCACAATCTTGAATAGGTTCACAATGGGTTAAAGGATTTCGAAATTTTTTTTTTTGAAATAAAGGCAATTTAATAAGCTTTCATATGATACATATATTCCTCAAATCCGATAAGAATTGTTCAAGTTATATCGAAATCAATGTCAAAATTTGGAGGTCCATAACTCGGTAAATATGGATTTCCGACAAAAAAAAATTTTTTTTCCTAAATCACCTCAAATACCCCTATTTCCAAAAAAAAAAAAAAAAATCGGGGTGGTGCACCTAAACGAGACTTGTTCCATATTTTTTTTTTTAATAAATGAAACATGCAATTTTTTAAATTAATGAGTTTTTAATTTTATGATCCAGTTTTTTCGCATTGACCGTTCAAGTCGTCAAAAATATAGTTTGTTAAAAGTTTCCATTGTATTGTCACTCACTGTAAATCGACGAATACTTTATATCTTCACTGTTATTTAAAAAGAAATATAATTTGTTTTTCTTTCGCAATCATTTTTTACACGGAACACGAAAGAAAATGTTAACAAAAATTATGGATGGACGCGGGATAAAACTTTTTTATATTTTGCTTTTTATGGAAAAATATTATTTTGGTAATTGAATATTAATTACTTGGTTCGAACTGTAAATTTGATATAAATGATTTTTTTTATATGTATGTATGTATGTCTATTTGTGTATACCAAACATATGCTTGCAATTACATGAATATCACTGTTTCACTCAAAAATTTAAGCAACACAATCACATGGTAATTTTATATTTTGCTATTACTTCTTTGAGAATTTTTGATAGCAAACAAATTATGTATGTACATGGGTTACATACGAATGTATTTTGCTTTCATTAATTGCACTTACTGGCTGAGATCCATCAATTGTAACATTGTTCAGTTCCATTGTTTTATTAATTATTAATAAAAAAAAAAAACCTTATTAATTGATTATTTTTTTATAACATAAATATTTATTATATGATTTAATTCGATTTCATTGGTTAACAAACATATACGAAAAACATATAAATATATTTTAAAAAAAAGAAAGAAACTGCCGCGTTTAACCGATTCCTTCGAGAGTTATTGTTTAAATGGCAAGTGCCTTAAGATACATAAACCACAATCATTGATCGTGAAAGCTTTACTTCTGTTCTCTTTCTGTACCTACTTACATACTTGCTTTTGTTATCATCACACAAATTAACGTCATTAACTATTAAAACAATAAAATATCAAACGATAAAATATTGTGTCGCGATGCCTTCCAACGATAACTTGTATGTTACGAGTATTTTAATTGGTTGATCAATACAACGATTTTACAAAAATGAATGGTTTAGAATTAACAACAATCTTTTGGTAATGCTTTCAACTTTTTTAGATAGTTTTCTTAATTATTTCTTATTTTATTTATAAAATAAAAACTTATAGTACTTACTAGTTTAACTAAACTCTTGCACATTACTGACTTAAAAAAAGCACACAAGTTAATAGCAAACATCAGTTGACTTTGGTATAAAAACTGTGGTCAGGGTATCCTGAGTGATTTTGGTATAAAAACTGTGGTCAGTGTATAATAAGTGTATGGACTAATATTTAAAACTATTTTTATCCGTCGTTAATTATTCCGATCGATTCGGTTTTTTTTCCCCACCTCAACAGGAATTAGTGAATATTTCTTAGAGAAATATCGAAATTTATATATTTTATTTTATTTTCAACATTAATTTTAGAATCCAGAAGAATTCGTGAGTGAGGATAGTGGTATAGGGTATAAAACCTTTGTGCTGATGTTTGTAAATACCAAAAATATTTGACCTAGACCCATCACTTATGGGATCGATCGATTCTGAATCACTTTCTGAGTTGATTTAGCGTTGCCCGTGCGTCCGTGCGTCTGTCTGTCCATCTAAAACTTGTAATCAAACTACAGTTAGCAAAACGCTATTGAAATTGGTAAAAATCGTTCCATGTTCAAACCTAATCCCCATACAAATGGCCCCTATGAGATCGACTTAAATTGCCATAATATCCAAATTATCATGCAGATCTCGGTCAAATTGAATTTCTGCAGGTTTATTACATCCATTTATCAGCAGTCCAAAAATAAACTCTTTAGGACAATTTTTAGTCATAGCCCCCGTAGTAAGCTGTCTCCCGAGCTTCACTCAAATCTATCGAAAACAAATATATTGCACAGATTTTTCTCAAATATGTTTTTGCAGAAAATAAGTGACCTTACTAAATGTGTTCGGGATCGGTCTAGTTTTCGACTTAGTCCCCATTTAAATATAGCTTCCGATATGAACTGTTTCATATACGAAGGCAAAAAAAATTAATATCAATACCACTCAAATTTGGTTTATGCTTGTTTTTTATATTTAATTAGTTGGACCTAAGAGATGGGGTCTCTAAACGCATGGCATAGGGTATCGTAAAGTCGGCCTAGACCGACTTTAATGTTCTTACTTGTTTTTTTTTAATTTTCCTATTCTTAAATTGTACCTTTTCTTAAAAAATATATTTTCTTAAAAAATTCAAAAAAAAATACAGTACTTTTCTTTAAAAAAAAATTATTTTTTCGAAAAAGTAAATTTTCTTAAATGAGTAGCTTTTCTTATAAATGGAACATTTTGTTAAAAATGTGCCTATTGTTACAAATATAGCTTTTCTTAAAAATGTATCTATTCCTAAAAAGTACCTTTTCTTAAAAAAGTACTTTATCTTAAAAAAGTACGTTTTTAAAAATTAACTTTTCATAAAAAGTAAAAACATTTTTTTTTTGTTTTTTTATCTCAAAAATATGCAAAAATTCGTAGTATATATAGGTGTTCATTGCCGTTTTATTTCATTCAACAAGTGTCCACGAACGGTTTTTTAAAAGTGACGAAAAAGTAATAAAAGTATAAAATCGAAAAATGAATAAGTGGCATAATTTTGTACAAACGCAAATAAATTTATTTCAAAGAAAAATTAAATAAAAAATGAATAACATAGTTACGGTGCGAGCACTCATGGAGGAAATTGGTGTTGTAGAATAACAACAACGAAATATCTAAAGGATTGCTAGAAGTCAATTGCGGCCTGAATCTATGGCAAACGCAATCCATGCCTGAATTGGCTTTCATTAATGTAAACAAAAGTTGAAATTGGGCCTTATTTGTGGTCTTCAACCTACAAGAACAATAAAATACTAGTTTTTATACCCTCCACACCTCAGTGGCAGAGGGTATTTATAGGTTTGTAATTCCGTTTGTAACGCATCGAAATAAATTCCTGAGACCCAAAGAATTAAAAATTAAAAATTTTAAATTTAAAATTACAAATTAAAAATTAAAAATTAAATATTAAAAATTAATAATAAAAATTAAAAATTAAAACTTAAAATTAAAAATTAAAAATTGAAAATTAAAAATTAAAAATTAAAAATTAGAAATTAAAAATTAAAAATTAAAAATTAAAAATTAGAAATTAAAAACTAAAAATTAAAAATTAGAAATTAAAAATTAAAAACTAAAAATTAAAAATTAAAAATTCAAAATTAAAAATTCAAAATTAAAAATAAAAAATTAAAAATTAAAAATTAAAAATTAAAAATTAAAAATTAAAAATTAAAAATTAAAAATTAAAAATTAAAAATAAAAAATTAAAAATTAAAAATTAAAAATTAAAAATTAAAAATTAAAAATTAAAAATTAAAAATTAAAAATTAAAAATTAAAAATTAAAAATTAAAAATTGAAAATTAAAAATTAAAAATTTAAAATTTAAAATTAAAAATTATAAATTAAAAATTAAAAATTAAAGATTAAAAATTTAAATATTAAAAATTAAAAATTACTAGCTAATTCAGATAAAAATATTTTAAAATTTGCTTTATTTAATATAAATTAATTAGTGGAAATTTTTAGCCAAGAATCAGTTTATTATTTTTTTTTTTTTTTTAATTATCTAAAAACTTTCTTATAGGGATCAAACTTTGGGTGTTATAATGCTGGCTGCGTTATATAATGAATTTCATTAGGGGAATTCTACTCTAGTAAAAGAAATATAATGCCATTTTTCAAATAACTAGTAACGAATTCTTTCTATCGATCATTGTTTTTTATAACAAGGAATTATAATAGAAACTGGCCAACAAGAAAAGCAATTAACTTTAAATTTAATTGGTATTCGAAATTAAAATTTCAGTACCGACAACAGTTTTAAAGTGGTAGCCGTACCCAATATTGGTTGTAATATTGAGTTTAAGATGCAGGTGGAGGGTATCAAATACTTGTTTTATTTAAATTTTATTTTATCAAAATACTTTTCATTTTTATGTAAACACTCGTCTGTTTTGCAAGGGAAATTTTTTGAGGAAAAAAACAAAATTCAAGTGCATTGAGAATAACTACTTTTTTCCATCGAATTTTTTTCCGAAGGAATTTTTATTCATAATAGGGGAAAAGGGAGAAGTAAGAAATTCCATGCGGAATTTTTGTTTAGAATTGGGCTGATTGTAAAATGTGAAATAATATACATAGTTGACATCACAGTTACCAAACTTAGTTAATTATTTTTATAAAACCTACGGGAAATAGTTTTGATTATTAACTTTTCTTAAGCAAAGTAGCTTTCCAATACATCAAATCGGTCACATCGTGCGGGTGAAGCAAAGCCCAGCTCAACACGTACGGTGTTGACAAATTTCTGGCGTCATCCGACGCCATTTTGTTTTTTATATCCATAAGAGTGGGATAACCTGGCAATAAAAAATAAAACTTTTCTTAAGCTTTATATTTTTAGTGGTTTTATAGGAAAAATTAGAATCTGACAAATATTACCCTTTTAAAAAAAGTACTTTTCTAAGGATATTTTGTAAAAAAGAAACTTTTTAAAAAAATTAAATTTTTTATTTAAGAAAAAGTAATGTATTTTTCTAAGAAGTTACTTTTTTAAACCAGTACTTTTAGTTCTTTTTGAAAAAAAGGAACTTTTTTAAGAAAAGGAAATTTTTAAGCGAAGGTATTTTTTCAGAAAAGGTACTTGTTTAAAAAAGGTACACTTAATAAAAGTGTTTTTTTTTAAATACGGGTACTTTTACAAAGGTACTTTTAAAAAAAGGGTACTTATTAAAAAAAGATAATTTTTTAAAAAGGGGTACTTATATAAAGAGTACTTTTTAAAAAATGGTTATTTTTAAGTTACTTCTTCAAAAAAAGTTTACTTTTTTAAAAAAGAGTACCTTTTTAAACAAAGGTACTTTTTAAAAAAATGTACTTTTTTAGAAAAAGGGTACTTGTTTAAAAAAAGTGTACTTTTTTTTAAAAAAGGTCCTTTTTAAACAACGGTACTTTTTAAAAAAGGATACTTCTTTAAAAAATAGTGTACTTTATTGAAAAAATGGTACTTTAAAAACAAATAGTTTTTTAAAGGGTACTTTTTAAAAAAGGGTACTTTTTAAAATAAAGGATGGTTTAAAAAAACTGTACTTTTTAAAAAGGGATACTTTTTAAAGAACGGGTACTTCTTTAAAAGAGCAGGTTCCTAAAAAAAGTACTTTTTTTAAAAAAATTTTGTTTTTAAATGAAATTACTTGTTTTCAAAAAGGTAATTTTTCAATTATTATTTCGTGACCCTTTGGACCAATTTGAAACAGCAACTCCTTCGGTATGTTAACCATTTTATATAAAAAAATATTTTTTCTAAAAATAAGTATGTCTTCTCAAAAACGTTCATTTTCTTAAAATAGGATATTTTCCCAAATAACTATCTGTTCTAAAAAAAAACTTTTCTTAAAAAAAACATACTTTTCTTAAAAAAGTACATTTTAAAAAAAAGGTGCCTTTTCTTAAAAGCATTTTTTTAAAAAAAATTTCTTATTAAAAAAGTACTTTTCTGAAAAAAGTAATTTTCTTAAAAAAGTATCTATTTAAGAAAACTACATTTTCTTAAAAATTTAAACTTTTTAATTGACTCTTTCTTTAAAAATTAAATGAGTATCTTAAATAAATACTTTTCCATAAACAAAGTAAAGTAAATTTTCTTAAAAACTTAAATTTTCTCAAATAGTAGCTTTGCTTAAAAAAGGTACCGTTTTTTTTTAAAAATTTCCCATTTATTAAAAAAAGTGTCTTTTCCTAAAAAAAAAATAACTTCGTAGTACCTAAAAAATAGTACCTTTTCTATTTTCAAAAAAAAAAATATTTTTTTTGTATTTCTTTCACATACTTTTCGTTCAGATTCCATTTCGAAACAATTGTTTTAATATTTTGTATAAATAATTTGTATATAATTGACTATATTCTTCCACATTTTATCGGTTGCTTTGTTCGAATTTCAAACCGTTTCATACTGACGGGGACGTGCTAATTTGGAAATACAATTTTATAACTTGCACTATAAAAACGCAACACTTAAAATTATACATTAAGAAAATACAATATTAATACATTGTATATGTAAGAGGTTCATACCCTAAATGAGTCGCTTTATAAAGTTAATAGGAAAAAAGAAAACAACATAATGATGGAAAACATTCTTTATTCATCTCAATGACACCTATGAAGCGGCCAACATAGGTTTTGTTTAATAGTGTGATTGGTTTTGTTTCAAGATAAATTGTTTTTAAAAAACGATACCCATACAAAAAAAAATAATATAATATTAAAAATTTAAATAAAACACGCACGCAAAAATACTTAATAGCAATAGTATGAAATAATACATGTGTTCTTGTTTGAAGTTTAGAATTTTTTTCTTTTCTTTTTAAATTTAAAAAATTAAGCACAAAAGGAAGGCGGAGCAGAGCAGAGCAGATAATGTACAAGTTTAACTCAATCATCGTAGTGCATAGCATTTTCCGAACTTTCAAAGAATAGTTGTTCCATAAGTTCATCCACTGTGTTGCATTTATATTCCAAATCATCACCTTCCGTTGCAATAACGTCATCGCCATCTTCCTCGTCGCCATCAACGTCGTTTGACATTAATGGTTCATCTGTTGTCACTATTTTGGCGGTAACCGTGGTTGGCAGCGTCGACTGCGGAAGTATAGCTGGTGAATCACTGTCTTCGTCCATGGTACAACTGATGAACGGTTGATTTGTGTTTATTTCCAGTGGAGTTAACGGTGCAGGAGCCATAGACTGTATGCCCGTTTCATGAGGGACTGAGCTTTCCGATGAGATATTTCCAAATGTACCAGTACTCTGTGTTGATTCGAAATTGCCGCCGGAAGTGTTAACTGCAAGAGTTGTATGAACTATGGTGGTGTCCCCATCGGACTTTGCCACTGAAACTGTACCACTATTGTTGCTACTTTCACTCATTGCCGGTAAAGTAACATTGGGATTAAATGGCGCATCCAAATCATGTAAACCTTCTGGCACTTTTAGTTTTGCCAACTCTTCGCGTAAATGGCGATATTGACGTCTCAAAACCATAGAGTTGAAGGAAATTGTTCGGCTGCTGCGTTCGTTATATTGAGGTTTACAAAGCTCTTCAATCCAGTTTTCTATTTGGGTACAAATTTCGTTGCGTTTAAGCCAAAAATGTGTATTGATGACCTATACATGAAAAACCAAAAACGTATAAACGATCAGAGAGCAGTAATTTTCAAAATTCATTCATAACTTACATCCTTGAAACAAGGGCTAGGATTACGAATCTGTTCTAGCATGGCCCAACGGACACATGCCTGATATATGTTGCTGTTATATTCGCGAGACGAATGAGTACCGCTGGGTGTGCCACGGCTGCGCTCGAATCCTGGCTCATTAAAATATGGTTCCGGCACCAGTATCAGTGATTGTATTGAGACAAGGACTTGAAGAAAACTGGATGTTTGTGCATTCCACTTCTCCTCAGGTCTGCCATGCCATGTATTAAGAACCGATAAGCATACTTTGCCGTCATTGTACAGATTTGGATTGAAACGTACAGAATGCCGGCCAGTAGTTTCCAAATTTATAAGCATTGGCAAATTGGGATAGTCTGGTGGGAAGAAAACATCAAATTCAAAGCACCCATTGGCATAAGGAGTGTCCGCCGGACCCGTTATAAGCACCTATAATTTTTTTTGCGGAATTAGTTTTTGTGTACTTTAATCTTTTCAATCTTAATCTAGTTTTTTTTTTTTTTTGGCTAAATTTTTATGTTCATTATTTTTATGGCCTAGTCTCCTATGATTTGGTGAAGAGTTATGCAATATTATATAACAAATTAACAAAGTTCTATTCATTTTCTAAGCTTTATTTAGTGATGTTATCGATGATGAATTCAATTTACTTAATTATTTACTTAAAAGTGTTGATTGGCAATAATTAAATTTATCTGCATGAAATTGTTAATGTTTACTTACTTTCATCACATCTAAACGGTCCGTGTCACAGCGCACAAAAACAGAACTGCTATAGGACAGAGGCAAACTGGTTGAGAGTGTTACAGCTTCTTGCGCCAAGCGTTTGACACGAGATGGATGATAACGATCACCAGCCATGCGAACCATTTTCTCAAAATGGTGTGAGACAACAAAGCGGTAACCGTTGTTTTCAGCCTCCACAATCATGTCGAATGTGTCGAATTGCAATTTTTTCATCACCTCCAAATAACGTTCATCGATTGATTTACTCGGTTGCATGCGATCAATGTCGACTATGCCACCAAATTCGTTTGTTGTATTCAACAGATTTTGCTGTTGTTGACCAGTTCTTTTTGTAGTCTTCTGCACCAATGCGGTGGTCTCTTGAATATCGGGTATGAGAAGAGCCAAGCCTTCATCATCGCCATCATCTATGTTGACTGTGACCTGATGTGTTTGTCCTTTGATGTTGGATTTCTTGTTCAATCTAATCAAAAAATGGTACAAGTTCGTACATAATTAGCGATTGATATCATAAATAATGTTTGGACAATTCCTTTTTACAAAGGTTTTGATTATTGAATGAATTTAGTGTAATGAAATTATTCTGTTTTGATTGATTGTCGGCTAAAAATTCAACTTTTTTAGAATCTGCGGCGGCTTTTTATAAAATATTAAATCATCCTAACAAAAATTAGCAATTTATATGGGGAAATATTAAGAAAATAAATGAAGCTCGTGACCTGTACTATATGTGGGCCGAATTTCATATTTAATAAAAACTGAAATATTTAAGCTTAAAGCTTACCAGAACATGTTGTTATTTTAGGGAACTTACTTTAAACGTTTTGCATAAGTATCAACACAAGTTCGCATGTTGGATAAGAGTTCGGTAATTGAGGGTGAACTCTGGTTATATGTATTTTGGGATTGAAGAAGAGCAACTTGTTCGCGCGACAGCGATATGGAGCGCAGAAGTTGTAGTATGGCACGATATAGCGGAATGTGTCTGGTTATATCGAGTACGGAATCGTTTCTTAAATAGGAGCTGAGCGCTGGAATGAGACACGATTGTTTTAGCAAAGATGAAAACTCCATTGGGAGGTCAGTTGATAAATCCACAATTTCATGATATGGCATTTCTTCATCGGTTGGTATATGATCACCTGGATTAATGTAGCTTGCAAGAACCTACAAAAACACAGTCACCCCATTCAAATTGTGTGCATTATAAACATAAGTTAATATACAATACAATACCTGTAGTAAGACTGTAACATGTTCTTCTTCACTCTTTTGCCGTAATAAAGCCTGTTCAACGTTCCACGACTGTGTTGTGGACCCAGTTCCGAATCCAGTTCCTTTTGCCCAATACATGTGTCCTTTATCGTCAGATGTGGCTAGCGACGAATCTTCGACGATGTTTAGAGGTGTTTTAACTCCGCTGCTAACTGTCACCTGAAAACATTGTTTTGTATTAACTAAAAACCGAGAAAAAAAGCAACTAAAACATTTGGAATGGAATATGTACCTCAGTTTGAGGATTTCCTAACGGGTAGATAGGCGAGTGGTGTGTAAAAATACTCAAACAATTTAAAACCAAATGCATTGCACCCACTTCCATTACCATGCCACGCAACAGCATGCCATCGTCTGTAGTCAGTGGTGAACTATCGAGTAGTTGTCGGAAGACCTCAAATGGCAATGTTGGCAATGATGGCGCTAATGGTAAGCTATAAATATCATCTAATTATGAGGAATAAATTAAGAGAATAAGTAAAGGTTGATGAAATGGTTTATTGGATGGTCTACAGAAACACTCACTGCCCTCTCCATCACCTGTTACACCCAATACAAGGCGCAAAAGACATTGGGCTCTCAACTTATCACGTAACAGAACATCCGAATAGGCAGGTAAACGTAAAAACAGGCCAAATGCCGCTAGCGAATGTTGAGGAACTGAAGTGATGATGGCTTGCTTGGCTGTTGGCTCAGACAATGGATCCTCAAGGTCCTCGTAAATATCGTCGTTTGGTTCTAGTTTAACCCAATCATTCATGGGAGGACTTTTCTCTTTTTCCGGAGCTGAATTTTGGTGCTTGCGCGATGTGGTTTCAGGATAAACGGTCGGTAGGTATTGTGCCAATAAGGATAAACCGCCACGACTTGAAAAACGTTCTAAAGGTGAGGGCAAGGGTTCAACTGAGGCCGTCTTAATATAAGCGGATTCATCACAACCCTCATATTGTGCTCCCTTCCCTGTAATCTATAAAAAGGGTAGATTAAGAAACTTTAATTATCTCAGTTTTGCTAATGACGTCAGACGTAAAACATACCATATCAAGCGATATACAGGGTTGCGCTAGAGAATGTCCCTTGCTCAGTAATGTGGCGAGCAGCTGAGAAATTGTCGTATCACTAGTTATTAAAATATCTGGATATTCTCGGTGAACAAGTTGGCTGCAATTAACTACATTTGATGATGTGTTCGGCGGAGTGAGAAAATCCTCAAATGTCACAAACTCTGTTAGGGAAAGTAATATATTTGTTAAAAAGTATAAATTAAGAAACCTATTTATGGCATTTACTTGAAAAATTCGTGACCATTTCCTTATTATCCTTACTAGCCGCTACCTGATTCTTGACATCTTTAATACGCTTGTCTTTGGCTGTTACTCCTGCAGCCACACTCAAAAATTCCATCCCGTTTTCTAGACCATTGAAGTTAATCGATATGTCTTGGTAGGGATCATTTTGATTCTTTTCAGCGTCTTCTTGTTTCAATAAATCACAATGAGTGGCCTTGGATAAATTTACGCCAGGAGTAACATTAGTACTGCCATCGATTTGTCGACTTTCTGAATTCAGCGAAGAGAAGAAATTACTGTAAGCTGGTTGAACCAAGGATGGAAACATAACCATACCAAAATTCCAATAACAAACAAAAGATATTTAAATTATAATAATTGAAAAACACTAACAAGGAAGTAGTGTCATGGGAAGCACTCGCAGATCGCGTTGAATCTTTCAAGTGTTACAGAACAAGAAAAAAATATTTGAACCGTATTTTTATAAGCTGGCCAATCTCATATTTAGTAGGTAAAATATAAGTAAGACGGCCATTTTTTTTGTTTTTCATTTTTCTTTCAGATCCAAGGAAACCATAAACAAATTGAACATCATATGGAAAGTATTTTAAGTCAAAACTCATATATGTTACTTATAGTTCTGTTTGAGCGAGTACGTACGTATTCAGCTTTATTCGATAGAGCGGCTAATTCGTATTTTAACCGATTTTTCCCGAAGACACCAGTTATGTTCGATGGTGGCAACCCTTTGCATATAGGTATCAATAATTTTATTTTTATTAGTACGTAATGCATGTGTACAAAAAATAATGCATGTGTCGAAAATTTGAGATATACCCCCATACAAAAATGATGGAAAAAGAAGTTTTTAGAGGGTATATACGTATGTATAGGTTTGTCATTCCGTTTGTAATGCATCGAAATAAATTCGGAGACCCCAAAACCAAATATTTGCTTTATCCTTAGAACAACGAAAGTGTATTAAGCGATGACCGTCTGTCAGTTTGTCTGTGGAAATCACAAACACGCCCTCAATGTCTAAGCTAGACGGTTCGTTTTTGTATAAAATCGTTTATTAGCCTCCCAAAGGAGTTGCTATTTAAAATCATCAAAATGGTCGAGAGATACGAAAGAAACTTTCAAAAAACTCTTGAAAATAAAAAAATGTTAGGGTGTTTGTTGTTTTTCTTAAAATAGGTTGTGATTATTCTTACTGTTGAAGTCATTTTAGTTGTGTGTATACTTATACTGCACATTGGCATAGCAAGAATTATCACATATCGTTTTACCGTTAAAATTAAAAATTAAATATTAATAACAATAACAAAACTAAAAAAGGACCCATATAAAATAATAAGGAAATAAATAATTAATAAAAAATAATAACATATCCAAGTTTCATCGCGATCTGCGGGTGTCTTCTATGAGACCTTCATTGTAAGTCGATCGACAAATACACCTGACCCTGTAAACAGATAAGAAAAGTACACACTTACCCGATAGACAATTTTGAATGATCTCTTGACATTTGGTATTTGCACTGACAGAGAAGAGCAAATGGTGATTGTTAATACGTTTCGCGGGATGATGGTTGACCAATGAAATTGAGACGCTACTCGGAGTTGAAAAATAATGGGGTGGTGCAGCAGTTGTGCTATTGTTAATAGTTGGTAAATAGGGTGTGTATGGATCTTTTTTCTGTAACGATTGCTTACTGCGCACCGACACGAGAATTCGTTCATTCTCCAGTAACAATTGCAAGACAAGTTGCCGTGTGAAACCCGAAATAGTTTGTTTAGCCTTACTATCCGTAGTAAGACCGACCGATACGGATGGTTCTCGAATAACTTCTATTAGTAACATTGTTAACATATTTTGATTGTTGGGATGACAGGCTGTAACACGAGCGAAAAAGTTTATTGTGGCTCGTTCCATGCGTATAAAAGCTTGTTGAATCGGTTCGCAACTAACGATTGGAATTATTGGAACATAATTCATAGGTCGGTGATTGCAAAGCAGTTTTAATAAAGGCTTCCAAAATATGGAACCCTGTTGCGTACCTAACCAATCACGCATATGACCATCCGAACAACATTCAGAAAAATAGTCAAGAATTTTGGGTACTAGATCAAAAGTCATTAGTTGTGGCTTATCGTGTTTGTTATCGTCATCCGATTGCATCACTTCCATTTTATCTTCAGCCACTTTGTCAGCATCTGTCATACAACCAGATGAGACCGATGAACTGTAAGCACCAAATTGAGAACCAAACGAACATGGAGTATTTGGATCAGAGGGAATTGTTTGGCTGCCCTCTTCTTCCTGTAACAAAAGTGAAGAGCAATACTCAAACAAAGCATATGCTAAAAGTTTAGGCAATCCAGAATCCACCAGTTGGAATACTGCATTTGGCGACTGACATGCTAATGCTATGGTAGCCAAATATGAGGGACGCTTAAACAAAGTTGTCAAATTGTCTTCAGCGACATTGGCATACCACACCTTTCCGCTGATCTCCTTATTATCGTCTGTCAGACCATATTTGTCACTTGTAACTGTTGATAAGTTATCTTTTGTATCGCCATCCGAGTTAGCCAACTTAACATTAAGTCTTATTAGCAGGTGATTAAAAAATTTAGGCTGTATGTAACACAACGAACAAAGCAATGAATCAAACGCTACTTTTAACGGCTCATCAAACTCCAATCTATCAATCCAATGCATACAAGCATCAAAGACATTCTGGGTAATTTTATCGCTTACATTCGTTACGTTATTCTCTGCATAAATGTACCAAAGAATGGAAGCAATGCATTTCACGAAACCACTCTGCGGATTATTGCATCGTGCAGTGTTGCTGCTGTAGTTCATCTTTAATTTCTCAATCCATTCTAACAGCACTTGAACTTTATCTAAAATATAAGCATCCTTGTTGGTACACAGATCGTATAGCAGATCGCAAATACTTTCGTTAGTAAGTTTGTATACTGAAAGCAATAAATACAAATATTTAGACTACAACGACGTTTTACGATTATTTCAAACATACTTTGCGGACTCGTTCCCCACAACAAAGTTCGTGTTAGCGAAAGACATAGCTCACGGCTGTATGCTCCTAATTTCAACAAAACAGATTCAAGATTTTGCACAGCAGCATTTGGTATCATTGGCATTATGTTCATAAGGGAGCAACAGGCATCCAAAAAACCAGGGTAAGCTGCCGACGCACCAATCACATCAGCAGCCAATTTCGAATCAGATGGTACTATAGAGGCTGCACTGTAGCATCTCGATAAAATACGAACCCATCCCACACTCGTTTTTGCAAACGAATCGTCATCCATAGCGTGCTCTAAAGCTAGCGAATTAATATTTGAGCCAGCACTTATTCCAGAGCTATTTGACTGGGAAGCAAATATTGTATTGCCCAAAACAGCGATTTGAGTAAGTCCAATACTGGGACTATCCTTTGGTCTTTTAAAAAAATGGGAACATTATTTCCTTATTCTTCGTTATCTTATATGAGATATACATTTTTTTTAAATTATTTTAAACTTGATCGATAAGTCGAGCTGAGACTGTGAGAAAATTTTACAAACAATTGCTCATATTTGTTTAATAAAAATAGAAAAAAGTACATATAATTTGAATTATGCCTCTATTTGTTAGAATGATGGCCCAGGTACCTAATTTTCGCAGTCGTAAATATTTCGAATTTTCTTAGTCGTTACAAAACTAAACGATTTATTATTTTAGTATTGTAAAAGATAGAAATAAATATGTTTTACAACACTGCATAAATAACACAAATTAAAGAGAAAATGTAAACAAAAACATATATTTATTCTAGATTTGAAAAAAAAAGACTTAAAAAAAACTATTAATAAAATGGATTAAACTTTGTTTTTCTATTCGCCATCTTCTGATTCCGACGAGAATCAAAATCATACGAAAAACAATACGTCGTTCACATAGTTGGTTAGACCTTATTCTTCCTTGTAAAGTACCCTTTACCACTATGTGGTCAGGGTATAATGACTTTGTGCTGATGTTTGTAACTACCAAAAATATTTGACCTAGACCCATCTTTCATTATACCGATCGACTCAGAATAACTTTCTGAGTCGATTTAGCGATGTCCATCTGTCCTTCTGTCCGTTTGTGTGTCGATGTAAACCTTGTAATCAAACTACAGGTCGCACATATGAATACATTTTGATGAAATTTAGAATATGATCTTCTATCGGCCATAGAACGAACGGTACTGAAATTGATGACAATCGTGTTCAGATTTAGACCCCATACAAATGACCCCTATGAGAACGACTTAAATTGCCATAATAATCAAATTATCATATAGATCTCGGTCAAATTGGGTGTGTGTAAAAAATATAATAACAATGCCACTCAAATTTGGTTTCTTTATTTTCTATATCCAATATCCAATGGTATAGGGTATCCTATAGTGGGTCTTGTTTTTTTTTTTTTTTTTTTTTTTTTGTTATTTTGACCTAAAATTACCAAAATTAATTTTTTTCCAAAAATATTATATATATTTTGGACTAACAGTTTCTTTTTTTCACTTTATTGGGGAAAAACTTCTTTTCGCTTGATATCTTGCTAACGAGTAAAATTGCGATTGCTCATTTGTAATCGAATCCCAGAATCCGAAAATTCGCATGTTCGAATAAAAATCTGTTCACTTACGACTGTGAAAATTAGGCCCCAGAACAGAGAGGTAGTTCTGGTTACAACAAATGTTGTATGAAATTTCTTCTTCCATCCTATATGTACGTACATATTTTGCTTTAACTGTAAGCTAATTCCGAGAAAAGATATATAAACAAAAAGTAGATGCCTACCTGTAAAGCCGTAAAACGATACTAGTTGCTATTTCCGGCTTAGACAACTTTAGACGAATGCAAGTCATGCCAGTTGTAGTCAGCGGTGGTCCTACTGGCACTGGTCCCAATCCAAAGTCTCTGGATATTTCCAAAGCTACTGCCGATGGACATGAGGCCAGTGTAGGGGCATGTGGTTGAAGTTGTACTTCGCGCAACAAAATTGCTGTGGGTAGGGTAATTGTGAGATCTGCATGTGATTCATTTGGATAAAACATGTAGCTCCAAGCTGGAGAACGGGGTCGTCGATGTGATGCAACTGGATTTGTAATAAGAATATCTGCCGATTGAGCTGTGTCATTTTCCGCCGATATTGTACTGAATGGAGCAAAATTTATTAAGCCATCCTGCAAATAACGATGGTTTTGACTTGAACCTGACGTTGACTTTTTGCCGTTGCCGTTGGCGCATGTGTGAGAAACCAACTTAACTTTAGTGTTTCTCGTCATGTGTTGCATTATCATTGAGATCTGCAATTAAAAAACATAAATAAAATAATGGAAAACACAAATAACTTATTTGTTTCTGATTTTCTTTAGAATCGCAATATTCAGAAGAAATAAAAAATTTATTAGGTGAGTACAACTTAGAATTTCTATAAGTTATATGAAAATTTGTTGTGTTTTACATCAGGAAAATGTATACAACTCCGTGCAACTAATTAGGAACACAATGCTAATATGGGAGCTTCAAGCAATTAACACAAAATGTATTAAGATTTTAAAACAATTCGTTATAGGTATGTTAATTTAATTCCTTATCCTAGAAAATAAATGCTAATTGTTCAAATAAATTAATAATGAGAAAAATGTAACCCATATTTTTAAATATGATTTTTAAATACAAAAAAAACAAATACTTATTAAAAAAAATTAATATTTCGTTGCTAAACCTTTGTTATCGATAACTGCTTTACATCTGCGAGGCATTGAAACCACCAAATTCGCATATACGCTGTTTGGAAAGAGCTTCCCAAGCTCTTTTGTTTCGGTATAGAGATTAACAAAATTGCTTATCTTTAACAAGCTAACTTACTTTTGTTTTTACAACTTGTATAAATTTTCAAACGGGTTGAGATCAGGACTTACAAGAAGGCCAATCAATAACAGTAACCCAATTGATAATAAATCATTGATTGACGTGTAGAGCGGTGTTCGTCGGAACCATTGTATCGTTTAGGATTCTTCCACATTGGAACGTGTCCATAAAACATTCAATTTTATGTGGCGGTCCAACTCCACTTGAAGACGTAGCACCCCAAAGAATGATGGAACCTCCTCCCTGATTCAATGTGGCCAGGGTATACATTGGATTAAATTCCTTCTTACTGGAGACCCTACTAATTTTTGTTTTGTCCGAAATTAATTCTGTGTCCCATTCCACCTCGCTGCAATGGCGATATTTTTTGGCAAACCCTAGTCCGTTCGTTCGGTTACGCTCAGACAATAGTGGCTTCTTTCGGGACATTCTTCCAAAGAGTCCAGCTTCTCGTAATCGTCGTTTTACTGTATCTACAGATGATTTTGCTTGCTTTTCACCAAAGACTGCAACCTGAATCTCATTTGCGGATTTATTTTTTTCAATACAGACCATTTTTTTAACTTCTCGAGCTATTGTAATTCGGCTTCTTTGCTTACGAGCCAAATTCTCTGTAGTGAACACTTCTTGAAATATTTCACCGTATTGCTAACCGTGGTTTTAAAAACTTTTCAATGCTGCTGCAATGTCCCAGTAAGTACTTCCATTCTGAAACATTTGTCCAATAATCTTCCAAGTACTGCCATCACAAATTTTGTTATTAATCATGTCAAACAAGTAGTTAATCCTTTCCATAAATGAAAAACACTCATGTAATCGTAATCGCAATAACTTTTAAATTTTACCTGGGGGTTATTATGTAATTCGATTCGAATGAAAAAACTTACGAAATCGTACAAATTGTACTTTGTAGTACGCTTTCATACTAGTATTTCCATTTCAATTTTCGAAAGAAAATGCCTTTCGAAAATATTTTCGTTTCGATTCGAATTACATAATAACCACCTGAATTTGGAAATCTGTGGTCACAAGCGATAACCGCCTAAGTCGACTTAAGAACGATTTGAATTATGTATGCTATCATAATCTACAAAAAAAAAACTTAATATTTACATGAAATCCCCATTTCTCTCATTTCCCTACTTTTTTAAAGAAAAAAACATAGAAAGTTCAAATTTAATGGGCAATGTTTATTATCATATGAAAGAACATTCTTTGGCATTTATTTTTTGAAGATTATGTCTATCAAATGTTGGCCGCGGCTACGTCTCAGATGGTCCATCCGTTGAGTCCAATTTTCAATGACTCGTTCGAGCATTTCGACTGGTAACTGGCGAATGACACGGGTGATGTTTTGCTCCATGGCCTGAATCGAAGCGGGATTGTCTGCATAAACTTTAGACTTTACGTATCCCCACAGGAAAAAGTCTAACGGTGTGATATCAAACGATCTTGGTGGCCAATCGACCGGTCCAAAACGTGAAATTATCTGCTCACCGAAGTGTTCTCTCAATAAATCCATTGATTGATGCGCTGTGTGGGAAGTGGCGCCATCTTGTTGAAACCAAATGTCGCCGAGATCACGAGGTTCAATTTCCGGCATCAAATAGTCGGTTATCATGGCACGATAACGGTCCGAGTTGCTGCGAACGGCACCGAATCGACTCTCCACGGTTTTCGTGTACACTCTCAGCTACGACCGCTATATTTTCTTCACTGCGTGCTGGACGTGGTCTATTCGGTCGAATGAATGCTGGGTCTCAAGATGGGTGATGGTGTTGCGAATAGTACGCTCAGTAGGCCGATTATGTTGACCATAAGTTGAGCGAAGTGCACGAAACACATTCATCACAGAACGTGAATTTTCGTAATAAAGTTGAACGATTTGTAAACGTTGTTCAGGTGTAAGTCTTTCCATGATGAAATGCCAAACAATACTAAACAAAAATAACATGACAGCATGACACGACTCACACGTGATCTGTCAAAAAAAGGCTATTGAAAAAAGTATCTCTACTTGGATCACCCGTTAAAAATGTACTGACCTAAGTCGTAATGAAGGCCCATTACATTTATATAAAAAGTTATTTTTCTCGAAAGCATGATTTTCGACTAAGGCGCTTAATGCTTGTGACCATAGAAATATAGAAAAATTTATCACTGTTTCTAATTTAGTGCACGATTGTTTTATTTCACAAATTTTAAAACACACATAGAAAAATAACGGTAAGGTAAGTGTTACGATTGTTGAATTTTAAATTTACAGAGTTGAATTAGATAAACAGTTTTAGTATTTTATATCATGAATATTAAATTTAATATTATTGGATACTACTGTTCCTAATTAGTTGCATGTATCTGTACCTTCTGAGGTTATAGTAGAAATCATTGAAATTGGTAGCCTGTCGAGGTCTTAGTAGTATATATACAGTGGCGGACTTAAGTATAGGTACATTCTGTATAATTAAACAAACTGACATTTTCTTCATATTAGGAAACATAAAATACTTATGTCATGAATATGCTAAGAATGTAGAGCAAATACATTTAAAAAATAACCATAAAACTGATAGATATTGTCTTCACGGGTTAAAAAAAGGAAAAATATAAAAAAATAACATTTATTACGTAAATTTAAAACTTAATTTGAAACTTGATTAATATTGAGTTGGCAATCCCTTTTGTTTAATAACTGCCCATAGTCTATTTGGCATTTTTTTGTTACATTTTACATGTTAAGCCATTCTTCTATTAACACTGCTTTAAGTTCAGCTTTATTTGCCATCATGCGATTTCGAAACTCTTCTCTCCAATTCTTCCCATAAATGCCCGGTTGGGTTAAGGTCTCGGGACTGCGGAGGGTGTAGCAAGACATGTGCCGTATTATACGCAAGCCACATCTTCTCGTCATGAGCTGTGTGTTTCGGGTCATTGTCGTGGTGGAATGTAAATGACTCAGGTAAGTTTAGTTTTTCTGCGCTTTTCTTAAGATTTTCCTTCAAAATGTTTAGGTAAGCTATCTTGCCCATGATGCCGTCAATAAATACAAGTTCCCCCACACCCGCAGCAGACATTCAGCCCCATACAAAAACTCCACCGCCACCATACTTTACCGTTGGTGAAAGATTTTTTGCGGCATATGCAGTATTCGCCTTTCGCCATACCCTAGCAAAAAATATTAAATTTGATATCGTCTGAGGTTAGAACATGCTTCCAGAAACTATACGGCTCATTTTCAACCTGCTTTGCATAAGCCATTCGGTTCTTCTGATTGATAGCAGATGTTAATGGTTTGCGTCTAGCCACACTTGTGTACCCAACTTCATGCGGCAATCTCCGAACAGTTTTAGAGTATACGCCCTTACCCAAATTTTCCTTTATTTAATTTTTATTTTTAATTTTTAATTTTTAATTTTTAATTTTTAATTTTTAATTTTTAATTTTTAATTTTTAATTTTTAATTTTTAATTTTTAATTTTTAATTTTTAATTTTTAATTTTTAATTTTTAATTTTTAATTTTTAATTTTTAATTTTTAATTTTTAATTTTTAATTTTTAATTTTTAATTTTTAATTTTTAATTTTTAATTTTTAATTTTTAATTTTTAATTTTTAATTTTTAATTTTTAATTTTTAATTTTTAATTTTTAATTTTTAATTTTTAATTTTTAATTTTTAATTTTTAATTTTTAATTTTTAATTTTTAATTTTTAATTTTTAATTTTTAATTTTTAATTTTTAATTTTTAATTTTTAATTTTTAATTTTTAATTTTTAATTTTTAATTTTTAATTTTTAATTTTTAATTTTTAATTTTTAATTTTTAATTTTTAATTTTTAATTTTTAATTTTTAATTTTTAATTTTTAATTTTTAATTTTTAATTTTTAATTTTTAATTTTTAATTTTTAATTTTTAATTTTTAATTTTTAATTTTTAATTTTTAATTTTTAATTTTTAATTTTTAATTTTTAATTTTTAATTTTTAATTCTTAATTTTTAATTTTTAATTTTTAATTTTTAATTTTTAATTTTTAGTTTTTAATTTTTAATTTTTAGTTTTTAATTTCTAATTTTTCGGTTTTCATTTTTCATTATTAATTGCTAATTTTTAATTTTTATTTTTAATTTTTAATTTTTAATTTTTAATTTTTTTTATTTTTTAATTTTTAATTTTTAATTTTTAATTTTTAATTTTTTATTTTTAATTTTTAATTTTTAATTTTTAATTTTTAATTTTTAATTTTTAATTTTTTATTTTAAATTTTTAATTTTTAATTTTTAATTTTTAATTTTTAATTTTTAATTTTTTATTTTTAATTTTTAATTTTTAATTTTTAATTTTTAATTTTTAATTTTTAATTTTTAATTTTTAATTTTTAATTTTTAATTTTTAATTTTTAATTTTTAATTTTTAATTTTTAATTTTTAATTTTTAATTTTTAATTTTTAATTTTTAATTTTTAATTTTTAATTTTTAATTTTTAATTTTTAATTTTTAATTTTTAATTTTTAATTTTTAATTTTTAATTTTTAATTTTTAATTTTTAATTTTTAATTTTTAATTTTTAATTTTTAATTTTTAATTTTTAATTTTTAATTTTTAATTTTTAATTTTTAATTTTTAATTTTTAATTTTTAATTTTTAATTTTTAATTTTTAATTTTTAATTTTTAATTTTTAATTTTTAATTTTTAATTTTTAATTTTTAATTTTTAATTTTTAATTTTTAATTTTTAATTTTTAATTTTTAATTTTTAATTTTTAATTTTTAATTTTTAATTTTTAATTTTTAATTTTTAATTTTTAATTATTAATTTTTAATTTTTAATTTTTAATTTTTAATTTTTAATTTTTAATTTTTAATTTTTAATTTTTAATTTTTAATTTTTAATTTTTAATTTTTAATTTTTAATTTGTAATTTGTAATTTTTAATTTTTAATTTTTAATTTTTAATTTTTAATTTTTAATCTTTAATTTTTAATTTTTATTTTTCATTTCCCATTTTTCATTTCCCATTTTTCATTTTTCAATTTTCATTTTTCATTTTTCCATTTTCATTAGGGATTATATTTTTTCTCCCATATTGCCGATTTTTTTAATTATATCGTTATAGCGTTAAAAAGTACGTGGCAATACTACTAACATAGCTCATGGTAATTGTGTTTGTTGGCATGATTGCATCAGTTTTTGTGGCTTTTTTTGAACTGTGAATGTTTTTGTACAACTATTATGTTCAACCACTAAAATATTACAACAAACACACTGGGTTTTATGTTTTTTTTTAGAGGTATTTACATATTTGTGCTGGTATCTAAGCAAAATGATGCTCGGTTTACCTCATTTTAAATACCAACCTGGTGGGAATAATGGCAAATGATATCATCGTAACTTTACCCAGTTAGATGCTTTTTTTTTTTGTGAATGAGCATGATTTCAACAGACAGACGGACATCGCTATATCGACTCGAGCTGTGATAAGGATCAAGAATATATATACTTTATGGGCTCGAAAATTAGTTTTTCGATGCGTTACATACGGAATGACAAACCTATATATACCCTCTGCCACTGAGGTGTGGTATAATAATAATGGAACATAGCAGCTTGTGTTAAATTTAACAGCGTTGCGAAATTTTTATAATGTCCACGGTAAATTGAACTTTTACGTACATTTCATTTGTACGAAAAAAAACTTAGTGTTTTAAAATCTACAGCACTCCATAATAGAAGAAGAGCACTACTGATATCTAAAAATATTTATGCCGCTTTTACATTAACCTTTGTCTACCACTGTAATTTCAAGTGGAGCACGTCGAACGTTATTGCGACCTAGCATACATTCAACAATATTTTCGCAATGGCATTAATAATAACTGAA
Source organism: Cordilura impudica (assembly GCA_963682025.1). Taxonomy (NCBI): domain Eukaryota; kingdom Metazoa; phylum Arthropoda; class Insecta; order Diptera; family Scathophagidae; genus Cordilura; species Cordilura impudica. Next base: position 2,910,546 of record OY821517.1, on the reverse strand, counting down.
CTCTACATAGATGATATAATTTATTAACTTATAACTTAACTTAACTTAATTAACTTATATTTTATTCTACCACTCACACAAACAGACTCACACAAATTTGCAAGGTTCTCGCTATAATAGTTCCCTAGATATTTGATGATAAATATTAAATTTGTATGGGAATGCCATGCCCACTAATCCATTCCTGCTCATTTTTTGGCTCATCGACATATAACTAATGAAATAACACAAAATTTCAAGACTATCACTATCACATGAACTCTAAATATTTTCCTTGTATGGAAGTTACCACGCCCACTAAGCAAAACCTAAACATACCGTTAACCTTCCACAAACCACAACAAACAATTTAAAAAAAAAAATCTGTAAATCTTTTATATATATATATATATATATATATGTTACCGAATAACGGTAGAAGTTATAATTATTTAATTAACGAAAGACAACCGAATTTGGTGGCTTTCGAAGACCTTCCGAGTTTATACCTAAACTTTCATGGATATACTAAAGCGAGCGGTTTCCGAATACCAGCCGAGGGTAAAATCAAAATAAACATAGTAAAAACCGAAGCTAGCGTGTACCGAACAGCAGTTATATTTAAATAAATGCCAAAGCCAGTGATCCTCGAACACCGGCCGAGATTATCATTTAAACGTAGACTCTGAAACTGGTGGTTTTCGAACACCAGTGGAGGTAAATTGTGAGCGTGATAGTTGACACGAGCGTGATAGTTGGCGATTAAAGAGCACCAGTAGAGATTTTATAGCTGTGTTTGTATGTTGTTAAATATCATCCAATGAATTCTGTTGATTTTAGAACATCTTTGGGCTGAAAACGGCATTTGGTAAGGATAATACGCTGGGAAGGAGTGCTTTAATCGTTTTGCTAACCATTTGACAGAAGACGAAGGAAGAGAAAACACAGATTGCGGTTCGATACAAATTAACTTTTGACTTTGTATTTTAGAAAAAAAAATATTTATACGAAATTTGGAGAAACAATAAAGAATTACACGAACACAGCTTATATGAAGTATGCAACTTATTTTCTTTTAGTGTATCCCAGAGACTAAATACACCCTCCCTAGCAATATAAGTCATTATTACACCACTTATTAGATATTTCCCAGTTACATGGTTAAGTCAAAGTCATAGGACTTTATCTTCATGATCTTTATACATGAAATCTACCAAAAATTAATGTTTCACGCTGCATGCTATTATATTATGTTACTTACCAATCCAGGCTGCACATTTATCAGTATTTTATTCAAACGAACTAAGTTTTTGCATATTATTTCTATACCGCCCAGTTGTGTGAATATCTGAACAGCCGATGAAACTTCCAGAACTTTAGAAATGTACCACAACAACGGCTCCGACAAATGCAGCCGCGGTAGAGAAGTGCGTTGCGACGTACCTGTTGAAATGATAAAGAAGAAGAAGAAGAAAAATGAATACAATTTTTGATTTGAATTGACATTTAATAATACAAACATGCTTCCAAGTATTGACATATGGGAGCAACGATTAAACGGGAGTTAGAAGCTTTTTCGCAAAGAGTAATGAGCATGTTAAAAACTGCATCTGCTGCTGTCTGTGGTTCATCGAGTAAAAATGTTGAATCGGCAGGCTTAACACTATTGTACAAAGCCGATGAAGCCATTAGAGTGAATGATGCACTGGAACAATGCGATAGGGAACCCAATAAACGCTTCATAGTAGGAAAGTGTCGTAGTACTAAAGAAAAACATACAAATTTATAGAATTTAGCTAAATAACGACATTGAATCTGGCTTAATTTACCTGTATCGGCTATACACGGAGTTTTGATGCGATGACCTTCAATGTTTAATTGCTCAGCTTTTGTTTCATCTGTTTGGCAAATGTTTGTCAGTTCTTCCTCTTCTGGAATGGTCACATCCTACAATAGAAAAAGATGAAGTAGCAACAAGTTCACACATTTGAATGCTCCAAAACAGACAACGCTTACTGTTAATTGGCGCGGTAGCTCCGTTTGTATTAAGGACGAACAAAGTTTAAGCAAACTTATGATTAATGAATTATCCGATATTGGACAATTTTGTTTCGAGTGATCGGAACCTAAAACATTGGCAAATAAACTGTTGAAAGAATTGCTAGCATTGTTTGTATCCGATGTACGTTGGCATTGAAGTTTGTCACCGTTTGAAATATTATTAAACACCAAAAATGCTGATGAGAAGAAAGTAAAACTCACTTTAACTAACAATATCAATATCAATTAAAATTTACTTACAAACACACTCGATGATATTCAGGGATATATTCAGATCTGCTTTATCATTGGGCATGATTAGTAAGTCACGAACCAATTGGCTTTGAGCATCAATTGGACCTATTTGATTGCTAATTGCACCGCCCGGTTGCACGAGCTGAAGTATCACATGTAAAAGTGTATCCTTAAGTTTTCGTTTGCAGGATATGACGCCATCGGCCGATTCGCCTTTACGATGTAACCAATGCAGCAGTTCATGCAAATGTTTGCATATCGTTGGACCAGCCTAAATAAATAAAATAAAATTATTGATGGAAAAAATATAAACTCATTGTTATATAAACTATTTACACATCGGTTAGTTATTATTACTGAACTCATCCCATAGCCGGAGAAAAACCGAAGCAACATTTTCTCAAAGTTTTCATCATTGATAATGACTTCATTAATGCGAGTCCGGTCAGCATCATCCTGGCCTAAAGTCTGAGAATTGCACGCCAAGAGAAGACATTGAAAACCTAAACACCAAGTGCGGAGTTTGACATCATTGTACCATGCCAAGGCCAGTAATAGTCCTTGTATGGCATTTGCACCAAATGGTATCTTTGGCACTTCATTATTTGAAATACCAGAGTTGTACGATTTGTCGGCGAGTTCGCCATTCAGTGTCAGCCACATTTGCAACACTTGTTCAAGATGAACCCAAGTTTCCTTTAAAAATAAAAAAAAAATAACACCAAACAGTAGTACAGAAATCTAGCTGATTTAGATGATATAGTCGAAAGATTCATACCTCCAAATGAAGATCGGCCAATATGCAATCGAATACGTTTTTAAACATATTGTACGTGTTTACGCCACAACTGTACTCTGGACCAGACCAAATATCTGTTACATAGTCAGGCCAAACGGCTACATCGGGTGAAGATATTTTGAATTCACTGGCTGCTATTTGCGGCAACGATGAGTACATGTCCAATGAAGAGAACATAGTAATGCGTCTCAAATCAGTTTCTACGTTCAAATCGAGTCCGATATCTAAACGAGAATCCATAGCACTCGAAATCGATTTGCAGAAATAGTTAACTGTATTTTTGTTCATGTTGTTGCTATCTTTTTTGGGCACGGCTTTGTTACGCTCAATAATATCGATGTCGTTTAAAATCTCATCAAATTCTGTGTCTTCGCACTCAATTAATGATGGCAAATACGGATATTTTGTACCTAAATTTGTGTCGTTATTACAAAAAAAAAAAAAAAAAAAAAAACACAAAAATATATTAACTTACCATCTGTGCAATATGCAATATCATTACTGGGTACTTGTGACGAATTCATATTTTGAGGCAGATAAAGAGCTAAACAGGTAGATAAAGAGCTAAACTCAAATAAACTTAAGGCAAATTTCCTACTTACATGTATAAGCTGCAAATATATCTTTTGTCTCTTGTAAACCATCCATGGGTCGAACACCATCATTTGTGGGGGTAGCGTCATTGTCCTTGTAATGTCTATCCGCATCCAACAGGTCCTGCAGCAGTCATGAAAAAGTCATAAATTTATAATTTAAAAACAAAAATAAAAAGAAAAGAAACAATAGTAAAACCTGTAATAAACATGTTATAGCATGAACAGCCCATGGCTGTTGCTGGTCGTTCCACACTGCCATACGAATCAAGTGTTCCAATTGGCTTATGGTTATTATTTTGGATAATTGGACGGCGGGTCGACATGCAGACACCAAACGCGCAATTACCTATATAAAAGAAAGTACAAAGTACAAACATAGCTTCTTGATATCATTTAATAACTTTCAATCGGTACATACTTTGCAAGTGAGCAAGAATTGATCCATATTGCAAGTGAAATCCATTTCAAGCAACAAAGCAATAAGACCGCGTATGACAATCAGGATATTGTTAAGACGAATGTTCTTAAGTCCTTTGTCGAAATTATTTTCTGGCTCTGGATTCATCTCTTTTGGAAGTTTCGGTAACATATTGTTCTTGTTAGTTTTGTTGGACGATTTAGGCTTGCCCGTGAGCTCCATGAAAATTCCCGGATGCTGTAAAAAATTGTCAAATATGTAACTAAAACGTTTTTTCAATAATAAACATACTTCGTTTTGTATCATATAGATTTTCTTGCCCCAGTCCGTATAGGGTTGAACACTGTATTTATTTTGCTGTATAATACGTTTTTTCAAACAACGCAATTGCTTTCCCGAACCATTCGACGTTTGTCCACGATTCTTGGCAAAGTCTGTTTCACAACTCATAAAATCCCATCTGTTGGCGGCTATAAAACATTAAACAAAAATATTTATTTAAATATCAACTTTATAGTTTTTTCTTCTTTCATTTACATTTGTCCTTGCGATCATCCAAGCATACCGAAAGAAATAAGAGCAACCACGTTATAAGCTGCAAATCGGACTTAGCACATAAGCTACCAGCACCTAAATCCAGTCCAGACATATTAAGACCACCTCCGGTGGCCTCTTGATAACGGGGTGAAATCGGAGCCAATAGTTTGGCTAAAGTTTTTAACACTGCATCAATTACGATGGACCGACAGTTACCCATAGAAATACTCCGTCTACCCATGTAGGTCAACAAAAAGAATATACTGTAACAAGTACAAAAATATTATTATTCTTTGGCCTAAAGTGCAATTGCAATTCCTTACCGATCTTGGGGAAATATTTTGCTATTTTGCGATGAAAACAAATTGCAAAATATATTAGCTAGAAAATCACCCCACCAATCCTGAACACAACACATACGAACCAACAACGAACAGGTTGCCAATTGAATGTAAGCATCACCGTACACTACAAATGAATTAAACAGCATATTGGCTACATCGCGTGTGAATAACTGCTGTACTGCCAACATTTCCTAGTAAGACAAATGTGTGTAATAACATTTAAAGAATAAAAATTATTTCGTTTGAATAGTTAATACGAAACGATACCTTCAAACTATACTCGATGGAGAAATTTAATAGAATTTCGATCAAGGCTTGGCCGAGAACTCTTAACTTATCGCGAGATGACATACGTAGTGCTTGTGCTGTAGAAATTGGTACATCTTTAGTGACACCATTATTACCCTTCAATGATGATTCTAGTCGCAGGATAACGTTGCGAATAACATTGATCTCATGTTGAAGTATGATACACTCCTAAGGATAAGTAAGAAAATCTTGATTATATGACGTACGTGTTTACACTCAAGCGAACCTCGTAAATTGTTGTAATTTTTCCACTCTCCAGTGTAGACTGCGTTTCGTCCTCACTACGCTGTTTGTAGATAAACGCTTGCATATGGGCTACATTAGATACGTCTGCATTTAGAAGCGGTGTTAGTAGTTCTAGTAATTTACAGCTGGCCAGACTGTAGCGACAATGCACGTCATCGTGTAAGGAGTTTAAGGCCTTTATCTGGGCTTGAATACTCTGGGGTTGATGAGTCGTGTAGTTTAGCAGAAAATCACCATATCCATCTGACTCCAGTACAATTACATGACCAAAAAATGAACCAAGTGGTATTTTGCATTTGGTCGACGACATTCCTATGCGACCAATTATTGTAATTTTCATGTAACGGCAGATGGGCGGTGGCTGTAAATCACTAAGAACCAACGTTTTTGTTCCAATATCGGGAGCCACAACAAGTCGAACACAGTCGGTCTCCTCGTCGAAGCACCAAATATCAATGTGAAGTGATGCCAACTCGTCACAAGCGGGTATAATAAGATCAGTTAAAAGTATGGGGAATCCAAAGTCAAGCACGACAAAACGCCTTGCGCCAGAGTGCATGCGATCGATGACAACTATTTGTTTTGGCGGCGGACATAATAGCTTGTGCCATGTAAAGAGATTAGAAGCGCTTACATTCAAATTTTCACCATTGCTGGTGCCCGATGAACTTGTCGTCGAACTTCCAGCAGATACTTGAATTTTTTCGTTCTTTCCCTCTGCGGCCGTCTTAGCAGCCGTCGAGCCCACCTGCTGATCTATGTATTCACAAATAAATTTGAATTTTGGTAATGATGCTCCGCTTGTTTTCGCTTTAACCTTTTCTTCAGCTAAAACATCATGCTTATTGCACTGTTCAGCATCCATCGCTAAAAATTCGAACAAATTATATGCAACAATCGCTTTGGAGCGACATTAACTAACTATACTTACGTCCTATACCATTTGGCTTTAAATCTGTATTTTCGTTTATGTCTAAATTTTTCTCCAACTTAATTTTATCCACAATATTTTTGACATTGTTCAAAATGTCGTTCATCTTAAAGCAGAGAGGAGAAAAACATATTGTGATCGATTAGATTTTTTCCAATATTCTACTAAACTTACTTTGTCTGATTTGGAATATATTTGATCGACAGCGTCTGCAACCATGGGGGCAATTAAAAGATCATCCATATTAACATTGGCAGAACTGGCATTGGCTGAGACAGTGTCCATGTTATCGATTCGGGTAGCCTCAGATGTGGCAGCACACGTGAAGTGCAATTGCTCAACTTCTAGAAGACCACGCAATTGATTACTTACACTTTTGCACTTGATTAAGTGTGGAAATGTTCGAAAATCGACACCATCTGAAAATAAAAATTAATTGAACACATGCTGTCCATAACATGCTTGCACCCACATATTTACCTATAGAACAAAGTTTCTTTATATCGATACCAGCTGCCTGAACAAGGCCGGCATTGTTGCGTATGATATTCATTAAAGTTGAGGAGAAGTAGACATTATTTTTATTAACATTCGGTAGATCATAATCAAAGATATCCGGTTCAAACGGAAAACCATACAAACCAAATCTGAAACAATTTTCCTTTGGTTATTCGACTAGAAAAAACAAAGACTAAGCTGTTAAGTGTACCTGGTACCGATAAGCGCACCATAAGGATCCCAACGTGTGTTGATTTCTTCGGATATATCCACAAGCAATTTCACACACATCTCCGATATGCTATGATAAGTCTTATTGGTCGATGTTATGCATGCCAACATAACGTACCAACGGACGACACTGGCATGTTTGGCCAAAGGCAGTTCGTTGAATGTACTTGAAATGGCATCCCTCAAAGCAATATCTAGTTTCGAAGATGCTTTTACGTTTACCGGTAAATTGCAAAAACCACTGAAAGTAAAATCGCGTTAAGCTTAAAATTGGATCTGACTGGATTCTATCTGTGGTGCTCATTGGTTGTACTTACTCAGTCAATATCAATATCAGCTTCACACACTTATGAGCCATACTACGATTGCTGTGTATGATACAATGACGCAATGTGTTCTCCATGTATTTTTCCGCTAAACAAATACACTCTAGTTGTTGAGTTAAAATTGGCTGTCCTTTATTACGCTCCGATTTGGGAGATCGAAAACGTTTTAGGCGAATACAACATATCCAGATCAAAATGTCTAAGGCATAATTTTTGGCTAGTGTCGATGTTTGTTCACTACTGATAGTTTTAAAAAGATTATCTAGCAATTGATTGCTCTCCAGCATTGAAATGCGTTCAAGGCGTTCGTTGGGAATGTGTGATTGCGGTTTAACACCCCGACAATAAATTGAAATTTCATGTAACCAATCGCATCCTATAACGATATATATATATATATATATATATATATATAAAGATATATTATTGTCATAGCATCGAGCAATTGTATACTTACCTCTAGTTTTGCACTGACCTTCTTTCGATGGGTCGCCCATTGTTTTGATGTGCAGTAGGAAATTACGAGTGCGTGTTTTAAATAGTTTCGGTGATGTTAAAATAACGGTGCCACCTTGATCACATAAATCAATGCAAGAAGAAAGTTCTATTGGTCCAGCGAAAATTTCTGCATTGTGCGTTTGTAAAAACTCTTCGTTAAGAACAGGATTCTCATTATTCCCTTTTGAAAGAAGACGTTGACAATGAATTAAAATCGAGAAAATAAAATGTAAATAACAAAAATACCATCGTTACTACTCGAAGGCATATCTGTATTGCCTGTATCGTCCATAGGTGGATGTTTAAAACTTGAATGTGGACCTTTCATGCGATAGCCGAAACCACAGGTGTTGTGCTTCAGCAATGTCACTTGAATGGCAGCTGGATTGTGGCACTGTTGGTATAGCGAAAACTTTAAGTCGATATGACCCAAAGTGGCAGGTTGTAATAAATTGATTTCGATAATATGCTCATCCCAAGTTGTCCTAAAGCGGCGAATGGGAAAAAATATACATTTTCAGTTGTTCTTACAAACGTATTGAATTGAAACTTACGCATCATTGTGTAAACGCCATGTGTGCTGCGATTGCTTACGCTGCTTTTGAGCCTGAACCAAATCATTCCAACAGCTGGGAACTTCGGCTGTGTAGGGTATAGGTTTTTCATCGAAAAGCGTTAGAGTGTACAATGTTCGCAATTCGTCTAGAGTCGGTTCTCCAATACGACAGGCCAGCAGATTTGATACTGCAGCATTCACAGACATAGAAGAAGGTGATGGTGAAGACTGAACAGTAACTCCCGTTGCTTGGGTATGGCATTGTCCGCAATCAACTTTGATATTTGTACTGAATGGCAGTTGCATTGAGTTTGATTGTGGCAGATCTTCGTCGGGCTGCTCGTGTTGATTTGGCGCGGCTCCATCAGTAACACAAAGTTCAATGCAATTATCGTTTAACGTTTCACCGGTGCAGTTTTCCTCTTCCATATCAATCATTTCATCGCCAGATTCATTGTCTGTATCGTTGAGAGAATAAAATATCAATGCTCCGCCCTGTGTACAACAGCATAAACGTTCTAAACTACGGCAATAAGTGACAGCGATGAAACGGTGATTCTCCTCCTTTATGCTGCTGATACGTTGAAAATCTGGTAAAGAGAAAATCTCAATTGAGCCATCAGCACAAACCACACAAAAGGCACCAGAACTGTTAGCATTGGGTTTGTTTTCCGTTATTGCCGACGATTCTGATAAAGCATTCAACTGCTGGAAATTGGACAATATACAGATTTCCTTGGGGCACTTTGCTTTGCTAAACGTAATTTCCTTTTGGTGTTCATTTGGTATTTTGCCATCATTGCAATCAAAAAGCAGAAGTTGTCCACCATCATCCTTCTCGCCATCGTTATCATTAGCACTTTCATTAGCCATTATTATTTTACTGCTAGCGACTTTAGAGGCATTTGTTTTCACCAACTTAACCAGTAATTGGTTGCAATGAATATTCGTTGGTATAATGTCTGATATTTCGAACAGTTCTCTTTCTACTCCACCACCCTCACCACTATCACCATCATCGCCAACAGGTTCAGAGGCATCCATCTTCAATACAGTAATTTGCTTAAGAATACTGCAACTTTCCACAATACAATCAATATCATCACTGATGTGAACCTTTGAAGATGCACCAGCTTCTGGATTTGGTGAGTTGTTTGTCTTGTTGTTGTTTTCATTTTTAGTAATGTTTTTATTTTTTTGGGCAGCCTTTGCAGCTGAAAGTAGGTTTTCTTTAAAATAGCTTGCATCCATTTCAATGTCGTCGGCGACAACACTCGGGCCACTACCGCCACCTTCGACTGCAAGTGAACTGCCATCCACAGGCTGCCCATAATCATAGTCGAACAGATTATTAAGGTCACTAAATTGTTCTGCCATCTTTTTGAATTCCGCTTCAAGGTAAGCATCGTTGTATTCCATTGGCGAATCTGATTTTTCTCCAACCACACCTGCATTATTATCGGTCTTAGAGGAAGGAACTATGTAAGTAGCAAATCCGTTGCTATCAAATCCGTCGGCATACTTTTCATACGCCATCGATTGAGAGTTATCACTTATTTGATTAAACTTCTTGAGTGTCTGTGCACTCGTAATTGATGTATCGGCTCCGCCTTAAAAAGAATAGTTTATGTTTTTTTTTTAACTAAATTTTATTCCAAATATCATTTATATAAAATTTAAACCTCAAATACTATTTATTATTAACACGTTAAAAATTTATTAACTAAAAGTAATTTGGATGTTATACTTATATATATTAAGATTGGCCGATTTCATACAATCAAAAAATTAAACTTTTTATGATGATTTCAAAAAATGTATGGCTATATAGACATCTAACATTAGTGATGCACACGTCCAGGCATGGCCGCGTATTTAGGATATTCAATAAAACTTTTACTTTTAATGATATTTTTAAGATAAAATGAATATATTTTAATCACTATTCGATTTTAAGATGAAGTTTTTTTTTAATTTTTCGATATTCGGAATTTGTTCGGAATTAAGCTGAACTTTTCCGAATTGATAACTCTATTATATATATTTTTTTTAAATTTGTTAGTTTGAGAAGTGCTCTCATACAAAATATGCAAAAATATGCTCGTTTTTCCTCATGAAACTATTTGCTGATATGCTCAAATTTCGCATCATATACTACTCAGGGTGACAACTCAATGTAAAAACCGTTGACAAAGTGAGTAATAAATTTCATACCACATAAAATTTTAAACACAAACCAATTTCTAAACGTAATTGGTTTGGAAATAAACACAACCGTTCGTTTTTCTATTGTATCGTTATATTTGCCACCACAAGTCCCAATTTCACCAGGCGATCTCAATAATTTAATAGCTACCATCAAAACCTATATTTTTATGTTGGGCGATTTTAACGCTTGGAGTACACTTTGCGGTTCTCCTACTACTAATAAAAGAGGTACACTTTTAAAAAATTTTTTATTTAACTCAAATCTTAGTACATTAAATAACGACTCCGCAACTCATCTCAGCTCACATAACACATTTACGCACATCGATCTTTCAATTGTTTCTATTTCCATTATAACCATGTGTAGATGGCAAGTCATTAACGACCTATACAACAGCGATCACTATCCAATCTTGACCCAGTTCCAAATTAATAATCACACTCCTAAACTTAATGTATCAAAATTCAATACAAATAAAGCAAATTGGGATATTTATCGGGAACATATCTGTAATTTTAGCGAAAAATTTCATATTTCACAAAACAAATAAAAAAGCAGGCTATATTAGAAAGGTTATTAGACTATCTGCCAATTAAAGTATCCCATTAATCACAACGAAAAGGATATCAAAATGGTACCTTGGTGGTCTCATGAGTTACAACATTTACGAGATATAAAACAAAATTCGTGGAAAAATTTAAACAAAATATGTGCGCTGAAAATTTCATTTCATATAAGAGAAACAACGCCATTTTTAATAGAGCTAAAAAATTAGCAAAAACCAAATCATTCATTGAGTTTATGAAACCTTGAACCCATCTACGCCCTCTTCCATACTGTGGCAATATATACGAAAACTTACAGGTGCATACACCCCTCACACAATAGGCTCAATCTCTTTAAATGGAAAAATAATCACAGATTCGCACGAACTACCAAAATCATTTACTGAATACTGGTCTCTTAATTCAAAAGATTCCAAATTTTCTCAAAATTTCCAAAACGCAAAAACCCAAACTCTAACATCTTTAAATATAACAAACTGTCCTGCAAAATGAATTGACCTACAGTATAAACACATACAAAGGCAAAACGCCAGGAATTGATAAAATTTCATATCCAAAACATTCAAAATCCGTATCTTAAATTTGTTTAATAATATATTCGGCATCTGTAGTCGCCATTCATAAAAACAATAAACCAATACCGTCCTATCTCTCTACTGCCTTGCATCTCTAAACTTTTGGAAAAAATTGTCTCAAGACACAGAACCAAATAGGGTTACAATCTGGCCTAAGTGCAATAGATGCTCTTATATGTAAAAATCGTCAATTGACTTCATCAAAGCATTTGACAATATAGGAGTGCACATAGTACTACAAAAGCTTTCAAACTGGTCCATAGGCCCAAAAATATTAAATTTTATTAAATCATTTCTTTCTAACAGAAAATTCTCTGTTCGCATAAATAATATTTCAAATACATTTCTTATGTACAATGAATTCCTCAGGGATCTCCATTATCGGTAACCCTCTTTATTGTGGCTTTTGAGGACTTAATTCGAATTATAAGCAACAATAATAAGGTAGATCATTGTACGAGGGCGGATCAATAAGTCCGTGACTTTTCGAATTTCCCTCGTAGTTATATGAAATGCAACACTGCTCCCATCAAGTAACACCTGTTAATAGACTACTGTAAAATTTTAAGCAAAGTTCCGTCATTTACTTTGTGTTTAACAGCTGTTCAAAACATACAACCTCGTGGTTTTTTTAATGGAAAAAAGTGAATTTCGAGTGCTCATTAAACATAATTTTTTGCGAAAAAAAACCGTCAATCAAACCAAGGAAAAGCTTGATAAATACTATGGGGACTCTGCACCATCGATTTCAATGGTAAAAAAGTGGTTTACTGACTTTCGTTGTGGTCGCACAAATACAAATAATGCTGAACGTTCTGGACGGTCAATTGAGGTCAATACACCCGAAACTGTCGAAAAAATCCACGATATGGTGTTGGTCGATCGAAGAGTAAAAGTGCGTGAGATTGTTGATGCCATAGGCATTCAATATGGCAGTGTGGTTTCGATTTTAAATGATCAGTTGGGTTTAAGAAAGCTGTCTGCAAGATGGGTGCCGCGTTTGCCTTCAATGGCGTGTCTCAATGGCAAAATTCCATGAACTGGGCTACGAATTGGTAACTCATCCGCCACATTCTCCGGACTATATCCTATTTCCAAACCTAAAGACAGGCTCGGTGGAAAGAGATTTAGCTCCAACGAGGAAATTATTGATCAAATTATTGCCTATTTTATGGACCTCGAAAAATCCTATTTTTTGGAAGGGGTACAAAAATTGGAGAACGTTGGACTAAGTGTATCGAGCTAAAAGGAGATTATGTTGAAAATAATTTTTTTTTTTGCAAAAAAAAGTCACGGCCTTATTGATCCGCCCTCATATATATGCAGATGACCTACATGTTATTGCAAAGAAACAGTCAAATAACCAAATTAAAGAGGACTTTCCCAAAACGTTACTTGCAATTGACAACTGGTCAAAAACCTCAGGTGCAGATATTTCGTTTGAAAAAACAAATCATCTACACATTTGAAAAAAAAAAATTGTAATAGTATAAACTTTTAAGAACAACACTATTAAAAATGTAAATAACTGTAAAATATTAGGATTAAACATTGATTGTAAATATAGCTTTAAGAATCATTGTAACTATTTTAAAAAAAATTTTTTTGATTAAGCTTCATTAAATACCTGCCGTTCTCCAAGAGCCTTATGCACACAAACAGTCTACTTAAGCTAGTAAAATCAATAATACTCTCCAAGATCGATCATGGTCTAGTTATCTACAGCAAAGCTGCCAATTCAAATCTCAAAATAGTCGAAGTCATCGTTAATGCCACTGTTGTGAAACATGGTTTCACACGTATAGGGTGTAGAGTACAATTGTACAAGAATAGTATAAGATCCGTTTAAATTTAATATAGAGAATATAATAACGTGTATAAAAATAAATATTATAGTAATAATAATAATAATAATAATAATAATAATAATAATAATAATAATAATAATAACAATAATAGTAATAATAATAATAATAATAATATTAGAATATAATATAAAATAATATTCATAATATGAATAGTATAATATAATCTATAATGTTCAAGTGTTTGACAATGTACCATGGTTTCATATATTTGCCCTAACTAAATGTTGTGGAGGGTAACGATTTTAGTTTTGTTTTTGTTAATTTAATTTGTATATGCTAAGTCGTTTTTGTTTTTTGGCTTTTATGAACGCTTGTGTAATTAGAGTAACTCAATTGTGTTTTTGTTTTTAGCGTTCTGTTTTTATTTTGTTGTTGTTATTACAATGCATTCATTGACTTAGTTTTGATTACTTCTTTTTTCTTTTAGTAAGTTCCGGGTGCGTTGTCAAGCACTTGCAAGCGAAATGATTTAATATAGGTAGTGGCCTTGAAAAGCCGCTGGTATGTTTATGTTATTTTTATTTATTATTTGTTTTTTTTTGTTATTGGTTAAGTTAGTTTAAGTAGGCCATGAACTGCATTGCGTTATTGTCAATGTTTGTTTTTTTATATTAACTATATTATTGCTGATATTTTATTTTCTTGTTTGTTTGCATGTTTGTTTATTTTTTTCAATTAATTTTATTTTCATAAGTTAATATTAAGATTTTTGTATAAATAAAGAAGTAACAGTGCATAACGGCAGCAGCAGATGAAAACTAGAGGCCGCACTGTTTGGTACGGAATCTGGTTTTGTTTATTTTTTTTATTTTTCCACAGCTACATTGACGCCGTTTGGGCGTCGATTGACAGCGCTTGCCAGCGCTAAAACAGAATAGGCAAAGCCGGGTTTTTTTTGTTTGTTTAGTTTCAGCTCCTTTAGGAGCATAACATTAATGGCGCAGCCGGTCTTCGGACCAAAAATCGTTCCTTGTTTTATTAATTATTTGATTTTTTTTATCAGGTGTAGGGAGTTAGTTGTGAGGATATAACGCCAACATTATTGGTTAACATTAAAATCGTTCATTGTTAGGATGATTAATTATTTGTTTGATTGTACTATTTACCAGGTGTAGGTAGTTAATTGTCTTAGGTTGTTTTATTTATTTTAGTTTTTCGGGTCAATTAATGTTTAGATTATTGGATTCGTTTGGAGAATAATATTTTTTTTTTTTGCTTTTGTGTGTTTAATTTGTTACTACTTTATTGTTTTTGGATTTTTTTTTTTTTTCGAAATGTGCAGTTAATTTTCATTGATTGTTTTATAGATTGTTTTAGAGGATATTGCATGCGTTTTAATTTTTGCGTGTATTTTAATTTAGTTTTGATTTATCAGATAGTTAGTTTTCACTGGGAAATATTAAATGTATTTTGTAGAGTATTAAATATATATATACATTTTTTTTTTGTTTCTTTTACAAATTTGGGATCGTCTTTAATTTGGATTTTGTTAATTTTTTTTATGTTTAGTCAGGGAATGGTCTTAAAGTTGATTTTTATTTTTATTGCATAATTTTATCAAATATATTATATCACATATATTAAATATGGGTTGCGAGTAGGGTTTGAATATTTATGAGTTTGAATATTTATTGGTTTTTATTTTTTGCTGCGATTTTAATTTTAATTATGAGTATGTTTGTTCGAAATCGCATCATTTTTATATAAGTGGTCCGATTGTTTTTTTTTAATTGTTTGTGAACATTAGGAATTTTAAATTACAGATGAATGTTTAATTATAGGTTGGTTGTTACTCTCAGATTTTATTGTTTTCATATAGGAAGGGATTTTTATTTTTTCAACATATAATTTTAGCAATCAAAGCGATATAATTTTTTCTGTTTTGTTTTATTTAGAACTATAAAGATCATTTTTTTTTAGTAGGGACTGGGTTGGTAAATTCGTATGGAGCAAACACTGGTCGAATTGGAACAAGCGAAACAGCTGCTAGCGGACTTCAGGGCAAAGACGGATTATTTCCTCGAAAGGCTTTGGGGTGAGGTCAGACGTCGGTGCCAGACCCAGGAGAATTTTCATCTCATAAAGGCTAAGGTTGACGGTACCTGGAAAATCACTAGATTGGAGGAGGCCGATCTAGTGCTAGAGGAGTTGTGCCGGTTGGTTGAAACTCAAGAGGAGTGTAATACCGGGAAGATCTTGGAACTTAAGGAGGAATTGGAGGCTCTCCAAAATCAAAACAAGAGACTTAAGAACGAAATTCAGGAGAATCTAAAGGAGGCCGAGATTTTAGACAAAGATAACGAGGCCCTACGGAGGACAATATCGGGTACAGGCGCGTCCTCGGTCAGAAGATTAGAGTTCGAGGACCTCGAGGAAGCCAATAGGAGAATTTCCGAGTTGCAGGGTCAGCTACGTTTAGCACAACAAGAGCGCAGTATACAGACGGGGGATCTGTACCATAAGGAGCCTAGGGGGCAACAGCCTACACAGATGATGTCCTCCCAGGATATTCTGAAAACGGTCAAGGCGTTAGTGCCTACGTTCGGCGGCGAGCCATCGCCAAGCCTGCAAACAGAAGTGTATAAATTCATTGATGGATGCAGGTTGGCGGCGAAAGGGGTACCGCCGGAAAAGGTGGAAGAATATTTGGAAATTGTGAAACAGAGGCTTTACGGGGATGCATACCAGTTGGTAAGGTTACGTACTTTTACGTCAGTAGATGAGTTGTTGGCACTTGTAAAGTCAACATATTTAAAGAGTAGGTCGCTTGACTCGGTGCTAAGGGAACTATATGAAGCCTGCCAAAGGAGGGATGAGGATGTGAGACAGTTTGCTAGGCGTCTTCAGACATTAGCAGCAACAGCTCATGCCATACTTGATGAAAACTATAAAGGGAGAAAGGACGAGATAATGACTATTGAGATAGAAAGAAAGGTAAAATCAGCATTCACATCTGGCCTGAGGGATCCAATGCTGCGTGGTAGGATGTTGGCAAGCAGCTCATGTAAGTTGGACGATCTCTTGATTGAAGCACTGGCGGCTCAAGCAACTCTTTGGCGGGGGGATGATCCTCCGTTAAGGGGTGTAAACTTTAACGAGGAGTACACCCGCGAGGATCCAGTCTCGGGTCTCGTGGCAGCCGTAGAACAGTTGTTGCGCAGGACGGAGGCAGATAAGGCAGCTCCGCTCAATAATGCTGGGTCAAGTGGTACGGCATACAATAATGCTGGGTCCAGTGGTACGGCATACAATAATGCTGGGTCAAGTGGTGCGGCATACAATAATGCTGGGTCAAGTGGTGCGGCATACAATAATGTTGGGTCAAGTGGTACGGCATACAATAATGCTCGGTCAAATGGCAATGCATACAAAGCACCGCCCTGTTCGTTCTGTCAACGGGCGGGACACACTCGTGATGTATGCTGGACGAGGAAAAATACCCCATATTGTGTTGAATGTAGAATATACGGCCATGAGCCAGGTAGGAGCTGTGGTAGGGGACCCTCGACGATGGAGAGAGGGCAACCTGGAGGTTTGAGACCGAAAGGGAAATGCTTTAATTGCGGCAAGGAGGGACATTTTGGTAGACAATGTACACAGGGGAAAAATGTGTCGGGAAACGGGCAGGGCCACCGACTCGATCACGCGAAAGTCTAATACCGTTGGTAACATCGGAATCTGCGAAGGCGGCTGAGGTAGGACCCATTGCGGGGTCGGATATGAATATAGGCGGGATTTCAGCTAGGTGTAGTTACGCAGATTCGGTGTTTGTAAGATTGCCATGTGCTTGGGCAAAGACGGGGTGTCTGAATTTATTAGTGGATACAGGGGCAGACACCAGCCTGGTAAAGGACAGCAGTCTTACGGGGGATATTAGTGTGGACGGGACGGTGGTGAAGGACCTGCGAGGAGCATTCGGAGGATTCTCCAGAACTATAGGGTTAGTCAGGATTAAGCATTCGGACATCGCCGAATTGGGGTTCGATATGCATTGTGTGGATAAGCATGATAATTTGCCGGGAGATGGTATTTTAGGTCGCGATAATCTATGGGGACGCTCCGTCACTGATACGATTAATCTTTCTCTGAAGCTGTACTCGAATGGAGGTGAGTGGAACTTACCTCTGGTTTCTTTGAGGGAGGCCACGGGTTCGGGGGCAGTAAATATCGTGGAGAAAACCATAGTGGCGAAGGCGAGGACAGTGTCTATTGCAACCATGGGGATCAATACTAAACATACTACAGTGGTAGTGGAGAAGCAAGAATTGTCGCCAGGAGTATATCTAGGGGCCGCACTAACCAACGTAAAGGATGGGGTGGTGAAAGCGCCCATTCTGAATTCTACTGAGGTTGACTACTACCTAAAGGATGGGTTTATGCCAAAATTCAGTGGATTAGTAAATTTAAAAGATCCAGGTGCTGGTTTGGTGACGCAAGTGCAGGAGGTAGATGTCAAGGAGAGGGTCAGTAGGATAATGGCCACAATAAAGACCGATGCCGACTTGAATAGTGAGGAAATGTCGTCCATTCAGGCGATATGCGCAGCGTACCATGATATCTTTTGGTTAGAGGGTGATAAACTATCTTGCACGATTATGGTGAAACATAAAATTCCCGTGCAGCCTGGACAGCTGACGATTAATCAAAAGCAGTACAGGTTACCTCAGATGCATCGTGAGGAAATTAATCGGCAGGTCCAGAAGCTCCAGGACGATGGCATAATTTCACATAGCGTGTCACCGTGGAATTCGCCCTTACTATTGGTTCCAAAGAAATCGTCGAAGGCAGGGACCAAGAGCTGGCGGCTGGTGGTAGACTTTCGTAAACTGAATGAAGCAACTCTGAAGCAGGTATTTCCCATTCCAAGGATGGATGAAATTTTGGACCAGTTGGGCAGCAGTAGATATTTTTCCACGTTGGATTTGGCCAGTGGTTATCATCAGGTGGAAATGGAAGAACAGGACAAAGAAAAAACAGCATTCAGTACGGCGTTGGGTCACTTTGAATTCAATAGGATGCCATTTGGATTAACAGGCGCACCGGCAACCTTCCAAAGATTAATGAATCATGTGCTAACAGGTCTTCAGGGCATTGAATGTTTTGTATATTTGGACGATATTGTCATATATGGTAGTAGTTTGGCCGAACACGACTCAAGGCTATGTAAAGTGCTGCAGCTGTTGAAGGAAAATAATTTAAAAGTAAAAACGGAGAAATGTAACTTCCTGAGGCGGGAAATAGTGTATTTGGGCCATAAGTGTTCGGAGAATGGAGCGCTTCCCGACCCAGAAAAGGTGAAATGCGTTAAGGATTTTCCGCCACCAAGGAACAAAAAGGAAGTGCAATCGTTTTTAGGACTGGTAAATTATTACCGTAAGTTCATTCCCGGGACGGCCAACATTGCCTTGCCAATAAATAAATTGCTTCGCAAGGATCATGCGTTCAATTGGACACCAGGCTGCCAGCGTGCCTTCGAGGAGCTTAAAAAGGCGATAATGTCGCCTCCAGTGTTGGCATACCCTGATTTTTCAAAACCTTTCGTATTGACCACGGATGCTAGCGGTGGAGCGATAGGAGCAGTTCTTTCCCAAGATAGTGGCGGGGGTGATCGGCCCATTGCGTTTGCAAGCCGAGCGTTGAATGGGGCGGAAACTCGATACTCCACGATAGAGAAGGAGTTTCTGGCAATCGTATGGGCGGTGAAAAATTTCCGGCCATACTTGTTGGGTCGGCACTTTAAGATTTTTACCGATCATCAACCACTGAAAGGCATTGCGAACTTGAAGGATCAAACTTCAAGGTTGGCGCGCTTTAGACATAAGCTGTCAGAATATGATTTTGAAATCTGGTACAAGCCGGGCAAGAAGAATCAGAATGCGGATGCACTCAGCAGGATACCATATTCGACGGAGGAAATACTGATGGTTAAAACTAGAGCCATGTCGAAGGGCGATGGAAAAAATCATGCGGGGAGCTCAGGTTACGAGAAGGACAAAGAGGTTCACAGCGGGAACAAAGAGAGTAGTGAAAAAGGACCAAGCGATGTTAATGACCCACCGGTCGAGGTAGTGGTCGATGGGGAACCAAGGTATGTGGTGCTAAAGGATCCTAAAGAGATCGTGACAGTGTTAAAGGATTTTCACGATAGTCCTTTGGGCGGTCACGTGGGTGTGCAGGCGACCGTTAAAAGGATAAGGAGGCAGTTTCGCTGGGTCGGCATGCACAGAGATATTAAACAATATGTGAAGAAGTGCGTTAAATGTCAGCAGAATAAGAGTGCCAGGAAAACGTTTATGCCGATGGTCTTCACGGATACTCCTAGTCGACCTTTTCAGAAGGTATATATGGATATGGTGGGACCTCTCCCTGAAAGCACTACGGGTAACAAATTGATATTGACTTTTCAAGATGATTTTTCGAAATTTATGTTGTGCGCAGCAATGCCGGATGGAGAGGCTAGTACTGTGGCGAAAGTTTTCTTTAACGAAATTATAGCTAAGTATGGGGTTCCAAGCATGCTGGTCACGGACAATGGGACAAATTTCATGTCAAAGGTATTTTCGGATACCTGTAGGCTGTTAGGGGTCAAGAAATTGAACATCACTCCATATCACCCGCAGGCAAACGGCTCATTGGAAAGGAGTCACCGTCCTTTGGCGGAGTACTTGAGGAGCTTCGTCAATGAGGATGGCAGCAATTGGGACCAATGGTTGGCACCGGCGATGCATGTGCATAACAACACTGTACATTCATCTACGGGGCAGACCCCATTTAAGACATTATACGGTTTCGACATCGACTTACCGACCAACCTAAGTAGAAAATGTACACCACTTTACAATACGGATGACCCAAACAAGGTCCTTAAATATCAGATACAGCGCTCGCATGAACTAGTGCGAAAGAATCAGACGAGGGCTAAGTTGTTGTCGAAAAAGGCTTATGATAGGAAGGTAAATGCTGTGTCCTTTGCAGTAGGTGATAGGGTGCTTGTTAGGAACAACACC
Source organism: Cordilura impudica (assembly GCA_963682025.1). NCBI lineage: Eukaryota > Metazoa > Arthropoda > Insecta > Diptera > Scathophagidae > Cordilura > Cordilura impudica. The sequence goes on along the minus strand of OY821517.1, from coordinate 2,889,758 downwards.
AGGAAAAATAAGTTTTCACCCATTTGGACTGGACCTTATGAGGTAGTTGGGGTAAACAGTCCAGTAACGTCCACGGTGCGCATAAAGGGGAAGAATCGTAAGTGGCATAATAACCATTTACGGGCGTTCCACCAGTGATCGCATTATTTGGTCTGAAATCATTCCGTTTAATATACATGTCCATGATGAAGGTTTTGTTTTGTTGTTTATTTTAGTAATTGTGTATTTGAGGTGGTGAGGGGAAGGTTGGGGGTTTACGCGTAACCCGCCGACAAGTGTCTCCCACCAGGAAGCCTCAGTTTTTTTTATAGGGAGGGTGACGCCATGTGTAGCGGGCACACCTCAGTAGTTGAGAATGGTTCAACGGGATGAACCTGGTAGGGGAGTCAGAAGCGAGTCTCGCAAAATTCGCGGCATACACTGTGGGGAGGGTTTTTGCCGAGAATAGCCTCACAGTGGCCCGGTTACGGTGTGCGGAATGCAGCAGGAAACCGTTCTGCTCCGGAGAAGGATGACGCATGGTGTGCGGTCATGCCTTATATGGGTGGCAGTGTCTAGGAAGGACACGTGCCTTAATTTGTTGTTATTTATGTTGAAGTGTTTTGGAAATTTTAGGTTGGACATGTGTATACAAGGGGGCTTAGATATGATTTCGGTCGGACCACCGATGGATCGGCTTGCTGGGGCCTTATTGCCGTAGAAATAGGAAGAGTACTGCTGTTAGGGAAAAATGCTTTATTTATTTTATTTATTAGAGCAAAAGTAACCATTCAGTAAAATACAGTGATTTGAGTTGTTTTTCTGTCAAAGGTGTAAATGCGAATTGGTATAGTATTAGCTGAGAATTTTTTTTTCCCTATGACATTTTTCTTTTAGCATAGGTTGGAGATAACTGGAATTTGGAGTCGTCTGGATGGTCGCCGCACTCCTACGGTTGGGCCGACGAGGCCCACGAGATACTTTTCAAATGCAGCGGACACTCTGATGGAGGAGAAAATATATTTTAAAAAAAAATATATATATATAAGAAAAGATATTAAAAAGAACAGAAAAAAAAATAATAAGAAAAGATGGGAAATCTCCCCATGTAAAAAAAAAATTAAATATTAATAACAAGAAAAGATGGGAGATTCCTCACGTTTTAAAACTAAAAACGATTGAAAAAAAAAAGAGAAAAAAAAATATATATATAATAATAATGAGAAAAGATGGGAGTTCTCCTCACCTAAAAAAAAAATTAAAAGAGGAGACTCCCCCACATAAAAAAAAAAAAAAAAAACAATGGTTGAAAAAAAAAAATATATATATATAAGTATAAAAAAAAAACAATAAGAAAAGATGGGAGGCCCCCTCCGTAAAAAAGAAAAGAGAAATAAGAAAAAAAAACTTGGAGGTCTCCCCATACATACATATTTAAAAAAAAAAAAAAAACAAAACAAAACAGCGACTATGTATAGACAGTAGCATACATATTTGTTCAAAAAAAAAAAAAGTAAGAAGATAAAGATAAAAAGTAAGAAACATACATATCTATTTAAAAAGACATATTTTAAAGAAAAAAAAAATAGTAGCATACATACTTGTTAAAGGAAAAAGAATATATAGACATTAAACTTACATATTTAAAAAAAAATATAAAAAAAAACTACATATTTAAAATATATATATATATTAACATACATAAAAAAAAAAGGAGAATATAAATACATTTCTAGAAAAAAAAAAAAAATAATATATTTAAAAAAAAAAAAAAATAAAAAGAAGATATATTAAGATATACTATTAGCATACACATATTGAGAGAAATATATTTAAAAAAAAAAAAAAAAAAAAAAAGAATATGTACATATTATATTAGTAGAAGAAAGAATTTGGAAAAAGAGAGGAAGGAATTAATCCTTAAATAGCTATTGTTCAAGAAAAAAAAAAACGGAATTATTGTATTAAAATATGAGTAGAAAATATATCTACAGTTTAGTCAGTTGTAAATAGTATAGGAAATACTCAATTTTTTTTATATATTAGTAGAGTTAGGAAATTCCGACCCAAGTCCACGGTGAACGAGGTGGAGCAACAGTCATCCAGAAAACGGTAGAGGCAGCAGAGAGCAGTAGGCTGACAGGTCTGATGGGTGGCCACATGACGGACATAGGGGTGAATGCCTGTACGGAGCTGATGACCCAACCCCAGATGCAAGGGCGAATTGCGAACGAATCCATCGAGAATTCTATATGCGATGGATTGGCTATTGGTTTGGTTCCAGCGAAACAACATTCCTGTTTAGTTTGTCAGGGATGTCGTCAGGAGGAAGGTTAAGCTGAACTATATCCGTTTGGCAAAGCAGCAAGCCGATTCCTGTGGCGATGACTAACCATTTGCATCATTGCGAATCATTTGAAAACTTTCGGTTCTCGCCTTGGATCACCGTTTGCGACAAGTTTCATCATTGAAGGTGATCAGGGGAGTGCTCAGATCTTATGTTGAATACCACAGTAAGCACCAATTGACTAACGGGAAATTAACAATCCGTTGCTGAAAGTACTGTCCCCAATGCCGTCATCCAAGTGACAGGCCAAAATTTGTTTTACGAAGCGGCCAGCCAAAGTAATTTTTTTTTACAAAGAAGGTGGCTAAGAATTCGTTTTATGAAGCAACAGGCCAACGATTATCATGGTGTAGTATTGGAATCGAATCACAGGAATGGTTATATGCATTAGTAGTATCTTCATCATCAGCATTGGTTCCGGATTCGTTCTTACCAGTTTGGTCATTATCAGCAGCCTTAACACCAACATTATCATCAGCAACAACATTATCATCAACATCAACATCATCTTCAGCATCAACATTATCATTATCATCAGCAACAACATTATCACCAACATCATCTTCAGCATCAACATTATCATCATCATCAGCAGCAGCAGAATCAACAATAGCGGCAGCAGAAGCAGCGTCCCAGTTCAGTGTCGCTGGTAAACGATGTGGGAATCGTTTCCGTGGAAAGGGGGAGGAATGTTGTGAAACATGGTTTCACACGTATAGGGTGTAGAGTACAATTGTACAAGAATAGTATAAGATCCGTTTAAATTTAATATAGAGAATATAATAACGTGTATAAAAATAAATATTATAGTAATAATAATAATAATAATAATAATAATAATAATAATAATAATAATAATAATAATAATAACAATAATAGTAATAATAATAATAATAATAATATTAGAATATAATATAAAATAATATTCATAATATGAATAGTATAATATAATCTATAATGTTCAAGTGTTTGACAATGTACCATGGTTTCATATATTTGCCCTAACTAAATGTTGTGGAGGGTAACGATTTTAGTTTTGTTTTTGTTAATTTAATTTGTATATGCTAAGTCGTTTTTGTTTTTTGGCTTTTATGAACGCTTGTGTAATTAGAGTAACTCAATTGTGTTTTTGTTTTTAGCGTTCTGTTTTTATTTTGTTGTTGTTATTACAATGCATTCATTGACTTAGTTTTGATTACTTCTTTTTTCTTTTAGTAAGTTCCGGGTGCGTTGTCAAGCACTTGCAAGCGAAATGATTTAATATAGGTAGTGGCCTTGAAAAGCCGCTGGTATGTTTATGTTATTTTTATTTATTATTTGTTTTTTTTTTGTTATTGGTTAAGTTAGTTTAAGTAGGCCATGAACTGCATTGCGTTATTGTCAATGTTTGTTTTTTTATATTAACTATATTATTGCTGATATTTTATTTTCTTGTTTGTTTGCATGTTTGTTTATTTTTTTCAATTAATTTTATTTTCATAAGTTAATATTAAGATTTTTGTATAAATAAAGAAGTAACAGTGCATAACGGCAGCAGCAGATGAAAACTAGAGGCCGCACTGTTTGGTACGGAATCTGGTTTTGTTTATTTTTTTTATTTTTCCACAGCTACATTGACGCCGTTTGGGCGTCGATTGACAGCGCTTGCCAGCGCTAAAACAGAATAGGCAAAGCCGGGTTTTTTTTGTTTGTTTAGTTTCAGCTCCTTTAGGAGCATAACACCACCATCAGAGCAAGTCCACGAGCTTTTTGAACTACACCAATAAAAATCCTTAAATCAGAAGGTGGATTCGAGCCACTAAATATACATGCCAATAAACTTAAATGCCACTTGGGGCACAAAATCTACTACAACAAATCCTGTCTACTTTATAAACATATTGGTTTATTAAACATGAGAAAAACCGAACTTAAATTTCCTTCAACTTTGTCAGAAACTAAAGCAACCTTTGGAGAACCACCCACCTTGGCTATTGGAAACAAGCTCTTTTTTAAAGCACTTTTAAATATTCGCTAAAGCGTCTACAGCACCCTCAATTTTTAAATACAAAAATGAAAACTGGAATTTTATCTATACAGACGGATCCAAAACATCGTATCATGTAGGATTTGCTATTGTTGACGAAATTGGTAAAACACTCAAAACAGGTTTTCTTCCTCAAACAGCAACGATATTTTAAGCTGAAGCCGAAGCAATCATTGAAGCTCTAAAAATATGTGCAACTACGTCTGATAAACACATTATTTATACCGACAGCCGTTCGGTCTTCGATGCAGCTTTAAACCCTAAAAACAAATATGAAACAATAATTTCTATACAACAATTACTGATACAATTAAAAAATTCAATTAAATTACTGTGGATACCCATCCACGTTAATATAATGGGAAATGAAGTAGCAGATAAAGCGGCAAAATACGCCTATCTTCAACCAACCTACTTTTTAATACCACAATCTAAAAACTTTATATCAAGAACCCACATCGCAAACTTAAACTCTGCAATTTACCAAAAATGGGGTAGATACAATCACCTTTACAAAAGCATTAATCCCGAAAAAACTCTAATTAATCTTTGAACTTCAATCAACATTCATAAAAACAAATGTTTTACAAGCTTCGCCTAACACACACTCGATTCACTCACCAACATCTGATATCTAAGGACCCTCATGCTCATTCTGCAACAACTCAACATTAACAACTCTCCATCTTCTACGTGAATGTCCATCGCTATACACAGCGCGGTGAAGGATATGTAACAAGAGCAATATTTCAGAATTATTAAAATGCCCTTCAAAAGAAAATATGTATAAACAAAGTTTATGAGTTTCTACAATACATAAAAGTACATAATAAGATCTAAAATTACCTTTGCAACTAAATAGTCTCAAAAATTTTATATGAACACATTTTTATTCAAAAGTAAGCCGATAACCTAAGTAGTTAGCTAGCTAGTGGTTTAGCATTAAGTTTATTGTAATTTTACATTATAATAAATACCCAATTTCATATCATCAAGAAAACAATTCCCAATTCTCAATAACAATTCCCTGGGAATTTTTTCCCTATTCCCTGTTCCCCTATTCTTAATAAAATCTCCCCGGGAATTTTTTCTCTTTTCCATTTACCCTTTATTATAAAAGAACTTCGAAAATGGGAAACTCTTCCCCGGGAAAAAAGTAGCTATTCTGAATGTCAATAAAAGGGAGAATAATTTGGGAATAGTTCCGCCAAAAAATTGCGAGGGAGTGCTGCGAAAAATGTAATTATTTAATATTTTTATGAAAAATAGTAATATATATTATTTAAAATTTTGTATAATAATATTATTATGACATTACTGTTGCTTTCAGGTCAAAAGCAACAAACAAAAAACAAATTCATGTTATTTTGAACACAATGCAAGCCAACCCTGATGTTGCATGCTTTGCTCCGTCTTGTCCTGATGCTGCTCTTCTGCTTCATCTACCATCAGAAACGCCATACTGAACATTTTTTGTATTTATTTTTAATTTATTAAAGATTTTAAAAAAGTTTTAATTTTAATTTCCACAAAAATTTTTAAATTTGTAAACGAAACAAACCAACTGAAGCAAAACAGCTGTCTTCGAATAATCGAAATTCTCTCTCCCATATTATTCTTCTCCCCGCCTATTTAGAATAGGAGGATTTATTCTCGAGAAAAATATTTTCATTTCCCTGGGAATATTTAGAATTGGGCTGATTACCTCTGTTTAATAATTAATATTCAGTTTCGAAAAATGAGTCCATTTTTCATAACTTTTCAAAATATTTTTTTGTATGATGGCAACTCTGCTTAAAAAGTTTATAAAATATGGATATCAAACTCCATATTTTAAAGTCAATTAATGTCGAAACAAAAACTAATGGTTTCAATTATGTTTTCTAGATTCCAGTTACATACTTTCGAAAATGGAAATCTTATATATTAAAAGAATTTATGAATAAACTTTGCATTCAAGATTTTTTTCAATATTTTTCTTCTCTCAAACCTATATAACTAGAGTTCTAATTAACGTAGGCTGTTGATAGGTCTAAGAACACTCAGTGAATCAAGCTCCTTCTTTTGAGCTATTAACTGCTTAAATTCGTTGGGTTTGAGGAAAGTTATGCGTGGAGAATCAACTTTACTTTTACTGTACGTTAACTTATCTTGGCATATTTTGGCATTACTGTACGTTAACTTCTCTTGGCAAATTCGTTGGGTTTGAGGAAAGTTATGCGTGGACAATCAACTTTACTTTTAATGTACGTTAACTTTTCTTGGCATATTTTGGCATTACTGTACGTTAACTTCTCTTGGCAAATTTTGGTATTATATTATAAAAATTAATATAATATAATATAATGCTGCGGAGCAGCAGGGGTCCTCTAGTATATATTAAAATGATTTTGTTTTTGGGTTTTTTATATTTTTTAATAGAGTGTTTGTGGCATTCGAATGTTCTTCCCAACCCACTGTACGATTTTCAAGAACTTACGAGTCTTGTAACTTAATATTTAATGGTTTTCGATTAAAGTTTTTCTTTTTAATTTTAAAATATTATAATATTTACGTTTACCACTGACTTACTGATATAGTTACCTGCTCTCTCTGTAACGCCGTACGTATTAATTTTGTCGGAGAGTATAAAATCGAAAACTAAGCGTCGTAGAGCAAAATTGTTAAAATTTGTTCCCTATTTTTTAAAAGCTATTTTAGGGTTGTTAGATTCAAAAACAAAAATTTTGGCGTGGAACATAAATTGCTTATATCTCGAAAACTAAGCTCCTTGAAGCAAAATGTTTAAAATTTGGAAACTTAATTGATTTTAATAATTTCGTTGATGTTGATAATTGCTTTTCTTTCCGTTGTCTTACTGAACTTGAGGTCTTTGATTCCTTACATGGATTTTTGAAAACTATCTGCCATAATATTTCCAGTATTTGTATACATCTTATTAACACTATTTTAATGACTTGAAGCTTGGAAAGTGGAGTGGTTTGCGTTGTGCCAATTATTAAAACTAGAATTGTTCACGGTAAGAGTGACCTATGACCTATATCAATCCTTCCTGTTTTTTCTAATGAAACCATATACTAAAAGATCAAATATTTTATTTTGCACGTTCTACTATTTTTGAATCGCAATATGCTTTTCGTAGAGGTCATAATACCACAACGTTACTTTTAAATTTAACTCATGAAATAATTAATATTTAAGACTCTTATTCAGAAGTATTGCTATGTATGTAATACAGTTTATTGGCCTTGGTGGTTTTTTGTACTATAGTGAAATATAAATAAATAAAATGAAACAAGAAAATTATAGTCGGTCTAGACCGACTATACGATACCCTATACAATGCGTTTAGAGACCCTATCTTTCAGACCCAACTAACTGGATATAGAACATAAGCATAAACCAAATTTGAGTGGGATTTTTATTAATTTTTTTGGCTGCAGATATGAAAAAGTTCATATCGGATGCTATATCTATATGGGGACTAGGCCCAAAAATGGACCGATCCTGGCCATGTTTGGTAAAGTCTCTTGTACAAACAAAATTTGAGAAGAATCAGTGCAATCTTTTTGTTTTTTGATAGATTTAAGTGAAGATCGGGAAGCAGCTCTAGATGGGGCCTATGACTAAGAGTTGCTCCATAGGGATCATTTTCGGACTACTCATTAATGGATGTAATAAACGCATATAAATCCAATTTGACTAAGATCTATATGACAATTTGGATCTTATGGCAATTTATGTCGATTTCATAGGGGTCACTTGTATGGGGAAACTTGTAATGGAAACTTTTCTGACCTACTATTATTACCATCAGGTGTTCCTCAAGGTTCTGTTCTGGGCCCCCTTCTTTTTATTTTATTCTCAAATTACCATCCTGAGTTTCTTGATTGCAGTTTATGTAGAACCTTTTTGTTTCCCGATGATGTTTTTTTATTGTTCTGTAGTGGTCGTGATCTTCCTGATGTTCTTGAACACAAGATTAATTACTGCCATGAGCGTATTTTGTTCTGGACTCCATTGGAATTCATGAGCTATCAGTTCTGCTAAATCTAAGGCTGTTATGCACGAAGCAACGATTTATCTATTGTCTAATTTTAATATCTTTGTTGATGGTGTTCTGAATGAAATTGTTAATCAGTATATATATTTGAGTTCTAAGATATCGTCCAACCTACGTAAGCTATAGTCGACTAACTTATTTCTACCATTTAGGATTAGGTGTAGGTTAACTCATGGTGTCTTGATGTCCCAGGGCTTGAGGTTGTTTCTGGGTAAATTTTTGTAAATCTTAATAAGATAAACAAGATTGTTAATACTGCTGTACGTTTTGTGATCACATTTCAGAATATGTTAGGGACTTCAGGGATTTTGTACAATTCCGTAATATTATTCTGTTTTATAGGGTCATGAAGGCTGATCTTCCTGTTCCACTGTGTTGTGGGTTTACTTTTACTCATTCAAGTAGGAACCCTCAGATCTCTATTCCCAGGAGTGTCATTTCATTATTTACGAGATTATTTCTCGTTGTTGGAATCGTTTTTCGCTATTATTTACGTATTTTCTCCCATTCTAATGACGTTTTTCTTTTGAAGCTTTTAGGATATTTTTTCTGATCTTGCAAGATATAATTTAAATATATTTATTACATCTATATTATTAATAGGCAAGGCGATTTCTTGTGACTAATGTTAGTATGTCAGTTTCAATCCCATTTTGACCAAACATCCCTCATTTGAAAGGTATTTCTTTTTAGCTATCCACCAGATTATTTTCACATTTTTACATTTTTCTTTTTTGGAGTAAAATGTTTTTAAAGTTGCTACTAACACATACATAAAATTATGCAATGCCGTGTGTGTTTTTTAAATTTTTTAATGTGTTTGCAAAAAGCCCTGTGTTGAATTGAAAAATTATTTTGGACATAAACAAAAATAATTTTGGACATAATCGAAAAACGACAATATTAATGCGAGCTACAGAGTTGCGATAAACAAAAATTCATTGTGATATTAATTCTAAGCTGTGTTGTTATAAAAAAATTTTTTGTTTAAATTTAAAATTTTATGTTCAATGTAATTTTTTTTTTTGTTTTATGTTGTGTGTAAATTCAAATTTAATATAATAAGAAAACATCATGTAACTACGTCCCTTGAAAAAGTCAACAAAAAATTGACGAAACGTTGGGAAAAATGTAATAAGAAAAACACCTTTTATTTACATTATATATATATAGGCCTTAATTGAAATATAAAATATAACCTATCGAATGGCCAAAAAACTATATTAGAACAATACAAAGTGTTCAATTGTGAATTGGCTAAAATTGATTAGCATACCTTTAGGGTCTTATAAAATAATTTATTAAATGAAAAAATAAAATTTCCTAGAATTTGAACTCGAATTTCGAGGGCTGGGATCTTCTAGTAAAAATTAAAATTTAACTATTAAAAAACGAAGCTCTATTTTCAGGGTTGCCAGATCAAAAAACGATGGCTTATATTTCGAAGACTGAGCGTCGTAAAGCGAAATGTTTTAAAATTTCTGAAAAATCCCATCCTAAATGTGGGCAAAAAATATTTTAAGGTTTCCAGATTGAAAAAAACCGCAAAATTTAGGCAGAGAAGAAATGGCTTATCCTGCAAACTAAGAGTCGTAATTTCATCATACACTAAAATTGTTAATCACTCAACAAAACTCAGGGTTGAATAAAATCAGCATCATGCTGCTGAACGCGTACATCGGATCAGCTCGAGTCGGTTGATCGAACATGTTTTATTCACTTTTAATCACTCAACAAAACATACCGTTGAAAAAAGCAGCATCAGCGACTTGGCTGATCGAACTCACTTACATCTTGAATAGTAAGAATCGTTAAGCATAATGTTTGAAATTTTGATTCCTAAACTCCTCATATGAATTCAGGGTTGCCACATCGAAATACGTAAAATTTTTTGAATAAGTTTATATTCACAATACATAATATTGAAAGAAATATAAAGAAATAAAAGTTGAACAAATATTTCCCATTCATTACATTAAAGTGTTTTTTATTTTTCAACGTACGTCTTAGGCGCTTTATAATGTTTTTCACTTTAGCTTTACATACTTTTTTTTGTTAATATTTATGTTAATTAGTATTTAATTATTAATTTACTAACGAAATTCACGTTCCGCGGGCTTAATGTATTTTTAAGACTACTAAGTAACTTTATTTTAGTTTATTGTCGTACCTGTTGTGTTATGGGTCCGTGCTCGGGCGCCAATCAAGAAGTAGATTAATTGATTTAAGATAATTATTCGTTTTGAGATCTGTATTGGTTGAGTCTAAATTAAAGAGTAAAGCGTTAACTAAAACCATCCTAACATCCAACGATAGCTTGTTGATAATTTTGATTTTACACCACCTACTGGCTTGTTCATGTGTGAGGCGTTTTCCATATAAAATTTCTTAACAACACTTAACTGTTGCCGCCAATATCCAGATGATAATATAATAATTATGAATTGTATTTTAAAACTATCTAAACATTTATTATTAATTTGGAAGAAACTTCATTAATCATTTATTTATTTATTTATTGAAATATAGTTTACAAATAAATTTACAAAATACATAAAAGAAGGCGCAGGGTAACAAGACCATAATGCGCGAATATTACGAACAAATTTATGTAGTTAAACAAAAATTTTAAATTTAACAAATAAGAATTTAAAAAAAGATATGGAATTATTGGTTTAAATATCAGATACTATTATATTATGTTTATAAAATGATTGTTGAATTTCCGACAATTGACAGGGCTGCGAACAGTCGAGTATTAGCTCCAACGGATTATCCATCCTGGATAGTGTGCATACTTTAATGATGTGGAAAACATTCAAAATCTGGTGACAAGAACTGCACTGCGGTGGTTCCGAATGATCGAAATAATGCTTAGAGTTAAATAAAGCTTTACCAACCCTTAGACGAGCTAGCACTATACATTGAAATCTTGTGTAGTCATGATGGTATCTGGGCCTTTTGAAGTGTTGATTGTGTTGTCTAAGAAAGCACTGAGAGTTTTGCCAAAGTAGCTGAAGATTAAAGTTATGTAAAAATTTAAAACTGTTGCATATGACATTGTGAAAACATGGGACTTCAATAATTAATGGGAGTCTATTAGCCTGTTTTGCAGCAGTATCCGCATATTCATTGCCAAAAATACCAATATGCGAAGGTATCCACAAAATAAGTATAGGATGATGTACGTTAGGATTCCTTATAATACTGTCATAAATATCATTTTTATTGTAAAAAATGGCTTTAACAGCACTCAGGCTATCTGTGCATATAATAGTTGTAGTATCTTTTTGTATGGCATAAATAATTGCTGCGTTAATTGCAGCAAGTTCAGCCGAAAAGATACCAGTGAATACGGGCAATTGGCTTTGTTTTACAACAGACCAATTTGAGTCAGACTGATGCTCCACAACAGCATAAGAAGTCAAGTCATTCTGAAATGAGCCATCTGTTAAAGTTCAGTTTCAGCTCCAAAGTTATGAATTTTTTCAGCAACTAAAGATTTGAAAACTTCTGTACTTGTGTTCAATTTATTATGTATGGCTATGCTGACATCAATAGTAACGTTTTTTTCAGTATTAATATTATCATCAGGTTTGGTTGGCAATGTTATATTAAATTTTTGAAGGAGAAATAATATTTTATTTATGGCACATATGTTATTTTGTTGTTCAGAGTAAATTTTAAGCCAAAACGTTGTATGGAGACCATCCTTGGGATCCGTAATTGATCTTGATGCTAAATTTGCTGATCGTTTGTTCAATAGAGTGATAAAATCAGAAGATCTTGACTCTACTCTTAGAGATTCTATGGGTGTTACCCTTAGAAGACCAGTTGCAGTTCGAAAGCAATCATTTAAAGCAGCATTGAGCTTTCCAACATTTGATTTAGAAGTCCAACCATAAATAGTAATGCCATGTTGTATTAAGCCATGAGCTAATGATCTGCATATATCAATAGCAGTTTCAATATGAGAACCTTTCTGTTTCGAGCAAATAAGTTTTAAGAGATTATTAATTTTTCTCAACTTAGTAATTATAATTCTAATATGCTCATTCCATAACAAATTTTTCGTAAAAATAATGCCAAAAATCCTCAATTGGTTCTCACAAGGCAATACGACATTGCCAATTGTAATATTTAAATTGGAGCAATTTCTCCTCCTACACACATGCAGTAATTCAGATTTATTTTCAGGTACAACAGCACCTCGAGTATTGGCCCAACTTTGAATCTTCTCATTTAACAAATTTAGATTAGATGAAACAGTTACAGGTGAACCAGTTGTTACAGCAAAAATGTTGTCTGCATATATACCTATATAATCAATACCCGGCAGATTTTGAATTGATTTGGCCAAAGAATTAGCATAGATTGTAAATAATACTACAGACAAGGGGGAACCCTGAGGTACACCATCGTCTAAATGATGTAACTGTGAAAGATGTCCATCTACTTTGATCATAATCATACGATTTGACAGGAAAGAATAAATAAGCTTAATTATTTGAAGAGGTATACCCCACTCACGCATTTCATCCAATATAAAAATAGACACCGCACGATCAAAGGCTTTTTCTATGTCCTCTGAGAGTACCATACTATGTCTTCTTTTTGCCAAATTAATTCTTAGTGTACTCTCAAGCTGATGGCACAATGTATGAACACCATGCTTGGGCAGAAAAGCATGCTGCAAAGGAGATACGTTTTTCATAGTATACTTCCAAAACCTTGTTGTTACCTTTTCCAAAATTTTCGACAACACAGTAATCAACGAAATAGGACGATATCCCTCTAGTTTATTTGGATTCTTTCCAGGCTTTGGTATAGGCGCAAGAAGAGCAACTTTTCAGTCATGGGGATAAATACCACTTCTAAGTATGTTATTATATAAGTTTACCAACCGGTGTTTTAAATTATTCGGAGAATTTCTTATCATAGAATAAGTAATTCTGTCAACTGATGGAGTTGTACCTTTTACTTTGGCTAGCGCTTGATTAAGTTCATCGATACTAATTTTCTCAGACAGGATAAATACAGTGTCAAAGGAATCGTCGATATGTGACAAGTAATTGCGTTTTTCCGACACTATTTCGGGATTAAATACACTATCTGAAGCTATAGAGCACCAAAAAGCGGCAAACCTATTGGCAACTTAAAGAGGATTACTAATAATGGTATCCCCTTCAATAATAGATGGAAAATTACTTATCCTTTCAGTCCTTATATTCTTGACTCTCGTCCATAGGGTGCGAACATCCAACATTGGGTTAAGTGAATTCAAAAAATTGTTCCAAGTAAGTCTTTTGGCAGCTATAGATTCTCGTTTCACAAGGGCACACATTCTTCTATAATTAATTGCATTATTTGGACTTCGATGTCTTCTGAAAAGATTCCAGGCCACATTTTTACCCCTAATCAGTTGCGCTATAGACGAGTTGAACCATGCAGGTGAATGTTTTTCATGAGGTTTGCTTTGTGGTATAGTTTCGTTTGCAGATTTTCTGATTATCCTTTTGATTTGAGCCGATTCTCTATTTACGTTATTTGACGCAGGGAACTCTGTCATAACATTACAAACCTTCTGGGAGAAAGCAAGCCAATCAGCTTTATTGTCAATAAATCTTGGGTAGAAAATTTTTTTATAAGTTTCCTGGTTGTTAAAAATGTTTATGGGGAAATGATCTCCGACTTTATCTCCAATGTTATCCAATTCAAGGAGGGAGCCAAATCAGCACTTGACATAGAAACATCTACCGACGTGAGGGTATTACGCGTATTAAGGAGAGTGGGAGAACCATCATTCAGAATCACCAAACCCGAGTCGTCAGCAAACTCCTCCCAAATAAAACCACTGGGTGATGTAGTACGGGAACCCCATAGCGTGTTCTGAGAGTTAAAATCACCGATGATTAAGTGATGTTCGTTGTTAAAGCTATCAATGCAATTAACCATACTGGATGTAAGAGTTATGTCACATTCTTTATAAATGTTGGTGACATGTAAATTACAGTTGCCCTTAATAGTAACTGTTTGGAATAACAATTGATTTAATGACTTAATATGCTGGACAACTTGAATATTGTTCTTTATAAGAAGTGCTACACCAGATTTAGCATAATCATAAGGTTTATTGTGATGAAAAATTCTATAACCCGGAAGATGTAAAAATTGTTTATTTTTGTCGACTATGTGAGTTTCTTGAAGTGCAATTATATTTGGTTTATGTTTTGCGACTAGATTTTCCAAGGCGTATTTATGTGCAGTAAATTCCTGAATGTTCCACTGAAGAACTGAAATATTCAAACCAATATCCATGATTACTACAAAAATTTAAATTTATTCGACATCTCCATCTTCTGGTTGATGTCGTGTTTTCTTTAAAGTATTTGGTGTTATTAATACATTTAAATTTGGGAATTTATTATACAAACGACTACATGGTGACAAATTAAAGTTGTCAGCTATAGTTTCTGATGGTGAACTTAAAATATTTTCTTCTTCCATTTGTGTAGCTGTATTATTTAATAAAAAATCGATGTTTTCCTCAGTATCGATAATATCATTATCGATATTCATAATTTGTAGTAAATTATCATTTTGTGTAACAGTATTTTGTTGTTCATATGTTGTTGTTGTTGTTTCTGTTGTTTTGTTGTTGTTTAAGGTTTTACTTGCTGATGATGTGTTGTTTATAGTTCTTATGTTTGTTGAAGTTGTGTTTAGTAGTTTGTTGTTGTTTTTAATATTGGTTTCTGATGCGTTGTTGTTGGATGCGTTGCTTTCTGATGGTATGTTGTCGTTTATAGTAATTGTGTTTGATGTAGAAGTGGTGTTTGGTATTTTGTTGCTGTTTATATTAGTTTCTGATGCTTTGTTGTTGTTGTTGGATGTTTTGATGTTATTTTTTATAGAAGCCACCAATATAGTTGTGTTATTTTCGTTGGAAGATTCATTGGAATTTGAGTTTGTTGTTTTTGTTGATACATTGCTTGCATTTGCATCAATATTACCACGTATAACCTCAGAAAAAGTGGGTGCTCTTTTTTTCTCATTGAAAATTTTCCATGCATCCGGTACTGTACATCTTTTATCAGATTTAATTTTGTTAACGGACTTGTGCTTAATGAATGAAGGGCATGAAGAGTCATTGGATGTGTGAGAATCAACGTTACAATTGATGCAAAATTTTCTTGTGCATACTTCATGCGGAAAAACATAACCACAATTTTCACACAGCTTATCGTACTGACATCTATTTTTAGTATGCCCTAACTTTTGGCAGTTAACACATCTCATTGGATTTGGGATATACTCATCCACCCGTACTCTTTCCCAACCTAGTTTTAGCTGATCTGGTCTATGTATAAGATTAAAAGTAACAATAGCTGCTCCAGTAGGATTAAAATTTTCGCCATATTTTTTGGTTAATTTGCGAATACCGATAACTTTTTGGTCCTCTAACGATTTTACAATTTCTTCCTCAGACAAACTAATTATATTTTTAGAAAATATTCTGCCCTGAGTAGAATTCAGAGTTTTATGCATTTCAATTTTGACCTTAACAGTATCAATGTATTTTGCCTTTAAAAATTTTTCTGCTGATTTCATGTTCGAAGTTTTAATCATTACATAGATCACCACCACGCATTTCAGTTACATCCAAATAGTCTCGTGATATGAAATTGAGGCCCTTTTCTATTCTAAATACATTGTAAGATGACAATGGCTTACTTGTTTCCTTATCAGAGGGGGAAAGTGCAGTTGCAACTAGATAACGAGGAATATGATCATCATTAATTATTGTACTAGGCAATGGCACAAACTCATCAGATCTAAGTCTTTTGTTCTTTGTTTTGGTTTTATGCAATGAAGGATCAAGTAACCTAAAACGGTTTTGATTGGGGGGATCAGCCCCAATCATTTTAAATTATTACTTCACTTTTTTTTTTTTTTTTTTAATCAAAGTCTAAGAAAATTAATTAAAGAAATTTATCCACAGACGAATAAAATTATCAAAATGGTTTTATAACTCTATCGATATCAAGTCTCACAACACAAACAAGCGCTTAGAAAAAACACGATGTTAACACGGCGATTACCTGACAAAGACTGTAAAGTCATTTTTAATCATTTATATATTATTATTTTACAACTCACATAACAATATTGGGATACCTCCCATTAAAATTCTTAAATTGCAAATTCTCAAACAAGCAATAATACATATTCACTATTGTAACTGTTTTGTTTATATATATAATCATCAATTTCTCCTTTTGAAATATGTACTAAAATAACTTGTTTCTTAAACATAACGGTCTCTGTTTATGTATCACGTAGACTATGTAGCTAACTAGAGATCAATTAGAAAATTAAGAAGTCAGTCGGTAAAAGGCACGTATGTTACAAAATTGTTTTAAAGCGCTCTCGCTTTTAAAATTAATAAATTAAAATATTTATGCACAAGGAGTGCTGTTAAAAATTTTGTATTTTATTTAAAGCCGGCTCATTTTTATATCGTGCCGCAACACTTAACGTTGCGTACACCCAGCTTTAAGTGGTTTGAGAGCCAACATTGAGTTCTTCCTTTATCAAATTATTCGTCAGATGTGAGTGAATGGGTTAAACATTAATTCTGACAAAACTAGGTCAATGTATTTTGGGTTTGATAATCTTGAAGTCAATTAGAGTGGGTGACAATTCATTGGAAACTTTTGCAAAATTCAAAATTCGCAAATTATATTTTTTAATAATTTCTCGCTAATTCTTAAAATTATATATTTTTTTGCGAAAACACACTTTGTGTTCTCTATCGAAAGATAATTTTGTTAGAAAAAAATAAAAAATAGATAAACGAAAAAAAATTTATTTTTTTAGTGACGACAAAATAACAGAAACTTTGAAAACTTCTGTACCAGAGTTGATAAAATAATAAAAATAAAAGATGGTATGAAAGAAAATGTATCAAAAAGCTTAAACGTTATTTAAATATTTATAGTTTCTGACGTTTTCTTGCAACTGTTTTTTAAACACAATTGTATTCTTCAATATTCTAATGTTATAATTAGTATAAACTACTGATAAGCTTAAAGTTTTGTGAAGAGAATAATAGATGATTTTAATGCTGGTCTTAAGCAAAAGAAAATTTATGAGAAATATTCTATGAATCCATAATTTCAAAAATTATCAAGAAATACTGACAGGATACTTTAATAGCAAGAATTTAAAAAATTTTAAAAATGCTACATAAAGGTCATCAACAATCTGAAACAAAATATACGTGCTCGAACAGTTTCCCGACCAGCACTTGAAGCTGATCTTGGATGTTATCATCCTGTAAAGAAACCACTATCAGAGAAAAATTGTAGGGATCGCATAAATTTTGATAAAGCACTCATGAACTGGTCAAGACGGAATTGGAATACTGTTCTCTTTTCAGATGAGTCCTAGTTTAATTTACGAGGCCATGATGGAAGAACGTTTTACGATGACAAAAATAGTAATAGTTCAACTGTGATACTTAACATTCGTACTTAATTCTTTGATATTTAATTTTCTTATTTATTTTTACATTTATATATATTAATAGTTTATGTTTTATGTTGTGTAAAACTTGCTTTTATAAAAAATTTTATGTAAAATTTGAAAAAAGATTATATATTTAATAAAGATATCCCTGAAGAAGTTGGAAAATCCCAACGAAACGTAGGATGAAATAATTAAATAATTATATTTTATTTGCATCTTTAAATAACCTTAAAAGCCCGTCAGAAATATAAGTTCTGAATATTCATTATAAAATGGAAAAAGACTAGACCCAAAATTTACAAACAAAACTGTTGAGCAGTAGCAATATTTTGGTATATGGTTGCTTTTCGGGCCAAGGAATGACTCCAATTCATGCAGTAAAAGATACTCTATAATAATTTAATACAGGCAATTTCTATATGACGTAATGTTTCCATATGCAGTTCCAGCAGTATCCTGGGCTGGAAGTTCCAACATGACGATGACCAAAAACACACCTCCAAACACACGACGACCAAACGGAGAAAGACCACATCGAAAATATACAAATAAGACTAAGTTAGGCAGAGGGAATATTATGGGGTTGTTTTATTTTTTCTCAGGTTACGCTATTTCATGTTAATATTTTTTTATTTTTATTGTATCAAGTCGTTGAAAATATATTTTATTAAAAGTTCCCATTGTATTGTCAGTCACTGTATATGTTTTAATTGTATTTGACTTGATTTCGTTTCTTAGATAATTATGTTTTTGAAAACTATTAGCTTTTATATATGCATATTTAATAATAGGAGGAATGAATTTAAGAGTAATACAATTTTTTTTATACCCTAACCACTATGTGGTTTGGGTATAATGACTTTGTTCTGCTGTTTGTAACTACCAAAAATAATTGACCTAGACCCATCTTTTATTATACCGATCGACTCAGAATCACTTTCTGAGTCGATTTATCGATGTCCGTCCGTCCGTCCGTCCGTCCGTCTGTGAGACCATGTTAACCTTGTAATCAAACTACAGATCGCAAATATGAATATATTTTATTGAAATTTGGTATATAAACTTTTATTGGATGAACGCCATTAAAATTGGTGAAATTTGGTCCATATTCAGACCTAGTCCCCTTTGAAATCGACTTAAATTGCCATAAGATTCAAATTATCACAAATCTCTCAGTCAAAAATAAACCCCATATTGTAATTCATTGTCATAGCCCCCATATAAAGCTGATTCCCGATGTTCAGGTAAATCTATCAAAACACAAAAAATATTGCACAGATTTTTCTCAAATTTGGTTTGTATATATTTTTTCAAAATATAAGTGACTTTACCAAATATGGTCAGGATCGGTCCATTTTTCGACCTAGTCCTCATATAAATATAGCATCCGATATGAACTTTTTCATATCTGCAGCCAAAAAAATTAATAACAATGCCACTCAAATTTGGTTTATGCTTATTTTCTATATTCACTTAGTTGGACCGAAGAGATAGGGTCTGTAAACCATGGTAGACCGACTATAATTTTCTTACTTGTTTATTAGATACACTTAGTTTTTCAGAAATTTTCTTTGTGGCACTTCAGACTTCAGTAAGTATGTATGTACGTTCCGTACACATGGGTAAATATTAGCCCTACATTATTGCTTTGTATTACTTTATAATTATTTAAAATTAAATGGCTTACCTTTAACAAAGTTGGTTGTTGATAATTGTTTGCTATTATCGCTAGAGTTACTCGCTGAACAACTGTCTATCTGCTGCTCATTTTTACCTACAGCGGTTTCGGTTGGCCGTTGACTTTCCACAATATTTACAACTGCCATCGATAGAATATATTCTCCTGTTGTTTTTCGCGCACACAAACCTAAAACTATTTTAGATCCTACTACTCCGGCGCGCATGGTCGAAGTTGATGTACATGGTGTTATTGACTGTGGAACTATATTTCCAGTAACTGTTGAACCGCTTACCAAACAACCTGTGACAGGTTGGGTGGCATTCATGGCATAAATTTTACTTTGAGCTCTTGTATTCGGTAACACACAAATGGCTGTTACGCGTACCCATTCGTATGAACATTCTGTTTCTTCTAAAGAACTATTGTCCTCTCCTCTGCTGCAAGCTTGTATATCTTTCATTAGAGATGCAATATTAAAGCAGTGCATTTGTTTGAGGTGTCTTTCTATGCTCCAAACGGTTATATCGCCGGTTTGTGAGCAGCTAGTACACAAGACATTGGCGTAGTCACTGTTGGACATGACATCGAACCCCGATGTGCCTGGTGTAATAACGGCTGGATTGGTGGCATATGTCACAGCAAGTGGAACATTCTGAGTGTATTCGCCTTTGACGAAAGGACACATAGGTGAGTGACGCTCATGCTCACTCCACGGTTCATCAGTTTTTTCCCAACAGACAAGACAGACATTACACGTAAAACACATAGCACGATCTTCGCCCGAGGACGACGGTTGATGATAGAAACCTGCCTGTGCCATTTGATCCGGTAGTGCCCATTTGTAGTCCATGTGTGGCCATTTTTCAAATGTATGTCTCCGTACTGCTTCCGAGTGCATAAGCACTCGTTGGAAATTGTTGCAATGCCAATTTATGTCTCGCAAACGTGAACCGGCTAATAAATCAGTAAGTCGCTCATTAATTGCTGATGCAATGGCCAATGCGGGCACATGACGTTCAAGACGTTTAAGCATTATAACCAAATTATTGGCAACCAATTTAAGGCTGGAATAAGGTATCTGCAAACATATTGTATTCCACTGAAAACACAAAACCAATAATTAACATGCAATTAATTAATTAATAAATCACAATTACAATACAACCTACCCGTTGTGCTTTTATTCCCTTTTTGGCATTTGATTGAGCATTCTTTATTTTTTCCATTAGCTCATTAAGCAAATCATTGGGACATTCAAGGTCTTGTTCCAACTCCTTGAGACACGTCTGAAAGAGCATGGCCTCTGAAAGAAGCATTTCAATGCGTATGGGATCATCATTATGAGGAATTGGTGTCTGCAAAACAGTGTCTAACAATAAAACGCCATTGTAGTCGCCACGAAATCCAATAACATGACCATCGGTTATAAGAATTTTCTCCTGCAATGGCATATAGTAGCCTTTGATAATGTGTTCCGAATCTGTAAACAAAAATTTTGAACGATACGTATAATTATGAAGCACAATCGATTTTTAACAACATATTATGACCAAATTCAAGTTTTTATTAAAAATTTAAAAAGAAAACTAAATTTATATTACTTTCTTAATTGACAATTTATGATCTCTCAAAACTCTACATATTTCACCATTGATATAAGTTTTATTATTTAAAATTCCTAACACAATTTCAAAATTTTTCTGTATTTCGGTATTATTTCCTACATGGGGATAATGAATGAAACAAATTTGACCACAAAAAAACATCTTATCGTGTATATGAATCGGGCATTTGTTAGAAAAATTAAACATAACGATGAACCTGCATGTCATGCAACAAATTTAAGCACATTAACTAATTGTGTGCTCATCACAAAAAAAAAAAAAAACATTGGCATACCTTTTATTGCTGGAAGGATTCTGCTTTGTATTTTTTTTTTTTTTTCAGCAACACAACAAAGAAGCACGATATTATGTATTGTTCTAAATACATCTTGCACAAATACACCCGACTCGTATTCTAGGCGATCGCACAAGTTGTATTTATTTCTTTTTTATTTCATTAGTATTTGCAATTCATACATGACTCACAAATGTACACCGATTTACCCTCCTTGTAAAAAGTAATCTAACCATAGTTAATAACAAATAAATTTACCATTTCCTAGTTGATACGTCTGCAATATAACACCTGAATGTACATCGAGGACTTTGACTTGATTGATACTGTCAAATACCAACATTACGTTCAGATTTGGATGATAAACAATGCTAGTGGTATGAATCGTCTTTTGGTCTAATTCGGGAGAAGCATTCGATGTTGTGGATTTTAATTTATTGCCGCTTTTCAAAGGAAAAGCAACACAACCTATACTACCCACATCCAAGAATCCGTCTTGCTTTAAAATCCGTTGATCCGCGGCCATTATTTCATTGATGAATGAATTGTTAAGTGTTTTTTCCTTTTTCTGGCCGTCTTATTTAGTCTGATTAATTAAATGCTTATAGCAAAAAAAAATCACACAACAAATTTATTTATTTTTTCTTCGTCTTTTGTTACTTCACTTTTTCTGACTGGAAGGTAGAACTACACACTACAGGGTAGTTCAAAAGTATGTTTAATGGAGTGGTTCAGATAAAGAAAAAAGGTTTCCGCTCTTATAGTGCGTTTACACGACGCCAAATCTAGTAGATTTTAGTTGAAATCTATTTCAAAACCTATATCGTTTACCTCCAACATTTTTGACATTGTGTGGGATTTTGTTTCCACAACAATAAACAACTGATGAAAATAAAGCATATAAACTAGAAATACCAAAAATAAGCAAAACAATAGGAAAATGGAAATATGGAAAAATTCTAAAAAGGAATTTTAATTTTTTTCAATTAAATATTCTTCCTTTATTTACATATTTTAACGAATTTTGATATTTACATATGAGATCTTATCTTTACATATAGATATTGCAAAAAATAATACATAGGATCTAGAGATATTAAATAGTTTTTATATTATTTTTAATGATTTTTAAAGGAAAATGGGAGGAAAAAACCTTTATATGAAGGTTTATTAGAAATAATAGACCTCTATACTGTTGCAATCGTCGCTTTGAACTGTTAACAACGTACAAGCAAAGATCGCAGTGTTTATCTTCACACAATAACAACTCAACACATATAACTGTTAAAAAATTCTTTTACTCTATAAACAAGAATTTAAAAAAGCAAAGTAACAAATTAAATACAATTACAACTATCCTAATTTAAAACCAATAACAACATGAACGAACCTCCTGACGTCGCAAAACAAAAAAACAACTATTATAACACTGGCCTACAATATGACTTCTCAAAAAAAAACATCGATTAACCCAAATGGCCCTATTTATATCGTTATTAACCGAGTAAATAGTGACTCGAATTTATCCAACGTGTCTCCGTTTTTAATAAAAAAAGGCAATTGATTCAACTTGCAATGGCGAGGTATTAGAATGCAAAAAACTAAGAAATGGCTCAATACTTGTCAAAACAAAAAATGTAATTCAAGCTAATAAACTAATTAAACTTACTGCCTTTAATGAAAACATTAAAATAGACATCACAGAACACAAGACACTTAACTTTTCAAAAGGAATCATCTACTCCTCAAACCTTTTTGGAATTCCTGAGGAAGAGATCCTCAGTAACATGTTCTCACAAAAAGTAACTGAAAAAAAAAATATTAAAAAAAGAAAATGATGAATTAAAGGAAACGGGTTTAATAATTCTAACCTTCTCAGCGATTGATCTGCCAGAACATGTCTTCTTGGGGTATGAAAAAATTTATGTCCGTCCCTATATTCCCAACCCAATCAGATGCAATAATTGCATCCACTATGACCACGTACAAAAATATTGCGAATATCAAAAAATTTGTTACAACTGCGGTAATCCTAACCACATCGATCAAGATGCAAATGAACAATGCAATAACGAACTTTGCTGTATCAACTGCAAAGAGAACAACATTCCAGACTACAAACACTCAGCTAGAGATAAAAAATGTCCAATCTTCCTTAAAAACAAGGAAATTCAAGCCATCAGAGTTCTTGAAAAAACAAATTTAAAAAATGCTGAAAAAATCTACAACAAGAGACAACAAGACAAAAACATAACTTTTTCATCAATCACTAGCTCAAACAAAACACCCATTGCTCGCACACAACTCGTTAATTACGATGACCCAATATTCAACCCTACACAGGCAGGAAAAAATACTACTAATGGTAACAACAAAAGTAACGCCAATGAACATCAAAATACCGAACCCGCATCAATCATAATTGACCATATCGATCAGTCATCAACATCCAACTACAGCTTGAGGAATCGAACCACGACAAAAATTCTTCCTAAAAACATCTCTAACCGTCTAAAAGCACAGCTAAAATCCAAACTCAAAACAAACAACAAACCCAACAGCAACAGAACAACTAAAAACCAACAAGAGGAAGTACACAATATGGATCTTTAAAAAATTTTTTCAATAACCCCTTGTTTGTTCCCCCGAGGGGCTGGAATCCTTCCCCGTGAATATTCCAAGAATGTTCACCGGGGGTTTTGTGGTCCCTCGGGGTACCATGCAAGGAATACTTTAAATAATTTATTATTGTATGTTATTTTATAAATAACAAGTAGATTGCAATTTTCTTATCCCTACTAAATATTTATCCATACTTATCATGATTACCATAATTCAATGGAATATCAATGGATATGCGAACAACTATAATAACCTACAATTACTACTAAAAAAATACAGCCCTAAAATAATAGCCCTTCAGGCAACACACTTTCATTCACTTTCTGGTTTACCAAACCCATTAAACTACCAAATATTTTTCAAAAATACTTCAAATCATCCATATGGGGGTGTTGCACTCTTGGTGCATAACTCTCTCCAATTCACCGTTCCTACACTCGCTAGCAACTTAGATGCAGTAGGTGTCACTATTCAAGATAAAAGCAAATTTACAATTATAAATACTTATATACCCCCCTCAAAGAATTTTGACCTACTTTCTTTGAAAACCATGTTTGATCAATTTGACAACAATCTCCTCGTAACTGGCGATTTTAACAGTTGGCATTCCATTTGGGGTTCACCAACTGACAATCGAAGAGGCAAAATTGTGGCAGATTCCATCATCCAATCTAACTCAGTTATATTCAATGACGGATCCCCAACACACTTTAGTACACATCATTCACTCACCCACATTGACTTAACATTCGGCTCTGCTTACCTGAAATTACAATCAAGCTGGAAAACTGAAAGCGACCTCCACGGAAGCGATCATTATCCAATAATTATAAAATTATTCAATACACCTCAATCAGTTTCGACCAAGCCCATACCTAAATTTATCACTAATAAAGCTGACTGGGGAAAATTCCAGCAACTCTCATTAAAATTCGACAATGATCGTCCAATTTCCAATAACATTTACAAAGAATCTTCTAATATACAAAAAATCATACTACAAAGTGCAAATGCTTCTATTCCACAAATTAACCCTTCAGTTATAAAAAATGTTCCATGATGGAATAACCGTCTTAACGAGTTAAGAGACAAAAATAGAACTTGGAATACACTAAAGAGAAATATCAGCACAGACAATATTATAAACTACAAAAGGGCAGCGGCCAAATTCAAAAAAGAGTTAAAAATTGCAAAGAGTAAATCAATCTCAGACTTTACTGCTGAGATAAATCCAAAAACACCAACAAAGAAAGTATGGTCCAATATAAGAACATTCTGTGGATTAAGCCTACCACAATCTATCAATGCCATTCAATCAATCGACAATCCTAATCATTTCTTAACCGACAAAGACATAATTGCCAACGAATTTGGTAAATATTGGTCCTCTGAATCAGAGGACACCAATTTCTCAACTGAGTTCAGATCGAACAAACGACTACTATCCAACAACCAATACAACCTCCAGCCCACCAATAATGCCAATATAATAGAGCAAAACATTTCGTTATCTGAACTAAACTTTGCCCTTAGTAAAATGAGAGGTACTACCACAGGCGTAGACAGGATATCTTATCCGATGTTAAAAAACTTGGCTATTGAGACTAAACACAGACTAACCCATCTCTACAATCTTATTTTAGCGGACCATATCCCACAATTCTACAAGATAAGCACTATAACCCCCTATTCCTAAACCCAATTCAGATAAAACCCAATTAAAATCCTATAGACCAATTTCTTTAAATTTATGCACTTCCAAACTCTTGGATAAATCATAGCCAATCGCCTTTGGTGGTTCGTCAACACCAACAACTTACTTTGTACAAATCAGTTAGGATTTAGAAAAGGCAAATCTGTTACTGATGCCCACCTATACATTGATCGCCTCATCACAGATACCCTATTCACAAAAATCACCTGTCAGTCATATCTCTGGACTTCTCAAAGGCGTTTGACAAAATAGGAATTCATACTATTATTCCCCAACTCATAGAATGGGGCCTAGGTCCGAAAATAATTAAATATGTGAAAAATTTTCTGTCCAACAGAAAAATCAGAGTACGAATTCAGAATCGGTATTCCAACTTATACCCATTATACAATGGAATCCCTCAAGGTTCACCCCTCTCCGTCATTCTTTTTCTTATTTCCTATAACAAACTTAGTAAACACCTCCTATCACTGAAACCATACACCTTTGCGCTTACGGTGACGATTTCTACATAATTAAATAACTAGGGAAGGACAAAAATCAAACAATTAACATAGATTCCGTAACGAATCACATTAGTAATTGGTGCAATTACTCAGGAGCGGAATTATCACTATCCAAATGTAAACACTTGCATATTTGTAGGAAAAAATCTTGTAACCCAAATATCTCCTCGGGTTCTTACACCATTGAAAGCGTCCCGGTCCTAAAAATCTTAGGAATTATGATCAACAATAGATACAACTGGAATGACCATGTTCAATTTATTACAAAGGATTTGACACGCAGATTAAATATAATAAAATGCCTATCCAGCAGGAAATTCAACTGTAATATACTCTCATTAATCTCAGTAATAAAATCAATGTTTCTATCTAAAATTTACTATGGTATATATTTATATGGTTTTGCACCTAGAACATTACTTCAAAGGATTAAAACTATCATTAATTCGGCACTTAGAATCGCCTTGGGCGCTTTCAGAACAACGCCAATCTATAACATGCTCTTTGAAACCGGAATAGAACCTTTGGAAACCAGAAGGGACATTATCACATTCAATTTATTACGAACCATCCTTAAAAGTTCAGATTCTCCTATATCCAACATATGCACCCAACTATATAGAAAACCAAACCTAAAAAAAATTCAATCCTCCTTAAGCCGTATATTTAATTTCGCTAGAAATCACAACCTCCCAATAAAACCTCTCAACATTGCTAGTATGTCAGACTGTCCACCTTGGATCTCTCTGTCTGATCGTTTAATTACTTCGTTAGCCCAATACCCAAAATCTTCAACCCCCCCTAATATTTATAGGAGACATTTTCGTGATATTATAGATAAATACAATGACCACAGACTAATTTTCACAGACGGATCGAAAGAGGGTGAGAATGTAACATACAGCGTTACCACTTCAGACTCTGTCATAAGAACATCCATATTACCTTCATACTCTACAGTATTCACTGCAGAAATAATAGCC
Source organism: Cordilura impudica (assembly GCA_963682025.1). Lineage (NCBI taxonomy): Eukaryota > Metazoa > Arthropoda > Insecta > Diptera > Scathophagidae > Cordilura > Cordilura impudica. The sequence continues at coordinate 2,862,407 of OY821517.1, read as the reverse complement.
ATCTTTGAAGCGATAAAATACATGAATAATACTACAACTAAAACCATAATTTGTACCGACTCATTATCAGCCATCCGGACAATCGGAAACCCACATACCTTAAACTATTACGCCACATACATTAAAAATTATATGATTTTTTCAATTATACATTCTTCCTTTATTTACATATTTTAACAAATTTGATATTTACATATGAGATCTTATCTTTATATAGATATTGCAACAAATAATATATAGGATCTAAAGACATTAAATAGTTTTTATTTTATTTTTTAATGATTTTTAAAGGAAAATGGGAGGAAAAAAACCTTTATATGATTTAATAAATTCAAATACTATCTGAAAATATTTATATGCTTATAGAAGGTTTATTAGAAATAATAGACCTCTATAAGCATATAATTTTCAATTTGGTGATTTCTTTTTAATTTTACGTTACTTCTCTACATTCTCTTATCAGTGGGTAAGAGGAATTTTCAATTTTTGCAAAATAATTGTTGTTAATCCTTGTTATGAAATCGATAATTTTTTCATAACCTGTTTCTTCATGAAGAAGATTTGTAGGATACCTCCAGGGCTTTTTATTTATCATTTTAAGACATTTGTTTTGTATAATTTGTAAGCGTTTTAGGTGGCAGTTGGCAGCGTCACTCCAAATAGGACATGCGTATGTTAATATCGGCCTTATAACACTTTTGAAGAGTAGATTTTTGTTTTTGGGGTTTAAAAATGACCTTCTATTTAGTAGTGGCCATAATGCTTTAAATGATTTTATAGCTTTTTGACACGTAGCCATAATATGTTGTTTAAAAGTAAGCTTTTTGTCCAAGACAACTCCGAGATATTTGACATGATTAAGTACATCTATGGTATTATTTCCCATATGAAGATGACGTCTTGGCAGTCTTTTGGGAGATTTGTTGAACGGAAAAATAATTGCTTGGGTCTTGTTTGGATTAATTTTGATTTTCCATTTGTGAAAATATTTACTGCAATTAACAAGTCCCTTTTCCATTTTCTTCAGGAGTGCACTTGTAAGTTTGTTTGAAGAAATTAACGCAGTATCATCTGCGTAGTAAGCAACTTTCATATATTTCGGAACTTTGAAATCGGATGTATATATCGAGTAAAGCAATGGCGACAAGACTGATCCTTGAGGTAACCCTGTGGTAATGGTTTTTGGAGATGACGTTTCATTATTAATCGCAACTTTAAAGCTTCTGCCGTGAATGAAATCTGAAATAAGTTTGCATAAATATTTTGGTATATTTGCATCAAGAAGTTTAAATACTAGGCCATTATGCCAAACGGTGTCAAACGCTTTTTCAATATCTAACAATATTAGACCCGTTGAACGTTTATTGTTTTTATTTGTGATTATTTGATTTTTAATTCTGTTTATTTGGTGAGTAGTGCTATGCCCTTTTTTAAATCCAAATTGTTCTTTAGCAACAATAGAATTGGTCGTTACAAATTCACTAAGACGAGAATGTAGTATTTTTTCAAATATTTTACCTAAGTTACTTAATAAACTAATAGGTCTATAGTTATTTGGGTTATTTTTTGGCTTACTAGGTTTGTTGATAGCTATAACCTTAGCGTTTTTGAAATGGTTTGGGAAATAGTTGAGTTTGATGCAGCTGTTAAATATTATAACCAGTAATTTTAGAGCTTTGAGTGGTAGTTTCTTTAAGAGCAGGTTGGGAACATTGTCAAAACCAGGAGATTTTGAGGGTTTTATTGATGAGACAATATTCATTACTTCTTCTAGAGATGTAGAAGATGTAGAGATGCTGACTCAGAACTGGGATTTTCCTTCTTAAAATTATTTACTGTTGTATTTATTACTATATCCGCTGAGTGGTTGTAATTGGAAGTGAGGTTATTTGCTTTGACAAATGTATTTGCCAGGACTTCAGCCTTGTCCTTATCAGATGTTATCCTTGTATTTCCAACCTCAAGGTGAGAGATTTGATTTTTTCCTTTTCCTCGCAAGTTCCTGCTTATTCTCCAAAATGATTTATCACCTGGTTTTAAATTGGATAATAATTGACACCATTTCTTATTGCGTTCCGAATTAATACTTTTATCAATCATGTTACTTAGAAACTTAGTACATTGATTATAAAAAGTTTGCTCGGCTATATTTGAAGATCGTTGGCTTTTTCTTTTAAAGCTTCGTCTTAGTTTAATATATTTCACAGTACTTTCTGGTAATGTGAAATTATTTTGTTGAGTTATTTTAGGTGTAGACGCATCCCTTGCTTCAAAAACTACATTTATAAATTTTTGTATTTCCTGATCAATTATTACCTTGGTATTGTATATATCCGAATTTAACGTGATTTTATTTTCTAAAAAATTCATATAAATGTTCCAGTTGGTTGCACTATAATCATAATAGTTGAGGTCAACCTGCGAGGCCACTGATCTTTTAAGTGTACACATAATGGGGCGATGGTCTGATGGTATTTCGTAATCCATTGTCTTTACGTCTATATTCAAAGCGGTATTGCTTAAAATAATATCGACTGTGGATGCTTCGCGATTGTGTTGATGGGGGAATAGGGTTGGACTATTAGGATAGTGAATAAAAAAATTGCTTGATTGCTGTAGGTTGTTGAGTGCGATTCCTGCAGTATTATTTGAACGACAATTCCATGAACAATGTTTGGCATTTAGGTCACCAAAAACTATATATTCTTTGGTGGAAGGTGTTAGGTTCAAGATATCAGCACAGAAGTTATGGGTATATCTTGGTGAATATAACGAAGATACAACAATAGGTCTATTATTTATAATAACTTCAATTGAGATGTTTTCGATTGATGAAGTGTTTGATATAAATAGGTTTTTATGAGCGACAGATTTATGAATTAACAGAGCTACTCCTCCTCCTCTAGCATCTGTTCTGTCACTTCTATATAAATAATAATTTTTAAAAAAAATGTTTCATTCAAAGACGCTATTTTAATATTTTCTCTTTCAATTAGTATTTCAAATTGTTTTAATTTAGAAAAGTTTGAAATGCCATTAGCATTCAAGTGAAGCATTTTGAATTCGTTTAAATTATTAGTATAATCCATGGGCGTATTTTACCATTGACATTACAACTTTGATTTGTTGTACTTTTGAAGTGCACCTATGCAAATCATCCATAGCTGTAGTGAAAATATCAAAAAGCTCATTAATGCTAAATAAATCGTTGTTTGTTTTCAGCTGGTTAGCATATGTAGCTTTGCTGTTATTATTGATGTTATTGTTACAATTTGTGTTGTTACTTAAATTTGGGAAATCAACCTTTGATTGAAATGAAATATTTTGTTGTTGCCTGCTGTTGTTATGATTTTTGGAAGTTACTCTTGTTCTAGTTTCCAAATAGAGAGAACGTAACGGACAGTTGATGTCGTTTGCAGAGTGATCAGTTCTCTCTTTTCCATGTTTTTTACAATTAAAGCATGTAAAAACAGCTGGTCTTTTTTCATTTGTGTTAAACGGACACACACTTGTATGATGTTGTTCTGCACATATCATACACGCAGCACTACGATGACAATGTTCTCCGCCATGACCATACATTAAGCAGTTCCAGCACTGAGTTGGTTTATTTCTGGATCTAGATTTGTATTTTTTCCAAGAAATTATGATATTTGAAATTGTCCTTACATTTTTTAAGGCAGTAGGGTTAAAATTTTTACGAACAAATTGAACTTTGTAAACAGCATTGTTGTTCGAACTGAATTTGGTGACTATTTCAGCCACCGAAGAAGGCGATAGGTTGTAGTTTTTTAACTCTTCGGTGATGTCCTCAGAGTTTATGCGGGGTAAACCGTGTAGAAAGGTTGTGTATAACCTATTATCTTTGGAGCCATATGAATGAAACTCCATTTTACTCTCTTTAAGAATTTGCTTATAGCATTCGTACAATTCTTTAGTTGGAGCAAAAATTTTGGTACCAATTGAAGTACGTTTGAAAATACAATCTTTACCTAGTAGTTTTCGTATTTCTGCAAATGAGGCGTTGGCTTCTACAACTATAGGTGGAGGTTTGCGTTGTTTAATATCACTAATATTTGATGCAGGAGTTACGTCCATATCATTGAGGCCAGCAAGCAGGCTAAATCTGTTGCTGGAAGTTGACGCGATGTTCGGGTTAACAAAACCCGGAGGAAGTTTTGTCATCTTCTTGTTCACAAGCTTTCTTTTTGATGAAGATTTGGCCCCTCGGGCCATCGCTAAATTTTTATTCCTGTTATAAGCTGGATTGTCTACCACGTGAGTTCAAATGAGATCAAGAATAGGCAATTGCAAAAACAAAAATTTACACTTGTTGTTAATTTTAAATAGTTGTACTCTAAGCGCTTTAATTATTTACACGACCGTTCGTAAAGAGAATTTGATTCGAACTGAAAAATTATATGATGAAAAACCTTAACATAGTTAAAATAATGTGGGTCCCAGGCCATTGTCAAATCGTAATGAGTTTGCTGACTCCATAGCCAAAATGGCCCTTAAATCACCATTATTTTTAACAATAAACTTAAATTTTTATGACTTGTCAAACCACATTAAAAAGATATTGCTCGAACAGGCTGACATATGGCCAAAAACATCTTACTGGTACAAACAAATTAATCTAAGGAAAATCAACATCAAAGACTATCTCAATTGTAACTATAATAACATTATGGGTACGCAAGACTGCAGGAAAATAATCAGGCTAAGGTTAAGACATACTCCAATTACACATAAACATATCATTGACCCCAATTCTTCGAATAGTTGTACATATTGCCGTGCTGCTATAGTCTCTATAGAACATATATTAAAATACTGCACCAAATTTGAGGCAACCCGCAATCGAATATTTAACACAAACCCTATAGAATACCTTTCCAATCCTTCCTTATATAACATGAAAATACTAACAAACTTCCTAAAGAAGAACAACATAAACAAAGACATATAACTAGATTAATAATTGTTCGCAAAAAAAAAATGTATCAACTTAAAGATAAAAATTACTATTCATATATAATACAATTATCTCATAGCTGTATAATCCTAAGTTATTTATTGCATCATCATATAATCACATAATCCTATACATTGTACATTCTTACATAAATTATTAGAATTATTAGCTTAAGGCCACCGCTGCTTAATTTAAGTTTTCTTGAATTTTATTAAAATCAAGTTAACTAATAAATAAATAAATAATTTTCAATTTGGTGATTTCTTTTTAATTTTACGTTATTTCTCTACATTCTCTTATCAGTGGGTGTTACGGCTGTAACTAAAAAAATATGTCAAACAGGAGGCTTGCGTTGAACAGGTACAAAAATGAACCAATGTTTATTTCTAAAAATACATAGATTAATAAAGCTTACAATTCAGGTTGTTAATACATACCGCAGTTTTGCACCTCCTTCTTTGACAATTACAACGAAAATGAAACCTGACGCTAACTAACAGAAGTTAAATACCAGAGACTCAAAGAAGCATGCAAAAACGCGGTTTACAAACAAAATGTCAAAATACAGAAATACATGAAATAGAACGTAGTAATAAACACAGCTTCACCAGCTGATTATAACAGGGCGTTCTGTAACACCCCCACCCCCGTGGAGCGATCCGCTTCACCATTATCTAGATCCAGAACGGCTAACTTCGAGACAGCTCTTTGAAACTCACCAAACGCAGTCTTGACATCAGCCCTCCTTACAACGCCATCAGAGCCAGTATATAAACGAGTGACCAAACCTCGCCGCCATTGATTTCTTGGAAGATTAGGATCGCAAACGAATACAACATCTCCCTCCTTTATGGGCTTAGTGCGTTCACACCACTTTACTCTTCTCGTCAGAGTTGGCAAATATTCGAGCACCCACCGCTTCCAGAACCTGTCCCGTAAGCTTCTGACAATTCGCCACTGCTTTTTAAGAGTAAATATCTTATTGTCAGGAATGCCGATTGCCGGAGTTTGAGAAGCATTTGGTACGCCTAGCAGAAAGTGGTTTGGGGTAAGAGGCTCCTCCTCATGAGGGCTTATGGGTAGATGTGTTAGCGGTCTTGAGTTGACAATGTTCTCAGCTTCAATCAGGAGTGACTCCAACACATATTCTCTCGGAGATGTGTCTCTCATCGTCTGGTGCAGTACTCTTTTGACACATCGTACCATTCTTTCCCATATACCCCCTCTGACGGATTTGCTGGACAATTAAAAACCCACTCGACACCCTTTGTTGACAATTCATGTTGAACGCGTTCGACATCGAATACTTCTTCAAAACGTTTCGCCTCTGCGTTAGCACCAACAAAATTTTTACCATTGTCGGAGCGAATCCTAGTTGGAACTCCTCGTCGGTTCATAAAATTTCTCATTGCGATGATGCAGGAATCGGTGGAAAGGTCATGTGCCATTTCCAAATGGATGGCACGTATAGTAAGGCAAGTAAATAATGCTACCCATCTCTTTTCGGTTCTTCTTCCAATGGTGACAGTTAAGGGACCAAAATAATCTAGCCCGGTGTATTTAAAGGGAGCGATATATGGTTCAAGCCTATCAATGGGCAGCTGTCCCATAATGGGAATAGCGGGGACAGCATTATTTTTACGGCATGTAAGACAGTTGGAGACGATATTTCTCAAAAGGTGTCTCAATTGAGGGATCCAAAACTTCTCTCTTATCTTGCAGATAGTGGCTTCGTTGTTCTGATGTTTCATGTCACAATGATAATGCATAACGACAAGTTTTGTGAAATAATGTTCTTTAGGCAATATAATGGGTCGTCTCGTACTGTATGGTAGGCAGCTGGCTGCATCAATCCTTCCGTACACCCTCAGAAGACCGTCTTCGGCTATATACGGCATTAAATTGGATAAATTGTTGACTTTTCGAACTGGCTTCCCTTCTTTAATACAGTTAATATCTTCGGCAAATGATTCCTTTTGAACCTGTTGGCACAAGATCTTTTCGGCATTTTCTAAATCACGAGCAGTTAGGCCGTGGCGTTCCAAATCATAAGATTTTTTGCGGCACTTATCTATGAAGCGAGACATTTGAGCTATCGATCTTTTTAATCGTAAATAAGATGAAAAGCGTTTAAAATTTATAAAATCATCTTTCCTAAGCAACAGTAAAGTTTTCGGGCTAATTTCTTCCTCATATTTTTCTTCACGTTGGGGAACAATAACAGCATTACTTGGCCATTCATCCTCATGTTGCTTGAGAAAGTTTGGCCCGCTTAACCATCGGGACGACATAGAAAAATCAATTTTATTGTAGCTTCTTGTGGCGTCATCGGCTACATTTTCTTCGGTTGTAATCCATTTCCAATTAGCTACTTCAGTAGACTCTAATATTTCTGCTATTCTGTGGGCAACATAAGGTTTGTAATTTCGGTGGCTACTGGAGATCCACTTTAGGACTGTTTTAGAATCGCTCCACAAGGCAGTCATTTTTGGTACTATTTTGTGTTCGTTAAGCACGTTTTGCTTTACTCTTGTTCCGAGGACAGCTGCTTGTAACTCCAAGCGAGGTATCGAAACTTTCGTTAGAGGGGCGCATTTTGTTTTAGAGCATACAAGACTTACTCCAATAACGCCATTTGCTGAAATAAATCTCCAATAGGCCACGGCTGCAAAAGCTTCCTCACTGGCATCCACAAATATATGCAATTGAATTTCCTGAATCTCTTCACGGTGAAAATAGAAACGTGGTAAACGAAAATTTGAGACGTTTTTCAACTGTCTACGCCATTGCTCCCACGATACGTTAATATCATCTGGTATTGGTTCATCCCAGCAGACCTCACGTCTCCATATTTTCCGTAGTACCAGCTTTCCACCAACCGAGAGGGTCAAAGGTCGACATGATGATGCTCAGTATTTGGCGTTTTGTCGGTCTCTTTCTACCAGATATAACATCTTGATCGACTTTGTTAAATTTTAATTTAAATATAAATGTGTCGGCTCCTGCATCCCAATAAAGGCCCAGCACCTTTTCCGAGTTATCATTGGCTGGAATTATCTTTGACGATGAAGCGCCATCCAGCGATATGATGACTTCATTAGAGTTTGAGGTGAATCCTCTCAATTCGAATCCTCCATTTTTGTGAATTTCCCTTACTTGCTTTGATATTTCAACTGCTTCTTCAATTGAATCGAAACTATCTACAAAGTCATCCATGTAGTGATGGTCGCAAATCGCTTCTATAGCTCTCGGATGGTAATCAGTATGTTCCTTGGCATTAGTCCTCATAACATGTAGTGCAGAGCTTGGCGAGCATGCGGCTCCAAAAGTCATTACCGACATTTCATATTCATCTGGCGCCATACTAAGATCGCCATTTCTCCATAGGAAACGTTGAGATATTCTATCACTTGGCTGTATAAGTATTTGGTGAAACATTTCACGGATATCTGCACTTACGGCAATCAAACCACTTCGGAAATTATAGAGCGTGTAAGGTAAAGACGAAATACATTGAGGTCCTTTCAGTAAATTGTCATTTAAGGAAGTTCCATTGACCTTTGCGGCAGCATCAAAGACTAGCCTTAGCTTCTTCTTCTCTTTGTTAGGGTTTATCACGCCAAAATGTGGAAGGTACCATTTCTTATCAGATTTCAAATTAATATCCTCAGGCGGTACTTTACGCGCATACCCCTTGTTAATGTAGCTGTTTATAACCTCACTGTAGGCTATGGAAAAGTTCTCATCGCGTTGCATTTTTTGTTCGATTCCTTTCAGACGACTAAGTGCCATTGAATAGCTATCCGGTAGCTCTACGATATCATCTTTCCACAATAGGGCTGTTTGAAAACGATTACCAATACGCTTCGTTGATTCACGAAGAATTCGTTTCGCTCTGACGTCATCGTCACATTCTACTAGAGGAGCAGCACGTACACCCATACTTTCGATGTTGAAGTAGTCTTGAACCATCTTATGAATTTCTTTTTCCTCTTCAACATGCACGAAAAGACATGACTGTGATGGGGGGGACAACGATTTACACGGTCCAAATACAACCCACCCTAATTCTGTATTACAAGCAAAGGGTCCAGACAGATTATCGGTTTTTAAATTAGATGGCAAACCTAGACTGGCATGATCTAAACCGATTAAAAGCTTTGGTACTACATTGTTGTATGGCTTCATTTGGTGATGTGGTGAATTTCTGAAACAGATTTTTATTTCGTCATCACTAAGGCTCTGCATAGGCAAATTCAAATTTGATACTGCATAAACGTTTTTGAACATGTGGGTCTTCTTCTTCTCCGCTCCACTTACCCTTAGGTTAAAAGTCATTGACGGTTCACTCGCTGATTTTCCACTTATCCATTGGATATTAAGATGATTGCTTTTTCCTTGTACTCCTATTTGATCTGCAACTTCTTTGTCCAACATTGTTATAGAAGAACCATCATCGAAGAGGGCGTAAACGTCCAAACTACACTTATATCCATGCAGAGTAACTGGTAGAATACGAAATAACAGTTTTTTATTATCATTTGAACAGCTGAGAACACTTTGATTATTTACGCTTGGAGTACTGGGTTGTTGTGGCAGTGATACACGATGCGTGTCATCATGGAGCAATTTATTGTGTTTTCGATGGCATCCTACTTGTGGGCACACTCTCTTTTTTCGGCACTCACGAGTTGTATGTCCAATATTTAAACAGGAGAAGCACGCACGAATCTTTTTCACTATAGCCCAACGTTCATCCACTTTAAGGTTAAAAAATTTAGGACAATCATATATTTTGTGGTTTCCTTTACATACGGGACATTGTTGAATCGCCTCTGTTGTATGTAACACTCTGCGCTTCGATTCGTTGTTATTTACATCTTGTATCAGGCATATTAAATTCGCCACTTCAGATAACCATTCACTAAAGTGCTCTATTGTAGGGTACGGTTTGATATTCATCGAAACTTTAGCCCATTCTAAACGTTTACTCATTGGGATTTTTTGTATCAACTCCTCTAGGAGTGTCGGATTGGCTATGTGTTGTTCTCCATTAACCGATTTGAGAAACACTGACAAGTTTTTGACCTTTGTAGAAAAAGGCACTAGTTTCACTAGGTTGCTTTCATTTATAAGCGGTAGCTCCTTTACTTGTCTTAGTTGGCTGTGAATCAGTTGTTCTGGTCTTCCAAATCTAAATTTTAATTGGTCAATAACTGCGTTTACGTTGTCGGGATGAATAAGTAAAGACCTGACTATTGCTTTAGCTTCGCCCCTTAGGCATTTTTGCAGGCGCTGGTTGTTTTCGAAGTTGGTGTACCCATATGCGGCTGTCGACTGGCGGTAGGCAGTGTAGAATAGTGGCCAGTCTTCAGGTTCACCATCAAACTCAGGCAGGTCTTGTATTTTTCGCGATAACATAACCTCACTTGTTCTGTTATGCGTCCCATATAAATTTAAATTGCTTGCTATAGGTTGTTGTTGTTGGTTGGCATAACTATTTTCTAAAGATGGCGACAAAAAATTGTTTGTAGCAAAGGGCACGTATGTATTTAGCGGTAAAACGGCGTCGGCAGCTGCAGCAAAGGACGGCTGCATCGCTGCTGTCATGGCCGCTGCTGATGTAGATGTATGTGTGGCTTGCATATTTCCTTTATTAGGTGTTGTTGCGTTTGCGTAATCAATGGCGGACATATTCTGTATATTTGTAAAATTAAGGTTATGGTCACTTACCGTTTGGACTGATGTCCCTTGGGATGACGATTCCATTTCTTGGCACTGGCGTCTGCTTTGTAGGAGCTGTGACTGGCTTTCTGAAAGTTGGCGTTTTAGGCTTATGACTTGCCTTTCCATTTCTACAAGGGCGTCGGAATGTTTCAATGTCGATTGCTGCGTGTCTATTTGTATATTGGCCGGCGTATTTGTGACATCTACAGCGACTCTAGTTGGATTTTCCATGCCGGCTCTTAAATTGGCCTGGGGGGCTGGTGTGCCGGCATGTTCATGGTTTACGACTTCTGGGTTACCCTGGCTAGTTGGATCTGACATAGCAGTGTCTGCACTGGCTGTGCTTCTTAATAGGGGTTGGCTCCGTGCTTTTGGTGGCGCCATTTATCCCAATGAACAAATTTCCCAAACGTTTCTTAATATTAATCTCGCAAAATATATACGGCGGCTGCTGTTCCTGCAGTTGTTTTGTACTAGAACTCAACAAAACAAACTGCGAAATAAATGAATGTTACGGCTGTAACTAAAAAAAATGTCAAACAGGAGGCTTGCGTTGAACAGGTACAAAAATGAACCAATGTTTATTTCTAAAAATACATAGATTAATAAAGCTTACAATTCAGGTTGTTAATACATACCGCAGTTTTGCACCTCCTTCTTTGACAATTACAACGAAAATGAAACCTGACGCTAACTAACACAAGTTAAATACCAGAGACTCAAAGAAGCATGCAAAAACGCGGTTTACAAACAAAATGTCAAAATACAGAAATACATGAAATAGAACGTAGTAATAAACACAGCTTCACCAGCTGATTATAACAGGGCGTTCTGTAACAGTGGGTAAGAGGAATTTTCAATTTTGGCAAAGTAATTATTGTTAATCCTTGTTATGAAATCGATAATATTTTCATAACCTGTTCCTTCATGAAGAAGATTTGTAGGATACCTCCAGGGCTTTTTATTTATCATTTTAAGACATTTGTTTTGTATAATTTGTAAGCGTTTTAGGTGGCAGTTGGCAGCGTCACTCCAAATAGGACACGCGTATGTTAATATTGGCCTTATAACACTTTTGAAGAGTAGATTTTTGTTTTGGTGGTTTAGAAATGACCTTCTATTTAGTAGTGGCCATAATGCTTTAAATGATTTTATAGCTTTTTGGCACGTAGCCATAATATGTTGTTTAAATGTAAGCTTCTTGTCCAAGACAACTCCGAGATATTTGACATCGTTAAGTACATTTATGGTCTTATTTCCAAAAAGAAGATGACGTCTTGGCAGTCTTTTGGGAGATTTGTTGAATGGAAAAATTATTGCTTGGGTCTTATTTGGATTAATTTTGATTTTCCATTTGTGGAAATATTTACTGCAATTTACAAGTCCTTTTTCCATTTTCTTCAGGAGTGCACTTGTAAGTTTGTTTGAAGAAATTAACGCAGACTTTAAAATCGGATGTATATATCGAGTAAAGCAATGGCGACAAGACTGATCCTTGAGGTAACCCTGAGGTAATGGTTTTTGGAGTTGATGTTTCATTATTAATCCCAACTTTAAAGCTTCTGTCGTGAATGAAATCTGAAATAAGTTTACATAGATATTTTGGTATATTTGCATCAATAAGTTTAAATAAGAGGCCATTATGCCAAACGGTGTCAAACGCTTTTTCAATATCTAACAATATTACACCCGTTGAACGTTTATTGTTTTTATTGGTGATTATTTGATTTTTAATTCTGTTTATTTGGTGAGTAGTGCTATGTCCTTTTTTAAATCCAAATTGTTCTTTAGCAACAATAGAATTGGCCGTTACAAATTCACTAAGACGAGAATGTAGAATTTTTTCAAATATTTTACCAAAGTTACTTAATAGACTGATAGGTCTGTAGCTGTTTGGGTTATTTTTTGGCTTGCTAGGTTTGTTGATAGCTATAACCTTAGCATTTTTGAAATGGTTTGGGAAATAGTTGAGTTTGATGCAGCTGTTAAATATTATAACCAGTAATTTTAGAGCTTTGAGTGGTAGTTTCTTTAAGAGCAGGTTGGGAACATTGTCAAAACCAGGGGATTTTGAGGGTTTTATTGATGAGACAATATTCATTACTTCTTCAAGAGATGTATAAATTGCAGACTCAGAACTGGGGTTTTCCTTCTTAAAATTATTTACTGTTGTATTTATTAGTGTATCTGCCGAGTGGTTATAGTTCGAAGTGAGGTTATTTGCTTGGACAAATGTATTTGCCAGGACTTCAGCCTTGTCCTTATCAGATGTTATTTTTGTATTTCCAACTTTAAAGTGAGCGATTTGATTTTTTCCTTTTCCTCGCAAGTTCCTGCTTATTTTCCAAAATGATTTATCACCTGGTTTTAAATTGGATAATAATTGAGACCTTTTCTTATTGCGCTCCGAATTAATACTTTTATCAATCATGTTACTTAGAAACTTAGTACATTGATTATAAAAAGTTTGCTCGGCTATATTTGAAGATCGTTGGCTTTTTCTTTTAAAGCTTCTTCTTAGTTTAATATATTTCACAGTACTTTCTGGTAATGTGTAATTATTTTGTTGAGTTATTTTAGGTGTGGACACATCCCTTGCTTCGAAAACTACATTTATAAATTTTTGGATTTCCTGATCAATAACTACCTTGGTATTGTATACATATATCCGAATATAACGTGATTTTATTGTCTAAAAAATTCATAAAAATGTTCCAGTTGGTTGCACTATAATCATAGTAATTGAGGTCAACCTGCAAGGCCGTAGATCTTTTAATTGTACATATAATGGGGCGATGGTCTGATGGTATTTCGTAATCCATTGTTTTTACGTCTATATCTAAAGCGGAATTGCTTAAAATAATATCGACTGTGGATGCTTCGCGATTGTGTTGATGGGGGAATAGGGTTGGACTATTAGGGTAGTGAATGAAAAAATTGCTTGATTTCTGTAGGTTGTTGAGTGCAATTCCTGCAGTATTATTTGAACGGCAATTCCAAGAACAATGTTTGGCATTTAGGTCACCAAAAACAATATATTCTTTGGTGGAAGGTGTTAGGTTCAAGATATCAGCACAGAAGTTATGAGTATATCTTGGTGAATATAACGAAGATACAACAATAGGTCTATTATTTATAATAACTTCAATTGAGATGTTTTCGATTGATGATGTGTTTGATATAAAGAGGTTTTTATGAGCGACAGATTTAAGAATTAACAGAGCTACTCTTCCTCCTCTTGCATCTGTTCTGTCACTTCTATATAAATAATAATTTTTGAAATAGGGTCTATGATTTTCTGAAAAAAATGTTTCATTCAAAGACGCTGTTTTAATATTTATACCCTATACCACTATGTGGTTTGGGTATAATGACTTTGTGCTGCTGTTTGTAACAACCAAAAATATTTGACCTAGACCCATCTTTAATTATACCGATCGAATCAGAATCACTTTCTGAGTTGATTTAACAATGTCCGTCCGTCCGTCCGTCCGTCCGCCCGTCCGTCTGTGTGTCCATGTAAACCTTGTAATCAAACTGCAGGTCGCAAATATGAATATATTTTGATGAAATTTGGTATGGAAGCTTTTATCGGCCATGGGATGAACGCTATTGAAATTGGCGAGAATCGGTCCATGTTCAGACCTAGCCCCCATACAAATTATCCCTATGAAATCGACATAAATTGCCATAAGATCCAAATTGTCATAAAGATCTTACTCAAATTGGGTTTGTATGCGTTCATTACATCCATTAATGAGTAGTCCAAAAATGATCCCTTTGGCCCCATATAGAGCTGCTTCCCGATCTTCACTTAAATCTATTAAAAACAAAAATATTGCACTGATTCTTCTCAAATTTTGTTTGTATATATTTTTGCAAAATAAAAGAGACTTTACCAAACATGATCAGGATCGGTCCATTTTTGGACCTAGTCCCCATATAGATATATCATCCGATATGAACTTTTTCATATCTGCAGCCAAAAAAAATTAATAAAAATCCCACTCAAATTTGGTTTTTGCTTATTTTCTATGTCCACTTAATTTGGTCTATGAGATAGGGTTTCTAAACGCATGGTATAGGGTATCATATAGTCGGTCTAGACCGAATATAATTTTCTTACTTGTTTCTCGTTCAATTAGTATCTCAAATTGTTTTAATTTAGAAAAGTTTGAAATGCCATTAGCATTCAAGTGAAGCATTTTGAATTCGTTTAAATTATTAGTATAATCCATGGGCGTATTTTACCATTGACATTACAACTTTGATTTGTTGTACTTTTGAAGTGCGCCTATGCAAATCATCCATAGCTGTAGTGAAAATATCAAAAAGCTCATCAATGCTAAATAAATCGTTGTTTGTTTTCAGCTGGTTAGCATATGTAGCTTTGCTGTTATTATTGATGTTATTGTTACAATTTGTGTTGTTGTTTCTTAAATTAGGGAAATCTCTCACATTAAATTAAAATGAGTTATTTTGTTGTTGTCTGCTTTTATTCGGACTTTTAGAAGTAACTCTTGTTCTAGTTTCCAAATGGAGAGAACGTAACGGACAGTTGATGTCGTTTGCAGAGTGATCAGTTCTCTCTTTTCCATGTTTTTTGCAATTAAAGCATGTAAAAACAGCTGGTCTTTTTTCATTTGTGTTAAACGGACACACACTTGTATGATGTTGTTCTGCACATATCATAGAAGCAGCACTACGATGACAATGTTCACCGCCATGGCCATACATTAAGCAGTTCCAGCACTGAGTTGGTTTATTTCTGGTTCTAGATTTGTATTTTTTCCAGGAAATTATTATATTTGAAATTGTTCTTACGTTTCTTAAGGCAGTTGGGTTAAAATTTTTTCGTACAAATTGAACTTTGTAAACTGCATTGTTGTTCGAACTGAATTTGGTGACTATTTCAGCTACAGAAGAAGGGGACAGGTTGTAGTTTTTTAGCTCTGCGGTGATGTCCTCAGTTTTTATGCGGGGTAAACCGTGTAAAAAAGTGGTGTATAACCTATTATCTTTGGAGCCATAAGAGTGAAACTCCAACTTACTCTCTTTAAGAATTTGCTTGTAGCATTCGAACATTTCTTTACTTGGAGCAAAAATTTTTGTACCAATTGAAGTACGTTTGAAAATACAATCTTTACCAAGTAGTTTTTGTATTTCTGTAAATGAGGCGTTAGCTTCAACGACAATAGGTGGAGGTTTGTGTTGTTTAACCTCGTTAATATTTGATACAGGAGTTACGTCCATATCAAAAGGAACAGATTTTATAATTACACTAGCTGAACCCGGTGTGCTTCGCTACCCCTCATCGTTATAAAATAAAATAAAATAAAAAAAAAATATTTATACATTAACAAAATATTATTTATTTAATTTAGAATTAATTATTGCACTAACAACTTTATATAGTCAAGAGCTTAATAGAAGTTATTATGGATTTTAATTTTTCTAAAAAGGGCGTGGTCCCGCCCAGTTTTCTTGTAGTACTATTTCTATTAATTTCAATACGATATATACCAAATATCGTCGCCGTAGGTTAAAAAATGGCCAAGATATGACGATTTTAAATTTTGGGTTATATGGGTGGGACCACTTTATATAGTTATGGACTTATTATTTCGCAAAAAGATCCCACTTTTCTTCTGGTATATATTTCTATTCATGCCAATACAATATGTACCAAATATGACCGCTGTAGATCAAAAAATTCCCGAGATATGACGATTTCTAATTTTGGGTTATATGGGCGTGGCACCGCCCCTTTGTCCAATCAAAAATTTATATAGACCTATTATTCCTTCCAGAGTCACAGTAACACGCTGTGAAAATTTCAGGAAGATCGGTTCAGGGGTTTGGCCTCCTATAAAGCACAAACACACATTCATTTATATATATATAGAAGATTGAAAGCAGATTTATTATAATTTAAGGTAAAATGTATGGCTACCTTACCTGTAGATAAAAAGTGTATAAAACTTTAAGTAAATACATATTACAAAAAAAGTATTTTGTATAGCAAACAAACATTGTTAGTGGTATAAGTAAGTATCTGAATTAAAAAAAGGGGGCGGTGAAGTGGGCGTGGTTCATAGTTATATGGCGACGTTAACAGTATTAAGAACAATATACTACCAAATAAAAAAAAATCCGTTAGAAGGAACAAATTTGTACAGAGAACAAAAAGTTTAAAACTTTCAAACAAAATTTGGCGTGAAAGGGGGCGTGAAAGGGGACATGGCGTAAGAAATGTTTATTTCTACCTCGCCTGGAGTATAATGTGTATACAATTTGAAGTAAATCTGTTAAAAACTATATGGGAGCAATTATATAATTTTAAAAAAGTAGGCGTAAGAGTGGGCGTGGTCGAAAAAAGTACCCTATTAATCATGCCAGAGTCCCAGTTAAATGCTGTGTAAATTTCAGGAAGATCGGTCCAGACGTTTGGTCTACTATAAGGTACAAACAAACAAACAAACAAACACACATTCCATTTTATATATATATATATAGATTATGCACCAAAAATTAAAAAACACAAGCTGAAATAGAAATTTTGCGAAAAAAAAAACAGTATTTGTTAAATGTATTGTTTGAACAACAAAAACAAATGCATTTTGCACAATTATTATATAGCAAATGGGAATGGGCACATATGAGTATAAAAAATTATAACTTTTCAATTTCTAAATATTTTTTTATTATAGACTCGTCATTTTTATTAATAATTCGTATTTTTTTTTTTCCTTTTTATTCAACTTCTTTGCTTTTGTTTTTAAATGTTAATTTTTCAGTCACTACGTTGTAATTTTCTACTACAATATTAAAAAAACACAGTAGTATCATTTGGTAGTTCCCAAGTTTGAGAAGATTTTGCACAAGTCTAGTAACGAGCTAGATTTTGTTTTGTATGGGAAATCTAGTAACAATGAGCTAGATTTCGATCGAAATCTCATATATACTAGATTTTGCTTAGATATAATTGCACTATTAGATTAGTGGTCAAGGTTTTCCAAGTATGAAAAAAGTGTTACCGATGTTACCAAAATCAAATGTTAAGCGGGATATACACGGTCAAAATGATTGAACTGCATTTTGGTGGTATTAGTGAAAATGTGTTTGTATGTGTCACACCGACGATGATTGAAGCAAAATCAAAAATTTTAGATTTTCTGCTTGCATGACGTACGAAATTGATGTGTGTATATCGTTGATTGATCAAGCATGTTCTCATTTTTAATGTGACTTTGAAGCGAATGGATGTAAAAATGTCGGAAGAAAAGAAAAACGTTTTAGAATTGATAGAAGTTTACCGGTCGCTGCATGCACTTCGTTATGTGAAATGTGTAGAATAAATTCATTCCTTTTTTTAAGCCATTCTTTCATCCTGATACGTTTCTTTTTCTTTTTTTGATTTTCTTCTTTTAATCACACTGTCAAAACTGCCACAAGTGTATCTTCCGCTACCGACATGATGTTTACAGCACAAAATCAAAAACCAAATGAATGATTGAAGTGCTATGCAGTACCGTGTATGTTCAAAGCTTCATGCACACATACATGAATTTGACGTCAAGCATTTTGACCATGTATATCCCGCTTTAAACAAAAACTGATATGCCAGCGTTTAAGCAAGCGAAAAAATTGGTACCAAGTATGGCAGCGTCTTCAATTTTATTGGCGCAATATGTTGTTTTAAGGGCCCTGTTACACGTTCAATATTATTGGCCTCGATTCAATATTATTGAACGTGTAGCATGCAGTATTGATGGATCGCGATCCATTTTAATGGATTTCACAATATGGATTTCCATTCTGCGATATGGATCGCGATCCAAATATAACAATATATATTGTACGTGTAACAGTGCCCTAATATTTATACTTTAAATGAATTTTATAAAAAAAAAAAACTAAAATTTAGTTTTTCTATACAAAAATTCTTTTGAAGCTGTATTTCTTATCAAATTTTTATATGAAATTTTGTTTTGTTATGCGGTAAAATTTGCAAATATGTCATTAATTTTCTTAGTAAAAAAATTAATTTCAAAAAAGATTTACTTAGGCCTAGTTTTTGGGATGTAGATTAACATTGTTTATTAGTTAACTATTGTTTAAACTCGAAATTTTGTGTTTCAGTTGTGGATTAGTTTGCTTTTAATTAAAGTTTAACCCATCAGCATGGTCGGTTAAACCCAAGTTAGAACTGTCAAATAAAAACAGCTGATATAAATGAAAAAAAAATTTCCACGCGTGTTTTACATTTTTATTTAAATAATATAAAAATAAATTAATTAAATTAATTAATCTTTTTATAAATGCATGCAAATTTAACCATAAATATATGGACGCGCTCAAGATTTTTTTTTTTTTTTTATTTATGACATTTAATAGTATTGCCATTTTAATAAAATTCACTTTTAATGATGCCATTTGTTTTTTTTTTACAAAAAATAATACTATTAAAACTGACAGCTCTTAAACCAACACTGAAAAACACCATCATTAGTTAAAGCCCAAAATAAATTTGATTTAAGATTAACTTAATTGCCCGTTAAGCTAAGTTTAATTGACGTCCTAAAAACTAGCCCTTAGGGGGTCTAAAATTTGAAAAAGAACTTCCATGTGATAATAAATATTCATTTACATTTAAACATTTCTTAACCAAATATTCGTACACTCATCTATATAAGAAAAAATAAATAAACTTTAATGTAATATATACTGTTGGCAGAAAATTGTCTGTTTTTATGTTTTTGTAAGCGGGCGGGAAATCCCCCCCCCCCCCCCCTTAACAGGCTAACAAAAAATTTTACTTTTTTTATAACTTTTATAACATCGTTTTTTGTTATGTGTCGACATTTTGTATGTTGATCAAGAGTTGGCAACATTGATTTGCTTGGCACATGGAAAAATACTTGTGCATTTAAATCTTGTTGTCTGAATTTGTTTCATGCGAGTTTAATTGTAGCTGCTGAATTTTGTGCTAATTGTATTAAAAAAAAACTCAATAAATAAATATCAATATAAATGGATCCTGTTACAGATTCCGGAGGACGTGGTAAGTTAAATTTACTAAGAAAAATATGACATTTAATCAAAATTGGCACAATATTTGCGTTGTTTCGCGTTCTTTTTTGTTTTAGTGTGCGTAAGAAAAGAACCGTTTTGTTTAAATGGTGCAACTGGCGTGGGGCACCATTGTTCATTAAGCACGTCAAATTTTGATTTCAGTATTAAAAAAAAAATATTTTTTTAAAGAAAAATTTTCAACCGTTATAGCTTTAATTCCTATAAATATTTTTCAAAAACTTTTTGTTCAGTACAAAAGATAGTACAAAATGCTAAACGCACATTTATTTTTTTTAATCCTTACAATATATATGTACATAAATAGAAAAAATTAATTAACGAGAATAAAAAATTAAATAAATTTATTTTACAGTAACGCGCTCGTTAAGAAAAAGAATTTCATCCGTAGATGGCGAAAACTCCAGCCGGCCTGGAACTCCTATTCCACTAAAATTGACATCAATTACGGAGATAACCAGTAAGTACTTTGCTTGTTATAGGCCATTTTTGTTTGCATTGCATATGTATTAATGTATGTGCATATGTATATACTTAATCATGTTGTCTATTTAAAGGTTCTCCGTCTAAAACAACTCGTATTATGACGCGCCGCAATTCAACTTCAGGTGTTGCGACACCAGTAAAGACTCCAGCCAAACGTAGCGGTGCTACACCGTCCTTAGTCGCTGAGTCTACGGAGACTGTTACACCTGTTAGACGTAATACACGCAGACGTAGCGTATCGACAAATGAGGATGAAGAAACTTCTCTCAATTCAAAAGTTTCAGTATTTGAAGCAGTTGCTGAGGAGATCGCTCCAACTACAACTCGTTTAACACGTTTACAGTCTAAATCACCAGATCAAATCAATTCGATTAGTCCAACCGAAAAAAATAAAGAAAACAATGCTAAATCGCCAGAGTCTATTAAGTCCGGTCAGAAAAGTATTAAAACACAATCTCATAAACGCCGAAGGCCCGGACCTAAATCTAAGAGCAGATACTCGGAAGAAAGCGAAAATCTCTCAGATGTAGAAGTAATAGCTGTTGAAATTGAGGAGAAAAAATCCAACTTTGAACTTACTACCATTGATTTGTTAGATTGTGATGATGATACTCAAGTGTTGGATATAAATAATATGTGTGCCGATGACAAATCTCAAAAGAAAACTGAAGAAACAGAGAAAACTATAAATTCGCCACAAAACTCCACATTCAAAGATAATTTAAAAAACGCAAGTTTTCAAATAAAATCCGTCATAAATGTCGACGACAAGATGATTATGTTAGAAATCTCTAATGAGGAACAAAAGTCTGATAATTCAAAATTGTTAAATGAAGAATGCACAAAAGAAAAAAATGAATCTATTATATTTAACGATTCCATGCAAAGTTCTTCAGATGCATGCAAATTAAATTTAAATATTCAGAAAACTAAAGCAACATCCCAGATTGACAAAAATATTACAATCATTGATTTGTTGGACGGCGATGACGATTTGAGTTATACTAAGACGCCAAATAAAAATACAACGAACAACATTTCTAGCGATTCAGAATCTCGTTCAGAGAAAACAAATGAAAATATTTTAGATGTCAATGATGCAGAAATTGTTCCAATAAATCCAATAATAAAAATCGAATTGGCGAATGAGTCAAAATCAGAAGAAATCCTCCCAACAATGGAATCAATCATCCTTATAAATGAATCTTTTTTAAATCAATCAAACACTGAAAAAACTGCGATCGCACCAATAATTAAAGAGTCACCCGTAAAAAACTTACAGGAAAAGGAGAATTTGTCGGAAAATAAATTCGATGCTACAAATGAAATTATGGGCACTAAAACATTAAGTAAATTAAGCCCAGAAAAAACTGCGTTAAGCGATAAAAAAATTGATGCAAATGAATCTGAAATTAAAAAGTCACACAAGAAAAACTTAAAGGAAAAGGACAATTTACCGGAAAATAAAATCTATGATCAAAATGAAATTATGACCAATAAATCTTTATTAAATACAAAATCAAGCCCAGAAGAAAATGCTAAAATTAATACAAACGAATCAAAAACTATAGAGGCATCCGTTAGCAACTTACAGAAAAGTAGCAATTTTTCAGATGATGAAAATCATATTATGCCCTTTAATCCTTCCGACAAACAGAAAATAGAGAATGATAGTATAATCGACACAAAATCATGCCTAGCTACGACGCCAGATCGAAAGTCGACTGCCACAATAATTGAGGTTATCCATATAAACAGTAATTTGTTGACACCCAATCGAGGAACTTTGTCATCAAAGAAAGTTGAATTCATTCCGAGTCCGAGCAGTGATAATACCATTAAAAGTGTTTATCCTAAAACTCCGGCAGTGACGAAAACAAAAAGTTTCATTGAAATAGATTCATCGCGTGATGAAATAAAAAATACAGTGTTGGATTCAAATAATACAATCATTGGTGAAATTCGTAAGTGCTCGCAAGATGATGATATTGAAATGGATATTGATGAGCACGACGAAGTTGTGTCATCTGGAAAGCAGACAGTTATACATTGTGAAGAAAATACACCACCTCGCGTTTTAAAAAATGCACACCAATTGAAAAATTCTCAAAGCTCGTCGCCCGTAATGATTGAAGTATCTGAAAACGAACTTCCCAACGATAAAGCATCGGAAGAATCATGCGGTTCAGATATATGCAATGATCAAAAGCCAAATGATCAGGTAGCAGAAAACATTGATAAAGTATCTTCAACCATAGAAATCGAAAATCAACTTAAATGGATCAATCCCAGCGTAAAAGGCTATACTAATGAAGGCTGCAAACTGGATGCTGTGGTTAAACAAGCTGTAACTCCCAAGAAAAGTTTAGTAAATAATAATAATGATATTAATGATGAAGGCGACATCTCGTTTAAATCAACAAAAAAGAATGCTAACATTTTGTCATCTGAACCGAATGCTGAGGAGGAACAAATCGCCGAAGAAGAAGAAGGGGAGGAGCTGGCACCCGGTGAAGAACCCTATAAGCGCAAGCATATTTTCCTCGACGACGAGGCAATGGAGGTAAACGGTTATAAAAGTGGCGATTCAATGGATTCTGAAGAACGACGTGAAATGTTAGAAAATGAAATACCAATAGATGGCGAATCAATAGGCAGCATTACCACTGATGATGAAAACAATGAAGATGATGTAGAAGGAGAGTATAGCGAACTTGATTCATTCATTGCATCCGACACCGAGGGGGAAGATAATGTGCATCTTAAATGTTCGGATAGTGATGATGAAGATGATACAATTGATAATAAGGACAGGAAAAAGAAGAACAATTATAAACGTATACTACATCCTACAGAGCAATCTTCATCTTCTTCGGATGAACTGGAAGCAGAAGTGGATGTGAAAACTAAATCAAGTAAAGAGAATTCTCTTACGAAAATGGCTAGTCCACTACAAAAATCCGACAATAACGAGTTTGATTTGAGCAAACTTAGCGACACTGCTTTGCGTTTACAATGCAATGTCGATAGTGAATCGGAGGAATTAGAAAAGAACAACGCTAACATATCGCGCAAACAAATTCTAAGCAAACTGAGTCAGTCGGATCGCTTTAATAAATCTGTTCGTGATTTAAATCCTGAAGTTGAGACTTCGCCAATTGATCATACCGAGCGTGAACAAACTGAGGTCGCTGCAAATAGCGGTGATGATAATAATGCTACGAAAATGTCTATGTCAGAAGAAAATGAGGAGAAAAGCGAAAGCGAAAACGTAAATGGAGAGGAAGATATACATGAAGAAGATGACGAAAAAAGTTGTGCTGGCGAAGAATCTAATGTCAGCAGCTCGGGTGAAAACGTTGAAAGTCAGTTGGGTGAAATATCTGTAACCACAGAAAGCGACGGTAATAAAGAAAATAATAAAAATCAATCAATCTCAAATCGAAAGCCAGGTGGCGTTGGTTTAAGTGTGTCTTTTGGTAATATCAAAAAGCCTAATAAACATTCCAAAAAGCGAAGGGAGTGGCAACGTTCCTTTACAATTGGGGTAAGTGTCAATGGCTGTGATCTTGGTGCAGCTGTCACCGAGAATAAATCCATAATCGAAAATAATTCATCATCAATGTTATCAAATGCTGCTGATGATGATCAAGGTGACGAATTAAGTAGCGATGAAGTACATGATTTGGAAAAAATTAGACATATGCCCTTACCATTGGGTAATCCTTTGGTTCGTACACGTCGTCAATCTCTTGCTTTACCTACCAATCCAGACAAGGAAATTTGTTGTGGTGGCACCAGCAAGAAACAAAAACGTAGTTTGGGTATATTATCAACAAATGAGTTCAATCCATCTCAGTCGTTTATCGACAGTATGCAATTGCGTAAAAATGAGTTTGTTTGCCAGTCAGCAAAACGAAAACGTTTATCAAAAAGTTTTTGTGGAGCTTCTGAATCTTTGGAGAATAGCGTAATAGATATTGATGTAGCCCATTTGCACAAGCGTTCCAAATTAGCTATGGACAGCAGTGTCACGGAGAATTATCTTACTTCCATGGAAAATATTAATACCTGTAAATTGTCCTCTAAAAAGGCCATCAGTTCAACACCGTGCGAAAAAAAGGAGGGGGAAAATGATTCAAATAACTATTTACAACGTATCCTAAGTCGATGTGATGAAATACTTGAAGCTGCTAATAGTGCTAAGTTAGAGAATAAAGTGAATAACAAAAAGGTATAAATATCATAGAACTTAGAAAGAAAATAATTAAATTAACAACCAAATTTAAATAAATTTTTAGAATAAAGTAAAGTTACCCAAAGGAAACAGAAAGAAAACTCTCCAACGCTTATCTCAAGATGAACATCAAGTTTCTGATGATGATGAGCCCAAAACATTTGCAAAGAAAAAGAAACATAATGGTAGAACAAATGACATTTGCACAAATTTATCTTTAAAATAATTTTATTTTCCAGATAACGTTAGAGCTGCAGCTTTAACACAGGCATTAAAGGCTGCTGACAATGTGATCATCGGCAAAAAGAAACAGAAACATCTTAGAATGGTAAGCTTAAATATATAGATAAAATCTTCATTCCCCCCCTCCCATCAACACTAAACAAAGTAAATGAAGTTGAAATCATTTATTCAACTAGCAATAGTCAAAAAGTATATTCAGTGACATTACAATGGAAACTTTTAACAAAATATTGACTTGAACAAAAAAAAAGAAAAATTAGATCATAAAATTAAAAACTATTAATTTCAAAATTTTATGTTTTATTTATTTAAAACAGAAAAAGAAATATTAACATAAAATGGCTTAACTTAAAAAAAAAAAACAATGAAAAGTATTAATTTTTATGCTGTTGACAAAACATTGGAAACCTTTATTATACAACAATGAAAAATTTTCCCTCTATTTTTGGTTTCAATATTTTGTTGGGTAGCCATTACTTTTTAGTATTGCTTCACAGCGAGTCAAATAAATTGTTGATGAAATTTTTGCCACTCTGAATTAACCTGTCTCTATGAGATCTGTCTTGCTTGTGTAATATCGTGTCCGTATTTTTCGATCTACAATATTCCATTAATTTTCTATGGGATTAAGAGCTGGTGATTAGGCTGATCATTCCAAAACACCAACTGTATAGATTGAAGCCATTCGTTTACATCTTTGGAATATTGAAATAACGGTTAAGATGTTATATATATTTTCTTTCATACCATCTTCTGTATTTATTGTTTTAATCAACTCCGGTACATAATTTTAAAAGTTTCCATTGTTTTGACATCACAAAAAAAATTTTTTTTTTGTTCATCTATTTTTTTATTGTATTTTTTGTATTTCGCAAAAATTGATTATACACATAATTTTAGAACATAACGCAAAATTATTACAAAACAGAATTTTGTAAAAGTTTCCAATGTATATTGCGTGTATAATATCACCGCTTTTTTTTTAATGTGGATTGATTAATAAGATCTCATTGAAATATCTAATCGTAATTATTCCAATATCAGGGTGATTTGGGTGAAGATAATGAAGATGATTCAAAACGTATATCCTCCGATGTTTTGGAAGCAATTGCTGAAAATGTTGTTAAGAAGAATAAACAAAAAGGTAAGTGGTTTTAAGAAAAAGTCAAGTATATCATAGGATATAACATACTAAAATTTTCCAAAACTAAATTCATATAAAACAAATGAGAAAATTATAGTCGGTCTAGACCGACTATGTATGCGAAACCCTATACCATGGGTATAGAAAATAAGCATAAACCAAATCTCAGTGGAAATGTTATTAATTTTTTTTGCCTGGGAACTGGTCGAAAAATGGACCGGTCCTGACGGGTAAAAACTCTTATTAAAAAAAAAAAAAATCCATATACAAACCAAATTTGAGAAAATATTAGTTGTATTTTCTAATGACTTGGATTTATTTAATTAATTAAAATTTGCAGTAAAAGATGCAACGAGCATAAAAAAATTTTCCCAATGATTTGGAAAATTTTTTTTTTTTTGATATAAGAAAACATTGAACTCAAATATAACAACAATTCTATATAACAATTTCTATATTTTAAGATATAATATCAAATGACCAGCAGAAGTTGCAAAATCATGTCACTATTATGACAACTGCTGGGAATTTCGTGGAGATGCCTTCAACACCTGAGAAGAAGAGAAAGAAGAAACGACCCGAAATTATTCAATTGCCAACGGGGAAAATTGTTGTTGAGCCTGTCACACCAAAACAACGGACAGTTTTAGCTTGCGATGGCACTAAATTTCATGAAAGTCCAATTACACCGTTTGCGGTAGGTTTCGAAGTAAGCCATATTCCTACCGACAATCACATCGGGAAGCAAGCATCAATTTTAAAAAATCTTAAACGGAAGAGGAACTTTGATGAACAGGCCAGGCACACTTTGCCAAAGCCGCGTTGGACTAAATCTGGAGTATTTATCGAAGAAGAGATTTCAACGATGCATCGTATAGCCAGATCAGATTTTACACAACCGACTGGATCTCGTAAATTGAAAAATCTGTCAACTGCAAACAAGGAACAGAACGCTTATAACAATTTCAAACAACAGGCTTTAATGCGGGACGATATTAAGCGTTGTACTACTCGTGATATATTACAGCTCAAAGAGCGTCGCCAAATGCAGAATCAATTTTAGCGAGAAGCGGTAATGAATTACATTCTACATTATTATTTTTTGGATTTTTTTTTTAATTTTTTATATTTGCTGTTAAATGTTAATGAAATTAAACTGTTGTTTTTTTTATTTTACTTTGTGCCAGCAGTCTTATTATTAATAAAATGTTTTGTAATTGAACTCCATGTAGTGTTTCTTTTTTTAAAATTTTGAATTAGATCGGCGACCATAATAAGGGTGTGTGTATTTCATAGATATTGCTGTTCATGGGAAAATTAAAAGCATTTTTGAAATTCATGCTAGCAACATGTTTCGAATGGTAAAACTAAACATAAACAACACATACACAATACTTTGTATAGTAAAGCAACAAAAAAAAAACGAACAGTACGTGCTTTTATAATTTGAATGTTTTCAAACCATGAAGAAAGAATTAACATTACATTTTGCTTGTGTGCGGTAAAATAAAATACGTTAAATTTAAAATGTTCTCACAAAGAGCACTGAGTATGTATAAGTGTGAGTCTGTGTGTTAAGTGTTGCCACTTAATTATATATTATATGAATGTGTAAGTGCTAGAAAATTGTTGGGCCTGAGTTTTATATGAACTTTGTTGCCAGTATGTTGCTATCAAAGGCAGAGAGCTGTTGTGTTTAGTGTTATTCGCACGTTTTAAGGAAGAAGGAAAAAGAATTTAATTAAAGAGTGATAATTAAATATTTATTGTCATCAAACTATTAATACGATACCGTTGGCGGGAAAAAGTAAAAAATCAACGGTTTTCTTGAAAACTTTAGTGCGGCTGAAATTTTAATTGCTAAACTCGTACGTACTCGTTTTTTACCGGCAAATTTTTACACTCGAAAATCTAAGGAAGGGATGTTGTGCGCGAAAATATATGGTCGTTAAGATAAAGCAATATAATTTAGAAATCAACCAACAAAATATAATACACAAATACACACGCAACCAACATATTAAAAGTAATTTTTCTTCGGCTCTTGGTGTTGAAACAAATTATCCATACAAAACATTGTCTGATATATAGTGAGTGAGTGACATTATAATTTTCCAAGCATAAGAACAAAATTAATATGTTTGAATTAGAAGAATATGCCAGTGGATATCATGACGGATTCCTCAATAAGTATGCGGTATGTAGAAAGTCCTTTTTTTTTTGTTAATCAAATAATAGCCGGGTTTTCGATGGAAGTTTTCATGTTGGTTTTTAAAGATGTGCCGACAAATATATGTATGTATGTTAGTATACATCGCAAAAAAAAAGAAAAAAAAACTGCTATAATTTTGTTCATGTGTTTTTTTTTTTGTTTATTGGTGAATTTTAAATTCTGTAACGGCCTCTGTGTGCTTGTTTTCTCGTTTTTCTTTTTAATGCTCTTTCGTAATTTTTATACTCACCACAGACATATTGTATTTAAGAGTAAAAAAAACAATTGTTATCGAAAATGAGAGTTCCAAAAAGAGAATTGCACAACTGTCAATTGCCTTTTTATTTTTTATTAGTCTCAAATGTAAACATTCCATAATGAACGCAAATGCAAAAGTGAATAAGTGTGAGATTTAAACGAATACAAAGCTAAAAAAAAATGTTAAAAACACTTAATTGTTGTGTTTCATTCATTTGTTTTGTTATCGTTCGTTTACTGTTAACAGATGTACATCAAAACAGAAACCACGTTTTTTTTTATACTTCATAGATCTTCCTCTCATATTTGCTGCTGGCTTAAAATAATTCTTTTTGACCATGACACAAGCTTAACTTAAAATTTTTGTTAGAAAATTTTGTTCCTATGGGCAAAATAAATTAAAAAAAAAAATAAACTACAACATACGTACATACATATGTACGTTTAAACCTCATATTTCACATGCTTTTGAACTTAGTGGGAAATGTAAATAATTATTACAAAATTAAATTCCATTTAGCTTAACATAAATTCTCTAAGCTGAGAAGTTGTACAAATTTCTGGAATAGATCGCGATTATCTTCTTATATGTATGTATGTAGGTATGTAGTAATATTAATTCAATCCATATTTCTACGTAGAAAAACTTAATCTTGAAAAACTATTTTTTTTGACTCGAATTATGAACAAAATAAATAGAATATAAAATCGTAAAGCTACACAATATGTGTAACAAACAAAGTAGTTGTTAAGTTAAAAAAAGAGCAAAAACAGCAAAAAATCTTAATTATTTATTAAACAGTTCATTAACTTCCTAATGGAAATTTGTATTGAGAATATGTATGTATGTAAGTTAGATACAATTTAGTTTTGTAATTTTATATCCCTTTATGTATTTTTTATTAAAAATAAAAAAATAAATATAATATGAAGTAGGATATTGAACACTTTAAATCGGGAACCGTAACATAATACATACATATGTACTTTTTATCATAAAAGGCGCAATATAAAATTTTTTGATTTTCTTCGAGGAGAATAAAAGTTTTGTTTTATTTTTGAGCAGGAAATAACGGTTACTTTTTATACCCTATGTGGTTTGGGTATATTGACTTTGTGATAAACGCTATTGAAATTGGTGAAAATCGGTCCATGTTCAGACCTAGTCCCCATATAGTGACTACTATGAAATCGACTAAAATTGCCATAAGATCCAAATTGTCATATAGATCTTACTCAAATTGGGTTTGTATGCATTTATTACATCCATTAATCAGTAGTCCAAAAATAAACCCAATAGGACAATTCTTAGTCATAGCCCTCATATATAGATGCTTCCATATCTTCACTTATATCTGTCAAAAAACAAAAATATAGCACAGATTTTTCTTAATTCGGTTTGTATGTTTTTTTGCAAGATTCAAGTGCCTTTACCCAATATGGTCAGGATCATTTTTTTTGCCTAGTCCCCATATAAATATAGAAACCGTTATGAACTTGTCCATATCTGCAGCGAAAAAAATTAATAATTATGTGTACTGTGAGCGTCAAAATAAAGTAAACACCTTAGTTTCTCATATTAAAAGTTTTATTAAAATGAAGTAATTAACACAAAATCAAAAATAAATATAAGGAATTCAAGAATTATTTAATTATAGCTGAACTCAATAAAAAAATTAATAAGAAGCATTACAAAACAGAAATAAATGCACTTTATTTAGAAAATGACCAAATTTTACGCGTCAAAAAGAAGTAAACAGCAAAGAAAAGGCAACAGAACTTCAATACAAAAAGTAAATTTTTAAATTTTTTCATTTTTTTTTTGTTAATTTTCATTTGGCCTTAAGCCCCTTATGTAGTCTTCTAGGCAGCTACTCGACAATTTTTTTTTGTTATATCAGGGGAGATTATGCTCCATTCTTTCTTTTGAGGTATCTTTAAGTTTGCCTTGCTTGAAAAAGCCCTTCGACCTATTTTTCTCTCAAAATTTTCCCACAGATGCTCGATTGGGTTAAGGTACGGTGACTGCGACCGTTGACCAGGTGTCTTAGGAGTTCCGTATAGTAGCCAATCTTTCACAATTTCAGATATAAGCTTCAGATCGTTGT
Organism: Cordilura impudica; assembly: GCA_963682025.1. NCBI lineage: Eukaryota > Metazoa > Arthropoda > Insecta > Diptera > Scathophagidae > Cordilura > Cordilura impudica. Next base: position 2,831,921 of record OY821517.1, on the reverse strand, counting down.
CCTGTTGGAAGATCCTATTTCCAGCCATGCCTTATTTCTCGACGCTAGGGCCAACATTGTCCTTCAACATGGCTAAGTAATCGAATTGGTTCATAGTGGAGTAAATAAAAACATAATTACCAACATCTGTTTCCGCCATATAGCCCCAAAACATAACTGAACCCCCACTGTATATAACAGTTTTGGTAACACATTTTTCTTTGCATGTTTCGTTTTTAGCACGCCATATTTTTGGAGGCTTTTTCGCGCCGAAAATTTCGTATTTCCTCTTATCTGTATATAATACACTTTCCCACAAAGATAGAACCTAATTTTTCTACTTTTTATCGAAATTCATTAGCTTGCTCTTATTAGCCTTGGATATGTATGATTTCTTGCATGGTATCCTTCCATGTAGACCATTTTTGTGAAGCGATCTCCTTACTGTACTCGAACTTACCGGTTTGCCTGATGTCTGCGTTATGTTTTCTGATAATTTAACTGCACTTTAGGGCAGAATATGTCTTTACTTCTCTTACTACAGCTCTAACTTCAGTACCACTAAGCTGCTTTGGGCGTCTAGATCTCGTTAAATCTTCAACCTGATGGTGTTTGGCGCATTCATCAATTACTTTTTATACCCTATACCACTATGTGGTTTGGGTATAATGACTTTGTGCTGCTGTTTGTAACAACCAAAAATATTTCACCTACACCCATCTTTAATTATACCGATCGAATCAGAATCACTATCTGATTCGATTTAACGATGTCTTTCCGTCCGTCCGTCCGTCCGTCTGTGTGTCCATGTAAAGCTTGTAATCAAACTGCAGGTCGCAAATATGAATATATTTTGACGAAATTTGGTATTTGATCTTTAATCGGCCATGGGATGAACGCTATTGAAATTGGTGAGAATCGGTCCATGTTCAGACCTAGCCCCCATACAAATGACCCCTATGAAATCAACATATATTGCCATAAGATCCAAATTATCATACAAATCTTAGTCAAATTGGGTTTCTATGTATATATTACATCCATTAATCAGTAGTCCAAAAATGACCCCTATTGGACAACTCTTAGTCATAGGCCCCATATAGAGCTGCTTCCCGATCTTCACTTAAATCAATCAAAAAACAAAAATATTGCACTGATTCTTCCCAAATTTTGTTTGTATATATTTTTGCAAAATACAAGAGACTTTACCAAACATGGTCAGGATCGGTCCATTTTTGGGCCTAGTCCCCATATAGATATATCATCCGATATGAACTTTTTCATATATGCAGCCGAAAAAATTAATAAAAATCCCACTCAAATTTGGTTTATGCTTATTTTCTATATCCAGTTAGTTGGGCCTTAGAGATAGGGTCTCTAAACGCATGGTATAGGGTATCGTATAGTCGGTCTAGAACGACTATAATTTCTTACATGTTTTTATATGGGGACTGGGACAAAAAATGGGCGATCAGAGACCATATTTAGTAAAGTCACTTTCTATTCTCAAAAACATATAAGTAAACATTGGGAAACGGTTAACTTTTTTTATTGTTAGTATTATTTTAATAATAATGCTCTATAATTAAAACACTTGTGTTTTTTTATGCACATTTCAAGAAATAAATCATAATAATACATTTAACAAGTTAAAACTTTAATTGCAATTTTACAGTAATCCAGTTAATTTGCATTAAATGTTAACAGGATAACATTGTTTATCGTTTTGACATTTGAAGGCATGAAAATAACAAATTTTTAATCGCATGCAAAATTTGCTGTCTTTGGAGTTGCCATTGTAAAAAATGTGGGTATATTAGTCAGAAATCGTAACCGTACTGTGTTTTTCGAACTCTTAAGTAAACTCTGGGTTATAGGTATACAAAATTTCATCAATATATACCTATTCATATTTGCGACCTGTAGTTTGATTACCAGGTTAACATGGACACATAGGCGGACAGACAGACCGTTGAACGGACGGACGGGCATCGCAAATTAACTCAGAAAATGATTCCATCAGTATAATAAAAGATGGGTTTGGGCCAAATTTTTTTGGTAGTTAATCAAATCAACACATGGTACAAAAATTGAGAAATCCCACCTACACAGTGAGCTTTATTAAAAGTTGTGACTGAAATTAATATTAAATAACAAAAAAAAAAAAAAAAACTTTCAATTGTTTGTTTTTTCTCCATATTTCTCAAATTTTTTGTGTATATTCTGGTATCCATATGTAAACCTTGTAAATAAGAATATTTTTAAGCTATGATAGCCTGAAGGACCATCGTTATTGTAATATACAAATCGGTGTAGCTATCCTCCAATTGTGTATTATGATAAATTCCACTTAGATTAATCAGTGATTTTCAAATTATCATATCTTTGCTGAATATTTGATTTTTTTATATTACAATGAAAACAATTTTATATTTAAACAAGAAAATTATAGTCCAGACCGACTATACGATACCCTATACCATGCGTTTAGAGACCCTATCTCTCAGGCCCAACTAACTGGATATAGAAAATAAGCATAAACCAAATTTGAGTGGGATTTTTATTAATTTTTTGGCTGCAGATGTGAAAAAGTTCATATCGGATGCTATATCTATATGGGGACTTGGCCCAAAAATCGACCAATCCAGACCATGTTTGGTAAGGTCTCTTGTATTTTGCAAAAATATATACAAACAAAATTTGAGAAGAATCAATGCAGCTGCTCCATATGGGGACTATGACTTAGAGTTGCCCCATAGGGATCATTTTTGGACTACTGATTAATGGATGTAATAAACAGATACAAACCCAATTTGACTAAGATTTATATGATAATTTGGATCTTATGGCAATTTAAGTCGATTTCATAGGGGTCATTTGTATGGGGGCTAGGTCTGAACATGGGCCGATTCTCACCAATTTCAATAGCGTTCACCCTATGGCCGATAAAAGCTTATACACCGAATTTCATCAAAATAAATTAATATTTGCGATCTGCAGTTTGATTACAAGCTTTACATGGACACACAGACGGACGAACGGACGGACGGACGGACGGACATCGTTAAATCGAATCAGAAAGTGATTCTGAGTCGATCGGTATAATAAAATATGGGCTTAGGTCAAATATTTTTGGTAGTTACAAACAGCAGCACAAAGTCATTATACCCAAACCATATACTTGGTATAGGGTATAAAAAAATAAAATACATATGCTATTCTTCAAACTGTCATCTGTAAAATATTGTAACTCCACCCGTACATTTTAGTAAACTTGTTAACAATATTTAAACTTTTTACACTTATTTGTAAAATGTGCAAATATCTAAAAAAAAAGGCGCAATTTTTAAAGGAAATCAAAAAAATGTGTCAGAAAATATGGTCACTCTACATATTTACATATTGTCTCTTAACATGCGCATGATATAAATAGCAAAAGCATAAAAATTATTTGTCTGACATTGAAATTGCTTGAATAACCCCCTTAGTTTGATTGTAATTTGTGTATCCTTTAACGATTGCATTTACAACTACCTGCTACCACCCTTATTTACATATATCGTCTAAAGATCTGATGTCTGCTATGTTTAAGTTTTTTTTTTTTAATTTTTGTATTCAAAAGTTCAATGTGCTACCAGTTTGTGTAAAAAATAGCATAATTTCTTCTTTCTTCTTCCCTTCCTGTTGTTAACACAGGAGGGAAAATTGAGTGATAATGTAGTGAGTGATAATACAATGGAAACTTTTAACAAAACATATTTTTGACGACCTGAACGTTAAAATAGCTTAACTTCAGAAAAAATAACAAAAATTAAAATAATTCATTTTTATGCTGTCATCAAAACAATGGAAACCTTTACTATACAATAATTGAGAACATTCCCTTTTTTAGTACTGCTTCACAACGTCGAGGCATGGAGTCAATTAAATTGTTGATTTAATCTATTAAAATTTTTTGCCACTCTGTACCAGGTAACCTCTATGAGATCTGTTTTGTTTGTGTAATTTCGTGTGTCTATATTTTTAGATCTACAATTTCCCATATGCCAGCCATACACTGCAGTGCGTTAGTGTAATATCTGTGGTTTTCTGGAATAACGCGTATGTCCATTTTATTCAGTTTTGAGTTAACGATGCCAAATTTATTAATTTTTAACACTCTTTACATGTGTTAAATTAAAAAAAAAAATAATGACCATTTCTGAGTTTTTTCTTTAAATAACGACGGAACTTAAATGTTTATTAAATTAATTTGCAGCGCTATCGACGTATGTCAACCTAAGTTTGATCGCTGACAAATTATTTTCTCAGAAAACGACACATAATAATAATAATAATTTTGGAATAGTTTTCAGTTTATAACCACTTGTAAAAACTGTTATTCTTGTCATTCTGTTATTCATTATTCTTGTTATTCTTGTCTATTATTCTTGATTCTAATCCTAAGTCCCGTTAACTTTTTGTTGAAGAACAAAAATATCCATTTTTCAAGCAACAACAACTTATATCTACATGGGTGGTTGCATTGGTAGTTTTCTTTTTCAAAAAAAAACGACGTTTGTCGACATAAGTTGTTTTATCTGCACACACTTTAAGTGTTATTTACATATTGTTTTTTCGCCCTTCTCTAGGATCTATTCCTCTGAAGATTTTTGACTCAAAATTTTATATAAAGTATTTATTGCCCATATCTACAGGACTGTTAAATAAAATGCTCTAAAAACTTTATATCGAGCCCATAATTTAAAATATAACGTGTTTTGGATCCCCTGAACATTTTGATTTTATGACATACGCGGTTATTCTAGAAAACCACAGATATATGGGCCTGTTTGTGCTATTTGTGCAGTTGAACTGAGCAAAAGTCAAAACGATTTTGATATTTGCTCAAGTTTCTAGTGTGTAGTGTATGGCTGGCATAGATCTGGTGACTAGCCTGGCCATTCCAAAACACTAACTGCATTTTTTGTTCATTGGTCACTGTTATGTTGGAACTTACAGACCAGAGGCAGATAGAATTTGCCTATATCCATTCTTTGGCCCGCCACACAGAAGTTTTATTTAAATATTTTGCGTCTAGTCTTTAACTTTTTCGTCGTCGTACAATCTTCCATTATGGCCTCTTAAATTAAACTTGGACGATTTTTCTCTGATATCAATGGTTTCTTCACAGGTCAATAAAAACCAAGATAAGCCTCAATTGCTCTTCGGAAAACATTAAGTTTCAGATAGTTAATGAGATCTTTAGGTAGCGTTTATGCTATTAAATTATCCTATCTTCGACTCCTTTTACGGGGTCTCCCGTATAAATGCTGAGTCTTTCGCAATATTTCTTGATAATTTTTAAAATTACGAATTTATTCATAGAATATTGCTCACAAATCAAATATTATTCTGATTTTTAACTCTTACACATTCTATAATAATTAATTATAAGAATAAAATGTTGAAAACTGCAATTGTGTCTAATAAACAGTTAAAAGGAAACGCCAGAAGCTATAAATCTATATATGTATATAAAACAGGATGTGTGTATGTATGTAACGTATGGACTCCAAAACGGCCGGGCCGATTTTGATGAAATTGTCAGGGAATCTTCAGAATATTCAGGCGGGTGACACTGTGAAGTCGGATTTTTGATTTTCGGTCTTTGGGCGGAGGGGCGTGGCAAAATCCAATTTTCATATTGTACCACCAATCTATATAAAAATGAATGTGTGTTTGTTTGTGCTTTATAGGAGTCCAAACCCCTGAACCGATCTTCCTGAAATTTTCACAGCGTGTTACTGTGACTCTGGAAGGAATAATAGGCTATATAAATTTTTGATTGGACAAAGGGGCGGTGCCATGCCCATATAACCCAAAATTTGAAATCGTCATATCTCGGGAATTTTTGGACCTAAAGCGGTCATATTTGGTACATATGGCATTGGCATGAATAGAAATACGTACCAGAAGAAAAGTGGGCGGAACCACGCCCCTTTTTAGAAATATAAAAAGTCATAATATCTTCTAAACTACTGAAAGGATCGTCATGAAATTTTCACAAAAGGATATTTTTGCGAAATAATAAGTCCTTAACTATATAAAGTTGTTAGTGGGCAAAGGGGCGTGGCCCCGCCCATATAACCCAAAATTTAAAATCGTCATATCCCGGCCATTTTTTAACCTACGGCGATGATATTTGGTATATATCGTATTGAAATTAATAGAAATAATACTACAAGAAAACTGGGCGGGACCACGGCCTTTTTAGAAAAATTAAAATCCATAATAACTTCTATTAAGCCCTTGATTATATAAAGTTGTTAGTGCAATAATTAATTCTAAAATAAATAAATAATATTTTGTTAATGTATAAATATTTTTTTTTATTTTATTTTATTTTATAACGATGAGGGGTAGCGAAGCACACCGGGTTCAGCTAGTATTTAAATAACGATCAAGATTTTATCGTTATTTTTATTGTTTTAATCAACTTTGTTGCAGAAGTTTAAAAGTTTCCATTGTTTTGACATCACCATTATCTAATTTTAGCGCGAAATTATTAAAAAAATAAAATTGGCAAATTTTGAATTTTGTTAAGGTTTCCAATGTATTGTCACCCACTATATATATTGATAAAATCGATGTATGTGTGTCTTTTATACCCACGATTTTTGAGAAAAGTAAGTGACTACTAAATTTGGTCAACATAAATCCAATATTATAAACAAAATGGGTCGTGGAAAACACTGTAGTGCGGACCAGCGCGAAATAAAAAAAACTGATATTGGATGAAAAATCCTATAGAGAAGTTGGTAGTTTCGTTGGGTGTTCAAACAAAATGACTCAAAACGCAATAAACTATAAAGAAAAGGCTGAAAACCATGGAAGAAAACGAGCCCTGAGCCAACTTCACATCAATATGTTGATTCGTGAGAGCAAAACTAATACTTTCAAAGCTGCAGCTGAGGTAGAAAAAGACCTAAATATAACTGAGACAGTGTAAACATTTTAAACATGTCTCAGAGAACATATGTAATTTAAAATCCCGCAGCCTAAGAAAAGTCCCTCTTTCAAATGCAAAACATATTGCCAAGCGAATGGAATTCGCAAAGGAACTTCTAAATTGGCCAGCCCAAAAATGGAGGAATATTTTATGGACAGATGAAAATAAATTTGTTATGTTTGGTGGAAAAGGTTCTCGTACGTACGTCAGGCATTCTCAAAACTCCGAATACAATCCAAAATACACTACAAAATCATTAAACTTAAACATGAAGGCTCAAGCGTAATGGCCCAATACATTGGATCAAAACCATGATGGACTAACACGTTTACGTCAATATTTTAGATACTGTGATGTTACTCTACGCCGGAAATGAGATAGCGCTGTTATAGAGTGGCTTGCGCAATCACCAGACCCTAACCCCATCAAAAATTCTTGACCTGATATCAAAAAGACAATTGCTGCTTTTAAGCCAACCAGCAACGGATTACTTTGGGAAGTCATTTATGAGTCCTGGAGCAAGATTTCTCTAAAACGATGCCGGTTGAATCGATCGATGCCAAGACGATGTCGTTATTGCCAATAAATAATGTAACGCAACTAAATATTAAATTTATAGAATAATCTTACCTTTAATATACAAATATTTTTGAGTAATGAAGTTATTAGTTTTTTCATATTTTTCTAATTTGAAAAGTGATGCTAATATTTTCGTTAATTTTCTTAATTTTGCAGAAATTTCCTCAAATTTGTTGAAAATGGTAGATAAAATTATGATTTTTCCTTTTATATTGTTAGCCTCAAATAAAATATCTTTGCAAATCAATAAATTTACAATAATATGGCTCGAATTGTTAGTTCGTAGTTTTGCATATGGGCATTTCTGCAGAACCGAAAATTTTTAAATTTCCCAACAGTCTTTCTTTTCTTACTTGTATTATTAAAGATAAATATTCAAAATTAATCAAATTAAAAAGCTCATAGCTTTCCTTAGTTGCGATTGCGAGATATCGGGCCACAAAGTTCAAGTTCACTTTTTGGCCAGTTTTGTGTATTTGTAAGGGTATCTTCTTTTTACAATTTACATTTCTAAAAGTAATTGTGCAATTGCACTCTTATCGCAAATCCTTAGCTGCAACAACAACTAACCATACAATAAATACAAAAAAAGCAACCCAATATCAATTAACGGTAAAATTTTGATTTGCTTTTAATGATATTCTAAGATAACGTCACGTCAAACTAAAACCATTTATTTTATTTATCTGAACGCTGATGATCGTAAGTGCGTGAAATTTTGCATTTTAATAAAGGTTAGTAAAATAAACGAATTATAGTAAAAAAAAACTCAGTTATTAAACAAAATCACGCCACATTGTAACTAAAAATTTTGTTTATTAAAATTTTCATTCAATTATTTTTGTGCCCTTAAATATTTCACATTAATGAACAAAACCATTAAATATTGGCACAAAGTTAAAGACCGGATTGCGTTGACACACACACTGAAGGTTCTGTATCTGAACTCTTGTACGAATTAGATGTACTTTCAAATGTGGACATTTCACATATCAGGGGCTTCATCAGGAGCTCAAACTGGTTATACGGTGGGGACTGAGGGGAACACCTATTCGTCCCGTGGTATCACAATGGACCCCAGAGTCTAAGTATGCTTTTCCTTTGGTTTAGAAGCCACTTTCACCTAACCTAGATGCACAGTTGCCCTCTTTTTTAAAACGCCACTTTTTTTTGTTAAACGTTCCACGCTAAATTATTAAAAAAAAAATAATAAAAAACATTATGGCAGAAGATCTAATCTGCAAATTGATTTCGCAGAGAATTACAGGCTAATCTGTCGAAATGAGGGACAGAGCCCACACTTCAGCTACCGTCAAGTTACCATTTTTACTTGCGTTGCTTGTTGGCTGAGTGGCGGAGAAAAATCCAATGCGATAATCAGTGACAAACTCAGCCACAATAAGTTCGATGTTTGCTGATTTTTGGCAACACTTAGTGAGACAATTAAAATAGAACATAGTTAATTTCAAAATATGTACATATATTTTTCGGATGGATGTAACTCCCAATTTAAAAATAAGTTCATTGTTTGAAGTTTATCTGATTTTGTTTCTGAATTTGGTTGCAAAATTTTTGAATGGAATTATTTTGCAACTTTTCACGGCAAAGGTGCGATCGATGGGGTAGTAGCAACCATAAACGAAAGGTTGGCAAATGACAAAAACCAAAAATATAATTTTAGACAATGCTTTTTCATTTTATCAATGAGATCGAAAGAAGATCTTTGGAGTTAATATAATGTACGAGGGCGGATCAATAAGTCCGTGCAACACTGCTCCCATCAAGACTACTGAAACAAAAACAAAAAATATAATTTTAGACAATGCCTTGTCATTTTATCAATGAGCTCGAAAGAACATCTTTGGAGTTAATATAATGTACTCGTACATTTCTTCAAAGCCAGTAGACAAGTTCTATACTTTGCTAATTGAGAAGTAAAAATACCTGGTATACATCAAATTAATTTCTTATCAAGCAGCGAAAACATGCATAAAACTATTATATTATAATATAAAACATATAATATAATATTCTAATTTTCTACGAGTATAAAATATCTTGTAAATCTAATCATTTAATTAATAACTTAAAAACAATCTCTACGAAAAATTTTCTAATGGAAATTTAAGTAACGTAACGTCAGTAATGTCACGTCAGATACTTAGGCTAGTAAAAAAAATGAAATTTTTAAATTTTATAACTTGGAAAATAAACTTATATTATTTCAAATCATTCGAAAATAAGTTTTATACAAAAAGTCTTGCCCAATTCGCAGAGTTTTGCAATTTTGTAATCCTAGTCAAAACTCACTTCTGTTTTTTGTAACGTAACGCCAGCGCATATTTTTCTTATATCTTAAAATCCTTAGATCCGATTGTTGTATTTTTTTTTTTCCTAAATAATATAGTGTTAATTAAAAATCTGAAAAATCCCGGGATCCCGGGATTATTTCATTATTTTTTTTGTAAATTTCAATATGTATGTATTTAGTATTTATTATTTTATTTAATATAAGAAAAACAAAGAAAACAAAAAATAACATTTCATGTACATATAAAAAAAATTTTAACAAAATAAAAAGCGTATTCGTATTAAATTATAATTTAGAATAATTTTTTTATTCATTTAAAAAACTTCTTAATAAATCAGAGCGTCTAAAGTTTCGTCAGAAAGTTTTGAACGTATTTTGTTGCCAACATAAGCTGTCTTTAACAATCTGCATGGGTAATATTGTTTGCAAATAATTGTACGTAGATTGTAAATAAGAACCTCTTACACCTCCTGAAATAAGCAGGTCAATTTCAGTTGCAAGTAGAGTGTTTAAATCATTTGCTTTTTTGTTTGATTTTATGGAGCTTTTGCACTTATCGATAGCATTGTTTAATTTTTTTTACAATGGAAACATTAAGGTTTTTTCCAAATCCTCATCCGATATCAAGGAATCGCCCGAACCAAAATTATTTTAAAATCAGATTTTATGTTTGTAAATAGTTCTTCTTTCAGCTATTCTTTTGCGAAGAGATCTATATAAATCGCTACTGAGGTCACATTTCATAGTTGAAATTTCTTTCAACATAAAAGCCAAAGCAGCATCAACCTTGCATAAAGTCTTATCACTTCGACAGAGGGCTTCGAGAGTAACTGTTATTGGATTTAAGATATGAACTATTTATCTAAGCAAAATGAATTCATCTTCATGGAAAGTCTGAGTTTTTAAATCAATTAAAGCTTTTTAGCAGGTATTTCTAATTCGGAAAACCGCTGGCACATATAAAACAGAGTGTTCCATCTTGTTTTACAAGCTAAAATTAGTTTTAACTCTTTTCTTTCTCTTGTTGTACATATACTTGTAAAAAGTAATTTTTTGTTGGAGACTTTCTTAACATCTTAATATTTTTTCTTTTTTTTTTTCAATTACAGATTTGATTTGGAATCTATCAGTTATTTCACTCCGGTTTTCTGTACAACATATCTCAAAAGAGTCATTTATTTCATCGTCGTCTTCAGAAGATGATGTATCTTGTTGAGTATTTAAATATAGAGTAGTCTTATAGAAAATATCCACTAAAGCAAGATTTAAACCGTTTGCCAAACACAACTGCTGTTTTGGAGATATAAGTTTTCCTATTTTTTGCATTGTTGATGCTCCATCAGTAGTAAAGCAGACTATGTCGTTAATCGATCTTCTATATAATTGATACAATTAACTGCACTACCGGATGGATGGCTTTAGCCTAACCAAACCAATATTATAATATATTTTCATTAGAGCGTACTAAAATGCGAGTATTAATGTAACGTTTATTTGACGTTGACGTCCATTCGTCATATGTAAAGGCCTAGTTACCCACGCGTAACGGTACCGGCGCGAATCAGCTGATTCAACCTGCCTTATGAAAAACACATACAAGTGGTTACCCAACTTAAGCTAAACGTATCGTATCGTTAGCTTCTGTTGATTTTAGATTTTTGCTACGTTTGTACGTGACATTTGTGAACAGCTGATAAAGTTTGGTTAATTTTACACAGCAACATGCTGGTACGTTTATTACGTTCTATACTTGGACTAAATGCCAACGTTACGATACGATGCGGTTACATTTTAACACCGTGTGGGTAACTAGGCCTTAAGGCTAAACTTTGCATCACCTGACTTTATTTTTTATTTCTTCTATAAAATATGAAATTTTCTTTATATTTTAAATAGAAATCCATAAACTAGCTTTTTATGGTTTCTCTTGATTTTGGTACTTCAAATCATCTCGCTTTCAAAGCTTTTCGAAGTTCTGTAGATGTGGCTCATAGTTATCCCTTTTTTCTAATTTTATGTTATGAATCTAAACAAGAAAAAATTGATTTCATTATCAATTTAATTTTTTTTTTCCCAAATTGCTTAATATTTTTGTATTCAACTTACATTAAGATGAGTAAGAAGAACTTTTGTGGAGCCGCCGCTGGTTTTCAACAATTTTTTGCAATATTTGCATTGAGCATAAGGAGCACCTGTTGACTCCATAGAAAAATAACACCACACTAAACTTTTATCAGAACTTTTGCTCTTATGGTTTACAAAATTCATAATATAATATATTTAAAAAAAGTTTGTATTTAAAATGTATTTTTTCGCAACCTGTTTGTTTCTAATAATGACTTGTTTGAAAGAATAATAAGAGAACAATAAGAGCGTAACAAACTTACTAGTCACTAGTCAAATCAATTATTTCTGTTTTACGATTTTAACAGAGATCCCGGAAAAAAACTCGGGATTCGGGATATCCCGTTTGGTATCCCTACTGCACACCTATAAGAAAACATTTAAAAAAAAATTGATTTTTTACTTTAAAGTTTTTTCGTACAAATGTCACTTCACGCCAGATTGGAAATGCTATAAATTCATATTTTAATGGATATTTGCAAAACAAAAAACAAGTTTTTTCAATATTTTGGTTTTCTTCAAAAATGTTCTATTCGTATTATTTTTTTGTATATAATTTTCTCATCAGTATTAATTTACGATTCGTCGAATAAAGTTCGTTTTCGTCGCTTCTATTATTTACGGATATTATTTCACGATCCTCGCAGTAATTGATTTTTCAGCTACTTCCCGACTAGCTTGGAACTCTGACAACACATTATTTACAGCGATGCTAAGTAAAAAGCTTTAAAAACTATACAAAAAAAAAAAACGTTAAAAGGCGCTAAATTATAATGAAAGCTGTAATATGTTTGTATAAAAAATAAAATTAATTTTACTAATCATTTCATTTAGAATTAAATGAAACGTTTTGAAAAACGATTCTTCAATATTATTGTCAAAACAGGCAATTTCAGAACTATTTGTGAAACTTTTTATAACCGATATATGTAAATAATCAAAAAGTTTTGTGTGGTCCGCATTTTGGGCATCGAATGCCAGATTTACATTTTGTACTTAAATTGAGGCAATTATGTTAGAGTTCCCCGGTTCACACTATGAAATTTTTCTTTCTGAAAGTTTGAGTTTATAGGTGAGACGGGAGAGAAGAATGGCAGAGGGTACATGATTTCATGTACTCGGAAATTTTTTTTGAGTTTTTTAATTCGTAATTGTTCGTAATTGTCAAAGTGAAGTTATTTTACGTTTTCTTTCATTTTTATTTTCGTTCGTGATTGTGAGAGAAAAAATTTATGTTAAAAAAAGATAATAAATTGAAATAAATTACAGTTAATTTGAATTAAATAAAATTTAATTACAGTTAATTTGAATTAAATAAAATTTAAAAATAAGAAATTAAAAAGAAAATGAAAAAATCAATCAATAAAAAGCAATTAAAATTAAAAAAAATAATAAAAAGATTTTCTTCTGGAAATGTGAAACAAGAAAAATAATGTAAATTAAACATGAAAAAATCTTTAATTTCATTACAAAAATTTCATTGTTAGACACAGATGAAATTTAAAAGAGAAATAAAAACTATTTCAGAAAGAAAAATTTTATAGTGTATTGTACATAAGTATAGTCTCAAACGATTTTTCATTATCCACGTTAAAATGACTTTTCAACTCGAGCATTTCTTAATTGCTTCAATGGCTCTTTCTACCATCGCAATTTTTTTTCGCATATCGTAAACTTCGTTAATCAACTTATATATGTATCCTATTATATATATTTTTTTCTTACTGACGAATAAGAGAACTAAAAAGTTTAAAATATGTAAATTTTTTTCAACATTAACTCTTGTATTAAAAAGGCGCCAAATGGAAAAAATATGTAGTTAAAAAGTATTAAATCTAGCTCAAAAATCGCTAAGTTTGCACTGATGATTTTTTAATCAATGATCTGATCATTATTACTATCATGTCTTATTATATATATTCTTGATCCTTATCACAGCTCGTGTCGATATAGCGATGTCCGTCTGTCCGTCTGTGTGTTGAAATCGCGCTCATTCACAAACTAACCTACCTGGGTAAGGTTACGATAATATTGTTTGCCATTATTCTCAGAAGGTTGGTATTTAAAATGGAGCAAATCGGGCGTCATTGTGCTAAGATATGAGCAAAAATTTTTGAACACCTCTAAAAAAAACAAGAAACCCAGTGTGTTGGTTGTAATATTTGGTTGAACATAATTGTTGTACAACACAATTCACAGTTCAAAAAAGCCACAAAAAAATATTTCAATCATACCAACAAACACTACTACCATGAGCTATGTTAATAGTATTGCCTTATATTTTTTATAGTTATCACGATATAAAAGAAAAACAAATATAATCTAATGAAAAACGAAAAATTAAAAATGGAAAATGAAAAATTACAAAATAAAAATTAAAAATTAAAAATTAAAAATTAAAAATTTTAAATTAATAATTAAAAATTTAAAATTAAAAATTAAAAATTAAAAATTAAAAATTAAAAATTAAAAATTAAAAATTAAAAATTAAAAATTAAAAATTAAAAATTAAAAATTAAAAATTAAAAATTAAAAATTAAAAATTAAAAATTAAAAATTAAAAATTAAAAATTAAAAATTAAAAATTAAAAATTAAAAATTAAAAATTAAAAATTAAAAATTAAAAATTAAAAATTAAAAATTAAAAATTAAAAATTAAAAATAAAAATTAAAAATTAAAAATTAAAAATTAAAAATTAAAAATTAAAAATTAAAAATTAAAAATTAAAAATTAAAAATTAGAAATTAAAAATTAAAAATTAAAAATTAAGAATTAAAAATTAAGAATTAAAAATTAATAATTAAAAATTAAAAAAAATTAATTAAAAATTAATTAAAAATTAAAAATTACGTTTTAAAAATGACTTGGGGCAATTGCCCGCCGTGTTGATTGATCATCATCGCCCAGCCCAAAACCTGCTACCCAGAAACTTGGAACTGGGACTGTACGTTCCCCTATCGGCGTAAAGATCCACTAAGAAAGGGGAAATTGGTAACAAATGAATCTAGGATTATGAAATTTGGTGTGTAGATTCCATCCCAGAAGCTCAGGATTAATTTTTTCGAAATGCGGCCATTCGGGGGGAAAACTGGCCAAAAAAGGTAAAAATGGTACCTTTCCACATCTTCTTAACATTTTAATCTATATATATGAATTTTTATATGTAGACTCCACCGTAAAGGATGAATTTATTGATAATTCTAACGTCTAGGGGAGAAAAAGCGGCCAAAATGGGGAAAAAGTGTACATTTGGTATCTTCTAAACAATTGAATCTGGGAATATGAAACATAGTGTTCCACTAGAGATAGAAACATCAAATGAGACGAAATGTTTTATAAATTCAGATGTTAAAGGGTGGTAAAAATGGTTCGTAAGTATAATAGTGTACGAGTACCTTTATGTATCTTCTTTACAAAGTAATTTAGGAATATGAAATTTGATATGTTGATTCCACCAGAGACACAGACATCGGAGAAGAATAAAATTTGTTTTAATTCGAGCCTTTAGGGGGTAAAAACAGCCAAAAAATGGGAAAACTGATAACTTTTCAACTGGTAAATTTTCATTCGAAATTACATTTTCTTAAGAAAACAAGAAAGAAAATTATAGTCGGTCTATACCGATACCCTATGCCTTGCGTTTGGTCTTAGGTCCAACTAATTGGGTTAAAAAAAAGCATAAACCGTCGAAAATTGGACCGATCCGGAACATATTTGGTAAAGTCACTTATATTTTGAAACAACATATACAAACCGATTTTGAGAAAAATCTGCAATATTTTTGTTGTTGATTTGTAAGTTTTTGATTTGTAAGTGAATTGTCCTATAGGGTTTATTTTTGGTCTACGGATTAATGGATGTAATAAACACACACAAACCCAATTCGACTGAGATATTTGATAATTTGGATCTTATGGCAAGTTTAGTCGATATCATAGGGGTCATTTGAATTGGAACTAGGTCTGAACATGCACCCATATTCACCAATTTCAATAGCGTTTGTCCTATGGCTTGAGTTACTTCCTTTCCAAATTAGGCGATCGATATTACGAATAATATTATTTTTGATCTTTATAATTTGAATAATTTTCGAACCTATTATGAATAAAAAAGTGGTTCTTAAATAGAGTAGGTGCCAATACATTGGAAACTTTTACAAAATTCTAAATTTTGTTTTTTAATAATTTCGCGCTTAGTAAAAAAATTATGTATTTTTTGCGAAATCACTATTATTATTTTATATTGAAAGATAACACATTGGTCACAAAAAATACAATTAAAAAAAATAGGTAATCGAAAAAAAAAAATATTTTGTATAGTGATGCCAAAACAGTGGAAACTTTTAAACTTCTTTACCAAAGTTGATTAAAATAATAAAAATAGAAGAACGAGTGAAAGAAAATGATATGTAAATTTTAATCGTTATTTAGATTCTGATAGATTCTGACGTTTTCTTTCAATTATTATAAAATACATAATGACAAAAATAGAGTTAAAAGCCAGAATAATAGATGATTTTAGTGATGGTCGTAAGCAAAAGAATATTTGTGAGAAATATTCTGTGAATAAATCCATAAAATCGTCTGGCTAGCATTAATCTTGCTAAAGAACGCATGAACTGGAATTAGAATACTATTGGCGAATAGTGTTGACGAAAAAAAAAATATTTAAATGGCCGTAAAACGGCCAAACGCTTCGGGAGTTTTACTAAAATAAATTAATACAATCATTTGGTATAGGAATTATCCGCCCCCAAGACCATGACAATCATTTTATTGCATAGTAAAGGTTTCCATTGTTTTGTCAACAGCATAAAAATGAATTCTTTTAAGTTTTGTTAAATGTTTCTGAAGTTATGTTAATATTTCTTCTTTTTTAAATAAATAAAACATACAAATGTTTAAATTAATAAAAAAAAGTTTTTAATTTTATGATCACATTTTTTTTGTATTGACCGTCCAAGTCGGAAAAATATATTTTGTTAAAAGTTTCCATTGTGTTGTCACTCACACTATATATCTTATTCTTTTTACATATTACTATGGCTTAAATAATTAATATAATAATTACGCTAACAACGTCGCGGGTATATTGCTAGTTAAGTATAAAAGCTCTTATGGACCATAGGCCGAACGCTATTGAAATGACTCCTATAAGATCGACTGAAATTGTTATATAATCCAAATTATCAATAGATCTCGGTCAAATTTGATTTTTTCATGTTTATTACATTTATTAATCAGTGGTCCAAAAATAAGCTCTGTAAGGCATAGCCCCCAAATAAAGCTGCTTCCCCATTTTTATTATTAAATCAATCGAAAACAGAAACATTGCACATATGTTTTTGCAAAATATAAACGATCTACCAAATATGGTCAGTATGGTCGATATGAACTTTTTTATGTCCGGTGGTTTATACAAATTTTCTATATCGAATTAGTTGGAACTAAGATAAAGGGTCTATAAACACATGTTATTGGGTATCGTATAGTTGGTTTAGACCGACTATAATTTTCTAACGTGTATGCTTTACTTTTGGGCTTAGTGAAAATCACAAAATGTACAGGTATATACCTATGTACATATGTATGTAATAATGTTTAATTGATTGTAGATACCGTGAAAAATATTTATCGGTGCATTTAAAAATGTCAAATATTTACATTTCTACTGAAGAATTAAGCATCCGACAATATACATACATACCTACATAGGTATTGTAAAATGAAATTTATGATCTTATGAAGTTATAAAAACTTATGTGAATTTTTGAAATCTGATTTTTTCTATACAATTTCAAAACGAAAGGGCAACGCAAAAGATACAAAATTAGGTCCTTATTTTTTTTATAAAATGTTGATTTATTTACATCCAATCGATTTATTTAGTTATCAGTTTTTCTAGTCCCTTTTATTAGGTAGGGCATCTGGATGTAGCAGCTGAAATGATCCTGTTTTGTAATGACCTTAATACACGATAGCATTTTTTGTATAACTGTAAAATCATCGACCATCATCGACTTATCGTATACTATTTTATTGTTATGATTATCTTCGCTTTGAATTGATATGAGACATATTGCCCTGTTTCTTTATTTCCACCTTTTTTTCAAGACGTTTTCTTTCAAACAATATCTGCATTTGCCTGTCTGTTTGCTTTAGAATGCATGCAGCTGTCTCCCTATATCTACATACATAGGTACATACATACATATATATTTTTTTTACATACATACACAGAAATTATATGTAATGTTTAATTGTTCAGAAATGGTTTTGTAACTTTGAATTACTTTCTACCTGATATTTTTTGGGTTTTAACAATTTTATTAATATTCTTGGAATTGTTTTTGTTAATCATATCCTGCATGTACATACGTTTTCTTGTGAATCCTTTTTAAACGAAAACATTTTAAATGCCAAATAATAATTTGGGTTGTATGTCATTCTAGACAATAAAATAAAGTAGTAACGGAAAAAATGGTCCTTGATAGGTACATATGTACATACTTATGTATAAATCCGGCATATATTGAATATTTATTTGTAAAATATTATGTAAATTTTGTGGAAAATATGAGTGAAATGTCCACCTATAGACATGCATACATATGTACAACATAAAAAAGTCCTTAAAAATGTTTCCTTTAAATAAACCCGTCGGTCGGTCATTTTTTTTTCTTCATCTACAACACAAATACATAATTACATACATATGTATGTGTATGTATATTAAAACCCCCATTTGTAACAAATGAGCAATTGTCTATCTGTGCCCGACACAAGAAGAAGCAGAAGTATAGTTTTTTTTAAGTCTTCATATGCCGGCACTAAAAACATTAACAGCAATAGATACACATATTTTTTTTTGCTATAAAATGCAAAAGCAAAACAAAAAAAAAACAGTACAAAGGCAATCAACCACTGTTAGTGTTTTGTCGTCAACTGTACCCACTACGAATGAAAACGCAAACGTTCCCTGAAGTTTGTTTTGATGTTATGTTATGTTATTTATTCCTTGTCAACTTCGAAAACACCACCTCTTTGATGAGGTGAATAAAAATAGAGTATAAAGTTAACATACAGTGAGCGGGAGAGTAAAATCGAACAGAACAGATTATCTCTCAGATACACAGCAGTGTATATATTACGGTGCAACATTATAAAAATTGCTTTAAAATATGTTGCTTTAAAATTATTTATTTTTGTTTTTGTTCTCTATGCTAAATTGTCTGCACAAAAAATTACTAATACAGAAAATGCAATACTAAAATTCAATTTTACGATGTGACGACTACAGTTATTGTCATTAGTATTCGGTTTTTATGTATGAGTTATTAAAAGTAAAAATTTTAATGAAAAAAAAAAAAACAGGAATGTCAAATTTATTTATTTAATATATTTCGATATCAAAATAAACTTATTTCAGAATTCTGAATATTCCGCAAAACACACTAAAAAAACAAAACATTAAATCTTAAAAAATTCATACTATTCTTACTTCATTAATATTCGGTTTTGCAGCACATACCAACGTATTGTTTGAAAAAAAATTTTAAGAAAATAAACTAATATCATGTTGGGTAGCCCTTATTTTTTATAAAATTTTCTGATTTTATCCCATTCTTCCTGAAGCCTTTTTTTGAGAAGAAACAGGATTCTGACGAACACGGCGATCGAAGTGGTCCCATAAATTTTCTATGGGATTTATGTCAGGGGATTCGGCAGGCGTATTAATCACTTTTGGTCAATTATAAAGCAACCATTTTTATGCTTAGGATCGTTGTCCTGATACAATTTGATGAAATTCCCATTTTTTTCTGCAGATTGTTTTAAATTTTATCTCAAAATTTTTAAGTATTGGTCCTTGTTAATTTTTTTTCTTAGTTCTAAGTACCAACCGAGACACACATCTCAAGTTATCTAATATTTTGTCGGGAGCAAACAAACCTACTCTCTTAACTCCAATGAAAATATAAAACACTATACTTCGGCAAACAGCACCTCACATTCAATCTTATTAGAATAATACAACACTATAGTTCTAAGTAGTGTTTCACATTTCTCACCCTTTTTAATTTCTCGGGAAAAGAAAACACACATTTTTTTCTCGAGATTTCTTGAGAAAATAACTTATTAAAATAAAAATCTAATGCACTCTATAATGTAAACTGAAATTCATATTTTTATTATACAACAAAATAAAAAATAGTAACGTAAAAATAAATTTTTCAAGTTTTACAAAAATATATGTATACATAAAAAGGTTTATAAAAATATAATTAATTTAATAATTTTTGTGATTTAAAATAATGTTTTAAGAAACACAGCTTCCAAAGTTGAATCTCCCATCCTTGTTCTTTCTTTTGGTAACATAATCTGTTGCAATAGAAAAATTTCGCTCATTTTGCGTAGAAGTTGGTTTAATGGTCAGAAGTGCATCCAAAAGATTCTGCAAATTTGAGGTTACCTTCCCATTTGCTTCAAATATTTTAAATTCCTTTGTTAATGATTAAAATTTGTCAGCATTCGGACTTTTATATTCTTTTAAACTTTTTGTAATTGCAAAATTTATTTGTTGCTGTAGACTTGCTTCTTCTTCTCGATTTGGACACTCTTCAATATTTTCAGTTTCACCAGTTTCTTCAGTATTATCGTTATCACTGTTTTTAGTTTCAAAAATTCTAGATGATATAGATTTAGCCAATTTATATATCTCTTGTCTTGGTGCCATGTCATATTCTTTGTTACATACAATCCGGATTCTGTAGGAGCCTAATAACAGATACTAAAGTATAATTCCTCCTTTTAGATATTTCCTCCCTTATGCGTTAAGGAGGCCTCGACTTAAATTAGAGTTTAATTTTTCCAAAGTTGTAAACAAAAACCTGAGAGCTCCTTCAGCAGAAAATAGTGTAGAATCTTCTCGGCTAAGAGTTTCAATTGTAATCCGGAGTGGTTTTAATGTTGCTAATACTATTTTAGCAACCTCAACATAGTCGTCATTCCACAAACTACCCAAATTTAATTCAATCAATAAAGTTTGATTGGGCCGCTAATTCTTACAAATCTTTCTACCATAGCCTCCATCGTATTCCATTTGGTAGAACAATATAAGATTACCATTAGCTCTTTTTTCTCCTCTTCCACTACATATTTTTGTAATATAGCATTTTTAACGGGGGAGCTTTTAAACATTTTTGTGATTTTTCGAATGGATTTAATAGCTTTTTCGATTTGGGGTTGCAAATAAACATCAACGTCTTCCATAACTCCTATATCAGAATCATCATCAGAGTTATTATTTTCATTTTCTAAATTGTTAACCACAACCACTGAAGTTTGAGACAATTATGAATAACAAAATAGAAAAATAACGGAGTTTTTAAAAAAAATTGTATGACAGTGATGAATAAAGCGCTGTTTAGACACTACGATTTGCATCAATATCGAAAGGAAATTGGTGTGTGTAAACGCAAATTGCTTCAATTTGGAGATATTGATTCAATATTGGATGGATTCTGTTTTATATGAAAATCGAAGCAAAATCGTTGTGTCTACACATCGCTTAAGAAAATTAACAGATCGGCAAATTATTAAAGGTTTAAGAATTTCCCAAAATAACAAAATTTTATTAAAAAAATTCACTAAATTATAATTTTTGTATATTTTTCGAGAAATATCTAAATTTTTTCGAGAATTGTGACTTTATAATTTTCTCGAGAAAAAATTCTCGAGGAGAAACACTAGTTCTAAGGTAATCTTTTTTTATTCTATTTGTTTATATTTCATTGTCATTTTTTCATTAAGACTCAATAAAATTTGAATTTGTTCTTTATACCTTCAATAAACACCAGTCTTCCAACTCCGTTCGCAGATATACAAACCCAAACCGTAAATATTTTAGGAGCGCTTAAACATGGGGTTAACCTTGATTTTTCTTACAATGCGGCACTCTTCCATCTCAGTAAGCTTTTTTGGTTGACCAGTCTGCTTTTTAAAATAAATTCGATCCTCGTTTTTATATCTTCGGACAATGTCACCGACAGTAGTATTAGGCTTCATATTTAATATTTCAGCAATATATTTATACTTTTTGCGTTTTTCGTAATGAAAAATCACTAATTTTCTCTGCTCCAACGAAGTATTTTTGCCGTTACGCCCCACTGCGATTTGTATTTAAAAAAAAATTGACAATGACAATGCTTCTTCAGCGAAATTTGTTTGTTTGACCTTGATTAACGTGGGATTCCCCATTTTGTAAATAATTTATTTGAATTTGGATATTTACAGGGTTGCATTTTATAGTAAACAAAAAACTGAATATCAGTTTTTGATATTTTTTAAATAAATTCTTTCACTATTAAAAAACAATACACTGTCCAAAACGAGATCTAAATATATACATATATACCTATTAATGTAAAAAATAAACATTAAATAGAACGCATATTCATTGAAAATTTTTGGATTTTAAAAACTCTTACATAAAAACCGAATATTAATGCCAGTCACCGTATATTGACGTTGGGTTAGCGCAAATTTCAATTAAATATTTTTTTCTATACAAAATTTTGTCTTATGGCCCTTTTTGTAATAACAATGTTTTCTTTAATTTTTGCTAATTAGGATTCGTCAGGGCCAACTCTGGACTTTTACATTTCGGATTCGCTGCAGGATATGTTGGATATTGATATCCGGAGTGAAGTTGCTAACGTGGTTGGAAGCATGAATGATTATGACACCTGTTTGGGAGACCTTCCTTCGTCAATTGAACATTGCCCAGATGCACTGTCGTTATTAAATGGCAACGGTGGTTCGAGCAAAGATTGTCATGTGAATAGCAGTTGGAGTACATCGTCGGCGTTTGGTCTAGGATCATCGAATTCATCATCGTCTTGGTTTGGAGCCAACAATGACTTTCTGGCAGATGTTGGGGCTTGTGTCAATCCCATTTCGGTGATGCCGCTTATATCCTCGTCTTTGTTGCACATGTCTCCTAAAACAAATCTTAATGCAAATATCCTGCGCACGAATTCACCACCACCACCCTCACCAAATGTCAATGACACCAAATCGCATTTGACATTTTCACCGGCTCATATCAAGGTCAGTGCGAATTCAATACGCAATGAACAGCTAACATCTCATATACCAAAGCAGATAGTACCGATTTCTTCGGCGGTGACATCGGCCACAACTGCACCGGCGACATTAGCAACAAATTCAGCTTTGCAGCGCAAAAATGCTGCCGTTGAGGCAATTCGAAAAGATCTAGGAGCAGATTTACGCAAAGTTATACCCATTTCGGCGACGAGCGACAATATTAGCTTTAAGGCCAGCTCAATTGCATCTAGCAGCAATATTAGCAGCAACAGCAATGGAAGCAGCTGCAATAAAATAACTACTAACACCAAAACCATTAATACATTTTCCAATTCTTCTACTGTCCATCAGAACAACAACAGCAATAACAGCGTGTTATTTAATGGCGGATCTACATCGTCAAGTACTATTAAGCTGGGTCCCGGTATCGGTGGTTTGACTTTTGCCAACAACATCACTTACAACAAATTGAAACAGCAATCAACTACCAAATCACAAACAGGATCAGCAACAATCACCTCGAACGGCACAATTATGCTAAAGCGTGACCGCGATTCTAGTCCTCAACAAAACATAACCACCATCAATAATAGCACGGGTCAACATGTTACCAAAGTATTGTCCCGTAATTCTGTGCAGACATCATCTAATTTCACACCCAAATCCATTGCATCTTCAGCGCATACATCGTATGCGTTGCAACATCAAAATATAGGCGGAACAACTATTACGTCCTCCAACATTATTAACAGCGGCAGTACAGGCGGACACCAAAGCTCATCACCACTTACCACCACCATTAACGGAAGTATAGGCGTTTTTAGTGCGGCTGGCTTGTCTTCCCTTAGTAGCAATCCTATCGGCAGTAACAATGCAAATATTAATGCTGTGAAACCGCTGCAGCAGAAAATTAAAGTTGCTCCCGTCGAATCGGAATTTCCTAAGCCAGCCTATTCGTATTCCTGCCTGATTGCAATGGCCCTTAAAAACTCGAGACGAGGCTCATTACCAGTCTCGGAAATATATAGTTTCATGTGCGAACACTTTCCCTACTTCAAGACTGCACCAAGTGGATGGAAGAACAGCGTTAGGCATAATCTTTCTCTAAACAAATGTTTCGAGAAAATTGAAAAGCCGCCCACAAACGGAAATCAACGCAAAGGTTGTCTTTGGGCTATGAACCCTGAACGTATTACAAAAATGGACGAAGAAGTGCAGAAGTGGTCACGCAAAGACCCAATGGCCATACGCAATGCTATGGTGTGTCCCGATCACCTAGAAGCTCTTGAACGTGGTGAAATGAAGCATGGCAGCAGCGGAGATTCCGATACCGAAATGGATAGTCAATCGGAAATCGAGGAAGCTTCGGATATGGAAGAACAAGAATTAGATGAAACTCTAGTCGACAATATGCTAGTAGAAGAGGATGTAGAAGACGACATGATCCAT
Source organism: Cordilura impudica (assembly GCA_963682025.1). Taxonomy (NCBI): domain Eukaryota; kingdom Metazoa; phylum Arthropoda; class Insecta; order Diptera; family Scathophagidae; genus Cordilura; species Cordilura impudica. The sequence continues at coordinate 2,807,382 of OY821517.1, read as the reverse complement.
GTTGCAGCCACTCAAGCCGATGAAATTCATCAAACGGACACAGAAGATGACAGCTGCGGAATTGTTAATAGAAAAATACAGCTAAGAACAACAACAACAACGGCGTCCTCACCTCTGACAATAGGATCAAACACAACAGCCAATAATCCTGCCTCATGTATAACAACGAACTTGCATCGAGACTTTGACATTGAAGTAAGTTAAATAGAAAAAATCAATGTATAAGTATTATGGGTGGTAAATTGTAGGGGGGGGGGCGAAAAAATCGATTCTGGTACTATGGGCCATAACAAGTATATTTGCCCAAGGAACCATATCTCTAAAATCATTTTCGAGCCTGCCAAAATTTCGATGAAGATATTTTCATGATATTTTCATTAAAATTCACATCATTCAAATATAAAAAAATTATTGAAAATATGTATACCGGGGGTTTTTTGGGTCGGGAAATCCATTTTTCACATTTATTTTTCATTTTTAACAGACGCCAGGGGGCGTTTTCGTGCATTTGTGTTGATTTTTTTCACCTCTTTGGGAAAAATTTACGAAATTATTGCACAAATCGACGAATCTTTGACTTTCCCATATTTAAAATAACCCAAAATATTCAGCGCTGAAAATTATGTGGGGTACCCATATACGACCTATATCGATTTCATTCAATTAAGGTAATAAAAATCGTTTTTTTTATTTACTCTTTGTATGAACAAATATAAAAAACTAAATAGGTTTAAAAACAAAAATAAATGTGAAAAATGGATTTCCGCACCGAAAAAACCCCTGGTTTACACATTTTCAATAATTTATTTTTACATTTGAAGGAGTATTATGGAAAATATCATGAAAATATCTTCATCGAAATTTTGGCATGCTTGAAAATGATTTTAGAGGTATGGTTCCTTGCGCAAATATACTTGTTATGGCCCATAGTACCAGAATCGCGATGAACCCATAGAGTAAAAATAATTGACCCACCCTAATAAGTATGTATATATGTATGTATAATTAACTGGTGGATTTATTTCTTAATCTTCATCTATTGTATTTGAACAGGTCGAAGACATTTATGATGCTATTGATATCGATGATGACAAAGAAGCCGTTAGAATGGCCATAAGTCAATCAGATATAATTGAATTAAGCCCTGCCGATTACAACATTTCAGCTGAAAATCATCAGTCACCCAAACGAGCTCGCCTAAATGTCAACTATTCAATAGGGCCATTGGGCGAAGCCGACAAACAATTTCAAAAGCACCAGCAGCAGCAGCATCACCAGCCACAACAGCATCCACATACACAAACACATCAACTGCAAATTCAGAATATTAAGAAAATTGTTAAAGTTCATAATGTTCATGATCTACAGCAGTTACAACAACAATTGCAACAACAGCAAATCGTTTTGCAAACAATAACGACAAATAACCTAACCAATCAACAACTTCATCAAGCCACTCTGAACGAACAAAATCAGAATCGACGCAAAATGCAATTAGTAAATCGAATTTCTTAAATTGTCGATACACTTTCTGGCCAACAGAGCAAATATTCGCTAATCCATCTCTCTCACTCTCTTTAATTGGGATTCCGAAAAATTTCAGTTTCTGATCATTTTCCAGGATACAACAAATCCTGCTCCTTCCTTAACATATAATTTTCAGAAGTTTATTTTTACACAACATACGCTTAATTAATTTAACCTTTAAGTAATTTTTTTTTTCTTTCATATGTAATTTAATTAAAGATTAGGAAATCTTATTTATTCATATGTATTTTTATAAGAATTTTAAATGTTTAAAGTGCATATAACTTGCTACTTTTTTTTCTTTCTTATATGTCAACTTATACAGAATGTACTTATGTGCATATATGTATGTAAAAAAAAAAAACTTGTGAATTTGTCAAAAGTTTTTTCCGAAAAGAAGGTCGGTGGGTCGGTCTCTTTACGCAAGCATGAAATGAACAAATTTGTATTTCGTTACTTTGCTATTTTCCCCCCGTTTATATTGATTGGCCTTTATATAATATTTCTGTAAAATAATTGTATAATGTATAATAACGGAAACTATGTTTTTATACTTTTTTCTCTCTTTTTTTTTTTTTTTTTTTTTTTTTTTTTATATATTGATGAAGATAGATTTTTTTTTTTATTTTTTATTTTTGTTTTGATATCAATTTTGATTCAAGTCATTTATATTTTATTATAAATTAAAGATTTAAGTTTTATGTACGCCCTCTTATCATTCTTAAATATTAATTCACAAGGTACATAATTACGAATTTAAGATAGCCCTATATAAATTAATTCCACGAATTTCGTTCGTGTTCGTTTAAAACTTAAAATTATCAATCCCACTGAAAATGTTTGTTGCCTCAGTAGTTTTGTTTCATTTAAAATAAATATTCTGTATTGAAAATAGAGTATAGTATACATACATACAAACAAATACAATAAACAAAATTGAAAATATGTTTCCTTTTTCAAAATCACTGACAATTTAAACTTTTGCAATAAAAGTTTATGATTTTTTTACGTTTTAGTTTAATATGATTACATACGTACGTTTAGAAGTGTATTGATCTCAATATATATGTATATGATTTTTGTTTTCTTATTTCTTCGTAATTATAGTTTTACTCATTCAAATAAAAAAATAAAAATAAAATATGTATACAAATTAATTTCTCGTCAGATTTAAGTCATCTTAAGTAAAAAATTAAAAAAAAAAAAACATATTACTATTCCAGTTATAATACATATGAATACAAACACATTCCTTTTGTTCTTGATTTTGTATTAATTAACCCAAAATGATGGTCAACTGTGTAAGTCGATTCGAAAAAGAATTATTCCAATTCTCTGTTTATAAATTATAATATTTGACCTTTTTGTTAATTCATTTGCGTTTTTAAAATTATGACGTTTTTTTTTTTTTTTTTGCTATTTCTTTTCGAATCGATATACACATAAACAGTATCCCAGTCAACCAACCGTACCCCCTCTATATATGTATATGAATGTCATCCAGTTCTAACTAGCATTTTTCAAAAAAAAAAAAAATCTTGTAACCATTTCAGTATTTGATTTGAGCATACTTTAACCGAGACTAAAGAAACTTGTAAAGTTAATACGGTACAGAAATATCAATCATCATACATGTCAATTCACTAAAATTGTTGTCGGAAAAAGCAAAAAAAAAATAAAAAATAATAATAATATATTTAAGCTGAATTCAGACAGTTTCAAATGCATGTTTCAGTAATTTTTGAATATAAACAAACAACATTTACAACATTTTGATCAACAACATGCTATAGAGTACAAAAACTAAACGAATATTATGCATTTTATATATTTTTAAAATTTAAATTAGTCGCTACATATATAAAAAGTAAATTAATCCTAATTTTTTTTTATAAATCTGTACATATACTATTACAATAAATATAAAATAAAATAAAAAAAGATGAAAAAAAAAACTTAAACAAAATAAAACGTTGCATATTTATTTTTATGAAAATCATTGTGTACATTAAAATTTTTTCATTTACATACAAACATTTAATTTTAATAGTATATTTACCAAAAAGATTTGTAGTCTCGTCTATTCTTTAAGGTCTATTTGTTTGTTTTTGGACGGCTTAGTACTATATTTCGTATGGCAATTTTTACAATTCAATAGTTATATACAAATTTGTCCATATATTTCAAATACATCGAGATTTTTTTTTTTTTTTAATTTTAAAAATAGTGCTTAAAATATTAACTGTGTTTCTGGTTCTGTTGATAATTTTTAATGCTTTTTTTTTTCATAATTATAAAATCACATGTTAATGAAATATTTTCTTGATCTTTTCTTCCAATAAAACTTTTACTAAGATTAAAAGATTTTTATTGGTCATGAGCGTATATCGTCACCTCAAATGCAAAACAACGTATAAAAAAGTCAAAATCGAGTTTTTGAATGATTATGAACTATTTGTCTACGAAATTTTATACTTCTGTTTCTAAAATTATGATTTTATAACCAAAATTCCCAAAAAAAAGTGATTTTCGTAAAGCAATAAAACGTATAATCACACATGTTTGTACACTCCAGTTCATTTAAATAACAACAGCAAAAAATTTATATATTACAGCAAATTTTTGATCAACCAAGCAAAATAAAAAGATGGAATTATTTTTTTTAATGTTCTAGTAATTTACATATTTATTATGTTTGGAAAAAAAAAACTGCTGGAAAACAGAAAACAATAATCTAACCCATAAAAACAAAGTTTTTGTTAAAACTCTTTCGTTATGCATATCAGTTTTGAATATCTCCGTGACAGTGCCTGATTATTTTAAAATTAATCTTTGGTGACAAGTCTATGGGCCAAGTTTCAGATTGATTGGATGAGGGGAAATGGGGTTTAACTCACTCCGTGACTATGTGTGACTGTATGTGACTATTTTAAAATTAATCTTTGGCCACGACAAGTCTATGGACAAAGTTTCAAATCGATCGGATAAGGGGAAATGAGGTTTAAATAAAATTAATCTTTGGCCACAAGTCTGGACAAATTTTCATATCGATCGGATGAGGGGAAGTGAGGTTTTAATCTCTCCGTCACTGTGCGTGACTATGTCAAAGTTAATCCTTTTTCACAGCAAGTGTATGGACCAAGTTTCAGATCGATCGGATGGGGGAGATGACATTTAGATCACTCCGTGACTGTGCGCGACTACCCCAAAATTAATCTGCAGTCACAATAAGACTATGAGCCAAGTTTCAGATCAATTGTATAAGGGGGAATGGGGTTGCCCCACGACAGACAGACAGTATGAGTTAAAAGAGTGCTTTATAACCTGCAATATGCGACTTGGAATGGAGTCGTAGAGAGATTTAAGATAATCTACAGAAATCTCGTCCCAAGCGGTCTCGATGGCATTGTTCAACGATGGAACATCTTCATATTGTTTACCTCCTTCATAAACTTTCCGTGAAAGCCATCCCCACACGTTTTCCACTATCTTTAAGTCTGGTGAGTAAGGTGGCCAGTCCATCAGGGTAACATTTTGGTCACTCATCCAGGCTTGTACTGCTCAGGCATTGAGTATCGGAGCGTTATTGTATTGGAAAATCCAACGCAAAGGTCCAAAAATGTTACTGCATACCGGAAAAGCTCCCTCCAAAATGTTTTTGTATTGTTCTGCGTTCAGTTTTGTCTGTCGTTTTAAATTGTAGTTTAATCCCGCCATATATGATATGGCACCCCATACCATAATTCCACCAATGCGACTGTGTCGACGGCTTAATATTACTTCCTTTTTTCTCAGCTCATCGTAATAAAAGTTATACCCGTCAGGACCATCCAGGTTAGAATTGTTTTCGTCGAAAAAACAACCACTTCATGTGAACTTCAGAAAAATCCAATCGTTTTTCTTTGTGAATAGGTTTTAATACCGGTTTTTTTAAAGTTTCATTCTCTGGATATGCGGAGCATCCACAATCAAGCATCGAACAGTCGAAATACTAGCAGAAACTTAATTTTTGGTATGGAATCACAGGAATCAGATGCAATTCTTAAAATTGCTCGCTTGTCTGTTGGCGATAAGATTCTGATTCTGATTTTTGATGTAATTGAACCCAACACGAGCACTTCCGATTTTCTCTCCAATTTTTCTAAAGGGTAACTTTTGTTCAAAATAGGCTTAAATTTTTCCTCTTTTTTCTGATGTTAATGGCTTTCCTCGTCCCATTTTAAAAGAGTTTTTATCTTATGAGGTGCAATTTATCAAACTAACACTGAACAATCTGCTTAACACATTCGCTCAAAAATATCAGAAACCAGCAATTGTTGTTATTCGTATGAACTATTTTAAAATCAATTTCTTTTTGCCATTTGGGTAGACTTTTTACTTATTGAAAAAAAAAACAACAACAATGCAATTTAAAAAAAGAAAAATTTTTTTTTTACATTTTATAATTTGTTCTCTTCGTGTAACAAGATAAAAACAAAATTCAAAAATATTACAGAAGAAAAAAATATAGCAACAACAAAACCACTTGCGAAATCGACGTCACAGCTTATTTCGTGTGTTTGAATTAACCGTTATATGAGAGTTATATATGACTTCAATTGACCATAATGTTTTGTACCTGCTTAATGTGCTATGAGAAATTATATCAGTTATATTAGTTATATCAGTTATTTTGGTGGCTATCAGGATGGGTCGACGCCCTTCAATTGAAATGCGTGAAATCGTGATTAAACACTTTAAAGAGTGCAAAACCCAAAAGGAAGTCTCTGAAATTGTTGGTTTGAGCCCTTCAACAGTCCAATATATTATACAGCGCTTCATACGCGAGAAACGCATTGCAGATAAGGGCAGAAATGCTCCTAATAAGATATTTAATGAAGCTGATGAAAGGTGGATTATAAGAAAAGTTAAGCAAGATCCAAAAAGAAGTACACCCTATATAGCTGCAGAAGCGGAAAAAAAGCAACTCTGAGACCATCCACAGAATTCTTCGGAATAATGATTTTCACGGTCGAACGGCTCGAAATAATCCTTTTATAAGCGCAAAGAATAAAAAGGTTAGAATACAGTTCGCAACGGAGTACCTTGGAAAGCCAGACTCGTTCTGGGGTACCGTTATTTTCTCTGATGAGAGTAACGGAAAGGTTTGCGTGTGGAGGAAATCAAATACGGAGTTCCAACCTCAAAATTAACGTGGTACTGTAAAGCATGACGCTGGTCATGTGATGGTTTGTGGGTGCATATCGGCATCAGAAGTTGGAAGTTTGCACTTTATTGAAGGGATTATGGACATAATCCATTACCTAAATATTTTGAAGGCAGATTTACTTCAGAGTGCGGAAAAATTGGGCATAAGAGAGAATTTCAGCTTCTATCAAGACAACGACCCAAAGCATAAGTCGGGTGTACTCCAAACATGGTTGATTTGGAATTGTCCACATGCGCTCCAAACGCCACCCCAATCACCAGACATTAATGTAATTGAAAATTTATGGCATCTGCTTGAAACAAAAATCAGACTATAACATATCCAACGTAAAAGACCTAAGAGGCCCTAAAAACTGAATGGTATTAGATTTCCCCGGATTACACGAAAAAATTGGTTTCTTCGATGAATTCTCGTTTAAGAAGTGTGATAAAGCAAACATTTTGATTTCGTATGAATTTTTGTTTTTGTTATATTTTTCTTTTTTTGAAACATTTTTCAAATAAAATGCAAAAAAATTTTTGTTAAATTGCATTGTTATTGTTTTTTCCCATAAGAAGTAAAAATATTGTCTCTAACGAAATAAGCTTTGAGTCACTGTACGTAACGGGACTTTTTTATTCTTCTTTTGGACATTTTCTTGAACCATACAAATCGGTTGTTGTTACTTTTCTCGAAATATACATTTTTAGCAATGACTAACACTGTTGTTATTTAAATGAACAAGAACGTATAATGCTGCCTACACACGAGGCAACCAGTTGAAGCAATGGTTGTATCAACAATGATATACACGTAGCAACGGTTGCCTCAATTAGCCAGAAATATCAAAAAGTTTTGATATTTTTCGTTGGTTGAGGCAACCGTTGCTACGTGTATATCATTGTTGATACAACCATTGCTTCAACCGGTTGCCTCGTCTGTAGGCAGCATAAGAAATAACTTAAATAGTATTTTATTTAATTTTTTAGTAACAAAATACTGATTTTTTTCTTATAATTTATGAGTGTTTATTTCGATTACCGTTAACAAAGTAAAGGGTGTGTCAAAAAAACAAAAATTTTTACAAAACTTATACTGGGTCCAACGAATTATTATTTTTTGAATCACGGTATTTTTTAAAAATATGTTAGATATTATATTTATTCAAATTATATATTTTCAATTTTCATTTCAATCATTCGTTTTCAAATAATAGTATTAAGAGATTTGGATATGTTGGCTAAATATCATGCAATGAGGGTAAAAGTAATTCTATTTTCTGTGGTTTTCTAGAATAACCGCGTATGTCATAAAATCAAAATGTTCAGGGGAGCCAAAAAACGTTATATTTGAAATTATGGGCTCGATATAAAGGTTTTAGAACATTTTATTTAACAGTCTTGCAGATATGGGCAATAAATACTTTATATAAAATTTTGAGTCAAAAATAATAAAACCACTTATGTCGACAAACGTTGTTTTCTTTGAAAAAGGAAACTGCCAATGCAATCACACATGTAGACATAAGTTGTTGTTCCTTGAAAAATGGATTTTTTGTTCGTCAACAAAAAGTTAACAGGACTTAGGATGAGAACATAACAACGTATCAAGAATAATAGTGACAAAAAATAACAAAAATAAACACAAAAGTTTTTATAAGTGGTTATAAACTGAAAAATAATCCAAATTTTTTTTTTTTATTTTGTATTTTTTTTTTTATTAATAACAACGTATGTCGCTATGTGTCGTTTTCCGAGAAAATAATTTGTCAGTGATCAAACGTAGGTCGACATACGTCGTTAGTGCTGCAAATTAATTTAATAAACATTTAAGTTACGTCGTTATTTAAAGAAAAAACTCAGAAATGTCAAATTTTTTTTTTTAATTTAACACATGTAAAGAGCGTTAAAAATTAATATATTTGGCATCATTAACTCAAAACTGACAAAAATGGACATACGCGGTTATTCCAGAAAACCACAGTCTTATCTATTTCTTTTAATATTTCTCTTAAAGTGACAAGAGTCAGATCGGTTACAAATTAAAGGTTTTTCGAAGACCTATTAAACAGATTTAGTTCTCTTCTTATTGAGTTTTGAACTTCAGTACTACTGGATTCTTACTTTTAATGTCACCAAAGTTCCCCTAAAACCAATAATTTTTACCGGTGATAATTTTTTTTTAAGCTGGCTGGCAATCTTCAGAAGAGGATATGTGGATGATAAGCACTAGAGAGAAAACCAATTATGTTTCATAACCTCATTTATGGATAAAATCGATTTCCGAGACTGTACCGATTTGCAAAAAACACCATTTTTGGCCATAATTAATATTTCGCTTTAAGAGTTGAAAAATCGAGAAAAAAAAGTTTGGTAAAACGCTCTGCTGTTCGAAAAGTAAACAAAGAAGTATATTTTAAAAGATTCATTGATTAAATGAATATCAATGGACTTTATAAATATGAAAACACAAAATTTTTTTGTCGCATTTTTCCGTAAATTTTTCCGCATTGTTCTGCTAATATACTCATTCGTGCTTCATGCGCTTGGATCCGCGTTCGTTGGCAACATTGTCGGTAGCAATAAATTCCAATTGATAGCCAAAATCAAATTCAAGTTCCTTTTGCTATATTAAAAAAAAAGAAACAAAAAGAAATATTAAAATATTGATGTACATATGAGTACGTATTTTTTTAAATTGTAGTATTTTAAAAAAATATTTATTTATTATTTATCTACATACATATATTTAAGAAAATAATGATTATTTTTCTTGTTTTATATCCGAATAAACAATATAATCCCATAAAGAAGATTAAAAAATAAATCAAGTTATTCAAAACTATACACACCTCTCCTCAAGGAGCGACAGGTTTTGCTGAATTGGACCTCACAAAACTCCATGTAGAGTTGTTCTTAATCATCCCCAGATTCCAAAATTTCAAACCCCAAAATCGTACCAGCTTCGCTTTTCGAGAAATACATATATATATATGTCTATATATTTGTTCTGCAAAAATGATCATAAACTGAATCATTTTTCACTTTAATTCGAATTTCAAATGGATTCACAATATGCACAACCATTACTCATCGATTAAATTAGTCACTCGTACCACTTTTAGCGCAACCTAGAGCCAACGATGTGGACGTAGTTGTTATTTGGCTCCATTTTTATCGTTTTTTTTTGTATTTTTTTTATAACCTATAATTTTTTTTTTCATTTCATTTTTTATAATTTTTTTTTAAGTTATAATTTTTTTTTCATTTCTTTTTTTATAATTTTTTTGTATTTTTTTATAATTTTTTTTCATTTCTTTTTTTATAATTTTTTTTGAAGATTTTAATTATGTGTTCACTAACGAGAATTCAATAACTGCCTTGAGGAGGTTGGTATCATATAATTCATTTTCGAGTGAATTTATCTTATAGCGTTTTTCTAATTTCTCAAATTTTACATAATCATGACGTAAGTCTCCATAAGTTTTTTATCTCAAGAAGCTGTCTGAATTATCTGCATGGGAGCTAGTGCTGGCAGCACTGGTTGCAGCATTGCTAGCTTCTTCCTTTTCCTTATAACTTTTTCTTAGATCATTGAGGCTAACAAAGCAGTATGGACAAGGATACATCGCTGTAGCAGTTTGCTGTCCGTTGATAATTAGTAGCAATTTAAAATCGCAAACAAATTTAAAAGAAATGTCATTTATCTTTGTCAGATCAAACAAGAGTTTCACGTTATCGTACGTTTCTTTTATTTTTGGAACTATGCACAGCAGCACGATACGCTTAACGCTCATTAACTTGGCTTTTTTCCTAGACTACCACCCTCTGAATATTTACATCTTTTAGTTGACATTTTGTCATTCTCAACATCAGGGTCGTTGATATTGCGATCCAGTTCCGCAGAATAATTCTCTTGAAATATTAACATGGATATTTAAAAAAAACCCTGGCCACCATCTGCCATTATTTTGACGCAAGTAGTCCCTTCAAACTCCCTTTCTATTATTACATCCTCGATAATTTCTTCCGCATTTGCAAAGACTACTGGTCTCATACATTGTTTCCCACCGTCACATTCAAATGAATTTTTAGCTCTATGATAGACGTCTTCAAGGAGTTTTGATTGTTCGACCATGTGTTCCCGGTAATGAGCCGGGACAGAATTTTTTCCACCATGTGCTCTCAGGAAGCTGGTAACTTTGTTCATTTTATTTTCCAACGTTAGCCCGAAAATTGTCCAAACTAACTTCAGTAAATTTCATATTTTCTCTTATTGAAGAATTAAAAACTACTCTCATTTTGGACCCTTTTGTACTTAACTCAACCTGTTCATTCTCAATATGACGGCTTGTACCGTCTTTAGCTTTAATCTTTTCTCTGATAACATTAGATGCAACTTGCTCTTTAGCAACACCTGGAAGTTTTTCAACAATCTTAGAGATATTGTTTTGAGGATTCTTACATTTATGATTTATCCCCTTGCCAATCTCTTGATGGCATTCGATACATCGCTGTATGGAAGTCCTTTTTTAGGTTCCTTATCTTTCTTTGGAAGTTTTACAACGTTTGTCGCACCATAACGCGAACCTTTGTGCGAATTAATTTCATTATTCAAATTACGTCTGTTTGGAGCTATTGGTTTTTGATGACCAACATATCTACCTGTTAGGCATATGTAACAGTTACATACATCAGGAGTTGTATGAGTACTTTTTTGCAAAATTAAACTTTCGTAATCAGGCATATTTTGGATTGGCCGTTTGAAATATTCTTATCTGCGTCAAACATAGTCAGATAACAAGTTTTGCAAATGCTTACAGGAAATTTTTCATTTTGTATATCATAATTGATATTGATGAATTTTTTTATCAAACCCTCAATTTTTGTAGTAATGAGGAATTATTACCAATTGCTTTCCCGAAGAGAATTTTCTGAAATTCGAATTAAAGTGAAAAATGATTCAGTTTATGATCATTTTTGCAGAACAAATATATAAACATATACATATATATATATATATGTATTTCTCGAAAAGCGAAGCAGGTACGATTTTGGGGTTTGAAATTTTGGAATCTGGGGATGATTAAGAACAACTCTACATGGAGTTTTGTCAGGTCCAATTCAGCAAAACCTGTCGCTCCTTGAGGAGAGGTGTGTATAGATGTATAGATAGATGGCTGCAGTAGTTTAGAAAAATGTACTTTGGTGATAAGTCGTAACTTTATAAAGCATATGTTTTAATTTTTACACCGCCATCTGTGAACATGGGAAAATTGGGCACTGTTATGTAACTCAATACTTTCATTTAAAAGGTCTCTGTCCAACCAATATTAAAGCCGAGCTGGATTCTACTCTGGGGGAGTCTTCTCCTTTGTTTACGATTTTAAAATATGCGGTGGCAGAGTTTAAACGAGGCCCACGAGCTGCCAAGGCGAACACCGTAGCGTTCGACAATTGAGATGGCTACGCCAAAAGCGGTTAACCCAGCTATATCACATCACACTGCAAGTTCCAAAATCTCAATACACTCACATTTTTTACTAATAACGGGTGATTTTTTAAGAGCTTGATAACTTTTTTTAAAAAAAAAACGCATAAAATTTGCAAAATCTCATCGGTTCTTTATTTGAAACGTTAGATTGGTCCATGACATTTACTTTTTGAAGATAATTTCATTTAAATGTTGACCGCGGCTGCGTCTTAGGTGGTCCATTCGGAAAGTCCAATTTTGGGCAACTTTTTCGAGCATTTCGGCCGGAATAGCCCGAATTTCTTCGGAAATGTTGTCTTCCAAAGCTGGAATAGTTGCTGGCTTATTTCTGTAGACTTTAGACTTGACGTAGCCCCACAAAAAATAGTCTAAAGGCGTCAAATCGCATGATCTTGGTGGCCAACTTACCGGTCCATTTCTTGAGATGAATTGTTCTCCGAAGTTTTCCCTCAAAATGGCCATAGAATCGCGAGCTGTGTGGCATGTAGCGCCATCTTGTTGAAACAACATGTCAACCAAGTTCAGTTCTTCCATTTTTGGCAACAAAAAGTTTGTTAGCATCGAACGATAGCGATCGCCATTCACCGTAACGTTGCGTCCAACAGCATCTTTGAAAAAATACGGTCCAATGATTCCACCAGCGTACAAACCACACCAAACAGTGCATTTTTCGGGATGCATGGGCAGTTCTTGAACGGCTTCTGGTTGCTCTTCACTCCAAATACGGCAATTTTGCTTATTTACGAAGCCATTCAACCAGAAATGAGCCTCATCGCTGAACAAAATTTGTCGATAAAAAAGCGGATTTTCTGCCAACTTTTCTAGGGCCCATTCACTGAAAATTAGACGTTGTGGCAGATCGTTCGGCTTCAGTTCTTGCACGAGCTGTATTTTATACGGTTTTACACCAAGATCTTTGCGTAAAATCTTCCATGTGGTCGAATAACACAAACCCAATTGCTGCGAACGGCGACGAATCGACATTTCAGGGTCTTCAGTAACACTCTCAGAAACAGACGCAATATTCTCTTCTGTACGCACTGTACGCATTCGTGTGGTTGGTTTAATGTCCAATAAAGTAAACTGAGTGCGAAACTTGGTCACAATCGCATTAATTGTTTGCTCACTTGGTCGATTATGTAGACCATAAATCGGACGTAAAGCGCGAAACACATTTCGAACCGAACACTGATTTTGGTAATAAAATTCAATGATTTGCAAGCGTTGCTCGTTAGTAAGTCTATTCATGATGAAATGTCAAAGCATACTGAGCATCTTTCTCTTTGACACCATGTCTGAAATCCCACGTGATCTGTCAAATACTAATGCATGAAAATCCTAACCTCAAAAAAATCACCCGTTACACACACATTTTCCGCAGTGGTCACACTAATGGCATCAAATATTTCGTGCGAGTAGTGGCTGACACTAACGATGATTAATGTTACCCTGTTATAAATTTAATGCAAATTTACTGTATTCTGCAAAATTGTAATTAAAGTTTTAACTTGTTAAATCTATAATTATGATTTATTTCTTCAAATGCGCATATAAAAACGCAATTTTTTTAAATATTATTAACTATTATTAAAATAATACTAATAATAATAAATGTAAACATTTTCCCTTAAACATGTGCCTGTATAATAAACTCGGTAACTCTATTTAAAATAAAATAAGAGAGAGAAGTAAACAAATTTTTTCAAGTTTACGCTTCGACAACATTTTAAAAATGAGATTGCAGTCAGATGTGTGAGCATAAAAGTTAATAGCGATGGATTCGACTAATTCGAACAATTTTTCGTTGATAATACGTACACAACGATTTTACAATTGCAGTGTGATGTGAGATAGGGGGGTAAGAAAATACACAAAATGGTATTGGATGATCATCGGCTGAGCTAGCTGAAATGATAGGCATGTCAAAATGTGCTATACTACATGGAATGAAAAGTACTTGGCCTCACATAGAGATGGAGTGACAAGTGACAATTTTTACTGTTTATTCAGTGGGGCGAACTGGGCGAAAAAAAAATTGTGTAAAATTTTTTAATAAGAAAAAAAAAAAAGTTACCGTTATAAAAATACTGCTGCTTTTTAAAAATGGAAAAAATGGATTGCAAAGAGTTTCGTATTTTGAATAAACATTGATTTTTGGTGGGAAAAAATACTGTCCAAGCCAAAGAATGGATTGATAAACATTATGGTGAATCTTCGCCGCCATATTCTATGGTTAAAAGGTGATATTCCAAATTTAAATGGGGTCGCACGAGCACAAATGATGTAGATTGTCCAGGTCGCCCAAATGAGGCAGTTACCGAAGAAAACGTACGAAAAGTGCATCGGGTTATATTGGACGATCGAAAGATTAAAGAGAGTAAGATTCGGCATATAATACATAACATTTAAATATGAAAACGCTTTCTGCTCGATGGGTGCCGCGATTTTTAACAGCTGAACAAAAACTGAAACGTGTTCATAATTCAAAGTATGCTTTCGAGATGTTTGAAGTAAATTCAACTGAGTTGTTTCGTCGATTTTAACAATGGATAAGACGTGGTTTTATTATTTAATGCCGGAGTCCAGTAAACATTCTGCGGAGTGGTTACAAGCGTGCGAAAACCGACCAAAGTGGCCAAAGACTCAACAATCGGCTGGAAAGGGAATGGTCAGTGTCTTTTAGGGATACAACAATAACTGCCCAGTACTATATTGAGTTATTGCACAAATTGGTTGAATAAATCAAGAAAAAACGACCCCACTTAAAGAAGAAAAAAATCTTGTACCATAATGGCAATGCACCGGTGCATTTATCTGTTTTGGCTTCAAAAAAATTGCTAATCTTTACATTACGAATTGCTTCTCCTCCCCCCGTCTTCACCAGATCTGGCCCCCAGCGATTATTATTTGTTTCCAAACTTGAAAAGATGGCTCCAGGGAAAGAGATTTTCCAAAAATGAAGAAGTCATATCAGAGACGGAAGCCTATTTTAAAGAGTTCAACAAATCGGATTTTTTCAAGTATATCAAGATGTTAGAGGATCGGTGGAAGAAGCGCATTTCATTTAACGGAATAAAAAAGAATAAAAAAACCAAAAAAACTGGTTTTTCATTGTTAGACAACGGAGTTTTCACTCCATGTAGAACATCGCATTTTGGCCGAAAATTTGAAGATGAGAAAGCTATCCGAAATATGGGCAGCCCGTTTGTTCACCGCAATAGAGCCGAGTTTTTGAGTCATGGATGGGACATGGATCCAGCACTGCACACCTGAGACAAAGAAATAGTTAAAACAGTGGACTAAATTGGGAGGATCGTGTCCAAAGAAGGCGAAAACAGTTCCATATGCAGGCAAGGGTATGGCGTCTGTTTTAGGGATGCGCGTGGGAAAATTTTTAATGATTATCTTGAAAAAGTAAAAACAATCAACGGCGAGTATTATACTAACTTATTGCAGCGTTTAAGTGGTGTTTCATCAAGACAATGCACGAGTTCACATATTAACTTTGCCATGGCCAAAATCCATGAAATTTAAGTTCGAATTGCTTCATCACGCACCTCATTCGAAAGATTTAGCTCCCTCGGATTATTTGCTATTTCCAAACTTGAAAAAATGGCTCGATGGTAAAAGCTTTGCCAACAATGAAGAGGTACAGTCTGTGGTTGATGGCTATTTTAAGGAACTAGACAGTTCTTACTATAAACAGGGTATCGAACCTATTGAATATCGCTGTGAAATGTATATCGAGCTAAAAAGAGATTATGTTGAGAAATAAAGAAAATTTTTGACAAATTTGATGTGTTTTCTTTGTCAGGTTGGGATGTTCAGGGACAGCCCTCGTAGCATAGCAAAGTCGATATGAGCTGAACTCTCGCTTCTAAAAAATGTTCTTCCAAACAATATCCGAAAACCCAAAATTTTATTATAACATACTTTTTTACCCTATACCACTATGTATGTGATCAGGGTATAATGACTTTGTGCTGATGTTTGTAAGTACCAAAAATATTTGACCTAGACCCATCTTTTATTATACCGATCGACTCAGAATTACTTTCTGAATCCGTCCGTCGGTCTGTCTGTGTGTCCATGTAATTAAACTGCAGGTCGCAAATATGAGTATATTTTTATGAAATTTAGTATATAAGCTTCTATATATAGGAAGAACGCTATTGAAATTGGTGAAAATTGATTCGTGTTCAGATCTAGTCCCCATACAAATAACCCCTTTGACATAGACTTAACTTGCCATAATATACAAATTATCATTTAGATCTCGGTCAAATTGGGTTTGTGTTTATTTATTATATCCATTTACCAGTAGTCCAAAAATAAACCCTACAGGACAATTCTTAGTCGTAGCCCTCATCTTCACTTAAATCTATCAAAAAACAAAAATATTGCACAGATTTTTCTCAAATTTGGTTTCTATATGTTTTTGCAAAAAAATAAGTGACCATACCAAATATAGTTAGGCTCGGTCCATTTTCTACCTAGTCTCCATATAAATATAGCATCCGATATGAACTTTTTCATATCCGAAGGCATAAAAATTAATAACAATGCTACTCAAATTTGGTTTATACTTATTTTCTATATATAATTATTTGGACCTAAGAGATGGGGTCTCTAAGCGCATGGTATTTGGTCTAGACCGACTATAATTTTCTTACTTGTTTTAGATTGCTTTCGTTTTATAGAATTACTGACTGATTTTTGTTTTGTTTATATATTTTTTAGTTTATGAATTTATGCATTTTTATAAAATTTGCTATTATTTTTACAAAGTTTTGGAATTATTTTTTTTAATCATACAACAACAAACTAATTTGCTTAAGCCGTCATTTATAAACAGCAATAACATAGTGGGTAATAACATAGCGCTAGAGTATTTCACGAGAACCCTTAGTTCAAATCCTCAAAGCCGAAGAATTTTTTTATACCTTAAGCACTATGTGGTCAGGGTAGGGTATAATGAGTTTGTGCTGATGTTTGTAACTATCAAAAATATTTGTCATAGACCCATTTTTATTATACCGATCGATTCAGAATCACTTTCTCAGTTGATTTGGCGACGTCCGTCCGTCTGTGTGTCCATTTAAACCTTGTAATTAAACTACAAGTCGCAAATATAAATATATTTTCATTATATTGGTTGTATAAGCTTTTATCGGCCATAGGACGAACGCTATTGAAACTGTCATAGTTCCCATACAAATGACCCATATGAGATCAACTTAAATTACTTAAGATTCAGAACATCATATAGAACTCGGTCAAATTTGGTTTTCGTGTGCTTATTACACCCATTAATCAGAATCAACAAATTAATGATAATACCTTATTCGATATCCAGTTATTGCCTCAGCAAATTGGAACCAAGACCCTCACTTGAAAAGCATGGTATAGGGTATTGTGTAGTTTTTATTCGATTTTGGAGTTTATCAGGTTGGAATACATAAAAAATAGTCGGTCTTAAAGTGCCGCATTTTTCAGTTATTTGCTCTAATTTTATTATTTGCATATTTGGTTGCTCTTGTTTTACATGCTCTTTTTATGATAATTAGATATTTTTGTCTTAACTTTTTTATACTCTCTGAAATAAATTAATACCTTTAAAATTTACTTTAAAATTTCCTAGGCAGTTTGTTACTTTTGCTTTGCACAATACTGTTTATTGCATGTGTGTACTATTGCAGGAGTAATGTACTTGCCTTTAAATCGCAGATCACAGCAATGGCAGTCTTCTGATGGGCTTCGGCTATTTTATGCTCAACTAGGTAAAACATGTATTCGTCGTAAAGCAGACGAATTAAATGAAAACTACCAAAACTGGATGCTGAACGCAGTGTCAAGTCCCGAATAATCATAGAGCTGTAGAAGCTCCATTTGAGTAAAAATTGACGAGCTGCTTTAGCATAGCCAGGTTTTCCACAAAAATCCTGCAAAGCCGAATCTACAACTACCTGTAGCCATGCCGCCCATTGTTCCAGAGTACTTTGTTGTTGTAGCGCGGTTTTAAAGTCATTCTCGAGTCGCTGGACTATCGCTGGTTCACACTGACAGACCCAAGCTGCTTGTTCCTGAATAAAGTAAATAAGATTTGGATAAAAGTTAAAAAAAAAAAAACATTACAAGTAAAACCAACTTTAATATTAACATTTAACCCTGGTAAGGATGGGCCAGATATATGAAGAATAGTTCCTCCATAGAGAGATACAACAAAAAAAATATATTTTCTATCCCTCCTTTGAATTAGATCCATTGAAGGAAATCATTGATTTTTGGGTTTCGAACGAATCCCAAATACTGTTATGTGTTATGCTTTGCAGCACACATTTCCTGAATTCATTACTAACCTGAACATTGTGAAAGTCTACCCGATTCAAATCATTTAGCATTTGTGTAATTTGACCACTATTTTGTAGAACAGCTCTGGCGGCCTGAGCTAAGTGATTTAGAGATGTGTAACGTCGTAATGTTTGACAAAACGCCGAAACGGCAGACGACTTGATTTGAACCATGCGTTCGGGAACGCCAATCATAGACTCACATAGCCATATTTCCATGTTCTTGGCAAAATTACGTACGGCTTGAGTCAGAGAATTCGGAATAGATCTCAAAACATCCGGTATAATAACATCTACCATATTTTGATAAAACTGATAATCGACCTGTGAAAATTTATAAATATTTGAAAAGTGAACTCATTTATTGTCTATGCCTTTTATTAATTTACCTCTCGCACAAACTTTTGCACACCTAAACAGTGACACAGCAAATACAATTTGGTTTTATTTAAGTACTTTTCTTCCTCTACACACTCATCCAAGCTGTTATGCTCACGCCAAAAATCTCGCCATAGAAATTCAATGGTATTGAATTCCAGGTTGAGAACAGCATCTAGAAAATTTTCACAGTGCTCGCGATATAGCGAGCGAAATATTTCGACATCATCTTGGGTCAACTCACTATCGAATGTATTATCCAATTCAATTGGTGGTAATGTCGGTATAGCACCATTGCCATCGCCAAGAAACTAAAAAGAAAAAATATATTATTTTGTTATGGAAATTTTGTTCATTTCCAAATTGTGTTCGCCTTTACTCACTTGACCGCAGGTTTCGTGCGTTTCTGATTTGAACGTGTGTGGTCTTTTGGCCATTTTGCTAATGTGCTCTGCGCCAGCTGGACCGGCATGGCCACTAGATGATGCCACTGTTGGACTTGAACCGCAGACATTCATAGGGTTTGTTGGATTCTGAGCCATTAGAGAAGTATTAGCGGTGTGTGAATGAAATTGTGACTTTTCTTCCATCATTTGATTGAGCACAGATTCCGGTTTGATTCTTATTCCATAATAGTGATATTTTGAATTGCCTCGTGTTCCGAGGCGTCTTGTACGTAAACCAGAAAATACCGAACGTATTAGCTTACCAAAGCTAGCTGCATTCACAGGTTCTAATTTGCTTTCATTACAGTGCTGCATGTAGTGGTTGTACAATGTTGAACGTGGCAAGCTAACACCTTCGGCAGTCTCATAGTTGCGCGATAACCATTTTATCTATTGAAAAAATCAGATTTTAAAATGTCTTTATTTATTTGCAACTAATTACAACTTAAGTTATTACATATTTAGTATGTAAATAGGTTCAAAATACATATAATGGAATGGAATTTTTAAGAAATATTCGTACTTACCGTCGCTGATGCAATCTTATTGGTATTTCCCAACGATCCTTGTTCTTGTTCGGGTGACACATTGCCCACTGCTACACTTCCCGCACTCGTTGCGTTACTGCTTCCAATATTAAGCGAGTTTGTAGTTGTGGAGGTCGGTGTCTGTGATGTACTGTGTGATTCCTGAATGAAAGCAACTTCCTGAAATTCACAGTTAAATTAATTTAAAATTTTAGTACTAGCAAAGATATTATTTAAAGTAAAACAAGTAAGAAAATTATAGTCGGTCTAGACCGACTATACGATACCCTATACCATGCGTTTAGAAACCCTATCTCTTAGGCCCAACTAACTGGACATTGAAAATAAGCAAAAACCAAATTTGAGTGGGATTTTTATTAATTTTTTTGGCTGCAGATATGAAAAAGTTCATATCGGATGCTATATCTATAAAGGGACTAGGTCCAAAAATGGACCGATCCTGATCATGTTTGGTAAAGTCTCTTGTATTTTGCAAAAATATGTACAAACAAAATTTGAGAAGAATCAGTGCAATATTTTTGTTTTTAATAGATTTAAGTGAAGATCGGGAATCAGCTCTATATGGGGTCAAAGGGATAATTTTTGGACTACTCATTAAAGGATGTAATGAACGCATACAAACCCAATTTGAGTAAGATCTATATGACAATTTGGATCTTACGGCAATTTATGTCGATTTCATATGGGTAATTTGTATGGGGGCTAGGTCTGAACATGGACCGATTCTCACCAATTTCAATAGCGTTCATCCCATGGCCGATAAAAGCTTATATACGAAATTTCGTCAAAATATATTCATATTTGCGACCTGCAGTTTGATTACAAGCTTTACATGGACACACAGACGGACGGACGGACGGACGGACATTATTAAATCAACTCAGAAAGTGATTCTGATTCGATCGGTATAATTAAAGATGGGTCTAGGTCAAATATTTTTGGTTGTTACAAACAGCAGCACAAAGTCATTATACCCAAACCACATAGTGGTATAGGGTATAATTACACAGGACCACAAAATTTTATTAAACTCTTAAGACTATGTTATCGGAGCATGCTTTCAAAAAGGTAACTGGTACCTACTTTTTAAAGGTTTCTGACCTAAGAATTGATCCATCACTTCAGTTTTCCAAAAATCCTAATCTTAAAAAATGAAAAAAAAAATCAAAAAGTGTTTTAAAGATGAAGACTACTACTTTCACATGCCTTCCAAAATATAGAAACAAACGTGGTTTTTTGTATTTTTAGGTCGGGATTTTGCGAACAAACTTTAGTTTGAAGAACTTCGATACTTGTCTATAGGGGCTGTTAAAGGAGACTAAACCGAGGATTATTAAATTTGTATTGTTTTTACATTTTAGAGATCTCAACCCAAAAAGACATAAAAACAATTAAGAAAGAGAAAGTTTTTTTATAGTCGGCCCTTCCAAACCATATACCATTAGTTTCGGAAAATGTTCTTAGGTTCAACCATACAGGGTTAGGTCATTTATGTACATAGAAAACAATCTAACCCATAAAAACAAAGTTTTTATTAAAACACTTTCTTTCCTTATGCATATGAGTTTTGAATCTCTCCGTGACTGTGCGTGACTTTGCGTGAGTATTTTAGAATTAATCTTTGGTCACAACAAGTCTATGGACCAAGTTTCAGATTGATTGAATGGGGGGAAATGGGGTTTAAATCACTCCGCGACTGTGCGTGACTATCCGTGACTATCTTTAAGATAATATTTGGTGACAACAAGTCTATGGACTAAGTTTTAGATTGATTGGAGGAGGAGAAATGGGTTTTAAATCACTCCGTGACTGTCTTAAAATTAATATATGGCCCCAACAAGTCTATGGACAAAGTTTCAGATCGATCGGATGAGGGGAAGTGAAGTTTAATTCTCTCCGTGACTGTGCGTGACTGTGTCAAAGTTAATCTTTTTTCACAGCAAGTCTGTCGACCAAGTTTCAGATCGATTGGATAAGGGGAAATGGGTTTTAAATTACTCCGTGACTGTGCGTGACTAAGCCAAAATTAATCTATAGTCACAACAAGACTATGGGCCAAGTTTCGGATCAACTGGATGAGCGGGAATGGGGTTGCCACATGGCAGACAGACAGACAGAGAGTATGAGTTAAAAGAAAGTGTTTAAAAAAGCTTAAACCAAATCTGCCTGTAGATTCTTATCAGATGTTATTATTAAATGCGAATTTGGTGGAAACCTGTTTAGATCAACACCACATTTTGTGAGGTAAGTGACCTAATATGGACAAGTCAATTTCAGTAAAATATATCTGATAAGTATGGTTTTATTAAGATTCAGAGCTAGACCAGCGGACGATACTGCGACTCATTTAGATCTTTCAAGCCCTAACTGAATCGAATTTAATGATTATCGGGAGGCTGCTTTACTGTTTATTTATGGCTAGATTAACAAAATTTGACTAAAGGCCCATTTACATGATACCACTTAGTCGTATTATTTTTCGACATAAAAATCCGATGAAATACATTGGAATGTCATAAAGTCGTACCGACATTATTTCTGCATACTTAGGCCATTTACAGCATCACACTCAAGGCTTATGAAAACAGCTGTTTAGAATAACAAGCAAATTTATTTTGAAATTTGTATTTTATTTCCACTTCCTTTGTTTTTGTTTACCTTTTTTTTAATATTACCAAAACAAAAAAAACAACTCTGGTCCGATGACTTTTTGACAGGTCGTATTAAAAAGTGTGATAGTGTAAAGTGGCCTTAAGGCATATTTCATATAAATTCCTATGAATTACTGGCCTGGTTTAACAAGAACTGTTAATTATTTTTATACACTATTTGGTGAGCGTATAGTGAGTTTGTGCTAATGTTTGTAACTTTCTGAGTCGATTTAGTGCTGTCAGTACGTCTGTCTGTCTGTCCATCTGTATGTCTGTGTAAACCTTGTAATCAAACTACAGAGTGCAAATATATTTTGATGAAATTTAGTATGAACCATAGGATGAACGCTGTTGAAAATGGCAAAAATCGGTGAATCTTCAGACATAGCGCAAATAAAAATAATTCCTATCAGATCGACTAAAATGGTCGTAAGATCCAGATTATCATATACATATATACCGATACAATTTAGTGTATGAATACGTATTTTACTCACTAATCAGTAGTCCAAAAATAAACCCAGTAGGATTATTTTTAGTCATAGTCCCCATATAAAGCTGATTCCCGATCTTCACTTAAATCTTTCAAGAAACAAAAATATTACATCGATTTATTTTTAATTTGGTTTATATATATTTTTGAGAAATGTAAGTGCCGTTACTAAAAATGGTCATGATCGGTCCATTTTTGACCTAGTCCCCACATAAAAAATGACAACGGATATGAACTTTTTCATATCTACACGCTACAAATTAACAACAATAACACTAAAATTTGGAATATGCTTATTTTCTACAGCCTCAGCAAAGTTGGATCCAATACCATCTCTCAAAACGCATATTATAGAGTACTGTATAGTAGGTCTTGACCGACTATAGTTCTCTTACTTGTTTTTAAAGTTTTTTTTTATAGTCTTGTTATTGTACAATGGAGATAAATGCAGAGGGGTTATTTCAAGTACTTACTGTTAGGCTATGCGGAGAATCTCTACTATGCGACTGTGATGAGGTATTAAGAAGTAGACTTTCATCTACGGGTACAATATACGGCAACGTAGATACATGTGCTGATGTTGTTGTATTTAAAGGAATAGTTGAGGAGTAGTTTGCCGTTGATGTTGTTGAGTAGTAGGATTGTCCATTAGGTTGATAGTCTCCAATCGGACAAAAAGGATAAGCCCTGCAAGCAGATGGGTTAAAGATCACTGAAAAATTCTTTTGGGTACACTAAATATAATTCTGTATCAGAGTAATGTACTTGAGAGTGGGTCACCACCACTGAATTAAACCTTGAATTATTTTATGATTCCCAGTTTTTCGTTTTTTTTTTTCAAAATTTTCCACATTTGTTCAAACGAACCCATACACAGATGAATATAATGCGAAAGTTTTTTGTCCACGCGTGTCTCTTAGTATTTGATATATTTAAAAAAAAAACATTTGAATTTTTGTGGGCGTTTTATAGGAGATGTTTAGATTTTTTAGATCATATTAACGTATTCTACTATTTTTCGATATTCGGGCATATTCGGATTTTAGGAGATGAGAACTCTATATATGAAACATTATCATTATCAAATCATTATGGGTATCAAGTTTTTCGTTTTGTCAAGGACATTACTAAAATACAAAATTTTTTGAATATCATTAGTTTGAGACGTGCTGACATTTCCTTGGATGAAATGTGAAAAATGTTAAAAAACTAAAAAAGAATTTTTTTTAAAGGTCCAGCTCACTGGTGGTTATAGAGCCGAATATTTTGGGGAATGATCATAAAATAAATAATTTAAGAGGGCTATATCTAACACATATTTTTGTTGTATGAAGATGAATCACAACATTTGGCTGTTTAATTATACAAGAATTTCACGGTTAGACCCAATCTAATTTTTATAAATACATACGATATACTATTTATAAATTTTAGGAAAAACAAATTTTCTTTTTTACTTTTTCACTTACATTTGAGATTGACTTGAGTTGCTATGATATAACTCTGTGTCCACGTACTGTACTTGATAGTTTTGGCCTGCATCTTGACTCGAAACTGAAAAGAAACCAAATTCAAATTTATTCCTTATTGTATCCGATTAAATCTACCTGTATTGAATTCTAGCAACTTTAAAGGATATTTCCTTAAATCTGTTTAGTTTTTAATACTGAGACAAAATATAAACAAAGTGGAATTTAATATTAATTTTCAACTAATTAAACATGATTAACATTCTTTACTATTACTCCAAAAAGAAAACACTTTCCAAAAAATATACTCATTGCCAAATCTTTATATTTCTGGAACTCGCATCAATAACTGGATGAATAAGATGGCTTGTTCTAATTCAGAAGTCTTTATTTACAAAACTAATTTCTGTTTTTTTTTAGAATAGATCAAATTCTTAAGAAATAAATCAAGTTCAAATTGTTTGAATTTGAAAAAAAATACATATGCAATTATTTTTACTCCATGGGTTTATCGCGATTCTGGTACTATGGGCCATAACAAGAATATTTGTTTCAAATCCTCCAAAATTTCGATGAGAAAATCGATTTATAAAATTACTCATATGCAACATAAATCGCCCCGGTAGGTGAGTAGGTAGCGTGCTAGCGTGTGAGATCAACACAATGCACTGCATCTGTAGGGGGCATCCCCTGAGTGTTGATTAAAAAAAAACAAAATCGATTTTTTCATGTGGGGTACCCATATACGATTCTGTAAGAGTGGTATCGGAATACAAATATTTAGGAATAATATTAACTCCGTCAGTTGAGATCAAGTTCTTGTTGTCAACAGACGTGTTCTTTAATACTCGCATTACTACTGTGTTACATTAGTGTTACATTAATGCAATTCTTTAAAATTTAAAAATAAAAAATAAAAACAACGAAAAACAATAACAATAATAACATAGTTAAAAAAAAAAAAAACAAAAAAACAAAATTAAACGTACACTAGTTAGTGACAATGTGAACGCAAATAGCGTTAAAAGAATGAGCAAAAGAAAAAAAACAAATTACAATGATGTACCTAGTGCATTACATTCAAGTAACTATTTCTCCCCTCTGCAAACAATTGATGATGACACATTAGATGATGACGAAATAATAGTGGAAAAAAACGTAAAAATCCATGTACCACCAATTACAATTTTAAAATGTAAAATCGAAGAAGTCCATGAGCTATGCAAGCTTAGTAAAATCGTCGATTATGCAATTAGAAAAATCTCAATTGGCCTTAAATTGTTCCTCAAGACCAAAACAGATTTTGATACAGTTTCCAATCTACTGTTAAATAAATATGAGTTTTTCACCTACGCAACCAAACATGAAAAACCATATAAAGCTCTTATATTCGGTCTTGATAAACAAGATCCAATGATTGTAAAGAAGAGACTGACTGAAATGGGTCTAAAATGTTTAGATGTTAAAATTGTTGTTAAAAACAATTTATACAACTCAGAATATGTCATATATGTAGTCTACTTTCAACGACAAACAATTTCTATGAAGGAATTAAGACAAAATTATGCAGTAATTGATTATATAAAGGTGAGGTGGGAATTCCAAAATGCAAAAAAGTCGAAGATTACACAATGCTACAACTGCCAAATGTTTGGCCATGGTTCAAGTCGTTGTAAAGTTAAAACATTTTGTGCAAATTGTGCCGGCCAACATAAAACATCTGACTGCACCGAAACAACTGTTAAGTGTGCAAACTGCAATGGTCCACATAAGTCCACCTCCGATCAGTGCCCGAGTAAGGTAAATTATATAAATGTTCGGCAACGTACACAACCAACCCCAAGGCGTCATACACATGATAATGCTGCACGCATCCCTACAAGAAACTACAACAGCAACTTTCCAAACACACTTCGTCAAAATGTTCCTGTTCACACTGGAATTTGGCAAACCCAGACAGAATATACCAATAGTGGAATTACCCGCGGTATCCAAGGAAACTATAATGAATTATTTACCCCCCAGGAAATAAAAAATTTAACATTAGAACTAATTACTAACCTTAGAAGTTGTAAGAATAAAGCAGACCAGTTTGAGGTTATTACAAACCTTGCAGTTAAATTCTTAACATAATGATTTACAATGATATTAGTATAGTAACGTGGAATGCAACAGGCATCCGTAGAAAAAGCATAGAACTCTTCCAATTTTTAGTAACCAACGGTATACACATTTGTTTACTTACTGAAACTGGGTTAAATTCGAATATATCTATAAGACATAACGACTTTTATGTATACAGAAACGATAGGATAACATCTAGAGGGGGTGGTGTAGCACTTATTATTAAAAAGAACATACCTCATCAACTTCTTCCTATTATAAATACTAATGTTATTGAAAATATTGGTATTAAATTATTTACTAACAATTATAGTATTAATATATTTTCATGCTATTTCCCAGGTGGTTTAGCCGGAGAAGATGGTATAAGAAAACGTCTCTTTGCTTCTGATATTCAAAAACTTACTTGTAACAATAGATACTTATTAGGAGGTGACTTTAATTGTAGGCACCAATCTTGGGGCTGCGTCAGAGCAAACTGTTGGGGCAATATTTTGAACGAAAAATTAGACTCTAATAATATCGATATTATATACCCATGCGAACACACATATATACCAGCAAGTGCAAATAGGCAAGGCTCCACCTTGGATCTATTCTTAACAAATTTGTCACATATACTGTCTCCTGCAATAGTATTAAACGACCTAAGCTCCGATCATCTACCCGTTAAAATCTCATTGACTAGCTCCTACAATACCACAACAACTTTTAACTATGACTTCAATAATGCCAACTGGATTATTTACGCCAGACATATTAATAGAAATCTCAATATTCCTGATATAAACAATATAAGATGTAATGAACATATTGAAAGTTTGATAACAAATTTTAAAAATGTTATACAAAATGCAATAGAATGCAGTGTACCCAAGAAATACCCCTCTTATATTAACAGACCCCTACCACAATTCTTAAAAGAGATAATCCAAGAGAGGAACAGTTATAGACGAAACTGGCAACGTTATAGAAACCTAAATGATCTGCACCAAATGAAGATATTTAATATTTTAATTCACGAAGAAATTGAGAAATTTAAAAACATATCTTGGAATTATTTATTATCTGGGTTAGACAAAGGCTCTCCTCCTTTTTGGAACTTAACCAAAATTTTGAAAAAAAAATCTAAAAATATTCCAATACTAAAAATTAATAACTCTCGATTTACCACCAACCAAGAGAAATGCAAAATCTTGGCTCAAACTTTTGCTTCAAATAATTCGATTTCAGAAAATCTTGGTGACCCTATTTCAGAAGCTCTAGTCAACGATGCTGTTGCACATTCAGGTCACATGTAAACAGCACAACTGATATGCAAACAAATGGTTCCGAAATTTCGGCCATTATTAAATCTTTGAAAAATAAAAAATCACCTGGAATTGATGGTATTAATAATAGATGTCTAAAAGCTCTCCCTCGAAAAGGCATTAAATTTTTAACAGTTTTTATAAATTCCTGCTTAAAATTATGTTATTTTCCTTTAGAATTTAAAGAATCTAAAATTATTCCAGTTAAAAAGCCTGGTAAGGATTCTAGTAATCCCCTTTCTTATCGACCTATCAGCCTACTGTCATCGGTGGGCAAAATTCTTGAAAAGGTTATCAAATATAAATTGCTAGAATTTATTGAAATCAACAATATCTTTCCTCCTCAACAGTTTGGCTTTCGTAGAGAGCATAATACCTCACATCCACTGATCCGAATAAGGGACTTAGTTAATAAAAACTTCAGAGACCAAAAATCGACTGGAATGGTACTACTGGATGTCAAGGCCGCTTTTGATTCAGTATGGCATAAGGGCCTAATTTTTAAAATGCTAAATTATAACTTTCCTGTTCAGCTGACTAAAATAATCTATAGTTTTTTATCCTGTCGAACATATAAAGTTCACATTGGTTCTACTTGTTCTGAAATTTTTCCTATCACTGCAGGGTGCCCTCAAGGTTCTTGTTTATCACCTATTTTATACAACTTGTATACATCTGACTTTCCACAATTAGATCATTGCACTATGTCTATATTTGCTGATGACACTGCGATACTTTGCTCAGAAACTCTGTCTTCTGATGTTATAACACATCTCCAAAATGCTTTAGCTGAATTACAACGTTATTTTAATAAATGGAAAATAATGCTCAACTATGATAAAACACAATGTATATATTTCACTAGAAAACGTAAATCATGTTTTTTACCACAACAAAATATTAACATTAATAATAATTCAATTTCATGGAAAAATGAGGTTAAATATTTAGGTGTTGTACTCGATCCTAAAATGAAGTTCAAAAACCATATTTCATACATAGTTAACAAAGTTAAATTGCATACCCGTATCCTTTATTCTTTTATAAATCGGAATTCAAGGCTTAGCATTGATAATAAAAAATTAATATTAAAGGCTATTTTTCATGCTGTAATATTTTACGCAGCTCCAGTTTGGTCTACCAGTGCTAAGTGTCATATACAAAAATTGCAAGTTTCGCAAAATAAGTTATTAAAGTTAATATACAACTTGCCATGGTTCTTCTCTACAGAGCGCCTTCATGCGCTTGCAAATGTAGAACTAGTTAAAGTTAAGATTGAAAGACTTACCCAAAATTTTAATATCAGATGTCTAAACTCTGATAATACTCATATTAATGAGTTAGCATCATCGTAGTTAGTTCGTAGGATAAGTAGTTTTTATATAAAAAAAAAAAAAGTATCAAATAGGTTTTTGTAATTTTTTCCTCCATAATTATTTTAATATGTATATATGCTTAAAATGTTTATAAATACTAACTAATTATTAAGTAGAAAAAGGAAATCTTGAACTCTTTATAATGTAAATTATAATTATATTGATATGTAAAATGATAAAGATGTAAATAAAATTGAATTGAATTGAATATAAATTGAATATTAACTCCGTAAATGTCATACACCAACCATGTTAATTCCAAAAATGACGCCGCGAGATCCAGTATAAACGGAACCTGGAAAAATTGTATGGGCAGGAAGGAAGTTCCTTTAAAAATCATTAAAAAATAAAATAAAAACTATTTAATGTCTTTAGATCCTATATTATTATTTGTTGCAATATCTATATGTAAAGATAAGATCTCATATGTAAATATCAAATTTGTTAAAATATGTAAATAAAGGAAGAATATATAATTGAAATTTTAAAGGCGAAATGGAAAATGTTTTTGGCAGTTTGCAGATCGATACAATGCTATGGTACACAAGTATGGGGCAACACTTTGTTCGAAGTTATTGATAAGCCGCAACGGTTCTTTACAAAACGAATTTTAAAACTTCCAGACAGTACTCCCAACTATGTCATAGCCTTGCAAACAGATCAAGAAGATGGGCACTTTTACATTTACAGCTTACATCTGCAATATATGTATTTCTAAAACAATATTTGATTACGAAGACAGAAGATTGCCTTACAAATTATCGTCATATACAATATCTGGGAATATTTATTGGTATAAAGCAAATTACTTGAGTTTAATATAGATGTAAATAATATGGATCAGTGTAAAACGAATTGGAATAATGTTTGTATAAACTTAATTGAATCGATGAAGTTTAAATCATACCAAGAGTATATAACAAATGCACAACTTAGCCGGCAAAGAATTGTGTAATCTTAATGAAATAGAAACAACAAATCACTTTATTTGTTGATGCCCTGTTCTTAATTCTGTAAGATTAAGATATATCCAAAGCATAACGTTGACGGATTTCGAAATAATGAAATAATTCGCATATTAAATGGTGGTGAAGATGCTTATTGGCAAAGCTTTTATAAGCCTTAAAAATGCACTAAGATATAGAAGTATGTATGTTACTTAGTGAATTTAATTTTTGAATCTAACTTAAAAAAAAAATAAATTAATTAAAATATTGTACAAGCTATTTTTCTAATAAACGTTTCTAAACCATGCTGTATATTCTTTATTGTTTTAAATAAGTTATTGAAATAAGTTTTAAGGTGCGTTCAGACTACGCAAATATTTGACCAAATAAACGTAACCCCTAATTTTATGAAAGTTTTATTCAATCTTACATGATATATAAAAGACAAAATTAAGTTATGTTTTATTACATTAGTAATATTTAATATATTTAACTATATTCTATATCATATATTGTATAACTTAATGAAAATTATACAAGGAAAATTATACCTTATTTAGGGGTTACGTTTATTTGGTCAAATATTTGCGTAGTCTGAACGCACCTTTATTTTGTAACCATTATTGAAAAAATGAACAAATAAAGAAAATCTATCTATCTATTAAAAAAAACTTCATAATTAAAAAAAGTGCCCATAATAATACATTTATACATTTTTTTTTAATATGTTATACAAGTATGAAATATTTGTTTGTCAGGATATCTCTTAGACGATAAGGACTTATATATCATATCAAGTTTGAAATAATTAAAAATCTTATTAAAGAAAATTTAAAAAGTTTGTATTTTTTTAAGGTTGAAAGTTTAAAACAAAATTTTAAAAAATATTAAATATAATTTAAAACAAGTATAATCGAAATTTTTTGAAAAAATGCTTTTACACGAACCGGTGAACCACGATAAAATAATGATCAGATAATTCAAAAATTTATTAAATTATGTATTGACATCAGCGAGAGTTATTGATTAAATCGTAGTACAAATTATTAAGTAATGTATAGTTATCCAATTTACGTGAATGCTGAAATTTGCAGAGCTCTAGCTTGTCAATTACAACAATCCGCCTCAAACAAACAAAAAAACAAACAAACCAAAAAAGACAAGTAAGAGTGTTAAGTTCGGCTGGGCCGAATCTTGATACCCTCCACATTTTTCATTTTCACTTTTAATTATTTTTATCATTTTCCATTTTTCACTTTTCAATTTTCATCTTTCGTTTTTAATTTTTAGTTTTTAATTTTTAATTTTTCATTTTTAATTTCTCATTTTCCATTTTCCATTTTCTTTCCACTTTTCATTTTCCATTTTCGATTTTTCATTTTCCATTTTTCATTTTTCAATTTTCATTTATCATTTTTCATTTTTCATTTTCCATTTTCCATTTTTAATTTTTCATTTTTCATTTTTCATTTTTAATTTTTCATTTTCCGTTTTTCATTTTTCATTTTTCATTTCCATTTTCCATTTTTAATTTTTCATTTTTCATTTTTAATTTTTCATTTTCCGTTTTTCATTTTTCATTTTTCATTTTCCATTTTCCATTTTAAATTTTTCATTTTCCGTTTTCCATTTTCCATTTTTAATTTTTCGTTTTTCGTTTTCCGTTTTCCATTTTTCATTTTCCATTTTTAATTTTCCATTTTTCAATTTTAATTTTTCATTTTCCATTTTCCATTTTTCATTCTTCATTTTCCACTTTTCATTTTTCATTTTCATTTTTCATTTTCATTTTGCAATTTTCATTTTTCATTTTTCAGTTTTCATTTTTCATTTTCCATTTTCCATTTTCCATTTTCAATTTTCAATTTTCAATTTTCAATTTTCAATTTTCAATTTTCATTTTTCATTTTTCATTTTTCATTTTTCATTTTCCATTTTCCATTTTTAATTTTTCATTTTCCATTTCCCATTTTTCTTTTTCCATTTTCCATTTTTCATTTTCCATTTTTTATTTTTATTAATTTTTAATTTTTAATATTTAATTTTAATGATAAAAAATATGTGGTAAAACTTGCTTAGGCCAATGTGACACGTGCAGTATTAATATACACACAACTGTAATGACTTCAACAATACGAAGAATTACAACATATACAACATATATTAAGAAAAACAACAAACACACTAAAAAATTTTGTTTTTTCAAGAGTTTTTTTAAAGTTTCATTCATAGCTCGTGAACCCTTTGACCGATTTTGACGATAAATAGCAACTCCTTTGGGAGTCTAGCTTAGGGTGCTATTACATGATGTGTTTTTTTACATATGTACTGTCAAATTTTCCCACAACAAAAGTTGTACACATCGTGTGATAGTCACATGTAAATTTTTCAATTAGAGCAGGTTCTATTTTTGTATGACAAACATATGAAAATACAACACTGCTTGTGGCGAAAGAAAAACAGAGTAAATTATAAAGATTAATATTGAAAGAAAAATAAATTGTTTAATATTAATTAACAATTAAAAAATATATAACTTTTTTTTAACAATAAATTTTTGTAAATTCACAAATTTAATCAGCTGTTGTTTACATTTAGAGGTTATGTCATACGGAAATACATATGCACGTGTGATAGCAAAAATTATGAATCGTATGTAAAAGACAATTTTGACAGACATGAGGAATTTCATATGGATAAAAAAAGTGACAGTACATATGTAAAAAACACATCGTGTAATAGCACTTTTAGATATTGACGGCGTGATCGTGATTTCCACAGACAGACGGACAGACGGTCATCGGTAAATCAACTTCCCTTGTTATAAGGATCAAGAAAATATATTTTTTTGGGGTCTCAGAAATTTATTTCGATGCGTTTCAAACGGAATGACAAACCCATATATACCCTCTGCCACTGAGGTATGGAGGGTATAAAAAAAAGTAAGAAAATAAAAGTCAGTTTAGACCGACTATACGATTTTAGAGATTTGAGTGGTATTGTTATGAACTTGTTCACCGCAGATATGAAAAAGTTCATATCGGAAGGTAATTTTGTAAGGGGACTTGGTCGAAAAATGGACCGATCATAACCATATTTAGCAAAGTCACTTATTTTTCGCAAAAACTTATACAAACCTAACTTGAGTAATATCTATGCAATATTTTCGTTTTTGATAGATTTATTTGAAGATCGGGAATAAGCTTTATATGGGTACTATAACTACAAATGGTCCTACAGGATTTATTTTTGGACTACAGATTAGTGGCTATAAAACAACATACATAACTACATCAAACTTTTCGCTATATATATTAGAATGTGGATCTTACGACAATTTTAGTTGGTCTGAAATTTTCACCAAATTTCAATAGCGTTCGATCAATGACCGATAAAAGCTAATATACCAAATTTCATCAAAATACATATATTCATATTTGCGACCTCTAGTTTGATTACAATATTAACATGAACACACAAATGAACAGACAGACACACGGACGGATGGGTATCGCTAGATCGACTCAGAAAGTAACTCTGAGTCGATTGGTATAATAAATCTCTGCGGAAAATTTCCCGAAAACAATTTCCCGAAAACAATTTCCCAAATACAATTTCCCGAAAACAATTTCCCGAAATTACAATTTCCCGAAAACAATTTCCCGAAATTACAATTTCCCGAAAACAATTTCCCGAAAACAATTTCCCGAAATTACAATTTCCCTATTTTTAGTTTATAACTTCCCATATATTCTTGATTTCCCCCATAAAAAATACTTGCTGCATACGATTTCTCGAAAAAACAATTTCCCGAGTATACGACTTCTCGAAAAAATAATTTCCCAACCCCGCACCGCGCCCTTCCTCTTCCACCCTCCCTCGTCATCCGGACCTATTTATTGGAGTGTCATACGCTTATTTTTTCATTGTGACTTTGAACACTTCGGTATTCAGACCTCCCGACGGATAACGCTCACTGCTAAAGAAAAAATCGTTAATGAGCTGAAAGATCTTGCCCGGACCACTACATCAAGTGGTCATGAACTGATTGCTCGCGCTTCGGCCGGAATTTCTGATGGTATTGTTTCGGAAATGACATCAACAAGCTATTTGAAGAAATAGTAATTTCGGGAAATTCTAGTTTCAGGAAATTGTGTTCGGGAAATTGTATTTCGGGAAATTGTAATTTCGGGAAATTTTATTTTCGGGAAATTGTGTTCGGGAAATTTTAATTTCGGGAAATTGTCATTTCGGGGAATTGTGTTCGGGAAATTGTTTTCGGGAAATTGTTTTCGGGAAATTGTTTTCGGAAAATTCTCCGCAAATCATAATAAAAGATGGGTCTATGACAGAAAATTTTGATTGTTTCAAACATCAGCAGAAACTCACTATATCTTGACCACATAGTGGTCAATCTATATATCAAAACGTGAAGGAAAATTGTTTCATCCCTTTTTAAGCATAATGCGGGCACGGAGGAGTGTGAAAATAGGCATAGTTATAGTCTATATGGAGGAGAAGTGCAGAATTTTAAAATTTATGTAAATTATGTGTTAAAAATACATTAAATTAAATAAAATAACATAAAATATTATTAATAAATAGTTTTATAAGAGCCTAAAGGTATGTTAATCAATTTTAGCCAATTCACAATTAATCGAATTTCATTAATAATTGTATATCACACGCCCTGTGTTCCATTGTGAATTGCATAAAAGTGATTAGCACATCTTCATGCTCTTATAAAATTATTTATTATCATAAATTTTGTATACATATAGATTAAAAAAACATTGAAAGAAAAAAATTAAGAGAATAAAATTTTAAGTAAAAATTAAATTTCTTAGAATTTGCACTCGAATTTCGAGTGCTGGCTTCTGCTAGTATAACTAAAAAATCAGGACATACTTTTATAGGATTTCAGTTTAACCGTGAGAAATAACGATTAGTTTATTTTGTTACAAGATTTCGCCTCAAACAATACACACAATACACACAGAAAAGGAATTGGTTACAATGCTGTTACCACTAGAAAAATTTGATTAGGTAGTTGGAATGTTTTTCTAATGCTTAAATATTTTAAAGTACTGTAAAGTTTTTTCATTAACAACCATCTAAATATAATTATTATAAAATGAAAGTAACTACAATAGCAAAATTACCAATCAATGTCAAATTACACTGTGGAACATTTTCGGGGTCATTGTCTGGGGTTGAGAAATTCCAAGTCAGGGTGAATACACTAGGCCAGTATAGTAAAATCTAGAAAGAGCCGAACTTTTTTCCTTATCTTGATGCTTGTTTGCTTAGTTAGCTGCCAAAAAAATACTGTTGTATATTTGTATTGTTGTATGTTTAAAAATATCACTCATACGTATACAACTTTTCTACTCAACTAATAAATAATAATCATACGTCCAGAATATGTTATGTTATTAAAAAAAATTAAAAAAAGGTGGAAATTCAAGTTTTTTGAAGATTTCATTTGATCAAATTAGTCCAGCGTGATTTGCTGAAACTATTTGTTGAAGTATAAAATGAGAAATCATCAATGGTTCTTCAGATATAGCTGAAAAGGTAAGCAAACAAACATCAGTTTAAGGAAAAACAAGTAAGAAAATTATAGTCGGTCTAGACCGACTATACGATACCCCTATACCATGCGTTTAGAGACCCTATCTCTTAGGCCCAACTAACTGGACATAGAATATAAGCAAAAATCAAATTTGAGTGGGATTTTTATTAATTTTTTTGGCTGCAGATATGAAAAAGTTCATATCGTATGCTATATCTATATAGGGACTAGGTCCAAAAATGGACCGATCCTGATCATGTTTGGTAAAGTCTCTTGTATTTTGAAAAAATATATACAAACAAAATTTGAGAAGAATCAGTGCAATATTTTTGTTTTTAATAGATTTAAGTGAAGATCGGGAAGCAGCTCTATATGGGGTCAAAGGGATCATTTTTGGACTACTCATTAATGGATGTAATGAACGCATACAAACCCAATTTGAGTAAAATCTATATGACAATTTGGATCTTATGGCAATTTATGTCGATTTCATATGGGTAATTTGTATGGGGGCTAGGTCTGAACATGGACCGATTCTCACCAATTTCAATAGCGTCCATCCCATGGCCGATAAAAGCTTACATACCGAATTTCATCAAAATATATTCATATTTGCGACCTGCAGTTTGATTACAAGCTTTACATGGACACACAGACGGACGGACGGACGGACATTGTTAAATCAACTCAGAAAGTGATTCTGATTCGATCGGTATAATTAAAGATGGGTCTAGGTCAAATATTTTTGGTTGTTACAAACAGCAGCACAAAATCATTATACCCAAACCACATAGTGGTATAGGGTATAAATATTAAGGGTCATAATAAAAAGTTTGTCCTGAGAACGCCAAACCCTTTGTCCTAGTATTTTCACCGTGACTTGTAATTTCTAACCCCCCGAATGGCTTTTGCACTGTGTTATTAACTAATTCAATTTAGGCAACTATTTTTTTAAGTCGTAAATAAACGAACGGTATAATTTTTATACCCTATACCACTATGTGGTTTTTATATAATGACTTTGTGCTGCTGTTTGGAACTACCAAAAATATTTGACCTAGACCCATCTTTTATTATACCGATCGACTCAGAATCGCTTTCTGAGTCGATTGAGCGATGTCCGTCGGACCGTCTGTCCGTCTGTGTGTCCATGTAAACCTTGTAATCAAGCTACAGGTCGCAAATATGATTATATTTTTATGAAATTTGGTAAGTATGCTTCCATCGGCCATAGGATGAACGCTATTGGTGAAATTCGGTCCATGTTCAGACCTAGTCCCCATACAAATGACCCCTATGAAATTGACTTAAATTGCCATAAGATCCACATTATCATATAGATCTCAGTCAAATTGGGTTTGTATTTGTTTATTATATCTATTAATCAGTAGTCCAAAAATAATACCTTTAGGACAATTTTGAGGCATAGGCCCCATATAGAGCTGCCTCCCGATCTTCACTTAAATCTATAAAAAAACAAAAATATTGCACAGATTTTTCTCAAATTTGGTTTGTATATATTTTTTTTTTCCAAACATTGTCCGGATCAGTCCATATTTCGACTAGTCCCCATATAAATATAGCACCCGATATGAACTTTTTCATATCTGCAGCCAAAAAAAATTAATAACAATGCCACTCAGACTTGGTATATGCTTATTTTCTATATCTAATTAGTTGGTCGGTTTAGACCGACTACTATATTCTTACTTGTTTTGTTTGTTTTAATATACAGTTCCTTTATGCGGGCTCTCAATTATACTAAATAATAATATGTAACATATTTTTTAGTAATAATTATACATAATTTAATATACAAAACTGTAGAAAAAATTTTGAAAACATCTCTTTTTTATATAGTGGGAAGAAAGTGTATAGTCGATGGATAAAATTAAAGAAAATAATAAATTAGTTGGCAAGCCGCCAATATTTTTCTGTACTATCGATTGGACTCGTGTGCTTATCCGATAGATAAACACTAGTATCGAATTTAATATTCTCGATTGGTTACTTGTTATGGCTTTTATGTTGGCTCTTTTTTATAAATGTGGTAGATTATAGGTATGCCTATTTCATTCTGGATATATCCTTTTTTATCTATGAAGATAAAGGCTTCCAGTAGAATTTAGCCCGTTTGTAGGGTTTTAGATATATACTCATAATCTATAATATTAAAAGGCTAGGCGATTTTTTTTTACCGATTTTTTGTTCTACCGTTTATTCCCGCTTTTGACCAAACGTATATTATTTCAAAGGTATTTCTTTTTAGCTGTTCACCAGATTTACAGATTTTAAAACTTTTTCCTTTATTTTGAGTAAATTGAATTAAAAGTTGCTACTAACACATACATAAAATTACACATAGAATATGTGTTTTATTAAATCTGTCAAAATGTTTGTTAATGAGTTTGTTATCATCATTCACAATAATAATAAACCATAAAAGTGTCGGTTTATGAATTGGCTAAGTTGAAAAAAGCTTCTTAGAAATTGCACGACTAATTAGGCGACTAAATTAAAAGCAGTATAATCTGCTTAAATCTTAACTACTGGCGATTACAATTACAATTTTTATTATAACAAAATATTTTAAACCAAAAATGTGCTTAGAGAGTCATTGCTATAAATTGTTGGTTAAAATAATATAAAGAAATGTGTATTTAGAATTATTTGCCGGCTATTACAAAAGAAAAGGAATAAAAAAAATTTGTATTTAGAACCGAACGGAAATTGCATGATTCAAATTATTTGTCAATACCGAAAAATTTAATAAAATGATGAACGCAACCGAATTGTTTTATTTATGTTGTCAAAAAAAAAACAGTAATTAAAAATAAATTTAAAAATAATAATATTTGAAATTTTAAAAAAATTGTATTGTATTGTATTGTATTCGGCACAATGTATACCGACATGCTTTTATTCTATACCATAAAATACATAGTTTTCTAACCAGGCATTCGGTTCCTTCAGAGACCAGTACATGTGAAGTGGTGGCCATCAAAGCAAACTGAGAATACAGCAAATTTGTTTGAGTGATATATTTTCTTTTTGATGTGTAAAAATCTATTTCACAATACAAGCACAAAAATAGCGTAACATCCCTACAGGAAGCCTGGGGTCAAGTGTCCCCAAGTCACCACTTTTGTCTACTATTTTGTTGACATTGTCAACGAAGCGTCTACACAATTTACTTTACTGTATCTGTCAAAAAAATTTTTCATAGTGAAATTGGGAGTTCTGTTTCTTCTTGATTTCTATAGTTTTGTTTGAAAAACACGTGGTTGGACGAAAAACTAAAGTTTTAAAACAAGATATAGAAAAATTTAATATAAATGTAAATAAGAATATATTTTATAATAAATCAAATAAAAAAAAACATAATAAGTACACGAAGTTATAAAAGAAAAGTGAAAGAACAATTAAATTTGTACAAGAATATCTGTTTCCAATGTCTACATATGTTCCCATGAGAACTACCTAGTCACTAGTAAATCTCCCATGAGAACTACCTAGTCACTACCTAATCAATAGTACCAATGTCGCTAGTGATTTGCTATGACACGTACATGTTAAATGTCTATAGAAAATTACATCTGGGGTATAGTTGGTCAGTAGTACTGGTGACAAAGTCAATAGTGAATCAGTATTGTTTCACTATTGACATTTCCTGCAGGGATGTAAGAGGTAAGACGAAATCGGTGTGGCTTATGATTGTATTGGTGAAAAAATTTGATATGTATTAACCTTTTTGTCGTTGATTTCTGCATTATATATCTTCACTTTTTATAAACATTTATAATTAATTTCCTCAATTATTTAAAAATATTCTTAACGTTATAATTTGTTCCATATAAATAACACAATTATCACTGCATTTAATATTATTTTTAATAAATAAATGAAATAATAAACATGTGTAACCGGTACTAGAGTTTAAAAAGATTTTGAGCAAAATCACGAGATTTTAAACCAATTTCACACTTTATAAATATCTACATATTTTTGATGTGTAAACATCTATACGCTCAGGGGGGGGTAAAATCTACTTCACAATACAATCACAAAAACAGAGTCAGACAAAAACGGTGTGAGATACGATTGTATTGGTGAAAATATTAGGAAGTGTTTGGAGATAAAATGAAGGTACGGTTTCATTAGGAGGTGTTTGGAGATAAAATGCAGAGCACCTGCATTTCTGTTTGATTTTAAAAAAGTGTCATTAAAAAATCTTTAATTACTAGATATTTACACATCTCCCCTGTGATCGGACACACATGATTTTTTTATTTCATTGACCAATTTTATGATTTGATAGATTTAGATTTTATTTATTTGTTTTTTCATTATTAGAACCTTAAGAATATAATTCTAATTGGAATTACATAAGTAAAGTCATTATTAAGAATAAATGAATAAATAAATAGTTTTTTCTATAGAAAAATAAAAGACAATAATAATAAATTAACAAAATGATAAAATTAAATAATGAGCTGGCTATATAGTTTTTTAATTTTTTGAATTTCTGAATATAAATTTCCGATATTATTTTCAATTTCTATATGATACTAGCTGGACGCGGCAAACGTTGTTTTGCCCTCAATGAATTTTTAATTTTAGTTAGAATCTGTATATATCTATATAAAAAAAAGTTTGTGCATTTGTTAATATTAATTGAAAACTGTTAAAGAAAAACCATGTTTTATTTATGAAAATTAAAATAAATATTTATTGTAACATACATATGTATAAGAATGACCAATATATTTCTATCATTGTAATTGTGAAAAGAGTGAACAATATTTTTAGTTTCATTATTCTGACAGCAACTTAATAAATTTGCTGGCTTTCCGACACGGGAAAAACAACTGTTTTCGAGGTCCAAACCACACATTTACAATTATTGTCCTTGAGATTTATTAATGGACATGGCAAAGCCCAATCTGTTCGGAAATTGCATCTTTTGAATGTTATCGGTGTGTCGGTAGGAATCATAGGAATTCTTGGCACCAAGACATGTTCTCCTTTAAATTTGCCTTTGAGAATTGTTGCCTCAATAACATTGGGTATTATTCTCTCAACAATTAACCTGGTTCCATTACATAGTCTCGGAGCGTTGAGGTTACGTAGCAAAATTTTTCGAGAACCAACTTTTAGTTTTAATAAATGTGGAGGTGATCGGGCACATCAAGTGAATTCAAAAATTCTGTTGGATAATTGGCTGCTTCATTTTCTTCAACAACAGTATCCATAGATTTGAAAAAAAAAAAAAAAACGTTTCGGAATCAATCACGTCCTGAATAACAACATTAATAATATCGACATCGAAATTTTTTGCGGCTAAAATAGTTCTTTCACTTTGTTTTGAAAATTGGTCAGCCGTTGGATCATGGATAATAAAATGAGAGCTCCAGCAAAAAGTCTTTCATTGCCTTTCAAATATTTTAAAGTTCTATGTAGTGCTTCTAAGGAATGTTTGTAAGCCATGTTATATTCATCCCAAATAATAATATTGCATTTTTGCAGAACTTTTGCCATACCGGAATGTTTTTTTATATTACATACGGCATTCTCATTCGTTTGTATGTTTAACGGTGACTTGAGTGCTGAATGAGCTGTACGACCACCATGCAATAATGTTGCGGTTATTCCGGATAAAGCAATAGCTAATGCAATTTTTCCTTCCTTTTTGGTTAGAATATTTATATATAAAAACGTTTGTGAATTTTGTAACTTATAAAATTTAAATAAATTTGACAACTCATTATCATTCGTTACAAGCAAATGCACCAACGTTTTTATATATTTATATAGATAGAAGATAGATTGTTCAGATATGAAATAATACTTTTTTATTAACATCTTTGTGCTCGTTATGCAATCCCTCTCATTTTATAACCATTTGCCCTATTCTTCGTCTTATACGATTTTGATGTTTTAGGAAAGTCTCATTAACAGAGGAGGAAGTCATAAATATTTTAAATAATGCCAATCTTTATTGGCAATATTTAAGTCCCTATAAAATAGATAATATAGCGACAATAGTGTCATTATTTAAGTAAAAACCAAAAAACTTTTTAGCAATGGTGTAATTTTTAAAAATGCATTTCTGGAGGATGCTTATTCGTTATTTAGTGGTTTTAATAATAAAGCAGAAACTATTTCTGCTATGACGATTACGAGCAATTGGAGGATAAAAAATGGATATTAGATTTATATTTTTTGACAGACATCATATCCAAACTAAACGACTTAAATCTTGAACTGCAAGGCAAGGATAAATCGATATATTAAGTTCCGAATATACCTTTAAACAAACTTGAAAAAAAAAAACAATTTGTCTTATTTTCCAAATTTTATGTAACAACTAAACATTTCTGCTTCTTCAAGTTACGATCCAAACAGATACTTAACTGAAATTAATGTCAATCAGCATTGTTGCAATTAACAATAACACAGTGCAACATTTTTGAAGTCATCGAGTACAAACCCTTTCTCGTGTACGGTTTTTCGACGTACTTATAGAAACTAATAAAACCCCCTTTGGGTTTTGCTAGTTTAGCTGCTGTTCGAATTTTATGG
This sequence comes from Cordilura impudica, assembly GCA_963682025.1. Classification (NCBI taxonomy): domain Eukaryota; kingdom Metazoa; phylum Arthropoda; class Insecta; order Diptera; family Scathophagidae; genus Cordilura; species Cordilura impudica. The sequence goes on along the minus strand of OY821517.1, from coordinate 2,764,925 downwards.
CCTCTTGTATATTTTGGATAAAACTTAATTTTTCCGAAGACCATGCAATTTTTCTCGCGGCTTTATCTCGGAAACCAATTGGAATTTTGTTTTCCTGCCTTCGGTGCAATAGTAGCTATATACGAGGAGAAAAAGTGTAGAGAAAACTGAACTTTATTTCCATCAAAATAAAAAAAAATATTAAACTTCCAGCTGTATTTTACATCAAAAATTCGAGAAATGTATAAAAAATGTAGCAAAAGAAAAAAATCATGAATTAATCAATATCCTTTGAAATTGTTGCTCTCGGTGAAGCCTGTGAAGTTTATGCTCTTGGTTTTTTCGTTGGTAGTTCAGGTCCATCATCATCATGATCTGAGCTTGATAGCACATTCAGTGGCATATCTCTTTCGGTGTGTCCGGTGTTCAAATCTATCCTCAATCGCCACTTCGGTGCCTGTATTTTCGTATTGGGATACCTAATGCCTCCACCAACAAACTTCTGCAAGCAATGCAACCAGCTATTTCCTTTGAATCGTTTTTTCATTGGCATGGTGACCTGATGGAATCGCCCGCCTTGTTTGTCCGATTCGGTGGGAAATTGGTGTAAGAGTAGATGCATTGATTTTATGATAATAGTTAATTGAGCATTGTTTTCACAAATTTCTTTGCTTCGTGTGGCAGTACACGATTCTTTCCTAAAACGCCCTCTATTACAGCTTTTACTACTTTCCAGGCTCTCCGGTGGTTGTTTGTCAGCATGTTCGTGAATCCTTCGCTTTTCATTAATTTTTTCGCTCCTTCTTTTCACGTAACAATATTCATAAAATTTTGGTCATTTTTTATTTTCCATATTGAAGCATTAATGTTTTTGCTGTTCAATTGTTAATCACTCAAAACAATGTGTTAGTGTCTTGTCACATTAATGACATCATTCGGCTAATTGACATTTGTATTGATTACTAGGGCTAGTTCAAGCTTTATAGGCACTTTCAACAACGCCATCTATGGGAAAAAATTGCATATAGTTGATAAACTAAATTCTCGAATTTTCGATGTAAAATACAGGTGGAAAATGTGACAAAAGTATTTTCTAGTATTATAATGTTCTGAACAATTATGAATTATATTATAAAATGGTGAAAAAAAGATAGAAAAATATAAAAGTTTTTCTATATTTTTGAAATTTTGATTCTCTAGATACAGCTTTTCGGGTTAGTTTGTTTTACTTTTTTTTTCTCCTTCCAAGATATAGCCGTGAGAAAAATTTCATGTTCTTCGGGAAAATTAAGTTTTAGCCAAAATATACATGAGGCCATGAAATCCAAACAGCAGCTAAACTAGCAAACTCCAAATGGGGTTTTGTTAGTTTCCATAAGTACTTCGAAAACCGCACACGAGAAGCAGTTTGCATTTTATGTGTTGCACTGTGTAATCAAATCAAAATATTGCAACAACTTGTACATATTAAAAAATTTTATTAATACGTACATATATCACAAACTACAAAAAATAGTAGATGGAATGCAATGCTGAAGATCAAACGCAGCAGAATTTTCAAAATAAATTTTAATTTTAATTACTTGTTTTTTGTATTTTTTTAAATCATAAAATGAATTAAAAATGATTTTGTTTAAATAATTATCACATACGAGTATATACCAATAACATATTTCGATCGATCGCACTTGTTTTTATACTTAAAAAGTAGATCTGTTGAAAGAAATAGTGGACACCACTGCTATAGCGTATGTAAGAGAATTAATAGCTGAATTTTATTATTAATAAATTCAAAATGATCAAAACATTTATATAAACTAGCAGAACCCAGCACTCGAAATTCGACTGCAAATTCTAGCAAATTTTATTTTTTCATTAATTTTTTTTTCATTAAATGTTTATGTAGTCTATATACATAAAAAAATTTATGAATATTTAAATAAAATTCTTAAATTTTATTATAAATATTTGTTGAACACACAGAAGATATATAAATGGGTTTGTTAATAAATAATTTTATAAGATCCTAAAGGTATGCTAATCAATTATTACCTATTCAAAATTCAACACAATTATGTATGTATGTGTTAGTAGCATTAAATGATTATTACTCAAAAAAAATGTACAACATCTTTAAAGATGGTGCACATCTGTACAGAAATACCTTTCATATGGTATATATTATATCAAAATCGGTTGGTAACTAAAAGTGTAGAAGAGGTCACGAGGAATCGCTTTGCCTATTAATATTATAGATATACATTTTATTCTTTCAATATCACCGACTAACGGCTAAATATTACAGTTCTTGCATTTTATTTATTTATTTAATTGTATAGACAATTTTATATTTTAATTTAATTTTTAAAATTGGTTTCACATAAAATACTGAATTGAAAATAAGGAACAATTAACGACGTAACTAACTATTATCTAACATTTTTGGAAGTTGTTTAAAATCACATCCAAAAAAGTTCTTCCTCGGGAAGCTATGAAAATGTGATACTTTTATAATGATTTCACTTTTTTTTTTGCTGGCAGTTAAATGAAATAATAAGAGAATGATAATACTCAAAAGATCCAAACTCATAGTAATGGATTAAATTCCAGATTAAATTAAATACACGATTATTTCAAACTTAGACAAGCTTTAGCACACTCTTGAAACAGTTCGACTGTACGATTTACCACACACTAAATTTTCTGATTGAAAAACACTATTTTTGGCAATCTGATTTAAAATTATCAGTCATAAAATCAAGACTCATATCCGATTTAATATATAACCGAGGCTAAATACCGTTTTCGTTTAACGAGATTTCAAATTTATAAAAAAGCATATTAGAAAAAGCATATTTCTTCTTTCGAAGAAAACTTTCAAAACTGACCGAACGTAATGTATTACACTATTATTGTATTGTGTGGTTTTATTTTTGGCAGCTAGTGGATGGAGATGTCTAATGTGATGTGGATAAAGATAGAAATATTTTGTAAAAGCGCATACAAGTCTTTTTTTTATTATTATTATTATTTTTATTTTTTTTTTTTGAAAAGGAGTAGTTGGTGGAGTAGAAAAGTAGCAATTTTTGCTTTAAAACATTAATACATACCACCACAATATGATAAATTGTTATGACGTCGATACATTGTCGATGCCGTCGCCGATAGACTTGGTGAAATCGGTGATAGTATTGCAGAAGAAGGTGAAGTCGAGTGGTGTGATGACGAGGATGCAGCAGCAACAGCAGTACAACTTGATGTGACGGTAGCAACGAGTGCCTGGTGATGATATTGATGATACAAGTGATGTGCTATTGAGTGTTGCTTATGCTGTGTTGGAGGCTGTTGGTGAGTTGATAAAACGGACAAAACTGGTGAAGTTAATTGTTGTTGGCACAATGTTTGCTGTTGAGTCTGGCGATGTTGTTGCTGATACTGATGCTGTTGGTGATGATGATGATGATGGTGATGTGAAAAAGGTTGATGTTGATATTGATACGATGGTTGTAGGATTTGATGTTGATGTTGATGACGTGTATGTTGCTGATGATGGCGAGAATTGCAACAACACTTTTCAAAAATATGATTCAAATTAGACGTAGAATTTAAATGCTGCAACTGATGATGTAAATGCTGCTGTTGATCAAAAGTAAGTCGAGAATGCATTCGTTTGTTTGTTGAAAAATATTTTATTTAAAAACATTTAACGTTTTGGCGACCACTATAACCATTCCAACTAGCAATTTCGTCCTTATAAACAATAACTATGGCAAACGAGATTTAAGTTAAGAACGAGAAGCGAAGAACTAAACATACACATACATATATAAGCGAATGTAAAAATATGTATATAATAATAATATACGTAAGTATTTATGATGAATATGGCAGAGCTCGATGTTTAATTCAGTTTCGCCTGTGGCAATTGCCAGGTGATTAGTTCGTTAAGAATATGAAAATGAAAACAAAAACACAAAATAATAATAAATATGTGACTTAACAAGACACCGACCGACCGACCGACCGACCGACCAACGAACCAACCAACCGAACTTTCGTCCGAGCAACGACCGATATAACAACCCAAACAACCAAATATAGAATGTTTCCATGTGTCCATCAAGGACACCGTTTAGTGTCTGTGATAGAAAAATCAGTACGAAGTTTTGTTTGATAATTGTTGCACGAGAGAAGAGGAGTCGCTGTGAGTAGTCAAGCAACACTGAACGAAAAGTGAAAGTGAACAAGGCCGGAAGGCTATGATGTTTGTTGTTTATTGATATTGTTGTCGACGTGGATGCTGGCGTATCACTTGACAAAATAATCCTCAATAATAATAATAATAGCCTGGATACCGGAGTGCTTACTATTTGTAACTAGGCAACTGCAGCGCGTAAATTATACGACGCACGTCTGCAGCGAATGGTCGAATTACAACTAAAAATAAAATTTAACTTTATCTAGGCAAAATGCCTCAACTAATAGACAATCAAATAAAACTATGCAAGGATGAGGATGATTTCGATTTCGATGTGATGGCAATGACATGAATAAAAAGGGGATGTGTTGTTATGATATGTATTTATGTTTGTACATATTTACGTATGTGCGACACCATCCTTACCACCATTTACTGTATAAATATACGTACATACCGCCACCACCATCCGTTAAAGCTTTTTCACGCATCCATTCCATCTGTCCGTCTGTCCATCCAGCGCAAAATATATAAGAAATTTCTAAAAATTAAATCAAATCTATAGGCCGTTTTTGAGTTTTCAAACATTTCTGAAGAAAATTTTGGATAAGTTTTCCAAGATTTTAATATGTCTACTACAATTTCATTAAAATCAAAACCACCACCATCACTTGAATATGCTACAAAAAATGAAAAAAAAAAAAACAAAACAAAAAAAAAAAAACAAGTAAAAAATTATATCCGCTTTTTACATTAGATCTCGTTGAGCGCACCATTTTAACAATAGATGGGAGTTAAGCAACCAATCACCAAGGAAGCTCAATTCACAAGCACCTCCCCCACGAAAAGTGAGATGGATAAAACTGCGGGTGGCAAGGATTTACTGTTATTGCCTTCAAAGCAGCCATTGTAATTTTCTTTTTCACTCTGTTTCGTTGCGACAAGTGATTCAGTTCATCCCTGTTAATAAAATACTACTAAAAATATGTGCGTGTGTGTGTGTGTTCATGATATATAAAAGAGTGACCCGAATTTCCAAACATGATTGATCTTGAATAATATTTTTTTGTTGCTGTACTTCTTGTTCGAATATTTGTAAGTTTTTGATCTTGATTGCGTTATAACCAAGAATCATATAAATGAAATGAAATTTATATATGATTCCCTATGGGAAAAATCATATAAACTGATCCTAGGAACTGTCCCTTTAACAAGGTGATGTAGTAGACATATCAACAACGGCCAATTTACCCAGCCTATGCCATGGCCATGTAAAAGTGGCAGGTCCTATGACCGGTTCGTATGACTTTACCAATAAATAAATTTATCTAATAATATTATTATAATAAATTTATTTTACAAAATTAATAACTTGTGAGCAATAACACAGTGTTATAGTGAAATTATACGTTTAAAATTGTGGGTCCTCCAAATCTGAAGTTACCCAGGGAAAAAAAAACATTACCATATAGTGGGTTTGGTTTGGTTGAAGTTTGCCTGATAAGCTAATTATTAATGACATCCCCATTGGAGGTAGCTAGTTGCCTAGGAACGCCTTATTTTCACTTAAGAAGTAATGCAGTGGGCAGGGGTAGGTCATTATTTTTCCTGGGTATCGACAAAAATGTTTTTTTTTTTAACACATCAGGGTCTAAAATATTTTTAACAAAATCAGTTGTGAACCTCTTTTAAATTATTGTTATACATACCGTAGGTGACAATACTTTGGAAACTTTCACAAAATTCTGAATTTGTCAATTTTGTTTTTTATAATTTCGCCTAAAATTATTTTTTTTTTTTTTTTGCGAAATCGCTCTTTGGTGTGTTTTCTATCGAAAGATAACAAATTTGTTTAAAAAATTACAATTATAAAAACGGATAAACGAAAAAAAAAATAATTTTTTAGTTAGCCAAAACAATGGAAATTTTAAAATTTTTGTACCTGAGTGGATTAAATCAACAAACCATTGAAGATGATATGAAAGAAAATGTATAAAATCTTAACACAGTAGTATTTTTCAATATTTTTGTCTATAATTAATTATAACAAAATAATGACAAGAATAAAGTTATGTGAACAATTAAAAACCAGAATAAAAGATGATTTTACTGCTGGTCTTAAACAAAAGAAAGTTTGTGTGAAACATTTTTAATAATTCCATAACTTAAAAAATTATTAAGAAATATCGTGAAAGAGGTGCGCTGAAGACTCAACATTTAGGCGACAGGCTCCGTAAAACGAGTCAAAGACAGGATAATTTCATAAATTATCAAGAAATATCGTGAAAGAGGTGCGGTGAAGACCCAAAATTTAGGCGACAGGCTCTGTAAAATGAGTCAAAGACATAATAAATTAAAAATAAAAGAGGTCATTAAAAATCTGAAACTAAAATTATGTGCTCGAACTGTTTCCCGACGGTATCATCCTGATATCAGAGAAAAACCGTCTCGCTCGCATAAATTTTGCTAAAGAACACATGACCTGGTCAAGACGGAATTGGAATACTGTTCTCTTTTCAGATGAGCCCAAGTTTAATTTAAGAGGTCATGATGGAAGAACGTTTGTATGACGACCAAAGGGAAAAAGACTAAACCCAAAATATACAAATAAAACTGTTAGGTGTGGCGGTTGCATTAAGGAAGGGGTCCAATTCATGTAGTAAAAGATAGTCTAACTGGAATTGTTTACAGGCAATTTCTAAATGACGTAATGTATCCATACGCGGAGCAAAATATGGCGCTGGTCTGGAAGTTCCAACATGACAATAACCCAAAACACACCACCAAAGTTATACTCGAATGGCTATAATCTAATGCAGTTAGTGTTTTGGATTGACCAGCTCAATCGCCGGATCTCATCCCATAGAAAATCTATGGGAAATTGTAGATCGAAAAATACGGACACGATATTACACAAGGAAGACAGATCTCATAGAGGCAAATAATTAAGAGCTCCAAATATTTTTAATGGATATCAGTGTTGTGAAGCATTACCAAAAAATAATGGATACACATCAAAATATTGAAACCAAAAATAAAGGGAAAGTGTTCAATTATTGTATAGTTAAGGTTTCCAAAAATGAATATCTTTAAGATTTGTTATTGAAGTTAAGCTATTTTATGGTTATATTTTTCTTTTTTGAATAAATGAAACATACAAATTTTTAAATTATTAAAAGAGTTTTTAATTTTATGATCCAACTTTTTGGGTCAGATGAAGTCGTCAAAAATATATTTTTTTAAAAGTTTCCTTTGTATTTTCACTCATGTGAAAATATTATGTAAAATATTTTTAAATGTTCAACTTTTTTTTAAGATTTTTCAACTTTGGCGCCTTTATTTTTGTATACTTTATTTGTAACCCTATTTTTTTTCTTATTTTTATTTAAATAACTAGCAGTAACCCGATACGCTTCGCTACACCCCTCGTAACGAAATAAAAAGCAGGCAATACGTTTTGAAGAAAACTATTGTTTTGTATAGGAGGTGCCACGCCCATTAATCTGATTCCGCCCATTTTTTGGGCAACTACTCACATTAATAGGTTATGAACTCAAACAAAGTCGCTAGACGTTCATCATTATAGTACTCCAGTTATGTTATATTAAATACTTACTTTGTATGGGAGGTACCACGCCCACTGGTTGAATCTCGCCCATTTTTTTATGGGACTACTAACATTAATAACTCATGAACTCAGACAAAGTTCCAAGGCTTTCACTATTAGAGTACTTCAGATATATGACATTATATATTTACTTTGTATGGGAGGTACCACGCCCTCTGATCGGATTCCGTCCATTTTTTCGAGTACTAACGTTGATAACTTATAAACTCACACAAAGTCTCAACACTTTATCTATAACAATACCCTAGATATATGACATTAAATATTTACTTTGTAATGTGGGTGCCACGCCCATTGGTCCGAAGCCGCCCTTTTTTTCCACAACTCTTCGAATTATTTTAATAATGTACATGTGCATAGTTTCAGAAATCTTGCTTGCTTGCTACTCCAGATATTAGTAATTCATGAACTCAGACAAAGTTCCAAGGCTTTCACTATTAGAGTACTTCAGATATATGACATTATATATTTACTTTGTATGGGAGGTACCACGCCCACTGATCGGATTCCGCCCATTTTTTTTCGAGTACTAACGTTGATAGCTTATGTACTCACATAAAGTCTCAAGACTTTATCTATTATAGTACAGTAGATATATGACATTTAATATTTACTTTGTATGGTGGGTACCACGCCCATTGGTCCGATCACGTCCATTTTTTCCGCAACTCTTCGAATTATTTAAATATGTATATGTGTATAGTTTCAGAGCTCTGCTATAGTAGTACTCTAGATATTATATGTGCAAATTAGATGTTAAAAATTCACTTTGTATGGGCGGTACCACGCCCACTTGAAAAATCAAAAAAAATATAGCCTATTTTTCCTTCCGGATAGGCAGTTACCTACTGTAAAAATTTCAAGACGATTGGTCCAGTGGTGTAGTCTCCTATAAACCACAAACAAACAAACACACAAACATACACAACTCCATTTTTATATATAAGATGAATAAATTGAGTCCTTGTTTGTTGGAATCGGCTTAACATTGTTAAAGTTCCAATTTTTTTTTTAATAAAATTAAAATTTTTCCCAAAATTAAAATTTTTCTCCTTACGGATACCTCCCATAAACGAACACTTTTTTCAATACCAGTGCTTGGATTTCTTTAACCGAACGCGGACATTTTTTCCCACACCAAAGGCCATTTTAATTCCCCATAAGCGGACAGCTTACAACACTGCAACAAGGTAGGCTCACGATATTGCACTGAGTCAATATGGCTGGAGAAAAGAAACATCTTTTTGTTATTGGGAAGCCTCGGACGATTCGCAACATTAATTTCAACAATTTACCACTTACGTGGTGATCAAACAAAAAGGCTTGCATGACATCTGATTTGATGACTGATTTTCTAGTGCAGTTCAATAGAAAAATGCAGCTTCAGGAACGGAACATTCTTTTATTTTTAGACAATGCTGCTTCTCATCCTGGTGATCTCAAATCGAAAAATGTTAAAGTTATTTTTCTCCCAGCAAAGACAACAGCATTTTGTCAGGCATTGTAAAAACTTTAAGTTTTTGTACAAATCATTATTTTTAAAAAATATTGTGTTGCAGTGGAAGATGAAAATTCTACTTCGGATTTATCGAAATCAATAAATTTGTTAGATGTTGTTTATTTCATACACAAAGCGTGGGAGCAAGTAAGTCAACAGACAGTAAAAAATTGTTCAAGAAAGCTGGTTTTGGGAAAAAAGATATCCCCGATGACGATAGCGGTTGGACCGCAGAAGATGAGCTTCCAATATCAGCACTTGCTCAGTTCACCAATGTTGTTAATCCAGTTCAGAGGCAAATCCAAGTTGACAACGAAGACTATATCAATTTAGATAATGAAGTCTTCATTAATGATGAAGATGTGGAAAATATTAGTACTGAAATGTTAATTGCTTCCCAAGAAACGCTGGACCACTCGTCTAAAGATGAACTAGAAAATGAAATTAACGACAAGTTAACTTTTTATAAAGATATTTTTAGCTATAAGAAAAGTAAAGGCCTTTTCTATACATCACAGCCGACCTTAAAGGTGTTCAATATCTTACTGACCTTCAAATACATCATCAAGATATTTAAATTAAAGGAAAAAGTCACCAAGCTAAAATTTTAACTTTTTTAAATTTGAATATCTTGCATAACCGACAGTAACTAACATAACTATTTTTTTTTCACTTCTTGAAAAAATGTTAATGAAAATTCTGTTCTGTTCTGTTGGCAGTAAAACTGATTTCAAATTATTATTTGCTCTTTTTGAACTTCTCTCATAATCGGACAAATTTGTCAGTCCCTTAGGTGTCCGAGAGAGTACACTGTACATACTACATTAGACTTCACCGTTACTTTTTACTAATTCGCACATTCTGGGAATAATTAAATATGGTCAAGATCGGTCGATTTTTGATCTTCTCATATAAATATTCATTATTTCTCATTTCATTCTTCAGCAAATATCTTCAGCAAATCAGGTTGGTCTAAATTTTTATCGAATCAAATCTTTAAAAAATTTTAATTTTTCTCTTTTTTGATAAATTTTTTTTAACAGCATTATTGTTATTCTATTTTTTACCATGGATATATTAATAAAAATTATTTTTTTAAGCCTTAGCTACAATTTTGCTAAATAATGAAATGGGAAATCATCAATGGTTCCTAAATTATAGCTGAAAAACTAAGCAAACAAACATTAAGATAAGGAATATGAGGAATACGGTAAGGATAAGGAGGTTTTACTATAATGACCTTGTACTATCACCCTGACTGTGATTTCTCACCACCCAGATAATGAGCCTGAAAATTTTCCACAGTATTATTAGAATTTAGGAGTAGAATTTCTCCAAAGTAATATCGGCCAATGATATTATTGAAGTTTGCATACACATCTGTTTATCGGATTATTGAGCCAAAATGGTATGGCACTGCCATATCTCGTCTATTTTCGAGTGTTTGTGGTTGTGACGAATAAATTTAATAAATATGTCTCGTTGGAGTTTAAAAATTTTTAAAATTCGATCCACTATATCGTACATACATATGTATGTTTGTGTATGTTTATGCACATCGATAGATATACAAACATATATTTTACGGGACAAAACATTACAGCACTCTGCTTTTTTACCTCGATTCTTTTAAAATTCTTTATAATTTTATCAATTTAGCTAACATACACACAAACCATGATTACATAAATTTACGGATTTGGATAAAAAACATATATTTTAAAAATTTTTGTATGTATTGTTTTGGAATAAGCATAGCCGCAACAAACAAGCATAGATGGCAGAGAGGCAAAAACTAAATAGAAATAAGTTTTTTTGATATAAAAAAAAAATGAATTCAAATCTTGGGTTCTAATCTCGAAATTGGTATATTCCAATCGGTAAATATATGTCGTGCTATTTACAATTTACATCAAAAACAGGACTCTGTCTTAATATATATTGTTGTAGACCGATCGAAAAATACTTTTAGATCAAAATAATAAATTGCTTTTTCTCTCTAACTTCACAATATTTGTTGAAGCAGATATCTGTTTTCAATATAAACCTGCGATGTACTGTACTATTTAATAGTTCAATAATTTCCATACTATATACCAGAGGTAGGCACGTAAATGGCTTGTTGGGCCAAATTTGGAATTTCACCTACTAACGGTGGGCCGCACTAGTTTATTTCTGTACAAATATTCATTTTCAAACAAAAAAGCAAAAAAACAATTTTTAAACAAACAAAATTTATTAATTCATTTCATACACATTACAAATAAATTTTATACTGAAATATTATTAGTATTTATAAAAATAATGTTATATTTTAAAATTTTTTGAGATCAAAGAATTTCATTTTAAATAAAATAAAAAAAAGGAATTATATAAAAATAAAATAAAAATATAGGTAACAAAAAATAAAAAATAAATTAGGAAGAATTTTTGATTATTTCTTTAAAATCAGGTGTGTACTTTGTCAAAGTTGTTCGAATGAGTTCCGTAAGATGTTGATTTGTTAAACGTGAACGATTATGTTTTTAACATTTTTCATGGCGGAGTATAGAGATTCGTTGTGCCAAACATTGAAAATAAACGAGCAGCATCTTTTTTCAATTATGGATATTGGGTTTCGTTAACAAGTTTCCAAAATCTAACTAGAGAAGTTGATTTGTGATGCATTTTCAATACAATATCATCCTTCATTTCTAACAACTCCAATTTTCCAACATCTGGTTTTCCAAGAATTATATCGGATAATAAAAATTCATCGTTTAGGACATCACACAAAAACGGGTTAACAAAAACTGAGAATGTTGCTTGAAGTTGTTTGAGATCCTCAAATCTACATTTAAAATTTTCATGAAATTGTTTTAAATTATTTATGTATTCTTCCAGCTTATCGTCTTGTATATTATTTACGTTCAATTTTAAAAGAGGAAAAAATTTTAATTTTTTACATTCGAGGTCTTTTATCTCGTGGCAATTCATAGTTGTTAATTACTTCGAAAAGCGCATTTTTTACATCAATGCCTCGCGTTGTTTCAGAAAGAGCTACAAGGTCTAACATTTCTTCAGTGATATTAAATTCAACTGATACAGACCTAATGAAGATCGCCAATTGAGGAACGTCGCTAACATCTGTGGATTCATCAAGAGCTAAACTTAATGCTGCAGAATTTTTTAGTTCGTTTTTTAAACTTGTTTCAATAAAAGTGCTGATATCTCCAATCCCACTCTCGGTTGTGCGCCGTGATAAAGAAAGCTGATCTATCGCTTTATGCAGCTTTTATTTATCAGGGTCGAGAATGCTCATAACCTTCTTCATAGTGTGTTTTCATAACTCTGCTTCCCCATAAGGACGTTTATCACGGGCAATATCCCAAGCTATTATGTAACTTGCTTCAAGTGATCTGTCATTTCCATGGCTAAAAGACGAAATAATGTTCTGTTCTTTTGCAATATTTGACTGCAATGCCTTCAGTGTAGTCTCTCTAAGATTAGTATTAAGGGGCTAATCTTTGGCAAATTGTGAGTGAAATTTTTCATGATGTCTACTTAAATTGTAAAGTTTGTTATGTGGTTATGTCCTTATTTTCAACAAATCCGAATTTGTGTGTCCATTCGGACTGGAATTTTCTGTTTTCATCACCTATCTTACGTTTTTTATTGCTAGTTGATGCCATTTTAATTCCGTAAAAGTAAAAAGCGGGACCGATATATGTTGAGTATTACCAGTTAATTTCAATAAAATGAACATGAGATATAATTAAAAAATCGACCAATTTGCCAATTTTAGAAATTTTTTAAACAAAATTTTAAAGTTCAATTGAATTATTTTTCAAAACATGCTTTTATGAAAAAATTTTTATGAAGTGGTTGGTACAATATGTATAAAGAATTTAATGGTTTCTGTTCCAAAAGATAAAAAATTTCTAGTTTTAATGAAACATTTAATTATAGGGACTGCTCTCATCCCCAAGTATTCAGGACAACACGGCTTTTACTGAAAAAAAGCAAAAATAAAAAATGGAAAATATAGTGTTTTTTTTTTCAAATTATGCGATTTTTGTCGGTTTAGTGCCTTTTGATATTTTAAAGTTGACAACCCTGAAAATAAAGAACTACAAAAAACGAGAGAGAAAAATTATTATGCTCTTTCGTTTGCATTTCAAATCATGGGTTTGTTTTGCAAACATACAATTTTTAAAATGCATTTTTGTTGTACATGCTTCTAATAGAAAATATGAAGCATGCTAAGAGACGTTACATTCAAATAATTTGTATTATTTTTGTGGCCCTATTGAAAATTTATACTCGTATTAATGCTATTTTTAAACAATACTTTGAAATTTTGGTATTATTGTTTTGATTTTTTTTTATTTTTTTTGAATTAAATCTAAATTAAATTTTGCAATTTTTTTTAAATTTATATGGTGCCGTATAAAATTCATTCGTGGGCCGCATGCGGCCCGTTGGGCCGCATTTGCCCATGCCTGCTATATACCATTCAATGGTCAAGGTATAATGAGTTTGTGCTGATGTTTATAACTACTAAAATTCGGTTTAACGATGTCCGTCCATGCGCCTGTCTGCCCTACCGTATGTGGGACCATGTTGTCATTGTAATCAAATACCAGTCGCAAGTCTATAATATTAATAGGCAAGGCGATTTCTTGTGACCGATGTTTTGTTCTACCGTTTTATCCTAATTTTGACCAAAGGTATATTATTTGAAAGGTATTTCTTTTTAGCCGATTTGCAGGTTTACAGATTTTTTAATTTTTTCCTTTATTTTGAGAAAATTGTATTTAAAGTTGCTACTAACACATACATAAAATTATACAATGCTATGTGTGTGTATATTAAGTTTGTTAATGTGTTTGTAATAAATATGAGTTTGTTTTTTGTGTTGATTTGTGAATTGGCTATAATTGATTAGTATACCTTTAGGGTCTTTATTTAATAAAAAAATTAAATTTCCTAAAATTTGCACTCGAATTTCGAGGGCTGGAATCTGCTAGTATAAATATATTTTCATGAAATTTAATGTACAATATTCTGTTGATTATTTGCAATTTTATTGGTAGACTTAGCACTTTTTGAAATTGTTTAGCATCAAAAATCTGTATTTAGCACCAGCACATTTTTAAAGAATTTTTTCGAAATTATTTACCATTATTCAAATCTTATTCAGCTTATTTATTTAAAAATATTATTAACGTCTTTTCGATAATAAAGATAAAAAAGTAATTCAAAGTAAATGAAATGACTTAATAAGGGTGACCCAATAAGAGTGCACGATTTAGTTTAAAAATAAAATGTTTCTTTTTTGAGCGAGTGCACAGTGGTCGAAATGCACAATTTAGCGGCACTTAATTCCCAAATGTATAAAAACAAATGCTAATGCCTATTTTAGACTGTGAAATGTGTAAAGAATTAAATTTTGAACAGTTTTTATTTATTTAAATGTTTAAAAATTAATAAAAATGGCTTGAGAAAAATATATGTGTTTCTAATCAGAATCAGAAGTACAGAACCAATAGCTTCTTCTTTTATAATTGGCTCTGGAAGCAAACTTTGTATATCACTATCTATTTTGAGGTTGTTCCGGGAGTAGCTAGAAGGTCGTTTGGAGAGCGAGGATATGAGAGGATCAGAAGAGAAAAGAAGTGAGTGCATTAAATCTTCCATTGTGTTATTCCTGGAGTTCTTGCGTGTATGATGTTGTCTGAAATTCCTTAAATCCTTATTTCATGATTCCTGTGCTTCTTCCGACATTATGCAAATTGGAGGATAGTATTATTTATGATTTCAGCACTGTGAGGTATTATTTTATACACGGAAGATGGCATGTAGTATCATCCTCCGTTTGCCAGCAATATATTTTGAAAGCATTTGCATTTACTTTATACCCACAAATCATAGTTCGTAAAATAATAATAAATGTATTGATTATTTCCTCATCGACTCCAGTTAAAAGTGCAGCCAATTTTGGTCGTTGAAAACATCTTGTAGCAGTATTTCCGTCATTGGTATTGCCTGGCCCATGCTTAGGAGAATATCAACTAATAAACTCATTTCTATTCAATTTAGTTTGATGTATAAGAGATTTATCACTGCTACGAATTTTCCACTTTTTAATTGGTAATCTGTAAGCAATATGCAAAATCCACTCAAAACATCTTATCGCAGCGTGTAGTGTTGATAAGCCAATACATATTTGTATTAAGTGCTAAATTTTTAATAGCATTCAAGTAATTCATATTTTTTCGTGTGGCTCCACAACTACCAGATGTTTGTGACTATTCTGCAATCCCACTAAAAATTTTGCCATCGGTCATTGTTGTGTAAAATTGGTGATGCATTTGAAAAGACTCAAACTGTGTTGGAATAATTTTAGATATTTTCTGTTTCACTTTTTCAACTTCAGCAATAACCAAGGCAGAAGTTTCTGTCTCGTAAATCAATTAAATTGGTCTACAAAATCGCGTTGAAGAAGTATAATGGCGCAATGCAGAAAATAAGTGTTGAATGTCCACACCCCCATTTGTATATCACAGCAATGGTATCTTCATTCAGATCATCTTAGATTATTACTACATGTCGATCCAATCTTTATTGCGTTCTTAAAACTTCGTTAACGTTCTGTTGCAGTTTTTCCACTTTTCCACTAGTTTGGTTATGAAGCTCCTTAATATTTTCCTTATTTTTCGGCAACTAATCAACTAGTCAACTAATTTAATATTGGCAAAAAACACGTATTGATTAATTAGGCGCCAAATTCTTTTAATTAACTTGCTGCAACGAATGTTAAGTTTGAACGCTAATAGCTTGGCGAACAATGAACACAAAACAAATGTAAAAACGTCAATTTGCTCAGTGAAGTATCAGTAATCGATATTAAGTAAAATATTTATCGAACTAAAAGTTTCATAATTTGTATTAAGCGCCGCTAGATCTGTGATTTCGACCACTGTGGAGTGGTGATATTTCTATTGCATTGTAAAGTAGACATCTTCCAATTATGTATTGAATGAAATATCCGGCATATGGCCCCCTCGGCTCTGAATACTGGTCCTTTCTCTTTTCATCAAATTTTCAATAACATTGTAAGAAAGATGTGGCTCTATCTCACCGGTGACGAGTTAGATCTCGGCCTTGAGCTCAGTAATTGTTTGTGATTTATGCACATACACCTGAGATTTCAAAAACACCAAAGAAAGAAATCTCGCGGCCTGTAATCGCACGATATTGACAGTCAATTGACATCGGAATTTTGGGAGATGTTTCAGTCTGGAATTTGTTGCTCCAATAAATCGATTGTTTCGTATTTTCGATCGGTTTAAAACAATATATATTAAGAAAGAGTCCTGTTATTGCTGTAACTTGTAAATAGCACGTTTTGAACATAAGAGAGCGGTCCCAGAACAATCCGACCTGATAAAGAAAACACAACAAATTTGGGAAATAATATTCTCTATTTCTCAACATAATCTCCTTTTCGCACGATACAGCTTTAGAAACGATGAAGTTCAAGTGACCACTAAAGACAAACTTAGTATCAAAAATACTACACTTAAGTACAAAATTTCATCCAATATTATATTGAGATAACAAAACATGACGACATCTATGAAAATTCCAGACCACAAAAATTCTCTATCCAAGTCATTCTGAAGTTCAGCAATGTCTATTTTGTTATATATAGCCTTACTAATTTTGAGTTCATCCACATACAAAAGATATTTTGAATTATTAAAAAGCAATGGGCCTAAGATACTTTCTTGTGGAATACCAGAAGTTGGAATGAAATAATCTAACCCATAAAAACAAAGTTTTTAGTAAAACTCTTTCTTTCCTTATGCATATGAGTTTTGAATCTCTCCCTGACTGTGCGTAACTTTGCGTGACTATTTTAAAATTAATCTTTGGTCACAACAAGTCTATGAACCATGTTTCAGATTCATTGGATGAGGGGAAATGGAGTTTAAATCACTCCGTGAGTGGGCGTGACTATGCGTGACTGTGCATGACTATGTCAAAGTTAATCTTTTTTCACAGCAAGTCTATCGAACAAGTTTCAGATCGATCGGATAAGAGGAAATGGGTTTTAAATCACTCCGTGACTGTGCGTGACTGTACGTGTTACCCCAAAATTAATCTATAGTTACAACAAGACTATGGGCCAAGTTTCACATCAATTGGATGAGAGGGAATGGGGTTGCCCCATGGCAAACAGACAGACAGAGAGTATGAGTTAAAAGAAAGAGTTTAAAAATCAGAACAAATTCCATAAATTGAGACAATACAGATTATGCCAGTTAAATAAAAACAAAACCATTTCAGAACGAAACCCAATTTTAGACAGCTTAAATAGCAGCAACTCATGCGATACACGTTCAAATGCATTAACTAAATCGGTGTATATTGCGTCAATTTGAACAGCATTATCAAAATGGGCCATACAATAACACTAGCCAACAAGGTTTTGGACTGCAGCAACCGAATATCTTTCCTAGGGTAATTTGGTGTTCTGAATTCGAATCTGTAATTGGTTTTCCTCTATCACGTCAGGTTTTCGAGACACAAAAAATATGTTTTTATTCGTTTTTTACATAAAAAAATCATAAGTTTATTTAAAAATCAATGAATTTTCAAAAGTGAATGGCGTTATTTGTACGTCGTTTGTATTTTGTTGGTTTGGTTTCACGTATTAGAGTCCAGCAATAGTCTCCCAGCATGCTTTTTCCCCTAATTCCTTGATGATTTCTTTAATTTTTCATTAAATCTTGGTGAGCACGCTCCCCTTGTTCGTCGCTCACCGCACCTGGGTTTTGTGAAAAAAATCTAAATGCGAATGAAGAAAATGCATTTTGAGTGACATTCGTGCACCTTATTCGTGATAATTTTTCAATAATTCAGTAACAAGTTTTCTGTAGTTTTCACTCTCATTGTTTCCAAGAAAACTGTCCACGATGCTCTTGAAAGATTTCCAGGCTGCATATTCTTTCTCCAATAAACATTCTGAAAAATTGTCATCATTCAATAGCTTTCTGATTTGAGGGCCAACAAATATGCCTTCTTTGATTTTAGCATATGAAATTTTAGGAAAAACCGCTAGCAAATATTTAAATGCTGCACCATCTTTGTCCAGATCCTTGACAAAGTTCTTAAAAAAGGCCAATTTTATGTGCAGCGGCGGAAGAAGAACGTCATTTGGATCAATTAATGATTTATTTGAAATGTTTTGTTTTCCTGGTGAATACTCAGTTCTTTCTGGCTACTCTGTTCTGACGCAATGAAGACATACATATTTTGTGAAACCTCCTTGCATACCAGTCAACAAACCAATGACCTGAAACAGATTAATTTACAGTTATTTACGATGGTCTTTACTAAATATATATATAAAGAAATTTAAATCACACACCTTAAGGTCACCACAGATCTTCCATTTATGATCGTTGTATTTGAGTAATGTTAAAATTTCAGTCATTGATTCGTAATTATACCCTATACCACTATGTGGTTTGGGTATAACGACTTTGTGCTGCTGTTTGTAACAACCAAAAATATTCGTCCTAGACCCATCTTTAATTATACCGATCGACTCAGAATCACTTTTTGAGTCGAAATAGCAATGTCCGTCCGTCCGTCCGTCCGTCTGTCTGTGTGTCCATGTAAACCTTGTAATCAAACTACAGGTCGCAAATATGAATATATTTTGATGAAATTTGGTATATAAGCTTTCATCGGCCATGGGATGAACGCTATTGAAATTGGTGAGAATCGGTCCATGTTCAGACCTAGTCCCCATACAAATGACCCCTATGAAATCGACATAAATTGCCTTAAGTTCCAAATTATCACATAGATCTCATTCAAATTGGGTTTGTATGTGTTTATTACATCCATTAATGAGTAGTCCAAAAATTATCCCTATAGGAAAATTCTTAGTCATAGGCCCCATATAGAGCTGCTTCCCGATCTTCACTTAAATCTATCAAAAAACAAAAATATTGCACAGTTTTTTCTCAAATTTGGTCTGTATATATTTTTTCAAAGTATAAGTGACTATACCAAATATGGTCAGGATCGGTCCATTTTTGACCTAGTCCCCATATAGACATATCATCCGATATGAACTTTTTCATATCTGCAGCCAAAAAATTAATAAAAATGCCAATCAAATTTGGTTTATGCTTATTTGCTATATCCAATTAGTTGGACCGAAGAGATAGGGTCTCTAAACCATGGTATAGGGTATCGTATAGTCGGGCTAGACCGACTATAATTTTCTTACTTGTTTTCCTTTGTATTAATGGCATCAGCAATTGGCATGGATGGTATTTCATTCCCATTATACAAAAGAAGAGCCTTTAAACTGTACATTAGGGCGTACCGAAAAAAAAAAGTTCGCCGTACGCCCCCCTGATATGAAGTATATTTTCAAAACATTTTCAAAAAAAAAAATTTTTTTTTATGCCGACTGTAGAGGTCGCGGTTTTATGTTTTTCTTTATATCTTCTGCGTTTACAGTCGCATCTTAAAGTGTGATATATTGATGTGTTCGTCTCGAGGAGACAAATTTTTTCGCTTCAAAATCATCGACCTTAATTACCCCCTTCTAGTACTTACCCCTTACATCTCAGTTGCTACCACCCTAATGTGCCACCCTAATTACAGAAAATTAAAGCTCGCAAAAAATCACGAAACTTTTGCTAAGAAAGTATTTCGGTAATTCCAGCAGAACAGTCTTAAAAATGCTTCTGTTTGTTTTCGCCGAATGTAGGGTAAACTTTTTTAACTTTTCATTGTATCTTCGGTATTTACAGTGTCTATTACTCTCTTACATTGTTTTACTACTGCTAATCGTTTTACCCATGACATAACTGTTGTAATTGCGTCCATGTTTTATTAAAATAGTCAAATAATTCAGTTATAACGTGTACGCAACTTTCGGTGACATTGAAAAAACTAGCTGAGTTCGTTATGAAAGTGTATGCGCCATTCTGGTTTCTGGTGAAAAGCCGACCACTGGCAATTCACGGAAGTCGCCACATTTTCCAATATATATCTTGGATCCGCCATTTGGCGATAGATGTTCAACAGGTCCTCCGTCCGTTCATCGCAAATAATGCGTACTTTTTTCATCCCGAAAATATACTTCATAATTCTGCGTCTTGCTTCGTTAAATGTAAATCCCGAATTGGATCATTCAGCTCAGCTTGAGTCACTAATAAAAGGCGTTCATCATCAGCCTCATACGAACTACCACTGCTGGTGAAAGATGTTTCGGACTCACTGCTCGTAGCACTGGGAATGACTGGTAATGGATCATTTGGAGGACGTTTGCAACTATTGCCAAACATTGTCGGTGTCCACGGCTTGTCTAAGTTTCTGACAGCAAAACCAAAATAATGTAAATATGCATATTTTAATGATTCTAATATTGCATATCATTTTTTTCGAACCAAATATTCACCACACACAAAGCAGAAATAGCTTGAATCAGTAACACACGATCTCCCTGACATGCTTAAACGCTATTATTATGAAGATTTAGAATTAATGTGGGCTGCTGTCAAATTAATAATTGTCAAATTGTAGTCAATACTGGCAATACTGTTTTACAGTATTGCCAGCATGCGATAAAAAATGAACAAGACGTGATTCGAATTCAGCGCACCCAGATTAGTTAAAAACAAGTAAGAAAATTATAGTCGGTCTAGACCGGCTATACGATACCCTATACCATGCGTTTGGAAACCCTATCTCTTAGGCCCAACTAACTGGACCTACTAACTTTATTAATTTTTTTGGCTGCAGATATGAAAAAGTTCATATCGGATGCTATATCTATATGGGGACTAGGTCCAAAAACGGACCGATCCTGACCATGGTTGGTAACGTCTCTTGTATTTTGCAAAAACATATACAAACAAAATTTGAGAAGAATCAGTGCAATATTTTTGTTTTTTAATAGATTTAAGTTAATATCGGGAAGCAGCTCTATATGGGGCCTATGACTAAGAGTTGTCATTTTGGACTACTTATTAATGGATGTAATAAACATATACAAACCCAATTTGACTAAGATTTGTATGATAATTTGGATCTTATAGCAATTTAAGTCGATTTTATAGGGGTCATTTGTATGGTGGCTAGGTCTTAACATGGACCGATTCTCTAAGCGCATGGTATATGGTATCGTATAGTCGGTCTAGACCGACTATAATTTTCTTACTTGTTTTTTTTTAATTTTGTAGACCAGTGTAATTAGTAAAAACAGCTAAGCTTGTAGTAGTTGATCGAGTAACGTTTCAGTTGAAAATATAGTTTACCATAAACTATATGTTAAAAACTTTGGCAATATTTGTTAATTTAGAAATAGGTCTTTAATTAGAAATTCATTCCTATTGCCTGACTTAAGAATAGGAAATATTGTTGTATTTATTCATTTGATAATTTCTGAAATACATTTGATGTTTTCTGAAATACATTTGACAATTTCTGAAATATATTTGATGTTTTCTGAAATACCTTTGATTATTTCTGAAATATATTTGATGTTTTCTGAAATGCATTTGATAATTTTTAAAATTCAATTGACTCTTTCTGAAATACATTTGATACTTTCTGAAAATCAATTCATCATTTCTGAAAATCAATTGATGTTTTCTAAAAAAAAAATTTACTTTCTGAAAATCAATTAATGTTTTCTGAAACACAATTGGAAAAGTTGTTGTTCATAAGCATGAAAAATGTATACTTGAATCAGTTTTCCGACATTAACTTCTATTTGCTTTTTTTCATTAAAAAATTGCGATATTAATGTTATTTTCGGTCTCAGATTTTCATAATGTTTTGTTACAGGCTCGAAGAATTCTAGAACAAAAGTACTACAACCATTTTTTTATTCAATAAAAATTTTCGTAGCTCAAGCTACGATGATAAAACGATTCAGAAAATTGTATATATTATATATGTATATATGTACTATATTTACTTATATATGTATATTAATGTAAGTAAAAAAAAAAAAAAAAAAAAGATATATATCAGATATATGTTTACTATCTAACATTTACATTTCTATGATACATATATAGTAGTTTCCTTAGTTACGCATAGCATAACATTAAGCAAAAGCCGGGGTGATGGAAGCTGTATACTGATCCATCATAAGAAATATTTATTTCCTAGCAACACCCTAGTAATATTTAAATAAAAAATTACTACAGGTGAAAGAACAGAAATGGTTTCGATACGAGTTTTATTAAAAAAAAAAAAAAAAATAATAATAATAAAATACATAAACAAATTCAACACATATTTACATTTATTCAAGTTAATAAGTGAGTATGTATGTATGTATGTATGTATGTATGCTACTACATACAACATAGGAAAATCATATTGATACTAATTAAATTTATCTGTAATACGACCCGAATATTTGTCGTAAAACATAATTTTGTTGCTTACGCAAAAAAAAAAAATGAAAACAAAAGTCATATTAAGGTTAATTGGACAATAATTTATTTACAACATAAATATTTTAAATCCGATCTAGCTACGTTTTGCGCGTATATAGAAATATGTTGTTGAATTGTACTCGGGTAAAATTATTAAATAGATAAACTTATCAAAGAAGAAAAAATACTCAGAGGAATAAAAAATTAAATTTCAAAAATTCATTACTAAAATATAACTCTGTAGTGAGATTCTTAATTTTGGTTTAGTTGTACGAGTATATAAACCGTTATGATTTATTTCAATATAAACCTTTTTTGTTTGACCGAAGAACTAACCATATTGAAATTGATACCAAAAAATCATAGGGAGCATATTAGTTCCATGTACTGTCATATTTCCGTTAATTAAATTACTGTGTATAAATTCGTACGTATAAGATTTACAGCTGAAACCAAAGACTTAATGGAGAAAAATTTCGTTTAAAGTTTTTCCAAATATTTACGATGCCATTATTGACGTCAAACGAATAAAGATAATTTTGGAAATTTTATTAATTTTTATACCCTGCACCACTAATGAGCTTGTGCTAATATTTGTAGCTAACAAAAATATAATTTTCTACACTATGAAAGAGAGTTTAATTTCCTCAATAAGTTTTTATACAATCAATACATAATGAGTTCTACTAACTCTATAAAGTACAATCCAAAGCGTTTTTGAATTTTTATTAATTCCAAAATAAATTATTTCTCAATACCAGTTCTAATGACTTATAATGGTTTCACATGTAATACATTGTATGATTCGCTTAATCTTTTTGCCACATATTTTCAGTCTAACTTAAATGATGATGTTTTTCCTATTTCTAATTTTGATATTAGAAGTGTTGATCGTTTTTTATACCCTATACCACTATGTGGTTTGAGTATAATGACTTTGTGCTGCTGTTTGTAACAACCAAAAATATTTGACCTACACCCATCTTTAATTATACCGATCGAATCAGAATCACTGTCTGATTCGATTTAACGATGTCCGTCCGTCCGTCCGTCCGTCCGTCCGTCCGTCCGTCTGTGTGTCCATGTAAAGTTTGTAATCAAATTGCAGGTCGCAAATATGAATATATTTTGACGAAATTTGGTATTTGATCTTTTGTCGGCCATGGGATGAACGCTATTGAAATTGGTGAGAATCGGTCCATGTTTAGACGTAGCCCCCATACAAATGACCCCTATGAAATCAACATATATTGCCATAAGATCCAAATTATCATACAAATCTTAGTCAAATTGGGTTTGTATGTACATATTACATCCATTAATCAGTAGTCCAAAAATGATCCCTATTGGACAACTCTTAGTCATAGGCCCCATATAGAGCTGCTTCCCGATCTTCACTTAAATCTATCAAAAAACAAAAATATTGCACTGATTCTTCTCAAATTTTGTTTGTATATATTTTTGCAAAATACAAGAGACTTTACCAAACATGATCAGGATCGGTCCATTTTTGGACCTAGTCCCTATATAGATATATCATCCGATATGAACTTTTTCATATCTGCAGCCAAAAAAATTAATAAAAATCCCATTCAAGTTTGGTTTTTGCTTATTTTCTATGTCCAGTTAGTTGGGCCTAAGAGATAGGGTTTCTAAGCATGGTATAGGGTATCGTATAGTCGGTCTAGACCGACTATAATTTTCTTACTTGTTATAAATGATATTTATCACTGTTTTAAAAATTCGAAATATCTTTTGTATGCTGATGATCTTAAAGTTTTCAAACCAATTTCAACAGTTAGGGATATTTCTGATCTTCAGGATGACTTAAATAGGCTTATTTTATGGTCTGATTGTAATGGCCTTCCTTTTAATATTGGAAAATGCTTTCATATGACGTTTCATAGATGTCGTCATATTCTTCCTTCTCAATATATAATGAAGCATAATGTTTTATCATCTGTAGGTGAAATTTTAGACTTAGGTGTAATTTTTGACCCTAAGCTATCATTTTGTAGTCACTTAGATAATGTCTTTGATCATTATATTAAGTAAGCATTATTTACTTCTTTTGTTAGATCAAAGTTAGAATACGCTTCATTTATTTGGAGTCCTAATGCAGCTATTCATATAAATCGCATTGAGAAAATTCAAGTTAAATTTATAAAGTATGCGCTTTCATTTTTAAATTTTCAGTCTGCACCATCTTCTACTCCTTCGCTTTCTGTGCCTCATGAGAGTAAGTGTGCTCTACTTTCAATAAAAACTTTGGAAGTTAGAAGAAATATATTTTCTCTAAATATTTTACACGGTATTATTTGTGGTGAAATTGATTGCTCTGAATTGTTACAATTAATTAAAATTTATGTTCCTCCAAGGGTATTTCGGAGAATTGATAAAATCTTTTATGTTGATATGCATAAAACAGATTATGCATTAAATAAACCGCTTACAAAGGCTTGTAGATTATTTAATAATTATTGCAATATTTTGGATATTACTATTCCCCATACCCAATTTAGACTTATTTTAAATAATGTTAAGTTTTCTTAATTTATATATTTTTACGTTTTATTGCTAGTCTGTAAGGATAATATTGTATCCTACACCCAAATTTTCGTAAACCGACAGAACCAGAATTACTTTCTAAGTCAAATTCGCGATGTTCGTCCGTTCATCTGTTTGTCCTTTTGTCTGTGTGTCCATGTATAACTTGTCATCAAACTACAGGTCGTAAAGATGAATCTATTTTGATGAAATTTGGTATGTATACTTTTATCGGCCACAGGACAAACGCTATTGAAACTGGTGGAAACCGGTGCAAAATCCTCAGATCTAACCCCCATACTAATAACTCCTATCAGACCGACTAAAATAGTCATAAGATTTAGATTATCTATATAAAAGAGTTGCCCAGCCCAAACCGGTGAACCTAGAAACTTGAAATTTGGCATGTAAGTTCCCTTTACAGAGTGTAGATCCACTAAGACGGCATTTTTGGAAATTCGAATTTTTAGGGGGTAACAAAGGGTAAAAACGGCCGAAAAATGACATTTGTAAAAAATCTTTAAAAAAGGTCCTAGGAGTATGAAATTCGGAATGTAGGTTCCTTTTGGGACGCATATTCGAACCAAAATAAGAATTTTTGAAAATTCGCATCATTAGTGGGTAAAATGGGGTAAAAACGGTCCAAAAAGGCACATAAAAAAAATCTTTAAAAAAGGTCCCAGGAATATCAAATTTTGAAGTAGGTTCCTTTTACGACACAGACTCGAACCAAAATATGTATTTTTGGAAATTCGCATTTTAAGGGTGTAAAAAGGGATAAAAACGGCTCAAAAAGGGAAATTTTTAAACACGGTCCCAGGAATATGAAATTTGGAATGTGGGTTTCTTTCAGAACGTACACTCGAACCAAAATATAAATTTTTAGAAATTCGCACTTTAAGGGGATAAAAAGGAGTAAAAGCGTCCCAAAAGGGAATATTTTTAAAAATGGTCCCAGGAATATGACATTTGGAATGTGGGGTCCTTTTGGGAGGCAGATTCGAACCGAAATAGGGATGCTTAGAAATTCGTGCTTTAAGGAGCTAAAAAGGGGAAAATAAAAGGGAAAAAAATTTACATTTGGTATCTTCTAAACAAATGAATCTAGGAATATGAAATACAGTATGTGGATTCCACTAGAGACTTCAGATGCGATGAAAACTTTTGGAATTCGGATTTTAGGGGGGGGGTAAAAACGGTCAAAAAAGAGGATATGGTACCTTTTTGTATCTTCTTAATATATTAATCTGTATACATGAATTTTGTCATACAGACTCCACCGAATACATGGGCATCAGTCAAGGATGAATTTATCGGTAATTCTAATAAGTGTACATTTGGTATCTTCTAAACAATCGAGGTTCGTGAATTCCACTGGAGATAGAAACACCCGATGAGAGGGAAACTTTTGGAAATTCTTAACATATTAGTCTATATTTATGCATTTTGGTATACAGACTCCACTGAATATGTGGGCATCAGTCAAGGATGAATTTATCGGTAATTCTAACGTGTGGGGGAAGAAAAACGGCCAGAGAGGTAAAAATTATATATCTGGTATCTTCTAAACAAGCAAAACAAAAAAAATATAAAATATAGTTTGTGGATACCACAAAAGATAGAAACATCAAATGAGACGGAAGCTTTTGAAAATTCGGATGTTAAAGGGGGGGGGGGGGGCAAAAACGGAAGTGTAAATGTGTATCTTTTTGTATCCTCTTTACAAAGTAATTTGGTGATATGAAATTTGATATATAGATTCCACCAGAGACACATACATCGGAAAAGAATAAACTTTGTTTTAATTCGATCCCTTGGGGGGGGGGGGGGGGGGGGGTAAAAACGGCCAAAAAATATGAAAAGTGATACTTTTCAACTGGTAAATTTTCCTTTGAAAGTACATTTTCTTAAGAAAACAAGAAAGAAAATGATAGTTGGTCTAGACCGATACCCTATGCGTTTAGAGAATTGGTCTTAGGTCCAACTAATTGGGTTTAAAAAAAATCATAAACCAAATCTACGTCGAAAATTGGACCAATCCTGAACATTTATTGTAAAGTCACTTATATTTTGCAACAACATATACAAACCGAGAAAAAGCTGTGCAATATTTTTGTTTTAGATAGGTTTAAGTGAATTGTCCTATAGGGTTTATTTTTGGTCTACGGATTAATGGATGTAATAAACATACACAAACCCAATTCGACTGATATCTATTTGGTAATTTGGATCTTATGGCAAGTTAAGTCGATATCATAAGGGTCATTTGAATGGGGATAAGGTCTAAACATGCACCCATTTTCACCAATGGCTTGAGTTGCTTGAGTTGAGTTACTTCTTTCCAAACTAAGCCATCGATATTACAAATAATATTATTTTTGAATAACTTTCGAACCTATAATGAATAAAAAAGTGGTACTTAAATAGAGTAGGTCGCAATACATTGGAAATTTTTACAAAATTCAAAATTTGCCAATTTTGTTTTTTAATAATTACGCTTAGTGATAAAATTATGTATTTCTTTTACGAAATTACTATTGGGTGTATTCTATATTGGAAGACAACACATTTGTTACAAAAAATACAACTAAAAAAAATTGATAAACGAAAATAAATACGTTTTTTAAGTGATGTCAAAACAGTGAAAACTTTTAAATTTCTTTACCAGAGTTGATTAAAATAATAAAAAATAGAAGAACCAGCGAAAAAAAATTTTAAAAATTTTAACCGTTATTTAAATATTTATAAATTCTGATGTTTTCTTTCAATTATTATAAAATAATGGCAAGAATAAAGTTTAATGAAGACTTAAAATCTAGAATAATAGATGATTTTAGTGATGGCCGCAGACAAAAGAATATTTGTGAGAAATATTCTATGAATAAATCCATAAAATCGTCTGGCTAGCATTAATCTTGCGAATAGTGTTGACCAAAAAATTCTATATTTAAATGGACCCAAAACGTTTAAACACTTCGAGAGTTTTAATCAAAAATATTAATACAATCGTTCGGTATAGAAATCATCCACCCCCCAAGATCATGACCATCATTTTATTCCACAGTGTTATTGTATAGTAAAGGTTTCCATTGTTATCTTAACAGCATAAAAATTAATACTTTTAAGTTTTGTTAATTTTTTCTGAAGTAATATTAATATTTCTTCTTTGTTAAATAAATAAAACGTACAAATGTTTAAACTAATAAAAGATTCCATCCAAGTCGTCAAAAATATATTTTGTTAAAAGTTTCCATCGTATTGTCACTCACACTATATTTCTTATTGTTTTTAAATATTATTATGGCTTAAATAATTAATATAATAATTACGCTAACAACGTAGCGGGTATACTGCTAGTCATATATATGGGGGATTTCATGTCAAGTGCACCAACTTTTGAAACCGATGTCTTCCGATCGAGAAGAAATTTGCACCAAGGTTAGTCCTATTGGATAGTAGTTTAGACACAATGTTTCAACAAGATCGGTCCAGATCTCTCTGAGTTAGAGGGGATCAAAATTTGACATTTTGGCCAAACAGGTGTTTTTTCTCATCCATGTAACTTATTACCTATTGTTCTTAGAAAATTTTCTCCCAAACAGTTTAGATAGCTATTTCTTCAATATTTCGGAAAAAAATACTTAAAAAAAAAAAAAAAAATTAGACTTTTTTTTTGCTAAATTAAAGCATTTTTGCCTTTTTTTTCAAAAAGGGCATTTTTTTTTTTTTTCATAAGTTTAGGATTTTTCCTTTAAGAGCTTTTTGGTCGCTTAATGGTATGGGAGTGGGATATCTATCAAAATAAATGTTTTGTAACTCAAGACAACGGTTTTTCAATTTTTCACAAATGCACTATTTTGAATTTTTTCCTATTTGTGTGTAAAACCTTACAAATAAAACTTATACTGAGAAACTAGACAAATTAACCTTTCCGAAGGTATGTAACATACCTTCATAACATAACAGAAGAGAATGGTTATCTGTAACCTGAAAGAGTTATTTGCAACATTTCAATCAGAACACGAGGATGTTAGAATTGGCTTCACGAAATTAACCCAAATGAGGCCAAAACATTGCGTTTCGGCAGAAAGCAGCGGAACTCACACAGTATGCGTTTGCATTTACCATGAAAATGTTAAACTGATGTTGAAGTAAATCAACTTAAATTGACTATGTGTCCTAATGCAACAACTTCTTGCCACTTAGGTGAATGTACAAATTGCCCGAAAACCACATTCATCAAAGAAAATTTAATCAACTCTTTAGATCGAGAATATATAGAGGAGGTCAAATTTGATTCTTGGATTCAGACTGACAGATGCACATTGAAAACAATCATTTTAAATGTGGATGACTTTGTAGAAGAAATGTGTACAGGATTGCTAAACTTGAGAAACCATGACTTTTTAGTCAAAGAGCAATGGTCATTCTTCAAGGATTTGAAGATACATTTGAAGTCTGGTGAATTCGTTATTTCATATGATTTCGCAGAAAACTATAAATATGTTCTTCAGGATGCCATACAAGCATTCCACTTCAATAACGACCAAGCAACTATATTCTCAGTAGTTATTTACTACATGAAAAATGAAAAACTGGAACACAAAAGTATGGCAATCATATCCGACGATTTAAAACATGATACCGTTGCATTTATGAGTACCAGAAGAGAATACAAAAATTTCTAAAATCTAAATTTATAGTAAAGAAGGTATACTATGTTTCGGACGGAGCTCATCAACATTTTAAAAACAAAAGTAGATTGGCAAATCTTATGGCCCATGAAAAAGATTTTGGAATGCCAGCTGAGTGGCATTTTCATCCTACTGCTTATGGTAAAGGAGCATGTGATGGTATTGGAGCAAACCTTAAAAGAAATGCAGCGAAGTATAGCCTACAGTGCTCTCATCAAGATCGCATCTTAGATGCGATTGCTTTATTCCATTGGGCAAAGAGTTATTGTAAAAAAACTAAAATAGTTTTTAGTAGCAAAGAGGATCATCAGAAAACATTGAAAACACTGAAGAGCAGATTCGATGCTGCGGTAACAATCGATGGCACCGCTCAATACCATGCTTTTATACCGCTTGTCGATGGAAGACTCAAGTTGAAAATGTTTTCTGCCTCTATTCAATGCGATTTCTTTCCAAAGCCAACAAATAAACCAGCAGCGAAATCAACAGCAACCTAGTAATGTCAAGAAAGGATTGACAAAAAAAAAAACGCAGTAAATAAAGGCGACAAAAAAGCTGGATGAAAGACTGGGTATTTAAAAATTTACAAGACTTAAATACTTCATCAGCTACAATAAATTAAGTATAAAAATAGTTATGATATAAATAGATCTAATACAATTAAGATGAAATTTTAATAAATTATTTATCTTTTTATTTTTAATATTATTATTATTATACATTAATTTAATTATTATTAAAAATAAATAAAAAATAATAATTATTCAACATTTCTGTAGAAAAAAAGCGATTTTTTTCCTGAGGTTAACATTTTCTGGGTATTACAGTATCGAGGGTATAAAATTTTAGTTAGGTATGTTACATACCGTCGGAATGGTTAATTTGTCTAGTTTCTCAGTATAAGTTTTATTTGTAAGGTTTTAGACACAAATAGGAAAAATTTCAAAATAGTGCATTTGTGAAAAATTGAAAAACCGTTTGATAAATATCTCACTCCCATCCCACTAAGCGACCAAAAACCTCTTAAAGGAAAAATCCTAAGCTTTCGTATGAAAAAAAAAAGTGACCTTTTTGAAAAAAAGGCAAAAAATGCTTTAATTTAGCAAAAAAAAAGTCTAAAATTTTTTTTTAAAGTAATTTTTTCCGAAATATTGAAGAAATAGCTATCTAAACTCTTTGGGAGAAAATTTTCTAAGAACAATAGGTAATAAGTTACATGGATGAGAAAAAACACCTGTTTGGCCAAAATGTCAAATTTTTATCCCCTCTAACTCAGAGAGATCTGGACCGATCTTGTTGAAAAATTGTGTCTAAACTACTATCCAATAGAACTAACCTTGGTGCAAATTTCATCCCGATCGGAAGACATCGGTTTCAAAAGTTGGTGCACTTGACATGAAATCCCCCATATATATATCGATAAAATTTGGTGTATGTATGTGTATCATTTGCAATAAACAGTACTCTAAAAATAAACCCTGTAGAACCATGTATAGCCGTAGTCCCCATTGTAAAGCTGATTTCCGATCTTCACTTAAATTCATCAAGAAATAAAAATATTACATACATTTTTTTTTTTTTCCAGATTTGGTATTTACTAATATGTTTTTGAGAAAAGTAAGTGATTTTACTAAATATGGCCATGATCGGTCCATTTATTCACCTAGTCCCCATATTTTTAAAAAATCATCAGATATGAACTTTTTCATATCTTCACGCCACAAATTAATAACAATACCACTACAATATGTTCTATACTTATTTTCTATATCCAGTTATAGCCTCAGCAAATTTGGATTCAAGACCCTCTCTTGAAAGGCATGGTATAGGGTCGAGACTGACTATAATTTTGTTACTTGTTTTATTTTATATCGGCCCAAAAATATATCAGTTATGTCCTTTCAAAACTTTATTCCTCAATATACTTTCAAATGTAGTAACTGTTAATAAAAACTGAAAATATTGTTTTACGAACAAACACTTAATACTCGAAATTTTTCCGTCACTCATGAAAAAATCTAATCGAATATAAAATCTAATCATATTACGCGCGAACTGAATGATATACGCTTGGAGACCAAATGATGCAATAAAACTGTGTTTAGATTTTTACATATTTAGTGAAATGCAATAGAAACTTTCTGAAATTCAATTGATGTTTACTGAAATACAATTTATAATTTCTGAAATTCAATTGATGTTTTCTGAAAAACAATTGAAAAAGGTGTAGTGTCGAATGAGAGATAATAATCTTGAAAATTTTAGGCATTTTTAAAGCCATTTCTAATAAATTCTGTCGAAAAAAAAGAATTTTTAGGCTTAAAAGAATACCAAACTCTCATCTCCTTTTCTCCAGCATTATTAGTCAAGCGTTAATACTTGTTGCACAATTCTGTGGTTTTCTAGAATAACCGCGTATGTCATAAAATCAAAATGGTCAGGAGAGCCAAAAAACGTTATATTTGAAATTATGGGCTCGATATAAGGTTTCTAAGACTTTTCATTTAACAGTCCTGTAGATATGGGCAATAAATACTTTATAAAAAATTTTGAGTCAAAAATCTTAAGAGGAATAGATCCTAGAGAAGGTCGAAAAAAACAATATATATATAACACTTAAAGTGTGTGCAGATAAAACAACTTATGTCGACAAATGTCGTTTTCTTTGAAAAAGAAAACTACCAGTGCAACTACACATTTAGACATAAGTTGTCGTTGCTTGATAAATTGATTTTTTTCCGTCAACAGAAAGTTAACGGGACTTAGGGTGAGAATATAACAACGTATCAAGAATAATAGTGACAACAAATAAATGAAATAAACACAACAGTTTTTATAAGTGGTTATAAACTGAAAAATAATACAAAATTATTTTGCATTTTTTTTCATTAATAACAACGTATGTCGCTATGTGTCGTTTTCTGAGAAAATAATTTATCAGCGATCAAACGTAGGTTGACATACGTCGTTAGTGCTGCAAATTAATTTAATAAACATTTAAGTTACGTCGTTATTAAAGAAAAAACTCAGAAATGGTCAATATTTTAAAAAAAAATTAAAGAGCGTTAAAAATTATTATATTGGGCATCGTTAACTCAAAACAGACAAAAATGGACATACGCGGTTATTCCAGAAAACCACAGAATTAAAATTCCATAATTGACCCAAAAAAATATAATATTTTTTTCATTACATAAAGCTTTCATTAGACAAACTTTTTAGTGGACACAGTCGGTCGAGATCAATGTAGAAAAATTGATCTCGACCGACTGTGTCCACAAAATGTTTCCTTGCCAATAATAATAGTACTCGCCTAAAGTTTTTGGATAAAAAAAACATCTATTTATTCATACGAAAAAATACCTATTCATACGAAAAAAATGTGTATTTATTCATATATAACGAGCAAACAAATTCAATTGGAGCGTTGGCTTTGCATGGTTGTAGAAAGTTTGGATAAATTTGCCTCATAATTTGTTGTTTTAAGTTTCAAACACGACTCTAAATTTTTATTTGGTAGTTGGCTTCTTACTTTAGTTTTAATTATATTCATGCATGAGTATGTCGATCCGCATATAGTCAGCACTCCAAATGCCAACTTCTTCACCTCACTGTAGCAATCTGCAAAACTATTCCATGTGTCGAATATAAGTGCTTCAACTCGCGGCATCTCTTCAAGCTCTCCACTTTTGTTGCGTTACTTAATACATTTCTGGACTTACAGCTCTTCCAACTTGCTTTTCAGCTCTGAGAATTTTCCATTCCACAAATCCTTACTTTTTAAATCGATGTGGATTTCGTTACTATTTGTGTTGAGGGGATTTACTATAAATGTTACAGTGGTTTTGTTTGTTTTGAATTACTCAAATCTGTCAGCACACTCATCTTCTTCTTAGTGTCAGCAGTTGCACTGGTTGCACTGGTTTTATTTCGATATTGCTTTAGAAATTGAAAATGAAGTAATTTACCTCTCTGAATATCTTCTGCAAAAGGAATTAATTTTTCTTCAAAACAAACCAATTCATCTACCAAAGCATGGGCTAGGATTCCCTTTCCTTGAAGTTTTGGATTCAGCTCATGTAATTTCGCTGTGATATCCACCATAAAGTAAAATTTTTGAAACCATTTTTCGTTTTCTAATTCAAGGTGATTAATGCCTTTTTCATTTAGGAATGTATTTATTGCATTCAAGCACAAAGCAAAACGTTTCAACACCTTACCTTTGGAAAGCCATGGCACTTTATTATGAAGAAGGAGGTCGGAATACTGAGTCTCCATTTCGTTTAAGAACTCTTTAAATTCTGATAGAGTGCTTTTGACAAGATGCTGTTAACAATCTTGTTTATCAAATTCATGACCTCAACTATTTCGACCGGAAATGTTCGGGCACAAAGCGCTTCTTGGTGTCTTATGCAGTGAAACGTAAGAATTTCTTGGTTTATTTTCCTCTAAAGAATCGTTGTTGGCCCTTTATTTTTTCCTGTTATACTTCTGGCTCTATCAGTTGCTATTAAAACGATTTTAGTAAAACGGATCTTATTGTATTTAAGGCATTTTTGCACGGCATTCATTATATCTTCCCCTCTAGTTTGTCCCGAGAGCGGTAGCAATCCTAAAAGTTATGCTTTTGGACCTTGGGAAGATATAAACATCCGATGCCATTCAAGAGCTTCCGGCGGACTGACGACAGTGACGACGCGTGTCACGGAGTAGGGGTTGCGGTGAAAAGCGAGTACAAGTGTCTGAGAGGTAGAATCGGTGCCTAATCCTCGTTAGTCGATTCAGAATGATTTTAAATGTTTTTTTTATTTTTTTTAATAAAATAAAAATATTTTCGTATGGAACTAAAGAGCCGCAGCTTTACATCCAAAGAGCAACATGTGTCTCGCGCGGCCGCAGGTTGCCGAACCATGGTCTAGACCGATCATGACCATATTTGTAAAGCGAATTACTTTTCATAAAAATATGTATAATCCAAATGAAAAAGAAAAAAAAAAACTGAAATATTTTTGTTTTTCGACAGCTGTATTGGGGACTATGTCTAAAAATGGCCCAACACGTTTAATTTTTGGTCTACTAGTTAGTGGGTACACCAAATTTTTTCAATATATATATGTATATATATATATATACAATTTTACAATTTTAGGTAGTCTGCTCGGGTTTATTTATTTAGACCAATTCCAATAGCGTTCGACATATGGCCGATAAAAGCTTATGTACCACATATCATCAAATATTTTGGTATATTAATAACTACATCCCAAATAAGTGATGTAATTAAAAAGCTTAAAGAAAGAACAACTCCTGGAATTGATGGAGTTATTAATAAATGCCTTAAATATCTTCCAAAAAAAATTCGCATAAATTTTTAACCGTTATTTTTAATTCATGTTAAGAACAAAGCAACTTTCCTATCGTCCATTTAGCCTGTTGTCGTCTATAGGTAAAATTTTCGAGAGAATTATAAATCAGATACTATTGTTCTTTATTGAATCTAACGGAATTTTTCCTAACCATCAATTCGGCTTCCGAAAGGAGCAGAACACAGTTCAATCCTTAGTACGAATTAGAAAATTGGTAACCAAAAATGTTGACCTTCAAAACTCAACGGGTATGGTACTACTAGACGTCAAAGCTGCCTACGATTCTGTGTGACACGATAGCGTTAATTATAAAATGATTTGTTTTAACATCCCCAGTTATTTAATTAAAATAATAGAAAGTTTTGTGTCTAGTCACTTCTTTAAAATTTATATTGGATCATTATGTTCTGAAACTTTTAGTATACCTGCAGGATGTCCCCAGGGCTGCTGTCTTTCACCTATTTTATATAACTTGTATACCTCAGAATTACCCCAACTTGAAAGTTGCACCATGTCTGTATTTGCAGATGATACAGCACTGTAATGTTCCGACATACTCTCTGAAAACATTATCTCTAATCTTCAAAGGGAGTTAGGGATTAAGGGATTAACAAACTATTTCAAGAAGTGGAAAATAACACTGAATGCTGACAAAACGCACGCTACATGTTTTACATAAAAAAAAAATCTCAATCATCAAAATCTTGTTATATTCCGCAAAGAAACCTTATTTTTTTAAACACGGACGTTTCATGGGTATAAAAAGTAAAATATTTAGGAATAATTCTTGATCCAAAAATAAAATTTAAAAAGCATGCACTATACATAGTAAACAAAGTGAAGATTCTGGCACACGTTCTTTATTATTTTATAAACTGAAACTCTCCTCTAAGTACAGAAAACAGAAGATTAATATTCAAACTAACTTTTCATGCCGTAATATTTTATACACAAAATTAAATAAAATAATTAAATTACTCAAACCTATATAATCATCCATGGTTTTTTTAAACACTAAGGCTTCACCCAATATCGAATATCAATATCTTGTTG
Source organism: Cordilura impudica (assembly GCA_963682025.1). Classification (NCBI taxonomy): domain Eukaryota; kingdom Metazoa; phylum Arthropoda; class Insecta; order Diptera; family Scathophagidae; genus Cordilura; species Cordilura impudica. The sequence continues at coordinate 2,728,496 of OY821517.1, read as the reverse complement.
TTTTTAGGTTAAACAAACTGATTACAAACTTTTATTCCAGATGCCCTGGTTTTGAACACCCCTGTATTAATGAATTGACATCAGCTTAAAGCTACGTTAAGTGATTTTTATTAAAATAAAAAAATCTTCAAATAGGTTCTTCTTTTTAAATTTTGCCTCCAATAGAATTATAATTTTGTAAATTACTATTAATTATTAAGAAAAAGTCCGAAGTTTGAACTATTTATATATACTAGCAGATTCCGGCCCTCGAAATTCGAGTGCAAATTCTAGGAAATTTTATTTTTTCATTAAATAAAGACCCTAAAGGTATGCTAATCAATTATAGCCAATTCACAAATCAACACAAAAATAAAAACAAACTAATTTTTTTTTACAAACACATTAACAAATTTAATAAACACACACATAGCATAGTATTATTATATGTACGTGTTAGTAGCAACTTTTAATGCAATTTACTCCAAAAAAACTTTCAAATGAGGCATGTGTGGTCAAAATAGGACTAAAACTGACAAACTAACATCGGTAACAAGAAATCGCCTTGCCTATTAATATTACAGATATGTTTTTAAGATGAAAATGTAAATAACTATTATTTAAACAAAATAAAGAATTGAATTGAATGTCAAATATTTGTGGTAGTTCAAACATAAGCATTGTACCCTGACCACATAGTGGTACAAGTCATAAAAATGTCGGATTTTTTTTTGGTTCCTTATAAGAGAATCGAAACCCGAAGTTCACAATAGACCAAACAAAAGTCTAACTCATTTTTAGATAATTTATTTAACTTTGTAACACTTATTTATTAAAAGCAAAAAACAGGTACCTTCACTTTATTAGGAACTAGTGTACCCTATCGAGCTTCGCTGCGACCTACCAAGACTTATTAACATGTTTTATTTCCTAATCAATTAATTCAAATATTTTATTTTATTTATTTTATATTTTTTGATCTGTAAACATCTATACGCTCAGGGGGGTTAAAATCTATTTCACAATACAATCACAAAAACAGAGTAAGACAAAAACGGTGTGAGGTGCGATTTTATTGGTGAAAAGATAAGGAAGTGTTTGGAGATAAAATGAAGACACGATTTCATAAGGCAGTGTTTGGAGATAAAATGAGGGAGCGAATAGCGTTATAAAAACGTTTTGAAAAATGAAAAATTAAAAATAAAAAATTAAAAATTAAAAATGAAAAATGAAAAATGAAATATTAAAAATGAAAAATGAAAAAAAAAAAAAAAAAATTAAAAATAAAAAATAAAAAATTGAAAATGAAAAACGAAAAATTAAAAATTAACCAGTTGAAATTATAAATAATAATAAATATTTTTATATTAGCAGAGCACCTGCAGTTGTTTTTTTTTTTTTGAAAAGTGCCATAAAAAAGTCTTTAATTGCTAGATGTTTACACATCTCCCCTGTGATCGAACTCACATGATTTTTTTTATATCAATGTTTGTTTTTTCCTTAAAATTTTTCGGCGTTCCTAGTCTGGAGCAAGGTACATATAGCTGCCATGAGAAGAACGTGGATTTTCCAAATTAAATCTGGAAACACGTAACTGTTGGCCTTGAATATAGAATATCATATGCCAATTTTTTCTTTTAGAGATTTTTGATTTTTGGCGATTTTTAATTTTGATTTTGCCAATTATTAATTTTGAAGATTTTTGATTTGGCGATTTTTATTTTTCGCGATTTTTGGTTTTTGGCGATTTTTGATTTTGGCAATTTTTTAATTTCGCTATTTTTAATTTTGGTGATTTTTGAATTTGTCGAATTAGGGGAATTTTCCACGACTTCGCACATTGGTAATTAATGTACTTGTCAAAAGTTTCAAGACTGTACGAATGCGACAGTGCTTCATATTTTTTTTGTAAAGGAGGTGCCACGCCCACTAATCCCATCTCGCTACAATTTTTATCGCACTTCTCACATTAATATCTGATGGATAATATCTGGAGTGCTTTCCCTTTTTTAGTGTTACGCCCACTGCTTCGATCACTTCCATATTTTGTTCGACTAATCAGATAAATAACTTATGGGCTCACGCAGTCACATGGATCTCACTTTTACAGTACTCCAGATATATGAAATTTAATAACTACTTTGTATAGGGAGTGCCACGCCCATTGGTGTGATCCCGCCAATTTTTTGTCCGACTACTCATATTATATCTGATGGGCTCGTGTAAAGTGTTAAGACTTTCTCTTTTATAATACACCAGTTATTTTATATATTTACTTTGTAGAAGCGGTGCCACGGCTACTGCTCCGATCACCCCCCATTTATTGTTAGACTAATCACATGAATAACTATTGGGCTCAAGCAAATCCCAAGGCTCTCACTATTACAGTACTCTAGATATACGACATTTTATATTTACTTTGTACGGGAGGTGCCACTCTCATTGGTCCGATACCGACCATTATTTATCCGACTACCCACATGAAAAATAGACGACCTCAGACAAATTTAGAAAGATCTCTCTGTCATAGTACTCGAGATATACAATATTGAATTATTTCTTTGTATGGGAGGTGCAGCGCCCACTTATCCGATACCGCCCATTTTCGGCATAGCTACTAACATAAATAATAGGTGATATCACACAAATTGGCAAAGTTCTCTCTAACACAGTACTTAATATATATGATATTGAAAATTCACTTTATATAAAAGTATCAAATAATAGTATCAAAGTATCAAACAAATTTATAGCCTATGTCCATCCTTAAGGACCTCTCTAAATATTGGAACCAAAATTTTTAAAATCAGTGAGTAGTTACGTAGATTATCTACCTCCTACAAACAAACAAACAAACACACATTTCCTCTTTATTATATTAGTACGTATAGATAAAATCAACATTTACCCATAGATGTTCATGGTTTACTTGTGGTATATGCAGTTATATGTTTTATCAATAAAAATTTCATGTTTTGCCATTTTCGATTTTTTATAAATTAAAAAAAAAAAAAAAAAAATAAAACTGTTTCAATTTTATGGAAAAAAAAAAATTATTTCATCATTTCATTTTGAATAACTCTGAAAATGTTGAATATATAAAAAAGTAATAAATAATTAGCATAACTTAGAGGTAATTTGAATCAAAATTGTTTGATGTTTTTTATAACAAAAACTTATCTATAGAATTTTAAATTCCTACTGTTTCTGTTGTAAGAGAACCATAGTATACCAAAAACTGTCGAGGTTATCTTTGTTATTTTTTGTTGCATAGTGTAATTGTTGCAAAATAAAAATAAAATAATTCGCAAAAAAAAAGAAAAACAATTTTTTCAATACACATGAATGGACAAAGTTTTGAATGGCCGAAGTCGGTCTAGACCGACCATACAATACCATATACAATGCATCTCGATAGAGGGTCTTGGATCCAACTTTGCTGAGACAATAACAGGCTATCGAAAATAAGCATAAATCTTATTAGTGGTATTGATAATAATTTGTGGCATGCACATATTTAAAAGTTCATATCTTATGAAATTTTTATATCGGGACTAGGCCAAGAAATAGACCAGTCATGACCATATTTAGTAAAGTCACTTATTTTTCATGAAAACATATACGAGTACAAATCAAATTTGAAAAAATCTATGCAATATTTTTGGGTTTTGACAGCCTTAAGTAAAGATCGGGAATCAGCGTTATATAAGGACTACGTCTAAAAATGGCACTACAGGATTTATTTTTTTTGGTCTAAACATATACACCAAATTTTATCGATATATATAGGATAATACGGATTTAGCGACAATTTTGTGCAGTCTATGTGGTTTATTTATATGGGGTCTACGTCTGAACATGCCCCGATTTTTACCAATTTGAATAGCGTTCAAAATTTGGCCGATAAAATATATTCATATTTGCGACTTGTAGTTTGATTACAAGGTTTACATGGATACACAGACAGACAGAGGGACAGACGGACAAACATCGCTAAATCGTTTTAATCGGTACAACTAAAAGTAATACCGCCAAAAAAATCTATTTTTATTTCGCGTCTTTCTTCGGATACCTCCACTGATGACATTAACTATTATATAAACTCTAAACTAAGTTATAAAGCTGATGTTATGATATATAAATTTTCCTATTCCGTACCAAGAAGGATTACATCTTTTAAAATAACCGTTCCGTTCGATCTTTATGAGCAAATCGTTAACCCTGGTTTCTGGCCTGTGAATACTTTAGTTCGTGAATATGAATTTAAAGAAAATCCACGGAGAAACAACATTGCTGAGCTTCCGCCTCGACATCGAATAAATGAAAATACGAATTTCAACATTAATTCAAAAAACTAGATTCTTTACCCGTTGAACGACTAATCATTATGTATCAGAATGTTCGTGGTTTAAATACTAAAATGTCTAATCTACTAGTTAACAGTTATGATTTTAATTTTCATGTTATCATCTTTACTGAGACATGGCTGAAAGATAATGTTTTTAATTCTGAGTTACTATGTAACAATTATCAAATATATAGATATAACAGAAACGATCGTAATGGTGGTGGTGTTTTAATTGCTGTATCATGCCTGTTTGCTTCCGAATCTCTTCAATCTGAATCGTCTCCAAATATTGAGTTTGTCAGTGTAATGATAAAGCTTAATTATAAAATCATTTTCATAACCTGTTCGTATATACCTCCTAATTCTCCCGAAGAAATATACCTTGAACACGTTCAGGCCATCAAATCAGTTGCTCAACGTGCTAAACCTGAGGATTTAATTTTTGTTGTTGGAGATTTTAATTTACCATCTATAATATGGAAAAATTCGCCTGATGCTCCGGATTTTATTCCAATTAAATCTAATAACTGTGATGATTTAATATTGAATGAGATAGTTGATCTTAGTCTTTACCAGAAGAATGGCATATTTAATGAATACGGTAAACTACTAGATCTGTTATTTACAAATAATCCGGAAGATTGTATAATAACTCGCTCTGATCCTATCACCTTGCCGGAAGATCGCTTTCATCCAACTATTGAAATTAGCTGTGTTTTGCCTACTTTTGGTGGATCCAATATTCGTATTAATAAAGATAAAGTTTTTTGTTTTAAACAAACCAACTATAGCAAATTGATTGGTCTAATTTCTAACACTAACTGGAATGATTTGTTGTACCATACTTCTATTGATTTAATGGTGGAGGTCTTTTATAGAACTATGCATTCTTTTATGGATGAATGCATCCCAAAGCGTTCTGTCTACAAACGAACTGGCCCGCCTTGGAACTCAAAACAACTATCAAGATTAAAAAATTTGAAGAACAAGTATTATAAAAAGTATAAAATTTTTGGTTCTCTTGTACTTTTTGAAAAATACTCCATTCATCGTGCCGAATATAATATTCTTAACAATTATTTATACAAAAACTATCTAAACAAAATGAAGGAAGATTTCAATCGTGATCCTAAAGCATTTTACAACTTTGTTAATTCAAAAAGAAAAACTACTGGTTATCCATCTGTAATGAAATTTAACGATATCGAATCTAGTGATGATACTATAATAAGTAACATGTTTGCAGACTTTTTTGCTAGTACATATTCTGTTGCTCAATATTGTTCCAACAGCTATTCATATCCAATAAACACAAATCAAGCTATATTTTTTCCCCTAATCGATAAGGCAGAACTTGTTAATAGCCTGAAGAAACTTAAAGTTTCATTTACTCATGGACCTGATGGAGTACCTAGTTCTATACTCAATTATTGTGCTACTTCCTTGGCAACACCACTGACTCTCTTGTTTAATGCGTCAATAAAAAACGGTTATTTTCCAAAATTTTGGAGAACTTCTTACATCATTCCATTATTTAAATCTGGAAATAGATCGGATGTTTCTAATTACCGTGGTATTGCTAAACTTAGTGCAATCCCTAAGCTTTTCGAGAAATTTATTACAGATTTTTTGTGCTATCACTCATCGTCAATTTTGTCACCATTTCAACACGGATTTCGGAAAGGATGCTCTACCGTTACAAACGTGCTTCATTTTACGACAATAATTAATGATGGTTTTGTCAAGAAAAAACAAACAGATGCAGTATACACCGATTTTAGTAAGGCTTTCGATAAAGTAAACCATAACCTTCTACTGATCAAATTGGATTTATTAGGTTTAACACCATTAAGCCTTAAATGGATAAAATCATATCTTTCTGATAGAACACAACGTGTAATTTATAATAATATGTCATCTAAAGATATTACTGTGACTTCTGGTGTTCCTCAAGGCAGCCATCTTGGACCAATTCTTTTCTCCCTTTTCATCAATGATCTTCCAAAAGTAATAAATTTTTGTAACGTTTTAATGTACGCTGATGATGTTAAAATTTTTTTAAGTTACTGTCAACATAATGATCATATTCATCTTCAATCAGATCTCAACAATTTCTTTTCGTGGTGTAACCGTAACCTAATGGAACTGAATTTGAAAAAATGTAAATGTATGCGTTTTTCTAGAAATAATGTTTTTCCTGCTAACTACTTTTTGGGCGGATATCAGCTTGAACTTGTAGATACTTTTCTAGATTTAGGAATTCTACTTGATCCTAAATTAAACTTTGTATCTCACGTCACCATGACAGTTAATAAAGCTAGAGGTACACTCGCCTTTATTAAAAGATGGGCAAAAGAATTTATTGATCCTTACATAACCAAACAACTTTTTACATCTCTTGTAAGACCTATTTTAGAATATGGGTCAATAATATGGGATCCCTTCTATAACATTCATATTCAACGAATCGAGTCTGTACAGAAACAATTTCTACTCTTTTGCTTACGTGGCTTACCTTGGAATTCTGCAATTAATCTACCTTCATACGTTGATCGACTTAAATTAATAAAATTACCTACTTTGGAAAGCCGTAGGACTATGCTAAAAGTAACATTTATGATCAACCTAATTAATGGTGAAATCTGTTCTGACTTTCTTGTCAACAATATAACTTTTAATGTTCCTCAACGAGTATCACGCCAATTCCAACCAATCTTTGTTAAATCTTTTCATACCAACTATGCTCTAGCTGATCCTTTTAGAAGAATTTGTTGTGTTTATAACAATCTTTATCAATTAATTGATTTTTCGTTGAACACTGATGTAATTAAGCATAATATCATTATTTTCTTAAATTCCTAACTATTTGTTTTTATTTTTAAATCATTTAATTGTTTCAATATATGTACATATGTAATTATATCATTTATACAGGTCTGTAAGGATTTATTCCATTGACCTAATAAATAATAATAATAATAAATAATAAAACTCAGTCCATAAAGTGTATTTTCGCTATAATTATTTTAAGTATAGTACAGTTTTTTGTAGCATAATCTTAAAGTTATTCTAAAAAAATCAATCAATCGTTGCTCCAAAATGGTAAATTCTTTGGATGAGGTTTTAAACAGCTTTCAAAGTTTGTCTGATCCATATTCATGCAATAATGCCCCTTAAGAAAAATTTAGGTAGCATTATGGTAGACAACAACAAATATAAAAGGTTTTCATATTGGTAGAAGGGGGGAGGGATGGTTTTCAAATAATTTCGATTAAATATTCGAGTTGACAATGCAACAGTTTTATAAAACAAGTTATTAAAACTACTTAAGCAAAAACTTTTTTATAATGGACAAATCAACTTGATTGCTGTAGGTAGAGCTTAAAAAGTTTTATTGTTACACAAACACCCGTTACTTACTTTGCACTTGTATAGTAAATAAAAATACGAAGTGAAACAAGCGTAAACTCGTAGCTTATACTTAGCTCTTACGTGGTGTTGCAAGGTAAAAATCGCCGTGCGCTTATACATTTATAATGTTTAACGAATACACTCAACAAAATTATTGAAAGAAGAACATATATAAAAAAACTATATCTATATTATTAATAGGCTAGGCGATTTCTGTGACTGATGGTTTGTTCTAACGTTTTATTCCGATTTTTCCAAACGTATATTATTTGAAAGGTATTTCTTTTTAGCCGTTTTGCAGATCTACAGATTTTATTTTCCATTATTTTGAGTAAATTGCATTTAAAGTTGCTCTAACACATACATAAAATTATTCAATGTTATGTGTGTGTTTATTAAATTTGTTAATGTGTTTGTCAAAAAAATGAGTTTGTTTTTTGTGTTGATTTGTGAATTGGCTATAACTGATTAGCATACCTTTAGGGTCTTTATTTAATGAAAAAATAAAATTTCTTAGAATTTGCGCTCGAATTTCGAGGGCTGGAATCTGCTAGCATATTTTAAACCAGTTCAAATAAAAAATAACATACATACATTGAGTCTAATATTTATTCGAATACCCATTAGGATTTTAAGTTTGCGATCATACATTTGTTTTGCAAACATAAAAAATAATAGAAGAAAATTATTTCAGTAGGTGGAAGAAGACACATATTTGAGCAACATTGCCATTTGAATTAATAAGTAGAAAAAAACGTAACCAACTAGTTCTTACAACCTTAAATAATTATCCATACAATTATTTAAATTATGTGAATATACGATATTCTTTCAACCCAATAACTAGTATTGTCGCCATTTGCTAGCATTGAAAGATCCAGTTTATGTTAATATTTGAAAATCTTTTCCTTTCCTTGATTTTTTATTCACAAGTGTTCAAAGGCCTGGCCTTTGGAAATATTTTTTTTAACGTTGTACAACAATCATTCATTCTCTAATTAAAAATGTTAATGTTGGGATTATTATATTAAACATAGTTTTAATTTAACCCCATTTTTAAGTTTCTACGAAAACTAGATTCGCGCTTAGACCATGACGTTACCACCACCATGTTTTAACGTATGATTGATATTTATTTTCTCCAGTTCTGTTCCAGGCTTCCATTCCACAAAACCACGTTCAACCGGACCTTTAATATTGTATTTTGATTTATCTGTAGCTTATTTACAAACTCCTTGACATATTCAATAATCTTTTTTATATTTTTTAGCGAACCAATAATCGTTAGATTCGTGGTATGGAGAAAGTTTCGGATTGTTTGAAGATGAACAATACAGAATTTAAACGCCTTCTATTAGAAAAGGCACCTTTACTTAATAAAGTTATAGTTTTCATAAAAACTACCATTTGGTAAAAAGGTACCTTTTATTATAAAAGTACTTTTGGTAAAGAAGCACATTTTTTTTTTAAATACTATTTGCTAAAAAGTATCTTTTCTTAAAAAAGTACCTTGGCTTAAAACCGTATATTTTGTTAAAAAAGTACCTTTTATTAAAGAAGCAAATTTTTTTAAAAAATACCTTTTGCTAACAAAAAGTATCTTTTCTTAAAAAAGTGCTTTGTCTTAAAACAGAATATTTTGTTAAAAGTACCTTTTGTTAAAAAAAGTACCTTATGTTAAAAAAGTACATTTTCTTAAAAAATTACCTTTTTTTAAAAAATACATTTTACTAAAAAACTACCTTTTGTTAAAAAGAACCTTTCGTTAAAAAAGAATCTTTTGTTAAAAAGGTACGTTGGTTAAAAAAGTAACTTTTGTCAAAAAGTACTTTTTGTTAAAAAAGCAGCTTTGTTAACGAAAGAACTATTTGTTAAGCAAGTGCTCCTAGTTAAAAAAGTACCTTTTGTTAAAAAAAATATATTTTTGTTAAAAAGTACCTTTTGTCAAAAAGTACCTTTTGTTAAAAAAAATATGTTCTATTGAAAAAGCATTTTTTATAAAAAAATTACCTTTTATTAAAAAAGTACCATTTGTAAAAAGTACCTTTCGTTAAAAAGTAGTTTGGTTAAAAAAGTACCTTTTGTTAGAAAAGTACCTTTTGATAAAAAAGTAGTTTTGTTAAAAAGTGCCTATTATTAAAAATGTATCTTTTATTGAAAAAGTACATTTTGTTAAAAAAAATATCTTTTGTAAATAGTACCTTTTGTTAAAAATAACCTTTTGTTAAAAATAACCTTTTGTTTAGAAAGTACGTTTTGTAAAAAAGAACCTTTTCCCAAAAAATTAAATTTTCTCAGAAAAGTACCTTTTGTTAAAAAATACATTTTGTTAAAAAGTACTTCTTGTTAAATAGTACCTATTGTTAAAAAGTACCTATTATTAAAAAAGTACATTTTGTTAACAACGATAGTATCTTTTGTTCAAAAAAGTACCTTTTGTTAAAAAATACCTTTTTGAAAAAGCAGTTTCTGTTAGAAAAAAGAACCTCTTTTTAAAAAAAACATTTTGTTAAAAAATATCTTTTGTTAAATAGTACCTCCCTCATGTTAATAAAATAGGTTTGGTTGAAAAAGTTAAAAAATTACCCTTCTTTTTAAAAAGTAGTTTTTGTTAAAAGTACCTGTTTTAAAAAAAGTGCTTTTTGTTAAAAAAAAATACATTTTCTTAAAAGGTACCTTCTCTTAAAAAAGTAAATTTTCTTAAAAAAGTACATTTTGTTAGAAAAGTATCTTTTGTTAAAAAACTACATTTTGTTAAAAAGTACCTTTTGTTAAAAAAGTACCATTTATTAAACAGTACCTTTTGTTAAAAAATGCATTTTGTTAAAAAAGTACCTCTTGTTAATAAAATAGCTTTGGTTAAAAAAGTACTTTTTGTTAAAAAATTACTTTTGTTAAAAAGTAGTTTTTGTTAAAAGTACCTTTTCTTACAAAGAAAAAAACCTTTTGTTAACAAAAATACTTTTGTTAAACATGTACATTTTCTTGAAAGGTACCTTTCCTTAAAAAAGTAAATTTTCTTAAAAAAGTAAATTTTCTTAAAAAGTAAATTTTGTTAAAAGGATATCTTTTTTTTAAATAACTTTTGTTTAAGGTACCTTTTGTTAAAAAAGTACCATTTGTTCAAAAAATTCCCTTTGTAAAAAAGCACCTTTTATTAATAAAGTACCTTTTGTTAAAAAAAGTATATTTTGTTAAAAAAGTAACTTTCGTTAAAAAAGTACCCTTTGTGAAAAAAGTACCTTTTCTTAAAAAAGAAACTTTTGTTGAAAAAGTACTTTTTTTATAGTCATCTTTTGTTAAAGATGTATTTTTGTTAATTTGTTAAAAAAAGTACCTTTTCTTAAAAAGTGGAAGTACTTTTTTAACTTTTGATAAAAAAATAGCTTTTGTTGAATAAGTACCTCTTGAAAAAAATATAGCTTTTGTTCAAGAACCTTTTGTTTCTTAAACAAATTTCCTTAAAAAAGTGTTGTTTTTAAAGTGCCTTTTTCTTAAACAAATACATTTTCTTAAATAGTATTTTTATTTTTTTTTCCTTGACATATTCAATAATCTTTTTTATATTTTTTAGAGAACCAATAATCGGTAGTTTCGTGAAAAAGTACCATATATTAAAAAGTATCTTGTGTTAACAAAGTACCTTTTGTTAAAAAAAGTATCTTTTTTTTAGAAAAGTACCTTTTATTAAAGAAGTGCATTTTTTTAAAAATATCTTTTGGTTAAAGAGTACCTTTTGATAAAAAAGTAGTTATTGTTAAAAAGTACCTATTATTAAAAATGTATCTTTTATTGAAAAAGTACATTTGTTAAAAATAACCTTTTGTTTAGAAAGAACGTTTTGTAAAAAAGAACCTTTTCTTAAAAAGTACATTTTCTTAGAAAAGTACCTTTTGTTAAAAAACACATTTTGTTAATAAGTACTTCTTGTTAAAAAGTATCTATTGTTAAAAAGTACCTATTTTAAAAAAATTACCTTTTGTTAACATCGATAGTACCTTTTATTTAAAACAGTACCTTTTGTTAAAAAATACCTTTTTGAAAAAGCAGTTTCTGTTAGAGCAAAGTTCCTCTTGTTAAAAAATACATTTTGGAAAAAAATACCTTTTGTTAAGTAGTACTAATATGTTTGGTTGAAAAAGTAGTTTTTGTTAAAAAATTACCCTTCTTTTTAAAAATTAGTTTTTGTTAAAAGTACCTATTCTTAAAAAGTACTTTTTGCTAAAAAAAAAACTTTTGTTTAAAAAGTACATTTTCTTAAAAGGTACCTTCTCTTAAAAATGTACATTTTCTTAAAAAAGTAATTTTTTTTAGAAAAGTCTCTTTTGTTAAAAAACTACCTTTTGGTAAAAAGTACCTTTGTTAAAATAACGCCGTTTGTTAAAAAAGTACCTCTTGTTAATAAAATAGCTTTGGTTAAAAAAGTACTTTTAGTTAAAAAATTACTTTTGTTAAAAAGTAGTTTTTGTTAAAAGTACCTTTTCTTACAAAAAACACTTTTGTTGTTAAAAAAAGTGCCTTTTCCAAAAAAAAAAGGAAATTTTCTTAAAAAAGTAAATTTTATGAGAAGAGTATCTTTTTTTAAATAAATTTTGTTAAAAGTACCTTTTGTTAATAAAGTACCCTTTGTTAAAAAAAGTTCCCTTTGTAAAAAAGTCCTTTTATTAATAAAGTACCTTTTGTTAAAAAAGCATGTTTTGTTAAAAAAGTAACTTTCGTTAAAAAAGTACCTTTTGTGAAAAAAGTACCTTTCCTTAAAAAAGAAATTTTTGTTGAAAAAGTACCTTTTTTATAGTTATCTTTTGTTAAAAATTTATTTTTGTTAATAAAGTACCATTTGTTAAAAAAAAGTAGCTTTTGTTGAATAAGTACCTTTTCTTAAAAAAAAAATAGCTTTTGTTCAAGAACCTTTTCTTTCTTCAACAAATATCCTTAAAAAAGTATAAATACCTTTTCTTAAATAGTATTTTTATTTTTTTCAAAGGCGCCTTACAGCTAAGATATATAAAGTTCTAATGGGTGTACGGATAAATGTTGGATTAAGTGTATATTGAAGTAAATAATAAAATGTCTTTAAAAAAATCTTTTATGCATTAAATGATTTTTCTAAGTGTAGATTTTCTACAATTATCATAACATGTAAGTCCTTGTTATTCGGTGATTATACGCTATTGTTGCAAACAACAATTAAAAAGACTTAATTTTTTTTTGTTGTGATACACTGCCACAAGAGGTAAATACGGGTTGTGATCTAAATACAGCGTACAAAATCATATGATGAAAAATTTGAAGCGCACGTGTCAAAGAATGAAATATCAATTTTTAATTGAGATGTGCAATGACATTCATATAAATAGATACGCTCATAAAGCGCTAAGCTACCCGCCCGAGCATGTAGTCCACTCTTCTTTTTTTTGCTTTCGATAATTAAAAGTATCTATTTAATATCATGTGTTCAAGGGTTTTGTTACCTTTTGTGGATTTTATCATTACCGAGTAATTATTGTAGTGCATAAGTTTCTCCCTGTTGCAAACTCCTCTAAATTGTAGCGAGGATAAGAAAGGTAGATTTCACAATTTTTTTCCACTGAGTGACTTACCCTAGGTAAATGTGTAGATTTGATGAATACATCGTGCTTCCTTTATCTATTGTATATCTGTCTGTCTGTTTGTTTGTTTGTTTCTTGGCTTGTTTGTTGTTTGTCCTGCTACACCATCATAAACACCCTTGTTATAAGAAAATAATGCATGTATCGTCAGTGAGTGTTAAATACACACTCGGGAAATAATTTTCACTGCTTGAATACTGGGCTTGGCGCTTCGGTTAATAACGATGGCACTTGGTATCTCTTACAGACGATACTTGATTTTATTAAAAAATTACCAACAACAGCAACCACCAACAAATCACAACCTTCACATGAATGGAAATCAAGGTGATTTAAAATATAAAACCCTTACACTCATTAACGTGAGTTTGTGTGTTTGTTTGGCTGATTTTTAAGCAACAATACGACTTTTGCTAATAACCCCCTGCCGGGTTTAATGCGGTGTTTTGCTTTTGTTGCTTTTAAGAATGGATTTATTTATTTTATTAAATAATTATATGAGATCATTTTGTTATTGAAAACTTTTTAGATAAGCCAACTATAAAATACGACAATTCTGTAATTTGCATATGAAACATTTTCTGTCCAGTAAGGTATTTAAAAAAAAATAAATTCCATTGACTTTGGGTCCAATGAATTATATTCTATTAATTTGTACGTTAAGTGTTAAGTGTTTATGCTGAAAATTCATAATGCTACACGGATACAAATGACCTTAAATTATTGATTTTCATCAAAAAACTTTTTTTTTAACAAATCTTTATAAGCAAGTTAGTTAAAAATTAATAATTACATAAGTTTTATTCTCCACTGAGGTTAAAACATTCATATGTACAAAATGTACGAGTATAACTAATATAAAATTTGATCTATTTTTACAAATTTATATTTACATCTGATTTACTGTTATGTGTTTACATATTTACAATTATTATTATTTAAAGTGTAGATCTTAAATGTGGTGTATTTTAAGTCTGTTTACCTCTTCACTGTCATCTAGTCATCTAAGAGCGAGTGGGTTTGTGTGATTACTCAGTTTTTCAAGATACCTAAAGCTAAAGCTTTTAGTTTCATCTGTTATCTTTGGTATGAATGTTGTTATGGGTTACAAATGCAGGAGCATTAACAATAACTAGTAAATTCCAGCTCTCGAAATTTGAGTGCAGGTTCTAGGACAGTTTATTTTGATGTGTAAACATCTATACGCACAGGGAGTAAATTTCTATTTCACAATACAATCACAAAAACAGCGTAGCATGTGAGTTTACATGTTACGCTGTGAGCCGTAAGACAAATCGGTGTGACTTATGATTGTATTGCTGAAAAAATTATGATATAAAATTGTTTCAGCTAATTCAACAACCCTTTACTATAAAATGTTAAAAATTTCACAATATAAACGTATAACATATACATAATTCAACAACAACCCCACAAATTTGCTATAAGTGATACATAGATGACGCTTTCTGTTTGATTTTAAAAAAGTGACATAAAAAAATCTTTATTTACTAGATGTTCAGATCCTAAAGATATGCTAATCAATATAGCCAATTTACAAATAAACACAAAGAAACGAACTCATTTCTATTATAAACACATTAACAAATTAAATAAACACATACATAGCATTGTATAATTTTATGTATGTGTTAGTAGCAACTTTTAATGCAATTTACTCAAAATAAAGGAAAAAATTTAAAAATCTGTACATCTGCAAAATGGCTAAAAAGAAATACCTTTCAAAGAATATACGTTTGGTCAAAATCGGGATAAAACGGTAGAACAAAACATCGGTCACAAGAAATAGCCTAGCCTATTAATATTATACATTCTACGAATTTTAGATTGGTAGCGTTGCAGAATTTCAATACTGGAGTTGCTTGCAGTACCCCAAAGCTGAATTCCATATGTCCATACAGGTTTTAGAATGGCTTTATGTAGCAGAAGTTTATTTTCAAGGCTCATGTCAGTTTTCTGTCCATATGCATTCTGATTTTGGAATTATTTTATAATTTAGATAGATTTGGGAACAGTCACCTTTTCTTAGTGCAAATGTAATATGCGAAGATTTTTCAGCATTTGCACATATGTTCCATCTTGAGATTTGAATCTCGCCGTGACTGTGCGTGACTATTTTAAAATTAATCTTTGGCACAGCAAGTCCATGGACAAAGTTTCAGATCGATCGGACGAGGGGAAGTGAGGTTTTAATCTCTCCGTGACTGTGCGTGACTATGTCGAAGTTGATCTTTTTTTACAGCAATTATATCGACCAAGTTTCAGATCGGTCGGATGAGGGTAAATGACATTTAGATCACTCCGTGACTGTGCGTGACCATGCGTGACTGTGCGTGACTAAGTCAAAGTTAATCTTTTTTTCACAGCAAGTGTATGGACCAAGTTTCAGATCGATCGGATGAAGGGAAATGACATTTAGATCACTCCGTGACTGTGCGTGACCATGCGTGACTGCGCTTGACTAAGCCAAATTTTTATTTTTTTTTACAGCAAGTGTATTGACCAAGTTTGAGATCGATGGGATGAGGGGAAATAACATTTAGGTCACTCCGTGACTGTGCGTGACCACGCGTGACTCTGCGTGACTAAGTAAAAGTTAATCTTTTTTCAAAGAAGTGTATGGACCAAGCTTCAGATCGATCAAATAAGGGGAAATGACATTTAGATCACTCCGGGACTGTGCGTGACTATGGGTGACTGTGGTTGACTACCCCAAAATTAATCTGTAGTCATAACAAGACTATGGGCCAAGTTTCAGATCAATTGGATGAGAGGAAATGGGGTTGCCCCAGTGCAGACAGACAGAGAGTATGAGTTAAAAGAACGAGTTTAAAAAAGGCGCGGGGAGTTATTGTTTTAATTTGAAGAGAAGACCTGAATATCAAACCTTATCAAGAGATTGCTTGACATCTAAAAATACAGCAGAACAGAACTATGTCTATTCTACCGCATTTCTAATTACATTTACAACTCGATGACATTGTTCCGGTGTTCCATTTTTGTACCGGAATCCAAACCAATATCCAGGTATAATATTTTGTTTATCTAAATTGGCTGTAATCTTCGTAAAAAGAGTCTTTCAAAAAATTTTGAGAAAGTAGACAAAAGGTTTATTGGTCTATAAAACTTAATACATGATCTCGCTTACTTAGTTTTGGCACGATCTTTATTACAGCACATTTCCATTGTTCAGGAAAGTGTTTCAGTCTCAAAATTGAATTATAGATTAGAGTAAATAAAATTATAGCTTTGTTAGGCAGAGATTTGATATCTTTGGTGCAAATTTTTTAGAATCCTTGTGATTTTCTACTTGATTTCAACAAAAAGAAAAAAAAAAAGACGAAAATCGAATATCGTGTGAGTAAAGCTATTTTCTTGGTATAGGCGCAAAATGTGTATCTTGTATATTTCATATAATTTTTAGAGAAATGTTTAAATGTTTCAATGTTTTACCTTTGAGGCAAAAAAAAAACCAAAAAGTAGCAAAATATTATTTAGCTGAATTGCAAGAATTTTCTGTATCCTGTATCGAAAAAAGTATTAAAATATATCCATATTTTTATTTAGGCGCCCCGGTAGGTGAGTAGATAGCGTGGTCGCCTATCATGCGGGGGTCGTGGATTCGATTCGCACCAGAGGCTTTGGTCTATCGCTGCAAAAAAAAAAGGCAAATGGTCTTTGTCACCCGGCTTATCCATGGACCCAAATTAGAATACAAATTTACTTTGATTGTAATTAATATAAATAAATAAATATATATATCCATATTTTAAACGCCATACACAATTAGTGCTCTCATCTTTACATTTTGTGATTTCATCTTTATATCTCCTATATACTTATATGGTGTCTCAAGTCAGAGAAACATAAAAACGTCAAAACGCAAAATGGGCAAATTATGACTAGGCATTTCATTTCCAAAATGTCTTTGAACCGTAAACAAAAGGAATGCGTTATTGCACTCAATGTTTTAAAAGAGCTACTTTTCTTTTTAAATCCGTTCTTTTATAGTTTTCACTTTTTCACGAATATACATTCCCGCTACATATTAATGAAATCAATAATTTCGCTTTTATTTCAAATTAATTAAAGGCAGGGTTTATGGCAGAATTTCTGTCATGGCAAAAAGTTTGATTTTTAAGTCGGGACATGAACATTAGTGGTCTCTACTAGTTAATGACTTGAACATTGCCATTAATTATAGCTAGTCGAGGCAGCGTGTTTGAAGCTTATAGAAGGCTAAACCATTGGATCGATCTTCCTGCAACTTTTACAGTCTTACTGTGCATTTGGAAAGAACTACAGGCTACGATTGTTTTTTTTTTTTAATTTTTATTTCAAATTAATTAATGGCAGGGTTTATGGCAGAATTTCTGTCATGGCAAAAAGTTTGATTTTTAAGTCGTGACATGAACATTAGTGGTCTCTACTAGTTAATGACTTGAACATTGCCATTAATTATAGCTAGTCGAGGCAGCGTGTTTGAAGCTTATAGAAGGCTAAATCATTGGATCGATCTTCCTGCAACTTTTACAGTCTTACTGTGTATTTGGAAAGAACTACAGGCTACGATTGTTTTTTTTTTTAATTTTTAATGTGCGTGGCACCTTCCATACAAAGTGAATTTTTAATATCATACATATTGTGGTACTATGACAGTGAGAGCTTCGAAACTTTGTGTGAGGTCATCTTTTATTAATGTTAGTAGCCATGTCGAAAATGGGCTTGATCGGAAAAGAGAGTGTGTCACCCCCCATATCAAGTAATTACTCAATATCATATATCTCGAGCACTATGACAGAGACAACATTGCAAATTTGTCTAAGGCATTGCAAATTAATGTGAGTTGTCGGACAAAAACTAGACGGGATCGAAGCAATAGGCATGACACCCCCCATACAAAGTAAACATTAAATATCATATATCTGGTGTACTGTAATAGTGAGAGCCTTGGGACATTGCGTAAGCTCATAAGTTATTCATGTGATTAGTCGAATAAAAAATGGGCGTGCCATATAAAGTAAATATATCGCATCTTATAACTGGAGTACTATAAATGTGAAAGCCTTGCCACTTTGTAAGAGTCCATCAGATATTAATATGAGTTGCCAGATAAAAAATTGGCGGGATAGGATTAGTGAGCGTTGTACCTCCTAAAGAAAAAAAAATATGAAGTACTATGAAAGCGACAGTATTGACACTTTTGACAAGTACATTAATTACCAAAGCGAGTAGTCGTGGAAAATTAAAAATCGCCAAAATAAAAAAATCGCTAACATAAAAAATTGTCAAATGATATTCTAAATTCAAGGCCAACCGTTAAGTGTTGTCGGATTTGTTTTGGAAAATTTATGAAAATCCATTTTCTCATGGGCAGCTATATCTGGCTTGCTCCAGAGTAGGAACACCGAAAAATTTGATAATGGTTGCACCGAATGAAGAAACAGAAACCAAATGAAACAGAGCATTGCAATAAAAACAATATATATACCATGCGTTTAGGGACCCTATCCCTTAGGTCCAACTAATTAGTTATAGAAAATAAGCATAAACCAAATTTGCGTGGCATTGTTATTAATTTTTTTGCCTTCGAATATGAAAAAGTTCGTATCGAATGCTATATTTATATGGGAACCAGGTGAAAAAATGGGCCGATTCTCACCTTATTTGGTAAGGTCGTTTATTTTTTGCAAAAACATATACAAACCAAATTTGAGAAAGATTTGTGCAATACTTTTGTTTTTTGAAGATCGGGAATCAGCTTTGAATGGGGCCATGATTAAGATTTGCCTATAGGGTTTATTTTTGGACTACTGATTAATGGATATAATAAACACATACAAATCCAATTTGACCGAGATCAGCATGATAATTTGGATATTATGACAATTTAAGTAGATCTCATAGGGGTCACTTGTATGGGGACTAGGTCTGAACATATACCGATTTTCACCAATTTTAATAGCGTTTATCCCCTAGCTGAGGGAAGCTAATGTACTAAATTTCATCAAAATATATTCATAAACATGAACACACAGAAGGACGGACAGACGGACAGACGTCGCTAAATCGACTCAGATTCTGAGTCGATCGGTATAATAAAAGTTGGGTCTAGGTCAAGTATTTTTGGTAGTTACAAACATCAGCACAAAGTTATTATACCCTGATCACATAGTGGTATTGGGTATAAACATACATACATGTCAATAAGTCCCGGTGAGCCGTTGCGAAGCACGACAGGGCATACCACTAGTCAGTCTTTTATAAACGATAAAAGTAAAGAAAACTTATTGATTTTTTTCGATACATAAAGAGCACGAGTAATATTACTGTATCCTATAAGGGTATAATGAGTTTGTACAGATGTTTGTGACTACCAAAAATATTTGACCTAGACTAATCAGTAGTCCAAAAATAAATCCTGCAGCACCATTTTTATAGTCCCCATTCAAAGCTGATTCCTGATCTTCGCATAAATCTCTCAAAAATAACAAAAATATTTCATAAACTTTCTTCAAATTTGGTTCTTGAGAAAATTTAGTGACTTTACTAAATATGGTCATGATCGGTCCATTTTTTGACCTAGTCCCCATATAAAAATATTATCATTAAGAACTTTTTCATATCTGCATGCCAAAAATTAATAATAATATCAAATATCAATAAAATTTGGTTTATGCTTATTTTCGATATCCAATTATTGCCTTAGCAAAGTCGAATGCAAGACCCTCTTTCGTAAAGCATATAGTATTGTATAGTCGGTCTAGACCGACTATAATTTTCTTATTTGTTTTTTTTTTTTTATATTTTGTTACTTTTATTTTGGTTTATTTTTGTATGGTTTCAAAATAAGCCATTCTAAACATATGTTTACTTTCCTTAAATTGTTCACACAAGATATCATCGGCTTGTTAGTTTTAAAAAGTAAATAACAGAGGTTTTGAAGAATTTATTCTCAAATCTCAGTTTAATTTTTTAATAAACATTAAATGAAATGAATTTCCTTAATACATACAGTATCATGCTAAACAGAAGTTGCACTTTAAATTTTAAATTGAAACAATTTATTTATTTTAGGGATTACTCATAAGCCATTAGTGCATGAATTTGAATTTAGATGAATAAACAGTACATAGTTGAGAGCGAGACGATTTAAGCGATGAAACCATGAAGCATATGTAAAAGAGATAAAGTTTCACATTTCCATTTTCTTCGTGAAATGTTGAAGAATTTTTTCTTTTTTTTATAGTGATCCCTGTCTGTCTTCAATTTTTTCCAATATTTCTCTTACATTACAAAAATTATTATCTTTCTTTCATTAGAAAAATATATACATGAAAAATATATACATAAACCGAACAATAAATGACTAATTATTCCAATACAGATAAACAATACATAACAATAACGATCCCTTAAAATTTAATTTTATTCAGGGACTGAAAATAACAGTTCTTTTGAATTTTTTAATCAAAAAAGCATGTAAAATAAAAATGTCGGATAATTGATGCAAGTACACAATTTTGATCCTTGTGAACTAGTCTTTCAGAAAATGATTTGATTTTTATAATTTTTAATTTTGTTTTTTTTGAGCAGAAATACTAAGTTTATTATTTTTTTATAAAAATAAAAAATCTTATTTTCGATCTTTATCATTTTAATGATTGATTTTGAAATTATTCAGGCTCAAGATCAAACTCAATCATTAGAAATAAATACTTTTTTATTTATATTTTCTCGTGCAAATATAAAACTTATTTTTTTGATTTTAATGTCGGTGTGTGAATATCGATTATCTTAAAATAAAAACAAGTAAGAAAATAATATATTTCCCTCTACCATGCGTTTAGAGAAAGGATCTTAGGTCCAAATAATTGTTTATAGCAAATAAACATAAACCAAATTTTAGTGTCATTGTTATTAACTTTTTTTTTGCCCGCAGATATGGAAAAGTTCATATCGAATGCTGTTATTTATTTATATGACGATTAGCAACGCCGGCCCAGGCATTTCTGGCGCCCTCGGCTAAGGGCCTAAATCGTGCCCCATATTTTTTAACCAAAATATTTTAACATCAAACTTCCAATAATTTTTTTATTTTAAAATATAAAACTTTAATGGAGCTTTTTCGGTTGTTCCCCTCACCGCTTATAATGTAATATTTGGATCAGTAAATAACGGGAACTTTCCTTTTAATCCCTGACCAAGTACCCTAAATTGTATTTGTGTTTTCGCCATCGTCTCTGACAAATCCGACAGTGATTTACCACTTCATAATTATAAAAGTTGTCGTTATTGATGCCTTGATATGCCCTTCACCCATCAGTTCCAACTGGGGAGCCAAGCAAAACACGTCTCGTTGTTATTCCTTGTAGAGTTTTAGTGTCCCTTCTAACGACTACCTCCACTAAACATTCAAACGCGTTCCACTCAATGTCCTCGGTGATATTTTCACTTACCGAACTCGGACTCGTCAAGTAGCATTTCGTTTAACTTTAATTTCATATCGGAGGAAACTGTTCTTTGTTGTAAAGTCTATGACATCGCAAGCCTGTTGTCGTTTTAAAGCTCATCGGCGACCTACATATGTACATTTCTTACACAGAATTTCCAAAAGAAGAACATTTTCATCTTGCAAGTATTTTGTCACTAATTCTTTTTTTTTCAAACATTTTTATAATTTTTTAAATTTTGGCAACATAAAATTTTTTTTGTGTTTGGTTATTATAAAATTTTAAATGATGAATTATTATTCGACCTGCTCCGTCATTTGCAACTGTGAAATATTGGGTTGCAAAGTTTAAAAGAGCCCGTATGAGCACTCAAGATGAACACCGCAGTGGTCGACCAAATGAGGTCACCACGCCAGAAGTGGTTAAGAAAATCCACAAAATCATACTGGACGACCGTCGATTGAAAGTGCGCGAGGTAGCTGATTTGGCAGTCATCTCAAAAAGTGCTGTACATCGCATATTGACTGAAAATTTGGACATGAAAAAGCAGTGCGCACGATGGGTGCCGCGTTTACTCACAATCGACCAAAAACAACGTCGTGTGGATGTTTCAATGAATTGTTTGGCGATGTTTCGCAAAAATAACGCCGAGTTTTTGCGTCGATTTATAACTATGGATGAAACATGGGTTCATCATTTCACTCCTGAAATAAAAGAGCATTCGAAACAATGGACCCATAGGGGAGAATCGGCTCCGAAGAATCAAAAACAACTTTGTCGGCTAGAAAAGTTATGGCGTCCGTTTTTTGGGAAGCGCGTGGGATAATTTTCATTGATTATCTCAAAAAGGAAAAACCATCAACTGCGCGTAATACGCAAACCTGTTACAGCGTTTGAGTGAAGAAATCAAGGAAAAACGTCCGCATTTGGCGAAGAAGAAAGTGTTGTTTCATCAAGACAATGCACCGGTTCACACATCCGCTATTGCCATGGCTAAAATTAATGAATTAAAGTTTGAATTGCTTCCTCACGCACCCTATTCACCAGAGTTAGACCCTCAGATTATTTTTTACTTCCAAACTTGAAAAAATGGCTTGGTGGAAGAAGATTTGTTACAAATCAAGAGGTAGAGTCTGGAATTGATGGCTATTTTGCAGAGTTCGATGGTTCTTACTATAAACAAGGTATCGAAGCAATTGCACATCACTGGGAAAAGTGTATCGCGCTAAAAGGGGATTATGTTGAGAAATAAAAACAAATTTTTTAAAAATTTTTCTTTGTTAGGCTAGGTAGTTCTGGGACACCCCTCGTAGAAATATCCGTCCGTCCGTGTGTCCATGTCAACCTTGGAATCAAACTACAGGTCGCAAATATGAATATATTTTGATGAAATGTTATATATAAGCTTTCATCGGCCACAGGATGAACGCTGTTGGTGAAAATCGGTTAATGTTCAGACCAAGTCCCCATACAAATGACCCCTATGGAATCGACTTAAATTGCTATAAGATCCAAATTTCATACAGATCTCGGTCAAATTGGGTTTGTGTATGTTTATTATATCTATTTATCATTTGTCCAAAAATAAACCCCATATGGCAATTCTTTGTCATAGCCCCCATAGCTGCCTCCCGATTTTCACTTAAATCTATCAAAAACCAAAAATATTGCACAGATTTTTCTCAAATTTGGTTTGTATATATTTTTTCAAAATATAAGTGACTTTACTAAATATGGTCAGGATCGGTCCATTTTTCGACCTAGTCCCCATATAAATATAGCATCCGATATGAACTTTTAAATCTGCAGCCAAAAAAAATTAATAACAATGCCACTCAAATTTGGTTTATGTTTATTTTCTATATCCAATTTGTTGGATCGAAGAGATAGGGTCTCTAAACTATGGTATAGGGTGTCGTATAGTCGGTCTAGACCGACTATAATTTTCTCACTTGTTAGTTTTCAATTTAAAATATTTAAAATTTCTTATTTATTAGCCACATAGAAAATGTTGAAGATAAGACCATTATCATCAGTTTGCGATTATTTTGTGAAAATTTTAAAAGAAAAAAAGGCGCAATGTCTAAAATGTCAATATAAAATAACAAATGAAAATGGATCGGCTGGAGCAATGATAAACCACCTGAAAATTATTCATAGAATTACTCTTAACGGAACCATAGAAAAAGATCAATCTTCGCCTTTGTTAAGCGAAACCGTTTGGAAGATGTAGTATCAAAGCTGGCAGCAGTTGATAATATTAATATACGTGCTGTAACGAATTCTGCATTTATTCGCAAATCAATTTCTAGTCGGGGGTATTCTTTACCAAACTGCGAAATTAGTGTAATGAAATTGATACATACATACATCGTAATTTTGAATTAAAGAAAGACGAAGTGATTAAATTTTTGAACAACGTAAAATACTTGACAATAAATGCAGTATCACCACTGATGAATGGACAAGCTTAAGAAGACGTAGATACCTGAACATAAATGTCTATGGAGAAAACGACATATGCGTAAATCTTGAACTTGTTCCAATTCGAGGATCTTATAATCCAGATGAGATGGTGGATAAAGTTAAAAATCATTAGCTTAAATTTAAAATAAATTTTGAAAGTGATATTGTATGCACTACTCATGATGTGGCTCCAATGATTTTAAAGTACGGGTGAACTTCCCCATCTGAAATGATTATATCGCACCTTAAATACAAAACAGTTACAACTCAAAATTTTCAAATTTTCAGGAGAGGCAAAAAACTGTTTATGTAAAAATTATTGTATTATTTAAAAAAATTTAGTTTCATTATGAAAAATTTCAATTTTGAGGAAAGTTTTGCTATACTTTTTTTAATTTATATTGTGTTTGTGGAAATAAAATATAATTTTGAGCTATGACCCTTTGATTGAAATTTTTTCATTTGACTAGTGATATTATCTCAAATTGTGCCCCAGATATATCAGCATTTTTCCTGTTAAAGAAGATTGTTATGAGAAATACATTTTTGCAGTAGTTAGAAATGTGTACTGTGAATTAATTTATGGAAAAAAGTCAATGTTGGAAAATTTTGAGTTGTGACTCTTTTGTATTTAGGCGTTTGTGATTATCTATAATATTAATAGGCTAGGCGATTTCTTGTGACTGATGTTTTGTTCTACCGTTTTATCTTGATTTTGACCAAACATATATTATTTGAAAGGTATTTCTTTTTAGCCAATTTGCAGATTTACAGATTCTTTAGTTTTTTCCCTTATTTTGAGTAAATTGCATTTAAAGTTGCTACTAACACATACATAAAATTATACAATGCTATGTGTGTGTTTATTAAATCTGTTAATGTGTTTGTAATAAAAATGAGTGGTGATTTGTGAATTGGCTACAATTGATAAGAATACTTTTAGGGTCCTTATTTAATGAAAAATAAAATTTCCTAGAATTTGCGCTCGAATTTCGAGGGCCGAAATCTGCTAGTTTATATAAAAACACGAACTTGCTGATGAATGAACGTGAAATATAAGTGAGGATGAAGACGTTGATAAGAATGAAGATGATTTTTAAGATTCTGAGGATAAACCCAGTATCGACAATTATGATGACGAAAATATAACTATTTTTGAACACCTGTTAATTGTGTGGTTTTTTAGATACGAGTCTTCTCCATTACGCAACACCATCCTGCAAAATCATTTTAGAAATGAATTTGAACGTGAGTATGAACTACTCCTAAATATAAAGATTCGATGGAACTCAATTGCACCCATGATAGACAGAAGTTAGAAGTTAAATGCTCATTATTTGATGGAAAAAGTTGACCGGCAGCTATTAAAAAATCTCAATCAATCTCTATAGTCTATAAAACTAGCAGTGGAAGCATTAAGTGGAAAAGACGCAAATATTTGCGGTGCTGAGGGCATTTAATGTTTTTTGAAATATAAAATGGAATCAATCAATTCAGAAATAAGTCACGATTTGTTGAATTCAATTGAAAATCGAAGTAAATCGAGAACAAATTACAATATTACTACATTAATAAAACATCTTGTTGACCCAACTTCAACAAATGGTCTAACAAAATCTACTTAGTTTTGATACAGCTCTTATGAAAAGGTTTTTCCCTATTGAGACTATGTGGTATTCGGTGGGTGAAGAACAAATTCTATATGAAGAATTCACAGTCATAGTTGGATCAGAAATAGAATTGGCTAAAAAACTGAATTCATACATTTCAAAAGCGTTCAACCAAGGATCATACATAGAAGAGGATGTGCAAACTGCAATTTTGTGAACATGAAACTGATAATGCAACAGTGGCAGTTCTGAGAATTGATCACATTATGTATGGCTGTGATTATTTTTTTGTATTTATTTTTGCTTTTGTTTTGTTTTTCTTTAAGTTTTTCAAAATTTAAATTCTTTTTACAATTTTTATCGTAAATTTTATCTCCTACATGCATGATCATCAATTTTTGTATATTCTCAGATCTGCAACTCCAATTGCAGTTTGCACATCCTCTTCTATATATGATCCTTGGCGTCAGTTTAAAGCAATATCAAGTATCATATATAGAATATCAAGAATCCTCTATATATGATTCTTGGCAATATTTCAACACCTTCAAGAAAACTTCTATGAGAACATCAAATCTTGAATTGCGTTATGTGGCATTAGAAACAGCGTAGCCGACTTCGACAGATTCGGAGAGAACTTTTTCGATTTCTGGAAACTTCTGCAATAAGGTCAGATCTCGTCTTTCTTGCGCATCACTTAATGCGCTTAGTCTTTCTAAAATACTATTATGTAAATGAAAAAAAGAAGAAAATATAATTTTAATTACGTATTTTAAATTTTATTTATAAAAAATAAAAGTAATTTTTGTGAAGGTCAATAAAATATTTGTTTTTTTAACGGTCATCCGGTATCTGCCGGATAATTCCAAAATGTCTATCCGATAACCGCGGTTTCGGAAAATCCGGATATTTGGAAACCCTATTTGGACTACTTTTTGAATACAACATCATCTGAGGCTTGCTTTTCAAGTAACCACACAAAAACAAGGCCGGAGGGGTTAGATTTGGTGAGACCTACATGGTTTAATTTCAATATTGCATCACATTATTGTTGAATCAGTAACAGTCCACACCTTTTTCACGCATTTTCGGGCAGACGTAATGGGCCAACATCTACAGATATCTCTAAAAAAAAAAATGGCCCAACGGTCGTTTTGGCGCAAATAGTTCAATAGTTTCCTTATATTAAGATTTTTTTCGATCACACTCCTTATGTAGTACAGTCCCAACTATACACAAAAACATGTTTTTTCATTTTTAGGTGGGGATTTATAAAATACCCGATATGATGGTGAAATTCTGATTTCATCAGATTCAGAACTATACTCTGATTCTAGAATCTGAAGTTTTATGAAATTTTGTGGCTCTGTGTTACCTTGAGAAGAAAAGGATTTTATGCATTGAATGGATGGCCCAATCACCAGACTTGACTCTCATTGAAAACCTCTTATGTAATTTAGAAGATGTTAATTTTGAAGTTTTAATGCCCGAAATATGTGCTAAAAAAACATTAAAGCTGAAAAATACCAAAAATCTATAGTATTTAAAAATTAATTACAAATTAAGTTATAATTTGATTAAGTAGCAAAATTAATTAACTTAATTTAATTTCAAATAATTCACTATTGTAAGCTCTGGCTAATAAATATATAAACTTGACATCATTGTCATTGGAACACCCTTATATAAAAATAAATACATTTTTCGCAAGCTTCCTACTAATTTCAATTCATTGTTCGACGAGAGAAACCCTAAAAATATGAGTATGGATTTAATATGTTCACTAGATTCGTCTGATTTTAATTGTAAGATAAACTTGTTTGTATGTTTGTGCCTTTTAGATCATTTATAATTTTATATTGATAGATTTCTATCAATTTGTCTATTCAAATACTTGTTTGCGTCCACCTGTATCTTATCCCACAAATTGGTTTGTTTTGTAAACTACAAACATCCCTTTTATTTAAAACAGTTTGTTGTTGCACAGTTTGTGTAAATATGGTTGAAAATTAATACACTCAAAGAACATTTTTGTTAAAAGGGCTTTTCATAAAATTTTTATGAATATAAAAATAAACTGATGTTATAAGATGTGATCTGAAAATTGAAATAACGATGAAAATTTCGTAAAACCATGTATCGTGTTCTCTCATCTAAAAACGAACTAATACTTTCTTTAACTGCAATAACAAGTGGATTTGTAGATATGTTTTTTTTAATAAAACGTTCGAAATCAACATGATAACATTTCATTTAATTTATTTTAATTTTAATAACTACAAGAATGAAATTACACAAATTAATTAATACCATTTTTATTCCCGTCATCAATTTTTATTTGCGAACTTGAAACTTATTAACATTTCGAAAATTAACATTTTTTTTAAATTAAAAATAGTAATAATTGTAAGTGCATCTTTAGGCGTTGTTATATATTTTAGTACTAAAGTTTAATGGGCGATTTTAAGCTCTTTTTTATTTTTTGAAAAAGCTTAAAACAGCAAAAACAACTCACAGCTTTTAAAGTAAATGTATTAATTTAAAAAAACACTTTAATGTTGTACGACAAAGCTTTTAACAGCACTCAATACTGGTATAAGCTTTTAAACTCAAACGGAAATATTTAGTTAGAAAAGTATTAAGTTTTAGAAAGTATTAACAACATTGTAAACAATAAGGTATAAAACTAGTTTTTTTTTTTTTGTAAAAACTTTTCCGATTCTATTTAGCAATGATTTGGCATAATTTTTATATATACCACTATGTGGTTTGGGTATAATGACTTTGTGCTCACTTTCTGAGTCGATTTAGCAATGTCTGTGTGTCCATGTAAAGCTTGTAATCAAACTACAGGTCGCAAATATGAATATATTTTGATGAAATTTGGTATATAAGCTTTCATCGGCCATAGGATGAACGCTATTGAAATAGGTGAAATTCGGTCCATGTTCAGACCTAGTCCCCGTACAAATGACCCCTATGAAATCGACATAAATTGCCATACGATACAAATTATCATATAGATCTCAGTCAAATTGGGTTTATAAGTGTTTATTATATCCATTAATTAGTAGTCCAAGAATAATCCCTATAGGACAATTCTTCGTCATTGGTCCCATATAGTGCTGCTTCCCGATCTTCACTTAAATCTATCAAAAAACAAAAATATTGAACAGATTTTTCTCAAATTTGATTTGTATATATTTTTTCAAAATGTAAGTGACTTTACCAAATATGGTCAGGATTGGTCCATTTTTTGACCTAGTCCCCATATAAATATAGCACCCGATATGAACTTTTTCATATCTGCAGCCAAAAAAAAAATTAATAACAATGTCACTCAAATTTGGTTTCTGCTCATTTTCTATATGTAATTAGTTGGACCGAAGAGATAGGGTCTCTAAACCATGGTATAGGGTGTCGTATAGTCGGTCTAGACCGACTATAATTTCTTACTTGTTTAAATTATTTAAGTCTATTCCACTATGTGGTATATCTTTCCACTTAACAAAATGCTAAGAATTTGTATTTTGATTGAATTTTATGCTGGATTTTCATAAAGTTAAATGTTGGTAGAGAACACTCAGAAAATATCTGCAGTAACCAAATGCATCAGGGGTTGGCAAATTGATTATTTGAACAATTTTACCTGCAATTATTTGATTATTTATAACTCTTCCTTGTCTTCGACTTTTATATTTATTAGATGAAATTAATGAACCTTTCATTACTTTAAAGGCAATTGGCCATCAATGATATTAAAGTTACTAATATTCAGACTGTATTAATCTACAGTATGCGAAATTTACTTATTTTCTTATCGTCCACATATTTTTTACTGTTTTTATTGTTAAATTTTTTGTATTTTAATATTACTTAAGCTATGCATTAATGAATTATAATAAATACATGTTTGTATTGTCTCTAACGAAAAAGTAACGGTTATTCCTCTTACTTAACAGAAAATTGAGAGCGAAATTTTTTAAACGTACTCTGAGGTTATTTTAAATTTTCGTTATAAAACTTAAATGTGATCATACAAATATGAGTGGTTTAGTAATGTTCTAATCGTGACAGACGCAAAACATAAAAAATAATTCATATAATTTTGCAAATAATAATAATGAGCAAAGGAAATACATTTCTAGTGATGAAAAAAAAAGGAATAAAAATTTTAAAGAAAAATTGACTTTCTAATTGAGAAATTGTTAGAGAAATCGGTAGATCTGAATTCTTTGTTCAAAGACTTGTCAATATTATGAACAAAACTATACCTGGTTCTAAAAAAAATAAGAGATATACAATGTTATCGCACCGACAAATAAATCTTATGAGTATTAAAGAAGAGGCCACAAAAAATAAACTTTATGCTCCACAAATTGTAGCAAAATTGGACCTTCCTTTTGGAAAACGACGAGTGGTAGAAATTCTGTCAGTAGACTCGAACATTAAAGGGCAAAACAACCACCGTTATCGAGGACTCACAAGGTTTAAAGAGTAAACTTTGCCAGATACCATATGTGATGGACACATGAGTGGCAAAATATAATTTTTTCTGATGAAAAAAAATAAAATCAATTTAGACGGACCTAATGGTCCGCTAGAAGTCCGGACTTGAACCCAATAGAAAAAAATGGGAATATTGCAAAGGACAGTTTATGCTACTAGTAATAAGTATGACAGCGTTAAAGAGTTAAAAAAATGTAGCAATTCACCAAGCGTGGCTAGACGTTAAAATGCATATTCTCAGGACTTTGACAGATTCAATGCCTAGCAGACTATTTGATAGCATAACAAATAAAGGAGGATAAAAAAATATTAATGCTAAAATACAATAAAAAAAATTTAAATACAAATGTATAACAATAATTTATAATGAAATGCGTTTAAAGAAGTATAAAATTTTTGTTAACAATTACTACTAGATTCAAAAAAATTATAAATGTATGTTAGGATGAAGCGATTTTCATTTCATTTGATAATTGCTTAGTAATACCTGCCAAAAGTTGCTCCTTTAGGTCAGGTCATTATTAAACAAAAAAAAAAATCATTTGGTAGCGCTATTAGAGGTGCCCCCAACATCATAAAATTTTCACTTTATGTTTTTTAACTTCTTGTATTTTATTATTTTGAATCAAGTTCAATTTTGTTGTTAGTAGATCTAGTTTGCTATTTTTTCAACGTTACTCGGGTTTTCAGTTTGCCATTTTCCATTAATCTTCAAAACTTTTCAGTAATTTTTATTGACTTTTAATTTTGGTCTTGTTGGGTTTGATGATTTGAATTTAACAGTGGAGACCAAGTTATTTAATGTTAGTATATTCCTGGAATATGAAAGATGGAATAATATTCCATATACGATACATACATTTGGATATAATTCTTCCAAATTCCTTTCTAAAATGAATTCTAAATTCTCCATAATACTATAGTTATCTTCTAAAATATATCTTAAAATGGAAAGTTCATTTTTAAATTCCACCTCTTCAACATCGCCTTCTAAGTGTTTGGCCAGATTTGTACAATTGGCATTGAATTCATTTGTATTCATTGTTTTTAGCTTCTGATTATCGAAAAGAAAACCAAAAATTTCATTTAAAGAATTATACGATTCAAATCGTTCTTGGAATGATTCTTTCAAAATATCGATTAATTTACTAAAATAAGATTGTTTAAATTTATCTTCAGCAGTTAGTGTTAGATGGTTACACTCATCATCAATTTCAGGAATGAGCTCACATATATCAATATCATCACAGCATTCAATTGGTTCAATTTCTTCTTGGGAGCGTTCTTCGTCTGGGGTTTCTTCATTTGGTATATCATCTGTATTAATAACATCTACATCGTCATATTTATCATTTGCTTTATTGATATGGTCTGTATAATAACAATAGTCAGCCAATCTTTTGAGATTACGTACTCTCCGTGTTGGTAACAGTATACTAGGTTCTGGTGATTTATCAAGACAGTCTTTGTTTCTGCTTGTTAATATTTGAGTATCAAGAGAAGACCGTTCAGTGAGCTGTGCTATTGTATTTATTGCTACCGATGATTCTCGTGCTTCTTTTATAATGTCTTTGAAATTGTTTTTGAAATCATCAAGCGATAATAACATAGCCCTTGAATGTTGTAATGCAATATTAATTGCCATATCTTTTCGCTGAATTGGCTGAAAATGTGAAGCTTTGATAACAAGTGATACTAAATTGTTGTCAATACAATAAATTCATAAGAATTTATTTGTTTTCTTAAAGATGCAGCAAGAGTTTTACAGTCTGGGTAGCTATTTTTAAGTTCATCTAGAGCAATACTAATTTCTTTAATCTGGTATTTCACGGTTTCTATACTTTTAATGCGATATTCTCATCGAGTATCGCTGGGCGCCTTCAGATTAATCTTTAATCTTTACGACTGACCACGACAATCAGCAATTTTGATTCCTAATACTTTTAGTTCCTCAATAAGGACATTTGCTAAATTTTCTCCAGTTGAGGACAATATATTTACAAAGCTTAAGAAACTTTCTTGAACACTTGGCTTTTGGTCCGCTATTTTAATATACCGAATAATGATGGACAACTGGTCTTTTTTTCGAAAATCCGGAGTAGAATCTATCATTACGGAAAAGTACTTTGATGATTTAATATTACTTACTATTATATGTAAAACTCTAGAAGCTAGTTGTAAGATAATTTCGTTTTGAATTTTTGGGGAAAAATATGATGTAACTCTTTTTTCCGTTTCAGTTATTGATTTTAAATGCATTTTTAGTTCTGGAACAAAATCAGAAAGCAATTCAATTACTCCTAAAAAATTACCATTATTCGGCTCAAAGAGTTTTTCGTTGCTGCCTCTGAAAGTTAAATTTCGTTCACTGAAAAACAATACCGCTTTTACAATACATTTCAAAATTATTCGCCATCTTCGTTTTTCTTTATTGAACACATCTTCATTGAGATGGTCTATTCCTGTTCTGCGTTTAATGTTAAATTCTAGAATTCGCCATTTATACGCTGATTCAAGATGTTCCTTCGAAGATTCATGTTCAGATAACCGTATTCCTGTATGTGCATAGTCAGAAAATCCACTTGAAGTTAAGCTTATTTTTATCGATGAAAACAAACGACTACAAAAGCAGAAAATGTTCCCTGTTGAGTTAGAATATAAAAGCCATTTTCTTAATGCTTTTTCACCATTTTTCATTTGTCGATAAAAAAAAGTGTCACTGAAACATCTTCCTTGAGGATTTCTTTTATAAGGGATATCTTTAATACTTTTTGGTGACTGCTCGATCAAAATAGTCCGTTGTTTGTTGTCGATTTCAACAGGCCAAGTTGCAGGGTCTAATATATCATATTTGAATTTCGCAGCTAAAGTACTGCTCTCTATTTGTGGATTGTTACTAATTTCTGAAATATTATCAGATAAAATATCGTCAAAATTTGCGCTATTGGAACCTGATTCATCATCTACATTCTCGTTATGGTTATCAATATTTTGAAATTGTGGCTTATTAACATTTTCTTCCACATTATTGTTTTCAAGTAGAGATATACTATTTGAATTACATATTTCGGTTAAATTTGTGTTCGAAATTTGTGTTCGAAATGTTACGAAAATAAATAAAAAAACTAAAATAATATATTGAAAAAACAACTGAAACTATATTACCTGAGACCTGATTTATTTCTTTTATTAATTTAAATATATATTTTTTCAAACGATATCCACGCAACGTTAACACAAATTTACAACGTTAACACAAATTACAACTTATAAGTAAATATACAACCGAATCGTTAAACACAAATCACAACTTATAAGTAAATATACAACCGAATCGTTAAACGTAAAATTAAATGTAATATCCGACCTAATAACGGTAGACAAAAAAAATGTAATCTTTTAATAATACCGTATTTTATAATATGCGAAAATTCACTATTTGTCCACAACAATAAGACGCTATAAAAAGACAGAAAAAAAACAGCTGAATTATTAGGAATATTTGTTTCAAATTAAATCGTAGCCAACTAGATTTGTTTGAAAGATAAATGAATTTTGAATTTTCATCTTTGTTTTTTTTTTCAATTCGTGGTATTTTTTTGCTATTGCATTATTGTATTGTATTATTTTTTCTAATGTACAAGTATTTAATATTTGGGGGCCCCTCAAAAATAGGGGTCTCA
Organism: Cordilura impudica; assembly: GCA_963682025.1. Lineage (NCBI taxonomy): Eukaryota > Metazoa > Arthropoda > Insecta > Diptera > Scathophagidae > Cordilura > Cordilura impudica. Next base: position 2,694,407 of record OY821517.1, on the reverse strand, counting down.
GTGCGATTGCACTTGTTGTAACAAAACAAAAATTATCAAGAAAAGATTAATACATTTATAATCGAGTCCCATACTCTTTTTGATATATGCAGCTGTAAATGCAAACTTATCGCGAATTGTAATTGCATTAAAAGTAGTCGTGTTCCCAAGGAAGAAATAGGTTTTTTACTGGATCAAAGAACAACAAGAAAAATGATGATAGGTGGTGTGGATGTGATTGCAACTATAAAGTATAAGAAAAGAAAAGAAAAGAAAAGAAAAGAAAAGAAAAGAAAAGAAAAACGCGATGAACTTTATTCTTTCTTTCTTCTCTTTTATTTTATTATCTTTTCTTTTCTTTTCTTTTCTTTTAAAAGAGAAGAAAGAAAGAAAAGAAAAGAAAAGAAAAGAAAAGAAAAGAAAAGAAAAGAAAAGAAAAGAAAAGAAAAGAAAAGAAAAGAAAAGAAAAGAAAAGAAAAGAAAAGAAAAGAAAAGAAAAGAAAAGAAAAGAAAAGATAATAAAATAAAAGAGAAGAAAGAAAGAATAAAGTTCATCGCGTAACAGAGAGATAAATTATTTTGACAAACCTTGTTCTTCTTGGTTTTTAACTGCTGGCTTGCCAAGCGAAAGCAGCAACTCATGCGATAGCTTACTTGTACCATCTTTTAGACCTAACCATAAAAAACCAGAACAGTTGAAACAAATAGCTTCGCCGCCTCAAAAACGATCAAACGATCCAAGTGGTGTTATTGATCGTTCGAAGTTGCGCCGTGAGAGAGCTAAAGTCAGATCAACTCTTCAAGAAGCAAATCGCAATGAAATCATTCGCGGTATTTACATTGATATGAAAAAGGACAAAACTTTGGTTATTATTCAGAAAGAAGGGAAATTATACAGAAAACTCCAGATTGAAGATCATTATGTAATTTTATCGGAACCAGGAAGCGACTATTTCGGGCACGTTACATGTGAGTTGTGGACTGCTAAAGGTATTAAAGATACTATAATAACTCACTTGAATTTTAAGTCGGTAATACTGGGTGAAATAACTGTTATTGGCTGCGTTGGAACAGTAGTGAATACAGGTTTTAAAGGTGGTATTATTCGTCTGATGGAAGAAGAACTAAACAGACCATTGCAGTGGTTTATCTGTCAGTTGCATTCTAATGAACTACCACTGAGGCATTTGTTGTTACATTTAGATGGAAAAACTACAGGATCTAAATGCTTTTCAGGTGCCCGCCGATCTGGACTGCAAAATTGTCAAACAAGGCCAATAGTCGAATTCACCGCTATATCAACTGTATTACCTGAAATTACTAGGAATGAGTTGAGTACAGATCAAAAATATCTATACGATATAATGATCGCTATCAGCACTGGTATATTTGCTTCTGATTTAGCCAATATTAACCCTGGACCCCTTAACAATTCTAGATAGCTAACAGCAGCTAAGATTGTATGCCACTAAAACTGAACCTGAAGAAAAGTTACTGGTATTGGCTACGTACGAGATGAAAGTTTATGGTCCGATGTGGTTTACAATAAAATGTAATCCCTCGTGCACAAACGGAGCAAAGCACCTGTGGCAAACAATTAGCCTGAGTCGCTATTTAAACTCTGATTTAAAGATGATCATTGACAAGGTAATCCAACGAAATGGATATTTCGGTCACCCAGAGAACGTTCTTATTGCTATGCTTGGAGATGACAGAGAAATAATTCGGGTGCTAGCATATCAAAGAATCATAAAAGCAAGATCAGGATATGCTCAAGGACTTCGAACGTTTAAGGTGCCTAAATTCAATTTCGATGCCAAAGATTATGCTGACATTATTACGTGGCAAGACTGTGTGGTAACTGAGCCACCTCTCACTTTAAATATGTCTGATGAAGCCTTGAAAGGCATTGTCAAAAACAGTTTCGGCACATGTCAGAATATTCATGATTTTCCGTGCCACACTCAAGCCGTAGAGCGGCGCATCAAGTTGGTGACAGAAGCTACAAGTGCAGTTTGTGGGGAAAATAAACTAGATGGCTTCATTAGGGCAAGACTACTATCGAGTCAACAAATGCCTAATTTTAATTCAAAAAAACAATTTCATATTTGAATGTGTATTTTTATATTTAATAATTTATATAAAAAAATTTTTCTTTTTTTTTCTGAAATTTAATTGTGTTGGGGCACCTCAAAGCATCAAGACCAGTCGGTGAAATTTTGTACGTTAAATTCATTTATCGCAAGGCAACTTTTCATCGCTATGACGTTGGAAAAAATAGAATTTTGAAAAAGTCCATACATTTTCACTCCACCCTAATGTATGTATATAAATGATTTCTAATAACTTCTTCAAATATAGCATATAAATTATGTTAAAATCTTTAGTTGCATAAAAAATTACAAAAAAAAATATGTACGTTCAACCCATTAGAGCATAGTGACCGTTTAAGAGGACGTTACCTCTATCACTATCAACGAATTATTTGAATAAAAGTTTGATTAAAGTTGTCCATGAATTTTGTTGACATTTTTTTTTTTCGAAATAACACACATTTAATTGAAATTTTATGTGGTTTGTGCTTTATTTTACGGAAAAAATCGTAAAACTCATGGAGGGTAACTAAAAATTAAATAACATTAATATTTACTAGCAAATTCCAGCCCTCGAAATTCGAGTGCAAATTCTAGGAAATTTTATTTTTTCATTAAATAAAGACCGTAAAAATATGCTAATCAATCAACTTATTGTTATTATAAACACATTAACAAATTTAAAAAACACACACAGCATTGTATAATTTTATATATGTGTTAGTAGCAAATTTGAATGCAGTTTACTCCAAAAAAAAAAAATAAAATTTAAAAATCTGTAAATCTGTTGGACTATTTGCTTGGATTCTCATTGCATTGATATAAACACCGCGACCCCGACTCCACAACTCCGACTGCGACTCCATAGCGCCGATTCTATCTTAAAAATTTTCCTACTTTGATTAAGGTTTTTACTGGAGGACAAAATTAGATATCCACATATTTATTTCTTAAGATCATTTATTAATACACAAAATACAGCCGTTCTTTTTAACATCTTAACAATAGGATCACACCGTCATAAGTATCATATAAAAAATGTTTACAATTAAAACTAGTAAGAAAATAATAGTCGGTCTGGACCGACTATACGATCCCCTATACCATGCTTTAGAGACCCTATCTCTTCGGTCCAATTAATTCGATATAGACAATAAGCATAAACCAAATTTGAGTGGCATTGTTATATATTTTTTTGGCTGCAGATATGAAAAAGTTCATATCGGGTGCTATATTTATATGGCGACTAGGTTGAAAAATGGACCGATCCATACTATATTTGGTAAAGTTACTTATATTTTGAAAAAATATATACAAACCAAATTTGAGAAAAATCTGTGCAAAATTTTTGTTTTTTGATAGATTTAAGTGAAGATCGGGAAGCACCTCTATATGGGGTCTATGACTAAGAATTTTCCTATAGGGATTATTTTTGGACTACTGTTTATTGGATATAATAAACACATACAACCCAATTTGACTGAGATCTATATGATAATTTGGATCTTATCGCAATTCATGTCAATTTCATAGGGGTCATTTGTATGGAGACTAGATCTGAACATGGACTGAATTTCAACAATTTCAATAGCTTTCATCCTGTGGCCGATAAAAGCTTATATAGCAAATTTGATCAAAATATATTCATATTTGCGACCTGTAGTTTAATTACAAGGTTTACATGGACACACAGACGAACGGACGGACGGACATCGCTAAATCGACTCAGAAAGTGATTCTGAGTCGATCGGTATAATAAAAGATGGGTCTAGGTCAAATATTTTTGGTAGTTACAAACAGCAGCACAAAGTCATTATACCCAAACCACATAGTGGTATAGGGTATAAAAAATATTGCCTTGAAAGAGTGCAATACATTGAAAACCGAAAAACTTCCGTTTCCTAGCTAGTTTTAACTAAACTTAATAATAAACAGTTAAATGGAAACAATATGGAAACAACGTTTAGAAAAAATTTACAGTTTAGTCATCAAAGTAGATCAATTGATACAATAAACATAAAACGGAATCGAAAAAGATATGCAAATTATTTAGAGATGATAATGAGAAATCTTGTATGCCGAAAAATACGATTAAAAAAATTAACAGACCAAACAACGAACGTAAGTTATCAATGATAAATGACAAATACTAGTACGTACATACGTACATACAAATATATATTAGTAACGTGAAATCAAAGTTTAACCCTAAACATGTATAACCCTAAATACATATATACACCGCTTAAAAGATAAACGAAAGCGTTATAACTACTTATGCTTTCATTTCATTTGCTTCATTTCGAAACTATTTATTTTCACTTTAGTCTTGTTTTAAATATATTACAGATTTAATTAAATAATTATGTAATTATTAGTTCTCAAAATTCAGTCCAAAAAATTTAAATCTTATGGAATTTAGTTGTCTTTTTGCACCTTACTTAACTAAGATAAACGTAAAATTTTGTTCTTGAGATATGGCGCGTCAAAAAATGAAAAAAATCATTAAACACACATATAAGTGGTCTGCCATTATAATTTATATATCAAAAAGTTAACATACAGGGTCAAAATTTACCTTATTTTAAAGGTATTGAAAATAGTTTTTAAACTGCATTTAGTTAAATTTGTTTTTCTGAAAGGTCAAAGGTCACTGTCACATGTTTTAAATGAAATTTGTAAAATTTTGGAAAAAAAAATATATGTTAATCCTGATAGTATTTTCTGCATTTTGCGAAAAATTTTAAGTGAGCTCTTATTAGTTCCTGAGATATTGATAAAAAATGTGAAATTCTTTGAATAAATTATATTTTTTTATTATTTATTTTTTAGGGTGATGTTAAATACATATATTATTTTAGACATAAGGAGTTAAAAGTAAGAAATATTTATTTTATATATATGTATATATATATATATATCTTACAAACATATGCGATTAATTAATTGTAAATATTTTCAATTAAAAATTCTCGGTCTTCGGAGTACAGTTTTACTTTAAGGTTTGATTTTCCTTCAGGAACAAAATAGTGGAATTTTTGTGTTCCTGGTATTGTTCTCAAGTCAATAAACCAGTTTTTTAGAAACTCTTCTTCTGCTTTATAATCTTACTCTGTTAAAAATACTAAATTTCAATATAAAAGATGTTCGCGGCACCACTCATAGAATTTGGTCCTGTATTGGACGTTGCAAACTGGATCGGCGAGCTTCTCTCTTTACGGTTCAACCAAGACCATCGCTAGGACCTTTACCATGGCTTGTGGCAAGAAAAATGCCATTCGGCTGGAAACCCAAAATCATTTTCATGATGACATAAATTGGCAATTTTTTTTTATTATTAAATTGAGCGGCTGAGCCATTTGAAAAATAAAAAAATTTTCGTAGTGTTGAACAAAACTTATTTTGTAGAAACATTATCATATGGCGATGGAACATGTGGACCGCAACAGTGTTATGGATAAGACTATTCGATGTAACTATGTAATTGGTAGTGTCTAACTGGCCATTGTACTTGTAATATATAGAAATTAGAACATTATAGAACCTGAACAAAAAAAAAAGATGCATTTGCCGAAAAATCACAAGCGATGATTTTTTTGCATTCAAAAATGCTGCTAATTTTAATAATTTTTCGCAAAGTGTATCCAGAAAATCTTCAGCCTGCTTTACCATTGTTTCCAATGAGTCTCTATCCACACATATCCATTGTTTATATGTAATTTCATCAACATGATTTGTTTCTAATAATTCGGCAAGTTTTTGCTTGATATTTTCTACTCCTGGACAGTCCTTACATTTAGCTAACTAGCATTTGGGAGTCGAAGGATTTCACGTGATTTTCTCAAAGCAATCTTTATACGTTTCAAGGTGGAAATCTTCTAAGCCTTCTGTTAATTTTTTTAAGTTCAAAGATTGTATCATTAGTTTTACGTTTTGGTGTTTTGTGCACACGCAGATATTGTGAGTTACACTGGCATTGACCAACACAACATTTTTTGGACGAACCTCACAAAATTTATAAAGACCAATTTTTATTCCTTTATCTTTTTCTTTAAACAATGCACACATTTCACATAGATTTCCAAGCAGCAACTCTTAGTTTTTTATTTTCACCATTCTCAAACATAGAAACAGAATCTTTATAACCTGGCATGCATCTGCTGACTTCATCATGTTTATAAAATATTTTAACATCTTCTACAACTTTCGATGATAAAACATTTCTTGGTTTGTTATTGGGACTTCTCAGTATACCTTTCCTCAACTAATTTTTTTACCTTCCGAGCCATAAAGTCGGAATTTTCAAACTCCTGTACCATTTTCTGCAATACCTAACTTTTTGGTAAAATGGTTAGCAATTGTATGTTTCGCTATTCTTTTGAGTAGATTTGAATTTTTCCTTTAATTGCTGAAATATTTCCGATTCTGGACAAACATGGGAAACTGTAGGAGCAGTTCTTAGATCTGGGAAAAGATTCTTTTTTTTTTATAGAATTACTTAACCTTTCAAATTTGAGGATTCTGTAACTTTTTGTGATAAGTTTTTTCTTTTTGATGGGGAAAGTTTCAACATTAACAAAATTTAATATTTAGCAAAAGTAAACATTAACAAAAATTAAAAAAATATATAATTAAATTTTACATAACATTTTACGCTAATTAAACAATAACAGCTCGCCCAAAAATGTATCACGAAATGCAAACAGGACTATCAGCATATGCCTTTAAGTTTTAAGCCTTAGAAAATATAAAATATAAGAACGTATTAAAAAAAAAATATTTAATATTAAAAAAATAATAAAAAAAAAAATAATCAAAAAATAGTATAATTTTTTTTTTAAATAACTTCATCGATATCTTAGGAACTAATAAGAGCTCACTCAAATATTTTTGACACAAAATGCAGAGGAGACTATCAGGATCAACATATATTTTTTTTAGAATTTAAAAAATTTCATTTTTTGAGATATAGCTTCCCAAACCTTAAATCGTGTGATAGTGACCTTTGACCTTTCGAAAAAAAGTCGCTTAACTTAGTTTTAAAGCTATTTTCAATACCTCTTAAGTGAGACCAATTTCGACCTTCTATGTTTAAAACTTTTGAAGATATAAGCAATAATGCCACACCACTTATGTGTGTTTTAGTGAATTTTCTACTTTTCGAAGTGCCATATTTCGGGAACCACAAAAACTGTAGTACTGTAGAACATTCATGCTAATTTTTGTACAAGGTCGAAAATGGCGTTTTTTTTCGTTGATTTTAAATGGAATTAACCTAAGAGAAGAATATAAACTAAAAAAAAATTAATAAAAATTTTTTTTTAATCTTTCGCTTAAGGGTTAAAAAAATTATTACCGTTATCTATGTTATTCATTTTTCAATGTCTAAATATACCAAAAATATTATGAATGTATGCATGTCAAGGCATTTATCGTCGTTGTAGCAGCTCAAAATTCAAATCATAAAATGTTATTAAAACATACAGACCGACTATGCAGTACCCTATATAATGCGTTTTGAGAGCACTCTCTTTTGGATCCAACCTTACAGTAATAGTGTTAATTATTGTTACTGATTTGTGCCGTGCAGGTATAAAAAAGTTCATATCTGATGTCATTTTTGATTTTTTTTTTTATAGATTTATATAGGGACTAAGACTAAAAATGGTCCTCCAGGGTTTATTTTTGGACTACTGATTAGTGGGTAAAATAGACACACATACACTAATTTTTTACGGAATGCATTCATTGAGTTCCAATACAATGGAAACTTTGAAAAAAATATGTATATTTTTGACGACTAGAACGGTGAATATCAAAAAATTGGATCATAAAATTTAAAAATTTTTATGTTTTATTTGTTTAAAAAAACAAGTAAGAAATTTATAGTCGGTCTAGGACGCCTATACGATACCCTATACCATGCGTTTAGAGACCCTATCTTTTAGATCCAAATAACTAGATATAGGAAATAAGCATAAACCAAATTTGAGTGGCATTGTTATTAATTTTGTTGCATTCGGATATGAAAAACTTCATATCGGATGCTATATTTATATGGGGACTAGGTCGAAAAATGGACCGATCCTGACCATATTTGGTAAGGTCACGTATTTTTTGCAAAAAAAAATATACAAACAAAATTTGAAAAAAATATTCAAATATGTATATTCTTGTTTTTCGATAGATTTAAAAGAAGGTCGGGATTCAGCTTCACGTGGGGGCTATGACTAAGAATTGTCCTATAGGGTTTATTTTTGGACTTTTGATAAATGGATATAATAACACACACAAACCCAATTTGGTCGAGATCTATATGATAATTTGGAAATTATGGCAACTTCAGTCGATCACATAGGGGTCATTTGTGTGGGGACATGGTCTGAACGGACCGATTTTCACCAATTTCAATAGCGTCCATCCAGTAGCTGATAGAAGCTTATGTACTAGATTTCATCAAAATTTATAAATATTTGCGACCTGTAGTTTGATTATAAGGTTTACTTGGATACACAGACGGACTGACGGAAAGCGATTCTGAGTCGATCGGTATAATAAAAGTTGTGTCTACGTCAAATATTTTTGGTAGTTACAAACATCAGCACAAAGTCATTATACCCTGACGACATAGTGGTATAGGGTATAATAACAAAACTTAAAAGTATTCAAAACATTGACAAAACATTGGAAACCTTTACTGCACAATAATTGGAATCTTCTCCTCTATTTTTGGTTTCAATATACTGTTGGGTGTCCATTATTTATTAGTACTGCTTCACAAAGCCGAGTCATGGAGTCAATTATATTATTAATGATATCCATTAGAAAGTTTTGCCTCTATGAGATCTGTCCTTTTTGTGTAATTTCGTTTCCATATTTTTCGACATTCGATTCCATATTTGGGGCATAATTTCCTCCGCGTATCCAATTCCAGTTAGAGTATCTTTCACTACATGAATTGGACCCATTCCCTAACTTGAAAAGCAACCCCATAACATACTGTAATATTGCCGCCGCTAAACTTAACAGTTTTATTTATACTAGCAGATACCAGCTTCGAAATTCGAGTGCACAATCAAGAAAATTTAATTTTTTCATATAATAAATTATTTTATAAGACCCTAAAGGTATACTATTGAATTTTAGCCTATTCAAAATTCAACACTTTTTATTGCCGTTATTTTCGTTATTGGTTGGTTTATGTCCAAAATTATTTTTGTCGTTATTGTCGTTACTGGTTTAATTCCAAAATTATTTTTCAATTCAACTCAGCGAATTTTGCAAGCACTTTAACAAATTTAATAAACACACACACAGCATTGTATAATATTATGTATGTGTTAGTAGCAGCTTTAAATGCATTTTACTCAAAAAAAAAAAAAAAAGCAAAAATGTAAAAATCTGTAAATCTGGTGGACAACTTAAAAGAAATACCTTTCAAATGAGGGATGTTTGGTCAAAATAGGATTAAAACTTACAAACATACATCAGTTACAAGAAATCGTCTTGCCTATTAACATTATAGATATTTAGGGTCTAGCCTTGTTCTTCCATCATGGCCTTTAAAATAAAAATTGGCCTTATCTGAAAAAAGAACTGTATTCCAATTCAGTCTTGATCAGTTCAGGTATTCTTTAGCAAAATTTATGCGAGCCAGATGATTTTTCTCTGATATCAATCATTTCTTCACTGGACTAAACAATCAAATTCAGGCTCAATTGATCTTCAGGAAGCAGGTCGCGCGCATACTTTTAGTTCTAGATTGTTGATGAACATTTTTGGGCATTTTTTAAACTCTCTTTGACTTGTTTTACGGGACCAGCCTCTTTCACGATATTTCTTGATAATTGTTGAAGCTATCGATTTATTTTTTATAGAATAGCAGTAAAATCATCTATTATTCTGATTTTTAACTCTTCACAAAACTTTATTCTTGCCATTATTTTATTATAATTAATTATAAGATTAAAATATTGAAATATAATTGTGTTTAAAAACAAATGAAAGAAAACGTCAGAATAAATAAATAATTAAATAATGGTTAAGATTTTATACATTTTCTTTCATACCATCTCTATTTTTATTGTTTTTTATTAACTCTGGTACAGAAGTTTAAAAGTTTCTATTGTTTTGGCATTACTAAAAGAAAAAATACTTTATTATACTTTTTTCTTTTATCCACATTTTTAATTGTATTTTTTGTTTCAAATTTGCTTTTGATAGAGAACACACCAAAAAGTGATTTCGCAAAAAAATATATTTTTACGACTCAACACGAAATTATTAAAAAACATAATTGGCAAATTGAGAATTTTTTTAAAGTTTTCGATGTATTGTTACCCAATGTATATGTATATGATAATATGGATCTTAAGACAATTTGAGCCGGTCTGATAGGGTTTATTTGTGTGGGGGCTCTGAACATGCACCGGATTTCATATATAAAAGCATACATATATACCAAGTTTAGTAATTGGGACCTGTAGTTTGATTACAAGGCGGATGGACACACAGACATCACTGAATCGACTCAGAAAACGTTTCGGTGTCAATCGGTATACTAAAAAATGGCAATATGACAAATTTGCTGGTAGTTACAAACAACTGCACAAATTCATTATACCCTCACAACATAGTGGCATAAGGCATATTAAAGATATCTTTTACCTTCTTGGTGATGATGATTATTATGTTTATTCTTATTCTTGTATATTGATATAAAACAAAGATACTTAATTAATAAAATCTTAGACCGTATAAAAATAAAACAGAAAATATAAAAAATTTAAAAAAAAACATTAAAGAAAAATCAAGTTCAACTTCATGGTCGAACTAGCAATAAAAAGGGATTTTTATTTATAATGTGAAAATTATCAAAATGCGTTGTGTTAGTACACTCGAATAATTGTTATGGTTAAAATAAAATAAAATAACAGTTTTTAATAAGAAAATGAACACTGAATAATTTAAAAAAATGTAAAACATATAAATTTATAATTCAAACACACTTTCGATTGTCATTTGTTTTTAATTTCATACAAAAGAGCACTGAAACTTGCATTAAGGTTGGACCTAAGATCATTTTTGAAACTCATGGGCTTTCGAAAGATTTGTTAAGGGTATTTCGAATTTGTATGAGGCTTGTCACAAATACCGATCGAAATTAATATGATTTTGTTTATGTTTCTTCAAGTTATTTTTTTTTTTTGCTTTGATTAATAAATAAAAGTTTTAAAAAATTAAAAAAAAAAAATATTTTTACTTCAGCAAATTTTTTATTCTGAACTAATCAATATTTTATAAAGTTGACAAAAATATAAAATATGAGAATATGTATGATTGACTGTTAAACTTTTCTGAGGGTTGCAAAAACAAATTGTATGTATTAACCTGTAGAGTTTACAATGAACGCACATCGTTATTTCTTGTACTAAACACAAATTTGTATAATAGAGTGAGCTGAATATAAAAATGTTTGAAGAATGAAGAATGAGTCGAATTGCCCTGCTTCCAATAGGGAAAAAAATACGTCAACCAAATTGTTTAAATTGCTTTGCAACTGTATTTTCGATTATATCAACAGAAATTTAATAGCAGCTAACAAATTTCTATTGTGAAAAAATTTTAATTATTATCCAATAAAAATTTGGTTACCTTCCTGATCAAAATTCGGTTGCCAATAAATTCGGTAGCCACAATGTATCTCTGTTCTGTGTGGAGCTCTCGCTCTTGGAAAAGAAACATTCTCTTTGACATGACTAAAGAACGATTTAGGCAAATCTATATCCACCTTTTAAAATGTCTGTGCTATAGTAGAGGGAAATAGTCTTCGGCATCAAAAGAATAGAAGATCTGGATTTATGGTAGCAAAAACAAAAAATGCGGGAAAAGTATAAAATTCGCACACAAACAATAGCAAATTATATGGAGAAATTTTAAATCATTAAGTGCTACAATATCTTAAATTCAGCAAACCATGATAATTTGGATACAAAAAATTAAAATTAGAAAAACTGGAATTGCTTTTAAATGAAAAAAAATTATAATATGGACATTTTTCTATAAGTTCAAGTTAAGAGTTCTTAAAAGAAATACTGCTTAAATTTAGTGACGCAAAAAAAAATATATGAAAATCTGATTAATTATGATTTTTATTTAAATGTATAAATATTTGTTTAACTTTTTATAAATAATTAGGTACTTTTTGTAAAGGAAATTTACTTTTTGATGTTTAAACCATCTATACGAGCAAGGGGTAAATTTCTATTTAACAATACAATTTCTATATCACAAAAACAGCGTAACATGTGAGACATAAGACAAAATCAGTGTGACATGATTGTATTGGTGAAAAAATTATGATATGTAATAACCTGTTTGAAAATGAAAAATAAAACATTAAAAATTAAAAATTAGAAATAAAAAATGAAAAATAAAAATTAAAAATAAAAAATGAAAAAAAAAACGAAAAATGAAAAAAAAAAATGAAATATAAAAAATAAAAAATTGAAAATTGAAAATAAAAAATGAAAAATGAATAATAAAAAAAAAATAAAAACGAAAAATGAAACATGAAAGAAGAAAAAATAAAATTAAAAATAATAAATATAAAACGAAAAGAAATGAAAAACGAAAAATGAAAAATGAAAAATAAAAAAAGAAAAATAAAAAATTAGAAATAAAAAAAGAAAAGTAATAAATTAAAAATAAAAGATGAAAAATGAGAATTAAAAAATTAAAAATGAAAAATAAAAAATGAGAAATGAGAAATAAAAAAATGGAGAATGAAAAATAAAAAAAAGAAAAATGAAAAATAAACATGAAAAATGAGAAATAAAAACGAAAAAAATAAAAAATGAAAAATTAAAATTTAAAAATGAAAAATGAAAAATAAAAAATAAAAAATGAAAAATAAAAAACTAAAAATATAAAATGAAAAACAATAATTAAAAAATGAAAAATGAAAAATAAAAAATTAAAAATAAAATATGAAAAATGAAAAATTAGACATGAAAAATTAAAAATTAAAAATGAGAAAAATAAAAATGAAAAATAAAAAAGAAAAATGAGAAATTAAAAATGAAAAATTAATATTTAAAAATTAAAAATTAAAAATTAAAAATGAATAGTAAAAAATGAAAAATAAAAACTTAAAAATATAAAATGAAAAACAAAAAATTAAAAATGAGAAATTAAAAATAAAAAATGAAAAACAAAAATAAAAAATTAAAAATGAAAAATATAAAATGAAAAATGAAAAATAAAAAATTAAAAATAAAAAATAAAAAATGAAAAATAAAAAAATAAAAAAGAAAAATGAAAAATTAAAAATGAAAAAAGAAAAAGAAAATATGTAAAATAAAAAATGAAAAATAAAAAAAAAAAACGAAAAATGAAAAATTAAAATAAAAAATGAAAAATAAAAAATTAAAACTAAAAAACGAAAAACTAAAAATTAACCGGTTGAAATAATAAATAATAATAGACACTTTTATATTAGCCAAGCCCCTGCAGTTGTTTGCTATAAGGGATACAGAGATGACGCTTTCTGTTTGATTTTAAAAAAGTGCCATAAAAAATCTTGTTGAAAAAAGTCCAAAGCCAGGACCAAAAATTTGGTTAATTGTCGAGAAATACAAAGCGTTGAAATATGATTATCGTACTTTAAGCAAATGCCAAAGCAGAAAGATGTTATTGGAAGGTTTTTCGCCTTAGCAAAATAAGGAAAAAGTAAAGATAAAGGGTATGATAAAATACCTGAAGAAATTTTCAATTTGTGGATAAAACTTAAAATAAAAAAAATATTAGTGCGGGAGGTATTAAAAAAAGTTGATATTATCTTACCAAAACCATTTTAATTGTTCGAATGATGTATCCAGTGAAAGAGAATCTCTTTCGGAACAAGAACCCGTCCAAAATATAAATTTTGATGATTCCGATTTATCATCAATATCTAGATGACGATAATAGTGCGTTTACATCTAAGCAAAATCTAGTACATACGAGATTTCGAGCGAAATCTACCGCATTTTTCCTAGATTTCCCATACAAAACAAAATCTAGCTCGTTACTAGATTTGTGCAAAATCTCACAAAATCTTGTCAAACATGGGCACTACCAAATGATACTACTGTGTTTTTTTAATTTCGTAGTAGAAAATTACAATGACTGAAAAATTTACATTTAAAAACAAAAGCAAAGAAGTTAAATAAAATAAATAAATTAAATAAAAAGGAAATTAATTAATTATTAACAAAAAATTACGAATCTATAATAAAAAAATATTTAGTAATTGTAAAGTTATAACTTTTTATACTGACATGTGCCCATTCCAATCTGCTAAATAATAATTGTGGAAAATGAATTTGTTTTTGTTGTTCAAACAATACATTTAACAAATGCTGGTGTTTTTTTTCGCTAAATTTCTATTACAGTTTGTGCTTTTTTTGATGCATAATAGAATTATAAATCTGTTCCTTTTTAGAATTTTCCATATATACTTGTTCCTATTTTTTTATGTTATTATGTTTTATGTTAATCAGCTTTTTATTGTTGTGGAAACAAAATGTCAAAAAAGTTAGATGTAAACGGTATAGATTTTGAAATAGATTTCAACTAAAATCTACTAGATTTTCCTTAGATGTAAACGCACTATAACTATAAACCCTCAGGCAAACAAAATCAACTTAAATTGTCGTTAAATCCAGCTGTAACTTTGGTCAACTGTGTTAACGTAAGCACCAAAAAAAAAAAAACAGCTAAGATTTGCAACCAATTGCTTGGGTTTGGAATAACCGTTGCCACCCCAATACAAGCAGGCATATACAAAGCTGTGATGTGATCCGCTACACAAAAAGAAGAAGAACTGGCTAAAACATTGAAAAACGGTGATTGATGCCTTCACTTCGATGGGAAGATGATTGGAAATGGAGAAGTACAGGTTATAGCTATCAAAAACAAATTTAAAGAAGTAAAATTAGGTGTTCTTGTACTTGATAGTGGAAAAGCGATTTATATATTTAACGGTTTCAAAGACACGTTAGATAGGTTTGATTCGTGGAAATCCATCAAAATGATGGTCTGTGACATGACTGTGACACAAAAACTACTTCGAGTCAATTTTTTACCACCACCGCAATGTGTTGGTTGCCAGCACCACTACCTGGACTTGGTACTAAGATCTTTCATGGATGAGATTTTAGGTGGGAAAAACATCATCTAACATTCCTTATGTTGGGCTTCAAAATAACTACACACATCTTAAAAATACCTTTAATCAAAACGATGTAGTTATTAAATGTATGGACATTAAATGGCGTGATGATAAGCAATTTTTGTTTGAGCTCGGCAAAGCATTCAGATATTACTCGTATAATGAAAAAAGGAAGATTTCCATTCATTAACTTTTAATCATTACCACCAATGAGTAAGGCCCGATAGAACTCCAGTGTAATATTTGGCATCTTGGCATTTATTCTTCTTCAAAATTATCGGGAAAAGTTCGTCCCTATCTGTAAGTTCATATGTGGTCCATGGTATGATGTATGGTTTTCGGATCACTGTTTACGTACAAATAACTTTTCATCATAAAAAAAAACTGGCTTGCATCATTTAAGAAGCCTCTAGAATGTTTTTTACGGCACTGTGTGCAAAAAACGTCTGCAATTAAGAGACAACACGATCTGTGAAAATAGTGCAAGATTTGTTTCCACTATTCAAATCAACGCGAAAACTAAACATAAAATTTATTTCTTGTAACACCTGGTTTGTACTTTTCTTTTATTAATATTGTTATGTTGTTTTAACATTTAAAAAAAAATCTTGGAAGGTTTTAGAAATTGCATTCGCTGGGGAAGAGTTTTGTTTCAAACTGAGCTAAGATATCGGTTTTTATTATCAGTACAATATTCCCCATAGCGTAGTGCCTGGGAAAATTTTAGTCTAAAAAAGTTATATCCCTAATGTACATTTATTGTAATATGATGTCATTTGCAATAATTGACAACATTTAACATATAAAATGAAAATGCTAATTAAGGAATTGATGCGGAATTTCTCATAATCGATCAATTTGTAAAATTCCTTTTTGTTCGTCTTAAAATTTTGTATTTTTCCAGATAGACACTCATAAATGAAAGCCCTCTAGTTACATGGCTTGTAAAGTTCAAGTTATTTTTGGTAAAACCCCAAAACAATAACTGAAACAATAACTTATACATATAAATAACAAGTCCTGACGTAGTATTTACTAAACTTCCCAACAGCGAACCAAACCAACCAGTTTTTAAAAATGAACTTAAACTAAAGAAAGATAAAAAGATGGCATTTTCAAGGTCATCATGTACACAAGTTACACGAAAGCAGGTTTCTGCTTTTTAGTTTTGGAAGTTCGCCACTGCCTTCTTATGAATCCAATATAAAGAATTCAACTGGCTCTCGTGTTGTAGATCATATATGAAAAAATCACTCCTTTAAGCGTTGAGGAATTTAAAACGTAACCTATTGTTGATATTTTTTTGTTTCTTTTCTTTGTAAAATATTGTATTTAACTCATGTTCCTTGATTGCATCATACAAATTTATTGTGCATGGTACTTATAAAGACAATATGTATTATTAATTTAAGCTATCGCAATTGTAAAAATTACAAGTAATTAGCAAATATTACGAGTTAAGGAAAAGGTATTTCTAAATTCGAATTGACCAAAACGAAACACAACAAATAATAACTGTATTTTTGTGGGCAGCGAATTCCAATTTGGGGCTATGCAAACTGTCGGGGTTTGGGGTAGCAAACTAGCCAAGGTAGATGATAGCTGCTCCAATAAAACTTTATTGTGCTAAGGGAAGGGGTTGTTATTTATAATTTCTCATAAATCGAGAAATTATAAATAATGTTAGGGTTTATATATGTAGTTGGAATTAAGGTGAGAGAGTTTAGGGTTAAGAAAAATAAAAAAAACCTTTCAATTAGTAATAATTCACAAACTTTATTATCTAATTAGGTATATGCTCACCATTCGGGTGCAAAATTCCAAGTGTTTATAAAATATAATCTTTAGTTTTAAGAAGCATCGGTTGGCGTACGAAAAGGTTTTTTAAGAAAATCTATTACATTCTAGCGATGACATTTCATGAGTGTTGCTTAATATTTAAAATGGAATGAAACGGAATTAATATTATATCAAAACGTACAATAATTATTATTGTTCAAACCTAGTTTGAACAATAACTAAATATAATGGATGTTTTATTAAGCCCGACAGAACTTCAAATTGTAAAAATAACACAAAAACTTAAATTTTAATAAAAAAAAAAAAAAATAAAATTTTTCAGAAGATAATCGAGAAGTGTTAAATCGGCGTTAGGAAATATCGCCCAAAGAAAAATCGCCAAACAAAAAAAAAAAAATAAAATAAAAAATCGCCCAAATGAAATATTGCCCAAAAAAATGAAAAATCACCCAAAAACAAGTAAGGGTGTTAAATTCGGCTGTGCCGAATCTTTGATACCCTTCACCTCGGTTTGAGTATTGATGATAAATGTAAACCAAATATTGGAAAAATATGCATGCATTTCCTATATGCATGCGTTTCCGGTTATATGACATAACTTCTCGTTTAATTTAGTTTTTGGTATTTAAATAGCTCGCCCCAACCTCCATTGCAAAGGTAATGGTTGTGTAGGGTGGCTATATGCATTAAATCGTGCTTTTTTGGCTTTTAACTGGCCAAATATGTCTTCATTGCGGCCATATAGGTCGGATGGAGTAACAAAATAATAACCGATAAAAGCTCTCTAAACTTTTTTTCAAAAAAATATTGCCATATTTGGAAAACATAGAGAATAAATTTATAATAATAAATAATTAAATTAGGGATGCCAAACGCAAAAAACCATATATCGCAAAATTTTATATAAAATAATTTATCTTTATTTTCTGAAAAACTTCAAATATTCATCCAAAAAAAATTGTGAAAATTTATATATAAAAAATAACACTCTCATCAAATTGCGTTTAGTTATATAACAATTTTTATGTTCGCAATTCTTAAATATCATTTGAGGTTTTCTTAAATTCATTGAATTTAAATTAATGTTTTCTGTAGTCCGATTCTGTAAATTTCAACGATCCGACAATGGCAAAATATATCGACAGCTATTGTTGTTTGCACTAAGGATTAAGTGATTCACTAAGTACATACATCTTAACGACAGTCGACAAATCTGTTTTTCTATTTATTTAAATTGTAAACGAGTGGCACCTCTGTCAAAATAAGCGAAAACCACAAAGAATAGAAAAAAAAAACAAATTACTTCGTGTTTGACAGGATGATTTTATGTTTATGTTTAATATCTCTATTTTTTTTACTAATATTTCTGTTTATTTATTTGAAAATGAAATAATGAATTGAATATGCTGTTTAATTTTTTTATTTATATAAAAAAGTTTTTTAATAGAAGCAAAATATTTTCACTATTTTATGATTTTTATTTATGTATGACGACATTTCAACCTAAAAATTTAAGTTTTTATCGATTGAATAAACAACACAAAAATGGTTGTCGTTTAGATAACAACAACAGCTGACTTAGCGAATATCGTTTAAAAATTTTACTGATAATTTTGCTTTCCTTTTTTTTAACGATTCGACTATCGTTAAAAGAAGTTACTGAAAAGCTATTAATTTCTCCTGAATGCCAATATTTTTTTTAATGTAAACATTTTTTAAATGTAAACATATTTGGTGGTTTTTTTTTGGAATTTGATGCAATTGATGTCTTCTAAATTTAAAATTATTATTTCCGACGTTTTGATATGATTTTCTGATATTCAATTCATATTTTATAATTTATAATTGGAAATTTTAATTCCAATTTTTAGAATTGATATTTTCTAAAATTTGAATTGAAAATTTAAAAAGTGCAATTTTGTATTTATGTGAATAATACTACTTTAGTAATTATAAACAATTTTTAAAAATTAGATGTAATCGCAATCAGATATTTTGTAGGTAAAGCAGAATAATAATTCTATATAACTATGTAAATAGAACTGTTTTGAAAGCAAAAAACTCATTGATGAACTCGGTAACTCTATTTTGTAAAGACAACAAAAAGTTAGTATGTTCATATTTGTAAAAGAATAATGAAAAAACGTATGAAATAATAAAAGACCAGCCCATGTATACTCTTAACATTGTACTGTATGATATCTATTTGAAAATATTGTTGACATTCATGTTAAAATAGAAATAACTATTGCAAAGCTAATTAGAATAAAAATTGTGGCGCCATCTACTGTGGCATAGTCACGCTGAGCAAAATGAAGTGTAACTCTGTTAATGCAAAAGAAATGTATTTTCCCCACAACAAAAGATTGCAGAATTTTATGTAAATAAAATAATATACCGATTTATTTCTAACATGCAGTTATTATGGATATACATATATAGAATATATGTATATTATTTGTATTATTTAATGTGTATGTATGTATATGTAAATATTACACACAAAACAATGGAAACTTTTAAATTTTTCTACTAGAGTTGATAAAAAAATGTACAAAGGGTTAGTTTTTAATATATTATTACCACAACGACCACAAAAACAACAAGTCCAGCTATGACAACAATACAACATTTAGAATAACAACAAGAACAATATAGAAACATCATATTTTTCATTTTTTTTTTACTTTTTCAGAGATTTCCCTGGACCTGTTCCACCGATTTTAATGATTTTTGAAATAGAAATCTTCCCATGAATAGCTATCCTATTGAGGGCGTGATCGTGACAAGAACAACATAGAAAATTATATTTTTTCAAGACTTTTTTAAGTTCTTTATTCAAATCTCGAGCCCTAATTGACCAATTTCAAATAGAAAACTTCTCAGGATGTTAGTGAATCATTTTTTATGTCAACGAGCACCCTAGCTGCCCGATTAATGCCGTCATCGTGATTTCCACAGACGGACAGACGGACATCGCTATATCAATCAACTCCGGTTGTTATAAGGATCACAAATATATATATTTTATGGGGTCCAAATTTTTTCTCTAATTATTACAAACGGAATGACAAACTTATATATACCCTCTGCACACTGGAGTGGAGGGTATAATAAAAGTACCAAATTTCACCAAAAAAAAAAAAGGAAAAACAACCCAAAAAAGAAACGAAAAATCACCCAAATATGAAAAACGATTTTTTGCCCAAAATTAAAGAAAAATCACCCAAATTATGAAAAATGTTCTTTATTTTCAAATGAAAACATTCAATGCTTCTTCAGCAGCTGCGCGACAGTATGGACAGAAGTACTGGTTTAAGCCTCCAACCAAACTTTTTGCCTGCAATTTAAGTACGCACTCATTGCAGTATTTCAAATGACGGCAAGGCAATAATACTGTATTGGGAGATTGCGTCTAATTGCTTGGTAGAAATGAAACCAGCAACCGTAGTGTTTTGCGTTAGGAAATTTTTTTTTAAAGAACTTTGCAATGCAGTTTCAAAGTCGGTCATGAAACCGTATGCCTCCAAATTAAATATATTATTATTTATGTAATTGAACAGATGGTCGTAACACTTTTTGGTTTTTGATCCATTAAAACAAATATGAAGGGAAATATCTGTTGGGAAAAAACAACAAAAGTTATTTGTAAGATATATTGATTAATTTTGTTTCTAATGAGAATCGCGCGAGTTTTTGTCAAAATCTTATACATTTTTAGTTTCTGTTTTTAAATTTCTTTATGCGCTTTTTCCCCGAAAAATTTTAAGTATTGTCCAAACCGCCGCAGGCGAAAAATTTTTTAACAAAAATCGCGCGATTTTTAGTTTTTGTTTTTAAATTTCTTTATGCGTTTTTTCCCAGAAAAATTTTTAATTTTGTCCAAAAATCGCGCGATTTCTTTTTTTTTTTTACAAATTTTTCATTTTCAGTTTGTTTCTGTACATTTATTTTATGTCCAAAGTATTTACAACCAAACGAAACTAATCCTTCTCATTTATGGATAAAGACGTAATTACCTTTCAAACAGTTGTTTGAAAACTCCAAATAGAACAATTTTGGGCCATTTTTCATATGTTATTTTTTGGTGATTTTTCGTAATGAAAAATTACCCAATTTTATTAAAGCCCAAAAATAACTAAAAAACCCAATAAATTTGGGTGTTTCTTCATATGAAATTTAACACAATTTTGTATGGAATTTTTTTGGGCGATTTTTCATTTTTTCTTTTGGGCGATTTTTCTTTGGGTATTTCCTACCGCCGTTAAATCGCTCGACCTTGAAGGCCAATTGACAGGTCCATTTCTCTAAATCACCAACTTAATCATTAATCTGGGGTCATATTTTCGCAGTCGCAGTGTGGCTGAAATTATGATTTCATAAATTTTTTTGTCACCGAGATATTCCATGGGATAGTCGCGCTACATGTCTTCATTACGTCAGAACAGAGTAGCTAAAAAGAACTGAGTATTCACCAGGAAAACAAAACATTTCAAATAAACCATTAATTGATCCAAATGACGTTCTTCTTCCGTCGCTGCACATAAAATTGGGCCTTTTTAAGAACTTTGTCAAGGATCTGGACAAAGATGGTGCAGCATTGAAATATTTGTCAGCGGTTTTTTTCTAAAATTGCATATGCTAAAATCAAAGAAGGCATATTTGTTGGCCCTCAGATAAGCTATTGAATGATGACAATTTTTCACAATGTTTATTGGAGAAAGAATATGCAGCCTGGAAATCTTTCAAGAGTATCGTGGACAGTTTTCTTAGAAACGATAAGAGGTAAAACTACAGACAAATTGTTATTGAATTATTGAAAAATTATCACGAATTTGGTGCACGAATGTCACTGAAAATACATTTTCTTCATTCGCATTTAGATTTTTTCCCAAGGATTTTGGGACAAAAGCATGCTAGGAGACTATTGCTGGACTCTAATACGTGAAACTGAACCAACAAAATACAAACGACGTTCAAATAACGCCATTCACTTTTGAAAATTCATTGATTTTTAAATAAAGTAATGTTTTTTTATGTAAAATAAATAAATACATCTCGAAAACCTGACGTGATAGAGAAAAACCAATTACAGATTCGAATTCAGCCCACCAAATTACCATAGGAAAGGTATTTGGTTGCTCCAGTCCAAAACATTGTTGGCTAATGTTATTTTTCATGTTTATTTAGGTATTCTCTGTTTTTTATGTACATATATAAAAAATCAACATAAAATTAATTATGTTTAATAGGAATAAGGCGTTCAAAATTTTTATTACATAAATTAAAAGAACTTACAAGTTATATGTAGATATATGTGACCTTCTCCGAGAAAAGGGACCTAGTGTGTCAAAAAACAGGTTTTGATTTAAGAGTGGATTCTGGTACCTAAAAGTGTTTGGAATACGATGAAATGAGTTAGATTTCTGATAAAAATTCATTTGCCCCATAAAAACGTACAAAACGAACTTGGGAAAATCGATAAAAATGAGAAAAACATTAAAATTTTATTTTTTTTGATTTTTTGGTTTTAAATTGTTTTTTTTTTCGTCAGTCTTCGAATTTTTTTGGAGTTTGGACTTTTTTTCGGTGTTTCGTGATCTGGTACTTCAATTTTTTTCCGTTCGACAATTTCAGTTTT
Source organism: Cordilura impudica (assembly GCA_963682025.1). Taxonomy (NCBI): domain Eukaryota; kingdom Metazoa; phylum Arthropoda; class Insecta; order Diptera; family Scathophagidae; genus Cordilura; species Cordilura impudica. The sequence goes on along the minus strand of OY821517.1, from coordinate 2,671,681 downwards.
TTCTTTTTTCGGCGCTTTGACTTCAGCTTTCTTTTTCTCGTGATCCGGTAACTCAGCCGTTAATCGCAGATAAAATATTTCGTCTTCCGAGTAGTTCTAAACATACAATTTCGTTTTTTTTTTTGAAGTCAAAGTGGTGGTACTTGCAATTACGTAGTAGAAGGCCAAAACTGTGATACGTAGCGTTAGAATAAATTTTAACTGTGATATTTTTAATTTTTATTTGCAATTGTTTTTTAAATTAAATATGTGTTTTATGTCGTGTTATATGTACTGTGTAAAACAATTATTATTTTTGAAAATTAACTGCAAAATTTGACGAAAAATTATTTGTAAGTTAAGAATTTTATAACGCTGTGTATTTTATTTTTATTTTTGTTGTTCTTTTAAATATTTTTAAATATAAGTTTTCTCTTATGTTATTTTCTTTTTGTTTATATGTATGGTTGCCAGATTTAATAAAATATAGTCCCTGAAGAGCCTGGAAAAATACCAGCGAAACGTTGGATAATGAAAATTAAATAAATGTTTTTTATTTAAAATTGAAAAGTACATGACCTTAAAAGCCTAATTAGAGAATTCTAAAACACAGAAACTTAAATTCAGAAGAAGGTCGAGATATATATATATATATGAAAAATTATTGAACTAAAATGCAAACGTTTACAAAATTAATTGAAATGAATTTGAAAAATTAAAATCACAAAATCACGAGAGTTTACCTGGTAATCTTTTGTAAAATCCTTCGAAATGAGTATCCCATGTTCGCCACTCTACTTCACTTCCATTCACAGCGTTGTTAAATTTATTACTGCTAGATCTGTTGACCACATCATCAAAATCTTGGTAATAATCTACATTTGAGCGACTATATTCTAGTTTCATTAATCCGAAAGAGCGATCGGGACTGTACTTGGAGTGGCCAGTTAGGAGGAAATTTAATGATATCGATTCGTTTAAGCCAGAATCCACTTGCCAGGCCAAATAATGCATCATTGCATCATTTTTATTCTGTGCTACGCAGTTATCACAAAATAAAACTAAAATTTTAACGGCATTCTTCGTGAAGTAATCGTGAATTTGGCTAATGACAGCATTAGGTCCTTTTCCTATTTCGAACTCTTCGTCTAATAAATAGTTCGACTGAATGTAAGTGAATTCATTATGAATACCAAAAATTGAACATTTACGAGCTGCTTTCAAATATGACGTTCCGACTTGTTGTGGACTGGATGGATAAGATATATCTTGTGCATAGTCGAAACTCACTACAAGAGTAGAATAAGCCTCACTCATCTTTCAGCATTGTTGGTAGAATTCACGCTGGCGTTTCGCATGGTCAAGATAAGTAACAGCCATTCGTAAATTTGCTTCTTTTGTATCTGAATCAGATTCTTCCAAAACTCGTCGTAGCATCAAGGTATTCTGTTGACAGACGTCGCAAAGATCAGTTTTCGGTTTCATAGGCGAGATGTAAGGGCAGTACTTCATCCAAATTTTGTAAAAATTTTAATTGCGATTTTATCTTCAGTAAGACAAACTTTCTCAAAACGACGATAAACAGCACTTTTTGTTTCACTGGATGGTAGCTGAGAGCGAACAGAGCAGCAACAATAGCAAAGGTATTCTCACACTAAAAGCGAAAAAAATACGTCACCACATAGGCATGACGTCACCAAAGTCGGCACCCAATCATAACTAACCATACCAAATCGCATCTCCCAACTGAAGGTGTGTTCAAAGTGATAATGCGTTATGAAACTTTAAATGCGTTTTTCTCAAAACTTCATTTTCACACACTAGGTCCCTTTTCTCCGAGAAGGTCACATATATTTAATATTTTCAAGTTTTTATACCCTATACCACTATGTGGTTTGGGTATAATGACTTTGTGCTGCTGTTTGTAACAACCAAAAATATTTGACCTAGACCCATCTTTAATTATACCGATCGAATCAGAATCACTTTCTAAGTTGATTTAACAATGTCCGTCCGTCCGTCTGTGTGTCCATGTAAAGCTTGTAATCAAACTGCAGGTCGCAAATATGAGTATATTTTGATGAAATTTGCTATATAAGCTTTTATCGTCCATGGGATGAACGCTATTGAAATTGGTGAGAATCGGTCCATGTTCAGACCTAGCCCCATACAAATTACCCCTATGAAATCGACATAAATTGCCATAAGATCCAAATTGTCATATAGATCTTACTCAAATTGGGTTTGTATGCGTTCATTACATCCATTAATGAGTAGTCCAAAAATGATCCCTTTGGCCCCATATAGAGCTGCTTCCCGATCTTCACTTAAATCTATTGAAAAATAAAAATATTGCACTGATTCTTCTCAAATTTTGTTTGTATATATTTTCGCAAAATACAAGAGACTTTACCAACCATGGTCAGGATCGGTCCATTTTTGGACCTAGTCCCCATATAGATATATCATCCGATATGAACTTTTTCATATCTGCAGCCAAAAAAATTAATAAAAATCCCACTCAAATTTGGTTTTTGCTTATTTTCTATGTCCAGTTAGTTGGGCCTAGGAGATACGGCTTCTAAACGCATGGTATAGGGTATCGTATAGTCGGTCTAGACCGACTATAATTTTCTGACTTGTTTATCGGTATAATCAGTATCTGCATCACAATCCATATCCACCAGTGGTTCTATGTATTCTTTCTTATTATTATCATCATAATCTTTTTTCACAAATATATGTTTACGCCACCAACATATTTCTCCAAGCACTGCACCAGCCAACTTTTTCCTCTATATCTGAAATTTATTACTGTTAAGAAATCCTAACATTTATACTATTTATATCAAAGGCCAAATACATTACATTTTTTCAAATGGCATAGCAAATACCGTTCGCCTTGTTCATCTGATTCAGTAGATAATTGCTTACTAAAATAGTCCATGTGGTCAAAACTTTAAACGGCCATAAAACTTGACTATACCCACACAGCCCCAAATCCTCTAGGGGTTTTACTATACTTACCTAGTATATTCGTCTGATCTAGGAATCATTGACGCCCAAGATCATAACCTCCATTTTGTTCCGAAGAAATATGATGTCTTAGTGCATTATATAGCAACAAGTGCACTTTAAGCTCAATAGGTTGTGAAGAACAAAAAGCTTTCAGTGCAGGAACAGCATATTTTTCCATGGCATCTTTAAATAAGGATGCTGTCATCCTTGATTTTTTATTTGCGCGACAATGAACAGAAAGATAGCTGTTTTTAACATTTATTAGAGCTCTCGAATTTTAATATTGGTCATATTGGTAAAATTAAAATCTCCACCTGCAATTCCTTCCAAAAAGCCAGGGTCTGATTTTTCCAATTTGCAAATGTACGTTCTTCTTGACAACCGCTTCCAAAAGAGTCTAGTTTCATCAGCGTTTAAAGTATGTTTTGTAGAATATCCACTTTTCCCAATGATTGCTTTTCTTTCAAGTTTGATTCTCTTTTTAAAGCAATGTTATGCAAATTTACACGATTTTTAAAACGATCAAACCAACCTCTATTTGCTTCGATAATGGATAATTTTCTTTAAGATCTTTATATAAAATAAATGCTTTATTCTTATTTACCATTGGACTCAATCCCCTGTTTTCGCTGATTTTGATTTTCTACACAAATATTAAGAAGGGACTCCATTTTTTCCATTACAGGTTTTCTCATTTTTATATATATATTTTTTATGTTGTAATGATGTGGTTGTTTCAGAAATTTTTTTTAAATTTTATCAGCGTCTCTGGAACAAATTGATTTTACTGTAGACGGGAGGCGGCATGTTTAAATTGTACTACTTTTGTAGATCAGTGATCCCATAGGAGTTATGGAATTAAATATATATTGTATGCTATATACGTATATATATATATATATATACTAACATGCCTCTATAACATGCCTCTATAACATTCCTGATACTGGCATCAATGTTGTTTTGGTTAATAATTCTACATACACATTAACTCTTGACCTGTAAAATTGCCATGTTTTGTAAGGGATTCCCATTGAATGTTAGCAACAATTGACAACTTGTGCAAACGAATGCATTGTTAAAATTTTTGTTATTTTTTTTTTTTCATTTAAAAAACAACATCGATTACATAAAAAATTACGATTTATTTTCTACAAAATATTAATTTGCAATTAACCTGCAATCAATAACAGGAGGATGTGTAACTTGTTTACTTAATAGAATTTTATTTGTGCAAGTAGTTATTGATCTTTTGAACTAAAAAGAAAATAAAAACGAAAACAGTTATTCAGAAATTATAACCCAACATAATATTTATCGAAATTATTGTTTGTTTTTTTTTTTCTAATTTCATATGTGATTTCTGTCTGTGTGCTCGAAGTTTATAGCAGGCTACACTTTTGAAACGACCTGCTGGACATTTTCACAACGTCTAAGTGTTTATATGAAAAGTAACATAAACTATTATTTTATTTTTATAAATCAGGAGGGCGTGGCACCTCCCATACAAAGTGAGCTTTTGATTTCAAACATCTGCAATACTATGACAGCAAAAGTTTTTATACTTTGCATGAATATAAGAGTTATAAATGTGAGTAGTTGTGCTAAAAATGGGCGAGATCGGATCAGTGGGCGTGGCACTCCTGATACAAAGCAAATATTTAATACCACACATCTGGAGTACGATAAAACCGAAGGTTCCGAAAAAAAACATGTATCCATACTAGTGATATTTATAAAAACAGCCGAGTTCTGTTTACAAGTTGATCTTGCCAGCAGGTCAATGTTTATGTTACATAAAAACGCCTATTTACATATAAACAAGCCTTATAATTTGCAAAGGAAATTAAAAAAAAACTGATGTCTATTAACTTCAAACTATTTTGAAAAATGTTGAGTTAAATAGTTGATTAAGCATTAGTTGAAGTAATAGGCAGAAGGACGCTAAAGATGAACAAGTCGCTTTGTTCGAAAGTAGCTACTCCATCTAGCGCTGTCTTAAATTTTTTTCCATATTTCTCTTACGCTACATAAAGTGTTATCTTTTCTATTATTAGAAAATGTATACATGATCTCGAACCGAACAATAAAGAACTAATTATTTTGAAAACACTTAAAAAAAATTTACAACAGCGGAAAATATACTCGTATGTTCATGGAAATTATATTATAATATATATATATAATATATATATATATATTTAATAGTATCTTATCTTAGTGAATTTAATTTTAATTGCAAATTCTAGGGAAATTTTATTTTTTCGTTAAATAAAGACCCTAAAGGTATGCTAATCAATTATAGCCAATTCACAAAACAACACAAAAACAAACTCATTTTTATTACAAACACATTAACAAATTTAATAACCACACACATAGCATTGCATAATTTTATGTATGTGTTAGTAGCAACTTTAAATGCAATTTACTCAAAATAAAGGAACAAATTTAAAAATATGTAAATCTGCAAAACGGCTAAAAAGAAATACCTTTCAAATAATATACGTTTGGTCAAAATCGGGATAAAACAGTAGAACAAAACATCGGTCACAAGAAATCGCCTAGCCTATTAATATTATAGATATTTATTCTTAAAACAAAAATCTTAATAAAGAACCTTTTCTTAAAAGAGGAAATTTTTTTTAAAAAAGTACACCTTCTTAAAAGGGGAAATTTTCTTAAAAAATACATTTTCTCAAAAATTTACTTCTCCAAAAAAGTACATTCCCCTAGCAAGGTACCTTTTCTTAAAAAGCAATTTTTTTTTAAATACCTTTTCATGAAAAAGTAATTTTTCTTAAAAAAGAATATCTTTTCTAAAAGTCCCTTTTCTTAAAAAAGTAAATTTTCTTGCAAAAGTACCTTTTATTAAAATATACAGATTTTCTTAAAACTAAAACTGTTCTTAAAAAAAGTACCTTCTCTTAAACAAGTACCTTTTCTTAAACATGTTACTTTTCTTAAAAAGCACCTTCACGCAAAAGAATTCTGTACCTCAAACAAATAGCTTTTTTTCATAAAGTACATTTTCTTACAAAAATTCATTTTCTTACAAAAATATATATTCCTAAAAATTTACCTTTTCTTAACAAGTAAATTGTCAAAAAAAAAAATAAACATGCAGCTTTTCTTAAAAAATTCCGTTTCGTAAAAAGTACATTTTAAAAAAAAATTCCTTTTCTTCAGAAGTGCCTTTTTCAAAAAGGTAACTTTTCTTAAAAAGTACCTGCTCTCAAAAGAATTCTTTATCTTAAAAAAGTTCATTGTCTTCAAAAATGCCTCCGTTTTTAAAAAAAGTACATTTTCTTATTCGTAAAAATGTACATTTTCTTAAAAAATACCTTTTTTAAAGTATCGTCTCTCAAAATAATTCTTTATCTCAAAAAATATCATTTCATAATAAAGTATTTTTACATTTTCTTAAAAAAGTGCATATTCCTAGAAATTAATCTTTTCTTAAAAAGTAAATTTTCTTAAAAAAGTAAACATGTACCTTTTCTTAAAAAATGCCTTTCCTTAAAAAGTACCTTTTCTTTAAAAATACCTTTTCTGAAAAGTGAATTTTTTAAAAACGTAACTTTTGTTCAAAAAAGTAACTTTTCTGAAAAAAGTACCTGCTCTCAAAAAGTACCTGCTCTAAAAAAGTACCTTTTCTTAAAAAAGTAAATTATCTTAAAAAAGTACGTTTTCTTAAAGAAAGTACCTTTTCTTAAAAAGAACCTTTTCTTTAAGAGCCTTTCTTAAAAAAGTACCTTTTCTTAAAAAAGTACTTTCTCTTAAAAAAAGCACATTTTCTTTTCTGAAAAAAGTAACTTTTCTTAAAGAAGTACCCTCCTCTCAAAAAAGTACCTTCTCAGAAATTTACCTTTTCTTAAAAAGTAAATTTTTTTAAATACTTTTTCTCAAGAAAGTACATTTTCTTAAAAAAATTAAAAAAGTACTTTTTTTTTAAAAGGTAATAAAAAAGTACTTTTTTCTTAAATTAAATTTGAAAACACATACAAACTTGATAAACATAAATATATTATATATATATAAAGTGAATGTACAAAGTAAATAACATGTAGTGAGACACTGTAGTAATTTTTCCAAAAAAAAATGCACTTTCATAAAAAAAGTACATCTTTACCTTTTCTTAAAAAGCACCTTTTCCTAAAAATGCACATATTCCAAAAAAAAGTACATTTTATTAGTAAAGTACATTTACGTAAAAACTACCGTTTTTAAAAATATATCTTTTCTTAAGTACCTCTTCTTAAAAAAGTAAATTTTCTTTAAAAAAAATACATTTTCTTCAAAAAAGTACCTATTCCTAAAAAGTTCGCTTTTCTTAAAAAAGTATTTTTTTAGGTACTTTTTCCTAAATATGTTTTTTCTTAAAAAAGTACCTCTTCTTAAAAAAGTACCTTTTCTTAAAAAGTAAATTTTCTTAAATACGTACCTCTACTTAAAAAAGTATATTTTCTTTAAAAAAAATTCATTTTCTTCAAAAAAGTAGCTATTCTTATCTTTTCTTAAAAAAGTATTTTTTAAGTACTTTTTCCTAAATATGTACTTTTTCTTAAAAAAGCACCTCTTCTTAAAAAGTACCTTTTCTTAAAAAGTACATTTTCTTAAAAAGTACATTTTCTTAAATACGTACATTTTCTTTAAAAAGTACATTTTCTTAAAAAGGTACCTTTCCTTAAAAAGTACCTTTCCTTAAATAGTAACTTTTCTTAAAAAGTACATTTTCTTAAAAAGAGCTTTCTTTAAGTACTTATTAATGGAGCAAGGATCTTCATGGAAAAACCTGTTTGTTGTTGTTAGCCTTAGTTCAACAGAAATAAAATAACTTTGCTAATATTTTGTCAACAATGCGTATTTTTCCATATTTCTTTTATAAATAATAATAATTAATTAATTAATGTTCTTAATAAATGAAATTTTAAATTAAGTTCTGTTGTTTATTTGCTTTTATTTATTTAATAAATGTATATTTTATTTATTTAATAAATGCATATTTCTAAACTCTTTCTTTTAACTCATACTCTCTGTCTGTCTATCTGTCTGCCATGGGGCAACCCCATCCCCCCTCATCAAATTAATCTGAAACTTGGCCCCCATAGTCTTCTTGTGACTATAGATTAATTTTGTGGTAGTCACGCACAGTCACAGAGTGCATTAAAACCCATTTCCCCATATCCGATCGATCTGAAACTTGGTAGATAGACTTGCCGTGAAAAAGATTAACTTCACACAGTCACGCATAGTTACGGAGAGATTAAAACCTCACTTCTCCTCATCCGATCGATCTGAAACTTTGTCCATAGACTTGTGATCATAGATTAACTTAGTCACACCCAGTCACGCATAGTCACACACAGTCACAGAGTGATTTAAACCCCATTTCCCCTCAACCAATAAATCTGAAACTTGGTCCACAGACTTGTTGTCACCAAATATTAACTTACGCGTAGTCACGCCCAGTCACGGAGTGATTTTAACTCCTTTTCCCCTTATCCAATCAATTTGAAACTTGGTGCATAGACTTGTTGCGACTAAAGATTAATTTTAAAATAGTCACGCAAAGTCACGCACAGTCACGGAGTGATTCAAAACTCATATGCATAAGGAAGGAAAGAGTTTTAGTAAAAACTTTGTTTTTATTGGTTATATTTTTTTTTTTAAATGCATAAAAATCCTAGGCCTACTCACTGTATCTAATTTCAAAATATTGCTGGGTATAAATTATTTCGTACGATTAAAAATAACAGCAAAAACAATTCAAGAGCAAACAATATAATAAAAAGGTGTAATGGCTCTATTAACTTGTTTACAAAATGCCAAACAACGCATTATATGTTACATGCACCATTATAATTAAAGAAAGTACCGCATGTAGATTGTTTTCTTAAGAATTTTACATTTACGTTCATTTTAATAATGTATATGGTGCACTCTAGTTTTTATTTATTAGTGAACAATGATTTTTGCAATTTTTAATTTGAATCGTTTGTTACTAAATATAATTATTATTTATTAGCATTATTAGGGATAAAAACTAAATGAAATATCCATTAATCTATCATCGTCTATTAAAAGTTATATTCACATTAATTTTGAATTTTCATCTCCTACAGTTAATCTTTGAATATTAATAACATGATATTATTAAACATAACGAAACTGAAGAGAATAACACATTTTATCGAACGGAAATATTTATCGGTACTTTTTGTCAATTGTCATTTTTTGTAGTTTTCCAACAATTTAATTTTGTAATTAAAATGACCAGTTACTTCCGCATAGTTAATGACATTTGAAAATAAAGACAGACTTGAATCAACTTTGACCTAGACCTAGACCTAAACTTGTGGTATGTTACCGGTTTGCAAAATGTTTTTGGTATTTTGCACTATCAAGGGAAAAAGACATCGAAAACAAAAAAAAAACCGTTCAACATTTTAATAATACTCATATAAATATAAGCTGTGTATTAAAAACGAAAAATTAAACACTAACCATAATTAGTTATTAAAAACACATGATGAAGACTTGATTACAAACAAAAAAAAAAAAAAAAAAAAAAAAAAAAAAAAAAAAAACAATAAACACACACTATAAATCACACAAATCTAAATCAAATAATAATTTTAAACGAAAGACTTAGGAAACAAACATTAGCTATCAATTTCAACAAATTTCAATCACCATTAACTCACATTTAACAAAATTAACAATCAAGGCTGTCTTTTTAAATATTTTCTAGTTAGATTTTGCAATGTTTAAACATCTTTCAAGAAATTATTATTTCAGGCCAGTGCAAGAACATTAATTTAATTTTCTTTAATTTAGATACGGTTTGAAAAGAAGCAAGCAATGCTGTTTTTATTAATAAGTATTGTCTTCATTTAAATATATCTAATTAATGTTTGCGATGACTATAACGGTCTTGAAGATGTTAATTCTATTATAATTCTATTATCTAAAATTAGTCTCAAATTTCATATTAAATGTCTGGTTTTCAATATGTCATTTTCTATGTCAATGTTGTCTGTTGAATAAAACGGTAGTATCATTTGCGAATTGGTTTTCGTTGGATGGCCTGTTTCTTTTTTTTTTTTTTTGTTAGTTTAAAAAATGTAATGAAATCATAACGGCAGATAATGACAAGTTGTCAGTTTAGACAATATTTTTGGTCAGTGAATATGACATAGTGAAAAATGTCATATTGTCAAATTTTAAGATAATATTCAGATTCTCTTTTATTTTAACTAAAAAAAAAATATGTGGAAAAATGTAAACAAATGAAAAAGTATTGAAAAAGCATTTTCGATTAAATATTTATAGAATAAGAAAAAAAAAAACAAAATTTACAAAAATAAAAAAAAAAAATCCATATCAATTTGCTCTCTATTTATCGAATATGGACTTTTAATCATATCAATAGTTTTGAGCTCCGCTTTTATTTTTGAATTAAAATAAAAACACAATCAGACGATTTCGGTAGGTTAGGAGTTAACAAAGCATCTCAAGCAGAAATAAGAGTATACATACAATCACACCGCACTGAAATAAGATTTATTTGATTTTTTAACTCTCATTTTGAACTATAATGTTGCCACTAGAGATAGAATGAGCAATTTTAAAAATGGGAATTTTAAAAAATTGCCAGAGTGACTTTATTTATTTATTTATTTAATTTGGTATCCCACCCAACAAGACATGTGATCTTCAAACAGAGCGGGTTCTAATATATGTTAAATTTATTTATGATGTGCAATGGAACTTAAAGCTATTATCTCAATATTTAAATTTAATTAAAAAAGAATTAAAATGAAAAGAAATAAAAAAATGAATAAAAATATCTGACTTTAAATAGGAATATTAAGCATTAAGAATAAAAACATCCATATAAGTAAGAAAAAATTAAATAAAAATTGATATATTAATAATAAAAAAAAGGAGAAAATATGAAAACTTTATAAAGAATGAAATCAAAAACTAACAATGCAATTTTGATGTATAAAATATAGAGAAATTACAATACTACTTAGAATAAAAGAAACAAAAGAAAAAGAGGAGAGAAAAAAAAAATATTTATATATTAACTTAAAAGCTATTTTGACAATTATTAATTTTATGTAATGTAGATGAGGTGTAAAAACAACAATTCCTATTTGTATCGCTCGAAAATTATTGTCTTAAAAAGTGAGACGTTGCTAACTTCTTTAACTGTAGAGGGTAAACTATTCCAAAGACGTACCGCAAATATGAAAAACTGCCATTCAGATACCAAAGTATGGTGCCGAAATTGTATTAAATTGTTATTTCTTCGGAGCCTACTAAAACGCAAACGCTTATAAAGATAATCTGGTTCTGGATTTATAATAATTTTGTGTAAAAAAATGAGTGATTCTATTTTTAGTAGGTCATCAAAATTGACCCCATAGATTGTCTTTGAGTAGGAAGAAATGTGATCGAACCTTCTGAGACCAAAAACGTACCTTGCGATATTGTTAAACGTGATGTTTAACCTGGTTCTACTCCTAGCGTCGCAACTTGCAAGATTTCACATGCATAAAGTAATGTCGGTATTTGGTAGGTCTTAGCTAGTAGTAAACGAATACTATCTGGGGTGCAATATTGAGTGTTCCAGAGAGTTTGCAACATTGAATAGGTTTTTCCACACGCCACTGCAATGTGATCTGACCAGGTAAGATTTTTGTTAAAAACAACACCCAGATTTTTGGCTCGTTCGACAATATCAATTTGCTGATCATTTAAATAAATGTTTGGGTTTACTGGTATTCTAGTTAATCTATTACGCATCAGAACGCACTTGATTTTTAAAGGGTTAAGGCTGAGACCGTTTGCAACCGCCCAATTTGAGATTCGTTTTAAATCATCATTCAGTTTTCTACTGCAGTCCTCAATTTTTCCTTTTTTGCTACTAATGTACAGTTGTACATCATCGGCATACATTCTTACATTGCAGTGGATTAACTGTTTAGGGAGGTCAGTAGCATATATTGAGAAAAGGAGGGGACCAAGAATAGAACCTTGTGGAACGCCTCTTGAAATAGGAAGAAACGCTGATGCTGTATTATTTATTTCTACGCATTGAACGCGATTTACTAAATAAGGTGTCATCAGTGCAACTGATGTTGGGGAAAAGTGGATCATTTTCTTAAGTTTTTGTAGGAGGACTGTGTGATCCACTGTGTCAAAAGCTTTTGAGTGATCTAACAGCACTAAAAATACCACGCATCCATCATCAATTTCTTTTCTGATATCTTCAGATACATCGGCTAGAGCAGTAACACAGCTGTGTTTGGCACGAAACCCGGATTGACGGTCAGTGAGTAAATTATTATTGTTTAAATATGACGTTATTTGACTATGAAGGAGTCGTTCAAATGCCTTTGACAGATAAGGTAAAATAGCTATAGGACGATATTCAGTGGCTGACTTTTGAACAGGCAGAATTTTAGCTTGTTTCCATCGTTGGGTGATTATTTTGTTAAAAATGTGTGTTATATATGGCAAAATTAAGGGGAGAAGCATTTTCAAAAAAGTAGTACGTCCAATTGACGAACACATTCAAATGAGAAAAGGGTTTCGGGGGGACAGGTATCAATATAGTTATTATAATATGTGTGATCAGCTTGAGGCATAGGGATATTAATAAAATTCGCGTTAATTTCATTAGTATTTGAAACAAAATTTTTTAAACCAAAAAAGTATTTGATGTTCGCGGAAAGTATTGAAAAAATATTTTTTTTTAAAAATATAGAGTAAATTTTAATTTAATGATATTTAATTTCACTTGCACCAAATGAATATTAATGAAAGACAAGTGAGTATTAAATTTGGCTAGCCAGAATCTTTGATAACCTCCACCGGGGTCTTACGTTTACATTAATATCTGGAATTATTACAATATTTATAAAAAATATAAACAAAATATTTGAAAACGTAAACAACCTGATAATTATTATTATAATTATTATTCAAATTTTTTAAGAGATGTCTTCATATTTTAGATCAATGATATTTAGACAATGATTCCCGATTTACTCCATTTTAAACACCAACCTGCTCGAAGTAATTACAAACAATATTTTCCTAAGTTTTCCCAGGTAAATATTTCATTTTGTGAATGAGTATGATTCCAACAGACAGACAAACGGACAGATGGACATCACTATATCGACTCGATTTGTTATAAGGATCAAAAATATATATACTTTATGGGGTCGCAAATTCATTTTTAGATGATTTACAAACGGAATGACAAACTGATATATACCCCTCTGGACGGTGGTGTGGAGGGTATAAAAATAAGAGAATTTTATTTTTTAAACAATTAAAAGTAGAAAGTTATGAAAATAAAATATATACACAAAATATAAATAGTAGTACTAAAAATTTTTACCGTTAATCTTGTTCTAAACTTAAGCAGTTAACAACAAAGAGCTTCAATTGCACAAAGACCTTCAATTGGTCTTAGTTGGATAATTTTTGAAGGATTTTTTTTTTATTATTTAAATAACTATCATCATTACAAATAAAATAATTATATATATTTAATATCTACAATATTTGAGTTTTTACTAAAAGTATTGCAACAAATAATTTACATGTTTTTTTTTTTTGTTAAATAATAATTGAAAAAACATTAGTGAATATTTACATATACGAGTATGGGTAAAAAGATATTTCACAAATTAAGGAAAAAGTTAATTTTGCAAATTTCTTATTAAATCAAAGCTTGAGGACCTCTTCCTGTCTTCGAATGTTGATGTTATTTTATTGATGACGGTTTTCAACAATTTTTGTTTAGAATTAATGTGTAAAAGAGCAGTTAAGTATCTTCTGGGAAGGTTGAATATAATCTTTAAGTTTTTTATTTTGGATTATTTGTAGCTTTTTAAGATAAGTTAGGAGGATCTCGTTGACCATAGCTGACAGCCATATGTCATTATTGGTCGTATACACATATTATATAATAGCAGTTTATTTTTCGACTTTAATTTTGATTTACGGTTGAGCAGGGGGAAAAGTGCTCTTCCGCATTATAATGCTTTATCACCCGCTTGTGTAGCATGGTTTTTGAACGTCAGCTTTTTATCAGAAAACAATTCCCAGGTATTTGATTGAGTCAAGTATTGGAATTTCTGTCCCTTGCATACAAAGTGTGTTACGATTTTTTTTGCTTAAACATTCAAGATAAGCCTATAGAAAAACCTAAAACAAAAACAAAAAAATAATAAAATGGGATTTCAATCAAGTCTATTCCCATATATTTCTAATCAAAATTCTGTTGTTTAAATATACGAAACCCCTACTTTATAGTACACAGTTGTGTATAGCATGCTATAAATTACTTTTTTTTTATTATTTGTGGCTGCATTCTCTCATTTGCATACCAAAATACACATTTCACTTATCAAATATTAAGTGATATGTAGGAAAGAGATCGAAATCATTTCGGAATTTAAATACTGTTCATTAAAGATGCAAAAAAATAAAAAAACCGCGTCATAATTTTTTAGAGCTTACTACTTTATATTTAAAACTTCAGTTTTTATATAGTAAGTTAAAGTGGTCCAGCATAGTCGAAAAAAAAAGGATAAGAAAAAGCAAAACTATAAAATTTAAATAAGTGTTGAAACAAGAGCAAAGTGTATAATATTCATATATGTATGTATATATATATATATATATATATATATATATGAGATTTAAAGTTCCAAATAAGGAAAAATATATTAATAATTATTAATATAACAAATGTTAACAATTATATTGAGCTCAACATCAATTACAAATATAGTTTTTTTGTCGGAAAACCCAGAGGTAAGAATAAATTAAAAAATTTAGAAAATATCGCTTTTCTTAACGTGACTTTTTCCATCAGAGGAAAAAAAAACAAAAGGTTCCATCTGGGAAACTTTCACCCACCACCAGATTGTAAGATTTATTGAAGCCACGAGAAATTAAGCTCATTTCTTTTTACATCATATTTCCATCTATACTCCCGTTAACCTCTATAAAATGTTGAGATGATTCTAAACAACAACTTTCAACATTGTGAAGAAAAAAGTACAAGGTTCAAATTTAATATTTAACATTTGTTTTCTCCTTTTAAAAATGTATTAAAAAATTATTATTCCTAATGGCTCATAATCTAAATTGATACAACACTTATCCATTTTCTACTTTCAAAATCACTAATAATTATAAGTATATTTTTTATTTTATTTTTCATTTATTTTATATATAAAAAAAAAGAATGAAAATCCTTTAAACTACCATATTACTAGTTTATAAATTTATATAATCTAATTAACTATACTATCCTTATAAATTTGTCATATACTGTATTATAAGTATCTTTAAATGAGAGTTTAAGGTTAATTACTAATGAAATTTAAGATGTTCTTTTAAGCTAAACATTTCATCAATTCCTCGCTGGGCCCATCTAAGGAACGAACATTAAAATTACAACAACAACACAAAAAAAAATAGTAAGTTGCATATAACACTTATTCATTAATAAAACCTCTAACTCTCAATTATGTTTGTCAAATTTTAAGTCAGTCCGATTCCGTATTGTTCCGAACCAATTAAATTACAAAATTATTAAATCTAAATTGTATAGTGACAAAGCAGTATGCTAATAACACTCAAAGAGTGATCTTTTTCTTTTATATATACATATTTACATGCATTTAAAAATGGTTTTTTCCTTTTTTCTAAACATTTATTTTTTTTTGCTTATCTCTAAGAGCATATACATATGACATCCTAAATATTAACATGAATTCTGTATTAATAAATTTAAAATTCAATTAGATATAAAAGAAAAAAAATGAAACTCTAAATCTTTATTTCTTTGGGAATGATGACTGAACCGAAATGTAATTTGCTTTAAGAATACAGTCGTGTCTAATAAAAAGGGACAGTTTAATAATTAAAAAGGGGTATCTAAATATTCACAGGCGTCTGATTCCATATCAGTAGGGAGGGAATAATATACCCCGATGGTACAACAGCTGCCACAATATTTCTGTGCATTTAATTAAATTAACATTTTTTTTTTTTCATTCAATCTACTCTTGACGATAGGCATGAAAGAGTATTATTTTTTTTATGTTTATGCGTAATAACTCCGGGTTGAGAACCACGTTATCACATTCCTTGTAGCTAGCTGGGAAAACTTTCATCATTTATGCCACTTAACCCAAAATTGTTCATTCATACTTCCGAACTTCTGGTTGAACAAAAATTTTTTTATTTTCGACTAACGCATAACAAGTGTTATTTGTGGAATTCTTTTTGGTGACCCGTGATTTATTTTTATTTTCCATTTGTTGAAGTATCTTTCAGCATGGATTAAAGCTTTTTTCATATTTTTCACTATTGCATTTGAAAGTTTTCCACTTGGTATTAAAGCGGTGGGTGTCATCTGCTTAGAAGGCTGGTTTGGTTTCCTAGCGCTTTAAAGTCTGCAGTATATATAGAGTACAGCGTTGGTGATTAAATAGATCCTTGTGGAACTGCTGCAGGAATGTAACTTTGTGTAGATTTTTCTTTATCTAAGCTGACTGAAAAGTATCTGTCCAACAAAAAACTGTTTATAATTTTTTGTAAATATATAGGGTAACCAAATTTATTGAGCTTAAAAATAATTCCATTGTGCCATATAGAGTCAAAAGCTTTCTCAATATCTAGAAAAACTATTCCTGTACTTTTACGGTGATTTTTGTTGGTGTTTATCATATTTACAATTCATTTTACCTGATGTATCGTTGAATGATCTATTCTAAAACCAAACTGTTCTTTACTCAAAATATTATTGTTTTCTGTATATTCATTTAGTCGTAATAGTAAGATTTTTTCAAAAATTTTGTCTAAACCATTCAACATACTAATAGGACGGTATTAATATTGGTATTACCTTCGCAATTTTAAATTGCTTTGGGAAATAACAATTTTTTAGACACCAATTGAAAATTTTTGTAACAAAGTTGAAAAATACATTTGACATCCGTTTTAAAACTATCGGTTTTATTCCATCTGTGCCAGGTGCTTTAGAATTTTTTTTTTGCATATTAGTGAAAAATTTTACTTCGTCCACGGTTGTCAACATATCAGTTACATTGTTAGATATAGGTTGTAAGTCTAACCACACGATCAGCGGTTGATGGTTTATAATAAGAAATTTGGTGAGAATTTTCAAAAACCTCCGCTATAATATTTGCCTTTCTTTGATTGTTATGTACCTCAGCGCCATCTATTGACAAATTTCCTTTGAATTGAATTGAATTCTATTGGCACAAATTTAATTTTTGCTAATGGTTGTAACTATCAAACATATCTGATTAGAATCAAAAACATTTTCAGAGTGGATTTGGTGATATCCGTCCGTCCGTCCATCCGTCCGTCCATCCGTGTATGTTTCGATCAGATTTTGTATATAAGCTTTTGTCAGCCATAGCATGAACGGTATTGGAATCGATGCTTGTTCAGACCTAGTCTTTATACAAACGACTCATATCAGACCGACTTAAATTACCCTCAAATCAAAATTATCATATAGATCTCGGTCAAATTTTGGTTCTGTGTGTTTATTACTCCATAAATAAATCCATAGTCTCGATATAAAGCTACTTCCCGATCTTCAATTAATTCTTTCAAAAAAACTAAAATATTGTATAGACATTCCTCAAAACTCTAAAATGGTCCTGATTGGTCCATTTGTTTACCTAGTTACCATATAATAATCTAACCCATAAAAAAAAGTTTTTATCAAAACTCTTTCTTTCCTTATGCATGTGGGTTTTGAATCTCTCCGTGACTGCGCGTGACTTTGCGTGACTATTTAAAAATTAATCTTTGGTCACAACAAGTCTATGTACCAAGTTTCAGATTGATTGAATGAGGGTTAATGGGGTTCAAATCACTCCGTGACGGTACGTGACTTTGCGTCACTGTGTGTGACTATCTTAAAATTAATCTTTGGCCACAACAAGTCTATGGACAAATTTTCAGATCGATCGGATGAGGGAAAGTTTTTTTTTAAGCCTAGTGCAGCGAAGCCGAGTTGCTTGTCTGCAGATTTTAATTTGGCTAGTTTTTTCACAGCAAGTGTATGGACCAAGTTTCAGATCGATCGGACGAGCGTAAATGACATTTAGATCACTCCGTGACTGTGCGTGACTACCCCAAAATTAATCTGTAGTCACAACAAGACTATGGGCCAAGTTTCAGATCACTTGGATAAGGGGGAATGGGGTTGCCCCATGACAGACAGACAGACAGAGAGTATGAACTAAAAGAAAAATAGTATCCGATTTTAACTTTTTCATACTGGCAGACGAAAAATTGATAACAATGCCACTCAAATATGGTATGTATATGCTTATTTTCTATATCCAATTAGTTGGACCTAAGACTTTCCTCTAAACGCATGGTAGTAGTCTCACCACGGAAAAGCAAACTTCGTCTGATACTCGGGAATTTATATTAGATTTAAAAGAAAAAATTAAATCTTTGCGTTAAATTTGCGAAATTGTGGGTAGGAACCACTGCACAATAAAAAAAATAGTTGATAAATACGTCAAACACTATCAGGAAGAAGATTTACTGACATCTGGATGCCCAAAGCAGCTTAGTGGTACTGAAGTTATAACTGTAGTAAGATAAGTAAAGACATATCCAGCCTAAAGTGCAGTTAAATCACCTGAAAACATAACACAGACATCAGGCAAGCCAATAAGTTCCAGTGGAGTAAGGAAATCGCTTCACAAAAATGGCCTAAATGGAAGGATACCATGCAAGAAACCATACATGTACAAGAAGAATCAGACCAAGCTAATGAATTTCGGTAAAAAGTACAAAAATGAGGCTCTGTCTTTTTGAGAAAGCATATTATATACAGATGAGGCTAAATTCGAAAGTTTCGGAGGGAAAAGACCCCCAAAAATATGGCGTGCTAGGTGGAGGTTCAGTTATGGTTTGGGTTTGTTTTATTTACTCCACTAGAAACAAAATGGATTACTTAGCCATTTTGAAGGACAATGCTGGCTCTAGCGTCGAGAAATAAGGCATGGCTGTACCGGACTCCGCCGCAATCCCCGGACCTTAACCTGATCGAGCATCTGTGGAAAAATCTTGATAGAAAAATTAGTCGAAGGGCTATTTCAAGCCAGGCAAATTGAAAGAAGGCTCTAAAGGAAGAATGGAGCACAACCTCCACCGATATAACAAAAAAAACTTGTCGAGTCGATGTCTAGAAGTCTATATAAGCTGCTTAAGGCCAAATGAAAATAAAGCAAATATTAAAAAATTTAAAAAGTTTGCTTGCCTTTTCTTTGCTGTTTACTTTTTTTTTGCGCGTAAAATCTGGTAATTTTCTAAATAAAGTGCATTTATTTTTGGTTTGTATTACTTTTGTTTAATGTTTTTATTGAGTTCAGCTATTATTAAATAATTCTTGAATTCCTTATATTTATTTTGGATTTCGTGTTAATTTCTTCATTTTAGTAAAACGTTTAATATGAGTAACTAAGGTGTTTAATTTATTAAATATTTATTTATTTGTAAAACACAAAATGAGACAAATTTACAAAAACAAAAAAAAAAATAAATAAATGAACTAAAAATAATTACTATTACCAAATATCTGTTTGTTTTCCTGATGTTGTTGGAAACTTTGATTTCCTTTTGAATCATTGGTTTGAGTTTTTTTTTTATTTTTTGAATTAAACAATTTCTATATGATGCGTGGTAAAGAAGAAGAAAGCATATATTTCAAAAATTCATAACTGTACTGTACTCTTAATCGGACCGGTTTTCATTCTTCCGGCATTTCAGCCTTCATCAGCGATTTATTGAACATTGTGATAATTGTTATGTTTTAATTGAATAGATTGTTTCTATATGAAAATTGTTCTACTTAGGGCGGCCGTGAGATTTGAACCATTAACCTTCACATACACTCGTACTTGCACTTTTTGGTCAGCGCTTTAACACACTCACCTAAAGTCAGGCCTACGAGCAGAGTGGTTAGATTCAGTTTTCGTACCACACAGCTTTACTTTGTATTAATTTCAGAAGATACAACTCTGTCCAAACAAACAATCGTTATTTTTGAATTTTGAATATTTTTTGCATTTATACTTCAAATTTCCACTAAACAAAATTAAAATTTGCATATTAATTACAGCAGTAATTGCAATATGTCTGAAAAATGACTATAAATCTAACAATTTCTATATGATTTTTTCAAAGATGATTTTTTTTTGTTTGGCACAAATTCGATTTTGTGTCTTTTTAAGTTTTCAATTGAAAACAAATTTTTTTTTCAACAATACATATAGAACATTTTTATTTTTAAACTCTTTCTTTTAACTCACACTCTCCGTATGTCTGTCTGCCTGTCTGCCATGGTGCAACCCCATTCCCCGTCATCCAATTGATCTGAAACTTGGTCGATAGACTTGCTGTGAAAAAAGATTAACTTTGACATTGTCACGCACAATCACGCATAGCCACGCATAGTCACGCACAGCCACGGAGTGATTTAAGCCCCATTTCCCCTCATCCAATCAATCTCAAACTTGGTCCATAGACTTGTTGTGACCAAAAATTAATTTTAAAATAGTAACGCAAAATCACGTGAGTAAAATGATTAAATGATAAAATGATTAATTATTACCAATGTGATTCTTTTATATTGAATAGCAATAAAACCATCAAACAAAGAAATAAAATAACAGTACAATGCACTGAAAACATAAGACTTCAAAATTTTACGCATAAGGAAAGAAAACTTTGTTTTTATGGGTTCGATTATTTACAATACACTAGCAGATTCTAGCCCTCGAAATTCGAGTGCAAATTCTAGGAAATTTTATTTTTTTCATTAAATAAAATAAAGTATGCTAATCAGTTATAGCCAATTCACAAATCAACACAAAAAAACAAACTCATTTTTATTACAAACATATTAACAAATTTAATAAAAACACACCTAGCATTGTATAATTTTATGTATGTGTTAGTAACAACTTTAAATGCAATTTACTCAAAATAAAGGAAAAAATTTAAAAATCTATAAATCTGCAAAACGGCTAAAAAGAAATACCTTTCAAATCATATACGTTTGGTCAAAATCGGGATAAAACGGTAGAACAAAACATCGGTCACAAGAAATCGCCTAGCCTATTAATATTATAGATATATTGCACTGGCAATACTGTAACAACTCAAAATGTTACTGTTTTCCGAAAATTGCTTTATTGGGCAAGAAGAGACTCAAAGAATTAGAGGAATATTATAGCATTTCAAAATTTTACTGTTTTCAGTGAAATTACAATACATATTCTTATATTACACTGAACAAATTACACTGAACGATAAAACTTTAAACCGCAATATCTCAAAACTATTTTTTTTTGAGTTGTTACAGTATTGCACTGGCAAGACGATATATACTAACTTGCTGTTAACAAATATATGTCCATGATATTGAAAAATTTTTACCATATGTGACCTTCTCCGAGAAAAGGGAGCTAGTGTGTGAAAATAAAGTTTAAAAAAAACGCATTTAAAGTTTCTACACCCTTTTAGGTACCAGAATCCACCGTTTTTGACACACTAGGTCCCTTTTCTCGGAGAAGGTCACATATACTTATTATTTGCCTCTTAAATTCTATATGACATTTATAAATATGTATTATTTTTATGTAAATCAATATTGTTTTTTAAAATTTAATATTATCACAGTAATTTTAAATTGAATTCTAAATCAAGCTCCAACTAGCATAATTAAACCTGTTCTGTTTTGACGATTTTATGTCTTGTTGAACAGGATACCAAATTTAAATAAATAAATAAAATAAATAAAATAGATGGGTCTAGGTCAAACATTTTTAGTAGTTACAAACATCAGCAAATACTAAATATACCCTGACCATATACAATATATTTTTCGTTTAGCCAAAACCTTAAGTAAAATTTAAATGTTCTTATTATTCTAGATTTTTTCTAATGTTTTTGGCTGCACTGATTAACAACACATTTAAAACAAATCTATAACAAATTCATGTTAAAGCCAGCTTCAGTCAAGAGTTTTAGTTAGTTTTTTTTTTATAAAATACTGGTTGAATGAAACTTGTTTCAAATTATTTCATTTGAAACACACAAATTTATGTAGTTCTATGTCTGTCTGCATTATCAAAACACACACATGTTTCTATTTACGTTACTTTTTTTTTTGACTTTATTATTGTAATTTGCTTTTAAGAATCAATGTCAAAATCATAATAAACCTTCGTTTATAATAATTCTGCACACAAAAAACAAACCTAAAGTATTCTTCAAAGTCATCAGCTAATAAACAGAATATTATATCGGCTGCGTTCTGTTTGTTGGCCAATGGCTTCAAATAGTCACATTCATACATAATTATGTTGGCTGGTATTTATGTATTTTTTTTTATACACCGGCTAAGTAATATTCGTTAACGTGTACTATAAACATATTATAGTAACAGCGAGTACGAGTACGAGTTCATCTTGGTAATTAATTTTACAACTAAATAACAAAAAATTACTCTATAAAATTGACACAATAAGATAAATGAAATTATTTGTTAAATATTCTTTCACGTAATTTTTGTAGTTACTTCACATACGCACGCGATTGCACATTTTAGTTTTTTCTTTTTTTTTTTTACAAATACAATAAAATAGTAAATTTAACAAATAATTATCACAAGTTGACAATTTCATGACAAGGTCCCAAATATGTAAACATAATTTAGCTTTTGAGATATATCAGCTAATATGACATTGATATGATTATTGTTTTTACCAGATCTTTAAAGGAAAAAATAAACGAAAAAAAAAACAAAAACCTAATTATTTTACGTGCTGCAACAAATTTAAATTAAAGTACAATAAAGATTATCAATGATTTATGTCGTAATTATAGCAATACTTTAATTTAACTATAGATTATTTATTATACCTCAAGGCAAAAATGCACTCTAAACTAATTTTTATATTCATAAAGATCAAAACTGATTTCAGCCATAATCGAACAATAAAATTATGTTAGAATTTGCACAAGGTCGTTCGTTATTTTTAGTACTTTCTTTCAAACCAGAGCGGTAGTTACCTACATACATATTTTCTATGTGAATGTCGTTCAATGTCATATGAAAAATTAGTCAAATAACACTAATTTTGGATAAACTTTTTAGCTTTCCTTTCTGATTTGTTCAAAAAAGGGTAATAGAAAAAATGAACTAAAATTTGTCTACATAAATTTAGGTCATACTTCATATGATAAATTACCCAAATATTTTCGTTGATATACCCTAATTTTGAATAAAATTTCATTTATAAAAATTCTTTAATTTTTCATTATGAAATATTTATTTTTTTTTTATAATTTATTTATTATTATGAAATATGAAAAATTTAACCAATTTTTCGAAAATATTAAATTATAATTATTACGCGTGCACATGTGATGTGTGCGTTGATTTATTTAATATGCGAATATAAACACACAGAAAGAGGAATGGTGGGAATTCAGTCGCAACTAGAAAAATTTGTTAAGATGATAATAACACTCTGAAAATTGTAAAAAAAAATAGTTTTTATTGATCAAAAAAATAAAAAATATTTTTTTCTCGAAAAAATATAAGTAACTTATTTTTGAAAAAATTGGAATCAAAAATAACTTATTTTCCATTGAAAAACAACTTATTACTGATCGAAAAAATAAAATAACTTAAAAAAAAATCAATAAATATTTTATTTTTGCTTGAAAGAATTTCAGTCAGAAAATAATTTTGTTTTTGATCGAAAAATAAAAATGTATAAATAATTTATTTGTTTTAACAAAATAATATTATCAAAATAATAAAAAATAACTTATTTTTTTATCGAAAAATTAAAAAAGAACTTAATTTTGCTCAAATAAATAGAAATCAATAAATAAATTTATTTTTTTTTATCGAAAAAATAAAAATCAATAAATAATTTTTTTGCTCGAAAAAATACAATTCAATGAATATTTGTTTTTTCGACCGAAAAAATGACTTATTTTTGATCGAAAATATATATATAAAAAACAACTTATTTTGCACGAAAAAATTAAAATTAAAACAAAACAAGTAAGAATATTATAGTCGGTCTAGCCCGACTATGCGACCCTATCTCTTCCGTCCAACTAATTCGATATAGAAAATAAGCATAAAAAAAATTTGAGTGGCATTGTTATTAATTTTTTTGGCTGCAGATATGAAAAAGTTCATATCGGGTGCTTTATTTATATGGGGACTAGGTCGCCAAATTGACCGATCCTGACCATATTTGGCAAAGTCACTTATATTTCGAAAAAATATACACAAACCAAATTTGAGAAAAATCTGTGCAATATTTTTGTTTTTTGATAGATTTAAGTGAAGATCGGGGAGCAGCTCTATATGGGGCCTATGACTAAGAATTGCCCTATAGGTATTATTTTTGGACTACTGATTAGTGGATATAATAAACATATACAAACCCAATTTGACTGAGATCTATATGATAATTTGGATCTTACGGCAATTTATGTCGAGATCATAGGGGTCATTTGTATGGGGACTAGGTCTCAGCATGGACCGAATTTCACCAATTTCAATGGCGTTCATCCTATGGCCAATAAAAGCTCACATACCAAATTGCATCAAAATATATTCATAACTGATTAAAAGGTTTATATGGACACAGAGACGGACGGACGGACATCGCTAAATCGACTCAGAAAGTGGTTCTGAGTTGATCGATATAATAGAAGATGGGTCTAGGTCAAATATTTTTGGTAGTTACAAACAGCATCACAAAGTCATTATACCCAAACCACATAGTGGTATAGGGTATAAAAATAACTGATACAATCACTGATGAATAATAAATTTTATTTTGCTCCAAAAAATTAGAATCAAAAATAAATTTAATTTTTGATCTAAGAAAAAAAATCAAAAATAATTTTTATTTTCGATCGAAAATATAAAAATAATTAAGTAAATTTTTTTTTTGATCCAAAAAAAAAAAAAGAAAGAAAATAAAAAAAATATTTTTTTCAATCCAAAAAATAAAAAATAACTGATGTTCTTCAAAATATAAATAAAAATAAAAATAACTTGCTTTTGGTCGTAAAAATAAAAAAGAAATATTTTTGAGCGAAAAAATAAAATAAAAAAAATATTTTTGCTCGAAAAAAATAAATTTATATATTAATAGGCTAGGCGATTTCTTGTGACCGATGTATCTTCTACCGTTTTATCCCGATTTTGACCAAACGTATTTTATTTGAAAGTTATTTATTTTTCGCCGTTTTGTAGATTTACGGATTTTTAAATTTTGTCATTTATTTTGAGTAAATTTCATTTAAAGTTGCTACTAACACATACATAAAGTTATACATATAAAACACACGTAGCGTTTTATTAAATTTGTTAATGTGCTTGTTAATGAGTTTGTTATCTTCATTCACAATAATAATAAACTAAAAAAGTGTTGGTTTGTGAATTGGCTAAGTTGAAAAATATAGCTGCCTAGAAATTGCAGTCGAATTTCGGGTGCTGGAATTTGCTAGTAAAACTTAATTTTTGATCGAAGAAATAAAAATCAAATAATAACTTATTGTCGATCGAAAAAAAAAGAATTATTGTTGGTCGAAAAAATAAAATAAAAATAAGTCAAAAAAAATACCTAAATAATGAATTTTTTTATACCCTATACCACTATGTGGTTTGGGTACAATGACTTTGTGCTGCTGTTTGTAACAACCAAAAATATTTGACCTAGACCCATCTCTAATTATACCGATCGAATCAGAATCACTTTCTGAGTTGATTTAACAATGTCCGTCCGTCCGTCCGTCTGTGTGTCCATGTAAAGCTTGTAATCAAACTGCAGGTCGCAAATATGAATATATTTTGATGAAATTTGGTATATAAGCTTTTATCGGCCATGGGATGAACGCTATTGAAATTGGTGAGAATCGGCCCATGTTCAGACCTAGCCCCCATACAAATTACCCATATGAAATCGACATAAATTGCCATAAGATCCAAATTGTCATATAGATCTTACTCAAATTGGGTTTGTATGCATTCATTACATCCACTAATGAGTAGTCCAAAAATGATCCCTTTGACCCCATATAGAGCTGCTTCCCGATCTTCACTTAAATCTATTAAAAAACAAAAATATTGCACTGATTCTTCTCAAATTTTGTTTGTATATATTTTTGCAAAGTACAAGAGACTTTACCAAACATGATCAGGATCGGTCCATTTTTGGACCTAGTCCCTTTATAGATATAGCATCCGATATGAACTTTTTCATATCTGCAGCCAAAAAAATTAATAAAAATCCCACTCAAATTTGGTATTTGCTTATTTTCAATGTCCAGTTAGTTGGGCGTAAGAGATAGGGTATCGTATAGTCGGTCTAGACCGACTATAATTTTTTTACTTGTTTTTTTATAAAAATTATAAAAAAAAAAATTTTAACTCAATCTCTCTGTCTGTCGTGGGGCAACCCCATTCCCCATTATCCAACTGATTTGAAACTTGGCCCATAGTCTTGTTGTGACTACAGATTAATTTTGGAATAGTCACGCACAGTCATGCATAGTCACGCACAGTCACGGTATAATTTAAAAACCATTTCCCCTTATCCGATCGATCTGAAACTTGGTCGATATATTTGCTGTAAAGACAAATCAACTTCGACATAGTCACGCACAGTCACGCATAGTCACGCACAGTCACGGAGAGATTAAAACCTCACTTCCCCTCATCCGATCGATCTGAAACTTGGTCCATAAACTTTTTGTGGACAAATATTAATTTTAAAATAGTCACGCAAAGTCACACACAGTCACGGAGAGATTCAAAACTCATTTGCATAAGGAAAGAAAGGGTTTTCATAAAAACTTTGTTTTTATGGGTGAGATTATTTATCGAAGAATTAAAAAAGAAATTTATTTTGTACGAATAAATCAAAATCAATAAAAAGATTTTATTTTTGATCAAAAAAATAAAAATCAAAAAATAATTTGCTTGTAAAAATAAAAAATTTAACTTTTAAATTTGCTAGAAAAAGTCAAAAATAAAAAAATTCTTTTTGAATCCTTTTATCTTAAAAACAAGTAGGAGTGTAAAATTCGGCTATGCCGAATCTTTGATACCCTCCACCTAGGTTTTCTTGCACTATTTGTAACAAATTTAGATAAAATATTTGAAAATGTAAACAATTTGATCAATTTAGTAATTTATTACAACAAATACTCTGAATTTTCAGCATTTACGTTTAACAATTTTAAAGTCAATAGAAGATATTAAACAAAATATATTTTTAAATTTCGGATCTTTTTCGGAATACTTGACCATGTCTTAGATTTTAAAAGCACTAGCGTTAATCAGTTTTATTTTTTCGATCTTATTATGACATTCCATTTGTAACGCATCGATAAATGGATTTGCGTCTATGTGTTTAATGCAAAAGATTTCTTACTTTTGTCGAATTGTAGGGATTTTTTGAAAAATTGTTTTTAACAACTTAATATTATATAAGTTTCAATTTTAAACTTTAAAATTAAAAATATCGATCTTTTTTAAATCTGGTAATAACTCTATAATATGGAGATAGTAAATACGTGGCTTCTTTAATAAGAATGACAAGTAAAAAACACTTTTGTGCAGTTTACTTGTTTTGTGCATTTTTTTTAATACATACATAAGTACGCCATCTTTGTAGATCTCTTCGATTATATTAGAGGTGCTATTACATGATGTGTTTTTTACATATGTACTGTCAAATTTTCCCACAACAAAAGTTGTACACATCGTGTGATACATATGAAACATTGTTTATGTACAATTCAAGAAAGTCACATGTACATTTTTTAATTAGAACAGGTTCTGTTTTTGCATGACAAACATGAAAATACAACACTGCTTGTGGCGAAAGAAAAACAGAGTAAATTTTAAAGATTAATATTGAAAGCAAAATAAATTGTTTAGTATTAATTAACAATTAAAAAATATATAACCTTTTTTTTAACAATAAATTTTTGTAAATTCACAAATTAAATCAGCTGTTGTTTACATTTAGAGGTTATGTCATACGGAAATACATATGCAGTGTGCAAAAATTATGAATCGTATGTAAAAGACAATTTTGACAGACATGAGGAATTTCATATGGATAAAAAAAGTGACAGAATAAAAGTGACTAATATCTTTTACATATTTTGTTATATTGTCAACACTATTTTTATTTTGTAGCCAACAAAAACAGAAATTAGCCTAAGTTGACTACATATAAACGTGTGTATTTTATTTTTGACAGGCTGTAGTCGTGTAGCCGCTGTCGTCTATGTGTTTCATGAGAGAGTTCGGCTAACTGGTGCCATTATGTATATGTGTGTGTAAACAAAAATATACGATATCCCAGTAATCATTTCGAACATTGTTTTAACAAAAATCATCTTACTGTGTCTTCTTCGAGCACTTTTGATGATTAAAAACTGATTAATCACATGCGGTATTAGAAAAAGACTAAGAAATGATTTTTGCTTACGCTTAAAAAGTGATTTATAGAAAAATGACATTAAATATGACTCAAAAATAAGTCGAAATTAATCAGAAAATTGTATAAAAAAGGTTCTCAAGATGAGTAAGGTAATATTTCCTCCCAACAAAAGAATATTTTGTGATCAGCAAAAGAGCGCATTTATGACTGTGTTAATAGCACAGAGGAGTCAAAAAAGACTCCACATGATCACTTATTGCATAAAATGTTTACAGGGATTTTATTCACTATCTGTAGAAACAGTTTTTTAAGTAAAAAAAATCTGCACACAATTTCAATTCTATTTCGTTTACAATGATACGATCACTTTGTTTACTAGCTAGTAGTAAAATAAGAAAATAGTATTATAATACAGCGTAATGATGAATTGAACTTCTCAATTAGTTTATTTTTAATGTGACATAAGAAGTTCGGTTTGTGCTAAGAAATGAATGAATATATGCTTCCCAGGGCGAAGCTTAATCATTGCACTTTGATTGAGTTGAGCCCGCGACTATTCCTGATGTGGATAGCTCGTGCGTACAATTTTTGGTAGTTGGGAATGGCGTTTGTGCAAAGGGAAGCATGAACACTTGTTTCCCAGAGTGAGGCTTAATCATTGCACTTTGATTGAGCTGAGCTCCGCGATTATTCCTAATGCGGAATAAATCGTGCATTAAATTCTCGGTAGTCCGGGAATGGCATTTGCCTGCGCCAAACATTAAATAATAAATTTTAAAAATGTATTATAATTAAATATTATTGACATTATATTATTATCATCTGAGAAAAAATTTTTTTTTAAACACCAATTTTTAACAGGGTAGAATTTTATGGTTTCAATACTACTTTTGAATGCAACCCTAAAAATTGCAATATTTTGTATAAATAAAATAATTTATATTTTATTATTTTTAATATGCGCTTATTATCGAAATACATATACAGAATATATGAATGTTATTTATAGTATTTTGATATTTGCAACAGTAGTCTGTATGATCAATTTGTAATATTTTGTGATCTTATAAAAATCGCAGAATATTGATATTGATTTTATATAGTTTCGTTTATTAATTAACTAACTTAAATATTACACCATAAAATGTTGATATTGGTGAATTTTTATATTACTACCACAACGACCATAAAAACAACAAGTACAGCTGTGACAAAATACAAAATTTAGAATAACAATATAGGAAAACATCATATTTTTTTTTACCTTTTCAGTGATTTCTCGGCACCTATGAAACCTATTGTCACGATTTAAAAAACAGAAACCTTCTCGTGATGTTGGTGTATCATTTTCACTAACAACAAGCGCCCTAGCTGTCCTATTGAGAACGTTATCGTGACAAGAACAACATAGTCAAATCATATTTTTTCAAGACTTTTTTTACTCCATCGTTCAATTCTCGGGACTAGATTTGGACGATTTTAAATAGCAAACTTTTCAGGATGTTACTGAATCATTTTTTATACCAACGAGCAACCTAGTTGCCCGATTGAAGCCGTCACCGTGATTTCCACAGACGGACAGACGGACAGCCGGACAGACGGACATCGCTATATCAACTCCGCTTGTTATAAGGATCACAAATATATATATTTTATGGGGTCCAGATTTTTTTTTCTAATTATTACAAACGGAATGACAAACTTATATATACCCTCTGCACACTGGAGTGGAGGGTATAATAAATAAAAAGTGTATTTGCTCGATAAAATAATTTAAAAATTTTAATTTCATTCAAAGAAGTAAAAGCAAAAATAAATTTCGTTTATGAGCGAAAAGATAAAAATAAAAAAATAACAGTCATTTTTTTTATCGAAAAAGAATACACTGTTGGTTCTTTAAACATGTTCATAAAAATTCATACATACTGGGTTGTGGGCAGCACCAGGACATGGTAATTGCCTACGAAGGTAATTGTACATCTTCATCTTCATGCATGAAACACATAGACGACAGTGGCTACACGACTACAGCCTGTCAAAAATAAAATACACACAATTATATGAAAACGATTATTTTGACACCAACACAGCTACACGGCTACATGACAACTTTTGTCGCTGTAGTAAACTTACGATAATTTTTATTTTTGTTTGCTACAAAACCATATTTTAAAAATGCTCCCAGTTGCTCCTTCGACTGCTAGAGGTTAAAAAAGGTAAAAAAGACATTGTTCCAGAATTTGTAAATTCAGGTACAGATACAGGATGCGCAAATAAATTTTTCTTTTAGATTAGCAGATACGCACTTAAAATTGAAATATAAACAACCATCCAACCACAAAATAATAATATCAAGACAATGCACCAGATCACACACATCGACTATCAAAACGGCCAAAGTCCATGAACTAAAGTTCAAACTGCTTAAGGTACTTATTCGCTCCTTCGGATTATTGCCTATTCCAAGAAATGGCTCTGTGGTAAAAGATTTGCCAACAATGAAGAAGTGGAGTCTGTGGTTGATGGCTATTTTAAGGAGCTAGACAGTTCTTACTATAAACAGGAAGTGTATCGAGCTGAAAAGAATTTATGTTGAGAAATTTTTCACAAATTTGTTGTGTTTTCTTTGTCAAATGATGAGGGGCAGTAACAATTATACAAGGGAACAAAATTAAACTTTTTTGGTGTTCATTGAAACTATATTGCATTTTTTTTTACTAATTTGAGGTCGCTGATTTCAGATCTATTCTTCATTTTAATCCATCGGCTCGTATTTTTAAGTTACAGGTAATAAACGTATTTTTGACTTTTTTAAAAACATTTTTTTTTTTCAAAACTTCAACGATATCTCTTAAACTACTGGGCAAATTTAAAACCTTAAAGATAATACTAAAGATATATTAAAGATAATATTTTTGAAGAGTTTTAGATTTTTTTAAACTGAATATGATGAACCGTTTCAAGTTATTCGAATATATGTAGTGGAAGTGCCTCAAGTTTGGACATAACGGTATATCGCGATAGAAAAAAACCAAGTGCAGATTTAGATTTAGCGTTCCAAATAACCTTAAAAAACATTCAGTTCTTAATCAACAAAAACCTTGTTTCCTTGTGTAATTTAAGAAAAATCTTATTAATTACATCTTAAATCTTGTAATTACATTATAATATTTGTGTATTAAAAATTTTTATTTTTCCTTATTTTGATAAATTGAAAAGTATAGCTGATAGAAAAAATCTAATTTAATATCTGAAATCAGTGACCTAAAAACAATTACTGTAACAGACTTATTACATAAATAGAACAGCAGCAAACACTCACATTTTAAAAAATATTATTTTAGTGTGGAAATCGCGATTTTTATCAATTCAGTTTTCTCAATAAATTGTGAATAAAATCAAAAGTTGTGCACCGATTACAATGAAATAAAGCTCATTTCATTCAAAAAATGTTGAACTAAATGTTTTTAAACCAAAACTGATTTTTGTCGTATTTTTATTTTTTTATGAATTTTTAAAGGACAAAAAAAATTTTTTTTTAAATTGTTCTTTTTTCGAAACTTCAACGATATCTCTGAAACTACTGGCCCAATTCAAAACCAATGTACGCACGGCTTAAAGAAAATATTGTTGACGAGTTTTGAATTTTTTTTAACTGAATCGCGAAAAATCGAGCTGATAGAAAAAACCAAATGCAAAAACTTTGTTTCCTTGTGTTATAGAAAGTTGTGTTGTTTTTATTTTTGTTTTGATTTATTAAATCTTTTAACTTGAATATGTTAAGTAAATTTGAAATTTCATTTTTGTTTTGTTTTAATTTAAATAAATTAAGTGTTAACAAATTATGTTGTTATGACTCAATAAATAGATGCAAATATATATTAACTATACAGTCGTACCATATAAAAACCAAGTTTGCTATTGCAAGCAAACTCGGATTCTTGTATAGTGTTAATGTTTCCAACAACGGGGTATTTTTTACGAACCTATTAATCGCATTGTAGGGCGTTTACCTGTACTTGATTATATTATTATTTATAATAAAATATTTGTCGCTTTTCTGAAATAAACAAAAGTTGCTGGGATATTTTATTTTGTTGTTTTGATTTATTTGCCCCAGTGATGACGCATACGCAATGCAGAAACTCAAGTAATGGTAAAAAAGCAGACCTATTAACGTCATTGGTTTTTAGTTTCCCTTTCAAAATGGGTTTTTGTCTAAACAACACTTTTAGATTTTATTAACTATTTACTTATTTAGATAAAAATAATATATATTTTTTTTATCTTTTTGTTTAACTAATTATGAACTTTAAAATATATGCAACTTAAATACAAGATTTGTTATATTTACTAACAAAATATTGTACGTACAGTAAACCAATAAAAAACTTGTACATTACACTTACTTATGTTTATGTTGCATTATCTTTGAAACTATGTACACCAAACATAAAATACTTTTTTCAAATACTTTGAAGAAAATTTGTGAAAATATCATGTTCTTAACAATAATTAACAAAAAAAAAGGTATATTTCATGAAACCAAAAAAAAAAAAACAAGTAAGAAAATTATAGTCGGTCTAGACCGATCCTGACCATATTTAGTAAATTCACTTTTATTTTGAAAAAATACAAACAAACCAAATTTAAGAAAAATCTGTATAATATTTTTGTTTTTTTAATAGATTTAAGTGAAGATCAAGAAGCAGCTCTATGTGGGGCCTATGACTATAGGGATTATTTTTGGACTACTGATTAATGGATATAATAAACACATACAAACCCAATTTGACTGGGATCTATATGATAATTTGGATCTTATGGCAATTTATGTCGATTTCATAGGGTCATTTGTATGGGGACTAGGTCTGAACATGGACCGAATTTCACCAATTTCAATAGCGTCCTATGGCCGATATAAGCTTATATTCCAAATTTCATCAAAATATATTCATATTTGCTACCTGTAGTTTGATTACAAGGTTTACATGGACACACAGACGGACGGACGGACATCGCTAAATCGACTCAGAAAGTGATTTTGAGTCGATCGGTATAATAAAAGATGGGTCTAGGTCAAATATTTTTGGTAGTTACAAACAGCAGCACAAAGTCATTATACCGAAACCACAAAGTGGTATAGTGGTATAAAAACACTCTTCATGTTACGCAGTATGAAAAAGTATCGTTATCAAACCCAATTTTGTTTTCAGTTGTCTATGCCACTCGCAGTTTGTTCCTCATATTTCTAATGTGCACATGTCAGTTTACGCGAAAAAAAAATAAAGATATGGATTCAAAGCAAACTTCATTAGAAATGTTAAAATTTATTATAAATCTTTGGGAAGAGACAAAGATTTTGGAGGAAAATTAATGAAATTGTAAAAAAGCCGCACTGTACCGTCAAATGCATCATTGATATGTACCAGAAAAATGGTTTTTTTAATTAGACCAAGTGGATACGGAAAGCCAAAAAAATTTCATCTTTACAAACGCAAAGGCAAATACTTTGAAACATTAGTGAAAATTCCAAAATATCGGCAGTCGAAATGGCGCCAAACTTGAGCGAACATTTTACTCTCGAAAGGCATAAGAGTGTATAAACCCCGAAACAAGCTGCTGTTGTAAGCAACAAATATAAAGAAGCGACTGGAGTATGCTAAAGAGTATGTCTCGAAGCCACTACAGTTTTGGTATTCCGTGATATTTACAGATGAGTCAAAATTCAATATATTTGGGAAAAAACGTTCAAACATAGCAGCGACAGTGTTATGGTTGGGGGGTGCAATAAGAGCTAATAGTGTTAGAAATTTTCAGTTTGCAGAATACACGATGAATAAATTTGATTATTTAAACATTTTAAAGAAAAATTTGCGCCAAAGAGCTGTAAAATTGGAAATTGCCGACAATTTTAGTTATGTTCATAACAACGACCTAAAGAATTCCTCGTTTGTGATTAAAGAATGACTTCTGTAAAACTGTAAAAAAGTGCTACCCCATCCACCCGCATGTATCGATGTAAATCCAATCGAGGATTTGTGGGTCCATA
Organism: Cordilura impudica; assembly: GCA_963682025.1. NCBI lineage: Eukaryota > Metazoa > Arthropoda > Insecta > Diptera > Scathophagidae > Cordilura > Cordilura impudica. The sequence goes on along the minus strand of OY821517.1, from coordinate 2,637,034 downwards.
TGAGAAAAAACTAAGATGAAATACCGTTAAAAGTACAAAACAGATTAAAACTGCACTCCAAAACATATGGCCATCAATTACACCTGACATCATACAAAATTTGTCTTTATTTGTATTTGTATTTGTATTTATTTATTAAATGCGATTTTCCACCACAACAAGACACAGTATCTTATAAATTACAGTAATGGAATCAGATAAGTTATTCACTATATATTTAATATCAGTAACTCTTAATCTAAATTTAAAATATTATAAATTACAATTAAAAAACATTAAAAAAAATCAAATAAAATCAATTAAAGTATTAGTATAGTAATTTTCTAAACCCTATTGCGTTGCTTGTATTTTGCATGACATTAGGAAGCTGATTCCAGAGACGAATAGTTAGAATAAAAAATTGACATTCAGAGGCATGGTCCCAGTATTTAAATTGAATTATTCGATTCCCTCTGGAAGGTCTTGCGAACTTTAATCGTTCAAAAAGATATTTTGGAGCCTTTGTTATAATAATTTTATGTAGAAATATAATGTTCTTGAATTTAATATAGTTGTCAAATGACATATGTAAGACATGACACGAGTATTGGGATACATGATCAAATTTTCTTAATCCAAAGATATAGCGAATAATGTTGTTGAAAGTTACAGTTAGTTTTCTGTTATCCCTAGAGTTGCAACCTGTGAAAACCTCAGATGCATATAGTAATGTTGGTAAAAGATATGTTTCAGCAAGGAGCAATCTTATTTTCGGTGGATTAAAGTGCTGTGTTAACCATAAGCTTCTTAACATACTATAAATTCTGCCACAGGATTGATTAATATGATCTGACCAAATCAGAGTTCCATTAAACACAACTCCGAGATTTCGTACAGAGTCCACGATGTCAATTTTAGAGCCCCCAAGGAAGACATTAATCTCATTCTCCAAATGCATCACTTTCTTCTTTATTATAATACACGTAGATTTATTTAGATTAAGTCGTAGACCATTTGCCGGTGCCCAATTTAGAATACGTTTCAGATCATAATTTAGTTCTTGAGTTTTGGAAATAATTGAATCTTTGGTACTGCTTAAATATAGCTGAATGTCTTCGGCGTACATCTGAACCTTAGAGAATTTAATTTGTTGTGGAAGATCATTGGCACATATCGAATAAATTAGTAGTCCAAAGATTGAGCCCTGTGGTACCCCTCTTATAACTTGCAGTGGGTTCGAGATGAAGCTACCATTAGCAACAGATTGGGATATGTTTGTGAGATATGACGGCATGAGTCTAATTGCTAATGCTGAAAAGTTAAAAAACTTCTTCAGTTTGAGGCATAAAATTGAGTGGTGCACCGTGATTGGTCCCATAGAACCAAAAAAAAAAAATATTTTTCCATCATCCATGTTGCTTCTTATCTCCTCAACTACATCAGATAATGCTGTTATACAGCTATGTTGGGGTCTGAAACCGGATTGACGCTTTGTAAATTGTTGTCGTTTAAATACCTAAAGATTTGTCTGTGTAAAAGGTGCTCGAAAACTTTTGAGATATATGGAAAAATTGCAATCGGGCGGTATTCGCTACCCGTTTTTGGTACTGGTATAATTTTGGTATGTTTCCACTCCATTGGAAAGATGCTAGTAGTGATTATGGAGTTAAACAAGTACATTATGAAACGGACAATCCATGGTAAAGTCATTTTTATAAATCTGGGGTGTATATTATCAAGGCGCACTGCATTCGATTTAATAGCACTGAAACTTGCAACTTCCTCTGTTAGTGTTACACATCGAAAATCATAATAAAATTCGTTATTTACGGCTGGTAGCGGAATATTTTCAAAAGCTTCATTTAGCACATTAATGTCACATTCATTGATTGATTAATTGACTCACTTATTCCAATTTCGCGTATTTGTTTTCAGATTTTTTTACTTCCAATAGCTGTATTAAATTTTTTAAAATAATAGGAAGAGTTATCATGCCTTATCTTGGATACAACCGCTTTCCTAGCCATCTTATATTCGTCGTGATATTCTGATATCCTGTAACGTTTCCTCTTCTGATACAGATTATCACGGTGTTCTATTAGCATCTTGGTTTCCATTGTAAGCCAAGGTCTATCTCTATTTTTAATAGTTTTCGTTTTGTTAAGGACATGTTTGTTGTAATTTCCTAAAATTTTACCATTAAGAAATGACAGTTGTTCTCCAACAGTCGGTAAATAGAAAATTTGACCCATAGAGTAGAGCAAAGATCATATCCCAAAGCTTAGATATCAATATTATTAAAATCACGATAAGTAAATGTTTGGGGCTGGGTTTCTATTGCAAAATCATATGATAAGAAGAGTAGATCGTGCTTCGAGAATGCTGGTGCTGCTAACTGATCATAATGAAGGACTTTACTTTCATTACTGGTAAAGAAAAGATCAAGCAAAGTGCTATTTGTTGACGTGAAGTGTGTAGGTCTCGTTGTGTTGACAGCTGACAAGTTAAACATCGACATTATAGTGGTAAGATTTGAGTCATCGAAAAGATTGTTATTATCAATGCCGTTATAATTGCAACGGGTCATCATAAAATATACTAGTTTTTAAAAATTATGACGAAAAATCTTTATTTTTTTAAGAATTTCTGAAATGTTTTTTTTTTTGGCTTCATGAAATTCGCTTTTTTTTTGGTTTTTGTTAACTTTTGTAAAGAATATGATATTTTCACAAATTTTGTTAAAACTATTTGAAAAGTGAATAAAAAACAGAATATTTTAACATTTTATAATATTGAAAGTTTTTACTAATAGCTTTCCTTCAGAAACTAAATTTTGTCTTATAAATTATAATATCTTAACTCACATAATTATCATACTTTAGATAAAAGGCTTACCCAAATCTGTGCAATAAGTTTTAGTTAATAAGTAAATTTGTAATTTTTCTATTAAATAAAGAATTAAAATTAATATTTTATTTTATATATCTAGTGTATATAGTTTCAAAGATAATGCCACATAAACATATGTAAGTATGCTGTACAACTTTTTTGTTGGTTCACTGTACGAGCGCGAGTGCGAGCATGTATTGATAAATTCAGGGTTTAAGCAATTAACACCATTAAGGGAACTAAAGTCAAAATAGTCAAAAAGTCTTTCAACTTTGAAGGAAAACAAATAACAACAATACAATGTAGACACATTTAAGTAAATAACATAAATTTAGAAAAATAACGCAACAAATCCAATGTTTAGAAGACAAAAAAAAGCAGAAAAACACAAAAAAAAAAGAAAAACAAAATCAAACATGCTCTTGCTGAATTCTAAATAGAAAAATCCTAAAATTAAAACCGACCACAAATACCAATAAAAATGTTCGAATTCTAAAACAACAGTACGGCTCATCGTAATGTTTACTATACGACTATTACTAGTATTGGTAGTCGTAAATATGCAAGCTTTTCCTACACACAAACACCAGCTTGTGAATCTGCTTATACTACTAAGAACTTTTATACCTTGAATTTATTAACTAAAGCTTAAGTAGAGCTAAGCTTGACTTGATACGTCACCTCGTTTTTCGAAGTCACTTCAAGCCAAATGAATGATTACTACCACTACTACTATCAATACTAGCACAATTACCAAATTATATTAAGTATATTCGAATATAGTTTAGTACGTATGAGTGTGTTTGTGTGTGTATGTGGTATTGGCGCTGCTAGTAGACAGACAGCGTCTTAAGCGTTGTTCAAAAACTTATTTTATCTTGTGCAGGTTGAGAAGTTTAGAAGTCAGTTGAGCATAAAAATTCATACGGTTCGGTTTGGCTAAAATCATAAAACTACCAAAAAAAAAAAAAAAAAAACAACAACAAACTATATTTAGCAAATAAGCAAAAGTATCGATACAAAACGGATATTATCGATTTAAAAATAATAATATTACAACATTCAAGTGTATTACAAAATATCATATATATATTTTTTTGTTTTTTTTTTTTTTCAAATTGCTTGTATCAACAAAATTCAAGAAAAACGAAAAGATCTTAAATAAATACATACATAAATATACAAACACAAGTGATAATGCTTTCATAGCATAACAAACATTTATATTTATTTTTATTCCCCATAAGGAAATTCTTCAGAAAGTGCAAATTTAAAAGTCCTTATTTCAAAAAAAAAAAAAAAAACACAAAAACCAAAAACACAAACAAAATGAATAATCATTATAGTAATATAACATCGGGTTTCGATATTGCGGCCGAAATAGCAAGTATTGCTATAGATGAATTTAAATCGCATTATGTCACCAAAAATTTCACTGGATTAATACAGAGATATTATCATTTGGTTGAAGAAGATTTTGGCGGTAGGTATTTCCTCCATAATGCAGAATGCCTTAAATTCCAATGCAATAGGAAAACAACTGTAATATTTTGTAAAAATATAAACAATTATTTTATTTAAATGCGAAACTAGTTATTAGTTTCATGGAAATGTTGTAATAAACAGATTAATTAGATGCAACAGCATTCACATACATAAAATATTTATTACTTAAATACGGCTAATAAATAGATCTGTAAATACAAAGTAACCAGTCACGACGTTTTATCCAATAAAAAAGTACTTAACTTAATATAAATATATATATATTATATATTTTATTTTTAATAACCTTGTTCATGCACATTGTAATAGGGAAGCAGGAAATTTTTAAACTCAACCTCCTACTTAAGTACTTCCAATTAAATAGTACTGGTTTCCAATTGATTTACTATAAATAAAATGTTATTAAACTATTACACTTTTCTTCATGTTTGGATAAGTAGTACTTACGATTTTCTATTTAGTAATTTCCCTGAATATCTATATAATAATACGTTACGGAAAATTTTTTCCCCTTTTTAAGCATAATGAGCGCACGGAGGCGTGTGAAAATTGGCTTAGTTATAGTTCATATGGAGTAGAAGTGAAGAATATTAAAATTAATGTATAATATGTGTTCAAAATATATTAAATTAAATGAAATAAAATATTATTAACACGCCTTATATTGAATTGTGAATTGCCTAAAATTGATTAGCATACCTTTATGCTCTTATAAAATTATTAATTATCAAAAATTTTATATATATATATTAGGCTGATTCAAAAAAATGAACGATTTTTTTTCGATATACCCTAACAAATATATTCAGAAAGTCAAGAAAAAACGCCTGTAAAAATCAGAGCACCTAATATTAATATTTAGAGGTCGCGCATCGCAAATTTCAATTTCCCATTTAAATAATATAGGAAAAATTATTTTTAGATTTCATAATTTTATATCTTAAGACCTAATGGACAAATTCCAATGACTGAAGCATATTTTTATAGGCAATTGAACGTTCTACGTCTGCTATCATTTTTTGATAAACTTACTCATTCAAAAGTTATTCAATTATAAAGTTAAATTTATGGTATAATTACACTTTTTGACCAATTTCAGGTAAAATGATTAAAGTTATCATGAAATATACCAAAATCTTCTTTATGATTTCCAGTAAAAAAAAAAATAATAATAATAATTAAAATGATTTTTAAATTGTTCAGTTTATTTTATTTAATTTTAAGCCACATAGTAATCTACTAGAAAGGGGACAACTCGAATATAAAAAAAAAATGTTTAACCTTCACTAAATCAGAAAAATTAGATTTTACATTTATATTCTATTAAACAAATTATAATATATACTGAAACAAATTATTTGTTTAATAGAATATTGTTTAATTTCCCAGAATTTGCATCGCTGGGCTTTTAATTATACCTAACAGTAGAATTAATTTTGTGTATATCACTCACCAAAGAATTAAAAAAGTTCATTTGAAATTTCATATTTCCCATTTCAAAAAAATCAAAAAAATTATTTATTTATAAATATTATTATTATAAATATTATTTATTTATAAATATATATATATATTTAAAAAAAATCATGTGAGTCCGATCACAGGGAAGATGTGTAAACATCTAGTAATTAAAGATTTTTTTATGTCATTTTTTTAAATCAAACAGAAAGCGTCGTCTATGTATCACTTATAGCAAAAACTGTTTCAGCTAATTCAACAACCGTTTGCTGTAAAACGTTAAAAATATCCTATTATAAACGCATATAAGTGATACATAGATGACGCTTTTAAAAAAGTGGCATAAAAAACAATTTTATGTCATAATTTTTTCAGCAATACAATCATAAGTCACACAGCGTTATCTGCTTCAGCTCACACCAATATGAGTTACGCTGTTTTTGTGATTGTATTGTGAAATAGAAATTTACCCCCCTGCGCGTATAGATGTTTACACATCAAAAAAAAATTAACCCATAAAAACCAAGTTTTTATTATACTCCCTTTCTTTGTAAATTAAGTTCACCCATCATGTAATTAAATAATTGATTGACTGAAAATAAAAACCCGTTAAAATTTCAAAAAATCCAAAATTATACTATAATTAAATTTTTTTAGATTTTTATGGTCGCCACGAGTCTGCCTGCAATGTTTCACGGGAAAAGGTTTAAAAATCGATCCAAAATTTTTTCGGCAGACAAGCAGACAAATAGGCACTACGAGTTAAAATAAAGGTAGTAAAAATTTAGGTTTACATTTTGTATTTCTTACGTTTGCGTTTCGTTTGAAATTTAAATAGAAAAATTAAAAATTTAAAAATTCCCCATAAATTTTTTCATACAAATTTCCAACGTTTCTTTTTATAAAAAAAAGCCCATTAATAAGGTTAATCAAGTTGACTGATTCTTTTTTTAGACTCTTACTCGAAACTCCCATTGGCCTGGATAATAATTAACAGATTAAATGTGATCTGAAATATTTGGAACATGAACTCAAATATAATTAAGCTTAACAATGAAAAATAGAGTTCAAATAATCATAACCCAACCATACCGAGTAGACGTCATATGGGTGTAATGATTATACGGGTACTAAAATGATCCAATCATGATCACATTTAGTGAGATAATTTACATATGAACAATTCCACATTAAGTGATCCTTTTGAATTTTGTGCAATATCATTGATTTTGATCAAACTTCTTGTTTATGTTCTCTCTTAAGAATTGAAAGAAAAATCGTGAAATGCTTTTTAAAAAATTCTAAAATAAGAAATATGTCGGTATCGTTTTAAGATATTTTGACATTTTTTTTTTTTTTTTTAGAAAAAAAAAATTGATTGAGTTAGAAATTAATCTGGCTTAAGATCAAATGTTTTTACTTTAAATAAAGCAAAAACACATTGCCACATTTGTTTCAAAAATTGATCTATATTCTGCATGACAAGTTATACAGTCACCAACCCTCATCAGTAAACAAAAGCAAATGTGCCATTGTTTTTGCTTTATTTAAAGTAAAAACATTTGATCTTGAGCCATTATTAATTTCTAACTCAATCATTAAAAATGATAAAGATCGAAAATTATATATTTTATTTTTATAAAAAATAATAAAATGAGAAAAAAATTTCAAAATTTTTGATAACTTTTGAAAAAAGATTTTTTTTTAAATTTTCTTCAAAAAAAAATTAAACAAAATTATTAATAGATAGATCATAGATTTGTCCATCAGTTTTCTTGCACAAAAAGCTAATACAATTTTTTAGAACCTTGTAATTTGCAGAGGGATATTGCTAACTTTTCGAGAAAAACAAAACTGATTTTTATTTTTCAAAGAAAATTTTTCTCTTTTTGTTTTCGAAATTGTTATTTTTTAATTACGAAAAAATCAAAAAAAAAAAAACGTTCGATATCATTAAAACTACCCAAGTTAAGTGTGTTCTCTTAGGCGTTGCAAAAAAGCGTGAAATGATTTTTGCAACAATTCAAAAACACTTCAGAGAATTTAAATATTTTGGTAATCTTTTTTTAATCAAAATTTGTTTTGGTTTAAAGATATCGGACCACAATTTTTTTTTTGATATGCTCGAAATTGAATGTGGTTTAAGAAAAGCATTATTGAAAAAAAAAATTTTTTCTAATAAAAATATAAAAAGAATTTTTAATTTAAAATAAAAAAAATTTTTTTTTTCATTTTTGATTTGCCCGAAATAAAATATGCTTTAAGAAAAGCATTATCGCAAAAAAAAAAATTTTTTTTTTCAATAAAAATATAAAAAAATTTTTTAATTTAAAATAAAAAAAAAAATTTTTTTTGATTTTTGAAAAAAAAATTTTTTTTTCTAAATGTTCTTTAAAAATTAAAAACAAAAAGAATTAAAAAAATTAAGTAAACAACATCTAAGATTTTTTTCCAATTTTTTTTTTGTACCAAAAAGCTTATGCAATTATGTAGAAACCATGTTAGTAACAGAGCGGGATATTGTTAACATTTCGAAAAAAAAAATGTATATTTACAGGACGACAAAAATCAAGAATTGATTTTAGTGTTTTTTTTTTTAAGAAAATAAAAAAACCTTTACAATATTTTAAAAACTATCCAAGTAATATGTATTCTGTTAGGTGTTTAAAGAAAATGCGTGAAATGATTGTTGGAATAATATAAAAAAAAAATTTATTTTCTTAAAAAAAAAAAATATTTTAACAACAATTCTTAAATTTTGTCGTACATTTAAATTTTTTGTTGAAAAGTGAACGAAATCCCTGTTTTTGGTAACAAAAAAAAAAAAAAAAAAATGGTGAAAACTAAGATGTGTTATTTTTTTTTTTTTTTTTTTAATAAAATTTTTATTAAATAGAATTTAATATTAAATAAAATTTTGAATAATCAAAAATTAATTTAGTTGTTTTTTTTTTTTTAAAGAAAATTTTTCAAAACTTTTTTTTTAATTATCGAAAAAAAGCCTTTCCATTATCATTAAAACTACACAAGTTATGTTTGTTCTCATAGGAATTGAAAGAAAATTTGTTAAATGATTTTTGCTATAATTCAATAAACTTCAGAGATTTTCAAATTCAAAAATTTTGGTAATTTTTTCTTTAAATCATAATTTGCGTTGTTTTTAATATGGGGGTACACAATTCTATTTTTTATTTTAAAAAATAGTTTTAAAATTGTCGAAGTAATTTTTTTTTGAAATTTTCTAAAAAAATAAAAAAATAAATAAATTTTTCAAATAACATCAAAGATTTTTCTGTAAATTTTTTGTACCACAAAGCATATACAATAATGTAAAAGCCTCGTAAGTTACAGAGTGGGATATGGCTAAAAATTAATATTTTTTTTCAAAGAAAATGTTTGAAATCTTTTTTTATTGTTTTCTTTTTTAAGAATAAATAAATAAAAAAACAAAGTTTTTATTAAAACTCTTTCTTTCCTTATGAATATGAGTTTTGAAACTCTCCACGACTGTGCGTGACTTTGCGTGACTATTTTAAAATTATTCTTTGTTCACAACAAGTCTATGTACAAAGTTTCAAATTGATTGATTGATGAGGGGAAATGTTGTTAAAATCACTCCGTGACTAGCGTGAATGTGTGAGAATATCTTAAAATTAATCTTTGGACCCAAAAAGTCTATGAACAAAGTTTCAGATCGATCGGATGAGGGGAATGGTGCTTAAATCACTCTGTGACTGTGTGTGACTGTGCGTGACTATGTCAAAGTTAAAATTCTTTCACAGCAAATCTATCGACCAAGTTTCAGATCGATCTGATAAGGGGAAATGGGTTTTAAATCACTCTGTGACTGTGCGTGACTATGTCGAAGTTAATATTTCTTTACAGCAAGTATATCGACCAAATTGCAGATTGCCTGGATGAAGGGATATCCTTGATATGCTTGACTGTGCATGACTAAGTCAAAGTTAATCTTTGTTTCACAGCAAGTGTATGGACCAAGTTTCAGATCGATCGGATGAGGGGAAATGACATTTAGATCACTTCGTGGCCGTGCGTGACTATACTTGACTGTACGTGACTACCCCAAAATTAATCTGTAGTTACAACAAGACTAAGGGCCAAGTTTCAGATCAATTCGATAACGGGGAATGGGGTTGCCCAACGACAGACAGACAGACAGAGAATATGAGTTTAAAAAAACCATTCCAGTACATATGATTAAAACTACCTAAGTTATGAGTGTTCTCTTAGGTGTTTAAAGAAAATTCGTAAAATTAATTTTTGGCAATGATTCAAAATCTTCTGAAATGTTAAATTTTTTAAAATCGTGTTTCACAGATCGGAAAATTTTTTGATATTATCGATAAAAATAATGAAAAAAATGTTTTATGCTGGTATTTTAGTTTAAATCCATAATTTAAGGATTATTGGTAAAAATAAATTTTTAGATTTCTTAGATTTTTTTCCCAAGTTTTTTTGTATCAAAATTTTATACAATTATGTAGAAACCTTGTAAGTTATAGTGTGGAATATTGGTAAATTTTCGAGAAAAATTAAAAACTGATTTAAAATTTTTCTCAAAGAAAAATTTTCCAATTTTTTAAATTGATTTTTTTTTAATTCTGAGTAAAGAAATTAAAAAAACTTCCGAAATTTTAATTTTAAATATATTTTAAATTTTGTTGTTGTTGTTTTAAACACGATTATTTTTTAATTTTAATTTTCTTAAAAAAAATATATCATTTTTAAATAACATCATCACATATTTTTTTTTAAATTTTTTACAAAAATACACCGGACGATAAAAGTAAAATTTTAATTTAACTTTTTTTCTTAAAGAAAATTTTTCATTTTTTTTTTCAAAATTATTATTTATTTTTAATTACGAGAAAGTCAAAAAAGGAGTCCGAATAAAGTTATATGTGTTCTCTTATGTGGTGAAGGAAAATCCATGCAATGATTTTTGGAATAATTCAAAAAATTCGGAGATATTCAATTTTAAAATATACCATATAGTGGTATAGGGTATAATGACTTTGTGCTGATATTTGTAACTACCAAAAATGTGAATATATTTTGCTGAAATTTATTATATAAGTTTCTATCAGCCATAGGATGAACGGTATTGAAATTTGTGAAAATCGGTTCATTTTCAGACCTAGTCCCCATACAAATGACCCCCTATAAGATTGACTTAGATTGCCATAACATCCCAATTATCATATAGAATCCAGTAAAATTATGTTTGTGTATGTTTATTACATCCATTTATCAGTAGTCTAAAAAGAAACCTCATAAGACAATTCTTATTTATAGCCTATATATGGGGCTAGTTCCCCATCTTCACCTAAATCTATCAAAAAACAAAAATATTGCACTGATTTTCCTCAAACTTGGTTTGTAAATATATGTTTTCGCAAAAAATAAGTGACTGTATCAAATATGGTCCATATGGTCAAAGATCGGTCCATTTTTCGACCTAGTCCCCATATTAATATAGCATCGGATATGAACTATTTCATATCTGATGGCAAAAAAAATTTAGAGATACAGTCTCTAAACGCATGGTATAGGGTATGGTATAGTCGGTATAGACCGAATATAATTTTCTAACTTGTTTTTATCATAGCTTGGATTCGTTTTAAAAAAATTGGAACAAAACTTGGGAAATTTTAAAAATATCGGGACACTATGTTATTTTGATTTACTTAACATGAAATATGCTTTCAGTTAAAAATAATTTTAAATAATCAAAAAAATGAAATTAAATCAATTTTTTATATAAGATCATTAAATTAATTTAAATATTTTTTTAAAATAAAATTTTTCAATATTTTTATTATGAGAAAGTCAAAAAAACCGTTCCGAATTAAAGCTAGCCAAGTTATGTGTGTTTTCCCAAGCGTTGAAAGAAATCCGTGAAATGGTTTTTGGAAGAATCCAAAAAATTTAATTTTTAAAAATTATGTTTTTTTTTTATTTTTGTTAAATAGTTAAATAGTTAAATGTGCCGATATACTTTTATTTACTCCAAATTATAATATGTGCTTTAAGAAAATAAATTTAAAATAAAATTTTTGCATTTCAAATTTTAACCCATCAATGATTATCGGTACAATTTTTTATTGATTTACTTTAAATTAAATGTGCTTTGAGAAAAATATTATTGAAATATAATATTTTTACTAAAATTAAAAAAAAAAAATAGAAAATTTTTTGTACCATGAAAGTGAGAGAGTAAATTTTCCAGAAAAAGAAAACATTCTCAAAGGTGTTGGACGAAAATCCGTCAAATGATTTTTGCAATAATTCATAAAATTCCAAAATTTTCAACTTTAAAAATTTTGATTTTATTATTTTTTTATAAAAATAAAAAATCTTATTTTCGATCTTTATCAATTTAATGCTTGAGTTTGAAATTTTTCAGGCTCTAGATCAAATGTTTTTACTTTAAATGAAGCATTTATTTCAAAAATTGATCTATATTCTGCATGACAGGTTATACAGCTGTTTCGGGAAGAGTCATCAACCCTCATCAGTGACCAAAAGCAGTAGATAGTATGTTTGGTTTAAATTCATATATATTTGCTGAAAACAACCAAATGTTATACTATTTAAGCCTCTTCCAATATAACAAACTAAAAATAGAACAACTTTGAAACAAAAATGATTGTATACGAGTACACATTGCATACTACAATATACATGTTTGTTTTTGTCTTGAAAAATTTTGGTAAATTGTTTTAAAATCATAATTTGAGGTTTTATAAAAAAAAATGGGGACACTATTTCTTTTATTTTATTTACCCAAATTAAAATAAAAATAAAAAATTCTTAATTGAAAAAAACACACGTAAGAAAATTAGAATCGGTCTAGACCGACTATACGATACCAAATACCATGTGCTTAGAGACTCCATCTCTTAGGTCCAACTAATTAAATATAGAAAATAAGCCAAACCAAATTTGAGTGGCAATGTTACTAATTTTTTTGCTTTCGGATATGAAAAAGTTACTATCGGATTCTATATTTATATGGGGACTAGGTCGAAAAATGGACCAAACCTGACCATATTTGGTAAGGTCACTTATTTTTTACAAAAACAGATACAAACTAAATTTGAGGAAAATCTGTGAAATATTTTTGTTTTTTGATAGATTTAAGTGAAGATCGGATATCAGCTTTTTATGGGGGTTATGACTAAGAATTGTCCTATATGGTTTTTTTTGGACTACTGATGAATGGATGTAATAAACATACGCCAACCCAATTTGACCAAGATCTATACGATAATTTGGATATTATGGCAATTTAAGTATGGGGACTAGGTCTGAACATGAACCGATTTTCACCAATTTCAATAGCCGATAGAAGCTTATGCACTAAATTTTATCAAAATATATTCATATTTGCAACCTGTAGTTTATTACAAGGCTTACATGGACAAACATCGCTAAAATGCGCCACGCACCAAAATTCCAAACTTGATAAAAAAAAAATTGATAAAAAAAATCAAAAAGGAAAACATTTCAACTATCCATTTATTTTATGTGTAAACATCTATACGCGCAGGCGGTAAAAATCTATCAGAATTCAATCACAAAAACAACGCAGGACAAAATGCGACTTATGATTGTATTGGTGAGAAAATTATGATATATAATAAGCTTTTTGTCGCTGTTTTCTGCATTATATATCTTCACTTTTTATAAGCATTTATAATTAATTTCATTAATCATTTAAAAGTATTCTTAACGTTATAATTTATTCCGTATAAATAACACAATTATCACTGCATTTAATATTAATCCTAATCAAACATAAATGAAAATAAAAAATAAACGAATGACAGAAAAAAGGAAGTATCTGGAGATAAAATGAAGACACGATTTCATTAGTAAGTGTGTGGAGATAAAATGAGGGAGCGAATAGCGTTATAAAAATGTGTTGTTCTAAAACAGGGACCTAATTTCGGTATTCCATATAGAATGTTATTTTATTAAACATTTCTTTTTATAAACATTTATAATTAATTTTCTCAATCATTAAAAATTATTCATACCATTATAATTTATTCCATATATATTAAATAATTATCGCTGCATTTAATATTATTTTTAATAAATAAATGATATAATAAACACATGTAACCGGTACTAGCGTTTAAAAGCAAAATCACGAGATTTTAAACCAATTTCACACTTTATAAATATCTGCATATTTTTGATGTGTAAACATCTATGCGCTCAGGGGGGTAAAATCTATTTCACAATACAATCACAAAAACAGAGTAAGACAAAAACGATGTGAGGTACGATTGTATTGTTGAAAAGATTAGGAAAAGTTTGGGAATAGATGATTTCATTAGGAAGAGTTTGGAGATAAAATGAGGGAGCGAATAGCGTAATTAAAACGTTTCGAAAAATGAAAAATGGAAAATAAAAAATTAAAAATAAAAAATGAAAAATAAAAAATGAAATATGAAAAATGAAAAATAAAAAATGCAAAATGAAAAATAAAAAATTAAAAATTAAAAATGGAAAACGAAAAATAAAAAATGTAAAATAAAAAATGAAAAAAAAAAATTAGAAATAAAAAATTAAAAATAAATATGGAAAATAATACATGAAAAATTTAAAATGAAAAATAAAAAACGTAAAATGTAAAATAAAAAATGAAAAATGGAAAGTAAAAAATGAAAAATAAAAAAAAATTAAAAATAAAAAATTAAATATGAAAAATAAAAAATTCAAAATTAAAAATGTAAAATAAAAAATGGAAAATAAAAAATTAAAAATGAAAAATTAAAAGTGAAAAAAGTAAAATAAAAAATAAAAAATGAAAAATAATGAATGAAAAATGTAAAACAAAAAATAAAAAATGAGAAATTAAAAATGAAAAATAAAAATGAAAATAATAAATGAAAAATTTAAAATGAAAAATAAAAAATTAAAAATGAAAAATGTAAAATGAAAAATGGAAAATAAAAAATGAAAAATAAAAAATAAAAAATTAAAAATGAAGAATGGAAAATAATAAATGAAAAATTTAAAATGAAAAATTAAAACTGAAAAATAAAATATGAAAAATTAAAAATTAAAAATAAAAATGAAAAGTTAAAAATTAAAAACGAAAAATATAAAATGAAAAACGAAAAATGAAAAATAAAAAGTGAAAAATGAATAATAAAAAATGAAAAATGAATTTTTATATTATTACCACAACGACCACAAAAACAAATTACAAAATTTAGAATAACAATATAGAAAAACATCATATTGTTTTACCTTTTCAGTGATTTCTCGGGACCTATGAAACCTATTGTCAAGATTTAAAAAACTGAAACCTTCTCATGATCTTAGTGAATCATTCTCACTAAAAACGAGCGCACTAGCTGTTCTATTGAGGGCGTCATCATGACAAGAACAACATAGGCAAATCATATTTTTCAAAACCTTTTTTTACTTCTTCAGTCAGTTCTCGGGACCTGTTGAACCGATTTGGACGATTTTAAATAGCAAACTTCTCAGGATCTTAGTAAATATTTTTTAATGCAAACGAGCGACCTAGCTTACCGATTAAAGTTGTGACCGTGATTTTCACAGACGGGCAGACTGACAGTCGGACATTGCTATATCAAATCCGCTTGTTATAAGGATATATATTATTTATGGGGCCAGATTTTTTTCTAATTATTACAAAAAGAATGACAAACTTATATATACCCTCTGCACACTAGAGTGGAGGGTATAAAAATGAAAAATAAAAAATGAAAAATGAAAAATGAAAAATGAAAAATGAATAATGAAAAATTAAAAACAAAAAATGAAAAATTAAAAATGAAAATGAAAAATTAAAAATTAAAAATAAAAAATTAAAATAAAAAATGAAAAATAAAAGATTAGTTGCAGTTGTTTGCTATAAGTGTTTGAATTTAAAAAAGTGCCATAAAAAATCTTTAATTACTAGATATTTACACATCTCCCCTATGATCGGACTCACACGATTTTTTTTTCCTTTAGAAAAATTAAAAATTTTTTTTATTTTACAAAAAAATCCGTAATTTTTTTGCAAAAAAAGTTTTTTTTTTAATTTTTTCCTACTCGTCCTGTATTTTGTGGTTATACTCTCTATATGAAGAACATCATTGAAGCATTAACTGGATTTGTTGTAAGATTTTACAATTTCAATTAAAAAATAATTGAATCTCTTTAAAAATCTCAAAAAAAAAAAGCTAATGGAAGGTTCCTCAACTATTTTTTTCAATGGTGTGTGGTAGAGAAGAAGAAAGCAAATATTTCTAAAATTTATAACTACACTTTATGTTAATCGGACCGGTTTCTAGCATTTCAGCCTTCATCATCGATTTATTGAACTTTGTGATAATTGTTATGTTTTAATTGAAGAGATTGTTTTTATATGAAATTTTTCTACTTTAACACACTCACCTAAAGTCAGGCCTATGAGCAGTGTGGTTAAGAATCAGTTTTCATACCGTACTGCTTTTACTTCTTGTTAATCTGAGAAGATACAACTCTGTTCAAACAAAAAATCGGTATTTTTGAATTTTTTTAATATTTATGCATTTATACTTCAAAATTCCACTATTCCCAGTTTTTTTTTTTTTTTTTTTTTTTTTCAGTAAAATACCTTTTTTGAAAAGCTTTAACCTAAGGTCAGTTATTGCAGTTTTGGAATTGATCATAAAATATGTCTAGGTTTAATTTAAGCAGTTTAACTTTAAATTTTTTGAAGCACTCTAATGTAGTATAAATGATGTATAAATACAAAATTAAAATCTTAATGACGAGATATTTTTTTGATCTACATACATGAAGTGAGGCTAAAAAAAAGTAGTAATTAATGGTATTAATTAGAAATGGAACGTAAATGATAAACGTCCAGCCACTGAATAATTAATTAATCACACTCATTTAACATACTCATAATAAAAACATCGTCATTTAACTACCATTTTACTTTGACTTTTAATTCATTTTAGTGCTGATCAACAATGAATAGCGTGAATAGTATTGAAAACCATAAATGATTTGTTTAAAGTTAAATGAAACAAAAAAACATCTCTATTACTTATAAATATAATAGGTAACATTATTACGGAGTAGCTACTGGTATTGAACGAAAGTTTTGTTTTTAATTAATTTTAAATTACATTTTGTTTACGTTTGTTTATTCTATTTCTAATTTTAATAAAACAAAAACTAAAAAAAGAGTATTTAAACAAATTTATATACATAATTTTGTTTAACCTTGGAAATGTCAATGTTCATAAGATGTTCTGTTTTGAATTTTAGTTAAAATTTAAATAAAATAATTTAAACAATTATGAAAACATCATTAAAACGTATTAAAGTTAATAAAAACGATTTAATTACATTTTATTATACGCGCTACTACTTACGTACTTACTATGAGTTCCGAGTTCAATCTTTTTTTAGTTAAGTACCCACAATTCATAGAGACACTAGTAGTACTTGTATTTAGTAGCCATGTGTGTATCTGTGTCT
Source organism: Cordilura impudica (assembly GCA_963682025.1). Classification (NCBI taxonomy): domain Eukaryota; kingdom Metazoa; phylum Arthropoda; class Insecta; order Diptera; family Scathophagidae; genus Cordilura; species Cordilura impudica. The sequence continues at coordinate 2,619,673 of OY821517.1, read as the reverse complement.
ATGTACATAAAGTTTATTATTGTTTGTTTAAACCAAAACAAATGGAAAATAAATTCAGCGTGTCGTTGTAGGTTCAAAAACTATAGTACGACATGCATTTACATACACTCACTCGATTCATTCATTCGAGAAAAGGTCAATGATAGTAAAATTGTTAAATCATTTACCACCGCCCATTTTTGTAGAGCCATAAATTGGACTTAATAAAATTAAAAGTTTTAAATTATTATTGCTTTCGAAGCTTAAATAAAAGTTTATCACATTTAGTCGCTCCAATCATAGAAGAAGAAAAAACATATAAACGCTTAACATTGAACTTGATTAAGTTTTTGGTTTTATTAAAACTCTACTTCCTTAAGTCGAAATCCAAAATTACAGAAAAAAAAATAAGAATTGTAAAATAAAGACGAGATCGAGGTAATAATACAAATAATACAATAAATATGAAATTGTTTTTGCAGTGATAAATTCCATTTTTACAACTAATTATGTTCAGTAACGTGAGAACGAAAAAACACACTTTTCTCCTCTTAACTATTTTCGAAAGCTTTATTTTTCAGTTTTTATGTTTCTTTGTTGCTCGTTTGATTAAAATAAGTTGTGAAATAGAAGTACGTGCTAAAGTTATTAAATATTTGCAACATAATCAACTTTGTCCTACAAAAAGTTGGCCAAAATTTACACCTCAATCAGTAAAATGATAAACGTAAAAAAATAAATTTTTATATCCTATACCACTATCCTATATCCTATATCCTTTACAACTATAATTAGTTTGTGGTGATGTTTGCAACTACCAAAAATATTTGGTATATAAGCTTTTATCTGCCATAGGACGAACGCTATTGAAATTGGAGAAAATCGTTGCATGCTCAGATCTAGTCTCTAAAAATTACCCTTATGAGATCGACTTAAATTGGCATTAGAGTCAATTATTATATAGATCTCAAGTTGTGTGTGTTTATTATACCCATTAAATAGTGGACCAAAAAAAATCCATGCACAACATTTCTTATTCACAGATACCATACAAAGCTGCTTCCCGATCTCCACTTAAATCAATAAAAATACAAAAATATTTCATAGATGTTCCTTAAATTTCGATTATACTCGTATATGTTTTTGCAAAAAATAAGTGCCAAACATGGTGAGTTTCGTTCCATTTTTCGACTTAGTCCCCATATAAATATATCATTCGATATGAACTTTTTCATATCTGCAGGCAAAAAAATTAATAACAATGTCAATCAAATTTGTTTAATGCTAACTTTCTATATCCAATTAGTTGGGCGTAAGGCCCTTTCTCTAAACACATGGTATAGGGGTATCGTATAGTCGGTCTAGAAGGACTTGGTTATTTTTATATTTGCAAAAATAGAAAATATTAAATGAAAAATTAAAAATTTTATTGAATCAATTTCTTTTTTTCATTGATCATAACCGAAACACCATTTCATTTAGGCACGAAAATGACCCATATATTTGTAAAATATAAAATTTCCAATAGGTGAAAGAGAAAAACGAAAAAAAATTAATAAACGAAATTTTTTTAAGGCGTGCATTTTCGGTAAAATTACTTGAAGCTAAGCATTCTTTTAATTGATACTAGCAGATTCCAGCCCTCGATATTCGAGTGCAAATTCTAGGAAATTTTATTTTTCCATTAAATAAAGACCCTAAAGATATGCTAATCAATTACAGCCAATTCACAAATCAACACAAAAAAACAAACTCATTTTTATTACAAACACATTAACAAATTTAATAAACACACACATAGCATTGTATAATTTTATGTATGTGTTAGTAGCAACTTTAAATGCAATTTACTCAAAATAAAGCCAATAATTAAAAAATCTGTAAATCTGCAAAATGGCTAAAAAGAAATACATTTCAAATAATATACGTTTAGTCAAAATCGGGATAAATCGTTAGAACAAAACATCGGTCACAAGAAATCGCCTAGCCTATTAATATTATAGATTAATTATATTGCAAATTTTGTTATTTAAAATTTTAAATAGATGGCGCAACAAAAAAAATTAAGTTAAAACAGATGGTAAAATAATGTAGACGTAGAAAAAAAGTCATTGTTTTTTTTTAGAAAATTAAAAATAGGAAGTTGCTGTGAAGTTGCAATTATTCCTAATTTAATTTTTTATTTAGTATAAATCCTCTTTTGGAACGGAAAAATATTTAAGTGTTATGAAATGTACAAGATTCTTTTTATATAATTCTATTGAGACATTTAGTTCAAGTTTTTTCGCCATCATTTCTTGACTATCTCACATTGGTTTATATTGTTTCCTATATACTAAAATTATTCTATATTAATATATAATATTAATAGGTAAGGCGATTTCTTGTGACCGATGATTTGTTCTACAGTTTTATCTCGATTTGGACCAAACGCATCTTCTTTGAAAAGTATTTCCTTTTAGCTGCCCACCAGATTTACAGATTTATAAATTTGCTACTAACACATATATAAAATTATACAATGTTATTTGTGTGTTCATTAAATTTGTTAATTTGCTTGCAAAAACAATGAGTTTGTTTTCTTCATTCACAATAATCATTGAATTGAATTGAAAAATTATTTTGGACATAAAAAAGCGTTGAATTGTGAATTGACTAAAATTCATTAGCATATTTTTAGGGCAATAATTTATTAAATGAAAAAATTAAACTTTTTAGAATTTGAACTCGAATTCCGAGGGTATCTGCTATTTATTATAAAATGTTTACTTCACATAAAAGTTTACCTGAAAAAAAAATTGTGTGATCGGTACATACAAGTACGTACCCCATATGTATATTTTGCCTTTCTTTAATGATTGTTGCAGCGATAAAATCGCATAGCAAATCGTTTTGTTAATTTTTTACAATTTCTTGATGACACAAAATATTGAAACAAAATAACCCTTCTAATAACATATGGCACCTGTACCTCTAAAGTGAGTCAACTCAAAATTTTTCAATTTTCACTTTTTGCAAGAAAACGATACACAGAGGTCATATCTATCCACTATAAAAATCTTACATCCGTTTTTGTAGTCTTCGCAAAAAAATAAAGTTGTAACCCTCTTTCTTTAAAATCCACTAAAAAGACATATTTTGAGTTACACCCAAAAAACTTGTTATTTTTGATGATCACTGAAAAAATCGCAAAAACAACTACTGTTGTATACTTATTATTCGCAATTCTTTACAATGAAATAACTGTTTTTAAATTTTATAGTAAATATTAAAAAAACCGTTTTTTGCCTTTACTGAAAATTTGTAAATTTTGAGTTTACTCACTTTTGAGGTACAGGTGCGATATGTAGTAATCATATTATCATTTAAATTGGGTATCACTGTATTTCTAAAATTTTTTTTATTATACCCTCCACACCACTACGCACAGGGTATTGTATATATTCTTCACTCAACTCGAGTCGATATAACGATGTCCGTCTGTACATCCATCCGTCTGTCCGTCTATCTGTTCAAATCACGTTCATTCACAAAATAAACCATTTACTTCGGTAAATTTGTTTGTCATTATTTAAAATGGGGTAAATCGGTCATCATTCTGCAAAGATGTGGCCTAAAATATGAAAAATACCAAAAATTCTGTGTGTCAGTATCAATATACATTATCAAATATTTAGTTTACATTTGTTATAAATAATTCAATAAGTCCACATATTAAAACATATAAACGTAAAACCCAGGTGGAGGGTATCAAACATCTGGTAATAAATAAAATGCAGAAAACAGCGACAAAAAGGTTATTACATATCATAATTTTTTCACCAAACAATCATGTCACACCGATTTGTCTTAATGCTCACATGTTACGCGTAAGATCTTACGCTCACATATTACGCTGTTTTTGTGAATGTATTGTGAATTAGAAATTTACCCCCCGTATAGATGTTTACACATCAAAAAATGTATGAATATAAACTACACTATTTTTTTCTTCTTGGTTTTAATCCTTGAACTATAACACAAGGGAACAATGGTTCTGTTGATTAAGAACTGAATATTGTTTTTAAGGTTATTTGGGACGCTGAATCCAAATCTGCCCTTGGTTTTTTTCTATCAGCTCGACTTTTCGAGATATACCGTTATGTTCAAAATTAAGGCACTTCCGCTACATATATTGGAATAACTTGAAAACGGTTCACCATATTAAATTTAAAAAAAAATCCGAAACTCGCAAACAATATTCTCTTAAAGCCGTGCTTACTTTGTTTTTAAATTTTCCAAGTAGTTTTAGAGATATCGTTCAAGTTTTGAAAAAAAATTAAAATTTTTTAAAAAAAAACATTTTTTTTGTTTTTTAAAATTCCTAAAAAATAAAAATGGGACAAAAATCACAGTTTTGGTCTACAAACAGTTAGTTAAATATATTTCGAATAAAATGAGCTTTATTTCATTGCAATCGGTGCACAACTTTTGATTTTGTTCACGATTTACTGAATTGATATAAATCGCGATTTCCATACAAAAATAACATTTTCTAATGTGTAAGTGTTTGTATGTAATAAGTTAGTTTTTTATGATTTTAAGAATTAAAAAAATTAAGTAATAAAAAAAGATTATTTCATTTTTATGGTTGCGGTAGCAAACTCATAACGCCTATAAATTTTATTGTCCCTTTATGACACCTAGTCAGTTCACAGTCAATTAAAGAGAAAAAAGAAAAGTCCACTTGTTTTTATTGATGTGTGGTTTACCGTTGGTAACGGATGATTTTTTAAAGGAATTCCCCTGAACACATGTGTTCATTCATAAGTGACTGTCAATAAAATTGTGGATATAATTTTTTTTGGTACTTCAGTAAAAAACTACTAAGTATTTTTATGGGTTCATTCAACCAATTTTTCTCATTCAACAAGTGTTTACGAAAGCGAAAAGTATAACGACAAAAAATATAAATCATTTTACATTGAACATTTAATCAGTCAACACAAAAAAGTTCAATTTTGTTCCCGTGTGTTATTTATTGAAAATTGTGTTACTTTGATATATACTTCAAAATTGTGCAATGGCTACGTCAAGAAACACCTGTAAAATCAATCCCAACTATTTTTGTAACATACGTGGCGAATACACGTTTATAAAAAATAGAAAAAGTGTGTCAGATTTTATTAAAAAAATTTATTTTGACTACTTGATTTACCATGGAAACCCGTGACTGGAAACGAGTACTGGATTCCTAATACTGTATGTAAAAACTGTGTAGAGTATTTAAGGTTATGGGCAAACAAGCAACGGACCCACTTCAAGTATAAAACACCAATGATCTGGCGGGAACCTTCGAATCATTATGATGATTGTTATTTTTGCGCTGTCAACATAACAGGCATTAATAAAACAAACCGGTCTAAATGGATTTATCCTAACGTGTTGTCTATTACCCAACCAGTCCTGTACTCTAGTGAGGATTCAGAACCACAACCATCTACATCTACACACAATTTCCACAACTTACGACAAAATGTTCCTTCACCAATTTCTGAATTTGGATCAGATGACTTGCATTTAGATATTTCTTCTGAACGCGAGCAATTTAATCAGGAGGAGCTTAGTGATTTAGTGAGAGACCTTGGACTTTCTAAAAAAGCATCTGAAATTCTTGCTTCTCGATTAAAGCAAAAAAATCTGTTAACCCAAGGAACCACAATTTCATACTACCGTAATAGAGAAAAAAACTTACTTCCATTCTTTTTCGAAGACGATGAATTTGTTTATTGTTCAGATGTTCCTGGTTTAGTAACAGCGATGGGATTAGAGGAGTATGATCCAAATGACTGGCGACTATTTATAGATTCTTCTAAACGCAGCCTAAAATGTGTACTTCTGCATAACGGTAATAAATTGGGTTCGTTGCCCATTGCACATTCAACTAAAGCTAAAGAAGAATATTCTACAATTGCCTCAGTTATAAATAAAATAAAGTACAACGAACACCGCTGGCTAATGGTGAATTTTCTTCTAGGCCAACAAGGTGGCTACACAAAATATCCGTGTTTCATTTGTTTATGGGATAGCAGAGCCAGATCTGAACACTGGAGTAAGAAAGACTGGCCTTCGAGGGAAGCTATGGTTCCAGGAAACCACAATATAGTTAATCAACCACTTGTGCCCAGGGATCGCATAATACTGCCACCTCTCCATATCAAGCTAGGACTTATGAAACAATTTGTCAAAGCTCTCAACAAGGACGGTGATTGTTTTAGATATATCAGTAAAAAGTTCAACAATTTGAGTTCGGAGAAACTGAAAGCTGGCATTTTTGATGGCCCTCAAATCAAAAAATTAATCAATGATGAAAATTTTAGTACTTCCATGACAGATATTGAAAGAAATGCTTGGAATGAATTTGTTTGGATAGTGCGCAATTTCCTGGGAAACAAAAAGGGTGAGCACTATTCGGACCACGTGGATAACATGTTGTCACAATTCAAGCAGCTTGGTTGTAATATGAGCATTAAGGTGCACTACCTACACAGTCATTTGGATTGTTTCCCTGAAAATCTTGGAGACTTCAGTGAAGAACAAGGTGAACGTTTCCATCAAGATATCCGCACTATAGAGGAGCGGTACCAGGGTCACTGGGATAAGCATATGATGGCGGACTATTGCTGGAGCATTAAAACAAATCCCTCTAAACAAGGTTATTTAAGAAAATCTTATAAAAGAAAATTTTTCGATGAGTTGTAATTACATTGTAATATTTGTGTATTAAAATTTTTTATTTTTCTTTAAAATTCTCTTTTTGTGTTAAATTAAAAAGTATAGCTGACCATAAAAATGAAATAATCTTTTTTTATTACTTAATTTTTTTAATTCTTAAAATCATAAAAAACTAACTTATTACATACAAACACTTACACATTAGAAAATGTTATTTTTGTATGGAAATCGCGATTTATATCAATTCAGTAAATCGTAACAAAATCAAAAGTTGTGCACCGATTGCAATGAAATAAAGCTCATTTTATTCGAAATATATTTAACTAACTGTTTGTAGACCAAAACTGTGATTTTTGTCCCATTTTTATTTTTTAGGAATTTTTAAAGAACAAAAAAAATGTTTTTTTTTTAAAAATTTTAATTTTTTTTTCAAAACTTGAACGATATCTCTAAAACTACTTGGAAAATTTAAAAACAAAGTAAGCACGGCTTTAAGAGAATATTGTTTGCGAGTTTCGGATTTTTTTTTTAATTTAATATGGTGAACCGTTTTCAAGTTATTCCAATATATGTAGCGGAAGTGCCTTAATTTTGAACATAACGGTATATCTCGAAAAGTCGAGCTGATAGAAAAAAACCAAGTGCAGATTTGAAATCAGCGACCTCAAATTAGTAAAAATTTGCTATAAATTTCAAATCAACACAAAAAAAGTTCAATTTTGTTCCCTTGTGTAATTTATCAATTCTTTGATTACATTTTTTTGATAAATTTTATAATTATTTTACACAAGGTCCTTTGAATTTCCATAATTTTGAGCTCCTTTTTTATTATTCCCTTTATGTTAACTCGTAGTTTCTGTTTGTCTGCCGAAAAAACTTTGGATCGATTTTTAACCCTTTTCCAGTGATCCAGTCGAGCTGAAACTTTGCAGGCAGAGTCGTAGCGACGATAAAAATTATCTAACAAATATGAGTGGGATAATATCAGTGGGCATGGCATGGCATGGAGTAATCCTAGGGAGTTTATCTGAGTTCTTCAGTTATTAAATGAGTAGTCGCCCAAAAAATGGGCGGGATCGGACGTGGTACCGAAAACCTTTTTCCGTGATCCAATCGAGCTAAAACTTTGCAGACAGTGATAAAACTTTGTGGCAGTGATAAAAATGATCTAACAAATTTTCGAAAAAAAATCCAAAATTTTCTTAAATTTAAAAAACTGAAATTTTGCAAAAAAAAAAAAAAAATTGAGTTAGTTTACAAAGAAAGGGAGTATAATCAATACTTGGTTTTAATGGATTAAGTTACAAAGATTTTGTGTACATTAAACGCTTTTATATATTTTTCTCTTTAAGTTTGGCCAAAAAGTTTAAATCGATCTTAGTTGGGGACATTTGAGGAATTGATTTATTTTGACACAAATTCGTTATTTTTTGTCTTTTTGTACTCTATAGCGTTTGAGTTTGTGCTGATGTTTTTAATTACAAAAATGTTTAACATAGACCCACCGTTTATTACACCGACTCAGCATCATTTTCTAAGTCGATTTAGCGATGATATCGGTCCGTCCGTCTGTCTGCCCGTTCGACTTTCTGTTTGTCTAAATGTCAAACTACAATTTGGTACAAAAGTTTTTATCGGTCATAGGACGAACTCTACTGAAATTGGTGAAAATCGGAGCATGTTCAGACCTAGCCCCCATACAAATAACGCCTATCAGACTGATTAAAATTGTATATATATATATATATATATATAATAGCTATCCCAGCCCTCGAAATTCGAGTGCAAATTCTAGGAAATTTTATTTTTTCATTTAAAAATTACACTAATCAATTTTAGCCAATTCTAAATTCAACACTTTTTATTGTCGTTATTGTCGTTAGTGGTTCATGTCCAAAATTATTTTTCAATTCAACACAGGGCTTTTTGCAAACACATAAACAACTTTAATAAACACACACACACAGCACCGTATAAATTTATGTATGCGTTGGTAGCAACATTAAATGCATTTTACTCAAAGAAAAAAAAACTGTAAAAATGTAAAAAATTTGTAAATCTGGTGGACAGCTAAAAAGAAATACCTTTCAAATGAGGGTTGTTTGGTCAAAATACGATTAAAACTGACAAACTTACATCGGTCACAAGAAATATATATAATATTTACTGTACATATAATATACAACAATTAGTAGTCTAAAAATAAGCCCCGCGAACCAGCAATCAATCAAAAAATTAAAATAGTGTAAAAATTTTTTTTTAGTTTAGTTTATACTAGCAGATTCCAGCCCTCGAAATTCGAGCGCAAATTCTAGCAAATTTTATTTTTTATTAACTAAAGTCCCTAAAAGTATGCTAATCAAATCAACACAAAAAACAAACTCATTTTTATTACAAACACATTAACAAATTTAATAAACACACACATAGCATTGTATAATTTTATGTATGTGTTAGTAGCAACTTTAAATGCAATTTACTCAAAATAAAGGAAACAATTTAGAAATCTGTAAATCTGAAAAACGGCTAAAAAGAAATACCTTTCAAATAATATACGTTTGGTCAAAATCGGGATGAAACGGTAGAACAAAACATTAGTCACAAGAAATCGCCTAGCCTATTAATTCCTTTATTTAGCATTAGCTGGAATCTGGTAGTATAATATTAAATGGGAACATCTTGTTAATGTGACTTCCGATGGATCCCCAAACTTAAAGGGTTCAAATATAGGTCTGCTGAAAAGAATTCAAGACAAGGTTCACACGATTGATAAACAGCTTATTACGATTCACTGTATTACACTTCAACACGCATTGTCTAAAAATGTATTGAAAATATAAGACGTAACTAAGCTTATGATTAACCTGGTAAACTTTCTTCGATCAAGATACAGACAGTTTATATCTTTGCTTGAAGAGCTCGACGCTAAATACTCAGATGTATTATACCACAACCATGTTCGATGGTTAAGCTTAGGTAAAGTTCTGCGATGGGTGGGATTTTAAATAAGGAATTATAACCTTTTTAATATTACACGAAAAAGAAGACTTTCCTGATTCATCATGGCTTCCCGATTTTGCCTTTTCAGTCGATCTATTGTATCATTTTAATGAATTAAATAAAGTTTAACAAGGCAAAAATATTTATGCTCATACTATGGTACAAAGCTTAAATTTTTTAAAGATAAAAGTAAGACTTTTTTAACAGTATGTATTGGACAACATTTTAATCATTTCCCAATAGTTAAAAAACTTCAATGAAAATGCACGTGCTTTAACAAATGAATTTAATCGAAAAATTGACTGTTTTCGTACAATTGAAAATGATTTGTCAATTATTCGCAATCCATTTGCTACTAATGTCGAGAGTGCTTCAATCGATATTCAGCCGGAATTAATTGATTTACATTGTGATACGTCTGATATCGTCTTCTAAATAAGCAAAAACACTTTAATATTCGAAATCTGGGGAAAAAAATTTTTTGGTTATATTTGGATCAACATACATTTGCGAACAAACGTTCTCTATAATGAACCAAAATGAAAGTCCATCGCGATCTTGTATAAGTGATGAATATTTATATGCAATACTAAGAACTTCAAAAAGTAATTTTTATCCAGAATTTCAAAAAGTAATTTTTTCCAGATCTTCAAATTAAATTTGACTATTTATTACTCAAAATTTAGATTCACTTTATTTTTTTTTTTTTTTTTGGCCCCCGAGTAATTTTCAAATTATATAATGGCCCGTCAGTCGAAAAGTTTGGCCATGGTTGATGTATAAGTACCTTAAATTTTCAATAAAGACTGCCGAAATATGTACACGCGTATAAAATTTCACACACAAAATTTGCAAAAATGTTTCTAAATGTGACGAAAACAACAAGTATACATAACTTGCTAATTCCCCTGTTTATTTATATTTTGTTCAAGTAAACTAAAAACAATTCGGGAATTCCCCAGTGCATAGGACTTAAAAAAATGTTCGCAAATTCGAAATTAATGTTTTATATAATGTTTTATATAACAGCATAATTAGATATGTTTTTAGACTAAGAAGGTCTGCTGGAACTTCTGCCTTCACGAATAAGCTTTAAGGCGTGTGATATGAAAATCTCCGGTTCGCCAGATGAAACCGAGGAAAAAACTTAATTCTACCTCGTTATCGTTATTTGGTATCTGAATGGCATTTCTACGTCAGCGCTATACGACTTTGGATTATGCTTCCATAATCAAAGTTTAAAAAATTAATTTTTGAATGTTTTGCATAAAAATTTTATTAATTAATAAAATTAACTAATTTTATTTTTTTTTTTCTTTGCAATCTTGTATTGTTTTCTTGTTATTCTTTAACATTTTTTTGTAAATATTTTCTGTATTTTTGTAATTAAATATGTATGTATTTTGTAAAGTCAAATTATAACTAACAATTGTCAAGCCTTAGCATAATTATTCCTGTACTGTAATTAGAAGATTAAATAAAGAAATAAATAAATAAATAAAATAAAATTAAAAACTCTTTTATTAATTTCAATAATTTCAGATCCTCGAGCAAAACGCTTCCTTCTCATGGACAACCCGCTATATACATTTGGTTTGGTCGGCATATACTTAGCATGGGTATTGGTGATAGGTCCACTATTTATGCGCGATCGTAAACCCTTCCAGTTAAGACGTACCCTTGTCGTTTATAATGCCTTCCAAGTGGCCATCAGTGCGTATATGTTTTATGAAGTAAGTAATAGAAATTGTTTTAAAGAAAAAAAGCTTTTTTTTTATAGAAAAAAAAATATTCTTTGTTTTTATTTTTCTTATTTCAGCATTTAGTAAGTTGGTTAAACTACAATCTCAAATGCCAGCCCGTGGATTATAGTGATGGACCAATGTCAAAAAGAGTAAGTTTATAGAAAGAAAGAAAGAAAAAAACGACAAAAAATCTCCAACTTCTGATTTGAAGCACTTAATTATAAACATTTTTTTTCTTAAACAGGCCTAACTTTCATTTTCTTTTTCATTGATTTAACTAATCTTTCTTGTTTTGTTAAATACTGTTTTGTTATGTATTCAAGGTCATGATCGTTATGCTACATATTTCGCTTACTTTCATTCATAAGCATTGACAGTTGTTGCAGATTGTCTTAAGACAAAATTTGCATCTCATTATTAACATAGCATTAGCGTACTCGTATATATGTACATGTGTGAGTGTAATAGTATTGGTTTGAAATAAAAGAAATTAATAAATATTGCAAAAAAAAGCCGGTTAGCAGCATTCAAATATTTTGTTATGCTTTGAACTCAACGTTATTTTTTAGTTTTATAAATTATTAAATTTTTATTATGAAAAATAAATAGACACTAGACAAATATTATGTTTCTTTTTTGTTATTATGAAATGTCTCCTAATGAAATGTTAAAGTTGATAAAAAAAAGGCACACACAAACACACATGGTTGTTCAGAGAAAAACCCAAACAAAAGGCTTAAGACATAAACTTGTTGTTAATGGTGATCTAAAATTACTTTTTTTAAATATATTATTTTATTTAAAATATATTATTTTGAAAAATATTCGCATCTTTTTAGTGAATTAAATTTCTGGTTTTTCAGATCATTTTGACTTCCGCAAATATTATTATTTTATTTTTTTTGAATTTCCTGTTTAAAAAAAAATAAAAATCAAAACAAGAAAGCTATTTATTGGCGGTCCAGGTCGACTTACGATACCCTGTAGCATGAGTTTCCAGAAAGGGTTTTAGTTTCAATCACATTGTGGTCATAAATAAACATAGACAACCCAATTGCGAATATTCTCAAGGAATATACTTTTCACGCGAAACAAATCTTTCAATAATAAATTCCGCGTGAACCAAAAAAAAAATTAATAAGTGACATCACGAAGCCAGTTGTTATGCATATTGACAATTAATTTTCTATTATTTTTTTGTGTGCATATGCAAATCAAACTATTGGAAAGAACAATTAAATAAAAAATGAATAGCATAGCTGTGATGCGAGCACTTGTTGAGGAAATTGGTGTTGTAGAATAACAATAACAAAATAGCCAAAGGATTGCTAGATGCGGGATGAATCTATGTGAACCGCTTTCAATGCTTGAATTGGCTTCCATTAAAGTTTACAAAAGTTGTAGTTTGGCTTTTTTGTGTGATTTTCGACCTATAACAATAAAATATTTACTTTTTATTAAAATTTCGTTTTATCAAAACACTACTTACATTTTTATGAAAACTCCCGTCTGATTTGCAAGTGAAAATTTTTTTAGGGAAAAAACCAAATTCAAATGCATTGAGAATAACTACTTTTTCCCATCGAATTTTTTTTTCCTTTACACGGCTGATAAAAATGAGATACAAACGAGAAGCGAAGAAATTTTTTTCATAACTAGCAGTAACCCAATGCGCTTCGCTACACCCATCGTAACGAAATAAAATAACTGGGAATATAGTTTCTAGAAAACCGTCATATTTATTTTTGGCGATTTTTGATTTAGCCGATTTTTGTTTTTTCGATTTTAGATTTTGTCGATTTTTGTTTTTCGCGATTTTCGGTTTTGGCAATTTTTGAAATTGGGGATTTTTCTTATTCGCGATTTTCAATTTGGCGATTTTTGTTGTTTGCGATTTTCGATTCTTGCGATTTTTGATTTTGGCGATTTTTGGTATTCTCGATTTTCGGTTTTGGCGATTTTTGATTTTGGTGATTCCACCCATATTTACCACTACTGCCATTTTCGTAGTCCTTCATAAATTTTTGTATAGGAGGTGCCACGCCCATTGGTCCGGCTCCGCGCATTTTTTGTCCGACTACTCACATCTACAACTCATGAACTCTGATTATCCGCATAAACTTTAGACTTTACGTATCCCCACAGGAAATAGTCTAACGGTGTAATATCACACGATCTTGGTGGCCAATCGACCGGCACAAAACGTGAAATTGTCTGCTCACCAGTGATTTATCTATTATAGTACTCCAGTTATATGACATAAATATTAACTTTTTATGGAGGTGCCGCGCCCACTGGTCCGATTCCGCCCATTTTTATCATGAACTCAAACACAGTTCCAAGTCTTACACTATTACAGTACTCCAGATATATGACATTTAATATTTACTTTGAATGGGGGTGCCACGCCCACTGATCTGATCCCGCCCACTTTTTTGCGAGTACTATCGTTGATAGCTTATGAAATCACACAAAGTCCCAGGCTTTTTCTATTATAGTACTCGAGTTATATTATAATATATATATATAGTTTGTATGGTCCCGCCCATTTTTTCGAGTACTAAAGTTGATAACTTATGAACTCACACTAAGTGCCAAGACATCATCTATTACAGTACTCTAGATATATGACATTTAATATTTACTTTGTATGGTGGGTACCGCGCCCATTGGCCCGATCCCGCCCATTTTTTTCGCAACTCTTCAAATTAGTTTAATACGTACATGTACTCTTGCTGTCGTAGTACTCCAGACATTATATGTTAAAATTATATGTTAAAAATTCACTTTATATGGGAGGTGCCACGTCCACTTGAAAAATCCAAAAAGAATATAGCCTATTTTTCCTGCCAGATAGGCAGTTACCTACTGTAAAAATTTCAAGAAAATCGTTCCAATGGTTAGTCTCCTATAAACCACAAACAAACGTAAACACGTACAAACGTACAAACAAACATACAAAACTCCATTTTTTTATATATAAGATAGGAGAAAAGGCAAAATTGAGAAATTTCATGCGGAATTTTTATTTCGGCTTGGGCTGAGAAAGTAAACATAAACCTAATCTGACTGCTATGAACTTGAACCAAAATATTATCGGAGGCCAATGTTTTTAGAAACAAATTTTACTGTTATTTTTTCATTATAATTTGTTTACTTTATTTTCTTTAAAAAAATATAAAAACACTAAATAATTCATGTTGCAAGACTGCATGCAATTAAATGCTGAATCCTTAAATGTAGCCATTTGGAAAAAACCTTTCTTTAACTAAAAAAAAAAATAAACGACTCTGAGGTACCATATTGATATTTTGCACAGTGGGGACCCTTAGGTAAACGCTATTATAGTTTGGTTGCTAATCTAGTGCAAGCAGTTGTTCAAATCTTACTACAAAGCGTGGTTTTGCATTATTCAAATAAGGTATGTTTAATGAGAATACCTGAATAAAATTATAAAATAAACTATAAAATAGTTCAAAAAACCACAATGTGACACTCTTCTTGGGATGTACACACCTTAAAAATTAAATAAAATCATTTGTTTTGCAATACCAGTCATATCTGCTTTTACGGAGCAGGCTTTTTTGTATTGCTATGTTGCGTAAATGCGGAAACAAGTTAGCTAAACCCTGCTACAATTAAAAAAAAATCTTGTGAGTCCGATCACTGGGGAGATGTGTAAACATCTAGTAATTCAAGATTTTTTTATTGCACTTTTTTAAACTCAAACAGAAAACGTCATCTATGTATCATTTATAGCAATCAACTCAGGGGCTTTGCTAATATAAAAATATTTATTATTATTTATTATTTCAACCGCTTAATTTTTAATTTTGCGTTTTTTATTTTTCATTTTTCATTTTTCCTTTTTCATTTTAATTTTTCATTTTTCATTTTTAATTTTTAATTTTTAATTTTTAATTTTTAATTTTTTAATTTTTTACTTTTTAATTTTTAATTTTTAATTTTTTAATTTTTTAATCTTTAATTTTTCTTTCTTCTTTTTTGGTTTTTTTTCATATTTTATTTTTCATTTTTTATTTTTCTTTTTTAATTTTTTTATTTTTCATTTGTTGTATCTCATTTTTCATTTTAATTTTTTATTTTTAATTTTTTATATCTCATTGTTCATCTTTTATTTTTAATTTTTTATTTATAATTTTTTATTTTTTATTTTTAATTTTTAATTTTTATTTTTTTTTTTAATTTTTTATTTTTCATTTTTAATTTTTCGTTTTTCTTTTTTAATTTTTTATTTTTCATTTTCGATTTATTTTTTTTCATTTTTCATTTTTTATTTTTAGTTTTTAAAATTTCATTTTTTATTTTTCATTTTTAATTTTTCATTTTTCATTTTTAGTTTTTTTATTTTTAATTTTTTATTTTTCTTTTTTAATTTTTTTATTTTTCATTTTTTATATCTCATTTTGCATCTTTTAATTTTCATTTTTTTTTTCATTTTTTATTTTTCATTTTTTTTCATATTTTATTTTTCATTTTTAATTTTTCATTTTTTATTTTTAATTTGTTTATTTTTCATTTTTTACTTTTCGTTTTTAATTTAACATTTTTCGTTTTTCATTTTTCATCTTTCACTTTGCATTTTGCATTTTTAATTTTTAATTTTTAATCTTTAATTTTTAATTTTTAATTTTTAATTTTTAATTTTTAATTTTTAATTTTTAATTTTTAATTTTTAATTTTTAATTTTTAATTTTTAATTTTTAATTTTTAATTTTTAATTTTTAATTTTTAATTTTTAATTTTTAATTTTTAATTTTTAATTTTTAATTTTTAATTTTTAATTTTTAATTTTTAATTTTTAATTTTTAATTTTTAATTTTTAATTTTTAATTTTTAATTTTTAATTTTTAATTTTTAATTTTTAATTTTTAATTTTTAATTTTTAATTTTTAATTTTTAATTTTTAATTTTTAATTTTTAATTTTTAATTTTTAATTTTTAATTTTTAATTTTTAATTTTTAATTTTTAATTTTTAATTTTTAATTTTTAATTTTTAATTTTTAATTTTTAATTTTTAATTTTTAATTTTTAATTTTTAATTTTTAATTTTTAATTTTTAATTTTTAATTTTTAATTTTTAATTTTTAATTTTTAATTTTTAATTTTTAATTTTTAATTTTTAATTTTTAATTTTTAATTTTTAATTTTTAATTTTTAATTTTTAATTTTTAATTTTTAATTTTTAATTTTTAATTTTTAATTTTTAATTTTTAATTTTTAATTTTTAATTTTTAATTTTTAATTTTTAATTTTTAATTTTTAATTTTTAATTTTTAATTTTTAATTTTTAATTTTTAATTTTTAATTTTTAATTTTTAATTTTTAATTTTTAATTTTTAATTTTTAATTTTTAATTTTTAATTTTTAATTTTTAATTTTTAATTTTTAATTTTTAATTTTTAATTTTTAATTTTTAATTTTTAATTTTTAATTTTTAATTTTTAATTTTTAATTTTTAATTTTTAATTTTTAATTTTTAATTTTTAATTTTTAATTTTCAATTTTTAATTTTTAATTTTTAATTTTTAATTTTTAATTTTTAATTTTTAAATTTTAATTTTTAATTTTTAATTTTTAATTTTTAATTTTTAGTTTTTAATTTTTAATTTTTCATTTTTTATTTTTCATTTTTAATTTTTCATTTTTTATATTTCATTTTTCATTTTCAAACAGGTTATTGTATATTATATTTTTTTAACCAATACAATCATAAGTCACACCGATTTTGTCTTACGGCTCACATGTTACGCTGTTTTTGTGATTGTATTGTGAAATAGAAATTTACCCCCCTGCGCGTAAAGATGTTTACACATCAAAAACAAATATTTGTATAAAGTAATTTGCAGTTGCTTGAGAATAAATGCAAGATTTTATTTATTTCTTTATATTAGTAGTATCTATAATATTAATAGGCTAGGCGATTTATTGTGACCGATGTGTTTTTCTAATGTTTTATCCCGATTTTGACCAAGCGTATATTATTTGAAAGGTATTTCTTTTTAGCTGTTTTGCAGATTTACAGTTTTTTTAATTTTTTTCTTTATTTTGAGTAAATTGCATTTAAAGTTGTTACTAACACATACAATTATACAATGCTGTGTGTGTTTATTAAATTTATTAATGTGTTTGTAATAAAAATGAGTTTGTTTTTTGTGTTGATTTCTGAATTGGCTATAATTGATTAGCATACCTTTTGGGTCTTTATTTAATGAAAAAATAAAATTTCCCAGAATTTGCACTCGAATTTCGAGGGCTGGAATCTGCTAGTTTTTAATTCAATGCTCTTGCTTCTAAAATTTTTTATATTAATATTCAAAAATTAAAATTTGCTAAGATGGTTAATTCAGCTAGAAAATATTAGACGAACTCAGCAGTTAAGTTCAGCGGCGACTCCAGTACTGAAGAAAGATTGGGTGACGGCGCCAAGCCGGCTTTTAGACTGCTCGACTTGGACTTCTGATCAGACGATCAAAACCATATGCAGTAAACAAACTCATATACGAGGGCGGGAAATATTTTCTGCAATTCTGAACATAATCTCCTTTGAGCTCAACACACTTTTACCAGCTCGACAAATTTTCTTAAAAAATTATTTTTTCTTAAAAAAGTAATGTTTTTTAAAAAGTACCTTTTTAATAATAATGTATTTAAAAAAATACATTTCTAAAAAAGTTACCTTTCTTAGAAAGTGCCTTTATTAAATATTTCTTAAAAAATTCCTTTTTAAAAAAATATTTTTTCCTAAAGAACGGTACTTTTAAAAAGTATCTTTTCTTAAAAAAGTACCTTTTATTAATAAAGTACCATTTTAAAAAAGTGCCTTCCTTTAAAAAAATAAATTTTCTTAGAAAAGTGGCTTTTTTTAAGAAGTAGCCTTTTTTTAAAAAACTTCCGTTTGTAATTTTTGATTTTGAAAATAATCGGACAATTTAATTTTATATACAAATTTATGTTTGGTTTTTTTTTTTTTTTTTTTTTTTGATAAAATAGGGGATTTAACAAATTTGTTTAAATATACATATGTTACATCTTAGCATGTTAAGAAGAAAATAAATTTAATAAGTTTTGTGTTATATCGATCGACTCTAAATCACGTTTTAGTCGATTTAACGATGTTTGTCTGGCCGTCTGTTAGGCAAACTAAATGTCGCAATTATACAAATATATATGTACACTGCCGCTCATTTGATTGGAGCCCGTGAATCTAACTCAACATTAATGAAAATCTTTTATAGCTCATTGTATATAACCGCAATTTTTATACCCTGCACACCACAGTGGCGAGAGATATATAGGTTTGTCATTCAGTTTGTAACTCTTCGAAAAACTAATTTCCGACTCCATAAAGTACATATATTCTTGATCCTTATCACAGCTCGAGTCGATATAGCGATTTCCGTCTGTCCGTCTATCTATTGAAGTCACGCTCATTCACAAACTAAACCATGTATCTGCCTATAATATTATTTACCATTATTCCCACCAGGTTAGTATTTAAAATCGAGCAAATCGAGCATCACTGTGCTGAGATATGATCAAAAATTTATAGATACCTCTAACAAAAAAACAAAGTGTGTTTGTTGCAATATTTTAGTGGTTGTAGAACAACATTCAAGTTCAAAAAAAGCCACAAAAAATTATGCAATCATACCAACAAACACAACTACCATGAGCTATGTTAGCAGTATTGCCTCATATTTTTTTTATCGTTTCACGATATAATAAAAAAAAATCGACAATATGAAAGAAAAAATATAATCCCTAATTAAAAACGAAATATGAAAAATGACAAATGACAAAACGTTTAGAACAGCTAGAACAACCTAGAACAACCGACAATTTTTTTTTTCCAAAAGTGGGGGCAAAGCTTAAAATTCGGTTTTTTCGATTTACCGGTACAAATTATATTTTAGAAACTCATCGTTTTGGAACATTGTAGAACAATTCAGAACAATCTTCAAAAAATTGTATTTCCAAAAATGGGGGGCTAACTTCGCACACTTCACAAATTGTCGATTTTGCGACATTATACATTTTTGCTAAATTGGAAACACTTAATAACTCAAGAATGTCTGATTTTTCTTTAAGAGTTAAAACTTTTGGCTTTTAGTAGACATTTTTTTTAACAAAAATTCACTTATAAAATCACTTTCACCTTTAACACTTAAAGATGCTTTTATTAAAACTGTCGCAGGACAACTAAAAGTTAAAAGAACCTGTTCACGTTAGAAAAGGTGTTTACTGAAAGACCGTGGTGAAATTATTATTCGCAATTCCCCAAATTGCTAAAATATTGAAGAAAAAGAAACATTTCTTATAAAAAAAACATGTGTTCACAACGTTTTAGAGCTATTGAACATTTTAGAATAGTCAATGTAAAAAAAAGTGTTCATGTTTCTGGGACGTTCATGTTACTGGATGTTCACGTTTCCGTGAGTCTACTATATATACTGACCAAAAAGAAAAGTAATTATCTTAAAATTTAGTTGGTACACGAATACTTCTGGCACTTATATTTGCCCTACTGCTTTTTTTATGTTGTAAACAAAAAAAAAATTAAAAATTAAATTAATTATATTAATTCCGTAAGTTTTTGAGAAACAAGTCAAATTCCCAATGTGTCAATGCAAAAAATTCGTAATTCAGAATAGTTTATTAAAATTTAAATTTTCAGGGATACGGATATTTTTTATAGCAAATGCAGTTGTTTATTGTTGTTTTGTTTTATGATTAAAAAATTTATGAAATTTAAAAAAAATATTTATTTTATTTTTGTCTCCAGTAGAATTTAGCATCTTTTTTATAATTTACCATCTTTAAAATTGACGAAAACTTTTTAGTTTAGAAATAGTTGCTGGAAATAAACTAGATAGAATATTGCTCCATTACATTTTTTAATTTGCGATGGAAATTAAATATCTCCATTAGTATGGAATGGAAAAATTAGGCTTATTAAAATAAAATTATTTAATTGGCAATTATCTTGTTGATATAAAAAAAAGATTTTGCAAGACAAGGTTCAAGTTCGTTAATCTAACAAATCTTCATGATTAAATTTTTTTTTAATTACCATAACAAAAGCAAAGCATCTCATTAAGTTCATCACTCACAAAAACATATATCACATACAAAGATATAACTACAATCTATGTAAATATTATGTTTGCTAAAATCTTCGGATGACCTTTAGATTAGTTTATATCAATCAGACATTCGCTATGTGCATATTAGACTGGAGTGATGTAGTAATGGATTTTTTTCCTTTGGACTTTAACTTCGGTTCTAAGTTGGATCTGTGCAAAATAGATTCAAAAGTAATATTTGTAAAATTTTGGGCCATACTGAATATTTTGAGAGAAAAAAAAAATTTAATAAAAAAAATTTTCAAAATTTCAAATTTCATAAAATCATCAAAAAAAATTTTCAAAATCTCAAAATTTCAAATTTTATAAAATCCCAAAACTCGATTCCAATAAGAATGTTTGACGACCTTAGAAGTGATACGAAAATTCAAAAAAATTTTAAATGATTCTTGGCTAAAGATGATCGATTTGATTATTAAAAAAGAAAATTATAATATATTTTTTTCTGAATTAGTTAGTAAAATATATAACCGAACGTCGTTAAATCGACGAATAAAGTGATTTAGAGTCGATCGGTGTAAGAGGTGTGTCTATGTAAAGTATTATTGATAATTAGATATATCAACACAAAACTTATTAAATATTTTTTTTTTTTTAAAGTTACAAAAGAAAATTCACTTTTTTAATTAGGAAAGTACTTTTTAATAAAAGGTACTTTTTTTAAGAAAATATACATTTTTAAGAAATCTGCTTCTTTAAGAAAAGGTCCTTTTTTAAAAGGGTATTTTTTAAGAAAATTTAATTTTTAAGAAAAGGTACTTTTCAAAGAGAGTACTTTTTTAAGAAAAAGTAATTTTTAAAAAAGTAACTTTTTTAAAAAAGGGGTACTTTTCTAATTAATAGGTAGTTTAACAAAAAGATGTTTTTTTTTAAAACGGTTTCCGTTTTAAAAAAGGTGTTTCTCAAAAAAAGAGTGCTTTTAAAAAAGGGTACTTTTTTTAAAAAAATTTACTTTTTAAAAAGGGTACTTAAAAAAATGGTACTGCAATGAAAATGGTAATTTGAAAAAGTGCGCTTTTTTAAAAAAGATATTTTGTAAAAAAAGGGTGATACTTACTCCCTTTTAAAATAATAGTTTAAAAAAACGTACTTTTTAAAATAGCATACTTTTAAAAAAGTATGCTTTTTAATAAAGGATACTTTGTTAAAAAGGGTACTTCTTTACAAAAGATAATTAAAAAAATATTTCTTTTTAAATAGGCATTTTTTAAAAAAATTTAATTTTTTTAAAATATATATAGTATTTATAGCAAATATATTTAAAGCAAATGTATTTTTCTTAGAGAAGGTACTTTCAAAAAAAAAATTTTTTTTTTGAAGAAACTGTGCTTTTTAATAAAAGGGTACTTTTTTAATAAAAGGGTCCTCTTTTAATAAAAGGGTCCTCTTTTAATAAAAGGGTCCTTTTTAATAAAAGGATACGCCTTTAAAAAAAGGTTAGCTTAACAATCAGATACTTTTTCAAAAAGAGGTTCCGTTTTAAAAAAAAATTATTTCTTAAAAAAGGGTACTTTAAAAAATAGGATACTTTGAAATAATACTTTTTATAAAGAGTAATTAAAAAAAGGTACTTCAGAGAAAAGGGTAATATGAACAAGGGTACTTTTTTTGAAAGGGTACTTTTATTAAAAAAATTATTTTTTAAAGATATTTTTTAAAAAATATGGATTTTAAAAACGTACTTTTATAAAAAAGGATGCTTGAAAATAAGGCACTTTTTTTAAAAAAAGTTTACTTTGTGAAATAGGCTACTTTTGAAAAAAGTATACTTACAAGCGTACTTTAAATAAAAATTTTTTTTAATACGTACTTTTTTAAAAAAGGTAAGTTTTTAGAAAATATATCTAAAAAATTAAGAATAATATTTGTTTTAAAAAGGATATTTTTTAAAAAAAAAAAAGGTACAAAGCGTACTTTAAAAAAAAATTTTTTTTAATACGTACTTTTTTAAAAAAGGTAAGTTTTTAGAAAAATATACCTAAAAATGTTCAAAAATGGTAATTCAAGGAAAAGGGTAATTTAAAAAGGGTACTTTTTAAAAAAGGAAATTTTTTTAAAAGATATTTAAAAAAAGAGTAGGAGTAAAAAAGGGTAATTTAAGAAAAAGGTATTTTTTAAAAATATGGATTTTTAAAAATGTACTTTTTTTAAAAAATTATACTTTAAAAAGGAACTTCTTTAAAAAATTTAACTTTTTTAAATAGGGTACTTGTTTAAAAAAAAGGTACTTTTAAAAAAATGGATAATTAAAAAAAGTTTATTAAGAACAATACTTTTTTAAAAAGGGATACATATACTTTTTTAAAAAATATAATTTTTTTAATAATTTACTTTTTTTTAATAAAGGTACTTTTTTAAGAAAAGATACTTTTGAATAAAAAGTACTTTTTTAAAGAAAGGTACATTCATTCATTACTCGTGACCCATTGGACCGATTTTGATATCAAAAAATCGGGATGTTATGCAAAATCGAAGAGTCTAGCTTAGTTATTGTGACAGACGGACAGACGGTCATCGCTAAATCAACTTCTCTTGTTATAAGGATCAAGAAAATATATGGTTTAAGGAGTCTCTGGAATTTATTTCGATGCGTTACAAACGGAATGACAAATCTATGTACACCCTCTTCGCAGTGGTGTATAGGGTATAAATCTAAATTTTAATAATTGCAATTTTTTTCAAAATGTGAATTTTGTTTGCATGAATTAATAAAATATCAAAAATTTAAAAAAACCAAAATTAAAAAAATAATTGCTTAATACTTGTTAAATAAATTTACCGAAATTAACTAAAAAGAAATGCCACCTGAAAGACATTTCAGTTTTTTTTATATGTTTGTTGTTCTCTTTGAACTAAGTTTATTTAATTAAAGTAACAAAAAATCATATAAAGGAACTTTCTTTAAAAAATATTTTCAATTATTACAATTTCGTCCTCAGATAATATGGTGTTAGCGATATCTTAACAAGAAAATATTTCATATCCGCACAATTATGATCAAGTTAAATGCAAAATGTGGATAGATTTAATAAAAAATATAATTTACAAAAAAAAAATTAAATTATGGGTACACTGGAGATGAACTCTAATCGGCCTGAAATTTTTACATAAAATATTTTAACATCTATTTGCAAAGATTCTACTCGAATTTCACTTCGGCTTCAAAGTGCAATTACTTCGAGCAATTACTACATCGCTCCAGACTAGTGCATATGCTAATTGGTATACAACAATCACAACTACCATTAGAACAATTAAAAGATTAGTTCAACTTTTCTAGCAGAAACATTTAAATGACGCAATAAAATGGAATAGAAAAAGGGTTAAATAATTACCAAAAAAAAAATAAAAAGTTTTTTCTAAAAATTGTTTGTTAATATTATAATTTCACAACTCAATGCTTCAATGGTTTTTTAAACATTAATAAGTACTTAGATGTAAAGTTCATATTAAAAATTTCGTTCTCCTTGTATGAAGAACAAAACAAAAGACTTAAGGCAGCAACGCAATAAATGATAAGCCAATTAATTCAACCGCGTTATTATATTGCTTTCAAGTTATTTATTTATTTATTGTTCGATTCTATTATATTTATTCAATTCTAAATATTTTAATAACATTTAGAAGAAAAAATTATAAAGCCAATATACATATACAGTGGTTGACAATACATTGGAAACTTTTAAAAAATTCTGAATCTTTTCTTTTTAATAATTTCACGTTAACTGAAATTTCTGAATTCTGAATTTTTTGTTTTTTAATAATTTCACGTTCAAGTTCGTAAAGTTATGTTTTTTTTTGTTTTTTAGAAATTACTCTTTGGTGTGTTCTCTATCGAAAGATAACAAATTTGTTATAAAAAAATTTTTTGATGCCAAAATAATGGAAACTTTTAAAATTAGAAAATAAAAAATAGAAAATAAAAAATAAATAATAGTTTATTCAAATATTTATAGTTTCTGACATTTTCTTTTAACTGTTTCTTACATACAATTGTATTTTTCAATGTTCCAATCTTATAATTAGTTATTATAAACTAATGGCAAGAATAAAGTTTTGTGAAGATTTTTCACTGCTTTTGAAAAATATTCTATGAATAAATCCATAATTTCAAAAATTATCAAGAAATATCGCGAAAAAGGTACTGTGTCGGCTCAACATTAAGGCGAAAGCCCCATAAAACTAGTCAAAAATAGGTGCTCATTAACAATCTTAAACTAAAACAAGTAAGACAATTATAGTCGGTCTAGACCGACTATACGATACTCTATATGATAGTTTAGAGACCTTATCTCTTCGATCCAACTAATTGGATATAGAAAGTAACCATAAACCAAATTTGAGTGGCATTGTTATTAATTTTTTTGGCTGAAGATATGAAAAATTTCATATCGGGTGCTATACTTGTATGGGGACTAGATCAAAAAATGGAACGATCGTGACCATATTTGGCATAGTCACTTATATTTTGAAAAAATATATAGGAACCAAATTTCAGAAAACTCAGTGCAATATTTTTGTTTTTTGATAGATTTACGTGAAGATCGGGAAGCAGCTCTATATGGGGCCTATGACTAAGAATTGTCCTATAGGGATTATTCTTGGACTACTAATTAATGGATATAATAAACACATACAAACCCAATATAACTGAGATCTATAAGATAATTTGGATCTTATGGCAATTTATGTCGATTTCATAGGGGTCATTTGTATGGGGACTAGGTCTAAACATGGACCGAATTTCATCAATTTCAATAGCGTGACCGATAGATAGAAGCTTATATACCAAATTTCATCAAAATATATTCATATTTGCGACTTGTAGTTTGATTACAATGTTTACATGGACATAAAGACGGACGGGCAGACGGACGGACGGACGAACATCGATAACTCGAAAATGATTCAGAAAATGATTCAGAGTCGATCGGTATAATAAAAGGTGGGTCTAGGTCAAATATTTTTGGTAGTTACAAAACATCAGCAAAATTCATTATACCCTGACCATTAGTGGTGTAGGGTATAATATACCCTATGTGGTATAGCGTATAAATATGTGCTCGAACTGTTTCCCGGCGAGCAATTGAAGCTCATCTTGGTTGTTATCAGAGAAAAATCGCCTGACTCGCATAAATTTTACTAAGCACACTGAACTGCTCAAGACGGAATTGGAATACTGTTCTCTTTTAAGATAAGTCCAAATTTAATTTTAGAAGAGGATAGTGTATACGACGACCAAAGGGAAATAGACTAGACCCAAAATATACAAACAAAATTATTAGGTTTGGTGGTGGTGATATTATAAAATGGGGTAACTATTAAAGCCAAGAAATGGGTCCAATTCATGTAGTAAAAGATATTCTAACTAGAATTGGATATAGGCAAATTCTAAATGGCATAACGTATCCATATGAGGAAGAATATATGGTCTAAGTTGTAAACGAATGGCTACAATCTAATGCAGTTAGTGTTTCGGATTGGCCAACCCAATTACCAGATCTCAACCCCATAAACAATTTATGGGAAATTGTAGGTCGAAAAATATGGACACGAAATTTCATCAACAAAATTGATCTCATAAAGGCAGTTAATTCAGAGTGGCTAAAAATTATCATCAACAATTTAACTGACTCCATGCCTCGCCGTTCTGAGGTAATGTCTTCTCAACAGCATCTATAATATTAATAGGTCAGGCGATTTTTTGTTACCGATCTAAGTTTCACAGTTTTACCCCGAATTTGACAAAATCATTGAAAGGTATTTCTTTTTAGCTGTTACCCAGATTTACAAATTTTCATCGTCTGGAACATTTTTTTGAAGTTATGATCGTTTAAAGTTGCTACTAACACATTCATAAAACTATACAATGCTATGTGTGTGTTTATTAAATTTGTTAATGTGTTCGTGTTAACGTGTTGAGTTTGTTTTCTTCATTTAAAATGAATTGAATTGTGAAGCATAACTTTAGGGTTTTTATTAAATTAAATTTCCTAGAATTTGCACTCGAATTTCGAGTGCTGGAATCTGCTAGTAAAAATGAATACTTTTAAATAAATAAAACAAACACATTTTTAAACTAATAACCGAGTTATAAATTTTATGATGCAATTTTTTGGTATTGACCGTTCAAGTCGTCGAGAATTCTCCCAAAAAAATATGAAATTTTGCCCAAAAAATATGAAAAATGGGGGGAAAAAATAATAATCGCCAAATAAAAAAATAATACTGTTGCCCAAAAATATGAAAAATGGCCCAAAAATATGAAAATGTTAAAAAAAAGCCCAAAAATTAATCAATATTTTCCATACGAAAATTCACTCAAAAATCAATTAAAATTATGCAAAATTAAGTATTTTTTATATAAAAAAGTATTTGCAACACGTATGCCCGGTCGCTCTTCGCTACGACTTACCCAGAGTTATTGACATGTTTTATTTCATAATCAATTTTTCCTACGAAGTTTTTATTGTGAAATTAAAATATTTTAGTTCATTTATTTTATTTTTATAATTTCAACGCTTGCTGATGTACAATATTTTTGTTTTTTCATTCGGTACAACAATTATCAAATTTTTCGGCGTTCCTACTCTGGAGCAAGGTACATACATATAACTGCCCATGAGAAGAACATGGATTTTTCATATTAAATCTGGTAACAGTTAACTATTGGCCTTGAATTTAGAATATCATTTGGCAATTTCTCATTTTAGATATTTAAAATTTTGGCGATTTCTGATTTTAGCAATTTTCGATTTTGCCCATTTTTGATTTTGAAGAATTTTGTTTTTGGCGAATTTTGATTTTGGTAATTCTTAATTTTTGCAATTTTTTAATATGGCGCCCATATTTTCCACGACTACTGACATTGATAATTAATGTAAATAGTTGTCAAAAGTTTCAAGACTATCGCTTTCGTAGTACTTCAGATTTTGTGCCTCGCCCACTAATCCCATCCCGAACAATATTTATCGGACTACTTACATTAATATCTGATGGACCCGTGGAAAGTGTTGAGGCTTTCCCTTTTATAATACACCAGTTATATGATATTATATATTTACTTTGTATTTTTTGCTCAACTAATCACATAAATAAGTTATGGGATCAGGTAATCTCACAAGGCTCTCACTTTTACAGTACACCAGATATATGACATTTAATAATTACTTTGTATGGGGAGTGCCATGCCCATTGGTCCGATACCGCCCATTTCTGCCCGACTACTCACATTAATGACAGATGACCTCAGACAAATTTGCAAAGCGGTCTCTGTCTTAGTACTCCAGATTTATAATATTGAATTATTGCTTTGTATGGGAGGTGCCACGCCCACTTATTTCATCCCACCCATTTTCGACATGGCTACTAACATAAATAATAGGTGACATGACACAAGCTCTCTCTGGTATAATATTTCATATATATAATATTAAAAATTCACTTTATATAAAAAAAAATTATACCATATGTCCATCCTTAACGACCATTCTAAATATTGGAACCAACATTTTTAAAATCAGATGAGTAATTACGGAGATTATCTCTTACAAACAAGCAAACAAACACACATTACCTCTTTATTATATTAAGAAAAATAGTCCATGAAAATATACATATGTATAATGTTCTTCTTATGTTATGTATCTATAATATTAATAGGCTAGGCGATTTCTTGTGACTGATGTTTTGTTCTACCGTTTTATCCCGATTTTGACCAAACGTATATTATTTGAAAGGTATTTCTTTTTAGCCGTTTTGCAGATTTACAGATTTTTTAACTTTTTCATTATTTTGAGTAAATTCCATTTAAAGTTGCTACTAACACATACATAAAATTACACAGTGATATGTGTGTGTTTATTAGATTTGTTAATGTGTTTGTAATAAAAATGAGTTTGTTTTCTGTGTTGATTTGTGAATTGCCTATAATTGATTAGCATACTTTCAGGGTCTTTATTTAATGAAAAAATAAAATTTCCTAGAATTTGCGCACGAATTTCGAGGGCTGGAATCTGCTAGTTCATATTAATACTTAGTATGCAGTTAAAAAAATAATTAAAGAGTGAAAGTCTTGTAAAACTGCATGAAAATATAAGCACTGAAAACAGCTCATTACTTTCGCGAGATTTTTTGTTAAAATTTTTCGCCTGCGGAGCAAGTTACTCCCTGCGTTTTCAAAATGTAAGAAAATTTAAAAAATGAAAAATGATCCCAAAAAAAAATACGAAAAGTAGCCCATAAAATCGGGTCATTTCTCACTACTTCATTTGAGGGAATTTTGTATGGGAGATTTTTTTTTTTTTTATTTTGTACCAATTTTAATTTTTTCTTTTTTTTTTTGGCGATTTTGCATTGGGTGTTATTCCCTAGAGCCATCGAAAGAACGAAAATCTCAGAAAAAAAACACGAAAAAATTTGCGGAAATTCTATTAAAAGTGATTTTAAAAAAATTTCTTTTCAATAAATATTAAAGTGTTTGTCATTTTTCAAGCGAATTCTTAAGCATGGTACAACATTTTTTTTTATACTTGTGCTAACTACAAGTTTCTTATGCCCACCAATCCAGTGTATTTATCTATTAAACTTAAAAAATGCGTAGATCTTAACGTCTCTCAAATTTACGCACCTATTTTTTTGATATTATTTCAATTATTATTTTAAACAATAATAGTTTTTTTTTTGTAGTTCTGCATATCTGCAAGTTTTTTATATATTAATTACATCAATATTCGGTTGTTCACTTATGTATGTACAGAACTATATAATTGAATAAATATTAATTTGATAACATGATAACAAATAATTAAAATTATCTTGAAATCTTTCTTCATTGCCGTTCAAGTCATCGTTCTTGTTCTTAGAGATCTTTATTGATTTTATCATTTGTTTATTTACGTAAGTAAATACTGCGTACGTTAGCGGCTCTTAAAATATTGTACAATAATTGTAAATATGTCATACTTAAGGTAAATAAACATTGTATACAAATTCCAACTAATCTGTGAGCTAGCAATTGACGAAAATGAAACACTAGTGGGGTATTTTTTATATACAATACATACGAGGGCGATCCCAGAATAGCCCGACCTGACGTATAGATGGCGGCAGTAGTTTGAAAAGCATTTCTTTGGTGAAATGTGGCAACCTTCAAAACTGAACGATCTCAGTGAATATGTACATACGGTAAAAATTGGTTACCGTTATGTAATTCAATACTTACATTTTAAAGGTGTCAGCCCAACCAATTCTAGATTCTACTCTGGGGGAGTTTTAACGAACACCGTAGTGGATGATCGTCAGCGAACTGAAATAAAAGACATTTCAAGAAGTGCTACACATCGCAAAATTTGGAGATGAGAAAGCTGTCCGCAAAATGGGTGCCACAATAAAACAAAAGCAGTGTCGTGAAGATGTTTCGGCAGAGTGCTTCGCAATATTTCAACGCAATAAAGTTAAGATTTTGCATCGATTCGCAACCATGGATGACATGGATCCACCACTTCACACCTGAGACAAAGAAATAGTCAAAATAGTGAATTGAAATAGGAGAATCGTGGCCAAAAAAGCGAAGACAGTGTCATGTACAGGCAAGGTTATAGCGTCTGTTTTTCGGGATAACTTTTATTGGTGACAAAGAAAGTCTTCGTTCATCAAAACAAATTGCTTCAGTTTCTTCATCACGCCAGATTTTGCGCCCTCAGATTATTTTCTATATCCAAACTTGAAACAATGGCTCGGAGGTAAAATATTTGCCAACTATGACAAGGTAGAGTCTGCGGTTGATGGCTATTTTAAGGAGTTACACAGTTCTTACTACAAACAGGATACCGAAGCTATTGAATATCGCTGGGAAAAGTGTATCGAGCTAAAAGGAGATTATCTTGAGAAATAATGAAAATTTTTCCAAGTTTGTTGTTTTTTTTTCAAGGTCTGGTTGTTCTGGGACCGCCCTCGTACATGTACTCGCATGCATAAGGTGCGTTTGATTTTATTATTCAGCCCATGTGTGTCTATTAACTTTTAGCGCCCATTCAATTGTCTGTAACACATCATTTTAAGTAGCAATGACAAGTCTATTTATTACATTAAATACAGCATCACTAAAAAAATGCAACTAACGATTTTGAGTTTTAATTATATATTACAAGTACCACAAAAAACGCTAAAAGGCGCTAAATTTTGATTGAAAGAGCGCTAATTATATGTTTGTAAAAAAATAAAATTATTTATATTAATTATATATTATTTTTACATTTGAGATCATTTAGTATTTAATGAAACTTTTGTAAAAGTATATCAATAATAAAAATAATGAAATACGTTAAACACTCTTCTTATACCTGTAATTTTCTTTCTCATCTTTAGATTATAGCAATGTTTTAATACAAAATTACGTTTCTTTATAAGTTTGAAGATAATTAATTTTAATAGAAACATTTGATGGAATTTTATAATTTGTACAACACGCATTATTAATCTGTAGTGCATATTTAATATGTATTAAAGAATTTAAAGTGTTTAAAGATTTCTTAATTAAAGACAAAAAAACTCATTCCACTGAGCTCTGTTTCTAATTCAGCGTTTGAGTTTGGAATGGAAATTTATTGACTGCATATTTGGAGTTATGTACTTCTTCGATTTCTTTTTTATCTTTTTCAAATTCTTTTATAAAATTTATAACAAATTTAAAAAAAAAAGTGATGTTAACACTAAGTTAAGAAATTTTTTTAATGTTGTAAAATTAGACTCAATTAACTTTTGTTTAATTAATTGTTTGTCCGATTCTTCAATACAGCAATCCCTCGATTTACATCGTGATTGGTTTCGGAAATTAACGACGTAAATCGAATTTTGAATTGCTCATACGTTAACGTTCAACTAATTCCATAATAAAAAACTTAAAAATTACAGGTACTTCAGTCTTTTATTGTAGAATTTTAAGTTATGAGCATTTAATTCATAGACGAAATACAAAACACAAATAAAATTAAAAACAAATAAAACATTTTAAAAAAATTGCAATTAGCTAAAGAGTTCAGTTAAAAAAATTAAATAAATATATAAAATAAACATAACAACAAATAATCAAGAATTCAAAATTAAAAAAAAATGGGGTTTTAAAAATTAAATTTACAAACGAATTAAAAACTTTTACATAAGTTCAGATAAAAATTAAAAAAAGTCAACAAAAAATCGACAATTCAATATCTAGAAAATTAACTCGATGCCATATGATCTTCAGGATCGTGGCTTGGCCTATTTATGCATCCTATTAATCTGTTACTTTGGGCTTTATTTTCTACAGTTACTATTAAATTAAGAACATTTAAAACATTTTTTTTTTGCTTTTTAAGAAAATTATCCCTTATGTTATACGAGAAAAAAATTCCAACTCCTTATAATATATTAAATTAAATTTATTTATTTATTAAATTTATTTAAATTAAACTAATACTTACTAGCAGCTTCCAGCCCTCGAAATTCGAGTGCAAATGCTAGGAAATATTATTTTTTCATTAACTAAAGACCCTAAAGGTATGCTAATCAATTACAGCCAATTCACAAATCAACACAAAAAAACAAACTCATTTTTATTACAAACACATTAGCAATTTAATAAACACACACATAACATTGTATAATTTTATGTATGTGTTAGTAGCAACTTTAAATGCAATTTACTCAAAATAAAGGAAAGAAATTAAAAATCTGTAAATCTGCAAAACGGCTAAAAAGAAATACCTTTCAAATAATATACGTTTGGTCAAAATCGGGATAAAACGGTAGAACAAAACAGCGGCCACAAGAAATCGCCTAGCCTATTAATATTATAAATTATTAAATTTTTCTTAAAACTAATATATTGTGGCATAGCCATTATTTGCTATTACCGCATTTAATCTGGATGGCATGGAATCGACTAGGGATATAACATGATTAGGGGACACATGTTTCCATTCTAATTTTACAATTTCTTCTAATTGCTGCAAATTTGATGGTTTTTTTGTTATTCTGCTGAAATATGCTTCATACATTACATAAATATATTATTCCTTACCCCACACCATTATTGAACCCCCGACATGTTTAACAGTTTGCAACTGATATCTGGGCGAATATCTTTGTTTTGGCGGCCGGCGCACGTAATTTATGCCATCAGAGCCAAATAAATTAAATTTGGATTCATCGCTCCACAAAACTTTGGGCCACTGCTCCTTCGACCAATGGAGATACCGTCTGGCAAAGTCAAGTCGTTTTTCTTATTGACCATACTTATAAGTGGTTTCTTGGCTGGTCTTCTAGCTAATAAATTTGCCTCTTTTAATCGATTTGTGGCACTGTGAACGCTAATAGGAACTCCTAATTGTTCGTTTGCGTAATTGGTCACATCTACTGCCGTCTTCCGTGGGTCGATTTTTACAATTTTTGTCATTTAACGGTTTTGGCGGGCAGTGGATTTACGTGTTCGGCCACTTCCTGACTTCCTCTCTACATTATTTCTTTGACGGTATCTCGATGCAAGCCGGCAAACCGTTGATTTGTTAATGTCAAATTGATGGGCAACTTCATTCTTCCAAAGCCTGCATAATCGCGAATTCGCTATAAGCTGACAGCTGTTTCTATTATAAAATTAATTGTTTTCAAATTTTTAATTATTGTTATTAATAGTTTACTTATTGTTGGATTTTTTCTCGCCAAATTTATTCACTTTTTTTAAAAAATATAAAAAAAGTTTGCAGAAAATCAAACAACGCTTAATAATTCTAATAATTATATTTAAAATGCAACGAATAAAAAAACAAAAGAAGACTTGAATTGGATAACCGTTACTAGTTTCGAGTCTCGATCGAATATCATATGGCACAGAGTTGCATTTTTTTCTCGCTACTATATAATAAGCAAATGTAGTGAAAATATGTACATTTGTATGTACGCATATGTTTAAAGGAGGTGGCACGCCCACTGGTCCGATTCCGCCAATTTTTAGGTCGAATACTCGCATTTATAATTTATAGACTTAAACAAACTTTCAATGTCTTCACTATATCGTACTCAAAATATATGGTATTAAATATTTGCTTTGTATGGGGAATGACACTCCCATTAGTCCGATTTCACCCATTTTTTGCAAAACTACTTATACATTTGCTGTCATAGTAATCCAGATTAAAAATTCACTTTGAATGGGAGGTGCCACGCCCACTTGATTTATCAAATCACCTTCTGAGTCGTTTTAGCTTTGTCCGTCTATCCGTCCATCTGTGTGTCCATGTAAACCTTGTAATTAAACTACATTTCGGAAATATGCATATACAGTTTGGTGCAAACATGAGGCAATGTTAGAAATAAAAGGATCAACTATATTTGTTCATGGTATTTATTAAGCAAATTAAAAACTATTTAAATAAATAAAAATATCAATCCTTAAAAAATAAAAAACAATAAAAAAAATTAATTCATAACTTAAGTATCTAACAAATTAACAATTGCCTAATTCGGGGCATTGCCTCACTTTTGCTCCAAGGTTCTGTTGATCCAAATTTAATAGTGTATCCAATATATCTTTGCTTTTTTCAACTGAGCCATTCAATTTGGAATAGATTTTTACAGATTTGATACATAAACCAGAGTAATTTGTTTCCATTCAGCCTGTACCCTCTCCCACAGCTCATTAATGCTCTTCGGGGCCTCTTCGTACTCTGCCAGCCGACGTTTTAAATAAGCCCACATATTTTCGATCGGGTTGATATCAGGGCTCCGCGCTGCCAACTCCATGATCCCAACCACCTTTGAACTAAGCCATTCCTAGACGATTTTCGGTGAATGTTTGGGGTCGTTGCCAGGTCTATCTGAAATTTGGGCGATTGCTAAATGCAACTTCTCTTACAAATTGCGATTCAAATTTTTCTTTTTTCTTTATGCCATCGATCCGTATAAGTGGGCCCACACCATCTGGTGTTACACATCATCAAACCAAAAGAGAACCACCTCCGTGCTTTATAGTTTGAGTTACATGGGCTGGGTTTGGTGTGGTCAATGGTTTGTCCCAATACCAAACTTTCGTCAACACTATTCGCCAACAGTATTCTAATTCCAGTTCATGCGTTCTTTAGCAAGATTAATGCTAGCCAGACGATTTTATGGATTTATTCATAGAATATTTCTCACAAATATTCTTTTGCTAACGACCATCACTAAAATGAACTATTATTCTGGTTTTTAACTCTTTATAAAACTTTATTCTTGCCATTATTTTATAATTTTTGAAAGAAACGTCAGAATCTATAAATATTTAAATAACGGTTAAGATTTTTTACATTTTCTTTCACTTGTTATTCAATTTTTATTATTTTAATCAACTCTGGTAAAGAAGTTAAAAAGTTTCCACTGTTTTGGCATAACTAAAAAAATATTTCTCTTTCGTTTATCTAAATATAGAACACACCAAATAGTGATTTCGCAAAAAAATACATAATTTAATTACTAAGCGCGAAATTATTAAAAAACAACCTTGGCAAATTTAGAATTTTGTAAAAGTTTTAACTGTATTGCCGCCTACTCTATTTAAGAACCACTTATTTTTATTTGTAATATCGATGGCTTAATTTGGAAAGGAAGTAACATAGGACAAACGCTGTTGATATTGGTGAAAATGGGTGCATGTTCAGACCTAGTCCCCATTCAAATGATCCATATGATATCGTCTTAACTTGCTATAAAATCCAAATTATCGAATAGATCTCAGTCGAATTGGGTTTGTGTATGTTACATTATTTAATCCGTAGACCAAAAATAAAAAAAATAAAAAAAATATTGCACAGATTTTTCTCAAAATCGGTTGGTATATATTGTTGCAAAAAATAAGTGACATTACCAAATATGGTCAGGATCGGTCCAATTTTCGACGAAGATTTGGTTTATGCTTTTTTTCGAAACCCAATTAGTTGGACCTAAGACCAATTTTCTAAACACATGATATAAGGTATCGGTTTAGACCGACTTTAATTTTCTTATTTGTTTTCTTAAAAAAATGTACTTTTAAATGAAAGTGTACCAGTTTTTTCATTTTTTTGGCCGTTTTTACCCTCTAAAGACTCGAATTAAAACAAGTTTTATTCTTCTCCGATGTTTGTGTCTGTGGTGGGATCTGCATATCAAATTTCATATACCTAAACTACTTTGTAAAGAAGATACCAAAAGGTACACTCTTACACGTACGGGCCGTTTTTATCCCCCCCGCCCCTCCCACTTTAACATCCAAATTTTCAAAAGATTTCGTCTCATTTCATGTTTCTTTCTCTTGTGGAATCCACAAACTATATTTTATATTCGTTTGTTTAGAAGATACCAAATGTATACCTTCCCCTTCCCCTTTTTGGCCGTTTTTCCTCCCCTAGACTTTAAAATTAGCAATTAAATCATCCTAGAATGGTGCTCACGTATTCGTTTGAGTCTGTATACCAAATATCATATATATAGATTAATATGTTAATAATATGCAAAAAGGTACCATTTTTACACATTTTGGCTGTTGGTAAACCCCCATAAATGGCCGGATTTCGAAAAAAATAATCCTGAGCCCATTTGTTTCTTGGATGGAGTCTACACACCAAATTTCATATTCCTAGACTCATTTGTTACCATTTTCCCCTTTTCGTTCGCTTTTACCCCCTTAATAAACTAATTTTCAAAAATCTCTTCTTAGTGGATCTTTACGCCGAGAAGGGAAACTACACTCCAAATTCCAAGTTTCCGGGTTGAAGGGTTTGGGCTGGGCGATGATGATCAATTACGCAACTCTTTTATATGTATAGATGAAGCTGATTCCCGATCTTTACTTAAATCTATCAAAAAACAAATATATTGCAAAGAATTTTCTCAAATTTGGTTTGTATGTATATGTTTTTGCAAAAAATTAGTGACTTTACCTCATATGATCAGGATCGGTCCATTTTTCGACCTAGTCCCCATATAAATATAGCATCCGATATGAATTTTTTCATATCCGAAGGTAAAAAAAATTAATAAAATTTAGTTTATATATCTGTGGTCACAAGCGATAACCGCCTAAATCGACTTAAGAATGATTTGACTTATGTCTGCTATCATATTCTACTAAAAACGCTTTGTATTTACGTGAAATCCCCATTTCTCCATCACTGTTTATTAAAAAGTTATTAATAAAAATATACTGACCTAAGTCGTAATGAAGTCTCATTACATTTATATAAAAAGTTATTTTTCTCGAAAGCATGATTTTCGACTTAGGCGGTTAATGCTTATGAACATAGATATACATATATGGGCGGGTCGATTTAAAAATCGCTCAAGTGACAAGGAATATCGTATTCTAGGGATCAACATAAGAAACTTCGCCCGAGGAACCATACCTCTAAAAAGAATTCTGATGTCCCGACTTTTGACCTGTCTGTCTGTCTGTCTCACTTTGACTCATTTAGAGTACCCCAATCGAGTCCAAATGTATGATCGACCCCCACTAACTTTGGAGGGCCAACCCACCCATGCTAGTAGCACATCGATTGAAACCCCCTGGGGGGTTTCCCATACAAACATTTCAAAAATCACCATTTTTTGTTTAGAATTGGGCTGACTATGTTTGATTTAATATTAAAATTAACACTCATACGTATACGTATCTTCTACTCTGCTAATAAATAATAATCATACGCCTTGACTATGTTATGTTATTCAAAAAGGTCGATCGGATGAGGGTAAATAACTTTTAGATCACTCCGTTGCTATGCGTGACTCTGCGTGACTACCCCAAAATTAATCTGTAGTCACAACAAGACTATTGGCCAAGTTTCAGATCAATTGCATGAGGGGGAATGGCAGACAGACAGACAGACAGAGGCTAAAAGTCGAGACATCAGAATTCGTATTAGAGGTATGGTTCCTTCAGCAAAGTTTCTTATTTTGATCACTAGAATATGATTTTCCTTGTCAATTGAGCGATTTTTTTGCCTCCCTTTTTATTTTGTCACTCGCTTAAACATAATAACTGACAAATTTTTCAAAGATACTTGATCAAGAAATAAGTTAAGAGGAAATATTTTTTTTCGATGTCACTCCTTATTTTTATATCCAATTATTTGGACATATGACACCTTCCCTAAACTCATGGTATAGGGTACAATCACCTAAAATTTTCCTATTTGTTATACACTATACCACTATGTGGTTTGGTGCTGCTGTTTGTAACTACCAAAAATATTCGACCTAGACCCATCTTTTATTATACCGATCGACTCAGAATCACTTTCTGAGTCGATTTAGTGATGTCCGTCCGTCCGTCCATCTGTGTATCCATGTTAACCTTGTAATCGGCCATAGGATGAACGCTATTGAAATTGGTGAAATTCGGTCCATGTTCATGAAATCGACATAAATTGCCATAAGATCCAAATTATCATATAGATCTCAGTCAAATTGGGTTCGTATGTGTTTATTATATCCATTAATCAGTAGTCCAAAAATAATCCCTATAGGACAATTCTTAGTCATAGGCCCCATATAGAGCTGCTTCCCGATCTTCACTTAAATCTATTAAAAAAACAAAATTATTGCACAGATTTTTCTCAAATTTGGTTTGTATATATTTTTTCAAAATCTAAGTGATTTTACGAATTATGGTCAGGATCGGGTTATTTTTCGACCTAGTCCCCATATAAATATAACACCCGACATGAACTTTTTCATATCTGCAGCCAAAAAAATTAAAAACAATTCCCCTCAAATTTGGTTTATGCTTATTTTCTATATCCAATTAGTTGGAATGAAGCGATAG
Source organism: Cordilura impudica (assembly GCA_963682025.1). Lineage (NCBI taxonomy): Eukaryota > Metazoa > Arthropoda > Insecta > Diptera > Scathophagidae > Cordilura > Cordilura impudica. Next base: position 2,581,255 of record OY821517.1, on the reverse strand, counting down.
GGTCTCTAAACGCATGGTATAGGGTATCGTATTGTCGGTCTAGACCGACTGTAATTTTCTTACTTTTTGTTTTTATAATACCTCAAACAATTTCGATAGTTTTGAAATGCGTATAAATTTTTAAAAATAAGTACGAAAAATATTTGACCTAGACCCATCTTTTATTACCACGATCGACGCAGAATCAATTTCTGAGTCGATTCAACGATGTCCGTCTGTCCGTCGTTCCATCCTTCCGTCCGCCTGTGTATCCATGTAAACCTTGTAATCAAACTACAGGTCGCAAATAAGAATATATTTTGATGAAATTTAGTTTATAAACTTCTATCGGTCATAGAATGAACGCTATTGAAATTGGTGAACATCGGTTCATTTTCGGACCTATCCCTATGAGATCGACTTAAATTACCATAATATCCAAATTATCATATAGACCTCGGTCAAATTGGGTTTGTCTATGTTTATTACATCCATTTGTTAGTAGTCCAAAACGTTATAGGACAATTTTTAGTCATAGTCTCCATATGAAGCTGTTTCCCGATCTTCACATAAATCTATCAAAAAACAAAAATATTGCTCAGATTTTTCTCAAATTTGGTTTGTATATGTTTTTGCAAAAGATAAGTGACCTTACCAAATATAGTCAGGATCGGTACATTTTTCGACCTAGTCCCCATATAAATATAGCATCCGATATGTACTTTTTCATATTCGAAGGCAAAAAAATTAATAAAAGTGCCACTTAAATTTGGTTTATGCTTATTTTATATATCCAATTATTAGACCTAAAGTTAGGGTCTCTAAACGCATGGTAGAGGGTGTCGAATAGTCGGTCTAGACCGACTATAATTTTCTTACTTGTTATTATTATATTTTTTCCTGAAGAAATTTGGAAGCAATCAAAAATATTGCTGTGACATTTTTAGATCGCAGCTCATGGTATAGCGGGTAGCTTATGGTTGACCTAGAGCGACTTTAAGCTTTTGTTCTTGCTGTTATTTGTAACAAATTTTCACTATTATTTTTTCCGTTAACTACTTTCCTTAATGTTTTAATAAAAATGCAATTACATTCCCACATATTGTCTTAAGACACTGAAATAGATCTACGATCTCCCACTAATATTTTTAAATGTTATTTGATTTCATTGCAGATGCTAAATCTTTGCTACGTTTACTATTTATCAAAACTAACTGAATTTGCCGATACAGTATTCTTTGTGTTGCGGAAAAAATCAAATCAAATTACTTGGTTGCACGTGTACCATCATTCCTTAACTCCCTTAGAGACATGGGTTTTAGTTAAGTTCATTGCCGGTAAGTACAACATATTATGAAACACAACAAGAAAATAATATAAAAATGTATCTAATATTTGCTATAAAAATATTTTCATTTTTGTAGGTGGTAATGCAACCTTCCCTAATTTATTAAATAATTTCGTTCATGTTTGCATGTACTTCTATTATATGATGGCCGCAATGGGTCCCAATTATGCCAAGTTCCTTTGGTGGAAGAAGTATATGACCGAATTGCAAATCGTAAGTTTTTTTTTCTGTTGTGATTCTTTTGTTCACTTAAATTTGTCATGTACATGCATGCATATATTAAAAAAAAAATGTGCAGATATATATTTTTTTTGTTTCTACTGAGTAAATATGTAAAAGATCTTACTTACAATATTTAAAAACTGCAAAAGAATGACCTTCTTTAAAACTTAGTTGATAGACGAAAAACATTTAAAACGAAAACTCAATTTAAATGTTGTAAAACCTGTTACTTGCGTTTAACCCATTCGGCAACTATATAATGCGGTAACATTCTTACTTAAGTATGTATGATTTTTTCTTTTGCAATTATTTCGGTGATACAAAAAAAAAAAAACAATTTTTATTCTTCAAAAACAAACTTGTGTGAATTATAAGAAGGACTGCCGAATACTACACCAACGGAGATGGAGCCAAAACCAGAAAAAGAAAATTATCTCTAACTCTGGGAAGTTACCGTACAGCCCTTAAGACACTTTTTAATTTTTCTTAATTTAGTAAATAGTGCAAATAATCTGAAAAAACTGAACAAGTGATTATGATGAGAAATCATAATCCTATTTTAAAGATAAATTAGATATCGATAATTTGACAACAAAAAAATATATAAAAATGTTTCCTTTGAAATTAATATTTCCAGCCAAAAATTATAAAATATTTTGAAAAATATGGATCAATAATAATTTTTTTTTTCATCATTCGCCGTTGATTTATTTTCCTTTTTAAACTCTTTCTTTTAACTCATACTCATACGAACTCTGATGTCCCGACTTTTAACCTGTCTGTCTGTCTGTCTGTCTGCCATGGGACAACCCCATTCTCCCTCATCCAACTGATCTGAAACTTGGCCCATAGTCTTGTTGTGACTATAGATTAATTTTGAGATAATGACGCACAGTCACGCATAGTCACGCACAGTCACGAAGTGATATAAAACCAATTTCCCCTTATCCGATCGATCTGAAACTTGGCTGATAGACTTGCTGTGAAAAAAAAAACAACTTTGACGTAGTCACGCACAGTCACGCATAGTCACGGAGAGATTAAGACCTCATTTCCCCTCATCCGATAGATCTGCAACTTTTTCCATAGACTTGTTGTGGCCAAAGATTAATTTTAAAATAATAACGCAATGTCATGCTCACTCACGATTCAAAACTTATATGCATAAGGAAAGAAAGAGTTTTAATAAAAACTTTGTTTTTATGGGGTTGATTATTAAAGATAATCAATAAAAAATTATCCCACCCGCATCCCAAACAACAGACGCCATAACCTTGCCTGTAGATGCAATTGTTTTCGCCTTCTTTGAACACAATTTTCCCATTTAACTCCACTCTTTTGACTGTTCCTTTGCCTCAGGTGTGAAATGATGGGCCCATGTCCCATTCATGGTTACAAATCACGAAAAAACTCATCTTTAGTACGATGAAACATTGCCAAACACTCTATTGAAACATCTTCACAGCGCTGATTTTGTCCTACTGTGAGCAAACGCGGCACCCATTTTACGGACAGCTTTCCCATCTCCAAATTTTCTGTCAATATGCGATGTATAGCACTTTTCAAATTGCCTATCACCTATCCTAGCTAGCTCACGCACCTTTAGCCGACGACCTTTAGTTCGTCTTGTCAGTAGATTGTAGGGCCTCATTTAAACTCTATCACCCAATATTTTATATTCGAAAACGAAGGAGGAAACTACCCCAGAGTAGAAAATAGCTTGGCTTTAATATTGGTTGGACTGAGACCTTTTTCCATGATTAAAAATTCCCTGAGGTCGTTTACTTTTGATGCCTCCAAAAATAATACGAAACAACGCCTTGAAACTAGAAATATTGTATTTAAGCTTGCCACTTTTCACCAAAGTAATTTCTTACAAACTACTGCCGCCATCTATATGTCAGGTGGGGATGTTGAAAAAACAAATATATTGCAAAGATTTTTTTTAAATTTGTCTTATATATGACTTTGAGAAAAGTAAGTGACTTTAGTTAATATGGTCATGAAAAATTTAGTTTTATTTATTTTCTATATCCACTTATTGCCCTCTTTCGAAACTCATGGTTTGTTTTTTCTTTCATATATCATATCGTGGACAGAATTTCAAATATAACGTTTTTTGCTCTTATTGAAAAATTTCACTTTTTAAGAGCTACGCGGTTATTCGAGAAATTTGCGTAACTAAGTTTATTAATAGTTGGATTTATATTTTGTTTCTTAAGTTGCGATCAAATACAGCAGCCTAAGCTTAACTTTCATTTCAGCTAAACCAATATTTCTCCGGCCCCCAGCTCTGGTTGTACCACTAGTTAGGATATCACATAACAGTTTTTAAAAGTTCTTAAACAACCACAAAATAATGAGTCATTCTGGAAAAAAAAATTCATTTTGAGACTTGTTTAAGTACTTAGGAATTTTTTATCCCATAAAAAATAATTTTAAATTTTAAACGCTTTTAGAAAGAAAAAGAACGGAACTTTCCAAATAAATATTTTTAGTTTCTTGACTTTGACGAGTGTTTTTTTTTTTAATTTTTATACCCTATACCACTATGTAGTCAGGATATAATGAGTTTGTGCTGATGTTTGTAGCTACCAAAAATATTTGCCTTAGATCCACCTTTTATTACACCGATCGACTCAGAATCACTTTCTGCAATGAGTACTACAAAAGTGAGTAGAGTTGAATCAATATTCATAATTTCTTGTACTTATATGCATTCACACTTATTAAAATGTTGCCGAACCCCATACTTAACAACATTTATGATGTGTTGATTTAAACTCTCCTACATTCAATGTGTATAGACGATGCAAAACAAGTATGATTCCAATACGAAGATTAAAATATTCATTGTGAGGTTGTGCATTTGCTCTGTTGCGTTACTATAGTAAATATACATGTATAAATACACATGTATTTGTACAAGGATAAGTTGAATGAGTTTAATGAATTGTATTGTAAGTATTAGAAGTATTTTCCTAAAGTTATTAATTAAATTGATTTGATTTATGAATCAAATAGATTTGTCGACGTCGGATTCATATTTATTGCTAGTTACAATTACAAAATAATGTTATTGTGAGTATGAGTACATCAAAGTAGTTGAATTTCAATGATCTCTACTCACTCGTACTTAAATTTTCGTGGGTGACTATGAGTAGCGAAAAAATTATTAATTGCTGATCTCTGGTTTGCATACGTGTTTGCAAATAAAAGTGACTTTCGACCTAATAGAATAAATAGCAACGCCACACAAATTTGGTTTATGCTTATTTTCTAGATGCAATTAATTGGACCTAAGCGCATCGTATAGCCGATCTGGCGAATTTTTTTTTTTTTTTTAATTGTATCTAAATGTTATTAAACTTTTTCTAAAGTGAAAAATTGAATTTCCTTAAATAATATTCAATATAAATTTGAAACAAATATTATTATATGTTTTCCGCTTGGGGGTATAAACTGTTAAAGAAAAATCATCAAGTAAGTAACTTGAAAGCCCAATAACTTTCACAATTTTCATCCGATTCTATTGAGAATAAATTTTTTTTAAGTAATGATGAGGGTTGGTTGGACTCTTTCCGAAACAGTTGTATAATCTGTAATGCAGAATATAGATCAATTTTTGAAACAAATATGCCAATGTTTTTGCTTTATTTAAAGTAAAAACATATGATCCTGAGCCTTAATACTTTCAAACTCAGTCATTAAAATGACAAAGATTGAAAATAAGATTTTTTATTTTTATAGAAAATAATGAAATTAATATAATATCTAACCCACAAAAACAAAATTTTAATTGAAACTCTTTCTTTGGTCACAACAAGTCTATGGACCAAATTTCAGATTGATTGGATGAGGGGAAATGGAGTTTAAATCACGCCGTGACTGTGCGTGACTATCTTTTAGTTAATATTTGGTGACAAAAAGTCTGTGGACCAAGTTTCAGATTGATAAGATGACTAAATGACTATCGACTCAATTTCAGATCGATCGGATAAGGGGAAATGGGTTTTAAGTCACTCCGTGACTGTGCGTGACTATGCGTGACTACCCCAAAATTAATCTATAGTCACAGCAGGACTATGGGCAAGTTTCAGATCAATTGGATGAGGGGGGAATGGGGTTGCCCCATGGCAGACAGACGGACAGGGAGTCTGAGTTAAAAGAAAGAGTTTAAAAATTATTTATGCTTTCATAGAAAAATTTATAAAGAAAAGTTGTCAAAGTGGAAAAAAAAATTTTCTCAGATATTCTTGGGAAAAACATTACCTATATTTGATGTACATATCATGAAATGTAATCGCTTGGAGAAAACCAGTTGTAACCCTTCCAAAGCCATCTGATTTTTTATATACTTAACAAGGCCTACAACTTTAATAGTGCAAAAAACGATACCGTTTCTGTCTTTTGTTTCAAATTTTCAAATTCTGGCCGTACCTTTTTATTTTTAACTGTGTTCCGTATAACTAAAAATAATAATATACAACAAAGAGCAAAACCATGCTGAATACTTTAAAGTTATAATTAGCATAAAATTTTTATTTATTAACCACTTGTTGGCCCATTGCTCTCTTAACAAAAATTTCATCTTTTTTACTCTTTTTGTTCTTAATTAAACTCTTATAAGATGAATATATATGTATATATATGATATAAAAAAGAAAAAATATTTTACCACTGGAAGTGAATGGGTTAAACAAAAAAAAATTTGTTTACATAAATGCGGTCAAAACACATGGAATGCACTTTGTTTATGTTTCTCGTTGCGGTGTCTTTCCTACAATACATAATATATTAACCACTATTTATGGATTAAATTTAGTCAATGTTTAGTTTCTAGTTATGTGCTGATAACTTTTAAACAAATATTTTTTAAATTGAGTAATTCTCAAGAAAAAAAAAAAATAGCGGTTGTTTGTCAGGTATGTGTTTTTTGTGGCTGCTTTTTCTAGCAACAATTGCCCAAGAAAAATAAAAATAAACAACTTTAACTAAATATTTGATAGTTTTACTGCAAGACACAATATGCCACAATTGAATGTATCTAATTCGTTCCGCGTTAAAAACTAAAATACGAAATAATTTAATTTATTATCGTACTTCAAAATATATTTAAAAAAGAAAAAAAAAAAATGAAAGCGAATACATATGATGGCTTTTGAGGTACGATTTAGAGCAATAATCTTTAGTTAAACTAAATAAGTGCCAATTGCCGATAAATAAACTAATCTAATTCAATTCTCATATATATTTAAGACTTCAGTATTAAGCCAGTTTGCGTTATAACAGACGTTCAAAAATGATAAAAATACTTTTTTTATAGGAAAAGGCCTCTTTTGCTCTACGACATTTAAGAAATTTCATGTTACGCACCAAACATGTGTGTTTTAGGATCTGGCAACTCTGAAAATATTACCGCCCAATTCGTACGAAATTTGTATCTAAAGGGAAAAATAGCATGCTTAGTTTTCGAGATATAAGCTATTATACTTTTTTAGATCTAGCAGGCCTAGTCGTAGCTAGGGGGCAAAATGTCACCTATTATGCTCTACGATACTTAACGATATATAGGTGATTTTACGTTTTTCCATCTGTCTGGCAACCCTTAAAATAGCTTTTAAAAAGGGGAAACAATTTCAACCATTTTTTTATGACTCTTAGGGCACTGTTACACGCTCAATATATAATGGCCTTCTATTCCGAAATCCATTAAAATGGATCGCGATCCATCAATACAGCATGTTACACGTTCAATATATATTGTGATATTTGATTTGTTTTCGATTTTATTAAAAATTCTAAAATTAATACATCTATGTATGAGTGATAAGTAATCCTATACATGAATCGTTTTGTCGCTACTCATAGTCACTCATGAAGTTTTAAGTATAAGTGAGTAGAGATCGTTGAAATTCAACTACACTGATGTACTCATACTCACAATAACGTCGATTTATAATTATAATTAGCAATAAATATGAATCCGGCGTCGATATCATACTCATACCATCACAAATCTGTTTGATCATAGATCACATTAGTTGATTCAACTCATGTTACAGACTTACCATAGTAACGCAACAGAGCAAAAGCACAACCTCATAATGAGTATTTTAATGTTCGTATTCGATTCATAGTTGTTTTGCATCATCTATACACATTGAGTGAAGGATAGTCTAAATCGACAACATTTCAATAAGTACGAATGTGTATAAGTACCAAAAATTATGAATCATGACTCACTTCTTCAGTACTCATTGCAGATCTCTGATACATGCATACAGCGTTACACATTCATCGAATCAGAGATTCAGTGATTAGCAGAGCTATACATTAAGATATTATTTTTAAATTGCTTCAGAACTAGTTATAAAACAAGTAAGATACCCTATACCAAGAATTTCTAGAGATGATATACGGACCAACTTAGCTTACGTCATGATTGGATATAAAAACAAGTAAGAAAATTATAGTCGGTCTAGACCGACTATACGATACCCTATACCATGCGTATAGAAACCCTATCTCTTAGGCCCAACTAACTGGACATTGAAAATAAGCAAAAACCAAATTTGAGTGGGATTTTTATTAATTTTTTTGGCTGCAGATATGAAAAAGTTCATATCGGATGCTATATCTATAAAGGGACTAGGTCCAAAAATGGACCGATCCTGATCATGTTTGGTAAAGTCTCTTGTATTTTGCAAAAATATGTACAAACAAAATTTGAGAAGAATCAGTGCAATATTTTTGTTTTTTAATAGATTTAAGTGAAGATCGGGAAGCAGCTCTATATGGGGTTAAAGGGATCATTTCTGGACTACTCATTAGTGGATGTAATGAACGCATACAAACCCAATTTGAGTAAGATCTGTATGACAATTTGGATCTTATGGCAATTTATGTCGATTTCATATGGGTAATTTGTATGGGGGCTAGGTCTGAACATGGACCGATTCTCACCAATTTCAATAGCGTTCATCCCATAAAAGCTTATATACCAAATTTCATCAAAATATATTCATATTTGCGACCTGCAGTTTGATTACAAGCTTTACATGGACACACAGACGGACGGACGGACGGACGGACGGACATTGTTAAATCAACTCAGAAAGTGATTCTGATTCGATCGGTATAATTAAAGATGGGTCTAGGTCAAATATTTTTGGTTGTTACAAACAGCAGCACAAAGTCATTATACCCAAACCACATAGTGGTATAGGGTATAAATAGGCATAAAAAATTCATGCCTGATGTTATTCCGTAAAATCAATTATTTTTCGCAGAAACAGAAAAAACCCGAATCAAGGCAAAATAATTGTTTTTTTGGTAGATTTAACTGAATACCGGAAAACAGCTCTATATGGACCGACTATACGATACGCTATACCATGCATTTAGAGACCATATCTCTTAGGTCCAACTAATTATATATAGAAAATAAGCATAAACCAAATAAGAGTGGCATTGGATGCTATATTTATATGGAGACTTGGTCGAAAAATGGACCAATCTTAACCATATTTGGTAAGCTCATTTATTTTTGGCAATCACATATACAAATCAAATTTGAGAAAAATCTATGCAATATTTTTGTTTTTTGATAGATTTAACTGAAGATCAGGAGCTACGACTAAGAATTGTACTATAGAGTTTATTTTTGGACTATTGATAAATGTAATTAACATACACACAAACCCAATTTGGCCGAGATCTCAATGATAATTTAAATATTATGGCAATTTAGGTCGATCTCGTAGGGGTCATTTAAATGGGGACTAGGTTTGAACATGAACCGATTGCCACCAATTTCTGGCCCGATGTAAGCTGATCTACTAAATTTCATCAAAATATATTCATACTTGCGACCTGTAGTTTGGTTTCAAGGTTAATATGGACACACAGACAGACACACGGACAGACGGAAATCGCTAAATCGCTAAATCGACTCAGAAAGTGATTTTATAATTTAGAAAGTGATTCTGAGTCGATCGGTATAATAAAAGATTGGTCTAGGATAACTAAAAATATAAAATATAACTGAACTCGAACCTGTTTATTGTACGTGTTCTGTTTTTTCTTACTACACGAGCCACAACACGACTTAAAATATAACTGAACTCGAACCTGTTTATTGTACATGTTCTGTTTTTTTTTTCAGTACACGTACCAGAACATGAACTTCAAATAAAGCAATACTCAAAAATGTGTGCTTTATGTGTGATTGAAACAAAAAGTACGTGATAGAAAAATGTTCGTGTAAATAACGAAATATTAAAACGAACACAGTCATGGTTGTGTTGGGCACCGAAGAAAATTTAAAAACAAACATAATTGATATGAAAATAAAAATATGTGTGTGTTGGTCTAAGTTATGTTTGTTTACATATATGTACGAGTTTTTTATTCAGTGTGTGTTTTTTTCTGAACTCTGGGTATCATTCAAATGCAACTTTGCGAAATTTTATTCGTTAGAAAAATAGCAAGCGAAAAGAAGTTTTTCCCCAATAAAGTGAAAACAAAGAAATTGATATTGCAAAATATTTATAATATATTTGGAAAAACAAGCAGATTCCAGCGCTCGAAATTCGAGTGCAATCTAGGAAATTTTTTTTTTTTTTCACTTAATAAAGACCCTAAAGGTATGCTTCACAATTCAACTCATTTTAAATGAAAAAAACAAACTCAACACAGTCACACATTAACAAATTTAATAAACACACACATAGCATTGAATAATTTTATGTACGTGTTAGTAACAACTTTAAACGATCATAAAAATGTTCCAGACGATGAAAATTTGTAAATCTGGAAAACAGTTAAAAAGATAAACAGTCAAACAGTCAAATGATAAATTTTTTGTCAAAATGACCTAGGTAACTTGCATAGGTCACAAGAAATCGCCTTGCCTATTAATATTATAGATATCAATTTTAGTAATTTGAGGTCAAAACAGGAGATTCTTGGCAGCTTTATGGAAAATCATTCTGATTTAGACAAAAGTATATTGCCAAATACTTTACAAGGAAGAACAAGGTCTGACCAACTTTGGGAACGTCGTATTTGTTTTCCGTATGATTTTAAGATTTTGATTTCTTGTCGAAATCAGAAGATGACGAAAAAACAAAGTTGAATCCATTTTATTAATAATTTATTTCTTTCTAATGAATAATTTATTTCTTTCCTTTACAATTTACAAATTTTAAAATAAACATATGTTTTTTGTTTACATTTTCTCTTTAATCAGTTACATTTATTCAATACTGAAACAATAAAGCGTTTTGATTCGTAACGAGTAGGGAAATTAGAAATATTTACACTATCGAAATAAATTTCGATACGGAATTATTTCGATTACGACTGCGAAATTTAGGCCCCAGGAGTTTTATGGAATATTTTTTTTAATACTTCAACCATACGACATACTAAGTAATTTAAAATATATTTTAATACTCAAAAATGAGTTTTAAAAGTACCTCTTTCAGATGCCCTGACGAGTTCTGTTTAAACAAAAAAAAAAATATTCGCGATGTAGTAAAGTCCCAAATATAGGAATTTTGCAAAAAAAAAAACAGTTATGATGAAGAAATTCTAATATCAGATTTAAATCCGAGCGCCATAAACTCATCCGAAAAGTATTTTCTGATCCCAGATTTTAAAAAATGTTGGCCTGTGTTATTAAAAATCAAAAATAAAACAAATCGATAAAGAATGTATGGACTAATTTTAAATTCAATTATTTCCATGTACCAATATTTTGTATTTAACCAACTGACCCACAAAACATAACACAATATATACTTCCTTTCGTTACAATTATTAATACATAGTTATATATGTACACATAACATAGATATGTATATATCGTATTCTGTTTGTTTACTTCCACTACCGAAAGTGCAAAAACACAACATTATAACAACAATCGTGAATGTTGTTAAAAAAAAAAACAAAACAAGTAACAGGTACATTCGCTTACTATAGAAATAGGTGGTTGGTTGTTAGTTAAATGGTGGATGAGAAACAATCTTAACAATCAATTTCCACACTTTACACGTCAAAGTAAAGTAGCCATTATTTATACATTAACTAATTTAGATACAATAACAATTGTTACGATAAAATTATGTTTATGGTACTTACAATACAGAATAAATTAATTATATCGGAGAAAAATCAGCCTTAACCGATAATTGTACTTAGTGTTATTTACGGCACTCCCCCGATATACACTTATATCCACCGCACAGTTGCCCAGAATCATTTTTCGTTGATCCAATTGAGATATTTTAGTATTTTTATTGGACAGATTATTCCTTGAACTTTTCTCAAATTTCAATTTAATTTTAGTCGGTTTAGTAGTTATTGAGTAATTCTAGGCCAAAGTTGAATTTTTTTATTGTTTAGCATGAAAATGTGGGTTATTGTGGATAAATAAACCTTTTAAACAAATTTTGGATAATTTTTTTTTTAAACAGGTTTCCCACTTCACATTATTAATCATAAATAGTTTTTGTAATGAAGTTTTTTTAATTTTTATTAAAAAAACAGTAAAAGTAAATAATAATAATCATTATTCATTTAGTTGGAATGTTGCTTTCAAATATTCGATATTCAGATCTGTATTATTTCTGTCTTATAGCAGGCGTTTCGCTTCTTCATCTAAGTCCAGATGTTCTACTTTCCATTGATTTCGAATGCTAGAGATTAATCGATCTTCATTTCTAACAGTTCATGACATTTTTCTGATATTGTGCTCTCTATGAAATCTTTAATCCTTATTCCTTTTTTTCTGACCTTCCTCTGACAGATCTGCATATGATATTTAATGGCATACCCTCCATGAGAAAGGATTTTTCCATGAATATTTTATTGTGTATATTTTTGCAGTTACTTCGATTATTATTTTAACGCCGTAATTTAAAATTGCTGTTTAGGGATCTGAATAGTATCTTCTTACTGTATTCCCATTATTCGTATTGCCTGATCTTTGTCTTGGTTGATCTGTAATCAAACCGAACTTCTTAACTCCATGTTGGTGTCGTTGTTTCTTATTGATCCTCTAGGTCCAAAAATCAAATTATAACTGATTTGTGTATGTATGTGTTCCATAAATTGTATTCTTTAATGCAGCGGTGATAATCCAATTTCATATGTATCATATTATCGCATGATTTTTCTGTAACTTGGTTGAATTGGCTTGATTTTGTTTGGCATATAATGCAACTGGATGAAGCTTTTGTGTCAGTCAAAACCTGACCTACTTTTCCATCTATCATTGTTAGCACTAATTGATAGCTTACTTCAATTGTCTGCCCATCAATCTCTAATTACAATGGCTTTAGTGTTGCACTTTGGATTCTGATATCACTGGCTTCCATTTTAACTGTATCATGAGTTTCCTTTCAAATTTCATTGATCTGAAGTATTTCGTGGTAGAAGGAATTTGATTTTTCAAAATATTCCTTCTTTCTATTGTACTGATCCAAGGCTCTGAGTCTTTCAAATTCGTTTTCAATCGCATAAATGACAATATAAACATATCTGTGTCCGAAGTATTTTCACATACCGATTGCTTGTATTGTTGTTGACCAGAATTGCAATTTGCAAAAAAAAAGAGTTAACTTGCAGTTTCCAAATCATTTCCTTTAAATTTTAGTGAGTGTTCTTTTTTTTTGGTGATCTGACTCCAAAATTTTTGATAACAAAATGAACAAACGTATTGTTGTCGAAATCGAGTGCAAATTCTACGAAATTTTATTTTTTCATTTAGTACATTTTTTATACGACCCTAAAGGTATGCTAATCAATTTTAGCCAATTAACAATTCAACACTTTTTATACATCGATTGCGTTATTGTCGTTATTGGTTTATGTCCAAAACTATTTTTCAATTCAGCACAGGGCTTTTCATATAAAATTTTTGCAAACACATTAACAAATTTAATAAACATACACACAGCATTTTATAATTTTATATTTGTATTAGTAGCAACTTTAAATAAATACCTTTCAAAATAAGGTATATTTGGTCAAATTCGGGATAACACTGACACAGTAACATCGGTCACAAAAATCGCCTTGCCTATTAATATTATAGATTATCCTAGTTTTAAAATAATAAAACAGCGTGCAAAGTGAACCAACCAACCTTTTTTCAAAAAGTTATTTTTTATACGTAAGGCAAACAAAAAACAACCGTTAGGATTCAATACGAGTATATAAAAAAAGTTACGTTCAGCTGTTACATTGTTGCACGATAGCGTATGTTTATTTGTCCTGAAGTATTCGGTAACCGCTAAAAAATGATTGTAGCAAACATTGGGCTATGTGATTAAGTAAAGCTGCCGAAATCGGTGTGATTGAAATAGTATCCTTGGATGGTAAGCAGTCCTTTTTAGCAGCTACATATATGCTTTAAAAAAAATTACAAATTTATCACACCATTTCGCACTAATCGGGAGCAAATTAGTGTCATTTATATAATAATTTTTGAGTAATTTTATTAAAATTAAGGGCGGGGCCAGGCCAGGGTTGAAAAGTATATATAGGGTTTAAGAAGACACTTTCCCTGGGTGGTATAGATTCCTTAATTCCTTTAGAGATTTGAGAAAAATACATTGCTTTAAAAAATTTTTCAGAACAGACCACATATAAACATGACAGTGGTCAAATATATAATTTCATAATTTCAAGGAATACAATCCTGCCAACTTAACAAAAAAAAAGGGCGCAGACCATTGCCGGAGTGATAAGGTTTTTTGATCAAATTTTTTTTATTTAACAAAACCTTAAAGTGCCAAATCCATTTTTTTTTTAAATTTTGTTTAAGAAAATTTTTCAAAACTTGAAAAAGGAGTTTTCAAAATTTTATCAAAAAATTACCCATTTTCGGTCTCATTGCGCAATAGGTTAACAACTTGATAATAAAACAATACTTCATAACTGAGTACTTACAAGTATAGAGACCAAAAAAAGAGAAAGTTTAACTTCGACTGTGATATTAGCGATAGGATAATTACTGTGATATTTTATTTTTAATTATTTTACATTGATATATTTTTATTAATTAATTCTGTGTTTGTATCGTATGTTAAATGTTGTACAAAAACGGTGTAATACATTTTAAAGTAATGTAAAATTGGCGAAAGGACTATATATTCAATAAAATTAATCCCTGAGGAGGTCGGAAAAATACCGACGAAACGTAGGATTGGAGAAAATGAAATAAACTAGTCTTTTATTTATTTTTAAAAAAATACCAGACCTTGGAAGCCCAATTTAGAAAATTCTAAAAAAATCTAACAAAATCAAAATATAAAAAGGTCGATAAAAATTAAACATTTCATAATGAAAAAAGTAATCGATTTATCAATTTCTCAAAGTAAAAACAAGTAAGAAAATTATAGTCGGTCTAGACCGACTATACGATACCCTATACCATGCGTTTAGAAACCCTATCTCTTAGGCCCAACTAACTGGACATAGAAAATAAGCAAAATCCAAATTTGAGTGGGATTTTTATTATTTTTTTTTGGCTGCAGATATGAAAAAGTTCATATCGGATACTATATCTATATGGGGACTAGGTCCAAAAATGGACCGATCCTGATCATGTTTGGTAAAGTCTCTTGTATTTTGCAAAACTATACACAAACAAAATTTGAGAAGAATCAGTGCACTATTTTTGTTTTTTAATAGATTTAAGTGAAGATCGGGAAGCAGCTCTATATGGGGCCAAAGGGATCATTTTTGGACTACTCATTAATGGATGTAATGAACGCATATAATCCCAATTTGAGTAGGATCTATATGACAATTTGGATCTTATGACAATTTATGTCGATTTCATAGGGGTAATATGTATGGGGGCTAGGTCTGAACATGGACCGATTCTCACCAATTTCAATAGCGTTCATCCCATGGCCGATAAAAGCTTATATACCAAATTTCGTCAAAATATATTCATATTTGCGACCTGCAGTTTGATTACAAGCTTTACATGGACACACAGACGGACGGACGGACGGACGGACGGACGGACGGACGGACGGACGGACGGACATTGTTAAATCAACTCAGAAAGTGATTCTGATTCGATCGGTATAATTAAAGATGGGTCTAGGTCAAATATTTTTGGTTGTTACAAACAGCAGCACAAAGTCATTATACCCAAACCACATAGTGGTATAGGGTATAAAAAGTGCCGCCAAATTTCATTACCTAGTGTTTTTTTAGTATAAAAATGGTCGGGGGCATTTGCTATTTCTTGGCGAGTTTTATTCGATTTTGAAGTTATATAGCCTTTTGAACAGATAATTAAATACTGAAACCGATTCATACAACAACTTGTCGAAAAAATTAAACTTTAGAACTAAATTTTCGTAAAGTCTGAAAAAAGTCATATTTTCTTCATATAAACACACTTGAAATTTTCAATCGATTTCCGGCGCGACTTTTCTTTATCAGATTGTCCCCAAACTTCACAGTTACTAGTTTTATATAGAAAGGAAACAAACTGGACCACGACACTTCCCAAAATCGCCATTTAAAAAATATCCATATAACGTAGGACACAAAGTTAAAAAATCGCCAACCGAATTATTCTAAAATTTAACAACTTTATTTTCGATTAAATGAACATACAGACATACATAAACACAGAAAAAAAATCGCCAACCGAATTGTTCTAAACTTTATTTTCGGTTATAACAACAGAAATTTAATAGCTTCAAACTATTTCTTTATTATGACAAAATTGTTATTGTTATGACAACAGAATTCTAATCGTAATCAGCTTAAAATGCAGTTCTTAAATTCATCGCAATTCGGGTTGGCCATAAATGCGGTAGCCAAAATGAATCTGTTTTCTGTGTATACACATACAATTAACTTCAAGGCTTTAATAAACATTTAAATAATTTACTCAAAAATATTTGTTTATGAGAATAATTTAAATGTTGTAGATATAAAACAAACTATACTTCAGCTTAAAGTTAATAAAAAATAACGTTGTCAGATCAGAAGTATCCGCTCTTTAAAATACTGGATTATAAAAAATGCGTTAAGCAATGAGTTACTCACATATGCAAACTTATTAATATTCCTGAATTTTTTATGTTTCTAATTAAAAAATCAAGTTGGAAAGCGTTAGTTATTCTTCTGGCTTTTAACAAGCAGATTTAAAATGTCAAGCTATTAAGTTGACGGAAATAATTGCTATTATGTATAAAACGGTTAAAAATGTTCCAATATAAATTCAGTGTTGTCCAAATTACACCGTAGAACGTTTTGTGCGTCATTGTCTGGGGGTGAGAAATTCCAAGTCGGGATGTAAGTACTAGACCAGTATAGTGAAACCTGCAAAGGGTTTGGCCTTCTTGGGCCAAACTTTTTTTAATAACCTTTTATATTTTTTTCCTTAACTTTGATTTAATAACATGGTGCAACAGCCATTCTGGGGTATGAGAAATTCGAAGTCACAAAAACAGACCAAGACAAAAACGGTGTGAGGTACAATTGTATTGATGAAATGATTAGGAAGTGTTTGGAGATAAAATGGGGAGCGAAAATCAAATGAAAAATCAAATATGAAAAATAAAAAATAAAAAATTTTAAATGAAAAATTAAAAATTAAAAATGAAAAATAAAAAATGAAAAATCAAAAATCAATAATGAAAAATAAAAAATGAAAAATGAAAAATTCAAATTAAAAAATGAAAAATAAAATCAAAAATCAAAAATGAAAAATCAAAAATCAAAAATGAAAAATCAAAAATCAAAAATGAAAAATGAAAATTAAAAAATGAAAAATAAAAATCAGAAATCAAAAATGAAAAATCAAAAATGAAAAATGAAAACCAAAAAATGAAAAATTAAATATGAAATATGAAATATGAAAAATTAAAAATTAAAAATGAAAAATGAAAAATGAAAAAAGAGAAAAAAATTAAAAATTAAAAATTAACCAGTTGAAATAATAAATAATAATAAATATTTTTTATTAGCAGAGCCGTACAGCTGTTTGCTATAAGTGATATATAGATGACGCCTTCTGTTTGATTTTCAAAAAGTGGCATAAAAAATCTTTAATTACTAGATGTCCACACATCTCCCCTATGATCGGACTCCATGATTTTATAATTATTGATCTAGACCCACCTTTTATAATAGCGATCGGCTCAGAACCATATCTATCTGTATATTCATGTAAAACTTGTTATCAAACCACAGATCGCAACTATGAATATATTTTGATAAAATTTATCGATCATATGACGATAACCCCTATCAGACCGACTAAATTGGGCGTAAGATCCAGATTATCATATATATCAATAAACTTGGTGTATGCGTGTCTTTTAAACCAACTAACCAGTAATGCAAAAATAAACCCTCTAGGGCTGGTTCCAATCTTCACTTAAATCTATCAAGTAACAAAAATATTGCACATATTTTTCTCAAATTTAGTTCGTATATGAAGAAAATAATAAGTGACTTTACTTAATATGGTCAAGATCGATCAATTTTTTGATATCTTCACGCCAAAAATTATTAACAATACCATCAAAAATTTCAATCAGCACAAGTTGGATCCAAGACCATCTCTCGAAACGCATTGTTTAGGGTATTTTATATAGTACTCTAATAGCTAGAGTCTTGAAACTTTGTGTATATTTCTTAGTTATAAATATGCATAGTCGACCCAAATATGGGAGATATCGGATTAGTAGGCTTAGCATCTCCTATATCAAACAAATATTTAACTCAATCTATCTAGAGGCCATATATTAATAATATCTAACTAACAAAAATATTGTAGTTAATGTAAACGGAATAATTAAAATCCATCATTTTTAGTTTTTAATTTTTAATTTCTCATTTTCCATTTTTCATTTTGCACTTTTCATTTTTCATTTTCCATTTTCGATTTTTCATTTTCCATTTGTCATTTTTCATTTTTCATTTGCAATTTTCCATTTTTAATTTTTCATTTTCCATTTTTGATTTTCCATTTTCCATTTTCCATTTTTCATTTTTCATTTTCCATTTTCCATTTTCCATTTTTCATTTTTCATTTTCCATATTCCACTTTCGATTTTTCATTTTTCATTTTTAATTTATTAATTTTTCATTTTCCATTTGCCGTTTTTAATTTAAAATTTTTCATTTTCCATTTTCCATTTTAAATTTTTCATTTTCCATTTTCCATTTTTCATCTTTCATTTTTCATTTTTAATTTTTCATTTTTCATTTTTCATTTTTCATTTTTCATTTTTCATTTTTCATTTTTCATTTTTCATTTTCCATTTTCCATTTTCCATTTTTCATCTTTAGTTTTTCAATTTTCGATTTTCATTTTCCATTTTTCAATTTTCAATTTCCATTTTCCATTTTCCATTTTCGTTTTTCGTTTTTCATTTTCCATTTTTCATTTTCCATTTTTCATTTTCCACTTTTCATTTTTATTAATTTTTAATTTTTAATATTTAATTTTAATGTTAAAAAATATGTGGTAAAACTTGCTTAGGCCAATGTGACACGTGCAGTATTAATATACACACAACTGTAATGACTTCAACAATACGAAGAATTACAACATATACAACATATCTTAAGAAAAACAACTAACACACTGAAAAATTTTATTTTTTCAAGAGTTTTTTCAAAGTTGAACCCTTTGACCGATTTTGACGATTTTAAATAGCAACTCCTTTGGGATGTTAATAAACGATTTTATACAAAAAAGAACGGTCTAGCTTAGATATTGACGGCGTGATCGTGATTTCCACAGACAGACGGACAGACGGTCATCGGTAAATCAACTTCCCTTGTTATAAGGAATAAGAAAATATATTTTTTTGGGGCCTCAGGAATTTATTTCGATGCGTTACAAACGGAATGACAAACCTATGCCACTGAGATGTGGAGGGTATAAAAAGTAACAAATCCGGCTTTTTGAATGCTCCTCCGGCCTTAAATTTGGTACCGTTTTTAGACTGAAAATTACATGTTTATTTGGAACACGAGGAAATTTTTTTGGGGAATCAAAAATTATGGACAAGTAATTAAATAGTCGAGCTTGAGGCCTGTTTTATGTTTTTTTTTTCTTAACATGTTTTTATTTAATCTGGTAACTAAATTATTATCAACTTACCGACTAAGAAGACCTCTTAAACTTTAAAAATTTACCTAAAGTGGATGACAATACATTATTTTTCTAATTTTTGCCCAAATCTATTCATTATTTCTCGCGCTTACCCTTAAAGCGGATTTTTGTAAATGAATTTTCACCAACTTCGCGAATAGCTAGACCTCAAAAGCATTCGACAGTTAGGTAAAGTGGATGAATTTATATTTAAACAATTTATACATGACATATTCATTATATCTCGCGGTTAACCGTAAATCGTATAAAAGTGTATCTTCTGCTTGTAACTACCAAAAACATGTGACCAACACCCACTTTTTGTTATAACGATCGACTCAGACTCACTTTCTGAATCGATTTAGCGATGTCAATCAGTCTGTCTGTTTTCCGTCTGTCCGTCTGTCTGTGTGTCCATGTATGTTTTTGTGAAAAGTAAGTAACTTTACTAAATATGGTCATGATGAGTCCATCTAGTCTCTACATAAAAATATGATCAGATATGAACTTTTTAATTAATAGCATTACTCCTAAAAATTTGTTTATTTTTATTTTCTATATTTACTTATTGCCTCAGCAAAGTTCAATACAAAACCCTTTACCGGAAAGCATTGTATAAGGTATTGTATAGTCGGTCTATTCTATATTACTTTCTAATATTTCCATCAGCTTCGGAAAGTAATGAAAAATATTTAGAATAAAAAAATAAATTAAAAGGAAACGGACTTCGATCTCGACTATTTAATTACTTAATGAAGGAAATTAGTTTTCTATTAGAGATATAGCGAAATAAACCTTTTGACCTCATGATTATGCCGACAAAAGCGAAGGGTCAAAACGAAACTAATGATCTCCAAATTACTTTTTTTTTCTTCTAATTTTCTGAATTGACAATATCAGTTACAAATTTGCATCTCCTGCTTCCAAAACACATTTCGTTTTAAAAATTTACAGATATATTGTTAACAAAAAAAGGATGACTAAAAATCCTGCCATTATTTTTGAAATTATTTTTCGAAACTTTTTTCAATCCATAAATATTCTGTGCCAGATGAATCCATAAATGTTTGAATAAATATATAGAAAAAAATTCCCCTTTTCCTCACAAAAATTTCTTCTCTACAACATCTCTTATAAAATCCCGATTTTCGACCAAAAAAAAAGTTGGTCACCTTAATCGTACCTAACCTAATGTAATTAGTATCAGAATAAAATACAAGCGATTATTAGTTTTTCGGAATGAATAAGAATAACGGTCAAAAAAGGCGTATAAAAAATAATTTGAAATCTTAAATAAGTCTCTTCAAAGATAAATATATGACTGGCTCATTTTCGCTATATAGCATGATATAAAAACTTTTATCAAATTCTTCTTTTAGTTAATATACGAAATTAGAAGCGACCGTATAATAACTTCTACCCCAAAAAAACTCATACATGTAATCCGGACTTAATTTGATGAAGCAATAATTTAATATTACCAAAACGAAAATGAAAACAAAAACACTTTTAAGCCAAAAAGAAAAAAAATCATTTCGCTTTCAATGGGCACAAACTTCCATACAAAAATACACATACATACACATATTCATACTAAATGTATATGTAGAACTTGTATAGTTTCTTGAAAATATTTTACAACACTCCTTGGCGTTGGTAAGCGCAATTGAACAAGTTTGTAATATTTATATTTAAAAAAAAAGTACTAATTTGTATATATGTATGTTTTGTTGATGTGTTTGAACACATAAATATACTGGGCGGCCATTGAACTATGGACGAAAGCTTTTTTGGTAGATAATTTAATATTAAAGTCTCCAAAGAAAATGAGATCATTTAAGGAAAGATTTAAGCGGTTTGTTTGTTTAAACACTATGTCAATTAAGGTTAAGAATTCATACAAAATTCTGTTTTGGATCCAGTTCTATAATTATTGTGCAAATTGAAACACTTTTCTAATATTAATTTCGAACTTGCAGATCCCAGCCCTCGATATTCGAGTGCAAATTCTAGGAAATTTTGTTTTTTCATTTAATAAATTATTTTATAGGACCCTAAAGGTATGGTAACCAATTTTTGCCACATTTTTAAATAACGATTGCGTTATTGGTTTAAATTCAACACAATTATTATTGCGAACAATAACAAATTTAAAAAACACGCACGTAGCGTTGCATAATTTTAAGTATGTGTTAGTAGCAACTTTAAATGCATTTTACTCCAAAAAAAATTTAAAAATTTAAAAATCTCGTTTGGTCAAAATCGGGAGAAAACTGTGGAACAAATCATCGGTCACAAGAAATCGCCTTACCTATTAATATTATAGATATCGCTTTAAAAATAAAACGCATAAAATTCAATTAAAACTTATTTTATATGTACTTGCCCTATTTCTATAAAAAAAAAAATGAAACAAAGTCGGTTTTAAAATTGATTTTAAAAGCAGCACATTCTCATCAGCATTCATCAAGTTGTTTCATCAGGTTGCCCCACGCACCCATAAATTTCTAGGGCATTTCTTTTTTTTTTTTTTTGCTAACTAAAATCAACCAATTTTGTTAGTAGAGTTTACTACAAATGTCGGTTGAAAAGGCGTTAGCTACATTTTTCATAAAATTACCTAAAAATTTAGTTATTTATAACTACTTAAAAACAACTACAATGTTGTAAGACCAACTAACAAAACAAGAAAAACTACCAACAAATGAACTAAAGCACTTAGAAAGTTGCACTTGTTTTAATTTTTTTTTAATATACAATGAGTGACTATTGTCAGATTCTGAATTTACCAATTTTATTTTTTAATAATTTACTTTTTTTTCGAAATCACTCTTTGGTGTGTTCGCGCGAAAGAGAACAAACATGTTACAAAAATAATTTTTTTTTTTTCAAATAGATCAACAAAAGAAAAGTATTTTTTTTTTGTGACAAAACAGTTGAAACTTTTAAACTTCTGTAGAAGATGGTATGAAAGACAATTATTAGTATTAAATTCGATTGTGTCGAATTTTTGATACCCTCCAGATATTTTACAATGATGATTAAAATTAATAAGATTTTAGGTATTTTCGAGCTTTTTTTATTTGAAAGCAATTATTAATTGAATACAAATACATTTTTGTTTCCTTGTTTACTAGCGATGCATACACATTTTTTTGCTTGTTGCTGTTCGCATGTACAAAAAAAAAAAACAACAACAGCAACAAACAATCAAAAAGTGTATGCATCGCTTATTCGTCTCGATATGCAAATGTTCTGTTACGCATAAACATTTTTCACTATTTTTAGTTTTTTATTTAATAATTTTATAAGGGTTTCTTTACATTTTCGTATGTCATTTCTCGGATATTGGGCCTAGAGTCTCTAAAAGCAATAAAAAAAAAACAGCTGCAAATTATGACGAACTTTTTAAGTCTAAGTAGTAGGACCTAATAGATCCATTGTGGACAGGAGAATGTTTTCAACAGACAGGCAGACGACGGTGAGTTTCAAACGGACTAACAAACCGATATATGCCCGCTAGTGTGGTGTGGAGGGTATAAAACTGTTTAAATCTTAACGGTTATTTAAATATTTATAGTTTCTGACGTTATCTTTCATATTTTTCTTTAAATACAATTGTATTTTTGAATGTTTTAATCCTATAATTAATTACTAGCAGATTCCAGCGCTCGAAATTCGAGTGCAAATTCTAGGCAACTTTTTTTCAACTTAGCCAATTCACAAACCAACACTTTTTTGGTTTCTTATTATTGTGAATGAAGAAAACAATGTGATTGTATCACATTAACAAATTTAATAAATACACACATAGCATTATATAATTTTATGTATATGTTAGTAGCAACTTTAAATGCAATTTACTCAAAATAATTAAAAAATCTGTAAGTCTGGTGAACAGCTAAAAAGAAATACTTTAAAAAAAATACGTTTTGTCAAAATCGGGATAAAACGGTAGAACAAAACATCGGTCACAAGAAATCGCCTAGCATATTAATATTATAGATAGATTATAAAATAATGTAAAGTTTTGTGAAGATTTAAAAACCAGAATAATAGATAATGTTACTGCTGGTCTTAAGCAAAAGAAAATTTGTGAGAAATATTCTATGAATAAATCCATAATTTCAAATAATGTCAAGAAATATCTACGGTGACGACTCAACATTTAGGCGGCAGGCAGGATAACTTAATAGCAAGAGAGTTTAAAAAATGTCAAAAAATGCTGCCTAAAGAGGTCATTAACAATCTGAAACTAAAAAAATATGTGCTCGAATATGTTATTGTTATCGTACTGTGAAGAAACCATTCATATCAGAGAAAAATCGTCTGGCTCACATAAATTTTGCTAAAGAATACATGAACTACTCCAGACGGAATTGGAATACTGTTTTCTTTTCAGAGATGCGTAGAAGTTTAATTTAAGAAGCCATGATGGAGTACGACGACCATAATATTATAAAAATAAAACTGGAAGTTCCAAAATGACAATATCTCAAAGCACACCTACAAAGTTATAACAGAAAGGATGCAATTTAATGCAGTTAGTGGTTTGGAATGGCCACCCCAATCACCAGATCACAATCCCAAAGAAAATCAGTGAAAACCTACTGTTTTGTCAATAGTAAAAAATGAAATCTTTTAGGATGTTAATATTTATTCTTTTATAAATAAATAAAAGAAACAAATTTTTAAACTCTTTCTTTCGACTGCTACTTTCTGTCGTAGGGAAACCCCATTCCCCCTTATCCAATTGATTTGAAACTTGGCCCATAGTCTTGTTGTCACTACAGATTAATTTTGGGGTAGTCACACATTGTCACGCACAGTCATGGAGTGATCTAAATGTCATTTGTCCTCATCCGATTGACCTGAAACTTGGTCCATACACTTGCTGTAAAAAAGATTAACATTGACTTAGTCACGCACAGTCACACATAGTCACTCCCACTCACGGAATGATTTAAACTCCATTTCCCCTCATCCAATCAATCTGGAACTTGGTCTATAGAGTTTTTATGACTAAAGATTATTTTTAAAATAGTCATGTAAAGTCACGCACAGTCATGGAGGGATTCAAAACCCATATGCATAAGGAAGGAAAGAGTTTTAATAAAAACTTTGTTTTTATGGGTTAGATTACAAAATTAATAAAAGAGTTTTTAATTTTATGATCCAATTTTTTGGTATTGACCGTTTAAGTCGTCAAAAATATATTCTGTTAAAAGTTTCTATTGTATTGTCACGTTATCATTTCAATAAAAGTTTGTTTTATAGTTATTTTCATAAATTCAAAATAACAACAAAAATTAACTGTTACTAAAATGCAGCATTTTTGTTTAATTGTTTTTCTAATAACTGTCAAATAGAACATTCAAGCATTTAAAATCTAGTTTTATTTAGTTAAAATATGCATAAAAATCGGAAAAAGGTTAATTTCAAATCACGGAAATATCTGTTTATTTTAATATAAAAACAAAAAAAAAAAACAACCAAATCACGGAAATAAAATACCGTAAATCAAGAGTTACCGGTATATTTTTATAATTAATTCAAACTGCTTAAAATAATTAGCCAAACTTCGTCATTTTCAAAACTGACCAATAACACGTTATTGATACATAATATTAAAATAAGTGCCTTATTTCTTATAAAATTTGCTTTTAATTAGAATTATTTAAACAAATAGTTCGTTTTTATATCATATACCGCTATGTGGTCAATAGAGTGGCCTTTAAAAATAAAAACTAGTAAATGTGAAGTTGCGGGACAATCGGATAAAGAAAAGTAGCGCCGGAAATCGATTGAAAATTTTGAGTGGTTATATGGAGAAAAATAAAATTTTTCAGATTTTACGAAAATTTCCTTTAAATGTTATATTCTATCTTAATAGCCTAGGATTTCAGAATAATATAACCCCATTAACCCATTTGGACTTGGGACCACATTTGACCCCAAGCTAGTTTAGGACGATTAAGTCAAAAAACCAAAGTATTTTGCAAATACTGTGGAATTATTACTTAAAATAGTATAACCAATTGTGTAGATCTTCCATGCCCAAAATTTGAGATAAATCCGAGGATGTAAACCCATTATTTGCCAAGGCCAGCTTTGGATTTTAAGATATTTTTAAATAAAGATTAAAGATTAGTTTTTCTATTTACCTCGATGAAACCACCATGTAGAACTTAAGAAATATAATTCGATTATTTTTTTTATTTAACCCTTCAGTGCTCCTGCTATCAAAATCACCCATTGTGGTATATCTTTGGTGATATATCTGCTCTACTTTTCAAGCATATTTAAAGCGCATCTATTTAATAAAATATCTATGTCAATAATATTTTCATTTTGAGTTTTCTTAATATTTATAGTTATAAATCGAAATAAATAAAAAAAAATTATTAAAAATATCAGTTTATTTTTGTTATTTTTTTATTGAAATAATATTTAATATTTTGATTTCGAAAAGAATTGTTTTACAATCTGCATATTGCATGAGATAATGTACGTAATATTATCAAACTTTTTAATTACTTAACTGCTAATAGAAGTTAGTGACGTAAATCTATACTTATTGCTGTATTATTTTTACCATTGTATATTACTAAAATTATTTTTTAAAATGGATCATTTTAAATATACCAAATTTAAAGTTTGGCCTAGACAAGGAATGGGTTAACATAGTTCGATTAATTCCAAATTTTTAGCATGGAAGATTTGTACATTTGGTTAATATATTTTAAAATATAAAATATTTTAATTTTTTAATATATTGTTTTTATTAGCTTGTGACCCCAAGTCCAAAAGGGTTAATGGGCTCATATTCTTTTTTTTCGAAACCCTAGGCTCTTAAGATAAAATGTAACAGTTAAAAGTAGAAAACTGATTAATTTTTGATACAAATATTTAGATAGATTACATTTACTGAATATTTCACAAAAATCTAATTTTTGTCGAAATCCACAAAAAATAAATCCTTGTAAAAAAAATTCTAGCACAGGGATTTACCTAAAAATTGACACAGTTAAACCTTAATATATATTTAACAAAACCTCTAAGTGCCAGATCCATTTTTTAAATTATATTTAAGAAAATTTTTTAAAACTTGAAACAGAGTTTTCAAAATTTTATCGAAAAAATTTGTTATTTTCGGTCTTATTGCGCAATAGGTTAACAACGTGGTAATAAAACTACATATACTTCATATCTAAGTGCTTATAAGTATAGAGACCAAAAACAAAAATAATGGCTTTAATCAATTTCTTAAAGTTGAAAAAAGTGCCGTTAAATTTCATGACCTAGTATTTTTTTGACACAAAAGTGGTCGATTTTGAAGTTATGTTGCTTTTTGAAAAGAAATTTTTAACACTGAAATCGATTCATAGAACAACTTGTGGAAAGAATTAAACTATAGGAAGAAATTTTCGTAAAATCTGAAAAAAGTCATATTTTCTTCATATAAACACACTTTAAATTTTCAATCGATTACCGGCGCGACCTTTCTTTATCCGATTGTCACGCAACTTCACATTTATTAGTTTTATATAGAAAGGAAATAAATTGGACTCCGACACTCTCCAGAATCGTCTATATAACTTAGGACCATGCTGGTGGTATAATCAGATCAGAATCGCTTTCTGAGTCGATTCCTTCCGTCCGTCCGTCTCTGTATCCATGTAAAGTTTGCAATTAATGAAATTTGGTACTTAAGCTTTTATCGGCCATGGAACGAACGCTATTGAAATTAGTGAAAATCGCTGCATGTTCGAATTTAGTAGTACAATTCTTAGCGGTAGCCCCCATATAAAGCTGTTTCCCGATACCCCCTTAATCTATCAAAAAACAAAAATGTTAAACAGATTTTTTTCAAATTTGTTTTGTATGTATTTTTTGCAAAAAATAAGGCCCTACCAAATATGGATAGGATCGATCCATTTTTCGACCTAGTCCCCATATAAATATAGCATCCAATATGAACTTTTTCATATCCGACGGCAAAAAAATTATTGACAATGTCACTCAAACTTCGTTTTTGCTTATTTTCTATATCCATTTAGTTGGACGTAATACCCTTTCTCTAAAGACATTTTATGGGATATCGTATAGACGGTCAAGGCCAACTATAATTTTCTTACTTCTTTTTATTAAGGTCAATACTTATTTGCCATGCGAAATTAGTTTTAAAAGTATTTTGAATCACATAGGACTAATACTTTGTTCAAATGAAAAAGGGTGCTTTGGTTATAAAATTAAAAATTTTTATTTATTATTCAAAATCTTTTCATCGATCGTAACGTAATCCTCCCGTCCAAAACAAAACGCTTATTGCCAACGTTTTTCCCAATCCTAAAAAATGTCAAAGTCGAGATTCGAATTGGTCTTCTTCCACCGGCAGCAGTTCGGCTTTTATCTTCTCAATTAAATGAAAATGGTGGCCACGGAGGTGTCTTTTGAGTTTATTGAATAGCCAGAAGTAACACAGTACTAAATCAGGCGAATACGGTGGTTGAGGAACGATATGCATTGAATTTTGTGCGAAATAGTCTCGAAGAACCATGTGAGACAGTACATTAACGTGATACATAAAAGCGAGAGTTGCATTGTCATAACACAAAATAAAACTCCTTGTTAACAGTTTGGCCCGACGGAAGGAATTCACAATGCACCACACCCCCATAAACGAAGAAAGCTGTTAAAATGACCTTGATTGTTGAACGATTTTGGCTTGATCTTTTCGTTCTGGTTTCACCTTTTGCTGATATTCACTTGATTTGTTCGTTGTTTCGTGGTCGTAGGCAACACTCGTAATGATGACTTTAATTTCGTTCTGGTACCAGTCAGAAATCATTGTTTCTGAAATATTACTGAGATGCACTTTTTCAAAAAAAATTAGTTTTTTTTGAACTAATAGAGCTTACACGCGTTTGAGGCCCAAAATATCTTTAATAATCCATAAAAACAAAGTTTTTATTAAAACTCTTTCTTTCCTTATGCATATGAGTTTTGAATATCTCCGTGACTGTGCGTGACTGTGTGTGACTATCTTAAACTTAATCTTTGGCCACAACAAGTGTATGGACCAAGTTTCAGATCGATCGAATGAGGCGAAATGACATTTAGATCACTCCGTGTCTGTGCATGACTATGCGTGACTGTGCGTGATTAAGTCAAAGTTAATCTTTTTTCACAGCAAGTGTATGGACCAAGTTTCAGATCGATCGGATGAGGGGAAATAACTATGAGATCACACCGTGACTGTGCGTGACCATGCGTGACTGTGCGCAACTAAGTCAAAGTAAAATTGTTTCCCAGCAAGTGTATGTACCAACTTTCAGATCGATCGGATGAGGAGAAATGACATTTAGATCACTCCGTGACTGTGCGTGAAGACGCGTGACTGTGCGTGACTACCCCACAATTAATCTGTAGTCACAACAAGGCTATGGGCCAAGTTTCAGATCCATTTGATAAGGGGGAATGAGGTTGCCCCACGACAGACAGAAAGGTTGAGTTAAAAGAAAGAGTTTAAAAATAGTGTTGTCTGAAATGTCAACAGTATCAGCTAGATCTCTAATTGTCAATCGACGATTTTACAGCACCAAATCTTTAATTTTCTTGTTCATCAGTTGATAAACACTGTTTGTCCACAAATCCACTTTAAATTGTTTACAAAAAACGAGCGCCACTATAGAACCAATGAAATTGGCATAGATTAAAAAAAAAAGCAAGTAAGAAAATTATAGTCGGTCTAGACCGACTATACGATATCCTACAATATGGTTAAGAAACCCTATCTCTCCGGCCCAACTAATTGGACATTGGAAAAAATATACACAAACCAAGTTTGAGAAAAATCTGTGCAATATTTTTGTTTTTTGATAGATTTAAGTGAAGGTGGGGAAGCAGCTCTATATGGGGCCTATGACTAAGGATTGTCCTATAGGGATTATTTTTGGACTACTGATTAATGGATACAATAAACGCATACAAACCCAACTTGACTGAGATCTATATGATAATTTGGATCTTATGGCAATTTATGTCGATTTCATAGGGCTCATTTGTATGGGGACTAGGTCTGTACATAGATCGAATTTCACCAATTTCAACAGCATTCATCCTATGGCCGATAAAAGCTTATATACCAAATTTCATCAAAATATATTTATATTTGCGACCTGTAGTTTGATTACAAGGTTTACATGGACACACAGACGGACGGACGGACGGACGGACGGACGGACATCGCTAAAACGACTCAGCAAGTGATTCTGAGCTGATCGGTATAATAAAAGATGGGTCTAGGTCAAATATTTTTGGTAGTTACAAACAGCAGCACAAAGTCATTATACCCAAACCACATAGTGGTATAGGGTATAAAAACAGTTGAGTTTGACAGCATTCCACGCCCACAATTAGCAATAGTTTATTAGCTACAAAATGGCGTTAAAATTTTAAAAATTGGTTACAAAAAAAATTAGACTTTTGGCCAATGAAATCAAAATTTCAGCCACCGTGCGTCGTGGACAAAAATTGCAAATTTCAAGAAGGTCTCTAGAGCGTATACTCACTGAAGATCTAAGTCTCTACGCTTATAAGGTTCAACCAAAACAAGAACATAAATAAGCCCAATGACCATGCGTAGCAAAGGGAATTCATTGAATGGATTTTTGAACATCAACAATTGGATGCTGAGCGATGAAGCACATTTTCACCTTGATAGCTTCATTAATCGTCCAAATTTCCGTACGTGTTTGTCGAAAAACAAATGCAACAACAACGTGTCACTGTTTGGTGTGGATTTTGGGCTGGAGGCATCATTGAATTATGCTTCTTCGAAACTGAAGCAGGTCAAGCAGTGACTGTCACTGATGGACGATAAGTGGTTTCAACAAGACGGTGCCACATATCATACATCACGTGAAATGATTCAATTACTTCATGTGATATTTCCTGGTCGTGTACTCTCTCGTTTCGTTGGTCAGAATCGGCCCCCTAGATCGTGTGATTTAACACCATTGGATTTATTTTTATGTGGTTATTTGAAGTCATAGGTCTATGCCAACAAGGCCACAACCACCCGTGCATTGAAGGCGAAAATTCAATGCTGCATTAACGAAATCCAGCTACATTTCATCAAAATGGTTATGGAAAATTTCGACAAAAGGCTGCATATGTGGCAGCAAAACCGTGGAGACCATTTACTCGATGTGTTGTTCCATATATAATCCTACCCTGTGTACTTTATGATTCAATGTAAAGAAAAAAAAAAAGTATTTTCTGTTTAATTCAAATCATGAATTTTGGGACACCCTTTATTATTAATAAAAGGAAACCAATAGGTTCTCGACCTATTTATGACTTATGTGTCGGGGTATACAAAATTTACTTTTATAAAATTTTGACTTTTTTTCACAAAAAATCAAACTTTATTCTGTAGCTTTGAACAAATTTTTGGCTGATCCCATATTTGCAATAACTCTTGCGTCCATAATCTAATGGGCGCATGCTGTACATGCACTTACATTTAGTTGTGTTTATTCTTGTTTAATATCAACAATCCACTTACTAACTTTAATACATCGATACTACTATTATAAATTTGAAGCTGACTTTAGTAACAGCCGCAGCAGCAGCTGTGTTAATGGAAACTTGTTGCATTGGTTGGTTGACCAATGAATTGCTTTGTAGGTCATTTAACATACAATTTATCAACAAAATGTGGCATAAACAACAAACATGCATACACACATAAATATACACGCCATGTATTGAGTATTTGTTTAACAATAACTTTGTTTGGAAGATCCAAGAAGTGGTTGTAAGCAATATTAATATTATTTTTGAAATTTAAAACAAAAACTAAAACGAAAACGAAAACAAAGTCTCAAAACAAAACAAAAACGCATTTGCTGACTGACATGCACTTGTACGAATACCACATGCATGTCAGTTTTACATTGTTGACATTCGCAGATTAGTTAACAACAAAGTACAAACATTATTTGCCATCAAAAATGATTCATATTATACTCGTAAATATGATGACTGCGGTCGATGTTTACATATAATTTACCCTTCATGCTTTACGATTGTTTTGTTGTTCCACGTTTAAATATTTTTAATCTACTTTAGACGAGGATGATGTTGATGGAATTTCTCTAAAAGTTAAAGTTTTTCAGGCAGTTTGTAAATAATGCTAGTAATTAGTATGAAATTTTGGAATATTTTAAAAAAATTTTGAGTTATTGCAGATAAAAGAATCATAACTACCCTATTTTTAATTAGACCGGTATGTTCCTATGCTCTTATTGTTAGTGTCTTTCCACAGATTTACTCATACTTGCACTTTTAGCACAAGCGCTGATACATCATAACTTTTGCAGTATCGTATGAAATATTAATTGATGGAAGTATAAGACACTTGCTAGAAAAAGTACACGTACACTTGAAGATGTAAACTTTAAATATTATCGAAAATAATTAGTTTTTTGTTCGGTTCGTACATGTATATTTTTTAACAACATTATGGAACATTTTCGCGGTCATTGTCGGGGAGGTGAGAAATTCCAAGCCATAGGAATCCGCAAAAAATGAGTATAGAGCTTGATAGCACTGTATCACCGCTTTCAAAAAAAAAAACAAAAAACGCTAAGGGAATTTTCGAGATATGGCGATTTGAGCGATTTGTCGTAAGGGTATAATGAGTTTGTGCTGATGTTTGTGCGATATAGATATAGAAAATGAGTATAAACCAAATTTGAGTGGCATTGTTATTAATTTTTTTGCCTTCGGATATGAAAAAGTTCCTATCGGATGCTATATTTATATGGGGACTAGGTCAAAAAGTGTACCTATCCTGACCATATTTGTTATTTTTGCAAAAATATATAAATACAAAATTTGAGAAAAATCTGTGCAATATTTTTGTTTTTTGATAGATTTAAGGGAAGAACGGTAAGCAGCTTTAAATGGGGGCTATGACTAAAAATTATCCTATAGGGTTTATTTTTGGCCTGCTGATTAATGAGATCAATATACACGTATAAACCTAATTTGACTGAGATCAATATGATAATGTGGATCTTATGGCAATATAAGTCAATTTCATAGGGGTCATTTGTATGGCGACTAGGTCTGAACATGAACCGATTTTCACCACTTTCAATAGCGTTCATGCTATGGCCGATAGAAGCTTACGTACCAAATTTCATCAAAATATATTAATATTTGCGACCAGTAGTTAGATTACAAGGTTTACATGGAACCACAGATGGACGGATGGACGGACGGACATCGCTAAATCAACTCAGCAAGTGATTCTGAGTCGATCGGTATAATAAAAGATGGGTATAGGTCAAATATTTATGATAGTTACAAACATCAGCACAAAGTCATTATACCCATACCACATAGTGATATAGGGTATAATTAACATAAAACTAAGGAAAAAGATATATAAAAAATATATAAAATGGCTGCTACTCGAAACCGCGCCAAATATTTTTTTACCTTTCAATAGGATTCATTGAGTACCTTCAAGCCCAACTATTTTTTGTTATCGAAAAACAAATCGGAAAAAAATATGTAAAAGAAAGGCTATTAAGTCTTCGCGGAAAATATCTTCAATCATCATATCTCGAAAATTCCCTCAGCGATTTTTAAACCGGTGATATAATGTTATCAAGCCCTATACTCAATTTTTCTCGGTACTTCGTCAATTCCACCCAGGTGTGTCAATATAGTTCTCAGGCAAACTTGTAGCTAAGGCTCAACTAAATAATTTTTATTAATGTATCCATGTAAAAACAAGCAAGAAAATTGTAGTCTGTTTAGACCGACTATACAATACCCTATACCATGCGTTTAGGTCCAACTAATTAGATATAGAAAATGAACATAAACCAAATTTGAGTGACATTGTTATTAATTTTTTGCCTTCGGATATGAAAAAGTTCATATCGGATGCTATATCTATATGGGGACTTGGTCGAAAAATGGACCGATCCTGACCATATTTAATAAGGTCACTTATTTTTTGCAAAAATATATAAAAACCAAATTTGAGAAAAATCTGTGCAATATTTTAATTTTTTGATAGATTCAAGATTTAAGATCGGGAAGCAACTTCATGTGGGGGGTATGATAAAGAATGGTCCGATATGGTATATTTTTGGACTACTGATAAATGGATGTAATAAACATACACAGACCCAATTTGACCTTATGTAATAAACATACACAGACCCAATTTAACCGAGATCTATACAATAATTTGAATATTATGACCCTTTAAGTTGATCTCATAGGGGTCATTTCTATGGGAACTAGGTCTGAACACGAAATGAGTTTCATCAATTTCAATAAGGTACATCCTATGGCCGGTAGAAGCTTCTATATCGTTCGCAAACTATTTAAAAAAAAACATAGCACGTCGAAAGCGACTCATTTCGGTCCAAACCAACTTATGTTACCCTATACCAAGTGCTTACGGAAAGGACATTAGGTTCAACTAATTGGATATAGAAAATAAGAATGACCAAATTTTTTTGCCTGCAGATATAAAACAGTTCATATCGGATGCTACATATATTTATATGGGGACTAGGTCGAAAAATGGACCGATTCTGACCATATTTGGTAAAGTCAATTTTTTGCATAAACACATACAAACCGAATTTGGGGAAAAAACTGTGAATATTTTTGTTTTTTGATAGATATATATGGGAGCTATGACTAAGAATTGTCCTACAGAGTTTATTTTTGGACTTCTAGGTAATGGGCGCAATAAACACCCACAAACCAAAATTCACCGGGATCTATCTGATAATTTGGATCATATGGCAATTTAAGTCGACCTCAAAGGGGACATTTATATGGGAACTAGATCTGAACGATTTTCACTAATTTCAATAGCGTGATACCAAATTTTATCAAAATATATTCATACTTGCTACCTATAGTTTGATTACAAAGTTTACATGGACACACAGACAAACGGACATCGCTAAATCGAGTCAGAAAGTGATTGAGTTTTTTTTATATTAATATTTCAAATGAAGTTTAATATTTCCTTGTTTACCAGCATAACATTTGTTAAAGGCAATAAACCTTAAAGAATATCTAAAAAAAAAAAAATATAAATAACTTAATAACTGTACAACAATCCGAAAATTGTTGTACAGTTTAATGCATTTTTCAGATATAAATTAATTCTATAAAAAATCATTGTTTCTATAAAAACGCAATAAATAAAAAACTATAATAAAAACTGGTTAAAAAAGAAAAACAATAAACTGCAAATTTAAATTGTATTAGAATTTAAAGGATAATTATATTGTGTGATTTGTTAGGAAAAAAAAATAATTCAGTTCAGTTAATTTTTTCCCAATTTTCGTAGTATGACAGTTTTAATTTTAGGTGTAAGGATACTTTTTCTAGCAAGTGTAATTATAACTAACATTCATATATCCAGTTATATGTTATGTATAGGGAAACAAAAAATATACAATATCATGTTTTTTTTTCCTGTGCATGTTTAACATTTCACAACAATTTAAGAAATCTCTCATCGATTCATTAGAGCAAATTTTGGATTTAAGGGCATATTTTTGTCTTACGAGTAGGGTAAGTTCGGGTAATATGGACAGACTATTTTACTTTAAAAGTAATAACAGCAAATTAACGAATTCATTTTTGGTCTCTGCCTTAATCAATTGCCTATCTGTACTTAAGATGAAATAATCTATAATATTAATAGGTAAGGCGATTTCGTGTGACCGATGATTTGTTCAACAGTTTTCTCCCGATTTTGACCAAACGTATCTTATTTGAAAGGTATTTCTTTTTAGCTCTCCACCAGATTTACAGATTTTTAATTTCTTTTTTGAGTAAAATTTATTTTAAGTTGCTACTAACACATACATAAAATTATTTAATGCTATGTGTGTTTATTAAATTTGTTAATGTGTTTGTGAGTTTGTTTTCTTCATTCACAATAATAATTGTGTAGAATTGAAAACTAATTTTGGACATAAACCAATAATTGGACATAAACCAATAATTACAATAATCGATATTTAAAAAGTGTGAATTGGCTAAAATTGATTAGCATACCTTTATTAAATTACACAAGGGAACAAAATTTAACTTGTTTTGTGTTGATTGGAAGTTTGTATCAATTTTTTACTAATTTGAAGTAGCTGATTTCAAATCTGCACTTGGTTTTTTTTTCTATCAGCTCGAATTTTCGCGATATACCGTTATGTTCAAAATTAAGGCACTTTCACTACATATATTGGAATAACTTGAAAACGGTTCACCATATTTAGTTTAAAAAAATCCAAAATTCGCTAACAATATTATCTTTAAGACGTGCTTACATTGGTTTTAAGTTTTCCCGGTAGTTTCAGAGATATCGTTGAAGTTTTAAAAAAAAAATAAAGATTTAAAAAAAAAAATTTTTTGTTGTTGTTTAAAAAATCATAAAAAATAAAACTGCGGCTTTAGTCTAAAAACATTTAGATAAACATATTTCGAAGGAAATGAGCTTTAATTCATTGTAATCGGTGCACAACTTTTGATTTTGTTCACAATTTACTAAGAAAACTGAATTGATAAAAATCGCGATTTCCATAAAAAATAACATTTATTTAATATGTGTGTGTTTGCCGCTGTTCTATTTATGTAATAAGTTTTTGTTGATTAAGTACTGAATGTTGTTTTTAAGGTTTTTTTGGATGCTTAATCCAAATCTGCACTTGGTTTTTTTCTATCAAAAATGGTGAACCGTTTTCAAGTTATTCCAATATACGTAGTGGAAGTGCCTTATTTTTGGACATAACCGTAATATCGCGAAAAGTCGAGCTGATAGAAAAAACCAAGTGCAGGTTTGGATTCAGCGTCCCGACAATAGTCAGTTCTTAATCAACAAAAACCTTGTTCCCTTGTGTTATTAAATGAAAAAATAAAATTTCCTAGAATTTGCACCCGAATTTCGAGGGCTGGGATCTGCTAGTTGTATATTAATATTTAGAAAAGTTATATATAAAAAACCATTTTCAAAATTGGAAGGTAATGTACTTACACTTGCTCAGAAATTCTGAAAACTGACTTACGCTACGGGAACATTGATAAAAGACCAAAAGCACATTATGTCAAGTGTAGTTCTGGGAACATGAAATGAATTTTCAGTCTGTTAAAACTGCATTTAAAAATGTTTAATAAATTTTACAGCTTGTCGCGTATTTTCTGAATCCCATTTCCAAGTTTCACTTTTTATACTCATACTACTATGTGAGGGTATACTATGTGAGGGTATACTCATTAGGCCGGGTCGATTTGAAGGGAGGCAAAAAAATCGCCCATTGCTCAGTGAAAATCGTATTCTAGGGATCAAAATAAGAAACTTTGACGAAGGAACCATACCTCTAAAACGAATTCTGATGTCCCAACTTTTGACCTGTCTGTCTGTCTGTCTCACTTTAACCCATTTAGAGTGCCCCAATCGAGTCCAAATGTATGATTGACCCCCCTAACTTTGGAGGGCCGACTCACCCATGCCATTTTTGGCACTTTACATGAAAATATCAGCGAAATGTCTATGTTTTTTCTTTTTGGAGTTTATTTTTCTCTTTAGAAATTTATTTAGTCAGAACATATGTAAATGAAAAAATTAGTTTAACTTAGAAATAGAAAAGAAATTAAAAAAATTTATTAGAAATTAGCGTTTTTTACAAAACCAAGGCATCACTGTGATGCATTTGCATGTCGTAAGCTTAGTTGTGTGGGTTTTTTATTCAACGCTTTTAAAAAATGAACGTATCACTGTGACACAATTGCAGGTCGTAAAATTGCTTGTGTGGGATTTTAAGCCACCACAAGACACAGCAGGTAGAATTGAAAGTACCATTTCATTCTTATTACCTCGTCTCGTAGACCATACATAACGCAACAGTTTTTGTGAATGCATTAAGTCGTTGTGAAGGACTCAAAGTGTGAAGTGCTAATTTCAGATAAAAAAATATTTAAAAAAAAATAATAAGTGAAGTGACCATTCCAAATTAAAAAGTTTACAATGAATCCACCATCCTCTACACCGCAAGATGAAGCAACAACAACTATCGAAAACCCAATGAGTCATATACCCAAGCATGATGTTACTGTTTTTGGTGTGTCTACTGATTTGACTGATCTTAATTTACCAACCCATCTGGATATTTTGAGATATTATTTTTACTTAAGCGAACGTGCTAAAACAGAACAAAAAAAGTTTTCCTATAAATCATTCACTATTCAAGTACAAGATAAGTTGATTGGAATTTGGGAAAAACTTGGTATGGAAATAATGCTGAAAAAAAGTGTATGTAATAAATTGAATAGATTGCTTGACAAATGTCAAGACCAAATCAAGAGAAGAAACAAAACCCAACAATTTACAGAGTATGTAAAATCTCTGGAAACAATTTTTTACATTGGAACATGTAAATGCGATTTGAAGGCTGCTCCATGTGCATGCGGCTTGGTTCCCGAACGCCTCAAATAGTTTATGCACGATCAACATAATCAGAGAAGACTAACAATGGATGCATTTGTGGTGGAAATTGAAGAGCAAGGAGCAACGTGTATGTCATCAATGCC
Organism: Cordilura impudica; assembly: GCA_963682025.1. Classification (NCBI taxonomy): domain Eukaryota; kingdom Metazoa; phylum Arthropoda; class Insecta; order Diptera; family Scathophagidae; genus Cordilura; species Cordilura impudica. The sequence continues at coordinate 2,542,910 of OY821517.1, read as the reverse complement.
AACATACCAAGATCCCGATGATTCAACATACACACCGCCACCGGTTCAAGAAGATATGGATAGAAACACAAGTTCACAATACACAGAGAGATACGATTGTTTTAACTTTGCCTTGGTATGTGACAGATTTGGTGTGCCTGATAGAGTTGCATTAGCATTGGCAACCGCTTTTTCAAGATTTTAAAATTAAAGATAAGCATGGGAAACCTCTCATCATGGATAAATCGAAAGTTCGCAGAGAAAAAGAGAAATGCAGACAAGAAGTGCTTCGCAAGCGGTTAGATGATACCAATTTGTTAGCGTTTTCATTCGATGGCAGAAAAGATGATACTTTAGCGATATATAAAATTGATGAGAAGTAGGATGTAAAAGAACCGCATTTCTTATTTTGAGAGAACCCAGTTCTGAATTGATTGGTTACGTAAGACTGGAACATGAAACCGCTGAATACAAAACAACCAAATTAAATGATTTTTCAACGATAAAAATATATCACTGGATGCATTAATTGGAATATGCACTGACGGTGAGCCAACAAACACTGGCCCACACGATGGAATTATACGACGATTCGAATTGCTGTTAAAACGACCATTGCATTGGTTCGTTTGCCTTCTACACTTCAACGAACTTCCGTTTCGGCATTTGTTTGAAGCTTTGGATAAATCAACCAGCACTGGACCGAGATCGGCAACCGGAAAACTGAACCGCCAAATCGAAACTTGTGAAACTCTTCCGGTAAGTTATTGCTATCACTCATTTATTATAATTGTGAACCATTATTAATTATTTTATTATTATATATTTTCAGGTGGTGGACGGCTTCCAGAAAATTGAGTTGCAAAATATGCCCCCTGCTCCAGAAAAAATTGAATTTTCCACCGATTCGAAGTACTTATACGACATGGTCCATGCAATTTCTAGCGGCGTGGTTTCGGTGGATCTGGCTAACATCAAACCAGGGAAAATTGTACATTCTCGGTGGCTCACCAAGGCCGCTAGATTATTACGATTATATGTGACAACGGAAAATCCAGATGCAAATTTCAGAATTCTGGTTGAATTCATAATTAAATGTTATGTGCCAATGTACTTCAATATCAAGTATTACAGCTCTGTCGTGTACGGCAGTGCATTATTTTTCAAGTTCATTGGTTGGTCACGATTTATAGAACCTCGTTTACGCAAAATTGTCAATCAAGTAATTGAAGATAATTCATATTATGCGCATTCGGAAAATATCTTGTTATCAATGTTGTTTGATGATAGCAAAGAAAAGCGCGACTGTGCTACCAAGAAAATTCTACGCTATCGAACCGATGTTCAACTTAGAGTTTATAAAAAAAACCAGATATAAACTTTAATTGCACAAGTTACACGGAAATGATCAATATGAATGACATAAATAACGTATTTGAACCACCATTCACGCGAAGCATTCCGTACGATACATTGAAAGAATATTTAAATCAAGATGATCCACCGTTTAATGATCCAAAAATTCCATCACACATACAATGAACGGAACGACATGTTCAATTCCTAGCTAGCGTTTCCAAACGGGTTATACCGGAAAATGTAGAGGCTGTTATGGCGACGACATTAGAGAGCCGTGCGAAATTGCCCAGACTTGAAAGTAAAAAAGACTTCAAACAATAATTTTTTTTAGTTTCTTTTCTATAACTAACTTTAATTAATTTTTTCATTTACATATGTTCTGACTAAATAAATTTCTTAAGAGAAAAAATAGATATTATTATAAATAAATAATAAATATTATTATAAATAAATAAATAACAAGTAAGAGTGTTAAATTCGGCTGTGCCGAATCTTTGATACCCTCCACCTCGGTTTGAGTATTGATAATAAATGTAAACAAAATATTGGAAAAAGTAAACAATTTGTTAAACTTAATACCAATTTTTTTCAGAAAATTCTTTGGGTTGGTTTTCGTCTTTTCTATTATTTCGGATTTATATCGGTGTTTCCTTTTTGGTCATCGTAGTTGCTGATCGGCATGCATTTAGGTTATATACCTATATGCATGCGTTTCCGGTTATATGACATAACTTCTCGTTTAATTTAGTTTTTGCTAATTAAATAGCTCGCCCTAACCTCCATTGCAAAGGTAATGGTTGTGTAGAGTGGCTATATGCATTAAATCGTGCTAATTGGAGATGGCTGTATAGCTTCTTTTAACTGGCCAAATATTTCTTCATTGTGGCCATATAGGTCGGATGGAGTAACAAAATAATAACCAAAAAAAAAGCTCTCTCAACTTTTTTTAAAATATTGCCATATTTTGAAAACATAGAGAATAAATTTATAATAATAAATAATCAAATTAGGGATGAAAAACGCAAAAAACGAAAAGTCCCAAATATTTTAAATAAAACAATTTAATGTTATCTTTATTTTCTGAAAAACATCAAATTTTCATCCAAAAAGAATTGTGAAAATTTATATATAAAAAATAACATTCTCATATAATTACGTTTACTTATGTAACAATTTTTATGTTAGCAATTCTTAAATATCATTTGAGGTTTTCTTAAATTCATTGAATTTAAATTAATATCGACAAATCTGTTTTTCTATTTATTTAAATTGTAAAGGAGTGGCATCTCTGTCAAAATAAGCGAAAAACACAAAGAATAGAAAAAAACAAATTACTTCGTGTTTGACAGGATGATTTTATGTTTAAGTTTATTTTTTTTACTAATATTTCTGTTTATTTATTTGAAAATGAAATAATGAATTTAATTTTCTTTTTTATATAAAAAAGTTTTTTAATTAAAGCAAAATATTTTCACTATTTCATGATTTTTATTTATGTATGACTACATTTCAACCTAAAAATTTAAGTTTTTATCGATTGAATAAACAACACAAAAATGGTTGTCGTTTAGATAACAACAACAGCTGACTTTAACAATAGCGAATATCGTTTAAAAATTTTACTGATAATTTTGCAATTTTCTTTTTTTTAACGATTCGACTATCGTTAAAAGAAGTTACTGAATCGCGGTACTGAAAAGTTATTAATATCTCTTGAATGGCAATATTTTTTTTAAATGTAAACATTTTTAAATGTAAACATATTTCTAAATTTAAAATTATTATTTCCGACGTTGTGATATGATTTTCTGAAATTCAATTAATATTTTCTAATTTATAATTGGAAATTTTAATTAAAGTTTTTAGAATTGATATTTTCTTAAATTTGAATGGAATATTTAAAAAGTGCAATTTTGTATTTATGTGAATAATAATGCTTTAGTAATTATAAACAATTTTTAAAAATTAGATGCAATCGCAATCAGATATTTTATAGGTAAAGCAGAATAATAATTCTATATAACTATGTAGAACTGTTTTGTAAGCAAAAAACTCATTGACGAACTCGGTAACTCTATTTTGTAAAGACAACAAAAAGTTAATATGCCAAACTTATGTTCATATTTGTAAAAGAATAATGAAAAAACGTATGAAATAAAAGACCAGCCCGTGTATACTCTTAACATTGTTCTGTATGATATCTAGTTGAAAATATTAACATTCATGTTAAAATAGAAATAACTATTGCAAAGCTAATTAGAACAAACAAAAATTATGGCGCCATCTACTGTGGCATAGTCACGCTGAGCAAAATGAAGTGACACTCTGTTAATGCAAAAGAAATGTATTTTCCCCACAACAAAATACTGCAGAATTTTATGTAAATAAAATAACCGATTATTTCTAACATGCAGTTACTATGAATATACATACATACATACATATATATAATATATGTATATTTTTTGTATTATTTAATATGTGTATATATGTATATTTAAATATTACACACAAAAAATACAACATCAAACGTTATTTTTGTGTTTTTCTCTTTAAATAAATTAATACACAAATTTTTTTGCTAAATTTACATTTGGGCAATTCACAACAGGTGTTGTATATTGTATGTTGTATTGAAATACACAATACAATCATTTGTTGTGAACACTCAGTTGTATTTTCATATTGTAAAACGCTTTCTTTAGTAATTTTCGATCCAACGAGGAAAGATCGCTTCGTCGCTTCTGCTATTTTGTATAAGAGAAAACACTTGTCAGTGTTTGCTTTTTGGTCGTGAGATATACCCTGGAGTTTTAGTTACGTACCTCTTGCATTTTAATTTATAATGAAAAAAAAATGTTAAATATTTTGGTTGGTACTGAAAGAGAAAATACATACTAAAAAAATATAAACATTAATTTTTATATAAATAAACTTATCGATGTATTTGCGTTATTTGCATTATTTGCCATATTTTATTTTATAATTATTTATGCTGATAATATTCTATGTATTTGTTTTTTCTTTTTCATAAAAACTGGCATTCACTTGGAACTGATATGTTATGATACAATATACAACATTTACTAAACATAGCAAATGAAGTTGGATTGTGTATCAGATTTTTCAGTGAAAATTACCAACAACAATTTTACACTATTGTAAAGTGATACACGATACAACAGATACAACGATACATTACCCATTGTGAATTGCCCAATTGTTTTTTTTATTAACAACTAGGTATTTTAGCATTATTTGCTTTAGATGTTGGTGAATTTTTACTCCCTTTATATTAACTCGTGTCTGCTTGTCGAAACAATTTTGGATCGATTTTAACCACTTTCCCGTGACCCAATCGATCTGAAATTTTGCAGGCAGGCTCGTGGCAGTGACGGAAATGATCTAACATATTTTTTTAGTGATACCAAAACAATGGAAACTTTTAAATTTTTCTACCAGAGTTGATAAAAAAATGTACAAAGGGTTTGTTTTTGTTATATTATTACCATAACGACCACAAAAACAACAAGTCCAGCTATGAAAACAATGCAACATTTAGAATAACAACAAGAACAATATAGAAATATCATGTTTTTCATTTTTTTTTTACTTTTTCAGAGATTTCCCTGGACCTGTTCCACCGATTTTAATGATTTTTGAAGTAGAAATCTTCCCATGAATTTGGTGAATCATTCTCACTAAAAATGATCACTGTAGCTGCACTATTGAGGGCGTGATCGCGACAAGAACAACATAAAAAATTATTTTTTTTCAAGACTTTTTTTAGTTCTTCATTCAAATCTCGGGCCCTAATCGACCGATTTGGACGATTTTAAATAGCAAACTTTTCAGGATGTTAATGAATCATTTTTTATGCCAACGAGCACCCCAGCTGCCCGATTGATGCCGTCATCGTGATTTCCACAGACGGACAGACGGACAGACGGAGAGACGGACAGACGGACATCGCTATATCAACTCCGGTTGTTATAAGGATCACAAATATATAAATTTTATGGGGTCCAAAATTTTTTTTCTAATTATTACAAACGGAATGACAAACTTATATATACCCTCTGCACACTGGAGTGGAGGGTATAAAAATAAAGAAAAAACATAGAGATTTCGCTGATTTTTTCATGTAAAGTGCCAAAAATGGTGATTTTTTGAAATGTTTATATGGGGAACCCCACAGGGGAGTTCCAGGGAGTATGCCACTGGCATGGGTGAGTCGGCCCTCCAAAGTTAGGGGGTCAATCATACATTTGGACTCGATTGGGGCACTCTAAATGGGTCAAAGTGAGACAGACAGACAGACAGACAGACAGGTCAAAAGTTGGGACATCAGAATTCGTTTTAGAGGTATGGTTCCTTCGGCAAAGTTTCTTATTTTGATCCCTAGAATACGATTTTCACTGAGCAATGGGCGATTTTTAAATCGACCCGCCCTAATACTCATACTACTATGTGAAGGTATAATAAGTTTGTTCTGATGTTCGTAACTACGAAAAATATGGGTCTAGAACTCACAATCAGTTTTTGAGTCGATGTCCGTCCGTCCGTCTGTCTTCTGTGTGTCCATGTAAACCTTGTAATCATATGTAGTTCCCATATAAAGCTGCTTCCCGATATTCACTAAAATCTATCAAAAATCAAAAGATTGTATAGTTTTTTTTAAAATTTGGTTTTTATATATTTTTGAGAAAAGTGTGTGACTTTACTAAATATTATCATGATCGGTCCATTTTTTGACCTAGTCCCCATATAAACATGACATCAGATATGTTCTTTTTCATATCTGCAAGTCAAGAATTAACAACAATAAAACTTAAAATTTGTTTATACTTATTTTCTATATCGAGTTAGGCCTCAGCTATGTTGGATCCATGAACTTCTCTCGAAACACATGGTATAGGGTATTGTATTGTCGGTCTAAGCCGACTATAATTTTCTTACTTGTTTTTAATCTAGAGTTGATTAAAACAATAAAAATAATGGATGATATGCCATACAAAGTATAAAATCTTAACCGTCATTTAAAAATTTATAGTTTTTGACGTTTTCTTTCAACCGTTTTTTAAACACAATTGTATTTTTCAATGTTTAAATGTTATTCATAATTATTATAAAATGATGACAAAAATAAAGTTTTGTGAAGAGTAAAAAACCAGAATAATATATAATTTTACTGGTGGTATTAAGCAAAAAAACATTTTTTTTGAGAAATATTCTATGAATAAATCCATAATTTAAAAATTATTAAGAAATATCATGAAAGAAGTGCGGTGAAGACTCAACATTTAGGCGGCAGGCCCGGTAAAACGAGTCAAAGACAACATTATTTAATAGCAAGAGAGATTAAAAAATGTCCAAAAATGCTATCTAATGTGGTCATTAACAATCCGAAACTAAAAATATGTGCTCGAACTATTTCCCGACGAGCAATTGAGGCTGATCTTGGTTGTTGTCGTCACATAGAAAATCTATGGGAAATTGAAGATCGAAAAATACAGTCACGAAATTACAAAGAGAAGACAGATCTCATAGATATCATCAAAAGATATCATCAACAATTTAATTGACTCCAGGCCTCGGCGTTATGAAGCAGTACTAAAAAATAATGGACACCCCACAAAATATTGAAAACCAAAATTGTTTAGTAAAGGTTTCCAATATTTTGTCAACAGCATAAAAATGAATATCTACTTTTAAGTTTTGTTATTTTTTTCTGAAGTTAAGCTATTTTATGTTAACATTTTTTTTCTTTTTTAAATAAATAAAACATACAAATTTTTTAATTAATAAAAATTTTTAATTTTATGATCCAATTTTTTGGTATTGACCGTTCAAGCCGCCAAAAATATATTTTATTAAAAGTTTCCATTGTATTGTCACTAACTATATATATATATATATAAGTATGTTCGAATAAATACAGTTACGTTTGCTAGTGGTTGACCTCCTTTTTACCAACTGCTTACCAAGAAAAACAAAATTTTGCCAACCAAACCTGATATCCAAAAACGAATGATATTCTTAAACGCAACCAAGAGGAAAGACAGCAAAAACATTGAAACAAATGCTTATTATTTCATTAAAAAATTAAATAAAATATTTTTGAACATTCATTCATGTATATGTATGTATATGCAAACGTATGTACATACGTATGTATATGGAACTACAAACATATAAATGTAATCACAAGATCATAATGAGACATATTAATTTCGTTATAACTGAGTAATTTCTTTACAGCGAATTTCAAATCAAAGTACTCTACAATAAACAAATATATATTTATTCTTTTGACAAATGCACATACAAGAGTTAAATTATATTTGTTGTAAATTTAAAAAATATTCAAATAATCTTCTTTTTTTTAAAAAGTTAATTTCATATTAAAATCCCAACAGCCATTTTTTTAGTTTATCAAAGTTTAATTTAAGATAATAAAAAAGCTTAGGAAACAATTTATATTTTATTAATAAATTAAAAAAGATATTTTTAAGTTTATATTACATAATAAAAAAATAATTCAATATTTTTAAAATACCTAAATATGTAATTTATATGTTAATAGGAACGCCCTTAATTATACCCTACTAGCAGATTCCAGCCCTCGAAGTTCGAGTGCAAATTCTAGGAAATTTTATTTTTTTATTAAATATGGTATGCTAATCAATTGTAGCCAATTCACAAATCAACACAAAAAAAAATAATTTTATTACAAACACATTAACAAATTTAATAAACACACGCATAGCATTGTATAATTTTATGTATGTGTTAGTAGCAACTTTAAATGCAATTTACTCAAAACAAGGGAAAAAATTTAAAAATCTGTAAATCTGCAAAACGGCCAAAAAGAAATACCTTTCAAATAATATACGTTTGGTGAAAATCGGGATAAAACGGTAGAACAAAACATCGGTCACAAGAGATAGCCTAGCCTATTAATATTACAGATACCACTATGTGGTTTGGGTATAATGACTTTGTGCTGCTGTTTGTAACTACCAAAAATATTTGACCTAGACCCATCTTTTATTATACCGATCGACTCAGAATCACTTTCTGAGTCGATTTAGCAATGTCCGTCTGTCCGTCCGTCCGTTTGTGTGTACATGTAAACATTGTAATCAAACTACAGATCGCAAATATGAATATATTTTGATGAAATTTAGAATATGAGCTTCTATCGGCCATAGAACGAACGCTACTGAAATTGATGAAAATCGGTGAATGTTCAGATCTAGTCCCCATACAAATGACGACTATGAGAATGTCTTAAATTACCATAATAATCAAATTGTCATATAGACCTCGGTCAATTTGGATTTGTGTATGTTTATTACATCCGTTTATCAGTAGTCCAAAAATAAACCCCATATGGCAATTCTTTGTCATAGCCCCCATATGAAGCTGCTTCCCGATTTTCACTTAAATCTATCAAAAAACAAAAATATTGCACAGAATTTTTTCAAATTTGGTTCGTATATATTTTTCCAAAATATAAGTGACTTTACCAAAGATGGTCAGGATCGGTCCATTTTTCGATCTAGTCCCCATATAAATATAGCATCCGATATGATCTTTTTCATATCAGCAGCCAAAAAAATTAATAACAATGCCACTCAAATTTGATATATGCTTCTTTTCTATATCCACTTAGTTGGACCGAAGAGATAGGGTCTCTAAGCCATGGTATAGGATATCGCATAGTCGGTCTAGACCGACTATAATTTTCTTATGATCAGTCAACATCAAAACGTCAGTCAAGGTTTACATTGTTATCATGGTAAAGTTCACGAACGTGCAACGTTTGGAAATTATTAAAAATTACTACCGAAATTCTGCGTCGTTGGGTGCAATTTTAAGAGCACTTACTCCATCGAAAAATCATCTTCAGAGATAATGCTCATTTTTGGCTTAACGGCTTTGCCAACAAGCTAAATATGCAATAGTGGAAAGCAACAAATGCAATGTGCTTCAAGAGACTGGATTGAATCTGCAACAATCAAACTAATTGTAGTTCTTTATTAATTCTTTTAATAATAAACAAAATACTATAAGATCGGAAATTTAAAATAACAAAACTTTAAAAAAAAATAACTCTGCATTTGTCTTTAGAAATTGGTTAGCCTCAATAATATCTGGCATTATTGATGCTCTCAAATCGGATCTGATGATTTTGAGATAATACTTCTGCACTTGTTCCGGTGGTAATGACGCACCCTGGATAATTTTAGAGTACTTTGGAATTGCATATGTTTTTGCTAAATCTGAAGAACGGCCAAATTTATTTACTTTCTTTAATGCCTGGTAAAAGTTTATTTTAAATGTAGCTAAGACTGTTGGAGTTTCTGTGTCTCCACTAATTTCTACTAAATTTAAGCGACGACACTTGGACTGCTCCTGCTCACGCAAAGTCCCAAGGCTCTCACTACTACAGCACTCCATTTATTATTTACTTTGTATGAAGGTGTCGTGCCCCTTTGTCCAATCCCGCCCATTTTTTTGGTCTGATTACTCACGTTAATAATAGATGACCTAAGACAAATTTGCAAAGCTGTCTCTGTCATAGTATTCGAGATATATGAAATAGAGTAATTACTTTGTATGGGAGGTGCCACGCCCACTAAAAATATTAAAAAAATTATATTCTATAGCACTTCCCATATCTGCAGTAAGACTCAGGAATTTCAGGAAGATCAGATGAGTAATTACGGGGATTACCTATTACAAACAAAAAAACATTACCTCTTTATTATATTAGTATAGATTTAGGGCTCAAATTAATTATTTCTGTGCTAATAGTTACTCACATGAAGCTTAAACTCAACTTTGACTTTCAGTTTTCACTGTAATTCTTTGTTTTAAGTAAGAAATTAAATAAAACACCAGACTTATAATATATAACTAGCAAATTCCAGCCCTCGAAATTCGAGTGCAAATTCTAGGAAATTTTATTTTTTCAATAAATAAAGGTATGTAATCAATTATAGACAATTCACAAATCAACACAAAAAAACTAATTTTTATTACAAACACATTAACAAATTTAATAAACACACACATAGCATATAATTGTATAATTTTATGTATGTGCTAGTAGCAACTTTAAATGCAATTTACTCAAAATAAGGGGAAAAATTTTAAAATCCGTATATATGCAAATCGGGTAAAAAGAAATACCTTTCAAATAATATACGTTTGGTCAAAATCGGGATAAAACGGTAGAATAAAACATCGGTCACAAGAAATCGCCTAGCCTATTAATATTATATATGTAGATATGAACTATAAAATCTTATAACATAATTTTAATTTTATGCTGAATATTCAAATTCAATAAAATTAACCACAAACCTTTAAAAAAAACAAGTAAGAAAATTATAGTCGGTCTAGACCGACTATACGATACCCTATACCATGCGTTTAGAAACCCTATCTCTTAGGCCCAACTAACTGGACATTGAAAATAAGCAAAAACCAAATTTGAGTGGGATTTTTATTAATTTTTTTGGCCGCAGATATGAAAAAGTTCATATCGGATGCTATATCTATAAAGGGACTAGGTCCAAAAATGGACCGATCCTGATCAAGTTTGGTAAAGTCTCTTGTATTTTGCAAAAATATGTACAAACAAAATTTGAGAAGAATCAGTGCAATATTTTTGTTTTTTAATAGATTTAAGTGAAGATCGGGAAGCAGCTCTATACGGGGTCAAAGGGATAATTTTTGGACTACTCATTAGTGGATATAATGAACGCATACAAACCCAATTCGAGTAAGATCTATATGACAATTTGGATCTTATGGCAATTTATGTCAATTTCATATGGGTAATTTGTATGGGGGCTAGGTCTGAACATGGACCGATTCTCACCACTTTCAATAGCGTTCATCCCATGGCCGATAAAATCTTATATACCAAATTTCATCAAAATATATTCATATTTGCGACCTGCAGTTTGATTACAAGCTTTACATGGACACACAGACGGACGGACGGACGGACGGACGGACATTGTTAAATCAACTCAGAAAGTGATTCTGATTCGATCGGACATCGCTAACTCGACTCAGAAATTCTGAGTCGATCGGTGTAATAAAAGATGGGTCTAGGTCAAATATTTTTGGTTGTTACAAACAGCAGCACAAAGTCATTATACCCAAACCACATAGTGGTATAGGGTATAATGACAAGCATCTATTTTCAACTTGATCTATAGCCGAGTATAAGTTCTGCTAATGCAATTTAGACTCTTGCCCGCACTAATAAATAAAATTCCAAAATAATTTTAATTAAGAAACACTTTTATATTATTTGAATAAACTTATGCCGTTTTCTTTTCTGACAAAAAAATGTTGCATTTTATTTGCACTTTTTTCGAAAAGTGTATTTTTTTATTTTATTATATTTTTTTCAAGAATAACTTAATTTTTATACATCAAACGAAAGGTTTCAAAGTGCTGTATTCATAAAATGCAAAAAATTTTGATTATTATCCTCTTTGAATTCATGGGGTGAAAATATTCAAAAAAGGGGAACAATGTGGAAATATTCTCACACTATGACCTGAAAGAAGTCAATGGCTACAATTTGTTGCGATTTACGAGCGCTCGACTTTGAGACCTTTCGATTGATGTATAAAATTTGGTTACTCTTAATTTAGAATATATAAAAAATACACTTTTCGAAAAAAGTGCAAATAAAATGCGACATTTTTTGTCAGAAAAGAAAACGGCATTAGTCTCATGAAATAAATTAAAATCTGCTTATTCATAGAGATCTGAAAAATATTACGTCGCCAATTTCGAAGAATTTTATTTTTTGGCAAATATTTTTAAAATTATTTGAATTTTTGTAGCGACTCTGACTTCACTTTTCGCATTCGATTCCACAGCCCTGGTCTACTATATGAAATTTTATCAGAGTATCTTTACATTTCATACGTCATTTTCTCATCTGTTTGGTCTAGAGGTAGATCCTCTACCACTACCAAACTGCTGCAGATTATTACGAACATTTTAAGCCCAAGTAGTATGACCCACTCTTCACATTGCAGGCAGGAGAAAGTTTTCAACAGACGGACAGACAGACAGACAGACGGAAATCGCCATATATATACATATAATAAATATATACATATAATAAAAGGGTGTAGAAACTTTAAATGCGTTTTTTTCTCGAAACTTAATTTTCACACACTAAGTCCCTTTTCTCGGAGAAGGTCACATATATATATATAAGTAGTTTATGGGATCTCCGGAATTTATTTCGATTAGTTACAAACGGATTGACAAACTGATATATATATAAAATAAACAAATTAATATTGCAACAAAACATTGGTTGTAATGTTATGTATTTTAGCATGAGCTCAAGAATTTCAGAATTAATTTATTTTCTAATATCAGTATGTGTGTTACAATTAATATGTTTTCTTTCTATTCGATACAGGCTCAATTTGTTCTATGCATTGTCCATACCATGCGTGCCCTATTCAGCCAACAATGTCAATTCTCGAAATTCATCTCGGCCTTATTGTTACTCAACTCTTCGATATTCTTCTGCTTATTCATGAATTTCTACATGCAAGCCTACAAAAAGGGTAAGGATCAAAAGATATTAGCAGCAGCGTTAGCCAACAACGCAAGTAGTGCCGACTCAACAGAATTACTGCAGCAGAAGCAGAAAGTCTTTGAAGTGAACAACAACAATAATAATAACAACAACAACAACAACAGCCAAGATGTATTGCCACTATTGAGTGAAAAGAAAATTAATTAAGTTCACTACCAGCCAGCCAACCAAACCGGTTAATAATAAGGAATAAATCTACAAACATAAACTTAATACATATTTAAATATGTACGTCTGTCCAAATAATGTCTAGCATATATTTATGTACATAATTAATAATTACATACGCATACTATACGTAAAACGAAAATAAGTAATTTAGTTTAAATAGGAAATACTTGCACATATTAACAAAGTGATGAAGCCATGTTAAAATATAGAAAAAAACTAGAAAAAAGATTTAAAAAAAAGTCATCAACGGCCAAACATAATGTTATGATATTTTATATTTTTATATGTTTTTATTTTAATCCTGGGTCATTTTAAAGATATATATTTTTTTTATATATGTACATACATCTGTGCGTTACATGTAGAATAAAATGATACTAAACTGGAAATTACATACAAGTTTATTTGTTTGTGTTTTTCATGTCTTTTTTTATCATAAATGTAAATACTGATTTTTGTTAAGTTAAGTACTATTTTACGTTTTCGTTACCTTTTAAGAACATTACGTTAATTAGTGTTAAACTAATTCATATTACTCTCAAAAACCGAAGTTTTACGAACAGTTTTCGAGAAATATAATAGACCTTTAAATTAAAGGTTCACTTGGATAAAAAAAAAAAAACAATTACAAAATTAATTTACAAAAATTTTGTAATCGTACAATGTGAAAACTACTGATTTTTGTAAGTTTTAACTAGTCTTAATCACAAATGCAAAATGTATCATCCTTAGAATATTGTAGTTTTAGATTTTATAATTTTAAGCTGAAAGCTAAATAACATGCATTGCGTACGGTATACTTTAAAATTGTATATTTCTTATCAACTTGGAGGTACATATGTACGTTGTATGTGAAATATGTTATTTAAGTTGTAGGCTTAAGACAAATATTGTGGTGTACAATTATAATATAATATTTTTTTATTTAGTTTAAGATCTTTTTTTAATGAAATAAAATTAAAATTAAGTTGATAAAATGCCTGTTAATGATTTCTATAGAACAGAGGGTTCTTAACCAGTGAGGTGTACCTCCCCAGGGGAGATGTGAAGATGTCTTCAGGGAGGTACGAGTATAACATATTATTATCAAAAAAAATAATAAACATATTATGAAAAAAAAAAAAATAAGTATGAAAATTAAGAACATTCCCATTTTTTATTTTAAAACCTAGTGGGATTAAAAAATTTTAAACTTATCAATGAATATATTAAAATTAAGTTGTTGTACGTTTAAATTTTCATAAGGTTTTAAAAAGTGCAAAATGTGTTTGTTATTTACTCAAATAAATTGGATGTTAAATTGCTTTGAAAATGCAAAATAAATTGTTTAATATATTCAAATAAAGTCCTTGTTTATTTTGATTTTCTTAAACTTTTGAAAAGTGCAAAATATCTATATATTAATACGTGAAGGTAAATTTTTATTTAGTTCCATTTTTAAGCAATATGCGGGCACGGAGGAGTGTGAGAATGGAGGAGAAACTGAGAATGATAATCACGCCTGTTCTTGAAACCACTATCACAAAAAAAAAAACTCGTAAATGAAAAAATTCTTAAATCTACGAGTTTTTTGCTGTTCTCTAATTTCAATAAGAATATTTTTTCTCGTTTTAATTCACATAGAAAAGGCTTTTGAAATCAAAACAAATGCCCTTTTTTCTACTAAGCAGGTCTTAAGAGATAAAAAAACTAATTGATATTTAAACTCTAACATGTTTTTTATTGAACCTTGTCATTATTTTAAAAAATTAGACATTCATTTTATGAAAAAAAAACGATTTTAAAAAACGTCTACATTTTGCGCTGATTTAAAAAAAAAAACTCGTAATAAGTGGTCGATGTTAATAAAACACACTTTTTGCGATGATGCTGTTCTATAACTATAATAAGAACTTTTTATTTACACAATCTATTTTCCATTATAATTTTTTCAATTATAACATAGATTCTTTATGCACTAATTATTGCAAATAAAGGAATTAAAAAAAAATTTTTCATCAAATCACATATTTTTATTTTTTTGCATATGTTCGAAACAGTAGTGATGCCAGTCAAATCCAATTTATTTGAATATCGAAATTTTTCTTGGTGATGCCTAACTTTTTAAAAATAGAGAAGTCATTTTTAATTGAATGAAATTGAAGAACAAAAACAATTAAATGAACAAATAAGTTTTATTTTAAAAGAAAATATTTTTTTTTTACTTTTTCTATAAACTTGAAAAAAAACATGTACAAACATGTGAAACTGAATAAAGAACCATATGGCACCTCGGTTTCTAGATAACATATGTTCTTAACTCAAACATATGGTTCTTAACTCAAACATATGTTTCCATTAAATAAATAAAAAAACGTGGTTTCAAGAAACCCAAAATTTCAATTTCATGTGATTTTAAATTCACTCTTATTCAAATAACAACGTTTCAAGAACAGGGCTGAATATTTATGTTTAATCTGTCTTAAAAACATATTAAATGAAATAAAATAAAATATTTATAATAATTCGTTACGCCCTGTTAATGCAAATGATTTAAATTATATATCAGACGCTCTGTGTTGAATTGTGAATTGCTAAAATTGATTAACATACAATTAGGCTCATTTAAATATTCATAAATTTTATATATATAGATTAAATAAACATTGGAAGACAAAAACTTTTACTCGAATTTCGAGTGCTGGGCTATATTAGTACTTATAATTACTTACTTATATTCAAATATAATCGTTTTAAAATTTTTTTTAAACCTTGTAGGCTTGGAAAATATACAAAGTATGTGTTGTATTCATAGTACGTGTAGTTTAGTTTTTTAACTTGGTTGAAAGTAAGTTTTCCGTTGATTACATCAAAAAAGTTTAAATTAAAAAACATCATTGAAAAAACGTAAATATAGTGAAGAATATGTTAAATTTGGATTTACGTGTTCGATAAATCGGGATAAAACTGAAAAACCTCACGGCTTTTTGTGCTCAAAAATTTTGTGCAACGATAATATGAGACCTGCAAAACTTCAAGAACATTTCACAAAAGTACTCCAACAAAAGAAATCGCTGTTTCAAGCTTTAGGAACTCTACCCCGGTTAGGTTGTGTATCTACTCAAAAGCCACTTGTTGAAGCAAGTTATAAAGTGGCATATCTTATTACAAAGAAAAAAAGTCTCATACCATTGCTGAAACACTAATCAAGCCTTGTGCTCTTGAAATGGTGGAAGCTGTTGTCGGAAAGCAACAGAAGGACCAGATGGCTAAAATATCCCTTTCCAACGTCATAATCAGCAATCGCGTCTTGGAAATGTTATCGGATATTTTGTACCAGCTCATCGAAGAACTAAAAAAAAAACACCTATATATTTTGGCCTTAAACTGGATGAAAGTACTGATGTACATAGCTCAATGCAGCCAACTTGTGACCTTTGTTAGATATGCAGCCGAAACAGGCATTAAAGAAGAATTTTTGTTCTGACATCCGCTTTTAGCTACCACAAAAACTTCAGATGTTTACCAGTTGATGAGAAATTCACAGCTTGAACCGTCGTAATATTCATTGCTGGTTTTAGTCTTTATGGATTGATGAGTTTTTTTTTAGAAAACGGTCTAGATTGGAAGGCAAAGTTGGGATTTACATGCACAGATGGTCCACCTTCCATGTTAGAAAAAAATTCTGGTTTTGGAGCTTCGGTCCGAGCGGTAGCTCCACATGCTTTGGTTGTGCGCTGCTTTGTACATCGCCATGACTGACATCACGAACTCTTCCATAAAGACTAAAGTCAGCAATTAATATTACGGTTCAAGCTGTGAATTTCATTCGATCTCGAGCGCTAAATCACAGGCTTTTCAAAATATTGTGACAAGAAGTTGGAGGTTTTCATGATGTATCACATCGACGTAAGGTGGCTTTCACATGACGAATCTTTACTCGAGTGAAATAAAACAATCTATACATAGAATTTGAAACAAACAATTCTGCGGTGTTATTAGCTTATCTTGCAGATATATTTTCTCATTTGAATAATTTGAACATTTCACTCTTCGGAATAAACGTGTATCAAAATATAATAACGCAAATTTCCCGAATCTTGAAATGATGTTCGTAGATGAGGACTTATTAAAGGTTAAAATCGACATTTTAGAACATGCTGACTAACTGAACAGACTTACATAAATAGATGCTATCGTAGTATTTGTATCATATACCACTATATGTTGAGAGCATATTTCTGTGGTCACAAGCGATAACCGCCTAAGTCAACTTAAGAACGATTTGAGTTATGTATGCTATCATATTCTACTAAAAATGCTTTATATTTATGTGAAATCCCCATTTCTCTAACGCTGTTTTATAAAAAGTTATTAATGAAAACATACTGACCTAAGTCGTAATGAAACTCCATTACATTTATATAAAAAGTTATTTTTCTCGAAAGCATGGTATTTGAAGATTTGGGTCAACCTTGCTTTCATGTTCTACTAAAAACGCTTTAATTTTACGTGAAATCCCCATTTCTCTAACGCTATTTATTAAAAAGTTATTAATGAAAACATACTGACCTAAGTCGTAATGAAGCCCCATTACATTTATATAAAAAGTTATTTTTCTCAAAAGCATGATTTTCGACTTAGGCGGTTAATGCTTGTGACCACAGATTTATGTTTTATTAGACCGATCGACTAAGAATCACTTTCTATTTGTCTCTCCGTTCGTCTGTGTGTCCATGTAAACCTTGTAATCAAACTACAGGTCGCAATATATTTTGATGAAATTTGGTATGTAAAGTTTTAACGCTATTGAAATTGGTAAAAATCGATACATGTTCAGACCTAGCCCCCTTATAAATAACCCCTATCAAACTGGCCAATATCGTCGTAAAATTCAGATTATCATATACATTGAGTGACAATACAATGGAAACTTTTGAAAAAATATATTTTTGACAACTTGAACGATCAATACCAGAAAATATTATCATAAGATTAAAAACTCTTCTTAATATAAAAATTTGTATGTTTATTTAAAATAGAAATAATAGGAACATAAAATTGTTTAACTTAAAAAAAAATAACAAAATTTAAAAGTTTTTCTTTTTTATGCAGTTGACAAAACAATGGAAACCTTTACAATATCTACCATAACTGAAAACGTTTCCTCTATTTTTGGTTTCAATATTTTGTTAAGTATCCATTATTTTTAAGTACTGCTTCACAACGCCGAGGGATAGAGTCAATTAAATTGTTGATGACTTCCATTGAAAGTAATTGCCACTCTGAATTAACTGCCTCTCTAATAGAATCTGTCTTGTTTATGTAATTTCGTCTCCGTATTCTTCGATCTCCAATTTCCCATAGATTTTCTATGGAATTGAGATCTGGTGATTAGGCTAGCCATTCCAAAACACTAACTGCATAAGATTGTAGCTATTCGGTTACAGACCAGAGGCATATTTTCATTTGCGTATGGATACATTACGTCATTTAGAATTTGCCAGTATCCAATTCCACTTAGAGTATTTTTTACTACATGAATTGGACCCATTCCTTGGCCCGAAAAGCATTTCGATATCATAATATTGCCACCGCCAAACTTAACAGTTTTATTTGCAATTTTAGGTTTAGTCTTTTTTCCTTTGGTCATCGTACAAACGTTCTCCCACCATAGCTAGTTTACGGGCGATACCCCGATCCGTTTCAAATTTTTATCACTTATAAAACTTTTTATTGCGATTCTAGATAAACTTTTTTTTCGGTTGAGTATATTATCCGAGTTATGGACTGCCAAAGCTTTGACTTTGATTTATTTATAACATTGTCATTTAGTATCGGTTTTCAGCAATATATGTATATATCATTGGAAACTTTTTATTCGCAGATTCGCAGATTCCGTATACCTTTTCTATAAAAAAAAATCATGATGTGCAAAATTGTTTTCGGAAACTAATGTTCGTTTGACAGATTGTTGGAACGAGTTCATTTCATTAACATTAACATTAACTGTAGAAGTTATTAAAAATTCTCAACTCCAAAATCTTTTATCGACGTAACTTGGACTACTATATTTCACATTTCCTTCCAAATTTGATAAATTATTTTTTGTATATAATTTATATAAATATTTAATTTTTCCACATATGTACGTATGTATATTACCTTTAACACACTTAGGCAATATATTTAAGGATTTTTCTGTACATCTTCTATATATAAATAATTAATCTTTTCACATATATACACATACATATATGCAGTTAGACAATATATTTCAGGATTTTTCCTTACACCGAATTCAGAAACAATCGGCCTTTGCGCAATCATTAAGGCCTAGTTAGCCACTCGTAATCGTAACCAATCGTGTCAGCTGTTTTTTTCTGTTACATGAAAAGCATTTAGACCAGGTACCGAACTCAGCTGTCACGTAACCGGAACGTCCCAATCTGTTGAAAATAGATTTTTGCTACGTTTGTACGTGACATTTGTGAACAGCTGATAATTTACACAGCAACTGGTTAATTTTACACAGCAACATGCTGGTTCGTGTTTTTACGTTTTATAATTGCACTAAATACCAACGTTACATTTACGGTACGAATATATTTATCAACGTGTGGCTAACTAGGCCTTTATTCATAAAATATTGATTTGCATATTTTGAATTAAATTAAATACAATTCCGGCCAACCAGAAAATGTGATGACAACTTTTTGTTAACATATTGTCATCAAAAAGGTGTATACATTTTGTTGAAAAATTGCGGGGTGACAAAAGGAGCACAATATTTTGACAAAAATATGTGATTCATTTTGCTGACAATTTTTGTTGGCAATTTGTCGACAGTTTGTCACATATCATAAGATAAATTTTTTTTAAGTGAATAAGACTGTTTTTATTTTTGTTTTTAATATATAAATAGTTATTCTAGAATAAAATTAATTTTTTTTAAGTGAATAAGACTGTTTTATTTTTTTTTTTTAAGTATAAATCGTTATTCTGGAATAAGATTAATTTTTTTTTAGTCAAGAAGACTAATATATTAATTAATAATATATTAATCGTTAAATCTATAATTATATTAATTTTTTTCAATAATAAAAGGCAATTTGCCTTTAAAAAAACATTGCTTTAATTTAGATTTGGATAATTTTTCGCCAAAGCGTGTCAACCCTGCCGACCTTTTTTCAACAAAAATTGTCACAAATAAATGTCGACCATCCACATCTTTTTGTCAAAATTTTGTCAACCTTTTGTGACAGTTTGGCTGGCCGGGATGTGTAATTTGAAATTTATGCTCTGGCAATACTGTTGTGAGAGTCACTCCACTCCACAGTACTTTAAAAGTCCACGTTGCCATTCATTCTAATTCTGCTCTTTAGTGTTGCCAATTGCTTTAATTTAAGTAAAAGTACAAATCTCAAATTATGTATTTCCAACTATAATACTTCTAACTGTTAAAGCAAACTTCTTTTTATAGCATGTTGAATAAATTCTATGCTATTCCATCTAGAAGTAATCATTAATATGGAAGCCCATTTATTATTTGCAAGATGATTTTTAAATTAGAGATGGCCATTAGAATTTCACGAAACCATCTGGTAACACTTTGCACTATATGTAATTTATTGCCTTTATTGAAAAATATTTTTTTTAGTAAAAAGAAAATTTTGTATATTTTCGTGAAACATTTTTAATTAATAAAAGAAAAGGAGGCAAATATTTCAACGAGGAATAAATCCAAATGACTGTGACTAGCGCCCATGTGAGCATGGAAGTACAAGTAAAGGCGCACCAGCCCGCCAATCACCAAGGACCGAGCAGCACCCAATTCACAACAAGCCCTGCATCTGCATTTGTCAAGGACAAAACGAAACAACAGGAGGATACAAAGAAAACTGAAGACGATTATGGAAAAACTGAAGCTGCTGGCGGCGATAACACAATATTAACACTGGCAAACACAAAATTCCATTTAGACACATATCCCGAAAATACTGGATGTGGCAGTGCGTTTGTGTCTGGTCAAGAGGCTAACAACCATCTGCGAAGGGCGTCACAGCAATTTCAACATCAGGTTACATGGCTGGATGATGATGACATTGATACTTTAGATTTGGCCACTTTGGATATAGGAAATATGTTCAATCGTGTGGATAGTGCTGAGATAATATATCAACAGAAGAAGAAAAACATCAAAATGGTGGGTAAATATGTAATGGGTGATGTGCTGGGTGAGGGATCCTATGGCAAAGTCAAGGAAGTCTTGGATTCTGAAAACTTGTGTCGAAGAGCAGTGAAAATCTTGACAAAACGTAAATTGCGACGCATACCAAATGGCGAACAGAATGTACAACGTGAAATACAACTGCTGAAACAATTTAAACATAAAAACGTTGTGGCCTTATTGGATGTTCTGTACAATGAAGAAAAACAAAAAATGTACTTGATAATGGAATACTGTGTAGGCGGCCTACAGGTGAGAAATGAATGGATTGAAAAAAAAGACGAATGAAATGTGAATTTTATATATATTTTTCTTTTTGTAGGAAATGCTTGATAGTGCACCGGAAAATAAAATTCCATTATTTCAAGCCCATCGTTATTTTCGCCAACTGTTGAATGGCCTGGAGTATCTCCATGGCATGCGTGTAATACATAAAGACATTAAACCCGGTAATTTACTGCTGTCTCTTGATGAAACCTTGAAAATTTCAGATTTCGGAGTAGCCGAACAATTAGACTTATTTGCTACAGATGATACCTGTACCACAGGACAAGGTTCGCCAGCATTTCAACCGCCAGAAATTGCCAATGGTCTTGAATCTTTTTCTGGTTCTAAAGTAGACATTTGGAGCAGTGGTGTTACACTGTAAGAAAAGCAATAACTACATTTTTAGCTACTATGAGAATATATATATCTTTTATATTACTTTGTTACAGGTACAACCTTTGCACGGGGTTGTATCCATTCGAAGGCGATAACATTTATCGTTTGTTGGAGAATATAGGCCGAGGACAATGGGTGGCTCCTGATTGGTTGTATAAGCTAGACAAGAAACTCGCCATTTTAATACTTGGTATGTTACAAGCAGACCATGACAAACGTTATAGTATTCAACAAATCAGGCAAGATCCGTAAGTGATCCCAAGAAATTTCTGGCTTAATAGAGTAAAAGTATAAATTTTTTTGTAATTTAGATGGTTTATATCAGCACCGGAAGAAAAGGGCCCACCGATACCCATTCCACCTTTGAAAGGCGATAAATATCGTCGTTCCACTGTACTGCCTTATTTAGATGCTTATCACTATGAAACTGAACGTGATTTAGAGGAAGTTTATTTCACCGAACACGATTTAAATCGTATGTTGTGTAAAGCATTTTACTTTATTAAGACCCCATCGAACTAAAGATATTTTTCTTTATTTTCTTATAGAGGAATTAGCACGAAAAGCAGCAGCTGCGGCTGCCGAAATAAAAGCCCAACAACAACACAATACTTTCACAGCAACAATGGGAGCCTCATCAAGCGGTTTTCATACTTCTTGTTCTAATTCCGCTTCTCACCATACCAAAGAGAAGAAGTCTTCATCATTAAAAAGACGTGCTAAGAAACTAACATCCTGCATTTCAGTGCGTAAATTATCAAATTGTAGACCGTCGTAGACAAAAAACACCACCACTACATACACATAAAAATCTTTTTCTAAAAAGAAATATTTATAAATTAAAAAAAAAAAAAAAAAACAAAATCTAAACTGTCGCATAAAAATATTATTTACAATTCATATTTTTCTCGAGAAAACTATTTTGGATGAACATTTTGTTTTTGAAGCAATAGCTGTATTTAGTTTTTGAAATTAGTTTTATGTTATTTTTGCTAGTATTTATTTAGATTTTTCTATCACGTTATAGACAAAAAAAAAATCAGTTTGTGTATATTTTAATTTGTTGCTTAGTTTGTAAACAAAAGCCGAGGAATTATTGAAACAATTCTTGGCAATCAAATTTTTTGAAAAATACCTAATTTTAAAATAATAAACATATATTCTGAAATTCCCTTAGTTATTAAGAATTAGATTTCTGTTATTGTATATTTGAAATCAAATTAAAATTGAAGTCGTCTTATTACAAATAATTACCTTATTTTATAATAGATCCAAAAGAATGTGGTATATTGTGTTTCGATGTTAAATTGTTGTTATGTTTTTGCAGCAATGTAAATGTAGTTTAATTAAATGATAGATATAATGTATCGAATCAGGATGACTGATCTTGATCTTTAGTTGATTCTGCAGGTAGGGATGTGGCTAAAACAGGCATGATGGTACTTGAGCCAGCTGAAGCTGAAGTTTGTAAATTCACCTCTGGCATTATGAACATTTGATGATAATGTTGACCAAGTTTGGTTAATTTTTTTTGCATGAGATTACGTAGAGTATCCACATACTGTGGCGGTATTTTACATAATTGTGGATTACGCCATTGTAGGCCATTATTGTCCACATGAAATAAAGCCGGAGACGGAACATGATCTTTCATATAATTCCAGACACACTCTTTCAATAACAAAGCAATCTAAAGAAGATAAATGAACACAACTAACAAACCAAGTTATAATGAAAAGAAGACTTTTGTTTTACCTCAGAAGGCTCAAAATGTTCTATAATGACATGTAAATTTGATAATGGTGGCGGCAACAATTGTCCCATAGCCAAAATTTCTAACATTTTCTTAGTACATTGGTAAAGTTCTCCCTTTAAACTAAACGTTTCAAATTTGTTAACTATAAAATGAAGAAAAAATTGACTTAAAAATTATTTTCCGAAATTGGTCACACAAAAATATGCTTATACCATTTTTAGCTCTCCACTGATGCAAACATGTGGCACAAAGAGCTCTTAATAAGACCGAAGAAAAACATAAAGCCGGCCTACGTGTCGCTATAAATCCCAATAATGCCCATAATATGGGAGAGGTTAAAAATGCACGACGTATCAGTAAATCTCTCTCCATGGTGACTTTCGTAAAATCTTCATCGGGAAACGGTAAGCCATTATACATAACATCCGTAGAAACCATTTCCACTAGCAGTAGAGACACAGTCGAATAGGCTTCAATCATAGCTTGACGATCCTAAAAAGAGTTATTTTAAAAACTTGTTGATGGACGTTGGACAAAACAAGTTTTATTTACAATATCATTGCAACACACATCCACGGCCTTTATGAATAAGTTTTGCACATCAGCAGGACATCCCTCACCCATTAACATGTTTTCGGGACGAAGTCCTCTACCAATAACACCAGCATGTAATATCGAACGATTAGCATTTGGACCCACACATTGTTTTTGATTTTGCAATAAAACCATTTCATGCTCTGGAATTTGTAAATCATCAAATAATGGTTCTTCGAACTGACCAAATAAATAACCATAATAAAATAATGAGCCTTCAATCAACTCTCGCAAACAAGCAGAACGAGAAGCTTTTCGAGCTCGACATTGTCGTTGAAATAAAATATATGTGCGCTTAACAGCAATTGAACGTTGATTAGAAGCTTAAAAAAAAACAAAAGAAAAAATTTAATAATTTATCTAGTTATTCGCACACAAAATACTTGCTTTTTTCCGTTAAAGCTATAAAGAAATATTTCACACTTAGCACCGCTAACTTTAAGATCTGTGCAAATTTGAAACAATACAAAATTAATAATTATAAGGACTTTAAGACTAACTATACCACATACCTCGGTAGTACGCATCACTGTTCCTTTAGCACCCGCCTCTATAGCATTTAACAGATCTATAATAGCATGAGCCAACGTTAAACGCTCTGTAATATTGTCCCCATCGGCCGTATCTTCTTTATCCTCTGTGGTTAAATCGAATTTTTGCTTTTTACATGAACTGTACACGTGAATTGTATTGTTGTTAGTTTGATTCTGTATTTCTCGAAATTTGTCTTCACTGCGTTCTGAAGCAACTGAATCCATACGTAAAACTAGTTTGGTTAGTGTGACCTCTAAAATTTGTAGAATTTTTGCCATACAATCATTAAGGGCAGCAGTAAGTTGATTTTGTTTCACAGAACAGACATTATTCTTTTTTTGCAAACTATTAAGGGAATGAAAACAGCGACATTTTGCTTACAAGCCAGATACATTTTACAGTTGTAACTTACTTTGTTAAGGTTTTTAGATTTTTAAAAGTATTAAATGCTTCACACGTGTCAGAAGCAGCAGCTAAGCGAGCTTTTTTAAATTGTTCTTGCAGCAGGACATCCTCTAATGCCATTTGTATGCCCGGTTTTATGTCTGGAAATTCAACTACTCCAGCTTGACCTCCAATCAAGCGGATAACAGCACCCAGGCCGCTAGGATTCAGAGTGTAGCACCTACGTAATAGTTCCGAAATAGTTTGATAATAAATATGTGAATGCTGGGTAGCTGAAATAATATAATGAAAGAAAAATTTTGTACTTGTTTTTCCAAACTCCAATCCACAGCTAATACTCACAAACAATTAGTAATAGGCGCACTGCAGTTTGTTGTTCGTATATATTTGTGCTAAGACAACTTTTCCACAACATGTACTTGGTTTCTTCGGTAGCCAAATCATCCATTAATGGACAAAGTCGTGCATTCAATACAATTTGTTCCAGTTCCAACAAAGAATATTCCAAAAAATCATGACACCACACATTTTGTTCGGCCATTTTCGAGGCCATTATCAGCAATTGAGCACCGTGGGCTTTTAATCGTAAAACAATGTTATTCAAAGAAGGTTGCATTTCAGCAAATAGTCTATTGGTCATCCAAAGTGGAGATTTTTGCATAATTATAGAACGTAGTTCATCGTTATCTAAAAGTACATTGGATATTGAATCTGAAGTTCATTAAGTATTGACAGGAACTTACATATATCCAAGAAAACACTGACCATATTCTGTAAAAGAATATCCGAATAATTTGCAAACTCTAAGAGAAAGGGAACAATTAAAGTATCTAAATTCTTTTTAGGTTGCAGTCCCTCTAGCAGCAGCTCTTGTACAGAATTTCGAACAACTTGTTCGTGGGCAAAGCAAAGATATTCCAAAATACCAATTTCTGAATCAAATCGACAACGAAAATCATCTGCAAACCTCTTTAAACTGCACTGTAAAATTTGGGTGATGATTTTTGATGGAAAACAGCCACCCAAACGAGCCACTACCCAATCAAACGTCAAGGAGTAACGCTGATAAGCAGCTATAAAGATCGAAATGGTAATAATAATACAAATAACTCTCGCCTATTATTAACAACTCTTACCCAATAGAGTTTCCACACATGTCTCGGCTTCTGCATTTGATAATTTACGAAAGCATATGCTAATCAATGACAGCAAACCTCGCATTGTGGTACAACTCAACCAATAATTGCAAGCAGCACCAATCGTCATTCGTTTGCTGTACTTATCTGATAGACTACCAACCAAATCTAAACACCATGAGGCTATAACTGCACCCCAACCCGCCGGTCCTTTGCTAACCATATTTTCCAAGGCTTGTTGTATCGGCTCAAAACATAGATCCTCCGAAGCAACAGACAACTGTTGCTGATTCGAGTTCTGTAGTTTTTGTGGCTGGATAATAACGCCAGTTTGTTGATCGACATTTGCTGTATTAACATAACTCTGTACACCAACTTCCGCCACTAAAGCAAAATATTCGAAAACTATCTCTCGGGCTGCTGGCAAGTCCTCCAACAAGTGCAACGACGTGCGCATCAATGCACTTGAAGCCAACGACTTGGGATTGCCACCTCGAAATGTACTAATAGATTGTATAAATTGTTTTAGTTCAACTAAAACATGTTGTTTTAACATTTTATTTTTCTTTTTTCATATAATTTTTTAGTTTCCAAATTAATCTTTTTCTCTGTCCACTGTCCCACACAAATAATACTTTATAAATAATGCATGAAACACATAGACGACAGCGGCTACACGAACACACGACTACAAATGCTGCTGGCTGCAAATGTAGTCGCGCAGTCAGCTACTTAATTTTTTTTAAACGACAGCAACATATAAAAACAATATAAACAGCTGTTTTTATACAAATGCATTTTTATTTCAGTGGTGCCAATTATATTTTTTTACTTTTATTATAGCATTTCATTTTGCGATTAATTTTTTCAACAAAATAAAATATTTCATATACATATTTTGTTACATTGTCAACACTATTTTTGTTTTGTAGCCAACAAAAATAGATATTAGCCTAAGTTGACTACAGCAGCAAAAGTGGTTAATTTTGACAGGCTGTAGTCGTGTAGCCGCTGTCGTCTATGTGTTTCATGCATGAGACATAGAAATTCGTGAGGATGCCAGATTATTCTTTTATCACCAACAAATTTTTGTAACGGCGCTACAAATTAAATAAGTTATAGGTATAAAATCTGTGGTCACAATCATTAACCGACGAAAATCATGCTTTCGAGAAAAAATAACTTTTTATATAAATGTAATGAGGTTTCATTACGACTTAGGTCAGTATATGTTTATTAATATCTTTTTAATAAATAGTGTTAGAGAAATGGGGATTTCACGTTAATAAAAAGCGTTTTTAGTAGAACATGATAGCATACATAACTCAAATCATTCTTAAGTCGACTTAGGCGGTTATCGCTTGTGACCACAGAAATATTAAATTAATATATTTAAAGAAAAATAATAAAGAGAATTATAAATTGTATTCTAATTTTCAAAAAATTATTATAGCTGTCATTATTTTTATGAATGGACTAAATTGTGGTAAAAATCCAAGCAATATGGCAACACTGTTATTGCCTTCACATGTTTATTTGTAAAGTCGCATTCAAAAATGTTTTTTTGTGGTTGTTGAAGTGATAAATACTCAATAACAACAGCAAACGTTTAAAATAAAACAAATCTAAGTATAATGAAGGATATTAGCGACATTGAAAAACCATGGAATAATGATCCTAAGAATTGGGCAAAACCTGTTAAATGTTTAGAAGAAAAATGGAAACTGGTACCAGCCTTTCTGCAGGTTAAGGGCTTGGTAAAACAGCACATAGATTCATTCAATCATTTCGTTAATGTTGATATAAAAAAAATTGTCCAGGCCAACGAAACGGTGGTGAGTGATGCTGATCCCATGTTCTATTTGAAATATTTGGATGTACGAGTGGGAACACCCGATATTGAAGATGGCTACAATATAACAAAAGCAACCACACCACATGAGTGCCGGCTCCGAGACGTCACATATTCAGCGCCCATAACGGTAGACATTGAATATACACGCGGTGCCCAAAGAATTGTTCGAAATAATCTTTTGATTGGACGAATGCCCGTAATGTTAAGATCGTCGAATTGTGTTTTGTCTTGCAAATCAGAGTATGAACTGGCCAAACTCAATGAATGCCCTTTAGATCCGGGCGGTTATTTTGTAGTTCGAGGACAGGAAAAGGTTATTTTGATACAAGAACAATTATCGTGGAATAAAATGATAACGGAAGAATTTAATGGCACCGTTCAATGTCAGGTTACCTCATCTACGCATGAAAAGAAATCGCGAACTTTGGTTTTAAGCAAACATGGAAAATATTATTTAAAACACAATTCAATGGTGGATGACATACCCGTAGTGGTAATTTTTAAGGCTATGGGAGTCGTATCGGATTTAGAAATTATGTCGTTAATAGGCACTAGCACAGAAACCCAAAACAGATTTGCCCCGTCTTTGTTGGAAGCCTTTCACTTGAAAATTTTCACCCAACAACGGGCATTAGAGTACATGGGATCTAAGTTAATGGTGAAACGTTTTCAAACGGCCGCTACCAAGACTCCGGCAGATGAAGCCAGAGAACTGTTGACTACTACAATACTGGCACATGTTCCGGTGGAGAAATTCAATTTTCAAATCAAATCGATTTATGTGTCTCTCATGGTGCGACGTGTAATGTCGGCAGAATTAGACAGCTCTGCTGTTGATGATAGGGATTACTATGGTAATAAACGCTTGGAACTGGCTGGTTCATTGATATCCTTAATGTTTGAAGATCTCTTCAAACGTATGAATTGGGAATTAAAAATGATTGCGGACAAAAATATACCCAAAGTAAAGGCAGCCCAATTTGATGTGGTAAAGCACATTAGGGCGGCCCAAATAACTGTTGGCTTAGAGTCTGCCATTTCTTCTGGCAATTGGTCGATTAAGCGATTTAAAATGGAAAGAGCCGGTGTTACCCAAGTCCTCTCACGCCTAAGTTACATTTCAGCTTTAGGCATGATGACCAGAGTTAATTCGCAATTTGAAAAAACAAGAAAAGTATCTGGACCTCGTTCATTACAGCCCAGTCAGTGGGGTATGCTTTGTCCTTCGGATACCCCCGAGGGTGAAGCTTGTGGTTTAGTTAAGAATCTGGCCTTAATGACTCATATTACTACCGAAGTGGAAGAGGAGCCTGTTGTGCGTTTAGCCTTTAATGCAGGTGTAGAAGATATTCGTTTGGTCGGCGGCGATGCTATCAATAATTCAAAGGTTTTCCTTGTATTTATTAATGGTAATATTTTGGGCTTAACCATAAGCTACAAACGTTTGGTGGAAGTTTTTCGTATGATGCGACGTAAGGGACGTTTGGGTCCATTCGTCTCCATACATACATCACATACTCAGCGATGTGTTTACATACATACAGATGGCGGTCGCCTTTGTCGGCCCTACATCATTGTGCGGAATGGTGTTCCTGCTGTTCAGCAACACCACATAGAGGAGTTAAAGAGAGGCATACGAAAATTCGAGGATTTCTTATATGATGGTTTAGTTGAATATCTTGATGTCAACGAAGAAAACGATTCATATATTGCTTGGAATGAAGCAGATATAAATGCAAATACTACTACACACTTGGAGATTGAACCTTTTACGCTATTAGGCGTATGTGCAGGCTTAGTTCCATATCCTCATCATAATCAGAGTCCTCGCAACACCTATCAATGTGCCATGGGCAAACAAGCTATGGGTGTTATTGGTTACAATCAAAAGAACAGAATAGATACGCTTATGTACAATCTGGTCTATCCCCAAGCGCCCATGGTCAAAACAAAAACAATCGAGTTGACCGGTTTTGACAAATTACCAGCTGGTCAAAATGCCACCGTTGCTGTTATGAGTTATTCAGGCTACGACATTGAAGATGCTTTAATATTAAACAAGGCATCCATAGATCGCGGATATGGCCGCTGTTTGATTTATAAAAACTCCAAATGTACAGT
Organism: Cordilura impudica; assembly: GCA_963682025.1. NCBI lineage: Eukaryota > Metazoa > Arthropoda > Insecta > Diptera > Scathophagidae > Cordilura > Cordilura impudica. The sequence continues at coordinate 2,512,472 of OY821517.1, read as the reverse complement.
CAAGCGTTATGCCAATCAGACTTATGACCGCATTATGGGTCCTATGAAAGATGCTCTTACCAATAAAGTCATATTCAAACACGATGCATTGGACACAGACGGCATTGTTGCACCTGGAGAGATGGTCGTCAATAAACAAATTTTGATAAACAAAGAAATGCCAGCTGTCACTTCAAACAATCCCATTGAGCAAACGGGTCAAGCGTCTCAGGTAAATTTGGAACTTGTAAAAGAATAAAAAATATATAAAAATTGCTTGAATTCTTATATTTTCAGATTTCTTATACCGCCGTGCCTATTTCGTATAAGGGTTCAGAGCCCAGTTATATTGAAAAGGTGATGGTATCTGCAAACGGAGAAGAAGACTTCCTCATTAAAATGTTGCTTCGACAAACAAGGCGTCCAGAGATAGGCGACAAATTCAGTTCACGTCATGGTCAAAAGGGTGTCACCGGTCTAATTGTCGATCAAGAAGACTTGCCATTCAATGATTTTGGTATATGTCCGGATATGGTCATGAATCCACATGGCTTTCCTTCTCGTATGACAGTCGGGAAAACCCTAGAGTTGTTGGGTGGAAAAGCTGGCTTACTCGAAGGAAAATTTCACTATGGTACGGCATTTGGCGGCTCCAAGTGTAAAGACATACAAGATGAGCTCTTCAAACATGGTTACAACTATATGGGTAAGGATTATTTTTATTCTGGCATTACGGGAGAAAGTTTGGAGGCCTACATTTATTCCGGACCTGTTTATTATCAAAAACTCAAGCATATGGTACAAGATAAAATGCACGCTAGAGCTCGGGGTCCCAAAGCGGTACTTACGCGCCAACCGACACAAGGCAGAAGTCGTGAAGGTGGTTTGCGTTTAGGTGAAATGGAACGTGATTGTCTGATTTCATACGGTGCCAGCATGTTGATCATGGAGCGACTAATGATATCATCAGATGCTTTTGACGTTGATGTGTGTAAGACTTGTGGACGATTGGCATATTGTTCGTGGTGTCATTATTGTCAATCTTCGGCAAATGTTTCCAAAATATCAATGCCTTATGCTTGCAAATTACTTTTTCAAGAATTGACCAGTATGAACGTTGTACCAAAACTAAAGTTACAGAATTATTAATACCTAAGCAAATTATGTAGTGATATAAATTTTTGTATAATACAGTGAGCGAGAATATAATGGAAACTTTTAACAATATATATACATATATGACCAAAAAATTGGTTCACAAAATTAAAAACTTATTAATTTAGAAATTTGTGTTTTTTTTTTTTTAAGAAAATAATATTAACATAAAGTAGCTTAGCTACAGAAAACTCAAAAGTATTGATTTTTATGCTGTTGACAAAACAATGGAAACCTATACTATACAATAATTGAAAACTTTACCTCTATATTTGGTTTTAATATTTTGTTGGGTATCCAATGTCGAGGCATGGGGTAACGTAGGTCATCACCACTCACTTACCCACCCTAGCCAACTGAGAATGCACATCCCTCCGGACCCTGGCGGATTATAAACAAGAACTGGCAAGTAAATAGTGTGGTAGTAAATCAACCTACAGAACTATGTTATCAGCTGATAAGATATATTTAAATATAACGAAAAAAATATTTAATTATATCGCACTTCACTCTCATTACATTACAATTAACGAAATTGTGTAACACATTTTAATCCTGACAAATTCTGAAGAAAGGATACGATTGGCATTATTCCTAAAATAGTCCAAATGAAGAGGCTTAAAATATCTTGTGAATCTACAAGGTACGTTAAAAGAAACTCTGATTTAACATCACCATTAGCAAGGTTGAATACAAAGGTTGGGAGTCTAAGTACCTTTTTCACGATATTTCTTGATAATTTTTTAAATCATGGATTTATTCATAGAATATTTCTCACAAATATTCTTTTGCAGTAAAATTATATATTATTCTGGTTTTTAAATCTTCACAACACTTTATTCTTTCTATTTTGTTATAAAAATCAAGACTCGCATATGATGTGCTCCTTGTAACAATTAAGAAGATTAAAATATTGAAAAAAAAAAAAAAATACAATTGAATTTAAAATACAGTTAAAGGAAAACGTCAGAATATATAAATGGAGGGTTTCATGTCAAGTGCACCAACTTTTGAAACCGATGTCTTCCGATCGGGATGAAATTTGCACCAAGATTAGTCCTATTGGATAGTAGCTTAGACACAATTTTTCAACAAGATCGGTCAAGATCTCTCTGAGTTAGAGGGGATCAAAATTTGACATTTTGGCCAAACAGGTGTTTTTTCTCATCCATGTAACTTATTACCTGTTGTTCTTAGATAATTTTCTCCCAAATAGTTTAGATAGCTATTTCTTCAATATTTCGGAAAAAAAATACTTAAAAAAAAAAAATTTAGACTTTTTTTTGCTAAATCAAAGCATTTTTTTACTTTTCTTTTCAAAAAGGGCATTTTTTTTGCTCATAAGAAAGCTTAGGATTTTTCCTTTAAGAGCTTTTTGGTCGCTTAGTGGGATGCCTATCAAAATAAATGTTTTGTAACTCAAGACAACGGTTTTTCAATTTTTCACAAATGTACTATTTTGAATTTTTTTCTAATTTGTGTGTAAAACCTTACAAATAAAACTTATACTGAGAAACTAGACAAATTAACCTTTCCGAAGGTATGTAAAATACCTAACTAAAATTTCCTACCCTCGATACTGTAATACCCAGAATATGTTAACCTCAGGAAAAAAATCACTTTTTTTCTATAGAAATGTTGAAAAATTATTTTTTATTTATTTGTAATAATAATTAACTTAATATATAATACTAATATTAAAAATAAAAAGATAAATAATTTAATAAAATTTAATCTTAATTACACTAGATCCATTTATATTATAACTATTTTTATACTTAATTTATTGTAGCTAAGTCTTGTAAATTTTTAAATACCGCTGCTTCCTGTCAAAACGCAATGTTTTGACCTCATTTGGGTAAATTTTGTGAAGCCAATTTTGACATCCTCGTGTTCAGATTGAAATGTTGCAAATAACTCTTTCAGGTTACAGCGAACCATTCTCTTCTGTATTTGAACTTTCTTGCCATCGATTCGTACAGACACATAGTCTTTCAACCCTGGCATCAGGCGACTCATATCATCTCGCTGATAAAACCGGGTTACTAGAGTTTCAGTTTCGCACTCTAAAGTTTTTCCTTCTTTTTGTTTGGGAGTGTGAGAATCCCATGCTCAGCAACCAATTTTTTTTAGCAATTCTTGCTTCTCGCTGAGATGTTCCAAACTCAGTCATTATTTTTGCACAACTCCATGTCGATGGAGCAAGCGTGAGAAGTTGAATTCTTTCAGCTCTGCTCAGTGACGTTTTGTATTTCTCTTTTATTTGTTCAAAAACTTCTACTGCATCATTATGGTATTGGTTTTGACACTCATTCTTTGAACTCATACCTTCTACTGAAAAGTTAGAGACACCATCATCATCAACGGTTCTGTCATCATTCTCAGAATTACTTTTGTCTTCATCTGGAATTTCTTCAACGCAAGGCTCATTACTACTGAAATCCGGTAATTCCTTCAACTTTCCGAGTTCTTTTCTGCATGATCCACAAATTAGGAACCGTTTTGACAGCTTAGGGAATTTTTTTAATATGCCGGCGGAAATATTTCGCACATCATGATCTGTGATTCCTTTTCTTAAAGGGATTAAAACAAAAAGAACCATTTTTTTTTCAAGTTTAGCGTTTTTAGGAGCCGAAGACATTGTGAATATTAATTATGTAAGAAATTATGTAAATAACACACGTCTAAACTTTAAGGCTGTGCTATGTTCAAATATATTCAATTAAAAACGATAATGTTTAGTCTCAAGTAAATGTAGTTTTATTACGAGTTATTTAAACAATGTGCGTCTCGCGCTATTTTATGATATATATATAAAATAAATCAAAGCCAAAGCTAGATGACATTTACATAGTTGCCAGATCTACTAATTTAATATATAACAGGCTGTTTCTAAAAAACTGATTTCCGAATGTCTTCAGAATGTCAATAAAGGTCAGTTTACACTATCACACTTTGTAATACGACCTGTCAAAAAGTCGAGTATTATGAAAAAGTCGTATCATGTAAAAAGCTTACCCCCCAATCTCACATCACACTGAAATTGTAAAATCGTTGTGTACGTATTATCAACGAAAAATTGTTCGAATTAGTCGAACCCATCGCCATTAAATTTTATGCTCACACATCTGACTGCAATCTCATTTTTAAAATGTTGTCGAAGCGTAAACTTGAAAAAATTTGTATACTTCTCTCTCTTATTTTATTTTAAGTAGAGTTACCGAGTTTATTATACAGGCACATGTTTGAGGGAAAATGTTTACATTTATTATTATTAGTATTATTTTAATAATAGTTAATAATATTTATGCTCTATAATTAACAAACTTGCGTTTTTGTATGCGCATTTAAAAAATAAATCATTATAATTTAACAAGTTAAAACTTTAATTACAATTTTACAGAATCCAGTAAATTTGCATTAAATTTATAACAGGGTAACATTAATCATTGTTAGTGTCTGCCACTACTCGCACGAAAAATTTGGTGCCATTAGTTTGACCACTGCGGAAAATGTGTGTGTATTAGTAAAAAAATGTGAGTGTATTGAGTTTTTCGAACTTGCAGTGTGATGTGAGATTGGTGGGTTATGTTATGAAATTGACAGTCTGTAGGATTTTATTATCGAAGACCGATGGTTTTAGACACATTTCTAAAAACTTGCCATTTTCATCCGACCAGACTTGTTTTTGTTTGTAATATTTAAAAAAAGGCAAACAAAAACAAAGAAAGTGAAAATAAAATATAAATTTCAAAATAAATTTGTTTGTTACTCCAAACAGCTGTTTTTATAAGACTTGAGTGTGATGGTGTAAATGGCCTAAGCATGCAGAAATAATGTCGATACGTTTTTATGACAGTCCGATGAATTTCATCGGATTTTTATTTCGAAAATCATACGACTGAGTGGTATCGTGTAAATGGGCCTTAAATAGTTTTTTAAGATCGTATAGGTCACAATGTGTAAACTGTGGTATAGGTAGTAGATTTTAGTGAATCAGTCTAAAATCTTTTATTACGGTCAAGAAGGGCTTAGTGTCGGTTAACCGCATGGTACATAATAAAAATAATAATGAAGTACATGTTTTAACCAAATGTTGCCAATGATAATAAAAATAAACTACCTGTTATTTTTTACCTTTTCAACATATTAAAATAAACTACCTTTTAACTTCTACCTCTCCACCCACTTTTTAAAGTCAAAACCACCTATAGGATTGACAAAAAAAAGCCGCAATGAAAGGGGGTTTAACATATTCTGGGTATTACAGTATCGAGGGTATGAAATTTTAGTTAGCTATATTAAATCCTAAGCTTTCTTATAAACAAAAAAAAAAACGCCCTTTTTGATTTAGCAAAAAGAAGTCTAAAATTTTTTTTTTATTTTTTTTAAGTATTTTTTTCCGAAATATTGAAGAAATAGCTATCTAAACTATTTGGGAGAAAATTTTCTAAGAACAATAGGTAATAAGTTACATGGATGGGAAAAACACCTGTTTGGCCAAAATGTCAATTTTTGATCCCCTCTTATTTAGAGAAAAAAATTGTGTCTAAACTACTATCCAATAGGATTAACCTCGGTGCAAATTTCATCCCGATCGGAAGACATCGGTTTCAAAAGTTGGGGCACTTGTATATCACAGTACAACATTTTTAAGCTTATTGATTCGGGACTCAATTTTGATAATTTTATGTGAAAGTAGCCTAAAAAATAAGAACTTCTGTATCATTCGTTTGGTCATGTTACATCAACAAATAATTTTAATATTTTTTTGAAGTAAGTATCGTATAGGGGAATTTGTCACGTTTTAGGCTCTTTTTGTTTGGCAGAGAACCACTACTCGGATTTCGCTGAAACAATTTTTGAAAAATCAAGAATTACAATTACTTTCATCTGCTTATATAACGTTTCGCTACATAAGCAACAGTTTCGCAGTTATAAATAAATGTATGAAGAAAAAAAAATAATATTTTTTGCCTAAAAATTTTTTTTTTTTTTTTTTTGTAAACTTTATTTTGCATGAAAAAAACATTCCGATTCATATTACAGCTATTCTTACACAGAAAATATGTGATTTTTATGTGTTATCTGTGCATGGAAACAAAATTTAGAACATTTTCAATTATTGTCACTATCCATCCTCATTGAAGTTGACGCTTGTGGTTCTGATGACCTTGGTTTCTTCGTAGGTTGTTCATATTCGTGTTCTGAGTCTGCATCATCATCCGAGTTAGACATAATATTCAAGGGCATGTTTTGTTCAGTGTGTCCACCAATTTCAGTGTCATCTTCATCTTTGGTGCTTTCATCTTCAAACTGCATAATTTTAGAACTCCACCAACAAACCTCCGCAAGCAATGCATCCAATTTTTTGCCTTTGAATCGCTTTTCCATTGGCATGGTCACCTGGTGGAACCTCTCTCCTTGTTCGTCCGATTCCTGAGGTAATTGTGCCAAAAATGTATCAAGGTGGAAATGCATGAAATGTAATTTTAACGTCATGGATGCATTGATTTTCTCAAAATAAATCAGCAAGTTGTCCACTCGTGTCTGTATGTCATCTCGCTGTACACGGTTCTTTCCTAAAACGCCTTCGATGACTTGTTTCAATGCGTCCCATGCACATAGGTGGTTATAATGGTTCGAAAGCATATTTGTGAAAGATTCGCTTCTCATTAACTTTCGTATATCCGGTCCATTGAGAGTACCTGTTTGAAATATAAAAAAAAAAACATTTTCGAAAAAATTATTGGTAATGCGAATTTATCGAAGGGAACAAATTTATATATGATAATATTTTAATACAGACAACGATACGTACCTTTTCTAATTTTAGCTTCACTGAGTTTTGGAAAGATGGATTTCAAACAGTCATAGGCGTCATAAATATCTTTGACTACCACTTCGACGAATTTCCCAGCTATTCCTAATTTCATGTGGAGCGATGACAACAAAATATCAGCTAGATCCTTTATCAAAGGTTCATTACGTAATTTTAATTCTTTCTCCAGCTCGGGAGTTCTTGCTTCCCAATCTTTACATTGATATTGATTCTCTGCATATCGCGAATCCCAATTACAAAGGAAGCAGAAGTATTTTGGAAAACCGCCCTTTAATATAATGCCTTGTATTATGTTGACAACCTTTAGATCACAACAAATCTTCCATTTGTGTACATTGTATTTGATTTTCTCCAAAATTTCGCCCAATGTTTCATACGTTTCCTTCATAGTTGTGCTGAATCCCAATGGAATGGACGGTTTTTTGTTTGTTTTGTGCAACAGCACAGCCTTCAAACTTGAAACTGAACCATCGATGAATAAACGCCAGTCGGCAGCAATATAATCCATTCCCAATTTTTTCACTAAACCTGGGATATCATGGCAGTAAGTGAACGTATTTGCTTCGTCAAGGGAATAAAATTTCTGAAATTCAGCTTGGCGTTTTCGGTATGATGTTGCGCTGACATTTTGCTGTGTGAGTTTTCTGCTCTTCAAAAATGATGTCAACATTTGGGATTTTTGTTGTGATAGTCCCATCTTGGCAACAATGTAATCCATTTCGATTTGTGTTAGCGGTTGTGGTGCATTTTTTTCAATATCGGGTGTCCAATCTGCATCATTTACATTGGTCGGATTGGTGAAAACGGTTTCGGCTGGCAGGGACACAGTATCCAGACTCGGAGGTTTAGGTGTATCGATATCAGCAGCGCGTTTAACTGGAATTGTGGCAGTAAAAGCAGCAATGTATACTTTTGTTTTCAATTGTTTTCTGTTTAATCCATGACGAGAATTTATGCATGCGTAGCACCTGGATTTATTATGTCCACCTAGGTCTTCCACCCAAATTACTGGGTTCATAAAAGAAAACTCTCCACCTTTTCCATGTATCCACATTATAAGGGTATTATAACAATTTTTGCACACTGTGTTCGGCGTAAAATTTGCACCACTTAAATCTGCTTCATCAAAATAATGACAATACGCTGTTTTGAATTCCTCACTAAACAAGTTTTTTCGACCCTTTTGGTCTATTTTTAGGACGATATGACCACAAACGTAACAAAAATCATCCAATTTGGGCAATTGTTATTTTCCATATTATATGTTTTGTTGTTATTCACTTTTAAAAAACCGGAAAAAAAAATAGCTTGTTATTTGTTCGTGTTCGTCGGCAATTGTTGAATGACAAAAACCGATCAATGAACACCTATAATTACTACGTATATTTCAATATTTTACTGACAGGTACTTATGAATGGGCGCATATTTCCGTAATTTCCGTAAAAAAATTATTCAGGTAACTAACGGAAAACCCCAACTAATTTAAAAAGTGCACTTTCCTTTTTTCATTTTTGTCCACGCACATTTATTAGCGTTTATTACTTTGCTACCGCAATCATAAAAATCAAATAACCTTTTGTTTATTACATTTTTTTTTTAATTCTGAAAATCATAAAAAAAGTCATCAATGTTTTTTCCAAAGAATTTTGTGCATATCTCGAGCAATTTTTTGAAATTCATACCTTCACTTAATTGTGAATAAAAGCGAAACGCGTTCATCGATTTTCATGATTTATGTCTCATTTTGTTCATAGGTTATGTGACTTTACGCAAAAGTAATAGGACTTGGCACTTTTGACCGTTTTGGATTTTTTATGAATTAAAAAAAAAAAAAAAATTTTTAGGCAAAAAATATTTTTTTTTTCTTCATACATTTATTTATAACTGCGAAACTGTTGCTTATGTAGCAAAACGTTATATAAACAAATGAAAGTAATTGTAATTCTTGATTTTTCAAAAATTGTTCCAGCGAAATCCGAGTAGTGGTTCTCGAGTTATGCCAAACAAAATAGCCTAAAACGTGACAAATTCCCCTATACGATACTTACTAACTTCAAAAAAATATTAAAATTATTTGTTGATGTAACATGACCAAACGAATGATACAGAAGTTCTTATTTTTTAGGCTACTTTCACACAAAATTATCAAAATTGAGTCCCGAAATCATGCGTTGTATTGTGTATGTACATTGTACATGTACTCTGAAATTCTCTTTTGTTTCTTGCTTCGTAATTGTCAAAGTGAAGTTATTTTATGTTTTCTTTCATTTTTATGTTTTGTTTGTGTTGAGAAAGATAAGAAATTGAAATAAAGTTAATTTTAATGAAATAAAATGATAAAATAAACAGATAAAATGATAAAGTAAACAGGAACAATTCTTGAATTCCAATACAAAAATATCAGTGTGTAGACACGGATGAAAGTTTAAAAGAGAATTCCAAACAGTTTCAGCAAGAAAATTTTCATGTGTGAACACACACTTTTTTTGTAATTTCTGTCATTTCAGACTAGTCCCAAATATGGCATCACTGTTATTAATTTTTTATTTTAGTTTTATATTTACGTTTCATGGCGGCTGTGTGGTTGTTCATTAAAATTCGTTAAATATTTGTTTTCATTTATATAATAATCTTAAATAAGTGAAAGGAAGAAACTAAATTAGATATATTAATATATCTTTTCCGTAAGTTTGCATGAAGTGAAGTGTTTATTATCAGAAACAAGGATAACTTTAAAACTTAAACTTTAAAATGCTTTGCTCCACATTTACAGTTTGTTTGAAATCTCAATTTTTTTTCTAAAAATCTGTTACTCATGTAATGCTATTTCATAGTTTACCTTCTATCAAATGGATTGATATTCAAAACTGTCAACTACGAAAAAAATAAGAAAAAATAAGCTGAATTATTTTTTTTCTCCCCAATAAATTATTAAGCTATTTATTTGTTTTTATACCCTATACCACTATGTGGTTTGTAACAACCAAAAATATTCGTCATAGACCCACCTTTAATTATACCGATCGACTCAGAATCACTTTTTGAGTCAAAATAGCAATGTCCGTCCGTCCGTCTGTGTGTCCATGTAAAGCTTGTAATCAAACTACAGGTCGCAAATATGAATATATTTTGATGAAATTTGGTATATAAGCTTCCATCGGCCATGGGATGAATGCTATTGAAATTGGTGAGAATCGGTCCATGTTCAGACCTAGCCCCCATACAAATGACCCCTATGAAAGTTCCAAATTATCATATAGATCTCAGTCAAATTGGGTTTGTATGTGTTTATTACATCCATTAATCAGTAGTTCAAAAATACTCCCTATAGGAAAATTCTTAGTCATAAGCCCCATATAGAGCTGCTTCCCGATCTTCACTTAAATCTATCAAAAAACAAAAATATTTCACAGATTTTTCTCAACTTTGGTTTGTATATATTTTTTGTCAAATTATAAGTGACTTTACCAAATATGGTCAGGATCGGTCCATTTTTCGACCTAGTCCCCATATAAATATAGTATCCGATATGAACTTTTTCATATCTGCAGCGAAAAAAATTAATAAAAATGCCACTCAAATTTGGTTTATGCTTATTTGCTATATGCAATTAGTTGGACCGAAGAGATAGGGTCTCTTAACCATGGTATAGGGTATCGTATAGTCGGGCTAGACCGACTATAATTTGCTTACTTGTTTTTTTTTCAATTTATTTAAAGTTTATTATTTTTAACAAATTTTATACAGGTAAAAACGTAAAATAGAAAATATTCATAAGAAAAAGTATTCGTACATGTGAAATATTAATACAACTTTTAGGATATTCTTTGTGTTTTAGAACCTCTGTGAGCCGATTTGCACCGACTTAACCAAAGTTTCCTTCACTTATTTTACCCAACTCATCCAACATAATGCTTTCTGAAATTTCCTTTTAGGCTTTTTTATGCTGACGGATTTTGCGCTCCTGTAAATCCCAAAAATGGTATATATGACTAAGATCGGTTGATTGGGGTGGTGATTTCAATTAATTGAAATTGCGCGCCGTATGTTTTGGATCACTATACTGTTGGAACCAAAACTCTTCTCTATGACCCAGTTGTTGTGCGCTATGTTTTAAATTCTGTTTTAAAATATTTATGTATCTAATTTGGTCCATTATAGACTCAATAACTACAACCTCGTTGCTGTCATACAACACCAAACCATAATGCCACCCCTCCACCGTCTTTAGCCATCGGCAAAAGATTTTCTTTATTTAATGCAGTTCCACTTATTTGCCTAACTTTTTTCTTGTAATGTCGAACACGAAAAACGAAAAAATTCTGGAGCCTTGTTTACATTTGCCAAGTCAATTCGTTTTATATACCATCCACACCATTGCGTAGAGAGTATATATCACTTTGCCAATCCGTTTGTAACTCATCGCAATAAATTATATATTCTTGATTCTTATAAAATGATGTCCGCCTGTCTTTTTGTCTGTCTGCCTGTTTGTTGATTATTTGTTTTTTTTTTTTGTACGTCTAAACGTTCAAGCAAACAAAAGTGTGTATTCATCGCTGATAAACAAACAAACAAGAATGTAATTGTATGTATGTATTTACATTTATGGTGATTGCATTTAATAATTGCTTTCAATTAAAAAAGCTCGAAATTCCTAATTAATTATCTTATAAATTTTAAATATCAGCCTTGGTATTGAGAACACGTGTGGAGGGTATCAAAGATTCGGCATAGCGGAATTTAGTACTCATATATGTTTCTATTGACACTACCATGATAGTCAGATTTTTTAATATTTTGCGAACGGTATCTTCATGTATGTCTTTGCTAAAGGATTCTTTTAGTCTACAACTAATTTGGGAAGCAGTAATTCTGGGATTCTGTTTTGCGGATGCAAAAATAATTCGGTTTCCGCGGTTTGGAGGTTCGACGAGAACGAGATTTTAACAAAATTGAAGTCTATGATCGGAGCTATTTTACGAAACGAGTTACCATTATTTTTTCTCTCACTCGTACCGATTTCTTTGGTTTTGGGACTCATCTCGGAATATAGCTTCTAATAAAAATATAAGTCAAATCAAATTTATACAAACAAAGTTGTCTTCTCGTAAAGTAAAATTGATGTACTTTGTTACATAATTCGTGGGATTTCACAAAATGTAACTGTGCGAATACTTGTTCTGCCGCTTGTAGTTTCCATACTGCATTTTTTGCGTTGTAAACAAAAAAAAAAAAAAATAAAATAAAAAAATAAGTAGAAACGTGCGTAAGTTTTATGAAAAACAATTAAAATTTCCAATATTTAAAACTTTTATCTTCAGGAGTACGGATACTCTTTCTAGCAAGTTTATTTGTACATAGAAAAAAATGGCATCTACAAACTTGTATAAAATACAAAGTCGCAAGTATTTTTGTTTAAATCAATAAAAATTACCTTGTTCAAAATCCAATTAAATTTTTTGTTAACTATTTTTTTACATTCAATTCTGACCGCCTACAAAATTTGTTCTATATCCTAAGTTTTTCTGTTGTAACTAATCTAAAAAAACAAAAGTGTTACCTTCGGTTGTGCGGAATCCTTGATACCCGTGTTGTTAAACAATATTATAACGAATGATGCTTTTTTAATTGACAGAGCATAAATTTAAACACATACAATTAGATTTTTGTTTGTTTGTTTATTATCAATGCATCCACATTATTTTTGTTTGCTTGTTGTTTTTTTTTCTATGTGAACGTGAACATGTTCTTTTAAAATTTAAATATAAATAGCTTTTTGACTATTTTTTGTTTCCTCAACTATTTTGTCTAGCGACTCTAATTTCAATACCAATCTGCTCGAAGTAATGATAAACAATATTATCCCTATTTTACCCAAGTAAATGGTTTATTTTGAGAATGAGATTTCAACAGACAGACGTAAATAAATTTTTCAATGCGTTACAAACGAAATGAGGGTATAGGAATAATTTTTCTACGAATGTATTGTTTATCTGATAAAAATTAATTATTTAAATTCTGTATAAAAAAAACTAGTTAATATCCGATTGAAAAGTATTGCTTCTTTAAATATATTTTTCTCTTTACTACATATTTATTATTGCTCATTTTTGTGACGATTATACACTAAAAACAAATAATAAATTTACTTAATACTTTATACCCTAATAATACTTACTATTTAAAAAAAAACATAAATTATATAAAGTTAATCATTATTTAATAAAATAAAATAAATATTCTGTGCGAAAAACATCACTGAAACTTCTTCGATTGGTTGTTATCGTCCTATGAAAAACATTAACATTAAGGGTATTCACATTCTGCAAAGTAAAAAGGCTAAATTTTACTATAGTAAATAAGACTTCATTTGTGACAGTGTAATAGAAAAAGGTGTATTTTCTGTTACACTGTTGCAACATTATGTGAACAACTATTTGTTAAAATTAACTTTTATACCGTATTTTGTATAACTTGGTATATTCGTCGGTTTAAAGAACGAAAATTCTTTTGTTTTAAAAATCTAAGAAATATTTAAAATAAATCTATTATTTAAAGTTGTCTTAAATCTACAGGAAAAAATAATTGCTTTGTATGTGTGTTTTTTGTTCTTTGTAGTGCGCTAAATACTTAACTAAACAAAATTCTTAACTATTATCACTTAGACTCTTTCCGTGCTTTCTTGATTGTAATCTCTTTCCTTTAAGAGTTCATCCAATTGTTGTTCCTGATAGTAGACAACAAATTCTGTAGGCGATAGACTTTCAAATAAAGCACAGATGCTTGGTTTCAAATTGTAAAAGAATAGCAATTGCTGTCTTAAAGCAAAATCTTTTAGTAGCGATTCTATAACAGTGGCTGTCGTAAAATCAGCACCATAAATATGCGACGCATCTATAACCACAGGAATACTATTGCGCATTGATTGTTTATTGACCAAATTGCGTACGTAATCAACGGAGGGAAATATTATACATCTATCGGGAGTTATCATAAGATATTCATTGCCAGCTGGACTAGCTAGAACTTCCGTAGTTAGCTTTGGTCTAGCTGCATGATAGAGGATGAATATGACATTTAAGCCCACTCCTATGAGTATACCCATTTCTAATGGTAATACCAGACAGGCTAGAAATGTTCCCAGGCCAGGAATGAGATCACTTTCTGGAAAATGGAAGAAGTAAATATAGGTATTAAATGCTGTAATAAAATAAATATATAAAAATATATATGCACTTTCTAATTAAATTTAGAAAATAGTTTTAACTTTCACAACATTTCACTTTCTCCCTGAGTTACGTGTAAATTATATACATATATAAAGGGTGATCCATATCGAGGTTCCCTACTTTTTTATAGAAAGAAACACAGAAAGTTCAAATTTAATGGGAATGTTTATTATCATTTGAAAGAACATTCTTTGACATTTATTTTTTGAAGGTTATGTCTATCAAATGTTGGCCGCGGCTACGTCTCAGATGGTCCATCCGTTGAGTCCAATTTTCGATGACTCGTTCGAGCATTTCGACTGGTAATTGGCGAATGACACGTGTGATGTTTTGCTCCAAGGCCTGAATCGAAGCGGGATTGTCCACATAAACTTTAGACTTTACATATCCCCACAGGAAAAGTTTTACGGTGTGATATCACACGATCTTGGTGGCCAATCGACCGGCCAAAAACGTGAAATTATCTGCTCACCGAAGTGTTCTCTCAATATCTCCATTGATTGATGCGCTGTGTGAGAAGCGGCGCCGTCTTGTTAAAACCAAATGTCCCCGAGATCAAGAGCTTCAATTTCAGGCATCATATAGTCGGTTATCATGGCACGATAACGGTCGCCATTGACGGTTACGTTTCTCCGGCATCATTTTTGAAGAAATATGGACCGATGATTCCACCGGCCCACAAACCACAGCAAACCGTTGTTTTTTCTGGATGAAGTGGCAGCCGATTATGTTGACCATAAGTTGAGCGAAGTGCACGAAACACATTCTTCACAGAACGTGAATTTTCGTTATAAAGTTGAACGATTTGTAAACGTTGTTCAGGCGTAAGTCTTTCCATGATGAAATGCCAAACAGTACTAAACAAAAATAACGTGACAGCATGACATGACTCACACGTGATCTGTCAAAAAAAGACTATTGAAAAAAGTATCTCTACTAGGATCACCCGATATATATATATATATTTAAAATGGTGGATAAACTGTATCAATTTCCAGAACTCACTTTTACTCTTGCCATTATCTTCAACAAGTACAGAGGGTGGAATTCATTGGAATTAGGTTGTAATTTATAGACCAAAGTCTTAGGATTTGCTAACTTTCAGACCATAGAGTCTAACCCAATCATACCAAAGTATTGACTAACATTCCAGACTTGGAGAAACATGCAAGTTATTCTTGTGAAATCCTCAATCACACCCTTGCCCTCATAGAAAGAGATGCTGAAACTGAATTAAAACTAATTATTTCCGTATACAGTCAAAAAATGGACGAAGCATTTTATACTGGGATGTCGAATCCCTCTAACTTAACCCTAACTGTGAAATAATAGATAAAGTTCGTAGAATTAATAAAAAACTAACGAAAGAAAAACTTAAATGTTTTTTGTAATAATCTAGCGGTAGGCAGAGACACCAACAATATCCCAAATTCCAGTTCAATAAGCAATTCAAAAATCATTAGGAAATGAACGTTAAAACTTAAAAAATCAAATATATTTGTTATCACAACCAAACTTATTAACAATCGTATTATCCGAACTTCTGATCAATGATGCTCTCTTGCCACTACGCCCGCTAATTAAATGGAGCTATTATTTAATTATCAGATGTAGCGACAACACGATTTAAGTGATCAGAATAAATTCAGTTGCTGCAAATGAAAATTCGAAAACTTACTTTTAGCTCTCCACATTGGTTTGACAACTCTTACTTCCACCATAAAGACTACAGCTGCTATAATTATGGCTGCCAGAGTAGCCTTTGGTATATAATAGAAATACGGAGTAAAGAAGATCAGCGAAAGTATTACCAAAATTCCCGAATAAATATTACTTAAGGGTGTTCTAACACCACTGGCATTATTAACAGCGCCACGACTTAAAGCTCCAGTACCTGGAAAACCCTGTACAAAGGAATTAGCAATATTGGCAGCACCAATGGCTATAAGTTCCTGAGAAGCATCGACGGATTTTCCATTAGCTGTAAAGAATAGAAGCAAATGTTAATACGAGTACTTAGAAGTCTTAACGAATAGAGAGAAAGCGAAACTTACCAAATGCTTTACAAATGGCAATATTCTCCATCAACGATATTAGAGGCACAACAATTAGACCAGAACCCATAGCATGTACCATATCGAAGAACGATTCTTCTTTTCCCGTTGTAGTATCGTTGGCATTTAGGTGAAATGGAGGCAAAGCAAAACTAGGCAATCCCTGGGGTATGAAACCAATAACTTTGAAAGGCGTGCCATCATGCTCGGAATGTAATAGAATACCCATTATACAGCATGCAATCACCAATATGGCATTGCGCGAAGTACCAACGATCCAGATAATTTTATTTATAATATTTTGCGCCTTCGAACGTAATTGATACTCTTCAGGACCAATTTTATAAGTACATAAAATCTGGAAATTGGAATTTTACATTTTTTATATTTTTTGAAAAAGCACGTCTCCAATACTTACTCTCATTATAAGCAATACCACTATGCATGTAATACCCAATATTGTATCGGCGGCTCTGGTATCATAAATGTTATCAAATATGTTGGACCAAATTTCTATGAAAGTGGATCCCTTAGCGGATATACCGAATATATTTTTTATCTGCGATGTTACTATAATCAACGATACGGCGGAAGTAAATCCTGACGACACTGGACCAGAAACAAAATCAATTAGAAATCCCAAACCAAATACACCCATCAACAACTCGACTATACCGCACAGTAAACATAACAATACGGATCTTTGCCACGAACCCTGAGCAGCTTGATATGTAAGCAAAGCTACAATGGCTGACGGGCCAACCGGTACATCTTTACTACTGCCCAAAAATATATACACGAAACAACCCAAAAACGAGCCATAAAGACCATACTGGATGGATTTGAAAGAGAAATGAGTTGCGTTAAAATTCTTAATTACGGAGTTGCCTCTTTGGAAGACTTACCGCTGCTGGTAATCCTGCTATACCTGAATATGCCAAGGCTTGCGGTATCACTGTTAAGCCTACTGTTATACCAGCTACTAAATCTCCTACCGCATCATCAGAATTATAATTCGGCAACCACTTAAGAATGGGTAAACGTTTGTGTAGATTTTTTCTATTGAAAGTTTTTCTCGATCGTTCTTGTAGCCAACCTTTGACACATTCTATTTTATTGGCTGGTGGTATAATCTTTTTGCCATCTTCTGTTACTGAAATGAAATGAAAAAGTTATATGACAATCTTAACATAAAACTCAACTGCCATCCTTATTTTAGTCAATATTTTCAGAAACAGTTCCCGACATAATCAATTGCACAGCTGCTTTATCAACATTGATTTCCTGTTGCGAAATTTTTCTACCAGAATAATTTTTTGAGGAACCATTTCTTATTTCGAACAATGATTGAGAATGCGAAAATCTAACTAGCTAACTTGTACATAAAGAATTACTTTTTACACAACGTTAGTAAGAAATTTCCTATAAACATCTTCAGAGATACCTTATTGAAATGATAAACTCAGTGCTGGCATAGTATAATACTTCCAAAGACATGTTTTTTCATGAGACGAAAATTCATTATTATGAAGTAGTTTTCTCTCTCGTTTACGAGGGCAGTCCCAGAA
Source organism: Cordilura impudica (assembly GCA_963682025.1). Taxonomy (NCBI): domain Eukaryota; kingdom Metazoa; phylum Arthropoda; class Insecta; order Diptera; family Scathophagidae; genus Cordilura; species Cordilura impudica. Next base: position 2,494,641 of record OY821517.1, on the reverse strand, counting down.
CAACCCTACCTGATGAAGAAAAAATTTTAAATTTTTTACAAAATTTTGGAAAATTTTCTTTATTTCTCAACATATTCTCCTTTTAGCTTGTTACACATTTCTAAGCGATATTCAATAGCTTCGATACCATGTTTATAGTAAGAACTGTCTAGCTCCTTAAAATAGCGTCAACCACAGACTCCACCTCTACATTATTGGCAAATCTTTTACCATCGAAAAAATTTTTTCAAGCTTGGAAATAGAAAATAATCCGAGGGAGCTAAATCTGGTGAATAAGGTGCGTTGTGAAGCAATTCGAGCTTTAGTTCATGGATTTTGAACATCGCAATAGTGGATGTGTGAACTGGTGCAATGTTTTGATGAAACAACATTCTCTTTTTCGCCAAATGTGGCCTTTATTCTTTAATTTCATCACTAAAACGCAGCAATAAATTAACATAATGTTCGCCGTTGATTGTTTTTCCATTTTTAAGATAATTAGTTAAAATTATTCTTCACCTTGCCTGCAGATGGTAATGCCTTTGCCTTCTTTGGACACGATTTTCCCCTTCCAGCCCACTATTTAGACTATTTCTTTGTTTCGGCTTTATTGCGGTATAACATCGCCAAACATCTTTTGAAACATCTTCACGACGATGGTTTTGTTCTATTGTGACCCACCCATTATGCGGACAGATTTCTCATCCACAAATTTTCGGACAATATGCGATGTATGGCATTTTTTTTGAAATGCCTATCACTTCCGACGATCATTCAATACCATTTTTGGATTTTCATAACCGCTTAGCAGCTCGTACGGCCTCATAAACTTTGCCACCCAATATTTGATGATTGTAAACGACGGAGCAGACTTCTCTAGAGTAAAATCGAGCTCGGCTTTAATATTGGTTAGACTGAGACCTTTCAAATGAAAGTATTGAATTACATAACGGTGACTATTTTTTCCATGTCTACAAATTCACTGAGATCGTTTACTCCACAAAAAGAACTAAAAAAAGTGTCGCCAAGTAATTTTTGCAAACTACTGCATCATACGCTAGGTCTGGTATTTATGGGACTTCCCTCGTATCTTAAAGTCACTCTCAAAACATTTCATTATGTCTGTAAGAAATCTACACTCATAAAATTTGTACGTTAACAGTTTGTATTTTAAACAAATATTGTGCAGTAGAATTAATTTCAAATGAAAATTCAGTTCTTTGCCACATAAATATTTGCGTTTAGACACCCTATCTCTTAGGCCCAACTATTCGGATATAGAAAATAAGCATAAACCAAATTTGAATGGCATTGTTATTAATTTTTTTCCCTTTGGATATGAAAAAGTTCATATCAGATGCTATATTTATATGAGGACTAGGTTCAAAAATGGACCGATCCCGACCATATTTGGTAAGCTCACTTATTTTTTGAAAAAACATATACAAACCAAATATGAGAAAAATCTGTGCAATATACCCTATACCCTATATGGTTTGGGTATAATGACTTTGTGCTGCTCTTTGTACCAAACAAAAATATTTGACCTAGACCCATCTTTTATTATACCGATCGAATCAGAATCACTATCTGATTCGATTTAACGATGTCCGTCCGTCTGTCCGTCCGTCCGTCTGTGTGTCCATGTAAACCTTATAATCAAACTGCAGGCCGCAAATACATATGAATATATTTTGATGAAATTTGGTATATAAGCTTTTATCGGCCATAGGATGAACGCTATTGAAATTGGTGAGAATCGGTCTATGTTCAGACCTAGCCTCCATACAAATGACCCCTATGAAATCGACATAAATTGCCATAAAATCCAAATTGTCATATAGATCTTACTCAAATTGGGTTTGTATGCATTTATTACATCCATTAACGAGTAGTCCAAAAATGATCCGTATGGGACAACTCTTATTCATAGGCCCCATATAGAGCTGCTTCCCGATCTTCACCTAAATCTATCAAAAAACAAAAATATTGCACTGATTCTTCCCAAATTTTGTTTGTATATATTTTTGCAAAATACAAGAGACCTTACCAAACATGATCAGGATCGGTCCATTTTTGGACCAAGTCCCCATATAGATTTAGCATCCGATATGAAATTTTTCATATCTGCAGCCAAAAAAATTAATAAAAATGCCACTCAAATTTGGTTTATGCTTACTTTCTATAACCAATTAGTTGGACCGAAGAGATAAGGTCTCTAAGCCATGGTATAAGGTATCGTATAGTCGGTCTAGACCGACTGTAATTTTCTTACTTGTTTTTTGATAGATTTAAGTGAAGATCGGGAAGCAGCTTTATATGGTAGCTATGACTATGAATTGTCCTATAGGGTTTACTTTTGGACTACTGATTAATGGGTGTAATAAACACACACAAACCCAATTTCACCGAGATCTATATGATTATTTGGGTCATATGGCAATTTAAGTCGATTCCATAGGTGTCATTTGTATGGGGACTATGTCTGAACATGCACCGATTTTCAATAGCGTTCATGCTATAGCTGATAGAAGCTTACATACCAAATTTCATCAAAATATGTTCACATTTGCGACCTGTAGTTTGATTACAAGGTTAACATGGACACACAAACGGACGGACGGACGGACGGACATCGCTAAATCGACTCAGAAAGTGATTCTAAGTCGATCGGTATAATAAAGGTGAGTCTAGGTCGAATATTTTTGGTAGTTACAAACATCGGCACAAAGTCATTATACCCTGACCACATGGTGGTATAGGGTATAACAACAAGCGACTGTTTTACTTAAGGCCTAGTTAGCCACACGTTGTTAAATGTATCCGTACCGCAAATGTAACGTTGGCATTTAGTGCAGTTAGAGAACGTAAAAAACGAACCAACATGTTTATGTGTAAAATTAAACAAACTGTTCGCAAATGTCACCTAGAAACGTAGCAAAAATCTATTTTCAATAAATTGGGACGTTCCGGTTACGTGACATTTTAATTCGGTAACTGCTCTAAATGCTTTTCATGTAACAAAAAAAAAAAAAAAACAGCTGACACGTCTGGTTACGGTTACGTGTGTCTAACTACGCCTTTCCTTTTTGTCGTTAGAATTTTGTCAGTCAATGAATGTGATTTGTTTGTTGTTTTTACTACTTCGTCAGTTGTTTTTTTTTGCCGTTTAAAAACTTTTTAAATGTATTTACAAGAATCATAAATCTGTATGATTCTTATGTGTATGATTCTTGGTATTTACGTGTATTCCTTTGCTTTAATATATTATGTATAATCAGTTAATTTAACCGACAAAATATTATGAGTGTATTGTAGTTCGAAATTTATTGATAAGTCGATTCTTTTGCAGGCATTGCAACAATTATAAAAGTAACAATCATTTCTTTAGGAATGTGTACAAGTTGGTCGTGAGTTTAACGTAAATTATCTACACTTAACAACTATGGAAAGTCTTGATACAGATTCGTGAATATTGTCAAACATGACTTAAGTCTTTTAATCGCAAATTCCGTAATAAGATTAGACTAGAATTAAACTTCATTTGAAACAAGACTTTGTCAAACTGAAATTTAGCTATGATATATAGACACAGATTCTTATGATAAACCATAAACTTATATAAATTTTTAAATATAAAGTTTTTGTTATAAATACGCACAGCATGACAAATAAAATTAGCAAATTAAAATTTAATTTTTTTTCTAAAATACCACAAATCAATTAAGTATTTTAGTACTTATAATACACATACAATTACAATGAATCATTATTAGTTGACAAAAAAAAAAATGTATATATATATACATACATACAAATATAAAAAAACTGCTGAACAATTAAAATTTTCATATTTTCTACCAATAAGTATGTAAAAGCAACAAATTGTATGTTTATTTGTGTGTTTTGTAGTTTATAGAAGGATATACCTATAGTATATATACCTAAGTACCTAACTGGAAGGAAACGATATTGTTTATCAATGACAGTAGGGAAATCAACTTTATTGAACACAGTACTATACGTATTACGAAGGGAAGTTAACTCACCCCGTGTTTTTCCACACTACTCGCTCATACATATGTTTGCAGTCTATTGTCCGGGCCATCGCACAACGCATTACCGAGAAAATTCGTTTATTAGCCGCACAAGCCGTAAGAGGAATAAACGTCTCGCTGAGGTCTTTCCTGTTACTACATCGATATTTCCTCCTACATTACATGTTATCCTGATATCAACAGGGTGTACTGCATTAATAATTGTATAAAAACTACCATACAAAGTAAAATATCTGATCTATTATGAAAGCTAGATTCTTGAAACTTTGAATGTGAACAGTCGAGCCAAAAATGGGCGTAATCGAACAAAGTAAATACTTATTATTCATGTTATATCTGAAGTACTCCGGTAACAAGAGCTTTGAAACTTTGTGGCTCATAAGTTATCAAATCGATTAGATGAACTAAATATAGGCGGGTTCAAAACAATGGCCGTTACACTTATCTGGAATGCAATGATACTGAGAGCCTTCAAACTTTTTATGAGTTCGTAGTTATTAAAGTGAGTAGGCGCGTCAGAAATAGATTAGGTCAGACTGGGGGCGTGCCACCTCCCATATAAATATAAATAATAATATCTGGAGTATTATGATAGCCAGAGTCCTGAAGCGTTGTGTGCTTAGTTATTTATGGAAGTATTGGAATAGTGGCACCATCCATACAAAGTAAATAGAAAACTAGGATACATAAAGTTTTGAGGCTGTGTGATGATGGAGATTACTCGTTCCTTAAAAATTTCGATATATTGCAAGCAGAATTTTAAATTATTAAAAGTATATATAAATTTTAGCTTAATTACGAAATCCACATCGCAGCTGATACGTGGCTTTATAAATTTATAAAATATTTAAGACTGTAATTGTCAACTTTTAAAAATAATATAAAAGAGTCTGATAATCTTAAAAGCTTTCTGTACTAATATTTTCAGTATACAAAATACCACGTATTTTTTTTTTGACGATAAAATTTAAAGATAATTTTGTTTAATGTTTTTTAAAATTATTGTTCATAATATTATTTTTTTATTTTTATACCCTATACCACTATGTGGTGAGGGTATAATGAGTTTGTGCTGATGTTTGTAACTTTTAAAAATATTTGTCCTTTTATTATACCGATCGAATCAGAATCAATTTCTGAGTCGATTTCGTGATGTCCGTCCGTCCGTCTGTCCATCCGTCGGTGTGTCCATGTAAACCTTGTAACCAAACTGCAGGTCGCAAATATGAATATGGTTTGATGAAATTTGGTATATAAGCTTCTATCGGCCATTGAATGAACGCTAGTCCCTAGTCTTCATACAAATGAGCCTCATAGGGTCATAAGATCTAAATTGTCATATAGATCTCGGTCAATTGGGTTTGTGTGTGTTTATGACATCCATTAATCGGTAGTATAAAAATAAACCCTATAGGTTAATTCTTTTCCATAGCCCACATATAAAGCTGCTTTCCGATTTTTAATAAAAATTCCACTCAGAATTGGTTTATGGTTATTTTCTATACCCAATTAGTTGCACCTAAGACTAGTTATCAAAACGCATGGTATGGGGTATCGCATAATAATTTTCTTACTTGTTTGATTTCTAATTTATTGTTTGTCCAAATAGTTTTAAGATTGCCCAAAGTTAAAACTGCAGAAATAACAAAATTTTTTATAGAATTTTTTTGAAATTCAAATAATTTTTCTGTATCAAAATGGCAAACAGTTTAGATGATATTGTTTAATAATTTTCAGAATCTAGGAAGATTTTTTAAGATTTGCGATTTTCTTATCAACTTTCAAGCTGTTGCCATGTAAATATTTTAGCACTTTTAATCGCTGGGAACAATTGATATTTTACCTTGCAATTCATTTAAAACGTGAGTTTTTTTTATTTTTCGTAAACAAATATTTTAAATACCAGTGCTATAAGCATGTATTTGTTATTAACGTGCCAATATCGCTTTATTGTATTTAATTGATCTGGAAGAAAATGTTTATAATTTTCATGAGATTTTAACTGGAAATATATTAGGAGGAGTTTGTGGAATGTGGTTACGGTTGAGTGATTTTCTGATTTTCAATCATTACAGTTAAGTATGTATTTAAGATAGGAAATTATTTTTTTCATAGTTGAGTAGAAAGAATAAGATTTTTATTTTGAATATAAAATGTGTAATATAAAAAAAAAATTTTTTAAAGCTTACATTTTAAAACGATCAAGATCTGTATGGAAAAATTCAAATATTTTGAAAAGTTTATTTTTCATAAATTAGCCAATAAACTTTATAGAAAACAATTTTTTTAAATTACTTTTTTTTTAGCATATCAATTTTTTTTTATTTTCAATAATAAACATTAATTAAATAAAGAAATATCGCCCTTACTCGTAAATAACAATATAATCAGTAGTTACACATATTTTATGTTTATTTTCGCAATAAGATCACACATTTTTTAAGTCATAACCATTACACAAGCCAATAAGAATATGGAGCTTACTAGAGTAAACCTTTATATCTACTTGTAAAATCAGTTGGCTTGTTAGCAGGTGAGAATTATAAACATTATAAATAAATATATATTTCTATTTAATCAGACATGTTCTGTATTTTCATCGAAATTGGAAGTGGAATTATCCATAAAAGATGTTTTGTAGAGTTTATTTTTTCTAACGCGTTTCTTAATTTTATTTAATAAATCTTTTTTTCCAGATACATGAGTATATTAAAAAAGAAAAAAAGTAGATACCCTATACCATGCGTTTAGAGACCCTATCTCTTAGGTCCAACTAATTAGATATAGAAAATAAGCATAAACCAAATTTGAGTGGCCTTGTTATTAACTTTGTTGCGTTCGTTTGTTGAAAAAGTTCATATCAGATGCAATATTTATGTGGGGACTAGTTTGAAAAATGGACCGATTCTGCCCACTTTTGGTAAGGTCACTTATTTTTTGCAAAAGATATGCAAACAAACTTTGAGAAAAATCTGTGCAATATTTTTGTTTTTGAAAGATTTAAGTGAAAATCGGAAATCAGCTTCATATTGGGGCTATAACTAAGAATTGTCCTATAGGGTTTTTTTTGGACTACTTTTCAATGTATGCGTGCGGGTTTTCTGTGCCCCAAATGCGACAATTTTGCTTGTTTACGTACCCGCCAAGATCAAAATGAGCTTCATCTGAAAAGATGTTTTTTTTTTTTGGCTAAATCGGCATCTTCTATAAGTCGATCGCAGGCCCACTTAGCGAAGCGAAAACGCATTGGATGGTCAGTTGGCTTCAACTCCTGAACCAATTGGACTTTGTATGGCGTCATACCAAGGTCTTTATGCAAAATTCGTCTCAATGATGCCTCCGAAATGTTCAATTCTTGAGAACGACGGTGAATTGATGTTGATGGCGCTTACGCACACTTTCTGCCACAGCAGCAATATTCTCGGGTGTAAGCACTGTTTTTGACTTTTCACGCTTTGGTTTATCGATGAGGATGCCAGTTTCTTTCACTTTTTTTTTCACAAGATAACGAACATACGGAGCTGACGGTGCTTCTCGTCTTCCAAAATCCGTACGCAATTTTCGCACACATTCTGCAACATTACCATGATTTTCAAAGTAATGTCGTAATATTTCCCAGCGTTGTTCAAGCGTATACACAACCATATTCGTTCAGCGGAAGGATAAAACTAATTATCTGTCAAATCAGACATGAGCTAAGTGTTACCATTCACGAAATAAGCACTAGTTGAAAAAAAAACAAGTAAGAAAATTATAGTCGGTCTGGACCGACTATACGATACCCTATACCATGCGTTTAGAAACCCTATCTCTTAGGCCCAACTAACTGGACATAGAAAATAAGCAAAAACCAAATTTGAGTGGGATTTTTATTAATTTTTTTGGCTGCAGATATGAAAAAGTTCATATCGGATGCTATATCTATATGGGGACTAGGTCCAAAAATGGACCGATCCTGATCATGTTTGGTAAAGTCTCTTGTATTTTGCAAAAATATATACAAACAAAATTTGAGAAGAATCAGGCAATATTTTTGTTTTTTAATAGATTTAAGTGAAAATCGGGAAGCTGCTCTATATGGGGCCACAGGGATAATTTTTGGACTACTCATTAATGGATGTAATGAACGCATATAAACCCAATTTGAGTAAGATCTATATGACAATTTGGATCTTATGACAATTTATGTCGATTTCATAGGGGTAATTTGTATGGGGGCTAGGTCTGAACATGGACCGATTCTCACCAATTTCAATAGCTTATACACCAAATTTCATCAAAATATATTCATATTTGCGACCTGCAGTTTGATTACAAGGTTTACATGGACACACAGACGGACGGACGGACATTGTTAAATCAACACAGAAAGTGATTCTGATTCGATCGGTATAATTAAAGATGGGTCTAGCTCAAATATTGTTGGTTGTTACAAACAGCAGCACAAAGTCATTATACCCAAACCACATAGTGGTATAGGGTATAAAAAAAACGTTAGATGGCGGACCTTTTATAAGACAAATGCAGTAAAGCAGTATTTATACCCTATACCACTATGTGGTTTGGGTATAATGACTTTGTACTGCTGTTTGTAACTACCAAAAATATTTGGTCTAAACCCATCTTTTATTATACCGACCGACTCAGAATCACTTTCTGAGTCGATTTAGCAATGTCCGTCCGTCCGTCTGTCTGTGTGTCCATGTAAAGCTTGTAATCAAACTACAGGTCGCAAATATGAATATACTTTAATGAAATTTGGTATATAAGCTTTCATCGGTCATAGGATGAACGCCATTGGAATTGGTGATATTCGGTCCATGTTCAGACCTAGCCCCCATACAAATGGCCCCTATTAAACCGACATGAAGTGCCATAAGATCCAAATTATAATATAGATCTCAGTCAAATTGGGTTTGTTTGTGTTTATTATATCCATTAATCAGTAGTCCGAAAATAATCCCTATTGGACAATTCCCGATCTTCACTTAAATCTATCAAAAAAAAAAAACAAAAATATTGCACAGATTTTTCTCAAATTTGGTTTGTATATATTTTTTCAAAATATAAGTGACTATGAAATATAGTCAAGGTAGGTCCTTTTTCGACCTAGTCCCCATATAAATATAGCACCCGATATGAACTTTTTCATATTTGCAGCAAAAAAATTAATAACAATGACAAATTTGGTTTATGTTAGTTGGACCGAAAGATAGGGTCTCTAAACCATGGTATAGGTTATCATTTGGTCGGTCTAGACCGACTATAATTTTCTTACTTGTTTGTTGTTTGTTTTTTATATATACAAATATTGTTTTATTAGTTTTTTTTAAACAACATTGTTGTTGTTTGTGTAGTTATGATTTAATTTATATTAATTTTTATGAAAAATAAGGTTAAAGAACAAAATTGGTTTCTGTTAAGAAAAAGATGCAAAATTTAAATTACCAACAAAATCATTCACATATCATTGGATTGAAAAAAAAAAAAAAAATAAAGTGTTACAAATTATATTTTACGAATATAAAAAAATCACTTATTGACGCTTTTATTAAAAGAAAAAATATCTATTGTACTAATTAAATAAAAAACCCTCTATTAAAGATTATTATTAATACATTATGGTTATATAGGAAAAACGATTAAAATTGCAAGAGGAACAGGTTTTGTTTATGGAGGATTGCAAAAAAAAGGAAAATCAGTCTGGGCTGAAAATGAGTGAAAATATAAAATTACCTCAGAAATGTTGCATTAAAATTAAATATATAGAATACCAGTGTTGCCAATATATTTTTTTGTGTTGCTAGATTTGTCATATTTTGAGTTTGTTGAGCAGGAAAAATTTCGAAAAAAAAATTGGTAGTTTTAGGTAAAAATGTTAAAACGCTAAAATTTGCTTAATAATTTGAGAGTATTTTTTGTTTTATGACGTACTCAGCAAGACCTTTGACATCCATTGTCATTGGTCAGTGGACAAGTATAAAATCACTGCAGCATAATTACAATCAGATTAAACTATGTATGACGTTCAAAAAATAAAATAAATTTCGAATAAATGATAGTTCTGAATTTACATCAACAAATAAATTCACTTAGCCACATTTCATTGGTAGAATACACGAAATTTTCTTCAGTGGGTTGTCGAAAGATTTCGTAAAAAAATGTTTAATAATGAAAGTTCACTTCATAATTGGCTGAACTGTGTAAATTCATAAATTTATGCACTTAAATCTTTGAAACACTTTATTAACTTTTCTCTTAGCAATCATGCTGGCAGTTAGTGGGTTGTTCGAACCAATTTAATTAAATCAAATATTGTTCAAGTTGTTGCGTATAAATATTCGGCGTCAAACTTACATATAAATTCATTTGATTCTGGTAATCCATCACCACCGACTGCACCAAAAACGATACCACTGGCATCGGCGTTATTTGTTTCGCTGATATTTGTTGTTATACTTATGGAGGAACATTTAAAGCCATCATTGAAATATACATGATCTGAAGCCGGATTTAACTTCATTGCGTTGGGTTGTGTCAAATTCAAATTTCTATCACTTTAATAGACTTAATCGATTTGTTTTAAATTAATATAAACGCGTTTTAATAATTTTTTTTGTTGCAATATTGTTGGTTTGATGTTTGATGTTTACGAATCAATATTCAAGTTGTTGTTATTGTTTTAAAGTATACCACTTTTTTTTCAATGCATTAAATTTCATTTATACAATTTATTAATATTTATTGTTTTGTTTGAAATCTATTTAAAAAAGGTGTCTCTTTAATTCGTTAGAGTGGTCATTAAACTTTCATGTAATATAAAGTTGATATCATCTCTCATCACAATTAGCTTCATCTAATTTGTGTTAGATTTTTTCTTTCTTTTTTGTTTAATTCATTTATTACACAGACTATGAAAAGAAGTTTAAAATAAAATATCAAGGCTTTTAAAACAATTCACTATTTTTTAGTAATACTTTTTGGTTTTAGAGTTGTATGTTCTTGTTTGTTTTTATCAATGACAGTCACAATGTTTTTACTTTTAAAATTCAAAATCAAATGAACCGTAAATATTTAATTTAATTACATTTTAAAATAAACATTAATCAAAACATATCAATGGGAGTACACATTTAATTTGTTGAATTATCAAAAACGAAATAAAAATATTAACTTATTTAATTTTATTCCATATTAAAAAAAAATTAAAATTGTTTATTATGTGTTCTATTTAATTCAATGTTTTTATAACAAATTCTATTTCTATTGTTTTCATTGTTGTTGGGTTTTAATTCCATTGCTTTTTAGTTCCCTTTAGATTATTTGAAATTAGTTTTTATTGTTATTGTTTGAATTCGTTACTGTTACTGTTAATGTTACTGTTACTTTTTCTATTCTGTTTTCGCTTGTTTTAATAATTGTTACTCGTCAATGTTTTAGTCACGACTGCTTTCGAACTTGGCTCGAACCTTGTCTTTTATAAAATCACAGCAATTTCGTTTTAACAAATTTTTTTTTATTTTAATATTTGTATTTTGTTTAAACACAACTTCTGAACTCTATAGTGTTGTTAAACGTGGCCAGATCATCAAGAAAAGTTTTGTCTCAAGTGGGGAAATGTTTTAAACCTTTTTTAAAAGTTAATTTTTTTAATTTCAAACTACTTTGTAACAACATTATATTATAATAAAAAATTAAGAAATGTTTACAATGTGCTGCCACAACAAACAAAATCATCAGTCTGAAAGTAATTATTTTTAAGAAATAGTTATGTAGAAAAATTTATAAAATCCAAATTATTTTCAATATTTCTTAAAAATTTTATTGAATTTATAAATTCTTCATTTGAATTAATTTATGACTAAAAGACATTAATTTAATTTTAAATTGAACAAATGAGTTTCTGATTAAGTTGATAATAATAATCGTCATCTGAAGCCGTTATCCAAACAGAAATTAATTGCCGGGTTTTACTCTGTCAACTGAAATGTGAGCCTGTTATGAAATATTACTTAATATTTCAGATACCTTTCTAGTATCTCAAGCTAGGAATCGATTTCGTGATCACTAGTACTCAAAATAAAGTTTAATTTATTGGCCCAATTCAAAAATGTTCAAAGAAAAATTAAATATAACGACACTTAACCGAAATGAGAGGATTTAAAAAAAAATCATGTGAGTCCCATCACAGGGGAGATGTGTAAACATCTAGTAATTAAAGATTTTTTATGGCATTTTTTAAAATCAAACAGAAAGCGTCATCTAACACTTATAGCAATCAACTGCAGGGGCTCTGCTAATATAAAAATATTTATTATTATATATTATTTCAACTGGTTAATTTTTAATTTTTCGTTTTTCATTTTTTATTTTTCATTTTTCATTTTTTTTTATATTTCATTTTTTATTTTTCATTTTTCATTTTCAAAAAGGTTATTTATTACATATCATAATTTTTTCATTAATGCAATCATAAGTCACATCGATTTTGTCTTACGTCTTATGCTGTTTTTGTGATTGTATTGTGAAATAGATTTTTACCCACCTGCGCGTATCAAAAAAAATTTTCTTTTTTTTTTCAATTAAAAAATCCAGAAAAAAAATTTCTTAAACTTCTAACAAGTACGTTAACTTAAACATTTTTTAATAACTAGCAGATTCCAGCCTTCGAAATTCAAGTGCAAATTCTAGGAAATTTTATTTTCTCATTAAATAAAGACCCTAAAGGCATGCTACTATATTATAGCCAATTCACAAAACAACACAAAACAAGTAAGAAAATTTAGTCGTTCTAGACCGACTATACGATACCCTATACCATGCGTTTAGAGACCCTATCTCTCAGGCCCAACTAACTGGGTACAGAAAATAAGCATAAACCAAATTTGAGTGGGAATTTTATAAATTTTTTCGGCTGCAGATATGAAAAAGTTCATATCGGATGCTATATCTATATGGGGACTAGGCCCAAAAATGGACCGATCCTGACCATGTTTGGTAAAGGCTTTTGTATTTTGCAAAAAATATATACAAACAAAATTTGAGAAGAATCAGTGCAATATTTTTGTTTTTTGATAGATTTAAGTGAAGATCGGGAAGCAGCTCTATATGGGGCCTATGACTAAGAGTTGTCCAATAGGGATCATTTTTGGACTACTGATTAATGGATGTAATATATACATACAAACCCAATTTGACTAAGATTTGTGTGATAATTTGGATCTTATGGCAATATATGTTGATTACATAGGGGTCATTTGTATGGGGGCTAGGTCTGAACATGGACCGATTCTCACCAATTTCAATAGCGTTCATCCCATGGCCGATAGAAGATCAAATACCAAATTTCGTCAAAATATATTCATATTTGCGACCTGCAGTTTGATTACAAGCTTCACATGGACACACAGACGGACGGACGGACGGACATCGTTAAATCGAATCAGATGGTGATTCTGATTCGATCGGTATAATTAAAGATGGGTGTAGGTCAAATATTTTTGGTTGTTACAAACAGCAGCACAAAGTCATTATACCCAAACCACATAGTGGTATAGGGTATAAAAACACTCATTTTTATTACAAACACATTAACAAATTTAATAAACACACACATAGCATGGTATAATTATACCCTATACCACTATGTGGTTTGGGCATAATGACTTTGTGCTGCTGTTTGTAACAACCAAAAATATTTGACCTAGACCCATATTTAATTATACCGATCGAATCAGAATCATTTTTTGAGTTGATTTAACAATGTCCGTCCGTCCGTCTGTGTGTCCATGTAAACCTTGTAATCAAACTGCAGGTCGCAAATATAAATATATTTTGATGAAATTTGGTATATAAACTTTTATCGGCCATGGGATGAACGCTATTGGTGAGAATCGGTCCATGTTCAGACCTAGCCCCCATACAAATTACCCCTATGAAATCGACATAAATTGCCATAAGATCCAAATTGTCATATAGATCTTACTCAAATTGGGTTTTGTATGCATTCATTATGTCCATTAATGAGTAATCCAAAAATGATCCCTTTGGCCCTATATAGGGCTGCTTCCCGATCTTCACTTAAATCTATTAAAAAACAAAAATATTGCACTTATTCTTCTCAGATTTTGTTTGTATATATTTTGCAAAATACAAGAGACTTTACCAAACATGATCAGGATCGGTCCATTTGTGGACCTAGTCCCCATATAGATATAGCATCCGATATGAACTTTTTCATATCTGCAGCCCAAAAAAATAATAAAAATCCCACTCAAATTTGGTTTTTGCTTATTTTCTATGTCCAGTTAGTTGGGCCTAAGAGATACGGTTTCTAAACGCATGGTATAGGGTATCGTCTAGTCGGTCTAGACCGACTATAATTTTCTTACTCGTTTTATGTATGTGTTAGTAGCAACTTTAAATGCAATTTACTCAAAATATAGGAAAAAATTTTAAAATCTATAAATATGCAAAATGGCTAAAAGGCAATGCCTTTCAAATAATATACGCTTGCTCAAATTCGGGCTAAAACGGTAGAACAAAACATCGGTCACAAGAAATCGTCTAGCCTATTAATATTATAGATATGATATTCAAAACTTCTTTAAAGTTAATTTGGTTTTGATCTTCACTTCCCCTTCATCTGGCAGCACTTTATTATGATTATTGCTTAGTTAACAGTAGTGCTCGTAATAACAAACAGACATTAAGACGCTCTTTTTTATACCTTTTTATAGGTATCTGTGTATGCATTCGTATATAGAAATATGAATGTAAAATTCTTTATTAACTTTATAAATTTGAATATATTACAGTTCTATGGAGATCTAGAATGTTTTCTGTTTTTCTTAAGAGCTTTCCGGGTAGCCGTGGATAAACGCACGCCATACCACTTTAAGGCGTTTCATTATAACGTGATTAAAGAACGTTAAAAGTTTCAAACTACGATTTTAAAGGATTTGTCTCTAAAATTTTTTAAACTTAATGCATTTATTTTTAATCTATATAATTTTTATTTTTTTCTTATTGGAAAATTTTTTTTTAATCAAGAAATATGTTTTTTGTTATTAGTTTCAAATTAATTTTTTTTATCTAAGATATTTTGTAAAGTTTTTTTTTTCTATTTAAAAAAAAACTAATTTTAACTTTTACGTGTTTATGTTACTTATTATTTTTTTTGTAAAAAAGTATTTTTAATTAAAAATTTTCAGCTTAAAATTTGTATTTTTAATTTGTTATTTTTTTTTTTTAAATTATTGAAATTAATTATTTATTTTTATCCAAGCTCTTGCTTCCTTTCAGTAATATAAAATTTTATGCTCAAAAGTTTTTACACGATTTTTTGATACAAAATTTATTGTACCCCTCCACATCACTGTGCAGAAGAAAAATTTGCGAACCCATAAAGTATATAGATATTTTAGATCCTTATAATAACTCGAGTCAATATAGCGATTTTTGTCTGTCCGTCCATCCGTTTGTCCGTATGTCTGTTTGTCTAACTGTTGAAAGGACGCTCATTCACTAAATATATCATATACCTGGTTAGTCTTAGAATAATATTGCTTGTCGTTATTTCGAGCAGTTTGATATTTAAAATGGGGTATATCGGAGATAACTGTGCCAAGATATGGTCTCAAATATGACGTTTTTTATAAAAAATGTTGAAAATTCAGTGTTCTTGTTGTAGTAATTTAGTATTAAGTTCGTCAAATTGTTTACTTTTTCAAATATTTTGTTTACATTTGTTATAAATAGTAAAACAACTACAGCCAAAGATTCTGCATAGCCGAATTTAACACCCTTACTTACTTAACACCCTTATATATCTTATATATTTATTAAAAAATATATTTATGAAAAAATTTGTTTTTTTTCTGTTGTTATTTATAAGAATAGTTTAGAATATTATCATTGTTATTATTGTTATTGTTTACCGCGAGTTGTTGGATTTTTTTCTTTGAAATATTTTCTCAGTTTTATTCTTGCCAATTGTCGTCAAAATACTTTTTAACCCTCCGTTTTGTGAAATGCCCTACGCAGCCCATTTCGATTTTCAAAGGTGTATATATTTTTTTTACGTTATCTTATCAAAAATCGGACAAGTTTATACACACTATTTGCACGCCATTTTTCATTTAAACCATGTTTTGATAGCTTTTCCTCATCTGTACCCTACCCAGGCCATTTCACACAATAAAGGGGATAAAAAACATTCACGGTGTTCTGTTGCGAATACTTTTGAAAGGCTCTTGTTACTTATTATTTGCTAAAGAACATTCTTAAATAACGGTGGTTATACGAATACTCTAATTTTTGGTTAGGGTATTTTGATTTTGTGCTGATATTTGACTGTCTATTTATGTGCACGCAAACTACAGATCGTATTGACCATAGGATAATCGCTATTGAAATTTATGAAAATCATCGGTACATCAAATTCGACCTATCCCCGATACAAATGTCGCCTCTAAGATTCACTTAAATTCATCTAATATCCAGATTATTAAGTATGCATGTGAGTATGTCCCAAAAAAAATTTTTTTTTACTTCAGTTTTTTTGAAAGCTTATAGTGTGAATCATTTTTAAGATTTTTTTTAGAATTTTAAAGAGGTTTAGAGGTCGCTAAAGTCGAATTTTACCCAAAAATCGGGGTTTTCCGACATTTTTGAGTTTTACTTATTACGTGGCCTATAACCACGATTTTCCTTGCTTTGAAAAGAAAAATCTTCAATCTTTACTTTTCTGTGTATAAATCATAAGTTTCAGTATTTTTTTTGCTCATTTGGGTACCCTTTATGAAATTTTTTTTTCGCAAATTTAGCAATTTGAGAAATTTAGAAATAATGCTTTGTAACTTTTAAAATTTCAATTAAAGTTAAAAAAACTAATGATGCAGTTTAAAAGGTGGATAAATTCTGAGTTATTTAATAAAAATTATTGAATTTGCTCTTGCCGTTCCAAAGTTATACCCCTTTTAAGCTTTGTACCCATTTTGTGAAATTGAGGTGTTTGCCAGATATGCATCGGATTTGTTTTAATGGTAGAAATATGAGATTTTTCCCGTTTTGTTTTTATTTTTTCTTTTAAAATATTACATAAGGGTGGTTATTTGTACTGTTCGCAATCTTCAGCAATGAGGGCTAACATGGTTGATGTTGAAATTTTTGGAAAACTCACCGAAACTGTAGGCAGCTTAATTCTCATACCCAAAAAAAAAAATATTTTTTTGCTTTGCCATTATTTATTAGAGCTTTTACAATGTAGCTCTATGCCCTGTAATCAATTCTGAAAGTCTCATCCGTAAGTTATTGCAATAATGTGAGTTTAGCCAAGGCCACGTCGGCAACACCATTTACTCCATGTAATTGGTGAACTTTGTTCTTTGGTTCATTAAATGATTTGTTTGTATGCCGGATCTGTTAGTAAAAAATTCTCAGAAATGTTGGAGACTTTAAAAAAGGCCCGGATATTAAATCTTGAATATGTTTGTTTTTAAGCATGTTTTCGGATAATTCTGCTTTTATTAATTCTTCGCCGGGACCATTAAATGCAAAGTTTTGGCAGCCAAATTCTCGGATAGATACCACTGATGCCCCAGAAAAGTTTACAACGTGGCGCGTGCGATTGATTCGTTAAAGCTCTTGTAGTTATCGAATTGCTTCAATAAACTTAAATCGTTGACAGGAGCGTATCTAGGGCACTGGAGCGTAGGAGCTTATCTGGTACTAATTTTTGATGTAAACATATTCTCAAAATAAATGAATTAAATTCAAGCAAGGCGTCGATTTTTGCAGCGTCTATGAAGGATTGCAGCTGGTTTTAAAAAGTGCATTTTTAAAGAGTATATAACTTTCATCATATCCATCGTGCCCGATTAATGGCTCCAGGAGGTTTTGTTGTCGGATGGAGCTCAGATCTGTCACCCAAAAATATGAAGCTCAGATGAAGCAGTTCTTTGTAAAATTCTCTTGGTTGCATATCCTTAAGCTGCGCTTTTATAAAATTTTTAAAATCTTCGCGTATATATTTAGGAATAATTTTTTCAACAATTTTGTGGTTGGTGCAGTCGGAAAAATTGTTCTTGTTAACGGAATCGCAACTTTGCTGAAGAGTGGCGAAAACTTTGATTTGTCGTCTGTTCTTCAATATCAAGTGCCTTAAACGCTGATCCTGCAATAAGCTCCAACATATGATGACGGCATGATAAAAATATGAGGTATTTGTTTGATTTTTGGCAAAGTCAAACAAAAGCCCCAATTCGACATTCCGTTCTGGAACTTGTTGTGTCTGCTCAAATAAATTTAATATTCTCAGTTAAGTTCCAGGTTTTTAGCATTTTAAACACTGCCTCGGATTGATCTTCTCCCCTTCCGGATGGAAGTGGTACTACTCACAGAAGCTTGGTGTCGAAATTTCCGGTTGCACTAATAAAAAATCGATAAATTTTTTTCTTTTTTTTCTGTAAATCGGATATTATCTCTCCATATCAAATTTATCAAATTTGAGGCCTCAAACGATTTCTTAATAGATTTTGCGACAATTATTCGCTGTTTCTGATGTTCCCTCCAAAATGAACTCTTTGAGCATGTAGCTTTTGATCTGATTTGCCCAGTCTTTTTGGACTCATTTTGTTGCTGGCTCATATTCTGAATCATTATCCTCATCGTCATCATCATCATCATCAGTATCATCATCATCATCATCATCGCTATCAGCGCTGCAGCTATCCATATTTGCATCAGATTCCAATTTTATCTTCCGAGCTGGTTTTAACTTGGAGATTTTGTAGAAGGTTGAACTATTTTGCCGAATACGCTCCTCAGGTCGTGTACGAAGTTTTCTTGTTTTTCGATTTGTCGTTTACTTTTAAAAGATTTATTCTTACTAGCAGATTCCAGCGCTCGAAATTCGAGTGCCAATTCTATTCAACTTTTTTTTTCAACTTAGCCAATTCACAAACCAACACTTTTTTGGATTATTATTATTGTGAATGAAGAAAACAAACTTACAAACACATTACCTAATTTAATAAACACACACATAGCATTGTATAATTTTATGTAGGTGTTAGTAGCAAATTTAAATAAAATAAAGGCAAAAATTTTAAAATCTGTAAATCTGATGAACAGCTAAAAAGAAATACCTTTCAAAAAACATACGTTTTGTCAAAATCGAGATAAAACGGTAGAACAAAACATCGGTCACAAGAAATCGCCTAGCCTATTAATATTATAGATGTAACGAAAACCACTTTGAGTGCAATTTTATAACATTGCGTGCAATTTGTTGAACCGTTCGATTCGTTTCGCACAAATCCTTTAAATTGTTTGCAATTTTTCGGGCGCTTTTTGATGTAGTATATTTTTCGAACAAATGTAGTTTAAAAAATCGTTGCAGTATTTGAATTTGCGTTGGCGGTTTAGCAGGATCAAATGCATTAATCATTTTACTCACAAGCCATACACTTCTTGTCTTCAACAAAGCCATATCTATTTTTAAACAAAATTCCGCATAATTAGTTGACCACTCTATAGTAATTTAAACGTACCAGTTCAATTATGGTTCAGATTTATAAGATATTTATAAATACTAGCTGACTCCAGCGCTCGAAATTCGAGTGCAATTACTAGGCAATTTTATTTCTCAACTTAGCCAATTCACAAACCAACACTTTTTTCGATTATTATTATTGTGAATGAAGATAACAAACTCATTAAAAAACTCATTAAATTTATTAAACACACACATAGCATACGTATAATTTTATATATATGTTCGTAGCAACTTTAAATGAAATTTACTCAAAATAAAGGAAAAAATTAAAAAATCTTTAAATCTGGCGAAAAGCTAAAAAGAAATACCTTTCAAATAATATACGTTTGATCCAAAAGGGATAAAACTGTAAATCAAAACATCGGTAACAAGAAACCACCTAGCCTATTAATATTATAGAATAGCGCGATTTTTTATAACTCTGAGAAAGGCGTCTCTGCGTCAAGGCTCCACTCTGGGGGCCGTTATTTTTCACGATTATGCTGATGATATACAACTTTTAGCGTGCTTGGAAAGTGGTACATCTGTAGTAAATTTTGTAAATTTAATAAACTTTGACCTTGAGAGAGTGCTGCTATGGTCTTTGGAGAATAAGATGTCGTTAAATCCTTTAAAGACTTTTGCTATGTGTTTTGGTAGTATACCTTGGAGTGTATGTGGACTCGTTATAAATAATATTTTGATTGAATATGTAATGTGTACTACCATGTTAATTTGTTGGTTTCAAAGTTATGCTTTAGTCTTAGGCGTATTTATAGTGTTGGTGCGAAATTTCCGTTGAAATTTAGGAAGTTAATAGCCAAAATACTTCCTATGCCAATAATATTATATGGGCTGGAAATTTATTCTTGTGGTAGCGTAGCAAACTTTGAGAAAATAAGGAAATGTTTTAATCGAGTTATACGCTTTGTCTATGGGCTGAGTTTAAGGGCGCATGTTACCCCATCAGTTTTTGAGTTTTCGGGTATTAGTTTCGACCATTACGTCAACTTACATTTGTTGATTTTTTTCTTTAAAGTTATAAAGTTTGGTAAGCCGGAGTATCTTGTTAACCTTTTTCGTTTTTCACATTCTACAAGAACTAGTGCTTTAATAAGCCCAAGAATTAACACTTTGTTTATGCAGAGATCATATGTGGTTAGAGTTGTAAAACTATGGAATGACGTCGTTCCATACAGGGGTAGAAATTTTGCAATGAGCTTGGAGAGTTTTAAGACGGTAATGTTAAGAAACTTGTAGCATCATGTTAGGAGTATTGAAAATTTGTTTTTTTTTTCTATTCAAATTACTGGTAACATGGTTCATTTTCTTTCGTTTTGTTGTCTTTTTATCCCCATATATATATCCATGTCTGTACGCAGTATATATAAATATATTACCCCAGGATTGTGTGTCGTATGGCATAGTTTTACGGATATTAAGTTTCTAAGTTTATGGAGTATAAAAAAGTTATTAATAATTCTTAATTGTAATTTTCTATGTAACTTCTTGGTCGATGAAGGCTTTTTTGGTTATGAATGAATAAATAAATAAAAACTTTTTGTACATAGAAAACGTTTTTGCTTTTGTTTTCTCGGTCAGCTGATAACAAGAGAAAGTTTACACTATGCATTCTTTATACCAGATGATTGAAAGAGCTAGTTGGCAATAGTTTTCCGATGCAAAACTGGCAAACACCTTAGAATATTTTTAATTTCACAAAATGGGTACATAACTTAAAAATGGTATGACTTTAGAACGATAAGTGCAAATTCAATATTTTCAATATTTTTAATGACTCATAATTTATCCACATTATAAACTGCATCATTAATTTTTTTACTTTCATAGAAATTTTAAAAGTTACAAAGTATTATTTTTAAAACTTATGCTAAATTTACAAAAAAATGTCATAAATGAGCAAAAAAAATAAGCGAAACTTATGATTTCTGCACAGAAAAGTAAAGTTTTCTTATAAAAAATTTACCGAGTAATTACCATAATTCAAAAAATTTCCGGAAAACCCGATTTTTGGGTAAAATTCACATTTAGCGACCTCTAAACCTCTGCCGAAAAATCTGAAAAATACTTTACCGTATAAGCTTTCAAAAAATGCTGAAAAAAATGCATGAAAATCGAAAAAAATAATTTTTTTGAGACACACAATGTATATCTTGATAAAATTTGGTTTGATCGATTGAAATCATATTCCCCTTATAAAGCAGCTTTCCGATACTAAAACTATAACATTTCTCAAATTTGGGTTGTTGTTGTTTTGGAATACATAAGTGTGCGCACTTTGCATGGTCCTGATCGAAGTATAAAAATAAATATTTTCTGGCAAAAAAATATATGACAATTTCGTTTAAATTTTGTTTATGTTTATTTTTTATACAGTATGTTTGGACTTAAGATCCTTTTCCGAAATTCATGGAATAGGTCGGACTAAATTTACTATAACTTCCTTACTTGTTTTTTTTTTTTTTTTTTTTTTTGGGTTTTTACGTTTCAATTTTGTATTTTGTATTGAGATTTATAATTAGAGGGCTTGTTTTTGGTTCCGTTTTTGAAGTGTTCTTACTTAAAAAGATTTTAAGACGTTTTTATTACAATTGCTTTCGCATAATAAAGTTAATTTCAAAACTAGACTAATGTTCCTAAAATCTATGAGTTCTTAGAACTTCTTAAGTAAATAAACGGTTAAAAAATTTCGCATTATATTTTAACCCATTATGTGCAGTAGCATTTATAATTGGCGATTGTTACATATTTTGGCGAAACAACTAATTTTGAGACATACTCGTACAAGTTATTGAGTAGAGATCACGCGTGACATGAAGTCGGCATAATTCATATGATTTATTTATTTATTTTTAAATAAAAAACAGCAATAAAGTTAAATGTTAAAACAATTTTTTTTCTGAGTAAGTAATGCATTGTTTTAAAAACAGCTTCTTCTTTTTGATTTATTTTAAAATTAACTTAGAACTGAATAATTCCCGGACTACATTTGATGGACATTGAGTTATTTGATTTTCTTTTCAAAAATAAATAATTTTGTTTAATAAAAAATTGCTGAATTTTTCAAATTCAATATATATATGTATTACCCTTTTCAAATTTATGAAAATATTATTGACTGAATGACTCCTCTACTGAGTCTTTGAGAAAAAATTCATAAAAGTTCTTGTTAATTCAATTCACAATTGACCACAACCTTTTCATAGAAAATTTTGAGAAAAAACAAATAGTGTTAAAATTGGCTCTACATTTACATTAATATCTGAACTTATTCAAAAAGTCAACAATTTGATAAATTATTACAACAAACACACTGAATTTTTTACATT
This sequence comes from Cordilura impudica, assembly GCA_963682025.1. Lineage (NCBI taxonomy): Eukaryota > Metazoa > Arthropoda > Insecta > Diptera > Scathophagidae > Cordilura > Cordilura impudica. The sequence goes on along the minus strand of OY821517.1, from coordinate 2,471,716 downwards.
TTTTTTTTTAGAGATTTCGCCATATTTTAGGCCATATCTTGGCACAATCATGCCCGATTTAGCCCATTTTAAATACCCACCTGCTTGAAATAATTACAAACAATATTATTCTAAGTTAACGGGCAGACAGACGGAAAGACATCGCTAAGTTGACCCGAATTGTTATTAGGATCGAGAAAAGGATCGCAAAAGACGGAATGAAAAATAAAATTAACGGATGCAAAATCAAAATAATGTATCACCAAAACTATATGGTATTCAAAATGTTAATGTAAATCACAAAACCAAAGGCGTAAATATGGTGCGCTATCACGTATAATATATGCACAATATGACAATATTCACGTGATCAATTGTGTGTGAATGTGTAACATAAAAAATTTAATGTACGGTATTAATGTCCAATCATATAAGTTTAATGAACTTTTTTTATTTTAGTAAAACTGAAAATAAATTCATAACAAAGTAATTTATATTTACTACAACTTATATATAATACATATGTTAGTTCGTTTTAAAAAAAATTAATTTTTTAATATTTTGTTTAATTTTTCATATAATATTGGATTTTTGCTTAATTTTCGAGAAAAATCCATTTTTCTGATTTTTAATTTTTTTTTATAAAATTGGATTTTGGTGATCTTTTTGCTTTATCGTACTTAGTTTTCCATTGCAGGTGATCTCGCAACCGCTGACATGATAAGAATTTTTGAGTATCACTTCACATGCTCGAGTTCGAATTACTTTTTTTTATAGCATTGACTGTAAACTGTATATTATATATTTCTAAATAATTAAAATATTATCAAACATGAAGAAGATTCTGAATCCTTACAACAATAAATATGTACATTAGGGCGTACCGAAAAAAAAAAGTTCGCCGTACGCCCCCTGATATGAAGTATATTTTCAAAACATTTTCAAAAAAGTCATTCTCAAAGTTGATAAAATTATCTACTTCTGGACCAAACATATGACGAATGCATGTCGTTACTTCATTGCGGGCAGATAGAATCTTCTCATAACCATCTGAACGTACTAGCGGATCTTGGTCTGTTATCATCGACAACAAAACGTTCTCGGGATGGAAAAAGTACGCAATACCAATATCCGACTGTAAATACCGAAGATACAATGAAAAGTTAAAAAAGTTTACCCCTACATTCGGCGAAAACAAACAGAAGCATTTTTAAGATTGTTCTGCTAGAATGACCGAAATACTTTCTTAACAAAAGTTTCGTGATTTTTTGCCAGCTTTAATTTTCTGTAATTAGGGTGGCACATTAGGGTGGTAGCAACTGAGATGTAAGGGGTAAGTACTAGAAGGGGGTAATTAAGGTCGATGATTTTGAAGCGAAAAAATTTGTCTCCTCGAGACGAAAACATCAATATATCACACTTTAAGATGCGACTGTAAACGCAGAAGATATAAAGAAAAACGTAAAACCGCGACCTCTACAGTCGGCATAAAAAAAAATTTTTTTTTCAAAATTTTTTTGAAAATATACTTCATAACAGGGGGCGTATGGAGCACTTTTTTTCAGCTGCCTGTATGGTCGGTACGTACTAATGTACATTAGAGTGGTTCTCAAAAATGAAAATGGGATTTTGGAGTGTCGAATGTGAAGTTTGGGGACAATCGGATAAAGATCGGGACAATCGGATGGAGAAAATATGAATTTTTTTTCCAGATTTTACGAAAACTTCGTTAAGTACTAGAAGGAGGTAATTAAGGTCGATGATTTTGAAGCGAAAAAATTTGTCTCCTCGAGACGAAAACATCAATATATCACACTTTAAGATGAGACTGTAAACGCAGAAGATATAAAGAAAAACGTAAAACCGCGACCTCTAAGTCGGCATAAAAAAAAAAATTTTTTTTTGAAAATTTTTTGAAAATATACTTCATAACAGGGGGCGTATGGAGCACTTTTTTTTCAGCTGCCTGTATGGTCGGTACGTACTAATGTACATTAGAGTGGTCCTCAAAAATGAAAATGGGATTTTGGAGTGTCGAATGTGAAGTTTAGGGACAATCGGATATAGATCGGGACAATCGGATGGAGAAAATATGAATTTTTTTTTCCAGATTTTACGAAAACTTCGTTCTTTAGTTTAATTTCTTCGACAAGTTGTTATATGAATCGATTTTCGTATTAAATAGTCTTTTCAAAAAGCTAAAAATCGAATAAAACCTCGCTAAGAAATAGAAAATTCCCCAGACCACTATTTGCCAAAAAAAACATTAGGTCATGAAATTTGACCGCACTTTTTTCACCTTTAAGAAATTGATTAAAGCCATAATTTTTTTGGTCTCAATACTTATAAGCACTCAGATTTGAAATATTCTTTTATTACCACGATGTTAACCTATTGCGCAATTAGACCGATAAAATTTTGGAAACTCCTTTTTTAAAATTTAAAAAAATTAATCTGCTACTTTAAGGTTTTGTTAAATACACGTTACTAGCGGATCTAGGTAAATCCATCTGCTAAAATTTTTTTAACAAGGATTTGTTTTTTTGTGGATTTCTAGAAAAATTAAATTTTTGTGAAATATTCAGTAAATGGAATAAAAAAGTAATCAGTTTTCTACTTTTAATATTATATTTTATCTTAATAGCCTAGGGTTTCGGAAAAAAATATTATGACCCCATTAACCCTTTTGGACGATTAATTTAAATATTTTGCAAATACTTAAATCTATATATACAAAAGAGTTGCGTGGACGATCTTCATCGCCCAGGCCAAACCCTACGACCCAGAAACTTGGAATTCGGTCTGTAGGTTCCTCTCTCGGCGTAAAGATCCACAAAGAAGGGATTTTTAAAAATTCTTACATTAAGGGGGTAAAAGCGGCCAAAAAGTGGGAAAATGGTAACAAATGAATCTAGGAATATGAAATTTTGTGTGTAGTCTCCATCCGAGAAACAAACATTGGATCGGGATTAACTTTTTTCAATTTTAATTGGAAAAAAGGCCAAAAAGGGTAAAAATTGTACCTTTTTGCATCTTCTAAAAATATTAATCTATATATATGAATTTTGTCATACAGACTCCACCGAAGACGGGGGCATCAGTCAAGAATGATTTTATTTCTAATTCTAACGTCTAGGGAAGAAAAAATGGCCAAACAGGGGGAAAAAGTTTACATTTGGTATCTTTTTTATTTATTTATTTATTTATGGCTGTATGCAAAAAAATTAAAGTGTACTTCAAGTAGACTTTATCAACAAATTTTGTATGAAAAATATACAATAAAGTCTACATGAGGTACACTTTAATCTTTTTGCATACGGCCCTTAGTCTATGGAAATCAATCCTTACAGACAGTATAAGTAATTATATAGTTAAAATTAACAAGCCAATATTTTTAATTAAGTGTTCAAAAATAAAATAATATTACGTTTAATATTTACAGATAAATCAATAAAGACATTCAACTCAGTAAAACTTTTACATATTTTTATAAAAGGGTCAGCATTTGCGTAATTCGCACGAAAAACTTGAAGAGATAATGGGATGAAAAAGCGTGTTGAATTGTGGAGCATTAAATTTAATATTGTTGAGCAGGAAATCAGAGCAGACATCACCATATATCAAATTTGTTAGGAAGACAGCATTCAGCATAGTCCTACTACTTTTTAATGTAGGCAATTTAATTTGAGCAAGACGAGTTGTTTAAGATGGAAAATCATCAATAGGGTTCAAATATAAACTTCGCAAGCAGAAGAGAAGAAATTGTTTTTGAACAGACTCGATATGGTTACTATGAACATTATAATAAGGATCCCAGATTAATGAACCGTATTCTAGAATAGGTCTTACAAGAGAAACATATAACTGTTTCGTAATAAAAGGATCTATGAACTCCTTTGCCCACCGCTTAATAAAAGTCAGCACACCACGAGCTTTATTGATTGTCATCGTAATATATTGTACAAAATGTAATTTTATATCAAACAAGATTCCCAGATCCAGAAATTCTTTTACCAACTCCAACTGGCAGCCACCTAAAGAGTAGTTTCCGAAGGCATTCCAGTTTCTAGAAAAGCGCATATGTTAACATTTTTTTTTATTTAAATCCATCAAACAAACGAATAAAAAATATAGTTTGTGGATTCCACTAGAGATAGAAACATCAGATGAGAGGAAAACTTGTGGAAATTCAGATGTTAAGGGGGAAGGAAACGGCCCGTAAGTGTAAAAGGGTACCTTTTTGTATCTTATTTACAAAGTTAGGAATATGAAATTTGATATTTAGATTCCACCAGAGAAAAAAACATCGGAGAAGAATTAATTCGAGTCTTTAGGGGGAAAAAACGGCCAAAAAGTGGGAAAACTGGTACCTTTCAATTATAGTCGGTCTAGACCGATACCCTATATCATGCGTTTTAGAATTGGTCGTAGGTCCAACTAATTGGGTTTAGAAAAAAAGCATAAACCGAATCTTTGTCGAAAATTGGACCGATCCTGACAATACTTGGTAAAGTCATTTATTTTTTGCAACAACATATAAATATCGAATTTGAGAAAAAGCTGTGCAATATTTTCGTTTTTGAATTGTTCTATAGGGTTTATTTTTGGTCTACGGCTTAATGGATATAATAAACACACACAAACCTAATTCTACTGAGATCTATTTCATAATTTGGATTTTATAGCAAGTTAAGTCGATATCATAGAGATCATTTGAATGAGGACTGGGTCAGAACATGCACCCATTTTCACCAATTTCAATAGCGTTTGTTCTATGGCTTGAGTTACTTCCTTTCCAAATTAAGCCATCGATATTACAAATAATATTATATTAATTCTCTAACCTGTGGCAATACATTGGAAACTTTTACAAAATTCAAAATTTGCCAATTTTGTTTTTTAATAATTTCGCGCTTAGTAAAAAATTATGTATTTTTTTGCGAAATCACTATTTGGTGTATTCTGTATTGGAAGATAACACATTTGTTAAAAAAATGCAATTAAAAAAAAATAGATAAACGAAAAAGAAATACATATTTTTTAGTGATGCCAAAACAGTGGAAACTTTTAAACTTCTTAACAGAGCTGCTTAAAATATAATTATAAATAGAAGACCGAGTGAAATATAATGTAAAAAATCTTATCCATTATTTAAATATTTATAGATTCTGATGTTTTCTTTCAATTGTTATAAAATAATGGCAAGAATAAAGTTTTATGAAGAGTTAAAAACCAGAATAATGGATGATTTTAGTAATGGCCAAAGAATATTTGTGAGAAATATTCTATGAATAAATCCATAAAATCATCTGGCTGGCATTAATCTTGCTAAAGAACGCATAACCTGGAATTAGAATACTGTTGGCAAATAGTGTTGACGGAAAAAAAATATTTAAATGGCATTAAAACGGCCAAATGTTTCGGGAGTTTTACTAAAATAAATTAATACAATCCTTCGGAATAGGAATCATCCACCCCTCAAAGACCAACACCATCATTTTATTCCACAGTGTTATTGTATAGTAAAGGTTTCCATTGTTTTGTCAACAGCATAAAAATGAATACTTTTAAGTTTTGTTAATTGTTTCTTAAGTTATGTTAATATTTCTTCTTTGTTAAATAAATAAAACTTACAAATGTTTAAATTAATAAAAGAGTTTTTAATTTTATGATAAAATTTTTTGGTATTAACCGTCCAAGTCGTCAAAACTATATTTTGTTAAAAGTTTCCATCGTATTGTCGTGATCTTGTTTTTAAAATAATTAATATTGTCTAAATTCATTAATTTAGACAAAAAAAAAATGTTAGGCAACATTAATACAAAATGAATTAACTAAAATTGAATTTAAATAATAATAATCAATAGGCTAGGCGATTTCTTGTGACCGATGTTTTGTTCTACCGTTTTATCCCGATTTTGACCAAACGTATATTATTTGAAAGGTATTTCTTTTTAGCCGTTTTGCAGATTTACAGATTTTTAAATTTTTTCCATTATTTTTTTTACATAAAATTATAGAATGATATGTGTGTGTAATTAAATTTGTTAATGTGTTTGTAATAAAAATGAGTTTGTTTTTTGTGCTGATTTGTGAATTGGCTATAATTAATTAGCATATCTTTAGGGTCTTTATTTAATGAAAAAATAAAATTTCTTAGAATTTGCACTCGAATTTCGAGTGCTGGAATCTGCTAGTAAAATAGTTATATCTTACATTGAACTTAATACTTATCATAAGCTGTAACGAGTAATTAAAGCCTGTTATGAATTGCATTAATTTATCTTAAACGTTTCCTAAGCTAAAATTTCCCAATATAATAACATAAATATTTTGAATTTGGTACTCTGCATCCATCTCGTGGTTTTATATAGATTTGAAATAAATTAAATATTAATCTCTAATACTTCTCTTCTTTCTTTTTTACCAAATTGATAAACTTGCAACAAATCGTTTATAATTCCTCCACTTCGCGAGAAATTATAAATTGATGAGGCAGATCTCTCAAAGGTTTAATCTTTAGGTTCCCAAGAACTTAACGTCCTGTTCTGCATCTCAACCTCTCAGAACCTAATATTAAAGTTTAACCCCGGAAGAGTCTGTACAAATATAATAATTACGGTAACAACGTAGCGGGTATACTGCTAGTCGATTCATTTAACAACTTGTTGACAAAATTAAACCGTAGATTCCGGCGCGACTTTTCTTTATCCGATTGTACCCAAACTTCACAGTTATTAGTTTTATATAGAAAAGAAACAAACTGAACCCCGGCACTCTCCAAAATCGCCATTTAAAAAATTTCCATAAAGCGTAGGACCACGCTAATGTACATATGTATGTATGTACATATGTGCATATGATATAACACTTATGGCAAGTCGATTGGTTTTTTTTTCATGACTATTAGAGAGTTGTTTAACGAACATCTCTAGGAAGTATATGGCAATATTTTAATTTTTGGCTTAAAAACAAAATAAATTTAGCAAAAAAAAAAACAAAAATAATTAAAAGCACGTTAAAGGTCAAAATCAATGTGATGGCATTTAAATGTTAAAATATTTGCGTTAATAAATATTGTTTTAAAGACTACATACATACATATGTATAACTATTAATGGGCATATTATGCTTCTTTTGCGAGTGATTTAAATTAAGAACTACGTAAAAATGCATTTTCTAAAAACAAGCAGTTGAAAAATTGCTAATATTTGCTATAAAATCGAAACAAAAAAGTTATAAATTAGACACACCTTTAGTTCTTTGATTTCCTCTTTAAATTTTTAACATGTTGCCATGATGTGACAAAATAAATACAAGTAATAATCTGTAACAAAGGTGTTGTTATATAAAATAATGATTTTATTAAATTGTTTTTTATATAAAACAATATGATTTAAATTCATGTATTGATACTCCTGGCTAAGAACACTCGCGATATTCTCAGCTTCTGGGGACTTTTGGTATTGAATAATTTTTTTGATTTCTAAGGAAAGATTTGTGTTTTAAGGAACAACAACAACTGCAAAACGCAATTCTGTTTCCAAATTTTTAAGTTCAATCAATTTATAAATAATTGTATATTTTTTTAAATTTTAAAAAACTTTTCTTTTAAACTGAAATTTCTTCTTTTTGGATTATCACCAATTTCAAATAAAAGATAATTTGAGTTTTCAAAATTTAAAACTGTTAGTCAGATATCAAAACAATCGTTAAAACTATCGAACCAAATTATCTGTTACTAACTCATAATTGTACCTTAAATTACCTACATTTTGCTTGTGTATATTTTTAGTTAATTGCGAAAAGAAAAACGACATTTCTTGAACAAAGCGTTACTGTCTTTGTTAACAAAATCATTTTAATTATTTAAAACTTCTTTTCGCTCAAATTTTCAATATGATTTTTTTTAAAGAGGCAATTATGCTCGTAAAATAAACCAAATGAAAATGGTATTAAATATTATGTACTCATACATACTAAAATTTAGTTGCTACAATTTTCGTCAACAATAATTCATGTATTGATACTCCAGGCTAAGAATCCTCGCGATGTTGTCAGATTCTGGTGACTTTTGCTATTAAATAATTTTTTGATTTCTAAGAAAAATCTCTTGTAACCCACATAATTGTTACCCACAAGTTCTCGGTTTGCTATTGATATTTTCCATACTGAATTTCATTTGTTATACCCTATGTGGTTTGGGTATAATGACTTTGTGCTGCTGTTTGTAACTACCAAAAATATTTGACCTAGACCCATCTTTTATTATACCGATCGACTCAGAATAACTTTCTGAGCCGTTTTAGCGATGTCCGTCCGTCCATCCGTCCGTCTGTGTGTCCATGTAAACCTTGTAATCAAACTACAGGTCGCAAATATGAATATATTTTGATGAAATTTGGTATATAAGCTTTTATCGGCCATAGGATGAACCCTATTGAAATTGGTGAGATTCGGTCCATGTTCAGACCTAGTCCCCATACAAATGATCCCTATGAAATCGACATAAATTGCCATAAGATCCAAATTATCATATAGATCTTAGTCAAATTGGGTTTGTATGTGTTTATTATATCCATTAATCAGTAGTCCAAAAATAATCCTATAGGAAATACTTAGTCATAGGCCCCATATAGAGCTGCTTCCCGATCTTCACTTAAATCTATTATAAAAACAAGTCAGAAAATTATAGTCGCTCTAGACCGACCATACGATACCCTATACCATGGTTTAGAAACCCTATCTCTTCAGTCCAACTAACTGGATATTGAAAATAAGCATAAACCAAATGTGAGTGCCATTGTTATTAATTTTTTTGGCTGCAGATATGAAAAAGTTCATATCGGGTGCTATATTTATATGTGGACTAGGGCAAAAAATGGATCGATCCTGCCCATATTTGGTAAAGTCACTTATATTTTGAAAAAATATACACAGACCAAATTTGAGAAAAATCTGTGCAATATTTTAGTTTTTTTTATAGATTTAAGTGAAGATCGGGAAGCAGCTCTATATGGGACCTATGACTAAGAATTGTCCAATAGGGATTATTTTTGGACTACTGATTAATGGATACAATAAATACACACAAACCCAATTTTACTAAGATCTATGTGATAATTTGGATCTTAAGGCAATTTATGTCGATTTCATAGGGGTCATTTGTATGGGGACTAAGTCTGAACATGGACCGATTTCCACCAATTTCAATACCGTTCATCCTATGGCCGATAAAAGCTTATATACAAAATTTCATCACAATATATTCATATGTGCGACCTGCAGTTTGATTACAAGCTTTTCTGAGTCGATCGGTATTATAAAAGATGGGTCTAGGTCAAATATTTTTGGTAGTTACAAACAGCAGCACAAAGTCATTATACCCAAACCACATAGTGGTATAGGGTATAACAAAAATATTGCACAGATTTTTCTCAAATTTGGTTTGTATATATTTTTTCAAAATATAAGTGACTTTACCAAATATGGTCAGGATCGGGTTATTTTTCGACCAAGTTCACATATAAATATAGCAGCCGATATGAAATTTTTCATATCTGCAGCCAAAAAAATTCAAAACAATTCCCCTCAAATTTGGTTTATGTTTATATTCTATATCCAGTTAGTTGGAGCGAAGCGATAGGGTCTCTAAACCATGGTATAGGGTATCGTATAGTCGGTCTGGACCGACTATAATTTTCTTACTTGTTTTTATTGCATTTATTGGAACATTTTTTAACATGTTTTATTGGTCTAGCTGGCCTTAATGCTTAAAAGTATTTGTATTTATATTTTGTATTTGTATTTTTATTTATTTATTAAATTTGATTTTCCATTACAACAAAGCTGAGTATCTTATAAATTACAGTAATGGAATCAGATAATACATTCATTATATTTAACAACAGTAACTCCTAATCTAAATTTAAAATATTATAAATTATAATAAAAAAAAAAAATCAATTAAAGTGGTGATATAGTAATTTTCTAAACCCTATTGCGTTACTTGTATTTTGCATAACATTTGGAGGAAGAATAAAAAATTTACATTCCCGGTACTTAAATTGAATTATTCGATTTCCTCTGAAAGATCTTGCGAACTTTAATCGTTCAAAAAGATATTTTGGAGCCTTGGTTATAATAACTTTATGTAGAAATTTTATGTTTTTGAATTTAATATAGTTGTCAAATGACATGTGTAAGACATGACACGAGTATTGGGATACGTGATCAACTTTTCTTAATCCAAAGATATAGTGAATAATGTTGTTGAAAGTTTTCTGTTATCCCTAGAGTTGCAACCTGTGCAAACCTCAGATGCATATAGTAATGTTGGTAACAGATATGTTTTAGCAAGTAGCAATCTTATTTTCGGTGGAGTAAAGTGCTGTGTTAACCATAAGCTTCTTAACATACTATAAATTCTACCACAGGATTGATTAATATGATCTGACCAAGTCAGAGTTCCATTAAAAACAAAACTCCGAGATTTCGTACAGAGTCCACGATGTCAACTTTAGAGCCCCAAAGGAAGACATTAATCTCATTCTCCATATGCACCACTTTCTTCTTTATTATAATACACTTAGATTAATTTGGATTAAGTCGTAGATCATTTGCCGTTGCACAATTTAGAATTTGTTTGAGATTATAATATAGTTCTTGAGTTTTGAATCTTTGGTACTACTTAAATATAGCTGTCATCAGCATACATCTGAATCTTAGAGAATTTAATTTGTTGTGGAAGATCATTGGCACATATCGAATAAAGTAGTAGTCCAAAGATTTAGCCCTGTGGTACCCCTCCTATAACTTGCGGTGGGTTCGAGATGAATCTACCATTAGCAACATATTGGGATATGTTTGTGAGATATGACGGCATGAGTCTAACTGCTAATGCTGAAAAGTTAAAAAACTTCTTCAGTTTGAGGCATAAAATTGAGTGGTGCACCGTGAGTGGTCCAATAGAACCAAACAAGATATTTTTCCATCATACATGTTGCTTCTTATCTCCTCAACTACATCAGATAAAGCTGTTTTACAGATATGTTGGGGGGTCTGAAATCGGATTGACGCTGTGTAAGTAAGTTGTTGTCGTTTAAATACCTAAAGATTTGTCTGTGTAAAAGATGCTCGAAAACTTTTGAGATATATGGAAAAACTGCAATCGGGCGATATTCGCTACCCGTTTTTGGTACTGGTATAATTTTGGCACGTTTCCACTCCATTGGAAAGATGCTAGTAGTGATTATGGAGTTAAACAAGTACATTATGAAACGGACTATCAATGGTAAAATAATTTTTATAAATCTGGTGTGTATATTATCAACACTGCATTCGATTTAATAGCATTGAAACTTTCAACTGCCTCTGTTAGTGTTACACATTGAAAGTTAAATTTGGTAGTATTTGGATTGTTAGATTGACAATCATCATAGAATTCTTATTTACGGGTGGTAGGGGAATATTTACAAAAGCTTCATTGAGCGTCTTAATGTCAACATTCATTGATTGATTAATTGTTTTTAATTTAAATGGTGCGTGGTAAAGAAGAAGAAAGCATATATTTCAAAAATTCATAACTGCACTGTATTCTTAATCGGACGTGATGTGATAATCGTTATGTTTTTAATTGAATAGATTGTTTCTATATGAAAATTTTTTCTACTTAGGGCGGCCGTGAGGTTTCGAACCATGAACCTTCTCACATACACTCGTACTTGCACTTTTTGGTCAGCGCTTTAACACACTCACCTAAAGTCAGGCCTACGAGCAGTGTGGTTAGTTTTCACTTTTCGTACCATACAGCTTTACTTTGTATTAATTTCAGAAGATACAACTCTGTCCAAACAAACAATCGTTATTTTTGAATTTTGAATATTTTTTTTTGCATTTATACTTCTAATTTCCACTATTCTCAGTTTTCGTAAGAGTTGTCATATGTGATGTACGGTTTTTGTACATACCTACATATGCACTTTACATTATTTGAGATGACGCTTTGAAGCGAAGAAAAATTTGTTTTATTTATTCCAATTTCGCGTATTTGTTTCCAGGCTTTTTTTACTTCCAATAGCTGTATCAAATTTGTTAAAATAATAGGTACAGTTATCATGCCTTATTTTGGAAGCAACCGCTTTCCTAGCCATCTTATATCGTCGTGATGTTCTGATATCCTGTAACGTTTCCACTTCTGATACAGATGATATAATAGTTTTCGTTTTGTTGAGGACATTTTTGTTGTAAGTTTCTAAAATTTTACCATTTAAAAATTACAGTTGTTCTCCAACAGTCGATAAATAGAATATTTGATCTCATGGAGTAGAGCAAAGATCATATCCCAAAGCCAAGATATCAATTTTATCAAAATCACGATAATTAAATGTTTGGGTTCGGGTTTCTATTGCAAAATCGTATGATAAAAATAGTAGATTGTGCTTCAAGAATGCTGGCGCTGCTAACAGATCATAATTAAGGACTTTACTTTCATTATTGATAAAGAAACGATCAAGCAAAGTGCTATTTGTTGACTTGAAGTGTGTAGGTCTCGTTGTGTTGACAGCTGACACGTTAAACATTGACATTATAGTGGTAAGATTTATGTCTTCGAAAAGATTGGTATTGAAATCATCAAACTTTATCAGCCCAATTCTAAACAAAAATTCCGCATGAAATTTCTCACTTCTCCCTTTTCCCCTATTATGAATAAAAATTCGTTCGGAAAAAAATTCGATGGGAAAAAAGTAGTTATTCTCAATGCACTTGAATTTGGTTTTTTCCCTCAAAAAATTTCCCTTGCAAAACAGACGGGAGTTTATATAAAAATGTAAGAAGTATTTTGATAAAACAAAATTTAAATAAAAAAATTAATATTTTATTAATCTTGTAGGCTGAAGACCACAAATAAAGCCAAACTTCAACTTTTGTTAACTTTAATGAGAGCCAATTCAGGCATTGATTGTGTTTTCCATAGATTCAGCCCGCAATTAACTTCTAGCAATCCTTTAGCCATTTCGTTGTTGTTGTTCTACAACATCATTTTCCTCCACGAGTGCTCGCATCATAGCTATGCTATTCATTTTTTATTTAATTTTTCTTTAAAATAAATTTATTTTCGTTTGCACACACAAAAAAAAAAATAGCAAATTAATTGTCAATAAGCAAAACAACTGGCTTCGAAATTCGGTGATGCCACTTATTAATTTTTTTGTTCACGCGGAATTTATAATTGGATGATTTTTTTTCTCGAGAAAAGTATTTTCCGTGAGAAAGAAATTCCTTGAGAATATTCGTAATTGGGCTGTATAAGTTTATGTGGACTATATACACATCCAAGAAGAAGCATATCACCACGATAATTTATGTTTATAAAAATATATTGCACGTCATTAGCTACATTTTATGTACAATTTAATTTACATGAAATATTATTTTTGTAATTAAATTGCGACACCACCAGTTCATAGATATTGTCGCTAACAGAACCATGTCTCAGAAACATTAAATGACAAATACTAAAACCCTGTCTATGATTAGCTACGATACGTACCATGTTATAATTATCATCTCTGGAGCCAACTTGTTCATATGATATACATACTTATGACATTCTAAAGAAACGCAATAAAATTTACATTTATAAAGTTAATTTAGTAATAAAAAAAATAAATGTTACAAAAAAAGTTACGTTCCATAAAAAAGAAAGACAGCTAATAATGCGAGTACTGCAAAAAAATATTTAGTTTTTACTAATTAACGAATCAAATTTGTATTCGAATGTATAACGATGACCATTATTAATGGAATTCGATAAATTTTTATTCAAACATTCCACGCCTCAGCATATCAACAAGTGAAGTGAGAGTAAACATTTCGTATAACAACAACATATTTACGCTGTAAACATATTAATAATGATATTATTATAATATAAACTGGTTGATTTGCAAATTTCAAATAAAATTTTTTATTGGGTTAATGACAATACCCTGAATAAATACAGGATACGAATAACTAAACGAAGTTCGCTCCGTTAATAGAAAATTATAGGTAAAATAATTTTTCATTTCAATATTCAAAATTGGGAGTTGAAGAAGTAAAATTTTTATTTGAAAAATCATCATATACCAAAAGCAATAAATATAACTAAAACATATCAGTTGGGAGGTGATTAATTCTCTTTTATTATTTATTATAAGAATTATTGGCATATTGTCATTGTCATACACTCAATTTGCCAAAAGTAAAACAGAACACAGTTACGAGCACGATAAAAAATTACGTTTAATTTTGGTCTGCGCTCGTAGAGTATCTCAAATATTGTAATTTAAATATAAGCTTCCTCTATTCGGTATAAATTATTTGTGTCATTTTTTGTTTGTTTAAATGATTATTCGTAATCACAAAAGATGTACGAGTATGTTTTCTTCATTACTTATACCACTATGTGGTCAGAGTATAATGAGTTTGTGCTGATGTTTGTAACAACCACAAATATTTGACATTTTATTTTATCGATCGACTCAGAATCACTTTACCAGCGTCAGTCCGTCTGTCCGTCTGTCTATGTGTTCATATAAACCTTGTAATCAAGCTATATGAATAAATTTTGATGAAATTCGCAATATAAGCTTGTATTGGCTATTGGATAAATGCTATTAAAATTGGTGGTAATCGGTGCATGCTCAGACCTACTCCCAATACAAATGACCCCTATGAGATCGACTTAAATTGCCATTAAACCAAATTATCATATTATCGGTCAAATTTGCTTTGTGTGTTTGTTTATAACACCCATTAATCAGTAGTACAAAAATAAACCTTGTAGGATAATGTTTAGTCATAACCACAATAAAAAGCTGCTTCTCGATCTTCACTTAAATCTATCAAAAAAGAAAATTATTGCACACATTTTTCTCATATTTACTTTGTATATGTTTTTGCAAAAAATAAGTGACTTTACCAAATATGGTCCATTTGTTAATATAGTTCCCATATAAATATAGCATCCGATATGAAATTTTTCATATCTGCAGGCAAAAACATTAATAACAACTAGCAGATTTCAGCGCTCGAAATTCGAGTGTGCAATTTCTAGGCAATTTTATTTCTCAACTTAGCCAATTCACAAACCAACACTTTTTTGGTTTATTATTATTGTGAGTGAAGATAAGAAACTCATTAACAAACACATTACCAAATTTAATAAACACACACATAGCATACGTATAAATTTATTTTATGTATGGATTAGTAGCAACTTTAAATGCAATTTACTCAAAATAAAGGAAAAAATTAAAAAAATCTCTAAATCTGGTGAACAGCTAAAACGAAATACCTTTCAAATAATATACGTTCGGTCCAAATTGGGATAAAACGGTAGAACAAAACATCGGTAACAAGAAATCACCTAGCCTATTAATATTATAGATGTCACACAAATTTGGTTAATGCTTATTTCCTATATACAATTAATTGGACCTAAGGGGGTGTCGTATAGTCGGTCTAGACCAACTATAATTTTTTTTTGCTTGTTTTAATATTTTGAACGTGTCGTACTTTCAGCTTTAACTATTCATATTCGTACAAGACATATTATTATGATACGACGAGTATTAAGCCTGTTGGCCTGAAGACTTTCGTTAGCCTGAAGACTTTCATTACACCATCAGTTTCAAATAATCAGTGAATAGAAAAATTTCAAATTCATCTAGTACAACATTAATTAATTTGATCACGATTTTTTTTCATTTTAGTGCACAATTTTTTATAAAATTTTTTGAAATATTTTAGATTATTTCAACGTTTTTTTTTATCTTCATAATTTTGACCAGTTTAGCTATTTTCATTTATTGTAATAAGTTGTATAGAGGACGGCAGTAGTTTGAAAAAAAAATACTTTGGTGAATAGTGGTAGTCTTATACCGAGGGTTTATATTCAAAAAGTGCTATCTGCTTGAACAACATATTTTGAGGAGAGCGAGGAAAACATATTTATTCATTAGATCTAAAATTATTCATCGATCGGTTTAGTAAAATATTTATTGTTGTTGAAAATTTAAATCATTAGTATAGATAACAGTTATCTTAGAGAATAGTTTAACGAAACATAATTTATATTGTAAATTGCAGATAGCACTTTTTGAATATAAACCCTCGCCACGTTGTTTAGTATTTTTTTTTTTTGGAGCCATCAAAAGTAAACGATCTCAGTGAATTTGTAAACATGGGAAAATTGTTTACCGTTATGTAATTAAATATTTTCATTTAAAAGATCTCATTACAACCAATATTAAAGTAGAGCTACATTATTCTCTGGGGCAGTCTACGCCTTTGTTTACGACTGTAAAATATTAGGTGACAGAGTTTAAATGAGGTCGACCGATTCAGGTGGCCATGCCAGGAACTTTTGAGAAAATACACAAAATGGTATTGAATGAGCGTCGGCTAAAGGTGCTTGAGCTAGCTGAAATGATAGGCGTTTCAAAAAGTACTATACATCGCATATGGACCGAAAAATTAGAGATGAGACAACTGTCCGCAAGATGGGTGCTGCATTTGCTTATCTATGATATTAATAGGCCAGGCGATTTCTTGTGACCGAAGTAACTTTGTCAGTTTTACCTCGACTTTGACCAAACATATCTCATTTGAAAGGTATTTCTTTTTAACAGATTTTTACATTTTTAAATTTTTTTGAAGTAAAATTCATTTACAGTTGCTACTAACATAGACATAAAATTATACAATGCTGTGTGTGTGTTTATTAAATTTTATAATGTGTTTGCAAAAATTGTATATGAAAAGCCCTGTGTTGAATTGGATAATAATTTTGGACATAAACCTATAACGACAATAATAATCGATATTTAACAAGTAAGAAAATTATAGTCGGTCTAGATCGACTATATGATACCCTGTACCATGTGTTTAGAGACCCTATCTCATAGGCCCAACTAACTGGACATAGAAAATAAGCATAAACCGAATTTGAGTGGGATTTTTATTAATTTTTTTGGCTGCGGATATGAAAAAGTTCATATCGGATGCTATATCATATGGGGACTAGGCCCAAAAACGAACCGATCCCGACTATGTTTGGTAAAGTCTCTTGTATTTTGCAAAAATATATACAAACAAAATTTGAGAAGAATCAGTGCAATATTTTTGTTTTTGATAGATTTAAGTGAAGATCGGGAAGCAGTTTTATATGAACATATACCGATTCTCACCAATTTCAATAGCGTTCATCCTATGATCGATAGAAGCTTATATACCCAATTTCATTAAAATATGTTCATATTTGCGACCTGCAGTTTGATTACAAGGTTTACATGGACACACAGACGGACGGACGGACGGACGGACATCGTTAAATCGATTCAGATAGTGATTCTGATTCAATCGGTATAATAAAAGATGGGTCTAGGTCAAATATTTTTGTAGTTACAAACAGCAGCACAAAGTTATTATACCCAAATCACATAGTGGTATAGGGTATAAAAAGTTTTGAATTGTTAATTGACTAAAATTGATTAGCATACCTTTAGGGTCTTATAAAATAATTTATTAAATGAGAAAATAAAATTTCCTTAAATTTGCACTCGAATTGCGAGGGCTGGGTTATGTTAGTAATATAATACAACCAGTATCGTGATAATGTTTCAATAGAGTATTTGACGATGTTTCACCGCAATTAAGCCGAGTTCTTGCACCGATTCGTAACTATACTATACGTAGCGATACGTAACAGTCAAAACAGGGGACTGAAGTGGGAGAATCATGTTCAAAGAAGGCAAAAACAGTTCCATCTGCAGGCGAGATTATGGCATCAGGTTTTTACGATGTGCGTGGGATAATTTCTATT
The DNA here is from genome assembly GCA_963682025.1 of Cordilura impudica. NCBI lineage: Eukaryota > Metazoa > Arthropoda > Insecta > Diptera > Scathophagidae > Cordilura > Cordilura impudica. The sequence goes on along the minus strand of OY821517.1, from coordinate 2,453,868 downwards.
GATTATCTTCAAAAAAGAAAAACAATCAACGGCGAGTATTATGATAACTTAAGTGATGAAATTCAGGAAGAAAGGCCGCAGTTGGCGAAAAAGTAAGTGTTGGTTAATCAAAACATTGCACCAGTTCACACATCCACTAATGCGATGACCAAAATCCATGAATTGAAGTACGAATTGCTTCATCACGCATCTTATTCGCCAGATTTAGCTCTCTCGAATTAATGAAGAGGTGGAGTCAGCGGTTGATGGCTATTTTAAGAAGCTAGACAGTTCTTACTATAAACAAGGTATCGATGCTATTGAATACCGCTGCAAAAATTGTAGCGAGCTAAAAGGAAATTATGTTGAGAAATAAAGAAAAATTTTTCCAAATTTGCAGTGTTTTCTTTGTCCGGTCGGGTTGCTTTGGGACAGCCCTCGAATATAGCAAAAAAGTTTAGTGACCATTAAATTTTATAATTAATTCACAACTGTCAAGCATTTTTTTCAGATTAGTTTGTTAACAATTTTCTTAATTCAATTGTTTATTATATTTGTTTTCTTATTATTAGTTGTTTGTGTAAATTAAATTTGTTAAAACCATCTGTACGTTGTTCATTTGAAAAATTCATAGAGAATGGTTGTGGTATACCGAAGGTAACACACTCAGCAAAATTTTTTAAATAAAATCAACTAATAATAATTAGTTGAAGCAATTGCTAAAAAATAATTAAATTAGTTTCGATAAATTATCGGCTCGATTGTTAAAACTAGCAACTCGACATATAAAGATTTGTGTTTTAAGGAACAACATATTCCAAAACTGCAAAACACAACTTTGTTTGAATATACCTCCATATACGCAAAAGAATGTATAAAATACATTTCCAAATTTTTAAGTTCAATCAATTTATAAATAATTGTATATATGTATATCTGTTTTTTTACTAAATTTTAAAAAACTTCTTTTTAACTGAAATTTCTTCTTGTTGGATAACCACCAATTTCAAATAAAAGAAAACTTGAAACTGTTAGTCAGATATCAAAACAATCGTTAAAACTATCGATTATTGAAAAGTAACCAAATTATCTCTCACTAACTCATACTTGTTTCTTAAATTATTTACATTTTGTTTGTGTAAAAGAAAAACGAATTGTTTAAATAAAAGTCACTGGCTTTGTTAACAAAATCATGTTAATGATTTAAAACTTCTTTTCGCTCAATTTTTCAATGTGTTTTTGATGTGTAAACATCTATACGCTCAGGAGGGTAAAAATCTATTTCACAATACAATCACAAAAACAGAGTAAGACAAAAACGGCGTGAGGTATGAGTGTATTGGTTCAAAGATTCTTGCAGCTAATTCAACAACCCTCAAGTATAACAAGTTAAAAAATTAAGCAACATAAACGTATAACATATAATTCTAGAACCCCACAAATATAACACTATTACAATATAACAATATCGAGGTATAACAACTAATTCAACAACCAAAAGTATAACACAATCACAAATATAACAATATACAAGTATAACAGCTAATTAAACTAGGCTAAATGTATGACAACTTTAAATTAATTTAAAAAATATTTAATTGCTAGATGTTTACACATCTCCTCTGTGATCGGACTCACATAGTTCTTTTTTTTTTTAAAGAGACAATTAAAACTATACATTTATATGCTCGTAGAATAAACCAAATAAAAATTGTATCAAATATTATATACCTACTCATAGATACTAAAATTTAGTTGCTACAATTATCCTCAATAATAACGTTAACTAATGGCTTTTCTAAGTGTATTATTAATCACTAACTTTTAAATTTTTTATAATTCATTTTTAAATTGTTTAACGGACACGTGTTCACAATTGCTTTCCCAACCATTACTGAATTCACATAATTAGAATGTAGATTGTGATTCTAACATAAAAAATTAAAAAAAAAAAAATATTTCTAGAATGGTTTACAACAGTGTTTTTCTTTAAAATTAAAATAAAACAAGTTAAAAAAAAAAACAAAAATATAATTAAAACCTTTTGGGGAAATAATATTTCTGGCGAAAGAAACATTTTGTAGGTCACTTCAGAACGATGAAAATTAGAAGTTTAGGCCTCGCCACTCTCATTGAATATGATAATTTTTGGAATGAATGTTCGCCTTGCTAAACTAAGAGATATTTATATTTAATTTTGGACCTCTAGCTCTAACTGTTCTGGTAATAATGCGACTCAAAATGTGTAAAGTTCTTAAAAAAAAAATTCACCAAACTGGTCTAGTATAATTTCTAGTAAAATTTTTTCAAAATTTATTAACCTATAATTCTATTCGAAGTCTAATTGAACAGGTATTGAGACCATATCCAAAGTTAATCATCACATCATTAAAAATCTGGGATGAAGTAACATCTTAAAATATGATGTTTAAAAAAATATGTTGTTGCGGATTATTTCTCTACAATAGTGGTAAGTTTCATCAGTGAACTCATATTTGTTTTAGAGTTGTAATTAAATGATGGAAATGTTTTTAAATTTTTCTGTAATGTTATTTGGCTTTGAGATTTAACAAAGTCATGAAATAATATTAACTAAAATAATCTAACCCATAAAAACAAAGTTTTTATTAAAACTCTTTCTTTCCTTACGGATATGAGTTTTGAATATCTCCGTGACTATGGGTGACTGTGTGTGACTATCTTAAAATTAATCTTTGGCCAAGTCTGAGGACAAAGTTTCAGATCCATCACATGAGGGGAAGTGGGGTTTTAATCTCTCAGTGACTGTGCGTGACTATGTCAAAGTTAATCTTTTTTTCACAGCAAGTCTATCGACCAAGTTTCAGATCGATCGGATAGGGGAAATTACATTTAGATCACTCCGTGACTGCGCGTGACTATGCGTGACTGTGCGTGACTACCCCAAAATTAATCTATAGTCACAACAAGACTATGGACCAAGTTTCAGATCGATCGGATGAAGGAAAATGACATTTAGATCACTCCGTTACTGTACGTGACTATGCGTGACTGTGCGCGACTATGTCAAAGTTTATCTTTTTTCACAGCAAGTCTATCGACCAAGTTTCAGATCGATCGGATAAGGGGAAATGGGTTTTTGATCACTACGTGACTGTGCGTGACTATGCGTGCGTGACTAAGTCAAAGTTAATCTTTTTTCCACAGCAAGTGTATGGACCAAGTTTCAGATCGATCGGATGAAGGAAAATGACATTTAGATCACTCCGTGACTGTGCGTGACTATGCGTGACTATACGTGACTGTGCGTGACTTGTCAAAGTTAATATTTTTTCACAGCAAGTCTATCGACCAAGTTTCAGATCAATCGGATAAGGGGAAATGGGTTTTACATCAGTACGTGACTGCGCGTGACCATGCGTGACTGTGCGTGACTAAGTCAAAGTTAATCCTTTTTCACACCACAACAAGTGTATGGACTAAGTTTAAGATCGATGAGAGGAAATGACATTTAGATCACCCCGTGACTGCGCTTAACTAAGCGTGACTGTGCGTGACTACCCCAAAAATAATCTTTAGTCGGAACAAGACTATGGGCCAAGTTTCAGATCAATTGGATGAGGGGGAATGGGGTCCACCCATGACAGACAGAGAGTATGAGTTAAAAGAAAGAGTTTAATAAAAACAAAATTTGGCTAAACAAATCTTTATGCATGTACGATTTTGTTTGACAGTTTAAAAATTTTGAAAAATAAATCTTTTGCTAATCTTGGACTTGAAATCTTTTATTTTTAAATTTTTAATATCTCAAATTTAACCTTTTTTTTCAGATAAATAATAAACGATTTGCGTCATTTACTGTTTCCTTTCACTGTTTAACAAACATCAAATGACGTTTTTCTTTAAATATACGTAATTGTTTATTGGGTTTGGAAAGGTTACTGATTCCTTTTTAAAAATCCATTAAATTAAAATTAAAATAAAGTTTTGTGTTTTTAAATCTAAATTAATTATATTAATAAGCCAAAACTGTTTATAAGAAGATGTTAAAATCTTAATTAAAACGAAAATCAAGACTTAATGAAGAAAATAATTACATTTTGAAAACAAAAACTAATGGATTTTTAATGATTTCTGAGTACAAGAGAACTTGTTCTTGAACATAACTTAAAGAGGATGTAAAATAAATGTTTGAACACTTAATACGTACATTTAAGTGTATAATAGTTTCAGAATTAATTAATTGTTATATACTATATTTTACTATTTTTCGTTAAAAATTTTTACATTTCGGTTTTTTAGTTTATCTTGTCGTCTGTACTCCTTAATATATGGAGTCATTTGTCATTGATGCTGATAGCACTCGGAATCGATCTGGTAATATGTGAACGGAGTTGATTATTATTCTGATCAGTTTGTTAATGAAACTGTTATATATATGTAGGTCCAGGAGTTCTTAAGCTATAAGCGAGACTTTAAAGAGATCTTTAAAATTTGATCAGATACGAAATATATATATATTTTTAAACAGCGAGTTATAAAAATACATTTAATCTAATCTTGCTGCGTAATTGAGTTTTTAAAATTTTTATAACATGTTGAAAACTATAATTGTTTTAATTTAATGATTGGCCGGAGCTATAATTGCAACTGAAACCGAAAATTTGCAGTTTTCGCTTGCGGTTTTTAGTTGCAAGCTATCAAATAATTTTATTAGCTTTCTAATGGCAAATAAAACAAACGGGAGGAAGTCATAAAGAAATTTATTCGACTAAATTATGTTTGGTATTGTTAAAAGCCATAAATAATACCATTATCTAGGAATCTTCTTTACACACCTGAAAATTTTATTAAAATTCATCATAGTTTATTTGCTTTATATATTTTTTCTTTTTGCAACTTTTATGTATATCTCAATATTTCAATATTTAAATAAACATTTTCTAAATTATATAATAATTATTTCTAAACAAACTGTACCAGTTGAAATACTGGCAACTTATTCAGCCCTGTTCTTGAAACGTTGTTATTTGAATAAGAGTGAATTTAAAATCACATGAAATTGAAATTTTGGGTTTCTTGAAACCATTTTTTTTATTTATTTAATGGAAACATATGTTTGGGTTAAGAACCATATGTTTGAGTTAAGAACATTTGTTATCTAGAAACCGAGGTGCCATATGGTTCTTTATTCAGTTTCACAAAAAACTTTTAAGTATTTTGTGCATGTTTTTTTTCTTAAGTTTATAGAAAAAGTATAAAGAAAAATATTTTCTTTTAAAATAACAACTTATTTGTTAATTTAATTGTTTTTGTTCTTCAATTTCATTCAATTAAAAATGACTTTTCTATTTTTAAAAAGTTAGGCATCACCAAAAAAAATTTCGATATTCAAATAAATTGGATTTGACTGGCACTACTGTTTCGAACATATGCAAAAAAATAAAAATATGTGATTTGATGAAAAAATTTTTTTAATTCCTTTATTTGCAATAATTAGTGCATAAAGAATCTATGTTATAATTGAAAAAATTATAATGGAAAATAGATTGTGTAAATAAAAAGTTTTTATTATAGTTATAGAACAGCATCATCGCAAAAAGTGTGTTTTATTAACATCGACCACTTATTACGAGTTTTTTTTTTAAATCAGCGCAAAATGTAGACCTTTCGATTGATATATAATATAAGGTTACTCTTAATTCAGAATATATAAAAAAATACACTTTTCGAAAAAAGGTCAAAAATAGGGCGACATTTTTTGTCAGAAAAGAAAACGGCATAACACATTGAAATAAAAAAGAAAACTTAACATAAAAAAAAATTTTTAAATGTAGAAAATTTCGTTTTTTATTTAAACTACAAGTTCTTCAAGATCTGTGTTTTACATGATATGTTAGTGATGTGATTAAAGGATCTGAAGAGATCTGTAAGATTTTCATTAAATCCACGCTTTGATGTTTTCTGCTGCACTTTTTGTATGTCTAAGTCTAAATTCTTTATATTCTTTGTTTTTCGCTTCTTGAGCCTCATTTCGCCAAGAAGTGATATTTTATAATATTCTCACCATGGTATATTACCTTATGCACAGTTGGCGGTAATTTTTTTCAGCTTCCATATAAACTGTTATAAAGTTTAAGTGTCTCCAAAGCCAATTTACCAAACTTTTCAGAATCAATAACAGTGAATTTATAGCAGTCAGCAACTTTTTAAAGTTATACAATAGAGTTTTATCAATTTTTGTTATACTTAGATTCTATATCATCAATGTTATCAAAAAATCTTCTAGCAGTGTTACCATCATTAGTGTTTCCAAATCCCAGCTTTGGATAATCAATTCTTAAACCAGTAACTTCTCTGAACTGCTCCTGTATTCCTTATTTTTCGTCAGCTCTTAGTTGGGTTTTTATTTTCTGCTTCTCTTTTAACGGTTTTTTCTCAAAATCTGGTGTATTTTCCTCATATTTTTGAAATTCTAAGTCGTACATTCTCTCAATTTCATTATGTTCTGGTGTTTCAATATTTTTGCTAAAATTACTTTGTTTAGCATGACAGACAGTGCAGGATGTGGACGATTTATTTCCTGAGCATAAAACCGGAAACAGAAAATGCAACAATTGTAAATTTAGGAAAAATACAATTTTTACCTGACTGCAACTTTTCCATCCACCATTGTAAATTTCAAATAGTGCCGAATTTTAATTTCCGAACCTTGTTTTGTTGTGTAAACTATATCTGTGAGATTCTTTATTTGTTCTGGTACAAAATTTTACTTTTCCATTTTCGAGACAGTAAACTTGTTTGTTCTGAGTGTATTTTAAAAAATTCTTCACACAGATCTTTTAAGAATGTAATCGTATTAAATTTACTCATCGTAGGAAAGTATTTAATGTATACTAGCAGATTCCAGCGCTCGAAATTCGAGTGCAATTTCTAAGCTATTTTATTTCTCAATTTAGCCAATTCACAAACAAACACTTTTTTTTGGTTTATTATTATTGTGAATGATGATAACAAACTCATTAACAAACACATTAACAAATTTAATAAACTCACAAATAGCATATGTATAATTTTATGTATGTATGTGTTAGGAGCAACTTTAAATGCAATTTACTCAAAGTAAAGAAAATAAATTAAAAATTTGTAAATCCGGTGAACAGCTAAAAATAAATACCTTTCAAAAAATATACGTTTGGTCAATTTCGGAATAAATCGGTAGAACAAAACATCGATAACAAGAAATCACCTAGCCTATTAATATTATAGATTAACAAAAATTAATGAAGGTGTTTGTTCAAAGTTAAAAAAGTAATAGTAATATTAGCAATTAAATTTACGAAAAAAAGATTTAAACTTTATTTGTTTATAAAACAATATCAAATTGTTTTGGCATTTACAACTTTAACAAAGCATTCTGATTAAAATAAAAGAATAAATTTTTTAGTTTAGAGTATGTTACGAAAAATATTACGAAAAATTTAGTTTGATGCACTCTAAAATCTTTAAAACTTTTAACTCTATATACTCTTTCGTAGATGACAGCAACATTTTCATTCATTTTCCTTAAATTGTAGGCCAAGCCTCTTGGAGGTTGGGGGCAAAAGGCGGACAATGAATGACACACTCAATCAAGACCTCTTAACAATCTCCGAGTGGGGTAAAGCGACTAGGGTTGATTTTAATGCGCTGAAGACTCAATGTTGTATGTTGACCCATAGGGCCATGGAATCAACAATGTCATCTGTATATATGGGTGGCATAGGTATTGAGGAATCGGATACTCTTGATGTTCTGGGCATGAGAATTCAATGTGATGTTCGTTGGAACGAGCATGTTTTTCAAGTGTCGAAAGAAGCATTCAAGTGTTTTGGTTTTCTAAAACGGTGTAGAAATTACTTCACTCCTTCTGATCTCCTTAAAATCTATACCACTTACATCCGACCGAAAATGGAATACAACTCCCATATATGGGCAGGGGCTTCGAAGTCTATTTTGGAGCTACTGGACCGTGTGCAAAGGAGGGCGTTGGCGCTCATCAATGACAGTAGGGTATCCAATTCTATTGATTCATTGAAACACCGTCGGAATGTGGGTTGTGTAGCACTGTTCTATAGATATTACCATAGGAAATGTTCTTCTGAGATTAGCGAACTTATTCCAAGTGCCCGAGTTTCGGTTCGCTCTACCCGCTTCTCTAGTAGATCACATCCGTTTGACCGCACAACGCATTACAGAGAGAATTCTTTTATCAGTCGAACTAGCCGTATGTGGAATAAACTCCCCGTAGAGGTCTTTCCTGACACTTATAATCTAATTAAATTTAAGTCAAATATCCATAAACACTACTCCCTCTCTCCTCCTTCCCTTAGCCTATTTTCCTTAAATCAACACAATGCACTGCATTTGTAGGGGGCATCCCCTGAGTGTTGGTTAACAAAAAAAAAAAAAAAATGTGTCTTTCAAATAAAAAAAAAATTAAATCAAATATCTATAACCGATTGGTAGGAGTGTATCATTGAAGATGAAAATTTTTTCAACAAAATTGTTTTTTTAAATTCTTACTAAATTTAACTGACTTTGAAATCGAATATCTTCTCAATCAATAAAGATAGTGCAAAACCAAGGCCAGATTTGAAAAATTCAGAGTTTTTTACATAAACGTCAATGCTTAAAATAAAAAAAATCTTCAAAAAAATTTTATATTTTTGATCACTCAGCTGAGAATAAAAGTCCACCGTGCGGAACTTATTTATTATATTTTTATATTATTTGATTTTTAATAAAAAAAAATTAAGTGTTAACAAATTACTATTATTTTTGTCGATAAATAAACATTAAAAATTACATTATTGACGTCGTTAAAAAACTAATTAATTTATGTTCTCTCTCAATACATATTTTAATTTTAGCTGTAAACTTTCAATTAAAAAATTGTTAAGCGACATTTTATAATAAAGAAGCATTTATCAGTTTTTTTTTGTTTTTTTTTTCATCCGATATCATCGAATGTTCGGTTTTTGAACAGCACAGAACATAGAAATCTATATCTTCCAATTTAGTATCGACTCTATATGGGGACTAAAAATTTTCCCATATGGTTTTTTTACTAATGATTCATGGATGTTTACAAAAAAATTTTAAATAGTGGCTATACTGAAAAGATCGTTTAGGTAAAAAAAAATTAGCACAGACATTCCGAAAATCATACTTACATTGATTCAATTATCAAATAATATGTTTAATCAGGTGGATGTGATCTAAACAAAAAGAAAAACTGATGTCCTCTCATCAAATATAAAGAAGATTAGAAAAATTGAAAAATTTCCACAATCATGGAAGCAAAAAAAAAAACAACAGAAAAATAGCAAATTAATAAACAAAATAATCTTTAAAAAAATCCATAAAAATTAGCACAAAATTCTTAACACCTTGTTAATTTTCGGCTCATACTGATGTTTATGACACTCTTTTTTTATTTACATATATTATCTTTAAAAAATATATATGCTGTATCTGAAGGTTTTTCGAGAATCTCATTGTGTAAATTTGTATGATTTTTAAATGTTGTGGGGCTTTTTTATTTAACAGCTAAACAAAAAAAGTGCTAAAATCTTTCGATTTATTTGATGTCGATTTTAAAATGCTTCATATTCTGTTATAACATTTTCGGATACACAAATAATATTGACTAAACGGGTGCTAATGAGACAGTTAAACCAATAATGTTATTATTAATATTTTAGTAAGCATATTTTTTTTTTTGTTAACTGTTAACTGTCTCATTAGCATCCGTATAGTCAATATTATTTCTGTATGCGAAAATTTTATAATTTTGTTTTATACAGCATATAAATCATTTTAAAATCGACATCAAATAAATCGAAAAGTACTTTTCAAATGCATTGGCAAATCAGGCAATATTTTTCTCTCTCTCTCTTTCTCTCTTTTAAAATATTGTTTAATAAATATTAATTATGAACCATTTTTAACTATACTGGTTAATGGATAGATATAATTTATCATAAAACCTTCTGTAAGAAAGAATTTTTAAATTTTTTGATTGACTGGCAATTACATAGGTCTTTATTTTTCAAACATTCTCATTAGATCCCGGTTGAATTCTCATACTCGAATTGAATTGAATTGTTTTTGATTTAATTTTTGCCAAACAAAACTACCCAGGTAAAAAAATACGAACACTCAAGCCTTGTATTAAGAATGATTTTTCAACTCTTAAAAAAGGTCCTTAAGTGATGCAATCCAGATAATAAACATAAATTAAATATAAGTGAGATTACTTTTTGTCAGTAAATATGTTAAAGTTCCTATGGGATGTGAATATTATATATGGATTCGGTCCTTTTTTTCTGTACAATATAAGTAAAAATCGGGGCAGCTTTATATAGACAGTTTTATATACTTGAAAAAAAATGGTGCTAAAGGGTTTATTTTTAGACTGATGATTTATGGGTGCAATAAATAAATACTTTGCAGACAATAAATTTGATTTTAGGGTAATTTTATTTTATTTAATTTACAAATAATTCGGGTTACGATTATATAGATTATTGTCCGTATGACGATATTCTAAGAATAAAGATGCTGTGACATACTTTATACAGCGATGATTACAAATAGAATGAAATACTAATTTTAATGTAAACTTTAATTAACATAGCTTCCCTTTTATTAGCGACTACCCATTATCGCGACGGCTCAGTTGTCGCGACGGCTTAATTTTTAACATTGCAGGTTCTATAATCGCTACAGTTTACGAAAAGCGGGTTTCATTTTCGCGACTTTTATGTATCTGTTTTTTTAAATTTGATTACAATGTCTATAACCAAAAAAGGGAAATCCCCGTCTTTTGGTATATTAACCTTCTTGGATGATTTTGATCTAAATTTTGTCAGTTTATTCGTGTCATTTGTTGTGTAAATACACCTCTTAATATGGGAAAAGTTCAATATATTTTAAAGCCAACCATTTCTTAAAAACTTGAAATTTAAAAGTGGAGATTCCATAAATTTAATTTGCGTGAATTGCAAGCTGTACAAGCTCGTACGTACAACAGAAAGTGGCCCTGGCAAACGGAAAAAATGCTTTATTAGTGGTTTGTAAAATAAAGGGAAAAAAATGTTCCAATATCAGCAGAGATTTATCGATCAAAAGCCAGACATTTGTGTTCCCAAATTTATCAAACCAATTCAGGTTTCAATGCCAGTGAAGGGTGGTTGAAGAAATTTAAGCGTCGACATGGAATTAGATTTTTTTAAAAATTACGGGCGAGAAATTGTTTTCAAAACCTCATATAAATGATCCATTTGTGAAAGAGTTTAAGGATTACGATGATGAACATTGGTAGACTCTTCACCAAATCTACAATGCCGACTAATCCGGTTTTTTATATTATAGGATGCTTCCAAACCACACTCTTGTCACATGTAATGAGAAAACGGCTCCCGGAAGAATACTATGTAAAGAGCGAATAACTTTTTTGCCCTCTTCAAATGCGAATGCCATAGACAAACTGAAATTGTTGGTTAGAAAATCGAAAAACCCGCTCGCTTTTAAATGCTTTTTCAATAATCTTGTAACATACAAGTCCAGTAATAATGCCTGGGTAACATCATTTATATTCAAGGACTGGTTCCATCAGGAATTTATTCCCCACGTAAGTTAATTTTCACCAATTAGTAAAAGTAAGTTGTTCATAAGTAAATATTTTTTAGGTCTGAGAGTTTTAGGTCTCGAAAGGTCTGCCGCAAAAAGCAGTTTTGCTTTTAGATAACGCGAAGTGTAACCCAATTGAGGAACTAAAAGCGATAACGGTTTATTATAGCAATGAATCTACCACCCAATTGCACTGCGCTTATTCAACCGTTAGATTAAAACTTTATCAACTTGGTCAAATTAAATTATAAGGAATAACTGCTCACCCATTTGCTTGGCGAGAAGGGAACAAGTTTGGAGCTCAAACTAAAAACTTCAATCTCAAAAATGCAGTTCAGATTCTAGCTACGTCCTGGGATAAAATATCAGTGTCCAATATCCAAAAATCCTGTGACGCCTTGCTCGAATTCGATAGTGAATGGAGTGAAGAAGATAACATGCACTTAGATATTTTACAGAATATAATTCAGGAAGAAAACGAAGATATTTCTACTATTGGTACACTTATAGCTCAAATTGTTACGGAACATCTTTTCACGAATGCTGACATAAACAACTGGATTCAAGAAGAATTTCATGTGGAAAGTAATGAGGAGCAAAGGTAATTATCAGATACGGAATTTGAGGATTTACACAAAATTAATATGGACGATGCTATAACATCGATAAACATATGCCTACAATGGGCTTTGGAAAATGATAAGCCGACAACAGCACTACATATATGGACTTCGAGATTCAGCGATTGTGATTCATTTTAAAAAATAATTTGCCAAAAAACAACTCAAAATTTCCAATATCTTTAAAAATGTTTAAAATGTAAATACATGTATCAATTAAAACAATTCTAATTTTAAAAATTACATAAAGTTTTTCAATAAAATTTTGGGTTCTGTTATCGCGAAAATTCAGTTTTCGCGACAGGTCTGGTTGTTAATTAGTCGCGAAAATCGAGCTTGCACTGTATTTACATTTATAAGCAATTGAAATAAATTTTATATCAAAGTTTTAAGCTGTTACTGAAAAATTTAAATTTCATTAGTTTGCTTATTAAAGTTTTACGATTTTACACAAATTAAGTTCAGAGATATTTTTTGTAACAAGTGTTTTAAAATTGCCAATAATAATTTTTTTTTTTTGATTAATTAGTATTCTTCAAAATAATTCAAAATAATTTAAAAAATTAAATTTCTAACTTTGGAGAATAAAAAAACTTTTGAGAATACTAATCAATGTGCTGACTTTATAATTTCAGAATCTCTAAAGTTTCTTTAGTTTACCGCACTGTCTTAACTTTGACGGAAAAGTAACACAATAATCTGAATGTAAGTTTTTGTTTTTTAATTATAGATGTTGTTTTGAGGTTGTGACTGTACGTAATTAAGTAACAATTCAATTCATAATTTATGATTTTTATTTTTTTAATGCATTGAACGTGATTTCGAGAAAATAAAAAGAAAATAAAAAAATTAATTAATTGCAAAAACTTATTTATTGTAAAGGGCAACAATGTACTCGCATTACAAAACACTAAATTTATTATCCATCTCAACTTTTTTATGTGGATTTAAATCAAAAAATATATTTAATTAATCAACCGATTAGTAGATAAATCTATGGTTTTCTAGAATAACAGCGTAAGTCATAAAATCAAAATGTTCAGGGGAGCCAATAAACGTTATATTTGAAATTATGGGTATAAAGTTTTTAGAGCTTTTTATTTAACAGTCCTGTAGATATGGACAATAAATACTTTATATAAAATTTTGAGTCAAAAATCTTCAGAGGAATAGATCCTAGAGAAGGACGAAAAAACAATATGTAAATAACACTTAAAGTGTGTGCAGATAAAACAACTTATGTCGACAAATGTCGTTTTATTTGAAAAAGAAAACTACCAATGCAACCACCCATGTAGACATAAGTTGTTGTTGCTTGAAAAATGGATTTTTTTGTTCGTCAACAAAAAGTTAACGGGACTTAGGATGAGAATATATATAATGTATCAAGAATAATAGTGACAAAAAATAACAGAAATAAACACACAAGTTTTTATAAGTGGTTATAAACTGGAAAATAATCCAAAATTATTTTGCATTTTTTTTTCATTAATAACAACTTATGTCGCTATGTGTCGTTTTCTGAGGAAATAATTTGTCAGCGATCAAACTTAGGTTGACATACATCGATAGTGCTGCAATTTAATTTAATAAACATTTAAGTTACGTCGTTATTTAAAGAAAAAACTCAGAAATGGTCAATATGTTTTTAAAAAAAAAAGAGCGTTAGATATTAATATATTTGGTATCGTTAACTCAAAACTGACAAAAATGGACATACGCGGTTATTCCAGAAAACCACAGACATTTAATTAGATTGGCAGTCAATCAACCAAATAATGGATGCGTATTTAACAGCTGATTATGGAAAATTAAAAAATAACATTTTTGGGTTTCTTTAGTCTGCTACAAGCGTATTTGAAAGAGATATTTTTTAGGCATTTCTTGATTCTATGTCAAAAGTTTTAATTCAAAACATAAGTATGCTTAAAGACTTGAGGTAACGAGTCTTTTTAGTTTTATAATGCGATTTTCATGAAAAATTAATTTCTTTTCCAATAATGTGTTACTGGAAATGGCAAATTATTGTATGAAACATTTAAGCAGAAAGGACTACTTAAAAAAATCGATCAGTTAGAACTCGAAAATATACTTATTGTGTACTTTATCCTACCTAAGGATATGTTACATAATTCAATTAACGATCATCTTGAATGATTGAAAAATTAGAGAGTTATTCGAGTTTTTGTTAAAACCGCATTAACAACATCGAACACAGATATGATGAATATATCTTATTCTCATGGTCAGATTTTTCTAATATATTGGATGGAAAATCAAAGAATTTATGAACCTTGAAATATTGTTTAAAAGTAGTTACTTTAATCATTTTCGTAATAAAAAATATCAAAATTATTCTTTCAAAACGGACGGTTATCGCTAAAATATAAAATATTTTTTTGATGTCATACAAATAAGATATATTTTATTCAAAATTGTTGCTGTTGTTGTCATAATAATCGGACCATTTTGGACCTACTCACTCACCACATAACAATCACATCATATATGGATTTTAACACAGCTTAAATCAACAAATATAGAAACTCATTATATAGTCGGCCTACACCGACTATAACATTCATTCTTCTGTCTTGTTCAATTAAGAAGTTTGGAATTGATAATTATAGAACAATAAAAAATTTAAGTGAGTGAAGGTAATCAATAATGTCTTACACTAATTAACACAACATTAAACAAAAAATATATATATGTATCATAATTACTAGGGCTTAATTACATAGCTTGTAATATAATATACGACTAATTCATAATCAAATGATTTTCATCAAGTCAAATCTGTAACAAATTGTATGATCTAATCAAATTAATCACATGAATTATTTTATGGCACATATAAAATGAAAATATATTTTAACACCAAATGGTTGGCAATTCTAAAATATCAACAAAAGCTGTTATTTTTTTCTTTTTTTTTTCATTAACTAATATTTACTTTAAACTTCTCGTATGTGTGATTATCGGATTTATATTGCTAAAACAGTTTTTTTTTAAATAATAAAAATTATACAGCTGTTTCTTTACACTTTTTTTTTTAGCGTTTGGTGATTTAAGTTTGATTGAAGTTTTACCGTTTAGTGGCTAATATGATATAGGCGTTAATGGAACTCAGAACGACGGAATACTTTGTAGTTGTTAGTATTAGTTAATACTAAAAACACGTTGCAATACGAATAGAGATTGTTACCAAACGAATAAACTATTGTTTGATACGTCAAGTCCAAAAAAAATCTATACACAATGTTGTTGTTTGTTGTTATAGTTGAACTCACAACAACTATTCGCACTGATCTTGTGTCAATTGTATTCAATTAATTTATTTTTAATGGGTTTTTTTTAATGCTATGTATTTATTAAGTGAGAAACTTTTTATGAAATAATAGTGATTTGAACATCACTACAACAAAAACCGGAAGTATTATCTTATATCGCGTAAAATTAAAAAAATATATAATTACTTTGCTGTTGTCTGACAATATTTAAAATACTGTTCTAGATTTTTTTTTTAGTATTATTTATTAAATATAATTAATAATTTTTACTCTCTTTTTTGTAAATTTTAGATATCATTTTTCGTTCTTTATTAAGTTTTTTTTTATTTTATTTCCCATAGCAATTTTTTTTCTATTTTTAAATAAAATATTTGTTTTCGTTTGTACGCCAAAAGTAGTTAAGCGTAAATTTATATTTTGTTTTTTTAAGTTTTATATGTCAGCTGTTTAATTAAAACTACTTGCTGCACATTTAACTTTAGAGCTATAAACTAATGAACTTAATAACCTACTCTGTTAACTTTGTTTTTATTTATTTGTTATTAACAGATTTCATCGATTTAATTGGCAACGTGTTTTACTGTTAATTAAAAATTAACCGGCTGCTTGCTAAATTTAGCTTTGCATACTAAAAGCTCTAATTTTTATTGAATTCATGGTTACCCTGTGTTTGCTATAATTATAAATGTTAAATTAATGTTTACACAATGAAAATTTTCATACATGAACTGTTGTATCTGAAAGCGAGAGGGGTAGAGAAGAGTAAAATGTTTTACGATTTCTGGTTTTCATCAATTTTTTTAATTGCTCTTTAGACTCATTTTAAAATATATATTTGTTTCGTATATATATTTTTTTAGTAGGCAATGAACAACGAAAGAAAATTTTCCGATAAAATTTCAACCAAATGTAAATTAAAAAAAAAATTACTTAGCAATTTGGGAAAATTGCATGGAAAATTTTATAATGTACATATCCCTGGTATTATATTATGAAATTTTCCATTACATTTTTATGGAATTTTTTCAATTCTCTTCTGAAGTTCCTACGTAAAATCATTTACAATCACACTGTGAAACTGCTACGCAGAGTTGCAAATGTTTGACATGTAATCGGAAAATATTCTTTAGTTGTTCATTCGCTACAAAAAAAACAGTATTTTCTTTAAGAAAAATGAGGGGAAAAATGCCATCTTTCAACAAACGCAAAATTCGTGACGACGCTGAAGGCGACAGTCGAATTTGCGCGAATTAAACATTTCATTGCAGAAACACTCTTTTATGTGATGGAATATTATATGTGATGGAATAATTAAAACAAATTAAAACAATTTGCTGAGAAAAAAAAAAAATAAGTTAAGCGTTAAGCATTTTATTTGCTTGCGATTTACAAAAAAAAAAACGTCTGTCACAAACGTTTTATAACTTTATGCTTATGGCTTCAAAAATTTGCAATTATCGTACAGCTTACACTTTCAGTGTAATTCCAAATAAAATTTTGTGGTTGTTTGTTAACAGTTAAATGTGTACCCACTGAATAAACATTATTTTTAATTAGAGTTTTAAAAATATATAAATTAATTATTTTGAAGCGTTGTTTTCTCCCTTAATTAAATATCCTTTTTATGAAGGTGGTTATTGTCATTTTTAAAAATTTTAGTTGGAAAATTTTATTTAGTTGTTCATTAGCTACTACATAAATATACATATGAAAGAAATATAAATTTTTTAATTGTATAATTTTTTTGTAATAGAAATGGAAGATTATGTTGAAGATATGTTCGATGTAACGGAAATGTTTATTAAAATGTCAAATTTTACCAACAAGAACAATTTTAAAATTATTTTGAGTTTGCTGGATTACTGCGAAATGGCAACTTATAATGTAAAAAAATGCGGCAAAAGAGAGAGTGGGTTAAGCAATGGCGGGTAGAACGACCTTAACAAGGTTAATTTTCTTTTCTTATGAATGAGTTTTCTTCTGACATATCAGAAGAAGGATACATTTAGAAAAGCGATAAGTCCAGCAGAGAAGTTAGCTTCTACAATACGATTTCTTGGAACTTTAGAATCACACAGAAGTATTAAATTTCAAACACGAATTTCAGAATCATTTGTTTCATAGAGTAGTTCCAGAAGTATGTGCAGCAATCTGTAAACATTTCAAAGATGACCATTTAAAGGTTTGTAATTAAACGTTTATTAATTTTAAATGGTGCGTGGTAAAGAAGAAGAAAGCATATATTACAAAAATTCATAACTGCACTGTATTCTTAATCGGACCGGTTTCTGGTATTTCAATTGATTTGTAATTTGTTTTGCTACAAAATATAAAAAATATTATATGAAAATTTTATATTTAATATTCAGTTCCCAACAGAAAAAAATGGGAGTGGCAAAATATTGTGGCGAATTTTTCAATAAAATGGCAATTTCTCCATTGTTTGGGAGCCTTAGATGGGAAGCACATCGAGTTTCGAGCAAGCAAAAAAGATGGCGCTTTCTTTTACAATTACAAAGGGATCAACAGCATTGTGTTGACCTTGGATGCAACGGGCGTACGCATGATGCTACTGTTTTATTAAACAGTGACTTAAACGAAATTATTAAAAATGGCGACAAATATTTTTAATCAATAAAAATAGAAATGATACAAGTAATATATCGCAAGCTAAGACATCTGCATCGGCTTCATTACCTTCAGTCTGTTCGACAGGGGTTCGTGGAATACTTAAATAATGAAGGACTTGTGTAAAATAAAAGAAAACAGAAGTAAAAAAGCCATACGGCTCTAAATTACTGTTTTAAAAAATCTGCTTGACCAATTCTTGTGAAATTTTATACACTATTTCTACACATAAATCACCAGGTAATCATGAAGAGTTTTTTTTTATGTGTAAACATCTATACGCGCAGGGGCGTAATTTTCTATTTCACAAAACAATCACAAAAACAGCGTAACATGTGAGACGTAAGATGACTTATGATTGTATTGGTGAAAAATTATGATATGTAATAACCTGTTTAAAAATGAAAAATAAAAAATAAAAAATGAAAAATAAAAAATGAAAAATAAAAAATTAAAAATTAACCAGCTGAAATAATAAATAATAATAAATATTTTTATATTAGCAGAGCACCTGCAGTTTTTTGCTATAAGTGATACATAGATGACGCTTTCTGTTTGATTTTAAAAAAAGAGTGCCATAAAAAATCTTTAATTACTAGATGTTAACACATCTCCCCTGTGATCGGACTCACATGATTTTTTACCATTTCTCCCATTTTTAGCAACAAATTCACCGAAATTTTATAGCAAAAATCGTGTTTTTCACTTCAATATGCAAAAAAAAATGTTATAAAACTTCGCGATTATCTCGGGAAACATATCACCTTTTAAACGCATATCTATTTTTTATTTCATATGATCCGGTAACGAGCTATGATGTTCACCGCAAAACAACTTCTTTTCAAGGTGCCTCCGGACATTCGCTGTCACGGACTTATATCTTGAAAATTTTTAATTCAACGTTTTTTCAAAGATTATTCAAATGTTATGCTATATATATGAGTATATGAAACAAATAATACAACATTATTCATATCTTAAAAAAAAAAAATTATGAAAATAATAACAGCGTTACACACTATACAGAAAATAAAACCAAACTGTTGTTTTAAGGGTGTGTGTCAAGCATAATATAAAGTATTTGGTATGGTGTATGTTTTGTGTTAGCAGTGAATGCTTTTGTTATGATCTCAAAAGTATACAACATATGAGCGTGTTAATATATATATTTTTTTTGTGGGGTTGTTTTCATAACATTTTTGTTAACATATGTTTTCGATAGGTTCTTTAATCTATGTTTCTGTAAAACTTCGAAAGACGATGTTGCAACTGCCCGGCTAGCTCAGTCGGTAGAGCATGAGACTCTTAATCTCAGGGTCGTGGGTTCGAGCCCCACGTTGGGCGAAATATTTTTTATATTTAATTTTTTTTGTACATCATAAATATAATTGGTGACTTTTTTTCATTGACATAAAACAAGTAAGAACGCTGTAGTTGCTTAACGCCGACTAACTATAAGTTACATGATGAGATTTGGGCATAAAGCCTAAACCAAAATTAATTGCGTTTATCATGTATTTGTTGCCTAGAGATATATGTATTTATTGTATTTGAGCATGATCATGATAATATTTAATGAATTCATATTTAACATCATAAAAGTATAATTTATATTTTAGACAGAGTAAAGTGTATAATAGGATTCTGCTTTATGTAGGGACTATGATTAGAAATGGTCCTACATTAGACATATATTTATTTATATTATAGATATTCCAACCAAATGTGACAAATTTTTTATATTGGTCTTTAATCTTTCGTAGGTCTGCATATTTTTATTTCACCATTTTTATTTTATGAAAATAACTTCCCATGTGTTAAATCGAAAGTGATTCTGAATCGAGCAGTACATATAAGGTGCAAATAGGTAAATTTTTTTTTTGGTTACAAACATCAGCACAAACTCGTTGTACAATGATAGAAGAATGGTGCAGGGTATATACATATACTATATGTTCTTAATTTTTTTAAAATTAACTTTGAGATATTAAGACAAAATGTTTAATTGACAGCGGATCTGCCACTACGCTTGGCAATCACGCATTTTTCGCTGATATAGGTATAAAAAAACATTTAGTAAAACCGATTCAATTAAACACCTTGGTTGGTAATAACATCATAACAGAAGAAGTTATAGTTAAAGTTCCAAAAGAGTTTAATGCTAACAATGATACTATGTCTATAAAATTAGCAAATTTCAATAATAAAACATTTGACTGTATAATAGGAATTAATGTTTTAGGGCCAATAGGCGCAATAGTAGATTTTAAAAATAATATTTTGACTGTAAATAATAATGAAATAAAACTCTTTGATAATGGCTTTAATATTTCATACGAACAAATAAATTATTTAGAAAAATTTGAAATAAATAAATTTAGAGATTTGATACCAACGGATTTAAATAATGAAGAAAACAAGTTAATAGAACAATTTTTGCACAAAAATAAAAAGACTTTTTATATTGAAGGCCAGAATTTGACGGCTACTAATTGTCTTAAACATAAAATAATAACAACTTCTGCTAAATCAATATATTGTAAAAATTATAGACACCCACAAATTTTGGAAAATGAAATTGAATCACAAATTAATGACATGTTAAAGCAAAATATAATACGGTATAGCAAATCGCCATACAATTCTCCTTTATGGATAGTTAAAAAGAAATCTGATGGTTCAAACATACAAAAATGGCGTTTAGTTATAGATTTTAGGAAGTTGAACGAAATTACAGTCGATGACAAATTCCCACTTCCAAATATTGAATCGTTATTTGACAATTGGGTAAGGCGCAATATTTTTCCTCGCTTGACCTTGCAAAAGGATTTCATCAGATATTGATGTACGAAAGTGATATCGAAAAGACTGCGTTTTCGACCTCAAAGGGTCATTTTGAGTTTATTAGAATGCCTTTTGGCCTCAAAAACGCGCCTTCCACGTCTCAGAGAATGATGAATCACGTTTTATCGGATTTTATGAGTACCATTTGCATAATATATATGGACGATATATTAGTGTTCTCAACCTCCTTAACGGAACACATTGAAAGTTTACAAAAATATTTAACAGACTCAACGAATTTAATCTTAAAGTCCAAATTGATAAGTGTACATTCTTATCAAAGCAGACCAATTTTCTCGGACACATAATAACAAATAAAGGAATAAAACCTAACCCGGAAAAAATTAATATAATACAAAATCTGCATTTACCAAAAACTTTAAAGGATATTAAATCCTTCCTTAGTTTAACCGGATATTACCGGAAATTCATAAGGAATTATTCTTTGGTAGCAAGCCCGATAATAGAATATTTAAAGAAGAATACTAAGATAAATACCAATGATTGGTATATACATATACTATATGTTCTTAATTTTTTTAAAATTAACTTTGAGATATTGGGTCAAAGTTGTTATACGGTTCGAAATATCAAGATCTTCAATATATAATTCTTAATTTTGAAAGAACAAGTACCTATATACATTAGAGCGACTCACTCTGTATGGAGAAAAAAAGTGCCCCCTAGAAATCTATCTTGGTTTGTTTTATAACGACTCCCAAAATATTTGTGGTCTAGCGTTAACCCATTCTGAGCTGGAGCGTTTTTAAAAAAGGTCTATTTTTAGTTTTTTTTGAAAATATTTTTATTTTTTTCTGGGTCAACATATCCAATATGGGTACAACATGATAGGTTTTTTTCAAGACGCGGTATATAGAACAACGGTATATAGAACATGTCCAAGCATGGCCTAACTATTGTGATATTCAAAAAAAAAATGTAATTTTTTATGGGCTTTGTATTAAAATGAGTTAATTAGAAAATCAAGTCAACATTGTAAATAACAAATATTAATTTATTTTCTACTTTTATAAACTTTATGTCATCCAAAGTCTCAAAAATTGATTTATGTATGTACCATGCACTTATTTTGAGGCATTTGAGTTTGACAAAAATTAAAATAATATAAATTAATTATTTTAAAAACAAATTTCATTTAAAAAAATGGATACAAAAAATTTTTTCTGCTCAAAAATTAGATAAAACTAAACTACCAACGCAGTGCCCAATAATAGGGCATTTGTTTTTTATGAGAGCACAAAATAAAAAGGTTGGCCTATCCAATTATTTTAAAATAACAATAAATGAGATTTTGGATACGTGGAATGAGGCTCAAATTCAAGTTTTAAGCAAAATTTCAATTCGGAGGAAGATAGAATATCAATTAATATTTAACCCCTGCTGCTCTGCAGCATTATATTATATAATATTAATTTTTATAATGTAATACCAAAATTTGCCAAGAGAAGTTAACGTACAGTAATGCCAAAATATGCCAAGATAAGTTAACGTACAGTAAAAGTAAAGCTGATTCTCCACGCATAACTTTCCTCAAACCCAACGAATTTAAGCAGTTAATAGCTCAGAAGAAGGAGCTTGATCCACTGAGTGTTCTTAGACCTACATATGTCAACAGCCTACGTTAATTAGAACTCTAGTTATAGAGGTTTGAGAGAAGAAAAATATTGAAAAAAATCTTGAATGCAAATTCTTTTAATATATAAGATATTTTTTAAACTCGACAAAATCATTAAAGAAATCGCCTCGTGTTTTTTTTTGGTTTTGGTCTCCTGGTGTCATTTAGAAACTAAATTCACTTCTAAATTTAATAAACTCCACATTCTTGTTTAAATTTACTCCGGAGCAGCGTGAAAAATGTATTAAGTTAGCAAAATTCAATTTTTTTTTCACAGAACTGGAATGTACTTGAGAAAAGAACAATTTTGATACCCATATTGCCCATGTCTAACCACATTGTTTCCACGCCATTTGATTTTAGTTAAAACGCGAACTAGTACATATTAAGGAAAAATAAATAAATTAATGTCGAGTAATGATTAAAAATATGTTCATTTGATTTTCTAATTGACACATTTCGATACAAAATTCATCAAAAATTACATATTTTATTGAATATCACAAGAGTTAGGACATGTTCTATATACCGTTGAACGCGTCTTCAAAAAACCTATCATGTCATATCCATATTGGATATGTTGATCTGGAAAAATTAAAATATTTTCAAAAAATTAAAAAATAGACCTTTTTTAAAAACGGTTCAGCTAGGAATGGGTTAACGCTAGACCAGAAATATTTTGGGAATCTTTATAGAACAAACCAGGTAGATTTCTAGGGGGAACTTTTCTCACTTTTTTTTTTTTTTGTGAGTCGCTCTAATATACATGTACATCTATAATATTAATAGGCTAGGCGATTTTTTGTGACCGATGTTTTGTTCTACCGGTTTATCCCGATTTTGAGCAAACGTATATTATTTGAAAGGTATTTTTCTTTAGCCGTTTTACAGATTTTCAGATTTTTAATTTTTTCCCTTTATTTTGTGTAAATGGCATTTAAAGTTGCTACTAACACATACATAAAATTATACATATGCTGTGTGAGTTTTATTAAATTTGTTAATGTGTTTGTTAATGTGATTGTTATCTTCATTTACAATAATAATAAACCATACAAGTTTTGGTTTGTGAATTGGCTAAGTTGAAAAATAAAGCTGTCTAGAAATTGCACTCGAATTTCGAGCGCTGGAATCTGCTAGTATGTATTATTGTGCTAACAAGATACTATCCCCCTAACGTGGAGCTTGAACTATTCACCCTGATCTTAAGATTTTAATGCTCTACCGACTTGTGTGAAATTTTCACATAGGCAAAGTTTTAACAACACACATTTTGATTTGTAAAAAATATTAATTAAGAGTTAATCACTTTTTATTTTAAATATATATATTTCAATGTATCGTAGATAATTAAATAACATGTGGATGATGTGATAATTATGATTTCATGTTCTACCGACTGACCCAGCTGGGCAGCTAATGACGTCCCCAAGTAATCGTGTTCCTAGTGAAATTTGGCAATAACGCAAGATCAGTTTAAAAGTTCTGCCGAATGACAATATTAAATTTCGTAGTTATATCCAACAATAACTGTTTTAAAAAATAAATTTTTATATTATTATTTAGTATGTATATATTTTTAATTATTTTAATTTTCTAATTGTTTTTATTAAAGCGGAATTTAAATAATTTTTACGGGTTTTATAGGAATTTCGTTGTTGTTAATTTTATTTATTTATTTTTGTTTTGAAAATTTCAAAAGACAACATAATTTAAAAAAAATTCATACATTTATTTGTGTATTAACTATATACATTTCATTAATGTTAATGATTTTTTTATTTCTCATGCTGAATTGAAAGATAATTTACTCATTCTCGTACATGACTTGTTTGTCCAGACTTGATTATCGAAATCCTACAGGAATTTCTAATTATTTAATTTATGTCAATATCGGAAACTTTAAGTACAACGATCTACCGCTATACGGTACCTTTTGGTACCTAAAAGTTGTCACAAAAATTTTGGTTGTAAACAGAAAGAATAACGTTTTTAAAAGTAATAGTGGAACTCATAAGGAACTTTAATGAAATTTGAAGGGTTCGGTATACTAAGCTGTTACAAATGGTTTTTACAGCATTAATATGCTTATACTTTAATTGAAAAATAAACATAAACATTCGAATAAAATGTCATCCAAGTAGAAAATAATAATTTCATTGAATTGTTAAAAAAAACGTTATCATTTTTTACACTGCTTTCATAACAATGTTGGCAGCACTGCTTTAAAAGTATATTTTCACCACTAACTAAAAATTACTGTCAATATAACTAACTGACAGCAAGAGCAGCCAACTTCACACAGTAAATTCCAATTAGTTTAGTGAAATAAAGTTAAAAACAAGAACAGTGGTGGTCGACAGGTTTTTGTATATTTTTTAAGACAATCAGACAACAACAAAAAGAAGGCAAAAAATATCATTCATAATTTGCATTAAAAAGCGAAAGTAAATTGTTAAAAAAATTTGTAAATACATAAATTAAAATTAACAAGAAACCAACTGCAAAAATAGAAGAAGTGCTTTGAATAAGAAACTAAATAATATTAAACACAAAAAAAAAGCAAACAAAATGTGTGGTGGTTTTACATGTTCGAAGAATGCATTAATTGCGTTAAATATTTTGTATGTGGTACGTAGGAAATGAAGAATTATAAGACTTAATAACGAAAAAAAAAAATGTTATACATAACAAAAAAAAATATATACTTTTTTCTTTTTGATGTTAATATTGTTTTTATCTATTGAAATATTATGAAAAATATTGATCTTCTAATAAGAAATAAATAAGTAATTAAATTTAATAAGGACCGATATTTCCAAAAAAATGATTAATTTCTTTGACATGAAACCTTGTATATTTTAAAGATCCACTTGTCTACATAATGGCTGTTCTCCTGTGCTGCCTTTAGTTTTATTTGTCTTCTAAAGCATTGAAAAATCCTTATCGATTTCTTTTCAATTCACCCCTTTTTCAATATTGTCTGTCTGTTTCAATTATTATTATATATTTTTTTTGAGAGCGTTCAGTAATCTTGACGCTGTTCTTTGTTCCTTTGTTTTTTTATTTGTTATATTTACTTTGGTTTACCATTGTTACGTTACTTTTAGTTATCAATATTTTTCGTATCTTCATTATGTTTACGAGTACATATGTCATATTTTTTTTTTCATCTTATTTCATTTTACAGCTGGTTGGGTTTCTTTTAATTGGTGTTGGTGTTTATGCTCGTGCTGCTTCAATTGTTACAAATCTTCCTATTGTTGGCGGCATACTGGCATGTGGTATTATATTAATATTGATTTCCATATTGGGTCTAGTTGGTGCCGTTAAACATCATCAAGTTATGCTGTTTTTCGTATCCTTTTGAAAGAAATAATTTAAAAGAGCATTTTTTTTTTGCATTATTACATATGTTTCTTTTTTTTTTTTTTTTGCAATGCATAGTATGTACAAAAGGTTGTGCAACCAATTACGAAATTTTTTGGAAATTTTGTGAAACATAATTATTAAACTAAACAACCGAATGTTCAACTAAAATTTTTACATTTTCAAATGTAAATAAGGCGATTTCAGTAATCAAACTGATCTCTCAAGAAAATGAAACCAAGACAACGTAAGAAAAAATGGATGGATAATTTTTTTTTAGCAATTAAACGGCACTACAGCATGATTAGCTGGTACACCACGGGTAACAGCCAGAAATTTCTTCAACCGAATTCGGAATACCCAAACCACAAAAAAAAAACTGTTTCTAAACGACGATTTGGATTTATAGATCGTAAAATTGCAACATTCTTTCAAAACTGATAGAAAAGTACAAAAATTATTACAACAATTTAAGCTGAGAAATAATGAGTACGATAAAAGGGCGCAAAAAAGAGGATGACAAGAGAAAAGACCAAGAAAATTTTTAAAAACCGTGCTGAACGATTTTTATGGGTGCAATGAACCATGAATCATATGTCAAGGGAGATTTTTAACAACTTCCAGGAAAATAATATAATACGGTTTACATGTACATTAAAGAATCTCTCCAGTAAAGATTCAGATAAGCCATCACCACCAATATTCTAGTGAGATTCGGCAACAATCCATTACTCTGGTTTATCACTAGAAGGGTTAAAAATAATTTGTAAAAAATAAACTGTAACCCCCTAAATTGTTCATAGTTATGGTTAATATATAAATTTTGGGCTATAGTTAAACAAATGCTAAGAAAAATTTCTACAGATGTTTAAAATTAAAAAAATCGTAAGCTTAAGAACAAAAATTCCAAAATTTTCTTTATCTCATAACAAATTATGATTTTAGTATAACTTTATACAACTTTACCGTGTTAGATTGTGGTATTGCTATAGTTAGTATTATTATTCGTTTTTAAGTTATAAGCACAACCATACGTAAATTTTTTTTCGCCTACAACCTTTATTTAAAATTGGAGCTTATAGGAGCTGCCAAATAGAGCAGATTTAAAAACACTTGGTATAAAAAATATTGTTTTAAGAATTCTATACTGGATGAACCCCAGCAATCATTTTTATACTCTATACCACTATGTGGACTGACTTTGTGCTGATGTTTGTAACTACCAAAAATAATTGACCTAGACCCCTCTTTTATTATACCGATCGACTCAGAATCACTTTCTAAGTCGATTTAGCGATGTCCGTCCGTCTGTCCGTCTGTGTGTCGATGTAAACCTTGTAATCAAACTACAGGTCGCAAATATCAATACAGTATATTGATGAAATTTGATACATAAGCTTCTATCGGCCATAGCATGAACTCCATAGAAATTGGTGAAAATCGGTGCATGTTCAGACCTAGTCCCCATACAAATGACCCCTATGAAATCGACTTAAATTGTCATAAGCTCCATATTATCATACAGATCTTAGTCAAATTGAGTTTGTGTATGGTTATTACTGCCATTAATCAGTAGTCCAAAAATAAACCTTATAGGATAATTCTTAGTCATAGCCCCCATATAAAGCTGCCTCCCGATCTCACTTAAATCTCTCAAATAACAAGAATATTTCACAAATTATTCTCAAATTTGGTATGTATATATTTTTTCCAAAAAATAAGTAACCTTACCAAATATGGTCGGGATCGGTCTATTTTTCGACCTAGTCCCCATATAAATATAACATCCGATATGAAATTTTTCATATTCAAAAGCACAAAATTAATAACAATACCACTCAAATTTGGTTTAGGCTTATTTTCTATATCCAACTAGTTGGACCTAAGAGATAGGGTCTCTAAACGCATGGTATAGGTTATCGTATAGTCGCTCTAGACGGACTATAATATTCTTACTTGTTATTACTTATAAAGATAATCTGCGAAATTCTTTAACAAGGTATCAAACATTATCACAAAGGCAAAACAAACCCACAATCTGTAATTCACGAATATGAATTTTTTAACACCAAAAGTGAAACCAATATAATTTTTTTTTGTGTTAAAAAACTGGTATTGGTTTCATTTTCATGAGGATTCAAAAATAAATTTCAAAAGAGGTGATATAAAACAGCAGATCATGTCACAATTTCATAGCAAATTCGTCGATGATGATCTAATTTCTCACAACTTCCGCACTTTCATAGTTGGGTAGATGTTGACGTCATTTTTTAAACATACATATCTATAATATTAATAGGCTGGGCGATTTTTTGTGATCGATGTTTCGTTCTACCGTTTTATCCCGATTTTGACCAAACGTTTATTATTTGAAAGGTATTTCTTTTTAGCTGTTCACCAGATTTACAGATTTTTTAATTTTTTCCTTTATTTTGAGTAAATTGCACCTAAAGTTGCTACTAACACATACATAAAATTATACATATGCTATGGGTGTGTTTTTTAAATTTGTTAATGTTTTTGTTAATGAGTTTGTTATCATCATTCACAAAAGTAATAAACCAAAAAAGTGTTGGTTTGGGAATTGGCTAAGTTGAAAAATAAAGTTGCTTAGAAATTGCACTCGAATTTCGAGTGCTCGAATCCGCTAGTTGCAATTAATACTGTAATTAATATGCAATTTTTTGATTTTGTTTTCAATAGTGCGTGGTAGAGAAGAAGAAAGCATATATTTCTAAAATTCATAACTACACTGTACCTTTAATCAGATTAGTTTCCGACAATTCAGCGTTCATCAGTGATTTTATACAGTGGTTCTATATGAAATTTTTCTACTTAGGGTGGCCGTGAGGTTTGAATCTGCGTCTATCTCACATACACTCGTACTTGCAACTTTTGGTCAGCGCTTTTACACACTCACCTAAAGTCAGGCCTACGAGCAGTGTGGTTAAGAATCAGTTTTCATACCGTACAGCTTTTACTTCGTATTAATCTCAGAAGATACAAAAAACATTTTTTGAATTTCTTGAATATTTATGCATATCCACTATTCTCACTTTATTTTTGTAGAAACGAGCTCTGAACTATTCCATGTCTTTAATAGTTACTTATAACCTATTAAGTCTTATTCAGATTTGAGTACATATTTTTATAATACAAATTATTTAAGTATCTATATTCCTGGTAATTATTATGTCAATACAATTATCTAAACATCAAATATTGTTGTTTATTGAATAATCATCTCCCATGTTTAGTGAAGCGCCCCGCATTGACGATGATTATAATGATACAGTAGTTGGGCAGAGCTGAAAATGAATTACTTTATCCTAATCATTTATTTGTGACGTAAAAAAATAGCTTTTCGTAATCCACTTAGAGTTCCTAAAACGAAAGTGTTAAAAATGCAATCAATTGAAAATTCTAATAATTACGTTGGAAGTAAAAAAAAACTCACACAGTTAGGTAGGATTTAAAACAATTATGTTAATTTTTTTTCTTAAATTTAAACAAGTTTTAACTCCTTTAACCTCTGCGAGGTAGTCCAATATATTCAGCAGTCGTGATATGTAATCGACAAACAAGGTTATCAAAATTACTTAATATTAACCCCATGACGATATTTAAAAAGAAAAAAAAAAAAAGAAAAAAAGAAAAAACGAAACGTAAAACAAACAAATAACTGGAACAATAACACGTCTATAATAACCTCATTCTAATCAAAATATTAATAAAGAGACAACAAATTAGTATGAAATAAATGCAAAATAAATTCCTTACAAAAAACAATCACAAACATTTTCAGAATCAAAAAAAAAAAATTAAAAATTATGTAAGAAACGGCTTGAAAATGAAATTGCTGTTTACAACAATAATTATTTAAAGAAGATTTTCCTTAATTCTATAATTTATCTTTCCGCCAAAACCAACACCAGTACATGATCATCTTATTTTTACTCTTCCTGATACAATTCTCCATTGCCAGCTCTTGTTTGGCTGTTAATTCGGAACAGCAACAAGAATTTGCTGAAGAAGGATGGAATCGTGTACCCAATTCAATGCGCAAACAAGTACAAGACAGTTTCCTGTGCTGTGGTTTTAATTCGACAACTACACAATCAGCGGATGCTTCGTGCGATCTGATCAATAGACAATGTTGTATTGCATCATACGATGCGAATTGTCAGTGTCCACCATGTTTACCCAAACTGGAGGATAAAATCAACTATGCTTTCAAATTGTGTGGAGGATTGGGTATATTCTTTAGCTTTACAGAGGTGAGTTGAGTAATTTGCAATTAAAAAACATTATATAAGGGTATTCAAGTGGTAAAGTTATAAAAATATTAATATAACTCGTATGTGAGTAAATAAATTAACCAAGCATTTGATTATCAGTCTTCTTTACTAAAATTTCGTGGTATGGATTCCATCAAAATAAAATCAATTTTTTTTTTAAATTTTTGAACCTCTTCTCAATAATGTAATTTTCTCAACCCAATTCATAAAATTAGACGTTCGTTGTAGTGATCACCTCATCGATTTAACCGTATCTAACTCCTCTGAATTTTGTTTCGGCTGGGGAGCCATTCTTCATCTTCAAAAGGTAAACAATGTGGCTGATAAAACTTGTTTCATTCATATTTCGATACCAAAATCTTTCAAAAATTATTATTTTATTTCCATTATTATATGTCCCTATCAAATATACTACCAAAAATATTTGAACTATACCCATCATTTATTATAGCAGTCGACTCAGGATAATTTTCTGAGTTGACTTAGCGACGTCCGTCCATCTGCCCGTCTGTCTGTCCATTTGTCTGTGTGTTCAAGTGAACATTGTAATCAAACTGGATCTGTAATCCAAATATGAATATATTTTCATGAAATTTGGTCATATGACGAACGCTATTGAAATTTGTCAAAATTGGTGCATGTCTCATACAAATGTCCCCTATGAGATCGACTCAAATTATCATATAGATCTCAGTCAAACTTGGTTTGTGTGTGTTTATTACACCCATTAATTAGTAATAGGCTAATTCTTAGTCGTAGCCCCCATATAAAGCTGCTACCCAATCTTCACTTCAATCTAGCAAAGAACAAACATATTGCACCGATTTTGCTCAAATTTGGTTTGTATATGTTTTATGCAATAAAAAGGTGTTTACCAAATATGGTCAGGATCGGCCCATTTTTGACCCAGTCCCCATATAAATACAGCATCCCATATAAACTTTTTCTCATATCTGCAAGTAAAAAAATAATAACAATGCCACTCAAATTTGATTTATGCTTATTTTCTATATCCAATTTTTTTACCCAAGACCCTTTCTCTAAACACATGCTATAGGGTTTCGTATAGCCGGTATAGATCGAATATAATTTTCTTGTTATTTTTTAATGCTGTGTGTGGTCAAAAAAAAAAAAAAAGAAATTAAATTGAATTGAGGTATGAAATATTGGTTTGTTGAGAACATAATTGTAATCAATAATGAACTCGTAGAAAAATGTAACTATTTTATGAATTTTTAGCGGTCTTTTTAGAGCTGCATATTTTCAACTAGCAGTAGTCCCGTTATCCTATTGTAATTATGATCGTGTTTTAAACTTACAGAGCGCCTTTAGATCGTCACGTCAATAATATTCAGTAAACAAGTTTTATACTACTAATCGCATCATACCAAAAATAACAAACTTGCATTGTAATTTATAAATATGTGTCGCCTTGTGAATACCCTTATTAAAAAAGTAATCTGTATATAACATTTAACTAATATTTAATAATCTTTCCCTCTCATTTTCTAACAAACAATCCCGATAACAGTTCATTGGTGTTTGGTTAACTGTTCGTTATCGCAACCAAAAAGATCCTCGTGGTTTACCCAGCGCATTTCTATAAATTCCTTAATTCACATCAAACATGATCTAAAAAATATATCGATCATAAAATTCTCTAACTATTCTAGTCACTCTTTAAAAAAAAAATAAAACAAAAAAATACCAACTACTCATTCGCATTATATAATAAACACAATAATTAGTATTTTAGGTATTTATCAAGAACAGAAACATATGTTTATAAACCATATTAAGTAACTATTAATTATACAATATTCAATTCATGCATATATTCATACTAACTACCAAAACATAATACATTTACGAATTACATTATATATACCAACAAACTAACTCTTCTCTACAACATGCATATAACAAGCATTAACATAGAATACATTTTAATACTCGATTAATTAGTTTTCAGTTGTAAAAGTTTTATAATATCCACAGCCTTCGTTTTATAAAATTTATCGAGAAACATAAAAGTAAATCGTAATATCAAGATTATCACACTAAGGGTTTCATTATAACTAAGTACTAACTAACTAACAAACTTGTGTTTACGTGCGAGTATTATAATAACTAATCAAATCGAAATTTTCACTCTAATTTGGACTAATGTTGCATTTGGTTAACAACTACATTCCTGAGAGCCTTACAAAACTGGGTGAGCAGTAAATATTTTTAGACACACATTTAACTACATACATATTGCTTTTATATTTTATTTATTTTTTAATTTGTTTCACAATTAGAAATTTTATGATTGAAAAAATGTTTATAATTCACTATGTTACAAGAAAATTAAATTAAATTTGGGGTCGATTTCTACATCTATAATATTAATAGGCTAGGCGATTTCTTGTGACTGATGTTTTGTTCCACCGTTTTATCCCGATTTTGACCAAACATATATTATTTGAAAGGTATTTCTTTTTAGCCGTTTTGCAGATTTACAGATTTTTAAATTTTTTCGTTATTTTGAGTAAATTACATTTAAAGTTGCTACTAACACATACATAAAATTATACAATGCTATGTGCGTTTTTATTAAATTTGTTAATGTGTTTGTAATAAAAATAATTGATTAGCATACTTTTAGGGTCTTTATTTAATGAAAAAATAAAATTTCCTAGAATTTGCGCTCGAATTTCGAGGGGTGGAATCTGCTAGTGTTCATTTCAACTTTGATAAAAGCTAGTGTTAAATGTTGGGATACATACAATTCTCTGGTTTAACTATGTAATTAAGTTTCTTTTCGAAAAATTTTAGAAATTTGTTCAATGTGTCTAAACGATATTTAGGTTATTTCTTGGAGGTTAGTTATGTTTTACTTCAACGCCTATTTGTGATGACCTATTGGAAAGCTTAGAATTTTCTTCTAAACTCAATTTGAAATTTTTATAACCTATACCACTATGTGGGTTGGGTATAATGACTTTGTGCTGCTGTTTTTTGTAACTACCAAAAATATTTGACCTAGACGCACCTTTTATTATACCGATCTACTCAGAATCACTTTCTGAGTTGATTAAGCGATGTCCGTCCGTCATGGAAACCTTGTCATCAAATTACAGGTCGCAAATATGAATGTATATTGACGAAATTTCGTATATAAGCTTCTATCGGCCATAGGATGAACGCTGTTGAAGTTGGTGAAATTCGGTCCATATTCAGACCTAGTCCCCATACAAATGACCCCAATGAAATCGACATAAATTGCCATAAGATCTAAATTATCATATAGATCTCAGTCAAACTGGGTTTGTATGTGTTTATTATATCCATTAATCAGTAGTCCAAAAATAATCCCAATGGGACAATTCTTAGTCATAGGCCCCATCTTCACTTAAATCTATCAAAAAACAAAAATATTGCACAGATTTTTCGATCCCAAGTATGGTCAGGATCGGTCAATTTTTCCCCATATAAATATAGCACCCGATATGAAGTTTTTCATATCTGCAGCCAAAAAAATTAATAACAAAGTCACTCAAATTTGGTTTATGCTTATTTCCTATATCCAATTAGTTGGACCGAAGAAATAGGGTCTCTAAACCATTGTATAGGGTATCATATAGTCGGCCTAGACCGATTATAATTTTCTTACTTGTTAAATCTAAAGTATGAAACTTTAATATGTTTAAAAAGTAAAGTAAAACACCGATACCCTAAAGTGTAAGCTTCTAAGCAATTCATTCCTTTATTCAATAATTTACTCTGAACTCCAATTTAAAATAAATGTTTCATAAATACAATTTATGAACTTTTTTATTAAACTCTTTCTTTTAACTCATACTCTCTGTCTGTCTGTCTGTCTGCCATGGGTCAACCCAATTTCCCCTCATCCAATTGATCTGAAACTTGGCCCATAGTCTTGTTGGGACTATAGATTAATTTTGGGGTAGTCACGCACAGTCACGGAGTGCTTTAAAACCCATTTCCCTTTATACGATCGATCTGAAACTTGGTCGATAGACTTGCCGTGTAAAAAGATTAACTATAACATAGTCACGTACGGTCACGCATGGTCACGCACAGTCACAGAGTGATTTAAACTCCATTTCTCATCATCCAATCAATCCGAAACTTGGTCCATAGAGTTGCTGTGACCACAGATTAATTTTAAAATAGTCACGCAAAGTCACGCTGTCACGTCGATATTCAAAACTCATATGCCTAAGGAAAGAAAGAGTTTTAATAAAAACTTTGTTTTTATGGGTTAGATTATTTAATTTCTAGCTCGAACTGTTACTAAATAATTTTAAATATATTATAATATAATGAATGAATTCAATAAATTATTGTTATTGACAAAAATTCATGCGTAAATATTTTGGTCATTAAATGAATTCCGAAAATAATATTAATTTTTTAATAGACAAAATTCCGCTTTTGAAATTACGATTACGTGTAATTTTTTTTGTAAAAAATTTTTTCGTACAATAATTAAAAATGTTTATGGCCCCACAACATTTTTTCCAAACATTGAAAGAAAATTGTTTCAATATAACTTGCCTACATCTTGCGATTCTGTAACTAACACTCGTGCTTAGGTCGCCATAAGATCCCGAAAGAATTTGTTCAAGAATTGGCTGTGAAGTCACCAAGTATTTAATATTTTATTTGAAATTTTTTTTTTTTTTTTTATTTGATTAAATTTTTATTTCAGACTTTATTTCATTATCAATATTCTATTTAGTATATGTAATATTTGTTATTATTATATTTAAAAAAAATAATATTTGTTATTAACTACTTATATACTCGTATATCGTTGATTTATCTTCAATTTATCGATATATTTTAATATTTCTAGGTACTTGCTGTGTTCTTAGCCCGTCGTTATCGCAATCAACAGGATCCTTATTACCTACCAGCTCGTGCGATCTTTCCTCAGAATTATTTATATTAGTAACAAATTGTTTAAAAATATTTGGATTACAATTCAACCGATTTTAAATATTTGCATTGCAAAAAAGTGCTATCAGAATTTTGAATTTCTTACAAAATATTATTAAAGTTAGAAAGTAATCACTTTGTATAGTAGCTTGTCTAACCAGCTTGGCAGTACTTTTTCTTAACGATTAATAGATAAAGTCATCAAAAGATCAATTTGTTATAAACTTTTTTTTTTGATGTTTACTTGCATGTCTCAAATTTTGTTCATAATCGTTTTTGTTTTTAGTCAAAATGGGACGAAGGCTGATTATTTTATACAAATCCTTAAATTTAAACCATAGAAACTTTAACAAAAAATTTAATTTGAGATTATTTGTTTTTAATTTATTATAGTTTTTGCTAATTATTTATTTTCCTTAATAAATTAATTGCTCAATTGAGTATGGGATTCTTATCTATAAATTTTTTTTTGCTGAATTTTTTGTTCAAACTGTTTATGTATTTCAAAACAACTCACCTAAAGAAAAACAATCATCTCTCTTTCAAAATAAAAAAAAAGAAAATATTAATAATAATAATGAATTAAAAAATACAAATTTTTGTTGCATATTAAACTGAGATTATGAAATTAAATATACATTTACATATAACAAAACATTAGTCAATATTAAAAAACATACAAAACAAACAAACAAATAAAAATATGTCTACTTACGAGTTAAAAAAAAAATTAGTTGTCTTGATGTAATTGAAAATAAAAACTATTAAGTAAAAGAGTTAAAAAAAAATGTAGTTGAAGTTAATAATGTTATTGAAAAATTATATTTTATTAGCTTATTCGTATATGTTTTGTTTTTTTAAAACTAAGTTTAAACTAGCTTTCATTTGTTTCTATAAATAAGTTTCCCAAAATATTACAATGATGAATAACGACAGTTTATTATACATATTTGTTTACAAATATACAAAACATTTTTCCTGTTTACATAAACTCAGTCATACATTCAAACATAACAAACAAATTGTATTCATTGAAAATTCATTTATTCATATACATAAAATAATCTCTGTATTCTGTGCTGTGATTGAAATAAAAATATAAAATTCTTGACAAAAAAAAAAAAATAAAATCAAAAATGTTTTTATTTTAGTAGTTGTAGTGTAAAAAAATAGTGATAACAAATTTCTAGTTTTCTGATCATACATACATAACATTAGAAATAATTATGGCCGAACTGTCATTTATTTATTTGCCTATTTAATCCAAAAAACGCATTACATAGCAATACAATCCTTAACAAGGAATTAACTTACTAAACATTCGATAATAAAAATTATTACATGCATATAAAACTTCACAAAGCATCATTTATTTTGGCCCCCAGATAAGAAAATTCGGTTAATAAAGAAAGAAAAAAGTTACATTTACATAAAGGACCAGATATTATTATTAATAGCAACCCCATAAATAATTACAAAATAAACACAGGCAAATTCCCATATATCCAGACCACTTATATACAAAAGCCCATGTAGAAAATAGAAAAAACAGCACCAAAAAAAAAAAAAAAAAAAATCACAAAACCACATTCGAAAAATGCCTTAACCCTTTCAGACCTGAGTAGTAAAACGATTTCAGTCATTGTTAAACCATCAATATAAAAATTATTTTTAGCATAGTCTACTTTTTTTTTTGATGTGTAAATCTTTACGCACGGTGGGGTAAGAATCACAAAAATAGCGTAGATGTAAGACGTAATACAAAATCGGTATATGTAAAAAATTGTGATATGTAATAACCTTTTTGTCGCTGTTGAAAAATAAAAAATTAAAAATGGAAAATGGAAAATGGAAAATGAAAAATAAAAAATGAAAAATGAAAAATTAGAAAGGAAAAATAAAAAATGAAAAATAAAAAATTAAAAATAAAAAATTAAAACTAAAAACGAAAAATAACAAATCAAAAATAAAAGTGAAAATTAAAAAATAAAATGAAAAATGGAAAATGAGAAATAAAAAATGTAAATGAAAAATAAAAAGTGAAAAATGAAAAATGAAAAATTAGAAATGAAAAATGAAAAATGAAAAATAAAAAATGAAAAATGAAAAATAAAAAATGAAAATTGAAAAATAAAAAATGAAAAATAAAAAATTAAAAATGAAAAATAAAAAATAAAAAATGAACACTAAAAACGAAAAATAAAAAATAAAAAATGAAAAATTAAAATTAAAAAATGAAAACTGAAAAATAAAAAATGAAAAATAAAAAATAAAAAAAATGATAAATGGAAAGTAAAAAATGAAAAATAAAAAATTAAAAATGAAAAATAAAAAATGAAAAATAAGAAATGAAAACTAAAAATGAAAAATAAAAAATGAAAAATTAAAAATAAATAATGAAAACTGAAAAATCAAAAATAAAAAATGAAAAATAAAAATTGAAAAATTAAAAATGAAAAATAAAAAATGAAAAATTCAAAATAAAAAGGAAAACTTAAAAATGAAAAATAAAAAATTAAAAATGAAAAATGAAAACTGAAAAATCAAAAATAAAAAATGAAAAATAAAAAAAATTAAAAATGGAAAATGAGAAATAAAAAATGAAACATGAAAAATAAAATATGAAAAATGAAAAATAAAGAATGCAAGATGAAAAATAAAAAATGTAACATGAAAAATAAAAAATAGAAAATGAAAAATGTAAAATGAGAAATAAAAAATGAAAAATTAAAAATAAAATATGAAAAATGAAAATAAAAAATGAAAAATTAAAAATTAAAAATTAAAAATTTATAATTAAAAATTAAAAATTGAAAATAAAAATTAAAAATTAAAAATAAAAATTTAAAATTAAAAATTAAAAATTAAAATTAAAAATTAAAAATTAAAAATTAAAAATAAAAAATTAAAAATTGAAAATTAAAAATTAAAAATTAAAAATTAAAAATTAAAAATTAAAATTAAAATTAAAAATTAAAAATTAAAAATTAAAAATTAAAAATTAAAAATTAAAAATTAAAAATTAAAAATTAAAAATTAAAAATTAAAAATTAAAAATTAAAAATTAAAAATTAAAAATTAAAAATTAAAAATTAAAAATTAAAAATTAAAAATTAAAAATTAAAAATTAAAAATTAAAAATTAAAAATTAAAAATTAAAAATTAAAAATTAAAAATTAAAAATTAAAAATTAAAAATTAAAAATTAAAAACTAAAAATTAAAAATTAAAAATTAAAAATTAAAAATTAAAAATTAAAAATTAAAAATTAAAAATTAAAAATTAAAAATTAAAAATTAAAAATTAAAAATTAAAAATTAAAAATTAAAAATTAAAAATTAAAAATTAAAAATTAAAAATTAAAAATTAAAAATTAAAAATTAAAATTTAAAAATTAAAAATTAAAAATTAAAAATTAAAAATTAAAAATTAAAAATTAAAAATTAAAAATTAAAAATTAAAAATTAAAAATTAAAAATTAAAAATTAAAAATTAAAAATTAAAAATTAAAAATTAAAAATTAAAAACTAAAAACTAAAAACTAAAAATTAAAAATTAAAAATTAGAAATTAAAAATTAAAAATTAAAAATTAAAAATTAAAAATTAAAAATTAAAAATTAAAAATTAAAAATTAAAAATTAAAAATTAAAAATTAAAAACTAAAAATTAAAAATTAAAAATTGAAAATTAAAAATTAAAAATTAAAAATTAAAAATTAAAAATTAAAAATTAAAAATTAAAAATTAAAAATTAAAAATTAAAAATTAAAAATTAAAAATTAAAAATTAAAAATTAAAAATTAAAAATTAAAAATTAAAATTAAAAATTAAAAATTAAAAATTAAAAATTAAAAATTAAAAATTAAAAATTAAAAATTAAAAATTAAAAATTAAAAATTAAAAATTAAAAATTAAAAATTAAAAATTAAAAATTAAAAATTAAAAATTAAAAATTAAAAATTAAAAATTAAAAATTAAAAATTAAAAATTAAAAATTAAAAATTAAAAATTAAAAATTAAAAATTAAAAATTAAAAATTAAAAATTAAAAATTAAAAATTAAAAATTAAAAATTAAAAATTAAAAATTAAAAATTAAAAATTAAAAATTAAAAATTAAAAATTAAAAATTAAAAATTAAAAATTAAAAATTAAAAATTAAAAATTAAAAATTAAAAATTAAAAATTAAAAATTAAAAATTAAAAATTAAAAATTAAAAATTAAAAATTAAAAATTAAAAATTAAAAATTAAAAATTAAAAATTAAAAATTAAAAATTAAAAATTAAAAATTAAAAATTAAAAATTAAAAATTAAAAATTAAAAATTAAAAATTAAAAATTAAAAATTAAAAATTAAAAATTAAAAATTAAAAATTAAAAATTAAAAATTAAAAATTAAAAATTAAAAATTAAAAATTAAAAATTAAAAATTAAAAATTAAAAATAAAAAATTAAAAATTAAAAATTAAAAATTAAAAATTAAAAATTAAAATTTAAAAATTAAATATTAAAAATTAAAAATTAAAAATAAAAAATTAAAAATTAAAAATTTAAAATTTAAAATTTAAAATTAAAAATTTAAAGTTTAAAATTTAAAATTTAAAATTTAAAATTTAAAATTAAAAATTAAAAATAAAAAATGGTGTGTGGTATATAAATGCCAGAAACCGGTCCGATTAAGAATACAGTGCAGTTATGAATTTTTGAAATATATGCTTTCTTCTTCTTTACCACAGCATTGTTAGAAAGTGAAAAAAATCTATAGTTCCAGCAGCGAGCAACTCTAATTGGCAAACATCTATCATATAAGGAACTACTACTCAATGGAATAATATGATTCACCCTACTAGAGTGAATAAAAGCAAACTCATTTCACAACGGTACAACTACGCTACTTTTAAGAGTCTTATGGTAAAGAAAGACATAACGAAATTTAAGCAAATCCTTAAAAGTAACACCAAATGAAGGGCATTATATTTTTCAATAAATTATTAAAATTTTATTCTTATTTTCCATTTCTTAATTGTTTATGTAAAAATAGCAAATGAAATTGAAGTTTGATGTGAGATATAAGTGGGATATAATCCTGATTGCATGACAGCTATTACACTATGTCTACTAAATGCCAGTTTGAAGTTTCCATAATGCACCTCAAAAATCGGACATACAAATATTACAGATTTTTTTTAAATATGGTTTGTTAATAAGTAACGAACTAAATATGATCAACTTAGCTATTTAATTCTTAAATTCATGTATGAAGGAATAGGATTACAAAAATGTACCACTTTTTTCTTCTAAATTCGAGATTGGATCGATAAGAAAGAATGATTTCTGAAAACATTTTTATCTCCAGACAAAAAAAGCATGAAAATATCTCACTAATTTGTTCTAATAATTTTCCTCGCGTTTTATGATCTGACCATTTAGGCAATCAAAGAGACAAATGTTTACTAAGAATCATACATATTGATATGTGATTACTCTATCTGGTTCTATATCTTGTTCAACATGAGTTAAATTTTTAAAAGCGAAGATATGAATAATGTTGGATTATCTTTGACAAAATGTTCAACTAAAAATATTTATAAATAAGTGCATGACGAGAAATTAAAGTCGCCCTACACAGAAAAAAAATATATAAATAATATATAGTGCAACGTGGATGATCTTTTTCGAGTAGTAGTTAGTCCACTCCATAGTTTTTATCAGATTTTTTCAATATACCAAGAGAGTAATCTATCGTTATAACTGACTTCAAAATATATAAAATCATACCATGTATTTTGGTAAATTTTTGTTAAAGATCAAGTCAAACATCTATGAAGTGAATATTTTCATACATTTGTATGGAAAGTCGTCGAGATTTTTCGAGTAGTAGTTTGCCCACGCCAGTAAGACACTCCGATTCAAGTGAAATTTAAGGATGATATTCTTGGTACTTGTACGATGTTGTACCAAATACTTATATTTAACTTTTTACATGCGTTAGAACATGAATAATGTTTTTTTTACTACTCGAGGAACTCGAGTAGCTCGAGTAATGGTTGTTTGTTGGTATAGTTAATATATTTGCATCATTTTTTTTGTGGCTGTTTTTTCTAACTGCGAATGTTGCTGTAAAACAATTATGTTCAACCACTAAAATATTTCAAGAAACACACTGGGTTTTTAGTTTTTTTTAGAGGTGAATACAAATTTTAGGACATATCTTAGCACAATGACGCCCAATTTAACCCATTTTAAATACCAACCTGGTGGGAATAGTGGCAAACACTATTATCGTAACGTTCTCAGGTAAATGGTTTATTTTGTGAATAAGCGTGATTTCGATAGACACACGGACAGACGGAATCGCTATATCGACTCAAGCTGTTATAGGGATCAAGAATATGTATACTTTATGGGGTCGGAAATTAGTTTTTCGATGCATTACAAATGGAATGACAAACTTATATATCTGTGGTTTTCTAGATTAACCGCGAATGTCATTAAATCAAAATGTGCAGGGGAGCCAAAAAACGTTGTATTTGCAATTATGGGCTCGGTACAAAGTTTTTGGAGCTTTTAATTCAACAGTCCTGTAAATATGGGCAATAAATACTTTAAATAAAATTTTGAGTCAAAAATCTTTAGAGGAATAGATCCTAGAGAAGGACGAAAAACAATATGTAAATAACACTTAAAGTGTGTGCAGATAAAACAACTTATGTCGACAAACATCGTTTTCTTTAAAAAAGAAAACTACCAATGCAACCCATGTAGACATAAGTTGTTGTTGCTTGAAAAATGGATTTTTTTGTTCGTCAGCAAAAAGTTAACGGGATTTAAGATGATAATATAACGTATCAAGGATAATAGAGAAAAAAAATGACAGAAATAAACACACAAGTTTTTATAAGTGGTTATAACTAAAAAATAATCCAAAATTATTTTGCATTTTTTTTTCATTAATAACAACGTATGTCGCTATGTGTCGTTTTCTGAAAAAATAATTTGGCAACGATCAAACGTAAGTTGACATACGTCGATAGTGCTGCAAATTAATTTAATAAACATTTAAGTTACGTCGTTATTTAAAGAAAAACTCAGAAATTATCAATATTTTTTTAAAAAAAATTTAACACATGTAAAGAGCGTTAAAAATTAATATATTTGGCATCGTTAAGTCAAAACTGACAAAATTGGACATACGCGATTATTCCAGAAAACCATATATTATATCCTGTGCACAGTGGTGGGGAGGTATAAATATGAAAAAAAAATTTTGAAAACCTAAGCTTTTTTCAAAAATTGTTTGCACAGTTAATTTTACCAAACTGCTTACACTATTTATTTTTATGTTTTAAATTCTATTTTATTTACGTTGGTGAACTATTTTTAAATTCACGAATTCGAACTTACGTACAAGACTGGTTTACTTTGATTTCAATGCAAGAATGATTAATTTTATTTACAAATGGATCCTTAAAGTTAACAATTAAAAATTTCCCATTGTGCCATTTAGAGAAGAGAATTAGTTATTAAAAATAATTGTTCACGAAAAACAAAATACTGTTACTTACACGAGTTAATTCATAAAATTCAAAATATAAAAATAAGATAATAAAAAAATCTTGCAAATTATTAAAAAAAATCATGAATCAGATTATTGCTACAATTTAAAATCTCTTATCTCTTTGTATTTGCTCTAAATCCCAAGTAAAATAACCAAAAATATTTGTTACTTTGGTTATTTTTTTTTTCAATTGAATCGTTTATTTCAGAAACCAGTCAAGCAACAAGAAAACCAAAAATTGAGTTATTGGGTGATTAATGTTTTTAAGAGGTAAATACATTGTTTAATGCAAAAATAATTAAATTTTGCTCCCATGTGATGGTGAAGTAAGGTCGAGAAAACTTTGTTTAGTGCAGAAAGAAGTCAAGCGACAGTATCTAGGAAGTTTTCTTTGATTTACTCAAAATCAATAATTTGTTGCTTAACTGGTTTCTGAAATAAACGATTCAATTATTGTTATTTTAAATTTTATTAATCTTAAATTTTTTATGTTTACTTTTTCTTTTTTGTTAACAGCTTAAACCACATAAATAATGTTTTATATTGTTAAATTGAAACATGAATAAAAGTACAAAAATATAAAGCATACTTCTAAGGTGCTCCAATTAAATAAGTATTTATTTACTACTCGTACAAGTGAATTTGAAGAGTTATAATTTTTACATTGAATTCAAAAAATCACAAGTTCAATGAGTATAAAACTTATAAATAACTCAAATACTCAATTCCAAAAAGGTCATCTAACTGGTAAGAGAAATGAAACGAAGAAAAGCTTTA
The DNA here is from genome assembly GCA_963682025.1 of Cordilura impudica. NCBI lineage: Eukaryota > Metazoa > Arthropoda > Insecta > Diptera > Scathophagidae > Cordilura > Cordilura impudica. The sequence continues at coordinate 2,410,263 of OY821517.1, read as the reverse complement.
AGGATACATAAACAATTAAAAGCTGTTTTGTTCACATGTGATTTGTATTTGTGTATACACATCTCAACACAAAATAATACAAAACAGAAAATTATGTAATCGAACAAGACGTGAATCTGTTAAACAACATTACGGAAATACACAGACTCACACACACACACACACACACAAAACGATACAAGATTGTGCCATATGAGTTTAGGTGTATCGAGCTATTGGATAAAAAATATACTAACTATTCATGAAAATATGCCTTTTTTGCAAAGAGGGTGTGGTGTACACCACAGACATGCATTTGATGTAAATGTACATTTTTTACAAAAATGATTTTTTTAACCACCAAATTCAAAATTTTTTAGAAGAAGTTTTTTAACTATCTCTGCTTTCTCTTCAGTATGTAAACATGATGAGAATGTGCACTTACATCAAATTTGATTTTGCTGTAGAATTTTGAGAGATGTTGCGAATGATCGTGAGCTAACAAATTTCCTAAAAAAAAAAACGAAAATCGAAATTCGTATCAATTACTTTTTTTTGACAGTTTTGAATCGAAAATATCTTAATTTTAAGAAGTTATGAATTATTATTACACATAGTTAATTGATGATAGGAACTCTATGTTGTAGAGTAACTTAATCTCCTACAAGATTCTCCTTGGAAATCATTCCACGCTAATCTACGTATCTACGTATCTACGTTCGATATATAAAATTTTTTGGGATAACCGCCTAAACAATGATAAACTTAAATTTGTTAATTTTAACCATTCTCATATTAATAAAGGCTTAAACAGGCCCATTTAAAGGTCTTATGAGTTTAGTGTTGAACTACCAGTATGTTTAAAATGAAATGTAAATTTCTCTCATCTTTTTTTTATTAATTTAACAAAATTTTACACCCCTGAAGTGATTGAAATACCATAAAGTGAAAGATAAAATTATAATATTTGATTAAATTTGTTATTTTTTTATTTATAAGCATAAGGCTGACAATAATATAGACCAAAGGAAATAGAAATATAAATACAACTACTAATAAAACAATTCAAACAATTTAGAAGATAATATTTTGTTTTTACCAGTAAAGTTAGAGAACCCATAACTATATTATTCTTAAGACAATTGAATTATATTTAGTTAGTTTAGAAATGAAAAATAATCTCTCTACGTTTTAAAACATAAACGCATTTATTTTTTTTGTGATTTCTTGCGAAATTCTTTCTACTTTTACTTTCCTAAGACCGCATAGACATTAAGAAACTGTTGTAAATCTATATATTAATGCGTGAAGGTTTTTAGTTCCTTTTTCAAGCAATATGCGGTCACGGAGGAGTGCGAAAATTGGCATAGTTATAGTTCATATGGTGGAGAAGCTGAGAATGATAAAACTTATATTTAATCTGTTTTAAAAATATATTAAATTAAATTAAATAAAATATTTATAATAAGTCGTTACACCCTATTAATGCGAATGATTTAAATTATATATAAGACGCTCTGTGTTGAATTGTGGATTGCTAAAATTGATTAACATACCCTTAGGCTCATTTAAATATTCATAAATTTTTTATATCCACATATAGATTAAGAAAACATTGGAAGACAAAAATTTTATGAAAAAATAATATTTCCTGAATTTACACTCGAATTTCGAGTGCTGGGCTATACTAGTATCACTTAGATATACCAAATTCCAAAGTTTGAAAGAATAAGTTCTTTTTTTAATGATGAATTTTGTTTTCAAATTAAGTTATTGTTTATATTATCTGCTGATGATATATATCTGTAGCTTATTTATATTTAATCCTTTAATTCCTAAGAGGAACATAGGGCCGTTCTATCTTATTTACAGCCCTATTATTTACATAGAGGCCACATTATTGGCACGGACCTTCTTGGAATTAAAATATTATCGACAAACAGGCCAAGAATACATGTTAATTTGATTTAGAAGTGGTTCTTTCGCCCCCGATTCAACAGAAAATATTTCAGACCTTATTTCAATGTACTGAGATGTAATTTTTAATCGGACCAATTGGTTCTAGAATTTATTTCTAGAATTTATTTCTTACAAGCTAAAAAAAAAAAAAACATTAGTCAAAGCCGAACTTAAAAATTGCTGGCAAATGTTATGAAACGGAATTAAATTGATACATCCGTTTTAAGAAATTCATTGTATTCTAAACTGGAAGGAAGTTTGAAAAATTATTTTATCGAATTAACTGTTGTAAGACTCTGAGCATCTCTGTTAATGTATTCATGCATGCGTGTTAAAGTCACACGTGCAAAAAATAGTTAAAGCAGCATATTTGTTCAACTTCAAATGTTATTTTTTATGACGTTCTCGTCCTGATGTCTCACAGTACCGCCTGTAGAACAAATCAATATTTCATGTACCCCTAAAATGTATTGAATAAACCTATTTTATAGGAAACGATTTCAAATATGCTACTTTTATCACAATCAGATTTTTGGTTCAGAAGAAGAAAAAACCAGTCCATTTTTAGGTAATTTGCTTCGGTTTCAGATACAGTATCTCTTAGGTGTCCAAACTACGTTTGAACAATTATTATTTTCCTTTTTTTATTATAAAATTTAATATCGATTACTTAACATTAAAAACTTTCTTATCGATAACATGAATGAAATGTAATATCTAACAATATTAGTATTCGTTGATTTTGAGTAACTTTTTAATATTACAAAATGAAATAAATTTAGCTAAAATCACTATTTTGTATGTTGAACCGATGCTTTTTGAAGCCTAAAATAATGTTGTAAACTTATTTATATTCTAACTCTCGAATAGTGAGCATCAATTGAAAATAAACTCTTGGTTGAATTAAACTAATCGCAACTTTTTATTTTGTTTTTAAACCCTAAACCCTAACTCCCTCACCGTATAATCCTAACCCTACAATACTTTTCTAATTTCTCCACTGTCATTTCTTAGCACTGTCAATTGCAGTCTAATAAAGTTTTTATTGCAGCATCCATAATCCATCGAACGCTAATTGCATCAACCCTAATTGGAAATAGCTGCCAATAAAATACACTAGGTAACGTATTCATTCTTTTTGATTTTATTGATAGATCTATTTATTAAGAAAATAATAAAAAATTGTACTGTTTCCTTAGTGTTTGTCCAGGTAAATCGATATTTACCAATTATCCATTTTTTCAATATTTCTCAACTTTGATGGAAAATAAAAAAAGACTACAAATTTCTATATTTGCCATATTTTTAAAATAAGTTCTTTGATTATTCCTTTTATTCGTTCGTTATGCTTACATGAGATCCTCTGTCAAATTCTGCTCCCTATATTCAGGTGCAGATACAATTTATTACATTTAACCATGAAAACCCATTCTTATTGTTATTCCCCAAGTACGGATACGGAAACTCAAACGATGGAAACACTTCGAGAAGATTTTTTGAAAATGATGAGGCTGTTACTCGAATCACTAGAATAAACAATCAAATCGTTAAGAGATTGGGAACGATCTTGAATGAAAAAGTTGATTCTGAAAAACATGGAGAATATGCTTCGAAAACTGCATCGCTTTTAGCAGAATTATATCTACAGAAAAATTTGACCATGCATGGCTCATGGCAAAGATATAGTTGAATACAGACTTCGCCAATTGGAGAGCTTTCTGAAGAAACACAGGAATCCCTAAACAAATGTTATAAAAAATATAGATTGCTGAACAATTTCAAATCATCAAGGGTGAGACAAAATGAGGACCTCTTCAACATGTTAGCAGCATCTTCCGATCCACTTATTTCATCACTGCGGCATGTAAAATCATGAAAAGAGTTGTAGTTCAGAAATTATTAGTCTTTTAGATTAGCTTGTTTTACGGATTGTGACCTATATTTTACAAAAAATTCAAAAATAAATTTAAAAAAAAATTTTTTTTTTTAAACAAATTTTCTCAAAAAAAAAAAATAAATAATAAAAAAATTTAAGTTACGTGGTTTTCGTATTAAAGCTGACGATATATACATTACTTCTTCTTGCGTTTTGCTTTTAGTGCCCTGTTATCTTTTCAGTCTTTTTTTTTTTTTAAAGCAGATTTTTTTTAAGCCTAGTTCCGCGAAGCCGAGTGGCTTGTCTGCAGATTCTAACTTTTGGGTCGAGGGATAAGCCGGACTTGGCTAGTTTTTTTGCAGCGACGGCCTAAAGCCTCTGGTGGGAATCGAACTCACGATCCCCGCATGATAGGCGAGCACGCTACCTACTCGCCTTTTCATTTAATAATGAAAAAATAATATCTATACATTTAGTTTTTCATGTATCGTTTATTATTTTAGCTTCAAAATTTAATTATGGGTTTTAAATATTTTGTCCAACAACTTTTATTGCAGTTAAACAATGTAAGATTATACATTTATATAATATTAATAGGCTAGGCGATTTCTTGTGACTGATGTTTTGTTCTACCGTTTTATCCCGATTTTGACCAAACGTTTATTATTTAGCCGTTTTGCAGATTTACAGATTTTTTAATTTTTTCCTTAATTTTGAGTAAATTGCATTTAAAGTTGCTACTAACACATACATAAAATTATACAATGCTATGTGTGTGTTTATTAAATTTGTTAATGTGTTTGTAATAAAAATGAGTTTGTTTTTTTGTGTTGTATTGGCTATAATTGATTAGCATACTTTCAGGGTCTTTATTCAATGAAAAAATAAAATTTCTTAGAATTTTCGCTCGAGCGCTGGAATCTGCTAGTTATTTATTGATATTTAAGAATAGATTTTTCTTGCAATATTTGTTGTAACAAAAATTTAACATACGGTTTTTTCAGGTTGGTCTCATTTCTTGCTGTGTAGCGCCTTCAACTATTTTCAGTATTAATTTAAGTTAAAACATTGACATGGCGTTTTTTCTGGCTGAACTTTTCCATCGGAATGAAAACTAAAATTCATAAATTCAATGAATTTCTGAGGGACTAAGATTAATTCGATTCCTAAAGATTGAAAAGTTCAATTAGAGAATTTTAAGTGAACATGAAAGTTTTTCATAAAGTTAAGTCTTGTCTTTAAGTTATGATATGACTAAAGTCATATATGTAAATATTTTAGGGACCTATACCGAAACGAACGTCCCTGCCACTCACTTACCTACCCCAGACGACTGAGAGGGCACACAACAAGAGTTGGCAAGTAAATAATGTTACTAACGTTCAATACAAAGGTATCACTCAGCATGGTCCACCTACTCTCAAGAGTTGGGAGTCTAGTATGCTTTAGCCTATTAGTATATGATGGTAAGTTATTATAACTCCAGTCTAAACCACGTAAACGATAACAAAAACATTTTCTGCACAGGCACAATTACATTGGTGTGACCCTGATAATATGGATTCCATATTATTGAAGCATATTCCAAAATGGGTCTTATAAGAGCCGTATAAAGCTGTTAAGTAACAACATATGGATCAGAAAACTCCTTAGTCCATCTTTTAACGAAACCAGGAGTAGATTTTGCTTTATTAATAATCACACTAATATGACCAATAAAGTCAAGTTTCCTATCCATGAGTACATCAAGATCCAGAAATGTTTGAACGGTATCCAATATTATTCCATTAATGTAATACTCGTCAGAAATTATCCCGTTTCTGTAAAATACCACATGTCTACATATCTTAAGATTCAGTTCCATCAATATGACCATTTATGTCATTGAAATAAGGATGTTGCAAATTACAGCCGGAAGATCATTTAAGAAAAGTATAAACAATAACGGGCCCAAATGACTGCCTTAGGGAAAGCCAGAAGTAACACTTACAATCTTAGATTCAATACAATCTTAGATTCAGTACGATTTAATCCAAAAAATTATAGGTTTAGGTATGCCAACAAGTCTTAATTTGAAAAGTATATCACAGCCGTCTGTTCCCCATGGACAAACCCTTTGAAAACATGAGTCGAAAGTTCTAGAAGATTTGTAACTGCTGACCTTGATTTCAAAAAGTCGTGTTGAAATGAAATGAAGCCATAATCGACTTTAGTTGATGTGAGAGATAATGAGTAACATTAACAATTTCATATATTTACTTATTTGTTTATTTTATTTTGGTAACATGTAGAGCAAAACATGAGTCATGAAGTAGTAGAAGTACAAACATTGTTAAATGTACGCTATTTTGAAGTATAAAAACACAATATCGCACAAAAAAAAACGCTCAAAATAAATCGCACAATGAGAGACCGCACAAAAACAGGTTTGAGTCTAGCTAAATACATTCGCCCTTCCACTTATACAAAGGTGTAATAAATGATTATTTCCAAAAAGTAGGAAAATAAGCAATTTGCAAAAGACTGTTGAAAATACACGTTATGGGCACACTTAGAATTTAAGCGCAATTTCTCAAAACACATGCAGGAATACTATTAAATTGTTTAAATTTGAAAACACTGTAGTCAAAAACTTTCAGTCAAGAATTATAAAAATTAAAAAAGCTTAATTAATTCTAAATTGAATGAATTAATTCATAATAGTAGTGTATACTTTTAATTCGTTTAATTCAGTTACGTTAAAAATTCACTTGCATTCCCTTTGATTGAAATACTTTTGATTATTATAATTTTCATAATTTTTAAAAAATATCTTATTTAAAAATTGACCATTCATATTATTTAAAAACCTTTTGTATCAGTTATGATCTTTAATTTTTTTCGCTTTGAAAAGACCTCGTATTGTAATTTTTTGTTTATTATTATTATTATTATTTATTTATTTATTGGAACTGCACCATACACAAGACTAAAAGTCTTATTTTGCAGTATGGAACTGATTGTATTTAAAATTATAAAATCGTTAATAAATTAATAACTAATTACAAATTTTCTTTATATAAAATGCAAAGAACAATAAGATTAAAATTAAAGAATAAAGTTGAAATATTTGAAATTTAATTTAATCAAATGTATTATAATATCAAATAATATTTAATGTTTTAAATTGTTATGCTGAAAACAGTTTAAAAATATTTTCTTTAAATTTTCGTGCGTTACTTAAAAGTTGAGAGCTATGGGGTATAGAATTCCAGAGAGATACTGCGAATATGTAGAAATGCCACTCCGATATTAAACTTTTATATCTAATTGATCTAATTCTTTTTCCCCTGCTTATATCTGAAATATAAAGTTTGTCGTACAGATGTTCCGGTTTGTGGGTATACACTATTTGATGTAAAAAAACTAAAACTCTTATATTTAAAAGATTATCTAAAGAAACGCCATATAGCTGCGATGAAAACAAAGATACACTAGAACGTCTATTAAGTCCATACACATATCTGATTATGTTGTTAAATGCACACAACCATACAGTAAAACAGGCATCAGATAAGTTTTGGCAAGTAGGATTCTTATTTTCATAGGTGTACAATGCTGGGTTTGCCACAGAGTTCTAGTCATAGAGAAATAGAGAAAGTACGACCACAGGCATAGTTAATATGGTTCGACCACGTAAGAGTGTCATTAAAAAAAATTCCTAGATTCTTAGCAGATTTAACGATTTCAATTTTCTGATTACACAAGGGAACAAAATTGAACTTTTTTTGTGTTGATTTGAAATTTATAGCAAATTTTTACTAATTTGAGGTCTCTGATTTCAAATCTGCACTTGGTTTTTTTCTATCAGCTCGACTTTTCGACATATACCGTTATGTTCAAAATTAAGGCACTTCCGCTACATATATTGGAATAACTTGAAAACGGTTCACCATATTAAATTAAAAAAAAAATCCGAAACTCGCAAACAATATTCTCTTAAAGCCGTGCTTACTTTGTTTTTAAATTTTCCAAGTAGTTTTAGAGATATCGTTCAAGTTTTGAAAAAAAAATTAAAATTTTTTAAAAAAAAACATTTTTTTTGTTCTTTAAAAATTCCTAAAAAATAAAAATGGGACAAAAATCACAGTTTTGGTCTACAAACAGTTAGTTAAATATATTTCGAATAAAATGAGCTTTATTTCATTGCAATCGGTGCACAACTTTTGATTTTGTTCACGATTTACTGAATTGATATAAATCGTGATTTCCATACAAAAATAACATTTTCTAATGTGTAAGTGTTTGTATGTAATAAGTTAGTTTTTTATGATTCTAAGAATTAAAAAAATTAAGTAATAAAAAAAGATTATTTCATTTTTATGGTCAGCTATACTTTTTAATTTAACACAAAAAGAGAATTTTAAAGAAAAATAAAAAATTTTAATACACAAATATTACAATGTAATTACAACTCATCGAAAAATTTTCTTTTATAAGATTTTCTTAAATAACCTTGTTTAGAGGGATTTGTTTTAATGCTCCAGCAATAGTCCGCCATCATATGCTTATCCCAGTGACCCTGGTACCGCTCCTCTATAGTGCGGATATCTTGATGGAAACGTTCACCTTGTTCTTCACTGAAGGGTTAACAGATTTTTTTGCTTTAATCGAGAAGCAAGAATTTCAGATGCTTTTTTAGAAAGTCCAAGGTCTCTCACTAAATCACTAAGCTCCTCCTGATTAAATTGCTCGCGTTCAGAAGAAATATCTAAATGCAAGTCATCTGATCCAAATTCAGAAATTGGTGAAGGAACATTTTGTCGTAAGTCGTGGAAATTGTGTGTAGATGTAGATGGTTGTGGTTCTGAATCCTCACTAGAGTACAGGACTGGTTGGGTAATAGACAACACGTTAGGATAAATCCATTTAGACCGGTTTGTTTTATTAATGCCTGTTATGTTGACAGCGCAAAAATAACAATCATCATAATGTTTCGAAGGTTCCCGCCAGATCATTGGTGTTTTATACTTGAAGTGGGTCTGTTGCTTGTTTGCCCATAACCTTAAATACTCTACACAGTTTTTACATACAGTATTAGGAATCCAGTACTTGTCACGGGTTTCCATGGTAAATCCGAAGTAGTCAAAATAAATTTTTTTAATAAAATCTGACACTTTTTCTATTTTTTATAAACGTGTATTCGCCACATATGTTACAAAAATAGTTGGGATTGATTTTACAGGTGTTTCTTGACGTAGCCATTGCACAATTTTGAAGTATATATCAAAGTAACACAATTTTCAATAAATAACACACGGGAACAAAATTGAACTTTTTTGTGTTGACTGATTAAATGTTCAATGTAAAATGATTTATATTTTTTGTCGTTATACTTTTCGCTTTCGTAAACACTTGTTGAATGAGAAAAATTGGTTGAATGAACCCAAAAAATACTTAGTAGTTTCTTACTGAAGTACCAAAAAAAATTATATCCACAATTTTATTGACAGTCACTTATGAATGAACACATGTGTTCAGGGGAATTCCTTTAAAAAATCATCCGTTACCAACGGTAAACCACACATCAATAAAAACAAGTGGACTTTTCTTTTTTCTCTTTAATTGACTGTGAACTGACTAGGTGTCAAAAGGGACAATAAAATTTATAGGCGTTATGAGTTTGCTACCGCAACCATAAAAATGAAATAATCTTTTTTTATTACTTAATTTTTTTAATTCTTAGAATCATAAAAAACTAACTTATTACATACAAACACTTACACATTAGAAAATGTTATTTTTGTATGGAAATCACGATTTATATCAATTCAGTAAATCGTGAACAAAATCAAAAGTTGTGCACCGATTGCAATGAAATAAAGCTCATTTTATTCGAAATATATTTAACTAACTGCTTGTAGACCAAAACTGTGATTTTTGTCCCATTTTTATTTTTTAGGAATTTTTAAAGAACAAAAAAAATGTTTTTTTTTTAAAAATTTTAATTTTTTTTTTCAAAACTTGAACGATATCTCTAAAACTACTTGGAAAATTTAAAAACAAAGTAAGCACGGCTTTAAGAGAATATTGTTTGCGAGTTTCGGATTTTTTTTTTAATTTAATATGGTGAACCGTTTTCAAGTTATTCCAATATATGTAGCGGAAGTGCCTTAATTTTGAACATAACGGTATATCTCGAAAAGTCGAGCTGATAGAAAAAAACCAAGGGCAGATTTGGATTCAGCGTCCCAAATAACCTTAAAAACAATATTCAGTTCTTAATCAACAGAACCATTGTTCCCTTGTGTTATTTATAATTATATTAGGTGTAATATTTAGTTTGGAAAGTCGCTTTTGAATTACGATGCATTTTGATTTTTTCGGATTTATCTCTAATCCATTTGCCGTTGCCCATGTATAAATACGATGGAGTTGCTGATTAATAGAGATAATACACTGGTCGATTAGGGCATTACTACAGCTGGTATATAGCTGAACGTCATCCGCATACATTCTTACATTACAATTTGTTAAAATGCCTGGGAGGTCATTTGAGTACAATGAGAATAATAGTGGCCCAACAATGGACCCCTGAGGTACGCCCCTTGCTACAGGCAGTGTCATTGAATTTTGGATTCTAGTTTCAACATACTGATACCTGCCACGTAAGTATGTTGACAATAACTGAGTAGCGGTCGAAGAAAAATTAAAAAAGTTTTTGTGTTAAAAGTGTTTTGTATTAATTCATATGAATTATACTTTTAATAAACTTAAAAGTTATTCTTTTTTAGCAATTGAAGAAAAATTTTTATAATTCATAAAAGAAAAAAAAAAAACAATAATGTATGATATCTTTGTATTTTCTAAATCAAAACAAAATATTTCTCAACATGCACATAATAATTAGTGTAGTATTCCATTCAAAAATATTACCCACCCAGCATGAGTTTGGCAATGGTGTTCGGTTTGTTTTTATTTAAGTTGTCTATGAGTTTATAAATAAATATCCCCCACTATAACAAAAATAAAAACAATCATTTTATTTCGTTTTGATGTTTATTTGGTTTCATTTTAATTTATGTACTCACTCGTACAATGTTGCAAAAAACACACCCACTTTGTCGTTCGTTGTCTTTTTATATGCGGAGAATAAATATATAATTTAAGTTGAATGATATTTTTTAATAATTTTTGGGAAATTGATGATCTGTTCCGTTTTGTGTGTTAGAGTTGCCAGATTTTTGTATAAGAATAATTGTATCCACCTAATGAGTAACTGTCTTTTGGAACTAACGGCGAGCGTAACGATTTCTTAACGTTTGATTAAAATTTGCATAATACGAACATAAACGGTTTATGGAGACGACATCGTGACGTCGATATCGACATACCACGCCATCTAATGACATAATCATTATCATAATCAATGATTGAGTAAAAGTATATCAAGCCATGATTTCGAAAATATCTTAAGTGATATGATATTTGAATTTGCATATTTAATGAAAATTGATAATTTCTATCATCTGTCGCAATTACACAGTTGTACGACGTACCCTTACGAATTTACAGTAAAAGCAATTTTGACGCCGTACACATTCGTTTCGTAGATAAAAATAAAGCAAAGATAATTCATTGGTGTTCAGTTTATTTTTAGATATTTATTATTGTTGTGTAGTTTTAGTGTTCGTATTTTTGATGTGTAAACATCTATTCGCTCGGGGGGTAAATTTCTATTCACAATACAATCACAAAAACATCGTAACATGTAACGCATAAGACAAAATCGGTGTGAATTATGATTGTATTGGTGAAAAAATTATGATATGTAATAACCCGTTTGAAAATGAAAAATGAAAAATGAAAAATAAAAAATGAAAATAAAAAATTAAAAACGAAAAATAAAAAATGAAAAATAAAAAATTAAAAATGAAAAATGAAAAATAAAAAATGAAAAATGAAAAATAAAACTGAAAAATAAAAAATGAATAATGAAAAATGAAAAATAAAAAATAAAAAATGAAAAATAAAAAATGAAAAATAAAAATGAAAAATAAAAAGTGAAAAATAAAAAATGAAAATTAAAAATTAAAAATAAAAAATAAATAATGAAAAAAAAATGGAAAATGAAAAATAAAAAATGAAAGACGGAAACCGAAAAATGAAAAATAAAAGATAAAAAATGAATAATAAAAAATTAAAAATGAAAAATAAAAAATAAATAATGAAAAATAAAAAATGGAAAATGAAAAATGAAAAATGAAAATAAAAAATGAAAAATAAAAAATAAAAAATGGAAAATGAAAAATAAAAAATGAAAGACGGAAACCGAAAAATGAAAAATAAAAGATAAAAAATGAATAATAAAAAATTAAAAATGAAAAATAAAAATGAAAAATTAAAAATTAAAAATGAAAAATGAAAAATGAAAAATAAAAATGAAACATGAAAAATGAAAAATAAAAAATGAAAAATAAAAAATTAATAATGAAAAATTAAAAATAAAAAACGAAAAACGAAAACCGAAAAATGAAAAATAAAAAATGAAAAATTAAAAATGAAAAATAGAAAATGAAAAATAAAAAATTAAAAATTAAAAATTAAAAATTAAAAATTAAAAATTAAAAATTAAAAATTAAAAATTAAAAATTAGAAATGGAATTTAAAAATAAAAAATTAAAAATGAAAACAGAAAAATTAAAAATAAAAGATAAAAATGAAAATGAAAAATCAAAAATAAGAAATGAAAAATGAAAAATTAAAATTAAAAAATTAAAAATAAAAAGTGAAAAGAGAAAAATAAAAAATGAAAAACGAAAATTAAAAAATGAAAAATAAATTAAAAACCCAAAAAGAAAAACGAAAAATGAAAAATGAAAAGTGAAAAAATGAAAAATAAAAATGAAAAACGAAAAATGAAAAATGAAAAATAAAACGAAAAATTAATAATTAACCGGGTGAAATAATAAATAATAATAAATATTTTTATATTAGCAGAGCCCCTGCAGTTGATTGCTATAAGTGATATATAGATGACGCTTGCTGTTGGATTTAAGAAAAATCTTTAATTACTAGATGTTTACACATCTCCCCTGTGATGGGACTAACATGTTTTTTTTTTTTGTGTACCCGTATATAGTCCTTCCATAAGTTCTGATTCAATTTGATATAGTGTAAAAATTATAGAAACTAGTTTTTTTTAATAATATGTCATGTAAAGATATTACTGTGACTTCTAGTGTTCCTCAAGGCAGCCATCTTGGGCCAATTCTTTTCTCCCTTTTCATCAATAATCTTCCAAAAGTGATAAATTTTTGCAACGTTTTAATGTACGCTGATGATGTTAAAATTTTTTTTAGTAACTGTCAACTAACATATTGATCATATTCATCTTCAAATAGATCTCAACAATTTCTTTAACCGTAACCTAATGGAATTAAACTTAAAACAATGTAAATGTGTGCATTTTTCAAGAAATAATCTTTTTCCTGCTAACTACTCTTTGGGCGGTTATCAGCTTGAACTTGTTGATACTTTTCTGGATTTAGGGATTCTACTTGATCCTAAATTAAACTTTATATCTCACGTCACCATGACAGTTAATAAAGCTAGAGGTGCACTCGACTTTATTAAACGATTGGCAAAAGAATTTATTGATCCTTACATAACCAAACAACTTTTTACATCTCTTGTAAGACCTATTTTAGAATATTGCTCAATAATCTGGGATCACTACTATAACATTCATATTCAACGAAACGAGTCTGTGCAAAAACCATTTCTACTATTTTGCTTACGCGGCTTACCTTGGAATACCGCAAATAATCTACCTTCCTTCATACGTTGATAGACTTAAATAAATAAAATTACCCACTTTGGAAAGCCGTAGGACTATGCTAATAGTAGATAACATTTATGATCAACCTAATTAATGGTGAAATCTGTTCTGACTTTCTTTTCAACAATATAACTTTTAAAGTTCCTCAACGAGTATCACGAGAATTCAAGCCACTTTTTATTAAATATTTTAAAACCAACTATGCTCTAGCTGATCGTTTTAGAAGCAGTTGTTATGATTATAATAATCTTTATCAATTGATTATTGATTTTTCGTTGAACACTGATGTAATTAAACATATCGTTATTTTCTTAAATTCCGAACTTTTTGTTTTAATTTGTAAATCTATTTAATTGTTTCAATATATGCACATATGATCTAATAAACAAATAATAAAATAAAATAATGTTTTCTAAAATGTTTTCTAATTTTCGTTTCTTTAAGTATTTCTGAAAATCAACATTTTATTGAAAATGGTCACCGCTGAAATAAGAGCTGCAAACTTTGCCGCCTCTACCCTCTAGCTCTGACCCCAATTGGTAATCAAGAGGATTCGCATCTGGATTTCCTGAGGGGCAATCTTCAATACTAATAAAAGCTGGAATATTATGATGTAACCACTCTTGAGTTATTTTGGCTTTGTGTGCCGGTGTAGAGTCTTGTTGAAAGACCCAGTGCTCTCCATTAATGAGGATGGTTCCATGGTGCGTGCTAGAGAAGAAGAAAGCATATATTTCTAAAATTCATAACTACATTGTTCCTTTAATCAGACTAGTTTCTGGCATTTCAGCTTTCATCAGTGATTTTATTGAACATTTGATAATTATTATGTTATAATGGAATACATTCTTTATGAAATTTTCTACTTATGACGGCCGTGCTGCTTGAACTTGCATCTATCTCACTGACCTAAAGTCAGGCCTATGAGCAGTGTGGTTGAGAAACAGTTTTCGTACTTTTACTTCGTACTAATCTCAGATGATACATCTCTGTCCAAACAAACAATCGTTATTTTTGAATTTTTGTATATTTATGTATAAACAAAAATGTATGGGAATTTTCACTTTTTATCAGTATATACTAATGTATGCGAGGTAAATGGTAGAGAAATTAAAGGGATGTTAATTTACCAAACCTCCTTTGGTATAATTAAATAATTTTGAGACTTCTTCAGGGACAGAAGTGGGGCAATGTAGGGATTAAATTATATTGGAAAATAATAAAATATATTGTGATTTCTTTAACTTACATATTTATTTTAAATTATCGTAATAAATGACGAAATCCAAGGTAAAGAGCTGTACGCAGCTTGTTAAGGAATCTTAACAGAAAATTTTCATATATTTCTTAAAGAAAAAAAAGCACAAAAGTACCTTTCAGTGCAACGCTAGCAATCAGCTGTTTTCTGTCAATTATTAAGAATTGTGAAATTGAAAACAAATCAATTCTTCGGTTCTGCTTTATTTGGCCTGCTAAACGCTTTTTAAGCTCAGTATCAAAATTACCCATCCGCTTCTTGTTTTTCTTTGCCGAATTTTGTTCGTTTTTTCCATGTTTGCAACTGAAAAATAACTTTTATTTTTTTTTAGCATATTACATTTTGTTTATGCTTACCTCTCCTGTCAAAATTCCGTTCAGAAAGAACGAAAAATTTTATATTCCTGCTCAAAGCCTGGGTTGCCTAACTTAATTTACGTCAAAAAAAAGTAGTAAAAACAATACTACTTTTTTAAAAAGCTGCAGACTCTCAACAAAAATTTTTTGACAGAAAAATTCTGAAGCGTTTTTTTATATGAAGTTTTTGATTCCTTAGCAAGCTGCATACAGGCCTTAAGTATGAAATATAATGGCGATTTTCCTTTCTTTCGTCGAAAAAGAGCGTAGACGTTGAGAAGTGTCGTCGTTGAGATTTTAACGTGTGATAAAAAATTATGAGTCATCTTTACAGATGGCTCCATTACGATCCAAAAATGTCGCTTAACGAGGATAGAAAGGAGAATCCGATAAATGTAATTTATAAAGTGTATAAAAAATGGTAATACTGTTCAATACTTAACAAATTCTATAATATTCAAATGGTAATTCATATTAATTATCACAAACTATGTAAAAATTTCAAAGTTTAAATTAATGAGTAATAATAATATTGAAAAAATATGATATAAAATTCTAAAATTAATTGTAACAGGAAGAACAGGTGAACAATCGTAAACAATGTATTTATACTTCTAATTTCTACTATTCTCAGTTTCGTAAGAGTTGCCATATGTAATGTATGGTTTGTACATTCTACATATTGCACTTTTTACATATATTAGAGATGTTGCTCTGAAGCGAAATTTTTTAATAGTTTGATAGATTTGACGTAATTTTTCAGACATATTGCATATTGTTGTCAAGCCTTCCACCACGCCTTCCAAGATTTTTTGTTAGTACACTTTTGCTGCAGTTTTTACTCCTTTTTCGTAAAAATGCAAAGAACTGCGATACTCCCCATCAGATCATAACGGATTTTGGATGATGATCTCTCTGAATGATGTCATTTTGCTTATTAAAAACTTCCTTCACCGAAAAATTTTTTTCATCTGTAAAAAATATATTTTCATGACCGTTGCTTGCGTGTCACTGCAATGCGATGCGATTTTTGTTGTTACACCACTCCATATTAATTACGCAAAATATGAAAGAAGCAAAACAAAACAAAACAAACATGTATCGTTTAATTTAAAATTTAAAAGCATGAAAAGCTTGTAACAGAACTTGTGGCAAGACTAAGTAAATATAACGGTTATCTTTAATCAAATATGTAGTAAATTTTATATATTTTCAATAGAATTCTGCTTCTTTCGAATTGATAACTATAAAAGTAAAGAAAATAATAGAAAATAAAAATTAGTTTTCTTAAACGAAAATTCAGTTGTTATAAGGTTAATGTGTCATTATTGCTTACCTAAACCCACTTGAAAAGTTGACTTTACCCTTAGGGGCTTAAGTAAAAAATGACATAAATTAATGTATCCAATTTTATTATGTATAGTTATTTTCTCTGCATTATCCAATTTGATTTTTATTTTTGGGGATTTATTATTTCCCGCTTTTTCACCGACATCATCCGGCAGGGCATTGTTTACGTGTTAATAAGAAGTGTGTCTTAATGTTTATGTTTATTATGGGCCTGATGACGTCTTTTCGTCACATGAGAATTAAATGTTTTTATTCTAATAATCAATATTATTATTAGTGTTGTTTTTAGTATTTCAATGCATACGATCTGACATGAAAAGACAAATGTATTGTTTATTTATTATTTATTTTTTTGGTTTTGATAATAACCAAAAAAAAAGAAAAACAAAATGGATAATTAATTTTTTGTCACTTGTAGTATCTTACAGGTATTTAATACGATTTTGTTCATGTACCAAATATTGTTGAAAACCTTAAGGCTGCTTTTCGGCGATCTTCTTGATGAGAAGGTTAAAATGAACTAACAACTTAAATTTAATTTTTAAAATTAAGTTTCAAATTAATAACACAATAACTAAAACACCAAGTATTATAAATGGTTAAATACTTATGTATATGTATTTGAAGCAAATTAATCATTTTAGCCATGAATTTTTTTTTCAAGTTCAATTGCTGTTTTTAAACATGACAAAGTTCAGTATAGGTACATATGTATGTATTTCAGACATTGAAGTTTTAATTGTTGAATAAGTCATTGAAACACTTTTAAAATTATACACTCGAAAAATGCATCTGTAAAAAAACGAAGTAAATCATCTTGTAATTCATCTAAAGGTCTATAGATTTAGGCTTACAAAATAGAAAACGTTTGAATTAAAACAATTTTACGCGTTCTAAAAAAATATTCTCATTTTTTTTTTATAATATTGGTTTATAAGATACTTTTTTTGATAAATAAAATGTGTAGCGTTTTTAAAACGTACTACATTTTTCATAAATAGTACATTACTTTATAAAAATACCTTTTCTAAGATAATAAATCGATAAATTAATCAATAGTTTTTTAAATAGATATACTATACTTATTCTAAGTACTGAGTTTAATAAGCTGCTGCTTAGTTTATAAAGAAAAAATGATTTCATTGAATGAAATTAATAAATAACTAATGCTAGGTTAATGTATTTTCTGTAATTTTATGCACTGTTTATAAAATGACGTTTTTTAAAAAATGTTTTTTTATAAAAGGTAAATTTTTATATAAGGTGCTTTTTAATAATATGTTTTTTTTTAAATAAAATATACTTTTTTTATAAAGGAAACTTTTTAGGAAAGGTAATTTTTCCCAAAGTTTCTTTATTTTTTTGAAAAGGTACTTTTTTGTAAAATGCACTTTTTTTATAAAATACACCTTCTTTATAAAAGGATCTTTTTTATAAAAGGTACTTTTTTATAATATGATTTTTTTTTTCAAAAATATGCTTTCTTATAAAGAAAATTTTTTATAAAAGTTAATTTTTTATACAAGTCACTTTTTTTACAAAGGAACATTTTTTATAAAAGATACTTTTTTATGAAAGGTCCTTCTTTATAAAAGTTAATTGTTTATACAATGTACTTTTTATAAAAAAATATTTTTTTTTAAGTACTTTTTTATACTTTTTATAAAATGTACTTTTTTATAAAAGACACATTTTTTATACTTTTTTTTAAAGATACTTATTTATAAAAGATAGTTTTTTATAAAAGGTACTTTTTTTATAAATGATACTTTTTTTAAAGATACTTATTTATAAAAGATACTTTTTTATAAAAGCTACTTTTTTATATAAGGTAATTTTTATAAATGTAATGTATTTTCTGCAATTTTATGCACTTTTTAAAAAATTTACTTTTTAAAGGTGTTTTTTTTTATAAAAGATAATTTTTTATAAAAGGTACTTTTTATAATATGTATTTTTTTTAATAAAATATTCTTTTTTTATAAAGGAAACTTTTTGTAAAAGAAAATTTATTATAACAGATACTTTTTTGTAAAACAAACATTTTTTATAAAAGGTTCTTTTTATAAAAGGAACTTTTTTATAAAAGATAATTTTTTATAAAATATACTTTTTATAAAAGATAGATTCTTATAATATGTACTAGAGGACCCCTGCTGCTCCGCAGCATTATATTATATTACATAATAAGAAAGTCTTGTTTCTTTATTGTTTTCAAAATCAATTCTGACTAAATTTATTTATATAATTTTCTTTTATATCAAAATAAGAAATCAAATGATATTTGATTATATTTTTAAAATATTAACAAAGTATTTTACAACAGTTTCGAAATATAAAATATGGGACTTCTACATTAAATGTAAGAATCCCACATTCTCCCCCTCGAAACTAATTTACAAAAAGAAAATTAATTTTTTAAACATATATAACAAAATTAATCGACATTTTAATTTAAAGATAGTTTTCGAGGGCGACCTCGTTTTCTAATAGGATATAATGGTTTTATTTGATTCGAATTACAATGCACAAGTGTCAAGGCGGATGAATGATAAGTGCCAACAGACTCACTGTTCTCTACCCTTCCTAACTCAAATGTATTCTCACCTAGTTTTTTCAAAATAATATAAGGTCCATCCCTTTTTGGTATAAATTTGGAAGTAATATTCTTAGCCTCATTACTTAGAACATGTGTCGTAACCCAAACTAAATTCCCAATTTCATACTTATAACTAATGACACGCTTTTTATACCCTATACCACTATGTGGTTTGGGTATAATGACTTTGTGCTGCTGTTTGTAACAACCAAAATTATTTGACCTAGACCCATCTTTAATTATACCGATCGAATCAGAATCACTTTCTGAGTTGATTTAACAATGTCCGTCCGTCCGTCCGTCCGTCCGTCCGTCTGTGTGTCCATGTAAAGCTTGTAATCAAACTGCAGGTCGCAAATATGAATATATTTTGATGAAATTTGGTACCTAAGCTTCTGTCGGCCATGGGATGAACGCTATTGAAATTGGTGAGAATCGGTCCATGTTCAGACCTAGCCCCCATACAAATTACCCATATGAAATCGACATAAATTGCCATAAGATCCAAATTGTCATATAGATCTTACTCAAATTGGGTTTGTATGCGTTCATTACATCCACTAATGAGTAGTCCAAAAAATGATCCCTTTGACCCCATATAGAGCTGCTTCCCGATCTTCACTTAAATCTTTAAAAAACAAAAATATTGCACTGATTCTTCTCAAATTTTGTTTGTACATATTTTTGCAAAATACAAGAGACTGTACCAAACATGATCAGGATCGGTCCATTTTTGGACCTAGTCCCTTTATAGATATAGCATCCGATATGAACTTTTTCATATCTGCAGCCAAAAAAATTAATAAAAATCCCACTCAAATTTGGTTTTTGCTTATTTTCAATGTTAAGTTAGTTGGGCCTAAGAGATAGGGTTTCTAATCGCATGGTATAGGGTATCGTATAGTCGGTCTAGACCGACTATAATTTTCTTACTTGTTATTAGTGCAACTAACGTCATTTATTCGTCTGTTAAAGTCATTGCTCTGGACGCTCTTCAACACCTCTTCAAATGCATTCAACTGAGGAATCAATTCTTCGACAAAATTATCATTATACATTATTTTGGATAAATCATGTGAAATTTCTACAGGAGTACGTAATTCTCGACCAAAATTTAGATATGCAGGTGTGTGACCAGTATTACGACATACAGTGGTATTTAGAGCGAAGCGGATAGCTGGCAAATATAAATTCCATGAATTATGTTTATCTTCAACCAAAATTGATAAGCGTATTTTCAAATCAAGATTTTTCCTTTCTACCATATTTGCTTGCGGATGATATAAAGGAATTAATTGTTGATTGATTCCAAATGATCGAACTAAATATTGCATTACTGACGAAATAAATTGTGGACCATTGTCACTTATAATACGTCTTGGTAAACCAAAACGCAAAAATATGTCATTTAATAAAACTGTTGCACATGAAACTGCTGTTGCTTCTTTAAGAGGGAATATTTCAACCCAGCGTGTTGATGTGTCCTCAATAATAACAAGTAAGAAAATTATAGTCGGTCTAGACCGACTATACGATACCCTATACCATGCGTTTAGAAACCCTATCTCTTAAGCCCAACTAACTGGACATAGAAAATAAGCAAAAACCAAATTTGAGTGCGATTTTTATTAATTTTTTTGGCTGCAGATATGAAAAAGTTCATATCGGATGCTATATCTATATGGGGACTAGGTCCAAAAATGGACCGATCCTGATCATGTTTGGAAAAGTCTCTTGTATTTTGCAAAAATATATACAAACCAAATCTGAGAAGAATCAGTGCAATATTTTTGTTTTTTAATAGATTTAAGTGAAGATCGGGAAGCAGCCCTATATGGGGCCAAAGGGATCATTTTTGGACTACTCATTAATGGATGTAATGAACGCATATAAACCCAATTTGAGTAAGATCTATATGACAATTTGGATCTTATGGCAATTTATGTCGATTTCATAGGGGTAATTTGTATGGGGGCTAGGTCTGAACATGGACCGATTCTCACCAATTTCAATAGCGTTCATCCCATGGCCGATAAAAGCTTATATACCAAATTTCATCAAAATATATTCATATTTGCGACCTGCAGTTTGATTACAAGCTTTACATGGACACACAGACGGACGGACGGACGGACGGACGGACGGACGGACGGACGGACGGACGGACATTGTTAAATCAACTCAAAAAATGATTCTGATTCGATCGGTATAATTAAAGATGGGTCTAGGGCAAATATTTTTCGTTGTTACAAACAGCAGCACAAAGTCATTATACCCAAACCACATAGTGGTATAGGGTATAAAAATGAACTTAAAACCATCACTTAAAGGTAAAGGTCCAAATAAATCAATTGCCAAAACTTCAAACCGCTGATGACATGGACTTGTTTCGAAAAGACCAGAAGGTTTCGTATTTGCAGGCTTATAACGTTGACATTTTACACATAATTTAACAAATTGTTTAACGTCTTTGTTTATACTTGGCCAAAAAAAATGGTTCTTTATTTTAGCTTTAGTTCTTTCAACTCCATAATGTCCACTTATATCTGATGAATGAAATTCTTCAATAATTTCTTGTCTTTGATGAGCAGGTACTACAAGCTGAGCTTCCTCCAAATTTTGAGAATACCGATATAGAACACTATTATTTAATATATACCCAAATTGAGTGAATTTTAAAGCAAGTCCTTCATTCTCAGGAATAGACAACTCTAGAGAATTTATAATTTTTGCCAGTTCAGAATCTTTCATTTGCTCCGTTCTTAACTCTTCTTCAGACTTGGATGGAAAATCTATTTCAAACAAATTAATATCGCATGACAAGATTGGTCTTGATAATGAATCCGCAACACTATTTAATTTTCCTTTAACATATTTAATTTCAATATCATAAGACTGTAATTGAAGAGCCCACCTGGCTAATCTTCCAGATGGTGATTTAAGACTCATTAACCATTTAAGAGGTTGATGATCTGTTAATAAAATAAGTTTTGTTCCTTCAAAATAACCTCGAAACTTATTCACGGCCCAAACAATTGCTAAAGCTTCTCGTTCGATTGTTGAGTAATTACGTTCAGCATCAGTTAACAGTCTGCTTGCATACTCAATTGGATGTTCTTCATCACCCTCCCCCTGGACTAAAACAGCTCCGATGGCATAACCACTAGCATCAGTTTTTAATAAAAATGGTATGTTTTCATCAACTTGCTTTAAAATTGGTGGAGACACTAGTAATAATTTCAATTTTTCAAAGGCATTTTGTTGTTCGCCCTTCCATTGCCAAGGAACATTTTTTTTTTGTTAAATGACTTAATGGCTTGCTTACATGAGCAAAGTTATGAATAAAACGACGATACCACGAACAAGTTTGAAGAAATGTTAAAAGCTGTTTAACATTTCGGGGTTCCTTCATTTGAAGTATAGCTTCAGTTTTATTTATATCAACATGAATACCATCAGCCGACAGAGTATGTCCTAAATAATTAATTTTCGTACATATAAAATTACATTTTTTTCGATTAACACGAAATCCTTTCTCATAAAGACGTTTAAATACAGATTCGATATCTGACAGATGTTCTTTCAAACTGCTAGAACAAATAATAATATCATCAAGATAAATAAGAATTAGAATTTGTGGTAAACCATTACGAAATTGATCCATTGCTCGTTGAAACGTTGCAGGAGCATTTCGAAGACCAAAAGGCATTCTTTTAAATCGATATGTTCCAAAAGGTGTTATAAATCCAGTTTTATCCATATGTTCATCCTTAACATTAATTTGCCAGTATCCACTTTGTAAGTCTAAAGTTGACATATAGTTCGTTTTCTTAGCTGCATGAAGCAAATCATCAATTCTTGGCAACGGATAACGATCAGGAATAGTAATATCATTTAGTCGTCTATAATCAACACATACACGAATTTTCCCATCCTTTTTGGGAATCATTACAACCGGTGCAACCCATGGTGTATCACTTTCTTCTATAACATCTTTTTGAATCATAGTTTGTATTTCTTTTTTAAGTAGTTCTTTACGTGGTCCTGATAATCTATATGAACGAATAGATATCGGTTCTTCATTTATTGTGTTTATAGCATGATAGACATTTGTTTTCGCTGTAAAAACTTCGTCAAACAACAACTCAAAGCGATTGAGTATTAAATTTAAGTTTTCTCTATCCTTTTTCCCCAAATTACCTGCCTCGTCATCTCTTAATTCTACATCAACCATATTAAAGTCAACTTTGCGTATTGGACAATCGAACAAATGATCAGCGTTATCAACCATTTTACCACGAACATGTTTTAAAAATATGTTAACTGAACGTTTTATTTCAGGCTTTACAACATGAAGAGGAAGGGCCGATTGACAAATATCATATAGTTCTACTGTATCACAAATAGTAGCCTTTTCTATCGGACATCTTTTTGATTGTGGTTGATTAAAAATTTTTTGATATGCCATTTGGAATTCAAGCTCAAGTAAATAATCAAATTTAATGTTCGGTTGATCAGCAAATTTCCAAATCATCTGTGATGTATCAAGTATTATACCCGCCTTTTCCATAAAATCAATACCAAGCAAGGTATTTTTTGATTTAGAATGGGGCAAAATCATAAAAAATGTTTTAATTACGCGGTTTCCGAATTCAATATCAACATAAGTAGTTAAAACCTTTTGAATTTTCGGATCACCATCAGCAAAAGTTAATTCAGCTTCAGATTTGTTGAAATTATGATTATTATTTTTAAGATAGATATAAAAATTGTAACTAGCCATACTAGTACGTGATGCAGAATCAATACAAACCAATTCTTGAAAATGCTTGTAATGTATGACTCCTTTAGGTAAACCATTATTTCTCTCACTATTTATGAAATTGCAGTTGTTAATTACATTACCCATATTTTTCCTATATGGAGCACATTTCGGACAATTAGACCGATAATACCCAGGTTCACCACATTTATGACATTTAATTGTTTCTTTAACAACTTCTGGTGATTGTTCCTGCTCCCTATACACTTGTAGTTTCCTACATACCTCAATAGCATGATTCTTAGAACGGCAAAATTGACATCTTTTAAATTTTGAATCTTGATTATCATTATTCAAACTTTGATCTAATTTAAGTTGCGCCTCGTAAATACGAGCTTTAATCGTAAGATCAGAAAAATTATTTATATCATAACGTTTTATCGTCTTTTGCACATCAATACGAAGTAATCCATAAATCATGTCTAATTGATCATCCACAGTTAATCTTTGAGAAGGAAGTTGAGCAAAAAGAGCTCTTTTTCGACCTACAAACATGTCTGTTGATTCTCCTATCTTCTGAGGATTATTAAATATAGCCTGATAAATTTCATATGGCTGTTGCGATGGAGCAAAGTGGTCTCGTAATCGTTTTATAGCGGTTTCCCAGCTGTTTATTTCAAAAGCGATTCCCGAGAACCAAATTGCAGCATATCCGCGAAACAAAAGAGGTAATTCCTTCAAAGCTATGTCATTTGGTACACGTTTAACTTCTTTATAAATAATGAGATTAGATAAAAAATTTTCTAAAATATTCCTATCAAATTCCCCGTTAAATCTTTCTGAAAAACCAGCTAAAGTTTCAACGTTTACTCTTTCATGAAATAAACTTTGAAATTGGGTATCAGAAAAAGTAACAGAATGAATTGAAGGGGTAGTCACAGGATTGCCTGGAGCACTACCAACTTCCAAACTTGCTGAAACCGATCTTCGCAGGCGAGGCATTGCAATGTAAAAATCAAATAAAACTTACAGTTTATTTATATAATTTTAATTATAAACTGGAGCCAATGGGAGAATCCACACAATACACAGCAAATAATCAGCAACGAAATTATAATATTTGGATAATCCTGGATATTCCACGGGAAACCACAATAAAGTTTAATTTATATAATTGTTGAAAATATTGCAATAATCTTGGGTATTTCCAATGAAAACGAAGCCAATATCCAATAAAAGGATATTCAAATATTTCCTGGCAAAGGCACAACTAGATATTGAATTCTTGAGTAATTCAAAAGGAATCCAAACTGCTTTTAAACACGAATCCAAGGTATGATTCAGGAACTCTTGAAAAACTAATAGTTCACCAACAACCCAGGATAGAATACAACCTCCAAATATCTGGATGGCAAACCCGAAGAAATAAAGTCCAACCAGGATATGTCCGGATAACAGACACAAAATAATATATAAAATATTTATTTTTTAATACCAGGATACGACTGGATAAAAAAATTCACGTTGGGCGCCAATAAGAAAGTCTTGTTTCTTTATTGTTTTCAAAATCAATTCTGACTAAATTTATTTATATAATTTTCTTTTATATCAAAATAAATCAAATGATATTTGATTATATTTTTAAAATATTAACAAAGTATTTTATAACAGTTTCGAAACATAAAATATGGGACTTCTACATTAAATGTAAGAATCCCACAACATTAATTTTTATAATATAATTGCCAAGAGAAGTTAACGTACAGTAATGCCAAAATATGCCAAGAGAAGTTAACGTACAGTAAAAGTAAAGTTGATTGTCCACGCATAACTTTCCTCAAACCCAACGAATTTGCCAAGAGAAGTTAACGTACAGTAGTACCAAAATATGCCAAGATAAGTTAACGTACAGTAAAAGTAAAGTTGATTCTCCACGCATAACTTTCCTCAAACCCAACAAATTTAAGCAGTTAATAGCTCAACAGAAGGAGCTTGATCCACTGAGTGTTCTTAGACCTGTCAACAGCCTACGTTAATTAGAACTCTAGTTATAGAGATTTGAGAGAAGAAAAATATTGAAAAAAATCTTGAATACAAAGTTTATTCATAAATTCTTTTCTTATTAGTGGTAAATCTCAATTTGTTGACTTATATGGTACATATTCTAGTAATCTTTCTTTGGCATCTGGAGTTCCCCAAGGATCGGTCTTGGGGCCTCTGTTATTTATATTGTATATTAATGATATCCCTGAATGCATTGACATGGGTATATGTAAGCCATATTTGTTTGCTGATGATATTATGCTTTTATTTAGTACTGATCGGGAATTCACGGATGTTCTGGAGTGTAGTATTAATTTTTGCCTTGAGCGTGTGTTGTGTTGGACGTCAATTAACTCCTTGGCTATTAATCCTTCTAAGACTAAAGCTATAATGTTTGGATCGTCTCAACGTGTTCTATCTGATTTAAATATATTTTTAAACAACTCCAGAATTGAGTTTGTTAATCAGCATAGATGCTTGGAGGTTATCATAGATAGTCAACTTAGCTTCCAGTCTCATATTGATTCGATGCATCGTAAGGTTTCCAATATTCTGCGTAGAATATATTCGATAAATATTTTTTTGCCATTTCACGTTAAGCTTAGGTTAGCAAATGCGCTGTTAATGCCTCAGGTCCTTTATGGGCTTGAGGTGATATCAGGTACTATTGCTTTTAACCTTAAGAAACTTGAAAGAGTTGTTAACAGTGTGACCCGGTATCTATTTTGCATTCGTAGACGTGAACATATTTCTGAATAAATTAAGAAATTTTTAGGTTGCTTCTTTTGTGAATTTATTAAATACCGCAACATGCTATTTTTTTTATAGAACAATTAAAAGTGGCATATTCATCCCATTGTGTAATGAGTTTAAATTTTCTAAATTGAACAGGAGTAAGCAAATCTTAATACCTAGAATTTCTTGCTCTATATTTGAAAGGTCTTTTGTGGTACGGATTGCTCGCTGCTGGAACCGATTGCCGTATGAATTACGTATATTCTCTCAATCCAATAACGTTTTTCGACTTAAACTATTGCAAAGTTTGAATTTAAACAGTTCAAGGGCATGAGTCACCATGTTTTCTTTTCTTTTTTTTTTTTTTGCTGGTCGGTGTATGGGGAATTGAGTATTGATTTGCCTTTTTCCATAAAATAACTTTTTTTTTTCTTTTTTCCCATTTAAAATTTTAGTAGTTGGTGGATGCCTTTTTGCATATTTACTTGTTGTTGCTTCTGCTTATTACAGGATCATGATAATTACTTAAATTTATATATCATGTGCATAGTTTTTTTTATTTTTTTTGGCTGGGGAGCCATTTGGTAGGGTTTGTAGATAAGTGAAATTATCAATGAATTTTATATTGTATGTAGAATTTTAAGTCTTATTCAGGATTATTATTGCTATGTAATATGTGTTTTTTGGCCTGGATGGCTTTGTATTACTATATGGATTAAAATAAATAAATAAATAAATAAATAAATAAATAAATAAATAAATAAATAAATAATATATAAGAAGATTTTTTTTTATATAATATACTTTTTTATAAAAGGTATTTATTTTATAAATGGTATTTTTTTGTAAAAGGTACGGTTTATAAAAGGTATTTTTTATAAATGGTGCTTTTTGTAAAAGCTACTTCTTTATAAAAAGTACTTTTTTATAAAGTATATAAGAAGTATTTTTTTACAAAAGGTACTTTTTTATAAAACCTACTTTTTTATAAAAGACACATTTTTTTATGAAAGGTACTTTTTTATAAAAGCTAATTTTTTATAAAAGATAATTTTTTATAGAAGATGCTTTTATAATAAAAGATACTTTTTTATAAAAGATAATTTTTTATAATATGTATTTTTTATAAAAAGTATTTTTTATAAAAGGTACATCTTTTTATACTTTTTAACACATGTACTTTTTTATAAAGAAAAATTTTTTTATAAAAGATACTATTTTATAAATGACATTTTTCTATAACATGAATTTTTTTTAAAAAGTATTTTTTTATCAAAGGTACTTTTTTATAAAATCTACTTTTTAATAAAAGACAAATTTTGTTATGAAAAGTACTTTTTTATAAAAGGCTTTTTTATAAAAGACATATTTTTTTATGAAAAGTACTTTTTTATAAAAGCTACTTTTTTATAAAACATAATTTTTTATAAAAGATACTTTATTATAAAAGATAATATTTTATAAAAGATACTTTTTATAAAAGATACTTTTTTATAATATGTATTTTTTATAAAAAGTACTTTTTATAAAAGGTACTTTTAAATACTTTTTATAAAATGTATCTTTTTATAAAGAAAATTTTTTTTTATAAAATATACTTTTTTATAAAAGGTACTTTTTATAAAAGGTACTTTTTTATAAATGGTACTTTTTTATAAAAAGTACTTTTTAATAAAATGTATTTTTTGATAAAATATACTTTTTTATAAAGGTATTTTTTTTATAAATGATACTTTTTTAAAATATACTTATTTTTAAAAGGTACTTTTTTATAAAAGATACTATTTTACAAAAGGTACTTTATTATATAATGTACTTTTTTATAAAAGGTACTTTTTTATAAAAGGTACTTTTTTATAAAAGGTACTTTTTTATAAAAGGTACTTTTTTATAAAAGGTACCTATTTATAATATGTATTTTTTATAAAAAGTATTTTTTATGAAAGGTCCTTTTTTATAAATGCTACATTTTTATAATTTTTTATAAAAGGTACTTTTTTATAAATGATACCTTTTTTAAAAGCTACTTATTTATAATAGATACTTTTTTATATAAGGTACTTTTTATAAAATGTACTTATTTATAAAACATACTTTTTTATAAAAGATACTTTTTATATAAGGTACTTTTTGTAAAAGTTACTTTTTTATAAAAGGTACTTTTTTATAGAATGTATTTATTTATGAAAGATACTTTTTTTATAAAGGATACTGTTTTATAAAATTTATTTTTTTATAGAAAGTACTTTTATAAAAGGTACTTTTTTATAAAAGGTACCTATTTATAATATATATTTTTTATAAAAAGTATTTTTTATGAAAGGTCATTTTTTTTAAAAGGTACTTTTTTCTACTTTTTTTAAAAGGTACTTTTTTATAAATGATACATTTTTTAAAAGATACTTATTTATAAAAGATACTTTTTTATAAAAGGTACTTTTTTATATAAGGTACTTTTTATAAAAGGAACTTATTTATAAAACATACTTTTTTATAAAAGGTACTTTTTTATATAAGGTACTTTTTATAAAAGGTACTTTTTTATAAAAGGTACTTTTTTATAGAATGTATTTATTTATAAAAGATACTTTTTTATAAAAGTTCTGTGATACTATATTAAAGTTCTGTGATACTATATTAAGTTAGACCTGTGATTTTGCGTGTACTGTGTTGTCAATATTTATTAAATTTATTTATATTTTTTAAAAGTCTGTGTAGTAATGTCCAGTTTTTAATTTACAAATAAATTTTACAAATTATATTCCCTGACGATATAACAAAGAATCATTTTATAATAAATTTACGCTCCTGAGGAAGTTTGAATAAAGCAAACGAAACGTCGAGCAGAAAGATGATATTTAATTGATTTTTATTTACACATAAAAACAGATTATTGACCAAAATAGCCCGTAAGGTAACCCCTCTATTTAAAAATAAAAGATACTGTTTTATAAAATTTATTTTTTTTTATAGAAAGTACTCTTTTATAAAAGGTACTTTTTACCCATTAATGTAAATTTATCGTAAAGGTACTTCTTCATTAAAGTCACTTTTGTCATAAACTTATAATCATTTAAGAAATTATATCTTATTCCAGAATGTGGTTAAAAATGATTAAATCATTATTATACTAAAACTCAAACTGAACGTAAAATATCATTAATATTATACCTTCTTAAATATTCTTTATTGGAAATTCTTGCCTGAATAACTATGAAGGAATAGACAATCTCCAGCAAAGCTGCAGCACACGTATTAGTAATATATACCAAAAAATTATTCATACGTTACCCTTAACGTATATATTTTTAAAAGAATTCTTATACACAAGAACATTTTTTTACAAAAATCACATTATATCTCCCAACCAGTCGTATGCACTGCATGAAACACATATGTGTACGTCTTCATCAAAATATATGATGTCTTCGTTAAATTAATATCGAGCATGAAGATTGAGTATAACAAAAGGGAGGTTTAAAAAAATAGGTTTTCATATTTACAGCAAATATCAAGTAAAAAGTAATAACAACTAGAAAAACAAAACTTATTTTCTGTATCTTTAAAAAAATATAAAACAATTAAAGCAAGAAACAGCTAAATTCCTTTAGTTGTATTCTATCCTTCGAAGAGAGCTTCGCTCTTTATTATCCCTTAACCAAGATGAGTAAAAGCCTTATAAATTCACTCAAACGTAAATGAGACTTATTTAATAGTGGTTGTCAATAGCATTGTAAATTAATGTATTGTTTCACTTCGCTCTTAATAACTAGTATGCCCCAAAATTTTGTGTATTTGTTTTTGTGAAGTAGTAAAAAGGAAAGTGTATGTATGTGAAATTTGTTGAGCTTTTTTGTGTTTTGTATATTTAGGGGTTAAAAACGTGTTCAAAGTTTTATCAGTTTTTTTTTCGTTTTAATGTACGTTCCATACACAATGAGAGTTTTAGTAAGTTCTCTTCAAATTCAGTCAGTGGTGGACATTACGGGTTGTTGGATCATCATCTAATTGTTTATTTTTGGTGTAAAAGTGGTAAATTTATTACGTTAATACAAGAAAGAAAAAAATATTTTAAGCACTACAATAACAAGCAGCTAAACAGAATTATATAACAAAAGTATTTAAAACAATTGTTAAAATTTGACAAAAAAATTACAAAAATAAAGTTTAGAAAGAAAAAATAAACTAAATAAAGAAATATTCTGCAATAACTAAGAGCAGACATATTTTGGTAATATTTTTATTATAGTAAGTAGACTTTATATGAAATTTTGTTTGGATATTTTTTTTTATTTTTATGTCTGGAGCTACTAAAAGTTTTAAACAAATGTATACCTAAATAGTTTTTTGGTAAACACTCACAGTGAAAAGTTCGTAGAAATAGTGAAATAAATGTGTTATTTTTCTCAATAGTGTAGGACAACTTTTATTAATAATTTCAAACTATATAATTTAATTAGTTTTTATTAATTGGAATATTAAAACGATCTGCTGAAATTAAAAGGATATAAAATTGTTCACTTGAAGTCCTAAAACATTATTGCCAAGCCCCTGCTTTCTTAGACTGGCTTCGTGTGAAACTCTTCTATATGTCTGTATGAAAATAAAAATATGTTCTACGACCAATAAAACATGTAAATTATGCGATGTTTTTAAAGACTGATTGATTTCGAACACAATTTTAAGTCTCTTAACAGTTTAATAAATATACTAAATCAAATAGGGTTTTGAAAAGTTATCAATGAAAATTTTAAGAGTTCTCTAAAGTACAAAAAAAAAATAAAAAAAAATTGTACTACATCGAAAATTTTACTATACCAATATACTCGTAAATTGTTTTCTTGTGTATCCACCATATCACAGTGTAGGTGGGAGTGTCATTCCATTGTAAACTTTGCTATTTATTAATTCGTAATACATGCTTATAAGAAACGTAGTTTATCCAGTGATAAGTCTGATTTTAGCGATCACGATTACAAAAAATAGACGGGATTGTTTAAGAGACCTCAAAGATTTCTGTATGTATATTTTCATATGATGAATATTTGTACTAGACCCCTTAAAGGTAAATATTTTTTTCATTAAAAATATTTTTTATTTTTTTTTTAAATACGTAATTTCCTTCGCATTTGTTTTTTTTTTTTCTTTGTTAAAACATGAATATCATGTCACATACATAGTTTTAAATAAATGTGTCTTTTGTTTCAATAATTATTTTTTTGCACAGTAATCTAAATGAATTTAAATATATTTGGCGAATTTCCTCGTACCTAATTTTTCTGTGTACTCAAGTTGAACGCTTTTTTTGTATCAAATTTATTTTTTTACTAAATATGTATGTTTTTTTCCATTTTCAGTTCACTAAAATTTATTGAATTCATCTAAATTTGTTTACTTTTTATTTAATTATTACCAATTTTTTCTATTGTTTTGTTTTTACTAAAACTGCCATTTTTAAATTCATAATAGACTCATAAAAGTTATGAAACAAATTTTCCTAGCAAAAATTTAATTTCTACAAATTTTTTATAAACTTTTTTTTGCATTTTGGTATGTTTTGTTTTGTTTTTCTCTTGAAATGTGCAAAATCAATATTTATTACATTTCTTTGTCATTGAAGTAATATTATCCTAATTGATATTTACTTGTATCGTGTTTTTTTTTGTTTTTGATTTCGTATAGATTGTTGCTTGTACTTAATCATACGAATACTTGCTTTAATCATTTTTTGTGCACACATACATGAGTTAATAATATTTGGAAGTTATGTATGTAGTTAAGTAGTTGATAACTCTGTACAAAAACAGATATTCGAATAGAACAAAATCAAAATTAATTACAACTCGTTTCAGTTATACTAGGTTGTTGTTAATGTTAATTTCAGCAGTTATTTAAAGGTCATTTGAAAGGTTTTAGTTTTAAATTTTAATACTGAAAGTATTAATAAATAATAACTCACTGTTAATTTCATCCGACAAATTCATTGACAACAGTTTGTTTTATATATTTGTGCAAAAGGGACAAATTAAAATAATTATTTCTTAATTTGTGTTCCATTCATAGAAACTTAAAATGTGTTATGTTTTGAAATATTTAAACTTTTTGAAAGAAGAATAATGCAACCCATAAAAACAAAGTTTTTATTAAAACTATTTCTTTCCTTATGCACATGAGTTTTGACTACTTTAGCGTGACTACTTTAAAATTAATCTTGGTCACAACAAGTCTATGGGCAAAGTTTCAGATCGATCGGATGAGGAGAAATGGGGTTTAAAGCTCTCCGTGACTGTGCGTGACTATGCGTGACTGTGTGTGACTATCTTAAAATTAATCTGTGGTCACAAAAAGTCTATGGGCAAAGTTTCAGATTGATTGAATGAGGGGAAATGGGGTTTAAATCACTACGTGACTGTGCGTGACCATGCGTGACTGTGCGTGACTATGTCAAAGTTAATCTTTATTCACAGCAAGTCTATCGACCAAGTTTCAGATCGATCGGATAAGGGGAAATGGGTTTTAAATCACTCCGTGACTGTGCGTGACTATGCGTGACTGTGCGTGACTATGTCAAAGTTAATCTTTTTTCACAGCAAGTCTATCGACCAAGTTTCAGATCGATCGGATAAGGGGAAATGGGTTTTAAATCACTCCGTCACTGTGCATGACTATGCGTGACTATACGTGACTGTGCGTGACTATGTTGAAGTTGATCTTTTTTCACAGCAAGTGTATGGATCAAATTTCGATCGGATGAGGGGAAATGACATTTAAATCACTACGTGACTGTGCGTGACCATGCGTGACTGTGCGTGACTAAGTCAAAGTTAATCCTTTTTTCACAGCAAATGTACGGACCAAGTTTCAGATCGATTGGATGACGGGAAATGACATTTAAATCACTCCGTGACTGTGCGTGACTACCCCAAAATTAATCTGTAGTCACAACAAGACTATGGGCCAAGATCAATTGGATAAGGGGGAATGGGGTTGCCCCATGACAGACAACCATAGAGTATGAGTTAAAAAAAAAAACAAAATATAAAAAAAATTTATTAGGACAATTTTAAAATTTTAGAAGTAGAAGAAGAACTAATGAACTTAAATATCAATTTTTTGTGGTTGATATAGAAATATTTATTAGGAAACCGGTTGATTAAATACTTAACAATTTGAACGGAAAATTCCACCCTTCTTAATAAAGGGAATTTCAGTATTTAGCAAACGTCAAAAATATTATTCAAAACTGAACTAAATCTTTTACGAAAGTGGTTGTGATAGTGTACACATCGGTTTATTACGTAGTTTAATTTGATTTATTGTATTCTGTGTTTGGTTTCAAGTGTCTGCTTTAAACAACTTTCTGCAAACATTTTAAACTTAAACTCATAGTCATTGTTATAAGTTGTACAGGCGGGTATCAAGGATGTAGTAGTAAAGGGTTGATTATATTTTTTTTTGCAAAGTTTTTTTTTTTTATTGAACAGATAACGCAACAATATTTTGATGCAATTTGGCATCAATTCAAATTTTGAAGTCGTACAAATATTAATGACCCAATATGAACTATGAAAACAAATATTTTATGAATACTTACAATATGACTTAAAATATCCCAACAAACTGGCCAACGACCAATTTCGAAGAACCTTCGCTGAAATCGTACTGGTGCGAAACACAAATACAATTGAATTCGGAAAACTAGCAAAAAATAGTGACTTGTCACATTTTGTAAGTCTTTGTAAAAAACGAACATTAATAGCACTCCTAGTACACAACGTTCTGAGCGCCTGCAATATTAAAAACTTGACGATACTGATATATTTCAAAATATTCTATACTTAAGTAATAATCTATGTATGTAGCAAAATTCCTTAATTAAAGACAACTTTTCATTTATTTTCATTAATGTATTGTACAATTCTGTTTGGAGCCTCCACGCCAATACTGCAACTTAAGTTAATTGATTGCTACCTTAAATTCTAATAAATAAATTTTTATAAGATTAAAAAAGAAGAAACAAAATAGCAATTAATTTAACATTGTTTCTGGGTTGTTAAATAAAAAGTTTTTAAGTCCTCTTCTAATTATTGACAATATCATAATATTTGTGATACTACTTGGTAAATAATTATTATTTATTGGTACCAGCAAAACATACACTTTGCTTCGATAACTCAATACGATATCTTGCCTTTTTTAAAACCAATAAGTAATCTGCATATTTTAATATAGTTGAATTGACGAATTATATATTCTTCTATTACATTTGTCAACAAATCTATTAGTTGCAGTTCATATAATCCGTCACAGGAAAAGTGTGATATAGAATCATCAAGGCTTAATGTTGTGCTAACTGAAGACCTTTTAACAAAGCTCTGTTTTTTAAACCCGTAGATATTATGAATGATCAAATATTCATATCAAAATTAAAATTACTTTTTAATTTGCATAAAACTCTAACGACGCACTGTGGGATTTTGCTGGAAAAAGTCAGTTTTTCGAGTGTAAAATATCAAAAATGGAATAATGCAGTTTTGTAGAGAATTGTTTAATTAAGAGAAATGCATCATAATTTTTTTTCTACAAATTCTTTTTGTGTCCAAAATAACGGGGCAAAGTCACCTAAATGAAACTCTGTCTCACATTGCATTTTTTTTTTGTCATATCTATTTGATGTAAGTATATTTGTTAAATAAAGTGTTTCAACATTAATTTTGAGAAAAAAAATTGGCTAACAATGATAATTTAAAAAATACTCAGGATTTTATGATGCTACTCAAAAATTCAGTATTTTTCGTTTCCTTTCCAGATCCCTTGTGTTCTGGTTGCAAAAAAAAAAAAGAAATAAAATTCGGATAATATTGTATACTGTTGGACAAAGTTATAAAAAAAATGATTGAGTTTGAAATTGTTCAGGCTCAAGATCAAATGTTTTTACTTTAAATAAAGCAAAAGCATTAGCACATTTGTTTCAAAAATTGATCTATATTCTGCATGACAGGTTATATAGCTGTTTCGGGAAGAGTCACCAACCCTCATCAGTAACCACAAGCAGTAGATAGTTTGTTTGGTAAAAAGTTAAATTCATATATATTTGCTAAAAACAACTTTTTATCAAACAAACTATATACTGCTTTTGGTTACTGATGAGGGTTGGTGACTCTTCCCGAATTTAATTTATCTATAATATTAATAGGCTAGGCGATTTCTTGTGACCGATGTTTTGTTCGACCGTTTTATCCCGATTTTGACCAAACGTATATTATTTGAAAGGTATTTCTTTTAGCCGTTTTGCAGATTTAGAGATTTTTAAATTTTTTCCTTTATTTTGAGTAAATTGCATTTAAAGTTGTTACTAACACATACATAAAATTATACATATGCAATGTGTATTTTATTAAATTTGTTAATGTGTTTTTTAATGAGTTTGTTATCTTCATTCAAAATAATAAACCATAAAAGTGTTGGTTTGTGAATTGGCTAAGTTGAAAAAAAGCTGGCTAGCAATTGCACTCGAATTTCGAGCGCTGGAATCTGCTAGTATTAGTAATAGCGTTATATTTGTGGGGTTCAATTATTAGTTTATATTGTCAAACTTTTAACGTTGTTATAGCAAAGGTTGTTGAATTCGCTGAAATAATTTTATATCATAATCTTTGCGCCAATACACTCTTACTTCACACCGTTTTTTTCCTACTT
This sequence comes from Cordilura impudica, assembly GCA_963682025.1. Lineage (NCBI taxonomy): Eukaryota > Metazoa > Arthropoda > Insecta > Diptera > Scathophagidae > Cordilura > Cordilura impudica. The sequence goes on along the minus strand of OY821517.1, from coordinate 2,373,827 downwards.
CTTACGCTTTTTTATGATTGTATTGTGATATTGATTTTTACCACTCCTAAGCGTATAGATGTTTACACATCAAAACTTTTTTTGGGTTATATGGGCGGTGGACATGGCGTGTTTATGTAAAACTTTGCTAACATCTTTACTTCAAAATACTGATAACTTGAGTCAAGTAACAAGATTTTTAATGAAGAAACAAAAATTTGGACCCAAAAATAAATTTTCGCGTATATGGTATGATATAATATGGTATGATATATCAAATTCATAACACTGATGACTTGTGCCAAATTTCATGAAATAACAATTTGGGGAAAAAAATCTTTTCGGGCCATATGGGCGGGTGGCGATGGGCATGGTCAATTTCGATGAAATTTTAAATTTAATTTAATTGAGTTGATAAAAGGCTCTGGGGCAAATTTCAATGTTCTACGAGCTCCTCTTATACTTTTTGCCAAGAAATGTATGAAGCGATTCCACTGTGCGGCGGACGATCATTTTGTGCAATTTAATCTATTAATGGTGTGTTCCTATTCTAAATTTGTTCAAGTAAATTTGTTTAGAACTTACTTTTAGTAAAATGTCAGATATTGCATACAACTCATATTTATAAAATAGATTTTCCTAACATAATAACAATATCTTTTTATTCATTTATCAGTGTTAATTATTTTAAAATTAAAATACAAAGATTACATACATAAATAAAATTTTTAATTTAAATTTTATGTTCAACGCTTAAGTTTGATTCTTTCATCTAAATTTTGAAACTCAATATTATTTTAATTTTATCAAAATGGATCATCATAACTTTTAATATAAATCAATTAAAATAAACCATATTCTGAATATTGTTTCTATTTCCCAACAGTCCCTCAATCATTAATACTTTCTATAAAACAATTACTTGTGCGCATACACACACACTCACACTAGAATTCATTAGAAGAAAATGAATATAACAAAATGAACACCTTTAATTCTAATAAAATAATTGTAGTTAAAGTTTGTGACACAACAATTTTCAAATCGATTTTTCTTTTTTTGTTTTGCTGAGTCAGAACTTTTTTCCAATAAATTTGTTGACATTCATATTGAAGTTAAAATTGATTTAAGTAATTATTAAAATGAAATTTAAGATAGGAAACTGCCTCCAAAAGAATTACATGATTGCATTAGTTTTTAGTGCTCTAAGGAGGATATATTTGTCCAAGATCTTTTAATTTGCGACGTGATCTTTTATAATATGGTCTACATGGACACAAGTGAGTTCTGAATTATAAATAGCTGCACTTTCGATCTTAGACGAAGCGTATTTAAGAGTTGATGATGGCTATCGAAGTTAATTTTGTTTACAGCAATTTCTACGTTGTTTGCAAAATTAATAAAATATTAAGAAAATTACACAGTGCTACAGCCCTTCTGGGTGGGGAGGATGGGGGGGGGGTGAGAAATTAAAATTCAAGGTGAAAGTACTAGGTACTAGTAAAACTATTAAAGGATTTGGCATTTTCAAGAAAATTATTATTACTAGCATAGCCCAGCCCTCGAAATTCGAGTGCAAATTCTAGGAAATTTTACTTTTTCATTTAATTGAGCCTAAAAGGTATGCTAATCAATTTTAGCCAATTCACAATTCAACACTTTTGAAATAAAATTCATTAAATTTCATTGTAAATATTTGTTGAACACACACAAGATATATAAATGGTTTTGTTAATAAATAATTGTAATGGAGCCTAAATGTATACTAATTAATTAGCCAATTCGCAATTCAACACAGGGCTTATAATAAACACACATTATGTTTTTATGTCTGTGTTAGCAGCAACTTTAAATGAGCATTACTCCAAAAAAATGTTCCAGATGGTAGAAATCTGTAAATCTGGTGGACAGCTAAAAAGAAATACCTTCCAAATTAGGTATGTTTGGTCAATATCGGTTTTTAACTACAATTTTTATATCGGTCACAAGAAATCGCCTTGCCTATTAATATTATAGATATTAATACTTATTAATAGACGTATGAATGATAATTATTATTATCATAATTATTAACTATCATAATTATAAATTATCACAATTACCACTCATACGTCTAAGTATTATATAATTATATTAACTAGCAGATTCTAGCACTCGAAATTCGAGCGCAAATTCTAGGAAATTTTATTTTTTCATAAAATAAAGACCCTAAAACTATATTAAAGCCAATTCACAAATCAACACAAAAAACAAACTCATTTTTATTACAAACACATTAACAAATTTAATAAACACACACATAGCATTGTATAATTTGATGTATGTGTTAGTAACAACTTTAAATGCAATTTATTTAAAATAAAGGAAACAATTTAGAAATCTGTAAATCTGCAAAACGGCTAAAAAGAAATACCTTTCAAATAATATACGTTTGGTCAACATCGGGATAAAACGGTAGAACAAAACATCGGTCACAAGAAATCGCCTAACCTATTAATATAATATTAATATAATATATATATATATATATATATATATATTATATATATATATATATATATATTATCTATATACATATATAAAAGTGGATGTATGTATGTGTGTATATACGTTCCGTATGCACTCCAAAATGGCTGGACCGATCTTGATGAAATTTTCAGGGAATCTTCAAAATAGCCTGGTGGGTGACACTGTGAAGGCTGATTTTTGATTTTTGGTCTGTGGGCGGAGGGGCGTAATATTTGATTTTTGGTCTGTGGCCAGCAGGGGCGAAGCACCGCATGTTTGTTTGCTTACTTTTTCAGCTATAATTCAAGAACCATTGATGATTTCTTATTTCATTCTTCAGCAAAGTTGTAGCTAAAGCTTACTATTGTATTAATTCTTAGTCGTATAATATTTTATATTTATTAATCTATAATATTAATAGACTAGGCGATTTCTTGTGACCGATGTTTTGTTATACCGTGTTATCCCGATTTTGACCAAACGTATATTATTTGAAAGGTATTTCTTTTTAGCCGTTTTGCACAGTTACAGATTTTTAAATTTTTTTCCTTATTTTGAGTAAATTGCATTTAAAGTTGCTACTAACACATAAAGGGTGTCCCAACAAGAAAGCAATTTTTAAATCTGGTAACATTCGAAGTGTCATTGTTTGACATTTGAACAATTGTTATTGTTTGCTAGTAGAAGGTACGAGGTTAGTAAAAATGGAGCGCTACACGAATGAACAACGCATTCTCATTGTGAAATTGTTTTACCAAAATGGTGAAAGTTTTGCGGCTACAGTTCGCAAATTGCGATCAATTTGGGGTCACAATAATGCTCCAAAAGAGTCAACTGTAAAGAGATTAATGGATAGATTTACCGAAACTGGGTCTGTTAGTGATGTAAAGACAAAAACGCGCCATCGACCAGGTCGATCGACCGAAAATGTCGCAGCTGTATGTGATGATGTCACTCAAACTCCATCCACCTCAATTTGACACCGAGCTCAGCAAATTGGTGTCTCCAAATCCACTATGCAGCGAATTTTGACGAAAGATTTGCATCTTCATGCATACAAAGTTCAATTGACTCCGGAACTGAAGCCAGCTGACCATGGACAGCGAAGGGAGTTCGTTAATTGGGTATTGGAGAGACAACATGAAAATGCTGATTTTGCCGCTAAAATCATCTTCAGTGACGAGGCCCATTTCCATCTTGATGGCTGCGTCAATAGTCAGAATTGTCGCATTTGGGGTGAGGAAAATCCTCGAGTGATTCACGAGAAGCAAATGCATCCTCAACGTGTCACTGTGTGGTGTGGTTTTTGGGCTGGAGAAATCATTGGACCTTTTTTTATGAAAATGAGGCAGGTCAAGCGCAAACAATCAATGGTGTTCGGTATCGTGAAATGATAACCAGTTTTTTCTTGCCTCGAATTGAAGAAATGAATGTGTGTGCCAGAGAAACAATTCAATTGCTGCATCAGTCATTTCCCAGTCGTGTTATTTCGCGTTTTGGAGATCAGAATTGGCCGCCTAGATCGTGCGATTTAACACCATTAGATTTTTTTCTTTGGGGTTTTTTGAAGTTGATGGTTTACGCGAATAAGCCGACGACGACTCAAGCCTTAAAAGCGGAAATTGGACGCTGCATTAATGAAATACCGCAGCATTTATGCAAAACGGTCATTGAAAATTTCATTAAAAGATTGCGTGCATGCCAGCAAAGCCGCGGCGGTCATCTGCACGATATATTGTTCCATACATAACCTCATTCTGTCTACTTTACAATATAATAAAGTTTCACGATGTTTTTTTAAATATCTGTGTTTTATTTAAAATTTAAAAATTGCGTTCTTGTTGGGACACCCTATACATCAAATTATAGAATGCTATGTGTGTGTTTATTAAATTTGTTAATGTGTTTGTAATAAAAATGAGTTTGGATTTTTTGTGTTGATTTGTGAATTGGCTATAATTGATTAGCATACCTTAAGGGTCTTTATTTAATGAAAAAATAAAATTTCCCAGAATTTGCACTCGAATTTCGAGGGCTGGAATCGTCTAGTAGATAATATTGATCCACTGCTATATTTCTTAGCTTGAAAAAAAAATTTTTTTTAAGATAAGTTTTCGAATATTTTCATACTGATAAAATCGTTTTAATAATTTTTCTTCAAATACAACATTTAAATTATCTCAACTTTATTACGTATTGGACAAGTATTGGTCGGCAAATAATAAAAGCTTTTGCACACACATACACACATACTACTGTATCTAACATTTTCAAAAAGTATTAGATTCGAAATCAGAAAAGCAACCTTTTTTTTTTTTACATGTTGTCCTTGAACTTTTGTTTTTGAACAAGAAAGAAAAAAAATTAATAGCAGAAGTAAACATCCCAACCTGCTAACCATTTTTGACAGTTACAACAAAATACATCTTACTCACACACCCTACTTAATTCACAGTAATACATATTACACACACATACAAAGTTGGGTAAATATTGCTTTTGTATTTATATTCATAACTCGACTCACATAATGCTGGAGTATAGTTTGAGGCAACCACTTGTCACTTTATATTCATTGTTTTTCTTTCTTTCTTGTTTTTTTTTTGTTCCACTCTGAGCTAGAAACACAATTAACAATTTTAATAAGTTTATTGGTTCATGTTTAGTTACATTATTGTTTTAATTTGTCTCTTTTTTGTGTTGGTTTTTCCTATTTCTTTCATTACAGGAAAAAAAATATTGCTTTCAGCCTGCTGTTATGTAAGACTTTTAATTTTGTGGTTTATTACTTTTTTTAATAGAAAAATTACGAGATACATTCAGCTAAATCGTTAAAGTGAACAAAATTCAAGAGTTGTTTTTTTCTTAAGAACAAATTTCAAAAAATTTATTTCAATTATAAATACTTTTCATTAATTTAAAAAAAAATCTTAAACCTTAAAAATATATTTTCTCTCTTACAGATAAATTTTCAAAATTCTCAAAACCAACATGTCTTTGTTATTATGTGGCAACAGCACTTCTCTATCCGAGGAGGAAATTGATGAGTAAGTAGTGAAACATTCTAAATATTCATATTTATCATTAGCGGATATTATAACTATATGTATAACCTTAAAAACTGCACTTGTTTAGTAAAAAAATTCCTATCCAAAGCTTCAATTAATCGGATACAATTTATTTTTTGTTATAAAAAATATCCGATAAATTTATTTTGCATAGTTATGAACCAGTTCTAGAAGCATTATGTCGACTTATAACCTTTGATACTGATTTCGGAGTATACGTTCTAAAACTCGCTCTTTAGCTTGAAATTGACACCGTTATTAAATGAGCCTACCGTTGTGTTATTATCATTATTATTATTTTTTTTTTTGTTAAATACAATTTTTAAATGTTTGTACAGCGACAATTACAGAATTGGTGAACTGATATTTGCCTAAAAATATTTTAATTGCTTTCAAACAATTTTGAGCTAAATTTTGACATGTTTTTTTATTAATTTAAAAATAAAATGAACTTATCGCTTATAAATACAATCTCTTTGAAGCGGAATACTCTTATGTTATATGAGCACAATTCAATAGATAAATTATCAAGTTTAATTTATAATAAATTGAAATCATCGTAGCTACTGCAGTTCAATTCTGATGTAAATAAGTTTATTCTTTCACTTCACTATCAATTTAATCCTAATATTTTTTTAGATAATAATAATAAATGTATATTTTATATAATCCATACATATCATTGCTAAATATTTCATTTAAAAATAAATTATTTCCATAAGTTGACGCTATTTTAAATGAAAAGTTTTTAATATATTTTTAGTTTTCTTTATTAAACTCTTTCTTTTAACTCATACTCTCTGTCTGTCTGTCTGTCTGTCCGCCATGGTTGGACCCCATTCCCCCTTATCCAATTGATCTAAAATTTGGCCCATAGTCTTGTCATGAATATAGATTAATTTTGGGATAGTCACGCACAGTCACGCGCAGTCACGCGCAGTCACGCACAGTCACGGAGTGATCTAAATGTCATTTCCCCTCATCCGATCGATCTCAAACTTGGTCCATACACTTGCTGTGAAAAAGAGATTAACTTTGACTTAGTCACGCGCAGTCACGCATGGTCACGCACAGTCACGGAGTGATCTAAATGACATTTCCCCTCATCCGATCGATCTGAAACTTGGTCCATACACTTGCTGTGAAAAAAGATTAACTTTGACTTAGTCACGCACAGTCACGCATGGTCACGCACAATCACGGAGTGATCTAAATGTCATTTACCCTCATCCGATCGATCTGACACTTGGTCGATATACTTGCTGTAAAGAAAGATCAACTTCGTCACGCATAATCACGGAGTGATTTAAAAAGATTAACTTTGACATAGAAACGCACAGTCACGGAGAGATTAAAACCCCACTTCCCCTCTGAAACTTTGTCAATAGACTTTTTGTGGCCAAAGATTAATTTTAAGATAGTCACACACAGTCACGCACAGTCATGGAGATATTCAAAACTCATATGCATAAGGAAAGAATGAGTTTTAATAAAAACTTTGTTTTTATGGGTTAGATTATTTTTTTTTTTTAATTTTTCCAAATGTTAATATTTTCAAATATACTTTTACATACCGATGTATATAATACTATTATGCCCTGCCGCGCTTCGCTACAACTCACCGATACTTATTAACATTTCTTATTTCATAATCAATTTTTTCTACGAAGTTTGTATTGTGCAATTAAAAATTTTATTTAATTTATTTAATATTTTTTTTATTTCAATGCTTGTTGCTATACAATATTTTTTTGTTTTTTCATTTGGTGCAAAAATTATCAAAGTTTTCGGCGTTCCTACTCCGGAGCAAGGTACATATATGTAGCTGCACATGAGAATATGGATTTTCCAAATTAAATCTGGCAACACTTATCTATTTTCTTGGATTTAGAATATCAGTTGTCAATTTTTCATTTTAGCGATTTTTTGATTTTGGCGATTTTTGATTTAGCCCATTTTTGATTTTGAAGATTTTTGTTTTTGGCGATTTTTTTCTCGATTTTCGGTTTGGCGATTCTTGATTTTTGCGATTTTTAATTTTGCGATAATTAATGTAATTGTCAAAAGTTTCAAGACTGTCGCTTTCGTAGTACTTTATTTTTTTTTTTTTGCATAAGAGGGGCCTACTAGTCCCATCCCACCCAATTTTTATCGGACTATTCACATTACTAGCTGATGGAGTAATGCAAAGCGTCGAGGCTTTCCCTTCTATAGTACACCAGTTATATATGTATTATATATTTACTTTGTATGGTCGGTTCTACGGGCACTGCTCTGATCACGCACATTTTTGTTCAACTAATCACATAAATAATTTATGGGACCACGCAAAGTCACATTGCCTTCACTTTTACAGTACTCCGGAATATGACATATAATAATTATTTTGTATCGGGAATGCCACGCCCATTGGTGTGATCCCGCCAATTTTTGGTCCGACTGCTCATATTAATATCTGATGGGCTCGTGCAAAGTGTCAATGCTTTCCCTTTCATAGTACATCAGTTATATGATATTATATATTTACTTTGTGTGCGCAGTGCCACGCCCGCTGCTCCGATCAAGCCCTTTTTATGTTCGAATAATCACATAAATAACTGATGGGCTTACGCAAGGTCCCAAGGCTCTCACTGTTACAGTACTCCAGATATATGACATTTTATATTTACTTTGTATCGGAGGTGCCACGCCTATTGGTCCGATATCGCCCAGTTTTTGTCCGACTACCCACATTTATAATAGATGACCTCAGACAAATTTGCAAAGCTGTCTCTGTCATAGTACACGAGATATATAATATTGAATTACTACTTTGTATAGGAAGCGACACGCCCACTTATCCGGTTCCGCCCATTTTCAGCATGGCTACTAACATAAATAATAGACGACATGACACAAATTTACAAAGCTCTCTCTGTCACAGTACTCAATATATGTACTTATATGATATTAAATGTTCACTTTATATGGGGGCTGCCACGCCCACTAAAAATATCAACAAAATGTATATGTCCATCCTTAACGACCATTCTTAATATTGGAACCAACGTTTTTAAAATCAGATAAGTAGTTGCGGAGATTACTTCCTACAAACAAACACACTTTACCCCTTTATTATAATAGTATAGATTTTAAAGTTCTTCAGATATGCTTCCAATTCCTCCTCTATAATCCTCTATATATCAAAAACACAATTCATTAGCATCGAGCGATAATGAAAAATTTGTTGGCATTAACATATGTTGTTTCAACACATGCTTATAAAATTTGAATGCCCATATATGTTAAAGTTGTATAACTTCCGCTTTAATTTTAGTGGAGTGACGTTGTATGGAATTTATTTTTCTATCGAGCTTAACATCTGTTCAAATACATCTGTTCAAATACGAAAATAAATATAAACTAAAAAATTTCAAATTCTTTTTATAAAAATTAATTATTTTTGCATTCTACTTGATCATAGTTATACAGATGTGAAACATTTATTTGATAAGACGTTGCTGAACCTAATGACGAAAATGATCGTTCTACTCATTTTTTTTTAAAGAAAATTGCTAAATGTAACATTGTTTTTACAAATATGAAGGATCTTTTCATCGTCAGATGGAATAGTAATAGCGATATCCAAATAAATATATATTTCATATCTATAATATTAATGGGTGAGGCGATTTCTTGTGACCGATGATTTGTTCAACAGTTTTCTTCCGATTTTGTCCAAACCTATCTTATTTGAAAGGTATTTCTTTTAAGCTGTCCAGCAGACTTACAGATTTGAATTTTTTTTCGAGTTATGCTCATTTAAAGTTGTTACTAACACATACATAAAATTATACAATGCTATGTATGTGTTTATTAAATTTGTTAACGTATTTGCAAAAAAAAGTCTGTGTTCTTCATTCATCTATAATATTAATAGGAAAGGCGATTTCTTGTGACCGATCTAAGTTTCACAGTTTTACCCAGATGTTGACAAAAAATTTATCATTTGAAAGGTATTTCTTTTTAGCTGTTACCCAGATTTACAGATTTTCATCGTCTGGAATATTTTTTTGGAGTTATGATCGTTTAAAGTTGCTTCTAACACATACATAAAATTATACAATGCTATGTATGTGCTTATTAAATTTGTTAATGTGTTGAGTTTTTTTTCTTCATTTAAAATGAGTTCAATTGTGAAGCATAACTTTTGGGTTTTTATTAAATGATAAAATAAAATTTCCTAGAATTTGCACTCGAATTTCGAGTTGGAATCTTCTAGTAATAATAATTGTGTTGAATTGAAAAATTATTTTGTACATAAACCAAAAAAGTGTTGAATTGTGAATTGTCTAAAATTGATTAGCATACCTTTAGGGTCAATAATTTATTAAATGAAAAAATAAAATTTCCTAGAATTTGCACTCGAATTTCGAGGGCTGGAATCTGCTAGCCTATATAACTACGATCAAGTAGAATGCAATCATAATAATAATTTAAAATTTTAATAATTTTGTTTAATCATGCAATTTTTCACATATACCATCTATTTGCATCGATGATGTTTAGAATCGAATTGAAATGCTTGAACGAAATTTTCGCCAAAGAAAACTTAACAGATATAAACAAGTAGTTTGCCTATGAATTGCATAAAAAAAGCTTAAATTTAAATAACTTTGATTTGCCTTTTCGTGATTTTTGCATACAACTTATATTCATTATTAAGATTTATTATTAGTTTAAATTCTTTTAACCACCATTTTACACATACACACATATTTCGTTGATTTTAGCAAATATCCTTGTCACTTGTCAAAATAGTTAACGCATGTAAAGATAGAATAGTTTTAAGAATAAAAAAGAAAATTAATTTAATCACACAATTTTTATTTTTTTTTTATTTTAGATGTGTTAGGTAAGTTTTTTATTTTCAAAATTTAATACAAATTTACACTCACAATTCAAAGATTAAGTTGATATATTTTCCAATTTATATCTAAAGGCGTAAGGACTTTGGAAGACATTGTAGGAAATCACGTCAATGTCAGATACATCAAACCATTTCCGTACTCGAATTGAATAAAGAAGAACATAATTTAGAAATAAAAATATATACTTCTTGTTTCAAGTTTTGTATTCCTCTTGATTCAAGGTGCAGTAAGCCAACCTCTGATTTTATTGTTGGTGTACGAAAATGGTATTGATGATGTCTGTGTTGTCTTTTTATTTATTTTTCGTACGCTTTTATAATTATTACAACATTTGACTAATAATTTTAATTTTTAACACATTTTTTTTTATTAAATATTTGTGTGCATGAATAAGCGAAAGTATTTTTTGCAGGAGTCAAATTTGTTAGTCAAATTTGTTTAAAATTTTCGATCTGTTATATCATAATAATTGTTTAGTAAAACTTAGGATTTCATACAAATAAATTCGTACTGTATTGTTGGTGGAATCATAAAAATCTTTTAAAATTCGCATTCAAACAAAACAAAATCTAAATTTTTCCACGATATCTAAATATTATTAGGCAAGGCGATTTCTTGTGATCGTTATAAAAATTGTAGTTAACAACCGATTTTGACCAAGCATTCCTCATTCCGTCTGGAATAATTTATTGGAGTAATGCTCATTAAAAGTTTCTACTACAACATACATAAAACACATACTGTGTGTGTGTTTATTACTAAACACACCTTTTGGCTCCTTTAAAATTATTTATTCACAAACCCATTTATATATCTTTTGTGTGTTCAACAAATATTTATAATAAATGTGGGATTGGACTAAAACGGACTACTACGGACAGACAAGGGTTAAATAAAGACAAAACAAGAGAACAGACAGACATAGTATTATAATACGATTGAACAAGACAGACAGTTGTAGTAAATGGTTGGAGAAGAATAGAGGTGTCAGCGGTATTCGTGAATTTGTGTATCATTAAATAAAACAAAATAATATTTAATATATTTAAATAAAAATAAACAGCAGTGAATTTGTGTATCATTAAATAAAACAAAATAATATTTAATACCATTAAATAAAATATACAGAATTTATGTAATAAAAGGTGCGTTTTATTGGCAAAATATTAGTTACACAGAAGACATATCTAGGTGAAGTACTACATAAATTTTATTTAAAAAGTGTTGAATTTTAAATATGCTAAAATTATTTGGCATAGCTTTAGGCTCTTACAAAAAATAAAATAAAATTGCTTAGAATTTGCACTCGAATATCGAGGGCTGGGCTCAGCTAGTTAGTATTAAGTGCTGTTCGAAGATATTCTGTACTATTATTATTGTATGTATTATTTCCCAACTCAAAAAAATATGTTCAAAAAACCTTTTTGCATTTTATAATGTAAAATTAATGTGCTTATGTGGAAGCTGAAATCGGCACATCGAATATAAAAAGTATTAAACTGTTTAGTTTTCACTTGCCCAAAGTTATAAACTTAACCCTTTACAAAAAACTTCATGAATCTCAGTTCGGCTTGAATAAAACAAAAACAAATGAAATGTAAAACTATTTCTAGTTTTTTAGCATATTCGTACGTTATATGCATATTTGTACTCACTCCAAATCATATAACAAACAATCCATGAAACATAAAATATAATATTTTTGTTGTTGCCAACACACACAGATTACATAAATAATTTAATGATTTTTTGAAATTTTCCGGTTAACTACACCGCAACGTGTGAAATCCTTAACCACACACATACTATCCAACTAACCAACCAACCGTTTCTCATCCGCACATTATCTTGAATACCGGACATCATTTTGAATGTGATGCAGAAGGTTAATGATTGACGGATGATGAATAAATAAACAGAAGTGTAAATAAAATTTGGTTTTAGGTTAGTTTTTTTTTGTTTTACCGACCACATTTTTTATTTGAAAAATTTAACCCTCAAAAGACAATAACCATTATTATTGTTTTTGTTTCTTAGTATTTTTTTTTTTTTTACTCTTTAGCATTTAAATTCGTTAAGCAATACATAGGTTCAAAATTTATAAATAAAAATGTGAACAAGATTTATATATCATAAAAAAAAAATAAAAAATCTGTTAAAAAACCGTCGAAAGCCTTATTTTAAAAATTTATATTTGATTTTAAAATATTTTCAAGTAGATTAAAACGTTAACTTTTTGTTTTTGATTTTATATACAGAAAAAGTTCCAATTTTCTTCTGTGTCAGGAAGCAGGAGTTTGTTAAAACCTTTTCATATAATATTCAATATTTTGTACGAATTTTGAGAAATTGATACACATTTTTATGGAGTACACCAAAAAAATTTGTAACAAGCGAACACTCACAATGAGAGAGTAAAGTGACCGTTTGGTGATAGAGAGTTTCAAGTTTTTACTGGAAGAAATGTTTCTAAAGTGGCTGATACACGACATCAAACTATCGTCAATATATTTGAATGTGTGCGTGTTTTGGTTTGATGGAAGTTATAATGCTGTCAAACTCGCTCGTCAATATTCATTTTTAATCGGTCTTCGAAGTGTCAACACGTGGAAGAAAGAGAAAAAATAATGAATAATAAACAAAATGTTGTGTTGCTATTGCCTTAGCAATAGCATTAAAAAAAATTCGTATTGCTCATTTTTCACATATTTGTTAGCATGTTCCTTACATTTTGTATCCCACAACGCCGGTAAAGAACGATACACTTCCAGCAGTTCTAAAATAAAATTCTGCTTCTCCATTTTTCCGTGCGATATTCACGCCACGCCACGCAACACAAAATGAATATTGACGACTTTTGCTGATAGACGACATCAAACCGCATCAATATTTTGACGAAAATCAAAACGATTTTGATTTTCAACAAACTCATACACAACGTGTACGTGTAACCAAAAAACGCACACAATCAAATTTATTGACGATAGTTTGATGTCGTGTATCAGCCACTTAAGACACTGAAAATGACCAAATTACGTTTAATATACTCTTTTAGTGTTTATATCCAAATGTGTTAAACTATTTTCAAAGTAGCAGAAATTTAGGGTTTTTTATACGCGGTCAACAGGATATAATATTTATCAAGACCTAACTTTTATTGTACCGATCGACTCTGGGCCATTTACCGTCCGTCCGGCCGTCTGTCCACTTAAAGCAAAAATATTGCACAAATTTTTCTCAAATTTTGTTGGTATGTGTTTTTGCAAAAAATTAGTGACTTTACCATTTTGGCTGAAAAATTTATATTTATAACATTTTTAAAATTAAAAAAAGATTTTTTTTTAATTCAAAAATGTTTATCCGGGTTTTTGTTTTTATATTTTCTACAGTGAAGAAAAAAAAGTTCCTGGCAGATTTTTCTTTAAAAAGTTTTTAACAGGCACCGAAAATAACAGTTATTTTGAAATTTTAAAACAAAAAAAGCATATAGAAGTAAATGTCGGCAAATTGATTGAAGTATACCATATTCATCCTTATGAACTAGTCTATGATAAAATATATTGATTTTTAAAATTTTGATTTTATTTTTGTTTAAGCAAAAATAACAGTTATTGCTTGATTTTTATTTTTTCGAGCAAAAATAAAAGTTATTTTTTGATTTTTATTTTTTCGAGCAAAAATAACAGTTATTGTTTGATTTTTATTTTTTTTGAGCAAAAATAACAGTTATTTTTTATTTTTATTTTTTCAAGCAAAAATAAAAGATATTTTCTGATTTTTATTTTTACGAGCAAAAACAACAGTTACTTTTTATTTTCATTTTTTCAAGCCAATATCAATGCTAATATCAATTATATTTTAATCATTTGAATATAGTTTCAGTAACATTAGTGCTTCCAAATTTTCCATTGACAAATTGTACCTCAACTCTTCTAGAATCAGTTTGGGGCTGAAAAGGATCTCTCTACACGAACTTGTCCACATCCATTTGATTTTCTGTATAGTTATCAATTTCATAAAAAGCTTTGCGAACATTATCGTTAATTATTACGGCGTGTTTTTGTTAAAGAATATAAATCATACTGTAGAAACCAAAACAATATTAACTTTTATTTTTGTTTGAAAAAATAAAAATCTAAAAATAACTGTGATTTTTGTTTGAAAAAAGAAAAATGAAACAATAACTGTTATTTTTGTTTGAAAAAATAAAAATGAAAAATAGCTGTTATTTTTGTTTGAAAAATAGAAATCAAAAATAACTGATATTTTTGTTTGAAAAAATAAAAATTAATAAATAACTGTTAATTTTGGTCGAAAAAATCAAAATCAAAAAGTAACTGTTATGATCTGACTTTTATGAAAGAAAGGAATAATATTTACGGTCCCTGGTTTTTAATTCAAATTTGTTTAACCCAAAAATTGTTTTTCAACAGAAAAAGCTTTTAATAATTCTCAAGAAATTTTGTATATTGCATACATATTATATTTTACCAAAATTTTCTATAGAAAAACAAATCTGGATAAAAGAGGTTTAAGATATGGTGTTTGATGGCATATTTATACTAGCAGATTCCAGCCCACGAAATTCGTGTGTGCAAATTGTAGGAAATTTTATTTTTTCATTAAATAAAGACCCTAAAGGTATGCTAATCAATTATAGCCAATTAACAAATCAACACAAAAAACAAACTCATTTTTATTACAAACACATTAACAAATTTAATAAACACACACATAGCATTGAATAATTTTATGTATGTGTTAGTAGCAACTTTTAATGCAATTTACTCAAAATAAAGGAAAAAATTAAAAAATCTGTAAATCTGCAAAACGCCTAAAAAGAAATACATTTCAAATAATTTACGTTTGGTCAACATAGGGATAAAACGGTAGAACAAAACATCGATCACAAAAAATCGCCTAGCCTATTAATATTATAGATGTAGATTCATATCTACTCAATGCGCAACAAAATGAAATGTAAAAATGGCGTAAATGACACTTCTATTAGCGATATCTCAGAGCCAAATTTGAAATAAACATACCCTAATTACCCAAAATCAGTTATCATATCATAGGCACATCAATTTTGGCCTGTGTTATTTATACTCAGCCATTTTAAATGAGCGGCTAACACCAAAATCGAACATAAATAAATCAAAATGTCAAAATTTAATTAAACCAATGAAATATACACACACACACACACACATACATACTACGTGGTTATGTATGACACAGACATAACCAAATGTTTGTTTTATCCTAAAGTAACATATTGGACGATGGTGTGTTCTCATCCTGATAGGGCTGTCATTATATTTCGAAATCAATTTTTTTTTTATTTAGTCTATGGATATAAATCCTAACAGATAGTATAAATAAATATATAGTTGAAATTTTCAAATAAACATTTTTAACTTAGCAATCAAAAATAAAATAATATTACGTTTAATATTAATAGATAAATCAGTAAAGACATACAATTCATTAAAACTTTTAAATATTTTCATAAAAGGGTCAGCATTTGCATAATTCGCATGAAAAATTTGAGTCCAAACATCACCATTTATCAGATTTGTTAAGAAGTCAGCATTCAATACAGTCCTTCCATTATTAAATGTAGGCAATTTAATTTAAGAGTTTTAGGCAAGACGAGTTGTGTAAGATGGAAGATCATCAAGAGGGATCAAATATGAACGTTGCAAGCAGAAGAGGAGAAATTTTTTTTGAACAGACTCAAGACGGTTATTATAAACATTATAATAAGGATTCAAGGTTAGTGAACGGTATTCTAGAATAGGTCTTACGGGAGAAACACATAGCTGCTTTGCAATAAAAGGAGCTATGAGCTCCTTTGTCCATCGCTTAATAAAAGTCAACACGCCACGAGCTTTCTTGATTGTCATCGTAATATTAGATATAAAATTTAATTTAATGTCTAACAAAATACCAAGATCCAAAAATTCTTTTACCATCTCCAGCTGGCAGCCACTTAAAGAATACTTTTCCAAGGCATTGCATATCTATTTTTCTGTATTTAAATCCACCAGGTTGAGTTTACGCCACATGTAAAAACTGTTTTTATTTTTTTGGAGGGGTATATTCCATCAGAAAGTTTTGTATACCTAAGAAAAATTTTCACATCATCATTATTAATGAAGAGCGCAAATCGTATAGGTCCAAGGAGGTAATTGAACAAATCCGGTAAATATTTCCAAGAGACAGGTGTTAAATTCAAAACACCAAATTCAAAAAATACATCATCAGGGTTTGTTTTTAAAAGGATAGATTTTATGGGTTCAGTATGCGGTGATATAAATTTTTTTATTCTTAAGTTTTATAAGGATTGTAATAAATTCATTATTATAAGAAGAATTAATTATTATTTGTTCAGATGAAAAAAGGCTAGAAAGTGCAATCAGAACAATATTTTCAGTAGTAGTAGTATTCCCATCTTCACCATTTCCAATTGTATTTCAGAATTTCCCAATTGTATTTCTGAATTGTCTAAATATATTTCAGAATTGTCTAAATGTATTTCAGAATTGTCTAAATGTATTTCTGAATTGTCTAAATGTATTTCAGAATTGTCTAATTGTATTCCAGAATTGTCCAAATGTATTTCAGAATTGTGTAAATGTATTTCAGAATTATCTAAATGTATTTCAGAATTGTCTAATTGTATTTCAGAATTGTCTAATTGTATTCCAGAATTTTTCAAATGTATTTCAGAATTGTCTAAATGTATTTCAGAATTATCAAAATGTATTTCAGAATTGTCTAATTGTATTTCAGAATTGTCTAATTGTATTTCAGAATTGTCTTATTGTATTCCAGAATTGTCCAAATGCATTCAGAAAATTCCAATTGTTTTTTAGAAAATTCCAATTGTATTTCAGAATTGTCCAAATTTATTTCAGAAAATTCCAATTGTATTTCCGAATGTCCAAATGTATTTCAGAATTGTGTAATTGCATTTCAGAAAATTAAACATTTTTGAGTCTTACAAAAATAATGAATATTAAATATGTCGATACATTGAATGATAAAATAAAAGGCGAAGTATTACGTCATTAATTTTTCAGTGGAATTTTAATGTGAATGCCTTGTAATGTTTAAATGCAGTTATATAGTAAATATTTTTAATTATTGTTTTATGAATTTTTAAGGGATCAAAAGTAATTCTATAGCTCGTTAATTTAATAAGGAAAATTATAAAAAAATATTTGTTACTTTTAGGAGCATTAAAAATTTTTAAATATTTTTTTAGGAGCCCTAAAAGTTGCGAAACTTTCATAGTACTGAAAGTAAAATTTTTTATATTCTATCGACCAAAATTGCGTAGATATGCTGTAGAGAAAATTCCAATATTTGTTATATCAATGTGTCTGTCACATAAATGCTTTTTGTTTTTAGTCTATGCTCAAAAACCAATCAAACTGTGAAAAAATACCAACAAATTTAAATATAAAATCATAAAATCTAAATGTTCAGGCAATAAATACTTTATGTAAAATTTTGAGTCAGAAACGTTCAGAGGAATACATCCTAGAGAAGGACGAGAAACAATATATAAATAACATTGAAAGTGTATGCAGATAAAAAACTTATGTCGGCAAACGTCGTTTTTTTTTTAAAAGAAAACTGCCAATGCAACTACCCATGTAGACATAAGTTGTTGTTGCTTGAAAAATGGATTTTTTTTGTTCGCCAACAGAAAGTTAACGGGACTTAGGATGAGAATATAACAACGTATCAATGATAATAGTGACAAAAAATAACAGAAATAAACACACAAGTTTTTATAAGTGGTTATAAACTGAAAAATATTATTTTGCATTTTTTTTCATTAATAACAACGTATGTCGCTGTGTCGTCTTCTGAGAAAATAATTTGTCAGCGATCAAACGTAGGTTGACATACGTCGTTAGTGCTGCATTAATTTAATAAACATTTAAGTTACGTCGTTATTTAAAGAAAAAACGCAGAAATGGTCAATACTTTTTTAAAAAAAATTTAACACATGTAAAGAGCGTTAAAAATTAATATATTTGGCATCGTTAACTCGAAACTGACAATAATGCACATACGCGGTTATTCCAGAAAACCAAAGAAATAAGTGAGCTACTTCCATCAACCATTTATTGCATATTGTTTGGTACAGGCAGTTAAGTGAGGGTCAAAGCGTTGCTACATGTCCCTATTGTAGAATAGCTATAGAGGACAAGTAATTTTTGTAGCCATTTATTCAGTTTTGTGAGACGCCAAAGTACATTATTTCTTTCTCATCTAAAGTACACAAAAAAGTTTTTTCGGTTTCATAAAAGTAACCTTTTTTATGATGAATTCCAAATTTATTTTTATGAGTCCGCAAAATACCGACTTTTTCCCATACAATCAAGGCACACACATAGTTTCATGAACTAGGTTTACAATAACTAAGTACATAAACCTACCACATTTATTTATTTCTCCAATTTTAAATGTACATAAGTATGTTTCTTATTTTTTGAAATAGATGTCATTTTACTTGTCCACGACAAGTACAATAAATATTCAAAAGACGATAAAACTCGTATAATTGAAGCTGCTTTTAATGGCGATGATTGGGCCCAACTTGCGTTTTCATTAAAAATCAATTATTAGACAGCATACAGTTGGATACGCAATGGACGGAATACCGAAGTTAAAAAAGGTGGTTGTAAACCAAAATCCCTTTCTGAACCGGAAATTGATAAAATAGTTGGTTGGGTTGAGGAGAATCCAACAATTTCATTAAGAATAATTAAAGCAAACGTTTTGCAAGAATTTTCGAAAAATGTTTGTGTACAAACTCTGAATTAAAAGCAACCTTATCTTATACATCAATCGAAAGGTCTCAAAGTGCTATGTTCATAAAATTCAAAAATTTTGATTATTATACCCTTTGAAGCCATAGGGGTAAAATATCTAAAAAAGAGGAATAATGGGAAAATATTCTCACACTATGACCTGAAAGAAGTCAGTGACTGCAATTTTTTGCGATTTACGAGGTCTCGACTTTGAGACCTTTCGATTGAGGTATGAGATAAGGTTGCTCTTAATTCAGAATATATTAAAAAATACACTTTTCGAAAAAAGTGCAAATAAAGTTCGACATTTTTTGTCAGAAAAGAAAACGGCATAGCTATTTAGAAAATAAACTATTTTCGGTCAAAAATCTGTACCATGAGCCAATTACTATGAATTCTCCAGAAAATAAGGAAAAACGAGCAATCTATAGGCCGTTCACGCATTGGATCAAGAGCTGTACAGTTGTTACCAGCATGTCGCGGTCCCAAGTGCACCTAATTGGTGCAATATCTGCAAACGGTGTTATTTATTTTGAAAGGGAAAGGGGTTCATTTAACTCAAATTTAGCTATAGAGTGGGTAAGAAATATATTATTAAAGTGGACCGAAATAGGAAATAACCTCTATGATTTGGTCTTAGTGTGTGATAATGCTCTAGCTCACACTCGTTTAGGAATGGTTTTTGATAATTGTTCCGCTAATTTATTACGTTTGGGTCCATATTCCCCACAACTTAATCCAATAAAAATAATATGTAGTAAAATCAAAACATTAGTAAAAGGTAGAATGTCTATACCACATGTAATTCCTTCAGGTGTTGTAGAACAACGCCTTCAGTATCTTGAGAAATTAATAGATTGTGCATTACCAAACGTAACACAGGGTGATTGCGCTCGAGCTGTGCAACATTCAAATTCATTCCACACAATTGCAACAAACAAAGATGACATTCCTGTTGGACAGTAATATTTTTTTAAAAATAATATAGAATTTTAGATTTGTAATTAGTTGATTAATGTTGTTTTGTTTGCGTCCTTACTTTTATATTGCTTTTAAATTTCTTAAGTATATACGAATATACAAATATTGTCGTACTCGTATGTACAATTATAAATTATGACAATGTCTTGTTAGGTTTTTTCCTATATACAAACTTTTGCTTATTTATTTATGTATGTGTTTATATACAATATGTTAAATACATATATGTTGAAGACAAAATACAATTATTATATACATATGTGTTTTCCTTCATTTATAAATGCGAGGCCAAGAAATGAATTTGCAATTTCCATTTAAAAACTTAGTCAAAATCTTTTTTACAAAAGGTTCTTTATAGTCGGATAGTTCTTATTATATTTTAATTTGAAAAGAGAAGGAATATTTTTTTTTAAAAGAATGAAATAAACTTTTGAAATACAATTAGCCAATTCTGAAATGCATTAAGACAATTCTGAAATACATTTAAATAATTCTGAAATTCATTTAGACAATTCTGAAATATATTTAGACAATTCTGAAATTTATTTAGACAATTCTGAAATATATTTAGACAATTCTGAAATACATTTAGACAATTCTGAAATACATTTAGACAATTCTGAAATGCATTTAGACAATTCTGAAATACATTTAGACAATTCTGAAATGCATTTAGACAATTCTGATTACATTTAGACAATTCTGAAATACATTTAGGCAATTCTGAAATACAATGGGAAAATACCGAAATTCAATTGTAAATGGTGTAGTCTATAAATAATATCTATAACCATTATATAAAAACTCGCAGTTGAATGTATTTTTATTTAGCCAAGTTTCCGTTAGAATTATAACATGTTTTTAAACAAACAAAAAAATAAAAAAAAATATTTTAAAAAAATGTGTTTAATCTGTGTAGTTATTTTTTTATAATATTGCTTTAAAATGTGTTTGTACAATTAAATTCCCGTTAACTGTAAAGAAATTTGAACTTTTAATAAAGTGTTCAATTAAAATAAATTCCTAAGAATTGAGGGAGATGAATTTAATCGATATAAGCAGCTTTCGATTGTTTAATGTTCAGAAAGTTTTTTCATTAATTTTTGAGAGTTTTCTTAATAAAAATAAATTGTTTTGTTTAGTTTTGTTACGTTTATTTTGGTTTTATACTTTCTGTGTTCAAGGATTAAAAGTGTACTTTTAGTTTCAATTTAAAGTTTAATGCATTGCTGGAACGTTTCTCAATAGAAAACTATATTATACTTAAATACGAATACAAAAGAAAACGAAAGTTAAGTAAAAAAAAAGCTGAAAATTTTATTTACAATATAAACTTCCATTAACTAACATCCATTATAAATTGTTGGTATTAAATCGGAAATATTATAATGAATTTGATGTAGAGATTCTATAAAACAAAAACCCTTTCAAGCGAAAATATTTTTCTATAGAACGTCCTAAGCGGAAATATTCCTATTCAGATCGCTTCTTCTTTTACAAACCATCCCAGATCGTTTTTTTCATCAGTTTCTGAAGTATTGGCCCAAGCCAATCTAAGTAATTCTGACAACTTTTTCTTTTACATTATGGAATCTGTGTACCATTTATACCCAACACCGCTCTGTAGTCAGGGTACGAATATAAAGAGTTTGCGCTGATTTTTTCGATCAGTTCAGAATCAATTTGAGTCGATTCACAAGTCACAAATGTACATATATTCGGTTGAAATGTGATTTATGAGCTTTTACTTATTAGCTCATGAACAATTCCGATAAGAATTTAAAAATGTCGCACGTAGTTTGGCTGAGACCTGGTGTATGATATTGTTTTGTCGACCAAGCCTGATTATATCGTCGATACTGGTTGCAATCCTTCTTTTAAATACATTTACAATATTTTTTCTTACTTTATCTCGTTAAATGAAAAAAAAAATTATAATTAAGTAATGAAATATTAATAACATTATTTTGTTTCACGGTGACGTTTTTCAATACAAATACTTTTGCAATATTTACAATTCCACTACAACGTTTAAATCTTATAATGGATTTTTGAAGCATGAGTGTTTAGTTTTTTCTGAGAAATGCCACTTTTGGCTGGTGTTTCTTTTCGTTTCACATGTTTTTTTTTTTTTTTAAAATAAATTGTGTGCCTCTTTCGTATTAGGTTCATTTTCAGATGTTTCATCGTTATTAATGTTTTCTTTTTTGTGTAAACTGTTTGCTGACCATTACCACGACATGTAAATACATATATACATGCAATGTGTATTTAACTCATTCCATTCTTAAGATCCAACTTTTTAGACATTTTAATTGAAGTGCTTTTGATTATAATATTTGAGATGACTTAACCTGCACTCGATCTATTCTCTTGGTAATCAGTCGTACAGATGAGACAGAATTATAAACTATGAACGGAATAACTAAAAGTGGAAAATATACACAAAAAAACATTTAAAAAACCCATCATTAGATCTATTCAGCCCGATTGGGGTTGTCATAGTCGTACTCGCAGACGTTTTTAATAATTTTATATATAAAATAAGAAAATTATAGTCGGTATAGACCGACTATACGATACCCTATACCATGCATTTAGAGGCCCTATCTCTCAGGCCCAACTAACTGGACATATAAAATAAGCATAAACCAAATTTGAGTGGGATTTTTATAATTTTTTTTGCTGCAGATATGAAAAAGTTCATATCGGATGCTATATCTATATGGGGACTAGACCCTAAAATGGACCGATCCTGACCATGTTTGGTAAAGTCTCTATATACAAACAAAATTTGAGAAGAATCAGTGCAATATTTTTGTTTTTTGATAGATTTAAGTGTAGATCGGGAAGCAGCTCTATATGGGATCTATGACTAAGAGTTGTCCAATAGGGATCATTTTTTGGACTACTGATTAATGGATGTAATAAATACATAAAAACCCAATTTGACTGAGATTTATATGATAATTTGGATCTTATGGCAATTTATGTTGATTTCATAGAGGTCATTTGTATGGGGGCTAGGTCTGAGCATGGACCGATTCTCACTAATATCAATAGGGTTCATTCTATGGCCGATAGAAGCTTATATACCAAATTTCATTGAAATATATTCATATTTGCGACCTGCAGTTTGATTACAAGCTTAACATGGACACACAGACGGACGGACGGACATCGTTAAATCGAATCAGCTAGTGATTCTGATTCGATCGGTATAATAAAAGATGTGTCTAGGTCAAATATTTTCGGTAGTTACAAACAGCAGCACAAAGTCATTATAGCCAAACCACATATTGGTATAGGGTATAAAAACCGACACCCACATTTTTTGTAAATGAATAAATATAACGGAGTGTGTATAATTTGTAAATATTATGCGTCAATCTATTAAAATATATCATAATAAATCAGGGGCCAAATCACCGCTTTCGTTATCCAAATTTTTCTATCGAAATCATTTTTTAATTTCCCAAAATAAAATGTTAAGAATAATTTTTCTTTCTCACAGTTGAAGAATTATGGCCTCTGGTTAAGAGGAAAAGCGAATCTTGGTCGTGCGTTTGTCCGTCTTCTTCAAATAATAAACCAAAATATGGAATTTCGATTGATTTTACTAGATATCGAATGCGCTGATTTGGCCCCAGATTATCAACGAATATTAGAAAAATAATTTTAAAAAATAGATTGCATTTTTATATATTTTATATAAAACAAAAACACAAGTGTTTAATGTGGCTTTAGTTTCATCATCTGATAAGGAGGATGAATATAATTAGTACAAATAAACTGATAGCAATTAGCAATCACTTACGACAACAATCTACGACAACATTTTAGCAAACAAACTGAGGTTTTAAAGGCGAAAAAAGGCGTATTTTCATAATTTTTTTTTAAAGATCTGAATATTGTTGGATATTAATAATTTCACAGCATGGTGTAATATAAACTTAATGGACCTTAATGTAAAAAAATGTGTTTTATGGTATGGTGTTTTCAAGATCTTTTCCTATTAATGGCCAGTTTTTGATGAACAACGATCGATTGGAAATGATGGAAACATTTAATGATCTTGGGGTTTTATTGGACAGGCGCCTGGATTTTCGTAAACATATATCACTCACAATTAACAAGTCATTCGGTGTGCTTGGTTTTATCAAGTGTTGGGCGAAAGAGTTTTCTGATCCTTACACAACAAAGCAACTTTTTACTACACTAGTAAGACCAATTTTGGAATATGGTTCTGTAGTTTGGGATCCTTTTTACACCGTTCATTCAAATTCAATTGAGTCTGTTCAAAAATAATTTCTAATATTTTGCCTTCGTGGACTTGGATGGGATCCAAATATACAATTACCTTCTTATAGAAGCCGTCTCGCTCTTATTAAGCTTCCTACGCTTAAAAGCCGAAGAAGTATACTTAATATAACTTTCTTGTTCAACTTGATAAATGGAAATATATATTCCGAATTTCTCCTTAGCAGAATCAATATTAATACCTCACAGCACTGTTCACGGTATTTTCAGTTCCTAATTGTTAAGTATTATCGTACAAATTATGCCAACTCTGATCCTTTTCGTCGGCTGTGTATAGAATTTAATCAACTATATAACATTATTGATTTTCAGAAAAGTTTAGATTTGATTAAAAGGGATATAATACTTTATCTAAATAATGTGTGATAAATATTTAGCTAGCCATTCTCAATTATAAATTGTGTTTAAACATAATATAATATAATACTTTATCTAAATAATATGTAATGAGTATTTAGCTTGCATTTTTTAATTTTAAATTGCTTTTAAACATGTTTGATCGAATTTATATATGTATGTTTACAAATGTTATGTATGTTACTTTTATAGTCTGTAAGGAAAAATTTCCGTAGACTAATAATAATTAAAGAAATAAATAAATAAATAAATAAATAAAATAAATATGTTTCATATACATGTTATAGTATAATATTTTAAGTATCTTTGAAAAAAATTTCAATTAAAAACTTTAATAAATAAGTCCGTGACAGCGAATCTCCGGAGGCGCCTCGAAAAAAAGTTGTTTTGCTGTGAACATCATTACTCGTTACCGGATAACGTGAAATAAAAAAATCGAAATGCGTTTAAAGGGTGATATGTCTCCCGAGGTAATCAGGAAGATTTTTTTTTTATTTTTAGCAGCATTTTGAAGTGAAAAACACGATTTTTGTTAAAATTTTTCGGTGAATTTGTTGTTAAAAAATGGAAAAAATGAAAAAAACTCTTCCTGATTACCTGGTGATTTATCTATAATAATAGGCTAGGCGATTTCTTGTGACTGATGTTTTGTTCTACCGTTTTATCCCGATTTTGACCAAACGTATATTATTTGAAAGGTATTTCTTTTTAGGCGTTTTGCAGATTTACAGACTTTTAAATTTTTTCCTTTGTTTTGAGTAAATTACATTTAAAGTTGCTACTAACACATACATAAAACTATACAATGCTATGTGTGTGTTTATTAAATTTGTTAATGTGTTTGTAATAAAAATGAGTTTTTTTGTGTTGATTTGTGAATTGGCTATAATTGATTAGCATAATTTTAGGGTCTTTATTTAATGAAAAAATTAAATTTCCTAGAATTTGCGCTCGAATTTCGAGGGCTGGAATCTGCTAGTATGTATAAATAGTGTATAAAATTTCAAAAGGATCGGTCAAATAGATTTTGGGTTATGATGTTCACGGCCTTCAAAAATGTTGTTTGCGAGAAAATTGATTTAAAGCTTTTAACATATAGGTACTTTATACCGTATGAGGGCCGGTCGCTGGAAACGCTATATAATCCTTAGTATTGGTCCGATTTACTTGACATGTTGTACATTCAGAAAAAAAAAAGCTTTATAAGAGAAGGCCACAGCTTACTCCAATTTTGTTACACTCCTCTTTAACATATATTTATTTAGGCTTTTGTAAAACGCTTTAGCCATATGTGAACTTCTCCGAGTAAAGGGACCTATTGTGTCAAAAAACGGTTGTGTCAAAAACAGTGGATTCTGGTACCTAAAAGGGTGTAGAATCTTTAAATGCGTTTTTTTTCTCAAAACTTAATTTTCACACACTAGATCCCTTTTCTCGGAAAAGGTCACATATGTGTATTTTTCTCTATCAATTCGATTAATTTATCAAAAATTTTTGGGGTAATAATTTTCATCATAAAATGTAAAGGCACATAATGAAAAAATAATTGTTAAATGACTTAATAAATGCTAATACTTACATTTTAATTTCAGCGAATTTAATATGTTTTTTAAAGCTGTCGTGATCAAAATGTGTAACGACAATTTTTGCACCTTTTGACAATTAAATACGATGTTTGTGGTACGGCAATTGTAATAGATTTACCAACAGAGTACCATATAAAAAAAAAACATTTTCGATACGACTTAGATCGTATATGAAAACCGTAATCAGGCTGATTATCATTCGTTTGAAAAGATTGAAAATCTTTTTCAAATTAAAGTCGTAAAATGGTTTCGTGGGTTTTTTTTATTAAACCAAACAATAGTTTAAAATTAGTTGTGTCTAATAATTTCCCCAATGCCATTATTATGAGTTTGAGGAGAAAAAATCAAATATTTATGGTAAAAGAATATCTCAAAATTAAAAAAATTTTCTAATACATTTTAGTCATATTCATTTTAGTCATATCTTCATATTTTTTTCTCAAGATTTTATTTTCAGCTGAAAAAAGTTGTAGTTTTAAAATTTAATTTCTTGAAACTATTTTGAAATTCGTTAAAAATATGTTCACAAAAGTTAAATTTACTACTCAGGATAAACTCACAGATTTGACCCCCTATTGCGGTCGTTAATGACGAATTTTATACTGTTGCATCAGAAATCAGTCTTAATATGCATGAAAGAATTTTCTTAAAGCATTTTGTAAAAAAGTTTGGTCTGTTACGAATACAAATTTGAGAACCACTCTTTTTTTAAGTTTCTTTTATACTGCAACAACTTACCAAAGCGGATATAACTTAATAAGAGAAACAATAAAAGCAAATGAAATACGAATAAAATTGTTGACACAGTTAAAGTAAATAGTTGTAATTTAAAAAAAAAAAAAACCATTAACGGAAATCACTTGCTTGAGTAATCAGGATAAAATAGTTGAAAATAAGGAATGAGTAAATGCAAGTAAGAAAGTTATAGTCGCTCTACACTAAATAAAAAAAATTTAGATTAAAATTGGAAGGTAAAACATTTTACATTCATAGTATGCGTACTACATTGTTTCATACGAGTAGCTAAAGAAAAATAAATCGAATCAATAGATATAAAAGTAATTTTGCTTTTTACCTGTATTTGTATGCCAAGTTTATTTGTAATTATCGCGAAAGCTTCCAAAAAGGGGGCCCGATTAGTTTGGGCATTTTTGTTGTCGTTTTACTTTATATTTATATTTTTTTGTTTAACCAAGAAATAGAAAAAAGTGAACAGGCAAAACAGTGACGTGTTGAGTTTCATGTATCGATGATTAAGAGTTATGTGAGAAACGATACTCACTCTCTTCAACTAACATTAAACCTTCATTTTGATAAAAGTTTCGACTAACTATTAATACTTATAGGTATATAAGTTTTATCTCAAACATTTTTTTGCAACTGTGCATATAGAAATCTTATTGTTTCTTAATAAAACCAATTTTTATTATCTACTTATGGAGATAAATGATCACCATGTTCATTGTTTCTCAATCGTTCGTCATAAGTCAGTATTTTTGTTTTTGGTTTCCCCTTAAAAATTAAATGAATGTTTTCTATAATATCAAGTTCTACTAAGTATAACAAAGTTTTCGAAGTATATTATTTTAGTTGATTAAACAATTTCGTTTAATTGAAGCTTACTATCATTAGGAGCAGTTTGGTGATGACCATGAGCCAAATCAGTTTCGCCGTTTTAATGTATCTAAGTAATAAAAATTTCAAAACACCTCAATAATTTTCAAACTAGTAAATTTTTTTCATACGATTTTATATTCAGTAGCGTCTGTTGCTGGTGCTATACAATTAATAATATTTTTTTTTGCTAAAAAAAATAATAATATTTAATAAAGAATCCAACAAAATAAATTTTGTCATTGAAATATATATTTCTGTTTTCAGGATGCATTTTATTACAATAAACCTTTTATTTGTAATCTATTATATTAATAGGCTACACGATTTCTTGTGATTGATGTTTTGTTCTACCGTTTTACCCCGATTTTGACCAACCGTATATTATTTGAAAGGTATATCTTTTTATCCGTTTTGCATTTACATTTGCTACTAACACATACATTATGCAATGCTATGTATGTGTTTATTAAATTTTTTAACGTGTTTGTAATAAAAACGAGTTTGTTTTTTGTGTTGATTTGTGAATTGGCTATAATTGAATAGCATACCTTTAGGGTCTTTATTTAATGAAAAAATAAAGTTTTCTAGAACTTGCACTCGAATTGCGAGGGCTGGAATCTGCTAGTAAAAATTAATTCTGTAATTCAAACACATTTTCATTTCAGTCAAACTAATATTGATTTAGTTAACGAATCCAGTTTTTTTTTTGTTGAAAATTTTCCACCCAAAATATATAATAAATAGTTGTATCATTAATAATTACTACTATAGATACTTATATAATTAGGAATATATGTATATAATTATTTTATTCTACTTCCAATCATTTTACTAACACAATAATGTTAGTTATATACTTACATACATATATATTTAAGCTCGTTTAGATAATTCGGTTTATGATGACATACATAAATATTATCTTATACATAGAGAATGGTTGATATTTTCGTTGAATCAACTTACTCTTGAGTGTTTCCATTGTTTCCATTGTCAATATTCTCATTTACAAGTATATATATTAGGGCGGGTCGATTTGTAGGGAGGCAAAAAAATCGCTCAAGTGACAAGGAAAATCATATTCTAGGGATCAAAATCAAAAACTTTGCCCAAGGAATC
The DNA here is from genome assembly GCA_963682025.1 of Cordilura impudica. Taxonomy (NCBI): domain Eukaryota; kingdom Metazoa; phylum Arthropoda; class Insecta; order Diptera; family Scathophagidae; genus Cordilura; species Cordilura impudica. The sequence continues at coordinate 2,344,548 of OY821517.1, read as the reverse complement.
ATACCTCTAAAACGAATTCTGATGTCCAGACTTTTGACCTGTCTGTCTGTCATGGGGGAACCACATTCCCTCTCATGCAATTGATCTGAAACTAAGCCCATAGTCTTGTTGTGACTACAGATTAATTTTGGGGTAGTCACGCAGACTCACGCATAGTCACGAAGTGATCTAAAAGTTATTTACCTTCATCCGATCGATCTTTTTGAAGAACATAACATACTCGAGGCGTATGGTTATTATTTATTAGCAGAGTAGAAGATACGTATACATATGAGTGTTAATTTTAATATTAAATCATAGTCAGCCCAAACAAAAAATGATGATTTTTTGAAATGTTTGTATGGGGAACCCCCAGGAGGTTCCAGGGAGTGTGCCACTGGCATGGGTGGGTCGGCCCTCCAAAGTTAGTGGGGGTCGATTATACATTTGGACTCGATTGGTGCACTCTAAATGGGTCAAAGTGAGACAGACAGACAGATAGGTAAAAAGTCGGCACATCAGAATTCGTTTAAGAGATATGGTTCCTCGGGCAAAGTTTCTTATTTTGATCCCTAGAATACAATTTCCCTTGTCACCTGGGCGATTTTAAATCGACCCGCCCTAATGTATGTATATGTAATATAAAATCACTTACACACTTATTTCATTAAATTTCATTTGCATTCATAATGTAATACAAGTAAGTGTCGCCCAAATTGGCCATGATATGTCGTAATATAATTGTTAATCATGAGTAATTTAAAAATGATTTCTCCATATGTTAGATTCTTTGGCGACCATAAATATGATGGCTTTGAATGTTCCATGCCCATTTTATCGTATTTCTCAAATTTGACATCTTTAAATATTAAAAAAAAAAAAATAAATAAATAAAAAAAAGTAAGAAAATTATAGTCGGTCTAGACCGACTATACGATACCCTATGCCATGCATTTAGAGACCCTATCTCATAGGCCCAACTAACTGGACATAGAAAATAAGCACAAACCAAGTTTGAGTGGGATTTTTATTAATTTTTTCGGCTGCAGATATGAAAAAGTTCATATCGGATGCTATATCTATATGGGGACTAGGCCCAAAAATGGACCGATCCTGACCATGTTTGGTAAAGTCTCTTGTATTTTGCAAAAATATGTACAAACAAAATTTGAGAAGAATCAGTGCAATATTTTTGTTTTTTGATAGATTTAAGTGAAGATCGGGAAGCAGCTCTATATGGGGCCTATGACTTAGAGTTGTCCAATAGGGATCATTTTTGGACTACTGATTAATGGATGCAATTTATGCATACAAACCCAATTTGACTAAGATTTGTATGATAATTTGGATTTTATGGCAGTATATGTTGATTTCATAGGGGTCATTTGTATGGGGGTTAGGTCTGAACATGGACCGATTCTCACCAATTTCAATAGCGTTCATCCCATGGCCGATAAAAGATTAAATACCAAATTTCATCAAAATTTATTGATATTTGCGACCTGCAGTTTGATTACAAGCCTTACATGGACACACAGACGGACGGACGGACATCGTTAAATCGCATCAGTTAGTGATTCTGATTCGATCGGTATAATAAAAGATGGGTCTAGGTCAAATATTTTTGGTAGTTACAAACAGCAGCACAAAGTCATTATACCCAAACCACATAGTGGTATAGGGTATAAACCAAACCACATAGTGGTATAGGGTATAAATATTTATATATAAGTATAAATCTACCGATTTTAATTGAAATACTTGAATCGGACTGACTAAAAGTAGTTTACCAAATAAAAAAAAAACGGATTTTTTGTTTTGAGTTTTAGTGAATGCTAGTTTGTACTGATTGAGGATTGATAATTTGGACCAATATAATGAAACAAAACTTAGATTGTTATTTCATACCCAGCGAAAAAGAACTAGTTTTCACCAAAATCTCTTTTATAATTTTTAATTCACTAGCGTTAATAGGAAATTCAAGTTTTTATAACTAATAACTAGAGAAACCACTGAAAGTTTGAACCGAAATATAATTTTAGATAAAAAAAACAATTAAGCAACATCAATACGCAATAATTTGGGCGATAATTATTTCGGTCAAAAATTATCAGATTCCAGCCTATTTTATGTATAATTAAAGTGGTTATTTAAGTCTTTTTGGTAGAATAGAATTTGTGTCAGAAAATTTAGCTGAATAATAAATACTTATAAATTTTATAAATTTTGAATTGCGAATACTTTTTGAGCATTAAGGTGTCATTCACTTGTAAAATAAAATTATTTTTCCATAATTTTATTAACGAAAATTTTCAAGTATGAAACTTAAATTTCCTAAAATTTACCCCAATTTTTAGCTTTCAAATTTTCTTTAAGTTATCACAATTTTTAAATGTAAATAACCGCGCTTCTTTAGACTTTAACAAATGTGGCCACCCTAGCTAAAATCAGTGTAAATATAATCACACTCATGTTACTTCCATTCATTAAATGCAATTTTCAATTGTCAATTTATCTTGGATGTGTGTGTGTGTGTGTGTGTCTTTAAATTAATGAAAAATTGTACTTACATTTGTTTGCTACTGATTTCATTTTTTTTTTTCATTTACATATTTTATTACGCTTTAGAAATTAAATTTATTTTTATTCATTCGGAAATAAGTTATAATTTGATAAATCAGTTTCATTCCCACCATATTTTCTTTTTCGCTTGTAACTCCAAGATCTTTTATGGGAAATTTTTTCTAAAAAATGTTGCTTCAATTTAACAAGCTTTAAGTTTGTGTTAAATTGGTAGATGAAAACGTTCTCAAGCAATGTTTTCAACGACAGTGACTTTGAATTTTGTGAAGGGTACAAAAAATTCGGCACAGCCGAATAAAATACGCCGCAATTTTTAATCAATTAGTATGAATTGCAAAAACAACTTTTTTTTTATAGACAAACTGTTTTATAAAAACTACATATTTATAATTTTCTAAAACTGAGCAGAATTCGAAACATGTACACTCAATTTAGGAAGTAAAATATGAATAAGTTTTATAATGAAAAGTATGGAAAATAAGAAGGAAATAAAATATTCTTAGTTGTTCTTCAGGAATCGCAAATTAGATAACTTTCAAAGTTTGATAACAATATTAACACGTTAACAATACTGACGAATGGCAAAATCGTTTCAGAAAGTGAATGTCAGTCGATCGGAATAACAAAAATTTGGGTAGGTCAAGTATTCTTGGTTGGTAGTTACAAATGTCGACAAAATCCTAGGCCACACAGAGCAAAAATATTTAATACTTAATATTTATAATGACTTTGTGCTACCAAAAATGTTTGAACAAGACCCATCTTTTTTATACCGATCGACTCAGAATCACTTTCTGAGTCGATTTAGCGATGTCCATCCATCCGTCTGTTTGTGTGTCCATGTAAATCTTGTAATCAAACTACAGGTCGTATATATTTCTAAATATATGTTGATGAAATTTAGTTCGGTTCATGTTCATGTTCAGATCTAGTCCCATACAAATGACCCCTATAAGATCGACTTAATTTTCCGTAATATCCAAATTATTATATAGATCTTGGTTAAATTTCGTTTGCATATGTTTTTTTACATCCATTAACAAATAAACTCTACAGAACCATTCTTAGTCATAGCCCCTATATGAAGCTGATTCCTGATCGTCACTTATCAAAAAACAAAAATATGGCACATATTTTTCTCAAAAAAAGTGACCTTACCAAGCATGTTCAGGATCGGTCCATTTTTCACATAGCCCCTATACATATAGCATCCGATATAAACTTTTTCATATCCGAAGCCAAAACAATTAATAACAATGCTACTCAAATTTGGTTTATGCTTATTATACCCTATACCACTATGTGGTTTATGCTTATTATACCCTATGTGGTATAGGGTATAATGGCTTTGTGCTGCTGTTTGTAACTACCAAAAATATTTCACCTAGACCCATCTTTTATTATACCGATCGACTCAGAATCACTTTCTGAGAATCACTTTCAGAATCACTTTCTGAGTCGATTTAGCGATGTCCGTCAGTCCGTCCGTCCGTCTGTGTGTCCATGTAAACAAACTACAGGTAGCAAATATGAATATATTTCGATGAAATTTGGTATATAAGCTTTTATCGGCCATAAGATGAATGCTATTGAAAGTGATGAAATTCGGTCCATGTTCAGACCTAGTCCCCATACAAATGACCCCTATGAAATCGACATGAATTGCCATAAGATCCAAATTATCATATAGATCTCAGTTAAATTGGGTTTGTACGTGTTTATTATATCCATTAATTAGTAGTCCAAAAATAATGCCTATAGGACAATTCTTAGTCATAGGCCCCATATAAAGCTGCTTCCCGATCTTAACTTAAATCTATTAAAAAACAAAAATATTGCACAGATGTTTCTCAAATTTGGTTTGTATATATTTTTTAACAATATAAGTGACTTTACCAAATATGGTTAGGATGGGTCCATTTTTCGACCTAGTCCCCATATAAATATAGCATCCGGTATGAACTTTTTCATATGTGCAGCCAAAAAAATTAATAACAATGGCACTCAAATTTGGTTCATGCTTATCTTCTATATCGAGTTAGTTGGACCGAAAGATAGGGTCTCTAAACCATGGTATAGGTTATCGTATAGTCGGTCTAGACCAACTATAATTTTCTTGTTTTATGTTAGTTAAGTTCCTATATCTAACCCTCAGTTGCATTCAACACGCTTGGATTACACATATACAAATAAATAAATGCAGCAGTTGCGTTGTCAATAAAGAAGAGAGTTGAGTTGCTGCAGCTGCTGTTTACTTTTGTATCTCATACAACCATCAAAAGATGCAAAAACTAACAATTGCATAAATACGAATGGGTAGCATAAGAGAATATCTGCAAAGCAAATTGAAAAGTGCATAACCGAAATTTACGCACATTCGCATATAAATAAGTATGTACGTAAATACTTACTAGTATATACATATGAACATACAGGGTGGGCCATAAGTAACCAAAATTTAATTACATTTCCGTTTATATATGTATATTTTTGTATATATGTTTTTTGTACACTAATGCCGTTGTCTTTTCTGACAAAAAATGTCGCATTTTATTTGCCCTTTTTTCGAAAAGTGTATTTTTTATATATTCTGAATTAAGAGCAACCTTATCTTATACATCAATCGAAAGGTCTCAAAGTACTGTGTTCATAGATTGCAAAAAAATTTTGATTATTATTCGCTTTTAAGTCAAAGGGTGAAAATATTCAAAAAAGGGGAACAATGGGGAAATATTCTCACACTATGACCTGAAAGAAGTCAATGGGTGCAATTTTTTGCAATTTACGAGGGTTTCACTTTGAGACTTTTCGATTGATATATAAGATAATGTTGCACTTAATTCAGAATATATAAAAAAATAACTTTTCGAATAAAGTGCAAATAAAATGCGACATTATTTGTCAGAAAAGAAAATGGCATAAGTATGGAAAATAATGTCACTTAAATCCCCCCGTTTTCAGCTTCGCAATGAAGGGCTCGTTTTTGGCGAGCGAATAATTTCCAGAAATTCGTAAATTAAATGACCAGCGCGATCGCCAGTTTTGTCAGCTACCGACTATTTTCTTTGGGGTTATTTGAAGGAGCGAGTATATGTGAACAAGCCCGAGGCAATCCTTGAACTCAAGGCCAACATTGTTGCATAAATGGAAAATGCTCTAAAACGAGCCCATCATTGCAAAGCTGACATTATTTTCCCCATACTTAGTGTAAATAGTGTAAAAAAATTTCCATTTTGTATATTTTATAATCTGAAAAAAAATAAATGAAAAAAAAAATACATAAACGAAAAAGTTATTAACTTTTTAAACCCCATGGTGACTTTTGGCCCACCCTGTAAGAGTACACAACGCAATTAATAATGAACAATAAACCTGAACTTGTACTTATTGGTTATCAAATTGACCCTTAGATTATGCACATAGACCTTATATATTTGCGATCGTAATCATTCGGTTATTTTGTAGGAATCTTTTGAACAATTTACTTAAGTAGCAGTTGAAATTTCATGAAAAAATTTGGTACTCTGATGAGTCTGAAGCAGAAAAATCCATTTTATAACATATAAAGTGGTTGTTTATTTGTAAATATCTCTCTTTTATATAGAATTAAAGATATTAACGTACATATAAACAGAGGTTCCTAGCCTGTGCTCTCAACATATTGTATAATGTAAGCAGGAATCTAATATATATTTTATCGGATTCTGTATACCTTAAATATCGAAAAAAATGTCAAAAATATTAAAGGCTTTTTTTTAACGACTTTTTTTGCATATAAAGTCTAAGACCATAAAATTTCAAACTTCGGAGAAAGGTTTCCTGTAGAGAAAATTTCATAGACGAAACGTTCGGTAAGATTTTTATATTTTAAAGTCGTCCTTACGTTTCGTATAAGCGTTTCTATAATAAAGACTTAAAACAAAAAACGGGTTTTCTCGTTACGCGAAAATTTACTATTTAAAAAAATCTTGTTTTTTTTTGTAAACGAGGATTTTAAAATCAGTTTATTCGACCTTAAATATTTAACAAATAATAATTTTTCTATATATATATATTTTTATAAGTTACATTGGTTACATTTGGTTTTACCTATTCTCTTTTTAATGTCAATTGTTGGCAGTTATATGAAAAATGATTGTAGTATATAGCCATTTTCAATCCATATATTTGGCATTTAATATTAAATTTGTTTTCGTTTGATGGGCGAATTTTTTTTGTCAGGTTATAAGATGTAATGAGGCAATTTTTTTGTTGTTCTTTAATACTTGTGTCAACTATTTTTGTCATATATTATAATAAAACACCAATATAATGAAAAATATACTGAAAAAATTTTAACCGAATATTCAATTAATTTTAACTATAAATTAAAGATTATGAGATTTTTTCGGCCAAATTCCTGGGTAATACATTTCCTGAATAATGCCCTTACTGGTTGACCGCCTAGCTCGAATTGCTGATAACATTTCTAAATGTATATATAATTACAAATAATATAAATTAACCTGATCATGCGAGTATATATATATATATTTTAGAAATACTCGTTAAAAATATAAATTTATATAATTTTTTAAAGACATTTGTTTAATAAATATTCGCTGATGCCGGAAACTTAAGAATAATTTTAATTTTTTTTAACAATTCTAAAGTCCAGTTATCCATTGTCTGAATAATGCCTTCACAGCTTTATCGATTTTCTGGAAATTTGGATGACTGGAAAGTTATTCTTGTATATTTTGCTACTTAGCAATTTTCATAACGCTAAAATAAAATGCTTAGATTCTCTGCCTTAGAGTGTACATATATACAAATAAATACGTTACTGGTTTTTTTAATGTATTGCATTGTTGTTTTTTTTTTTCATTAATTATTTTTGTTTTGCTGTTGATGTTGATGTTTTGCTACTATTCATCAGTCATCATTCTTTCGATATTCGCTTTGTGTCTAAAACGAATCGCTTTTATAAAAGATCATCAAACGATACTAAACTATATCAGTTGAATTTTAGACGTGGTTGTGTTCGAAGCGTTTATTGTGTTTGTTGATTTGTTTTTCAATAAAAAAAACGAAATAAAAGTGAAAAAATAATATTAAAGAGAAAAAACCAAAATATTCTATAAGAAAAAAGAAACTAATACTGAGGAAAAAAAAAACATTTGCAACAGGTCCTTTCAACTTAAGTAAAGCTGTGATACTTTTTTATATTGTAATTTTTAAGACGTTAAAGGAAAAAATAATATTTAATTATGCCTCCTACCGGTGTATCACTTGAAGAATCCGATCATCATTTACACCACGATTATTTTGATCATGCTCATAAACATGACAATAGTGATAATTTTTTAGATGTGGAAGAAGATGATATATTTGCCGAAGCTCGTAAACATACCAGGTACGAGTATATAAAACTTTGCCAAAATTAACCGAAATAGTTTTGTTAATGAAAAAGCTGAAAAACGTGTAAAATTTTTTCCGGAATTTTTATCGTGACCTTCTAAATGTCATATTTATTTTTTGTTGTGTTTTTTTATTATTTTTTTATTTTGGCCTCTTGTCAAAAAAAAAAAACTTGTTTTATGTTGCCAGAGTCTGTTTCATATATTAACAGGCATATTTTAGCAATAAAATTCTATGATTTTGTTCATTGTTGTAGTATTTTGTTTTTAAAAATGCGTTATATTTCAAATATTCTGTTTTGCTTTAAATAAAATCATACGATTTTATGTACCATTAGTATTTTTTAACTCAGAAAGATTCATAATAAATAATAGTTTTGCGTCATTTTATTTAAATTTAGATTTCTTATGATAATACAAATAAATAATAATATTGTGATACGTACGGAATTTGTAAGAGGAAAAAAATCTGTAAATAATTAATACTCGTGGTGTCTCGTCATATCACGTTTTTACAAATTCACATGTTTGGCACTATGCCAGATTGTTTTGAAAATTTAATTGTTGAACAGTAACATTAGGGCAGTTCACGATGAGTATTGTAAATATTTTTCAGTAGAACACATCCTGGTATTTTTATGATTGCATATCTTCAAAATGCTTTTTGAAATCTTCACAGAAAACGTGGTTTTTCTTTACATTTTGTTGGCTTAATTAAAAAATAAAAATGAAAAATATAAAAAAAAACTATAAAAAGTGAGAAAACCCTAATCATATAATATAAAAATATTAGAAAAGAAGATATCTTAAATGGAAACAGTTGAAATGAATGACTTCTTAATGAAATGATTCAATAAATTTAATCAATTGCGCTGTGTTGACCTAATTAACCTTCAAAATAAAATAAAAACGAATTTGTCAAAACTTGCGTAGCTTAAAATTATCAAAAAAAAAAAAAAAAAAGTAAATATATTGACAAACGAAATGTTTTTGAATTCCGTTTAAACAACAAACCGTTATGAATGAATTATTCAAAGTGGCAATTATGAGCGTGTTTATGTATGATTGTATGTGTAATATTGGAGGTGTGTCACTCTTTCTCTTATAGAGAGTGAAACTTGAAGTTTTACCTATAATGTTGAGAATCATTATCGGTACGGCAAGAATTCATTATTGAAATACTTGTACATATTATTTCAATGTTCGTGGTGCTGATACAATGACAAAGATAGCACTTTCTTATCATATATCATATGATATTGAAAGGAAATGAAGTTTCTTGGAATTCGATATCATGGTAATTAATTTTTTTTTTGTATGTACCTTCATAAGAACTTTGTATACTTCCTATAAAAAATATCCATACAGTTAAAGATAAAGGTGATTGAAAAAAAAATATGCTTACTAAATTTTTACCATCAACATATATTCGGCATTTTACATTCTATAATTTCAACTAAATGAGGATTGTATGCGATAAGAGTTTATCGTTACGCTTCGTTTTAACTACATTTCAGTGGTTTTAAAATGGTGGACTGAGACACCCAAATGTCCGTATATAGTGAACAACAAGTAAGAAATTGTCGGTCTAGGCCGAATATTCGATACAATTACTTCCAAATATAGTCCGATCGTAGCCACGTTGAATGAGGCCACCTATATGTATATACTCTTATTCTAAAAACAACTTATTTTGACTAAGAGAAAATATACTCCATCTCAGACAGAGTGAAGGCAGTCTAAAGACAATTGAAATCATTTCAAATTTGTGGAAACGCCTGCAATAAGCAACTGTATTTATTTAATTATTTTTATTTATTTATTTATTTTTTTTTTTTTGATTATTTATTTTTTTGAAAATTTCCTGTACAATAAGATTAAATCTTACAGGAAAGCATTATTGTTAGATATATAAGTTTAACAAAATTTTTAAATTTAAAACTAATAATAATAATTTAATTTGTCAGAGTATTAGATTTATTTTAAAATCAGGCAAACAATTTTAATAAAAATAGTTTAAAAGTGTTTGCGTTGCTGTTAAATTTATTATATTTATTATTAAAAAATTGTTCATATTTTAATTATTTTTTTTTTTTTGCCATTTTTTGAAGTTTCAAATTTAATGGCAGTCACTAAAATAAAAAGTAATTATTTCCACCCAATAAGCATGACTGTAGTAATTGGATTTATTTTATAATAAGTCTTTTAACTATTGCAGTAACTTTGTCAGCAAACTGTAGATTGTTTAATAAAATCGTGTGAGTGCCGTTTTTGCGTAATAAAATTATACAAAAACAGAAATTGTCGAAGGCCCATTTACACGATACCACTAAGTCGTATGATTTTTTGAAATAAAAATCCGATGAAATTCATCGGACTGTTGACATTATTTCTGCATACTTAGGCCATTTACACCATTACACCCAAGTCGTATGAAAGCAGCTGTTTAGAATAACAAGCAAATTTATTTTGAAATTTATATTTTATTTCCACTTGCTTTGTTTTTGTTTGCCTTTTTTTTAATACTACCAAAAAACAACTCTCTTTTTGAATTGTGAATGTTGCTGTACAACTATTATGTTCAACCATTAAAATATTACAAAAAACACACTGGGTTTTATGTTTTTTTAGAGGCATGTACAAATTTTTGCTCGTATCTGAGCACTATGATGCCCAATTTGCCCCATTTTAAATACCGACCCAATGGGAATAATGGCAAATGGTATTTTAGTAACTCTACCCAGTTAAATGGCTTGTGTTTTGAATGAGCGTAATTTCAACAGAGAGACGGACAGACGGACGTCGCTATATCAACGTCGCTATATCGACGTCGCTAGATGCGTTACAAATGGAATGACAAACCTACATATATATATCCTCTGCCACTGAGGTGTGTAGGGTATAAAAACCAAGGTTCAGAAAATACACACATCAAACACAGAATGTTCTGTTCTCAAGCAGCCAACTCATATTTTTATTTTCACATCAATTATGTGTGTTTCTAAATTTTGTACGGTGCCAAACACTATCGTGACTGTGTTTCGTTTTAATATTTCGTTATCTACACGAATATATTTCATTCACGTATTTTTTGTTTCGAGCACACATAAACCACACAGATTCGCGTGTAGCTTTATTTTAAGCTGGTGTTCTTGCACGTGTACTGCTAAAAAACAGAACATGTTCTTGAACGGTACATCTAAAAATTAAAACATTATCCACTGGCGATCGGAAAAATCTGAAACACCCCTATAATAACGACAACAATTGTTTCAACCAAATCAAAAAAAATCTAAAATAATTCATTAGCAGTTATAAAAAAATAATAAAAGATAATAATAAAAATAAAAATAAAATAAAAGTAAAAAGATAGTAATAAAATAGAAAACAGAGTAATTTTATGTGTTGTTTATGACTTAATTTCTTTTTTTTTTTTTTGAGCGCGAGGTGATAATGTTGTAATTTTTAGATGAACGCGTTCAAGAACATGTTCTGTTTTTTAGCAGTGCACGTGCAAGAAAACGAACTTAAAATAAAGCTACACTCAAATCTGTGTGGTTTATGTGTGCTCGAAACAAAAAATACGTGATTGAAAAATGTTCATGTAGATAACGAAATATTAAAACGAAACACAGTCATAATTGTGTTCCGTACCGTACAAAATTTACAAACATACATAATTGGTTTGAAAATAGAAATATGTGTTTGTTGGTCTGAGCTATGTTTGTTTACATACATATATGTACGTGTTTTCTATCCAGAGTGTGTTTTTTTCGGAACTCTGACAAAAACATTATTTTTTTATGGTAACAGTTTTTCTAAATAAAATCAATAATAATTTAAGATATATTAAGTGATTCTACAAATGGAAGAAAAAAGCTTAGTGATGAAAAAAAGTTAAACTTTTAATTGACAAATTAAAAGGACAAAATGCAAATGCATTTTAAAGACGTTTTCAGTACCTTGTTTGGATGCTAGACGCCATAAATTTGTTTAAATTTGTTTGGGCTTCAATAATTTCAATCTCAAAAAATTTCGAGACCCTGGGCTTTATTGGGATTAAATTTCTTTATAATCTAATAAAAATGGTTCAACCATAAACTTTATGAAATAATACTTACAAGTATTGTGTTCGATTTTTATCCTACACAAAATTTACTAAAATTGCATTTTTACTTATATAAAAATAATTTAGATTACGAAATTTAGTATTTCGGTTTTACTATCCCTAGTACATACTTTTCGAAATGTTAAAGTCATAGCTGATTTATAATTTACTTCCATACAAAATGCCTCATGACTAATCATACGAAGTAAAAAAAATAGTTGGTGTACGTTTCATTAAAATTAATTTTTAATAAACATTTGAAAGAAATTTAAAATTTGAACAATACCGCTTTGTCAATTTTAAGACCGTATTTAATATGCAACAATGCATTTGCTGAATTTTGTAAGAATAACCAAAAATTTAAATCGCGTATATGTATACAAAAATTCCGATAAGGACAAAAAAAATGCGAAAAGCACCATTAGGCAAAGCTTTACTCATGACAATACAGCTGACAAAAAAAAAAAAAACATTTCCGGAAAAAATGGGCAAACAGACCAAATGAATGCGGCTATGATTTTCAAAGAAATTGCTGGATATCGAAGGCATAAGTCCAAAAAAAATAAAAATAAAATTAACTTACAAAAAAGTCCGGACAGACAATTATTCCATTAACAAAGAACTGGTCTTATCAGAAAAACTATCCATCCTAATGTTAAACAAAAATAAAAAAAATTATCTGAACCAATTTCGTTGAACCAAAAAAAAAAAAAAACCAAAAGCATAAAGTTAACTTAATGAACATGTATTTTTGGGTATTTTTCTTTTTGCATGTCTGCAGCGTTTAAATATTTTATTTAATTTTTATTATTATAGATATTCTGATGGGACAGTTAAACTACGCAATTCTAACATTGAACTTATGGATCAGGATATTTTATATCATTTGGCATTGGGTAGCGAATCTCATGATTTACATGAAATGTTCGGTGACGTTAAGGTGAGTTCATATTTTATTTTTATTTTTATTTATTAATAGAAGTACAGTAGATATTTATGTATATATTTATTTATGCATACATATATGTATCTAAGGCTTAATTTAATAAATTGGGTATTCTTTTATCACCATGTTAGACATCGAGAAAAGAAACCTTATGTATTTCGTAAGGCCATCTTACACCATCAGTTATTACAAGAGATTTGGCATAAAGTAAATTGAATGGAATTTGATACGTGTTTTAAACAGCCTTTTGCTTCTCCCAACCCATATACTCTATAATCACTGCAGTTCTAAAAGTAATGTACTAAGTTAAATTTCTTAAAATTAAATTGAAAAAAAAAATTTAATTAACCAGTGTTGATAGACATGCATTAACATTTTAAAGCTAAATAACAAAATTTCATACATATCAAGTAGAACCACAAGAAAAACGTGATTATTATGCTAATCTTTTTAAAAAATATTTGAAATTACGTAAACTTAGTTTTATATTAACCGGTTAACTGTTGTCTAACCCTTTCAGGGTAACAGTTTCTAATATCGCTTCCGTTACTATTGTTTTCACTTTGATAACAGTATTCATGAAAATCAATTACAGTTATTTATGGCATTTCACTGGAAATCCGTAAAGTCGGTTTAACAACTCCAATATTTTATTACTAATTGAGCTTTTTGTGGGGCCTCAGTTTCAGACCTATTACAGATATCAAAAACAGAAAAGGACAAATAAATTATAACAATTTCTACGGAATATCCAAACGCCAAAAGTTTTTCATTAAAGAAAAAAATATATATCAAATTTTGTTTGTATATATTTTGCCAAATTAAAGAGACTTTACCAAACATGGTCAGGATCGGTTCATTTTTGGGCCTAGTCCCCATATAGATATAGCATCCGATATGAACTTTTTCATCTCTGCAGCCGAAATAATTAATAAAAATCGCACTCATATTTGGTTTATGCTTATTTTCTATATCCAGTTAGTTGGGTCTATGAGATAGCGTCTCTAAACGCATGGTATAGGGTATCGTATAGTCGGTCTAGACCGACTATAATTTTCTTACTTCTTTTTTGATAGATTTAAGTGAAGATCGGGAAGCAGCTCTATATGGGGCCTATGACTAAGAGTTGTCCAATAGGGATCATTTTTAGACTACTGATTAATGGATGTAATATATACATACAAACCCAATTTGACTAAGATTTGTATGATTATTTGGATCTTATTACCAAATTAATATATTCATATTTGCGACCTGCAGTTTGATTACAAGCTTTACATGGACACACAAACGGACGGACGGACGGACGGACGGACATCGTTAAATCGAATCAGATAGTGATTCTGATTCGATCGGTATAATTAAAGATGGGTGTAGGTCAAATATTTTTGGTTGTTACAAACAGCAGCACAAAGTCATTATACCCAAACCACATAGTGGTATAGGGTATAAAAATTATAAACTAACAGGTTTAAAAATATGCAGGGGATGTTGGTGTTCGTGTTGGTGTTAGTAGTCACCTTGATATTGAATAAAATGTTAAAGAAAATTTTAATAAAAAAAAAATAATAAAAAACAAGTAAGAAACTTATAGTCGGTCTAGACTGACTATACGATACCCTATACCATGCGTTTAGGTCCAACTAACTTAGATATAGAAAATAAGCATAAACCAAATTTGAGTGGCATTGCTATTAATTTTTTTGGCTGCAGATATGAAAAAGTTCATATCGGGTGCTATATATATATGGGGACTAGATTGAAAAATGGACCGACCCTGACCATATTTGCAGTCACTTATATTTTGAAAAAATATATAAATACAAACCAAATTTGAGAAAAATCTGTGCAATATTTTCGTTTTTTGATAGGTTTTAGTGAAGATCGGGAAGCAGCTCTATATAGGCCTATGAATAAGAATTGTCCTATAGGTATTATATATGGAATACTGATTAATGGATATAATAAACACATAAAAACCCAATTTGATCTATATGAAAATTTGGATCTTATGGCAATTTATGTCGATTTCATAGAGGTCATTTGTATGGGGACTACGTGTGAACATGGACCGAATTTCACCAATTTCAATAGCGGTGATCCTATGGCCGATGGAAGCTTGCGTACCAAATTTCATCAAAATATATTCATGTTTGCGACCTGTAGTTTGATTACAAGCTTTACATGGACACACAGACGGACGGACGGACGGAAATCGCTAAAACGACTCAGTAAATGATTCTGAGTCGATCGGTATAATAAAAGATTGGTCTAGGTCAAATATTTTTGGTAGTTACAAACAGCAGCACAAAGTCATTATACCAAAACCACATAGTGGTATAGGGTATAAATATTAAATAAAAGGTGAAATATTTTTGAGATAAGAATTGGAAAAAATGCACTAAAAAAATAAAATATTTAATTGTGCCTTCATATTATATACTTACATATATGTATGTATGTGTGTAGATTTTAAATAATTTCTAAAGCAATTGAAATAATTCTCAATTTACAATATATTTTTTTTTTAAATATGTTTCTTCCTCTTTTTCCATTCTGTATTGTCTTCTATGCTTTGCTTCGCTACATCTCGCTCGTTACATTACAGTTTGTTTGCATGGGCGGAACACCAAAGCGTATGGAGAACTTTGCACATTTCATTATGAATGAAATTGGTTACAAACTACCAGCTGGTACAATGTTACAGGATATAAGTGCCTATTCGTATCGGTATTCCATGTACAAAGTTGGTCCAGTGCTTTGTGTTAGTCACGGCATGGGAACACCCTCCGTTAGCATTTTAATGCACGAAATGATAAAACTCATGTACCATGCCAAGTGCCATGATCCCATCTTTATACGTATTGGCACTTGTGGTGGTGTTGGTGTGGAGGGTGGTACTGTAATAATCACCGAGGATGCTTTAGATGGAAAACTCAGAAATTCTCATGAATTTGTAAGTATTCGTATGATAAAATATTTCCCATATGCAATTTCTATGTGTACGAGTAGTTGTTTTTTACAAAAAAAAAAAAAAAAATAATAATAAAAATAAATCTGTTATTTTAGACGATTTTGGGTCAAACGGTACATCGTCCCGCCAAATTGGATAAAAAATTGACTCGTGAACTGAAATCTTTAGCTAGTCAGGATGACCCTTATGACACAATTATTGGCAAGACGTTATGTACCAATGATTTTTATGAAGGTTTGTAATTCATCACTTTATATTTGTAATTACTATTTTTTGTTTTATAACAATTTTGCATTTTTAATGCTTTTAGGCCAAGGTCGTTTGGATGGTGCTTTTTGTGAATTTTCCGAAGCCGATAAAATGAGCTATTTGGAAAAACTCAGAGAAAATGGTGTTGTCAATATTGAAATGGAAAGCACCATATTTGCTGCACTTACATATCATGCTGGCATCAAAGCAGCTGTTGTTTGTGTGGCTTTACTTAATCGTCTGAATGGTGATCAGGTAAGGAATTGATTGAGGTTATTTTGACCTTCAAGACCATTAATCTTCAATCAAAAATAAATTTAATTAAATTATTATTGCAAGGATGTTTTAGAAATTAAAATCTTTTCTACTATACTTTATGGGCCATTTCATGAAAATTTATTTTACATTTTTCGAATTTCAAAAACCCACGATTTTATATAAAAATTATCAAAATTTTTCAAGTCACTGTTATTGCCTGTTACCATTAGATGTTTCAGAATTTTGAAAAATGTTATTCTACCGAGATCTGTTTAATTGACTGAAAATTTATAAAAATCGGCCAACAATTAATTGTCCAATGTTTATGACTTTAATATCAGAACTAACTGGGATGAATAACTGTTGTTATAATATATCTAGTTCGTATATCAAATTTTCATTGCTTTAAAAGTAACAGAGGATTCAATGGTAAGTTTTTATGAAAAAAAAAACTGTACTTTCAAACCTGCTCAATATCTGATTGAAACTGAGAATATCCAAAGTAATATTTAGAAGGACAAATTGATTTCAAAAATCAAAATGAAAAAATTCGGAGAAAATAAAATGAATTACATTAAAAGAAGAATGTTGAAAGAAACAGAGAAGAAAGATGGAGGTTTTTATTGGGAAAAATACATATCACAAATTAAAAGATTAAATAGATAAAAGTATTTAAGAGCATCCATAAAAGACCAAGCCCATGCTGAATTCATTGGTGATCTCAGGAATTGGATTTATTTCATTTTGTTCTTTTTTCTGGGATGCGCTGTTTTTCATAAATTTACATTTGTTTCCTTTTTTGGGGGGGGGGGGGGGTTGGGGGATACCTTTTCCAACTGAAGCCCGATTTCAGTTTTAATATTGGCACATGAGCTTTAATCGGCTATTAAAATGTAACATCTGAGTTGGACTTATATTAACTTTAAATTTAGATAATCGTAATAATATATCTGTGAACGATGTAGTTTTTTATATAAATCATCGGTCTTAAACTAACAGATATACAAGTAGGACTTTTTGATGTGTAAACATCTATACGCGCAGGGGGCTAAAAATCTATTTCACAATACAATCACAAAAACAGCGTAACCGTGAGCGTAAGACAAAATCGGTGGATTTACGATTGTATTGGTGAAAAAATTATGATATGTAATAACCATTTTGAAAATGAAAATGAAAAATTAAAAATAAAAAATGAAAACTGAAAAATGAAAAAATTAAAAACGAAAAATTAAAAATAAAAAATTAAAAATAAAAATTAAAAAATTAAAAATAAAAATGAAAAATAAAATATGAAAAATAACACATGAAAAATTAAAAATTAAAAATTAAAAATTAAAAATTAAAAATTAAAAATTAAAAATTAAAAATTAAAAATTAAAAATTAAAAATTAAAAATTAAAAATTAAAAATTAAAAATTAAAAATTAAAAATTAAAAATTAAAAATTAAAAATTAAAAATTAAAAATTAAAAATTAAAAATTAAAAATTAAAAATTAAAAATTAAAAATTAAAAATTAAAAATTAAAAATTAAAAATTAAAAATTAAAAATTAAAAATTAAAAATTAAAAATTAAAAATTAAAAATTAAAAATTAATAATTAATAATTAAAAATTAAAAATTAAAAATTAAAAATTAAAAATTAAAAATTAAAAATTAAAAATTAAAAATTAAAAATTAAAAATTAAAAATTAAAAATTAAAAATTAAAAATTAAAAATTAAAAATTAAAAATTAAAAATTAAAAATTAAAAATTAAAAATTAAAAATTAAAAATTAAAAATTAAAAATTAAAAATTAAAAATTAAAAATTAAAAATTAAAAATTAAAAATTAAAAATTAAAAATTAAAAATTAAAAATTAAAAATTAAAAATTAAAAATTAAAAATTAAAAATTAAAAATTAAAAATTAAAAATTAAAAATTAAAAATTAAAAATTAAAAATTAAAAATTAAAAATTAAAAATTAAAAATTAAAAATTAAAAATTAAAATTAAAAATTAAAAATTAAAAATTAAAAATTAAAAATTAAAAATTAAAAATTAAAAATTAAAAATTAAAAATTAAAAATTAAAAATTAAAAATTAAAAATTAAAAATTAAAAATTAAAAATTAAAAATTAAAAATTAAAAATTAAAAATTAAAAATTAAAAATTAAAAATTAAAAATTAAAAATTAAAAATTAAAAATTAAAAATTAAAAATTAAAAATCAAAAATTAAAAATTAAAAATTAAAAATTAAAAATTAAAAATTAAAAATTAAAAATTAAAAATTAAAAATTAAAAATTAAAAATTAAAAATTAAAAATTAAAAATTAAAAATTAAAAATTAAAAATTAAAAATTAAAAATTAAAAATTAAAAATTAAAAATTAAAAATTAAAAATTAAAAATTAAAAATTAAAAATTAAAAATTAAAAATTAAAAATTAAAATTAAAAATTAAAAATTAAAAATTAAAAATTAAAAATTAAAAATTAAAAATTAAAAATTAAAAATTAAAAATTAAAAATTAAAAATTAAAAATTAAAAATTAAAAATTCAAAATTCAAAATTCAAAATTCAAAATTCAAAATTCAAAATTAAAAATTAAAAATTAAAAATTAAAAATTAAAAATTAAAAATTAAAAATTAAAAATTAAAAATTAAAAATTAAAAATTAAAAATTAAAAATTAAAAATTAAAAATTAAAAATTAAAAATTAAAAATTAAAAATTAAAAATTAAAAATTAAAAATTAAAAATTAAAAATTAAAAATTAAAAATTAAAAATTAAAAATTAAAAATTAAAAATTAAAAATTAAAAATTAAAAATTAAAAATTAAAAATTAAAATTAAAAATTAAAAATTAAAATTAAAAATTAAAAATTAAAAATTAAAAATTAAAAATTAAAAATTAAAAATTAAAAATTAAAAATTAAAAATTAAAAATTAAAAATTAAAAATTAAAAATTAAAAATTAAAAATTAAAAATTAAAAATTAAAAATTAAAAATTAAAAATTAAAAATTAAAAATTAAAAATTAAAAATTAAAAATTAAAAATTAAAAATTAAAAATTAAAAATTAAAAATTAAAAATTAAAAATTAAAAATTAAAAATTAAAAATTAAAAATTAAAAATTAAAAATTAAAAATTAAAAATTAAAAATTAAAAATTAAAAATTAAAAATTAAAAATTAAAAATTAAAAATTAAAAATTAAAAATTAAAAATTAAAAATTAAAAATTAAAAATTAAAAATTAAATATTAAAAATTAAAAATTAAAAATTAAAAATTAAAAATTAAAAATTAAAAATTAAAAATTAAAAATTAAAAATTAAAAATTAAAAATTAAAAATTAAAAATTAAAAATTAAAAATGAAACACGAAAAATGAAAAATTAAATATGAAAAATAAGAAATAAAAAACAAAAAATTTAAAATAAAAAATGAAAAATGAAAAATGAAAAACGAAAAATGAAAAATAAATAATGAAAAATAAAAATTAAAAAATTAAAAATGAAAAATAAAAAAAAAATTAAAAACGAGAATTTAAAAATGAAAAACGAAAAATTAAAAATTAACCAGTTGAAATAATAAATAATAATAAATATTTTTATATTAGCTGAGCCCCTGCAGTTGATTGCTATAAGTGATACATACATAGATGACGCTTTCTGTTTGATTTTAAAAAAGTGCCATAAAAATCTTTAATTAATTTTGATGTTTACACATGTCGTTTGTGATCGCACTAACATGATTTTTTACTCTATGTAATGCTCATATATATTCGAATTTAAACCACTGCTCTAAATATGTTTTCCAATTTTTATTCTTATCTTAATTTCACTTTAAAATAGAATTTAGGCCTTAATTTTTATTATACCCTATAATATATAATATAATATATGCTTAGGGTATAATGTGTTTGTGCTGATGTTTGTAACTACCAAATATATTTGACCGTGACCCTTTTATTATACTGATTAACTCAGAATCACTTTCTCATTTGATTTAGCGGTGTCCGTCCGTCCGACTGTCGGTCTGTCCATCTGCCTGCTTGTCTGTCCGTCTGTCTGTGCGTCTATGCATACCATAGGACCAATACTAATGAAATTAATAAAAATCGGTCCTTGTATAGACCTAGCCTACATACAAATAACCGCTGTCAGACCGATTAAAAGTTCAGGATTATCATCTATATATATCGATAATATTTGGTACATGTGTCTGTAATCCCTGTTCGACCTTTTTAGTCATAGCTCCCATATAAAGCTGATTCCCGATCTTGATTTAAATCTATCATAAAACAAAAATATTTGATACATTTTTTTACAATTTTATATTACTAATTATGGTCATGCTCGGACCGTGATATTCAATCTTCTTTCGAAAAACCCCTTTAGTCGTAAATTAAATTTGTGCTCTTTTATAGTTAAATGTTAAGCTTAATCATTCATCATATTTATCGTTATTAGAATCACTTGTGATGTAGTTAAATCTTTATCTCGATTATGAAACAGTTTTTTTTATTTTTCTTATCGCCACTTCTGTCTTCTTTCAGGTCAATGCTCCCAAGGAAGTCATGAATGAATGGCAAGAACGTCCTCAAATTCTGGTGGCCCGTTATATACGAAAGGTTTTAGCTCAAAAAGGCCAATTAAAAAATTTCTTTGGCCAACAAGGATCCATTAAATCGCCCAGACGTTTCAAATTGGTTCAACAAGAATCTCAGGCCCATGAATAAATCTGTCGAAAACGAAAATCCCAAACTATGTTTCTAATGTAGTTAAATTATTCTCATACTATTTATATTATAAATAATTAAGCATGTTATAGGGTGTGTTTCCTCTAAATATAAATTATAATATTACTTTACTATATATTTCATTTAATAACTGTGTAAAATAGGAAAACAAAATACAACAAATTCAAATTACAAAAAATTCATCTAAAATTTATGCGTCGCATCGTCAGCATAAATAATATTACAAAAACTGGATAGTTACTTGTACTTTAAGGTAAATTAAAAACTGTTACTTTAATATTATTAACTTTAAACTAAATAAAGCAATTCCATAAATTCCTTAGTTATTGTAATATCAGTCAATTGTTATGAATTTTTGTATATAGACATATTTTTATTTATTTTTTTTTTTTTTTTGCAATTTTTAGTTGTTCTTAGTTTTAATTATGTTTGCTTTTTATATTTTGTAAAGACATTTAAGAAAAAAACACTTTAATAAAATTTTAATCTTTCAAAATAATTAATACAATTTTTCCATAAAATATTTCGTCTGCAACTTCGTTCGTCTGTGATGTAGTGTTAAGGATACAAGGTAGACGACGTCTTTCGAGATTTCTATTTTTGATGTGTTGATGTGTAAACATCTATACGCGCAGGGGGTAAAAATCTTTTTCACAATACAATCACAAAAACAGCGTAAGACGAAAGACAAAATCGGTGTGATTTGTGATTGTACTGGTTAAAAAATGTAATAACTTGTTTGAAAATGAAAAATAAAAAATAAAAAATTAAAAATGAAAAATGAAAAATGAAAAAGGAAAAATGAAAAATGTAAAATGAAAAATGAAAAATAAAAAATGAAAAATAAAAAATGAAAAGAAAAAATTAAAAATAAAAAATGAAAATTAAAATATAAAAAATAAAAAATAAAAAATAAAAAATAAAAAATAAAAAATTAAAAATAAAAAATAAAAAATGAAAAATGAAAAAAGAAAAATAAAAAATTAAAAATTAAAAGTAAGAAATTAAAAATAAAAAATGAAAAAAAAAATTAAAAAATGAAAAATGAAAAATAAAATATGAAAAATAAAATGAAAAACGAAAAATAAGAAATGAAAAATGAAGACTGAAGACTGAAAAAGAAATAATGAAAAACTGAAAATAAAAAAAAATAATAAAAATAAAAATGAATAATGAATAATGAATAATGAAAAATGAAAAATAAAATGAAAAATTAAAAATAAGAAATGAAAAACGAAAAATAAAAAATTAAAAAGTAAAAATGAAAAATGAAAAATAAAAAATGAAAAATGAAAAACGAGAAATGAAAAATAAAAAATGAATAATGAATAATGAATAATGAAAAATGAAAAATGAAAAATAAAAAATAAAAAACCAAAAATTAAAAGAAAAATTAAAAGAGCCCCTGAAGTGGATTACTAATGACGCTTTCTGTTTGATTAAAATAAAAAATGCCATAAAAAATATTTAATTACTAGATGTTTACACATCTCCCCTGTGATCGGACTCACATGATTTTTGTTTCTTTTATTTATATTAGTTATATATTTGCAGTTAAATTTTGTGGGCAACCATTGAATGAATTTAACCAATAATTATTAGTTATAACTAATATAATTTATTAAGACGAATCCAAAATTAACAAGAAGTAAATTGCTGGTTTTCAAATTTTCAATTAAAAAATGTTGTTTTGTCATAGTCAAATTATTAATCTTTTTTATCTTCTTAGTAAAATTTTTTAGTATATTTGTATTATTATTACTGTTTTAGTTAATTCTCCACTAAATTGCTTGTTTTCTTCATGGTCCAATTTTCAAGTATTTTAAATTCACTTCTCTAAAACCCATAGTTCAGTGAAATCTTCAATGATCCAATAGCCTAATCGTAGATTTACATTAAGTTAACTATATAAACAAATCGTAGTAACAATTATAAGTTTAAGCAATTGCAAGTTAACTTTTAGTAAAATTTTGTTACGTTACATTTCTTGACCTTTCCACATGTTGATTTCGTATTATGTATAATTTTTAAGACTAAATATAGATGTAGTTTTACCTAACTATTAGACATTAAGTAATTTGTTCAAAGGAAATATAGAGAAAGATTCAATTAAACTGTTATTAATTACTTTTGTTCAAAATTAGTACTATTTTAATTTCAAAAATTAAATCATATTGGCAACTAATTTTAGTCTTAATCATATAACTTAAAATTTTTGAATAATGCTATAAATACTTATGGTCTTCTTTTCGGCATTGTTTAAGTTTTGGAACTACTTTTAGTTTAATTTTTGGAAAATTTATATATTTATTTGAAGCTAATTTTTTCCCAAACGATACATAAAACAATTTTTACCCACAAACCTTTAAAATTAAATTTATAGTTCATAAAACTCAGCAAAATGAACCACTTGGTTCGTTCTCTGAATCACGATTGCGAACCTTGGTGTTCAGACGATTGTTCTTGTTTCATTTTGACGTTTATATTGTTTGTGCAAATATTTGAAGACATCCTTCTTTCTGCACTTTACGTTTCACTATTTAATTTTTTCCATTTTTATTTAAATATATACATACATATATGTAAATATATACTTTTTGTTTGTTAACTGTTTCTATTTATTTTGTTGCACACATTAATTTTTTGCTTTTTCTTTGTTTATATATTTTTGCAAGCTAGTTCAGATAAACTAGCGATATTTTTTTTTATCAAAATTGGAGATGACAGTAAATACTTCGTGGTTCGCAACTAGATTCAAAATGAACCAAAATGGTACGCTCTCAATATTTTGTATGGCAAATCATATAGATTCAATCATGATTGGGACGCGAACCATGAATGAGAGAGCGAACCTCAAAACTTGCTGACCGTTTGAACATAGCATTAGTTGTTAAAAAGTTAATTAATTTTAAGTTAAAATTGATAATAATTGTTCGGTATGTGTTTGTTATAATCAGGTTATAGATGGGTGATCCAGTTGTTGGCTTATTAAGAATATTCTGTATTAAATTTAGCAGATATTTTTAAGCTTTCAAACACGACAAGCACTTATGAATATTTGAAAATAATTTTAAAAATATTTCTTAAAAACTTTATTCATACTTCATAAAAGAGTTACTGAGTAAATAGTTGTATAGAAAAAATAGGGGAAATTTCTAAATTGTACAAAATATCATTGGTTTATCCAGGTTCACGTTGTATTTAAGAAAACAGACATATCGCACCTGTACCGCTAAAGTGAGTCAACTCAAAATTTACAAATTTGCAGTAGAGGCAAAAAACGGTTTTTTTTTTATTTACTATAAAATTTAAAAAGAGTTGTTTCATTGTAAAAAATTGCGAATAATAAGTATACAACAGTAGTTGTTTTTGCGATTTTTTCAGTGATCATCAAATATAACAAGTTATTTGGGTGCAACTCAAAATATGTCTTTTTAGTGGATTCTAAAGAATCTACTCTTATAACACAAAGAGGGTTACAACTGTATTTTTTTTGCGAAAGACTAGAAAAATTGATGTAAGATTTTTACAGTGGATAGATATGACCACTGTGTATCGTTTTCTTGCAAAAAGTGAAAATTGAAAAATTTTGAGTTGACTCAGTTTAGAGGTATAGGTGCGATATGATTAAAGTTGACTGAAAGTTTTCTTACTTTATTAAATATCTCTCTTGGGCATGTACTAGTGTCATGGACACAAGAACACTTTAGTTCTTACTTCTGTACGATTTGTAAATTCTAACATTTTTACTAAAAGAACTGACACTTGACTTAATGATTTCTTTAAAATGTTGAATGGGTATATTATATTCATGCTTTCCGATTCAATTAGCTTAGGTTTTATTAATTATTTTGATAATTGTCACCTTAAAATCATAATTTTATTATAACTGGTAAACCATTAATAGATATGGATTGAATCATCGAAAAAATTTGAAACTGTTTGATTGGTTATTAAAAGCATTTATAAATAAACGAAAATAAATGTTGACTTAAAAATATATTTATGTAAAGCTTAACTGTTTATTCAAAATATTTATGTATATCAAACATTCTTAGTGTACTCGTAAACTGAATCGGCTTAATAAATAGAACAGAGATGACATGCACCATAATATTGAGACATTGAAACATTGTTTGTCTGTCATTAAATTTATACCATATAGACGAGAAAACACAATTGGGGCAACTGGATACACAGTAAGGTATATTGTAAATATTTAATATCTCATAAATAAATATATAAGAAAAAATATCATTTTTTAATGGGGATATCGGTCAATTGAACATTGATTATACATATATATATATATATCATATATCTCCAAACACAAACGTGTTGTATTTAAGCAGTTTACTGTGGAATCCTAATAGAATCCTAAACCCCACAAAAATATCATACACTTTTGTATAAAATTTTAATCAAAAATGTTGCTTATATGTATCTTAAATGTGAAAAAAAAAATAAAATAAAAATGTTTTAAAATATAAAAGGTACCAAAAAAGAAAATATATATATATTTATTCAATATTATACATATATCATTTACTTTGTTAGATTTAGTCATTTTTCAGACATATTGCAATTATTGCAAATTTTAATTTTGTTTAATATTTACTAATATTAAACGCAAAAAAAACATAACATGTACACAATTATTTAAATAAATAGAAAAAATAATGAGTTTCAATTCAATTATTTCATAAGTATTAAATTTGAGGAAAATACAGATAAATATTGGAAAACCACAAAATAAAGTTTATATTGAAAAATCAAAAGTGTAGATTTTTTTAATCTTTTTCAGTTTATGTGAAAAAAAATTCAATATATGCCATATGTTTGTAGTGTGAAGTTATTGACTTTGGCACAAATGTGAAAAAGATAATGTAGAATTTTAAAACTCCGGTTTTTAATTTTAATTGTAATTTTATTTCTAGAACCATTTTATTGCAATTTATATGTGGTTGAAAACCATCAGTAGAAGACGAAACTAAAACTTCAACTGAATAAAATTTCAACAAATATATTTGATGAGTAGTTGAGCAGTCCTTACATGCGTATGTTGTCCACTAGTCGAGTCACCATAGTTCTTAATATGTCGAGTATATTTTTCATTTTTTATGCAATCAGAAATGTCACAATGATATTTTGTCCTGAAGTCCTCTCATAAATGTCATTTGGTTTATCAGCCATAGCCGGGTCATTTTTATTATTATTTTTTTTTTTTGAGTAGTACAATATGAATTATTAGCAGAAACTATGTAGGAAACCCAAAACTTCCTTAAATTCCTAGTATCGGTATTAAAAATCAATCGGTAAACTATTTTTCATTATATGCGAATTATTAGTTGGTGTTTCCATCGTTGCATCAATTATTTTTGCTTCATTGGAAATTTTTTTTCTTTCCTAACTAACTTTCGAATATTTTCTTTGAACTTGTGCAAAAACAATTTATACTGCGATGTCATCATTTTTATAATTGAGTGGAATTACTAAAAAGTACTAGATTACAACAAAAAAAAAAAAAAAACACTATTAGGGTAGTTCAAGTCTTGATATTTCATTTAAATATGTATATGAAAAGGAGAGGAATTAATTGTTTTTGTTTTAATATTTTAGTATTTTAACAAAATGCATATAAAATGAAGCATTTAAGGATTATTAAAGGGTAATTCCATGCAAAGTTCAATCTTAGGTCCAATTTTAAAATTTTAATTTAGTAATTTTTATTGATACCATTTCAAAGACAAGGGTTCAAATGGCATTAAAATATGACAATACTGTGGTTTTCTAGAATAACCCCGTATGTCATAAAATCAAAATGTTCAGGAGAGCCAAAAAACGTTATATTTCAAATTATGGGCTCTATATAAAGTTTTTAGGACCTTTTATTTAACAGTCCTGGGCAATAAATACACTATAAAAAATTTTGAGTCAAAAATCTTAAGAGGAATAGATCCTAGAGAAGGACGAAAAAACAATATGTAAATTACACTTAAAATGTGTGCAGAAAAACAACTTATGTCGACAAATCTTATTTTCTTTGAAAAAGAAAACTACCAGTGCAACTACACATTTAGACATAAGTTGTTGTTGCTTGAAAAATTGATTTTTTTTTCATCAATAGAGAGTTAACGGGACTTTGGGTGAGAATATAACAACGTATCAAGAATAATAGTGAGAACAAATAACAGAAATAAACATAACAGTTTTTACCAAACCTGCGGAAATTTTTAGAGAACTTCGTACTATTCCACGCAGAAGAACCATTTTTGCTACACGTTTCCATTACGATACGACTGTCGAAGAAATTAAAAACTTTATAAAGTCTAAGTTCAATAATACACTACCTGTTGACACTCTCGTTTATAAAATGAATTCAACGAATAAGGCCTCTTTCAAAATAATTGTTCCAGTAGACCTATTTGATCAAATTGTAAATACTAACTTTTGGCCGAAAAATGCACTGGTACGTGAATTTATTTATCGTGACGAAAACTTTGCACGTCTACCAACTTCTGCCAATCTGAACCCAAAAAACTAGTAACAATGGGATAAATTCTAAGCTCTCTAAAATATTCCTGAACAGTTTCGATTTTGAATTTCATATTGTTGCTTTAACGGAAACCTGGCTAAAAAGTAATATTAATAACTCCGAAATAATGTGTGATAAATATCAAATCTTTAGGCGAGATAGAAATGGAAAGCTTGGTGGCGGTGTTTTAATTGCTGTGTCGAGTATGTATCCTGCTGAAGAAATCATCGTTGAAAACTCTTCAAATTTGGAGCTAGTGGTTGTGGCCATAAAATTTGAAAAGAATTTACTATTTATTACTTGCTCTTATATACCTCCCAACTCCGATTTCCAACTTTATGAAAACCACGCTTTAGCTATTAGATCTGTTGCAAATAAAATAAGACCAACTGACTACCTGATCCTACTTGGTGACTTTAATATACCGACAACATTTGGATAAACTTAGATGATACTGATTTCTTAGTTCCAATTACCCAAACTGATTGGAGTCATGATTTCCTTAAATCTCTTGCTGATATGTGTGTTTGACGTTCCTAACTGCAATGATAGAATGCTGGATCTCGTGTTCGTAAATAACCCTTCACTATTCAGTGTAATTAGAACAAGTCCGTTAAGTTTTCCTGAGGATTGTCATCATCCAACACTTTTAATATCCACACCACTTCCACACAGACCTAATATTTCTAGTTTTTCTGAATCATTGTGCTTTAAACGAACTAACTACCAAATGTTAAATCAATTACTATCTGACTATAACTGGCTTGAAATCATTTCATTTTCCAATGATGGAAGTAATTTTGATCAGGTAATCGAAACTTTTTATAAGATAATTTCAACAAATATAACGAAAATTGTTCTTTTAATAAAAATAGCTAAGGTAAATGCTCCTCCATGGAATACAATCACACTAGCATGGTTGAAAAATCGGAAAAACAGGCTCTATAGGAAATTTAAGAAAAGTAATAACCAAATTGATCAAAGTCTATATGTTATAGGTAGAGGTCATTATAACCTAGAAAATAATCCAAAAATGTTTTACAACTTTGTAAATTCTAAACGCAAAATTTCATCATACCCAACCATTATGAAAATGAATGGTACTGTCCTTTCAAACGATGTTGATATTGCAAATGTTTTTGCTGAATTCTTTGCGTCCACATTTTCCACAATGACTTTAAACAACACACGATATCCCTATGATATTCCAAGGCTGACATCAATTAATATTTCATCCTTAGACGTGTTGACTGTTCTTAAGAATCTAAGAAGAATAAAAAGTTCACTTAATCCGGGTCCAGATGGTATTCCCAGCTGTATCTTAAGAAATTGTGCTGAAATATTGGCTACCCCGTTAACTCTTATATATAATAACTCTCTTAAATTCGGCTTCTTTCCAAAGTGTTGGAAAAATTCATTTATTATTCCTACTAATTAAAGAGCAATTGCAAAGCTTAATGCTATACCTAAACTTTTTGAGAAAATTATAACTGATATATTATCACACGAAATGACATCAATTCTATCACCAGCTCAACATGGCTTTTGCAAAGGACGGTCTACGACTACTAATCTAATGGAATTTACTTCCTATATAAACTCTGGATTCTGCAAAAATAAACAAACTGATGTTATATACACGGACTTTAGCAAAGCTTTTGATAAGGTTTGCCATGATCTACTGCTAGCGAAACTTGATGTTATTGGATTCTCCGGGAACTTCTTAAAATGGATTCGGTCGTACTTAAAACATCGTAAGCAATGCGTAATTTTCAATAACTCTAAATCGAAATATATAGATGTTACTTCCGGTGTCCCTCAAGGGAGTCACCTTGGACCTTTCCTATTTTTACTGTTTATTAATGATCTACCTAAGTCTATTCAATATAGCAATATTCTTATGTATGCCGACGATGTAAAAATCTACTCTACCATCATAAACAATGAAGACAGTATACGTCTTCAGTCTGACTTAAATAGCTTCTACAAATGGTGCAATGTCAACTTAATGGAATTATATCTAAAAAAATGTCAGTCTATGACCTTCTCTAGATATTCGCCACCTTCGAACGACTATGTCATCCATGACACAAAACTAAACTCAGTTGAATCGTTCATAGATTTGGGAGTTCATTTCGATAAAAGACTAAGTTTTAATTCTCACGTAACAATGACTGTTAATAAGGTAAATGGTGTTTTATCTTTTATAAAGCGTTGGGCAAAGGAATTTAATGATCCTTATATAACAAAAAATCTATTCACGTCTTTGGTCAGGCCGATACTTGAATACGCATCAGTAGTGTGGGATCCACAGTACAATGTTTTCATCAAAAAACTTGAATCAGTTCAGAAACAATTCTTACTATTTTGTCTTCGATATCTTGAGTGGAATGCGGAATTGAGTCTTCCACCGTATCGCAGTCGTTTGGCTCTAATAGAGCTTCCAACTTTGAAAAGTAGAAGGATCATTTCTAATGTAACATTCTTCCTCAACCTGGTTCATGGAAAAATTGATTCTGAATGTCTTCTTGGAAAAATTTGTATAAATGTCCCTAACAGACAACTTCGATCGTATAAGCCGGTTTACCTGAATTTCAACAGATCAAATTTCATTCATTTCGACCCATTCCGAAGAATTTGCACCGAAGTTAACAGACACTATGCTTTAATTGATTTATCCGATGATGTTGATGTTATTAAAAGAAGATTAACGACATATTTGAACTCTAATGATTATGTTTATAACTGTATTTAAAGTCGGTATTATTTTTATAAAATATTTTTGTAAATATTGCTCAGCTGTTGCTTTATTGTAGCTGAATTAAATAAATAAATAAATAAATAAATAAAAAAATAAGTGGTTATAAACTGAAAAATAATTCAAAATTATTTTGCTTTTTTTTTCATTAATAACAACGTACATCGCTATGTATCGTTTTCTGAGAAAATAATTTGTTAGCGATCAAACGTAGGTTAACATACGTCGTTAGTGCTGCAATTTAACTTAATTAACATTTAAGTTACGTCGTTATTTAAAGAAAAAACTCAGAAATGGTCAATATTAAAAAATAAATTAAACACATGTAAAGAGCGTTAAAAATTAATATATTTGGCATCGTTAACTCGAAACTGACAAAAAATGGACATACGCGGTTATTCCAGAAAACCACAGAATAGTTTGTTATATTGATTTTTGAATATTCCTATAGCCCCTCTTTTTCCAGTAGGAAAGGACAAGTGTAGTTATGCAATTTTTTATTATAATTTATTTTAGAATTCATGTTTTTTATAACTATGCTTTATTAATAAACTAGTTCTTATATTAACTATAAATAACTGTTTCTTATTTGTCATACAAATAACTTCAGAGCTTTTCTTTGTTTTACAAACATCCGCTAAAATGATGTCTGCTTGATATCATGTCTGCCACGACTGTTTTTCGCCCCCCCACCCTCCACCCAGTTATTAATAACAATAACACTTTCTCCGTTTTTCTAATGGCAAATAATGGTCCGTCTGCATAATTTTGTATATTTTTATGAACATTGAAAAACTTTAACTGTATAATATTGGATTAGAAAGATCTTTGAATGTCGTGTCTATGGAATTAGCATAAAATTAAAAATGATGAAACTAAAATTTCTAGAAATTTGAATTCATGTTTCAAAAAATAAGTTTATAACTAAGTTTAAAACTAAGTATCAAAAAATATAATTTTCTATTATAGTATTGTAAGAGTAAACATTTTCGAAATATAACTAAAATAAACGTTTCGATTTTGATCCACCCTAGTATCAGTACGACATATTTACATTGACATAATTTATTTATTTCTATTAGTTCATTGTTGAAAATTGTTCATTTAGGAAAATCACGAACTGAATTTATTAGTTCAATGACTGACATATTGCACTAATAACATTGAACTGCATTGGCAGAATTCACTTAAGGAAAGAACTAAAGAATTCCATGATTTCATTTAATATGGATTTCATTATATTTGAATTTACATTTAAAAAATATCTTTGCTGAATAAATTCCATAATGACTAGAATTTCACTTATGGCGTTTTCTTTTCTGAAAAAAAAATGTTACACTTTATAATGTTTGCCTCACACATTAAAGATGTTGCATTTTTGATGGTCAGAAAAGAACATAAAATTACAACATTTTTAATGAACAGCTGATTTTGTTGACATTTTTATTCTTGGACACCAAAAAGGAAAAATAAAAATATAAAAAAACATTGATATTTTCCAAATTAATAATTTATGTTAAACAAAACAAAAAAACAAAAAACAAAATAAAAACAAGTAAGAAAATTATAGTCGGTCTAGACCGACTATACGATACCCTATACCATGCGTTTAGAGACCCTATCTCTTAGGTCGAACTAATTGGATATAGAAAATAAGCATAAATCAAATTTGAGTGGGATTTTTATTAATTTTTTTGGTTGCAGATATGAAAAAGTTCATATCGGATGGTATATCTATATGGGGACTAGGTCCAAAAATGGACCGATCGTGACCATGTTTGGTGAAGTCTCTTGTATTTTGCAAAAATATATACAAACAAAATTTGAGAAGAATCAGTGCAATATTTTTGTTTTTTGATAGTTTTAGGTGAAGATCGGGAAGCAGTTCTATATGGGGCCTATGACTAAGAATTGTCCCATAGGGATCATTTTTGGACTACTGATTAATGGATGTAATAAACACATACAAACCCAATTTGACTAAGATTTATATGATAATTTGGATTTTATGGCAATTTATGTCGATTTTATAGGGGTCATTTGTATGGGGCTAGGTCTGAACATGGACCGATTCTCACCAATTTCAATAGCGTTCATTCCATGGCCGATAAAAGCTTATATACCAAATTTCATCAAAATATATTCATATTTGCGACCTGCAGTTTGATTACAAGCTTTACATGGACACACTAACGGACGGACATCGTTAAATCGAATCAGATAGTGATTCTGAGTCGATCAGGTCAAATAGGTCAAATATTTTTGGTAGTTACAAACAGCAGCACAAAGTCATTATACCCAAACCACATAGTGGTATAGGGTATAATTACACTTTTCCTTATTTTTTTGTTTCTTCACACAAATACACATTTATATGTAAACAACACAAATGGCTGTTTTATCGTGTTATTCTGCCCCTCTGATTTTTTAGAGTGCGAAGAATTCACCTTTCTCACATATTTAAGTGCGTCATTTTTAGAAAAGAACACTTTACCATTTCGCAAGATTCATATTTTTTCAGAAAATAACACAAAAAGAGAAAAAAGTGTGAAGTGAGAAAAACGTGTAACATTTTTGCCAGAAAAGAAAACGCCATTAGTTTTGAAACCCTGACTGTAATTTATTTTATTGGTCATAGTTACGAACTTTAAGGCACGTCCTATACAAACCAGTTTTTGTGTGATCTTTCTTTGTGCGATTTGTTTTGTGCGTTTTTTTTGTGCGGTATATGCAATTTGAAAATTTGCTTATATTCTTTTTTTTTTTGTTAACCAACACTCAGGGGATGCCCCCTACAAATGCAGTGCATTGTGGTGATTTAAAAAAAATAGGTTATGGGAAGGGGGAGAGAGGGAGTAGTGTTTGTGGATATTTGACTTAAATTTTATTAGATTATAACTGTCAGGAAAGACCTGTGCATAATCGCACAAATATGAAATCGCGCAAAGAGAGACCGGTGTGGGTGAATATCATTTAAGTGAACTTCAAAGTGCTAAAAACTGTATAACACATTTTTCTATTGTTGCTTTGGAGAAAATGTGAGAAAAAAATATTTGGCAATTTTCTTTACCTTTACATACAGTCGGTGTTTATTGGTGGTGTTAGTATTTGTGGACACACACTATGATACTTGATGTAGTACTTTACTTAAAATTAATACCTTTTGGAAAGAAAAAAGTAGATAATTTTCTAAAATGCATTTAATAATATATAATAATTAAATTTATGCTGTTGCCGTGATATTGAGGGTCCATGTCATTTTGGAGACTTCGAGAAATGCACTACGCACAGTGGCTGAAAATCGTTTTTCATTGGCCAAAATTCTGTAACTTTTAAACCGATCAAAATATTTGAGTAGTTTTTTTTTAATGGATAGATATTTAGTTCAGCTTAACTCACTTTTAATTAAATTAAAATTGATTGAGAACTTTTTAAGGAATTCTAGGTCAAAGTTGAACTTTTCATTTTTTTTAACTTTGAGAGTCAAATATGTGTTTATTATTTTTTTATTTATTTAAAAATTTAATATTTGGATTTAAATAATAATTATAAACATTTTTTGTAATAATGGGATATTTTTAATGTTGCACTCAAAAACATTTTTACACTAAAAAAAAAATAGTAAAATCAACTGGAGATTTTGCTATTATTACTGAAAAATTTAAAATTTTTTGTTGTCAAATTTGCAAATTTGTTACACTCAAAGAATATTTACACTTAAAAAAAAAACGTTAATAATATTATCTAAAAATCTTGCTATTACTTCAGAAAAATTTTTTATTTTTTGCTGTCAAATTTGATAATTTTAAAAAACATTTTAAAAATAAAAACTGCAATACATTTGAATTGCATTTGTAACAATGGTAGGTTTTGTTTATTATTATTTTTTACTAATACTATGTTTTTCGTACTTAAATAACAATGAAAGGCAATTATAATTATTATTCATTTGACTCAAATATTGATTGCAAATATTCCATATTTTGTTCTGTGTTATTTCTGTTCTTTAGTAGTTTTTTGACTTCTTCATCTAAATCCCGATGTTCCACTTTCCATTGATTTCGAATACTGGAGATGAACGAATCTGACGTTGCCAATAATATATTAAATAGATCTTCATTTGTGGAATTTCGTGAAATTTTTCTAGTATTGTGCTTTCTATAAAATCTGTAATCCTTATTCCATTTTTCCTGAGCCTCCTCTGATAGATCTCCAAATGATATTTAATGACATCTTCTGCTTGATACAAGATTTTATGAACTGTTGCAGACATATTTCTCTATGGGTACTTGGTTGTATATATATTTTTGCAGTTTCCTTAGCTTAATCACCAAATTTTCTAGAGTCAATTTCTTCATTGCACGCAAGTACTTCTAGGATTATTTTAAATCTGAAATTAAGGTTTAAATCCACTACTGTTATTTCAGATGCTGTTTCTGGATCTGAAAAGAATCTTCTTGCGGTATTGCCATCATTTGTATAGCCTGACCCTTGTTTTGACTGATCTATAATCAATTTAAATTTGCGATATTCATCTTGAAAATGTTTCTTTTTTGAACTTCTTAACTCTTTGTTGGTTTCGTTGTTTCTTATTGATTCTGAAGACCTGAAATCCAAATCATAACTGATTTTTAGTATGTGTATTTGTGCATGTAGTGGTGATAATCCAAATTCATATGCATCGGTATTATCTAATGATTTTGTCGGGACTTGGTTTAATTGGCTTGATGTTGCTTGGCATATAATTGATGTAGGAAAGATTCTTTTATATTTGTATTTACAACCAATTTCATCGTTAACATCTTTAAGTTTCTGCCTCTTAGATCTATCGCTGCAGTTGTCCAATGATTTGCGTGGTCTTCAGCCTTATCTTGCTTTGCTGTTTCTGCAGCCACAATAAGTTGGCCTTCTAACCAGTTTGCACTTTTTATATAAAAATTTTGTTTACTGTAGCTAACTTCATTGTAGCGTTTTTAGTGCTTTGACGAAATTAGGTAATTTAAGTTTATTTTTATTTTAACGTAACTAAGAACATCTTCCTAGTTTTTGTTTCTAAAATACTCTTCGGCCAGTTCTTTATAACTGAAGCTCTCCATATTTTTCTGAATATTTTTATTTGCAATTGAGTTTGTATTCAAATGTCGCTTTCTTATAAGCCTTCTCATAAGCCATCATACTATGTTTTTAGGTTAAATAAAAAGGTAAGAAAATGGCATTAGTGCATTACTACCTAAAATAATATATAAAAAACCCACTATACAAAGGAATTACCTGTGCGTGTTTTCTTTACTACTTGCATTAGTTCATTGTTAGTTAAAATAAAAAGCTATAAAAAAGGTATGATAATAAAAAAAAAACCCAGGTTACTAATGAATTACATCCTCTGTGTATTGACATTCATACTTACTTAGCCTATTTAGAAATATATTATGGTAATAGGACATATAATGACTATTATAAGATATAAAATACCTAAAGCACAAATTTAATACACCATTGTATACGAGTACTTATAAGGCTGTTTAAATTATCATAAGTTGAATTTTTTTAGAGTAATTTCATTTAAATGAAAAAAGTGTTCTATCCACGGGTCGTCACGGGTGCAAAAGTATATATAGGGTTAAAGAGGACACTTTCTCCTTTCTCCGGGTGGTATACGTTTCTTGCTTCCTTTTGTTCCCTAGAAGTTCTATTCTACTAAAGTTGAAA
The DNA here is from genome assembly GCA_963682025.1 of Cordilura impudica. NCBI lineage: Eukaryota > Metazoa > Arthropoda > Insecta > Diptera > Scathophagidae > Cordilura > Cordilura impudica. The sequence goes on along the minus strand of OY821517.1, from coordinate 2,308,308 downwards.
TTTGAGAAAAAATATAGTAGTTTCATAAATATTTCATAACGCCCCTAATATTACACGGTAGAGCTGTGACCACTTACAACAGTTAAAGACTATAATCCTACCAACATTATCAAAAAGACCAAAGGTCATTATCGATGATAGCTTGCGAGTAGTAACCATTTATTTTTGATAAAAAACAAAAAAAAAAATCACCTTTTTCTGAAATTAAAAAAAAAGTTGAGTTTGACAGCATGCCACCCCCACAATTAGCAATAGTTTAACTAATTTTTTGGCTACCTTAATCTGGATATATTAGCTACAAAAAGGCGTTAAAATTTAAAAAATTTTATTTTCCTTTTATTTTACTGATAGACTCAAAATCACCTTCTGATTCGATTGTCTGTCCGTCTGCGTGTCCAAATACATTATGATGAAATCATGTACATGAGCTTTTGTCAGCCATACAACCAGTGGCGGATTTACAAATTTCCCGCATAAAGGCTAACTTATATTGCCGCCTAATATATTCCAAAAAATTATCAAATGCGAGCGCAGCGACCTAAAAATCGCACCGCAGATGGATTTTTTTCAAGGTCATGTTATTTACAACTACTTTAAAATTACCCCTTTAATAAAAAAAAGTGCAAAACTAGCAACAATATTTAATAAAAAACAAAATACGAAAATCAAAATAAAATTTAAATCAAATAAAATGCAATAAAAACTTAATTTCAACAAAATATAAAACTTAAATAATATAACATATTTTATAAATATTGAACTAAATAAAAAATTATTTTTTCTTTGGCTTACATTAAAATTTTTTTTTCTGAATTTATTGTTGACAAAAATTTTAATTATATGATCGAATTTGCAATATCACATTCAATTGACAAAACTGGTAAATCGCTTAATCTGCTATCGGACATCGTTGAGCGTAAATATGTTTTAATTCGTTTTAAACATGAGAACGAACGTTCCGATGAACAATTGCTGACAGCCATTGATTTGTATATTCTTAAAATAATACCAATATTAGGAAAAATATCAAGAGATTTTGATGCCTAATCCAATTGTACATAATATTGATATTTATATGTTTTTTTTTTTTTATCATCTAATGCCAGATCTTCATCATCGTTGGTTTCATCAAAATGTCGCTTTCTCTTTTTGGTTCGCTTTTCGCTTGCAGTGTAGTTTTGAGTACCAACCAGCTGTACTAAGTACAGCAAGATCTTCAGGCTCTTCCATAGGAATATGTGATTGCGGAACAATTTTGGCAAAACAATTTTTTTTTGTTTTATCCATAAAAATAATTGTAGTATGGCAGAATCAGACACAGATTAATATACAAATTAATATGCAAAATATCTTTCAAATTTACACTTTATTCTCGCCGCCGAAAAAAAAAATTCTGTTTTGAATCATTTGTATATTTTTAAAATTTTCCGCTTACAAAAAGTTTCCGCCTACGAAAATTTGCCGCCGTAGGCTACAGCCTAGCTAGCCTATTCAGAAATCCGCCACTGCATACAAGGATTTAAATTGCCCTAGGGTTCAGAATATCACATAGATGTCGGTTAAAATTGGTATATATGTGTTTATTGTACCCATAAATCTGTTCTCCAAAAATACATCCTGGTTTTACGAAAACTAAGTGACTACTAAATATGGCCACGATCGGTAAATTTTTTGACCTACTTCCCATACAAAATTATCAATCGATATGAACTTTGTCATTTGTGAAAATTTTCTATTGATATTCAATTAATTGCTCCTAAGTAAGCTCCTTTCTTTAAACTCATGGTATAGAATATTATATAGTCGGTCTATACCGATTGCTATTTTCTTACTAGTTTTGCCTTACACGTGTCAACATTTGAGTATCGAGTATTAAAAAAAAAACCATTTAGCAAAATCAAATATAAAGCTTTTCTGAAATTAATTTTAGAATTTTAATTGTGTGCGCTCTTTATTCGAAAAACAATTTTTTATATTGATTTTTCTGTTTTATCTTACAAAGCTAAACTTTACATGCAACAATGTGAATTCAGTGTTATCATTTAGTTGGGTGTGATAAGAATTTTAGAACATGTTCGTGAATTGAATTAAAAAACTAAAAATGATTAATTATACATAATTGATAAATTGATTTTGAAGTATTATTTTGTATACGCAGCTGGGATTAATATATTGCTTTTAAATTTTGTTAATGATTGTCAGAAGCTTAGAGGGGTTTTCAAATGGATCACTTTACCACTGATGAACATATAATATAACCTGGCCACAGACTGGTGCAGGGTATAAAATTAGTGTTTTAAACTAATAATTTTTGATTACCTAAACGCTTCTATCACATAAACTCTATGCCGCACTGTAGTTCCAAATCGAAGTGAGGACTTTAATTTGACAATGAACTGAATGACTCATAACATGTTTAAAATTGATGTTTGTAGATTTTAAAGTAATAATTTTTAAATATATTTTATAAAATTCCAACTGACAGTTTCAGATTTGGTGGATCGATATGTCTTTCTCAAAAACTATATGTGAGCTACATATGTAAATGTGTTTTGTGTCCATGGTATTTAAAAGAACATCGTCTGTAAAAAGGCATTATGAAACAAACCATTTGTGGCTTCTTGGCAAAAGTAACGATGAATAAAAATAACCAAGCACCTAAAATCACAAATCAGCAGTGGAATGCTTTAATTAAATCCATGAATCGCTAAAGTAAGTACCGAAAAAAAAAATAGGAAAACCATGGAGATTACATTAAGGTATGTCTTACCTTTCAATCCCACAAAAATAACGTTTTTTTAAAAGTCCTGTAGTTCAGTAGACTCAGTAACTTTTTCCGTACTTGTTTATGTTTCTATTTTTTTTATCCTCCCCTCCCAGAGCGACGAACAGGGGTACGTAAAAACGGGGTGTCGTTTTTCTTGAGAACCAGACATTGTATCGAAATGGCGCGATTTTTTTTTTAAATTTAAAAATAAGCTGTTTTTTGGGGGGTTTTCGCCCCACTCCTCCTCCTGTAGTAAAGTTAGCTCAGGATCTGCCTGACGTTGTTACCTACAAAACGCCGTCCACCGAATTTCGATACGACATCTGGTTCTCAAGAAAAACGACACCCCAGTTATATAGCTCTATAATTCCAAAAATATTTGGAATTTCAAAAAATCCATTTAGGGCATTATTTCTGAAGAACAAAAAATTAGAAAAATATGTTTAAAGAAAGGTCATACCTTAACCATTTCACGACCAATGGGAAACATATGTCCCATTTTTATTATACCCTATACCACTATGTGGTTTGGGTATAATGACTTTGTGCTGCTGTTTGTAACAACCAATAATATTTGACCTACACCCATTTTTAGTTATACCGATCGAATCAGAATCACTATCTGATTCGATTAAACGATGTCCGTCCGTCCGTCCGTCCGTCTGTGTGTCCATGTAAAGCTTGTAATCAAACTGCAGGTCGCAAATATGAATATATTTTGATGAAATTTGGTATTTGATCTTTTATCGGCCATGGAATGAACGCTATTGAAATTGGTTATAATCGGTCCATGTTCAGACCTAGCCTCCATACAAATGACCCCTATGAAATCGACATATATTGCTATAAGATCCAAATTGTCATATAGATCTTACTCAAATTGGGTTTGTATGCGTTTATTACATCCATTAATGAGTAGTCTAAAAATGATCCCTGGGACAACTGTTAGTCATAGGCCCCACATAGAGCTGCTTCCCGATCTTCACTTAAATCTGTCAAAAAACAAAAATATTGCACTGATTCTTCTCAAATTTTGTTTGTATATATTTTTGCAAAATACAAGATACTTTACCAAACATGGTCAGGATCGGTCCATTTTTGGGCCTAGTCCCCATATAGGTATAGCATCAGATATGAACTTTTTCATATCTGCAGCCGAAAAAATTAATAAAAATCCCACTCAAATTTGGTTTATGCTTATTTTCTATATCCACTTAGTTGGGCCTAAGAGATAGGGTCTCTAAACGCATGGTATAGGGTATCATATAGTCGGTCTCGACCGACTATAATTTTCTTACTTGTTTTTTTCTTATATTTTCCATATTTTCCAACCGATTTTTTTAAAGCGGAATTGAGTGGACAGAGGATAGTTTTAACGTTCAGACCATACCAAAAAAGTTGGCACGTGTATTCTCAGGACCTAAGACGGTGACCTGAAAGTCACTGAAAATGATTTTTTTTTAATTGCATTTGGATGTCATTAATTCGGATGTTGTTGAGCCAAAAACATTAAAATTTTGCTATAAAATGGACCAGTATCGGTTTATTATTCAGCAAAATTCAGTACGAGAGCCATATGTGCCCAATTCGTCGTCAATGGTAAAAAAAGATGTTTTATAGTTTTATATTTTTATTAAATTAAAAAAAATCATAATATTAAATCAACAATTAATTTAACTATAAATAAAAAGACTCAGAAAAAGGTTAATTCTAAATATATCAGAAATACAAAATCAATTGTGATAATCTTCGAAGCAATTACGGTGTTTTGTGAAACGAAAAGGTTTTTTACAATATATTCTCTGTGATCTATATTTAAAAATTTACAACAAATACAAAACTAAAACTACAGTTATTTATGTAAAAAATAAAAACAAAAATGACGACCAATGGGATACATATGTCCCATGGATTTTTTCTTTGAAGGAATTGAAAAAAATATATATTTGACGACACTTTTTTTTAAAAATTTTGCAGCAGTTTAGGTTCGATCGTGAAAGGGTTAAGAATGCCTGGTAAGAGTATTCCTCTTTAAAAATTTAGGTGAGAGAGATAAAATTACTCAACGAATAAAATAATTGCCCATGGCTACATAAAATAAAGTACAAAATTCTAACAATGGGTGATAATTTAATAAAACAACAAAAATCCGAACTTAAATTACAATAATTCTGATTAATTAAAATCCTATTTATATGAGCTCCACTGTACTAGAATAGATTTTTTTTAACTTTTTCGAATTTAGTGACATCAGATATATAAAAATTATACCGTTCTTAATTTTTGTAGGAGGAAAGTCGGTATAGCCAAAGTTCGTTTTAGCTTTTCTTGAACTCGATCGAACTCACACTGATCCTAAAAACATAACTATGACAGTAAAATAATTTTGTCCAGCTAGATATGAAATGGGAACCACAGTGTGGTTTTAGAAAAACATAAACAAGGTACGTGTAATTCAAATTTGTAGTTTTTTCAATTAATTGAATATTTTTGTTTATTAATAGACAGTACACACAGTAGAAAAAAAATAATAATAAAATCGTCAAATGGAAATATTGTATTAATATTTTATAATTTGTCTAGGTCAGACAAACATTTAATTAATAAAAAAAAAAATATAAACATTTTTAAGACAAGTTTCAAAAGAGAAATTAAAGTGGTTAGATTTAAATGTAAAAAAGTCTTATGCTATGTTCACACGGACAGCAAGATTCGCGGTTCGAGCTCTCATTCACGGTTCGCGCCCGAATCATGATTGAATCCACATGATTCGCCATACAAAATTTTGAAAGCGAATCTACTTGGTTCAAAATGAAACTAGTTGTGAACCTAGAAACATTGAGTGTCATCTCCATGTTTTATAAGAAATTATCGCTAGTTTATCTGAACTAGCTGTCAAAAATATATAAACAATGAAAAAACAAAAAATTAATTTGTGCAATAAAATAAATAGAAACATTTAACAAATAAAAAGTATATGATTTACATACATATATACATATTCAAATAAAAATGGAAAAAATGAAATAGTGAAACGTAAAGTGTAGAAGGATGTCTTCAAATATTTGCACAAATAATATAAACGTCAAAATAAAATAGGAACACTCGTCTGAACACCAAGATTCACAATCATGATTCAGAGAGCGAATCAAGTGTTTCATTTTGCCGTCTGAACATGCTGTTAGTTAAGTTAACAAAATTAATATTAAGTGAAATGAAATTCGAAATATGGGTACTGTAAACGTAGATGCAAAAGTCAAAAATGATATTGATATTAACAAATTAAATCGTGAATTTACCAGTATGCCGATGCCTGATGTGAATGTTAACTTTTATAATAACAATACTTCATATACCAATAACTTCAATTCAACAACTAACTTCGAAGGCAGTTCAACCGAGCAAAGTCCGCTAAATTTTGATTTTGTACATTTCACTCAGGAAGACATTTTGGTATATATTCTTACCATTAAACCATTAAATCAAATTCTCTTGGACATAAATTTTTGAAATTACTTCTGCCATATATTTTATCACACATAACACATTTGTTCAACGCGATAATTATAACTTCGACTTTCTCTACGATGTGGAAAAGTGCAAAAAATTTTTCCTATCCCAAAAATTGATAAAACGTATCGACCAATAGCAATATTACCTTATCTTTCTAAAGATTTTGAACGTTTAATCCATATTCAGATGAGCAATTTTTTAAATGAAAAATCGCTATTTACTGATAAATAGTCTGGGTTCAGACCTAAACATAGTTGTGTTTCTGCCCTGATTGACGTTTCGGAGGAGCTTAGAGCCAATTTGAACAATAATATATGATTTCTTATTTTTCTGGACCATTCTAAAGCATTTAATACAGTATAACATTCACTTCTTTGCCTTAAACTCAAGTGGATGTGTTAATTTTCAACAACCGCTGTTAAGTTAATTTATTCTTATCTACATGATAGAAGTCAATCTATATACCATGGATTTGAGAAATCAATTAGCCTATTAGTTTCCAGAGGGGTTCCACAGGCTTCGATACTTGGACCACTTCTTTTTGCAATATATTCAAATGATCTTCCTTCTTGCCTCGATTATTAAGGAATACAAATGTATGCAGATGATGTGCAGCTCTACATAAGCTGTAAACCAACAAATATAGAAGATGACTGTATTAACACAATAAATCATGATTTACGTAAAATTTTGGAATGGGCTTCAGCAAATGGTGTTTGCTTAAAAACAAGCAAGTCTAAAGCCTTGATTATTGGCAAAATGGAATACATACGTAATGAATTACCACCAATTTTGATTAACAACTCAAGGCTTGGATTATCCGAAACTGCTAAAAAAAATATAGCTGTATTATTCAACAGAGAACTCAACTGGTCGAATCATATTAATTCTATTTGTGGAAAAACTCACACAATGCTGCGAAATCTGGGGATTACCCAGTATTATCGTATGTTATTTGCTAAAACTTACTGGCTGCCAACACTTCTTTGTGGATGCGAATTCTTCGCAAACTGTGATAGATTATACATGAGAAAACTTAATGTTACTTATAACAATATACCAAGATACGTTTTTGGCCGCACAAAAAGAAGCACCATTTCTGAGTTCTCGAAACAGATTTGTAATGTCTCGTTCGAAAATCTTTTAAAATGCCGTATAGTTTTGTTTATACACAAACTGATCTACACAAGACGACCTACATACCTATATAAAAGAATAATATTTTCAAGACCAAACAGATGAAACCGAATAAAAACCATTCCACATCGGAAAGAAATGTCGAAAAGACTCTTCTTTTTTAAACTCCATCTGCCTTTGGAACAATCTAGCCTTTACTATTCAAATTATAAGCAATGCAAGCCATATATATTTCTTTTTCATTTACGATTTTTATTATTTTTTAACGTATGCATTAACTTTAACCTTTTGCATTGACTGTAATCATTATTTGTCCCTTATTATTATGTTATAATTGTTATTTTTTGTCTCCCTTTGTTATATTGTATTGTTAAATAAATAAATAAATAAATAAATAAAAAATAAATAAATAAATAAGTTTTTAAGTAAAAATACACTTGACATTGTATTTGATACAAGCTTTTCACACATTCATGCATTAAGATTGTATTCAAAAACACCCATCGCTGATTGTTTATAAAAATTAAATAAAGCTACAAAATTGTTCCTTAAGAGAGTGAAAATGAACGTTTTTTTTTTAAAGCTTTATACATAATAAATATTAGTAAGTTGACGATAAGCTCTCAGTATTTTCCAAGACGTTACGGTGACAACATAATAAATTAAGAAAGAAAAACAAACGATCGTGAGTTTTCAAACATACAAAATAATACAAAATAAACAATAGTAAATAAAAATTTAATAAAAAAAAAAAAAAAAAACAAACAATAATTATAAAATAGGAGTAAATAGTAAATTAAAATACCTACTTTTGTTAACAACTTGGCCATAATATGATTAAAAAAAAGTGTAAAAAAATTACCAAGTATAATAAAAACTTCAAACCTATTAAATCTGTTTAAACCAGAATTTGTAGTTATTTTACTCGTACGATAACTGACTATATACAATAGTCAACAATAATTTTCAGTAGTTATTTTTGATTTTTATTATTTAATAAAATAAGAGGGCGGTTCCAGGGTGAATCGATACACTCATCAGCAGAACGTCGATAGATTTCAGCAAATTTTTTATGCGAATTCGCAAGACTCGTGATATTTAATATTTTTATTATCCCACGTAATCGCTTTTTTGAACAAATTTGTCAGAAATACATATGTAAATGATAATATCTTCCGAAAATATTTTTATTTGTTACAATCGGATATAACGTTAAAGATCATATATTTATAACAAACGTGAAATAAATTGAATTTTGATAAAAATAAAAATCATTATATATCGCAATAACGAATACTAGCAGATTCAAGCGCTTGAAATTCGAGTGCAATTTCTAGGCAACTTTATTTTTCAACTTAGTCAATTCACTAACCAACACTTTTTTGGTTTATTATTATTGAGAATGAAGACAACAAACTTATTAACAAACACATTAACAAATTTAATAAACACACAAATAGCATATGTATAATTTTATGTATGTATGTGTTAGGAGCAAATTTAAATGCAATTTACTCAAAATAAAGAAAATAAATTAAAAATCTGTAAATCCGGTGAACAGCTAAAAATAAATACCTTTCAAAAAATATACGTTTGGTCAATTTCGGAATAAATCGGTAGAACAAAACATCGGTAAAAAGAAATCGCCTAGCCTATTAATATTATACTAGCAGATTCCAGCCCTCGAAATTCGAGCGCAAATTCTAAGAAATTTTATTTTTTCATTAAATAAAGACCCTAAAAGTATGCTAATCAATTATAGCCAATTCACAAATCAACACAAAAAACAAACTCATTTTTATTACAAACACATTAACAAATTTAATAAACACACTCATAGCATTGTATAATTTTATGTATGTGTTAGTAGCAACTTTAATTGCAATTTACTCAAAATAAAGAAAAAAATTTAAAAATCTGTAAATCAGCAAATCGGCTAAAAAGAAATACCTTTCAAGTAATACACGTTTGGTCAAAATCGGGATAGAACGGTAGAACAAAACATCAGTCACAAGAAATCGCCAAGCCTATTAATATTATAGATAGATAATGTACTCTCCAAGTTTTTAGAAAATCGAAAGAGGTCATGTAGAAAATGTACTATATATATTCAGTATATAAAATAAAATTCACTTAGGGAAGTTTTCCAAATAATAGTTTAATAGTTTTTAGTTAATTTTTTTTTAAACTTCATTTGTAATTATTTTAATTAAAATTTTTTAGTGTACCACGTCAAGTGTTAGTGTTTAAGTTTAGTGTTTAAAAATAAAATAATAGTTAAATAACCAATAGGGTAGCAGATAGTTGCGGGGAAAAATAAACTAAATAACTAAAAAGAAATACTTATGCCATCCAGAGGATGCCAGGCGAGCTGAAACGACCCTTACTATTGTTGACTCTTGTCAAGTTTCAAGCTAAAAATGTTTCTTTTAAATCTTTCTACTTATATAAAAACATTGGTGCGTGTAGCTTATATTAATTCAAATATAGGGTAGGGCGAAACAACTTTCTGCTAGTACATATTTATAAATAATTGTTATTATTAATTGCTAGATGGGGCTTAATTGTATAGTGGGGAGATATAATATTTTATTGGGCTATTAAACTTGCACTCAACCAATTTTGTTGACAGAGATAATCAATCTACCGCAAACAGGGGGCAGTAGTTTTTTTTTAATATTTTGTAATATCAAAAACAATTTATAGTTATTTAATTATTTAAAACGAAACGAACTACAAAATTTAACTCTTACTATTAAAATTCAGTATTCGGAATGCAGTTTTTAACGTTTTAGGCCGGTTAATATATCTCTTTTTAACCGACCTTAATCTCAGTTAAAAAAACGTTAAAGTTAATGGGTAAGATAATAGTTCGCAAGTTATAGTTTCAAAAAATTTTAAATTAACATTTCTAGACCCCGAACCAATTTAAAAAAAATATTGTATGTTTCCACTTTCTAAGAACTTTTAAAATTTTAAGACCCATATAATCGTGTTTGTTGTTCTAGAAAATATTAAAATTTTCTTGAAATTTTAATTATTCAATCAGTTTTTATACCCTGCACACCACTCATCGAAATAAATTCCGGAGACACCATAAACTATATATATTCTTGAACCTTATAAAAGGAGAAGTCGATCTGGTGATGTCCGTCTTTCTGTCTGTCTTCTGGCTGTCTATCTGTCTGTCTGTTGAAAACATTCTCATGTCCGCAATAGGTCGTACTACTTAAGCCCAAGTTAGCCACACGTTGTCAAAATGTAACCGTTCGTAACGTTGGCATTAATACGTAAAAATCGAACCAGCATGTTGCTGTGTAATATTAACAAAACTTTAGCAGCTGCTAACAAATATCACCTAAAAACGGAGCAAAAATATATTTTCAACAGGTTGGGACGTTCCGAATTCGTGACATTTCAATCTGGTAACTGTTCTAAATGCTTATCATATTACAAAAAAAAACAGCTAACACGTTACGGTTACGTGTGGCTAACTAGGCCTTTAGGCTTAAAATCATCGTCATAATCTGCAGTAGTTTGATATTGCATTTGGAGCCTCTCTAGACTAAGTAGGTGAGGAAGGATGTATGAAAATGTGGAGATACTCCGATAAGATTTCATATTAAAAACTAAAAATTGAGAAAAATGTTTATTCGAAACAGAACGTGTGTGTATAGATATGTATCAGCGCTGCATACAGTTTTAGGTTTGCTTGTTGATTTTTTTTATACTTGTAAATGTTCAAGCAAATAAACTATCAAACAAACAAGAATGTAAGTTTATGTACAGTGGCACAGAAAAGTGTAAATACCCGCTTGAAAAATCCAGTTTTATGAAATATTATTGTATATAGAAAAATTTATGCACATTGGCATATTTCCAGTCATTTAAAACACGGAAAAAATTTCAATTTCATTTTCACCTTGTCTAAACGAGCAAAAGTTCCTTTTCATGGCACAGAAAAGTCTACATACTACCCACAAATATACAACCATGTGTTGAAACAGTGCAACCAACTGTTGAAATTTTTTACCGTTATATTTGATTAAAATAGTTTAGTAAATTTTTTGGAATAAATAAAAGTGTACATTTTAAAATATGAACCAAAGAGGAAAAGAAATATGTTTGGATGAGCGCCTAATTATTATAAATCTTCAGCATGAAGGAAAATCACTTCGATAAGTTGGTGAGTTGGTTTGACGTTCAAAGGCAACTATCCAAACAATAATTCGAAACTATAATGAAACGAAAACTTTCACAAGTAAGCCTAGAAGTGGTCGACCATTAATAATGAATCCGAGAGTACAACGTCAGATACTGGGTGAAATAAAAAAAATCCTAGGACAACAGCAGTGGAATTTGTAAATCACCTTGAATCCAATGACATTGCTTCAGTCCAGTCAGAAACAGTTCGAAGTGTCCTAACAATGGGTTTGACAGTCGTGTACCTAGAAAGAAGCCATAAATCAGTGATGTGAATAAGAAAAAACGCTTTGATTTTGTCCCGCAACATATTGAAAAAGATGAAACAAGTTCAATTTATTCGGATCTAATGACAAGCAAAAAGTATGGCGCAAAAATATTAAGAATTGATGCCGAAAAATCTGCTTCGAACAGTAAAGCATGGTGGAGGTAATGTCATGGTCTGTGGTTGTATGTCTTGGGCTGGGGTGGGAATTTGGTATTTATAGAGACAACTATGGATCGTTTTGTTTACTTTACTATTCTAAAAGATAATATTGAACAATCTGCTACAAAAATGGGTCTTAAACCAGGTTGGTATTTCCAGCACACTTCTGGGACTGTTAAGGAATGGTTCCTATATAATATGCCTCATCAACTTCATTCGCCACCCCAATCTAAATCCTATAGAGCATCTGTGGGATGAATTGGTACGCCGTATCCGAAAAAGATCTATAAAAAGTATGATGGATCTCAAAAATGCTCTTTTGAAGGAGTGGAACGGTATTTCAAAGTATGTTACTCAAATATTAGTCTTTTTCTATGAAAAACAGATTGGAAGCCGTTCTAGAACTTGGAGGTGGACCCGCAAAGTATTAGATAAGATTTGTTTTATTATAAAATATGAATAACTAACAATGCTTGTTTGTTATTCATAGATTAATTTCATTTGGCATAGATTTTTCTCCTACAACATGCATACATTCTGTAGAACAAAATTTTCAAGGGTGTATTTAGACTTTTCTGTGCTACTGTATCTATAGGCATTTACGCTGATTTCATTTAATAATTGCTTTCAATTAAAGAAGGACGAAAATACCTAAACTTTTTGTAATTATCATATTAATTTTAAACATCATTTATAATGGTGTGAAATCTAAACTTTTTTTGTTATAGTGTTAAAAATCATGGTTATAATTAATAATGTGTTCAGAATACGGACGGAGCATAAAGAATCGGGACAGTCGAAATCATCATCATATAAAAAATCATGTTTATAATTAATAATGTGTTCAGAATACGGACGGAGGATATCAAAGAATCGGGACAGTCGAAATCATCATCATATAAAAAATAATGTTTATAATTAATAATGTGTAACGGACGGAGGATATCAAAGAATCGGGACAGTCGAATTTAATACTTTTACTTGTTTTTGATGTGTAAACATCTATACGCGCAGGCGGTTAAATTTCTATTTCACAATACAATCACAAAAACAGCGTAACGTGTGAGACGTAAGATAAAATCGGCGTGACTTTTGATTGTATTGGTGAAAAAAGTATGATATGCAATAACCGGTTTGAAAATTAAAAATGAAAAATGAAAAATAAAAAACGAAAAATGAAAAACGAAAAATGAAAATTAAAAAACAAAAATTAAAAATTAAAATGAAAAATAAAAAATAAAAATGAAAACGGAAAAATTAAAAACAAAAAATTAAAAATAAAAAATAAAAAATGAAAATTGAAAAATTAAAATAAGAATTTTTTTTAAAATGAAAAATAAAAAATTAACAATGAAAACTATAAAGTGAAAAATAAAAAATGAAAACTGAAAAATTAAAAACATAAAATAAAAAATGGAAAATAAAAAATTAAAAATAAAAAAGAAAAATAAAAAACGAAAAATGAAAAATAAAAAAAGAAAAATAAAAAATGGAAAACTGCAGAGCCCCTGCAGTTGATTGCTATAAGTGATACATAGATGACGCTCTCTGTTTGACTTTAACAAAGTGCAATAAAAAATCTTTAATTACTAGAAGTTTATACATCTCCCCTGTGATCGGACTCACATGGTTTTTTTTATCACATCTCCCCTGGGATCGGACTCACATGGTTATTTTTATAATATCGCTGAGTGTTTATAAAAAAAATTTCTTTGTTCTTGCAGATATTTACAAAGGAGAATGTCTGCCGTAAAATGGTAAGTGAAAGTAATGTAAACATTGTAACAATAATAATAGATGTTTATTATTTTTGATTCTGGTATTTTTTTTTTTGTAGTGTAAATTTAAAAAATTCGAATTTGGATACTATGAAATCGGATTTTTTGTATCATATAAATATAAATATTCCAGATACTACCGAGACATCTGATATACAAAGAAAATTTGGTGATGTTAAGGTATTTTTATGTTAGGACAGTCATTATTTAAGAACTTCAGATTGGAAAAAACAATACCAATATGTTGTTTTTCATTGCTTCCATAAATTTGTTTAATTTTTTGTTATTCTTGAAGATTTTGTTTTTGTATTGTGGTATGATTGCTTTCAATTTTAAGTTATGAACCAATTGTTATTCCACATTTGGTGTGCTGACTAAATTTTCACACTGTTAATGTTTAACTAAACCATAATTAACTGTTGTTAACTCCACATTTCAAAAACTCTCTCTTTAACCATTGCTATGATTAGCTGTCATTCATACCACAGTACTTCTGAAAACAATTACAGTTTGTTTGCATGGGTGGCACCAAAAGTCGTATGTTGGATTTGGCGAAATATTTACGCGGTCTTCTGCAGCCCAATCATAATAATGAAGAATTTGTTGATATCAGTGAAGCTGGAAAGCGTTATGCCATTTATAAGGTTAGTTTAAATAGCCGATATTTTGCCACAGTAGAAATTATATTAATAAAAACTAAATATCTCTGAAAAGATTGGTCCAGTTTTATGCTGTTCCCATGGTGTCGGTATGAGTACTATGAGTGTGGTTTTACATGAGTTATTGAAACTTGTGCGCTATGCTAAATGTCAGGATCCCATATTTATACGATTGGGTACAAGTGGTGGTGTCGGTGTAGATCCGGGTACTGTTGTCATTTCAAATGATGCCTATAATGGTTATTTGAAAAATGAACATGAAGTTGTAAGTAATCATATTGGATCGAAAGAGATTGTCACTTAGAGAGAAACCTTGAACTTAAAATCCACTCGTATTTATATGGATGCCATTATCCTTAAGTTCGTGTACCAAATGGCTTTATAATTGTGACTTGCGGTATGATTAGGTTAACATGGACACATTGACCGACGGAGTGACCTATTCTTTAGTATCTTTAGGATTTTTCATTTTTAAAGATAAGATGGAAAACAATTTTTAGTTTTTTGTTTTTCTTATACAAAAAAGATTAGCTTTCCAATTTTCTTATGGAAAATGATCAGGGGCCAAATCACCGCATTTGATATCGAGTAAAATCAATCGAAATTCCATATTTTGGTTTATTATTTGAAGAACACGGACAAACGCTCACCCTGATTTACTTTTCTTTACTTTTCTTCTTCAACTGTGAAAAAGAAAAATTATTCTCAACATTTTATTTTGGGAAATAAAAAAATTATTTCAATCGAAAAATTTCGTAACGAATGCGGTGATTTGGCTCCAGATTGTGACGGATATTTATTTATGAAATATTTTACACTTGTTCAGGCTATTTTAGGAAAGAGAGTTATACGACCAGCCAATTTCGATAGAGATGTAGCCAAAGGTTTGCTACAATGTGCTAGCTCTCAATGTAACTTCAAGGTTATATCGGGTAATACAATGGCAGCAGAATGTTTTTATGAAGGTAAATCCCGACACATTACACAAAACCAATATATTTCATATTATTATTTATTATATAATCAATCTATTATTTTGTTAAAGGTCAAGGACGTTTGGATGGCGCCAGTTGTCAGTACACTGAAAACGATAAATTGGCTTTTTTGCAACAATGTTACGACAAAGGTATACGAAACATTGAAATGGAAGCTACCATGTTTGCTTCGCTGACCCAACATGTGGGTGTAAAGGCGGCCGATGTTTGTGTTACTCTCTTAAATCGTTTAAATGGTGATCAAGTATATCTAACGCCAGAACAGAAACATGACTTTGAACAGAGGCCCTTTACAATGGTTGGTGCTTACATAAAACAAGTTGTTGGAAAGAAATAATGGAAATTATATTTAAAAGAAAAAGTAGTAAACAAAATGAAGTGTTTGATATGACAAAATTTTATAACAATTGAATAATGTTCATTATTTATAATAAAAATTTTCTCTCTCTCGCTCTATTTCGTTATTATTTCTTCTATAAGCTTTTTGCCTTTTTGGGAATTGTTATTGTTAATTAGACCCGGCATGAGCAATTCGGGCAATTCTTTTGTATCCTGTTTATTTATTTTTGGTTTCATTTGGATTTCCTCTTTAATATTCTGATTGCTTTTTTTTAAAGGATTTTGCATTTTTTTACCTAAAGTTTCTGCTGCTTTTATAAAATTATTTTTTACAACCTTATTGGGTTTTATTAAATCAGCCAAATCATAGTTTGCGAGCTGAGGTTTCGATTTTGAAACATCTTTAATTTTCGGAAGACTCTTGCCGTCTGTCTTCGATGTCTGTATTTGGTTTTTAGATGACTCTTCTTGTATTTTTAGTCTTGTTGCATTTGGTGGCGGTAAGTTCTCAAATATTTTGCGTAATTCAGTTGTGGCTTTCAGAGCAACCGCATTTTGGGGATCGATCTCTAAAACATTAATATAAAGTTGATAGGACTAAAAAGATAATAGAGGAAAAAAAATAATAACAAATCTTAATAAGACTTAATAGACTCTAGACCGACTATACGATACCCTATACCATGGTTTAGAGACCCTATCGCTTCGGTCCAACTAATTGGATATAGAAAATAAGCATAAACCAAATTTGAGGGGAATTGTTTTTAATTTTTTTGGCTGGAGATAAGAAAAAGTTCATATCGGGTGCTATATTTATATGGGGACTAGGTCAAAAAATAACCCGATCCTGACCATATTTGGTAAAGTCACTTATATTTTGAAAAAATATAAAAAAACCAAATTTGAAAAAAATTGTGCAATATTTTTGCTTTTTAATAGATTTAAGTGAAGATCGGGAAGCAGCCCTATATGGGGCCTATGACTAAGAATTGTCCTGTAGGTATTATTTTTGGACTACTGATTAATGGATATAATAAACACATACAAACCCAATTTAACTGAGATATATAGGATAATGTGGATCTTATGGCAATTTATGTCGATTTCATAGGGGTCATTTGTATGGGTACTAGGTCTGAACATGGACCGAATTTCACCAATTTCAATAGCGTTTGTCCTATGAAAGCGTCCGTTAAAAGCTTATATACCAAATTTCATCAAAATATATTCATATATGCGACCTGCCATTTGATTACAAGGTTTACATGGACACACAGACGGACGCACGGACGGACGGACATCGTTAAATCGAATCAGTTAGTGATTCTGATTCGATCGGTATAATAAAAGGTGGGTCTAGGTCAAATATTTTTGGTTGTTACAAACAGCAGCACAAAGTCATTATACCCAAACCACATAGTGGTATATGGTATAAAAACTTGGTGCCGAGAATTTTATTGAAAAATAATAAAGTAATAGTCGATCGCTGTGAGTTTTCAGAAAGGATCTTGGCTCAGATCACAACCATACTGAAAAAGGAAATAAATTTTAAGACAAAGAAATTAATCATTAAGTTAATATGACTTTCATTGTAGTGTATTTGTGGACCGAAAATTGTCCGATTATGATAATATTGTTAAGACTTAAAACTTTTAGACAGAACATATTCTACATATGTTTCATTATTATTATTAGTAGCTTAGTGTTTTACACTACTCAGATTGTTTATAAAATATGACTATTTTTGTTTATAAAATGTATCGAGGCCATTCGCATTTACTTTGGAATTCAGTAATTTTTTTAGTTTATACTCAAAACGATTGACTCTATAAACATTGATAGCTACCGAAGTCCGTAAAAATCGGAGTCAAAGAAAACATGGTAGTGACTTAACATAAGAGTACTTTAGGGTTGTCAATTTATTTCTATGAAATAAAGAAATCAAGAAAAAAAAAACCGTTATATACAATTTCGACATTACCTCTCTTCTTCTTCCACTGGCATAACTGGCTTCAGCTAACCGTAAACGAGCCTTCAGGTTGTTAGGTTCCATCTGCAGACATGCCTCACTGTCTTTAATAGATTCCGTAAATTTTTGTTGCCTAAAATCTTATATATAAACCAAAAAAAAAATAAATATCAATTTTAAATCACTCACTGCCCCCTCTCTTTAGACTTACACGTTAAGGCCCTATTGTTGTGGGCATGTACAGATTTTTGGGGATAGGTCTGTATGGCCCTTGTGTATTCAGCCACGGCATTATCATATTCTTTGGCGCGATAATATTCGTTACCACGAAAACGGCACCTACGAGAGAAAAATATTTGGGTTCATAAATTTCATAGAAACTATCGCCTTGACAATTTACTCTTCTGATAGTTTTTCTCTTTCTATTTCATTTAAATTATCAAATTTCTGATTTTCTTTTTCATTTTCCTCGAAAATTTCGGTTATTGTTAACGGTTCCTTAGTATATTTCTCCGAATTTAAACGATTTTTATATTCTACTTCTTCTTTTACCCGTTCTTCTGCTAAATCCATACGTAATATTTCTTCTTCCGGGTCATACTTATCCCACTTATTATAATCCGTAGATTTGATGCGTTTTGTTTTTTTGCTGTCATCTGAGTTCTGAGTAGTATTTGTTGGCTGTTCACGATCGGATTTGTCAAGCGCAATTTTACCACTTTTACGTATGGCTGGAATTTTCAATTCTTCATGAACTTCAGATTTTCTTTCTTTATGTAATTTTTGTAATTTCTTATCCGTGTTTTTAATATCCTGATTCCAGTCCTATAAACGATTGGAAATATAAAAATGTTGCAGTAGCTGAACTTTTATTTAGAACTTACATAAATTGGTTTCAATTCATTGTCTGCTAAAGCCTCTCGACCTCGTATTTTTTCTTCGATCCGAAAAAGGCGGCTTTGTGGTTTAAGTTCTCTAAGTCTATCTTCTGCACATTTTGTTAAATCGGGATAATATCCTTCTTCATTGGAATTTAATATATGCAAAATTTTTTCCATTTCCCGACCGTCTTTACACTCTGCTATATATTTGAAATCCAGGTGGTGCACTGGAACTCCATAGCGTTCCAATAAGGTTTTTTTAGTTTTGTTTTCCATATAAAAATGATTTTAACAAATTTCCGTTTTTTTCCTGACAAATAATCAAGAATATTGTTTCAAAATAATTAAAAAATTTTTGTTAACGATCAAACAGAATGTCTCGTTGCCAAGGGTACCCAATTATTGTGTTAAAATAAAACAGAGACAACACTGACTTCTAAAGACCCTTAATTGTGCGATTTTTTATATGTTGTATCATATTTTGTTTAAGGTGCTATTACATGACGTGTTTTTTACATATGTACTGTCAAATTTTCCCACAACAAAAGTTGTACACATCGTGTGATACATATGAAACATTGTTTTTGTACAATACATGAGGAAAGTCACATGTACATTTTTCAATTAGAACAGGTTCTATTTTTGAATGACAAATATATGAAAATACAACACTGCTTGTGGCGAAAGAAAAACAGAGTAAATTTTAAAGATTAATATTGAAAGAAAAATAAATTGTTTAGTATTATTTAACAATAAAAAAATATATAACCTTTTTTTAACAATAAATTTTTTTAAATTCACAAATTAAATCAGCTGTTGTTTACATTTAGAGGTTACGTCATACGGAAATGCATATGCACGTGTGATAGCAAAAATTATGAATCGTATGTAAAAGACAATTTTGACAGACATGAGGAATTTCATATGGATAAAAAAAGTGACAGTACATATGTAAAAAACATTTCGTGTAATAGCACCTTTACTTGGATTTCGAACATAAGATAGTAATTAGGAACACATAGTTGCTGTTGAATGAAACAAAAATAAATTTGACGTTCTGTTTTATGGTTTTGAATATATTCTGGTTGCTGATTATTTTTCTAAATCAAAATTTTTAAGAAATGTACATAAGAAAAATAAATTCTAAAAAGTTAACAATATATTTTTAATAATAAGTGTATGCCAATCGATTCGTGTAAATAATAAATTTTTCAAGATTAATTACAAAAGTAAAACTTAGGTAACTTGATATATTTTGAAGATTATCAGAATAGAATGTAAAATCCATTTCATTTTAATTTTAAACAATAATCTTTTTGGCGTTGTAGATTATCCAAGTTTTTAGATGACATTTTTTTATGTAATAGAAAATTACGTTAAAACTTAATAATGTATTTTTGATTAAGTATTGATTTTTTATTTTGAACAAGATAGATTTTTTTGAAAGTCCCTTGTTTGAAATAAAGAGCAGAATGTAAATTTATCAGATTTTAATTTCAATTCATTCAATTGCCAATGCCTCAAAAATGCAAAATTATCGATTTTTACTCCCTTTATCTTAACTCATAGTGTCGACAAAACTTTGGATCGATTTTTAACCCTTTTCCCAATCGAGCTGAAACTTTGCAGGCAGACTCGTTGACAACAAAAATGGCCTAACAAATTTTGATTTTTGACATAGATTTTTCAGTCAATCAATTATTAATTAAAATTATGGTAAATTAATTTACAAATAAAGGGAGTATAATAAAAACTTGGTCTTTATGGGTGGGTTTTTTTTTATTTTTTAACTTCTATTAAATCTATTTAATAATAATACTGATTATTTAATACTAAACTAAACTAATTATATAAAAATATATAATATAGACTTTTGATGCCGGATACATATGATTTTGTCTGCCAATTAATAGATAATAGGGGCGAAATAGTTGATAGGGACGACCATTGAATGCTACCTGTAGGCCTGTACACGAACTCACCAAATTACTTTATATATGTATATTTAAGTTGTTTACATGTATAGAACTTATTTGATTCCGAGTCGATTGGTACTATTAAATATCGATTTAGATTTCGTGTTTTCTTGCCCATTTTTTTGCACATTTGTTTGCACCCATTTATTAGAAAATATTTGTGACACGTGTTTGATTAAAAACAAAAAATTTCAAGTATAAACTTTGTTGTCATCTTTTTAATTTTTCTATATACAATACTAGCAGTATACCCGCTACGTTGTTAGCGTAATTTTTTTATTAATTATATAAATCATAATAACATTTAAAAACAATAATAAATATAGTGTAATGCCTGGTTTTCATTATGTAATTTTCAATGGCAATTGTTGTCAATTATTGTCAGTTGTATGAAAACGGGGTTTAATGTCTTGTCATTTACAACCCCTGTCAACATTTGACATCAAAAATGAAATTGCCAACATGTTGGCAATTTGTTTGTATTTGACAGCCGGGTTTTTTGTTTTTGAGGCAGTTGTTTGTTGTCAGTTTATATGACATAGTGAAAACCAGGCATAAGTGACAAAATATATGTTTGACCAAAAAATTTTATCATAAAATTAAAAACTCCTTTAAGTTTAAAACACAACTGGGACGAACGACGAATTTTTCGTTCCGAATATTTTTCGTTCCGAATATTCGTCGTCAGAAATAAAACTCATTTGTGTATATGAAAATGCACACAATCAGTGAGTCGAACGAAATATGTAGTGCGCAACGAACTTTGCGATAGGTTTATTTCTATTTCTTATGCCGACGAACGACGAATAAATTGGTGTAGAGGGGCCGTATTTTATTTTAGTTTTTCAAACGTTTTAGTAAATAAAGTTATTTTTGTCTTTAAGAATTGTTTTATATTTTATTTACTACTTATAAGTTAAATAAAATATATTTTTAATTATATAAGTTTTTTGTTAATAATTATTCTTTTTCGTGCTTCTTTTTAGTGCTTCTTTTTTTTTAAATATGGTCAACAAAATTGACATAATTTGATATAAAATTAATTTATTAATACCCTGCGCTTTTTTCTTAATGTATTTTATAAATTAATTTGTAAAATATATAACAATAAATAAATAATTTATTAATGAAAATTTATGTAAGTTTTTCAGAATTAAAAAATTAAACGCTGCCGTACCAAAATAAAGGCTTTTACCATCGTGAACATGATGTTTACAATTGTAATAACTCGTACAAAGTTAAACATTCTTTTATTCATATTTTCCAATATTTATTTATGTACATTAGGGTTATGACTTTTTGATTTTTTTTGCAAATATCAAATTTTACATGCCCTAGCCAAAAAGGCTATTAAAATATATTAAGAAACGCAATCTTACTTCTTCGCTGCTCTCAAAAAATTTCCGCACCAAACGCGTTGAAATTTGGTCTATATTTTTTTATTTGATTTAAAATATTTCTTCTATGTTTTAAAGACCTTTGTGTATTTTAGGTGCCATGCCCCGAATGGTTTCAAATTTTCACCACTTATAACGCATTTTGTTGTGATTCTAGCAAAATATTTTTTTTTCGACGGTCGAGATATATTCCGAGTTATGGACCTCCAAAGTTTGAATATTGATTTGTATATAACTTTTTAGTATCGGAATTGAGTAATATATATATCATTTTGAAGCTCACATGAGTGCCTTTTATTTGATATTTTTAAATTTGAAATCTAAAACATGGCATTATCTCTGCAATGTTGATATCAACAACAACTGAATAAAAAAATTCTAGATCGACTAGCTTCATTTCAATGTATATTTTGACCTCTTAACCCTTTCCCTTCATAAATTTCAAAACTATACCACCAATAAGCAATGTGGACTTCTAGAATAATTCTGGCAATATTAGCATTTATCCTAATTCCAAAATACCGAGCGGAACTATATAAAATATGTCAATTTATAGGTGGTGCATGGTACGACGTATAGTTTTCAGACCATTGTTTCCGCGAAAACTATTTTGAATTATTAAATTTAAAAAAGCTAATGAGTGTTTTATAAGGCATTGGGTTATGCAGAAGTCGTAAATAATAAATCAGCAGCGTAGTAATATTTATTTGCGCAGAACGTGCTATAAAAGTTGTTCAGGACATTTTCCTTTCTGCAAAAATAGTCGCACTTTAAATCTTAAATTTATATCATACAATATTTAAATAAATATATAATCATACATCGTATCAAAATTTACATTGTTAAAATAATTTTTTTTACTTATTTATTTTTATTTTAATACAAAATTTAAAAAAAAAATTCAGTGAGTTTTTTGAAATTGCATTTGGTGCGGAAGGTTTTTCCGCCAAAATGACATCAAACACGATTTTTATTATTAGTTTAGTATTGCCTATCACGTGGTGAAAAGGAAAAATTTTGTAAAAAAAATTAGTCATAACCCTAATGTACATATTATAAATTAAAAACAATTTCAAATGACGTTACAGCTGTTTTGTGAATTCGTCGTAATTGTATTTCATTCGACGAATTTACGCAACGAATTGTTGCCGACAAATTCGTCGAGCTGTGCGAAATTCGTCATTCGTCCCAGTTGTGTTTCCACCTTTATTAATTTAAACATTTGTATGTTTTATTCATTTAACAAAGAGAACAAGTAAGAAAATTATAGTCGGTCTAGACCGACTATACGATACCCTATACCACGCGTTTAGAGACCCTATCTCTTATGCCAAACTAACTCGACATAGAAAATAAGATAAACCAAATTTGGCTGGGATTTTTATTAATTTTTTTGGCTGCAGATATGAAAAAGTTCATATCGGATGCTATATCTATATGGGCACTACGCCTAAAATTGGACCGATCCTGATCATGTTTGGTAAAGTCTCTTGTATGTTGCAAAAATATATACAAACAAAATTTGAAAAGAATAAGTGCAATATTTTTGTTTTTTGATAGATTTAAGTGCAGATCGGGAAGCAGCTCTACATGGGGCCTATGAGTAAGAGTTGTCCCATAGGGATAATTTTTGGACTACTCATTAATGGATGTAATAAACGCATACAAACCCAATTTGAGTAAGATCTATATGATAATTTGGATCTTATGGCAATGTATGTCGATTTCGATTTGATTACAAGGTTTACATGGACACACAGACGGACGGACGGACGGACGGACGGACACACGGACGTACATCGTTAAATCGAATCAGATAGTGATTCTGATTCGATCGGTATAATAAAAGATGGGTCTAGGTCAAATATTTTTGGTAGTTACAAACAGCAGTACAAAGTCATTATACCCAAACCACATAGTGGTATAGGGTATAAATATTAACATAACTTCAGAAAAAATAACAACACTTACAAGTATTAATTTTTATGCTGTTGGCAAAACAATGGAAATTTTTACTATACAATAACACTGTGGAATAATATGAAGGTCATGGTCTTGGGGGTGGTTGATTCTTATACCGAACGATTGTATTAGGCTATTATAGTAAAACTCCCAAAGCGTTTGACCCTGTGTGGGTGTAGGCAAATTTTATGTCCGTTTAAATATTTCATTTTCTTGCCAACACTATTCGCCAACAGTATTCTAATTCCAGTTCATGTGTTCTCTAGCAAGATTAATGCTAGCCAGACGATTTTTCACTGATATCAGTGGTTTCCTCACAGGACGATAACAACCAAGATCAGCCTCAATTGCTCATCGGAAAACAGTTCGAGCATATAATATTACTTTCAGATTGTTAATGACCTGTCTTTGACTGTGTTTATGGGGCCTGCGCCGCAAAATGAAATTATGGATTTATTCATAGAATATTTCTCACAAATATTCTTTCGCTTAGGAACAGCTCTAAAATCATCTATTAACTCTTCCTAAAACATTATTCTCGCAACTATTTTATAATAATTGCAAGACAACGTCTGAATCTATAAATATTTTAATAACTTTTACATTTCATAACATTTCCTTTCACTCCTTTTTCTATTGTTACTGTTTAGGCATCACTAAAAAAATATTTCTATTTTCGTTTATTTATTTTTTTTAAATTGTATTTTTAATAACAAATTTGTTATCTTCCAATAGAGAACACACCAAAAAGTGATTTCCCAAAAAAATACATAATTTTAGGACTAAACACGAAATTATTAAAAACAAAATTGGCAAATTTAGAATTTTGTAAAAGTTTCCATTGTATTGCCAACTGTTACGATTTAATATATGTTTAAACACAATGTTCTATCCAATCGAACAGTTTATTACAGAGTGAAAAAATAAATTAAAATTTATGACAATTCTCTAATGGGTATTTTTATTTGACCTTATGTTTTAATTTTAAATAAATAATTTCTTCCAGACCTCGAGCTGGAAGAAATTATTTATTTAAAATTTATGACAATATAAAATTATTTCGCTTAGGTAAATGGATTGAATTAAAAATTAAGTAACAGAGTTGTTAATAGCACAAGTTGTTTGTGTATAAATATTACAGTAACACCACCTACTCTATTTAAGTACTAATTTTTTATTAATAATATGTTCGAAAATTATTCAAATTATAAAGATCAAAAATAAGAATTTTTTGCAAAAATAAATGTTCCGTTTAGACCGACTATAATTTTCTTATTATTTTTATTTTTTTTTTTAAGAAAATGAACTTTCAAATGAAAATTTACCAGTTTGAAAGTACCAGTTTCCCCATTTTTTGACCGTGTTTACCCCGTAAAGGCTAGAATTGAAACAAATTTTATTCTTGTCTGATGTTTGAGTCTCTGGTGGAATAAACATATCAAATTTCGTTTGTTTAGAAGATACCAAATGTACAATTTTCCCCCCTTTTGGCCGTTTTTCCACCCCTAGACGTTAGTATTAAAAATAAATACATTCTTGACTGATGCCCACGTATTCGGTGGAGTCTTATACCAAAATTCCTAAATATAGATTAATATGTTAAGAAGATTTAGAAAGGTACCACTTTTACCATTTTTGGCCGATTTTTTCCCCTTAAATGGCCGAATTTCGAAAAAAAAAATTATGATCGTCCACGCAACTCTTTTTTATAGATTGATCGAGATAAGATTATCATTGTCAACATGATCGCAGTTTTTAAAGGCATTTAAATATACGAAATGCTATTTTATGTCCATAAAATGTCAAGCGGTTCTATGGTGTAATGGTTAGCACTCTGGACTTTGAATCCAGCGATCCGAGTTCAAATCTCGGTAGAACCTGGAAACGTCCCTTTTTTATTTGAATAAAACTAAATTTATTTGTTAGTTTTATATTGACCTAGCATATGAAATAAAATAATATTTATAAGCGCGTTTCTTTTTGCCTTGTCGTTTATTTTATAGCTGCTGGTATATTTATGTTATAAATAAATACATACTTTCTCTAACCAACCTTGAAATGGTTACGTTACAGGGCATTATGCCTGGTTTTCACTATGTCATATAAGCTGACAACAAACAATTGCCTCAACTGACATCTCGTGATTTTCTATTCATTACGTATTCATTACATCTTATAAACGAACAAAAAATCCGGCTGTCAAACGCAAACAAATTGCCAACAGCTGGCAATTTCATTTCAGATGTCAAATGTTACAAGGGGTTGTAAGTGACAAGACATTAAAACCCGTTTTCATACAACTGACAATAATTGACATTGGAAATGACATAATGAAAACCAGGCATAAAGATAAACACTCATAGCAGCACACTTCTAGCCAAACATGTTTCCTCTTTTAATATAAAAACTTTGGCAATTATCTGTAAACAGGTTCTATGGTGTAATGGTTAGCACTCTGGACTTTGAATCCAGCGATCCGAGTTCAAATCTCGGTAGAACCTTTGTGATTTTTTAAAATTTTTATGAAACCGAGTGGGTTATGGCAGGCGTTCCGAGTTCAAATTTCTGTAGAACTTGATGTCAATTAAATAGATTCGATCATTCAATATTGCAACGTAAACAGAAGAAATAAAGAATAATTATTTTGATTATTATATCGAATAAGTTTCATTATAAAATATTTTTAATTATTCAAGACACAAAAAAAAGAAAAAGAACGCGCCCAACGTGGGGCTCGAACCCACGACCCCGAGATTAAGAGTCTCGTGCTCTACCGACTGAGCTAGCCGGGCTGTTACAACGTTGTCTCTTGAAATCCTACACAAACACAGTTTCAGGAACCTATCAAAATATATTAAATAGAAAACATATACATATGTCAATAAAAATCTTGTGTAACCAACCCAAACAAAAAAAATACTAACAGGCTCATTTGAGAACATAAAAGCATACTCTGCTAATGTAACGCGTATTCACCACGCAACTAACACAAAAATACACCATACCAAATACATTATATTATGCTTGACACACACACACACACTACTTTTAATTAATATGAAGAGATGCCATTTTTTAAACCAAGTATTTAGCCATCTGGTTGTTTGGCCAAGAATCATATATAAATCTATATACAGTAATCCCCGGTTAATTACCTCCTCAAAATTTACAAGATTTTTGGGCAATTATGCGGGGAAAGTATTTAAACGAATACGTTTAATTACCTCATAAGAGGCAATTAGACGAATACTCTTAAATACCTTAAAAAGGCAGTTATCCGAATATAAGTAATTATTAAAACAACTTAAACATATATTAAATAAAAATAATTCATATGTATCACGTAAAAAAAGTAAACAAGTCAAGAACCACAACTCAACAAACAAAAAGATTATATGTAATAAAAAAAGTATAAGAGAATGTGCATTTGTACATATATAACAAATGTTTGTACTATATAAAAAGCATTTGATGCTTATTTGAAATAATGCGTTATTTTTGTCTGAGACATATTACATATTTCGTTTTTAAAAATTGTCGTTTCTAAATTTTCGATTTCATCTGCTTCATAATTTCGATATTTGAAATACTGACGTAAGACGTCAACGGCTACCAAAGCTTCTTTAAAACTGGGAACTATGGGCTCTTCTGCTGCAACAACTTAATCTTCAGATAAATTTTCAGCGTTGTTATCCAACAATCCGTCCAGAATTTGGTCATCAGTTAGTAACCCATAGCACTCCAGATTCTCATCACAAGTAACATAATCTTCAAAATTGTATGTTGCTGTGGTTGTGTTGTGGTTGGTCATTGACCAATTGTTCGTGAGCCGAAAAACCTGCCTGAAAATTGTTTTCATTAAAATAAATTAAAAAATAAAATGTATATACATACAACTATATACCTTGCGGAAACAATTTATTATGGAGTCTTCTTTGACAAGCCACCAAGCTCGTTTAAGGTAATATAAAGCATCTAAAATTGTTACTGATTTTATGAATTCTTGTAACTGTAGACCTTTTTCTAATGTAACTATTTGCTTTCTTATCATAATCTGCCGATAATTTGACGTAAAAGAATGAATAATGCCTTGGTCAAGAGGCTGAATCAGTGCCGTTGTATTTGGGGGTAGAAATTGTACATTTATATTTTGTAAGTCACCAGTGATTTTATGACATGATGCATTGTCAACGAACAACACAATTTTCCTGTTTTGTTTAACCATTTCTTTGTCAATTTGCTCAAGAATAGACATCCACAAAGAATTTGTCATCCATGCATTTTGATTGGAGAAGTATGGAACAGGAAGATTATTATTACCTTTAAAGCAACGTGGATTTCGAAATTTACCAATTGCAAACACTTTTTTGTATGTTCCCACAGAGTTGCACAAAAATAATAGTGTTAGACGTTGTTTTTGGGATTTATTGCCTTTGACTTGGTCCCCTTTTCGAGCTAATGTTCCACTTGGCAAAACTTTATAAAAAAGGCCACTCTCATCAGCATTGAATATATTTTCAGGAGTATAATTTTGAAGAATAGAGGAAAAATTGCTACTTCCAAGAAAATTTCGGGCACCTTCACGATCATCTTCATTACTTTCTCCATGTATCTTTGTGAATTTTATGTTTTCTCTCCTCTGCCACCTCCACAACCAACCACTGTTCGGTTCAAAATCTGAATCAATTTTTATAGCAAACTCCTTTGCTTTATTCATTACCATTTGGCTAGAAATTACAGCAAAAGTTTCTGCTTTATGGTCAAAGCAGTATTCCGTGGAGCCATTTCTTTAAATTATTACACAAATTACACAATAAAAACAATGTTTTCGTTTTCTTTTTTCCGAGAATGTTAATTAAAAAAAAAACAGAACCGTGCACACACATACGTACGATTAAGAAGTGCCAACATAAATTTGGTTGTAGCTAATAAGTATTTTGGGTAATTAAACCAAAGAAATTTAAGGGAAATTTTATTTTCGGGATAATATATATGAGGTAATTACCCGAATCGGGTAATTAAGCGAAAGTTAATTAACCGTGGAGTTTTGTTAGAAAAAGTGAGCAAAAAAAATGGGGTTTTAGAATTCGAAGTAAATAAGCGTGAAAGGTAATTAAGCGTGGGGTAATTAAACGGGTTATACTGTAACATGCTTTCAAAGAATTTTTCAATTCATCCCCTCCTCGTTGAAAAAAAACTTTTTCATAAAAAAACAACACAAAAAAAATATATCAATTAAAAATGGAAAATATATGTATAGAAGAACTCTTAAGGGCAGTTTATTCCCAGGATGTTTTTTTGCTGTGGTACAGCAGTTTATATGGACATCTCAATTTTTATACAATGTCTTTAGTTTTATTAATTTTTTTTTTTTTATAAAAACATTAATAAAAAATTTAAAATATTGTGATATTTATAAAAGAAGTATTCGAGAATGTATTGCAATAGAAATTGTATATGAAAATTATGTTTCTGTAATCGAAATTAAAGATGTAAAATTCTATACAAATCATGAACCTAAAAAATGTTAATTGGAATTTAAGTGAAAAAGTACCGTTTGGAATTATAATAAAAAAAATAATTGATTTAAAATTTTAATGATTATTAAAGTGTTTATATTTTTTTTTTGTATAAATATGGTTTTAATTAAGGATATCCTAAATTAATCCTTATATTTAACCCGATAATTCCTCTGGAGATTATATGACCACAAGTTATAGCATACATACATATGTATTAAAAATATACCTAGGTTAATTGCGGTTAATTCATCAAAACTTAATTAAGTTTTTAAAGAAAGAATTAATTTATTGTAAAAATTTACACCAGAAATAATTCCAAATGGAATGTTAAATCACTTGAATGATATAAGTTTTTTTAATCAATAGACTTTAACAAATAGGGATAATACCCCTATTTGTTTACACTTTTACATTGCACTAGAAAATGCTTATTTATTTTTCTTGAATTCAGCTGTTTTCGTTTTATAGAAAATGGCACGGGAAAGATTTGATGATGCAAAACTCTTCTAAAAAGTGATAAGCACCCAAAATCAAAAAATAAAAAATTTCAAAACGAACTCTAATATTTAGACTTAAAAAATTTACTTTTTATAATACACAAAATCTAATGAAAGAGTAACTTCATCACTGAGTTTTTAATAGTTCGGAATGTTTCACGAGAGATATTATTGTATGGCGATTAATCAAATTATATATTTATATTTCTTTTAATTTATTCTTTCAATTTATCAGAGATACGTTCTCGAAATAAATTTGTTAGATACGAGAACAGAACAAGTGTTGGTCAGAACAAAAGCAACCAAACTTACAATTGACCTTTTTTGTATTTTTAAGCTCTTTATAACTTTATAACATTACAAATAAAAAGATAAAACTAAACTTGTAAACTAAAAGAACCGTCAAAAAATCAAAATGGTACTATTTCATTGGGACAAAACAGAAGCAACATTTAATATTATTCGATATTTAGTGAAGAATCCGTTGTTTTTTCTAACTTCGCGGCATCTACGTGGCGTGGATTCAATAACTTGGTTGATAATATTGACTGGAATACTTTTCCACTCAGTTTCCAGCGCTTCTTTTAAAGGTTGTTTAGAAGTGATAGCCCGACCAGCTACTCGCCGCTTTAAAATGTCAAATAAGTTCTCAATAGGGTTCAAATCAGGTGATTAGGCCGCCCACTCAAGTGTTTGAACCCCATTTTCAGCGAGCCACTCTTTTACCAGCTTCGTAGTATGTTTCGGGTCATTGTCGTGTTGAAATATCCAACGAAGCGGCATCTCCCACTCAGAGTGTGGCATCATTACATTAGCAAGAATGTATCTATATTTAAATCTGTCCATTAATTCGTCGATTTCTTAGAAGGGTCCAAAGCCAAAACCAGAGAAGCATGCCCAAATCATAATTGATCCGTCGCCATGCTTCACAGTTGGCTTGCAGTAGCGTGGGTTTAAACGATCTCCGATCTCCGCAAGATGCGGCGAACAGTGCACATTCCGTCAGAGTTAAACAAATTAAATTTTTAACTTTCGCTAAATAAAACAGTTTTCCATTTTTCAGGCGTCCAGTTTTGATATTTTTGTGCAAAATGAAGCCTATAAATATTGCTATGCTAAGTATTTTAGCGAAATAGAATTGAAATAAATAAATTCTACCTTTTTGGCAAATGTTTCTTTTTGAGCAGTGGTTTTTTTGCTGGCCTGAAGCTTCGGAAACCTTCTTCTAATGTTCGGCGACGAACAGTCCTTAAATCTATATATAAATTTAACTAACTTAAAATATTTTTTTAAGTCTTCCGTGGTGCTCCTCCCAAATGCAATGTTTTTATAGATGTTTTATATTTTTTTATAAGCCGAGATATTATAGATTTATTAATATTATGATTTTTAGCTAGTTCTATTTGACTCTTTCCATTCAAAAAATCGTTAATTATTTAATTTTTTAATATGTCGCAGTATTAATCACGAGCCATGGCGATTTGATTTAATTATGATCAATTTGACAACGCAACTAACTGTCAGTCAACTTAAATTAAATTAAAATAAAAGAGAATGCAAAAATAAGCCGTTAAACTTGAAAGTAGAGACAACGCAATTTGCTCTTGCTTAAAGTTGCTTTTGTTTTGTCCAACTTAAATAGTGTCATTTTGAGTTTTTTAGCAAAAAAATATAACATTTCTTTTATATTTGTAACGTTATAAAGAGTGAGAAATGATAAAGGAGATTTTGGAAAAACAATAGCATTTGGAAAAACAATAAAAATACAATAAAGGTCAATAATGATTTTGGTTGCTTTTGGTGTTGTGATCAACACTGTATTTATATATATATATATATATATATATATATGTATATATATATATATCTGTGGTCGCAAGCATTAACCGCCTAATTCGAAAATCATGCTTTCGAGAAAAATAACTTTTTACATACATAAATGTAATGAGACTTCATTACGACTTAGGTCAGTATATTTTTATTAATATTTTTCTAATAAACAGTGATAGAGAAATGGGGATTTCACGTAAATATAAAGCGTTTTTAGTAGAATATGATAGCATACAGAACTCAAATCATTCTTAAGTCGACTTAGGCGGTTATCGCTTATGACCACTGATATATACATATATTATTTTTTAGTGAAATTTAAAAATATTTCAAAACTATCAGCACATAAAATTTTATTTTCTGAAGCCAGAAAACTTAAAAGTCTAAAATATTTTTATGAAGGAAAACATATTCGTTTAAGCTCAAGAAGATAAATAATTCGAAAACTGATTTGTTAATGAATGCAACCCTCAATCATGAAAATAAGAGTATAATTATATATAATTTTCACTCAAGTATATCTCGTTTTGCCTTTAGAGACATTAAAATTCTTTTTCGATGAAGTTTTCTTTGAAAATATGGTTGAATTATACAAAATATTGTATTTATAAGAAAAACCTTCGTGCTTGCCGAATTTTCCCCCAACTAACAGGTCAGAATTTTTTTGTTGCTGATGGTAAATGAAATATAAATGAATATTTGAGTAACAACTAGAACAAATTAACAGTTTTTGTTCGTCATTACATTACTAAACCCAAAATGAAGTATTCAGATTTTGCCTATCGTTACTATAGTACTTATATCGTCTGTTAAATGGTATCGAAAAAATTAAGTTTTGGTACATTGGGAAGGAAAGCAAACCCCCCTAACTGTCCTGAATTTAGACCATTCGACCATAGGTAGGTTATTTAGAAAAAAACACTTTAAATTTTCTTTATTTTTTTTTTTTTTTTTTATTGAAATAATGTTTCAACAACTACTTCAAGTACATGATACAATTAAAAACATTTAATTATTAATATGATCGGTATAGATAAATTACAGAGTTTATTATGTGTAACTTTAAAAAATGATTGACTTTAAAAAATAAATTTAATTATACACAAAATTAAAAATACGCATAAAAGCTTTTATAACGGACAAATCATTATCAGACATTTGCTTTGTTATTTAAAAATAGTTTGTAAACTTTTTGATCTAAATCTATATTCATTCTTAAGACAAGTTGCTTCTTGTGAAATTTCTTTGTTAAGGACACTCAGTTTAATCGATTTTTTAAGGCTGCCTTTTTATTATATATAACATTTTCCAATATAGAAATGTGGATTTTAGTTCAAGCAAAAATTTACAAATATTTACATAAAAATTATTTTAAAAAAAGCTAAATTTCCTTTAACAAAATATTTTAAGCAAACTTAATAAAGCGCTTGGATTTCGTTATATTAATTAGTTTTTTTTTTTTTTTTAAATATATTCTAACGATTTTTTAGGCTTTTCTTTTTGTTTTATATTTTCGGCAGTTGTTCTTCTGAATATTTATTTAAGTAGTTTATATTTTTGGTTGTTATTCAAGTTTTCTCGTTCTTACTTTTTAGATAATTTATAAATAAATATATTGATTTATTTTATTTGTTTTCTTAAATATAACATTTTACGTCAGCAGCATTTTTCTCTGTTTGTTCCTTTCTAGTTAACAAATAGTTTTTCAGAATTTGTAAACGAAGGAATGACATTTCTCACAAAAAAGTTCTTAGTTTAAAATATTATACTTTATATTAATATAGGAACAATACTTAACAATATTTAAAATATAATTTAAAAGAAAATAAAATAAAAATAAAAAAAAAATAATAATTTATATTAAAACGATTAAAATTTATTTTTTAAATATTTAGCTTAAGAGCTCAATACTAAACTTGTTAAAATAAACTAAAATTATATCACTTTATTTGCAAATGAAATATCGTACATAAATTCATGTATGATTTGAGGTATTTTTGCAAACATTTGAAAATTTAAAAACTTTTAATAATTAAAAATAATTAGATCGTTTGATATTTAAGATATATGTCGTTGGCAAAGACTTAGATGATATAAATATGGAATTCACTTACTATTGCCTCTAGGAAGCCCTTGAGACTATAATAAGACCGATTACGCCAGTAAATGTTGTTATTTACTTGTTCCATAGCTAAATCTAGGGCCGAGACCACAGACTTCAAGCCCAATTTTTGTGATTTTTCTCTGAAACGTTCAAGTTGTTCTTTGTGATAGTCTTTGCTCATATACGTGGTTATGGATTTAATCATGGAGGTCAAAGTAGAAAAACCATCACCGAAACTGAAATAAAATTAATTTATTATCAATTCATCATTATTATTATTTTTTCTTTTTTTTTTAACTTACTATTCAGCGATCTCTTTAATATTTGTTTGTAAGAAGTCCAAAGCAATTTCAAAACCTATAGGATTTTCCGCTACCGCTTTAAATGCGCGAGCACCATCTTGTTTCAATATGCCCGAAATGGGGTTAATGGTCATATTTAAATATCTGTGAGTGGCAGAGAAATATAAGAGAAACATTTTAATGGGTTAATTACGAAACTGTATATTGTCTGCACGTGATGCATGCGGTTCTATGGTGTAATGGTTAGCACTCTGGACTTTGAATCCAGCGATCCGAGTTCAAATCTCGGTAGAACCTTATTTTTAAATATTTTTTTTTCTTTTTTTATACTTACTTCGATAATAACCATGGTTTTGTGGTACAACCCAATGATGATAGAATTTGTTCTTTCTCCGATGCACTTGTTGTTTTATTGTATTGTTCATAGGCAAAATACCATTCTTGGAACGAGCCCTCAGCCAGAGCAGTACAGTAAATGATGGGTTTCATATTAGGAGTAATGCTGAAAAGTAAAATATAAAAACAAAATTTCAAAAAAATCTAAGTTAAACTTTTTATTTTATTCAATAAAAAGAATATAGCGCCCAACGTGGGGCTCGAACCCACGACCCCGAGATTAAGAGTCTCGTGCTCTACCGACTGAGCTAGCCGGGCAGATTGTCGCTGTTTGTCAAAGTGTTTATTTCTATGTGGTGATTATCAAATACTTGTGTGGTGAAAATACATCATAGTGTTACTGGGTGAATCATGATGTATTTCTATTGCTAACTAGCACAACAGGTGATTCATAGATTTTTGTATTTAATATTTACACTGTAAGAAATATTATTTTTCGATAATAATAATATTTCTGATCGGAAATTCAGAAAATTACGAATTTATCTTGTAATTCAATAAATTGCCGCTAAACGTTCTTATGTTACACTCTGAGTATAATTCAGAAATCTTTTCGTATCTGCCTAAGCGTTGTGTCCTAATAACTTTGTTGCCATACTTACGGATTTGATTTTGGATCAGCCATCCATTCTCTGTATTTAATATGAGCAGCATTAAAGCAACGATCATACTTAAATTGGCATGCCAATTTTGCAACTAATGCCCTATGTTGAAGTTGAATATGACTCTCATTGTCGGGCTCTTTTAAACCATAGCGATCAAAGGCTTGGCGCACCAAAAATTGCATAAAAGCCTAAAAAGCGAAAACAACGAACATGATATGAGAAAGTATCTTTATAGCTATGAGAAAAATTAAGCATACTCTAAATGTTTCATAGGCAGGTTCACGGTTTAACATATGAATCAAATAATTCAAACCCTGTTGAGCAGCTGACCACAACAGTTCGTCATCTGTGGCTGTAAATATTTCCATTAAGAAAGTCAAAGGAATATCGTATGACAAATATTCAGCCTGTGACAAATGCAAAGAATCGTCCAAAAGTTGAGCCCTAGTAACGCGTGGCAAAGAACTGAATTTTTTTTTCAAAGACAACCAAGAAGGCATATCATAGTTTACTCTATAATAACCCTGGCGATTCAAATTCAAATACACTACATTTTCCGAATTGTTGTCGGTAGTGAAGGCATCAGTAATCACCAATTCGTGACCGTTATCCATAAGCCAATGTGTGGGAATACTATCGCCCTTATGCAATTCATCTGTTTCGTAGGTAATGGGAACAATCCATTTACTGTCATCTGACATATTTTTAGAGGGTAGCAAATAGCGTTCTTGAGTGATGATTAAATCAGCACCACGTCTTTCAACAGTTACAACTGGATATCCAGGTTTACTGATCCAAGTATCCATAACAGTCTTAATATGCATATCATCTGGTAATGATTTCTTTAAATGACCTTGTTTCGTCATATATTCCCATAAATCGTCACGATCGGCATTTTTATAAGAAAACGATTTCAATAAATCTTGAGTGGCATCTCTAAAAGCTTCATTTCCTACTATGGAGTTTAACATTTTTAAGAGTATGGTTCCCTTGGAATATGTAATTGGATCAAATATACGTCTTATATCATTAGTGGACTTCACATCAAAGGATATAGCATGAGAACTGATATCCGAATCATGTTGCATAGATTCCTTAAATTCGAACACGGTGAAAGTATCCATTATTTCAAATTCAGGATGAATATGATTCAAAGCAATGTAACTCATATAACAGGCAAAACCTTCCTTAAGCCATAAATCATTCCACCATTTTGGAGTAACCAAATTTCCAAACCATTGATGGGCCAGTTCATGTGCTATAATCTGGGCAACGTATTCCATATGTTCCGATGAAGAAGCCTTTTCTAAATCTTCAGGCACCAACAGCGCAGAATCTCTGGAAAATAAGAATATCAATATAAATCGAAGAATTCTATATATAAATATTGCACTTATAAAAAAATGTACCTAAAAGTTATAAGACCCCAATTTTCCATGGCTCCAAATCCAAAATCTGGCACTGATACCAAATCAATTTTAGGTAAACGATTTTTTATACCAAAGTATCCCTCATAATAGGGTAGGAATTTACGCACCAATGAGTACGCATAACGAGTCATATCCTTATTTTCAGGTCTTGTCCAAATTTCAACGCGTGGCACTGCATTGGCATCAGTATCAGAATAGTGCGACTTAACCAAATTCGAAACAATAAAAGCTAATAAGTAGGTAGGCATTTTTGGTGTAGTCATGAAATCATCTTTGGTATAACCGGGACGATGGATGCTTTAGAAAAAAGTAATGAAATAAAATTAAAACCATATAATTGAATTTGTCGTTTGCCCACAACAACAACTTACGAACTGTGATAAACAGGCATATTTGATAAAGCCATCGATGTTCTGGTGGGTCTAATAATACTGATAGTAAAATTTGCTTTCATATCTGGTCGATCAAAGCAGGGGAAGGCTCTACGAGCGTCTATGGGCGAAAATTGAGTACTTATCATCCATCTGCAATTATAATTATTATAAATAATATTTGTAACTGCCATTTGTCCTTAACACAACCAATATAACTTACTCTTTGTTTTTGTTATCTAAATTTATGTAACTAGTCTTATAAACACCCTGCAAAGTATCAGTGATTTGACTTACAAAGTCCAAGCTTAATACCAATATGAGATCTTTTTCTTCGGCCAC
The DNA here is from genome assembly GCA_963682025.1 of Cordilura impudica. Taxonomy (NCBI): domain Eukaryota; kingdom Metazoa; phylum Arthropoda; class Insecta; order Diptera; family Scathophagidae; genus Cordilura; species Cordilura impudica. The sequence continues at coordinate 2,270,906 of OY821517.1, read as the reverse complement.
CGTTTTATCGAGCGTTATAACAAATGTACCATTATCGGAACCATATTCACTTTCAAAATCCAATTCAACTTCTTCATCATTGGTTCCATTTAAAGCTCTGATTATACGAACATTTGATATTGTAACATTGTTGACATCGAGCACTATCGGTTCAAACGTTGCAATCCGACTATCACGCTGAATATATATGCTCACACTGCCATTGCTTGAAGAACGATCCAAATTTGGCTCAATAATAAGACTATAAAAAGAAAAATATACAAAAATTACTGAGTACTCGTATGTTAATTTCATATAAAAATTACAAGTAAGAATTAAACTATTTTCTTAAAATAATTAACGTGTTAATTGTAATGATTCAATTTTATTGTTGATAGTATAAATTGTAAAATTTCGCAATTATGCCACAAACAATATAATTAAATTCAGTTTGTGGATGTTAATATATATCAGCACTTAAACTGCCCAACATTTTTAACACGAAATAAAAACACTTGTTCAAACAATAGTCATTGTTGAAAAAACAAAATGTTCATATTTGCACCCTAGCGAATTCACTAACAATCCACCTTAATGATGCTACAGCAAACAAATGAAATACAAGTTGGTCTAGGTCGACTCTACGATACTCTATACCATTAAATAACGGAAAGAGTCTTAGGTACAATCATGCTATGTGAGGTCATAAATGGACACAAAAAATTAATATAAATCAAATTTAAGCGGGGTTTTTCATATATAATAAAGTTCCTATAGGAATCTGAATTTCATATAGCTAGTCCTCATCCAAAAATGGTCCGATCAATACCATGAATTGAAATTGTTGGTAGCTTATAATTTTTGAAATGGTAATTTGTGGATATAAAATTAACAAATTAACTGGATCATTTGTGTGGGAGCTAGTTCCGAACAAAGGCCGGTTTTCATCGATTTCAACAGCGATCGTCCTGTTGCCAATAAATGCTTATCATTCAGTTGTGTTCTATAGTATGGGCACAAGTTTACACCGACGGACGGCCGGACGAACTTTAATAAACCGATCGGTATAATAAAAGGTCGTCTAGGTCAAGTCATGATAGCCTGACCACTGATTGGTTTACGGTATATCAAAAAAACAAGTAAGAACTTCTGACAAAATTCAATTGATCAAAACTCATGTTTTTAATTTCATCCAAACATCTTTCCGTCAATTTATTTTTGGCGGCAGATACGTTTGCTTCATATCTCATCAAAATAGTTGATATTTATTCACGAAATAGGAACGTTAGATACCTAAACAGATTTGAAGAAAATTTTACAATTAACTTCACACATATAAATTCAGGGAAAGTCATAATGAGGACTCTGCAGTTATGTATGAAAAAAGATAGTTACAAACATCAACATAAACTCTTAATACCCTGCAGCGTAGGGTACAAGAACTCAAGTAAACACTTACCATTTAATTAATAAACTGACAAAATACAGGGTTTGTGTAAAATCGACCATGTAACGTTTAAATATTACTCGAATAAAAAAACACTACATACATAAAATCAAAAAAGACATTGTTGAATGTAATGATTTGCAATGTTAAACTGTTGTACGCGTTTTTAAACCGAAGTTGTTGTTGCTGTTGCTGCTGACATACATACAACATGCCACAGCTGCTTAAGTAATGAATGTAATTGCTTTCAATAATTTTTAAGCGCAGGGCGCTAAATAAATTTATTATGGGTATTCACATCAAGAATTGTTATTTTCGCTACTGTAAGTAATATTAGTTTTGTTGAGAAAAAATCTTTCCTCTTAAAAATGGAAATGTTAAATGTTAATTTACAAGAGTATCAACGATATTTAAATTTGCAATTTTGTATTTTTGCTACGAATAGGTATACTTTAGCTAAACTCATGTACATTAGTTTGAATAGACTCTTAATAATTTTCTCTAACACAATCACTTTTTGCACATAACTTAGATGTTTGTTAGAAATGCTATAGCATAACGTATGTACGCGCATGCCTTTGACAGCTTGCGTGCAACAATCAAATAATTATGACATGTGTGTTCATGAAAGGCATTGCTTTTTTTTCTTTGTTTGATTGAAGATTAATAAAGAACACGCATCACTGTACTCGGGATTCTTTAGAAAAAGCCCGCTTACATTAACAAAACATGTTAAAAGTTAAAAGCCAGTTAAAAAGATGTTGGTAGCGATAAAAGAAACTCATCATTTTGTAAAATTCATAGTTAATAGATGTTTTTTTTCGTTTTTGTTAGAAGAAGATAAAGAAGAAGAAATAAAAACTTGTACGTTGAAATAAAAAAGATGAAAGCAGAAACCAGGAAATACTGTTGTAAAGAATGGAGTACATTCTGCTGAACTTTCTTAACTTAGCATTACATTGCTAATACAAATGCGTATTTCAGAAGTGACGCACGCACAGTGGTATTATGAGTATTTATTCAGAAATTTTCTAGGTGCTTTTCCTGAAGTTTGGACGAGTCTTATAACACTGTTTTAAGCGTTTCTTTGAAAATGAAATAATAAAATAAATTTTAGAAATTGGAATTTTTTAATTTAAGTAGTTGGACTCAGCACATATCAGAATATTCTCGTAATCTTTTATAGATTTGAAATCCGTTTTGCAGTATTTTTTACATGCTTCTTTTTAGATCTTTTGTAACTAATTTTTCCACAATTTCTCGGTTAGCCAGAGCTCTAAAAGTTTCAGCACATTATATAATCATTTTGTAAATAATGTAATCATTATTTCTCGCGGCTAATCTGAAAGCGTATAAAAACATGTCTACAATTTCTTTTTGATTTACTTGCTAGTTCGCAGAAACATTTTCGGTTTTCAAGTATTGTTTAATTAGAGAGCAATTTTTTTATTGATAACAATTTCCAAATCACAGTGCATCGGTTTGATCAGAAGCATAAAAACAAAATATATGCCCCTCTATTATTATCCGCAAACTGATCAATATCAGTGATTAAGCTAGACAAATACTCAAGTTATTCATGTTCATACTCACTTCTATTACCCGTACAGCATATCTAACTCACAGAAAATGACTTGCGTGCCAAAGCTATTATCTTAAGTGAATTCGAAGAAGTTATGCTGTCAATAAATGAAAAATACATTCAGTGTTTATAATGCAAGATCGTGTGTTTGTGGTTGTAACTACGAATAATGACGTGATCATCTACAATTAATTCATTATTTTCAAAATATTTTTTTTTTGTTGTTTACTTGTTTTCGTATGATGGTGATCATTTTATTGAGCTACTGTTTGTCACGTTATGATAATATGTTTGTTTTCTTGTAGATAACGTGTTTATATTCTATAAGGTACGATACAGATATATTATTTACTGTTGAGCGTAGTGAGCTCAATGCATGCAAACTAGTAATTTGGAATTATTTCCAGTGTTATGACACCTTTTAGAGTTCTATGACTATAATTTTTATTGATATGCATAATGACATCATTTAAGAATTTAAAAAAAAAACGTTGATGTCATTACATTTACATAAACTACTTGTTAATACTTACTCTCACGTGCGAATTATTGTAAAATATATTTAGGTTTGTGCCTTTACTAAGAACATTATATATTTAGAATTAGTTATAATTCATATGGAATAAAATAAAATGTTTATTTATTTACGTTATACCCTGTTAATGCGAATGATAAAAATATGTATGTAATGCGGCTGATTTCAATTTGTCAGTTCCAAACAAAAGTGGTAAAAAGTGCGGTTGATTTAAATCTGTCAATCTGATTTAAATCTGTCAAAACAAAATACAAAAAGCGGTCGATTTAAATCTGTCAATATCAAACACATATATTGTTATTAGAATCTAATAATCAGATGGTTACACGGTGATCAGATGTTTCTGCGTTACAAGTGTATGAAATATACACCTTGCTGTAAAACGTACATTATTTTGTAAAAATATTTAATATTTGTATAACTTGCTAAAAAGAAAATTGTATAGAATCGATGTGGTGGTTCCAAAAGAGAAAACGCCGCCTAATTTTCCACAGTGATTTCTAAAAAGTAAGTTCATTTAATTTTTTATTAAACCTTGTCTACATCTTTCCAAACTGTATTTCAGAACACCTCAATAGATTTTCAGAAAATTTCAGTTGCATTTCAGGACACGATTTTCAGAAACTGTCCTCTAAATTTCAGAAAAAAACAATTGTTTATCAAAAGGAGTGAATTGTATTTAAGAAAATATCAATTGATATTCAGAAATCGATAATTGTATTTCAGAAAAATTTAATTGTTTTTCTAAAATAGTACATCAATTTTATTTCAAAAACCATCAATTTATTTTCAGAAATAGACAATTATATTTCAGAAAACGCCAATTAATTTTCAAAAATAGTCAATTGTATTTCAGAGAACATCAATTGATTTTCAAGATATCTACACCTGTTGAAATAAAATTCTTAATTGACTTATTGGTGGTTTCTGTTGAAGTTTTTATACCCTATACCACTATGTGGTTTGGGTATAATGACTTTGTGCTGCTGTTTGTAACTACCAAAAATATTTGACCTAGACCCATCTTTTATTATACCGATAGAATCAGAATCACTAACTGATTCGATTTAACGATGTCCGTCCGTCCGCCTGTGTGTCCATGTAAAACTTGTAATCAAACTGCAGGTCGCAAATATGAATATATTTTGATAAAATTTGGTATATAAGCTTCTATCGGCCATATGATGAACGCTATTGAAATTGGTGAGAATCGGTCGATGTTCAGACCTAGCCCCCATACAAATGACCCCTATGAAATCGACATAAATTGCCATAAGATCCAAATTGTCATATAGATCTTACTCAAATTGTATGCGTTTATTACATCCATTAATGAGTAGTCCAAAAATTATCCCTATGGGACAACTCTTAGTCATAGGCCCCATATAGAGCTGCTTCCCGATCTTCACTTAAATCTATCAAAAAACTAAAATATTGCACTGATTCTTCTCAAATTTTGTTGTATATATTTTTGCAAAATAAAAATTAATAAAGATCCCACTCAAATTTGGTTTATGCTTATTTTCTATGTCCAGTTAGTTGGGCCTATGAGATAGGGTCTCTAAACGCATAGTATAGGGTATCATATAGTCGGTCCAGACCGACTATAATTTTCTTACTTGTTTTGTTTGTGGTTTCCAAAAAGTTAGTCAATTGTATTTCAGAACACATCAATTATACATCAAAAATTGTACATTGTATTTCAGAAAACATCTGTTGATACTACGGTCGAATTTCGACCACTGGGCCATCACTAGTAATATATTAATAGCAAAGTTGTAAAATTTTGTTACATATTTTAAAATCTGTTAACGATTGTTTTTTTTATAGAAAAAATATATCTTGGACATCAAACATAACATTTTCTCGCTTTTTATAGACATATCGACATATGGACAACGAACCGACATCGAGGGATATTTTAGAAAATTTTCTTATGCAAAAAAAAAAAAAGACAAATTACCCAAAATTAAATTTATGATTACCTACTAGAAGAGCTCTGTAATATTTAAACAGAAATTAATATCTCCTAGATTATGTATTGGGGAGCTCTAAAACAGTGACGCTCTCTTCCTCGGTCGAACACTATTTACATATATATTGCATTTGTTATTCTTTCTATATCTTGGAAATTATAACTTAAACAACTTCATTAATTTACAAAATAATATTTTAACAACCTGCTAATTAGACACTTACCATAATACGGATGTGTTAAATTGTTTAAACAACAATATTTACAATTTGTAAATACATTATGCATACGTTTAATTTCAACAGAAATTACAAAAAAATAATACTCGCAATTCCAATATTCTCATTTTGTAGACAGTTGAAAAAATATTTGCTTAATTTTTGTTGCTGATTGTGTTCCGATGAAATGAAAACAAATGCAAAAATATTGTTATTAAACAAAGAATTGATGTTAAAAACTTTAATGTATCAACACTCGGACTAATGTAGGAAAACAACAGAACTCAGTGAGCAAACTGTTGAGCGCTTAAAAAATATCTAGTCTAAAAGCAGAAATCATCATACGGCTGAAACTTTATTTCACATTTTTTAATCATTTTTTTTTCTCTAAAGAAAATATTTAAGAGTTCAGACCGTTTAAATAGTTGTAGTGATTGGATTTATAAATAAGTCTATTTGCTCGCTGGGATATCTTTTTGTTTGACCTCATATTAAGCAAGAGAATACTGGATTTTTGATTTCTTCCCAATAATTACATTTAGCCTTTATTTTTTGTTCAGCTTCAGTTGTTATTTGCCAAAATTTTTCTATCGCTTCAATTGCAATTTTAAAAAAGAATGCAGTTAAATCAATTAATGATGTCTGACATATTTTATACTTTGCTATCTAAACTATTCATGGTGATTGGTGAAAGGTCAACAAAGAGTTTTTGTTTTGTATCACTTATTTTATTTATACTACAGTTTCTGCTGTTGTATTTGATAAGAGAATTAATAAATATTTCAGTTCATTAAGACAAAAATTTTAAAATGTATCTTGCGGTTTGTTATGAAAATGACACAAAACATTTTTTATAATTTTAAAACGTAGAGAATTAATATTTTATATTACTATACCAAAAAAATCTGATAATAGTACGACAAAATTGTTTATGATACCAAATACAATGAAAGTTTGGTTATCCGAGTCGGCTCTGAACATTTAAAAAGAACAATTATGGAGTGCATTAGATAAATTAAACAAGATTTTTCTGTTTATTGTTAGGCTTTGTTAGTATTCGGGTTGTTAAAAATGTTTGTACCTATATTGTATTAAAGTTCTCGATTAGTCAAAAGTCGATTTATTGAAACGTAGGTTTAAATTCTTAAAGTTGTTTTGTTAAAAAAAAAATTTTTTTATATTACACTAAAAAGTACATAGACATACAAAATTGTGTCAATCTCCATTTGCTAAAATTTTCCTGAGTCAACATTACGTTGGCACATCAAAATGACAGTTATAATGTGATAGAAAACAAACAAATTTTTTTTTAAAACATTTAAAAAAATTGAGGTTAAAACCACAAATACATCCCAGCAAATACTTGGAATTATGATTTGATCATTAAAAAATTGATTACTTAATAATGCATAATCTTATGAAGTACTGAAGTAGAAAAATTTAAAATTATTATGACCTTTGAGTTTATATTATAAGCAACAATACTTGATAATGGAAGATCTCGCTGGAATAATACAGTTTGAAATATGTAAGAATGATTTCAAACCTAAATTCAAACTTTATTTAACGAAAAAAAAGAAGAAAATTGATTTTACTTACTTGTAGTGTAACGGTAACCAGCCATCGTACAATTGTAGTTTGCGATCTGGAAATTTATCTTGATCCTCACCGAAAATATCATTATCCGGTGGTACGATATCACCAACAGGAGCTGGTTTACTATCATATTTAGATTTTGGCATAGGCATACCCAGCATACTTGCAGTAGCTATCGGACTAATATTTTGTGATTGTGATGGTATAGAATTTTGTGAGCTATGGCCATTTGTGCAACTACAGACAACAAAAAAATAAAGAAGAGAAGGAAACATTAATAATAAATATGAACACTCCTTGATTTCGATTTCTATTTTGGTGATATATACGAGTATATCTATGTAGTTTTTTTTGAAAGAGGTAATCTACAACACTCCTTTAAAATAGAAAAATTCAAAATGAAAGTAAAAGTAAAAGTAAGAAAACAACTTAGAATTGATTTTTAGTTGGTTTTAATTTAAATGAGATTTTTTTAATTGGATAATGATTTTATAATTTTCTTATTTCCTTACTTTCTTTAAAATTTTTTGATCAACCTAATTGATTTTGTATTTGAAACGATTTAAGGTCATTTCAAAACACACCCTCAATGCGGTCATAATTTATAAGAAAACCAAATTAGAACAATTTATTATATTTACCTCTGCGGTATGGTATTGACTGTTACGAAATATGTTATCAGTATGGAAAATATAATGGCCAACACTGCTATTATGGCTGTGAATGTGGCACATGTCTTTGATACAAATATACCCGATGGTCTTCCATTGAAAACATATTTTTGGCCATTTTTTGATTTAAGCTGTCCTCCTGTAATAGAAGAATAAAAAAAATTTATTATTACTTGTCAATTAAAAGAACATTTATTTAAATTTAAATCAATTGCAAAAATTTAATTCATTTTTTTTTTATACATATACAACTTGTGAGGCTTCATCAACAACTCTCTATTGTGTTTGGTTTTTTAAGCTGTCGCCGTTTCTAATTGTTATAACATATAAAGAAAAAAAATCTCTATTGCTTTAATATGTTTTTTTTTTTACAATTTTTTCTTTTTTTTAACAATAAATAATAAATTATTTTGCAGCTTTTTTCTTTATTAAAAAAGACATTTATTTCACCAAGATTTTGAGTTTACCCCACTTAATATTCAGTATGAATTTTTTATGACTAAATAATATTTGCCACTTAATTGATGACGAATGACATTAATGGCGTGAACATATTTACTCTGCATATATAATTTCGATTTTACTACCGCATTTGCACTATCCGTATACAATTTTTGGACTAGGAAATACGAAACTTGGAATGTAAGATCATCCAATGTAAGATCGTCCAAGGAGTTGGAGTGTCTGAATTTCCAAATTTGTATACAAATTATATCGGCTTAAGAACGATCGCTATTGAAATTGGACGAAATCGTTGCAGTGGTTTTTGCGCACCATGTACTTTTTTTGTACCATTTTTGAAATATCGTTTTCATATAAAACAATTTTTTTTTTTTTAATTCTTTTCTTGTGTTGTAAAATTACGAATACCCATTGCGAATGTAAATATCAAAAAATTAGAAATTTCCAGAACCAATTGACGTAGGTTTAAAACATTGATTTTTTGGGACTTAAGTAGATGAAGATCATAAGTCATTCTGAAAAAATGTCATATTTTATTGTTAAAAAAAAGCATAACTTGAAAGACTGAATTATGTATCGAATTTGAATTTTATTTTTTTTTTTATTTGTAAACATGAATAAAAATTTTGATATACAAGGACGAACCCCAATATGGATACATTAAATACAATTTAATTTTAAAATTTCACGCAAAAATGAAAGTCAAAGTAGATTGCAATCATCGATTTCGTTAGATATTTTAATTTTAAATATCAAAAAAATATGAAACCTAAGTATTCAATGTAACTTTTTATACCCTATACCACTATGTGGTTTGGGTATAATGACTTTGTGCTGCTGTTTGTAACAACCAAAAATATTTGACCTAGACCCATCTTTAATTATACCGATCGAATCAGAATCACTTTCTGAGTTGATTTAACAATGTCCGTCCGTCCGTCCGTCCGTCTGTGTGTCCATGTAAACCTTGTAATCAAACTGCAGGTCGCAAATATGAATATATTTTGATGAAATTTGGTATATAAGCTTTTATCAGCCATGGGATGAACGCTATTGAAATTGGTGAGAATCGGTCCATGTTCAGACCTAGCCCCCATACAAATTACCCATATGAAATCGACATAAATTGCCATAAGATCCAAATTGCCATATAGATCTTACTCAAATTGGGTTAGTATGCGTTCATTACATCCATTAATGAGTAGTCCAAAAATGATCCCTTTGACCCCATATAAAGTTGCTTCCCGATCTTCACTTAAATCTATTAAAAAACAAAAATATTGCACTGATTCTTCTCAAATTTTGTTTGTATATATTTTTGCAAAATACAAGAGACTTTAGCAAACATGATCAGGATCGGTCCATTTTTGGACCAAGTCCCTATATAGATATAGCATCCGATATGAACTTTTTCATATCTGCAGCCAACAAAATTAATAAAAAACCCCACTCAAATTTGGTTTTTGCTTATTTTCTATGTCCGGTTAGTTGTGCCTAAGAGATAGGGTCTCTAAACGCATGGTATAGGGTATCGTATAGTCGATCTAGACCGACTATAATTTTCTTACTTGTTTTTCGTTGGAATTTGTTGTTTATTGCAAGATACATTCTATCATAAAATCCATCATAAACTTGTTACTCGTATGTAACAGTTTAGAGAGACAAGAATAAGTGCCTTATCTTGTTATACCCTATACCACTGTGTGGTTTGGGTATAATGACTTTGTGCTGCTGTTTGTAACAACCAAAAATATTTGACCTACACCCATCTTTAATTATACCGATCGAATCAGAATCACTTTCTGAGTTGATTTAACAATGTCCGTCCGTCCGTCCGTCCGTCTGTGTGTCCATGTAAAGCTTGTAATCAAACTGCAGGTCGCAAATATGAATATATTTTGATGAAATTTGGTATATGAGTTTTTATCGGCCATGGGATGAACGCTATTGAAATTGGTGAGAATCGGTCCATGTTCAGACCTAGCCCCCATACAAATTACCCATACGAAATCGACATAAATTGCCATAAGATCCAAATTGTCATATAGATCTTACTCAAATTGGGTTTATATGCGTTCATTACATACACTAATGAGTAGTCCAAAAATGATCCCTTTGACCCCATATGGAGCTGCTTCCCGATCTTCACTTAAATCTATTAAAAAACAAAAATATTGCACTGATTCTGCTCAAATTTTGTTTCTACATATTTTTGCAAAATACAAGAGACTTTACCAAACATGATTAGGATCGGTCCATTTTTGGACCTAGTCCCTTTATAGATATAGCATCCGATATGAACTTTTTCATATCTGCAGCCAAAAAAATTAATAAAAATCCCACTTAAATTTGTTTTTTGCTTATTTTCAATGTCCAGTTAGTTGGGCCTAAGAGATAGGGTTTCTAAACGCATGGTATAGGGTATCGTATAGTCGGTCTAGACCGACTATAATTTTCTTACTTGTTTTAATTTTAAATATTGATTTTAGCTTAACCGATTTGCAAGAAATCGAAATGTGGGGAAATCGGTTTGTAAGGTAATGAATTTAAAAACAATTGAAGAATTTCTTTAGTAAGGTAACGAAAAAACTTCAAGCGACTCAAGCTACTCGCTTCCTCTAACCGACACACAGAAAAAAATTCATCAACCGAATAGTTCTAAACTTTAACAACTGTATTTTCAGTAGAAATTTTATACCAACTAACCATTTTTGTTATGATAAAATATTTAGTGTTAAGACAGCAGAATTGTAATTGCCATCAATTCAAAATTCGGTCATTAACTTCATCCCAATACGGTTGTCAATAAAATTGTTAGCCATGCGTATATCTGAAATCTTTACACTTAGATACTAAATACTATATATTGTTAATTTGAGTCAAATTTTAGAAAATATAATAAAATTGTTTATAAATATTTGCATAACATCTCCATTAAGTTTAAGTTCTATACGATAAAAACCCCACATTTGTTTACACTCTATAAAAGATCATTAAACTCTTTAATGTGCTAGTCATTTATTCATTTTATACGCATGTATAAGTAGTTTATTTTATATATATGTATATATATTTCAGGTTTTTATGACCACGTCTAGTTAGTACTACAAATATTGTTTTTTTGTTTGTTTGTTTTTATTCCCTATACTACTATGTGGTCAGGGTATAATGACTTTGTGCTGATGTTTGTAACTACCATAAATATTTGACCTAGACCAACCTGTTATTATACCTATCGACTCAGAATCACTTTCTGAGTCGATTTAGCGATGTCCGTCCGTCCGTCTGTCTGTGTGTCCATGTAAACCTTGTAATCAAACTACAGGTCGCATATATATATATATATATATATATATATAGTTTGATGAAATTTAGTATATAAGGTTCTATCTATCGGGCACGCTATTGAAATTGATGAAAATCGGTGCATGTTCAGACCTAGTCTCCATACAAATGACACTTATGAAATTTACTTAAATTGCCATAAGATCCAAATTATCATATAGATCTCATTCAAATTGGGTTTGTATGTGTTTATTTTACCCATCAATCAGTAGTCCAAAAATAAACTGTATAGGACAATTCTTAGTCATAGCCTCCATATAAAGCTGCTTCCCGATCTTCACTTAAATTTATCAAAAAACAAAAATATTGGACAGATTTTTCTTAAATTTGGTTTGTATATGTTTTTACAAAAAATATGTGACCTTACCAAATATGGTCAGGATCGGTCCATTTTTCGACCTAGTCCCCATATAAATAAAGCATAGTTGGGCCTAAGAGATAGGGTCTCTAAACACATGGTATAGGGTATCGTATAGTCGTTATAGACCGACTATAATTGTCTTATTTGTTTTTTTTTATTAATTTTCTTTTGGATTTGATTTTATAAGATTTGCAAGGAGGGTGTGTTGGTAATTGTGTTTAGGCATACGTAATTAGGGTGTCCACGTGTTTGGAATTTTAAGATTTTTTTTATTTATTTACTTGTTTATGTATGAGGTCTACGGTAAATTTTTTATGGAAAAATGGGTTAATTGTTTGCATTAGATTTAATAAATTTATCATTAAAGTGGTTAAGGTTTAACATTTTTATAACCACGAGTTGAGCTCTTTATAAAAATATTTCAAATAAAAAATAAATAAATAATTAAATCTCGATCACAAAAAAACACTTTAGTGAAAAAATATAAATCTCGATATAGATTAGAAAATTGACAAAAAAATAAAAATAAATAAAAAAATTTTATACAAGCAAACCTGCAGCTGGAGACATAAAAATGCCTGCTGTTAAGAAAACTCTGAAAACCACAAACATTTAGCTTTCAGATATTCATATTAAATCATTTACAAATGCGATGCTTTTCACGATAAAGTTTTAACAAAATGTAAACTATTTTTTTTTAAGTTTCATAGAAATGAGTAGGTGCATTAGGATGCGGTACATTTCAAAAGAAGTCTGCTTTTACATAAATTACAATTATTAGACATTTGACGGTATGTTCATTTTCAAATAAAAAAGTTGTTGGGCAGCACACACTTGAGTCAGTGTTTTAGTTAATAATAGAAGTACATACTCGTATATCAAAAGCATCACTAATTTATTTTTAAAGTTTTGAGTTTATTGTTTACATAACAAAAACAAAGGTGCAAAGAAATATATGATTTCAAAAATGAAATGTTGGAAAAATTTATGTTTTCAAATATTCAAAAAATTCTAATACATGGTGAGTGGGAAGATTGATTGTTATCGATTTAATTTAATTTAATTTTCAACAAAAAGTTATTGTATAAAAATAATCAGCAACATACCCATAAAATTTTCCTTGGAATAATATTCAAAATAAAATTTTTGTTTAAATTTTTTTGTATCACGACGCCAATTAATATCACTTAGTTTTTGCATAAATTCTGATGTATTTAATGGTTTCGTTGTAGTATTATAAGGTTGGGACATTTCACGATCTTCTGGATACGGGCATAGTTTTATTGGTGTTGTTGTTTCACTTACGGCTAATGGCGGTAATAACGATGATGACTGTGATGTTGGTGACGATGATGGTGATGATAATGATAATGAATGTTTATTTTTGTCTTTAATAAGATCTGCAAATGAAAATGAAAGCAAAATGCATAGTGATAGTTCATACAATGTTTTAAAAGGGATACAATAGTAAAACTTTTAAGGAATTATACATTGGAAAACAATATAATTATATGGAATGAATTAACTGAAATTTGAATGGTAATTTATATAAAAATAATTGGCCATGCACAATAAATAATAATGTCCAGAAATGTTTTATTAAAGTAAACAATCAATGAGTCAGTTAAACTTTTAATTGAATCGATTAATTGTTTGTTTAAAATAACAATTTTCTAAAAATTTTTTATTTAAACAAGTAAGAAAATTATAGTCGGTCTAGACCGACTATATGATACCCTATACCATGCGTTTATAAACCCTATCTCTTAGGCCCAACTAACTGGACATAGAAAATAAGCAAAAACCAAATTTGAGTGGGATTTTTATTAATTTTTTTGGCTGCAGATATGAAAAAGTTCATATCGGATGCTATATCCATATGGGGACTAGGTCCAAAAATGGACCGATCCTGATCATATTTGGTAAAGTCTCTTGTATTTTGCAAAAATATATACAAACAAAATTTGAGAAGAATCAGTGCAATATTTTTGTTTTTTAATAGATTTAAATGAAGATCGGGAAGCAGCTCTATGTGGGGCCAAAGGGATCATTTTTGGACTACTCATGGATGGATGTAATGAACGCATACAAACCCAATTTGAGTAAGATCTATATGACTTTTTGGATCTTATGGCAATTTATGTCGATTTCATAGGGGTAATTTGTATGGGGGCTAGGTCTGAACATGGACCGATTCTCACCAATTTCAATAGCGTTCATCCCTTGGCCGATAAAAGCTTATGTACCAAATTTCGTCAAAATATATTCATATTTGCGACCTGCAGTTTGATTACAAACTTTACATGGACACACAGACGGACGGACGGACGGACGGACATTGTTAAATCAACTCAGAAAGTGATTCTGATTCGATCGGTATAATTAAAGATGGGTCTAGGTCAAATATTTTTGGTTGTTACAAACAGCAGCACAAAGTCATTATACCCAAACCACATAGTGTTATAGGGTATAAAAATTGGGAAAATCAACAAATTAAATAAATAATATGAAATTTAATTATTTGTTAAATGGCGAAAAACGTTGAAGAATCCAATTTAGATCGTCGTAAATTTCGATCGACGTAAGTTCATATTAGTGGCTAACTACCACAGGTTAACGATCAAACTTATTATTGTTTATATACGTAATGTATTTGTGTCAACATTTAATTGAAACATGTTCTATATCTATAATATTAATAGGTTAGGCGATTTCTTGTTACCGATGATTTGTTCTACCGTTTTATCCCGATTTTGACCAAACGTATAGTATTTAAAAGCTAAAAATGTTCACCAGATTTACAGATTTTTAAATTTTTTCCTTCATTTTGAGTAAATTGCATTTAAAGTTGCTACTAACACTTACATAAAATTATACATATGCTATTTGTGTATTTATTAAATTTGTTGATGTGTTTGTTAATTAGTTTGTTATCTTCATTCACAATAATAATAAACCAAAAAAGTGTTGGTTTGTGAATTGGCTAAGTTGAGATATAAAGTTGCCTAGAAATTGCACTCCAATTTCGAGCGCTGGAATCTGCTGGTATTATATTAATTAACTTCTGATTCAAGGCGAATAAAAACTTTATTAAAGCATATTCATTTATTGGTATAAAATTTTCATTAGATTGTAACTAAAAAAACTATATATTTAAAATAGCAAATTCTCCATTCTTTTTTTTATAGCTATTGACTTTATATCTGATCAACAAAAATTGATCAGATTTTGGTGATGAAAATTTGTATGCATTATTTATTAGAATAATAAAAAAAAACACTAAATGCATTTCATGGAGCACACGAAATCACAGCTGTCAATCTGTTGTCATTTCTGACTTTCTAATTTCACAATAAATATTGTTTTGAAATAATCGATAAGCTTTAAAATTGGTTGCCACAAATTAATGTGTTTTCTATATATTTGTTTGTTTGCCCATGGCAAAACCAAAAGCTTTCTCAGCATAAGACATATGAACATCATCAAAAAGCTTAAAATTTCCAGGTTCTAAACAAAATTTCATAACAAATACTCGTACATATGATACATTTGCGAACACAATTATGGTCAACATTTCCTATACTGATCCCAGCATAATTGAGATTAAAACTTATCTCTAGATTTCATAAAAATTTTCCTTTTAACAAAATTCCAAAGATATAAAAAAAATGTATCTCTTGGTAAATCAATTTTACAAAAAAAATAAATAAAAATAAAATTATTATTATAATTATTTGGTCAATTGTAGTTTCTTTAAGTTCAATTTTTATTAAGCTAATTAGACCTGATATTGTTTTGTAATTAAAAAAGGCATTCTTTTATTACCGACGTTTCGTAGATTTTTGTCTACTTCTTCAAAGTTTGTCTATTTATTTATATAAAAACAAAAATTAAATTTTTTAATTACAAAACAATATCAGGTCTAATTAGCTTAATAAAAATTTAACTTAAAAAATAAAATTATTTATATCAATCTATATTATTAATAGGCTAGGCGATTTCTTGTGACCGATGTTTTGTTCTACCGTTTTATCCCGATTTTGACCAATCGTATATTATTTGAAAGGTATTTCTTTTTAGCCGTTTTGCAGATTTACAGATTTTAAATTTTTTTCCTTTATTTTGAGTAAATTGCATTTAAAGTTGCTACTAACACATACATAAAATTATACAATGCTATGTGTGTGTTTATTTAATTAGTTAATGTGTTTGTAATAAAAATGAGTTTGGTTTTTTTGTGTTGATTTCTGAATTGGCTATAATTGATTAGCATACCTTCAGGGTCTTCATTTAATGAAAAAATAAAATTTCCTAGAATTTGCACTCGAATTTCGAGGGCTGGAATTTGCTAGTTACTATTACTATAATATATTATGTACTACATAACAATAATTTGGATTACGAATTTTGATCAATAACAGCAGGCCAATTTAAGAATAGAGTAGTTTTTTTTATTTATGAATAACACACATATCGAATTAACATGGAAATTTTGAATTAAAGTTAAAAAACTAGCCCATAAAAACCAAGTTTTTATTATACTCCCTTTCTATCGTTACGACTATTCACATTAACATTAAATGCCCTTACACCAATTTTCAAAACTCTCCCTGTTATAGAGCTCGAGATATTTGATAGCGAATAATTATTTTGTATTGGATGTGCCAGCCCCTGATCCAATCCGATCGAAAATTTCAATTTCGATAAATGAGGAGTGGTAGTATTTCTTTATTTACAATAAAAATAATTTTACTTATTTTAAGATATATATGTACATTTGAAAATTAAATAAAGATTATTAATTAACCTTTGATTTAGCAAGGATTTGAATTTGTAAGAAATTTGTTTTATATGAATTTTAGTTAAATTCTTGTACCATGAAGTGTCTGTATTGTAACGTTACCTTTGAGTATTGAGCAAGGGTTTTCCAATCTGTTGAGT
Source organism: Cordilura impudica (assembly GCA_963682025.1). Lineage (NCBI taxonomy): Eukaryota > Metazoa > Arthropoda > Insecta > Diptera > Scathophagidae > Cordilura > Cordilura impudica. The sequence continues at coordinate 2,253,794 of OY821517.1, read as the reverse complement.
TTCTACCGTTGAGTATCCGCACCATTTCCGTTTCACTTAAGATAGCCTTCTCAACTGTGGATTGCCGAAACTCCCGTAATGCCGGACATACACATAAGAAATGTTCTAAAGCAGCGAAGGCCGTACCAAGCACACTGGTGCTCGGCTTCTTATATGTATACAGCCGAATGAAAACAAAAATACTCACCAAAGAGTAAAAGTAAACAACAATTTCATTCAGTCTTATGAAAGCTTTTGAACAAAGCTGGTCTATGTCGCATTGCCTTTTGAAATTCATATATATTTTTTTTAATAGGTACACAGAGAATAAGCAACAAATTATATTTAAAATTTTAACATATTCTTCGTGAACTCAACTATTTTCCCTTTTAGTCATTCATATAAACATTCATACAAAATCTACACAAACCCATATAATACCGGCATTGTGTTACGTCAATGGATTTCGATCAGTGTAGTACAACTAACACATGCTCATAAACACTATTACTAACTCAATTCTCTCGATGGCCACCACTGATCTAAAGTCACCATCACATTCATATTTCACATTTTACAAAGTTTTTCTTCATTTGACGCGCCAGTTTCAAGCATAAGAGCGTAATTTGGTGTATTTTAAGGCAGTTTTAAAATTTTTTTCATAAAATATCGCTGTAATTTATTTATTTCTTCAAAATGTCCAAAACTTGCGATGCATACGCTTGTATTGATCTACAAACTGCTAGAAAAAAAATCCACTTTTGTCTAAGCTGGATATTCGGTATAGATAAGCTTTCTAATTCATTTAAATCGGATAATGATGGTCTTTCTGCTTTTCTGTTGAAAAAAAGTTTGTTTTCATTGATTTTACCTCTGAAGATAATTTTTAATAAATCATTAAGGGCGCGTTATTTTATTCAAAAATGGAAATATACAACGATATTTCCAATATTGAAGTCTGGGAATAAAAATAATGTTGAGAATTGCAGGCCTATTTCTAAATTGACTAATATTGCAAAAGTTTTTGAGCATATTGTGTACGGAAAACTTTTTTATCATTTAAAGCGTTACATTTGCGTATCTCAGCATGGATTTATGGCTGGGAGATCAACTACCACTAACCTAGCTGTTTTCACAAATTTTTGTATATATTCTTTTGAAAAAGGTGTTCAAGTTGATTCAGTTTATACGGATTTTGCGAAAGCATTTGATCGTGTTCTACATGAACTTCTTTTACTAAAGTTTTCAAAGATTGGTTTCCATTCGGAAATGCTTAGTTGGTTTCGTTATTATTTAACTGGCCGCCTTTCTACGGTTCCAATAGATGGAATCTGTTCTAGATCTTTCATTTTGACCTCTGTTATACCGCAAGGTAGTATCCCTTACTTTTTAATATTTTTATAAACGATATTTATCACTGTTTTAAAAATTCGAAATTTGTATGCTAATGATCTTAAAGTTTTCAAACCAATTTCAACAATTAGAGATATTTCTGATCTTCAGGATGACTTAAATAGGCTTATTTTATGGTCTGATTGTAATGGCCTTCCTTTCAATATTGGAAAATGCTTCCATATGACGTTTCATAGATGTCGTCATATTCTTCCTCCTCAATATATAATGAAGCATCATGTTTTATCATCTGTAGGTGAAATTTTAGACTTAGGTGTAGTTTTTGATCCTAATCTATCATTTGGTAGTTATGTGATACCAAAATCATATTCAATGTTTGGTTTTATTCGTCGAAACTCAGATAATGTCTTTGATCATTATACTAAGAAAGCATTATTTACTTCTTTTGTTAGATCAAAGTTAGAATACGATTCATTTATTTGGAGTCCTAATGCAGCTATTCATATAAATCGTAGAAAATTCATATAAATTGAGAAAAATCAAGTTAAATTTATAAAGTATGCGCTTTCATTTTTAAATTTTCAGTCTGCATCATCTTCTACTCCTTCGCTTTCTGTGCCTTATGAGACTAAGTGTGCTCTACTTTCAATGAAAACTTTGGAAGTTAGAAGAAAGATATTTTCAATTTTTAATTTTATTATTTTTTATAAAAATAAAAAATCTTATTTTCGATCTTTATCAATTTAATGATTGAGTTTGAAATTGTTCAGGCTCAAGATCAAATGTTTTTACTTTAAATAAAGCAAAAGCATTAGCACATTTGTTTCAAAAATTGATCTATATTCTGCATGACAGGTTATACAGCTGTTTCGGGAAGAGTCACCAACCCTCATCAGTAACCAAAAGCAGTAGATAGTTTGTTTTGTAAAAAGTTAAATTCATATATATTTGCTGAAAACAACCAAATGAGAATTTGTTTCAAAGTTGTTCTATATTTTAGTTTGTTATATTGGAAGAGGCTTAAATAGTATAACTTTTGCTTGAATTCTCATTTGGTTGTTTTCAGCAAATATAGGTAGGTAGACTCATTGGTTATGTTTATATAGTTTCCTCTGAATGTCCATTTTTCCTGCGAATTTAGTCTGCCACCATTTCTAAATACCATTGTATCTGACTTGTTAAGATTCACTTCAAGATTCCATAAATCACAATAAACTTCAAAGTTAGCTATCATATTTTGAAGAGTATCTACATCATCTACTAAAATGACGATATCATCCGCGTACATTAGCAGTCTGATATTTGTATTTTCCACATTCATACCACCACCTAAACTGTCATTTAAATCATTGATATACAATGAAAATAGAAGTGGCGATAACAAGCATTCTTGTTTCACACCCGAATTCGTTTGAAAGTACTCAGACAACTCTTCACCATTCCATACCGCAGATTTAGTATCCGCATAAATAGCTTCGATTATTTAAAAAAATTTGTATGAAATTCCGATACTCTGTCAATATCTCATTCCTTTCAACCCATTGATATAAACTTTAATTTAAAACTAGCAGATTCCAGCCCTCGAAATTCGGGCGCAAATTCTAGGAAATTTTATTTTTTTCATTAAATAAAGACCCTAAAATTATGCTAATCAATTATAGCCAATTCACAAATCAACACAAAAAACAAACTCATTTTTATTACAAACACATCAACAAATTTAATAAACACACACATAGCATTGAATAATTTTATGTATGTGTTAGTAGCAACTTTAAATGCAATTTACTCAAAATAAAGGAAAAAATTTAAAAATCTGTAAATTTGCAATTCGGCTAAAAAGAAATAGTTTTCAAATAATATACGTTTGGTCAAAATCGGGATAAAACGATAGAACAAAACATCAGTCACAAGAAATCGCCTAGCCCATTAATATTATAGATGCCCATCATTATTTTTGCAATACAATTCATGAGGAGTATGAATGAGGAGTATAACATATCAGTTAGCAGAAAAACTATTGAAAGACGCCTAAAATAGGCCAATTTTGCAACCTATGTAATCCGGAAAGTACCCAATGTATCACAAAAAAAAAATCTTAAACTTGGCATTTGTAAACAAGCCTCAAACTTTTTGGAAACAAATATAATGGACTGATGAAAGTTCATTTGAGTATCATGGATCGAAAAAGAAAATCTGGAAATTACCAAAGAAATTTCGAAAAAAAATTGGGGTCTGTATCAGAGCGGGTTCCCCATGGTGGAAGGTCATTTATATTATGGGGCTGTATATGCTTCAATGGCTTCGGCGATGATGCAGGTGAATATTTACACATTCGGAATAACCACGCTTTTACTTCCGGTGTCAAACTAATTGAGCAGTTCTCTATCTTGCAGCAGGATAATGTACCATGCCACAAAGCGCGAATGATTATTAATTTCCTGAGAGATATTGAAGTAAATATGTTAGATTGACCACCTCAGAGCCCTGGCTTAAATGTTAGTGAGAATATGTGGGCTTACATTAAAAGAAATAGGAGCTCATGCTTAACTAGAATGCGCTGGAGAAGAAGAATTTAGGAAGAAGTTTTCTTTGGAGACGATTCAAAATTTGGTAACGACGATTCCTGGCCACTTACAAAAGGTCATCGACTTTAAAAAATTACATATTTTTCATTAATCTTTCTTTTATTATTCCTTCTTTTTGTACTAAGAGTATATTGTCAAAATATTTTTGTCCAACAACATTTGAGAAAAATTTTTTTTCGCCCTTAACACTGATATTGAATTGAATTATTTTATGTTACTTAAAATGTTTAATTCATCATTCTAATCTTAAAATTGATTCAGATTTTTCTATGAAATAAATCACAAGATAAAATCAATTCAAAATTATTTTATTGCTGTCAAAATACTTTGTCCACCACCATGACCCTTCCACTACCAAATGTGAATAGCGCACTACACCATATACATATGCACAGGCTTATTCATGTATATTTTTACGAATTCTATCCTCCTTTTTCGATTAACGTTGGTTATGTGAGGCTTTTTTCGGGCTTATCTGGAACTATAACCAGCATAATGGTCTACGAATTCTTTCGAAATACATTTTCTTGTCTTTCATTTTATAATTTCAGTTTCCACTTGTTGCGAAGTGATTTTGATAATTTTTTTAAATTTCTTAGCAATATGGCTCCTCCATTATAGCCAGTTATCAAAATTTAGCAGTAAGGAACGATTTTGAGAATCGTTAAACTATATCCTATATGTATATACATGGTAAATTGGATCCTTTACAATTTCACCTGTTTTTATACATGACATAAGTATTTGGCTTATGCAACTACAAATAATATTATATTTATTTCATCTTCAGTGGTATCCTTCTGTTTAGGACGCATTTTAATGACGACAGAAAAAACTGAAATTCATACCTTGAATTGTCAAACTAAATATTATGCCTGTGTGAATAATATTTATCCCTACTAAAATGGATCTAATATTTAATTTGCATATATTATTTTGGAATGAACACAGTTATGTATAATTTGTGAGTGCATTAGTGGTGAATGTTTGCTGTAATATGTTATATGGCCCTCGATTTATTCGTTTAGAAGATGTAGCTTCTCACATGTAAATCAACGATGTGTGTGAATTCTTTTGTCCGGCACTGTACGTAAATGTCATAAATTGAAATTCAATCATCAAATAAACACTTCTCTACTATATTTATTTAATGGTCTAAGACCACACACAATGAATTTGAGAGTTATATATATTTTTTTTAATGTATTCGTATTTGTTTGTTATTTGGCTAAATTGCACTTTAAACGGAAACTCATCGAAAACATCAACGTCAATCAGAAAAAAATGTTTACACTAAGTCTCAAATATGATCTGTAATTTAACCACAAACAACACTGTTGCTGTTGTTTATTTATTCTGTTGCTGTTGTTGCTGAAATGGCTTCAGCGATTATTGATAATTGAAAAATGATCTATTAAAACACCAAATGCATTAACGCGTGTCGCATTTCGATTATTTTCAAATTGATTTTCATGTTCTAAACGTTATGGCTCATTAAAGATTTTAAACGCGATTTTCGCTTCTCTTTAGTCAATGTGCATTTAGACATAAAAAAAAATTGAGAATTTTTTTTAATGGAATTGAAAAAAGTTGTTGGCGCCTTGCTACAAAATATTGTTACGAACTGAAACAAAAAAGCGTTAATTTAAAAATTGAGAGTGAAAATCTGCAAAAAAAAAAAAAAAAAAAAATGATTGTATTTTTTTCTTTTTTCTTATTGCAAAATCGATTATGTCTAAATTTAGCACAAGTTCATTCAACCAAACATTAATTGAGATTTTATTATATTGTTTTATTTTTATTTAATGTTCAGATTTTGTTTTGAAAAATAATTGTGGGTATTTGAGAAATATTTTCCACATCAAGTTATTTTTAAACAAATTGTTTGAATGCTTTTGAATGCAGTATCGAAGCGGAAGATGATATTAGAAATTATGTTTATATATTTTCTTATGTTTTAGTTGCAAAAAGAAATCATTTCAGATTCCAAGAGGATCAAATAACGAACAAAAGATGGTTTATTTAGGCCCGAATGTTTTTCATTAATTATTGATAATTAGCTTTCATTGAGAATCATTGTGATTTTAAAATTCCTTCAGATTGTGTAAATTTTTAGCTTACATAAAAATAAACACATTTAAAATGACTAGCAGATTCCAGCGCTCGAAATTCGAGTGCAATTTCTAGGAAATTTTATTTTTTCATTAAATAAGGACCCTAAAAATATGCTAATCAATTATAGCCAATTCACAAATCAACACAAAAAACAAACTCATTTTTATTACAAACACATCAACAAATTTAATAAACACACACATAGCATTGTATAATTTTATGTATGTGTTAGTAGCAACTTTAAATGCAATTTACTTAAGATAAAGGAAAAATTTTAAAATCTGTAAATTTGCAAATAGGCTAAAAAGAAATACCTTTCAAATAATATACGGTAACAAAAAATCGTCTAGCCTATTAATATTATAGATTTACAATTTGCAATAATTTAATTTAATTATGAAGCTGCTCAGAATTGAGTGTCAAAAAAGCTTAGATAAACAAAGATTTTTATTTCATAAATTGTTTTTATTTTTTCATTAATTTTTACGGACTTGAACAAAAATAAAGGGTGTGAAGTTAGCGACGAAAGATAACTACGTTTTTCAAAAATGTTAAATACTTAACAGAGACTGTTAAATTAACAGAATTTTTGTGAAGATAACTACGAAAGTTAAATACGTTTTTCAAATAAGTTGAGGGGTTTAGATATATAGTGGCATTAGTAAATTATAAAAAAAAAAAATAAAAATAAATTGAATTTTACAAAAAGATAAAAGTCTAAACAAATACAATAAAATTGTTTCTACTATAATATGGGAAAACTAAATGACAAAATTTGACAAAATGGTCCGATTAGGGGCTTAGCCCTATATGGCAGTTTGTACATTAGGACTAGTAGTTTACAAAAACACCTCAAATACGAAAATCGTTAGGAACGTTTTTCAGAAATATCGTTTCAAAAAAAACATATGAAATTTTTTTCTACTACTATAAGGGAAAACTAAATGACAAAATTTGACAAAATGGTCCGATTAGGGGCTTAGCCCTATATGGCAGTTTGTACATTAGGACTAGTAGTTTACAAAAACACCTCAAATACGAAAATCGTTAGGAACGTTTTTCAGAAATATCGTTTCAAAAAAAACATATGAAATTTTTTTCTACTACTATAGGGGAAAACTAAATGACAAAATTTGACAAAATGGTCCGATTAGGGGCTTAGCCCTATATGGCAGTTTGTACATTAGGACTAGTAGTTTACAAAAACACCCCAAATACGAAAATCGTTAGGAACGTTTTTCAGAAATATCGTTTCAAAAAAAACATATGAAATTTTTTTCTACTACTATAAGGGAAAACTAAATGACAAAATTTGACAAAATGGTCCGATTAGGGGCTTAGCCCTATATGGCAGTTTGTACATTAGGACTAGTAGTTTACAAAAACACCTCAAATACGAAAATCGTTAGGAACGTTTTTCAGAAATATCGTTTCAAAAAAAACATATGAAATTTTTTTCTACTACTATAGGGGAAAACTAAATGACAAAATTTGACAAAATGGTCCGATTAGGGGCTTAGCCCTATATGGCAGTTTGTACATTAGGACTAGTAGTTTACAAAAACACCCCAAATACGAAAATCGTTAGGAACGTTTTTCAGAAATATCGTTTCAAAAAAAACATATGAAATTTTTTTCTACTACTATAGGGGAAAACTAAATGACAAAATTTGACAAAATGGTCCGATTAGGGGCTTAGCCCTATATGGCAGTTTGTACATTAGGACTAGTAGTTTACAAAAACACCTCAAATACGAAAATCGTTAGGAACGTTTTTCAGAAATATCGTTTCAAAAAAAACATATGAAATTTTTTTCTACTACTATAGGGGAAAACTAAATGACAAAATTTGACAAAATGGTCCGATTAGGGGCTTAGCCCTATATGGCAGTTTGTACATTAGGACTAGTAGTTTACAAAAACACCTCAAATACGAAAATCGTTAGGAACGTTTTTCAGAAATATCGTTTCAAAAAAAACATATGAAATTTTTTTCTACTACTATAGGGGAAAACTAAATGACAAAATTTGACAAAATGGTCCGATTAGGGGCTTAGCCCTATACGGCAGTTTGTACATTAGGACTAGTAGTTTACAAAACCACCCCAAATACGAAAATCGTTAGGAAAAATAAAAATGAAAACGGAAAAATTAAAAATAAAAAATAAAAAATGAAAAATGAAAAATTAAAATAAGAATTTTTTTTAAAATGAAAAATAAAAAATTAACAATGAAAACTATAAAGTGAAAAATAAAAAATGAAAACTGAAAAATTAAAAACATAAAATAAAAAATGGAAAATAAAAAATTAAAAATAAAAAAGAAAAATAAAAAACGAAAAATGAAAAATAAAAAAAGAAAAATAAAAAATGGAAAACTGCAGAGCCCCTGCAGTTGATTGCTATAACTGATACATAGATGACGCTCTCTGTTTGACTTTAACAAAGTGCAATAAAAAATCTTTAATTACTAGAAGTTTATACATCTCCCCTGTGATCGGACTCACATGGTTTTTTTATCACATCTCCCCTGGGATCGGACTCACATGGTTATTTTTATAATATCGCTGAGTGTTTATAAAAAAAATTTCTTTGTTCTTGCAGATATTTACAAAGGAGAATGTCTGCCGTAAAATGGTAAGTGAAAGTAATGTAAACATTGTAACAATAATAACACAAGGGAACAATGGTTCTGTTGATTAAGAACTGAATATTGTTTTTAAGGTTATTTGGGACGCTGAATCCAAATCTGCCCTTGGTTTTTTTCTATCAGCTCGACTTTTCGAGATATACCGTTATGTTCAAAATTAAGGCACTTCCGCTACATATATTGGAATAACTTGAAAACGGTTCACCATATTAAATTTAAAAAAAAATCCGAAACTCGCAAACAATATTCTCTTAAAGCCGTGCTTACTTTGTTTTTAAATTTTCCAAGTAGTTTTAGAGATATCGTTCAAGTTTTGAAAAAAAAAATAAAATTTTTTAAAAAAAAACATTTTTTTTGTTCTTTAAAAATTCCTAAAAAATAAAAATGGGACAAAAATCACAGTTTTGGTCTACAAACAGTTAGTTAAATATATTTCGAATAAAATGAGCTTTATTTCATTGCAATCGGTGCACAACTTTTGATTTTGTTCACGATTTACTGAATTGATATAAATCGCGATTTCCATACAAAAATAACATTTTCTAATGTGTAAGTGTTTGTATGTAATAAGTTAGTTTTTTATGATTCTAAGAATTAAAAAAATTAAGTAATAAAAAAAGATTATTTCATTTTTATGGTTGCGGTAGCAAACTCATAACGCCTATAAATTTTATTGTCCCTTTATGACACCTAGTCAGTTCACAGTCAATTAAAGAGAAAAAAGAAAAGTCCACTTGTTTTTATTGATGTGTGGTTTACCGTTGGTAACGGATGATTTTTTAAAGGAATTCCCCTGAACACATGTGTTCATTCATAAGTGACTGTCAATAAAATTGTGGATATAATTTTTTTTGGTACTTCAGTAAAAAACTACTAAGTATTTTTATGGGTTCATTCAACCAATTTTTCTCATTCAACAAGTGTTTACGAAAGCGAAAAGTATAACGACAAAAAATATAAATCATTTTACATTGAACATTTAATCAGTCAACACAAAAAGTTCAATTTTGTTCCCGTGTGTTATTTATTGAAAATTGTGTTACTTTGATATATACTTCAAAATTGTGCAATGGCTACGTCAAGAAACACCTGTAAAATCAATCCCAACTATTTTTGTAACATATGTGGCGAATACACGTTTATAAAAAATAGAAAAAGTGTGTCAGATTTTATTAAAAAAATTTTTTTTGACTACTTCGGATTTACGATGGAAACCCGTGACAAGTACTGGATTCCTAATACTGTATGTAAAAACTGTGTAGAGTATTTAAGGTTATGGGCAAACAAGCAACGGACCCACTTCAAGTATAAAACACCAATGATCTGGCGGGAACCTTCGAATCATTATGATGATTGTTATTTTTGCGCTGTCAACATAACAGGCATTAATAAAACAAACCGGTCTAAATGGATTTATCCTAACGTGTTGTCTATTACCCAACCAGTCCTGTACTCTAGTGAGGATTCAGAACCACAACCATCTACATCTACACACAATTTCCACGACTTACGACAAAATGTTCCTTCACCAATTTCTGAATTTGGATCAGATGACTTGCATTTAGATATTTCTTCTGAACGCGAGCAATTTAATCAGGAGGAGCTTAGTGATTTAGTGAGAGACCTTGGACTTTCTAAAAAAGCATCTGAAATTCTTGCTTCTCGATTAAAGCAAAAAAATCTGTTAACCCAAGGAACAACAATTTCATACTACCGTAACAGAGAAAAAAACTTACTTCCATTCTTTTCCGAAGACGATGAATTAGTTTATTGTTCAGATGTTCCTGGTTTAGTAACAGCGATGGGATTAGAGGAGTATGATCCAAATGACTGGCGACTATTTATAGATTCTTCTAAACGCAGCCTAAAATGTGTACTTCTGCATAACGGTAATAAATTGGGTTCGTTGCCCATTGCACATTCAACTAAAGCTAAAGAAGAATATTCTACAATTGCCTCAGTTATAAATAAAATAAAGTACAACGAACACCGCTGGCTAATTTGTGTGGATCTAAAAATGGTGAATTTTCTTCTAGGCCAACAAGGTGGCTACACAAAATATCCGTGTTTCATTTGTTAATGGGATAGCAGAGCCAGATCTGAACACTGGAGTAAGAAAGACTGGCCTTCGAGGGAAGCTATGGTTCCAGGAAACCACAATATAGTTAATCAACCACTTGTGCCCAGGGATCGCATAATACTGCCACCTCTCCATATCAAGCTAGGACTTATGAAACAATTTGTCAAAGCTCTCAACAAGGACGGTGATTGTTTTAGATATATCAGTAAAAAGTTCAACAATTTGAGTTCGGAGAAACTGAAAGCTGGCATTTTTGATGGCCCTCAAATCAAAAAATTAATCAATGATGAAAATTTTAGTAATTCCATGACAGATATTGAAAGAAATGCTTGGAATGAATTTGTTTGGATAGTGCGCAATTTCCTGGGAAACAAAAAGAGTGAGCACTACTCGGACCACGTGGATAACATGTTGTCACAATTCAAGCAGCTTGGTTGTAATATGAGCATTAAGGTGCACTACCTACACAGTCATTTGGATTGTTTCCCTGAAAATCTTGGAGACTTCAGTGAAGAACAAGGTGAACGTTTCCATCAAGATATCCGCACTATAGAGGAGCGGTACCAGGGTCACTGGGATAAGCATATGATGGCGGACTATTGCTGGAGCATTAAAACAAATCCCTCTAAACAAGGTTATTTAAGAAAATCTTATAAAAGAAAATTTTTCGATGAGTTGTAATTACATTGTAATATTTGTGTATTAAAATTTTTTATTTTTCTTTAAAATTCTCTTTTTGTGTTAAATTAAAAAGTATAGCTGACCATAAAAATGAAATAATCTTTTTTTATTACTTAATTTTTTTAATTCTTAGAATCATAAAAAACTAACTTATTACATACAAACACTTACACATTAGAAAATGTTATTTTTGTATGGAAATCGCGATTTATATCAATTCAGTAAATCGTGAACAAAATCAAAAGTTGTGCACCGATTGCAATGAAATAAAGCTCATTTTATTCGAAATATATTTAACTAACTGTTTGTAGACCAAAACTGTGATTTTTGTCCCATTTTTTTTTTTAGGAATTTTTAAAGAACAAAAAAAATGTTTTTTTTTTTTTAAATTTTAATTTTTTTTTCAAAACTTGAACGATATCTCTAAAACTACTTGGAAAATTTAAAAACAAAGTAAGCACGGCTTTAAGAGAATATTGTTTGCGAGTTTCGGATTTTTTTTTAATTTAATATGGTGAACCGTTTTCAAGTTATTCCAATATATGTAGCGGAAGTGCCTTAATTTTGAACATAACGGTATATCTGGAAAAGTCGAGCTGATAGAAAAAAACCAAGTGCAGATTTGAAATCAGCGACCTCAAGTTAGTAAAAATTTGCTATAAATTTCAAATCAACACAAAAAAAGTTCAATTTTGTTCCCTTGTATAATATATGTTTATTATTTTTGATTCTGGTATTTTTTTTTTTTTTTTTGTAGTGTAAATTTAAAAAATTCGAATTTGGATACTATGAAATCGGATTTTTTATATCATATAAATATAAATATTCCAGATACTACCGAGACATCTGATATACAAAGAAAATTTGGTGATGTTAAGGTATTTTTATGTTAGGACAGTCATTATTTAAGAACTTCAGATTGGAAAAAACAATACCAATATGTTGTTTTTCATTGCTTCCATAAATTTGTTTAATTTTTTGTTATTCTTGAAGATTTTGTTTTTGTATTGTGGTATGATTGCTTTCAATTTTAAGTTATGAACCAATTGTTATTCCACATTTGGTGTGCTGACTAAATTTTCACACTGTTAATGTTTAACTAAACCATAATTAACTGTTGTTAACTCCACATTTCAAAAACTCTCTCTTTAACCATTGCTATGATTAGCTGTCATTCATACCACAGTACTTCTGAAAACAATTACAGTTTGTTTGCATGGGTGGCACCAAAAGTCGTATGTTGGATTTGGCGAAATATTTACGCGGTCTTCTGCAGCCCAATCATAATAATGAAGAATTTGTTGATATCAGTGAAGCTGGAAAGCGTTATGCCATTTATAAGGTTAGTTTAAATAGCCGATATTTTGCCACAGTAGAAATTATATTAATAAAAACTAAATATCTCTGAAAAGATTGGTCCAGTTTTATGCTGTTCCCATGGTGTCGGTATGAGTACTATGAGTGTGGTTTTACATGAGTTATTGAAACTTGTGCGCTATGCTAAATGTCAGGATCCCATATTTATACGATTGGGTACAAGTGGTGGTGTCGGTGTAGATCCGGGTACTGTTGTCATTTCAAATGATGCCTATAATGGTTATTTGAAAAATGAACATGAAGTTGTAAGTAATCACATTGGATCGAAAGAGATTGTCACTTAGAGAGAAACCTTGAATTTAAAATCCACTCTTATTTATATGGAGGCTAGATTTGCCAATGCATCAGTTTTTATTAACTTCAACAGCGATTATCCTTAAGTTCGTGTACCAAATAGCTTTACAATTGTGACTTGCGGTATGATTAGGTTAACATGGACACATTGACCGACGGAGTGACCTATTCTTTAGTTTCTTTAGAATTTAAAATTTTTAAAGATAAAGAGCTGTATGCAGCTTGCTAAGGAATAAAAAACTTCATATAAAAAAACGCTTCAGGAATGCTTAAGGAATTTTTCTGTCTAAACAACAGCTCAGTAGCAATCAGCTTTTTTCCGTCAATTATTAAGAATTGTGAAATTGAAATTGAAAACAACCATGTTTGCAACTGAGAAAGAAATTCGAATTTTTTAAGCTTATAACATTTTGTTTATGCTTACCTCTCCTGTCAAAATTCCGTTCAGAAAGAGCGAAAAATTTTATATTCCTGCTCGAAGCGTGGGTTCCTTACTTAATTTACGTCAAAAAAAGTAGTAAAAACAAAACTACTTTTTTAAAAAGCTGCAGACTAACAACAGAAATTTTTAGATAGAAAAATTCCTTAAGCATTTCTGAAGCGTTATTTTATATGAAGTTTTTGATTCCTTGGCAAGCTGCATACAGCTCTTTAAGATGGAAAACAATTTTTAGTTTTTTGTTTTTCTTATACAAAAAAGATTAGCTTTCCAATTTTCTTATGGAAAACGATCAGGGGCCAAATCACCGCATTTGATATCGAGTAAAATCAATCGAAATTCCATATTTTGGTTTATTATTTGAAGAACACGGACAAACGCTCACCCTGATTTACTTTTCTTCTTTACTTTTCTTCAACTGTGAAAAAGAAAAATTATTCTCAACATTTTATTTTGGGAAATAAAAAAATTATTTCAATCGAAAAATTTCGTAACGAATGCGGTGATTTGGCTCCAGATTGTGACGGATATTTATTTATGAAATATTTTACACTTGTTCAGGCTATTTTAGGAAAGAGAGTTATACGACCAGCCAATTTCGATAGAGATGTAGCCAAAGGTTTGCTACAATGTGCTAGCTCTCAATGTAACTTCAAGGTTATATCGGGTAATACAATGGCAGCAGAATGTTTTTATGAAGGTAAATCCCGACACATTACACAAAACCAATATATTTAATATTATTATTATTTATTATATAATCAATCTATTATTTTGTTAAAGGTCAAGGACGTTTGGATGGCGCCAGTTGTCAGTACACTGAAAACGATAAATTGGCTTTTTTGCAACAATGTTACGACAAAGGTATACGAAACATTGAAATGGAAGCTACCATGTTTGCTTCGCTGACCCAACACGTGGGTGTAAAGGCGGCCGATGTTTGTGTTACTCTCTTAAATCGTTTAAATGGTGATCAAGTATATCTAACGCCAGAACAGAAACATGACTTTGAACAGAGGCCCTTTACAATGGTTGGTGCTTACATAAAACAAGTTGTTGGAAAGAAATAATGGAAATTATATTTAAAAGAAAAAGTAGTAAACAAAATGAAGTGTTTGATATGACAAAATTTTATAACAATTGAATAATGTTCATTATTTATAATAAAAATTTTCTCTCTCTCGCTCTATTTCGTTATTATTTCTTCTATAAGCTTTTTGCCTTTTTGGGAATTGTTATTGTTAATTAGACCCGGCATGAGCAATTCGGGCAATTCTTTTGTATCCTGTTTATTTATTTTTGGTTTCATTTGGATTTCCTCTTTAATATTCTGATTGCTTTTTTTTAAAGGATTTTGCATTTTTTTACCTAAAGTTTCTGCTGCTTTTATAAAATTATTTTTTACAACCTTATTGGGTTTTATTAAATCAGCCAAATCATAGTTTGCGAGCTGAGGTTTCGATTTTGAAACATCTTTAATTTTCGGAAGACTCTTGCCGTCTGTCTTCGATGTCTGTATTTGGTTTTTAGATGACTCTTCTTGTATTTTTAGTCTTGTTGCATTTGGTGGCGGTAAGTTCTCAAATATTTTGCGTAATTCAGTTGTGGCTTTCAGAGCAACCGCATTTTGGGGATCGATCTCTAAAACATTAATATAAAGTTGATAGGACTAAAAAGATAATAGAGGAAAAAAAATAATAACAAATCTTAATAAGACTTAATAGACTCTAGACCGACTATACGATACCCTATACCATGGTTTAGAGACCCTATCGCTTCGGTCCAACTAATTGGATATAGAAAATAAGCATAAACCAAATTTGAGGGGAATTGTTTTTAATTTTTTTGGCTGGAGATAAGAAAAAGTTCATATCGGGTGCTATATTTATATGGGGACTAGGTCAAAAAATAACCCGATCCTGACCATATTTGGTAAAGTCACTTATATTTTGAAAAAATATAAAAAAACCAAATTTGAAAAAAATTGTGCAATATTTTTGCTTTTTAATAGATTTAAGTGAAGATCGGGAAGCAGCCCTATATGGGGCCTATGACTAAGAATTGTCCTGTAGGTATTATTTTTGGACTACTGATTAATGGATATAATAAACACATACAAACCCAATTTAACTGAGATATATAGGATAATGTGGATCTTATGGCAATTTATGTCGATTTCATAGGGGTCATTTGTATGGGGACTAGGTCTGAACATGGACCGAATTTCACCAATTTCAATAGCGTTTGTCCTATGAAAGCGTCCGTTAAAAGCTTATATACCAAATTTCATCAAAATATATTCATATATGCGACCTGCCATTTGATTACAAGGTTTACATGGACACACAGACGGACGCACGGACGGACGGACATCGTTAAATCGAATCAGTTAGTGATTCTGATTCGATCGGTATAATAAAAGGTGGGTCTAGGTCAAATATTTTTGGTTGTTACAAACAGCAGCACAAAGTCATTATACCCAAACCACATAGTGGTATATGGTATAAAAACTTGGTGCCGAGAATTTTATTGAAAAATAATAAAGTAATAGTCGATCGCTGTGAGTTTTCAGAAAGGATCTTGGCTCAGATCACAACCATACTGAAAAAGGAAATAAATTTTAAGACAAAGAAATTAATCATTAAGTTAATATGACTTTCATTGTAGTGTATTTGTGGACCGAAAATTGTCCGATTATGATAATATTGTTAAGACTTAAAACTTTTAGACAGAACATATTCTACATATGTTTCATTATTATTATTAGTAGCTTAGTGTTTTACACTACTCAGATTGTTTATAAAATATGACTATTTTTGTTTATAAAATGTATCGAGGCCATTCGCATTTACTTTGGAATTCAGTAATTTTTTTAGTTTATACTCAAAACGATTGACTCTATAAACATTGATAGCTACCGAAGTCCGTAAAAATCGGAGTCAAAGAAAACATGGTAGTGACTTAACATAAGAGTACTTTAGGGTTGTCAATTTATTTCTATGAAATAAAGAAATCAAGAAAAAAAAAACCGTTATATACAATTTCGACATTACCTCTCTTCTTCTTCCACTGGCATAACTGGCTTCAGCTAACCGTAAACGAGCCTTCAGGTTGTTAGGTTCCATCTGCAGACATGCCTCACTGTCTTTAATAGATTCCGTAAATTTTTGTTGCCTAAAATCTTATATATAAACCAAAAAAAAAATAAATATCAATTTTAAATCACTCACTGCCCCCTCTCTTTAGACTTACACGTTAAGGCCCTATTGTTGTGGGCATGTACAGATTTTTGGGGATAGGTCTGTATGGCCCTTGTGTATTCAGCCACGGCATTATCATATTCTTTGGCGCGATAATATTCGTTACCACGAAAACGGCACCTACGAGAGAAAAATATTTGGGTTCATAAATTTCATAGAAACTATCGCCTTGACAATTTACTCTTCTGATAGTTTTTCTCTTTCTATTTCATTTAAATTATCAAATTTCTGATTTTCTTTTTCATTTTCCTCGAAAATTTCGGTTATTGTTAACGGTTCCTTAGTATATTTCTCCGAATTTAAACGATTTTTATATTCTACTTCTTCTTTTACCCGTTCTTCTGCTAAATCCATACGTAATATTTCTTCTTCCGGGTCATACTTATCCCACTTATTATAATCCGTAGATTTGATGCGTTTTGTTTTTTTGCTGTCATCTGAGTTCTGAGTAGTATTTGTTGGCTGTTCACGATCGGATTTGTCAAGCGCAATTTTACCACTTTTACGTATGGCTGGAATTTTCAATTCTTCATGAACTTCAGATTTTCTTTCTTTATGTAATTTTTGTAATTTCTTATCCGTGTTTTTAATATCCTGATTCCAGTCCTATAAACGATTGGAAATATAAAAATGTTGCAGTAGCTGAACTTTTATTTAGAACTTACATAAATTGGTTTCAATTCATTGTCTGCTAAAGCCTCTCGACCTCGTATTTTTTCTTCGATCCGAAAAAGGCGGCTTTGTGGTTTAAGTTCTCTAAGTCTATCTTCTGCACATTTTGTTAAATCGGGATAATATCCTTCTTCATTGGAATTTAATATATGCAAAATTTTTTCCATTTCCCGACCGTCTTTACACTCTGCTATATATTTGAAATCCAGGTGGTGCACTGGAACTCCATAGCGTTCCAATAAGGTTTTTTTAGTTTTGTTTTCCATATAAAAATGATTTTAACAAATTTCCGTTTTTTTCCTGACAAATAATCAAGAATATTGTTTCAAAATAATTAAAAAATTTTTGTTAACGATCAAACAGAATGTCTCGTTGCCAAGGGTACCCAATTATTGTGTTAAAATAAAACAGAGACAACACTGACTTCTAAAGACCCTTAATTGTGCGATTTTTTATATGTTGTATCATATTTTGTTTAAGGTGCTATTACATGACGTGTTTTTTACATATGTACTGTCAAATTTTCCCACAACAAAAGTTGTACACATCGTGTGATACATATGAAACATTGTTTTTGTACAATACATGAGGAAAGTCACATGTACATTTTTCAATTAGAACAGGTTCTATTTTTGAATGACAAATATATGAAAATACAACACTGCTTGTGGCGAAAGAAAAACAGAGTAAATTTTAAAGATTAATATTGAAAGAAAAATAAATTGTTTAGTATTATTTAACAATAAAAAAATATATAACCTTTTTTTAACAATAAATTTTTTTAAATTCACAAATTAAATCAGCTGTTGTTTACATTTAGAGGTTACGTCATACGGAAATGCATATGCACGTGTGATAGCAAAAATTATGAATCGTATGTAAAAGACAATTTTGACAGACATGAGGAATTTCATATGGATAAAAAAAGTGACAGTACATATGTAAAAAACATTTCGTGTAATAGCACCTTTACTTGGATTTCGAACATAAGATAGTAATTAGGAACACATAGTTGCTGTTGAATGAAACAAAAATAAATTTGACGTTCTGTTTTATGGTTTTGAATATATTCTGGTTGCTGATTATTTTTCTAAATCAAAATTTTTAAGAAATGTACATAAGAAAAATAAATTCTAAAAAGTTAACAATATATTTTTAATAATAAGTGTATGCCAATCGATTCGTGTAAATAATAAATTTTTCAAGATTAATTACAAAAGTAAAACTTAGGTAACTTGATATATTTTGAAGATTATCAGAATAGAATGTAAAATCCATTTCATTTTAATTTTAAACAATAATCTTTTTGGCGTTGTAGATTATCCAAGTTTTTAGATGACATTTTTTTATGTAATAGAAAATTACGTTAAAACTTAATAATGTATTTTTGATTAAGTATTGATTTTTTATTTTGAACAAGATAGATTTTTTTGAAAGTCCCTTGTTTGAAATAAAGAGCAGAATGTAAATTTATCAGATTTTAATTTCAATTCATTCAATTGCCAATGCCTCAAAAATGCAAAATTATCGATTTTTACTCCCTTTATCTTAACTCATAGTGTCGACAAAACTTTGGATCGATTTTTAACCCTTTTCCCAATCGAGCTGAAACTTTGCAGGCAGACTCGTTGACAACAAAAATGGCCTAACAAATTTTGATTTTTGACATAGATTTTTCAGTCAATCAATTATTAATTAAAATTATGGTAAATTAATTTACAAATAAAGGGAGTATAATAAAAACTTGGTCTTTATGGGTGGGTTTTTTTTTATTTTTTAACTTCTATTAAATCTATTTAATAATAATACTGATTATTTAATACTAAACTAAACTAATTATATAAAAATATATAATATAGACTTTTGATGCCGGATACATATGATTTTGTCTGCCAATTAATAGATAATAGGGGCGAAATAGTTGATAGGGACGACCATTGAATGCTACCTGTAGGCCTGTACACGAACTCACCAAATTACTTTATATATGTATATTTAAGTTGTTTACATGTATAGAACTTATTTGATTCCGAGTCGATTGGTACTATTAAATATCGATTTAGATTTCGTGTTTTCTTGCCCATTTTTTTGCACATTTGTTTGCACCCATTTATTAGAAAATATTTGTGACACGTGTTTGATTAAAAACAAAAAATTTCAAGTATAAACTTTGTTGTCATCTTTTTAATTTTTCTATATACAATACTAGCAGTATACCCGCTACGTTGTTAGCGTAATTTTTTTATTAATTATATAAATCATAATAACATTTAAAAACAATAATAAATATAGTGTAATGCCTGGTTTTCATTATGTAATTTTCAATGGCAATTGTTGTCAATTATTGTCAGTTGTATGAAAACGGGGTTTAATGTCTTGTCATTTACAACCCCTGTCAACATTTGACATCAAAAATGAAATTGCCAACATGTTGGCAATTTGTTTGTATTTGACAGCCGGGTTTTTTGTTTTTGAGGCAGTTGTTTGTTGTCAGTTTATATGACATAGTGAAAACCAGGCATAAGTGACAAAATATATGTTTGACCAAAAAATTTTATCATAAAATTAAAAACTCCTTTAAGTTTAAAACACAACTGGGACGAACGACGAATTTTTCGTTCCGAATATTTTTCGTTCCGAATATTCGTCGTCAGAAATAAAACTCATTTGTGTATATGAAAATGCACACAATCAGTGAGTCGAACGAAATATGTAGTGCGCAACGAACTTTGCGATAGGTTTATTTCTATTTCTTATGCCGACGAACGACGAATAAATTGGTGTAGAGGGGCCGTATTTTATTTTAGTTTTTCAAACGTTTTAGTAAATAAAGTTATTTTTGTCTTTAAGAATTGTTTTATATTTTATTTACTACTTATAAGTTAAATAAAATATATTTTTAATTATATAAGTTTTTTGTTAATAATTATTCTTTTTCGTGCTTCTTTTTAGTGCTTCTTTTTTTTTAAATATGGTCAACAAAATTGACATAATTTGATATAAAATTAATTTATTAATACCCTGCGCTTTTTTCTTAATGTATTTTATAAATTAATTTGTAAAATATATAACAATAAATAAATAATTTATTAATGAAAATTTATGTAAGTTTTTCAGAATTAAAAAATTAAACGCTGCCGTACCAAAATAAAGGCTTTTACCATCGTGAACATGATGTTTACAATTGTAATAACTCGTACAAAGTTAAACATTCTTTTATTCATATTTTCCAATATTTATTTATGTACATTAGGGTTATGACTTTTTGATTTTTTTTGCAAATATCAAATTTTACATGCCCTAGCCAAAAAGGCTATTAAAATATATTAAGAAACGCAATCTTACTTCTTCGCTGCTCTCAAAAAATTTCCGCACCAAACGCGTTGAAATTTGGTCTATATTTTTTTATTTGATTTAAAATATTTCTTCTATGTTTTAAAGACCTTTGTGTATTTTAGGTGCCATGCCCCGAATGGTTTCAAATTTTCACCACTTATAACGCATTTTGTTGTGATTCTAGCAAAATATTTTTTTTTCGACGGTCGAGATATATTCCGAGTTATGGACCTCCAAAGTTTGAATATTGATTTGTATATAACTTTTTAGTATCGGAATTGAGTAATATATATATCATTTTGAAGCTCACATGAGTGCCTTTTATTTGATATTTTTAAATTTGAAATCTAAAACATGGCATTATCTCTGCAATGTTGATATCAACAACAACTGAATAAAAAAATTCTAGATCGACTAGCTTCATTTCAATGTATATTTTGACCTCTTAACCCTTTCCCTTCATAAATTTCAAAACTATACCACCAATAAGCAATGTGGACTTCTAGAATAATTCTGGCAATATTAGCATTTATCCTAATTCCAAAATACCGAGCGGAACTATATAAAATATGTCAATTTATAGGTGGTGCATGGTACGACGTATAGTTTTCAGACCATTGTTTCCGCGAAAACTATTTTGAATTATTAAATTTAAAAAAGCTAATGAGTGTTTTATAAGGCATTGGGTTATGCAGAAGTCGTAAATAATAAATCAGCAGCGTAGTAATATTTATTTGCGCAGAACGTGCTATAAAAGTTGTTCAGGACATTTTCCTTTCTGCAAAAATAGTCGCACTTTAAATCTTAAATTTATATCATACAATATTTAAATAAATATATAATCATACATCGTATCAAAATTTACATTGTTAAAATAATTTTTTTTACTTATTTATTTTTATTTTAATACAAAATTTAAAAAAAAAATTCAGTGAGTTTTTTGAAATTGCATTTGGTGCGGAAGGTTTTTCCGCCAAAATGACATCAAACACGATTTTTATTATTAGTTTAGTATTGCCTATCACGTGGTGAAAAGGAAAAATTTTGTAAAAAAAATTAGTCATAACCCTAATGTACATATTATAAATTAAAAACAATTTCAAATGACGTTACAGCTGTTTTGTGAATTCGTCGTAATTGTATTTCATTCGACGAATTTACGCAACGAATTGTTGCCGACAAATTCGTCGAGCTGTGCGAAATTCGTCATTCGTCCCAGTTGTGTTTCCACCTTTATTAATTTAAACATTTGTATGTTTTATTCATTTAACAAAGAGAACAAGTAAGAAAATTATAGTCGGTCTAGACCGACTATACGATACCCTATACCACGCGTTTAGAGACCCTATCTCTTATGCCAAACTAACTCGACATAGAAAATAAGATAAACCAAATTTGGCTGGGATTTTTATTAATTTTTTTGGCTGCAGATATGAAAAAGTTCATATCGGATGCTATATCTATATGGGCACTACGCCTAAAATTGGACCGATCCTGATCATGTTTGGTAAAGTCTCTTGTATGTTGCAAAAATATATACAAACAAAATTTGAAAAGAATAAGTGCAATATTTTTGTTTTTTGATAGATTTAAGTGCAGATCGGGAAGCAGCTCTACATGGGGCCTATGAGTAAGAGTTGTCCCATAGGGATAATTTTTGGACTACTCATTAATGGATGTAATAAACGCATACAAACCCAATTTGAGTAAGATCTATATGATAATTTGGATCTTATGGCAATGTATGTCGATTTCGATTTGATTACAAGGTTTACATGGACACACAGACGGACGGACGGACGGACGGACGGACACACGGACGTACATCGTTAAATCGAATCAGATAGTGATTCTGATTCGATCGGTATAATAAAAGATGGGTCTAGGTCAAATATTTTTGGTAGTTACAAACAGCAGTACAAAGTCATTATACCCAAACCACATAGTGGTATAGGGTATAAATATTAACATAACTTCAGAAAAAATAACAACACTTACAAGTATTAATTTTTATGCTGTTGGCAAAACAATGGAAATTTTTACTATACAATAACACTGTGGAATAATATGAAGGTCATGGTCTTGGGGGTGGTTGATTCTTATACCGAACGATTGTATTAGGCTATTATAGTAAAACTCCCAAAGCGTTTGACCCTGTGTGGGTGTAGGCAAATTTTATGTCCGTTTAAATATTTCATTTTCTTGCCAACACTATTCGCCAACAGTATTCTAATTCCAGTTCATGTGTTCTCTAGCAAGATTAATGCTAGCCAGACGATTTTTCACTGATATCAGTGGTTTCCTCACAGGACGATAACAACCAAGATCAGCCTCAATTGCTCATCGGAAAACAGTTCGAGCATATAATATTACTTTCAGATTGTTAATGACCTGTCTTTGACTGTGTTTATGGGGCCTGCGCCGCAAAATGAAATTATGGATTTATTCATAGAATATTTCTCACAAATATTCTTTCGCTTAGGAACAGCTCTAAAATCATCTATTAACTCTTCCTAAAACATTATTCTCGCAACTATTTTATAATAATTGCAAGACAACGTCTGAATCTATAAATATTTTAATAACTTTTACATTTCATAACATTTCCTTTCACTCCTTTTTCTATTGTTACTGTTTAGGCATCACTAAAAAAATATTTCTATTTTCGTTTATTTATTTTTTTTAAATTGTATTTTTAATAACAAATTTGTTATCTTCCAATAGAGAACACACCAAAAAGTGATTTCCCAAAAAAATACATAATTTTAGGACTAAACACGAAATTATTAAAAACAAAATTGGCAAATTTAGAATTTTGTAAAAGTTTCCATTGTATTGCCAACTGTTACGATTTAATATATGTTTAAACACAATGTTCTATCCAATCGAACAGTTTATTACAGAGTGAAAAAATAAATTAAAATTTATGACAATTCTCTAATGGGTATTTTTATTTGACCTTATGTTTTAATTTTAAATAAATAATTTCTTCCAGACCTCGAGCTGGAAGAAATTATTTATTTAAAATTTATGACAATATAAAATTATTTCGCTTAGGTAAATGGATTGAATTAAAAATTAAGTAACAGAGTTGTTAATAGCACAAGTTGTTTGTGTATAAATATTACAGTAACACCACCTACTCTATTTAAGTACTAATTTTTTATTAATAATATGTTCGAAAATTATTCAAATTATAAAGATCAAAAATAAGAATTTTTTGCAAAAATAAATGTTCCGTTTAGACCGACTATAATTTTCTTATTATTTTTATTTTTTTTTTTAAGAAAATGAACTTTCAAATGAAAATTTACCAGTTTGAAAGTACCAGTTTCCCCATTTTTTGACCGTGTTTACCCCGTAAAGGCTAGAATTGAAACAAATTTTATTCTTGTCTGATGTTTGAGTCTCTGGTGGAATAAACATATCAAATTTCGTTTGTTTAGAAGATACCAAATGTACAATTTTCCCCCCTTTTGGCCGTTTTTCCACCCCTAGACGTTAGTATTAAAAATAAATACATTCTTGACTGATGCCCACGTATTCGGTGGAGTCTTATACCAAAATTCCTAAATATAGATTAATATGTTAAGAAGATTTAGAAAGGTACCACTTTTACCATTTTTGGCCGATTTTTTCCCCTTAAATGGCCGAATTTCGAAAAAAAAAATTATGATCGTCCACGCAACTCTTTTTTATAGATTGATCGAGATAAGATTATCATTGTCAACATGATCGCAGTTTTTAAAGGCATTTAAATATACGAAATGCTATTTTATGTCCATAAAATGTCAAGCGGTTCTATGGTGTAATGGTTAGCACTCTGGACTTTGAATCCAGCGATCCGAGTTCAAATCTCGGTAGAACCTGGAAACGTCCCTTTTTTATTTGAATAAAACTAAATTTATTTGTTAGTTTTATATTGACCTAGCATATGAAATAAAATAATATTTATAAGCGCGTTTCTTTTTGCCTTGTCGTTTATTTTATAGCTGCTGGTATATTTATGTTATAAATAAATACATACTTTCTCTAACCAACCTTGAAATGGTTACGTTACAGGGCATTATGCCTGGTTTTCACTATGTCATATAAGCTGACAACAAACAATTGCCTCAACTGACATCTCGTGATTTTCTATTCATTACGTATTCATTACATCTTATAAACGAACAAAAAATCCGGCTGTCAAACGCAAACAAATTGCCAACAGCTGGCAATTTCATTTCAGATGTCAAATGTTACAAGGGGTTGTAAGTGACAAGACATTAAAACCCGTTTTCATACAACTGACAATAATTGACATTGGAAATGACATAATGAAAACCAGGCATAAAGATAAACACTCATAGCAGCACACTTCTAGCCAAACATGTTTCCTCTTTTAATATAAAAACTTTGGCAATTATCTGTAAACAGGTTCTATGGTGTAATGGTTAGCACTCTGGACTTTGAATCCAGCGATCCGAGTTCAAATCTCGGTAGAACCTTTGTGATTTTTTAAAATTTTTATGAAACCGAGTGGGTTATGGCAGGCGTTCCGAGTTCAAATTTCTGTAGAACTTGATGTCAATTAAATAGATTCGATCATTCAATATTGCAACGTAAACAGAAGAAATAAAGAATAATTATTTTGATTATTATATCGAATAAGTTTCATTATAAAATATTTTTAATTATTCAAGACACAAAAAAAAGAAAAAGAACGCGCCCAACGTGGGGCTCGAACCCACGACCCCGAGATTAAGAGTCTCGTGCTCTACCGACTGAGCTAGCCGGGCTGTTACAACGTTGTCTCTTGAAATCCTACACAAACACAGTTTCAGGAACCTATCAAAATATATTAAATAGAAAACATATACATATGTCAATAAAAATCTTGTGTAACCAACCCAAACAAAAAAAATACTAACAGGCTCATTTGAGAACATAAAAGCATACTCTGCTAATGTAACGCGTATTCACCACGCAACTAACACAAAAATACACCATACCAAATACATTATATTATGCTTGACACACACACACACACTACTTTTAATTAATATGAAGAGATGCCATTTTTTAAACCAAGTATTTAGCCATCTGGTTGTTTGGCCAAGAATCATATATAAATCTATATACAGTAATCCCCGGTTAATTACCTCCTCAAAATTTACAAGATTTTTGGGCAATTATGCGGGGAAAGTATTTAAACGAATACGTTTAATTACCTCATAAGAGGCAATTAGACGAATACTCTTAAATACCTTAAAAAGGCAGTTATCCGAATATAAGTAATTATTAAAACAACTTAAACATATATTAAATAAAAATAATTCATATGTATCACGTAAAAAAAGTAAACAAGTCAAGAACCACAACTCAACAAACAAAAAGATTATATGTAATAAAAAAAGTATAAGAGAATGTGCATTTGTACATATATAACAAATGTTTGTACTATATAAAAAGCATTTGATGCTTATTTGAAATAATGCGTTATTTTTGTCTGAGACATATTACATATTTCGTTTTTAAAAATTGTCGTTTCTAAATTTTCGATTTCATCTGCTTCATAATTTCGATATTTGAAATACTGACGTAAGACGTCAACGGCTACCAAAGCTTCTTTAAAACTGGGAACTATGGGCTCTTCTGCTGCAACAACTTAATCTTCAGATAAATTTTCAGCGTTGTTATCCAACAATCCGTCCAGAATTTGGTCATCAGTTAGTAACCCATAGCACTCCAGATTCTCATCACAAGTAACATAATCTTCAAAATTGTATGTTGCTGTGGTTGTGTTGTGGTTGGTCATTGACCAATTGTTCGTGAGCCGAAAAACCTGCCTGAAAATTGTTTTCATTAAAATAAATTAAAAAATAAAATGTATATACATACAACTATATACCTTGCGGAAACAATTTATTATGGAGTCTTCTTTGACAAGCCACCAAGCTCGTTTAAGGTAATATAAAGCATCTAAAATTGTTACTGATTTTATGAATTCTTGTAACTGTAGACCTTTTTCTAATGTAACTATTTGCTTTCTTATCATAATCTGCCGATAATTTGACGTAAAAGAATGAATAATGCCTTGGTCAAGAGGCTGAATCAGTGCCGTTGTATTTGGGGGTAGAAATTGTACATTTATATTTTGTAAGTCACCAGTGATTTTATGACATGATGCATTGTCAACGAACAACACAATTTTCCTGTTTTGTTTAACCATTTCTTTGTCAATTTGCTCAAGAATAGACATCCACAAAGAATTTGTCATCCATGCATTTTGATTGGAGAAGTATGGAACAGGAAGATTATTATTACCTTTAAAGCAACGTGGATTTCGAAATTTACCAATTGCAAACACTTTTTTGTATGTTCCCACAGAGTTGCACAAAAATAATAGTGTTAGACGTTGTTTTTGGGATTTATTGCCTTTGACTTGGTCCCCTTTTCGAGCTAATGTTCCACTTGGCAAAACTTTATAAAAAAGGCCACTCTCATCAGCATTGAATATATTTTCAGGAGTATAATTTTGAAGAATAGAGGAAAAATTGCTACTTCCAAGAAAATTTCGGGCACCTTCACGATCATCTTCATTACTTTCTCCATGTATCTTTGTGAATTTTATGTTTTCTCTCCTCTGCCACCTCCACAACCAACCACTGTTCGGTTCAAAATCTGAATCAATTTTTATAGCAAACTCCTTTGCTTTATTCATTACCATTTGGCTAGAAATTACAGCAAAAGTTTCTGCTTTATGGTCAAAGCAGTATTCCGTGGAGCCATTTCTTTAAATTATTACACAAATTACACAATAAAAACAATGTTTTCGTTTTCTTTTTTCCGAGAATGTTAATTAAAAAAAAAACAGAACCGTGCACACACATACGTACGATTAAGAAGTGCCAACATAAATTTGGTTGTAGCTAATAAGTATTTTGGGTAATTAAACCAAAGAAATTTAAGGGAAATTTTATTTTCGGGATAATATATATGAGGTAATTACCCGAATCGGGTAATTAAGCGAAAGTTAATTAACCGTGGAGTTTTGTTAGAAAAAGTGAGCAAAAAAAATGGGGTTTTAGAATTCGAAGTAAATAAGCGTGAAAGGTAATTAAGCGTGGGGTAATTAAACGGGTTATACTGTAACATGCTTTCAAAGAATTTTTCAATTCATCCCCTCCTCGTTGAAAAAAAACTTTTTCATAAAAAAACAACACAAAAAAAATATATCAATTAAAAATGGAAAATATATGTATAGAAGAACTCTTAAGGGCAGTTTATTCCCAGGATGTTTTTTTGCTGTGGTACAGCAGTTTATATGGACATCTCAATTTTTATACAATGTCTTTAGTTTTATTAATTTTTTTTTTTTTATAAAAACATTAATAAAAAATTTAAAATATTGTGATATTTATAAAAGAAGTATTCGAGAATGTATTGCAATAGAAATTGTATATGAAAATTATGTTTCTGTAATCGAAATTAAAGATGTAAAATTCTATACAAATCATGAACCTAAAAAATGTTAATTGGAATTTAAGTGAAAAAGTACCGTTTGGAATTATAATAAAAAAAATAATTGATTTAAAATTTTAATGATTATTAAAGTGTTTATATTTTTTTTTTGTATAAATATGGTTTTAATTAAGGATATCCTAAATTAATCCTTATATTTAACCCGATAA
Organism: Cordilura impudica; assembly: GCA_963682025.1. Taxonomy (NCBI): domain Eukaryota; kingdom Metazoa; phylum Arthropoda; class Insecta; order Diptera; family Scathophagidae; genus Cordilura; species Cordilura impudica. The sequence continues at coordinate 2,225,295 of OY821517.1, read as the reverse complement.
TTCCTCTGGAGATTATATGACCACAAGTTATAGCATACATACATATGTATTAAAAATATACCTAGGTTAATTGCGGTTAATTCATCAAAACTTAATTAAGTTTTTAAAGAAAGAATTAATTTATTGTAAAAATTTACACCAGAAATAATTCCAAATGGAATGTTAAATCACTTGAATGATATAAGTTTTTTTAATCAATAGACTTTAACAAATAGGGATAATACCCCTATTTGTTTACACTTTTACATTGCACTAGAAAATGCTTATTTATTTTTCTTGAATTCAGCTGTTTTCGTTTTATAGAAAATGGCACGGGAAAGATTTGATGATGCAAAACTCTTCTAAAAAGTGATAAGCACCCAAAATCAAAAAATAAAAAATTTCAAAACGAACTCTAATATTTAGACTTAAAAAATTTACTTTTTATAATACACAAAATCTAATGAAAGAGTAACTTCATCACTGAGTTTTTAATAGTTCGGAATGTTTCACGAGAGATATTATTGTATGGCGATTAATCAAATTATATATTTATATTTCTTTTAATTTATTCTTTCAATTTATCAGAGATACGTTCTCGAAATAAATTTGTTAGATACGAGAACAGAACAAGTGTTGGTCAGAACAAAAGCAACCAAACTTACAATTGACCTTTTTTGTATTTTTAAGCTCTTTATAACTTTATAACATTACAAATAAAAAGATAAAACTAAACTTGTAAACTAAAAGAACCGTCAAAAAATCAAAATGGTACTATTTCATTGGGACAAAACAGAAGCAACATTTAATATTATTCGATATTTAGTGAAGAATCCGTTGTTTTTTCTAACTTCGCGGCATCTACGTGGCGTGGATTCAATAACTTGGTTGATAATATTGACTGGAATACTTTTCCACTCAGTTTCCAGCGCTTCTTTTAAAGGTTGTTTAGAAGTGATAGCCCGACCAGCTACTCGCCGCTTTAAAATGTCAAATAAGTTCTCAATAGGGTTCAAATCAGGTGATTAGGCCGCCCACTCAAGTGTTTGAACCCCATTTTCAGCGAGCCACTCTTTTACCAGCTTCGTAGTATGTTTCGGGTCATTGTCGTGTTGAAATATCCAACGAAGCGGCATCTCCCACTCAGAGTGTGGCATCATTACATTAGCAAGAATGTATCTATATTTAAATCTGTCCATTAATTCGTCGATTTCTTAGAAGGGTCCAAAGCCAAAACCAGAGAAGCATGCCCAAATCATAATTGATCCGTCGCCATGCTTCACAGTTGGCTTGCAGTAGCGTGGGTTTAAACGATCTCCGATCTCCGCAAGATGCGGCGAACAGTGCACATTCCGTCAGAGTTAAACAAATTAAATTTTTAACTTTCGCTAAATAAAACAGTTTTCCATTTTTCAGGCGTCCAGTTTTGATATTTTTGTGCAAAATGAAGCCTATAAATATTGCTATGCTAAGTATTTTAGCGAAATAGAATTGAAATAAATAAATTCTACCTTTTTGGCAAATGTTTCTTTTTGAGCAGTGGTTTTTTTGCTGGCCTGAAGCTTCGGAAACCTTCTTCTAATGTTCGGCGACGAACAGTCCTTAAATCTATATATAAATTTAACTAACTTAAAATATTTTTTTAAGTCTTCCGTGGTGCTCCTCCCAAATGCAATGTTTTTATAGATGTTTTATATTTTTTTATAAGCCGAGATATTATAGATTTATTAATATTATGATTTTTAGCTAGTTCTATTTGACTCTTTCCATTCAAAAAATCGTTAATTATTTAATTTTTTAATATGTCGCAGTATTAATCACGAGCCATGGCGATTTGATTTAATTATGATCAATTTGACAACGCAACTAACTGTCAGTCAACTTAAATTAAATTAAAATAAAAGAGAATGCAAAAATAAGCCGTTAAACTTGAAAGTAGAGACAACGCAATTTGCTCTTGCTTAAAGTTGCTTTTGTTTTGTCCAACTTAAATAGTGTCATTTTGAGTTTTTTAGCAAAAAAATATAACATTTCTTTTATATTTGTAACGTTATAAAGAGTGAGAAATGATAAAGGAGATTTTGGAAAAACAATAGCATTTGGAAAAACAATAAAAATACAATAAAGGTCAATAATGATTTTGGTTGCTTTTGGTGTTGTGATCAACACTGTATTTATATATATATATATATATATATATATATGTATATATATATATATCTGTGGTCGCAAGCATTAACCGCCTAATTCGAAAATCATGCTTTCGAGAAAAATAACTTTTTACATACATAAATGTAATGAGACTTCATTACGACTTAGGTCAGTATATTTTTATTAATATTTTTCTAATAAACAGTGATAGAGAAATGGGGATTTCACGTAAATATAAAGCGTTTTTAGTAGAATATGATAGCATACAGAACTCAAATCATTCTTAAGTCGACTTAGGCGGTTATCGCTTATGACCACTGATATATACATATATTATTTTTTAGTGAAATTTAAAAATATTTCAAAACTATCAGCACATAAAATTTTATTTTCTGAAGCCAGAAAACTTAAAAGTCTAAAATATTTTTATGAAGGAAAACATATTCGTTTAAGCTCAAGAAGATAAATAATTCGAAAACTGATTTGTTAATGAATGCAACCCTCAATCATGAAAATAAGAGTATAATTATATATAATTTTCACTCAAGTATATCTCGTTTTGCCTTTAGAGACATTAAAATTCTTTTTCGATGAAGTTTTCTTTGAAAATATGGTTGAATTATACAAAATATTGTATTTATAAGAAAAACCTTCGTGCTTGCCGAATTTTCCCCCAACTAACAGGTCAGAATTTTTTTGTTGCTGATGGTAAATGAAATATAAATGAATATTTGAGTAACAACTAGAACAAATTAACAGTTTTTGTTCGTCATTACATTACTAAACCCAAAATGAAGTATTCAGATTTTGCCTATCGTTACTATAGTACTTATATCGTCTGTTAAATGGTATCGAAAAAATTAAGTTTTGGTACATTGGGAAGGAAAGCAAACCCCCCTAACTGTCCTGAATTTAGACCATTCGACCATAGGTAGGTTATTTAGAAAAAAACACTTTAAATTTTCTTTATTTTTTTTTTTTTTTTTTATTGAAATAATGTTTCAACAACTACTTCAAGTACATGATACAATTAAAAACATTTAATTATTAATATGATCGGTATAGATAAATTACAGAGTTTATTATGTGTAACTTTAAAAAATGATTGACTTTAAAAAATAAATTTAATTATACACAAAATTAAAAATACGCATAAAAGCTTTTATAACGGACAAATCATTATCAGACATTTGCTTTGTTATTTAAAAATAGTTTGTAAACTTTTTGATCTAAATCTATATTCATTCTTAAGACAAGTTGCTTCTTGTGAAATTTCTTTGTTAAGGACACTCAGTTTAATCGATTTTTTAAGGCTGCCTTTTTATTATATATAACATTTTCCAATATAGAAATGTGGATTTTAGTTCAAGCAAAAATTTACAAATATTTACATAAAAATTATTTTAAAAAAAGCTAAATTTCCTTTAACAAAATATTTTAAGCAAACTTAATAAAGCGCTTGGATTTCGTTATATTAATTAGTTTTTTTTTTTTTTTTAAATATATTCTAACGATTTTTTAGGCTTTTCTTTTTGTTTTATATTTTCGGCAGTTGTTCTTCTGAATATTTATTTAAGTAGTTTATATTTTTGGTTGTTATTCAAGTTTTCTCGTTCTTACTTTTTAGATAATTTATAAATAAATATATTGATTTATTTTATTTGTTTTCTTAAATATAACATTTTACGTCAGCAGCATTTTTCTCTGTTTGTTCCTTTCTAGTTAACAAATAGTTTTTCAGAATTTGTAAACGAAGGAATGACATTTCTCACAAAAAAGTTCTTAGTTTAAAATATTATACTTTATATTAATATAGGAACAATACTTAACAATATTTAAAATATAATTTAAAAGAAAATAAAATAAAAATAAAAAAAAAATAATAATTTATATTAAAACGATTAAAATTTATTTTTTAAATATTTAGCTTAAGAGCTCAATACTAAACTTGTTAAAATAAACTAAAATTATATCACTTTATTTGCAAATGAAATATCGTACATAAATTCATGTATGATTTGAGGTATTTTTGCAAACATTTGAAAATTTAAAAACTTTTAATAATTAAAAATAATTAGATCGTTTGATATTTAAGATATATGTCGTTGGCAAAGACTTAGATGATATAAATATGGAATTCACTTACTATTGCCTCTAGGAAGCCCTTGAGACTATAATAAGACCGATTACGCCAGTAAATGTTGTTATTTACTTGTTCCATAGCTAAATCTAGGGCCGAGACCACAGACTTCAAGCCCAATTTTTGTGATTTTTCTCTGAAACGTTCAAGTTGTTCTTTGTGATAGTCTTTGCTCATATACGTGGTTATGGATTTAATCATGGAGGTCAAAGTAGAAAAACCATCACCGAAACTGAAATAAAATTAATTTATTATCAATTCATCATTATTATTATTTTTTCTTTTTTTTTTAACTTACTATTCAGCGATCTCTTTAATATTTGTTTGTAAGAAGTCCAAAGCAATTTCAAAACCTATAGGATTTTCCGCTACCGCTTTAAATGCGCGAGCACCATCTTGTTTCAATATGCCCGAAATGGGGTTAATGGTCATATTTAAATATCTGTGAGTGGCAGAGAAATATAAGAGAAACATTTTAATGGGTTAATTACGAAACTGTATATTGTCTGCACGTGATGCATGCGGTTCTATGGTGTAATGGTTAGCACTCTGGACTTTGAATCCAGCGATCCGAGTTCAAATCTCGGTAGAACCTTATTTTTAAATATTTTTTTTTCTTTTTTTATACTTACTTCGATAATAACCATGGTTTTGTGGTACAACCCAATGATGATAGAATTTGTTCTTTCTCCGATGCACTTGTTGTTTTATTGTATTGTTCATAGGCAAAATACCATTCTTGGAACGAGCCCTCAGCCAGAGCAGTACAGTAAATGATGGGTTTCATATTAGGAGTAATGCTGAAAAGTAAAATATAAAAACAAAATTTCAAAAAAATCTAAGTTAAACTTTTTATTTTATTCAATAAAAAGAATATAGCGCCCAACGTGGGGCTCGAACCCACGACCCCGAGATTAAGAGTCTCGTGCTCTACCGACTGAGCTAGCCGGGCAGATTGTCGCTGTTTGTCAAAGTGTTTATTTCTATGTGGTGATTATCAAATACTTGTGTGGTGAAAATACATCATAGTGTTACTGGGTGAATCATGATGTATTTCTATTGCTAACTAGCACAACAGGTGATTCATAGATTTTTGTATTTAATATTTACACTGTAAGAAATATTATTTTTCGATAATAATAATATTTCTGATCGGAAATTCAGAAAATTACGAATTTATCTTGTAATTCAATAAATTGCCGCTAAACGTTCTTATGTTACACTCTGAGTATAATTCAGAAATCTTTTCGTATCTGCCTAAGCGTTGTGTCCTAATAACTTTGTTGCCATACTTACGGATTTGATTTTGGATCAGCCATCCATTCTCTGTATTTAATATGAGCAGCATTAAAGCAACGATCATACTTAAATTGGCATGCCAATTTTGCAACTAATGCCCTATGTTGAAGTTGAATATGACTCTCATTGTCGGGCTCTTTTAAACCATAGCGATCAAAGGCTTGGCGCACCAAAAATTGCATAAAAGCCTAAAAAGCGAAAACAACGAACATGATATGAGAAAGTATCTTTATAGCTATGAGAAAAATTAAGCATACTCTAAATGTTTCATAGGCAGGTTCACGGTTTAACATATGAATCAAATAATTCAAACCCTGTTGAGCAGCTGACCACAACAGTTCGTCATCTGTGGCTGTAAATATTTCCATTAAGAAAGTCAAAGGAATATCGTATGACAAATATTCAGCCTGTGACAAATGCAAAGAATCGTCCAAAAGTTGAGCCCTAGTAACGCGTGGCAAAGAACTGAATTTTTTTTTCAAAGACAACCAAGAAGGCATATCATAGTTTACTCTATAATAACCCTGGCGATTCAAATTCAAATACACTACATTTTCCGAATTGTTGTCGGTAGTGAAGGCATCAGTAATCACCAATTCGTGACCGTTATCCATAAGCCAATGTGTGGGAATACTATCGCCCTTATGCAATTCATCTGTTTCGTAGGTAATGGGAACAATCCATTTACTGTCATCTGACATATTTTTAGAGGGTAGCAAATAGCGTTCTTGAGTGATGATTAAATCAGCACCACGTCTTTCAACAGTTACAACTGGATATCCAGGTTTACTGATCCAAGTATCCATAACAGTCTTAATATGCATATCATCTGGTAATGATTTCTTTAAATGACCTTGTTTCGTCATATATTCCCATAAATCGTCACGATCGGCATTTTTATAAGAAAACGATTTCAATAAATCTTGAGTGGCATCTCTAAAAGCTTCATTTCCTACTATGGAGTTTAACATTTTTAAGAGTATGGTTCCCTTGGAATATGTAATTGGATCAAATATACGTCTTATATCATTAGTGGACTTCACATCAAAGGATATAGCATGAGAACTGATATCCGAATCATGTTGCATAGATTCCTTAAATTCGAACACGGTGAAAGTATCCATTATTTCAAATTCAGGATGAATATGATTCAAAGCAATGTAACTCATATAACAGGCAAAACCTTCCTTAAGCCATAAATCATTCCACCATTTTGGAGTAACCAAATTTCCAAACCATTGATGGGCCAGTTCATGTGCTATAATCTGGGCAACGTATTCCATATGTTCCGATGAAGAAGCCTTTTCTAAATCTTCAGGCACCAACAGCGCAGAATCTCTGGAAAATAAGAATATCAATATAAATCGAAGAATTCTATATATAAATATTGCACTTATAAAAAAATGTACCTAAAAGTTATAAGACCCCAATTTTCCATGGCTCCAAATCCAAAATCTGGCACTGATACCAAATCAATTTTAGGTAAACGATTTTTTATACCAAAGTATCCCTCATAATAGGGTAGGAATTTACGCACCAATGAGTACGCATAACGAGTCATATCCTTATTTTCAGGTCTTGTCCAAATTTCAACGCGTGGCACTGCATTGGCATCAGTATCAGAATAGTGCGACTTAACCAAATTCGAAACAATAAAAGCTAATAAGTAGGTAGGCATTTTTGGTGTAGTCATGAAATCATCTTTGGTATAACCGGGACGATGGATGCTTTAGAAAAAAGTAATGAAATAAAATTAAAACCATATAATTGAATTTGTCGTTTGCCCACAACAACAACTTACGAACTGTGATAAACAGGCATATTTGATAAAGCCATCGATGTTCTGGTGGGTCTAATAATACTGATAGTAAAATTTGCTTTCATATCTGGTCGATCAAAGCAGGGGAAGGCTCTACGAGCGTCTATGGGCGAAAATTGAGTACTTATCATCCATCTGCAATTATAATTATTATAAATAATATTTGTAACTGCCATTTGTCCTTAACACAACCAATATAACTTACTCTTTGTTTTTGTTATCTAAATTTATGTAACTAGTCTTATAAACACCCTGCAAAGTATCAGTGATTTGACTTACAAAGTCCAAGCTTAATACCAATATGAGATCTTTTTCTTCGGCCACCGTTTTATCGAGCGTTATAACAAATGTACCATTATCGGAACCATATTCACTTTCAAAATCCAATTCAACTTCTTCATCATTGGTTCCATTTAAAGCTCTGATTATACGAACATTTGATATTGTAACATTGTTGACATCGAGCACTATCGGTTCAAACGTTGCAATCCGACTATCACGCTGAATATATATGCTCACACTGCCATTGCTTGAAGAACGATCCAAATTTGGCTCAATAATAAGACTATAAAAAGAAAAATATACAAAAATTACTGAGTACTCGTATGTTAATTTCATATAAAAATTACAAGTAAGAATTAAACTATTTTCTTAAAATAATTAACGTGTTAATTGTAATGATTCAATTTTATTGTTGATAGTATAAATTGTAAAATTTCGCAATTATGCCACAAACAATATAATTAAATTCAGTTTGTGGATGTTAATATATATCAGCACTTAAACTGCCCAACATTTTTAACACGAAATAAAAACACTTGTTCAAACAATAGTCATTGTTGAAAAAACAAAATGTTCATATTTGCACCCTAGCGAATTCACTAACAATCCACCTTAATGATGCTACAGCAAACAAATGAAATACAAGTTGGTCTAGGTCGACTCTACGATACTCTATACCATTAAATAACGGAAAGAGTCTTAGGTACAATCATGCTATGTGAGGTCATAAATGGACACAAAAAATTAATATAAATCAAATTTAAGCGGGGTTTTTCATATATAATAAAGTTCCTATAGGAATCTGAATTTCATATAGCTAGTCCTCATCCAAAAATGGTCCGATCAATACCATGAATTGAAATTGTTGGTAGCTTATAATTTTTGAAATGGTAATTTGTGGATATAAAATTAACAAATTAACTGGATCATTTGTGTGGGAGCTAGTTCCGAACAAAGGCCGGTTTTCATCGATTTCAACAGCGATCGTCCTGTTGCCAATAAATGCTTATCATTCAGTTGTGTTCTATAGTATGGGCACAAGTTTACACCGACGGACGGCCGGACGAACTTTAATAAACCGATCGGTATAATAAAAGGTCGTCTAGGTCAAGTCATGATAGCCTGACCACTGATTGGTTTACGGTATATCAAAAAAACAAGTAAGAACTTCTGACAAAATTCAATTGATCAAAACTCATGTTTTTAATTTCATCCAAACATCTTTCCGTCAATTTATTTTTGGCGGCAGATACGTTTGCTTCATATCTCATCAAAATAGTTGATATTTATTCACGAAATAGGAACGTTAGATACCTAAACAGATTTGAAGAAAATTTTACAATTAACTTCACACATATAAATTCAGGGAAAGTCATAATGAGGACTCTGCAGTTATGTATGAAAAAAGATAGTTACAAACATCAACATAAACTCTTAATACCCTGCAGCGTAGGGTACAAGAACTCAAGTAAACACTTACCATTTAATTAATAAACTGACAAAATACAGGGTTTGTGTAAAATCGACCATGTAACGTTTAAATATTACTCGAATAAAAAAACACTACATACATAAAATCAAAAAAGACATTGTTGAATGTAATGATTTGCAATGTTAAACTGTTGTACGCGTTTTTAAACCGAAGTTGTTGTTGCTGTTGCTGCTGACATACATACAACATGCCACAGCTGCTTAAGTAATGAATGTAATTGCTTTCAATAATTTTTAAGCGCAGGGCGCTAAATAAATTTATTATGGGTATTCACATCAAGAATTGTTATTTTCGCTACTGTAAGTAATATTAGTTTTGTTGAGAAAAAATCTTTCCTCTTAAAAATGGAAATGTTAAATGTTAATTTACAAGAGTATCAACGATATTTAAATTTGCAATTTTGTATTTTTGCTACGAATAGGTATACTTTAGCTAAACTCATGTACATTAGTTTGAATAGACTCTTAATAATTTTCTCTAACACAATCACTTTTTGCACATAACTTAGATGTTTGTTAGAAATGCTATAGCATAACGTATGTACGCGCATGCCTTTGACAGCTTGCGTGCAACAATCAAATAATTATGACATGTGTGTTCATGAAAGGCATTGCTTTTTTTTCTTTGTTTGATTGAAGATTAATAAAGAACACGCATCACTGTACTCGGGATTCTTTAGAAAAAGCCCGCTTACATTAACAAAACATGTTAAAAGTTAAAAGCCAGTTAAAAAGATGTTGGTAGCGATAAAAGAAACTCATCATTTTGTAAAATTCATAGTTAATAGATGTTTTTTTTCGTTTTTGTTAGAAGAAGATAAAGAAGAAGAAATAAAAACTTGTACGTTGAAATAAAAAAGATGAAAGCAGAAACCAGGAAATACTGTTGTAAAGAATGGAGTACATTCTGCTGAACTTTCTTAACTTAGCATTACATTGCTAATACAAATGCGTATTTCAGAAGTGACGCACGCACAGTGGTATTATGAGTATTTATTCAGAAATTTTCTAGGTGCTTTTCCTGAAGTTTGGACGAGTCTTATAACACTGTTTTAAGCGTTTCTTTGAAAATGAAATAATAAAATAAATTTTAGAAATTGGAATTTTTTAATTTAAGTAGTTGGACTCAGCACATATCAGAATATTCTCGTAATCTTTTATAGATTTGAAATCCGTTTTGCAGTATTTTTTACATGCTTCTTTTTAGATCTTTTGTAACTAATTTTTCCACAATTTCTCGGTTAGCCAGAGCTCTAAAAGTTTCAGCACATTATATAATCATTTTGTAAATAATGTAATCATTATTTCTCGCGGCTAATCTGAAAGCGTATAAAAACATGTCTACAATTTCTTTTTGATTTACTTGCTAGTTCGCAGAAACATTTTCGGTTTTCAAGTATTGTTTAATTAGAGAGCAATTTTTTTATTGATAACAATTTCCAAATCACAGTGCATCGGTTTGATCAGAAGCATAAAAACAAAATATATGCCCCTCTATTATTATCCGCAAACTGATCAATATCAGTGATTAAGCTAGACAAATACTCAAGTTATTCATGTTCATACTCACTTCTATTACCCGTACAGCATATCTAACTCACAGAAAATGACTTGCGTGCCAAAGCTATTATCTTAAGTGAATTCGAAGAAGTTATGCTGTCAATAAATGAAAAATACATTCAGTGTTTATAATGCAAGATCGTGTGTTTGTGGTTGTAACTACGAATAATGACGTGATCATCTACAATTAATTCATTATTTTCAAAATATTTTTTTTTTGTTGTTTACTTGTTTTCGTATGATGGTGATCATTTTATTGAGCTACTGTTTGTCACGTTATGATAATATGTTTGTTTTCTTGTAGATAACGTGTTTATATTCTATAAGGTACGATACAGATATATTATTTACTGTTGAGCGTAGTGAGCTCAATGCATGCAAACTAGTAATTTGGAATTATTTCCAGTGTTATGACACCTTTTAGAGTTCTATGACTATAATTTTTATTGATATGCATAATGACATCATTTAAGAATTTAAAAAAAAAACGTTGATGTCATTACATTTACATAAACTACTTGTTAATACTTACTCTCACGTGCGAATTATTGTAAAATATATTTAGGTTTGTGCCTTTACTAAGAACATTATATATTTAGAATTAGTTATAATTCATATGGAATAAAATAAAATGTTTATTTATTTACGTTATACCCTGTTAATGCGAATGATAAAAATATGTATGTAATGCGGCTGATTTCAATTTGTCAGTTCCAAACAAAAGTGGTAAAAAGTGCGGTTGATTTAAATCTGTCAATCTGATTTAAATCTGTCAAAACAAAATACAAAAAGCGGTCGATTTAAATCTGTCAATATCAAACACATATATTGTTATTAGAATCTAATAATCAGATGGTTACACGGTGATCAGATGTTTCTGCGTTACAAGTGTATGAAATATACACCTTGCTGTAAAACGTACATTATTTTGTAAAAATATTTAATATTTGTATAACTTGCTAAAAAGAAAATTGTATAGAATCGATGTGGTGGTTCCAAAAGAGAAAACGCCGCCTAATTTTCCACAGTGATTTCTAAAAAGTAAGTTCATTTAATTTTTTATTAAACCTTGTCTACATCTTTCCAAACTGTATTTCAGAACACCTCAATAGATTTTCAGAAAATTTCAGTTGCATTTCAGGACACGATTTTCAGAAACTGTCCTCTAAATTTCAGAAAAAAACAATTGTTTATCAAAAGGAGTGAATTGTATTTAAGAAAATATCAATTGATATTCAGAAATCGATAATTGTATTTCAGAAAAATTTAATTGTTTTTCTAAAATAGTACATCAATTTTATTTCAAAAACCATCAATTTATTTTCAGAAATAGACAATTATATTTCAGAAAACGCCAATTAATTTTCAAAAATAGTCAATTGTATTTCAGAGAACATCAATTGATTTTCAAGATATCTACACCTGTTGAAATAAAATTCTTAATTGACTTATTGGTGGTTTCTGTTGAAGTTTTTATACCCTATACCACTATGTGGTTTGGGTATAATGACTTTGTGCTGCTGTTTGTAACTACCAAAAATATTTGACCTAGACCCATCTTTTATTATACCGATAGAATCAGAATCACTAACTGATTCGATTTAACGATGTCCGTCCGTCCGCCTGTGTGTCCATGTAAAACTTGTAATCAAACTGCAGGTCGCAAATATGAATATATTTTGATAAAATTTGGTATATAAGCTTCTATCGGCCATATGATGAACGCTATTGAAATTGGTGAGAATCGGTCGATGTTCAGACCTAGCCCCCATACAAATGACCCCTATGAAATCGACATAAATTGCCATAAGATCCAAATTGTCATATAGATCTTACTCAAATTGTATGCGTTTATTACATCCATTAATGAGTAGTCCAAAAATTATCCCTATGGGACAACTCTTAGTCATAGGCCCCATATAGAGCTGCTTCCCGATCTTCACTTAAATCTATCAAAAAACTAAAATATTGCACTGATTCTTCTCAAATTTTGTTGTATATATTTTTGCAAAATAAAAATTAATAAAGATCCCACTCAAATTTGGTTTATGCTTATTTTCTATGTCCAGTTAGTTGGGCCTATGAGATAGGGTCTCTAAACGCATAGTATAGGGTATCATATAGTCGGTCCAGACCGACTATAATTTTCTTACTTGTTTTGTTTGTGGTTTCCAAAAAGTTAGTCAATTGTATTTCAGAACACATCAATTATACATCAAAAATTGTACATTGTATTTCAGAAAACATCTGTTGATACTACGGTCGAATTTCGACCACTGGGCCATCACTAGTAATATATTAATAGCAAAGTTGTAAAATTTTGTTACATATTTTAAAATCTGTTAACGATTGTTTTTTTTATAGAAAAAATATATCTTGGACATCAAACATAACATTTTCTCGCTTTTTATAGACATATCGACATATGGACAACGAACCGACATCGAGGGATATTTTAGAAAATTTTCTTATGCAAAAAAAAAAAAAGACAAATTACCCAAAATTAAATTTATGATTACCTACTAGAAGAGCTCTGTAATATTTAAACAGAAATTAATATCTCCTAGATTATGTATTGGGGAGCTCTAAAACAGTGACGCTCTCTTCCTCGGTCGAACACTATTTACATATATATTGCATTTGTTATTCTTTCTATATCTTGGAAATTATAACTTAAACAACTTCATTAATTTACAAAATAATATTTTAACAACCTGCTAATTAGACACTTACCATAATACGGATGTGTTAAATTGTTTAAACAACAATATTTACAATTTGTAAATACATTATGCATACGTTTAATTTCAACAGAAATTACAAAAAAATAATACTCGCAATTCCAATATTCTCATTTTGTAGACAGTTGAAAAAATATTTGCTTAATTTTTGTTGCTGATTGTGTTCCGATGAAATGAAAACAAATGCAAAAATATTGTTATTAAACAAAGAATTGATGTTAAAAACTTTAATGTATCAACACTCGGACTAATGTAGGAAAACAACAGAACTCAGTGAGCAAACTGTTGAGCGCTTAAAAAATATCTAGTCTAAAAGCAGAAATCATCATACGGCTGAAACTTTATTTCACATTTTTTAATCATTTTTTTTTCTCTAAAGAAAATATTTAAGAGTTCAGACCGTTTAAATAGTTGTAGTGATTGGATTTATAAATAAGTCTATTTGCTCGCTGGGATATCTTTTTGTTTGACCTCATATTAAGCAAGAGAATACTGGATTTTTGATTTCTTCCCAATAATTACATTTAGCCTTTATTTTTTGTTCAGCTTCAGTTGTTATTTGCCAAAATTTTTCTATCGCTTCAATTGCAATTTTAAAAAAGAATGCAGTTAAATCAATTAATGATGTCTGACATATTTTATACTTTGCTATCTAAACTATTCATGGTGATTGGTGAAAGGTCAACAAAGAGTTTTTGTTTTGTATCACTTATTTTATTTATACTACAGTTTCTGCTGTTGTATTTGATAAGAGAATTAATAAATATTTCAGTTCATTAAGACAAAAATTTTAAAATGTATCTTGCGGTTTGTTATGAAAATGACACAAAACATTTTTTATAATTTTAAAACGTAGAGAATTAATATTTTATATTACTATACCAAAAAAATCTGATAATAGTACGACAAAATTGTTTATGATACCAAATACAATGAAAGTTTGGTTATCCGAGTCGGCTCTGAACATTTAAAAAGAACAATTATGGAGTGCATTAGATAAATTAAACAAGATTTTTCTGTTTATTGTTAGGCTTTGTTAGTATTCGGGTTGTTAAAAATGTTTGTACCTATATTGTATTAAAGTTCTCGATTAGTCAAAAGTCGATTTATTGAAACGTAGGTTTAAATTCTTAAAGTTGTTTTGTTAAAAAAAAAATTTTTTTATATTACACTAAAAAGTACATAGACATACAAAATTGTGTCAATCTCCATTTGCTAAAATTTTCCTGAGTCAACATTACGTTGGCACATCAAAATGACAGTTATAATGTGATAGAAAACAAACAAATTTTTTTTTAAAACATTTAAAAAAATTGAGGTTAAAACCACAAATACATCCCAGCAAATACTTGGAATTATGATTTGATCATTAAAAAATTGATTACTTAATAATGCATAATCTTATGAAGTACTGAAGTAGAAAAATTTAAAATTATTATGACCTTTGAGTTTATATTATAAGCAACAATACTTGATAATGGAAGATCTCGCTGGAATAATACAGTTTGAAATATGTAAGAATGATTTCAAACCTAAATTCAAACTTTATTTAACGAAAAAAAAGAAGAAAATTGATTTTACTTACTTGTAGTGTAACGGTAACCAGCCATCGTACAATTGTAGTTTGCGATCTGGAAATTTATCTTGATCCTCACCGAAAATATCATTATCCGGTGGTACGATATCACCAACAGGAGCTGGTTTACTATCATATTTAGATTTTGGCATAGGCATACCCAGCATACTTGCAGTAGCTATCGGACTAATATTTTGTGATTGTGATGGTATAGAATTTTGTGAGCTATGGCCATTTGTGCAACTACAGACAACAAAAAAATAAAGAAGAGAAGGAAACATTAATAATAAATATGAACACTCCTTGATTTCGATTTCTATTTTGGTGATATATACGAGTATATCTATGTAGTTTTTTTTGAAAGAGGTAATCTACAACACTCCTTTAAAATAGAAAAATTCAAAATGAAAGTAAAAGTAAAAGTAAGAAAACAACTTAGAATTGATTTTTAGTTGGTTTTAATTTAAATGAGATTTTTTTAATTGGATAATGATTTTATAATTTTCTTATTTCCTTACTTTCTTTAAAATTTTTTGATCAACCTAATTGATTTTGTATTTGAAACGATTTAAGGTCATTTCAAAACACACCCTCAATGCGGTCATAATTTATAAGAAAACCAAATTAGAACAATTTATTATATTTACCTCTGCGGTATGGTATTGACTGTTACGAAATATGTTATCAGTATGGAAAATATAATGGCCAACACTGCTATTATGGCTGTGAATGTGGCACATGTCTTTGATACAAATATACCCGATGGTCTTCCATTGAAAACATATTTTTGGCCATTTTTTGATTTAAGCTGTCCTCCTGTAATAGAAGAATAAAAAAAATTTATTATTACTTGTCAATTAAAAGAACATTTATTTAAATTTAAATCAATTGCAAAAATTTAATTCATTTTTTTTTTATACATATACAACTTGTGAGGCTTCATCAACAACTCTCTATTGTGTTTGGTTTTTTAAGCTGTCGCCGTTTCTAATTGTTATAACATATAAAGAAAAAAAATCTCTATTGCTTTAATATGTTTTTTTTTTTACAATTTTTTCTTTTTTTTAACAATAAATAATAAATTATTTTGCAGCTTTTTTCTTTATTAAAAAAGACATTTATTTCACCAAGATTTTGAGTTTACCCCACTTAATATTCAGTATGAATTTTTTATGACTAAATAATATTTGCCACTTAATTGATGACGAATGACATTAATGGCGTGAACATATTTACTCTGCATATATAATTTCGATTTTACTACCGCATTTGCACTATCCGTATACAATTTTTGGACTAGGAAATACGAAACTTGGAATGTAAGATCATCCAATGTAAGATCGTCCAAGGAGTTGGAGTGTCTGAATTTCCAAATTTGTATACAAATTATATCGGCTTAAGAACGATCGCTATTGAAATTGGACGAAATCGTTGCAGTGGTTTTTGCGCACCATGTACTTTTTTTGTACCATTTTTGAAATATCGTTTTCATATAAAACAATTTTTTTTTTTTTAATTCTTTTCTTGTGTTGTAAAATTACGAATACCCATTGCGAATGTAAATATCAAAAAATTAGAAATTTCCAGAACCAATTGACGTAGGTTTAAAACATTGATTTTTTGGGACTTAAGTAGATGAAGATCATAAGTCATTCTGAAAAAATGTCATATTTTATTGTTAAAAAAAAGCATAACTTGAAAGACTGAATTATGTATCGAATTTGAATTTTATTTTTTTTTTTATTTGTAAACATGAATAAAAATTTTGATATACAAGGACGAACCCCAATATGGATACATTAAATACAATTTAATTTTAAAATTTCACGCAAAAATGAAAGTCAAAGTAGATTGCAATCATCGATTTCGTTAGATATTTTAATTTTAAATATCAAAAAAATATGAAACCTAAGTATTCAATGTAACTTTTTATACCCTATACCACTATGTGGTTTGGGTATAATGACTTTGTGCTGCTGTTTGTAACAACCAAAAATATTTGACCTAGACCCATCTTTAATTATACCGATCGAATCAGAATCACTTTCTGAGTTGATTTAACAATGTCCGTCCGTCCGTCCGTCCGTCTGTGTGTCCATGTAAACCTTGTAATCAAACTGCAGGTCGCAAATATGAATATATTTTGATGAAATTTGGTATATAAGCTTTTATCAGCCATGGGATGAACGCTATTGAAATTGGTGAGAATCGGTCCATGTTCAGACCTAGCCCCCATACAAATTACCCATATGAAATCGACATAAATTGCCATAAGATCCAAATTGCCATATAGATCTTACTCAAATTGGGTTAGTATGCGTTCATTACATCCATTAATGAGTAGTCCAAAAATGATCCCTTTGACCCCATATAAAGTTGCTTCCCGATCTTCACTTAAATCTATTAAAAAACAAAAATATTGCACTGATTCTTCTCAAATTTTGTTTGTATATATTTTTGCAAAATACAAGAGACTTTAGCAAACATGATCAGGATCGGTCCATTTTTGGACCAAGTCCCTATATAGATATAGCATCCGATATGAACTTTTTCATATCTGCAGCCAACAAAATTAATAAAAAACCCCACTCAAATTTGGTTTTTGCTTATTTTCTATGTCCGGTTAGTTGTGCCTAAGAGATAGGGTCTCTAAACGCATGGTATAGGGTATCGTATAGTCGATCTAGACCGACTATAATTTTCTTACTTGTTTTTCGTTGGAATTTGTTGTTTATTGCAAGATACATTCTATCATAAAATCCATCATAAACTTGTTACTCGTATGTAACAGTTTAGAGAGACAAGAATAAGTGCCTTATCTTGTTATACCCTATACCACTGTGTGGTTTGGGTATAATGACTTTGTGCTGCTGTTTGTAACAACCAAAAATATTTGACCTACACCCATCTTTAATTATACCGATCGAATCAGAATCACTTTCTGAGTTGATTTAACAATGTCCGTCCGTCCGTCCGTCCGTCTGTGTGTCCATGTAAAGCTTGTAATCAAACTGCAGGTCGCAAATATGAATATATTTTGATGAAATTTGGTATATGAGTTTTTATCGGCCATGGGATGAACGCTATTGAAATTGGTGAGAATCGGTCCATGTTCAGACCTAGCCCCCATACAAATTACCCATACGAAATCGACATAAATTGCCATAAGATCCAAATTGTCATATAGATCTTACTCAAATTGGGTTTATATGCGTTCATTACATACACTAATGAGTAGTCCAAAAATGATCCCTTTGACCCCATATGGAGCTGCTTCCCGATCTTCACTTAAATCTATTAAAAAACAAAAATATTGCACTGATTCTGCTCAAATTTTGTTTCTACATATTTTTGCAAAATACAAGAGACTTTACCAAACATGATTAGGATCGGTCCATTTTTGGACCTAGTCCCTTTATAGATATAGCATCCGATATGAACTTTTTCATATCTGCAGCCAAAAAAATTAATAAAAATCCCACTTAAATTTGTTTTTTGCTTATTTTCAATGTCCAGTTAGTTGGGCCTAAGAGATAGGGTTTCTAAACGCATGGTATAGGGTATCGTATAGTCGGTCTAGACCGACTATAATTTTCTTACTTGTTTTAATTTTAAATATTGATTTTAGCTTAACCGATTTGCAAGAAATCGAAATGTGGGGAAATCGGTTTGTAAGGTAATGAATTTAAAAACAATTGAAGAATTTCTTTAGTAAGGTAACGAAAAAACTTCAAGCGACTCAAGCTACTCGCTTCCTCTAACCGACACACAGAAAAAAATTCATCAACCGAATAGTTCTAAACTTTAACAACTGTATTTTCAGTAGAAATTTTATACCAACTAACCATTTTTGTTATGATAAAATATTTAGTGTTAAGACAGCAGAATTGTAATTGCCATCAATTCAAAATTCGGTCATTAACTTCATCCCAATACGGTTGTCAATAAAATTGTTAGCCATGCGTATATCTGAAATCTTTACACTTAGATACTAAATACTATATATTGTTAATTTGAGTCAAATTTTAGAAAATATAATAAAATTGTTTATAAATATTTGCATAACATCTCCATTAAGTTTAAGTTCTATACGATAAAAACCCCACATTTGTTTACACTCTATAAAAGATCATTAAACTCTTTAATGTGCTAGTCATTTATTCATTTTATACGCATGTATAAGTAGTTTATTTTATATATATGTATATATATTTCAGGTTTTTATGACCACGTCTAGTTAGTACTACAAATATTGTTTTTTTGTTTGTTTGTTTTTATTCCCTATACTACTATGTGGTCAGGGTATAATGACTTTGTGCTGATGTTTGTAACTACCATAAATATTTGACCTAGACCAACCTGTTATTATACCTATCGACTCAGAATCACTTTCTGAGTCGATTTAGCGATGTCCGTCCGTCCGTCTGTCTGTGTGTCCATGTAAACCTTGTAATCAAACTACAGGTCGCATATATATATATATATATATATATATATAGTTTGATGAAATTTAGTATATAAGGTTCTATCTATCGGGCACGCTATTGAAATTGATGAAAATCGGTGCATGTTCAGACCTAGTCTCCATACAAATGACACTTATGAAATTTACTTAAATTGCCATAAGATCCAAATTATCATATAGATCTCATTCAAATTGGGTTTGTATGTGTTTATTTTACCCATCAATCAGTAGTCCAAAAATAAACTGTATAGGACAATTCTTAGTCATAGCCTCCATATAAAGCTGCTTCCCGATCTTCACTTAAATTTATCAAAAAACAAAAATATTGGACAGATTTTTCTTAAATTTGGTTTGTATATGTTTTTACAAAAAATATGTGACCTTACCAAATATGGTCAGGATCGGTCCATTTTTCGACCTAGTCCCCATATAAATAAAGCATAGTTGGGCCTAAGAGATAGGGTCTCTAAACACATGGTATAGGGTATCGTATAGTCGTTATAGACCGACTATAATTGTCTTATTTGTTTTTTTTTATTAATTTTCTTTTGGATTTGATTTTATAAGATTTGCAAGGAGGGTGTGTTGGTAATTGTGTTTAGGCATACGTAATTAGGGTGTCCACGTGTTTGGAATTTTAAGATTTTTTTTATTTATTTACTTGTTTATGTATGAGGTCTACGGTAAATTTTTTATGGAAAAATGGGTTAATTGTTTGCATTAGATTTAATAAATTTATCATTAAAGTGGTTAAGGTTTAACATTTTTATAACCACGAGTTGAGCTCTTTATAAAAATATTTCAAATAAAAAATAAATAAATAATTAAATCTCGATCACAAAAAAACACTTTAGTGAAAAAATATAAATCTCGATATAGATTAGAAAATTGACAAAAAAATAAAAATAAATAAAAAAATTTTATACAAGCAAACCTGCAGCTGGAGACATAAAAATGCCTGCTGTTAAGAAAACTCTGAAAACCACAAACATTTAGCTTTCAGATATTCATATTAAATCATTTACAAATGCGATGCTTTTCACGATAAAGTTTTAACAAAATGTAAACTATTTTTTTTTAAGTTTCATAGAAATGAGTAGGTGCATTAGGATGCGGTACATTTCAAAAGAAGTCTGCTTTTACATAAATTACAATTATTAGACATTTGACGGTATGTTCATTTTCAAATAAAAAAGTTGTTGGGCAGCACACACTTGAGTCAGTGTTTTAGTTAATAATAGAAGTACATACTCGTATATCAAAAGCATCACTAATTTATTTTTAAAGTTTTGAGTTTATTGTTTACATAACAAAAACAAAGGTGCAAAGAAATATATGATTTCAAAAATGAAATGTTGGAAAAATTTATGTTTTCAAATATTCAAAAAATTCTAATACATGGTGAGTGGGAAGATTGATTGTTATCGATTTAATTTAATTTAATTTTCAACAAAAAGTTATTGTATAAAAATAATCAGCAACATACCCATAAAATTTTCCTTGGAATAATATTCAAAATAAAATTTTTGTTTAAATTTTTTTGTATCACGACGCCAATTAATATCACTTAGTTTTTGCATAAATTCTGATGTATTTAATGGTTTCGTTGTAGTATTATAAGGTTGGGACATTTCACGATCTTCTGGATACGGGCATAGTTTTATTGGTGTTGTTGTTTCACTTACGGCTAATGGCGGTAATAACGATGATGACTGTGATGTTGGTGACGATGATGGTGATGATAATGATAATGAATGTTTATTTTTGTCTTTAATAAGATCTGCAAATGAAAATGAAAGCAAAATGCATAGTGATAGTTCATACAATGTTTTAAAAGGGATACAATAGTAAAACTTTTAAGGAATTATACATTGGAAAACAATATAATTATATGGAATGAATTAACTGAAATTTGAATGGTAATTTATATAAAAATAATTGGCCATGCACAATAAATAATAATGTCCAGAAATGTTTTATTAAAGTAAACAATCAATGAGTCAGTTAAACTTTTAATTGAATCGATTAATTGTTTGTTTAAAATAACAATTTTCTAAAAATTTTTTATTTAAACAAGTAAGAAAATTATAGTCGGTCTAGACCGACTATATGATACCCTATACCATGCGTTTATAAACCCTATCTCTTAGGCCCAACTAACTGGACATAGAAAATAAGCAAAAACCAAATTTGAGTGGGATTTTTATTAATTTTTTTGGCTGCAGATATGAAAAAGTTCATATCGGATGCTATATCCATATGGGGACTAGGTCCAAAAATGGACCGATCCTGATCATATTTGGTAAAGTCTCTTGTATTTTGCAAAAATATATACAAACAAAATTTGAGAAGAATCAGTGCAATATTTTTGTTTTTTAATAGATTTAAATGAAGATCGGGAAGCAGCTCTATGTGGGGCCAAAGGGATCATTTTTGGACTACTCATGGATGGATGTAATGAACGCATACAAACCCAATTTGAGTAAGATCTATATGACTTTTTGGATCTTATGGCAATTTATGTCGATTTCATAGGGGTAATTTGTATGGGGGCTAGGTCTGAACATGGACCGATTCTCACCAATTTCAATAGCGTTCATCCCTTGGCCGATAAAAGCTTATGTACCAAATTTCGTCAAAATATATTCATATTTGCGACCTGCAGTTTGATTACAAACTTTACATGGACACACAGACGGACGGACGGACGGACGGACATTGTTAAATCAACTCAGAAAGTGATTCTGATTCGATCGGTATAATTAAAGATGGGTCTAGGTCAAATATTTTTGGTTGTTACAAACAGCAGCACAAAGTCATTATACCCAAACCACATAGTGTTATAGGGTATAAAAATTGGGAAAATCAACAAATTAAATAAATAATATGAAATTTAATTATTTGTTAAATGGCGAAAAACGTTGAAGAATCCAATTTAGATCGTCGTAAATTTCGATCGACGTAAGTTCATATTAGTGGCTAACTACCACAGGTTAACGATCAAACTTATTATTGTTTATATACGTAATGTATTTGTGTCAACATTTAATTGAAACATGTTCTATATCTATAATATTAATAGGTTAGGCGATTTCTTGTTACCGATGATTTGTTCTACCGTTTTATCCCGATTTTGACCAAACGTATAGTATTTAAAAGCTAAAAATGTTCACCAGATTTACAGATTTTTAAATTTTTTCCTTCATTTTGAGTAAATTGCATTTAAAGTTGCTACTAACACTTACATAAAATTATACATATGCTATTTGTGTATTTATTAAATTTGTTGATGTGTTTGTTAATTAGTTTGTTATCTTCATTCACAATAATAATAAACCAAAAAAGTGTTGGTTTGTGAATTGGCTAAGTTGAGATATAAAGTTGCCTAGAAATTGCACTCCAATTTCGAGCGCTGGAATCTGCTGGTATTATATTAATTAACTTCTGATTCAAGGCGAATAAAAACTTTATTAAAGCATATTCATTTATTGGTATAAAATTTTCATTAGATTGTAACTAAAAAAACTATATATTTAAAATAGCAAATTCTCCATTCTTTTTTTTATAGCTATTGACTTTATATCTGATCAACAAAAATTGATCAGATTTTGGTGATGAAAATTTGTATGCATTATTTATTAGAATAATAAAAAAAAACACTAAATGCATTTCATGGAGCACACGAAATCACAGCTGTCAATCTGTTGTCATTTCTGACTTTCTAATTTCACAATAAATATTGTTTTGAAATAATCGATAAGCTTTAAAATTGGTTGCCACAAATTAATGTGTTTTCTATATATTTGTTTGTTTGCCCATGGCAAAACCAAAAGCTTTCTCAGCATAAGACATATGAACATCATCAAAAAGCTTAAAATTTCCAGGTTCTAAACAAAATTTCATAACAAATACTCGTACATATGATACATTTGCGAACACAATTATGGTCAACATTTCCTATACTGATCCCAGCATAATTGAGATTAAAACTTATCTCTAGATTTCATAAAAATTTTCCTTTTAACAAAATTCCAAAGATATAAAAAAAATGTATCTCTTGGTAAATCAATTTTACAAAAAAAATAAATAAAAATAAAATTATTATTATAATTATTTGGTCAATTGTAGTTTCTTTAAGTTCAATTTTTATTAAGCTAATTAGACCTGATATTGTTTTGTAATTAAAAAAGGCATTCTTTTATTACCGACGTTTCGTAGATTTTTGTCTACTTCTTCAAAGTTTGTCTATTTATTTATATAAAAACAAAAATTAAATTTTTTAATTACAAAACAATATCAGGTCTAATTAGCTTAATAAAAATTTAACTTAAAAAATAAAATTATTTATATCAATCTATATTATTAATAGGCTAGGCGATTTCTTGTGACCGATGTTTTGTTCTACCGTTTTATCCCGATTTTGACCAATCGTATATTATTTGAAAGGTATTTCTTTTTAGCCGTTTTGCAGATTTACAGATTTTAAATTTTTTTCCTTTATTTTGAGTAAATTGCATTTAAAGTTGCTACTAACACATACATAAAATTATACAATGCTATGTGTGTGTTTATTTAATTAGTTAATGTGTTTGTAATAAAAATGAGTTTGGTTTTTTTGTGTTGATTTCTGAATTGGCTATAATTGATTAGCATACCTTCAGGGTCTTCATTTAATGAAAAAATAAAATTTCCTAGAATTTGCACTCGAATTTCGAGGGCTGGAATTTGCTAGTTACTATTACTATAATATATTATGTACTACATAACAATAATTTGGATTACGAATTTTGATCAATAACAGCAGGCCAATTTAAGAATAGAGTAGTTTTTTTTATTTATGAATAACACACATATCGAATTAACATGGAAATTTTGAATTAAAGTTAAAAAACTAGCCCATAAAAACCAAGTTTTTATTATACTCCCTTTCTATCGTTACGACTATTCACATTAACATTAAATGCCCTTACACCAATTTTCAAAACTCTCCCTGTTATAGAGCTCGAGATATTTGATAGCGAATAATTATTTTGTATTGGATGTGCCAGCCCCTGATCCAATCCGATCGAAAATTTCAATTTCGATAAATGAGGAGTGGTAGTATTTCTTTATTTACAATAAAAATAATTTTACTTATTTTAAGATATATATGTACATTTGAAAATTAAATAAAGATTATTAATTAACCTTTGATTTAGCAAGGATTTGAATTTGTAAGAAATTTGTTTTATATGAATTTTAGTTAAATTCTTGTACCATGAAGTGTCTGTATTGTAACGTTACCTTTGAGTATTGAGCAAGGGTTTTCCAATCTGTTGAGTTTCTACCGTTGAGTATCCGCACCATTTCCGTTTCACTTAAGATAGCCTTCTCAACTGTGGATTGCCGAAACTCCCGTAATGCCGGACATACACATAAGAAATGTTCTAAAGCAGCGAAGGCCGTACCAAGCACACTGGTGCTCGGCTTCTTATATGTATACAGCCGAATGAAAACAAAAATACTCACCAAAGAGTAAAAGTAAACAACAATTTCATTCAGTCTTATGAAAGCTTTTGAACAAAGCTGGTCTATGTCGCATTGCCTTTTGAAATTCATATATATTTTTTTTAATAGGTACACAGAGAATAAGCAACAAATTATATTTAAAATTTTAACATATTCTTCGTGAACTCAACTATTTTCCCTTTTAGTCATTCATATAAACATTCATACAAAATCTACACAAACCCATATAATACCGGCATTGTGTTACGTCAATGGATTTCGATCAGTGTAGTACAACTAACACATGCTCATAAACACTATTACTAACTCAATTCTCTCGATGGCCACCACTGATCTAAAGTCACCATCACATTCATATTTCACATTTTACAAAGTTTTTCTTCATTTGACGCGCCAGTTTCAAGCATAAGAGCGTAATTTGGTGTATTTTAAGGCAGTTTTAAAATTTTTTTCATAAAATATCGCTGTAATTTATTTATTTCTTCAAAATGTCCAAAACTTGCGATGCATACGCTTGTATTGATCTACAAACTGCTAGAAAAAAAATCCACTTTTGTCTAAGCTGGATATTCGGTATAGATAAGCTTTCTAATTCATTTAAATCGGATAATGATGGTCTTTCTGCTTTTCTGTTGAAAAAAAGTTTGTTTTCATTGATTTTACCTCTGAAGATAATTTTTAATAAATCATTAAGGGCGCGTTATTTTATTCAAAAATGGAAATATACAACGATATTTCCAATATTGAAGTCTGGGAATAAAAATAATGTTGAGAATTGCAGGCCTATTTCTAAATTGACTAATATTGCAAAAGTTTTTGAGCATATTGTGTACGGAAAACTTTTTTATCATTTAAAGCGTTACATTTGCGTATCTCAGCATGGATTTATGGCTGGGAGATCAACTACCACTAACCTAGCTGTTTTCACAAATTTTTGTATATATTCTTTTGAAAAAGGTGTTCAAGTTGATTCAGTTTATACGGATTTTGCGAAAGCATTTGATCGTGTTCTACATGAACTTCTTTTACTAAAGTTTTCAAAGATTGGTTTCCATTCGGAAATGCTTAGTTGGTTTCGTTATTATTTAACTGGCCGCCTTTCTACGGTTCCAATAGATGGAATCTGTTCTAGATCTTTCATTTTGACCTCTGTTATACCGCAAGGTAGTATCCCTTACTTTTTAATATTTTTATAAACGATATTTATCACTGTTTTAAAAATTCGAAATTTGTATGCTAATGATCTTAAAGTTTTCAAACCAATTTCAACAATTAGAGATATTTCTGATCTTCAGGATGACTTAAATAGGCTTATTTTATGGTCTGATTGTAATGGCCTTCCTTTCAATATTGGAAAATGCTTCCATATGACGTTTCATAGATGTCGTCATATTCTTCCTCCTCAATATATAATGAAGCATCATGTTTTATCATCTGTAGGTGAAATTTTAGACTTAGGTGTAGTTTTTGATCCTAATCTATCATTTGGTAGTTATGTGATACCAAAATCATATTCAATGTTTGGTTTTATTCGTCGAAACTCAGATAATGTCTTTGATCATTATACTAAGAAAGCATTATTTACTTCTTTTGTTAGATCAAAGTTAGAATACGATTCATTTATTTGGAGTCCTAATGCAGCTATTCATATAAATCGTAGAAAATTCATATAAATTGAGAAAAATCAAGTTAAATTTATAAAGTATGCGCTTTCATTTTTAAATTTTCAGTCTGCATCATCTTCTACTCCTTCGCTTTCTGTGCCTTATGAGACTAAGTGTGCTCTACTTTCAATGAAAACTTTGGAAGTTAGAAGAAAGATATTTTCAATTTTTAATTTTATTATTTTTTATAAAAATAAAAAATCTTATTTTCGATCTTTATCAATTTAATGATTGAGTTTGAAATTGTTCAGGCTCAAGATCAAATGTTTTTACTTTAAATAAAGCAAAAGCATTAGCACATTTGTTTCAAAAATTGATCTATATTCTGCATGACAGGTTATACAGCTGTTTCGGGAAGAGTCACCAACCCTCATCAGTAACCAAAAGCAGTAGATAGTTTGTTTTGTAAAAAGTTAAATTCATATATATTTGCTGAAAACAACCAAATGAGAATTTGTTTCAAAGTTGTTCTATATTTTAGTTTGTTATATTGGAAGAGGCTTAAATAGTATAACTTTTGCTTGAATTCTCATTTGGTTGTTTTCAGCAAATATAGGTAGGTAGACTCATTGGTTATGTTTATATAGTTTCCTCTGAATGTCCATTTTTCCTGCGAATTTAGTCTGCCACCATTTCTAAATACCATTGTATCTGACTTGTTAAGATTCACTTCAAGATTCCATAAATCACAATAAACTTCAAAGTTAGCTATCATATTTTGAAGAGTATCTACATCATCTACTAAAATGACGATATCATCCGCGTACATTAGCAGTCTGATATTTGTATTTTCCACATTCATACCACCACCTAAACTGTCATTTAAATCATTGATATACAATGAAAATAGAAGTGGCGATAACAAGCATTCTTGTTTCACACCCGAATTCGTTTGAAAGTACTCAGACAACTCTTCACCATTCCATACCGCAGATTTAGTATCCGCATAAATAGCTTCGATTATTTAAAAAAATTTGTATGAAATTCCGATACTCTGTCAATATCTCATTCCTTTCAACCCATTGATATAAACTTTAATTTAAAACTAGCAGATTCCAGCCCTCGAAATTCGGGCGCAAATTCTAGGAAATTTTATTTTTTTCATTAAATAAAGACCCTAAAATTATGCTAATCAATTATAGCCAATTCACAAATCAACACAAAAAACAAACTCATTTTTATTACAAACACATCAACAAATTTAATAAACACACACATAGCATTGAATAATTTTATGTATGTGTTAGTAGCAACTTTAAATGCAATTTACTCAAAATAAAGGAAAAAATTTAAAAATCTGTAAATTTGCAATTCGGCTAAAAAGAAATAGTTTTCAAATAATATACGTTTGGTCAAAATCGGGATAAAACGATAGAACAAAACATCAGTCACAAGAAATCGCCTAGCCCATTAATATTATAGATGCCCATCATTATTTTTGCAATACAATTCATGAGGAGTATGAATGAGGAGTATAACATATCAGTTAGCAGAAAAACTATTGAAAGACGCCTAAAATAGGCCAATTTTGCAACCTATGTAATCCGGAAAGTACCCAATGTATCACAAAAAAAAAATCTTAAACTTGGCATTTGTAAACAAGCCTCAAACTTTTTGGAAACAAATATAATGGACTGATGAAAGTTCATTTGAGTATCATGGATCGAAAAAGAAAATCTGGAAATTACCAAAGAAATTTCGAAAAAAAATTGGGGTCTGTATCAGAGCGGGTTCCCCATGGTGGAAGGTCATTTATATTATGGGGCTGTATATGCTTCAATGGCTTCGGCGATGATGCAGGTGAATATTTACACATTCGGAATAACCACGCTTTTACTTCCGGTGTCAAACTAATTGAGCAGTTCTCTATCTTGCAGCAGGATAATGTACCATGCCACAAAGCGCGAATGATTATTAATTTCCTGAGAGATATTGAAGTAAATATGTTAGATTGACCACCTCAGAGCCCTGGCTTAAATGTTAGTGAGAATATGTGGGCTTACATTAAAAGAAATAGGAGCTCATGCTTAACTAGAATGCGCTGGAGAAGAAGAATTTAGGAAGAAGTTTTCTTTGGAGACGATTCAAAATTTGGTAACGACGATTCCTGGCCACTTACAAAAGGTCATCGACTTTAAAAAATTACATATTTTTCATTAATCTTTCTTTTATTATTCCTTCTTTTTGTACTAAGAGTATATTGTCAAAATATTTTTGTCCAACAACATTTGAGAAAAATTTTTTTTCGCCCTTAACACTGATATTGAATTGAATTATTTTATGTTACTTAAAATGTTTAATTCATCATTCTAATCTTAAAATTGATTCAGATTTTTCTATGAAATAAATCACAAGATAAAATCAATTCAAAATTATTTTATTGCTGTCAAAATACTTTGTCCACCACCATGACCCTTCCACTACCAAATGTGAATAGCGCACTACACCATATACATATGCACAGGCTTATTCATGTATATTTTTACGAATTCTATCCTCCTTTTTCGATTAACGTTGGTTATGTGAGGCTTTTTTCGGGCTTATCTGGAACTATAACCAGCATAATGGTCTACGAATTCTTTCGAAATACATTTTCTTGTCTTTCATTTTATAATTTCAGTTTCCACTTGTTGCGAAGTGATTTTGATAATTTTTTTAAATTTCTTAGCAATATGGCTCCTCCATTATAGCCAGTTATCAAAATTTAGCAGTAAGGAACGATTTTGAGAATCGTTAAACTATATCCTATATGTATATACATGGTAAATTGGATCCTTTACAATTTCACCTGTTTTTATACATGACATAAGTATTTGGCTTATGCAACTACAAATAATATTATATTTATTTCATCTTCAGTGGTATCCTTCTGTTTAGGACGCATTTTAATGACGACAGAAAAAACTGAAATTCATACCTTGAATTGTCAAACTAAATATTATGCCTGTGTGAATAATATTTATCCCTACTAAAATGGATCTAATATTTAATTTGCATATATTATTTTGGAATGAACACAGTTATGTATAATTTGTGAGTGCATTAGTGGTGAATGTTTGCTGTAATATGTTATATGGCCCTCGATTTATTCGTTTAGAAGATGTAGCTTCTCACATGTAAATCAACGATGTGTGTGAATTCTTTTGTCCGGCACTGTACGTAAATGTCATAAATTGAAATTCAATCATCAAATAAACACTTCTCTACTATATTTATTTAATGGTCTAAGACCACACACAATGAATTTGAGAGTTATATATATTTTTTTTAATGTATTCGTATTTGTTTGTTATTTGGCTAAATTGCACTTTAAACGGAAACTCATCGAAAACATCAACGTCAATCAGAAAAAAATGTTTACACTAAGTCTCAAATATGATCTGTAATTTAACCACAAACAACACTGTTGCTGTTGTTTATTTATTCTGTTGCTGTTGTTGCTGAAATGGCTTCAGCGATTATTGATAATTGAAAAATGATCTATTAAAACACCAAATGCATTAACGCGTGTCGCATTTCGATTATTTTCAAATTGATTTTCATGTTCTAAACGTTATGGCTCATTAAAGATTTTAAACGCGATTTTCGCTTCTCTTTAGTCAATGTGCATTTAGACATAAAAAAAAATTGAGAATTTTTTTTAATGGAATTGAAAAAAGTTGTTGGCGCCTTGCTACAAAATATTGTTACGA
Source organism: Cordilura impudica (assembly GCA_963682025.1). Lineage (NCBI taxonomy): Eukaryota > Metazoa > Arthropoda > Insecta > Diptera > Scathophagidae > Cordilura > Cordilura impudica. The sequence goes on along the minus strand of OY821517.1, from coordinate 2,194,928 downwards.
ACTGAAACAAAAAAGCGTTAATTTAAAAATTGAGAGTGAAAATCTGCAAAAAAAAAAAAAAAAAAAAAATGATTGTATTTTTTTCTTTTTTCTTATTGCAAAATCGATTATGTCTAAATTTAGCACAAGTTCATTCAACCAAACATTAATTGAGATTTTATTATATTGTTTTATTTTTATTTAATGTTCAGATTTTGTTTTGAAAAATAATTGTGGGTATTTGAGAAATATTTTCCACATCAAGTTATTTTTAAACAAATTGTTTGAATGCTTTTGAATGCAGTATCGAAGCGGAAGATGATATTAGAAATTATGTTTATATATTTTCTTATGTTTTAGTTGCAAAAAGAAATCATTTCAGATTCCAAGAGGATCAAATAACGAACAAAAGATGGTTTATTTAGGCCCGAATGTTTTTCATTAATTATTGATAATTAGCTTTCATTGAGAATCATTGTGATTTTAAAATTCCTTCAGATTGTGTAAATTTTTAGCTTACATAAAAATAAACACATTTAAAATGACTAGCAGATTCCAGCGCTCGAAATTCGAGTGCAATTTCTAGGAAATTTTATTTTTTCATTAAATAAGGACCCTAAAAATATGCTAATCAATTATAGCCAATTCACAAATCAACACAAAAAACAAACTCATTTTTATTACAAACACATCAACAAATTTAATAAACACACACATAGCATTGTATAATTTTATGTATGTGTTAGTAGCAACTTTAAATGCAATTTACTTAAGATAAAGGAAAAATTTTAAAATCTGTAAATTTGCAAATAGGCTAAAAAGAAATACCTTTCAAATAATATACGGTAACAAAAAATCGTCTAGCCTATTAATATTATAGATTTACAATTTGCAATAATTTAATTTAATTATGAAGCTGCTCAGAATTGAGTGTCAAAAAAGCTTAGATAAACAAAGATTTTTATTTCATAAATTGTTTTTATTTTTTCATTAATTTTTACGGACTTGAACAAAAATAAAGGGTGTGAAGTTAGCGACGAAAGATAACTACGTTTTTCAAAAATGTTAAATACTTAACAGAGACTGTTAAATTAACAGAATTTTTGTGAAGATAACTACGAAAGTTAAATACGTTTTTCAAATAAGTTGAGGGGTTTAGATATATAGTGGCATTAGTAAATTATAAAAAAAAAAAATAAAAATAAATTGAATTTTACAAAAAGATAAAAGTCTAAACAAATACAATAAAATTGTTTCTACTATAATATGGGAAAACTAAATGACAAAATTTGACAAAATGGTCCGATTAGGGGCTTAGCCCTATATGGCAGTTTGTACATTAGGACTAGTAGTTTACAAAAACACCTCAAATACGAAAATCGTTAGGAACGTTTTTCAGAAATATCGTTTCAAAAAAAACATATGAAATTTTTTTCTACTACTATAAGGGAAAACTAAATGACAAAATTTGACAAAATGGTCCGATTAGGGGCTTAGCCCTATATGGCAGTTTGTACATTAGGACTAGTAGTTTACAAAAACACCTCAAATACGAAAATCGTTAGGAACGTTTTTCAGAAATATCGTTTCAAAAAAAACATATGAAATTTTTTTCTACTACTATAGGGGAAAACTAAATGACAAAATTTGACAAAATGGTCCGATTAGGGGCTTAGCCCTATATGGCAGTTTGTACATTAGGACTAGTAGTTTACAAAAACACCCCAAATACGAAAATCGTTAGGAACGTTTTTCAGAAATATCGTTTCAAAAAAAACATATGAAATTTTTTTCTACTACTATAAGGGAAAACTAAATGACAAAATTTGACAAAATGGTCCGATTAGGGGCTTAGCCCTATATGGCAGTTTGTACATTAGGACTAGTAGTTTACAAAAACACCTCAAATACGAAAATCGTTAGGAACGTTTTTCAGAAATATCGTTTCAAAAAAAACATATGAAATTTTTTTCTACTACTATAGGGGAAAACTAAATGACAAAATTTGACAAAATGGTCCGATTAGGGGCTTAGCCCTATATGGCAGTTTGTACATTAGGACTAGTAGTTTACAAAAACACCCCAAATACGAAAATCGTTAGGAACGTTTTTCAGAAATATCGTTTCAAAAAAAACATATGAAATTTTTTTCTACTACTATAGGGGAAAACTAAATGACAAAATTTGACAAAATGGTCCGATTAGGGGCTTAGCCCTATATGGCAGTTTGTACATTAGGACTAGTAGTTTACAAAAACACCTCAAATACGAAAATCGTTAGGAACGTTTTTCAGAAATATCGTTTCAAAAAAAACATATGAAATTTTTTTCTACTACTATAGGGGAAAACTAAATGACAAAATTTGACAAAATGGTCCGATTAGGGGCTTAGCCCTATATGGCAGTTTGTACATTAGGACTAGTAGTTTACAAAAACACCTCAAATACGAAAATCGTTAGGAACGTTTTTCAGAAATATCGTTTCAAAAAAAACATATGAAATTTTTTTCTACTACTATAGGGGAAAACTAAATGACAAAATTTGACAAAATGGTCCGATTAGGGGCTTAGCCCTATACGGCAGTTTGTACATTAGGACTAGTAGTTTACAAAACCACCCCAAATACGAAAATCGTTAGGAACGTTTTAGTAGTAGAAAAAAATTTCATATGTTTTTTTTGAAACGATATTTCTGAAAAACGTTCCTAACGATTTTCGTATTTGAGGTGTTTTTGTAAGCTACTAGTCCTAATGTACAAACTGCCATATAGGGCTAAGCCCCTAATCGGACCATTTTGTCAAATTTTGTCATTTAGTTTTCCCCTATAGTAGTAGAAAAAAATTTCATATGTTTTTTTTGAAACGATATTTCTGAAAAACGTTCCTAACGATTTTCGTATTTGAGGTGTTTTTGTAAGCTACTAGTCCTAATGTACAAACTGCCATATAGGGCTAAGCCCCTAATCGGACCATTTTGTCAAATTTTGTCATTTAGTTTTCCCCTATAGTAGTAGAAAAAAATTTCATATGTTTTTTTTGAAACGATATTTCTGAAAAACGTTCCTAACGATTTTCGTATTTGGGGTGTTTTTGTAAACTACTAGTCCTAATGTACAAACTGCCATATAGGGCTAAGCCCCTAATCGGACCATTTTGTCAAATTTTGTCATTTAGTTTTCCCCTATAGTAGTAGAAAAAAATTTCATATGTTTTTTTTGAAACGATATATCTGAAAAACGTTCCTAACGATTTTCGTATTTGAGGTGTTTTTGTAAACTACTAGTCCTAATGTACAAACTGCCATATAGGGCTAAGCCCCTAATCGGACCATTTTGTCAAATTTTGTCATTTAGTTTTCCCATATTATAGTAGAAACAATTTTATTGTATTTGTTTAGACTTTTATCTTTTTGTAAAATTCAATTTATTTTTATTTTTTTTTTTATAATTTACTAATGCCACTATATATCTAAACCCCTCAACTTATTTGAAAAACGTATTTAACTTTCGTAGTTATCTTCACAAAAATTCTGTTAATTTAACAGTCTCTGTTAAGTATTTAACATTTTTGAAAAACGTAGTTATCTTTCGTCGCTAACTTCACACCCTTACAAAAATAATTAATAACATTTTCCTATTATAAACTCTAAACGGTATAAGGACATTTTTATAAGAGGCTCATTTATGACTCAGCATGAGCTCCAAACTGGTATTTTACTTTTCAGTAGAACAAATTTGGTCTAAGAAATTAATCTCTAAAGTTTTGAAACAAAAAGGAGTGATAATTTTTCATATTAAACCGAAATTAATTTTTTTTATAATAAAAATTATTAGAATATGTGACAAAAAAAGAAAAACAAGTAACCGAAAATATTTTCTAATCTCATAAAAAAGTTTAGAAGTTGAGAACTTATTAGGTTTTTATATATACACTTTCTGAGAATCACTTTCTGAGTCGATTTATTGATGTCCGACCGTCCGTCTGTCCGTCCGTCCGTGTTTCCATGTAAACCTTGTAATCAAACTACAGGTCGCAAATATTAATATATTTTGATGGAATTTAGTATATAAGCTTCTATCAGCCATAAGATGAACACTAGTTATTGAAATTGGTGAAAATCGGTTCATGTGATCATGAGATCGACTTTAATTGTCATAATATCCAAATTATTATATAGATCTCGGTTAAATTGGGTTTTGCGTATGTTTTTTACATCCATTTATCAGTAGTCCAAAAAAAGCCCTACAGGACAAGTCTTAAGGTTCGGTCACATTAGGCAAACGTTTGCTCAAATAAGCGTAACCACTAAATAATGTATAATTTTCCTTGTATAATTTTCATTAAGTTATACAATATATGATATAGAATATAGTTAAATATATTAAATATTACTAATATAATAAAACATAACTTAATTTTATCTTTTATATATCATGTAAGATTGAATAATACTTTCATAAAATTAGGGGTTACGTTTATTTGGTCAAATATTTGCATAGTCTGAACGCACCTTTAGTCATAGCCCCCATATAAAGCTAATTACCGATCTTCACTTAAAGTTTTCAAAAACAAAAATAATGAACATAGTTTTCTCAAATTTGGTTTGTATATGTTTTTGGAAAATATAAGTGACTTTACCAAATCAGGATTGGTCCATTTTTCGACATAGTCCCCATATAAATATAGCATCCGATATGATCTTTTTCATATTCAAGGGGAAAAACATTAATAACAATGCCACTCAAATTTGGTTTATGCTTATATTCTATATCCAATTAGTTGGACCTAAGAGATAGGGTCTTTAAACGCATGGTATAGGGTATCATATAGTCGATCTAAATCGACTATAATTTTCTTACTTGTTTTACTTAAAACTTTATTTTATATAAAAACTGTATTTCCTTTTCCCAAAACATTTACAATTTCTTTATTTCCCTGACAGGAAAAAACTTTTTTTGAATTTCTTTTGACAGTCTTAAGCACCACAAAATTGAAGTAATTTTTAAATCATTTTAAACTTTTCTAAGCTTATTTATAAATCACGTGACTTAAATAGTTAAAAATACAAAATGTTGTGAATATTTTTTTTTTGTTGTACAAATATTCCTACTAAAAACTTAATTACAGTTTCATGTTGTTGTTGTTTTTTTAATGTGATAGATTTTAATTATACAACTTAAAAGTATTTGCTGTAGAGAATTGCAAACAAAAATAAAATTTATAAAAACTATTACAAACATACACACGTACATACACATACATTCTCTTCTATTTCTAAGTCTAAATGTCGTGCAAAAGTTTATTGACATTGATAAATTGTTCGATTTTCTTGATGATTTTAAAGTTTAACAAAAAATGTAAATAACAATTTTTTGTTTCTGACATAATTTTTATTTCTCTTTTTAAATTTTTCGAATTTTTTAATATTGTTTATCTTTCCGTTAATTAACCATGTAGGTATGTGTCAAATTTAAAATGTATTTCGCAAATAAATTTATTCTGTATGTAATTTAAGTTTTTTTTAACATATCAACAACGAATTCATTCATTTGGTTCAATTTAAAAATAATTTCCTTATGTGCAAAAGTAACACATATGTATGATACATTTCACTCGAATGTGAAAAAGGGAATTATTTCCTTATTTTATAATACATAATTAATTATTTGATTCGACTTAGTGGATCGATCCATTTGTGTGGGTTAACAACGTGCCAAATTAAGCGCTATTTGATATTGCTGTAATAAGTATGATCCGAGAAATTGATTTATTTGCATGATCAATGATAGAAAAATCAAGTACTAAATTCAATCCGATACGTAACTTCCTCGTATTAAGGATTTCAAAGATTGTAGTTAGTTTGGTTATTGTTCTTTATTTTCAATTCATTTTTCTTTTAACAATTTTAAAGATATATTAGTATAAATTAAATATTAACAAGAAGAAAATGAGAACATACGACAATAATATACTGTCCTCAGTCGATTGTATATAAATTATTTAAATTAATTAATTAGTTTTATATATTAATAATTAAATTCTATTATTAAGTCATTTCTATAATCTAATGTAGCTATAATGTAACGACTCAATTCTCTATAAGATATACTGACATTGTTTAAAGGGTTAAGAAGTTCTGTCTCTGTTAAACATATTTTTTAGAAGCATTTTTTAGGGCATTTGGCTAAGAAATGAAATATATTTTCAGGCTCATTAAGATTACATAACGAGCAAGTTTTCGCTGTTAAAGATCCAACTGATTGTATTAACATTTGGTATGGTTTCAAAATAGCGTTGTTCACTTTCATAGTTCAACTTCTTATAGAACTGATTTGTCTCTGATACCTTTTGAGGTAACAGCGCCCTTTCTTTGATTTCAAATGTGTTATAACATGTTCTGCTAGTCTTTTCTAGTCTTACGTGCTCCTAGTCTTCTCTAGTGACACATTCTGTAATCCTGATTGTATTACACTCTCTGCATAATTTGTCGATGTAATCAAGCCAAAAAAGTTTGTTTTGTATCAATATTTTTTGTAATATAATTCGGCAGACGGCGATAATTACATATATTGAAAAAGAGATGTAGATCCAAGGTGTATATGTGATTATTTTCTATTCCAGGGGGGTTATTATGTATTTCGATTCGAAAGAAAAAACCTTTCGAAAAGAATTTCCGTTTCGAAAGTAGAATCGTATCATCTAATTCATTCGAATGCGTCACAGAGTTGTATTTATGTATAAAAGGGTAAAAAAGTGATGGCAAATTTTTATCTGTTAAAAATTTCGCAGCATTCTGATTTTAACGTCAATGTTTTCAGCACTTAATTAAAAACTAAAAATATAAAAAATAAAGAAAATCGTTTATTTAAAAGTTTATTATTTATTATTTTACTATTTCTTTTATTTTATTGTTTATATTATTTTATTATTTATATAAAATCAAAAATTCATTTAATAAATTCAAACAATTCTTCAGGTTCTGATCGATTTCAGACATAACTTCTATAGAATTTTCCTGATGCGTATTTTGATTATCGACTTGTTTTTGTTGAAGACTGTCATTATTTCGAGGGGTTTCTCGTTGACTTCGTGGGGACTTTGTTCTGGAAGACTGGAACATGTTTCTTCGCCAGCGATACTTAAATACTCTTATAGTATCGTCATCCTCTTGATCTTGAACCATACTTACGGACTTTGTTCTGGAAGACTGGAACATGTTTCTTCGCCAGCGATATTTAAATACTCTTATAGTATCGTCATCCTCTTGATCTTGAACCATATTTACGGAATTTTGACTTGACGTGACAATTTTTTCATTTGAATTAGCGCCAAAATGAGAAGTTCTATCCGTGCCGACCACAGCCTTATCTATAGTTAACAATGTTTTAGCTCTTTCTTGGTCCACCTTCGGTACCTGAAATACTGCCATACCTAGAAAGTCTGCCCATACCTAGAAACATATTTGCATTTGAATATATTACTTATAGAAATTTGAATCATTAAAAATGTACTGTTTTTAGCATAATCATAAGCTTGGGTACTAGCAGTATCTAAATCCAGAGACAACTTTGTCCACAAGTCTCTCCATTCGCTTTTAGCATTGAAACATAAAGGTGGCCTTTTACTAAATCGGTATGTGTTATCCGAAAATCCACCATTATTTCATAATGTCTTTGTTTTATATTGATTTTATTTATGTGATCCACTGCTTTAAAGATTCCGCAACGTAAAAATAAAATAAAAATATTTTTCGAATTTTTAATTATTTATTAAACACTTTTTCATATATTTATTTCTGATAATACTTACATTTTAAGATTTTCTTTATTTCTTCGACAACAAAATATCTTTCAAAAAAGATACCAACGTTAAAAAGTATTTGACATGTACTTTCGTATTACATAATTGCATTTACGAAAGGGTAATTTTTGTTTACATAAGGGAGGGGGGGGGGGAAGTTGTCGGTTCGAAAAATATATCCATACGTTCGTAAATAAATTTTCGAAAATCGTAGTACTACAAAATACAATTTGTACGAATTCGTAAGTTTTTTCTTTCGAATCGAATTACATAATACCCCCCCCCCAGTTTCTATCCACAATACGTACGTAGTTGTAAACGTTGGTAATTTTAAAACCTTTTTCAAAAAAAAACTTTGAAGCTTATCTACTTCTTCAAAGAGTGTAAATCCTCAAACCTGTCCACCATATGTCTGAATTGTTCTGCTTACAGATTGAAAAATGTTCTACTTAGCTTTCCTAGAAAACTGTTGCATTTCTTTTCTCTATGTGTTTGCTAAATGACATTTTTGGTGTAAGTAACTCCCAAATAGGTGTATTCTTAGGCTATTTTTATGGGCTCACCATTAAATATACATTTTTTCACGTTCTGCCAATCGACCTCCTTTACGGAACACTATCATTTCTGACTTGTTTAAATTGACTTCAAGGTTCCATAAAGTGCAGTATTTTTCCAGTTTAAAAATCATTTCTTGCGTAGTTGTAATATTATCTGCCAAAATAACTATATCGTCAGCATACAATAGTAGTCTCACATTCATATTACATATATTTACTCCTCCATTTAGAACGTCATGCAGATCATTTAAATATATTGAAAAGAGTGTAGGTGATAATAGATATCCCTGCTTTACACCTGATGCGGTATCAAATTTTTCCGACAATTATTTTCCAGTCCATACACTAAAATCAGTTTTACGATATATACTTTCAATCATGTTAACTATTTTTGTAGACATGTCAATATTATTCAATTTATAGATGAGTGATCTTCTCGAAATCTTATCGAAGGCAGCCTTAGAGTCGACAAAAAATGCATATAGTTTTCGTTTTTCATTAAATTTTATGTGTGATATTGATGCAAGATTGTAAATATTGTCTGATGTAGAGTACCCTTTCCGAAAACCAGCCTGAAACTCTGCATTCTCTAGCAAAATTAAGGCTAGCCAGACGCTTTTATGGCTTTATTCATAGAATATTTCTCACAAATATTCTTTTGCTTGCGGCCATCACTAAAATCATCTATTATTCTGGTTTGGTTCGTAAAACTTTATTCTTGCGATTATTTTATAATAATTGAAAGAAAACAACAGAATCTATAAATATTTAAAAGAAATTTAAAAGTTTCCACTGTTTTGGCATCACTAAAAAAATATTTCTTTTGCGTTTATCTAATTTTTTTTTATTGTATCTTTTTTAACAAATGTGTTATCTTCCAATATAGAACACACAATAGTGATTTCGTAAAAATATACATAATTTTATTACTATGCGCGAAATTAATAAAAACAAAATTGGCAAATTTTGAATTTTGTAAAAATTTCCGAGGTATTGCCACCTACAATATTTAAGTACCACGTTTTTATTCATAATAGGTTCGAAAATTATTCAAAAATAATATTATTTGTAATATCGATGGCTTAGTTTGGAAAGGAAGTAAGTCAAGCCATAGGACAAACGCTATTGAAATTGGTGAAAATGGGTGCTTGTTCAGACCTAGTCCCCATTCAAATAACCCCTATGATATCGACTTCACTTCCCATAAGATCCAAATTATCAAATAGATCTCTGTCGAATTGGGTTTGTGTGTGTTTATTACATCCATTAACCCTATATCGCACCTGTACCTCTAAAATGAGTCAACTCAAAATTTTTCACTTTTCACTTTTTGCAAGAAGGCGATACACAGTGGTCATATCTATCCACTGTAAAAATCTTACATCAGTTTTTCTAGTCTTTCGCAAAAAAAAAACAGTTGTAACCCTATTTGTGTTATAAGAGTAGCTTCTTTATAATCCACTAAAAAGACATATTTTGAGTTACACCCAAAAAACTTGTTATTTTTGATGATCACTGAAAAAATCGCAAAAACAACTACTGTTGTACATATACTTATTATTCGCAATTCTTTACAATGAAATAACTGTTTTTAAATTTTATAGTAAATATTAAAAAAAACCGTTTTTTGCCTCTACTGAAAATATGTAAATTTTGAGTTGACTCACTTTAGAGGTACAGGTGCGATATGTTGCTGCAAAATATAAGTGACTTTACCACATATGGTTAGGATCGGTGCAATTTTCGACGTAGATTTGGTTTATGATTTTTTTAAACGCAATTAGTTGGACCTAAGACCAATTCTACAAACGCATGGTATAGGGTATCGGTCTAGACCGACTATCATTTTCTTACTTGGTTTCTTAAGAAAATGTAATTTTAAAGGAAAATTTACCAGTTGAAAAGTATCAGTTTTCCCATTTTTTGGCCGTTTTTACCCCCCCCAAAGGCTCGAATTAAAATAAATTTTATTCCTCTCCGATGTTTGTGTCTCTGGTGGAATCTACATACAAAATTTAATATTGCTAAATTACTTTGTAAAGAAGATACAAAAAGGTACACTTTTACACTTACGGGCCGTTTTTAGCCCGCCTTTATCATCCGAATTTCCGAAAGATTTCGTCTCATTTGATGTTTCTATCTTTAGGGGAATCCACAAACTATATTTTATATTCGTTTGTTTAGAAGATATCAGATGTATTATTTCTCCTCTCTTTGGTCGTTTTTCTTCCCCTACACGTTAGAATTACCGATATATTCACCCTTGACTGATGTCCACGTATTCGTTGGAGTCTATGTACCAAAATTCATATATATAGATTAATATGTTAATAAGATGCAGAAAGGTACAATTTCTACCTTTTTTGGCCATTTATGGGGGAAAAATAAATGGACGAATTTCGAAAAAATTAATCCTGAGCCAATATTCGTTTCCCGGATGGAGTCTACATACCAAATTTCATATTCCTAGATTGATTTCGTATCATTTTTCCCTTTTTGGTCCGCTTTTAACCACTGAAGGCTCAAATTTAAAAACTTTTTTTCTTGGCCGATGTTTGTGTCTCTGGTGGAATCTACATATCAAATTTCGTATCCTAAATTACTTTGTAAAGAAGATACAAAAAGGTACCCTTTTACACTTACGGGCCGCTTTTTACCCCCTTTGCATCCGAATTTCCAAAAGTTTTCTTCTCATCTGATGTTTCTATCTCTAGTGGAATACACATACCATATTCTATATTGCTAGATTCGTTTGGTTAGTAGATAAATATACAATTTTCCCCCTTTTTGGCCGTGTTTCCTCCCCTAGACATTAGAATTAGCAATAAAATCATTATTGACTGTTGTCCACGTATTCGGGTAAGACTGTGTAACAAGGTTCATATATATAGATTAATATGTGAAGAAGATGCAGAAATGTACAATGTTTACCCTTTTTGGCCGTTTTTCCCCTTAAATGGCCGAATCTCGAAAAAATTAGTTCTGAGCCCACATTTGTTTCTCGGATGGAGTCTACACACCAAATTTCATATTCCTAGATTAATTTGTTACCACTTTCCTCCTCTTTTGTTCGCTTTTACCCCGATAATGTACGAATTTTTAAAAATCCGTTCTTAGTGGATCTTTACGCCGAGAGAGGAACCTACAGTCCAAATTTCAAGCTTCTGCGTCGAATGGTTTGGGCTGGGCGATGATCATCTTCGCAACTCTTTTATATATATAGATATGTTACATTCTGTATATCTTTAATCATAGTCTGTAAGGAATTGTTCTCCATTGACTGAAATAAATAAATAACTTAAAATGATTTGAATTATGTACATAAATATAAAATGCATTTGTCAAGTTATTCCATATTAACATTACCTTCTAGAAATAACTATATGAACTCGTATGTACATATCATCATAAAAAGCATATACTAAAATTTTCCGCATCCATGCATTTTTAAACAATATTTGCATAAATCATAAAACAATCTATTGTGGCTTCGTAGTAATCATATGTCTCAAAAAAAAAAAAAAAAAAAAATAATCATACTCATATTAGAGCATTTGAAATTCAAGTTCAGAGTCAATCTTGAAAATTTTAGAAAATGATTGTTCACTAATTGCAAATAACTATCACATAAATTATGGAGATACAAATGGTAGAATGCCATCAATGGCTCAACACATCGAGAAGAAATGAGAACAGGGTTACCATGTTTTTTAATCAAAATAAGAATGTTTTTTTTATTATTATTACAAACTATATTCACAAAGTATTGGGGCGGGGAGGGATTGTTTTTGTTTAGGGGTGAATCTAAAAATCATATAAAAATTAGATGGGAATTAAAGTCCACTATGACACACTGGTACTAAATCAAAGGAACATCTTCTTAACGGGTAATGCTGGTAAATCATTGACTATTGTGTACTGAAAAAAGTTTTCCGACTTGTATTTTTAAATTATTTGTAATGTATCTTTTGAATTGTTAAAAGATCGCATGCTCAACTCAATAAATGGTCACCTTGCGTACCAAAGTTTCTGTTGAAGAAAGGAAAAATAAATCGTATAAAAGTTCTCTCAACAAGCAACGGTTTTTTTTTTTACCAATTTAACAAAAAAAAAAAAAAAATGTCTGTAGACAGACATGCGAGTAAAGGTGTGTATTGTTATTTTATTCATTAATACTCATACTCCTTTGGAATGATCATCGTCTGAGAATACTTTGTTCCGCCTTTGCAAGTTTATTCAATAAGATATTGATATTGGTGGGTAATATGAGATCTTTTAAAATATATTAAATAACTCTTGTCTTGGTTTTTACTTGCATAAATACAATCAACTGTACTTGTATGAAATGCATACAAATGTACATATGTATGTATGTATGTATTTAATAAGTTTACGAGTTTTATGCGTTCATTGATCTTTTGTGTTTAGTTTTTGCGGTTGCTTGTTCGACGAAATCAAAGTAATACTTAATATTTCCTTGATAATTTGATATCTGTACATCTGTTATATTGTTGATATTTAATTAATAATTTTGAACAATTACTGTAATTGTTTTCTATGTAATTTTCTATTTTATGTAATTTATATGTTTTAGATTCTTTGAATTGGAAAATTTTTCATATTGCTCTGTTTTTTTTTTCTTTGGTCTTTAATTATGGGTTTAATTTTCTAAATACGATGACATCAGTTTTCAATCATATAGAATTTCAAGTATTAATTTGTCATAATTTTGATTTGCATGATATGCTTGTTAAATGAAATAATTTGTTTATGTTTTAAATTTGGTTCGTTAAACTTTCAAATACTCGTATGTATCTATGTATGTATTTATTTATGTATGCATTTTTAAAAAGCCACCATTTGTGATTAAAATAATTATGTAGATAAGCTTGTAAGTACGTTTTTAAAACATCGAAATAAGATTCTTAGAATTCATAGTTTACTATACCCGAATGGTAATTTTAAAAATGTTTTTACTTTACTTACAGCTGGTTTGATTTCAGCCTGAAGAATGGTACATACATATTTGTTTCGCTTATGAACTTCAATACTGAAATATGTGGAATTTAATTTTCAATAAAAATTTATTTAAAATGAAACAAACAAATTGATTTTGAATAGAGCGGTATAATTAAACAATGCAACTTACACTAATCGCTAAACAAATCCATCGGATTTTCTTCTATACAGAATATTAATCTTCTCAATTTTCTTTGAATAGAATTTTTTCTGTTTCTAGAAGCATTCAGCCATAAGAAATATAAGATACAAAAATATATGTTAACGGTCTAATTCATAAAAAATCAATGTTCTGTTTTAATGTTTATATTTTATATTGAACAAATAACCGTTAATAAGAATTTGTATTCATAAACGTTCCATAACAGTCTAATAAAATTACACGTTATCTGTTTTTTAGCTGGAAAAAAATTTGTCGATTATTTAGTAAATAGGATAAAAATACATTTCGATTCATTTTGATTAAAAAAATAATAACAATAATTCGAAACATAATTAAAAATTTCACAAATAAGATTTTCTATTTAAAACCAAGAAATCATAAAAAAACTATCTTATTTGGATAAGTTTTGTAATAAGATTACAGAATATATTCGAATTGTTTATATGTATGGGGCGTTTCATGTCAAGTGATCCAACTTTTGAAACCGATGTCTTCCGGGATGAAATTTGCACCAAGGTTAGTCCTATTGGATAGTAGTTCAGATACAATTTTTCAACAAAATCGGTGCAGAACTCTCTGAGTTAGAGGGGGTCAAAATTTTACAGTTTGACCAAACAGATGTTTTTATTCTCATCCATGTAACTTTTTACCTATTGTTCTTAGCAAAATTTGTCCCAAATAGTTTAGATAGCTATTTCTTCAGTCTTCCGGAAAAAAAAATTCAAAAATAAAATAAAATTAAAAAAAAAATAAAATATTTTTTTTTTGACTTTTTTTGCAAAATCAAAAATTTTTTTGACTTTTTGTTCAAAAAAGGAAATTTTTTTTTGCTCAAACGAAAGCTTAGGTTTTTTCCTTTAAGACTTTTTTGGTCGCTTAGTGGATGCGAATGGGATCTCTATCAAAAAAAAAAAATGTTTTGTAACTCAAGACAACGGTTTTTCAATTTTTAGCATATGCATTAATTTTAATTTTTTGCTATTAGTGTGTGTTTCTATAACCTTAAAAATAAAACTTATACTGAGAAACTAGACAAATTAACTTTCCAACGGTATGTTACATACCTAACAAAAATTTCATACCCTCGATACTGTAATACCTTCAATATGTTAACCTCAGGAAGAAAATAAATTTTTGAAAAACTATTTTTTTTATTTATTTTTAATAACGATTAAATTAATATACAATAATAATAATAATAGTAAAAATAAAAAGATAAATAATTTAATAAAATTTAATCTATGGCCATCGAGAGAATTGAGTTAGTAATAGTGTTTACGAGCATGTGTTAGTTGTACTACACTGATCGAAATCCATGGACGTAACACAATGCTTATATTAAATGGGTTTGTGTAGATTTTGTATGAATGTTTATATGAATCACTAAAAGGGAAAATAGTTGAGTTCACGAAGAATATGGTAAAATTTTTAATATATATTGTTGTTTTAAAATTTTAAATCTTACATTCTGAAAATGTAAAACAAAATGTGAAGAACATTTAATCTCTTTTATCCATAAGTTTGAAGTTTGTTAAATGAAATAAGTAAGTTACCAAAAATTAAAAAACTTACCAGCCTGCAGTAACTGGATATTTTTTTAAATTAAAAAAAAACAAGTAAAAAAATTATAGTCGGTCTAGACCGACTATACGATACCCTATACCATGCGTTTAGAGACCCTGTCTCTCAGGCCCAACTAACTGGATATAGAAAATAAGCATAAACCAAATTTGAGTGGGATTTTTATCAATTTTTTCAGCTGCAGATATGAAAAAGTTCATATCGGATGCTATATCTCTATGGGGACTAGGCCCAAAAATGGACCGATCCTGACCATGTTTGGTAAGGTCTCTTGTATTTTGCAAAAATGTATACAAACAAAATTTGAGAAGAATCAGTGCAATATTTTTGTTTTTTGATAGATGTAAGTGAAGGTCGGGAAGCAGCTTTATATGGGGCCTATGACTAAAAGGTGTCCCATAGGGATCATTTTTGGACTACTGATTTATGGATGTAATAAACACATACAAACCCAATTTGACTAAGATTTATATGATAATTTGGATCTTATGGCAATTCATGTCGATTTCATAGGGGTCATTTGTATGGGGACTAGGTCTGAAAATGGACCGAATTTCATCAATTTCAATAGCATTCATCTTATGGCCGATAAAAACTTATATACCAAATTTCATCAAAATATATTCATATTTGCGACCTGCAGTTTGATTACAAGCTTTACATGGACACACAGACGGACGGACGGACATCGTTTAATCGAATCAGATAGTGATTCTGATTCGATCGGTATAATTAAAGATGGGTCTAGGTCAAATATTTTTGGTAGTTACAAAGAGCAGCACAAAGTCATTATACCCAAACCACATAGTGGTATAGGGTATAAAAATGTATAAAAGACAGCTATAATGTTGCCAAATGGAGGCGACGTATGTAATTTAAAGAAAATGTTTAATTTATAGTTTATCAAGTCTTCGAAATTTTCTAAACATTTTTGGTTTCTTTTAAACAAAAATTCTCTGTGTACCTATTAAAAAAAATATATATGAATTTCAAAAGGCAATGCGACATAGACCTGCCTTGTTCAAAAGCTTTCATAAGACTGAATAAAATTGTTGTTTACTTTTACTCTTTGGTTAGTATTTTTGTTTTTTTTTCGCCTGTATACATATAAGAAGCCGAGCACCAGTGTGTTTGGTGCGGCCTTCACTGCATTAGATCCATTTATATAATAACTATTTTTATACCCTATACCACTTTGTGGTCAGGGTATAATGAGTTTGTTCTGCTGTTTTAACTACCAAAAATATTTGACCTAGACCCATCTTTTATTAGAATAACTTCTGAGTCGATTTAGCGACGCACTGTGGCTCAAATTTTGATTTCATTGGCCAAAAGTCAAATTTTTTTTTGTCATCGATTTTTAAAATTTTTACTCCTTTTTGTAGCTTATATATCCAGATTAAGGTAGCCAAAAAATTAGGTTAAACTATTGATAATTGTGGGCGTGGCATGCTGTCAAACTCAACTGTTTTTTTTAATTCAGCAAAAGGTGTTTTTTTTTTGTTTTTTATCAAAAATAAATGGTTACTACTCGCAAGCTATCATCGATATTGGCCTGCGGTCTTTTTTATAATGTTAGTAGGATTATAGTCTTTAGTTTTTGTAAGTAGTCACAGTTCTAACGTTTGATATTAGGGGCGTTATGAAATATTTATGAAACCACTATATTTTTCTCAAATTTAAACTTTAGTGGAATAGAACTTCTAAAGGAAGTAAGGGAACAAGAAACGTATACCACCCGGAGAAAGGCGAATGTATCCTGTTTAACCCTATATATACATTTGCACCCCCCACGAGCCCCCGGTAGAACACTTTTTTCATTTTAATGAAATTACTCTAAAAAAATTACTCTAAAAAAAATTTTGTTTTTTTACTTTAGACTACGTAAAAGTAAAATAATTAAATAAAATACCTGCGAAAGGGTTTATTGGCTTTGTTTTGATCAGCAAAAAAATAAGTCATAAAATGATCACAATAGGTTCTACAGTAAACAAATGATCTCTTTCTTAATTTACCTGTTGTCAAATTTAAGGGTCAACCAAAGTCATAAACAATTTTATAAGTTTGTCAATAATCGCGGCACTAAACCACTAAAGATAAAAAACCACCCCATATTGGCGAGAAACTAATTAGTTTTACCTGATATTGAAGTCTGGATAACAAGTGCAGTTTTGTTCAATTTAAGTACTACCTGCTATGAAATTAAAGATCAATGTGTGAATAACATGTACCTAAAAATGTATAAAATGACGGATTCTATAAGGGATTACTCAATAATAAGTTAATACTTCAAGTGTACGGACGTATATTCGCAAGTGATAAAAAGTGATAAAAAAGTGATAACAGACGCAAATAAAAATATTGAGAAAAATATGGAGAACTTTAGTTATAAAGAACTGGCCGAAGAGTATTTTCGAAACAAAAACCAGGAAGATGTTCTTAGTTACGTTAAAATAAAATTAAACTTAATTCGTCTAGTACCGAAATACAAGAGCAATTATCTAATTTCGTCAAAGTACTAAAAAAACGATTGAAAGAAGTTAACTACTGTAAACAAAAGTTTTATAATAAAAGTGCAAACTGGTTAGAAGGCCAACTTAATGTTGGTGGAGAAACAGCAAAGCTAGATAAGGCTGGAAGACCACGCAAATCATTGGACAACTGCAGCGATAGATCTAAGAGGCGGAAACTTAAAAATTTTAACGAGGAAATTGGTTCTACAAATATAAAAGAATCTTTTCTACATCAATTACGAGCACAAAACCAATTAACAAAAGTGGATATCATTGAAAAAACTTGTAATGCTAGTCCAGTGAGAACAAAGCGAATTCTTAAAAGTATACCAACTCCGAGCGATGCAAAACAGTTCACAAATGAGGAGGCATTAGCATTATTTCTGGATTTGAAATTAACAAAACACCAATATATTCAGCTCAGATTGCGTGCGATTGAAAAAGGCTCAAATATGTATCCAGCATATCATCACATAACAGCTGCTAAAATAGACTGTTTGCCATCAAAGGACACTATTACAATCACACCAATTTCGGCAGAAGTACAACTACAATCTTTACTTGATCACACAGCCAAACGCTTGCTACAATCAATAACAGGAACTGAGTTAAAGAAATATGGAAACACAAAGTTAATTCTATTTTGTAAATGGGGATGTGATGGTTCTTCGGGACAAAAACAATACAAACAAGTTGTATGTGAAAATATTTCGGACTCAGATATGTTCATGGTATCATTTGTACCATTGCGATTGAAAAAGATTTTGGAAGATTCGGAGCCTTCGAGTAGTACAACGCAAACAATGGATATTTGGAAAAATGAGACACCATCTTCTACGAAATACTGCAGGCCAATCAAATTTGAATTCAAAAAAGAAAGTCATGATGCCATTAACAAAGAAGTTAGTGATATCAAGGCCCAAATAGCAACACTACAGCCATTACAATTACAGTTAGATGGGCAGCAAATTGAAGTAAGCTACCAATTAGTGCTGACAATGATAGATGGAAAAGTAGGTCAGGCTTTGACTAACACGAAGGCTGCATCCAGCTGCATTATATGCCAAGCAACATCAAGCCAATTAAACCAAGTCCCGACAAAATCATTCGATAATACCGATGCCTTCGAATTTGGATTATCACCACTACATGCAAGAATACGACTTATGGAACACATACTAAAAATCAGTTATGATTTGGATTTCGGGCCTTCAGGATCAATAAGAAACAACGAAACCAACAAAGAGTTAAGAAGTTCAAAAAAGAAACATGTTCAAGATGAATATCGCAAATTTGGATTGATTATAGATCAGCCAAAACAAGGGTCAGGCAATACAAATGATGGCAATACCGCAAGAAGATTCTTTTCAGATCCAGAAACAGCATCTGAAATAACAGGAGTGGATTTAAACCTTATTTTCAGATTTAAAATAATCCTAGAAGTACTTGCGTGCAATGAAGAAATTGACTCTAGAAAATTTGGAGATTATGCTAAGGAAACTGCAAAAATATATACAACCAACTACCCATGGAGAAATATGTCTGCAACAGTCCACAAAATCCTTTATCATGGAGAAGATGTCATTAAATATCATTTGGTGCCACTTGGAGATCTATCAGAGGAGGCTCAGGAAAAAAGGAACAAGGATTACAGATTTTATAGACAGCACAATACTAGAAAAATGTCACGAAATTCCACAAATGAAGATCTATTTAATATATTATTGGCAACGTCAGATCCGTTCATCTCCAGTATTCGAAATCAATGGAAAGTGGAACATCGGGATTTAGATGAAGAAGCCAAAAAACTACTAAAGAACAGAAATAGCACAGAACAAAATATGGAATATTTGCAATCAATATTTGAGTCTAATGAATAATAATTATAATTGCCTTTCATTGTTATTTAAGTACGAAAAACATAGTATTAGTAAAAAATAATAACAAACAGAACCTACCATTGTTACAAATGCTATTTAAATCTATTGCAGTTTTTATTCTTAAAAGGTTTCCCACATATGAATGCAATGTTTTAATAGATAAGAAAGATTCAAAAAATAAGAACCCATATTTTCATATCAAAATTAAAAAAAAAAATTAGAATCATTGCGCTAATGTTTAGCAGATTTATTTAGCTAGTGTAACAAATTAGGCAGCAAACACTAATAAATTTTTCTGTAGTAATAATAATATTCCTTGAGTGTCAGCAAATTGCAAATTTGATAGCAAACATTTTTAATTTTTTAGTAATACTAGTTAAATTTCTAGTGAATTTTACTATTTTGTTGCGTGTAAAAATTTTTTTGAGTGTAAAAATTTTTTTGAGTGTAAGCATTAAAAAAATTTCATTATTACAAAAAATGTTTATAATAATTATTTAACTCCAAATATGACACTTTCTAATAAATAAAAATAAATAAAAAAAAAACATATATCACGCTAAAAGTTAAAAAAAATCAAAAGTTAAACTTTGACCTAGAATTCCTTAAAAAGTACTCAATCAATTTAAATGAAATTCACACTGAGTCAAGATCAACTATCTATCTATCTATTAAAAAAAACAGTACTAAAATATTTTGATCGGTTCAAAAGTTACAGAATTTTGGCCAATGAAAAATGATTTTCAGCCACTGTGCGACGTCTGTCTGTCTGCCCGTCTGTGTGTCCATGTAAACCTTGTAATCAAACTACAGGTCGCAAATATGAATATATTTTAATGAAATGTGGTATATAAGCTTTTATCGGCTATATGATGAACGCTATTGAAATTCGGTCCATGTTCAGACCTAGTTCCCATACAAATGATACCTATGAAATCGACTTAAATTGCCATAATATCTGAATTATCATATAGAAGATCTCGGTCAAATTGGGTTTGTGTGTGTTCATTACATCCATTTATCAGTTGTTCAAAAATAAACCCCATATGGCAATTCTTTGTCATAGCCCCCATTTTTTCACTTAAATCTATCAAAAAACAAAAATATTGTACAGATTTTTCTCAAATTTGGTTTGTATATATTTTTTAAAAAAATAAGTGACCTTACCAATATGGTCAGTATCGGTTCATTTTTCGATCAAGTCTTCATATAAATATAGCATCCGATATGAACTTTTTCATATTCAAAGGAAAAAATTAATAACAATTCCACTCAAATTTGGTTTATTCTTATTTTCTATATCCAATTAGTTGGGTCTAAGAGATAGGGTCTCTAAGCGAATGGTATAGGGTATCGTATAGTCGGTCTAGACCGACTATAATTTTCTTACTTGTTATACTTAATTTATTGTAGCTGATGAAGTATTTAAGTTTTGTAAATTTGAAATACCTAGTCTTTCATCCAGCTTATTTCTGTGGATTAACCGCGTATGTCCATTTTTGTCAGTTTTGAGTTAACGATGCCAAATATATTAATTTTTAACGCTCTTTACATGCGTTAAATTTTTTTTTTTTGTAATATTGACCATTTCTGAGTTTTTCCTTTAAATAACGACGTAACTTAAATGTTTATTAAATTAATTTGCAGCACTATCGACGTATGTCAACCTACGTTTGATCGCTGACAAATTAATTTCTCAGAAAACGACACATAGCGACATACGTTGTTATTAATGGAAAAAAAATGCAAAATAATTTTGGATTATTTTTCAGTTTATAACCACTTATAAAAACTTGTGTGTTTATTTCTGTTATTTTTTGTCACTATTATTCTGGATACGTTGTTATATTCTCATCCCAAGTCCCGTTAATTTTTTGTTGACGAACAAAAAAAATCCATTTTTCAAGCAACAACAACTTATGTCTACATGGGTGGTTGCATTGGTGGTTTCCAAAGAAAACGACGTTTGTCGACATAAGTTGTTTATCTGCACACACTTTAAGCGTTATTTACATATTATTTTCGCCCTTCTCTAGGATCTATTCCTCTGAAGATTTTTGACTCAAAATTTTATATAAAATATTTATTGTCAATATCTACAGGACTGTTAAATAAAAAGCTCTAAAATCTTTATATCGAGCCCATAATTTCAAATATAACGTTTTTGGCTCCCCTGAACATTTTGATTTATGACATACGCGGTTATTCTAGAAAACCACAGATTTATCGCCTTTATTTGCTGCTTTTTTGCCAATCCTTTCTTGGCGTTACTAGGTTCAGCTGTTGATTTCGCTGTTGGTTTCTTTTTTGGCTTTAGAAAGAAATCGCATTGAGTAGAGGCAGAAAACTTTTTCAACTTGAGTCTTCCATCGAAAAACGGTATAAACGCATGGTATTAAATGGTGCCATTGATTGTTATCGCAGCATCGAATCTGCTCTTCAGTGTTTTCAATGTTTCTTCATGATCCTCTTTGCTACTAAAAACTATTTCTTTACAATAATTCTTTGTCTTCCCGATCGGAAGACATCGGTTTCAAAAGTTGGGTCACTTGACATGAAATCCCCCAGATATATATATATATATATATATCTATAATATTAATAGGCTAGGCGATTTCTTGTGACCGATGTTTTGTTCTACCGTTTTATCCCGATTTTGACCAAACGTATATTATTTGAAAGGAATTTATTTTTAGCCGTTTTGCAGATTTACAGATTTTTAAATTTTTTCTTATATTTTGAGTAAATTGAATTTAAAGTTGCTATGTGTGTGTTTATTAAATTTGTTAATGTGTTTGTTAATGAGTTTGTTATCTTCATGCACAATAACAATTAACCAAAAAAGTGTTGGTTTGTGAATTGGCTAAGTTCAGAACTAAAGTTGCCTAGAATTTCAAGTGCTGGAATCTGCTAGTTAAGATTATTGGAGACCAAACTTTTACGTTTATGAAAATACTGTTTTTTCAAAATTTTCTTATTAACCACTTATAAAACTGTTTCAGTTTGTTATGAATAAGACCGTAAGTATAAAAAAAATATCAATATCATTTTCCATCGATTAAAATTTATTTGAATTCTTTATTATTCGAAAATTGTCATTTCAATATCAATAACTCGTAGATACTCTAATTGATTCTAAAAGCCTAAAATCTAATTAATGTTTTCATAGAAGACCCAACTGTATTTAATGATATTATCAGTATGGTATTCTTGTTTTGTTCTTATTATCATTTTTGAGAACTTTCTATAGCCAAGGTCATTTGTTGTTCCCCTTATTTTTTTCTTTCTAGTGTAATAAAAGTAACAGCAAACCAAAACCAAATATATATTTATGTGTTTTGTAAACTTAGCTCGAAAAAATGTTTTCTAAATTCATTTAATAAAATATGTCACATAAAGTAGATAAGAAAAATTCAATAATATATACGCAAGTGTCAGTTATTACTTTCGTTTAAATAAGAAAAAAAACACTCATAACTTTTTTTAACAAATAGAAAAATCAATAATGGTGTCGAATAGTTTTCTGGGTCTTTCAAATCTAACAAAACAGATAAACTAAATTTGTAGTTTTTTGTAAGATTTGAAATTAAATAGTAGTTTTACTTAATGAATTTTCAAAATGTTTGATTTCAAGTGGTATTGATATTTTCTGTTTCGATTGCGAAATAAAAATAAAATTCAAACTTGTGTGATAATTAAGAGAAATTGTGACATTATAGATATAGTTATTAAATTTCACCTGCTGCCTCTGACGTTCGCTCAAATTATATAAAATTATGATCATTTATTTATTGGTTAATATTAATAGTTGATTTTATTTTTTTATTTGTTATCATGCCATGCATCATGTGTGTTAAACAATCATTTTTGTAGCCAACGTCGTTACTTACGATAAACGAACCATCAGAGAAATGAAAAAGTAGTTTTTAATTATTTGTTGATTTTTTAATGAATTTACGCATTTTTCCACAAGTTATGTACGAATATGTGTGTGTGTTTCTTTTTTGTATCACTGTTCTTTTTTTTTTTTTTGTTTCGTAGTCATGTTGAGTTCATAAAACATGTTTCGTTATTTTTTAAGATAACCTAAATTTGTTTTCAAGTTGATTTTTTTTGGAGTTTTTTCGGTGGGAACATACGAGGTTTTTCTATAAAACTTAATGTTGTTTACAATATTGTCATTTTCTTGAGAGTGTTATTTTCTTTTTGGCGGAAGAATTTAAAAGCAGACAACGAAAACAAGGTGTTGCGGGTTTTGTTAACATCATAATGCATCACTTCACCATGAAATGCACAAATTTTTTAGATTTTCGAGAAAAGTGATGGGTACATTTTGGATGGTTTTCAATAATGTTAATGGCTAATTTATGGATTAAAATTTGTTACCGGATATATTTTTATTTAATTGAAATATTTTGTGTCTTTTATCGACAAAAAATCCTTAAATTAGGAGATTAATTCCCAAATATTGGTTTCCCGAGTTATTGGTTAGAAATAATGTTTATGAAAAGCATATTATAAAAAATATTCACAACATACTCGTATGAAGGGCTTATTTTGATAGTGGTATCAGTCTCATTTCTAAAATATTGAGTTACAAATTCAATTTCAGTCAAAACGTTATAAATCGCTGAAATGTTAATGGCATTAGTTTTGCTAGTTATAAAAACTCGGATGTACAGCAAAAAGCTATTCACAAAAATTATATTTGATCGTTATGGAATTTGATCTGATACTAAATTTTGTATCTATTTTCTAGATTTATTATCCGTTTCTAACACGGACCATTTTTTACATTTTCATTTATATAACGATTATTTCAACAATATCTTACTTTTTAATAAATTTAAAAAAAAATTAATTGTGAAAGTGGCATTAATCTACTCAGCGTATGAAAAAACGTAGATTTTCGCAACAATTATAAAGTTTTTTTTTTATCATAAATAAAGTGAACATTCCTTAATGAAAACTATCAGAAAAAATCACAAAAAAGGTCATTAACAGTTGTTAAAACATTGAAACGTAAAACCTTTTATAACTCATTTAAAAAAGAATAAGTGGACCTACACCACTACTAAAATAAGCCCTTCGTATGTAGAAGAATATTTTTATTTACTTGTAAACTTATAAATTGTCACAGAAGTTTTTATGTTAATTTTTTTTTCATATGAAACAATCTAAATTCCATACATACTCGTATAAAAAAATAAACTGAGACTTAAAATGTCCCCTGCGCTGTCTGACTGTGCTGTGTTGTTTGTACAATACAAGCCTAAATTGAAAATTTTAATTACCATGAGTAAATAGCGTAAAAGAACTTAATGACCCCGAAGTGTAGTAGAAATTCGTGTGCAAACTCATTTTTAATTCCATGAGCAATTCATTCACATGCTCTTTTTATGTGTCTACACAGTTTTGCGTATGCACCTTCACAATGTTTGTATATATTTTTTTAGTTTTTACTAAAGACAAATTCAAGCTGTTGCTCTTGGTTGTTACTTACACGCCTCCATCCTTTTTGCATCAGTTTTATACGCTTGTTTTATTTTTCAAGATAATTTTTTTTTAAATACGCAATAAGATACAAAATCATGTCTATACAAAAAAGCAATGACAAAAAAAAAAAGAATAAAAAAGCGATTTACTTAAGATGACAATATTTTTTTCCTTAAAAGAGGTACATATTGTATGCATACGTATAGCAGAGTTGCCAGAGAGTTTTTAAGTTTGTTTCAAGATGTATTTTTTATTTTAACGGTATGTATAGACATAGATATTTCTGTAAGCGTTCATTTGAGTAAAACCTTTTGACCTTTTTTACTTAAAATACTAAAAAAAAAGAAGTAGGAAAATCATAGTGGGTCTAGGACGATACCCTATACCATGCGTTTAGAGAAAAGCTCTAATGCAAGGCCCGATCGATAGTTTTTTATGCCTACTCAAATACATATAACTAAACACAGTTTTTTAAAAAAATATTTTTAAACACATTACAAGCTTAACTATATTATATTGCTACTCCGTTCCTATTTCATTTAAAATTTGACATCTAGGCATCTGTTAATTTTCCTACGTTACATAAGATTTATTTGTTGCTAACCTCGCAAAAAATATTTCTCAGATCTTTGAAATTTTTTGGAAATAAAACATTATTTTCCTAACAACTAAGTAGGAGAATTCATTTAATGCATTACCATGAACAAATTAAGTGATTACTGATAGATCAGTTAGTGTTCAATATTTAAGGATATAGTAATGTTCCATTGTTTGTTAATTTATTGTGAGAATAATAATAATAAAATTTAAATACATTAAAATATTAATAACGACTATATAGTGATGTCGAAAAAAAGAAAAGTAGATAATGAACGCTGCCGCGTATTTAATTGATTATTTTTTCACAATGGTTAATGATAATTGTACGGGTATATGTCTGATTTGTAGAGATAAAATAGCAGTATTAAAAGACTACAATTTGAAAAGGCACTTCACTACCAAACATAGTCTGAAATTTGATCAGTTTTGAGATGATTTGCGTAATAAAATGTTAAGTGAGCTTAAAACGATTTTCATGGCGGGAAAAACATATAACGAAAATTCACAAATCTAAATCTTTCCGCAGTAAAGCCAGTTACCGACTTGCAAACGTTATTGCTGTCATCAGACCTTTTCCTGATGGCGAATTTGTCAAAAAATGTGTTCTAAAAATGGCTGAAGAGCTATGCCCAGAGTCAGTAAAATATTTTATTGTTGTTAGCTTATCTTCGAGCAACATCACGAGGCGAGTTCAAGACTTAGGTGATGAATGCGCTGGCATCTCAAAGAAAAGGTGGTTGATTTATCATATTTCTGTGGTTTTGTACAATAACCGCGTATGTCATAAATCAAAATGTTCAGGGGAGCCAAAAAACGTTATATTTGAAATTATGGGCTCGATATTAAGATTTTAGAGCTTTTTATTTAACAGTCCTGTAGATATGGGCAATAAATACTTTATATAAATTTTGAGTCCAAAAACTTCAGAGGAATAGATCCTAGAGAAGGACGAAAAAACAATATGTAAATTACACTTAAAGTGTGTGCAGATAAAACAACTTATGTCGACAAAAGTAGTTTTCTTTGAAAAAGAAAACTACCAATGCAACCACCCATGTAGACATAAGTTGTTGTTGCTTGAAAAATTGATTTTTTTGTTCGTCAACAAAAAGTTAACGGGACTTAGGATGAGAATATAACAACGTATCAAGAATAATAGTGACAAAAAATAACAGAAATAAACACACAAGTTTTTATAAGCGGTTATAAACTGAAAACTAATCCAAAATTATTTTGCATTTATTGTTTCATTAATAACAACGTATGTCGCTATGTGTCATTTTCTGAGAAAATAATTTGTCAACGATCAAACGTAGGTTGACATACGTCGTTAGTGCTGCAAATTAATTTTATAAACATTTATGTTAAGTCGTTATTTAAAGAAAAAACTCAGAAATGGTCAATATTAAAAAAAAAAATTGAACACATGTAAAGAGCGTTAAAAATTAATATATTTGGCATTGTTAACTCGAAACTGACAATAATGGACATACGCGGTTATTCCAGAAAACCACAGATTTTTCAATAGCAATTGATGAGAGTGAAGATATGGGTCATACCTAAAGTGACCGTATTTTTTTTTTACCTGAAAACGGGACATCGAATAATTCTGATGGGTTCGGTTATATGAAATGGAAATGCATAGATAATATAATAATATTTTATTTGTCCATAGTGAGTGGCATTATTTATTTTACGTTAGACTACAAAAAAATTGTTTATACATTGTTATATTTTTCAGAGGCACAAATTTGTTTCAAAATTTTAGGTGACGATTTCAAATATGTGTGGAACTCTTGGCAAGATTTTTTAATATTAACTTTAATAATTAACATAACCTTAAGCACTGATACCCATAATTGAGTTTTATCTTCGGTCCACAACTTGTACATCAAAGAAAACACAAGTTCAAGCGGCGCATTTGTTCCAGGAAAACATAAATTATATTCAACTATAATTTGAAAATTTGCATGGATTAGGTAATTCCTTTTAAAATGTTTAAACACTTCCACCCAACGATTTTCCGTAGAAATATTTTGTTGAGTCGAGTCAATATTCATCGAATACTTCCGTATCTTTATTGCAATCGATATGTTCTTTTTCGATCAATATATCCCACTGTGGTACTTCTGTTAAATTTGCCCAATTAAGTTTTTCTAAATCTTTGTTATAAACAGTCCATTGCTCTAAATACTCTCGAATAGTTTTATAAAATTCTTTAGACTTAATTTTCACGAAATTCTCGTCAATATCGGTGAATACGGAAGACAGTGCGTTGTCTCTTTCTGAAACAAATTCCCTTTTAATTTGTTAATTTCCCTTGCTGCTTCAATTTTTTGCCAATTTATATATTACAAGTGTCTACAGCAGCTGAAGAATCCAAGGGAGGCGGACACACAGAAAAAAAAGGTATGACATTTATAAAAATTATAGTAAAATTTTATTATTATACGACTACATAAAATTCACGATAAATTTTGTTTCACCCCGTCTATTTAAATTTTTTTAAGTCTTTTTAGTGTCTACGCAAATCTGACTCAATACGATAAAATTGTCTAAAAAAAAGCGGAAAAAATTTTGGTACCGTGAGGATTGAAAAAGTACAATTTGTGTGTCTGGATGGTACAATAACGGAAAACATATTTTCCATCCTTGGGTAGGTTAGTTTTTGTTCTGTACTGCACTTTGGCCTCTTCTATATTAAAACTCTTTGATTAAGTACAAAAACTTCATTATATAAAAAAAAAAAAAAAACAATTACTCTATTTTTGTCTCTTGTGTTTCGTAATATATTTATTCATACTAGCAGATTCCAGCGCTCGAAATTCGAGTGCAATTTCTAGGCAGCTTTGTTTTTCAACTTAGCCAATTCAGAAACCATCACTTTTATGGTTTATTATTATTGTGAATGAAGATAACAAACTCATTAACAAACACATTAACAAATATGTATAATTTAATGTATGTGTTAGTAGCAACTTTAAATGCAATTTACTCAAAATAAAGCAAAAAAAAATAAAAGATCTATAAATCTATAAATCTATAAATCACAAAATGACTAAAAAGAAATTCCTTTCAAATAATATACGTTTGGTAAAAATCGGGATAAAACGATAGAACAAAACATCGGTCACAAGAAATCGCCTAGCCTATTAATATTAAAGATTTATTCATATTCTGCAACAAAGAAAGAAGAGAAGATGATTTTTGTATTGCTGCATTTCAGGTTAACCAAGCAAATTTATAGAACTGCAATTTCTATTTTTTGCATTTTTTTTTTTTTTTTTTTGTTTTTTGGTTTATTTCGATTATTAGTAAAAGTAAAACGCAACGTATTCTTATTTTGAGAGGGGGTTAAATTTTTTATTTTTTGCTTTTTAACAACAGTAATTTAAGTTTATGTACCTTGAATTTGATTCAACCAAATTCATAAGAAATTGAGTTAAATCGTTTTAAATATTTTTTAGATGAAATTATTTTTCAGCTGACTTGTGATGTATTTTAACATACATATATTAAAACAAGTAAGAAAATTATAGTAATTTAAGTTTATGTACCTTGAATTTGATTCAACCAAATTCATAAGAAATTGAGTTAAATCGTTTTAAATATTTTTTAGATGAAATTATTTTTCAGCTGACTTGTGATGTATTTTAACATACATATATTAAAACAAGTAAGAAAATTATAGTCGGTCTAGACCGACTATACGATACCCTATACCATGCGTTTAGAAACCCTATCTCTTAGGCCCAACTAACTGGACATAGAAAATAAGCAAAAACCAAATTTGAGTGGGATTTTTATTAATTTTTTTGGCTGCAGATATAAAAAAGTTCATATCGGATGCTATATCTACAAAGGGGCTAGGTCCAAAAATGGACCGATCCTGATCATGTTTGGTAAAGTCTTGTATTTTGCAAAAATATGTACAAACAAAATTTGAGAAGAATCAGTGCAATATTTTTGTTTTTTAATTGATTTAACTGAAGATCGGGAAGCAGCTCTATATGGGGTCAAAGGGATCATTTTTGGACTACTCATTAGTGGATGTATTTAACGCATACAAACCCAATTTGCGTAAGATCTATATGACAATTTGGATCTTATGGCAATTTATGTCGATTTCATATGGGTAATTTGTATGGGGGCTAGGTCTGAAAATGGACCGATTCTCACCAATTTCAATAGCGTTCATCCCATGGCCGATATACCAAATTTCGTCAAAATATATTCATATTTGCGACCTGCAGTTTGATTACAAGCTTTACATGGACACACAGACGGACGGACGGACGGACGGACGGACGGACGGACATTGTTAAATCAACTCAGAAAGTGATTCTGATTCGATCGGTATAATTAAAGATGGGTCTAGGTCAAATATTTTTGGGTGTTACAAACAGCAGCACAAAGTCATTATACCCAAACCACATAGTGGTATAGGGTATAAAAACTATCTTTGACGAATTTGAAGATTTGTTCTTACATTTTTGAACAAATCAACTATCTCTTTTTTCGAATTTCTGAAAACGGGACATTTTTGCGTCCCCGAGTTGTTGTCGGGGACAACGGGACAAAGTAGCTGAAAACGGGACAGTCCCGCTCAAAACGGGTCGTATGGTCACGTTAGTCATACCTCTCAGTTACTTATTTTTATTCGAGGCATTAATAAAATTTTGAGGTAACTGAAAAGCTTGCTGCACTAAAAAGTTTGAAAGATACTACAAATGGTGAAAACATATTTTTAAAAGTATCGGAAATGATGGAAGAACTCAAATTAAAATGGAAATCAATTTCATGTATTACTACAGATGGGGCCAAAAATATAGGATTAATAGGTCGTATTAATATGATGTTTGAAAGTAATATCAACATGAAGGCAATGTAATTACACTGCATAATTCATCAGTAATCACTCTGTGGAAAAAGTCGGAGTTTAAGTTCCGTCAAATCAGTTGTCATTTTCACAATAAACTTTATACGTAAAACATTCCTGGAAACTCTTGAAGCTGATTATGGTGATTTGTTATATCACAGTGAAGTAAGGTGGTTAAGTTGCGGCAATGTTCTGAAACGGTTTTTGAACTTCAACATGAAATTTACATTTTTATGACAGAACTATATGATCCTGCATGGTTGTGGGATCTAGCTTTTTTAGCAGATATAACTAAACATCTAAATGTCCTTAATTTAAAAAAAAAATGCAAGACAGAGGAAAACTTATACACGAACTATTTATCGATGTGAAATCTTTCAGATCAAGATTTGAATTTTTTAAAAGACAATTTAAACAAAATGTTTTCACAAATTTTTAATCTTGTCCATATTTATGGAAAAATAGATCAAAATAGATAAGAATAGTTTCTCTATTAGTAGAAGTATCGACAATATTGCATTGTTTCAAGATGAAAGTAACAGACGCGTTTCCGATTTCTTTCGGAAAGAAACATTATTTACTTCGTTCCTAAATCCTTTTGAAGTAAACGTTGAGGACTGGATCCCGATTTACAATTAGAATTAATTGATTTGAATCAAAGGATACAATGAAATCATTCTTTAAAAATGAAAACGTAATGACATTTTATTCACTTTTGCCGGAAAATACTTTCAGCAAGCCTTTTCTCGGAGGAAATATATAAAATCAAAATTACGAGCAAGACGGACGGATGACCATTTGAGGGATTTTTTAAAAATAAGCGTATCTAATTTCAAAGCAAGTATAAAGAATGTCATTGAAAGATCAAACAACCAGGCACATTGTTCACATTAGTTTAATTTTTTTAATAATAAGATATGTCTCAA
Source organism: Cordilura impudica (assembly GCA_963682025.1). Taxonomy (NCBI): domain Eukaryota; kingdom Metazoa; phylum Arthropoda; class Insecta; order Diptera; family Scathophagidae; genus Cordilura; species Cordilura impudica. Next base: position 2,163,535 of record OY821517.1, on the reverse strand, counting down.
CTTTTTTTGTAGTTCTTTTTATGCGAATATTTTATATAAAACATAATTTTCCTTAAATCGATTTATATTTCTTTATAATATAATATTATAGCAACATACAAAATATTGAAAACTTTGATGTGGCCCTCTCCTTGAAAATTTTGGGGACCTCTGCTCAAATGGATATAGAAAATAAGCATTACCCAAATTTGAGAGGCACTGTTATTAATTTTTTGTCTGCGGATATGAAAAAGTTTATATCCTGACCACATTTGTAAAGGTACTTTGTGAAGAGAAGTATACAAACCAAATTTGAGAAAAATCTGTCCAACTTTTTTGCTTTTTTAAAGGTTTAAGTGTACATCGGGGAGAAACTTTTTAAAGGGCAGCTATGACTAAGAAGTATTCTAGAGAGTTTATTTTTGGAATACTAATGGATTTATTAACAAAGCACACAAATCATATTGACCGTGATCTATATGATTATTTGGATCTTGTGGACATTTAAGACGTTTGCACATGCACCAGTTTTCACCAATTTCAATGCCGTTTGTGCTATTGGCCGATGGTTTATAGATTTCATCAAAATATATTCATATTTCCGGCCTAAATCAACTCAGAAAGTGATTCTGAGTAGATCTAGGTAAAATAGTTACAAACATCAGCACAAACTATTTATACCCTGAGCATAAGTGGTGTTCATTGAAAATTGTATGACATATGTATATCAGCAAATGGAAATTTTAATAAACTTCCCATTTTTATCTGTTTGTTAAATTGTTAAGTACTAAATAAAGTTGGTATGATGATCGACTAAGCTACCACGAATACTGAAATTGGTACAAAATAAAATTGGTTAAAAAAAACGTGATAACAAAAGTATTAAATTCATGGTCTTCATGTCTCCTATACTGATTTCAATATCAAACGGATTGTCATTATTATAGCCACAAAATGTAAATACACACCCGAAATAACCTTTTGCAAATTTTCATTTAACATTAACGTATTTAAATAACAACAGAACACACCCAAAAAAAAGTTAGCGCGTAGGCCAACATTTGACCTTGAATATAAGCAAAATAACAACATAACTGCCTTAATATAGTTAATCTGATTTTTGGTTTGTAACACATCACGGTGAGATAATCATCTTATTAACCCGAAAACTCGTACCCAAGCTTCGAAAGATTTTAGTAAAATTGGAATTAGTTAACGAAAAACTTATTTCGGTTTTAAACAAATTTTATTTAGTTTCTTCGACCCATTCTCTAACAAATAGTTTATAAGATTAAATGGTTTGGGAATTATGCTTTTAAATTACCCCTAATTTTTAGAGTATGGTTTGATAGAATTCTAAACTATTATTATTATTATTATTTTGTGTTTTTTGATTAATAATGTACATTTTTTCGAAACTCATTTAAAATTTTAAGTTAAGAAAGAATTTGGATTTAAATCGACCATAAAGATTTTTTGACGCCTATATATGGGCACATAGGGGCATATTTGGGTATGATTTTTTTAAAGTTGAAATAATATTTTATGGTGTACAAAATTTGGTCTGTACTACGATCTCCAAATTTACGAAAAAAAAAATGGTAGCAGAGGGTACAAAAATTCAAATTCTCACATGGGTACCAAGTAAAAAGTTAAACAACTCGTTTAAATCATTAACAGTAAATTTTAATTTTTGTTTTTCGAAAGATATATTTTGCCGTTATGTTTAATAAATAATGTAGAAAACGCCTCCAGCTGTTTGAAAATCTATTAACGCAGAGCCTTTCCTAAGACAGACAATTTGTCTAACCATTAAATTATATTTAACTATTGTTTTTTGTTTTTATTATAATTTCAGATCATAAACCGGTATGAGTACATGAAGTATATTGCACCGTAAATATACAACAACAATGTATTATAATATATGTAGCTAATTGCCAAAATGACGTAATCTTTCTGCTACCAAGTCATGTTAATCATGGTCGTGTGACTCTGCTCGTACTCGTAGTTTTTATTATTAACTCAATGCGATTCATTGAATGGTAAGTGTGCCTGCCTGCCTTTTTATTTTTAATGCTATTTTTCTATTACTCTATAACTTATTATTATTGTGATAAAGTTAATAAAATTAACATTGTTTTATTAAATTATCCATGAAGTAGAAAGGGAAAAACGTGTTCAAAGTTTAGTTGCACTTCATGTGTTTTTCGTTTAGTTTTGTTTTTTGTTTTTACTAAGACAGGTGACTTGTGTTTTATTTTCAACATACATACATACATACATACATAAGTATATAAGTACCACACGTACATACGAGTATTTCTAAAATATTTCACATACTTGAAATAATATCGAACTAAATCTAATTAAGCTTTTTCAAAGGTTAACACATACGTCATTTTAAAAACATTTTTTTCCGTTTTATTTTGAGCAATTTTAAATATAAGACTTAATATTAAATGATTTATATACAAAATTTTTTTTTTTTGGTTTTTTAATTTATGTGTACTTTAGACAAATTCAATTCATTCATAAATTTCAATATATTTCTCTTTATGACATGTATTTGTTTTTAACTCACACACATTCACATGAATAATTTGTGTTATGAGTGAGTACATATACATACGTGTACTGTACGTAAAAGTATTTATAATTATTTTTAATGATTATTGTATTGTAACGCAATCAGAACGTGTTTTGTATGATTAAAGTAGTTGGACATGGGAATTGGAGCCAAAAAATTTTTAAAGAAATTAGATTTAAAAAAATCTTTATTTTGATGCATTAAAGATCTATAAAAGTTTTTTTCGAATATAAAAATTTGTACATCATAATTTTTTTTATTATAAGAATTTGTCACAATTTTAAAGTTTTTCTTTTTGTTGCTTCCCAGATATCAATAAGATTCATTTGTTGAAACCTTGAAGTTGTTACTCTAGGTTTAAGATGATTTCAACATACATTTCAGAATCTCGGATATTATTATAAATTAATATATTTTTTCATAGAAAGTATTTGCATTTAAAAAATAAAATTTCAACTTTTCGTATTTATTGTTGATACATTTGAATTGTTAAGCCATTTGAATTAATTTTTAAGACGTTTTAAGACGTTTTTCTGGAACTATCTCTCGTTTTGTGAAAAATGTGAAAATTATTTCTATTAACAATTTCTTACACATTTATAAGATATAACCCGGTGTGTTTTAAATAAAATAAAAAGTAAAAAAAGCTATATTTCGACATTGAGCAGCTTATTTGATGCAGCATAATATTACTTATGAACTAACATAATCTTCGATGTTTTCAATACTTTTAGTATTTGGTATGGTAACCCTTTTGAGATATAATAGCATTAAGACGATTTTGCAATGAATCAACTAGTTTTTGTGTAGTTTCTGGCTGAATTTTACTCCATTCCTCTCGCAATGCTGTTTTTAAGTTTTTTTTTTTTTTTTTTTGCTAGAAATGTTGTGTTTTCGGATGTTAGTTTCTAACAACGCCCATAAATTCTCGATAACATTAATGAAAATGCGCCGGTGGTTTCATGAGATGGGAACAGTTTCATATAAGAAATGTCTGTGGCGCACAACCAGTTTATCAGCAATCTGTAGCAAGTTTTCTTTTAGAATACCTAAGAAAATCATTTTATCCATGTTCCCTTCAATTAAAACTAAATATCAAACTCCTGATGCTGCCCTTCAAGCCCAAATCATGACACTGCCATCACCGTGTTTTACATTCGCACGCAAATTTTTTAACTCAGGCTGTGTATTCCGCTTCCGCCACACCATTGTCCTTCTATCTGAACCAAATATATTAAATTTCGATTCATCGGAAAAATTATATTGTTTCAAAATTCTGATTGCTTTGAAAAGTATTTTTTTTGTGAAATTTAAACGGGAGATTTTAATTTCTTGGTTTATGTAGGACTTGTTTGGTGGTATTCGACCATGAAAGCCATGTGATCGCAAGAGACGACGAATTGTTGATGTACTACAGGCTTTGCCAAGACAATTGTGCACCTCATCAGCCAGTTTTTATGCCCATAACATGGGGTTTTCATTAATTTACCTTATGATCGATCTTTCGTCGTTCGCAGTAAGAATTTTATTTGGTGCCTTTCTGCCCTTGTCCTTCACACTATTTTCTCTCAAAAACTGTTTACAATACGCTGAACTGTAGAAGACTGTATGCTCAGTTGTTCAGCAATTTCACGCTGACTTTTCAATTGTTTATAGTGTTGGATGAACAACTCCCGTTTCTCAATAGTTGTGCGTCAGCCCAACTTTCAGGTTTTATAAATAAAAACGAAAAGTGCGTTGCTTTTCGTATGTTATTTATTTTATTTTAGAATGTTAAATTTTCACGAAATGACACTTTTATAAATTTAGTAAAAAAGCCTACTACAAGTCGGCCAACGGTATCAATATCGTTAAAAGTTGACTGCATCAAATAAGCTGCTCAATGTCGAAATATAATTTTTTTAACTTTTTATTTTATTTAAAACCAACAAAACAAACTGTAAAATATGTGAAACATTATTTTTGCCTTGCATCAAATAAGCTAACACCCACTGTATGACATTTAATATTTACTTTGTATGGGAGGTGCCACGCCCACTTATCCGATCCCGACCCTTTTTTGTCTCACTACTCATGTTAATAATAGATGACCTAGACAATTTTGCTCAGCTGTCTCTGTCATAGTACTCGAGATATATGATATTGAGTAATTACTTTGTATGGGAGGTACCACGCCCACTGATTCGATCCCGCCCATTTTCGGTATGGCTACTAACATAAATATTAGGTAACATCACAAACATTTTTAAAGCTCTCCGTATCATAGTACTCAGTATTATATGATCAAGAAGATCAGATGAGTAGTTGCGGAGATCACCTCCTACAAACAAACACACATTACCTCTATTATATTAGTACAGAAGATTATCACTTACTCTACAGAACATACTTACATAACTTACCTAAAATGAATAGAATAACAAAAAAAATTTAGTTATAAGATCTACGCTAAGCTAAGATCGTTTCTTAAAACGTGTTTAAAAGCCAGGTACGACTAAGACAAATAAAATTTTGAACCCTCTACACCAACATCCGATTACGTGGTCCTGAGTATGCTTCTGGTCCTGAGTATGCTTCTGAATTTTGAGCCAAAATTTGCACGCTTTAAGTTTTTACCTCAACCCTCTAGTGCGCCGTGATGGAAATTTGAATCATACCGAAAATCTCTCCGTAGTTTCAAAATATGAAAACAGTTTTGCGTAAATGTTCGTTATATGTTGTGTCCATTTAAGTTGGCGTCGTTTTCTCTGCTTTTGAAGTACCGTTATAGCAGCATTGAATTATTGTGCAATTTTGAAGTGTCTGCTCATTAGTTTGATGTGCGTAGATAAATATTGCTTTTTTCTGACCTTAAATTTAATTAATTTCAACAAGTTTATTAAACAGTTGTGATTTTTACATAAGTTACATCTTTTTTTTTTATTAAAATCTAATAGTGTTTATTGGTTTTTGTGGTAAGTACCTTGCTGTGTATAAAAAATGGTTTGATGCAAATTTGCATCACTGCGCATTTAAGTGATAGTAAAAAAAAAATTTATCATATGTAACGAATTTTCAGGATATGTCAAGCAAACAACTTTTAGAGGAGGATATTCTCCGTATTTTGTTTGATCCTGCTGCAAGTGAAGATGAATTAGACGACTCCGATGATGAAGATGAAATTATGGAAGGTAAGCTTCTAAATAATGAAGATCTAGATCACCTTCTGGGTGATGAAAATATTGTGGATCTCATGAACGAATTGAATAGTGAAGATGAAAATGTAACTGAACATATAGCTCCAGAAATTCCGGAAAATCTACTTGGTGCCACAAATTTCTTAACACGAGAGGCTTGCAGACATATTGTTTGGAAAAAAACTAAATTTTCTGTCAGTGAAGACGAAATAAAATTTGGAAGAAATACCGATTTGCCGGAATTTATAAAGAACTTCCAGACTCCATTCCAATTTTTCAACTATTTCTTTGATGAAGACATTTTACAACATATATATAGTTGAGGAATCTAATTTGTATGCGAAGCAAAAAAATATTGAAGAGAGCTTTATTTTGGAAAAAAACTGATATTTACCAATTTATGGGCATCCTAACTTTGTCATCAATAGTGAATTACTCCAATATTCGCCTTCTATGGGACAGCCAAATTGGTTTGGACTGTGTAAAGGAATGCATGCCTAAAAAAAATTTGAAAAGATACGATCAATATTTCATTGGAACAATAATGAAAATTTCATTGCCGATCAAACAGATCCTTGTTATGACAAATTATACAAGATTCGGCCACTGGTAGGTAGACTGTTTAAATGAAAAATTTTCATCCATTCCGTTAGAAGAACGCTCATCTGTTGATGTACAAATGTGCGCAAGTAAAGCCTCGTATCATTTGAAACAATATATGCCTGTAAAGCCACACAAGTGGGGCTACAAATTATATGTACTTTCCAGAGTATCAGGTTTTGCATATAATATTGAAATATATACGGGCCAAGACAATTTGCCGCATAAACGTTTGCCAAGTGAGCCTGATCTAGGAGATTCTGCCAACGTTGTTGTGCGACTATTACGAAATGTCCCAAATGGATGTAACTATAAAGTTTACTTAGACAATTATTACACTGCCATCCCGTTGCTTATTTATTTAGGAAAAAAGGGCACACATACAATTGGAACAGTCAAACGAAATAGGATTCAAAATTGTAAATTACCAACTGATCAAGAAATAAAAAAATTTCCTAGGGGATCATCATTTCAATTCGTTGCTGACTTTGAAGGTTTAGAGCATGCAAACGTCTTGTGGAAAGATAATAAGAACGTAACTCTTCTGTCCTCATTCGTTGGCGTGGAACCAGAGAATGATATTAGCAGATACGACCGTCGGGAACGCAAGCCGATCATGGTTAAGTGCCCAGCGATTGTCAAAGAGTACAACCATCATATGGGCGGTGTTGATCTCTTATACAGCATGATGGGGCAGAATCGAATCAAAATGAAAACCAGAAAATAGTATATGCGTTTAGTTTACCATCTACTGGACCTAGCAGTTACAAAAGCTTGGTTTTTGTATAAGCGAGCAACAGGGAATACGACTCTTACACTATTAAAATTTCGTAAAGATCTAAAAATAAACACAAAACAGAAACGTCCAAGAACCAACGATTCACCTTCTGTCGAAAGATTGCATTTCCAAAAGCAAAAACGAGGTCCAGCATCAGCTATACCATCCGTAGATATAAGGCACGATCATGAGGACCACTTACCGGATTTCCAAGAAAATAGGGTGAGATGCAAGCAGCCGGGTTGTAAGGGCCAAAGTCAACTGATTTGTAGCAAGTGTAACATAGCTTTATGGGTAACAAAAACCAAAAATTGCTTTGTAAAATTTCATAAAAAATTAACAAAATTAAAATGTTATCTTTTTTTTTAAATGTAAAATTTCATAAACAATAATACGTTGTTCTTTAAAAAGAAAAGAAAACATTGTCCATTTAAATCACTATTGAAGTATAAAAATTTTAAATTTTGAATTTACAGCTAAATGCGCAATGATGCAAATTTGCATCAAAGGATTTTTCGCCTCCTGCGCCCTTATAAATGGAAATTATACAAACTGTTAGAACAAAAGTTTTTTTTTTAAACCATTTCCTTTCGTTTAAGTAGTATTTTATTTAATTTGGTTTTATTGCTCACTAGAGGGTTAAAATTTTATTTGCGAAATATAAATGCTTGTAATATTTTAGAATAGGGCTTTTTCACGTCATCGCATTCCAAACAATAAACACTCAATTTTGTTTTGTATAAAAAACCAAAAATTTTCATTATGTTATTAAATTATTGCCACTACTGTATTGTAATTATGGCAGCATATAACTTTCATTGAAACTATCAACCATTTTTTTAACTACGAAATGTTACGAGCGCAGTTCAATAAATCCGTGACTTTTTGAGAAATATATTTTTTTTTAGCACTAATACCATTTGTCCAACGTTTCCTCTATTTATGTTATTCCTTCCAAATAATTTGATTTCTCAAGGTCCTCAAAATAATAAATTCGGATAATATGGCGTATAAGGTAGGGATTCGAAGCCCAATTCATGGAAGTTTGCCATGGCGACTGCAGACGTGTATATTCGTATATTGTCTTGATGAAAAAGCACTTTCTTCTTGGCCAAATGGGGCAGTTTTTTAATATAACGCCATTGAATCGGTGCAATTAGTTGGTTTACAATTTTTCCCTTTTGAAGATAAACAATGTGGATTATGTCGCCGTCTACATTCCAAAAGCTGTTGGTTTTCACCGAGAAATAGATCCATGATCCATCCAATTGTTTAAAACGGCGCAAAAATGCATCCCTATTGTGAATGAACAACGCCAAATACTCCTTGGAAGTTTTAACATGATTGTGAATAAAAATTTAATGACGAAGCTTGTTCATTATTTGACAGTAGTCTATTAATAGATGCTAGTTGACGGCAGCAGTGTTTGAATTAACTACAAGAGCAGTTTAAAAAAGAGGGAAATGTACAGACGTTTTTGGCGCCCCTCGTATGTATATAATTTTATACTAGAATTCATTCATAAATTTTTATTGTTGTTGGTCGATCCAAACGTTGTTAATAAAATATGTGAACAATAATGAAAAAACTTTAATAATTGTTTATTTAAACTTGTAATTATTCAATTAATAACCATTTCATAATTGAAAAATAATTATATGATTTTATTTGAAGTGATAAAATATCACAAGTTGTGTAATTTAAAACTAATTTAGCAATATTTTTTTTTTTTGTTTTGTTAATCATTATACCAGAAGAGTTGAAACATAATTTGTTTATGATAGAATCATAAGACTCAGTAGACTTCTGCAATAAGATATGGATGACTATTGTACAACTTTTTGGTACGAAATTTAATTTTATTTATTTATTTTATTTTTATTTGATGTTTCATACACAAGACATGTCTCATATTACAGTATGAAACTGATAAAACGGTCATACAATATTACTTAAAATATATATAATTTTTAATTTTAATTTTAATTACAAACATTTAAGAATTTTTTTAAAAAAAGCAAAAAAAAAAAACAAAACTATATTCTAGTTATTTAATTGATCATAAAAAAGTTCATTATGAAAAATGCGTTATGTGAGAAGTGCGTTACTCATAGCTTGAGAGCTACATATGTGAAATTAAGTTCCAAAGACGGATTGTATGTATGAAGAATTGCCACTCAGACATTAGGCTATGTCTAAAGGATATAAGTTTTCTGCCCCTATTAGATCTCGAGAAATTAAGACGTTCGTAAAAATGTTCTGGCTGGCAGTTATATACTATATAATTTTCCATGAACAGTAGAACTCTAATTTTTAGTAGATTATCAAAGTTAAATAGATAAAGAAGAGATATGGTCATATCTTTTCAAACCGTATACATAACGCACAATATTATTAAATACCACGTTCATTTTCCGTTTACTAAGCATATCGCAACTGGCAAATAGTTCAAACCGTATAACAATAAAGGCATTAAATACGTTTTGGCGAGAAGTATCCTAATTTTAATTGGAGTACAATATTGAGTTTGTCAGAGTGTTCGTAACATAGAATATGTACGACCGCATGTATAATTAATATGGTTTAACCAAGTAAAAGTGTTATTGAAGAATAATCTGAGGTTCCTAGCCGATTCAACTATCCAAACGCGTATAAAAAGATGGCAACCGTTTTTTTTTTTTTTTTTTATAATAAGGCACTTCGAATTATTGGGATTTATTTCAAGACCATTAGGTTAGGTTAGGTTAGGTTGAAAAAGAGGAGCCATGTATACACATAGCTCATATCCGTTTTACCCGGATATACACTTAAGCCAGAAAGTCGGCTTGTTGTGCGCTCTACATCCTCGTGCTCATCCGTTAATCTACTCCTTATTTAACTTAGGAGTTCGGTCTCAATAGCAAATCTCCTGAGTGCTTTCCAGCGTATCCCCCTAAGAGCCGCTAGGCCTGGTATGATTTCGTTGGATAAATTTCTGACCCTTGTTCCGGCAAATGCAGGACAATAACAAAGGTAGTGTTCTAGGGTCTCGTCATCCTCTCCACAAGCTCTGCATGTGGCCGATTCTGCCCGTCCTATACGGTATAGATGAGCCCTCAGTTCAGAGTGTCCAGTGAGGATGCCAATAATCCTACTCAGTTCCTTTCTATTTAGACTAAGGATTTCCTTAGTCTTCGAAGTGTTTGGAGAGCCCCATAGTATCTTCGTAGCCTTACCCACGTCAGTTTCCTCCCAAATTGAAGTATGTGAATTAGTTGCCCACTCCGATAGTTTCAATTTGAGAGCCTGGAAGGGTATTGGGTTTTCCAAATTGACACCCTCCAGGAAAGAACCCTTCCTGGCCAGTTCATCTGCAATCTCGTTTCCCATTATACCACTGTGTCCTGGGATCCAAATGATTTCAAGTCTGCCTCTTGTAGTGAAGTTTGCAATTTCTTCCTTACATCTGAGGACAGTCCTTGATCTAGTTTTGTCCGAGGATATCGCCCTGATAGCCGCTAGACTGTCCGAAAATATTTTCACGTCTCCGGGGCTTGGGATTGCCCGTACGTCAATAGATCTTATGCATTCCGTTATCGCGACCACTTCGGCCTGAAAGACAGAGTTGTGGTCCGGAATGCGTAGGTGTATGCCATTGGAACGGTCCTCATCATAGAAACCTATACCAGTCCTACCATGCAGACTAGATCCGTCTGTGTAGTAGTGTGACCCTGGAAGGTTTCGTAGAAAATTTTCGTTCAACCAGCTTTCCCTGTCAGGTATCCTTATACTGCAAGGTATGTTTGTCGACACTTCCGCAATTCTATCACAGCTAAAATCCACTGTGTTGAATTCCGGTATCTGGTCCAATATTGTTTGGTGTCTGGTCATATGGTCGGTGATGTATTCCCCTGTTACTCTTAGTCGTAACATGGCCAGAGCTGCCTCATATTTAATTCTAATCTCGATCGGGTGTATAGATAGAATCGTCTCTAAAGCCCTCGTAGATGTAGTCCGTATTGCGCCGCTGATTCCTATGCAGCAGAGGCGTTGTATTTTTTGGAATGGTTTAATATAGCATTTCCTGTTCATTGATGTCCATGTGACTACGGATGCGTAGGTTAGAATTGGTCTAACGACGCTTGTGTAAAGCCAATGAGTCATCCTCGGGTTTAAACCCCATTTTGAACTTATAGCTCTTCTGCAAATGGCCCATATCCGATGAGCCTTCGCGACTTTGCTCTCAATATGGTCTTTCCAAGTGAGCTTTTTGTCGAGAATCACCCCAAGGTATTTCACCGTTTGTGTGATTCTAATCGTTTTGCCCTGGAAGCGGGGTTCATCGAATTCGACTATTTTCGTCTTCCTAGTAAAGAGGCATATTTCAGTCTTTTCCGGGTTCACATTTAATCCCCTTGGTTGTGCCCAATCGTATGCTATTTCGAGTGCATCCGATGCCCTCCTACATAAATTTCTAGGATCTTTCCCCCTTAACAGTATCGCTACATCGTCTGCATAGCAGACAGGTTGGAAACCCTTATCGGTTAGAATCCTTAGAAGACTGTTTATAGTGGTCACCCAGAGAAGGGGGGATAGAATTCCCCCTTGAGGTGTCCCACAGCAAACCTTGTCTCTTATTTTAATGCCACCAACCTCGCAACTTATCCATCTATTCCCTAGCATGTGACTGATCCAGGCTTTGATATCCCGGTCGATGTCGAAACGTTCTAGGGAGTGGAGTATCGTATTTGTTGATACATTGTTAAAAGCTCCTTCTATATCAATGAATATGGCTAGAGTAAAGATTTTTAGATCGAAAGATCTTTCTATGTGGTGAACTACTTCATGAAGCGCAGTTTCTACTGAGCGTCCCTTTAAATAAGCGTGTTGTTTGAACTTCAGCAGCTCATTTGGGATTTGAGATTTAACCATGTTATCGACTATTCGCTCCATGGTTTTCAGTACCATTAGCCGTGATCAAATTTTGGCATACCACGTATAGAATTCGATTAAACCTCCAATGAAATTAATTAAGATGTGCCTAATTTCCCACAAGTTTAATTAGATATGGGGAGAAATTTGATAATTTGAACTATAATATCTATAATATTAATAGGCTAGGCGATTTCTTGTGACTGATGTTTTGTTCTACCGTTTTATACCGATTTTGACCAAACGTGTATTATTTGAAAGGTATTTCTTTTTAGCTATTTTTCAGATTTACAGATTTTTAATTTTTTTTCCTTTATTTTGAGTAAATTGCATTTATAGTTGCTACTAACACATACATAAAACAAGTAAAAAAATTATAGTCGGTCTAGACCGACTATACGATACCCTATACCATGCGTTTAGAAACCCTATCTCTTAGGCCCAACTAACTGGACATTGAAAATAAGCAAAAACCAAATTTGAGTGGGATTTTTATTAATTTTTTTGGCTGCAGATATGAAAAAGTTCATATCGGATGCTATATCTATAAAGGGACTAGGTCCAAAAATGGACCGATCCTTATCATGTTTGGTAAAGTCTCTTGTATTTTGCAAAAATATGTACAAACAAAATTTGAGAAGAATCAGTGCAATATTTTTGTTTTTTAATAGATTTAAGTGAAGATCGGGAAGCAGCTCTATATGGGGTCAAAGGGATCATTTTTGGACTACTCATTAGTGGATGTAATGAACGTATACAAACCCAATTTGAGTAAGATCTATATGACAATTTGGATCTTATGGCAATTTATGTCGATTTCATATGGGTAATTTGTATGGGGGCTAGGTCTGAACATGGACCGATTCTCACCAATTTCAATAGCGTTCATCCCATGGCCGATAGAAGCTTACATACCAAATTTCGTCAAAATATATTCATATTTGCGACCTGCAGTTTGATTACAAGCTTTACATGGACACACAGACGGACGGACGGACGGACGGACGGACGGACGGACGGACGGACGGACGGACGGACGGACATTGTTAAATCAACTCAGAAAGTGATTCTGATTCGATCGGTATAATTAAAGATGGGTCTAGGTCAAATATTTTTGGTTGTTACAAACAGCAGCACAAAGTCATTATACCCAAACCACATAGTGGTATAGGGTATAATTAAACATATGCTATGTGTGTGTTTATTAAAATTGTTAATGTGTATGTTAATGAATTTGTTATCTTCATTCACAATAATAATAAACCAAAAAAGTATTGGTTTGTGAATTGGCTAAGTTGAAAAATAAAGTTGCATAGAAATTGCACTCGAATTTCGAGTGCTGGAATCTGCTAGTATTACATTAATAAAGGGTCCGCCAAATAACTTTTTTTTTTTTTGAAAATGCTATAAAAAAAACTACTGAATATTCTCTCAAATTTCTTTTTTTATTTGAAAATACAATCCTTCCGGTTAATAATATCGATTGTGTGCAGCTGTATTTCACCAATGGCTTTACGAATATTGTCCTTTAAAGCGTCAATTGTCTCTGGCTTGTTGGCGTAACACTTATCTTTGAGGGCACCCCACAAATAACAGTCCAACGTTGTCAAATCGCAGCTCCGAGGTGGCCAAACGACATCAGCTCTGCGGCTGATAATGCGATCTTCAAAACAGGGCGCAAAACATCGAGTGTAGCTTCGGCTGTGTGGCACGTAGCGCCATCGTGTTGAAACCAAATGTTGCCAATATCCTCCTCTTCAATTTTTGTGAACAAAAATTCGTTCAACATGGCCCGATAAAGATCGCCATTGACTGTAACGGCCACTCCTTGCTCATATTCAAAGAAAAATGGCCCTTTTATGCCTCTGGACCAAAATCCGCACCAAACAGTGACTCGTTTTGGGTGTATCGGCTTTTCAATGTATGCGTGCGGGTTTTCTGTGCCCCAAATGCGACAATTTTGCTTGTTTACATACCCGCCAAGATCAAAATGAGCTTTATCTGAAAAGATGATTTTTTTTTGGCAAAATCGGCATCTTCTGTAAGTCGATCGCAGGCCCACTTAGCGAAACGAAAACGCATTGGATGGTCAGTTGGCTTCAACTCCTGAACCAATTGGACTTTGTATGGCGTCATACCAAGGTCTTTATGCAAAATTCGTTTCAATGATGCCTCCGAAATGTTCAATTCTTGAGAACGACGGTGAATTGATGTTGATGGCGCTTCACGCATACTTTCTGCCACAGCAGCAATATTCTCGGGTGTACGCACTGTTTTTGGCTTTTCACGCTTTGGTTTATCGATGAGGATGCCAGTTTCTTTCACTTTTTTCACAAGATAATGAACATACGGAGCTGACGGTGCTTCTCTTCTTCCAAAATCCGTACGCAATTTTCGCGTACATTTTGCAACATTACCATGATTTTCAAAGTAATGTCGCAATATTTCCCAGCGTTGTTCAAGCGTATACACAACCATATTCGTTCAGCGGAAGGATAAAACTAATTATATGTCAAATCAGACATGAGCTAAGTGTTACCATTCACGAAATAAGCACTAGTTGAAAAAAAAACGTTAGATGGCGGACCCTTTATATGCAAATATTTAATTACATTAATCACGCCGGCATTCGAATCTAGGTCATTTAGTGGTGTATTTGGCTACTAGTTACACCAAATATATTTTATGAAATTAAAGTCAAATTGATTAGATTGACATCAGTACTATTTTGACATTTATTAGATGATATCCACATATTTGAGTAGGGAGGCAAAAAAATCGCTCAAGTGACAAGGAAAATCATATTCTAGGGATCAAAATAGGAAACTTTGCCCAATGAACCATACCTCTAAAACGAATTCTGATGTCTCGACTTTTGACCTGTCTGTGGGGCAACCCCATTTTCTCTTATGCAATTGATCTGAAACTTGGCCCATAGTCTTGTTGTGACTACAGATTAATTTTGGGGTAGTCACGCAGAGTCAATAGTTCAGAAAATCTTAAAGGGAAAACTTATATGTACGAGTATGTCATCGATCAATCTTATTTGTTTTTCTTTTGGGGGTTAATTAAAAATATATTTTAAATTTTTAACTTAATACATTTATCAAAATTGTCAACCTTCATACAGGATTAAGAGTGATTCATTCATAAAGAATCATCTTGTTTATCGTAAAATATTAATATATGCTCGTATATATATTTCACTTATTCAAACTACTGCAAAGATGATTTTCAGCTTCTATCTACTACATATACTGTATAGCAACAATTTTTAAAAATTTTCTTGAGTGTAATGCATTCTAAAATAAAATTTAAAAAAAAAAAACTTAATATTTTGATATGAAATCGTGTGGCAATGTCACTGTTAAAGTGAAATTTTTTGGCGTAACGCCAATTAAATATTTTCTAAGAAGAAAAAAATTATTTTTATTTATACTTTTTTTGTTTAGTTCGGAAAACGAAAACAATCTGATGGGTGTTTAAAATATGAATATTGCCTAATATTTATTAACCGATTCATAATTATTTTGTTTTTTTAAAACTGACAAAATGAAAAAAACACTTTGATATTTGAGGAAGATGCGATGGATATTATGTCAAATATTAATAAAAACAAAATAAAGAAAGGTACTAAATAATTGAGTGATAATAATTGTGATACGTATTTAGTTGCATGTATAAAAGGACTATGGATTTGACAATGTTGAATTTATTGAATAGTTTATTGAATAAGTATAAATCAGAAACAGAATTTGAAGACATGTTTTTAAACTTTTTCATATTTACCGCGAGAAATATCAACCAGATCCAAATAATATATTTTCATTCACTTTACGTAAATGTTGGTGAAAATTATAAGAATATGAAAAAGTAATTGATACTGGCTTCATTTAATTAAGTTTTTTAGTTCAAGCAATCGATTCTATCATTCACTCACTTTACCATTTGCTATAATATAATCAGTTTTTATGACCTTTTCGAACAACGATTTGATGAAC
The DNA here is from genome assembly GCA_963682025.1 of Cordilura impudica. Lineage (NCBI taxonomy): Eukaryota > Metazoa > Arthropoda > Insecta > Diptera > Scathophagidae > Cordilura > Cordilura impudica. The sequence goes on along the minus strand of OY821517.1, from coordinate 2,147,500 downwards.
CTAATAAAGTTTTAATTTTTAAACTTCAACAACAAAAGGTTCGAACAGCCCACAAATATTTCAATAACAATTTTTCATTTTATTAATGTTGTATGAATATGTTGTCAATTTAAGATATTTTGTAATCAGTTATCCAATTTCGTTTGAAATTGCTTTACACTCCAACTTATTGATTTTATAGGAACGCTTCTCATAGAGATTTTTAAAATTAACATCATTAGGGTGGTTTGTCAAAAAATAGTTGAGCTTGTCCTACCCTAGGATTAAACATTAGTTAGAGACGATTCGGAAAAAAAAAATTTTTTTTGTCACGCCCCTGCGTCACCTTCTCAGTTTTTGTTCACTGCATCCCATTTTTAGTCCTATCATAACATAGCCATACTATATTTCTTTCTGTAATAATTTCTTAATCCGACGTCAAAAATTTTTCAGACTTTCAGTATCTCGGTTCCTACCCACCCTAATGGCAATTATTTTTAAAGGAAAGTAAAGCCGCTCTAATTTCATGAAACTTTTGCTTTTAAAGTATTCAGTTTTATTAATAAACAAAAAAGTTACAGAGGTTTAACAAAATAATAATGCTCTTATGGAAGTTTTTTTGCGTTAAGCTATTTCTGTGGTTTTCTGGAATAACCGCGTGTGTCCATTTTTGTCAGTTTTGAGTTAACGATGCCAAATATATTAATTTTTTACGCTCTTTACATGTGTTCAATTTAAAAAAAAAATATTGACCGTTTCTGAGATTTTTCTTTAAATAACGATGTGACTTAAATGTTTATTAAATTAATTTGCAGCACTAATGACGTATGTCAACCTACGTTTGACCGCTGACAAATTATTTTTTCAGAAAACGACACTTAGCGACATACGTTGTTATTAATGAAACAAAAAATGCAAAATAATTTTGGATTAGTTTTCAGTTCATAACCACTTATAAAAGCTTGTGTGTTTATTTCTGTTATTTCTTGTCACTATTATTCTTGATACGTTATTATATTCTCATCCTAACCCCCGTTAACGTTTTGTTGACAACAACTTATGTCTACATGGGTGGTTGCATTGGTAGTTTTCTTTTTCAAAAAAAAAAACGACGTTTGACGACATAAGTTGTTTTATCTGTACATACTTTAAGTGTAATTTACATATTTTTTCGTCCTTCTCTAGGATCTATTCCTCTGAAGATTTTTGACTCAAATTATATAAAGTATTTATTACCCATATCTACAGGATTGTTAAATAAAAAGCTCTAAAATCTTTTATCGAGCCCATAATTTCAAATATAACGTTTTTTGGCTCCCCTGAAAATTTTGATTTTATGATATACGCAATTATTCTAGAAAACCACATATTTGTCAACAAAAGCGCGAGCGGAGTTACAGCACAGTATGTTTTTATACCCTATACCACTATGTGGTTTGGGTATAATGACTTTGTGCTGCTGTTTGTAACAACCAAAAATATTTGACCTAGACTCATCTTTAATTATACCGATCGAATCAGAATCACTTTCTGAGTTGATTTAACAATGTCCGTCCGTCCGTCCGTCCGTCCGTCCGTCTGTGTGTCCATGTAAAGCTTGTAATCAAACTGCAGGTCGCAAATATGAATATATTTTGATGAAATTTGGTATATAAGCTTTTATCGGCCATGGGATGAAATTGGTGAGAATCGGTCCATGTTCAGACCTAGCCCCCATACAAATTACCCATATGAAATCGACATAAATTGCCATAAGATCCAAATTGTCATGTAGATCTTACTCAAATTGGGTTTGTATGCGTTCATTACATCCACTAATGAGTAGTCCAAAAATGATCCCTTTGACTCCACATAGAGCTGCTTCCCGATCTTCACTTAAATCTATTAAAAAACAAAAATATTGCACTGATTCTTCTAAAATTTTGTTTGTACATATTTTTGCAAAATACAAGAGACTTTACCAAACATGATCAGGATCGGTCCATTTTTGGTCCTAGTCCCTTTATAGATATAGCATCCGATATGAACTTTTTTATATCTGCAGCCAAAAAAATTAATAAAAATCCCACTCAAATTTGGTTTTTGCTTATTTTCAATGTCCAGTTAGTTGGGCCTAAGAGATAGGGTTTCTAAACGCATGGTATAGGGTATCGTATAGTCGGTCTAGACCGACTATAATTTTCTTACTTATTGTTTTTGTTATGTTTATCTTATGTTTTTGACACATTAAATTTTAATAAAAAAGAGATAAAGAGAAAATTTTAGAACAGGGAGCGACGAACAAGGGGAGCGTGCTCACCAAGATTTAATGAAAATTGAATAAAATTATCAAGGATTTTGGGACAAAAACATGCTGGGAGACTATTGTTGGACTCTCTAATACGTGAAACCTAACCAACAAAATACAAACGACGTCCAAATAACGCCATTCACTTTTGAAAATTCATTGTTTTTTAAATAAACTTAAAAAAACGAATAAACATTTTTTTTGTATCTCGAAAACCTGATAGAGAAAAACCAATTACAGATTCAAATTCAGCCCACCAAATTATCCTAGGAAAGATATTTGGTTGCTCCAGTCCAAAACCTTGTTGGCTAGTGTTATTAATTTCTCTTTTTCTTTTCTACCTACATTCGATTTTGTTGTTCAGTTATCAAATGGAAAAAATATTTTCTTTTCATTCTGAAATTTGTATATAAATTAAACGAATGTGTATTTAAATTCGTTATTGTTATCATTTCCAAATAAATACGCTCCACTAAATTTAATTCCAATAAATAATAATTAATAAAATATAACATTAAAATGTATTTGGAAGCGTGTGTTATTGAAAAAATAAAATTACCAAGAAAACGCCAATATATTTAATATTTGAGGACACAGAAGTGGTTTTAAAGGTTCTTTGTAAAATGTGGCAAATTACAACCATTGTGATACTAAGTAGAATCTCAGTTGATAATTTTGTTTCATCAATATCACAAGCTCAACTTTTTTTTGTTGTATGGAGACCGAACCATCCTAAGGAAGAACTTCCTTTAGAGTAGGAACCTAAGTGAGTAAATTTGACACATCCGATTTAATGGAAATGTTCTAAAGCAGGGTACGTACCATTAAATTTAAAGTTGTTGTGCTCCATTTTAAAATTAAGTTAATATACTTTCTTTAAAACCCCAAAATGACTAAAAATACTTTAGTTAATAAATTAATAGCAATTACTTTAAAAACCATTATTAAAATATTTGTAGCCTGCTAAATGGTCAATTATTTTTACTTTATGGGTTCATCGCGATTCTGGTACTATGGGCTATAACAAGTATATTTCCCCAAGGAACCATGTCTCTAAAATTAATTTTCTTACTTGTCTTTTATTTACTATTTGAATGAACAAATATAAAAAACGAATTTTCTGACTTAAATTGAATGAAATCGATATAGGTCGTATATGAGTACCCACATTTTCAGCTCTGAATATTTTGGGCTATTTTAAATATGGGAAAGTCAAAGATTCGTCGATTTCTGCAATAATTTCATCAATTTTCCCCAAAAAGGTGAAAAAACCTCACAAAAATACACGAAAACACCCCCTGACGTCTGTTAAAAATAAAAAGAAATGTGAAAAATGGATTTCCCAACCCAAAAATCCCCGGTATACAGATTTTCAATACATTTTATTACATTTGAATGAGTATTATGGAAAATATCATGAAAATATCTTCATCGAAATTTTGGCGGGCTCGAAAATGCTTTTAGAGGTATAGTTTCTTGGGAAACATACTTGTTATGGCCCATAGTACCAGAATCGCGATGAACCCATGAAGATTTTTTCGGCCCCATACAATTTGACCCACCCTAATATACATACATATACCATGCATTTTAATATTAACCAATATAAACCTTAACAAATTCAATCAAGATCACTTGTGTATGACTTAATTTATAAAAAAAAAATGCAATATTTCTTACAGCAGGTGGTTTTTAATACTTAATTTTTGGTAAAGAAGTAAATGTATATAAAATACAATCATGCATATCATGGCCATAGAAAAACCAACTTTAACTAAAAATATTATGATTTGCATTTAAATTTATTTCAAGTATAATATAATTACTTCATCATATCCACATTCATCATATCATTGTCACATTGGTGATCCCCTTAAAAATGACGTCAATTATTATACAATTTCTGTATACAATTAAATAACTGGACATAACAGGGGTAAGCGCACTAGTTACAAAATTTGTAATGTAAAATTAATTATATTATAAAAATAATAAAATATTCAGATTCTGAGAAAGATTCTGAGATTTTTAAGAAATTGAATCTTATTAAGTTTGAAATTTAAAGAATTTTTTATTTTTTTATGTAGAGACTTTTTTAAATGTTCACTGACAAAAAAAAAATTCCTCAAGTAGTGTATAATATCAAATAAGCAGATTTTCTTGTTAGTAATCTATTAATTCTATTTTAGCTATTATCGTGAATTCCCTTAATGTTGGTAGCATTTAAAAACTATTTCATTATCAATTTACATATCCACGCCACAAATACAACATGATAGTTCGTTTACTCCTGTGTTGCCAACATATTCGTATACGTTTATTCATAGAAACATAACGATTATATTGACGTTGATTGTTGGTATTTAAATTGTTATTGACATATTTTTATGGCTTTTAAAACTGTACATAAATACATTTTAGTTTTATTTATTTGTATTTGACCATTACTTATTTATTTTGTTCAACTTAAGTATTATTTGCTTTACAAAAACTAAGTAATCAATGATTATTTTTTTCTATGACATGCGTGATAAATGCGTTAAAACGCTTAAATTATTTAAGTCAATATTTAAACAGAATTTGAATCAGAATCAACGACAAAATTTATGTGGTTTAGTTTTTCAATTAAACATCGCACTAAAATGGAAAATTATTTTAGCGCCACACGTTCTTGTAATAAATCACCTTAAATGCCATAACAGATTTAAATATATACATATTTCTTCATTAAAAAAAATATATATATTTCATTTTGAAAAATTTAGGTTAAAAGCATTTTGGTGTAATTTTGGTGCAATAAGTTAACTGATAAAAATTACAATAATTTATTGAAAACAAATTTCAAAACCAATACCAATAATTTATTATATTTTGATATGCCTATTTTGCTTTAAATTGCATCGTTTTCTACCCATAATTTATTGAAATTTTGTTTCTAAGTTTACTAAATTGTATTTTTATCAAATATTTTTAATCTTCCTCTCTGCTTCCTACAACATTAGTCTCATTTTCTGACTAATTTCTTGTGCGAAAAAAATATGTTTTTTAGTTAATGCTTGTAAAGTCTTTCCAGATCATTGAAAAAGCCGCTTAAAAGCTTAGAAAATACTTAAGTATATGTGCTTCAATGAATACACTATAAAGCCATACACCTATTTACCTGTGGCATATTTCAAAATTAAACCAAAACAAAAATTACGAATAAAAACCAGATAATGTTGATATTAATCTTTCTAATAAATTGTTTTTTCTTTGTTTTCTACACAAAAGCGGTTTCGTTCAAAGTCTTATTTTCAACTGTGCAAAATTATGAATAAATTTTATGGAAATTTGTATTATACAGTTATATTTCAGTTATTTTGATATTGCTATAAAAAAATTTATAAATCAACAAGGTAGTGCGAGTATTAAATTTTTTTTTTTAATTTAATATAAGAAACAATAAATTTTTTAGATTGTCATTATTTTTAATTAACAATTATTCTATTAATCCGATAAATTAATATCGAACAAAGGTTTGGATAGCTTACTCGTATAATATCATAGAAGATAAATTATCAGTAAAATTATCGATTTTATAACGAAGTTTAACGTTCGGGTCCTTCACTCTTTTTGAAATAATTCTAGTGACTCAATTAAAATTAACTGAAATTTTTTTAAATTCAAATTTACTTCTTATTATTTATTGTCTGTAAGTGTTTCAGGATATTTAAATTGCATTGATTTTTTTCTTAGGTATATATCTTATATATATCTTATACGAGACTGTTAAATTACACCGTGGAACATTTTCGGAATCATTGTCTGGGGGGGTGATAAATTCCAAGTCAGAATGAAAGTACTAGGCCAGTACAGTAAAACTTACAAAGGGTATGGCGTTCTCAGGCCAAACTTTTTGAAGTGTAAACATCTATACGCGCAGGGGGGTAAAAATCTCTTTCACAATACAATCACAAAAACAGCGAAAGATGTAAGACATAAGAAAAAATCGGTGTGACTTATGTTTGTATTGGCGAAAAAATTATAATATGTAATAACCTTTTTGTCGTTAATTTTCTGCATTATATTTCTTCACTTTTTATAAACATTTATAATTAATTTCCTCAATCATTTATAAATATTCTTAACGTTATAATTTATTCCATATAAATAACACAATTATCACTGCGTTTAATATTAATGCTAATCAAACATAGATAAAAATAAAAAAATAAACGAAGGACATTAAAAAGTAAGTGTTTGGAGATACAATGAAGGCACAATTCATTGGGAAGTGTTTGGAGACAAAATGAAGGCACGATTTCAAGTGTGTGGAGGTAAAATCAGAAAAAAGAAAAATGAAAAATAAAAAATAAAAAATGAAAATTAAAAAATTAAAAATTAAAAATCAAAAATCAAAAATCAAAAATGAAAAATTTAAAATTGATATGAAAAATGATAAATGAAAAATGAAATATAAAAAATGAAAAAATCCAAAATTTAAAATCAAACATGAAAAATGAGAAATGAAAAACAAGAAATGAAAAACGAAAATTAAAAATTAACCAGTTGAAATAATAAATAATAATAAATATTTTTATATTAGCAAGAACCCCTGCAGTTTTGTGCTATAAGTGATACATAGATGACGCTTTCCGTTTGATTAAAAAAAAAATGTCATATAAAATCTTTAATTGCTAGATGTTTACACATCTCCCCTGTGATCGGATTCACATGAAAAATAAAAAAATAAAAATGAAAAATGAAAAATAAAAATGAAAATGAAAAATACAGAATAAAAAATTAAAAACAAAAACGAAAAATAAAAAATTAAATATTAAAAATTAGAAATGAAAAATAAAAAAATTAAATTAATAAAAAAAAAATGAAAAACGAAAAATAAGAAATGCAAAATGAAAAAAATTAAAAATAAAAATGGAAAATGAGTAATGAATAATGAAAAATGAATAATGAAAAATGAAAAATAAAAAATGAAAAATAAAATGAAAAACGAAAAATAAGAAATAAAAATGAAAAATAAAAAATTTAAAATGAAAAATGAAAAATGAAAAATGAAAATTAAAAATTAAAAAAAAGAAAAATGAAAAATAAAAAATAAAAAATGAAAATTAAAAAATTAAAAATAAAAAATTTAAAATCAAAAATCAAAAATGAAAAATTTAAAATTAATATGAAAAATGAAAAATAAATAATGAAAAATGGAAAATAAAAAATGAAAAATCAAAAATTTAAAATCAAACATGAAAAATGAGAAATGAAAAACAAGAAATGAAAAACGAAAAATTAAAAATTAACCAGTTGAAATAATAAATAATAATAAATATTTTTATATTAGCAGAGCCGCTGCAGTTTTTTGCTATAAGTGATACATAGATGACGCTTTCTGTTTGAGTTTAAAAAAGTGTCATAAAAAAAAATCTTTACTAGATGTTTATACTTCTCCCCTGTGATCGGACTCACATGATTTTTTATGACCTTTTATCTTGATGTTTGTTTGCTTAGTTTTTTCAGCTATAACTCTAGAACCGTGGATGATTTCTCAGTTCACTTTTCATTAAAATTGTAGCTAATATATCCATGTATAAAATATAATAAAAAATAATGATGTATGTTTGATTAAATATTAAAAATATCACTCATATGTTTACATCTCTTCTTCTCTACTAATAAATAATAATCATACGCCCTGAATATGTTAGGTTATTCAATAAATTTATTAAAGAAAGTGTAAATTTTTTTTAAAGATTTTATTCCATAATATTAGTCCAACTTGATTTGCTGAAGAAAGAAATGAGTAAACATCAATAGTTCTGAGAACCCCAAACCATTTGGAGGTTTTACTATACTGGCCTAGTACTTTGAACATGTGTTATTAAGTTGACCACTAAATAAACACTGATACCTATTTTAAACTAATATAATAAATTTTAACAGTCATTTTTTTTTAAATTTTCAATTTTTTTCAATACGGTCTAAGCTACAATATTAATTTCCTAATAATTGAGCCTTAAATTAACCCAGATACAGAGAATTTAGAGTGTAGGTTTGATCCTCCGTTGGCAAAAACACCAATAAAGAATAATTTAATTAAATTTCACATTAAACCAAATTAACCGTATTTTTTCTCGTTTTGTTATATTTAACTTCCCACTCTTTTTATTTGATACGTAATATCAACCATACAATTCATTGAAAACTTGATAGATTTACTCCCACATTAAATTTAGTACAGAACAATAAACTTAAATGTACACTTTTTAACATAATAATTGAAAGTTAAGAAACCTTGCACTCTTATAGAGCGTAGCCTTTGCGGGGTACCATTTATTTTTTAAATTTTATTTAATAGATTTAAAGATTAAATTTTACATTAAAACTTGATGAATAAGCTTAGGTAAGAAGTAGATTCAAGTTGAAATCTGAACTTTTTCATAAAAATTTCTAACATTTTTAAAATGAGCCCAATTTATTTTGTAAATATGAAGTTTTGTAATGAAACATAAATTGGCAAATGCAGAAAAATAATTTATTATATGAAACTATTACTGTGAAGAATGAAATATATGAAAACCATTTTAAATTTTTAAATCAATTCCAAAATCAGACAATTCAACCAGACATTCAACTGTTGGCTACGTCTCGGTATAACTCTGTATATTAATTGGTTTTTGATATTTTTTAACGGCAATTAATCCCCGTTAAGTAATATTCACATAGCGCTGCCTGAAATGAAACTAGTTTATCAATGTAATATGAAAAAAAAACGCCATTTGGAATAAGACACTTTTGCGTCTGAAGGTGGTTATTAAAAAAAATAAATATAAAACCCATGAATCATACACTTACTTAATTAAAATTTTATTTCAAAGGAATTAGATCCAAAATACCACAAACTACAAAAAAAAAAATAATACAAAATGTGTGAAATCCGCGTACATTCTTTTTAATATTCAAACATGCTCTGGAGCTAATTAAAATTAAGATGTTTAAAGCTTAAACAAATAAATATTCATTACAATAGTATTATAAGCAATAAATGGTCTAAGATGAAAAAAAAACAAAGATTTACATTCAATTAAAAACAAAAAAAAAGGCTTTTGCAAAAGTTCATGCGGAACCGGAACACCCCATCCATATATCATTTGCCTGACATAAAAACGAAATTAATGACTAGACTTATTTTAGTTTGTGTTTATTTAATAATTATTTTTCTTTTTCTTTTTTTTTTATTTTGTTTGTTTAAAGTTTGTTTTTATTTCTCATTTTTCTATATCAAGGTCAATGTAGTCGTGCATATGTTAACAACATGTTAAAATAAATTCATCATACTCTCATAAAAAAATAAAAGTTCTCACACTAAATAGAGTTTGTTATGAACAAATTAAAAAAAAAATAATTAATAGACTAAATAACATTTAAGTGGTGTGTTTTTGTAAGCAAATATGTTGAGAGAATTAATTTTCGGTTTCAAACTCTTCTCTGATATAATATAATATTTTTAATTTAATTTTAAAAATGAATACATGTATAAATTGTAAATAGTAAACCAATTGATAAATACTTTTAGATCTATTGAAGAAATTGGTATTCGTTCTCTTTCCTCAAAATATTTGTTGATTCAAATATCACTTTTTGAATATAAACCCCCCGGGTTTATACTAGTACCAATAACATCCGGGGTTTTTATATTTATAGCTGGTGGAAGATTTAAAATTTCGTGTTTAGAAATAAATTTGCATTTGTATATTTGTATAGGTTCGGATCTATCTTTCCTCATTTTCGATTTCAATTTCTTTACCCATATCGGCGTACCTGCTAATCTGTACTTTATTTAGAATCTAGACAATTTTTAAGATCTTCTGAAATATCTGCTCTTAAACAAAAAAATTTACGTTTTAAGAAATTTTTCACAAATTCTCTCCAATGGAATTGCATTGGATATTTGTATGCTGCTGTACACGAATGTGGTTTAAAAAAAACCAGAAAACTTTTATACTACATTGTCCATGTATGGATCTATCGTTTGGGACATAACGTAAAACAAAACAATTTTAAATATTTATATAAAAAAAAAAAACAAGTAAGAATCTTATGATCGATCTGGAACTACTATATGATACCCTCTAAGAAATTTACATTTTTATGAATTCGTGGCCTTACCGATCACAATCAAGTTTTTTTCTCCAAAACAAAAAGAAGCTAAGTTTTAGAAAATTCTATAGAATGTTTTTTTTAAGATTTAAGTGAAGATCTTTATATAAGGAGTATGACTAAAAGTGTTACCACAAAGTTTATTTTTTGGACTATTAATTAATCGGTGTAATAATCACACATTGGGACTTAGGTCTGAAGATGCAACAATTTTCACTAATTAAAGTTCTTATTTGTGCGATTTTTTTTGTGCGTTTTTTGTGGAACTTGAAAATTTGCATATATCGTATACAAAAAAACGCACAAATAAGAAATCGCGCAAAGAGAGTGTAAAATGTATTTGTATTTGCAGTCAGATAGACACTCAGACACAGTCAGATAGACACTCAAACAAAGGAACGGACAAAACCACATCTTTAAATTGATCCAGAAAGTGGTTTTGAGTCGATATAATTTTTTTGGTAGTTACAAACATTATTATATTCTGACGAGAGAGTACTGTAGGGAGTAATTAGAGAAGCAGTATGTGAAACAAACAAATATTAAAAAAAAACTGTTCAAATAAAACTTTTCCCATCTACTTTCATTAATAACAAAAGAAGGTTTAATTTTCTAAATTAAATAAATCTAATGAGCTTATATTTTTTTAATGCTCTACAATTACCCGTACTTTCAAATCCCTTTTGATTTTTTCGCTTAAACAGAGACGATTTAAAAAAATAAATAAACATTGAAAATGTCTACCACAATGACACATGATATTGACATTTGTATTTTGTACGTTGTATGTTTTAAATTTTAAGTGTCAATTTGCCATGTACTCGTACGTTTGACAGCTTAACTTCATGCACACCTCCATATATGAGTTAAATGTATTTTCTGTATCCAACGATATGGTCAGACTTTTATGGTGTACAAAGAGTGTTAATTGCTGTGCAAAGCACAAAGTAATACCAGTGTTGTTGAAAATTGAACAACTTACTTGTCCAATTTCCAAAGATGTCATAACGAATAAGCCAACAAATCAACGTTCTAGAAATATTGTGCATTTATCGAAATGGAGAGTTTAAACAAAAATAGCTTTTGATAAGAACAAGTGATAGAGCAGCTAATAGGACATAGTCTCCGAGCAACAACATATTAATGAATGTTAAAGGATTGGACGTGATTGTTTTGAAATTTTATTGATTTTCAAAGGAAAAGATGAAAACTACATACATACAAACACTTTTCTAACTTAACCAAAGAATTTATCTTAATTACAAAATAAATATATAGATATATGTATGTATATTTATTGATTGATGCACGGTTGATACCAAGATATTGCTAGATAATTAATTAGAAAATTATTTAAGCAAAATAAAAAAATATTTTATACATTCAAGTTTGTGACAAGAATGATAGAATAAAGACTACGCGCGCCATCCCGCAGACAGTATTAAAATTGCGCCTGGTGGTAATGTGTCATCACGCAAACTGTGTTCCTATTGGCTTATAATTTTCTGCTGTCAAACTGTTACGTTCACGTGTATGTTTATACATAAACAATAACATTGTAACATTGGGACAATTTATTATTTTTCTCCTCAGATTAGTGAAAAAATTTTATTTTTATAAATTTGTTAATTTATTTATTTTATATTCACTACAACACTAAACAATATATTAACAAATTTTACTTAAGAATAAAGTTACTAAATTTTTAGATTTATGAATAATGGATGGTGTATTGATTTTTAATGAATTTCAAAACACACCTACAATTATACACTCAACAAAATATTATTAATAGTTTCTTTGTATGTTAAAAAGATTTTGTGCTCCTCTGAAGTTTAACGAAATTATATGATATCAGACAATATTTGTAATATTTACAAAAATGTTTCGAATTAAACTTTTGAAGTTATAAAAAATATTTGTATTTGTTCTACTAATTACGAGTGAATAATCTTTTTTGCCAACATTTGTAATTTTCATTTGACGTATTAACTTTAAGACATTTTTATTCAATATTTTCTTAAGGTAAAAGTTTTTTTTATCAGCGTAAAATATACGTATATTATATGGTGGTTATGACAAAACTTGAACATTTAACGATTGTCAATAAAAAAGACTATAAATTTATTATTTTCGTTTGAAAAGATATAATCAATAAACAATAAATTCTAACGCAACTATTAAATGCTACTGGGGTATGGCGCCTGCATATTTAGTTTTTTATTAACAAATAATTTTACAAATCTAAATATGGTAATGAAGGATTTGGCGATAAGGTATCGGACTATTTGATTGACAGTTGAATAACTTAAATCAATTTGTTACAATGTTATAAATAATTATTTTATCTTATATTTTTCATGTTTAATGACATACTTTTAAATTTTTTGGAATTATTGCTTTCTTAGCAAGTAACACACCATTATGTTACCGTCCTTGGTATATAAATATTAATCTGTTCCATTTTTTAAAAAATCAAAATCTTTAACAAAATGGGTAATTGGTAAAATCTTTTAAGAAATGTGTTTTCCTTACTGTATGTTTCGCCGTTGAAGTATCAATAACTTTATTATTAATTATGGATTAGAAATGTTATAAAAATTACAACAATATAAAAGTTACAACAAATATCTGTGCTAGACTAAGAATTAAATGACAGTAATTTAATCTAATTCATCTAATTTGATAACCTCTGTAATAAAAGTTATGCTTCGGTTATTTCACTGCTAAATTAATTTTGAAAACAAAAAGAGGTCATCAAAAATCTAGCATCACGTGTTAATATCAAATTTAAAAATCAATGTTCTTTAACTCTTTCGTATACATATGTATGTATGTATGTATGTACATTTTGAATCTAGCCAGGTGGGCGTTTGGGGTTAATAACAAAAATTCGGAAAACAAAAAAATTGCATATTTTTAAAATAAAATCATAGTTATGCCTTAGCAGTCTTTAGTAAAATATGCTTATAATATGTTTTATACATAAGTTTTATATTGTTGCTTATATAATACATATATTAGATTGGTCGCAGCTTGTATGAGATTTTTTTTTTTAATTCTTAATATGTGCGCTGTCTAAAAAATGAGGTTTGCTGTCATAAATGCGGTCTTCATTTTTTAGCTCGATCCGACGGGGCCTTCTGGTGCTTAGTGGGGCCCAAAGTACCCGAAGTGTGTTTATATGGGGAAAATATGACTTTTTTCAGATTTTATGAAAATTTCGTTCTATCGATCGATCAGTACTAAATTACCTATTCAAAAAGCTATATACCTTCAATAAAAATAATAACTCGCCAAGAAATAGCAAATGCTCCAGACCACTTTTGTACCAAAAAACACCAGGTCATGAAATGGGGCCCAAAGTACCCGAAGTGTGTTTATATGGGGAAAATATGACTTTTTTCAGATTTTACGAAAATTTCGTTCTGTCGATCGATAGATATCAGTACTAAATTACCTTTTCAAAAACCTATATAGCTTCAATAAACAATAATAACTTGCCAAGAAATATCAAATGCCCCAGACCACTTTTGTGCCAAAAAAAAAAAACACTAGGTCGTGAAATTTTACGGAAATTTTTTCAACTTTAAGAAATTAAATAAAGCCATAATTTTTTTTGTCTCTATACCTATAATTACTCAGACACTAAGTATTGTATTATTACCACGTTGTTAACCTATTGCGCAATGAGACCAAAGATGGAAAAATTTTTTGATAAAATTTTGAAAACTCCTTTTTTAAGTTTCAAAAAATTTTCTTAAACAAAATTTCAAAAAATAGATAACTGTGTGAATTTTTAAGTAAATTCCTCTGCCAGAATTTTTTTTACAAACATTTTTTTGCGGATTTCGAGAAAAATAAGGTTTTTGTGAAATATTCAGTAAATGTACTCTTTCTAAATACTTTGTATCAAAAATTAATCACTTTTCTACTTTTAAATGATATATATTATCATAATAGCCCAGTGTTTCGGAAAAAAATAATATGACCCCATTAACTCTTTTGGACTTATGACCCTAAGCTAATAAAAGACAATTTATTCAAAAAATTCAAATATTTGGTACGTGCTTTTGAATTTTTAAAAGCGTTACTTAAAATATTATAATCAAATGTGTAGATCGTCCGTTCCCAAAATTTCGGATAAATTCGAGAACTTAACCCATTACCTGCCAAGACCAGCTTTGGATTTTATGACATTTTGAAATAAAGATTGCCGAAAACGAGTTTTTCTATAATTCTACTATCTGAAGTAAAATCTGTTTTACTTCTACATTATTTGTTAACAATTTATGAAAATCTTTTATGAATTTAACACCTCTTTCGTCAGTATCGTTTATTACAAATAATTCCTTGCAGAAATTGTCGATGGAGGAAATAATAGAAATAGTAAATACAATTTAATACTAAAACAGCTGAAAAATTTTTTAGTTTTCTGGGACACAAAACCGCTTAAATCATTATTTATCAAATTTTCGGGGGGGAATGAATTTTCTATTTTCGATTAGTTTCACAAATATAGCAGAATTTTATTTCTCAAATAATAATAGGGGTTTCATCTAGTTTACTAGAACAATTCATTATTAGAACAATTCATTATTTTTAGGCATTTTTTTAAAATGCATATGCCAAAATTTAAAGTTTGGCCTTGGCAAGGAATGGGTTAACATTTATTCCAAATTTTTAGAATGGCAGATTAGCACATTTTAAGCGTCACATCTAAAAAATTCAACAGCACTTACAAAATATTAAAATTTTTTGAACAAATTGTCTTATATTAGCCCTTGTAAAAAATATTCTGGCAGAGGAATTTACTTAAAAATTTACACAGTTAATCTCTGATATACATTTAACAAAACCTTAAAGTGCCAGATCCATTTTTTGAAATTTTGTTACAGAAAATTTATTAAAACTTAAAAAAGTAGTTTTCAAAAAAATTTTCAATTTTTGGTCTCATTGCGCAATAGGTTAGCAACGTGGTAATATATCAATACTTCATCTTCATATCAATACTTCATCTGAGTACTTATTGGTATAGAGACAAAAAAGGAAGTTGAAAAAATTTTCGTCACATTTCATGACCTAGTGTTTTTTCGCACAAAAGTGGTCTGGGGCATTTGTTATTTCTTCGCAAGTTTTTATTCTATTTTGAGGTTATATAGCTTTTTGAAAATATATTTTAGTACTGATAACGATTCATATAACAACTTGTCAAAAAAAATTTAACTATGGAACTAAATTTTCGTAAAATCTGAAAAAAGTCATATTTTACCCATATAAACACACTTCGGGTACTTTGGGCCCCAGTAGGTACCAGAAGACACCGTCGGATCGATCTAAAAAATCGAGACCTCATATTTTAGTCGGAGCGCAATTAAAGAAAAAATTTTTATCGACCAGTCTAACATACGTACATAAAACGAGTATATGATTTAACAATAAGTATTTCTATGACAGTTCTAATTTCCCTTTAATATTTATTTTTATATCATCTTCTTAACATGTCTTTTATCAAGCGAAACATAGTTTAAGTAGTGGTGGTTAAGTTTGTCATTCCAATTGTAACGCATCGAAAAATGCATTTGCATATATTCTGGATCCTTATAACAACTCAAGTCGATATAGCAGATGTCCGTCTATCCGTCTGTGTGTTGAAATCACGCTCATTGACAAAACCATTTACCTGAATAAAGCTATGATAATATTGTGTGTCATCATTTCGAGCAGGTATTAAAAATGGGGTAAATCGGGCATCATTGTGCCGAGATATGTCCAAAAGGATGAAGACACCTCAAAAAAATGTTAAAAATTCAGTGTGTTTGTTGTAATAATTTAGTATTAAGTTTATGAAATTATCAAATTGTTGTTTTTTTTAAATATTTTGTTTACATTTGTTATAAATAATGCCTTAAGGCCATATATTGTTGTAAACGTAAACCGATGTGGAGGGTACCAAAGATTCGGCACAGCCGAATTTAACACTTTTACTTGTTAATTAATATTATCACCACGCATAACAAATAAATATGTATATTTGTATGTACTCGTATACATGTAGACTTTGTTTGCTTTATGTTTTTTTCTTCTTAGAATTTTTTTGTGCAGTTAAGATTTCAAGGTCTGAAATTTTGTCTTTCAAGAACCAGTCCAGTATGATGTCATCGTTTTAAGGGTTACACGCTTATTGCAGTTAATAATCGAATAATTTTTTGTTTCTGTTTTTAAGATCATTAAAAAATCACAGACTTAATGATGAAGTAATCTCGTAACTGCTGTTATGAGAAAACAAAACGTGTGTTTAAGGCTCAAAATTCAAGCAACGAATTGTGAACCTTTTAGTTCTCTCTTTTAGCTGCCCAAAGTTTAGGCAGATAAGTTCAAAGGAATGCATTCACAATAAAAGCAATTTATCAACACTCAAAAAAATTATAATTTGCATTGCATCCTTTCCAGTTCTGAGGCGTCATTTTAGACATTTCTTAAGGCATGGGAAAGGAAATAATAAAACAAATACTACATGCAAATTAAGTCAAATTTGCACTCTAGTTATTAGCAAGTATCTTTATGTGCGTTCTGAAATATGTATGATATTATTTGTTGTAATCAAAATTGTTATTTTTCTGAATCTGAGGTATATCCGATACCCAATCGCTTTAATTTAAAAATTTTTCAAAACTTTTAGATTTTTTTAAAACATTTGTAAGTAATTACCTGGACTTTCCACTCCCATTATTGCATCTGAATCCTCTAACAAAGCAGCGTTTTTAAAGAAATTTAATACAAATTTAATTATACTTTCATTATTGTCACTCTACAACAATATATTAATTATGAGCATAAATCAGAAAAATTAAATAACGTAAGTTTCTATTTTGAAAGTACTACTACAACAGCAAAACAAACACATATTACATATAAGTAAAGATCAAGACTGAAATACATAATGACTAATGCTAAGGATCAAATGCTAATTTGTCGATGACAACTAAAATTATTAAAAAAAATTAATCATAACGCACAAAATTTAAAAAATAATCTCTTTTGGAAAAATTAAAATTACATAAAAAAATTTAAAAAAAAGTATTCAAAGGCAATATTTGTAGGTGTGTGTGTGTGTGTGGAAATTCTTTTTGAGGCAATTTAAAAATAAAAAAAATATTTTTTGTTTGTAGTTTTATTTGTTGCATGTAGTTTTTGGTTAACATGACGTTTATTTATTTTTAATATTTTTTTTGTTTAAATGTGCATGCTTTTAGACATTTTGACTTTGAATTTTCGTATTTCAAAACAATTTCAGGGGCTAAGTGTAGGGGCTGTCAGTACCGCAAGGGGCCAAAGATTGACATCTGTTTTATGGTATTGAAAACAAAACCAATAATATTTTATATGTAAATACTTTATGAGTTTAATCGAAATGAAAAATATCGTAATAAAAAAAACACGTACAAAATAGAACAAGTTTGGGTGGTATGTAAACATGTTTGTATGTAAATATACAACATGCTTAAGGTGTATGCTCAATGACCGGAAAAATGTGGGCACCTTGTTATGATGTTTTTCTTTGTGTTTGAAATACACACAATTTATGAAAATTTTATTTTTGAATTATTAAAAAATATTGAAAGATGTACTTGTATATTAACATTAACAGGCAACTTCTCAATTTATGAGTCTAATTTAAAGTTTTAGTTTATTTAGTTACAGGTTTTTATATTCCTTTTTATTATGTCGTTTTGCGCCGCCATATTTCAGGAATTGTCAAAGCTAGAGTACAAAAAATTGGAATATTTCTTAATTTAGTAAATTCAAAGATGGTTGGATGAGTTCGAAAAAGTTTAATTTTTGCGTTCATTACAATAGAAGTTTTTTTTGTACATAAGGCCATGACCGAACTTTTTAGGTCCAAAATAATATAATAGATATATTTCAAGTTCAGTATATGTCAGAGAAGTGAATACGAATTAAATATGAAAATTATATTGATTTTCGTTGTTGAACGTATCTAACAAGATTCAAGTCTCTTAAGGGGGGTAAGGTTTTAAAGCATTTTTCCTGAACGAATCTACAACATGTCGAGAGTGTTGTATCAAAATTTCAAATAAATCGGAGCAAAACTAACGAAGATACAGCGAATCCAGCGACCGGACCTTATACGGTATAACGTATATGTTAAACACTTAAATCGATTTTCTTGCAAATAACATTTTGAAGTTCGTGAACATCATAACCCAAAATCTTCTTGCCCGATATTTCATACACTATTTCTACGCATAAATCAACAGGTAATCAGGAAGTTTTTTTTTTATCATTTTTTTCCCATTATTTAACAACAAATTCACCGAGATTTTATAGCAAAAATCGTGTTCTTCACTAGAATATGCTGCCATAAATAAAAAAAAAAAAATAAAAAAAAACAGGTAAGAAAATTATAGTCGATCTAGACCGACTATACGATACCCTATACCATGCGTTTAGAGACCCTTTCTCTTAGGCCCAACTATTTGGATATAGAAAATAAGCATAAACCAAATTTGAGTGGCATTGTTATTAATTTTCTTTCTTCGGATATGAAAAAGTTCATATTGGATGATATATTAATATGGGGACTTGATCGGAAAATGGACCGATCCTGACCATATTTGGTAAGGTCACTTATTTTTGCAAAAACAAATACAAACCAAATTTGAGAAAAATTAAAATTAAAAGATTTAAGTGAAGATCGGAAAGCAGCTTTATATGGGGGCTATGACTAAGAATTGTTCTATATGGTTTATTTTTGGACTGCTGATTAATTAACACACACAAACCCAATTTGACCGAGATCTATATTATAATTTGGATCATATGGCAATTTAAGTCGATTTCATAGGTGTCATTTGTCTGAAGATGCACCGATTTTCGCCAATTTCAATAGCGTTTATGCTATGGCTGATAGAACTTACATAATAAATTTCATAAAAAAAATATGTTCACATTTGCAACCTCTAGTTTGATTACATGGACACACAAACGGACAGACAGACGGACGGACGGATGGAAAAAGATCAGCACAAAGTCATTATACCCTGACCACATAGTGGTATAGGGTATAAAAACTCTTCCTGATTACATTTTAAACGCATTTCGATTTTTTTTATTTCACATTAATCCGGTAACGCATAACAACTTTTTTTCGAGGCGCCTCCGGAGATTCGCTCTCACAGACTTCTTTATTAAAATTTTTAATTGAAAATTTTTTCAAGAAACTTCAAGTGCGATACTATAACGTGAAATGAAATAAATAATCCAACATTATTCATATCTTCGCCTTTAAAACCTTAATGAACTTTGAAGAGAGATATGCAGAAAGCTGAAAGAAATGCTACAATAGTTTCAAGAATTTACTACAAGAAAACTTAAAGCAGCCTATTACTTTAAATTAAGTTTTCTCTCTCATCTCGAAGATTTTGTAAAGAAAATATATTTAACTTTCTGTTTAAATAAATCTAAAGAACATATAGAAAGTGCACTATTTAGATAGACTATATATATATACATTCATATTAAAAAAAAAATTTTAACTCACCTTCATTAACGTAACCTCCGTCCATGGTACCAAATGTATACAATTTGCTGCCTTCAATTTTTATCGCCTTTTTGCCAATTACTTTTGCAAATTTAATTTCTATTGAATTTCTATTTTAATTTTAAAATATTCATTTGTTTATACACTCTGTAAGTATAAAATATTAACACCATAAATAAATATATAAAAATATTAAAAACCACTTGAGATCAACATAAAAAATTGAAAAAAAAAATATTTCACAACTAAAATTTTCACTTGGATTATTTACACAATTTTCTAAGTTTTTATTTAAAAAAAGCTTTACACTTGATACATTCACTAAAGATTAAAAAAGCAAAAGAAATATTTCAACACATTTTAATTTTGCTTGTATCTTGTTTTTACGAGTATACGAGTTCGAGTACTAGAAACGATGTACGTGTATGTATTTTATGTTGGTGTTTTAACTTCACTTCTTGTTTTCTTTGAGAGGGTTCTGTTTATTTTTAATATTTCTTTGTTTTGGTGTTGGAAACTGTTTAGGTTGATTTTCTGTTAACTTTTAGTGCGTTTTATAAGAGAATGTTTTTTTTTTTTTTTATATAAATTCACTACAATTGCATGATTTTTATATGCAATAAAACCGCATGCCTGTTTTAAGTTGTAATTTTTAACATTCTACATCTATGATGTGGTCTACCATATACTCTGCAAGGGACTGGCGACGACTTATTATGGCATCGTGATGTAAACGATTTAAAAATTTTTAATGATCTGCAATCTGCAATCTGCAATAAAAAAAAAACAAATTAAAAAAACTGTTAAAAAGCAATTAAACAACAAATTAGATTTTTCTAGAGTGTAAGCATTAATGTTTAATAAATTTTCATTTGCGATATACCAAATTGGGCAATAATAATTTTGCTGATCGGGTCGAGATTTAAATAATATCGGTACATGTTTAGATTAAGTCCTGATTCAAATGTCACATAATTTTAGTTAAATAAGCCTAAAAACCAAACAGTCTTAACCCAATAAACATTTTTATTCGCTATCAACTTGAGGTGCATTTGAGATCAAATACATTTCTCAAATCTCCAACGTTAATTCTCAAATGCACCTCAATAGTCCGATTATAGTCTTCTCAACTTAAAAGGCATATTTTTTATATGGTGATTTTCTTAGTTATCAAATTGAGAAATTTGTGATTCTCAACTTGATAGCAAAGAAATTTCTCCAATCGGTATCAAATGGAAGGTACGGAATTGCCATATTAAAAAAATTATACTATTATATATACATACTATTAATTATTCTTTAGAAATGAAAACAATTTACTTTTTTTAATGTTTCAATTTAATTTCATTACATATTTAACATTATTATGTACATGTTAATATTTTTTAAAAATTTAGAATTAAAAATAAATGAATTAATTATTTGTATATTTTATGAATATTAATATTAAATATGTTATAAATAAGAATTTAAATTTAAAAATTCGTCAATAAGTAGAAATAATTAACAATATTTGACCTTCTCCGAGAAAAGGCACCTAGTGTGTGAAAATTAAGTTTTGAGAAAAAAAACGCATTTAAAGTTTCTACACCCTTTTAGGTACCAGAATCCACCGTTTTTGACACAACCCGTTTTTTGACACACTAGGTCCCTTTTCTCGGAGAAGGTCACATATATCAATTAATTATTTGTACTTTTTTGGCATTTTTTAATTTAATTTATTATTTATGACATATTTAAATAATAACTCAAACTTAACAAAAATTTTATTCAAGTTGAAAAACTGTTTGTCCTCAAGTGGAGAAAAGTGTTGGATATCCAATTGAGAGTTAAAATATTTCTCAAAGATTGGAAAAAATGTTAAGTCTCAACTTGATGTCAAGTTGAAAGCAAACAAGGAGAAAAATTGTTCAACTCAAGTTGAGAATTACATTTGACATCAATTTGAGAACTTAATTTTTCTCCAACATTGGAGAAATAATTTTTCAATGCATACTGGGAAGGTATTTAAATGACAATTATTTTATTTGTATTGGTAATATACCAAACCATAGACCATGTTAGTATACCGTATGCGAATAATAAAATTAAAATTTTTTTTTTATTTCAATTTCATGAAAGATCTTACCTTCGAAGAGAAACTGAGAGAAAATGAAGTTAAACCATAAATATAATACAAATATAAAAAAGCATACCCTATTTAACTAAACTAAAAATAAATATTTTTCTATTAAGTTATATAAAAATCATAAAATTTGTAAGGTAGCGGAGGAAATAAGTCCCATAGGAAAAAAATTTTCCTTTTTGAGTCGGCCTTATATATTAACTCTCCCTCCCTCTTAATTTAGTTGACAGTAGGGAGTTAGGACTTGCCGCTTCCCCCCATTGTTGCACAAAAACCTGACATAATCTAAAAAAACAGATGTCAGTTTCGAATTCAGCGACTTGAAAATCAAACTCTACGAGATTTTTGGACCGTAGTACAGTGTCATCAAACACTTTTTAATTTTATCTTCAAATCTCTTTATTATTCACAAATATTTTACAAACACATTCTTATTTGCACATTTCGTATACATGTAATGTTATTGTATTTTTTTCTTTTTCTTTTTTGTAACCGCAAAACATTTGCTTAATTTAAAAAAAGTCGTAAGAGGTGTGTGTTTTTAAGTGGTGTTAATTTTTTCATCTAGACAAATGTTTTCTATCTTGTAGCCTGTTGTTGTTTTATGTTTTTATTTTTTTTTTTAAATTTTATCATGTATAGTTTATTATCTGCTAAACGTATCTAAATTTGTGTGTTAGTATAAAGTCAAAGCAAGTGAAGTAGAGTGCAAATTAGTTATATGTTACATAAATATAATTATACCGTAATAATTATACACCAAATTTGTAAAGAATTCTTTTTGTACGAACCTAAGTAATGTATGCTCGTAAAGTATGTATTATTCAAAACAATATTTCTGTGGTTTTCTGGAATAACCGCGTATGTCCATTTTTGTCAGTTTTGAGTTAACGATGCCAAATACATTAATTTTTAACGCTCTTTACATGTGTTCAATTTTTTTTTTTTAAATATTGACAATTTCGGAGTTTTTTCTTTAAATAACGACGTAACTTAAATGTTTATTGAATTAATTTGCGGTACTAACGACGTATGTCAACCTACGTTTGATCGCGGATAAATTATTTTCTCAGAAAACGACACATAGCGACATACGTTGTTATTAATGAAAAAAATGCAAAATAATTTTGGATTAGTTTTCAGTTTAGAACCGCTTATAAAAACTTGTGTGCTTATTTCTGTTATTTTTTGTCACTATTATTCTTGATACGTTGTTATATTCTCATCGTAAGTCACTTTAACTTTTTGTTAACGAACAAAAAAAATTAATTTTTCAAACAACAACAACTTATGTCTACATGGGTGGTTGCTTTGGTAGTTTTCTTTTTCAAAGAAGACGACGTTTGTCGACATAAGTTGTTTTATCTGCACACACTTTAAGTGTAATTTACACACTGTTTTTTTCGTCCTTCTCTAGGATCTATTCCTCTGAAGATTTTTGACTCAAAATTTTACAGGACTGTTAAATAAAAAACTCTAAAAACTTTATATCAAGCCCATAATTTCAAATATAACGTTTTTTGGCTCCCCTGAACATTTTGATTTTATGACATACGCGTTTATTTTAGAAAACCACAGATTTGTTGTGCAAATCTAATTAAGGTATTTGACCTAGACCCATCTTATATTATACCGATCGACTCAGAATCACTTTCTGAGTCGATTTAGCTATGTCCGTCCGTCCGTCTGTCTGTGTGTCCATGTAAACCTTGTAATCAAACTACAGGTCGCAAATATGAATATATTTTGATCAAATCTGGTATATAAGCTTTTAGCGGCCATAGGATGAAAGCTATTGAAATTGGTGAAATTCGAGCCATGTTCAGACCTAGTCCCCACACAAATGACCCCTATGAAATCGACATAAATTGCCATAAGATCCAAATTATCATATAGATATTGGTCAAATTGGGTTTGCATGTGTTTATTATATCCATTAATCAGTAGTCCAAAAATAACCCCTATAGGACAATTCTTATTCATAGGCCCCATATAGAGATGCTTCCCGATCTTCACTTAAATCTATCAAAAAACAAAAATATTGCACAGATTTTTCGCAAATTTGATTTGTATTTATTTTTTCAAAATATAAGTGATTTTACCAAATATGGTCAGGATCGGTCCATATTTCGACCTAGTCCCCATATAAAAATAACATCCGATATGAACTTTTTCGTACCTGCCACTCAAATTTGGCTTATGCTTATTTTCTATATCGAATTAGTTGCACCGAAGAGATAGGGTCTCTAAACCATGGTATAGGGAATCGTATAGTCGATCTAGACCGACTATAATTTCTTACTTGTTTACATATGTACTGTCACTTTGTTTTTATCCATATGTAATTCCGTATGTCTGTCCAAATTGTCGTTTTACATACGATTCATAAATTTTGCTATCACACTTGCTGTACAACAATATACAATTGGATGACTTATTTGTAACTAGCCTAATATTTCTAATTTTTAAAAAAGAAGTTATAAATGTACCAGGCAACTATAGAGGAATATCCTTTATGAATTGTATTTCAAAAATTTTAATGGGTGTCAAAGCAAAAAGATTGTATGACAAAAATGGTAAATTTTATAGAAAATGTGTATAAAAACACATACTCTACAGTGTGGAATGTAAAGGAGCTATTTGAAACTGTTTTAGGGGTCAAACAAGGCTGTCTGCTATACCACTCCTGTTTTCGTTGTACATAAATGATCTTCATGAAGAACTGGGAGGTGGTCTACAGATACATAATATGAATATAAGAAAGACTGTTATTATACGCAAACGATATCGTTTTAATAGCACACGAAGTGAAGATTTTACAAGACATTATCAACAATTTAGAAAACTATTGCTGTATATGGAATCTGGAAGTAAATTTATTGAAATATAAGACAATGGTTTTTAAAAATGGCGGAAGGATAGCTAAAAATGAGAAGTGGACTTATAGAGAAATGGAAATAGAAAAAGTAGTTGAATACTGTTATCTTGGTATGATACTAACTCCAAAATGTCTGCTTACAAATCATGTAGAAAAAAGAAATAGTTCTGCAAAAAACTCTATAAACTCTACATGGAGTAGCTTCCTAAGTAAAAAAGATACAAAGTTGCGATCTAAAATTCGCCTGTTTAGTGCTGTTTGTCGGGCCATACAGTCGTATGGTGCCCAAATATGGGGTCATTTATATTTTGATGAAATAGATAACCTTTAAAGATATTTCATAAAACGTATCCTTAAGCTGCCAAAATTTACACCAACTTATGCACTTATGCTGGAATCGGGAATAGATGATGCACCTCTGTATACACTAATCCCAGTTTCTTTTCTGACAAAAAAATGTCGCATTTTATTTACACTTTTTTCGAAAAGTGTTTTTTTTTATATATTCTAAATTAAGAGTAACCCAATTTTATACATCAATTGAAAGGTCTCAAAGTGCTGTGCTCACAAAATGCAAAAATTTTGATTATTATCCTCTTTGAAGTCATGGGGTGAAAATATTTAAAAAAGGGAAACAATGTGAAAATATTTTCACACTATGACCTGAAAGAAGTCAATGGCTACAAGTGCTTGCGATTTTCGAGCGCTCGAGTTTGATACCTTTCGATTGATGTATAAAATAAGATTGCTCTTAATTTAAAACATATAAAAAATACACTTTTCGAAAAAAGTGCAAATAAAATGCGACATATTTTGTCAGAAAAGAAAACGGCATAAATCTTCATTTCCATATATGTCATACAATTATCAATTACTGAGACGACAGATTGCCCCATAAGCTAAGTGTAATAGCCTTAGCAGAAAATATTTCATGGGTTAAACGTTTAAATATGTTAGGTAGCGAACATAATATTCAATGGTCATCAGATGTATCTGTAGGGGAATAGAATGAAACACACTTATTAATGATAGAAGCTGTAAAAATTATAACAAACAAATGCGAATAACTAGATGGCAGCAAACAGAATATTTTTATAAAAACTTAGACCCAGCGGTAGCACAAACAATATCACCAAAACAATATCGAATGCAATATTATGTGGATATTCAATGCTCGATGTGATTTAATCTAATTAAACGGTTCGCACTTTTCTAGAAGAATTAAAAAACGATGTTCATTATACAATGTAAAGGAAATTGAAAATATACAGCACTTCATTGGTATATGCACTGTTTCAAACAACTTTCGACAATATTTTTTTCAAAAATCACAATATCAGAAGAAGAAATAATTACAATTCTAAATGGCGAAAATAATTGGCAGTCTGTCCTGCAGTACATTATCAATGCTTTGGCGTATCGCAAAATGCTTATAATCTATAATATTAATAGGCTAGGTGATTTCTTGTGACTGATGTTTTGTTCTACCATTTTATCCCGATGTTGACCAAACTTATATTATTTGAAAGGTATTTCTTTTTATTCGTTTTGCAGATTTACAGATTTTTAAATTTTTTCCTTTATTTTGAATAAATTGCATTTAAAGTTGCTACTAACACATACATAAAATTATACAATGCTATGTGCGTGTTTATTAAATTTGTTGATGTGTTTGTAATAAAAATGAGTTTGCTTTTTGTGTTGATTTGTGAATTGGCTATAATTGATTAGCATACTTTTAGGGTCTTTATTTAATGAAAAAATAAAATTTCCTAGAATTTGCGCTCGAATCTCGAGGGCTTAAAATCTGCTCGAATAATATAATTATTAAAATGAAAAAAAAAATTTTATTATGTAGTCAACGATATAGTCAAAGCCTATATTCCTTAAGATTTTATGTAATATCCTTTATAATAACATAAATAAAGAATTACTACTACTACTACGATCACACTTGCATATGTATTTTCATATGACACAACCTCTAAATGTAAACAACAGCTGATTTTTTAATTTGTGAATTTACAAAATTAATTGTTAAAAATAAAGTTATATATAACGGGTGATTTTTTTGAGGTTAGGATTTTCATGCATTAGTATTTGATAGATCACGTGGGATTTCAGACATGGTGTCAAAGAGAAAGATGCTCAGTATGCTTTGACATTTCATCATGAATAGACTTACTAACGAGCAACGCTTGCAAATCATTGAATTTTATTACCAAAATCAGTGTTCGGTTCGAAATGTGTTTCGCGCTTTACGTCCGATTTATGGTCTACATAATCGACCAAGTGAGCAAACAATTAATGCGATTGTGACCAAGTTTCGCACTCAGTTTACTTTATTGGACATTAAACCAACCACACGAATGCGTACAGTGCGTACAGAAGAGAATATTGCGTCTGTTTCTGAGAGTGTTACTGAAGACCGTGAAATGTCGATTCGTCGCCGTTCGCAGCAATTGGGTTTGTGTTATTCGACCACATGGAAGATTTTACGCAAAGATCTTGGTGTAAAACCGTATAAAATACAGCTCGTGCAAGAACTGAAGCCGAACGATCTGCCACAACGTCTAATTTTCAGTGAATGGGCCCTAGAAAAGTTGGCAGAAAATCCGCTTTTTTATCGACAAATTTTGTTCAGCGATGAGGCTCATTTCTGGTTGAATGGCTTCGTAAATAAGCAAAATTGCCGTATTTGGAGTGAAGAGCAACCAGAAGCCGTTCAAGAACTGCCCATGCATCCCGAAAAATGCACTGTTTGGTGTGGTTTGTACGCTGGTGGAATCATTGGACCGTATTTTTTCAAAGATGCTGTTGGACGCAACGTTACGGTGAATGGCGATCGCTATCGTTCGATGCTAACAAACTTTTTGTTGCCAAAAATGGAAGAACTGAACTTGGTTGACATGTGGTTTCAACAAGATGGCGCTACATGCCACACAGCTCGCGATTCTATGGCCATTTTGAGGGAAAACTTCGGAGAACAATTCATCTCAAGAAATGTGGTAAGTTGGCCACCAAGATCATGCGATTTGACGCCTTTAGACTATTTTTTGTGGGGCTACGTCAAGTCTAAAGTCTACAGAAATAAGCCAGCAACTATTCCAGCTTTGGAAGACAACATTTCCGAAGAAATTCGGGCTATTCCGGCCGAAATGCTCGAAAAAGTTGCCCAAAATTGGACTTTCCGAATGGACCACCTAAGACGCAGCCGCGGTCAACATTTAAATGAAATTATCTTCAAAAAGTAAATGTCATGGACCAATCTAACGTTTCAAATAAAGAACCGATGAGATTTTGCAAATTTTATGCGTTTTTTTTTAAAAAAAAGTTATCAAGCTCTTAAAAAATCACCCGTTATTATATAATTTTAATTGTATTGTACATATGGCATGTTTCATATGTATCACACAATGTGTACAACTTTTGCAGTGGGAAAAATTGACAGTACATATTAAAAAAACACGTCGTGTAAGAGCAACTTTAGCTGTAACAGTACAATTCATGAATTGTTAAAGTTTACTTTCCATAATAACCAAAATTTGAGTGTTATTAAATGTAAAATTAAAATTTATGTTAAATTAATGCCGTTTTTCGTTTCTGACAAATAATGTCGCATTTTATTTGCACTTTTTTTCGAAAAGTGTATTTTTTATGTATTCTAAATTAAGAGCAACCTTATTTTATACATCAAGCTAAAGGTCTCAAAGTCGACGCTCGTAAATCGCAAAATATGGTAGCCATTGACTTCTTTCAGGTCATAGTGTGAGAATATTTCCACATTGTTCCGCTTTTTTTAATATTTTAAACCCATGACTTCAAAGAGGATAATAATCAAAATTTTTTGCATTTTATAAACACAGAACTTTGAGACTTTTGGATTGATGTATAAAATCAAGTCACTCTTAATTCGACATTTTTTGCCAGAAAAGAAAACGGCATAAGGTAAAATAAATAAAAAAATTGTAATTTTTGGATATATATTTCTGCGCGTAAATTTTTTGGAAAAATTATTTCTACGCTGAAAAAAAAATATTTTGGTGTTAATTTTGTTAAACTGAAATATTGCTTTCTCCATTTTAAGTTATATTGATTTAAATTAATATTCAGATATATTTTTTCTTCCAACCAATTTTAAATAAATCTCAAGTAATCTCTCAATCAAGTTTCAGTTGTGAGAATAAAATGTTTAGGTTTTAGCAAGCAACGAATTCGGTTGTCATAATATAATCTGTCTTGCCTGTACAGTCGTTCAATACCACCAAAAGCTGCAGAATACTCGTATATAATATAATATATTTACATTTTACATTTGGAAAGCCTTCTTTATTTTCAAGGCTCTATGCAATATAAACAAAGAGGGAGTAATTTAATTTAATTAAATTTAAGTAAAACTTTCCTGCCTGTTGGTATTACTTATCTACAGCCGAATTGTCAAGATTATATCATTTCATTAACTAAAGACTTTTAATTAAAATTCTTCACTAGATCGTTAATGATTTCATCTTTAAAAAAACCATAAATATTATGTACATATTTTTATTGTGTATCTTTGTGCAAAAACATTTAATATTGTGGTGATTAAAGATTTTCGTATTATCTTCTTAAAAATATTCATTCCTCTATTGTTGTTATTTTGATAAATCATTGTTTGGCAATTCGGATGGTTTAATTTAATTTATAGATTAAAAACAAAATATTTTTTTATGAAATCTTTTTCAAGATCAACTAATACATTTTGCATATAAACATTTATAAATACCAAATTATCTGTCACTGATTTAAGGAAAACAATTAATAATTTTTCAAAGAATGTTTAAACAAATTACAATCTGCATAACTATTTACAAATCAACTACATTTCAAAAAGCACTAATGCTATTATAAATACTATTATTTTAAAAATTTATGAGAGGGAGTTTTTATATATATATATATATATATATGTATATATATGTACATAGTACATATATACATAGTCGTATATTTAAAACGTTTTGTTGCTAACAAGTTTATATTTTTACACTTATTTTTAACACAAAAAAAAAAAAAAATAAAAAATGTAGCGTATCCCTCTCTCTAAACACTACAGAACCGTACCGAACCAGACGATATTAAACGCACGATTAAACTGATAGACAAATTTTCAAATTCAATGCCAAAGAAGGTTTTTTGTCATTCTTATTGTTCGAACAGTTGTCAGCAGATTGTTAATTTAGTTTATAAGAATAATAATTAAAAACCTGGCATATTGTATAAACTACTACATACATAAGATATCGTAAATGAAAACGAAAAAAAATATTCATCAATGAATTTATTCTTGAATTTTTATTAAGGCACTGTGTGACAGTTTATTTTTAACTCATAAATACTCGTAAAACGGAATTAAAAAACGAAGACTTTCATATATGACACAAGTTTGTCTATTAGGCAGATATTTATTAATGAGATTCAATTCGTTAACTCTTAAATGCATAATGTAGTCATTTGATCAACTATACGACACTCTATACTACTCGTAAATGGATATAAAAATAATCATAAATCCAATTTCAGACCCATTGTCATATCGGATGTTATTTTTATAGCTCGATAAATGACCGATCAAGACCATATTTGGTAAAGTCACTTATTTTTGCAAAGTCAATTATTTTTGCAAACTCAATTTGAGAGAAATCTGTGCAATATTTTTGTTTTTTTGATCGATTTAAGTGAAGACCGCTATGACTAAGAATGGTTGCGCAGAGTCTATTTTTGGACGACTGATTAATGTGTCTTATAAACACACTAAAACCAGATTTAACCGAGATCTATATGATAATTTTTGGTAGAAATTTATAATAACCTGACCACAGAGTGGTATAGGATAAAAAAAATATTTTGTTTGCTAAAATTTTAAATAATTATTTAAATCTTTCAATTTGTGTTAAGTGTTTTAAATGTTATTCCGTAATTATAGTTCACTAATATAGCCCAGCACTCGAAATTTGAGTGCAAATTCTAGGAAATTAAATTTTTTCATTTAATTTTTTCTTTAAAGTATGCTAATCAATTTTAGCAATTCACAATTCAACACAGGACGTGTGATATAGGATTATAATGAAATTCGATGAATTGTGGATTGGCTAAAATTGATTAGCATACCTTTATAGGGCCCATACACGACACCAGCATCCATGCGCTAGATGATTGACCGTGTATGGGCCTGTGGTGTGATTTTGCCAGCCGACTGCGCAAAATCAAAATGAGTTTGATATTTTTGTCATTGCACAACCATGCTGGTGTCGTGTATGGAACATATTTCTCATTACAGTTTTTGAAGAGCAAACATCGCGCTTGGATGAATATTATGAACGAGTTTTATGATGAACATAAAAAATGTATTTTTAGAATTAATAATTAATATTGTATAATTTAAATATAGAATAATATATAATAATATATAAAAATATATAATAATATATATTGCATAGAAATGATGATTGTACCAGTGGAAAATACATATTTTTCTATTGAAATTAAAATAATATATTTTACAAATTTTATTAAAAACAAAAATAAATCATCTTCCAATAATTTAAACACTTTTGAATTAGATGACATTTCTTTTGCGATTTTTAAATTAAAATTTTAGATTTTATTGTAGATTTTTTTTTACCTTTGAGTTAGCCTTTTATTCTATAAAACTTCTTAAGCATAATATTGAAAACAGTTATAACATAACGTATACTCTAATTTTATGGAAAGAAGGGAAGTATCTTAGATGCAATTTATAAATAAGTATATATTGGCAGAATTAATAAATGATTGCTACTCCAAATTCAAAAAAGTTGCTACATAAGTGTCACCATAATATTCCAACAGACATCAAATACAACCCTAAATTGGTGGCAACCAGTGATGGTGATTAAATGAATGATTGAAAATATCATTGACAGAAAATAGCGCTGATACAGCGTCATTTATGGAATAAACAGACAGCGGAACTAATATTAATTGAAATAGCAAATGACTACAAGCATCCATTCGCACCAAAAGTGAAAATAACGTATCGCTTATGGTTTTTCACAATGAACAATAATATTCATTGTTCACCCCACTCTCCCAATTTTGATTTCGATAAGTACTTTTAACAGTCATAAAATAAATAATAAACCAATGGGATGTGCAAGAGAACAAATTCGGATAATATACATACATACATACATTATAATGTAATTTATATCTAAAATATTGTAATTGTTTTTGAACTTTGTGTTTTTAGTGATTAACCCCTTCAAATGAATTCCATCCACAAGTCAGTGTAATTGATAACCTTGTAAAGAAATTTTTGGATAACTATTATTTACAACATTGATAATGTTGCTTCTATTTTATAATGGTCTATTAAAAATAACTTTCATTACAATTTTATGTAAAAAAGTGGGATCATTGTATTTTGATTTTTGATAATGTTAAAAATTTCATATTGTTGAGATTGAGAGAACCTTGAATTTTGTTCGATTTGTTTTTTAATTTTTATATTGCAATCAAAAACCCATTACAATCAATTCTTAATATAATTGTTATATTGTTAAAAAAAATTACTACTATTTTGAAATTATTATTAATTAAAAGTTGGTACAGATGGAGATTTATGTGTACTCTTTTAAATTTTTTTTTTTTACCTTAAATCTTTTTATGCATGCTAAATCTTTTTGATCATCCTCAACTCTATGATCATCAATCAATATAAAAATTAACCTTGAATATATATTCGTAAAATTTTTGAACTTTACTGCCTGTCTCTAAACTTCTGCGAAGTATAATTTAATTGGAAAATTTTTCATTAATTTTGCTTTAATATTTTTAATAATATTTTTATTAATACTTTTAATAATATTTTTATTAATATTTTTTGTAATAAATTTTCTACCTTTTTTCTTTTTTATTTATAATTTAGAATTAAATTAGAGTTCACAAATGTGATAATAACCTGTGATAATAACCTTTGACTCTTGCAAAATCTATAATATTAATAGGCTAGGCGATTTCTTGTGACCGATGTTTTGTTCTACCGTTTTGTGCCGCTTTTGACCAAACGTATATTATTTGAAAGGTATTTCTTTTTAGCCGATTTGCAGATTTACAGATTTTTAAATTTTTTCTTTATTTTGAGTAAATTGTATTTAAAGTTGCTACTAACACATACATAAAATTAATGCTATGTGTGTGTTTATTAAATTTGTTAATGTGTTTAAAAATGAGGTTGTTTTTTAGTGTTGATTTGTGAATTGGCTATAATTGATTAGCATAACTTTAGGATCTTTATTTAATTAAAAAATACAATTACCTAGAATGTGCACTCGAATTTCGAGGGCTGGA
Organism: Cordilura impudica; assembly: GCA_963682025.1. Lineage (NCBI taxonomy): Eukaryota > Metazoa > Arthropoda > Insecta > Diptera > Scathophagidae > Cordilura > Cordilura impudica. The sequence goes on along the minus strand of OY821517.1, from coordinate 2,114,145 downwards.
ATCTGCTAGTAATTATTAATGTATTTCGTATTAAAGATGAACACAATTACCTTCAAACAGATACTCAATCGGTCTATCATATTCCAATTATTTTATTTTAATCCAAAATAAATAAAAACTTCATAATTTCACATTACTTAAATTTTTTGTACGAGTATATACATATAGGCCCTTATTATGAGTTGCATTCGATCTTCGATCTTCGCTGGCTATCGAATGTCAAATTCGTATTATGAGCTGGCAGCACGGTCGAAAATTTCGTTGTACAACGAATTTTCAATCGAACACAATTTTGCTTTCAATGCTGGATGACAGTTTGTAAAACTCATTGAAAATATAAGTTGTAAATTATTTTGATTTCATGAGATTGATCTGCCTTGTGTGCATTGCCGCAGCAGTTCATCTGTAGTAGACAGCAATTCCATAAACGCCTCCTTGCAATCGAATATTTGCTATAAATCTGTAAACAAATGGCACCCTTATTAAAACCTCGCATACTTACGTAGTGGAATACATTTCCAAAATGTTGGGAGCATCTCTCATGACGAAGCATTCATCTTCATCAGATGATCATAGAACCATAATTCCATGTTAATAAATAATTATTTTTTTTTTCTTTAACAAATCTGTAAACAAACAATGTTTATTTATAGTGCCAGCTGATAAATATGTACTATTGTGAATAATCCAATTGAGTGAAATTCACAATAGCGCTATTTTATCGAATGTGTGTCATAATACCAAATGAAAATTCGTTCGATCAGTTAATTCGGCCACAATCGAAAATCGAAAGTTGCTCATAATAGGCACCAAATTCTTTTTTTTTTTTATTTATTTGTTCATAACAGATTATAGTAGCAGAAATTCGAGTGTACATTCTTGGAAATTTTTTTTTATTTAAAGACCATAATGGTATGCAAATCAATTTTAATTTTATTTATTGGTTTATGTCCAAGATTATTTTTCAATTCAACACAATTATTATTATTGTGATTGAAGAAAACAAACTATTTTATTTTTACAAAGGCATAAACAAATTTTTTTAAACACACACATAGCATTGTATAATTTTATGTATGTGTTAGTAGCAACTTTAAATGCATTTTACTAAAAAAAAGTTATAAATTTAAAAATCTGTAAATCTGATGGATAGCTAAAAAGAAACACCTTTCAAATAATATACGTTTGGTCAAAATCGGGAAAATACTGTTTAACAAAACATCGGTCACAAGAAATCGCCTTACCTATTAATATTATAGATATATAATTATTAATAATTGAATAATTTTAATATTATACTAGCAGATTCCAGCCCTCGAAATTCGAGTGCAAATTCTAGGAAATTTTATTTTTTCATTAAATAAAGACCCTAAAGGTATGCTAATCAATTATAGCCAATTCACAAATCAACACAGAAAACAAACTCATATTTATTACAAACACAAAAACAAATTTAATAAATACATAATTTTATGCATGCGTTAGGAGCAACTTTAAATGCAATTTACTCAAAACAAAGGAAAAATTTAAAAATCTGTAAATCTGCAAAACCGCTAAAAAGAAATGGCATTCAAATAATATACCATTGGTCAAAATCTGGATAAAACGGTAGAACAAAACATCGGTCACAAGAAATCGCCTAGCCTATTAATATTATAGATATAATTTTCTGTCGTTTTTATTTATTATTATTTTGTTTTCTTTTGAATTATATACTACAAATGCCGATATTTTGCAAAACAAGTTCAAAGAACCCATTTCAAAATATTTACAACACTTACACATTTGTGAATAGAAAAGAAATAAAAAAACTAAAAAAAAATTTTGTTTACAAAGAGTTCCGGTACCGCCATAATGCAAAAATGTACGCACATATAAGAGATTCTAGATTATATAATTATTTTAGCATTTTGTTTTGCAATTAAACGGAAAACCGAATAACCGATTTACTATTATAAATAATTCAATTAGGCGATTACTTGAAATTAATATACATAGTTTTAAAAGACGTTATTGACGAATTTTTCAACGTAATTTTTATTCCCAAATTGAAAAAGTCCATAACTGCATATCGATTTTAAACAAACGACTGCTAATTAAGTGATCGCTGTTTCATTTCATTTCATTTCATTTATTTGTTCAGCCAATGGAATACAAGAGTTCCTACTATAATTTAAATTAAAACTTATTACATAAATTAAATAAATATGTCTGATTTTATAAATTTAATAACTCAAAGAGAAACAGTTTAAAACTTTCTTTTGAAGTGCAAAATTTAATAGTGCGATTGAAATTTTTTTAAACTATTGTTTTTCAACTATCTTGAAGTTTTACAAAAAAGTAGGATGAAATTAAGTTGTAAAGTTGCACAGATTTTTACTTGCGAATCGAAATGGAAAACTTCATCACAGAATTTCTTCAAAAAAAAAAAAAAAAAAAAAAACAGTAACCGGTTAAACTACCGATTTAATTAACTAAAAACACTAAACGTAATGATGGCTTTCTGTTTTCTGAACATTTACAGCTGTCGTCAACATGTTTAGTTAGTCGTATGTTAAATGAGTTACAAAAACGTGACTAGAATTTTGTATGCAAAAAAAATAAAAATAAAATTTCTTTGATAGAAAATTAAAAGACATTTAGCAACAAGTTGAATTCAAATTCTACTCGTATTTTAAATTATTAAATTAATGCAAAGAATGAATTGCCGCTATGTTAATGATTAATCATTTTAATATTCTTTGACAAAATAATAAGCTACTGTTTTAATGATTTCAATGACTGACACCTTTTCTTTAAGTAAAAACCCAAATCGTACGAGTGTGGTGACTTCATTTATGTTTCATGTTTTGGTTTTTTTGGTGGTGCTGTTGGTGTTGTTGTTGTTGTTTTCGAAAAGTCATAAACAATTCTAAATTTAACTTTTTAAATTAGAGGGACATGATCGACATAAAAATTCGATGATAAACGTTTCAAATCATTAAATATAAATTAATTTAATTCATTTACGATTTTGTTTTTTTTTTCCTTTTTCATACATACTAATAGATAATTTCTTATATCAATTTTAGAGCAAATAACTTTTGTATTAATTTGTAAACAAAAAAAAAATAAATAATATGCTTCAAATAAATGAATCAAAATCTTTTTAAAATATTTTTTAAGTAAGATTTATACTCAAATCTTTTTAAAGAAGGTTAACAACTTTTTTTAGTATAAATAAATATGAGTTCTAGGCAATATTTTTCTTTTTTTATTCAAAGAGAAAAAAAAATAAATTTAGAAATGACTCTTAACAAGTTAATCCACATTCTAGGTCACGTCAAAAGTTCGTACCAAAAGCTACCTTTCCATGTTTCATATCAAAAGTTTTAATTCAATTTATGTGTACCATGGTCAAAAGAAAATCATAAGAAAACATTGTATGTTTAAATATCATAAAGTTTTTATTTTCTTTTAACGTTAATTTAAAACAATAATTTTACAACACTGACCTTAAACTTTATACTGAACTGTGACACGCAGACCTATAATAGAAAGAAAGAAAAAACCAAGCAACTAAGAAACATAATAAATATCAACTAAAAAAAATATTAACTTTTATACCAAAACAACGACATTTTGACGCTATTTGGTTAATATACTTTAACTATAAATATCATCACTCTGTGCGTAAAATGAGTCAGACAAATTCTTTCTTAACAAACGATAAAAAAATTTAAGATAAAGTAATATGAAAAAACGTTAACCAAAAACTACGAAAAAAAAAAATTGCGTATCTATGCAGATTCAATTGAAAAATTTAAATTTATACGACTTCACCAAGATTATTTTGCTTGAATTTATTTCAAGTGCAGATTATTTGCATAGTAAACACATCATTTCCATCATAGAACCATCAAATATAATGTTCTTTTTTTTTCATTCAATTGAATTCTATTTTGATCAAAAATTTATTTTCTAAACGCCTGTGTGAAACCTTTTTGTTCGTTAGTCTTCCCTGCATTTGCCAGACGGTAAATATAAGTTTGTCATTCTGTTTGGATTTCGTGTTTGTTGAAATGACTATACGCCCATAAAAGTTAAGAGAGTTTATCGAGTTTTTCTTTTTATCAAAATGTTTTTGTTACTCGTATTTAAACAGATAAATATTGAGTAATAACAGTCTAGTGGATAAAAACATCTAGCATAAATGTTAATAAACAATAATAATTTCACATATCTATAATATTAATAGGTAAGGTAATTTCTTGTGACCGATGATTTGTTAAATAGTTTTCCCCCTATTTTGACCAAACATATCTTATTTGAAAGGTATTTTTTTTAGCTGTCCACCAGACTTACAGATTTTTTAAATTTTTAAATTTTTTTGGAGTTAAGCTCATTTAAAGTTGCTACTAAACATACATAAAATTATACAATGTTATGTGTATGTTTAATAAATTTGTAAATGTTTTTGGAAAAAAAAAATGAGTTTGTATTCTTCATTCACAATAATTATTGTGTTGAATTGAAAAATTATTTTTGACATAAACCGAAAAAGTGGTGAATTGTGAATTGTCTAAAATTGATTAGCATGCCTTTAGGGTCAATAATTTATTAAATGAAAAAAAGAATTTGCACTCGAATTTCGAGTGCATATAAAAATATATGCAAATTATTTCTCATTATAGGGCTCGAGATAGAAATATTTATATTAACCTCAGCATTTGTGAACGGTTCGTTTTCGAAATTTTCACACCAGAAAACTTTCTTTTGGCCAATTTTTTTTTTGTCAAACTCATTTTTTTTCTTTCTTTTTTTTGCCTGTTTTGTATCCATTACACAGCACTGTTTAGCAGTGTAATACATATCTTAATAAACTTTGCCCTCAAAACTATTTTGCCATTTTGTTTGTTACTCAAATAAACACTGTAACATATTTAAACAAATCTCAATAAAAAATCGTAGGGCATTCTAATATTCCGCAATTTCAAATATAACGCTCTAATTTGTTATCTTTTTCTTTAGATGCCTGCAAAATCTGTTTCTTAATTGTATTTTGTGTATTTTATTTTGGAGGCATGTGTTTATTTTTCTTGTCATTTTAAAAATGTGCATTTAAATTTTTGCAAATTTTTTCTATCACAAAAATTCACTTTTTGAAGGTCAACTGAATCATAAACAATTTTTCTTGTTTTAAATAAAATGTTAAAGATTCTCCAACTTTAAACTTATAAATTTTTTTGGAAGGATTTAAAATTACAAGACACGATTGTTAGTTAGCTTTTATTTGAAAATGTTTTAATTCAAAAAGTTTTTTATTTAAATTTAATAAGAATCGGAAAATTGTTAGAAAAATTCAAAAACTACCGAAAATATGCCAATGAATTAAGTTTATTAACGTCAACAGGCAGAAAAACTTTTAATATTCGGTTATTACTTATATGAAAGAATTATGTAGTTTTAAATAATAAACACTGATAACATAATCGAAATTCATTTCATTAACTTTTTTTATTTAAACTTGATCTGTTAAATAAAAATATATTGTTGTCTCATTATTGTTTACTTTTTTATATTTGTTATTGCAAATTTGTTTTGTGAATGATTTATTTAAAATTAGCAAAATATTATTTTTTTTTTTTTTTTTGCAAAACAAACATAAAAATGAGGAAAAAAGACGTGTACCCTCCACTACACTGAACGACAATTCGAAGTATCTTCTCGCAAAATAAAAAAGTAAACGATATAATTAATTTGTATAACAATTTTCCATATTTTTTGTTTCATGTGACCCAATTCAAGTTGATTTTTTTCTATATACAGTGTTGGTCAGAACAAAAGCAACCAAAATCACTATTGTTGTTTTTCCAAAATCTTCTTTATCATTTCTTTCTCCTTATAACATCTATAATATTAATAGGCTAGGCGATTTCTTGTGACCGATGTTTTGTTCTACCGTTTTATCCTGATTTTGACCAAACGTATATTATTTGAAAGGTATTTCTTTTTAGCCGTTTTGCAGATACAGGTTTTTAATTTTTTCCTTTATTTTGAGTAAATTGCTTTTAAAGTTGCTACTAACACATACATAAAATTATACATATGCTATGTGTGTGTTTATTAAATTTGTTGGTGTATTTGTTAATGAGTTTGTTATCTTCATTCACAATAATAATAAACTAAAAAAAGTGTTGGTTTGTGAATTGGCTAAGTTGAGAAATAAAGTTACCTAGTTGCACTCAAATTTCGAGCGCTGGAATCTGCTAGTTACAAATAAAAAGACAAAACTAAAAACACCGTTATATATTTTTTTTTTTTTGCAAAACAACTTAAAATGGCATTATTTCAGTTGGACAAAACAAAAGCAACTTTAAGCAAGAACATATTGCATTGTCTCTACTTTCAAGTTTAACGGCTTATTTTTGCATTCTCTTTTAATTAAATTTAATTTAAGTTGACTGCAGCTAGTTGCGTTGTGAAATTGATTTAATTTTAATTAATTTAATTTAATTTAAATTTAAAGCAAATCGTCATGGCTCGTGATAAATACTCCGAACACTTAAAAAAACAATTAATTAAGGATGTTTTGAACGAAAAGTGACAAATAGAACTAGCTAAAAAGCATTATATTAATAAATCTATAATATCTCGGATTATAAAAAAATATAAAACAACAAAATCTGTAAAAACATTGCATTTGGGAGAAGCACCACAGAAGACAGATGATAGAGACCGCCACATTATACATATTGTGCAAAAATATCAATTTAAATCATCAAAAACTATGCTTTCTGGTTTTGACATTGGACCCTTCCACGAAATCGACGGATTAATGTACCGATTTAAATATAGAGACATTCTTGCTAATGTTATGATGCCACACTCTGAGTGGGGGTTCAAACACTTGAACACGAAATCGACGGATTAATGTACCGATTTAAATATAGAGACATTCTTGCTAATGTTATGATGCCACACTCTGAGTGGAGGTTCAAACACTTGAGTGGCCGGCGCAAACACCTAATTCGAACCCTATTGAGAACTTATTTGGCATTTTAAAGCGGCGAGTAGCTGGTCGGACTTTCAATCTAAACAACCTTTAAAAGAAGGGCTGGAAACTGAGTGGAAAAGCATTCCAGTCAATATTATCAACCACCTTATTGAATCCATGCTGCGAAGTTATAAAAAACAACGGACTCTTTACTAAATATAGAATAATATCAAATGTTGCTTTTATTTTGTCCAACTGAGTTTTTTTTACACAAAAAAAAAAAAAAAATATAGCGGTTCTTTTAGTTTACAATTTTAGTTTTGTCTTTTTTTTTTTGTAATGTCATAAAGACTAAGAAATGATAAAGAAGATTTTGGAAAACAACAATAACAGGCAATAGTGATTTTGGTTGCTTTTGTTCTGACCAACACTGTATGTATGTATTTTCTTTCTACTATGTCATATACAAAGAATTTATTGTATAGCATTCAATTTAAGCACCATCGAGTCCAGAGTAGCAGCTCAAATGATTAAAATAATAAAAATATACTTCTTAATTGGTGGCGTTTAATTAATGATTTAACATAGTTGTGGACATTTGTGTTAAAAAAGTCGCAAAAACAAAGATGTTTCTGTAATTTGTTGTTTTAAATGTCAATAAAAACTAATTAAGAATTTTGGTGAGTCTTTACGGCACTCCTAAAATCGAAAAAAACTACTACTTAATTAACCTACAAGTTTCATAATATTAAGATCAAAGAAGAGCCAAAAATAAAATAAGCCAAAGATGTTTTAATTAAAATTTATATTACATATTTTCTATAGCAACTATTTATGCAGAAAAGAGTATTTGCTTCAATAAAAATCTCATTTATATAATTAAAAAACATGTACGCAATTTAAAAACTATTACAATTGTTTTCAGGATAATGAAATCGAGTCTTTTTATGGAAATTTAAGGAAATTCAAAAAAAAAAAAATCAAAAGTTTAATTATTCCATTAGCCGGATTCTGAGTTAATGTATGGGAATCACGAATATAGTTAAAAGCAAAGTGTCATAGGAAGAAACTACTATCGTTATAAATTTAGCCACTTTTCTTCATCTCTTTTTGTAGCTAGTTCATAAAATCTTAAGGCCCATTTACAAGATACCACTCAGTCGTATAATTTTTGACATAATAATCCGATGAAATCCATCGGACTGTCATAAAGTCGTACCGACATTATTTCTGCATACTTAGGCCCTTTAAACCAGCACACTCAAGTCTTATGCCTGGTTTTCACTATATCATACATACTGACAACAAACAATTACCTCAACTGACATCTCGTAATTTTCTGTTAATTACGTTTGCATTACATATAATAAACTAACAAAAAATTCCGCTGTCAAACAAAAATAAATTACCAACATGTTGGCAATTATATTTTTGAATGGTGTTACTTTGTACGTAATGCAATAATCAATTCATTTTGATGTATTGGTACTTTACTTTTTTGCGGGGGTAGATTTTTCTAGGAAATTATAATATTTGCAAATTGCAATGCATATTTTCTGCCAGCCCAAATTAAGAACAAAAAAAAACAATAAGAAAAACATGTCACTTTTTTATTTTTCTAGACTTTGAAGGTGAAAAAAGTAAATATTTTTAACAGCTAATAAAAATAAATATCCAACACAAGAAGCATTTAAATATAAAAAAAAAACTCTTAAATTTATTTCAAAAATAAATAAAATAGCTTTGTAGAATATGTTGCTCTTCGGGCGACTATTAATAAAAGTGATGTGAGTTAATTAGCTCACCACTTATTTAAGAGAAAATTTCTAGAGCAAATATTTATTTTAGTAATAGAAACAAAATGAATAAAACTATTTTACGTTTGTTGTTGATACCATACATTTATACAAATACGACAATTTTTGTTAACCATTTATTTGTTTATCTCTGTGGCAAAAAGAGATTTCTGTTAACAATAACATATTGTTTAATATTTGTTTTATTATGTCACGTGAGTCATAATCAGTTGACGCACGTCTAAAATAGTTTATTTAGCTTATCATTTCAAGGTGAATGTCGTAATATGCCATGAAAAGAACACTGTCCATCAAATATAGGGTTTGTGATGCTGGGCGTTAGCGATTAGCGTTTAGCGCTGTGTCTCATTTATGTCTCATTTTATCGCATTTAAAAATTTTAATTTTTTAAACTGTAGGAAATAAGATCACACTTCATCCTCTGAGTTTAATTTTTTGAGATACCGCGTTAAAATATTCTACAAAAAACGTTTCCTTGAAATTTCTTAGAAGACATTCGAACATAATTTTAGACTGTTCTTCCTCCAATTTCCTACACTTTTGGGCAAAAAAAATATGAACACTTTAAAAAGCCATAAAACGAGCCTGTACCCATACCGCTAAACGATTTAGCGGCTTTACTACCCAATATGTATGATTATTTTGTAATAATAAATAGTAGTTTCGTTTGTAATTTGTATAATATAGTGAATGATATATTCGTTAAACTAAATTATGCTAGTGCATTTGATTTTTATTTTTTTTTTCGGAAACAATTATTGTACAATATAAAATTGTTACATGATTTTATCATAATTTGATTCTAAATTAAAAAAAAAATAACGCGTGTTTAATTTCCCATAAATTCCCCTAGTGATGGCAAATTGAACACTATATTTTGTAGTTTGTAACAAGTGTTCTTTAGACACTGCACCTTATTCTAACCATTATTATTATTTGGCCTTTATCATTTTTATACACCAAAAGCGTTTAATTATATTTTTCTATGTAAATGATAATACAACTGTCAAATTTGAAACATTCTATCATGATAACAACGCATGCGTGTTAAGCAGGGGGTAAGGTTTTCAAACTTTTTTCCATTTTTTTTTATTTTTGATGTGCAAACAGCTATACGCTCAGGGGGGTAAAAATCTATTTCACAATACATTCGCAAAAAAAGAGTAAGACAAAAACGGTGTGAGGTACGATTGTATTGGTGAAAAGATTAGGAAGCCACGATTTCATTGGGAAGTATTTGGAGATCAAATTTGGGAGCGAATAGCTTTATTCAAACGTTTTGAAAAATGAAAAAGTAGAAATCAAAAATTAAAAATTAAAAACTAAAAATTAAAAATTAAAAATTAAAAATTAAAAATTAAAAATTAAAAATTAATTAAAAATTAAAAATTAAAAATTAAAAATTAAAAATTAAAAATTAAAAATTAAAAATTAAAAATTAAAAATTAAAAATTAAAAATTAAAAATTAAAAATTAAAAATTAAAAATTAAAAATTAAAAATTAAAAATTAAAAATTAAAAATTAAAAATTAAAAATTAAAAATTAAAAATTAAAAATTAAAAATTAAAAATTAAAAATTAAAAATTAAAAATTAAAAATTAAAAATTAAAAATTAAAAATTAAAAATTAAAAATTAAAAATTAAAAATTAAAAATTAAAAATTACAAATTAAAATTTAAAAATTAAAAATTAAAAATTAAAAATTAAAAATTAAAAATTAAAAATTAAAAATTAAAAATTAAAAATTAAAAATTAAAAATTAAAAATTAAAAATTAAAAATTAAAAATCAAAAATTAAAAATTAAAAATTAAAAATTAAAAATTAAAAATTAAAAATTAAAAATTAAAAATTAAAAATTAAAAATTAAAAATTAAAAATTAAAAATTAAAAATTAAAAATTAAAAATTAAAAATTAAAAATTAAAAATTAAAAATTAAAAATTAAAAATCAAAAATTAAAAATTAAAAATTAAAAATTAAAAATTAAAAATTAATAATTAAAAATTAAAAATTTAAAATTAAAAATTAAAAATTAAAAATTAAAAATTAAAAATTAAAAATTAAAAATAAAAATTAAAAATTAAAAATTAAAAATTAAAAATTAAAAATTAAAAATTAAAAATTAAAAATTAAAAATTAAAAATTAAAAATTAAAAATTAAAAATTAAAAATTAAAAATTAAAAATTAAAAATTAAAAATTAAAAATTAAAAATTAAAAATTAAAAATTAAAAATTAAAAATTAAAAATTAAAAATTAAAAATTAAAAATTAAAAATTAAAAATTAAAAATTAAAAATTAAAAACTAAAAATTAAAAATTAAAAATTAAAAATTAAAAATTAAAAATTAAAAATTAAAAATTAAAAATTAAAAATTAAAAATTAAAAATTAAAAATTAAAAATTAAAAATTAAAAATTAAAAACTAAAAATTAAAAATTAAAAATTAAAAATTAAAAATTAAAAATTAAAAATTAAAAATTAAAAATTAAAAATTAAAAATTAAAAATTAAAAATTAAAAATTAAAAATTAAAAATTAAAAATTAAAAATTAAAAATTAACCAGTTGAAATAATAATAAATAACGACTGACGACAAATAGTCATAGTCGTATGTTCTAATGTTAGTCGTATACCTTAAAGAAAAATTGGTAATACAAAATTGAAATTAACATAAAGAACAAAAACTAACTAAACTAATAATAAATAATAAATATTTTTGTATTAGCAGAGCCCCTGCAGTTGTTTGCTCTGCTCTAAGTGATACATAGATGACGCTTATATTTGATTTTAAAAAAGTGGCATAAAAAATCTTTATTTACTAGATGTTTACAAATCTCCCTTGTGATCGGATTCACATGATTTTATTTTTTTTTTTTTCTGAATGTACAACATGTCGAGAGTTTGTATTTAAATTAAAAGTAAATCGGAGCAAAGCTAACGAAGAGACAGCGTTTCAAGCACCGGCCCTTATACGGTATATCGTATACGAGTATGTGGAACACTTTAAATCGATTTTCTCGCAAATAACATTTTTGAAGTCCGTGAACATCATAACCCAAAATCTATATGACCGATCCTTTTGAAATTTTATACACTATTTCTACACATAATCAGGAAGATTTTTTTCCAATTTTTTTCCCATTTTTTAACAACAAATTCACCGAAATTTTATGCAAAAATCGTGATTTTCATTTTGAAATGATAAAATAATAAAAATATAAAAAAACTCTTGTTGATTTTTTTGAGGCGCTTAAAGGGTGATTTTTTAAGAGCTATAGGAAAGTTTTCCAAAAAAAAAACACATAAAATTCAGAAAAATGCATGAAATCTTTATTTGAATCGATAGTACACGGTCCATATAATTTAATGTTTGAAGATTATTTCATGCAAATGTTGACCGTGACTGCGCCTCAAATGATCCATCCGCTTAGTCCAATTTTGGCATACTCTTTCCAACATTTCGGCCGGTATCTCACGAATAAATGCTTCAATGTTGTCTTCCAATGCGTCAATTGAAGCGGGATTGTCTGTATAGACATGAGCTTTAACATAGCCCCACAAAAAATAGTCTAAAGGCGTTAAATCGCACGATCTAGGCGGCCAATTGACGGGTCCCGAACGTGAAATAAAATGTTCACCGAACTCGTCTCTCAATAAGTCGATTGTTGCGCGTGCTGTGTGGCATGTGGCACCGTCTTGTTGAATCCACATGTCATGCAAGTCAAGCTCTTGCATTTTGGGCAAAAAAAAGTTGGATATCATCTCTCGGTAGCGCTCACCATTCACAGTTACGTTACGATTCGCATCATCTTTGAAAAAGTACGGTCCAATGATGCCACCAGCCCATAAACCGCACCAAACTGTGACTTTTTCTGGATGCATTGGTAGCTCTTCCAATGCTTCTGACTGATATTCACTCCAAAATCGACAATTCTGCTTATTTACGTACCCATTGAGCCAAACATGAGCTTCGTCGCTGAACACAATTTTTCGGTAAAAAAGTGGATCTTCGGCCAACTTTCCAAGAGCCCATTCACCAAAAATTCTACATTGCGGTAGGTCGTTCGGCTTCAATTCTTGTACCAGCTGTATTTTGAAAGGCTTCACACCTAAATCCTTCCCCAAAATTTTCCACGTTGTTGAGTAACAGAGACCCAATTGCTGCGAACGGCGACGAATCGATAATTGATGGTCATCATTAACACTGGCCGATACAGCTGCGATATTTTCTTCAGTTCGCACTCTACGTAAGCGTGTTGGGGGTCCAACAATGTAAATTTGGTGCGAAATTTAGTCACAATAGCCCGAATAGCCGCTTCAGTGGGTCGATTAAACTGACCGTAAAATGGAAGAATCGCGCGATGAACTTTCTTAACAGAGCACGCATTTTGATAATAAAATTCAATAACTTGCAAGCGTTGTTCGTTTGTAAGACGATTCATGGTTAAATTATAGACCAAACTGAAGATGTTTGACACTGAAACAAAACACGAAACGTGCGTCAGCTGTTTAAACCAGTGTTGCCAAAAAGATAATAGCTAAAAAATCACCCTTCATTAAAATTTTTGATTGAAAATTTTTTCAAAGATACTTCAAATGTTATTCCATAACGTGTATATGAAATAAATAATCCAACATTATCCAAAATTATGAAAATACGCCTTATGAATTTACGCCTCTACAATCAGTAGACTTTTGTGTCTGACTGATTAAAGAAAAATTATTATTTACTAAAGAAACATAAAATAGAAGTTGATGTTTTTAAGGATTTACCACAGAAAAAGTTTTTTAGAATTTAAGTATTTTCCATAAAAGCAGTTTTTAGAAATTATGATTTTTTTTGCAAAAAAATATACAGAATCTGAAGGCCTTTCTATTGGAATATATCGAAAATACCTAATATTCATGCGAACAATCTTCGTTTGATTATTTGAAGAATTTCAAACGATTGAGGAATTTTAGAAAATTTGCGAGTAATGAATAATTTAAATAATTATATAACAATTAATCGATTTAAAAGATTTAAAACAAATATTATATCTAAATATCCGTTACAATTTTTTTTTTAAGAAATAAAGAGTATTTTTTATTAGAAATAATTTTGATCTAAGAACACATTACAAACCGAAACTTTTTTTTCACTGTACACCTGTACAACTGTACACCTGAACTTTGTATTTTTATTTCCAAACAGGTTGTCTTTGGGTTCTATTTCCATACTTCTATAAATGCCATTCTAAAAACAATATCTACTTATTACAGCCAAACATAAATTTGTCCTCAGGGAATGTTACTTAATTTTGTTCTATTTGGTATACTTTATAAAAATGTCTCTATTATACAATATTATTTCTGACAGCTCATGTTTAAAAACGGGCATATAATGACAGCTATTAATAAAGAACATAGCAGAATGGCTACTGTTCCTTTTCAGAAAATTATTCAATTTATTTCTACGTATGATGAAGGCGAGGATGATGATTATGACGATGAGTTACTACGAGTACATAAATGGCTTTAGTTATAGTGTGGCCTAAAGAAAAAAGAAACATAATTTGTCTTTTTAAATTGGTATGCGTCTTTGTTGGATCATTATCAGAGCCGCATTTACATCGTGTATGATCATTTGGCATGTGAATTTTAATGAATGTATGACAGATCATTTGTCATAATTTTGTTTTTATTCCTTACTTTTTTTACGATAAAAAGTAGTAGCATGAATATATATATTTTAAAAACAAATACCCTTGAAACTAAGAAATGGAATATATTTTGATGAATTTACTATGAATAAATAGGAAATTTATAATTTAAAAAGAAATTACAAGTAGGCGTAGATCATTCATTGTAAGTACATTCTACCATTGTTAGATAATAAAAATGCAAAAAAAAATATATTTTTATTGTAAGAAAAGTTTTTGTTTACGTGTTTAAATTTTTTAAAATTAAAAAATATTAACAAAAAAAAACTTGAAATTGCGACACATGTTTTTATTAGGAAAGCAAATAGTCGTATTTTGCTGATTGTCTTCTGGTCAAAAGGGTTACAAAAATGGTTTTGAATTTTCCAATGTTGTAATATTATATGTATATAATATATACGTTATCCCTTTTTTAACAAATTGTTTAATCTGGAAACCACAAAAAATTTAAATTTATAATTTTTGCCTTGTTCTTCCTTTCATTTGGTTTTATTTTCATTCTCTCTGTGTGTGTGTGTGCGATAGCTATGAAAAAGTATTCGACGTTGAGTATGGTATAGTTACTAGCAATTGTCATTAATATTGACAGTTTGTAAACATACGAGTACAAACGGCGAGTATTGCTAGTATATAATTTGTTCAAAGGAGTGCTTTTTAAAGCTTTTCAATATATTCGTACATACTCGTAGATACATATGTATGTATGTAGTATACGAATAAAGTTACATATACATACATACATAAATTACATTAACAGGAAAGAAGATAATGTTAGAATTACGTAAAATATCTTTAAATATTTATTATAACTGTTCTATTTTGTGTTTTGTTTTATGCTTTTTTTAAGGGTTGCTTTAATAAATCAATAACTTTATTTTAGTTAATAATAAAAAAAGCGATGATGTGTGACAGGATATTATCAACATGACATAAATATATGATAGCAATTAAAATAGTCTGTGGTGATAATTCCGAAAGGTGTTGTTTTTGTAAATATCCTACAGATCTTCCAGGCACCTCAACTTTAAGGTGGACGGCAACATAGTTGGGCTTACCAAGTTATGTACATAGTTATATAAACTTATATTTTTCTTACTGGAACCTTTTTTTTTACTATTTCTACACTAAATATTTCCTTGTTTATACACAGCTTTTTGTTTTTTTTTATTTTGTATTTTTATATCCTCCACACCACTGTGCAGAAGGTATACATCAGTTCGTCAATCCGTTTATAACTCATCGAAATAAGTTGCGGAGACTCCATAAACTACATAGGCGCATTATTGGCCATTATAAAAGGAGAATTCGATCTGGCAAGGTCCGTATGTCTGTCTGTCTGTTGAAAACATTCTCCTGTCCGAAATAGGTGGAGTGGGTAGCAGTTCTTAAGCTTAAAATGTTCGTCATAATCTGCAGCAGGTTGGTATTGAAAGCCTCTAGACCACATAAGTGAGGAATCACGTATTAAAACCTACAGATACTCCAATAAAATTTCATATAAAAAACAGATATGTAAATATCAGCGATGCATACACATTTCGGTTTGCTTGGTGATTTAAATTTTTTTCTTTTGTTCGTGTGAAAACAAGAAGAAAAAAATGTGTATGCATCGCTGCTTAAGGTGCTATTACACGAAATGTTTTTTACATATGTACTGTCACTTTTTTTATCCATATGAAATTCCTCATGTCTGTCAAAATTGTCTTTTACATACGATTCATAATTTTTGCTATCACACGTGCATATGAATTTCCGTATGACTTAACCTCTAAATGTAAACAACAGCTGATTTAATGTGTGAATTTACAAAAATGTATTGTTAAAAAAAGATATATATTTTTTAATTGTTAATTAATACTAAACAATTTATTTTTCTTTCAATATTAATCTTTAAAATTTACTCTGTTTTTCTTTCGCCACAAGCAGTGTTGTATTTTCACATGTTTGTCATGCAAAAATAGAACCTGTTCTAATTGAAAAATGTACATGTGACTTTGCTCATGTATTGTACATAAACAATGTTTCATATGTATCACACGATGTGTACAACTTTTGTTGTGGGAAAATTTGACAGTACATATGTAAAAAACACATCATGTAATAGCACCTTTAACAAACAAACAAAATACATGTATTGCAATTGTATGTGTTTACATTTATGCTCATTGCATATAATAATTGCTTTCCATTAAAAAAGCACGAAAATAAGTAAAGTTTTTTGCTAATTATCTTATTAATTCTAAACCTTATTGTAAAATATCTAGCCATTAAAATTGGTAATCTATCCTTCTTTGTCTTTAAATGTTGATGACCTTTGTTGTAATATTGTATTTAGAACACGGGTGGAGGGTATCAAAAATTCGACACAGCCGAATTTAACACTCTTACTTGTTGTACTAATTATACTTAATGACTTCGTTCTGATATTTGTAACTACCAAAAATATTTGACCTAGCTCCATCTTTTATTATACCGATTGACTCTGAATCGCTTTCTGATTCGATTTAGCCATGTCCGTCCGTCCGTCTGTCCGGCCGTCTGCGTGTCCATGTAAACCTTGTAATCAAACTACAGCTCGCAAATATGAATATACTGTAATGAAAATTGGTACATAAGCTTCCATTGGACATAGGATGAACTATATTGAAATTGGTGAAAAGCGGTGCATGTTCAGACCCAGTCTCTATACAAGTGACCCCTATGAGATCGACTTAAATTGTCACAAGATCCAAATTATCATAAAGATCTCGATCAAATTCATTACTCAGTAGTCCAAAAATAAACCCTATAGGGCAATTCATAGTCATAGTCTTCAAATAAAACTGCTTCCCGATCTTCACTTAAACCTATCAAAATATTGCACAGATCTTTCTCAGATTTGGTTCGTATATGTTTTTGCAGAAAACTAAGTGACTTTATCAAATATTGTCAGGATCGGTTCATTTTTCGATCTAATCCCCATATAAATATAACATTCGATATGAACTTTACAGATCTACAGGCAAAAAAATAATGAAAATACCACTCAGATTTGGTTTATATATATTTTCTATACCTATAACCCATGGTATAGGGTATCGCATAGTCGGTCTAGACGGACTTTAAATTTTTACTTGTTTTCTATTAGATTTTCATTCATACTTTCAAAAATTTGTGTTACTTTTATTGTATTTCACATACAAATAAACAACAACAACTGATTAGCTGTCATAAAGCCTACAACGCTTAAAAAGTTGAAAGTTGGAGAACTTTTTTCGGAATACGCTTTGTAAACTTTTTTATGTACTTTACTCTATGAAAATGCACGTAAAATGCATGTAAAAAACGTGTTCTGTACCTGCACCTTTATAGAGTTTGGTTATGATTTTAACCAAATTAAAAGTAATATATTTTATTAAGTAACATATTTATCGGCTTGTCTTTTTCACTTGTCGATTTTTGTACTAGCCGAAAGGATACATTTTTTTGATAAAAAATTCAATACATCGCTAGTATAGTACTCTGAACTTAAATAACTTATGTTTTGAGACTAGCTTTTGGTTTAAGCATTTTCAAAAAACATTCTAAAAACTGGACCAAAAACAAAATTAATTTGAGAATAATGAATTCAAGGATACTTTGCAATATTTGTTGAATATTACATTTATTGAATATCTTTTTCTTTATATATTATCAATAAATTGAACATTTTCTAACCATATAATTCTCCAATGAAAAGACAATTTAGGCAGACTAAAATTTTACAAAAAATACTATGCGATTTAAAGTTAGTGCTTCTATAAAATCCGTCAAAAACCATAATAAAGGTATGGAACCAAAATAAAAAAGTTATACCAAAAAAGTTACAAATCTCCATAAAAAGATGTCTTTAAGTCGGCAGAGACTTATAATATAATCTGAAGGGATGAGAAGAAACTGTTTTAAAAACTGAAGAAGTTTTTAATATGAATTTTCATATCATTTTTAAACTACAGCAGATAAAAAATAAATCGTATCCGCTTTTTAAGCACAATCACATACTGTCAGTTAATCTATGTTTAAATAACGTATGGACACTAATTGTAAAATGCTTACATAAAATTTTTATTTTAATTAGAAAATTTTTTCCAAACAAAAGTGTATTTTTAACAATTACACTAGTATCTCGAAAACTGAAAGATTTATGTAACCTCTAAAATAGTTATTAAAAAGTATTTTCTAGCTTTTGTTATCGAAATAAAAACTTCTTCTAAATATTTTAATCAGAATTAGAAAGTATATTACGAAATCACTACATTTGTATGTTTTGTTTTTTTAATTATCGCTTGTTGAAATTTTAAGGGAAAATTAGAGAATTTCGGATGCTAATAATTTATTTACTTTGGAGTATACTTATGTATGTGTTAGTATTTTTTTAATTATTAGTATAGTAATAACAAAACTTTTTATTCTCCCCTGTAACCAGTCGTTTCGTTTCTTCTTTATCTAATTCTAAGCCCCCCTGTTATGTAGTCAACTCTTTTTTTTTTTTATATATATTCGTATTATTAAGTACGTTCATGTTTCATTTTATCAATGTTACTAATTACGAAAAGCATTTTTTACTTTTCATTATTTATTTTGCGAAATCTGATAACAACGCACCTTAAAAAGTAATAAAACTAAAAAATAAACAAAACCGTTCTAGTGTTAAACTATCATAGTTTTATGTCATTATTAACTTCCCACATATAAAATGACGACATGTATTATTCAACTAGACATTAAGTATCAACTAATTTAAAAAAAATAGTAATCTATAATATTAATAGGCTAGGCGATTTCTTGTGACTGATGTTTTGTTCTACCGTTTTATCCCGATTTTGACCAAACGTATATTATTTGAAAGGTATTTCTTTTTAGCTGTTCACCAGATTTACAGATTTTAAAATTTTTTCCTTTATTTTGAGTAAATTGCATTTAAAGTTGCTACTAACACCTACATAAAATTTCACAATGCTATGTGTGTGTTTATTAAATTTGTAATAAAAACGAGTTTGTTTTTTTGTGTTGATTTGTGAATTGGCTATAATTGATTAGCATACTTTTAGGATCTTTATTTAATGAAAAAATAAAATTTCCTAGAAATTGCGCTCGATTTTCGAGGGCTGGAATCTGCTAGTATATATAATTAAGTTTTCAACAACTATCGATCATTTCAAAGTAAAGTCTATGATATTAATAGGCAAGGCGATTTCTTGTGACCGATATAAACATTTTAGTTACCAACCGATTTTGACGAAAAATACCTCATTTGAAAGGTATTTCTTCTTAGCAGTCCAACATATTTACACATTCTCACTGTCTGGAACATTTTTTTTTGAGTAATGATCATTTAAAGTTACTACTAACACATACATAAGACACATACTGTGTGTGTGTTTATTATAAATATCAAAAGTCCTGTGTTGAATTGTGAATTGGCTAAAATTGATTAGCATACCTAAATAGCATAATAAAATTTCCTAGAATTTGCACTCGAAATTCGGGGGCTGGGCTCTGCTAGTATAATTTAATAGAAACAATTTTTAGCAACTGAAGCTGTGAAATGTACGTAAAAATAAAAAAAGAATAGGAATAGGAAGATAAAGTACAAAGACCTCAAAAGATTTTATAAACTTAATTGAAAAAAAAAAAGGATTTAAACAACTTAATGTTAATTTGAAAATTCCCACATTTTTAAAATTTATTATAATCCGTTAAACGAATAGTAATTTTGGATTTAAATTTATGGAGAAACTCTAATTTAAAGGCACGCGTTTGTGATTTTTTATTATATAAACGATTTATAGTAATTTAAACCAGTTCTGTCTCGTTAAACCAATATAATGTCAATAAAATCAAATAAATTAAATGCATTAAATTCTCTATTTGAAACACAATTTTAATTTAAATGTGGTGCGGGTGCGGGTGCGGCTGCAATTCGAAATGTGGTGTCTAAACTTTTGTCTACTATTGTTACCCACCGCTATTGTGTTATCCTAGCGATAGTTAATATTTGTTATGGAGACGAACGCCGGCAGATGTCAATAACATTTTAAGCAAATACGAGTAAAAATATTATTAGTAAATCCATTAAAAGGATAAATGGGATTATATAAACATTTGCTAACTTTTTTATTTTTTTGTATTTTTTATTTTATACGCATGTGAGTGAAAACAATGTCTGATTTCGAAAACCATTGGGAGCCACATAAAATACAGTGATTGACAAAAAATAGTATTTTGAATGCATGAAAGTCATGTCACTAATAACTATGAATTCCTTACATAAATAATGTGAACACATTTGCACGCGGGAAGAATCAGACACTTCGACTGAGACTGTACTAAATAAATTATTGCTTTGTATGTATGTTGATTTATCTTAACAAAAATACTATTTTAGATTACACAACTGTTAATAAACATAAAAGTTAGTTATCTTTTATACCACAAACTGCATCCAAAGTTACTGATTGGTCGGTTGCTTGTTTTGTTATTGTATCTTTATTCGTTCGTTCATGTATAGCAGACTTTTAGGCACTGAAGCCATGCCAATTGTCCTGTTCTATATACCCTACTGCATGCATGGTGGTTTTAAAAATGCGTAACTCCCTAGTATTAACTTATAATTGAAAATTAAAAATCAGACAGTTTTTTAACACATTTAAATGATTCAGATTTTGACTGTCAGTTCCCTCTTTTAAATTCTATAAAGTTGTTTCTAAATTTAAAAGTCGTCAAGAAAAAGCTTTTACAAATAATTTGGAACCTTTGGATTTTTCGATAGCAATGACGATTTTAATAACTTTAGAATATTTTAATTTTTTCTCTTTAATATCACTCCTTTAATATTTTACTTTACCTTGACTTGTAGATACAATTGGATATTGTTTTATGTTTTTATTATTATTTTATTATTCCTCTACTCTTTTCTTGTCTTCGAAACAAAACTGAAAAATACAAACTGCTTTCACAAAATAAGTGTACTTGAATGACACAAATGTTACAATGAACTACTGTTGCTCATATAAAAGGATTTTATATTTATATTTTCTTTTTTTTTTTATTTAACAGAAAACTTAAAAGAAAGATTAAAAACTGCTGTATAAATTTCCGTATTTATGAAGAGGTGCTTGAACTTTATAGATAACAAAAATAGGAACAAAAAATTTAATTAAAAACAAGTGTTTAATGTGTTATTTTCAAAATCAATTTGTACTTAAAAGTGTTTTTTAGGCACTGTGCGAATTGGCTAAAATGAACATATTTAAAATTTAAAATTTTAAGTTTTCAAAAATTGAGTATGAAAGATTTTCTCTCTGTTTATGTAACAAAAAAAAAAAAATAATATAAAAAATAAAGAGAATTTTAAAATATTAAGGTCAAGTTTTTAGGATGTCGGTTATCCTTAGATTTGATAAAAAAAAACTTTTCAACTTAGTTTAACTGCAAAAAAAATCCTAAATATTTTGTAACAAATATACCTTTATTTTCATTTTAGGCTTTGTGAAATTTTGGAAATTCAAATATTTTTGGTAGCCACAAATCTGGTTCTTAAACCACTTGTTCTTGTGAACAGAAATATTTCTTTATATTAAAATGTTGATTTTGTGATAAATCGAATTACAAGAGTATTCTGAATTTAGATTGTTTCATTCCAGTTCTTATTTGGAAATAATTTTATTCAACTGTTTAAGAATTATTTCACTGTTTATACACTCCATTCTCTACAACTAATATTTTTCAACAAATTTCTTACATTATATACTTTATTATATGTATTAATAAATTCAAGATCCCATCAGTGAACATTGATTGAAAAAATATTATATACGGAGTACTGGTCAAAATGGCATCTGCTCTAGGTAATTGCATATTCTTGTTAAAGTTTGCAAACAAATTTTGCCACATAACCCTCAAAAGGACGAAACTATAAAATAGTGAAACTTAACCACTTGAAAACTCCATAACATTTAAAACAACTACAGTGCCCAACAAAATAGGAACATTCAAAGAATCTATAATATTAATAGGCTAGGTGATTTCTTGTTACCGATGTTTTGTTCTACCGTTTTATCCCGATTTTGACCAGACGTATATTATTTGAAAGGTATTTCTTTTTAGCCGTTTTGCAGATTTACAGATTTTTTAATTTTTTGCTTTATTTTGAGTAAATCGCATTTAAAGTTGCTACTAACACATACCTAAAATTATACAATGCTATGTGTGTGTTTATTAAATTTGTTAATGTGTTTGTAATAAAAATAAGTTTGTTCTTTGTGTTGATTTGTGAATTGGCTATAATTGATTAGCCTACTTTTAGGGTCTTTATTTAATGAAAAAAAAAAATTCCTAGAATTTGCACTCGAATTTCGAGGGCTGGAATTTGCTAGTTTAAATAAATGTTAGTTTGTATCCGAATGTGGTGAAATACTGGGTCAGCACCACTGAATGTAACACATGGACTTGTCATGAGAGGGAAGTTGTATTTTATGAATTCTGTGAAATAAATAAAAACTAGAGTTCAAAATATTTTTTAGTATCGCCTATATAACAACTTCATGGACCGTGTATCAATTTTCAATTTTTATTTCCAAAATTTTTTTTACAATTTATTTTAAATTCTTTCTATTTCGTTAATATCGATATCTTTTTGATAATGTGAAGATTTGAATCTGTAACTTTTAGTAAAGACTTTATATTGAAATCTTCGAAAGTTTAAATCAAAAAAGTTGTTACTTTACAAGCAATAAGAAGTGATTCGTTGAGAATGACTGCAACTTATTTTTTGGTTGGTGGTTACTTGTATCTAATAAAATAACCGACATAGTATGAAGCAGAGCCTACGGTCAAGCTCGAGTACTCGAGTAGTTAATGAGCTACTCGAGCTTAAAGCATTTCGACAAAAATTTTGGCGAAAAAGATCGAAAATTGTGCACAAAGTGTAAAAAAAAAATTTTTTTTTAAATTTTTTCACTGTCCGTAATTGACTATACTCATAGATTACTCATAAAAAAATGTAGACTATTCCGACCAAAATTGTGACATCGGTATAGCATCACTCGACTGATATTGGCAGAGTTCAGAAAAAAAAACACACACTGAATAAAAAACTCGTAAACAAACATAGCTCAGACCAA
Organism: Cordilura impudica; assembly: GCA_963682025.1. Lineage (NCBI taxonomy): Eukaryota > Metazoa > Arthropoda > Insecta > Diptera > Scathophagidae > Cordilura > Cordilura impudica. The sequence goes on along the minus strand of OY821517.1, from coordinate 2,090,506 downwards.
CAAACACATATTTATACCCTATACCACCATGTAGTTTGGGTTGTGCTGCTGTTTGTAACTACCAAAAATATTTGACCTAGACCCATCTTTTATTATACCAATCGACTCAGAATCACTTTCTGAATTGATATAGCGATGTCCGTCCGTCCGTCTGTGTGTCCATGTAATCCTTGTAATCAAACTACAGGTCGCAAATATGAATATATTTTGATGAAATTTGGTATATAAGCTTTTATCGGCCATAGGAAATTGGTGAAATTCGGTCCATGTTTAGACCTAGTCCCCATACAAATGACCCCTACGATATCGACATAAATTGCCATAAGATCCAAATTATCATATAGATCTCAGTCAAATTGGGTTTATATGTGTTTATTATATCCACTAATTAGTAGTCCAAAAATAATCCCTATAGGACAATTCTTAGTCATAGGCCCCATATAGAGCTGCTTCCCGATCTTCACTTAAATCTATCAAAAAAACAAAAATATTGCACGGATTTTTCTCAAATTTGGTTTGTATTTATTTTTTCAAAATATAAGTGACTTTACCAAATATGGTCAGTATCGGTCCATATTTCAACCTAGTCCCCATATAAAAATAACATTCGATATGAACTTTTTCATATTTGCAGCCAAACAAATTAATAACAATGCCACTCAAATTTGGTATATGCTTATTTTCTATGTCGAATTAGTTGGACCGAAGAGATAGGGTCTCTAAACCATGGTATAGGGTATCGTATAGTCGGTCTAGACCGACTATAATTTCTTACTTGTTTTATTTTGATATCATTTATATGTGTTTTTAAATTTTGTACGGTGCCGAACACAATCATGGTTGTGTTTCGTTTTAATATTTCGTTATGTACACGAACATGTTTCTATCACGTATTTTTTGTTTTAAACCACACAGATTCGAGTGTAGGTTTATTTTAAGTTCGTGTTCTTGCACTGCTAAAAAAAAATTGAAACATTATCCACTCGCGATCAGAAAAATCTGATACACCCCTATAAAAACGACAACAATTGTTTCAACCAAATTTATTAAAAAAATCTAAAATAATTTATTAGCAGTTGTAAAAAAATAAAAATAATAATAATAAAGATAATAAAAATAAAAATAAAATTAAAAAATAATAACAAAAAACGACTTATGACTTAAACAACATATAAAATTTCTCTGTTTTCTATTTTATTACTCATCTTTTTGTTTTTATTTTAATTTTTTTTATTTTTGATTATTATTAGTTTTATTTTTTTGTAAAGTTTCCGATCTTTTTCGAGTAGTTGTTCCCACATGCCAACATTTTTCGAAATGCTTTGAAATTTTGAAAAATTAATAATATACTAAAAGTTTTTTTCTAAATGTTCTTGAAAAAAATTTTTTAAACAGTCATCAAACATATACGAACAACATATTTTCATATATTTGAGTGGAACGTGGCTGATCTTTTTCCAGTAGTAGTTAGCCCACTCCATAGTTTTTATCAGGATGTTTCAATATTTCAGATGAGTACGATTCCAAAAAGTATACATTTGTTATACTAAGTACTTATGTATATTTAACTTTTTACATGCTTTCAAGCATGAAAAATGTTAATTTTTACTACTCGATCTTCTCGTTGAGCTCGAGTAGCTCATTAACTACTCGAGCAGCTCGAATAGCTCGAAGCTCAAGTAATGGGAGCCCTGGTAAGAAGAACTTCTCATATTTTTTTCCGATAGGTTCTAAATTTAAAAATAAAATAACCAAATTCGTAGTTATAGCTTCAAAATGAAATACTTTTGTATGCATTTCTACTTATGATTAACATTTAACTACTTGAAATCATTATAGAAAGTAATGGAAATATAAAATGCCCTATTTCTGTTGCCAATTTTTAAAATTGTTCTATGTATATAAAAACTCATCAAATAATTGTATTCACATATAATCAATGTCTATCATTTAGGTTAAATATATATTAAGAAGTTAGCAGCTCATTTATAAATGCAAATGCAAACCTATAACTGAAATGGAAGTTCAAAATATTTCAACAGCAAAATTAAAAAAACGGCAACTGACATGGTCTAACAAATATGTAAGTGGCCATAGAGTCGATAAAAGGCTATAAAATAGATATAAACTTTATTGTATATTAACAAAACAAAACAACAACAAAAAATTACTCTTCATGTGGCTGCAATTGCAACTATAAACACTATTGCACCTTCCGTAACCAAACAAACAACAGGGGTACAAACATTGGGCTGCGCAAAACGTACCACAAATTAAAAAAAAAAAATCTAGATAATGTAATGTGGGGGAGTATTAGAAAACAAATATTTATGATTTTTTTTTTCAATGCTCAAGCCAACAACTACCAAACAAATGTTGTCTGTTCGAAAATAAAAATATAAACAAGCAAGAAAATTATTACGATACCCTACACCATGCGTTTAGAGAAAGAGTCTTCGATGTATAAATCAAATTTAAGTGGGTTTTTTATTATTTTTATTTTTGCCTGCAGATATGTAAATGTTCATAATGGATGCTATTTTCATATAGGGACTGTCGAAAAATGAAAATTTGAGAAAAATTTGTGCAATAGTTTTGTGTTTTGATAGATTAAGGGTGCTATTACTGAGAATTGTCGTAGAGGGTTTATTTTTGGACTACTGATTAATGGATGTAATAAACACACACAAACCAAATTATACCCAGACCTATATGATAGTTTGAATCATGACAATTTAAGTCATTTGTATGAGGACTAGGTCTGAACATACATTTCTTTTCATCAACTTCAATATCGTTCGTTCTATGGTTCTGATTCTGAGTCGAGCGGTATAACAAAAATTGATCTAAATCAAATATATTTGTTAGTTACAAAACATCAGCCCAAACTCATTATACCCTCACCACATAGTTCTATAGTGTATAAAAATAATAGGAGTACTCACTGTAGCATAATATTTACGCATTGCAGTATGTATGCAGTTTTCAACAAAAGAAGAATAAACAAAAGATGAAGGCAATCAAATGTTGCATTTAAACTTATGTAGCCGGCTTACAACATGTTTGGTTTGAACATGTTCGATTTCTATAATTGCCGGTTTGCAGCAGCACAATTCAAATTCTCTAGGAAGTTCTGAATTTGTTCTGTGAATGCATTTCTATACCAAATCATCTTTATTTTATCTCTGATCATTATTCTATTCTGTTTAGTTAATGTTATTGTCGCAGGATTTAATTCTACTTGCAACAATTTTGTTTTGGGTTTGGGGTTGTACAAATTGCACCACTACTCTCCATCCATATTGTGGTGCAAGTATTGAAGGTAATTTGTGTATATAATACAAAGTCAAAAATCAATATTTTTTAGAGCATTCTTACTAAATTAATTACAATGAAAAAAAAGAGAGTTTAGTATTTTATGAAAATTATGCACTAATGAAAGTATGCGATAGTTTCTTGATTAAAAAACTTAAAGATCTTTAAAATTCAGTGGGCAATTTAAGATTTCAAAAAATCATCGCAAAATTTTTTAATATAGTGATAGGTACTCATATTTTCCTTTATTTTAGCTAATTCTGTTTGTAGTTCAGAGAGATTAAAAGCAAAAGTAGTGTTTTGATATTAATATCAGCATAATAACCCAATCACAGAAAGAGTCGTTGGACGCCATAAATTATGTCAAATTGTGACTGCTTAAAGCAATTGTTATGTATTATATTATATCTCTTAAATAAATTATTGATAACCTACGAGTAATTTAAACTCGACTATACCGAAAATTTATAATTTATTTTAAAATAATATTTAATTTATTTATTTAATTTAATATTTAGTCTTTTTTTTTTTGCATATAATAACAGAAACTATTAAAGTATATGTTACAGTAACAAACTTGACAATAAGGGTATGATATTGAATGAGAAAAAGAGAAAACGCCCTTGCTCCACAGGCTAGCCATATTGATAGAGTGAATCTCGTATACTAAAGTTATAAACTTTTTTGAAACAAATGTGCCAATGTTTTTTGCTTTATTTAAAGTTAAAACATTTGATCTTGAGCCTGATTTATTTCCAACTCAATCATTAAAATGATATAGATCAAAAATAAGAATTTGTTTAAGTTATAAACTTAATAAAAAAAAATATAAAAATCTTACAAGCTAGAAAAATAATAATAGTAATAATTATAATAAAACTAAACGTAACTATTAATTAATCCCTGTGAGTACCAGGGTAAGTTAAAAAAAAAAATCCGCTGCAAAAGCGACAGATGAATAATATCATGGTTTAAACCAAGAGGAGACAAATATTGAGTATTACTCCAATTGTAATTGCTCTGAGATTCTGCAACTTACTTTAAAATAATATTATCATGCATGTATAATCTATTAATATAATTTCTTATAATGTCAAACACATAAGAACTCATTAGAATCACTCCAAACTCATTGTAAATAATTAATAAAACGTTTCTCTCAAAAATTTTAAATTTATTCATTAATGTCGGTGAAATAGAAAACCAAACAGGAAATGCATACAACAAAACTGGTCTCATACATGTTTTATGTTTTGTACTAGCTGGTAAGTAAAGCTTTATTAGATAAAACTCTGCCAAAACCGAATTTCAATTGAAAGGAATTTCAATACCATTTAAAAAACAACTTTAACATTTTGCTTTCTGCAACTACGGCATAAGTACATTTCCCCGACACATTTCTGAGCTTCACTTTTCGAGGCCTTTATTTTAATATCCCAAAAATCATAAAAATCTATAACTTTAAATTGATGTCTTGATACTGCAAAGCTGGAACAGGAAACTCATGATGGGCGTAGAGGAGAGAATCATCCGCATAGAGAATAACAGTCGAATTTGAAAAGTTTGGTGGAAAATCATGAATTAAAATGTTATACAAATGTGGCGCCAGAATTAAACCCTGCGGAACTCCACAAGATACAACACCAAAAACAGAAAAACAATTATTTAAACTAGCAGATTCCAGCGCTCGAAATTCGAGTGCAATTTCGAGGCACCTTTATTTTCCAACTTAGCCAATTCGCAAACCAACACTGTTATGGTTTATTATTATTGTGAATGAAGATAATGAACTCATTAACAAACACATTAACAAATTAAATAAAACACACGCATAGCATATGGATAATTTTATGTATGTGTTAGTAGCAACATTAAATGCAATTTACTCAAAATAAAGGAAAAAATTTAAAAATCTGTAAATCTGGTGAACAGCTAAAAAGAAATATCTTTCCAATAATATACGTTTGGTCAAAATCGGGATAAAACGGTAGAACAAAACATCGGTCACAAGAAATCGCCTAGCCTATTAATACTATGAAGTATGCAAAACCGTCTGTTGTCAAGAAAAAAACTTTAATAATTTAATAATTTGTAAATCAAAACTAATTAAACTCATTTTGAAAATTATATCTGCGTGAACCGCTCAAAGGCTTTCTTAACATCGAGCAAAACAACAACTGTGCAACGACGCTGTCGTAAATTACAAGTTGCATCGTTATAAAATTTTGAATGAGCGCCTAAAGTAGAATGTCCCTTTTTCAATCCAAATTGTAAATTTGGAATATACGAGTTATTTAAACCGATATCCATTTTTTCACGAAATATTTTCTCAAAAAATTTACCAAAATTCGAAGACAAAGAAATGGAATTTAAATTGTTAATACCGGAGGAATTTGTTTTCTTTTTAAACTCTTACTTTTAACTCAATCTCTCTGTCTGTGGTGGGGTAACCCCATTCCCCCTAATCCAATTGATATGAAACTAGGCCCATAGTCTTGTTGTGACTACAGATTAATTTTGGGGTAGTCACGCACAGTCACGGAGTGATCTTAATGTCATTTCCCCTCATCCGATATAATCTGAAACTTGGTACATACACTTGCTGTGAAAAAAAGATTAACTTTGACTTAGCCACGCACAGTCACGCTTGGTCACGCACAGTCACGGAGAGATTTAAAACGGATTTCCCCTCATCCAATCAATCTTTAACTTGGCCGATATACTAGCTGTAAAGAAAGATTAACTTCGACATAGTCACGCATAGTCACGCACAGTCACGGAGTGATATAAAACCCATTTCCCCTTATCCGATCGATGTGAAACTTGGTCGATAGATTTGCTGTGAATAAAGATTAACTTTGACATAGACACGCACAGTCACGCATAGTCACGTAGAGATTAAAACCTCACTTCCCATCATCCGATGGATCTGAAACTTTGTCCATAGACTTGTTGTGGCCAAAGATTAATTTTAAGATAGTCACGCAAAGTCACGCACAGTCACGGAGAGATTCAAAACTCATATGCATGAGGAAAGAAAGAGTTTTAATGAAAACTTTGTTTTTATGGGTAAGATTATTATAGGAATTATTTTTGAAATTTTCCCAATATGTGGATAATATTCATTATTTAAACAATTATTAAAAATATCAACTAAAAATTCAAAGGCCTTCAGAATTTTTCTGCAGAACAATTTGAATTATTCAATGCAGAAAATCACCAGTAAAATTAAATAATATATCGTCAAACAAAAATTCCGCAAAGTTTTCAATTTCTGAGTTTTCAATACAGGTACCACTGTAAATTTTTGAAAAATGTTTAATTTAATTGTCTCATTTTTTAAAACTAATCCATTTACAGACAAATCCCCAACTGATTTACGTTTTTTATAACCTAGAATATTATAAAGTTGCTTATGATCAAGAGCTCCTGGTTTGATGTTATTCAGTTTTTCATTAACGCTTTGAATTAGTTCCTTACTCAACAGTTCTTTTACTAAAATGTTTAGAAAGAACTTGAATTTGTTTGCAAATTAATTTATGTAGATCATTATATCTATTTAAAGTTCTGTTGAAGATTTTTCACACATTTTTTTGGCCAACTTTACTTAATTTTTAATAAATTCTTCACAAATCAGAAGCAACAAAACTTTCAGATTCTGTCTTTTTAGAATGAATAACACCAGTAATGTAATAATATATTTTTAACATTAGATAAATTTCTATTCGATGGAGAAAAGTATTGTAAAAGATCAATTGTAACTAGCGAATCCCAGCCCTCGAAATTCGAGTGCAAATTCTAGGAAATTTTATTTTTTCATTGAATAAAGACCCTAAAAGTATGCTAATCAATTATAGCCAGTTCACAAATCATCAAAAAAAAAACAAACTCATTTTTATTTCAAACACATTAACAAATTTAATAACCATACACATAGCATTGTATAATTTTATATATGTGTTAGTAGCAACTTCAAATACAATTTACTCAAAATAAAGGAAAAAATTTAAAAATCTGTAAATCTGAAAAACGCCTAAATAGATATACCTTTCAAATAATTTACGTTTGGTCAAAATCGGGATAAAACGGTAGAACATAACATCGGTCACAAGAAATCGCCTAGCCAATTAATATTATATAGATATCATTATTAAATAAATTTCAATTGGCATTCTTAAAAAATATAAATGAACTTCTTTGATTTAGAATAATATCAAAATCAAATAATTTTAAACTTAATGGAAAATGGTCTATTTGCAATATAATTTGGCCCATAAAAGTCAATTAGATTATAGCTCAAAAGAAAATGATCTAAAAAGAACAACCATTCAGGTAGAGAGATAGAAAGGAATTACAAAGTCTTTTACAAAATGAATGTGAATTAAGCTGAAGCCAACTATAAAATGCATTACCATTCGTGTTGTATCACCCCAAGATATAGTCTTGTCGTTAAAATCTTCATCAATTATAGTTCCATCAATGTTTTGCGTAAAATTGGTAATATTTGGAACTTGCATAAATAGACCCCACTAAAATTTTTTAAATATATTATGTACTGAAGTGCGAATCTATATTAATAGGCTAGGCGATTTCGTGTGACCGATGTTTTGTTCTACACTTTTATCCCGATTTTGACCAAACGTGTATTATTTGAAAGGTATTACTTTTTAGCCGTTTTGCAGATTTACAGATTTTTAAAATCTATCCTTTATTTTGAGTAAATTGCATTTAAAGTTGCTACTAACACATACATAAAATTATACATATGCTATGTGTGTTTTATTAAATTTTTAATGTGTTTCTTAATGAGTTTGTTACCTTCATTCACAATAATAATAAAACATAAAAGTGTTGGTTTGTGAATTGGCTAAGATGTAAAATAAAGCTGTCTTGAAATTGCACTCGAATTTCGAGCGCTGGAATCAGCTAGTTTCAATAAATAAATTAGGAAAAGCCACACCAGATATCTCAATTTTGGAAAACGGATAGTTTTATTTAATAACAATAGCTAAACCTCGGAAGCTATTACCTCTGATAAAGTTGTAATCATTCAAAGAAATTCTTCATTGTTTTAAAAGCGTTTCCTGGATAAAAGCTTAATCAATATTATTGTATTTAAGCAAACTTAGTAAATCTATTCTCCGACTTGCCTTCACAAGAGATCTAACATTATGCCACATTTCTTCTGTTTTCAAAACTGCATTTAAAATATTTTTAGAGTATTGTAAGTATTGATGATGCTGTCCATCCTTGCTCATTACAATGTAAATAAATATTAAATTATAAGTATGATTGGGTGTGTTAATACAAAATCTAAAATTTTCTTCAAACTATTCATATTGTAGGCTACATAGATAGAGTGTTTCAAACCGATATTAAATAATATATTATTTAATTTGTTCTACATGGAACACATAACATTTTTTCGCAAATTGAAAATGTCAACTAGCAATACAAAAATACACAAATAATACATATGTGTGTATGTAAATACATATGAAATGCTAATTAATATATAAATTATTAATTTTTTTTCATCTAAGTTTGTATTTTAATTGTAATCAGTTTTTCAACGTGTATGCAAATTCATTTTTCATTTCTAATCATAAACAATAGTATATATTATATATTATAATATACATTTATATATAATAATATACATATATTATCTAATGAATCATAAAACTCACCTTTTTTGTTAAAACAGAATTTGACTGTTGATTCATTAGCTTTTTACAATTTTGTTTTACAACCACTTTGAAAATGTTATCTTAAAATAAACAATTTGAAACACATTTCAAAAATATCTTTTGAGTCAAAAGGAATAAGAAGAAGAAGACATTTGCAGTGTTTGTTTTGATGTTAATATTAATTATTTATTTATTGTTTGTATTTTTTTATTAATTCAGGAACAACTCAACACAACAAAATTAATCGACAACCTTAATCAAAAAATTTAAAAATGAATCGATTTTTTTACTCTTGTTTTTATCACAAGTTTTGTTGTATTTTTAACATCTGTATATTGTATTTTTGAATTTTGACGTATGAAATATTAAAATAGTAAATTTCCAGTTTTTGCTTAATTTTTCACTTCTATTTGTTAAGTAACGCGTTAGCAACTTGTTTTTACTATACATATGTATGTATATTCCATTCCATTCGTTAAAATTAAAACAATAACAAACTTAAAAAAAAATTATCAACAACACGATGTTTTCTTTACCTTCACAAGCTCCCACACTATTAGCTAATAATTAAAGTATCTCACAGATACTTTTATTCTAGTTTTACAAAAATAATACGAATATTTTTCATAAAAAAAATTCTATTTTATTTTTTGTTTTGTTAAATTTACTTTTTTTAACTTTAATTAAAAATATATTATTTACTTTAATAAAAATTATATTTAAATTCGTTCGTACGCTCACACAACCGCCACGGTAAAGTTAAATTTGCAGACTGAATTTTATTAAACGATTTGAGAGCTTGCCAGTTGTGTTGTGCTGTTAACTGTGCGGATACAATTCAAATTGAAATGTTTTCTATGTTTGAAGCAACCTCACAGATACTCGCAACAACCGAACAGCTGTTTTGTTCAAACCATTTGATAACTTTTCCTGAAAGCAACCACTGTTATTTATATGACGAACACAACTGTTATAGTTTTTGAAAATTAACATACCTATGTATGTGTGATAAAGAATTTTTTTTTTACAGAATTAGTGACATCATCTAACATTCGTTTTAAGTTCATCATGTTCATGTGTACGTACATTAGAGTGCCTCGAAACACTTTAAAAAGATATATTTTGTGATTATTCATTACGACCATTACCATTTTTTATAAACAATCTCCCAAAAAACGATTAAGTAGTGGAAATATTTAAAAAAAAACAATAATTTTTTTCAGTTTTTCCTGTTTAATACACATCGTTTCAGGGGTATGACTATAATAGTCTTTCGGACGGGACACGCTAATGTAATTACTAATGTAAGTATGCTTGTATGTCTTGAAATTAAGTATATAATATCTTTTATGAATATATTCAAACATTTTGCACAAATGAAAAACAAAATAAACAAAATAATAAGTTCAAAAGTTCATTTAAAAGTTCATTCTTAGGAAGTAAGCACTCTCACCTCTTGTTTAGTCACTTTTCAGAACTCTTTAAATGTACCAAACAAGCAGCAAGGTTCATGCATGTAGAATTTTATAAAAAAAAGGCTTTTTAATTATATTTTTTTTAACTTATTATTCTTTAAATATAAATCCAATTAATACAGAAACAATAAGAAAAGTTTTTCGCAATTGATTACATTTTTGTTGCAATCTAATTTAATTGCAAGTAAAAGATATAAAAAGCAATATCTCTATATATACACAAGGCCCTATGCTCGTTATAGGAACGACGGGAACATATCGCACCTGTACCTTTAAAGTGAGTCAACCCAATTTTCACTTTTTGCAAGAAAACGATACACATTGGTCATATCTATACACTGTATGAATCTTACATCGATTTTTCTGTCTTTCGCAAAAAAAGTACAGATGTAACCATATTTGTGTTATAAGAGTAGCTTCTTTAGAATCCATCAAAAAGACATATTTTGATTTGCACCCAAAAAACTTGTTATTTTTGATGATCACTGAAAAAATCGAAAAAACAACTACTGTTGTATACTTATTATTCGCAATTCTTTACAATGAAACAACTGTTTTTAAATTTTATAGTAAATATTAAAAAAACATTTTTGCCTCTACTGAAAATTTGTAAATTTTGAGTTGACCCACTTTAGAGGTACAGGTGCGATATATATATGTATATACTTATTATTTATTATTAAAAAAAAAAATTTGCACTGCAATAACTGACGATGGTGGAGACACAATAGTTTTAAGAATTTTGTGATAATATTTAATATAAATCCCTGAGGATGCTATTGGACGAATAGCGAAATATTGGAATAAAAATAAAGAAATAATTTTTGAAAATACGACCTTGAGCTCGATTAAATAATTTTTTAATTAACAAACGACAGGTCAAATAAAATATTACATCTTTTAATTTTATAAAAAAAATATATATATACATATATATATATATATATATATATATATATATATTAGGGCGGGTCGATTTAAAAATCGCCCAAGTGACAAGGAAAATCGTATTCTAAGAAACTTTGCCCGAGGAACCATACCTCTAAAACGAATTCTGATGTTCCGACTTTTGACCTGTCTGTCTGTCTGTCTCACTTTGACCCATTTAGAGTGCCCCAATCGAGTCCAAATGTATGATCGACCCCCACTAACGTTGGAGGGCCGACCCACCCATTCCAGTGGCACACCCCCTGGAACCCTCTGGGGGTTCCCCATACAATGATTTCAAAAAATCACCATTTTTGTTCAGAATTGGGCTGACTATGTTTGATTTAATATTAAAATTAACACTCATACGTATACGTATCTTCTACTCTGCTAATAAATAATAATCACACGCCTTGACTATGTTATGTTATTCAAAAAGATCGATCAGATGAGGGTAAATAACTTTTAGGTCACTCCGTGACTATGCGTGACTACAAAATTAATATGTGGTCACAAGTTTCAGATCAATTGCATGAGGGAGAATGGGGTTGCCCCATGTCAGACAGACAGACAGGTCAAAAGTCGGGACATCAGAATTCGTTTTAGAGGTATGGTTCCTTGGTCAAGTTTCTTATTTCGATCCCTAAAATATGATTTTCCTAGTCACTTGAGCGATTTTTTTGCCTCCCTACAAATCGACCCAACCTAATATATATACATATATATCTGTATATAATGTAGTTAGGAATTTAAATTCTATAAATACCTTTAAAAAACACGATTTAAACCGTTTTAAAAAGCCTCCAAAATTCAAAATCACATTAAAAACGGGCAGATATTTTCTGATCCAAAATCAATGAACTATTGAAGTTTGACAGAAAATACTACAACTATTTTTATAGCATGTAACACTGATGTTTGTAACTACCCAAAATATTTGACCTAAACCCACCTTTTATTATACCGATCGACTCAGAATCACCTTCTGATATTTCTAGATTTAATTAAACGGCGTTGGTAACACCTTTAATTTTATTTTACGTAATGTAAAAAATTCAGTTTTGTCAACTACCCAAAATATTTGACCTAAACCCACCTTTTATTATACCGATCGACTCAGAATCACCTTCTCATATTTCTAGATTTAATTAAACGGCGTTGGTAACACCTTTAATTTTATTTTACGTAATGTAAAAAATTCAGTTTTGTCAACTACCCAAAATATTTGACCTAAACCCACCTTTTATTATACCGATCGACTCAGAATCACCTTCTCATATTTCTAGATTTAATTAAACGGCGTTGGTAACACCTTTAATTTTATTTTACGTAATGTAAAAAATTCAGTTTTGTCAAAATACTATAGAAATTCATTTATTTTAAGCATGTAAATTCATATACACACGTTTACTACGTTTTTTATCTATCGGTATATGAGCTTTGATTAGCTAAAATATCGCTATTAAAATTGGTGAAAATCGGTCAATTTTAAGACTTGTCATCAAAACAAATGTCCCATGTCAAAATTGGTTTTTGAATATATTTATAAGCGACCTTACTACTCGTAAATATGATATGATTTATCTCCAGGCAGCAGCCATAAACTTCAAATTGGTATACTGGGACCATTTTAAGTTTTTCAAGGACCATATATGTATAATTACATAATGTCCTTGGTTTTTCCAGCAGTATGATCACAAATAGATATAGATAAATTATAAATCAGATGATTTTTAGGTTATGAATGCATTTAATAGAATTACAATAAGCTAACACAAATGTTTTGAAAAAAAAAAAAAAATAAAAATACGAACCCTATAAAAATTCACAGGAATATACACAGTTTGTCAGTAAAATCTTTGCACATGAAGAAAAAATGAAAAACTTCAAAAGCAACATTAATTTCTAATTCAAATAACCAACTTTCTGTATTTTTTTTTTCATCTTAGCTTTTATATATGTTTATAAATATAATAAATACAAAAAAATAGTTCAACTTCAATAAATTCTAATAGATATTAAAAAAGGACAACAGTTCAATTTCTGTGCTGTCAAATAAATGTTTGCTGCTTAAATGGGTAAAATGTTTAATTTATTGTACATTTATGGGTATTTAGTTGCTAATATTTTGTGTGTCCACCTTGAGCATCAAAGCTTTAAGATTTTATATTTTGTAGGTATTTTTTCCCACTCTTCTTTAATAAACCTTATTAATTAATTTTTATTTGTTGGTCAGCTTTTACCAATACCAGGGGTATAAAAACTTTGATACCCAGTTGGCCACGTCTTCAAGACATCCCTAATGATGGATGCGTGACAATCTAAAGTCTTTGAAGACAAATGTAGGACAGCCGGAACAAATCGTCAAAGACTTTTTCGAACAAATGTCGCGAAAATCATGGACGACTAAAAGAGAGATTAATTCCACCCTATTATCGTCAACGACTATTTAGGCGTCAATATCGTTCTCTCAGTCATTAACGATTACATGGGCGACAATGTCCACAACTTTGTCGGTAATGATTGTATGAATGACAATATCGTTCACTTTTTCGTCAACGATTATATGAATGACAATGCTGTAAATATTGTCATCAATGCTCGGATTAAAGACTATGGTTAACGTTCTGTCATCATCTATCGTCTTCTACTTTGTCGTCAATGATTGTATTGGTAATAGTTTAAAAAAATGTATACAAAAACATAGACTTAAACATTTTTATTAATTATAAATTTTCAAAAATAAATTATATCAGTACTGTCAAAGTATAAGTAGATAGTATTTTTTATTATTTAACGGTTTTCCTTGTCATGTTTTCTTGACTTCTCTTTGTTGTAGGTATTTTTGATTCGATGAAAGATAACACGTAGTTCTCTTATGAAGTCTTCATGTGTATGTCCCTCCTTCTTTGTAGATTCTATATAAAATATATTTTAAAGAGATTTTTTTATTGTTCACGTCTTGAAAAATATTTACCATATAAAGCCTTGAGTAAATTTCCGCATTTCTTAAATGACCTTTTATCTTTGCTGCCATAATAGTTATATAAAACTATTAAGTATTAAACTATATGACAACTTTCAGGTCTTTGTCGCTTATCCTGTCATTAGCGAAGATTTTTTACACATCATAATGATTTTTCTAAATTTTTGTTTTGTCTTGCAGCCGTTATTAAGTTATTTTACTTTTTTTTTTACACGCAAAGCTTATATACGACCAACCTAAATACAACGTCGTTCATCATGTCGCTAACGGAGTACGACTGACGACAATTTTCAGACAATGTCGCTCATCTTGACGTCAACAGACTCATACTTGTCGTCAATAGAATTCGATACACGACCGTATAAGTTATTTATCATCCAGCTGGTCGTTAACTTAATTTTTTATTAAATATCTGCACGAACAACTCATAGACATTGTCGCTTAACTTGTCCTTAACAAAGTTCGAGACAAGACGTTGTCGCTCATATTGTCTCAACGGACCTTGATACACGACAATATAGATATGCTGAATTTGTTGTCAACGGGATGTGATACACGACCATCTGAGTAATTTGTCTCCCAGCTTGACGTTAACGACAATATCCATTATATCGGCGTTACAGAAAACTTCATTGATAAATGTCGTGCGTGACAAATTATAAATTTTCTTAAAGGAATCGCTAAAGACAATTTCGTCTACGACGATTTTGCCAACTGGGTATAGTTGTATGATAACCAGGACCCACACAAATGAGATTTATGTTTCGAATTATTATCTTGATAAAATTTATATGGACCTTATTCAAATTTTCCAGATCAACAAAACCGAATTGTCAAACTCCATCGGTCACTTCATTTTTTAAAATATCAATATAAACTTCGTTGGTCATTATTTCATCAAAAATCTTGATTTTACCAACTCACTTCCTTGATATACATACAACACCTACCACAACTGGCAGTTTTCCGAACTTTACTGTAGGAATTCAATTTTTATTTTATTATGCTGTTAGAGGTTTTCGCTACACTTTTTGGGGTCCATCATTATAGTACAACATCACTTTCGTTTCATCACAGAAAATAACGTCATCCCAGTACTCTGGAGGAAGTGAAATGTGTTCTGTAGGAAATCGTTTTTCAATATTTTTCGCTGAGAGCAGTGGTTTTTTCCTAGGCACTTGTGAGGAATATTTATGCTTTTGTAATACATTTCGGATGGTTTTATGTGAAACACTAAGGGCCGTATGCAATAAAATTAAAGTGTACTTCAAGTAGACTTTATCAACAATTTTGTATGAAAAACATAAAATAAAGTCTACTTGTAGTACACTTTATATTTTTTTTTTTTTGCATACGGCCCTAAGTCCATAATCATTATTCCATAATCATTATTCATTTGTTGGATTGCGGCTTATCGTAAATAGTTTTTATTATTTTGCTTTCAACACGCCGCGCCACTTTTGTGGTCTGCTTGGCGATCTTTTTCAGGACGGGATATGATGCTGTACACAGTCCTTATTTTAAGAGAGAACATAATACTGATTTCCATGGCTGATTTACCTTCATAATAATTGAAATACACCAATTGAATAATACTTTGACAAACTTGTTGTCACTTGTTATACGTAGGACAAAAATTTTGTACACCAAATTCGTGGAAAACTAACGCATTTATTGCTGGTTTCACTCATTATGCATCGTTTTTATACCCTATAGCACTATGTGGTTTGGGTATAATGACTTTGTGCTGCTGTTTGTAACTACCAAAAATATTTGCCCTAGACCCATCTTTTATTATACCGATCGAATCAGAATCACTATCTGATTCGATTTAACGATGTCCGTCCGTCCGTCTGTGTGTCCATGTAAACCTTGCAATCAAACTGCAGGTCGCAAATATGAATATATTTTGATGAAATTTGGTATTTAAGCTTTTATCGGCCATAGGATGGAAATTAGTGAGAATCGGTCCATAAGATCCAAATTGTCATATAGATCTTACTCAAATTGGGTTTGTATGCGTTTATTACATCCATTAATGAGTAGTCCTAAAATGATCCTATGGGACAACTCTTAATCATAGTCCCCATATCACTTGAATCTATCAAAAATCAAAAATATTGCACTGATTCTTCTCAAATTTTGTTTGTATATATTTTTGCAAAATACAAGAGACTTTACCAAACATGATCAGGATCGGTCCATTTTTGGACCTAGTCCCCATATAGATATAGCATCCGATATGAACTTTTTCATATTTGCAGCCAAAAAAATAATAAAAATCCCACTCAAATTTAGTTTATGCTTATTTTCTATATCCAGTTAGTTAGGCCTAAGAGATAGGGTCACTAAACGCATGGTATAGGGTATCGTATAGTCGGTCTAGACCGACTATAATTTTCTTACTTGTTTGCTGTTACTGTTGTAAAGTGTGTGTCTTTTTTAATGTGTTGGCTTCTTATAGTACTCATCAAGTACTGTAACGTTATGTGAGTAAAAAAACAAATATTTAAAGAAATTATGTTGAAATTATAAAATGAAAATAAAATTTTCAACTTTCAACTGCAAAGATTTTCTTGACAAACTGTATATACAACATGTATAGCATATATCTGTGGTTTTCTGGAATACCGCGTATGTCCATTTTTGTCCGTTTTGAGTTAACGATGCCAAATATATTAATTTTTAACGCTCTTTACATGTGTTAAATTTTATTTTTGTTAATATTGACCATTTCTGAGTTTTTTCTTTAAATAACGACGTAACTTAAATTTTTATTAAATTAATTTGCAGCACTATCGACGTACGCTGACAAATATTTTCTCAGAAAACGACACATAGCGACATACGTTGTTATTAATGAAAAAAAAAATGCAAAATAATTTTGGATTAGTTTTCAGTTTATAACCACTTATAACAACTTGTGTGTGTATTTCTGTTATTTTTTGTCACTATTATTCTTGATACGTTGTTATATTATTATCCTAAGTCCCGCTAGCTTTTTGTTGACGAACAATAAGATCCATTTTTCAAGGAACAACAACTTATGTCTACATGGGTGGTTGCATTTGTAGTTTTCTTTTTCAAAGAAAACGACGTTTGTCGACATAAGTTGTTTTATCTGCACACACTAAGTGTTATTTACATATTGATTTTTTTCGCCCTTCTCTAGGATCTATTCCTCTGAAGATTTTTTACTCAAAATTTTATATAAAGTATTTATTGCCCATATCTACAGGACTGTTAAATAAAAAGCTCTAAAAACTTTATATCCAGCTCATAATTTCAAATATAACGTTTTTTTGGCTCCCCTGAACATTTTGATTTTGTGACATATGTACATGTTATTCTACAAAACCACAGATTGTTTTTGTAAAAGCAGTTAGGCATAAGCAGTGCATTCTAATACACACACAGCAATCAGCACCAAGTAATACAAAATACACGAACAATTTTGTCTTTTTCGTATTTTGTTGTTTTTTCTTGGTTACGCCAAAGCGCAAAGCAACAACACTTTCATATGCTTTGTTGGTACACATTAACGGCCGAGATATTCAATGCAGATTTTGGTGTTGTCTAATTAAGAAATAGTTTGCAGGTTTGAATTAAAAAGCACTTGGAAAAATCAGTGTAAACCTTAAGTTTAAAATTCAAATTATTACTTTACAAAATGACCTACATGTATTCAGACGAGAAGAGGGAAAGTGATTTTTTTTTGCACTTATAACTTTAAGGCTGAAGCAGAATGTTTGATCTGCTTTCAAATTAACACAAAATATTATATTGAAAAGCATTTAAGACATTTCATTTCAGAACAAATTTTTTCTTTTTTTTCAGTGTACTACATAAATAAAAATATTAAAAATATTAAAATAAATTTATTTTGTTATATGTGCTAGTATTTGCACTTTCATAAGAAACTTTTGGGCATGCCTGATGTAGAGTAATAACCGACAGATAGACAGAATAATAAAAATAAATTAATACGACTGTATACTATACAAAGTCATATTGGCGCCAAACGCCAACATATTTTTGAGTCTAGCAAAACTCTTCTCTCTAGTTACAAAACAATGAAATGAAAAAAGCAACTAACATTTATCTTAATACGCATTCACCAAACAACGCCAACAACAAAATGCCAACCACAAGTAGTAGTAGTAGTAGTAAGGATTAAGTATGCTCTCACACAATGTTATGTTTCGCAGAGTCGTAAAAAATAGCTATGGGTTTTCTTGTTGTTTATGTTAATGTTACTTGTTTGTTAAATAAGAAAAGTTTTTTGGGAAAGGTCTACTTACACAATTGACAAACTAGGACATGACTTTCGTACTTATTACGTCATTTGCAAATCAATAATGCTAAAAATATAGGGTAAATATGAAAATTCCTATAGTTTTTTAATGCTAAATGTACCAAATTGTTTGGCATTTATTTTATGTAGTTGTAAAGTATAAATTTTCAATTAAAAATAGAATAATAAAATTGACATTAAGTTCATAAATCACAAAAAATTTAATTAAGTGTTAGAGATAGTTTAGTTTTAACAATAACTCATCCCAAAATTTTACAATAACAACATATGTACATACATATGTATGTATATGTACATATTTATGTGTCAGTATGTCTGTTGTATTAATGATTTGTTTTGAAAATCCTATCACCGAATGTTTTCTAATCACATTAAAGAACGTAACGAAAAGTAAACAGGCAGTCATGCAGTATAAACAAGAATTGAATCGAAATAACACAAAACAACAATAGATGCACTTGACAAAGACCGAAAAGTGACAAAATGTTCAAACAGTCATTAATGAACATTAAGTACCCGCTCAAGAAGCATTTAACACTTTACTAAAGACACTTTAACAACCATCATCAAACATAAATTGTTGTTGGTGTTTTTCTATTGTATGTTGCTGTTGTTTGTTGAAGGGCCTACACACAGATGAAAACTAAAAAGAGCGAATTCTTTATATAATAAAATTATTTCGATCGAATGATAGCATATTAATAATGGGATTGGGATGGCAAAAAGTACATTTATTAATGACAACGTTAACTATTTTTAAATATTAAGCAGTGCATTAAAATAATCGTCATATTCAGATTTTATCGCTATTTCATAAAAACTGTAATATGCTATTGTACATATCGAGGGCTTATATTCAGAAAGTGCTATGTGCATCAACAATTATTTTAAAGAGAGTGTGTAAAACTAATTTATTAATAAGATCTGAAAGTAATTGTAGGTTGATTTGCAACAATATCTATTAAGAAATAGTCGTACTACTCATGTATGATATTAAAATTACTATTATATTTGACAGTTATATCAGAGAACAGTTTGAAATGAAGAATTAATATTGTTGTCAAATGTAAATAGCACTTTTTGAATATAAGCCCTCGATATATAATATGTTTTTTAGACATACATTTTTATGGGCTTGGTAACCCTTAGGGCTTTCGAACATAATCCAACTATCGAATAATTTAAAGTTTTTAAATTTCGAATGAGAAATAATCGAATGAATTTGTATCAAATCGGATGAATCAAATAACATTTTTAAAAACATCATTTCAATTTCTTTCAATAGAGTATTTCATTTTCTATCCATATCTGCAAGCAAACGTATATCTGTAATATTCCCTTTTTAAAATCTTGACTTGAACAAACTATTTCAGACTCGAAATGACTGAAACTTTAACGCGATTCAACCGATAATATGCTGCCCAGTAACCAACGCACCATTGTAGCATATGTTTGTCTGTAAATTCTTGTTCATGTGTTTAAAACGCATAAAGTGAAGAATTAATACAATAAGTTATTTTAAAGTTCTGCATACAGATAAAAAGAACACAACAAAAATCAATTATTTTTATCAAAAGAAATGAAAGAACAAGAGAAAAAAACACATCTATGTATTTTGAAGTAGAGATAATAAGAATACACTTGTTGAGACATTTCTTTTAATTTTGTAATTATTTTTTCGTTGGAAGAAAATCGTATTACCTCATTGTTGACTTTAGTAAGAAAGAGTATGACTTCAGATCGCAAAATGCGAGTACCACGAAACAATGCAACCAGTCATTGTTTGATTTTGTTAGTTAATATTAACCGAATGGTGTAAGCGTTCGTTATATAACGCTAAAATAACTGCAAATATTGGTTTAATGTCAACTTTTTTAAATATTGTTGACATCATTTTGTTTTTGTTTTAGTTTTGTTTGTTTCTAGATGAATAATTATTTACTTGTACTCGGGTAGGATTAATATTTTTCATTCACAGTTCCAAGAATTCAAAATATTTATTTTAATAAAATACCATCCATCAATTAGCAAGAAATTCATTCAACAAATTCCTAAATAGTCGAAATTTTTAAAATGAACATGAAAAAACGTTAAGAATTTGTTACATTTTGATTTTTAATGAATTTAATTAAAAAACATTAATGAATTAGTTTAGGAAAATTGGAATAGAAACAATGTATTACATACCTACAATTCAATACCATTCATTCGTTCAATGCTAATTCCAAAATTACAATTGATTTGGGAATTTTATTTTTAAAAGTAATTTAACTTAAAATTATTCTTAATTGTTTTTATCATATTTTATTACTCAGTAGGTACTACAACTTTGGATAAAAACGACAAAACACTAAAATACAGAATATTGCTTAACGTAACGAAATAAAACACTGGGAATACATTTTGTAGAAAATTATTTTATTTTTGGTTTTGTCGATTATTGTTGCTTTTGTGATTTTTTTTTTTGGCTTTTTTTGATTTTAGCGACTTTTGTTATTCGTGATTTTCGGTTTTGACGATTTTCGATTTTTAGCGATTTTTGATTTTTGGCAATTTTTTGCGATTTTTATTCGCGATTTTCTGTTCTCGCAATTTTTGTTTTTGACGATTTTTGTTATTCAAGATTTTTTGTTCTGGCAATTTTTGTTTTTGGCGATTTTTTTATTTGTGATTTTGGGTTTTTGGCGATTTTTGATTTTGGCGTTTTTTGATATTGGCGAATTTTGTTATTGCGATTTTCAGTTTTGGCGATTTTTGATTTTGGCATTTTTTTGTTTTTTGTGATTTTTGTTTTTAGCGATTTTTGATTTTGGCGTTGTTTGCTTTTTTGCGATTTTTGTTATTCGTGCTTTTCATTATTTGACTTGGCGATTTTTGATTTTAGCGATTTTTAATTTTGACGATTTTGGGCATTAGCGATTTTTATTTTTCTCAATTTTTGATTTTTGGCAATTTTCGTTTTATGCGACTTATATCATTCGCGATTTTCAGTTTTGGCGATTTTCGATTTTGGCGATTTTTGTTTTTTTGTGATTTTTGTTATTCGCGATTTTTTATTTTGCTACTTTTTGCTATTCGGGATTTTCGGTTTTGGCGATTTTTGATGTTGGCGATTCCACCCATATTTTCCACAACTACTCACATTTGTAATTTATGTACTTGTCAAAAGTTTCAAGACTGTCATTTTCATAGTACTTCATATTTTGTTGTATAGAAGGTGCCACGCCCATTAGTCCGATCCCGCCCATTTTTTGGCCGACTATTCACATTAATAACTTATGAACTCACACAAAGTCCCAAGGCTTTTGACACTACAGTAATCCAGATATATGACGTTAAATATTTATTTTGTATGGGAGTTGCCACGCCCACTAATCTTATCACGCCAATTTCAAAATACTCATAATTATAACCTATGAACCCACACAAAGTCCCAAGACTTTATATATTACAGTACTCTAAAATATAACCCCGCCCATTTTTCCGCAACTCTTCAAATTAGTTTAATGTGTACATGTACATGCTCTCCAGATATATTTTATATGTTAAAATTTGATGTTAAAAATTCACTTTATATGGGAAGTGCCACGCCCACTTGCAAAATCAAAAAAGAAAAATATAGAATATTTTTCCTTTCGGATAGCCAGTTACCTACTGTAAATATTTCAAGACGATAGGCCCAGTGGTGTAGTCTCCTATAAACCAGAAAAAAACTTACAAACATACAATACTCCATTTGTATACCTTAGAGTAGAATAACGTTGGCCTGATGTTTGTAACTACCAAAAATATTTGACGTAGACCCATCTTTTATTATACCGATCGACTCAGAATCACTTTCTGAGTCGATTTAGACTTAAATTGCCTTAAGATCCAATTATCATATAGATCTCGGTCAAATTGCGTTTGCGTGTTTTTATTACACTCATTAATCAGTAGTCCAAAAATAAACCCTATAGGACAGTTCTTAGCCATAGCCCTCATATGAAGCTGATTCCCGATCTTCACTTAAATCTATCAAAAAACAAAAATATTGTACAGATTTATCTCAAATTTGGTTTGTATATGATTTTGCAAAAAATAAGTGTCCTTATAAAATATAGTCAGGATCGGTCCGTTTTCCGACCTAGCCCCCATATAAATATGGTATCCGATGTGAACTAAAATATTGAACAGATTTATCTCAAATTTGGTTTGTATATGTTTTTGCAAAAAATAAGTGTCCTTATAAAATATAGTCAGGATCGATCCGATTTTCGACCTAGTCCCCATATAAATATGGTATCCGATGTGAACTAATTAGTTAGACCTAAAATATAGGGTCTGTAAACGCATGGTATAGGGTATCGTATAGTCGGTCTAGACCGACTAAAAAATTTCAGGACGATCGGTCCAGTGGTGTAGTCCCCTACAAACCACAAACAAACGTACAAAACTCCATTTTTATATATAAAATAGAACTGATCGCCAACGATCATTTGACCTTAAACGGTACTAGACACATTATAATTAAACATTGAGAAATTTCCGCACAATATCATTAACAAGCTACGAGTATGAACCTTTTTCAGTAGGACTTGTATATATTTAATGGAATGTCTTATAGAAATGTTTTTCTATATGAAACTAACTATGAATGGTTTTTGAACGTAAACTTTATAGAATAAGTTCTAGCAAAGCAATAGTTGCTTTACGTTTTAAAGTGTTTTGCCAGCCCCAAAATGATTACATCGATATACGCTGGGGTCAGTGCTTTCAAAATTAGTAAAGTTCTTCAGTGTGGGTCATAAGTCACTGAATATTGCATTTTTGATATAATTTTTTATTTTTTATTGACAATTAATAATTTTGATTACAAAAGATAATGTTAATCATGAAGAGTTAAAAAACAAATAATTTTAAAAATAATATCTTGTAGATGCCTGCCATCAGCCTCTTCAGAAGCTGCTGCCATTTGCTGTACCTGGTCCATAACTGAAACCCAAACTGGTTGATCATTCGCAATAATTTCATTTATTATGTTGCCTTTTAGTTGTTGCAGTCATTGCGGTTGTTTTGCGTATAAACGATCTTTCAAATATCCCCTGGTGGTGTTAAGTCAGCTGATCGTGACGGCCAATTAACATCTACAAATCGTGAAACAATACGCTTATCAAAAACAGTTTTCAGGTAATTCATTTATTGGAGTATGTAATGTAATTATGTCTTGTTGAAACCAGAGTGACTTATGGCCCACCCTGTATGCCAATGACTCATTTACATAATCAATTCTAGCACTGATCTGAATGATTTTTAGTTCGAAGACACTTTCCGAAACTGATAGTCTAGGATACCGAATATTCTCTCAAGCAACTTTTCAAACAACATTGATCTCTATCGGATACAAAACATATTTATACTTATTAATTAAAAGGCTGCCTCTTAAAATCTAAAAAAGAACTGTTATTCATCTTATTCGTTTCACTTCCTTTTTCGTGTAGGTTATCAAACTGTTCTAAAAATAATACAGTCATCAAGACTTATTTTTGGTTAATTGTTCTTCAAAGAATCAGACGAAAACCCAAAGCCGTAAAGAGTCATATATAATTAAAGCTTAATTGAAAGTACAGTATTATGACAAATTTTTTGACAAACATTTACTAACTATTTATGTATAAGCATCCAACCATTAGTCATAAAAACAAAACCCCCAACAGAAAATAAAAATTATTAAAAAAATTAATACGAACACTTTCCTTCTTATTCATGGCACTAAAAATCACAATATTATTACTTACAATTACTTATATGCTCTCCCAAAAAAGCTAAAAAAAAAAGCAATACCAGGATATCCGACCAAACCACGTCGGCGACAAGTGTCATAAAAAATAGAATATTATTTGCTTTCTCAAAAAATGAGGACATTGTACTTTTAGTTACAGAACTCATACAAAGAAGTTGTAAAAAACTATATAGATTTGCTTTTCAAAAGAAAATGAGAGCGGTTGGCGTGTAACCCATTAACTGCTTAGGCTAAACTATATGTACTATATACGAGTATGTATGTAGTTTCATACACATCATCATTTACAACTAGGCGATTATATGAAATTAGATAAATTAAACAAACAAAATATTAACTATGTAACTTTGGGTACACGTACATATTTTTATGAGAAAGAATAATTAAAGTTGTGGGAGCATTTTATAAAACGAAACATTTGAAATATGTCTGTTTTTGTTAAGAAAATTGAGGTGATTTTTCTATATTTAAATAATAATAACAATGAAGTCTGATTATATTACTTCTATTTATTTTTTTTGGCTAGGAACTAAAAGTTATAAAAAATAATTTTTTTTTTTATTAATATTTTACTATGATTTATTTTAATGTTTTTTTTTTTTAAAGGAAAATTGAAACGAAAATAAATTGTGAAAATGATTCTTGACTTTGGTAAAATTTAGCAATATACGTGACCTTCTTCTCTGGTACCTAAAAGGGTGTAGAAAATTTAAATGCGTTTTTTCTCAAAACTTAATTTCACACACTAGGTCCCTTTTCTCGGAGAAGGTCACATATACGTAATTCACTGTTATTAAATCTAGAAAGTTTTGATGAATGAGTCATATGAAGCATTTCACAAATATAAATTTATTACTTTTTTGCGGTTATTAATTTGCTAATAAATTATTCGAATTTATTGAATTAAATATTAGAATTTCTATTTAAAATTTTAAATGTGTTCAAATAATATACATACATATCAATATTCATGACATTACATCATTTTGTGATTTGCTAAAAAAAAAAATTATGCAAATGATTCATTTCGGGGCGTACTTTGTTAAATAGTTTTTTATGATGGAAATTTTGATAATATTAAAAGTAACCGGTTAAAAAGTTATTTAT
The DNA here is from genome assembly GCA_963682025.1 of Cordilura impudica. NCBI lineage: Eukaryota > Metazoa > Arthropoda > Insecta > Diptera > Scathophagidae > Cordilura > Cordilura impudica. The sequence continues at coordinate 2,064,909 of OY821517.1, read as the reverse complement.
GATAATTATTCATTTGTTTTATTTTGTTTAAGCAATATTAATTTACAATTAGTAATAGCATTTTATGTTTATTAGATTTTTTAACAAATACGAGTATGTTTCATATTTTATGTGGATCTCCTATGACAAGTGATATGTAAAAAATAAGTACTGTGAAATCATGGTATAGCGAATTACATTAGTATATTATCATGCATGAAACACATAGACGACAGCGGCTACACGACTAAACCCAGCTAACATTTTCTGCAACTAATGATCACATTCGAGTCTTTTTCGACTCCTCTGCGCGATTAAAGCAATCATATATGCGCTCATTTTGGAATCATAAAAGACTCTTTTGTCGGGAGAAAATGGTACCCTATCCGCGACTCTTCTTGAAGAGTCTTTTGTGGCTCGCTTTTTTATCAGTTTCGACTCATTTTCGAGTCATATTTATTTTATTTCTTTACAATTTGTTGGTGTTTTTTCAATAAATCAGTTTTTAAGCGGAAGCGTGAATCTTCGAGTCTTTTTTTAATCGCGCATGCGATTAATCAGTTTTTGATCATCAAAAGTGGTCGAAGAAGACTCAGTAAGGTAATTTTTGTTAAAACAATCTTCCAAATGCTAACTGGGAAGTCTGTCAAAAATAAAATACACACGTTTAAATGAAAACGATTATTTTGACAGCTACACGGCCACACGACACCTTTTGTCGCTGTAGTCAACTTAGATAATTTCTATTTTTGTTGGCTACAAAACAGAAATAGTGTATATAACAAAATATGTAAAAGAAATTAGTGCTATGAAATATTTTTTGTTAAAAAAAAATCGCAAAAATAAATGCTTTAATTCCATTAATAATCAGAAGGGGTTAAATAAATTTATTTATTTATTTTTACGTTATAATAATGCATTATAAATAAGTAATTGTATATATAACTCAAGTTTATATAGAATAATGCATGTTCTTCTATTTTAATAAAGTAAAAAAAAAATATAATTGGCACTACTGAAATTAAAATGCATTTGTATAACAAGTAAGAAAATTATAGTCGGTCTAGACCGACTATACGATACCCTATACCATGCGTTGAGACCCTATCTCTCAGACCCAACTAACTGGACAGAGAAAATAAGCATAAACCAAATTTGAGTGGGATTTTTATAAATTTTTTTGGCTGCAGATATGAAAAAGTTCATATCGGATGCTATATCTACATGGGGACTAGGCCCAAAAATGGACCGATCCTGACCATGTTTGGTAAAGTCTCTTATATTTTGCAAAAATATATACAAACAAAATTTGAAAAGAATCCGTGCAATATTTTTGTTTTTTGATAGATTTAAGTGAAGATCGGGAAGCAGCTCTATATGGGGCCTATGACTAGGAGTTGTTCCATAGGGATCATTTTTGGACTACTGATTAATGGATGTAATAAACACATACAAACCCAATTTGACTAAGATTTATATGATAATTTGGATCTTATGGCAATTTATGTTGATTTGATAGGGGTCATTTGTATGGGGGCTAGGTCTGAACATGGACCGATTCCCAACAATTTCAATAGCGTTCATCCCATGGCCGATACAAGCTTAAATACTAAATTTCATCAAAATATATTCATATTTGCGGCCTGCAGTTTGATTACAAGCTTTACATGGACACACAGACGGACGGACGGACGGACATCGTTAAATCGAATCAGATAGTGATTCTGATTCGATCGGTATAATAAAAGATGGGTCTAGGTCAAATATTTTTGGTAGTTACAAACAGTAGCAGAAAGTCATTATACCCAAACCACATAGTGGTATAGGGTATAAAAACAGCTGTTTATATTATTGTAATATGTTGCGTCGTTTGCAAAATAATTAAGTAGCTGACTACACGACTACAATTGCTGCCACAACAATTTGTAATCGTGTTGTCGTGTAGCCGCAGTCGTCTATGTGTTTCATGCATTAGGCACTGAGAAAAATATTTTTATCTCTTTTCAAAGACCGGATTTGGATAGTTCGAATAGTTACAATATGAAAAAAAACCGCTTATCTTTTGTAAAATTTTGAGATTTTGTTAAGAAAGGTACTTCTTAAAAGGTACTTTTAATTTATTTATTTATTAGGTCAATGGAGTAAATCCTTACAGACCTGTATAAATGATATAATTACATATGTACATACATTGAAACAATTAAATGATTTAAAAATAAAAACAAATAGTTAGGAATTTAAGAAAATAATGATATTATGCTTAATTACATCAGTGTTCAACGAAAAATCAATTAATTGATAAAGATTATTATAAACACAACAAATTCTTCTAAAAGGATCAGCTAGAGCATAGTTGGTTTGAAAAGATTTAACAAAGAGTGGTTGGAAATGGCGTGATACTCGTTGAGGAACATTAAAAGTTATATTGTTGACAAGAAAGTCAGAACAGATTTCACCATTAATTAGGTTGATCATAAATGTTACTTTTAGCATAGTCCTACGGCTTTCCAAAGTAGGTAATTTTATTAATTTAAGTCGATCAACGTATGAAGGTAGATTAATTGCAGAATTCCAAGGTAAGCCACGTAAGCAAAAGAGTAGAAATTGTTTCTGTACAGACTCGATTCGTTGAATATGAATGTTATAGAAGGGATCCCATATTATTGACCCATATTCTAAAATAGGCCTTACAAGAGATGTAAAAAGTTGTTTGGTTATGTAAGGATCAATAAATTCTTTTGCCCATCTTTTAATAAAGGCGAGTGTACCTCTAGCTTTATTAACTGTCATTGTGACGTGAGATACAAAGTTTAATTTAGGATCAAGTAGAATCCCTAAATCCAGAAAAGTATCAACATGTTCAAGCTGATAGCCGCCCAAAAAGTAGTTAGCAGGAAAAACATTATTTCTAGAAAAACGCATACATTTACATTTTTTTAAATTTAGTTCCATTAGGTTACGGTTACACCACGAAAAGAAATTGTTGAGATCTGATTGAAGATGAATATGATCATTATGTTGACAGTAACTTAAAAAAATTTTAACATCATCAGCGTACATTAAAACGTGGCAAAAATTTATCACTTTTGGAAGATCATTGATGAAAAGTGAGAAAAGAATTGGTCCAAGATGGCTGCCTTGAGGAACACCAGAAGTCACAGTAATATCTTTAGATGACAAATTATTATACATTACACGTTGTGTTCTCTCAGAAAGATATGATTTTATCCATTTAAGGCTTAATGGTGTTAAACCTAATAAATCCAATTTGATCAGTAGAAGGTTATGGTTTACTTTATCGAAAGCCTTACTAAAATCGGTGTATACTGCATCCGTTTGTTTTTTCTTGACGAAACCATCGTTAATTATTGTCGTAAAATGAAGCACGTTTGTAACGGTAGAGCATCCTTTCCGAAATCCGTGTTGAAATGGTGACAAAATTGACGATGAGTGATAGCACAAAAAATCTGTAATAAATTTCTCGAAAAGCTTAGGGATTGCACTAAGTTTAGCAATACCACGGTAATTAGAAACATCCGACCTATTTCCAGATTTAAATAATGGAATGATGTAAGAAGCTCTCCAAAATTTTGGAAAATAACCGTTTTTTATTGACGCATTAAACAACAGAGTCAGTGGTGTTGCCAAGGAAGTAGCACAATAATTGAGTATAGAACTAGGTACTCCATCAGGTCCATGAGTAAATGAAACTTTAAGTTTCTTCAGGCTATTGACAAGTTCTGCCTTATCAATTAAGGGAAAAGATATAGCTTGATTTGTGTTTATTGGATATGAATAGCTGTTGGAACAATATTGAGCAACAGAATATGTACTAGCAAAAAAATCCGCAAACATGTTACTTATTATAGTATCATCACTAGATTCGACATCGTTAAATTTCATTACAGATGGATAACCAGTAGTTTTTCTTTTTGAATTAACAAAGTTGTAAAATGCTTTAGGATCACGATTGAAATCTTCCTTCATTTTGTTAAGATAGTTTTTGTATAAATAATTGTTAAGAATATTATATTCGGCACGATGAATGGAGTATTTTTCAAAAAATACAAGAGAACCAAAAATTTTATACTTTTTATAATACTTGTTCTTCAAATTTTTTAATCTTGATAGTTGTTTTGAGTTCCAAGGCGGGCCAGTTCGTTTGTAGACAGAACGCTTTGGGATGCATTCATCCATAAAAGAATACATAGTACTATAAAAGACCTCCACCATTAAATCAATAGAAGTATGGCACAACAAATCATTCCAGTTAGTGTTAGAAATTAAATCAATCAATTTGCTATAGTTGGTTTGTTTAAAACAAAAAACTTTATCTTTATTAATACTATTGGATCCACCAAAAGTAGGCAAAACACAGCTAATTTCAATAGTTGGATGAAAGCGATCTTCCGGCAAGGTGATAGGATCAGAGCGAGTAATTATACAATCTTCTGGATTATTTGTAAATACCAGATCTAGGAGTTTACCGTATTCATTAAATACGCCATTCATCTGGTAAAGACTAAGATCCACTATCTCATTCAATATTAAATCATCACAGTTATTAGATTTAATTGGAATAAAATCCGGAGCATCAGGCGAATTTTTCCATATTATAGATGGTAAATTAAAATCTCCAACAACAAAAATTAAATCCTCAGGTTTAGCACGTTGAGCAACTGATTTGATGGCCTGAACGTGTTCAAGGTATATTTCTTCGGGAGAATTAGGAGGTATATACGAACAGGTTATGAAAATGATTTTATAATTAAGCTTTATCATTACACTGACAAACTCAATATTTGGAGAAGATTCTGATTGAAGAGATTCGGAAGCAAACAGGCATGATACAGCAATTAAAACACCACCACCATTACGATCGTTTCTGTTATATCTATATATTTGATAATTGTTACATAGTAACTCAGAATTAAAAACATTATCTTTCAGCCATGTCTCAGTAAAGATGATAACATGAAAATTAAAATCGTAACTGTTAACTAGTAGATTAGACATTTTAGTATTTAAACCACGAACATTCTGATACATAATGATTAGTCGTTCAACGGGTAAAGAATCTAGTTTTTTGAATTAATGTTGAAATTCGTATTTTCATTTATTCGATGTCGGGGCGGAAGCTCAGCAATGTTGTTTCTCCGTGGATTTTCTTTAAATTCATATTCACGAACTAAAGTATTCACAGGCCAGAAACCAGGGTTAACAATTTGCTCATAAAGATCGAACGGAACGGTTATTTTAAAAGATGTAATCCTTCTTGGTACGGAATAGGAAAATTTATATATCATAACATCAGCTTTATAACTTAGTTTAGAGTTTATATAAAAGTTAATGTCATTAGTGGAGGTATCCGAAGAAAGACGCGAAACAAAAATAGATTTTTTTGGCGGTATTACTTTTAGTTGTTTCGGTAACGCCTCTTCATTAGTTAAAGATGGTGGAATAGCAGTTGTAGGCGTCAAGGACGTATTATTTAAAGATGGTAGCATTGCAGTTTTAGACATCAAGGGAGCAGTATTTGTAAACGATTGTATATTATCAGTAGTAAGTGTCGATGATGCATTATTAAAAGATGGTAGGACAGCATTTTGAGGCATCAAAGGAGAAGTAATTGTCGTAAGCATATTTGCAGCATTCAGAGTTGTATGGATTGAAGAAGCAGTAGTATTGTCAGGGTTTTCTCTATTCATGAATCTGGGTGACTTACGGCGATTTGGAGATGGTAATTTAGGTGATTGGAGTCCATCCAATGACTTGAAATCATCGAAAAGCTTTCCATAAGAGTTTATTTGCCCGGATAAATTGGCAAAATGGTTTTGAATTTGCAAAAAATTGTTTTTAGTGCTTTGGAAGAAGCGGTAAAAATCAGCGCCAATTTTTTGACAGTCATTACAGCGCCAATGCAAGTTTTTATGCTTCGATACAGATTCGGCTACTAAACCAGATAATCCACTGCATTTAAAGTGACATACACCAAGACAAAGCCAGCAACTCATCATTCTCTCGTCATGACCTTCCAAAGAACAGCCTTTTTTTAAACATGCCATTTTAAGGGATTTAATTTAGTTTTATTGGGGATATAGATTTTTAAAATAACTGGCAGCACTTTTTGTTTATTAGGAATTGTTATTGTTGTTGTTTGGTTTTGCTATTGTTTTTTTTTTTTGTGTTTTCTTTTTATGCTATGTTCTATTGAGTAAGTGTTATTTCTGTTAAGTATATTTTGTTGTTGTAAAATGTTTCGTATTTATTGGCTTATTGTTAGTAATTTTATGTAGGAACTGTTATTGTTGTTTTTTTAAAATAAGAATATAGCACTTGTTTTAAGTTATTTGAAATATTGCTGTTGTGTTTTTTTATATTTTCTTTTTGTAAGTGTTCTATTGAGTAAGTGTAATTTCTGTTTAGTGTATTTTATTGTTGTAAAATGTTATGAATTTGACAATTTGTTTATTGTTGGTAATTTCGTGTATTGAAGAAAGAAATTTTTTTTATAAAACAAATATTTAAAAATTGCGGCCTTTAAAATAAGCTTTTTAAATTGATTTTTTTTGACAAACCAGAAATAATTACACGGATTTTTAAGCATTAAACACAAAATTATAAATTCTTTAATACAAAAGTTGTTGACGAAAAACACGGAGCACAATTCAAGATAAACTGTCTTACACGAAGGTTGTCTTAATAAAAAAAAATGAAAAAAAAAAAAAAAAAAAAAAAAAAAAAAAAAAAACACAAAAATGTGAAAATAAAAAATCTCATTCGTTTATTTTCAGTATGAGTTTATTCAATTCAACTAACTTTAACTTAAAGTTATAAAACAAAATGAATGAATTTATTATCAAATAAAAATATGTAATTAATCGTTGCGTTTTTAAAATAATATTTTAAAAGTAAAATTAAGTTTAAAGTTAAGTTTAAAGCTTCTCAGGTCACAAGCTATAACCGCCTACGTCGACTTAAGAACGATTTGAGTTATGTATGCTATCATGTTCAACTAACAACTCTTTATATTTACGTGAAATCCCCATTTCTCCAACACTGTTTTTTAAATACATAGTTATTAATGAAAACATACTGACCTAAGTCTTAATGAAGCCCCCATTACATTTATATAATTGGTCAGAATTGGTCAAATTATTGTACGCTTCGTAATATTGCTAAAAATATGATTCGGAGAGAGAAAAGGAAGCACTTTTCTAAACTTTTTTGGGGATAAGATTCTACTGGCTTGTGGAGAGTACTGAGGCGTTCTGGGTGTGTAGAGTATGATGATGTGGTTTGGGATGGTGATGTTGAGGTTCTTAATAACTTTTTTGCAGGTGGTATAGGTCTGGGTAATCAGGATCACGTTGACCTTAATGATTTGGATGATGTTGCTGAGTCTTTTTCCTTTCGTTGTGTGAGTGAGATGGAACTACTAGAAGCCCTTAATAAAGTGAAGTCAAAGTGAAGGTTGGCATTGACGGAATTCCTATTAAATTTATAAAAACATTGTTTCCGTACTTATCGACCCTTATTTTGAACTTGGTAAATACTATTCTCACTACATCGAAATTTCCCATTGCTTGGAAGACTGCTCGTGTTGTTCCAATTCCTAAATCGAGAGTAGTAAATAGTCCCGATGATCTAAGACCCATATCTATACTTCCTGCACTGTCCAAAGCTGTCGAGCATCTCCTTAAATATCAGATACTTCAGTTTTCATCTAGTCATACATATTTCTGAATCTCAGTATGCTTTTCGTCAGGGTTACACTACGACCCTCTTACTTCTTAAACTCACTGATGCTATTAGAGAAAATGTGAATAGTGATAAATTGAGTGTTTTGATTTCACTTGATCTCTCTAAGGCCTTCAACTCTATTAACCATATGAGAATGTTATATAAGCTTAAATATGAATATGGTTTTCAAATTCGGCTTGTAAACTAATAATATCCTATTTAAGTCGTAGATCACAGTTTGTGGTACTAAATGGTCTTAGATCTGGCTTACTCTCTCTTTACTCTGGTGTACCTCAAGGGTCCGTTTTAGGTACTCTATTGTTTATTTTGTATATAAATGATTTCCGTGTGACTACTGACTCAAGGACCTGTGATACGTTCATATTTGCTGATGATGTTTTTTTGCTATTTAAATGCTGCCGCTTTTTTTCTGACGTCTTAGAAAATGACATAAACCATTGTCTGGAGTGTGTCTCCCAGTGGACTTTGACAAACTCATTATCCATAAATTCCTCTAAAACTATGTTTGGCCCTACAAATCGATTCTTAATTGACTTTAATATTTTGTTAGCTGAGTCTATGCTTGAATTTTGTAGTCAACTAAGGTGTTTTGGGGTTGTGCTTGATAATAAGCTGTCTTTCAAACCTCATATTTATGCTCTATCTGGTAGAATCTGGGGCTCATTGCGTAGGATTTATTCCATTAATGTTTTCCTACCCTTTCGAATCAAGTTAAGATTAGCTCATTAACTCTTGATGTCGCAGGTGTTATATGGACTTGAGGTGATATCAGGTACAATTGGCATACATTTTAAAAAACTGAAAAGTATAGTCAATACAATTGTGCGATTTATTTATGGTGTGGGAAGACGGGTTCATATCTCGAGCTATGTTCATCGCTTCCTTGGATGTTGATTTGAAAACTTTGTTAAATACCGTAATTTAATTATATTTTATAAGATCATAAAAACTGGCAGACCTATTAAATTATGTGATGTATTTATTTTTTCACGATCTATTAGGAACCCTCAAGTGTTTATTCCTAGAATTGTGAGGTTTTTGTTTGAGAGGTCTTTTGTGGTCAGGGTGGCTCGTTGTTGGAACCGACTGCCTCATGAGCTATGTATTTTCTCACAGTCGAACAATGTCTTTCGTTTAAAACTACTTCAGCACTTTGCTAGTTTTGTTTAATATTTTTGTAGCTATCACATACATTGCTAAGATTGTGCTACTTCTATTGCTTGTTATTGAATTACTGATATATGATATTATTTTGTTAATATGTTAAGATATTTGTAAGTCTCTTGATCTCAGGGTTATTGCTATGTAATATAGATTTATTTGGCCTGGATGGCTTTATATTACAATACTTGAATAAATAAATAAATAAATAAATAAAAAGTTATTTTTCTCGAAAGCATAATTTTCGACTTAGGCGGTTAATGCTTGCTTGCTTGAAATGAGTTCTTTTGTTTTTTTAAATATTTTTTATTCGTATTTAGAATTATATATAAAATCTTGATTTATGTTAAAATTGTTCCCATATTGTTGGCTCTGCTGGTTTTACCATATTGTAATTTTTTAATGTAAATATGTCAGCAATTTTTCATTGTTTTCACAGATATTCCATTCACCGCAAAACAATGAGCAAAATTTGATTAATTTTTAGTAAAATATTTTAATAAAATTTTATTGGCCTATTTGAGTCTATTTCTTTATGATGGACTTTTGAAGTGTTGATGTTGAAGACCATGTACAAATCACTATTTTGGGACATTTAGGGCATATGACCTTTACCTTTCCATCCCGTTAAAAATACTGTCACACTTCTGACATCTGCATAAAAATATTTTCTAATATCATAAATAATAATATTATTTATCTATATATTAATATGTGAAGGTCAATTTTAAGTTCCCTTTTTAAGCAATATGCGGGCACGGAGGGGTGTGAAAATTGGCATAGTTATAGTTCATATGGAGGAGAAGCTGAGAATGATAAAATTTATGTTTAATCTGTCTTAAAAATATATATATAAATAAAATATTTATAACAATTCGTTACGCCCTGTTATTGCGAATGATTTAAATTATATATCAGACGCTCTGTGCTGAATTGTGAATTGCTAAAATTGATTAACATACCTTTAGCCTCATTTAAATATGTATTTCAATAAATATTAAATAATTAGTTTAAAAAGAAGCCGGTACGATATTCGAAAAATTAATATTTAAACTAAACAGTCATCTAAAAATCAGAAACTAATTAGAGACAGTAGTATCCAATATTTAAATTATCATATTAAAGGTAATATTCATGAAATAAAACGCTAAAACTTGACACTGTTTAAATAATTGAACTCGGTTCATCTATCTTAGTTCCAGTATTTTCATCAGACTTTTTTGCGTCAACATACTCTTTATCAGTTTTTGATAATACTTCTGGATATTAATACTAGATTCCTGAAACAGTTTTGAATACTCTAATAAAACTGAATTTATAATATGCTCCTGGTCCTGATGGTGTCCCAAATTGTATTTTAAAACGATGTGCAAACCTCCGATGTGCAAATTCCGTTACCATTTCTTCATAATAAATCACTTAAACTGTCATATTTTCCTGAGTATTGGAAAAAATCATTTATTAATTCAATGCTCAAATCTGGCAATAAATCCGATATCTCAAATTACAGAGGGAGTGCTAAATTGAGCTCTATTCCAAAATTATTTGAAAAGCTTATAACTGATACATTGTCATACCAAGCATCTTCAATTCTTGCTCCTGAACAACATGGTTTTCGTAAATCCTGCTCAACTGTTACAAATTTACTTGAACTTACAACGATTGTAAATGAAGCTTTTGTAAACAAGCAACAAACTGATGCTATAAATACCGATTTCAGTAAAGCGTTTGACAGGGTAAACCATGATCTTCTACTGTTTAAGCTAGATCATATGGGTGTCAGTACTACGCTTATAAAATGGATCAATTCCTATGTATTTAACTGGCCAAAAACAATGTGTTAAATTTCGTAATGTTGAATCAAAATCCATTAATGTTCTATCTGGTGTGCCTCAAGGAAATCATATACACTTTACATTCTAACTCAACTGAATCCGTTCAAAAATAATTCTTAATATTTTGCCTTGGCTGGGATCCAAATATGCAATTACCCTCTTATAGAAGCCGTCTTGCTGTTATTAAGCTTCCTATGCTTAAAAGTCGAAGAAAAATGTTAAATGTAACCTTTCTGTTTGGATTTCGCTTCAGTTTGGAATGTTTTGCGAAAGAAAAAGTAAATAATTTATTATTTATCCCGCTTTTTCATAATTTATTTTTTAATTTTTTTTTGAAAATGTAAATAAAGACAATTGGTTCACCGTTACCTCCAAAGCGACAAATAAAATGGAAACAAAAAAAAGATGTAAAAACAATCAAAACTAGAATATAAGTTACCTAAATTTATAGTATATTAAGTAAAAAGTTATGCACAATACTTAGATAAAACAGTATCTAACAAGAAAAAGTGTTAAATTCGGTTGTGCGCAATCTTTGATATCCTCCATCTGCGCCTTGAACTCAATATTACACCACTGTTGGGTACGGCTACCACTTTAAAACTGTTGCCGATACTGAATCGTGAAATTCGATTACAAATTAAATTTTAAGTTAATTGCTTTTCTTTTTAGCTAGTTTCCATACAATTTCTTGTTATAAGAAACAATGAATTAAATGAATTAATAACTAACTGAAAATAGCATTCTTTTTCTTTTACTGGAGTAGAAAACATACATGTTCCCTAAGTACTTCATAGAACACCATTGAAATTCATTATGTAACGCAGCCGGTGTTATACTACCCAAACCTAGATCCCTATAAGAAGGTTTGAGACCTCAGAAGTTATATGATAATTCAATTTTTTTAATTATTCTTGGCTAAAAATGTTCACATGCTAATATATAAAAAAAAGGAAATTTTAAAATATTTTTACTGAATTAGCAGTAATATTTATGTTAACAAGTTAAACAAGTAAGAAATTTAAGTCGCTCTGCACGAACTAATCAGTTTGAATATTTTTTCGATTATCTGGCATCGAAGTGAACACTTATTAACTAGTCGAGTTAACTTTTTAGAATTCTAATACATAACGTTGAAAATTCTCAAAACTCTCTACAACATACATATGTTTGTAAAATAAACAATTTTAAATAGGAAAAATAAACAAGTACTTAACATTAGTCAATAAAAATTCGTTTTTTTTTTTACTAAAGAAATCAAAAACGTTGCTAATATTTCGCCATTTAGCGCAAATTGTGAATTGTTATTATTTATTACTTTTTTTTTTGTATATGTTTGACTTTTATCATATTCTCAAACATTATTTTACTCACTATAGACGACCTTAACAGCAGTTTTTGTTTTTATTATTTTTTTTTTCTTTAATATTCTTTCAGGTTGTTATCAGGGTGAACGCTTTAATTTTCAATACTAAAATTAACATTTTTCTTTTTAAATAAGTAATTATTTTCCACTTTAGTTTGTTTTATCACTTATGCCTGATTTTCACTATGTCATATAAACTGACAACAAACAATTGCCTCGAACTGACATCTCGTAATTTTCTATTAATTACGCTTGCATTCTATCTTATAAACTAAGAACAAATCCGGCTGTCAAACAAAAACAAATTACTAACATGTTGGCAATTTCATTTTCTATGTCAAATGTTGCCAGGGGTTGCAAATGACAAGACTTACGACCCGTTTTCATACAACTGACAATAATTGACAAATATTGACATTGAAAATAACATAGTGAAAACCAGGCATAACATTTTTAACTAAGGTAAAATATTTGAAAAAATACTACATTCTCGTCTTAGTGAATTTATAATGACCAATTCTATTATTGTTAAAGAACAATTTGAGAGCATAGCACTACTCACCAAATAAACAGAATTAAAAATCGAATAATCACCAATAAAAACAATAAAAACGTTCAACGGGTTTAATATTGTTAGATATTGAAAAAGCGTTTGACACCGTTTGGCATAATGGCCTCTTATTTAAACTTCTTGATGCAAATATACCAAAATATCTATGTTAACTTATTTCAGATTTCATTTACGATAGAAGCTTTATAAAGTTGCGATTAATAATTAAACATCATCGCCAAAAAACCATTACCTCAGGGTTACCTCAAGGATCAGTCTTGTCGCCATTACTTTACTCGATATATACATTTTGTTTATATTTATTATCAATTTAATTTAAATTATTTCAGTCAATGGAAGTAATTCCTTACAGACTATGATTAAAGATATTGAGTGTAACAAATGTATATATAAAATAGAGTTAAAATAGAATTATTTATATTGCATTAATTTTATCATAATACAGTAAACAGAGATAGCTTAAAATCATCTTTTGTTGTGCAAAATTCAATAAAAGAGTTAGATTGTTTCTGCAGATCCAAATTAATATTATTCAAATTAATAAAGGTGCGAGTTAACACACCATTAAGTGCATAATTCATACGATGAATAGGGACATTAAAAGTATCAACATATTTAAGTGTTCTTGGTGGTACATAAAATGGAAATAGTGCGAGTAAATTAGGGCGATCCAAATTGCCATTGATTATATCAAACACAAGTAAACATGATTGAAAAATTCGGTGATATTCTAAAGTCCGTAGGCCTATGAAAAGACATCCGATTTTAAAGTCCCAAAATATATGAAAATTGCTTATTACGCAGATGATACAGCGTTAATTTCTTCAAACAAACTTACAAGTGCACTCCTGAAGAAAATGGAAAAGGGTCTTGTAAATTGCAGTAAATATTTCCACAAATGGAAAATCAAAATTAATCGAAGCAAGACCCAAGCAATAATTTTTTCATTCAACAAATCTCCCAAAAGACTGCCAAAACCTCATCTTCTTATTGCAATAATTACCATAAATGTACATAACGATGTCAAATATCTCGGAGTTGTCTTGGACAAAAAGCTTACATTTAAACAACGTATTATGCCTACGTGCCAAAAAGCTATTAAATCATTTAAAGCATTATGGCCAGAAGGTCATTTCTAAACCCCAAAAACAAAAATCTACTCATCAAAAGTGTTATAAGGCCAATATTAACATACGCGTGTCTTATTTGGAGTGACACTGCCAACTGTCACCTAAAACGCTTACAAATTATACAAAAGAAATGTCTTAAAATGATAAATAAAAAGCCCTGGAGGTATCCTACAAATCTTCTTCATGAAGAAACAGGTTATGAAAAAATTATCGATTTCATAGCAAGGATTAATAACATTTACTTTGCCAAAATTGAAAATTACCCACTGATAAGAGAATGTAGAGAAATAACGTAAAATTAAAAAAGAAATCACCAAATTGAAAATTATATGCTTATAGAGGTTTATTATTTCTAATAAACCTCCTAAAAGCACATAAATATTTTCAGATAGTATTTGAATCAATTAAATCATATAAAGGTTTTTCCTCCCATTTTCCTTTAAAACTCATTAAAAAATAATATAAAAACTATTTAATGTCTTTAGATCCTATATATTATTTATTGCAATATCTATATGTAATGATAAGATCTTATATGTGAATATCAAATTTGTTAAAATATGTAAATAAATAATAAATAATATGTAAATAAATAATTAATTGTAAATATGTAATAATTGAATTGAACACCTACATTTTGTTTTGTTAAATTTTATCTTTTTTTGTTTCACTGTTTTTTATCTCTGTTTTCAAATGTCTTTTTTTTCACTAATTTGGTATTAATAGACTCTTGATGGACATCTGAAAATTTCTTATAAAGGCTTTCAAATGAAAACACTAATAAAAACACTAATAACAGTAGTTATGCTATAACGCGTCAAGTCGCCCACGTTGGCCAGTTTAAAAACTGGCCAACTAAAAAAAACCAAAAAAACTAATAATTTATATAATCCAAAAAATCAAGAATGATAGAATATGTATTACTATAATGCTGACACTACTACATATTATCAAAATATGTAGTAAAATTGGCGCAATTTTATATATTTTTCAAAATTTCTTATCTCAACGCTCGAAAAAAAATCCTCGCGTTTCACAGAAATTAGCTAGGAAACATCACTTTTTATACCACTTTTACTAGAAGCCAAGAAATGATTGATGAAACTAACACATAGGGTTGCCAGATGTTTGCAAAATTAAGCCATCCTAGGAGCTATGTTAGATAAACACGAGGTTTTTCGAGCGTTGAGATAAGAAATTGTGAGAAAAGAGTTGTGTTCGTAACTACAATTTCAACAACATTTAGAGGTTTTGGTCTTAACTATGGTGGTGAATAAGAGAATACGTTCAAAATGTAAAAAAAAATAAATTTGGAACAATTTTTGTACTAACACACTTGCAGTTTCTTTTTTTATTAAAAAGACATATGGCTGTCATTGTTGATTGTGTAGTTGTTTTTTTTTTTTTAAATAAAACTGAGTTTCGTACATAGCATAACATTAAACATAAGTGAAATGAAAACTAAACCCTTGGTTTAGTTGAGTTAACAACCGTCCGCACATATATTGAAGCTTATTTTTATAAAATCAATTTTCACATATATGGTTTAGTTCAGTTTTAGTTGAGTTAACAACCGTCCTCACATATATTGAAGCTTATTTTTATAAAATCAATTTTCAAAAATATGGTTCAGTAGTTGACTATTTTTTCACATATGTTTTCATTGTACTTTCGGTCACTACTACTTTAAGCAACCAATTAAATAATTATTGCGTGCCTGAATCAAAAGAAAAATGTAAAAGGAAATTCCATCAAAAACAATGCTATAAATTTAACAATTATTGAACATTTAAAGTTAAATTCTGTATTTATAAAGTGTCATAATATATTAAAATGGAAACAAATGATTTAACACAACTCTCGGAAGAATTAATACAGCGTTTAGGCAGTGGTGGTGATTTGGGTGAAGTTTCTCCTGATTGGAAGTGATTATAAACAATTTTCTTTATTTGCTAATTTTTTTAATAATTTTAGAAGGTATGATGTCTAGCGAACTGTTCCAACAGGGAGATTTATATATGACCAGTCAAGATGATAGCAACTCAAATGTGGCAGTGGATAATGAAATCATTATGCATATGGATATCAGAGAACCACTCAGAACATTACAGTAAGTCTAGTTACGTTTTGAATTATTGAACACTAAACTAAAGTTAATTATAATTTTAACAGAAAACTACTGGAAAAGAAAGTTGGTTTGGGTCTTAATGGTTATACGTTTTGGTTACAAGATGCACAAGAGGTAAGAATATATGTAATTTTTTGATTTTAGTTACTTTAACTAATTTTTTTTCCTCTAAAGTTGGAACCTCATAAAAATTTAGTAGATCAGTGTGTCAAAGGCGAAGGTTTGGTACAAATAAATGTTGAAATCAAATACATTATTAAACGTATAAATATTTTGGATGTTCTTAAACCAACCGAAGATGCTTTAGGTAGCTTTTTTAAATTCTTAAACTAATTTATCAATGCGACTAATCTTCTTTTATTACAGCGGCCTTGGCAGCCGAAGTAGCTTATAAAACAGATGCATCTACTGATGATGAAATTCCTTTACGCGAAGATTGTCAAGAAGATACAGCAGAGGTATCTAAATCAAAAAAAATTAAACGGGAAACGATCCCTTCGACATCTACTAATGTTACACAAATTGAAAAACCTTGCCTTAATTGGGTTTTAGACAGTAAATTTCGCAAAGAACAGACTCGTCTTAAAATACCAGATAATCCAAATCAATGGACAATAGCTCAAGTCAAATATTGGTTTCAATGGGCCATGCGAGAATTTGAATTGGTAAGTTTTAAAATGGTGTAGAAATAATGTAGCAATTTAATATTTACTAGTATGCCCTGTCGTGCTGCGCTACGACTTACCGAAACTTATTGACGTGTTTTATTTGATAGTCAATTTTTCCTACGAAGTTCATATTGTGCAATTAAAATATTTTATTTTATTTATTTAATATTTTTTTTTTAATGCTTGCTGTTATACAATATTTTTTGTTTTTTCACTCGGTACCTGTGATGTGTAGGGATTTTTCCCTTTTTGGAGGGATTTTTTTCAAATTTTAGACATGTAGGGAAAAAGGGAAAGATTTCTTACTTTTGTCGAATTGTAGGCATTTTTGCAGATTTTTTTTTAGCAATTGAATATTATATATTTTTTAAATTTAAACTATAAAATTAAAAATATATACCTTTCTTAAGTCTGGTCATAACTCTATAATATGAAGGAAGTAAATATGTGGCTTCTTTAATAAAAACTAGCAGATTCCAGCCCTCGAAATTCGAGTGCAAATTCTAGGAAATTTTATTTTTTCATTAAATAAAGAACCTAAAGGTATGCTAATCAATTATAGCCAATTCACAAATCAACACAAAAAAAAAACAAACTCATTTTTATTACAAACACATTAACAAATTTAATAAACACACACATAGCATTGTATAATTTTATGTATGTGTTAGTAGCAACTTTAAATGTAATTTACTCAAAATAAAGAAAAAAATTTAAAAATCTGTAAATCTGCAAAACCGCTAAAAACAAATACCTTTCAAATAATATACGTTTGGACAAAATCGGGATAAAACGGTAGAACAAAACGTCGATCACAAGAAATCGCCTAGCCTATTAATATTATAGATTGTTAAATTTTTAATTATTAAGAAATTCTATAAATCAATTGAAGATAAAATTTTATTATATTTGTATTACTATAGACTAATGTGAACATCAATGATTGGTCTATATCAGGACGTCAATTATGTAACATGTCTCATGAAGTATTTCGCCAAAAAATATCAAAAGATCCGGGAAATGTTTTTTGGACACATTTACAATTGCTTAAAGAGTGTAAATTTGTATCGGTGGTACACAAGGCAGCAGAAAATGTCCTAAAAGAACCTATCAAACGCCAGGTAGAAGAATCTTTAGCATTAGAATTAATGGCTAATATTCCAAGAGAACCGAAAATTATGCGTAAAACATTCCATAATTTAAAAAAAGAAGGTAATTCCATTAAGAGTTTGACAAACGAAAAAGTTTTTAATACTTTTAATGTATTCGTCGTTACAGCTATTTTAAATGAAACCTTAAGTTTAGCGCAAAACGCTGGTTCAACTAGTATTTTAACAAATAATTCCTTTGGTGTTGGATCTGGCAACAATGGTCAGGTACAATTATGGCAATTTCTACTTGAAATTCTAACAGATCGTGAACATGTTGACATCATACAATGGGTTGGAAATGATGGAGAATTTAAGTTATCCGATCCGGAACAAGTGGCCCGTTTGTGGGGTGAAAAGAAAAACAAACCGGCCATGAACTATGAAAAACTTTCACGAGCTCTTCGTTATTATTATGATGGCGATATGATTTCAAAAGTGTCTGGCAAACGTTTTGCTTATAAATTTGATTGCGATTTGAAACTGTTGATTGGTTATACTGCAGCTGAGCTTTCAGCTTTAGTTAATGAAAAATCATTTGTAGATGACTCTGTTTACTTGGAACATATGGATACAAAGACGGACGAAGAATGACACTGGGTAAAAGTGAAAGAAGAGCCGTCATTTACATTATTAGAAGAACATGTTATAGAAGAGAGCAGAGACATACGAACAGATTGAATTTTGATTAATTACAATTTTTATTTAATTTGTGTTTTTTTTTTTCTAAATTTATTTGTTTAAATTTCAATTATTGACATTTTGTTTTACAACATTATTCATCATATATTCATTCAATCATATTTTTTTAGTTTTTAATGCGTTTTAATCGAATTGTGGTAAAGAAATATTTTTTTTTTATTTAAAATCTTTTCTTCTATAGAAATATATTTGTTGAAACAAAATTAGTTTGTTGACTATATTAAATATAATAAAATAGAAATAAAACAAACCAGATTGCGTTCGACATGTTTTACTATATAAAAAAATTAAGATTTATATATTCCCATTTTTATCAAATGCCATATAAATATTACCGTGCTGCTCCGCAGCATTATAATATATTATATTAATTTTTATAATTACCCATTGGAAATACCCATCCATATTCTAAGCGGAGGTTTTCGCTATTTATATATGTACGTTAATTTTCGTGTTGCATAATGTAAAGTTAATTGTGCACGCATAACTTTCCTCAAACACAACGAATTTAAGCAGTTAATAGCTAAAAAGAAAGAGCTTGATCCATTGAGTGTTCTGAGAGATCCATTCATTAGAAGAGGAGCTATGAGAATTCGAATTGCTTGAGTGAATGTGTCCCATAAGAAATGTACAGGGAAGAATCTCGTTTGAGTATAACATGAGTAAGGTGGGAGTTGAGCAAATTTCAATGATTGATGACATATCTGTGTCTAAATACCTTTCATTAAAAAAAAATGAAGGAAATCGGCCGGATAGAACGGCCAGACGGACTCGCTTTAGTTTTCATAAATTTAATATATATGAGAGAGAAATTTAAGTGTAAAGATCCTCCTTACGAACCATTTAAATATGATTAAAATTGCTTTCGTAGTATTAAGTTAAGACGGTTTACATCTGTTCCTAGTTTTAGATGCAGTAATACATACCTGGCAACCCTGGAGAATATATTTCTCAAATCTCAGAATTTCCTTTTACACTCTAAACGAAGTTCGGTCAGAATCGACTCAGTACTTTACGAGATATTGCGATTTTAAATTATCCCGCATTTTTGAAAATTTCGGCAAGCCTGTATCTGTGTTATTATAACGCCATCTGTTGGGTGACATGTTTTAATTTTTCCAAATTTTAAGCTTTTCTTATAAATCGGTTTAATTCGGAAACCACTTAACAGATTTTCCCAAATCAAAAGTACAGTTTATAAAAATTTTGAGAAACCAAAAACTAACTTTTCAGAGTTACCAGGTTGTTAGTTAGCTCAATTTCCCCGTTTGAGCCAACTAACTTACTACAACTAAAAATAACAAGTAAGAAAATTACGATACCCTTACCATGGTTTAGAAACCCTATCTCTTCGGTCAAACTAACTGGATATAGAAAATAAGCAAAAATCAAATTTGAGTGGCATTATTAATTTTTGGGCTGCAGATACGAAAAAGTTCATATCGGGTGCTATATTTATATGTGGACTAGGTCGAAAAATGGACCGATCCTGACCATATTTGGCAAAGTCACTTATATTTTGAAAAAATATACACAAACCAAATTTGTGCAATATTTTTGTTGTTTTGATAGATTTAAGTGAAGATCGGGAAGCAGCTCTACATGGAGCCTATGACTAAGAATTGTCCAATAGGGATTATTTTTGGACTACTGATTAATGGATACAATAAACACATACAAACCCAATTTTACTAAGATCTATATGATAATTTGGATCTTATGGCAATTTATGTCGATTTCATAGGGGTCATTTGTATGGCGACTAGGTCTGAACATGGACCGATTTTCACCAATTTCAATATGGTTCATTCTATGACCGATAAAAGCTGATATACCAAATTTCATCAAAATGTATTCATATTTGCGACCTGTAGTTTGATTACAATGTTTATAGTTAGTACATGGACACACAGACGGACGGACGGACATTGCTAAATCTACTCAGAAAGTGATTCTGTGTCGATCGGTATAATAAAAGATGGGTCTAGGTCAAATATTTTTGTTGTTACAAACAGCAGCACAAAGTCATTATACCCAAACCACATAGTGGTATAGGGTATAAAAATCGCTTATATGTCGAAAACTAAGCGTCGCGACGCGTCGTAGGACAAAATGTCAAAATATTTTTAGAGTTGCCAGTGTGATTTTAAAACGAAACTCTGAGATTTTCAAAGTTATTTCTCCAGGATTACCTTAATTTAATACTATTAAAGCAATTTTCATCAAATTATAAAGGATCTTAACACTTAAATTTTTTCAGATTGACAGTATTACTATAAATCGCTATCTTTCGACAACTACTTAATCAGTTTTCATTAAACTTCACTTCATAACCTTAATTGGTAAGTTAATTTTTCGTATAATATCTATTTAGACAAAGTAACCAAAAGTCATTAAGATACTATACGAGAAAACATGACCAAATCTAATGATATATTACGAGTAATATTAATACAAACACCGAATATTTAAATTAAATTAAAATTTAAATTTTTGTTTCCTTCAGTCTAATATCAAATTATAATATAATCTTTGTACGATATTGTAATCCTTTTGAATGATTATATTATATACAGGGACATTATAGTTTTTTTAATAATAAAATATTATGGACATTTAAATAAGAGATGACATAGATATGGAACTAATATATTTATGTAATATATTTTCATACTTACTTTGATTTTTACGAAATTCTAATAAATAAATTATTATTTTTTTTAAATATATTTTTTTTTTGTATATTTATTTGAAATTAAAAATATATTAATTCATGATATTATTAACTTGATATCGACAAAATCGCACGCATATAAAGTAATTTTGTGATTTTTTAAAAATCGTTAAATAATATAAAATATTCTTTTAAATTTTATTTATGTTATGAGTTTTGTTTGTATTTAATTCATTGACTAGTTTAACAAAATATTTTTTTTTTTTTTATATAATTTAATCTTAAAAAAAAGAAAAGCATACGATTTTTTCTATAATTGGAATGATTATTTTTTTTTTATTAATATACATTTTTACTAAACCAATTAGAAAAATTCAAAGGAAGACTGAAATATACTGGATCAGGTCTACAAAAGATATAAAGTTTTTTTTTTTTTTTTGTTAAATGAGTTAACTTGAAATTAAGGCACGTCTATATATAGTTAAACATAACTTTAATTAGAATCTATTTTATATTTATAAATTTAAATTTTCTATTTTCTATATTATTTACATTTATTAAATAAATTTGAGCACTTGGCATATTTTGGACCTTCAACACATTCAATAATACTTTTTTTTGTTGTTACAAAACAAAAACAAAAAAACAAAAACAGAAACTTTAATGAATTCATCTATAAACATTAATAATGCAGTTGCATTTCACAGTTTAATTTAATAACAATAAAACAATAAAATCTATAATTCAGTCGTTATTTCATCCTGCGGTCGAAAACCTAATTTATAAAATTCATCTTCTAACCATAGAGAACTGGCATTGAGATCCGATATGAGATTACCACTTTTAAGAGTATTAAAGCTGCTACCAAATGGATCGGATGGTCTGGGCTCTTCAAATTCATGTAGACTTATAAGAGAACCAAATAAATGCATTTTCTGTGATTTTGTGGTACCCGTACTTGAGGTAAGATTAGATGATGAGTGTAAGGCTGGTTGTTTATAAAATCCAACACCATTAACTTTTTGCCTATATACAGAGGTTGCATCAAATTCATCCACATCCACACTGGCAGAATTTTGAAAGAAATCAATTAGTTGGCCTACCTGAGGCCTGTAACGTTCGAGTACCTGCTCTGACCAAGCATATAGACGATTCCAATCATGCGGTGCACCAGGAATCAATTCCATAGGACGATTTAATAATATTAAGATTCTAGCAAGATCACGAACTATGGGTCTATAAGAATTGGCTGCTGCCACATCGCCGGCCAAGTATAATTTTCTTATTTGTCTGCGTGTGTCGTTAAGCATGGCCAGGAAATATTCAGCATTTGGTCGCATATCATTCAGTTGCCGTAGAAAATCGGAGCGATCCATAGTATTTTCGTTGATCAATTTTTGCTTAATCGTTTTACGACGTCTACGTCGTTTTATTAACATCACAGCTACAGCGAGTATAGAGAGACAGGCGAGAAAACCACCAAACATACCAGCTAAAGCTGCCAATAAAGCTCCCGAATATCCTGTGGGAACACAAATACGTCCCATGAATTCGGTACGTTCCGACCACTGACCAATGTAGCCGGGTTCGCATTCCTTGACACATTGCCGTGTATCAGAAACCAAGTATATGGGACACTTTATGCAACCGCCACTATTGCAACGTAAACAGTGAGAACTTGTAGTAGATGGACAATCTGGAAATAGAAAATATACTCTTAATAAAAGTCAGTTTACAGAGAAAAAAATTACAAATAATTAATAATTCAGATAACAAAGACCGATTTATAAAAATTCGAAATTTATTTAATCAACTACACAGGGTCCTACAGGTTTCACAATTTATAGCGTCTTCACTATATGTAATTATACGAGTAATTTAAGTTAGCATAGATTTCAAACTTTTTTCTTTATTTAAATTGACTATTGGATAATTCCATGCAAAGGTCAACCTTATGTCCAATTTTAAAATTTTGATTTAAATAATTTTTTTTTATTGATACCACTTCAAAGAAAAGGGTATGAAACATATGACTATCGTTTGTTTCCAGTAAAAAAGGAGAAGTGTAATTAAGTAATTTTGAAAATAAAGGCAGTGTCATGTCTGTCACATTACAAAATACTTCCTTTTACTATAATATATTTTGGAATTCATTTTCTATATGCTTTATTAATGACCTATCACTTATATTAACTATAACTATTAACTTTTTCTGTGTTTTACAAACATCCTCTAAAATTATGTGTGTTTGTTGTCATGTCTGCCACGACTGCTTTTGCCCGCCAATTACTAATAACAATAATATTTTTCCCACTTTTTCAAATGGTGAATTAGTTGGTCAGGTCCATCTGCATAATTTTGTATATTTTTATGAGCAATGAAAAACTTTTAGTGTATAATATTGGATTAGAAAGATCACTGAATGTCATGTCTGTTAGCCCTATAAAAATTGTATGCCAGCCTGCAAACTTCTCTGAAATAACTGAAAATGATCAAATGTCACATATGTATTTCTAAGTCTTAAAATCAATTAAACTTTATTTAGATTCGAAAATATTTCGTCAGAAATCAAACATTTTTTTTTGGGGAAAATACGAAATAATCATATCTGAGATCAAAAACGGCCGTCTAAGTTCACCCATATATATACAAGTACATATATAATTTAATTCAAAACAAATAACTGCTTAAGATGTGAACATCCCAAAACAAAATACCCAAACTTTGAACCTCAACATAATTTTTTTGTTTTTGAACGAATTTATTAGAAATTTCAAAGGAGTCTTCAAAGGACATTATTGGTATTTGTTTGTACTTATATGATAAAATGAAAAAATTAATAAACTTTCTAAGATTCCTTTCATTTGACATCAATATCGATATTGTAGGATGAGTATAAGTATTTAAATATAATAGCAGATTCCAGCGCTCGAAATTTGAGTGCAATTTCTAGGCAATTTTAATTTTCAAATTAGCCAATTCATAAACCACGCTTTTTTGGTTTATTATTGTGAATGAAGATAACAAACTCATTAACAAATACATTAACAAATTTAATAAACACACACAGCATTTATATAATTTTATGTATGTGTCAGTAGCAACTTTAAATGCAATTTACTCAAAATAAAGGAGAAAATTTAAAAATCTGTAAATCTGCAAAACGGATAAAAACAAATACCTTTCAAATAATATACGCTTGGTCAAAATCGGGATAAAACGGTAGAACAAAACATCGGTAACTAAAAATCGCCTAGCCTAATAATATTATAGATTTTTTTGAAAAATGTATTCTTTTGGAACTTTTAAGGAAACCAGATTATTACTGAAGAATTTATCTATTTTTTTTGTTTTTTTTTTTGTCAGACGGTGTAATAACACAGTGCATCAGTGAAAAAATTCACGAACAAATAGTATAGGTTCGATTCTACTACCAAAGGGTAGTAAAACTCTATATACGATTTGGCGTGTTTGGTGACCAATTTTTATGGGCTTCAGAAGATTCTGAAAATCAGTGGGCCCCTCCAAAAAAGGTGTTATTAGTTTTTTTCCAACAGCTTATTCAAACTTGTTGATACGGGGTAACTATATTTGGCAATCATTAAATTTAAGTCAAAAAATTCGTTTATTTATTGTTCATTCAAGGAGTAAATAAAAAAAAAACGAATTTGTTGACTTAAATTGAATGAAATCGATAGAGGTCGTATATGGGTACCCCACATAATTTTCAGTGCTGATTATTTTGGGCTATTTTAAATATGGTAAATTCAAAGATTCTTCGATTTGTGCAATAATTTCGTCAATTTTCCCCAAAAAGGTGAAAAAATCCACAAAAATGCACGAAAACTCCGCTGGCGGCTGTTAAGAATTATAAGAAATGTGAAAAATGGATTTTTCGACCCAAAAAACCTCCGGTATACACATTTTCAATAATTTTTTTACATTTGAAATGGACTAAATAGGTCGATTTTTGAGTATTATGGAAAATATCATAAAAATATTTTCATCGAAATTTTGGCAGGCTCAAAAATGATTTTAGAGGCATGATTCCTTGGGCAAAAATACTTGTTATGGCTCATAGTACCAGAATCGCGATGAGAGCCCATGGAGATTTTTTCGGCTCCCTACAATTTGACCCACCCTAGTATATATATATATCAAAATCGATTAAAACGAAACATTGTAAAGTGGTTTTTAAAGAGCGAAAATGGATAAAAGTGCAAAGGTATTATAAATAATTTGTATACCCTAACCACTATATGGTCAGGATATAATGACTTTGTGTTGATGTTTATAACTACCAAAAACATTTGACTTAGACCAATCTTATTCCGTTTTCTTTTCTGACAAAAAAATGTCACATTTTATTTGCGCCTTTTTCGAAAAGTGTATTTTTTATATATTCTAAATTAAGAGCAACCTTAATTTATAATCAATCGAAAGGTCTCAAAGTCGAGCGCTCGCAAATCGCAAAAAATTGTAGCCATTGACTTCTTTCAGGTCATAGTGTGAGAATATTTCCACATTGTTCCCCTTTTTTGAATATTTTCACCCCATGACTTCAAAGAGGACAATAATCAAAATTTTTTGCATTTTATGAACACAGAACTTTTAGACCTTTCGATTTATTTAGAATATATTTATAAAAAAATACACTTTTCGAAAAAAGTGCAAATAAAATGCGACACTTTTTTTCAGAAAAGAAAACGGCATTATATTATACCGATCGACTCGGAATCACTTTTTAAGTCGATTTAGCGAAACGCGTCCGTCCGTCTGTCCGTACTTCTGTGTGTCCATGTATAGCTCGTAATCAAACTACAGGTCGCAAATATGAATATATTTTGATGAAATTGCATATATATAAGCATTTACTATATGAGCTATAGGACGAACGCTGTTGAAATTAGTAAAAATGGGCGAATGTTCAGACCTATTCCCCATACAAATGACCCCTATGAGATCGACTTAAATTGCCATAAGACCCAAATTATCTTATAGATCATATAGATATTGGTTTGTTTATGTTTATTACACACATTAGTTAGTAGTCCAAAAAAATCCCTGTAGGAGATTTCTTGGTCATAGTCCCCATACAAAGATGCTTCCCCATCTTCACTTAAATCTATCAAAATCTATTTGAGATTTTTCTCAAATTAGGTTTGTATATGTTTTAGCAAAAAATAAGCGGACAGGATCAGTCCATTTTTTACCTAGTCCCCATGTAAATATAGCATCCGTTATGAACTTTTATCATATCTGCAGTCAAAAAATTATATATAACCAATTAGTTGGACCCTAGACCACCTCTCTAAACCAATGGTGTAGGGTATCGTATTGTCGGTCTTGACCGACTATAATTATCTTATTTGTTGTTATTGGTGTGGTACTTTTACACCAAAGAGAAGAAGACGTAGCCTTAAGGCCTAGTTAGCTGCACATAACCGTAACCAAACGTGTCAGCTGTTTTTTTTCTGCTACATGAAAATCATTTAGAGCAGTTACCGAACTCAACTGTTACGTAAACGGAACATCCCAATCTGTTGAAAATAGATTTTTGCTACGTTTGTACGTCACATTTGTGAACAGCTGCTAAAGTTTGGTTAATTTTACACAGCAACGTGGTGGTTTGTTTTTTACGTTCTATAATTGCACTAAATGCCAACGTTATATTTACGGTACGGATACATTTTAACAAGGTGTGGCTAACTAGGCCTTTAGTATAGAATTTAAGAATGTATACATCAAATGTAACATATATCTCGATTGGCAAGAAGGAAATCGAGCGTTTCTCCTTTTGATATTGCTACGATTTGGACAAATCCGGGTAGGAAATATAATTCAGAGAATTGTTACACATGTAAAATTACACTTCAAGGATGAATTCGAAAACAAAAAAAAAAAAAAAAAACTTTGACATACCAGTTCATTCCTAGTGACCGGATGCCTTAATGGCAGAATTTGTTGACGGTCACGCACAAAACATATATTTGAAGACAAGATTTTTAAAAAGGGCAAAACAGATGGAAGTAGATGGCGAAGAACAGGAAGCTCAAGATTACGATGGTCTATCATTATTGAGGAATTCAGATGATGATGAAAAATATGACTATGGCGAAGAGATTTATATGTCTTATGCCCGTTTTCTCAATAGGCGATTATCTTTTATCCCAACGAGAAACTGCCGATTAAAGAAATTTGGTTTTCTCAATGTCTGGTTTGCTTCTATTTTGTCGCAAAGTTAACCGGCACTCATCTGCCAATTACTTATTTATCGTACAGATAAATTATTCTTCTAACGTTCATATCAATTTTGAGAGGCATTGCCAACTGAAAATAATTATCCCAACTTTCATACGTATTTTGAGAGGCATTGCCAACTGAAAATAATGTTTTTGTCGGTACATTGAGAAACCCAAAATTGTTAACCGGCAGTTTATTGGTCCAATAAATTTATGTCCTGGTTAAGTAACAGGCAGTTTGACGATACATTGAGAAAACCGGCATTAAAGTCTTAAATATATCAAATAAATAGTACAACAGTGCACTTTATTATACTATTAAAAAAAAAATTGTTTTTTAGCATCAAAAAGTAGTAAAAACGACCATTCCTAGGTACAAATATGTCTTCATAATCTATTTAGGGTGACTAGATACGTTCAGATTGTATTGGTATGTTCGCAAAAGTTGTTCAGCTTTACCTTGGCAAATATTGTTAGTGAAAAATTAGGAGTCTCTGTAAGATATGCTGAAAAAAGTGGAAAAAATACTTTTTTCTTATATTTTTTCAAAATGTTTTTTTTTTTTCGCATAAAACGTGACTAAAATTTGTTCAACGGATTCTTACCTCTAAAAAGAATTCTGATGTCCCGACGTTTGACCTGTCTGTCTGTCTGTCTCACTTTGACCCATTTAGAGTGCCCAATCGAGTCCAAATGTATGATCGACCCCCACTAACTTTAGAGGGCCGACCCACCCATGCCAGTGGCACACCCCCTGGAAACCCCTGGGGGATTCCCCATACAAACATTTCAAAAAATCAAAATTTTTTTTAGAATTGGGCTGACTATGTTTGATTTAATATTAAAATTAACACTCATACGTATACGTATCTTCAAATCTAATAATAAATAATGATAATACGCCTTGACTATGTTATGTTATTCAAAAAGATCGATCGGATGAGGGAAAATAACTTTTAGATCACTCCGTGACTATGCGTAACTATGCGTGACTACCCCAAAATTAATCTGTAGTCACAACAAGACTATGGGCAAGTTTCAGATCAATTGCATGAGGGGAAATGGGGTTGCACCATGGCAGACAGACAGACAGGTCAAAAGTCGGATCATCAGAATTTGTTTTAGAGGTATGGTTCCTTGGGCAAAGTTTCTTATTTTGATCCCTAGAATGTGAAATTCCTTGCCACTTGAGCGATTTTTTGCCTCCCTACAAATCGACCCGCTCTACTAGATAGACTTCAATAATTGTTTAGCCCCCTTTCGCTACGGCTTCCGTATAGATGAGTTTTGATTCCAGTTTGAACTGGGGTCTAATCGTCGCATTCGTTATCGAAATTTTTCGATCAAAATTATTTTTTTATTTTCCAAAATAAAATACTGAGAATAATTTTACTCTGTCACAGTTAACGAATTATGGCCCCTAGTTAAGAATAAAAGTGAAACCAAATCTGAAGTCTGTTCGTCTTCTTTATATAATAAAAAGAGATATGGAATTTCGATTGATTTTACTCGATATCGAATGCGGTGATTAGCCCCCTGGATTCATTTAATAGAAGCACATCTCCATTGCGAATACGGGCCTAAGATGGGGTCCCTGGTACACATATGTACCATCCGTATTTAATAAACCTGTTGGTACCTATATGTTCCACTGTAAAATAATGCAAGTACATATATGTACCATGACCTAATAATTATAAAAATTCGTAAAATAAAAGTAATTTTTATACTTACTGTAACCAGAATATAAAACAAATTAAATTTTAATTTCTAAAAAACCACGTTCACAGATTATTTTGCACTTTTGTAATACTTAAATTAATTAAAAATATAAAAAACGTCTGACGTCTTCAAGATTTGCACAATAACTACCACGATTGCAAAGCATCGTTGCTGCACATTGCTAAATGAGGAATTCCCTTTCTATTGAAATAGCCTCAAGCAGTAAAATACGGTTTGGTACATTATTAATCCATTTACCGCACAATATTTGATTAAACGTGAATTTAAAAAAACTGTGATACACATGTGTACCAGTCGTAGCGAAAAGGTTAGATTATCGTTGCCAACAAACTAAAACAGTACTCGTATGTAAAGAAAATCAGGCAACTATATATCGATGCCATTTTATTATAAACTAGCAGATTCCAGCCCTCGAAATTCGAGTGCAAATTCTAAGAAATTTTATTTTTTCGTTAAATAAAGATCTAAAGGTATGCTAATCATGATTATGGCCAATTATGGCCAATTCACAAATCAACACAGAAAACAAACGCATTTTTATTACAAACACATTAACAAATTCAATAAACACACACATCCCAATAAACATTTTTGTTTGTTATCAAATTGAGGTGCATTTGAGATCAAATACATTTCTCAAATCTCAAACGTTAATTCTCAAATGCACCTCAATAGTCGGATTATAGTCTTCTCAACTTAAAAGGCACATTTTTTATATGGTGATTTTCTTAGTTATCAAATTGAGAAATTTGTGATTCTCAACTTGATAGCAAAGAAATTTCTCCAATTGGTATCAAATGGAAGGTACGGAATTGCCACATTAAAAAAAATCATATTAATTTTAGAAATGGAAGCATTGTACTTTTTTCCGAATGTTTCAATTTAATTTTATTACATATTTAATATGTATTATCATGTACATGTTTTTTTTAATTTAGAACTAAAAATAAATTAAATAATTATTTGTACTTTTTTGAATATTAATATTATATAGGACATAAGTAAGAATTTAAATTAAAAAATGCAAAAAAATAGAATTAAAAATATATCAATTAAATATTTGTACTTTTTTCGGCAATTTTTAATTTAATTTATTATTTATGACATACTAAATAGTATAACATGTTAAAAATTGTTTAAATATAGAATTAAAAATAAATGAATTAATTATTTGTACTTTTTTGACTATTAATATTATATAGGACATAAATAAGAATTTGAATTGAAAAAGGAAAAAAATAGAAATAATTAAAAATATATCAATTAATTATTTCCACTTTTTTCGGCAATTTTTAATTTAATTTATTATTTATGACACATTAAATATTATAACATGTTAAAAATTTTTTAACTATAAAATTAAAAATAAATTAATAAATATTTGTACTTTTTTTGAAAGTTGCTGGAAAAGAGTTTTGGAAGAGGTAAAATTTGGGGAAGGTACGGCTACCTTAAAACGTAAGCCAATATTGGCAAAAGCACCATTTCAGCAGGTAAGTTTGACAAAAATATAAGCAATATTCAAGGCTAATTACTCAACTTGTTATTAGGTTGCCGAACTTATGGCCTTAATTTGTGGCTATTAAACAAAATTTCTAAGAATCGCATGTTAAATATTTAAATTAATATTAAATTAAATTAATATTAAAAAATTCAAAAAAAGTAGAAATAGTTAAAAATATATCAATTAATTTTGTTCCATCCTTTTCATTTAAATATTTCACCTTTTTTTTTTTTGTAGGCGGTTGTTGGCATGCTGGAAAAATTAAATTATCGTTCTTTCGAACTCGCTGTCCGAAGAAGCAGCAGAAAATTTTTGATTGTAGGCATCTGGAAAGATTAATTAGATTTAATTAATATCAATTGGAATCAAAACATAAAAATATAATCACGTTTTAATGCCGCCGTTACGCTGAGAGCTCGTACAGGTTCTTTGGAATTTGTTCCTTGCCAGCAGTATTTGTTGGCTACTTCATCAGTAACCAATTTCCGCCATGCAATTTTTAGAAATTTTGTAGAATTGCCACAAATTATGGCCATAAGTTCGGCAACCTAATAACAAATTGAGTAATTAGCCTTGAATATTGCTCATATTTTTGTGAAACTTACCAGGTCGCTAAACTTGTTTTCCGATGATTGTACTTTGGACTCAAATTCTTTAAATTCAGAGGCCTGCTTAAATGGTGCTTTTGGCAAGATGACAACACACTTTTCACTTGTTTGTTCTATAATGTATATCACAAATTTAATTATAGATAGATATCATTAATTATATAAAACTTATTATACTTTTACCTCCCTTTTATTTATTTAATTTTTCTTTTCTGTAACAATTCCTTTTTAAATCAAGATAATTAAAATTTACCACAAAGCTGAAAACTTTCACAATTATTATTATTTCTAGAAATTAGAACATATGATTCGCAACGTTAAGGCCGAGTTAGCCACACATTTTTAAAATGTAAATGTACCGTAAATGTAACGTTGGCATTTAGTGCAATTATAGAACGTAAAATTAACCAAACTTTGTAAGCTGTTCACAAATGGCACGTACAAAAGTAGCGAAAATCAAATTCAGCAGGTTGGGACGTTCCAGTTACGTTACAGTTCAGTTCGGTAACTGTTTTTCATGTAAAAAAAAACGGCTGACACGTTAGGTTGCGGTTACGTGGGGCTAACTCGGCCTTTACTGTGAGAAATGAACAGCGCTGCCATACGAGAATACAAAAGTTGTAAATAATATCTCAAACTCAACACAAATCGTACTCAAGTTGAGAAAAAGTTTGATCTCAGGTGGAGAAAAGTGTTGGTTATCCAATTGATGTTAAAATGTTTCTCAAAGATTGGAAAAAATTTTAAGTCTCAACTTGATATCAAGTTGAAAGCAAACAATGAGAAAAATTGTTCAACTCAATTTGAGAACTTAACTTTTCTCCAACATTGAAGAAATAATTTTTCAATGCATGCTGGGATAGCATTGTATAATTTTATCTATGTGTTAGTAGTAACTTTAAATGCAATTTACACAAAATACAGAAAAAAATTAAAAAATCTGTAAATTTGCAAAACGGCTAAAAAGAAATACCTTTCAAATAATATACGTTTGGTCAAAATCGAGAGAAAACGGTAGAACAAAACATCGGTCACAAGAAATCGCCAAACCTTTAATATTATAGATTATTGACTCGGATAGATAATTAGTACATATCTAATATTGACTATCTTTATCAAATGTATGAAAAATTCGCTAGGTGTTTTGAATGGAAGTGGATTAGCAGTTCAACATGTCACTTAGTAGACACAATTGTTTTAAGATAACTTAAGTTAGTTATGGTTAAGCTTAAATAGTATATTAAGAAATTAAAATTAAAAAAAAAATAATAAAAAACTCAAAATAATATTCCTACTAAAAATTAAATTTTTTTTTTTTTTTACAAATATGCATGTACATATTTATTTTTTAAATCATTTTATACTTCTAAGTACACAACTCGATAATTTGCATAAAAATATCGTTTAACATGCACACGTAAGCTAATTACATAGAACAAATTAAGTCATCTAATTTTTTATTTTTATTCATTTGTTTTTTTTTTTTTTTTTTCAACTGAGAATAATTTTCAAACAAACAACAATATGTTAGTTTTCCATGGAAAAATAAATAAGTTTTTGTACCACGAGTACTTAAAGCAACAAGTCCAAATCATTTGCATATAAGACAATTATAACAACCATGACAAAAAACATGAAATTATGCAGTATGTAATTTGAATCCAACAAGTAAGTAAGTGGTCGACGTGGCCAACTATGTACATATGTTAGTTAAACGTGAATACGACAAAATACGATGGAATATTTTACACATAACAAATAACCAATACTATTCGTTAATGGTTATATTTATTTAATTGTTTACTTAAATACTTACGTAAAGTATGAAGTTATGTAAACTTAAAAGCTAGATTGTTGCATATTGTATTGATTTCTTGGAACTTGTATGGATTTGTGGATATAATTCAATACTTGTTAAAGGATGTGAAGATATATTTGTGGTCACAAGTCATAACCGCCTAAGTCGTTTTCTAATATTTTCAGGAGAGCAGTTTAAAGATTCAAATCATCACTGCAAATCAGGAGCCGGTTTTTTTTTTTTCTTTAACTTTCGTACAGATTCTAAGGAAACGTATTATTTTACTTACTCAAAAGATATTTGGGAAAAAGACACTTAGGCTGTTATAACTTGTTGACCGAAAAAAAAAATTTTAAAAGTTTAAGATGAGTTAGGCTATTATTACAAATGAGAAAAAACTTAAGTCGTTATTCTATGTCAACATTTTTAAGATTTGATCTCCCATGTTGAGTTAGGTTCTTATTCCCTACTGAAAATTCAAGAACTTTATCGACTTAGGCTACATTTGCACTTTGAATGCTTTCAATTTAATAAGACTAAGATTGTACTGGTTCTACAGTCAAAATACAGAAATGTCGTTCCAAGATATTTTGTGAAATAAAATCATTTAATTTAATTCATAAAGAAAGTTTTACAAGTAAATTTTGCTCTTATTTAAATATCATCTTCGCTGTCATACTCCGTCAAATCGGGATGGTTGTTTGGTTGTTCCGTACTTGTTGAAAGATTGTCATAAAACAAATGGAATTCTGGGCTTATAAACAGTTTCAGGACCATAAGAAAAATACTTCTGACTCGTATCACGTTGACTGTAGTGGCTCTCATACGCAGGGAAACTTAAAATATGTTTTTTAACTACATCTTCTACTGTATGCTTTCCTCGAATATTTTTGAATTGCATTGAGGGACAACCAATTTTTTACGAATGACTGTTTTTATAAAGGTATCAGTTTCATCAAAACACTGTGCAAAATGTTTCTTGCATACCTAGATTAGCAATGAATATTTCATGGAGTTTTCACGATTTCTCTTACGTTTTACAACATTACAAAGTGTATCACACTTTTTCTCCTCAATGGCTATCAATGACCCTATGCATAGAATTCTTTGATCATAACTTCCTGGAGACCAGTAATGTTCAAATAGCGATTCAAATGACTTTCAAATGCAAACATCAAATGACTTCCAAGCTCTAGCTCTTACAGTATTTCCAGAGAGTGTTTCGTAAGATTTCCCACTATTTCGAAGCCGAGTTTTTTCTTCGATTTCACCTTTGGTGTCCCTACAGCTTTTTCAAGTTGAGCTCGCTGAGAAATTGTTTCTGCGACCGTCTGAGAATCAATTCTAGTAGATGAACATAATAAATTAAAATGTGGGTCCATTATCGAATCGTCTGAGTCGAATGCTCTTTTTTCAAGAAAAATTTCATCACCTGCATCATTACTTTGTGCTTTTTTCGATTGTGAACCTTAATTATAAAAAACATTCACTTATTAAAGTTTTAAGTAATAAATTCGTTTAATATTAATTTATATCCCTTACTTTTGAGTAAGTCTACATCAAAATTGATTTCGAACATAGATGACCGAGATTCGTTTTGCACACATGGTATAAAGTTTGGAATGAAATCATTTCGAAACCTTTCATTGCAAGGCGTGCTACAGCTCCAGGTTACTGTTATAATATAAAAGTTATGATATAAAAGTTTCAGGTATGTTAACGATTTGGTGCTTGACTGAATGTCTGTCTAGAGTAAAATTATAAAGAAGACTTATGTATATGATATGACAGTCGTATAGAGATAGCGTAAAGAAACTGATATATACTTCAGCAATGGTTTTTAATTATTCTATGTATACATGTATTGAATAACTTTTATTTGTTTACTTTGTTCCCTAGGACGTTCTGCCAGCTTCTTAGCTAATTCCACCATTTTTGCTGCTCTGTCAGACATTTTGAATATATATTTTACAAAAATTGTTAAAAATTATAAATTTTCAATCAATCCGCAACGGCCTAACTCAACTTAATGACTAACTTTTAAAAAGTGTCAATAACTGCATAAGTCTTGCAATGAAAACCTAAGACTATTTAGATAAATTTTTTTGTAAATTTAAATTTGAAAAAAGAACTTAACTCAACTTAAGGCAAAATACAAGTTTTTCTTTATTTTGCGGAATAACAACTTAAGTTGACTTAGACAATAACGAAAATAAAATAGTTGTAATCTTAAATAGAGTTAGGTGGTTATTCCAAAATAATCATTTAAAAAAATCACTTTGGATAAATTCCGTCCTATTAAAGATACAAACATAAAAAATTAATACCAAATAGACTTAGGCACGCTGAACATGAAGGCACTAAAAACTCAATTTTGTCCTAACTCGAGTTACGCCGTTATGGTTTGTGGCCACTGATATATCAAAATAAATAATATATTAAGATTTTAACAGAGAAGGTTAATGTTAACATAATCTGCTAAGTATTTAACATCAGCAAAAAAATTATATTTATGTAATTTAAATTTACTATTATATTTAATTTAAGCATGTCAATTACAGACAGTGAAAAAATTAAAAACAAATCTTTTTCATTTTTTTTTTCACTTTTTTGTAAAATTTCCGATCTTTTTCGAGTAGTTGTTCCAACACGCCAGCATTTTTATTGAAATGCTTTGAAATTTTTAAAATATATTGGCAACATATATTCAGATTTAAATACTAAGAGCTTTTTCCAAGTGTTCTTGAAAAATTTTCATATATATGTTTGATATATATGAAGAACATATTTACATACATTTGAGTGGAAAGTGGATGAGCTTTTTCAGTTAGTTAGCCCACTCCATAGTTTTTATCAGCATGTTTCAATATTTCAGGAGAGTAATCTATCAGTATAACTGACTTCAAAATATATAAAATCATACCATGTATTTTGGGAAAATTTTTGTTTAAATGAAGTTATAAAGCGAATATTTTCATACATTTGTATGGAAAGTCGTCGAGCTTTTTCGAATAGTAGTTTGCCCACGCTAGTACGACAGTACGATTCAAGTGAAATTTAAGGATGATATTTTTGGTACTTGGACAATTCCATAAAGTATACATTTGTTATATTAAATACTTATATTTATCTTTTTACATGCTTTTCAACATGAAAAATATAATTTTTTACTACTCGAGCTACGTGATGAGCTCGAGTAATGGGGAGCTCTGCTCTGAATTTCATTCTATTGATCATAACTGTATAGATAAGAAATTTTTTTTTTACGAAAAATTACAATCAAGAAATCATAACAAGAAAATGCTGGAGAAAAATATCTAATGCAAACAAAGCCGCCGCCAGGCCAAAACTGTCATAAAAGACGCTTCAAATAACACACATTTAACATGAAAATTATCTCAAATCGAAATAAGTTCATACTAAGTACATAAGAAGTAAATGTTCCATTTTATTGTACTCATACAAACAGTATCAGATTTTTTTTTACATTGAACAAACCGCATCCTAACCAGATGTAGACATAAAAATAAAAACATAAAGCAAAATTCCAACACGTATGATGACAAACGAATGTCTACCAGCAGTTCTTTTTATACATCCATCCAACTTTAACATCCATTCAACCATTCGACCAATCAACTATACTCACTATACCATAAACAATCGTTCAATGGATAAGAAAGACAACAACTATTGTTATAAATGCTGCGCACTGTTCTTAAACGATCATCATGGTAAATCTTTAGTTTTTCGCAACATCTCTCAGGTGTATAAATCTGTTTTAAGTCTTCTGTTCTTCTTTATATTATTATTTTCATATACATACATATAGTTGTTCTATTGTAGAATTTTATCAATTCTATACCTATACACTATACGAGTATATTTGCTAAAAGCTCTATAAGGGATTTACTTATTGAAGTATTTGCCAGTTTATCATTAGCCATACATTATTAACTTGTTTATTTGCTAATAAGCGGCGAAATTATATCCTTCTAGCTAAATTTATACTATTAGCTGATCAAGCAAAAGCACATTTTTACACACACTCACAAAAACACACACACACACATTGTAATGGTCAATCTCAAGGCAACATGCATATCGTCACCTTAAATGCTAGCGGACGTGTAACTACACAAAAATTTGAAATCGAGGTTCATTTTAGCAACTACATGTTAAAGCAAAATTTTTGATCCTTACGATCAAAACCGGCGACTTTATTAAAGAAATTCAAAAGAAAAATTAAATAAAAAATGAATAGCATAGCTATGATGCGAGCACTTGTGGAGGAAATTTGTGTTGAACAATAACAACAACGAAATAGCTAAAAGATTGCTAGAAGTCAATTGCGGACTGAATCTATGGAAAACGCAATCAATGCCTGAACTGGATTTCATTAAAGTTAACAAAAGTTGAAGGTGTGCTTTATTTGTGGTCTTCAACCTACAAGAACAATAAAATATTAATTTTTTTTATTTAAATTTTGTTTTATCAAAGAACTTTTTACATTTTTATGTAAACTCCCGTCTGTTTTGCAAGGGAAATTTTTTGAGGGAAAAAACTAAAATCAAGTGCATTGAGAATAACTACTTTTTTCCCATCGAATTTTTTTTCCGAAGGAATTTTTACTCATAATAGGGGAAAAGGGAGAAGTGAGATATTTCATGCGGAATTTTTCTTTAGAATTGGGCTGATTATGTTAGTAAGTGTTTAAATTTTTTTAATTAATAAAAATAATAATAAAATATAAATATTTAATTTATTTTTTCATTTAAATGTTCATATTTTATTAATAACCTAATCCATAAAAACAATCTTTTTATTAAAACTCTTTCTTTCCTTATGCATATAAGCATTAAATCTCACCGTAACTGTGCGTGACTCTGCGTGACTATTTTAAAATTAATCTTTGGGCACAACAAGTCTATGGACAAAGCTTTAGATCGATCGGATGAGGGGAAATGGAGTTTAAATTACTCCGTGACTGTGCGTGACTAAGCATGACTGTGCGTGACTATGCCAAAGTTAATCTTTTTTCACAGCAAGTCTATCGACCAAGTTTCAGATCGATCGGATAAGGGGAAATTGGTTTTAAATCACACCGTGACTGTGTGTGACCATGCGTGACTAAGTCGAAGTTAATATTTCCTTACAGTAAATATATCGACCAAGTGTCAGATTGATTGGATGAGAGGAAATTCGTTTTAAATCTCTCCGTGACTGTGCGTGACCATGCGTGACTGTGCGTAACTAAGTCAAAGTTAATCTTTTTTTCACAGCAAGTGTAAGGACGAAGGTTCAGATCGATCGGATGAGGGAAATGACATTTAGATCGTGCGTGACTACCCCAAAATTAATCTGTAGTCACAACAAGAGTATTCGCCAAGTTTCAGATCAATTGTATAAGGGGGAATGGGGTTGACCCACGACAGGCAGACAGACAGACAGAGAGTATGAGTTAAAAGAAAGAGTTTAAAAATAAGAAAGATTTTAAGTATGTTATTCATCTTTAAACTAAAAAAAAAAAAAAAAAACAAGTAAGAAAATTATAGCCGGTCTAGACCGACCATATGATACCCTATACCATGGTTTAGAGACCCTATCTTTCGGTTCAACTAATTCGATATAGAAAATAAGCATAAACCATATTTGAGCGGCATTGTTAATAATTTTTTTGCTGCAAATATGAAAAAGTTCATATCGGGTGCTATATTTATATGGGGACTAGTTCGAAAAATGGACCGATCTTGACCATATTTGGTAAGTTCACTTATATTTTGAAAAAATATACTACACAAACCAAATTTTAGAAAAATCTGTGCTATATTTTTGTTTTTTGATAGATTTAAGTGAAGATGGGAAGCAGCTCTATATGGGGCCTATGACTAACAATTGTCCTATAGGGACTATTTTTGGACTACTGATTAATGAATATAATAAACACATACAAACCCAATTTGACTGAGATCTATATTACAATATGGATCTTATGGCACTTCATGTCGGTTTCATAGGGGTCATTTGTATGGGGGCTCGGTCTGAACATGGACCGAATTTCACAAATTTCAATAGCGTTCATCATATGGCCGATGAAAGCTTATATACCATATTGCATCAAAATATATTCATATTTGCGACCTGTAGTTTGATTACAAACTTTACATGGACACACAGACGGACGGACGGACGGACGGACGGACATTGCTAAATCGACTCAGAAAGTGATTCTGAGTCGATCGGTATAATAAAAGATGGGTCTAGGTCAAATATTTTTGGCAGTCAAAAACAGCAGCACAAAGTCATTATACCCAAACCACAGTGGTATAGGGTATAAAAACAGAGGAATTTTAAGTGAAAATAAAATTAATAAATTTTGTAAATAAAAATTGCAACCAATTTAAAAGAATCCAAAAGCTAATGATGTGACATTACGAAATATTTAGTTTTCAAAAAGGGATACTGTCATAAAAACTATGACAATCTGTTGGAATCAATGGTTTAAAGTCTTGAAGATTTTGCCACTTTTTCTTCGATATATTAATTTTCTGATTATGTAATTGGATGGGTTCACGATTTACAAATTGTCTTTCAGTTCTTTGTGAAAGTAAAATTAGATTTGAACATCGTAACCAGATTTGTTACCTGTTTAAAAAAGTTCCAAATTAACGAATGGGTTGAGTCACACTCCATTTAACGAATATTTCTTTCCACGCATAAAGATACCAAAGCATTAGATAAGATAATATTTCGATTTTGGTAGAATCAGAATAACATGATCTCACTAGATTTATTAAAAATAAAAAATTCATATTAAATCTTTAATAAATATTAATCGTTAATAGACATTTTTTGTTTATTCAATAAAAATTAGAATTTTACTAATATTTAATTGCGTAGCCCTTATTTTTTAAAACT
Organism: Cordilura impudica; assembly: GCA_963682025.1. Classification (NCBI taxonomy): domain Eukaryota; kingdom Metazoa; phylum Arthropoda; class Insecta; order Diptera; family Scathophagidae; genus Cordilura; species Cordilura impudica. The sequence goes on along the minus strand of OY821517.1, from coordinate 2,024,970 downwards.
TCTTGACATCTGCGTGGCATTAGATAAAATTTCACCGGAAATTCCACTCCATGCAATTTCCACTTGCCGGAAATGGTCATCCGTATTTCTGCAACCATCGCGATTTATTTTACGATCTACAATATCCCATAGATTTTCTATGGATTGATTGTTTTGACCATTTCAAAACGTTAATCTTATGTGTTTTGGGTCGTAGTCATGTTAATACCTCCACTTATTTCTATTTCTTCTTCTGCGTGTGGCAGCATTACACTTTTTAGGATATCCTTATGCATGAAACGATCCATCATGCCATTTATTTTTTGTGAATTGGTCTGATCCCATGACCAGAAAAACATCCCCAGAACAAAACATTCCCTCCTCCGTATTTTATTCCAAATTTGTTTGCAATGGATGTCACTGATTCGCCTCTTCTATAATGATTTATTATTTTTTCTTTTACTTGCATTTTTTTTTTTATTAAAATATTGTAAAATATGACCAATGACTGTGAAAGATCAGGAACGACTATAAACACGTGCAAATTTTCCCTAATTATTCTTACAATATCCAAAAAATAGTGTTTATTATTTAACGGTAATTGTTTTTTTTTTTTTTTTTTTGTTTTTGTTTCAAGAAGAATATCTATTATTTCGTGCTTTTGTTTTGTCTTGGACAAAAAGCATTGTTGTAAATATAATATTCTTTCTTTCTGTTTTATTTTATTTTGGTTTATGTTTTGTGTTATTAAAACGGGTCTATCTTCCTAATCTTATATATTAAAAGAATTTATGAATAAACTTTGCATTTAAGATTTTTTTCATTATTTTTCTTCTCTCAAACCTCTATAACTAGAGTTCTAATTAACGTAGGCTGTTGACATAGGTCTAAGAACACTCAAGCTCCTTCTTTTGAGCTATTAACTGCTTAAATTCGTTGGGTTTGAGGAAAGTTATGCGTGGAGAATCAACTTTACTTTTACTGTACGTTAACTTATCTTGGCATATTTTGGCATTACTGTACGTTAACTTCTCTTGGCAAATTCGTTCGGTTTGAGGAAAGTTAGCGTGGACAATCAACTTTACTTTTACTGTACGTTAACTTCTCTTGGCATATTTTGGCATTACTGTACGTTAACTTCTCTTGGCAAATTTTGGTATTATATTATAAAAATTAATATAATATAATATAATGCTGCGGAGCAGCAGGGGTCCTCTAGTAAATAAATAAACAAAATTGAAGTACAGGGGATGTCCCCTATTAATGCAGTGCACTGTGCTGATATCAGGAAAATAAGTTATCTTTAGGAGGGAGCAGTATATTTGACTTGAATTCTATATTGTAAGTGACAGGAAAGACCTAATGAACGAACTTTCGCGGTAATGCGTTGTGCGATCCACTGGACAATAGACTGCAAATGGATGTGATCTACTAGGTGAGCGAGTGGTGCGTAGAAAAACATGGGCTCCAGGGATCAGTTCACTTATACTTCCCATTGTTATATCTATAATACAGTGTAACACAACCAACATTTCAACGATGCTCCAATGTGTCAACAGAGTTGGTTATCCTACTGTCATTGATAAGCATCAACGCCCTCCTATGCACACGGTCCAGAAGCTTCAAAATAGACTGTGAAGCCCCTGCCCATATATGGGAGTTGTATTCCATTTTTGATCGGATATAGGTGGTATAAATAGTAAGGACATCAGATGGGGTGAAGTATTTCTTACACCGATTTAGGAAACCTAGGCCCTTGAAAGCTTCTTTCGTCAATATCTACACCACCCATGGATACAAACGACATTGATGACTCCATGACCCGTCGTGGGGGCAAACGAGCATTAAAATCGACCCTGTTCACTCGACCCCACATAGAGATTGTCGAAAGGTCTTGATTGAGAGTGTCATTCATATATTGCCTCATGCCCATAATCTCACTAAGGTTTGGCCTTTGATCGAATGAATATGAATGACAAATATTGCTGTCGTCTGCAAAACAGTGGGTAGGATTGGAAGTTGTACATAGAAGGTCATGAGAAAAAATAGAAAAAGTGAAGGAGAAAGAATTGAACCTTGCGGTACCCTTGCATTTAACTGAAACTCTTTGGAGGAGACCCTTTCTAAAACAACACGTATAGTACGATCTCTGAGAAAACTCGATATAAAACGAGAGAAATCATTATCAACACCAAAAGCAATTAGTTTTGACAAGAGTTCGCTGTGCAACAACCGAAATATCCAGAGCAATAACCTTAATTTCGCCGAATCGGTGAATGGACTGACTTCAACGTTCCGAAAGAAGCGCCATCAGGTCTCCCGTAGAACGATTTCTACGAAAGCCTTATTGTCTGTCGTTAAGCAATTAGTTGGTCTCTAGGTAGTTCAAAAGATGGCAATTCACCATGCTCTCCATGACCTTTGAAAGCGCAGAGCAGATTGCAATTGGGCGTTAATTTTCAGGATTGTTAGGAAAGGTACCATACGGTACGAAGCGTTAAAAAGGATAGGCAATGGACGCGATAGCGTCGAACAACACTGTTTCAGTACCAGTGCTGATATGCCATTTTAACAGCACGAGCTCGAAAGAATACCTTGGGTATAGTACGAGGAACTCTTTCGAGTTCGGGCAGTGGTTGATGACTTTCCGGCAAGAATGAATTACTTGCGAATTGTTCAGCTATAAAGGTCAGTGAATATAAGGTCATTTTTTATAAGAGTTAGAATGGAAGCACTAGCATTGTCCTTTACTCTTTTAACGAATAACCAGAAGGTCTTACTGTCCTTAGAAGCAGAAAGAACTTTAGTTCTAAGACGCTGTTCGTAGAGAAACTTTTCGCGTCTAAGCACTTTGGCACATTCAGCTCTCGCCTGTTTACGTAGGAGATCATTATTTTTATTTTTATTCATACGCAAAATACTGAACGCTTCCTCTCTGGATCTGACTGCATTTTTGCACGTCTCTTTAAACCAAGAGGAATAAATGTTTTCATTCCAAGCAAAACCACATTTTCTACCATTTTCTCTGCGGCAACGATATTATCGTCGAGGAAACAAAGTTTCTAATTAAAATGCCGATAAAAAATCGTTGAGTTCAGCCAAACGAGAACGTTTCATGGCTGTTTTTGAAGTGCTTCGAAGTTCGGAGTGTGAAAGGGATGCAGAAATGGTAGTGTGATCCGAGTTACCGAGTGATGCATTAATTTTTACTTCGTACTTTTCAGGAAAAGGTCGAGATTATTGTGTATATAAAAAATTGTTAAAAAATAAATAAGTTCTCCATTATATACAAAGTAAAATTTGAAAAAATATCAAAAAATACTTTATTATTATTGATTTTTATAACGTTTTTGCTTCTCATGCAAAAAAAAAAAATAAAATAAAAGTGTTTTTATGTCCGTTTGCATTTAAGGTGACGATATATACATAAGTGTTCAACATGAAACAACAATATTTCGATGTAATCGATATGTTGCTACTTACTCAACGCGTACGCTTTTTAGCCTTAAGGCAAGCATTATTGTAATCGAAAACTTGTAAATACAAAATGTTGCTTGTAATTACAGGCATAAAGTGGGACGTGCGTAGTAATATTTAATTGGATTATAATGATAAAAGCAAAAAAAAACAACGATTTTAAATGAAAGTGTTGAAAATTCAATCAACGATTGATGCCTCCATTGCAATATGCTGCGATTAGTTTTTTCTTCTTTTCATTTCAGACGATATACAACTTTACTTTACGTCAACAGAATACATTTTTGTTATATCCCCAACCTACTCGTATGTATTCGATCTAGGCCCCAAAAAGGGATTTAAATTTAAATTTAATTTTTATCAATGGTTTTAATTTTCTCATTTCTTGGCTACCAAACTTTTGATGGCTGCTTAAGTAAAATTTAAATCCTGTTCACTCTGATAACACTTTTTGCACTACAAATTATTCTATACTGAAAAGATTATCGCCATGATTAATTAATGATTTTTTTTTCACAAATTTGATGAAATTTAATTTTAATTTAACCAGTGTTAAAAATGTTTTCACAATAAATTCAATATGCAATCAATTTGATAAAGCATCATTTTTGATTTATGTGTAACTTTAAAAATCATGTTAAATAGACATAAATCTCTTTTAATGTTGGGTCAATAGAGTCTGATGAATAATTTAAAGGCTTACTATACGTATGTTTGAACGCAAACATCCGCAGTTCGAAACAAAAAAAAAGCGCGATATTTGTAAAGCCATAAAAAAATAATATTTAAAAAGTGTTTTTTAACAACGTCTGAAATAGTTTTAGTTTTTGGTTTTATGTTAGCTGACCCTGAATTTATGTGTAACATTAGCAGACATACATACATAAAAAACTAATTATATATTGTTAAGTATTTTTTTGTTTTGTCGTGTTTCAGACGCTGTGGGGGAATGAATGTCTGTGCGTGTGTCTGTTATAGTCGGTCAATGCAAAACAAACGATAAATGTACAGTAGACGCTCACAAATGAGAACTCCCACAAATTCGATTCTCCAGAAATTATAATTAGAATTTGCAATACATTACACGCTCTAAAATCCGTTTTTTTTTTTCTTTGATTTGAACACAGAAAATCCCAAATTTAGTTTCATTTTGTTTGAACAAATTTAAACTAAAAACGGGAATCAGCAATTTATCAGGGGAGTCACTAAGCCATCTATGTCATTCGCTATTTTGTTTGAACAAATTTGATACGCGTGTATGTACAAAAGTGTTCGAATTTAAAGAGTCATCCCCTAGAAATATGAGAATAGCAAAAAAAACTGAGAAATACAAAGTTTTGGGTCAATCAAAAAAAATTTAGAGCTGCCTCAACGCGCCTGAAAATTTCAAGTGTGTTTATATGGGAAACTATGACTTTTTTTCAGATTTTACAAAAATTTCGTTCTATCGTTTCATTTATTTTTTGGCAAGTTGTTATATGAGTAGATATCAGTACTAAATTATATTTTCAAAAAGCTATATAACTTCAAAATCGAATAAAAACTCGCCAAGAAATAACAAATGCCCCAGACCACTTTTGTTCCAAAAAAAAAACTCTAGTTCATGATAACTTTAACAAATTGATTAAAGCCATAATTTTTTTTTGTCTCTATACCTATAAGTACTCAGATATGAAGTATTATTTTATTACCACGTTGTTAACCTATTGCGAAATGAGACCAATGATGGAAAAATTTTTTGATAAAATTTCGAAAACACATTTTTTAATTTTTAAAAAAGTCTCTTAGACAAAATTTCAAAAAATGGATCTGGCACTTTAAAGTTTTGTTAAATATATGTTAGAGATTAACTGTATAAATTATAAACTAAACTCCTCTGCCAGAATTTTTTTTTACAAGGAATTTTTTTTTGCGGATTTCGAGAAAAATTTGTTTTTTGTGAAATATTCAGTAAATTTACTCTTTCTAAATACTTTGTGTCAAAAATTTATCAGTTTCCTACTTTTAAATGGTATATTTTATCTTAATAGCCTAGGGTTTCGGAAACAAATTATATTACCCCATTTTCCCTTTTGGACTTTTGACCCCAAGCTAATGAAAGACAATTTATTCAAAAAATTCAAATATTTTGTAAATGCTGTTGAACTTTTAGATGTGACGCTTAAAACATAATAACCAAATAGGCAAGTCTTCCACGCTAAAAATTTGGAATAAATCAAACAATGTTAACCCATTCCTTGCCGAGGCCAAACTTTGAATTTTGGCATATTTAAAAAAATTAATTGTTCTAGTAAACTAGATGAAACCCTTACTATCGGTTGGGAAATAAAATTGTGTTATATTTTACCGATTGTTATGATCTGATTATTTTATAATTTAACGTCATTAACCCATTTGGACTTGGCGCCATAAATGACCCCCAAGCTAGTATAGGACGATTAAGTCAAAAATTCAAATATTTTTCAAATACTGCTGAATTTTGGATCATTTTATCCCTAGGAGCACATAATTGCTCGTAAAATACATCACAATTTTATTTCCCAACCAATTAATTAAGAACAATTAATTTTTTTAAATATACCAAAATTCAAAGTTTGGCCTCGGCAAGGAATGGGTTAACATTGTTCGAATTTTAGCATGAAAGTCTTGCACATTTGATTATTATATTTTAAGCGTCACATCTAAAAATTCAACAACACTTACAAAATATTTGAATTTTTTGAATAAATTGTCTTTTATTTGCTTGGTCATATGTGACCCCAAGTCCAAAAGGGATAATGGGGTCATATAATTTTTTTCCAAAACCCTAGGCTATTACGATAAAATATAACATTTAAAAGTAGAAAACTGATAAATTTTTGATACAAAGTATTTAGAATGAGTACATTTTATTGAATATTTCACAAAAAAACTCATTTTTCTCGAAATTAGAAAAAAAAATTCTTTGTAAAAAAAATCTGGCAGTTTATCTCCAACATATATTTAACAAAATTTGAACGCGCCAGATCCATTTTTTGAAATTTAGTTTAAGAAAATTTTTTAAAACTAAAAAAGGAGTTCTCAAAATTTTATCAAAAAAATTTTCCATTTTTGGTCTTATTTCGCAATAGGTTAAAAACGTGGTAATAAAACAATACTTCATGTCTGAGTGCTGCTAGGTATAGTGACAAAAACATGATGGATTTAATTAATTTTTTTCTTAAAGTAGAAAAAATTTCTGGGGCATTTGCTATTTCTTGGCGAGTTTTTATTCGATTTTGAAGTGATATAGCTTTTTAAAGATACAATTTAGTACTGAAATCGATTCATATAACAACTTGTCGAAAATATTAAACTATAGAATGAAATTTTCGTAAAATCTGAAAAAAGTCATATTTTCCCCACACACTTGAAATTTTCAGTCGCGTTGAGCCACCTCCGAATTTTTTTTTTTTTTTTTTTTTTTTTTGATCGACCCAAAACTTTGTATTTCTCAGTTTTTTTGCTATTCGCATATTTCTAGGGGGTGAGACCGAGAGTTTGAACACTTTTTTTTTATTAAGGGCCACCCTAATGTACATACATATTTTCAATCCACAGGTGATGCGTTTTTCTCCAGAAAATAATTTGCTTCCGAAGGCCATGTTCCTTATTGATAACTGCTCCGCTCATGCACAAATTGAGAAACTTTCTCCAAATATGACAGCAGCTTTACAACCAATGGAACAAAATCCTATTATGTTAACCAAGCTAAACTACAGAAGTATATTTCTTTCTCAATTAACTGCTGACGGTGATGAACTAAAGAATCATTTGAAATCCCATTCAATTCGCAATGCAATAATATTATTAAAACAAGCTTGGGATGAGGCACCACAAAGAGCGATAAAAAAAACTCTTGTTCAAAGTTCTTCAACTGGGACTCTGGGTGCCACTAGCACAATTGCAGCAAATAGATCAGGACTGTAATGAAGTTATTCAGAGAACTCAAGCTCTTTTAGCAGAAATAGAGCCGAACAATTGAAATAAATCTTTATATTTTGTTTTGTTGCATCTATTTAATCACGATTTTGTGCTGATATTTGTAACTACCAAAAATATTTGACATAGACCCATCTTTTATTACACCGATCGACCCAGAATCACTTTCTGAGTCAATATAGCGATGTCCGTCCGTCCGTCTGTGTGTCCATGTAAACCTTGTAATAAAACTTCAGGCTGCAAATGTGAACATATTTTGATGAGAATGGTATGTAAGCTTCCATCGACCATAGAATGAACGCTATTGAAATTGGTGAAAATCGGTGCATGTTCAGACATAGTCCCCGTACAAATGACACCAATGAAATCAATTTAAATTGCCATATGATCCAAATAATCATATAGCTCTCGGTCAAATTGGTAGTCAAATCAGTAGTCCAAAAATAAACCCTATAGGACAATTCTTAGTCATAGCCCCCATATAAAGCTGCTTCCCGATCTTCACCTAAATCTATCAAAAAACAAAAATATTGCACAGATTTTGCTCACATTTGGTTTATGTATGTTTTTGCAAGAAATAAGTGACCTTACCAAATATGGTCAGGATCGGTCCATTTTTCGACCTAGTTCCTATAGAAATATAGCATCCGATATGAACTTTTTGATATTCAAAGGAAAAAAATTAATTACAATGCCACTCAAATTTGGTTTATTCTTATTTTCTATATCCAATTAGTTGAGCCTAAGAGATAGGGTCTCTAACGCACGGAATCGTATAGTCGGTCTTACATGTTTTAATTTAATGTATATGTACATTGTACATATATTTTTAATTATAAAAAAGACATTTATTGCACTGGATTGTTCTCTTTTGTTTTCTTGTTATTATTAAATATGTAAAATTAAATAAAAAAGAGATTAATTGTAGTTTTTTGAAGTAAATTTACTCCATTTTTTTATTTATACTCGAATAAAAAAAAACGTCCAGAAATTAGAATATTCAGAAATTACAATTACTTTAAAAACAAAGTGGTTCTAATTTGCGAGCGTCTACTGTACCAACAAAAAGCAAATACCACTTGTTGAGTCAACATTATTTTGGTATATTAAAAAAAAAATTGCTTACACAGCAAAACTATTTTAAAGTGGTCATTGTACTATTGCTAAACTTTCTGAGTATCGTAAGTTGGCATTTGCATACACTCGTATATACATAGTTTTTTGAGTATGTATTTGAAATATGTTATGTGGGTGTTTTGAGCAAAAATTTTTCCTGTTTTTAATGTTTGCTTTTATCCATTAATACATTTATCATTTTCATAATTTTTCATAAAATATTACTGACATTTTGACATATTTTTCGGAAACTATTTTTATGTTTTTCTATTGTATCAAAGATTTTACAAACAATCATATCATTTAACATGAAAAATGCATTTTAAATTGTTTTCTAGAATCAGATACTAACAAATATCAGCAGCTTTTAAAAAAATGTTTTGGTTTTTACCATGCAAAAATTCATTATAAAAATGTTAACTCCTTCTGTACACTCAAAAAAATTTCTTTCTAAAAGAAGGAAAAATTACCAACCAAAATAAGCACTAAAAACTATTTTTTAAGACCTTAAAAATATCGTCAGAATACTTAAAAAGAAAATTATTTTAATCAACAAAAAAGCAGTAGAGATAATTACTGCCAGGTTGATGTGTTTCATCTATAATATTAATAGCAGAGTTCAGAAAAAAACACACACTGAATAAAAAACTCGTACATATATGTAAACAAACATAACTTAGACCAACACACACATATTTTTATTTTCATATCAATTATGTTTGCCCAACACAACCATGACTATGTTCGTTTTAATATTTCGTTATTTACACGAACATTTTTCTATCACGTACTTTTTTTTTCAATCACACATAAAGCACACATTTTTGAGTGTTGCTTTATTTGAAGTTCATGTTCTGGTACGTGTACTGAAAAAAACACAGAACATGTACAATAAACAGGTTCGAGTTCAGTTATATTTTAAGTCGTGTTGTGGCTCGTGTAGTGAGAAAAAACACAACATGTACAATAAACAGGTTCGAGTTTCAGTTTATTGTAGATGTTCTGTGTTTTTTTTCAGTACACGTACCAGAACATGAACTTCAAATAAAGCAACACTCAAAAATGTGTGCTTTATGTGTGATTGAAACAAAAAGTATGTGATACAAAAATGTTCGTGTAAATAACGAAATATTAAAACGAACACAGTCATGGTTGTGTTGGGCACCGTAGAAAATTTTGAAACGCACATAATTGATATGAAAATAAAGATATGTGTTGGCTGCTTTTGAACAGAACATTGTGTGTTTCGTGTGTGTATTTTCTGAACCTTGATTAATAGGCTAGGCGATTTCTCGTGACTGATGTTTTGTCTACCATTTTATCCCGATTTTATTTGATTTTGAAAGGTGTTTCTTTTTAGCCGTTTTGCAGTTTTTACAGATTTTTAATTTTTTCCCTTATTTTGAGTAAATCGCATTTAAAGTTGCTACGTGCTACGTGTGTATTTATTAAATATGTTAATGTGTTTGTAATAAAAATGTGTTTGTTTTTTGTGTTGAGTTGTGAATTGGCTATAATTGATTAGCATACTTTTAGGGTCTTTATTTATTGAAAAAATAAAATTTCATAGAATTTGCGCTCGAATTTCGAGGGCTGGAATCTCCTAGGTATATTTAACACATTTAAAGTCTGAGTTGCAGTTTTTGAAAATATAACCCCAATGTTGACATCTATGACATTGAATCTCCTTCTCTTTAATCTTTGGCTTTTCCGACACTATTAACTGACTGAGCACATACTTAATATTAGCAACGTCTAAAATCCTTCCAGGCACAAGAGTAACCAGTAATAGACCTATATTATTTTTCTTAGAAAATGGTGTGATAAATTTGGGAACCTTAGAGATCACATCAGGAACCAAATTGTGCAAGGCCGATTTAATTTCGGTCATTTCCGTGTTATAGTAAAGGCCCCGAATAACTAGGGATAGGTGTTTCAACTCTTTTGGTATATATATGAGTTTATCTTCTTCTCCCTGAGAAGTTACATCATTTTTGCATGAACAGTGGCATCTGAAAGATAAAGTTTTGATTTATGTATGTTTGTTCACACATTTAATTTTAAAAATTATTTTTGGTGATTTGGCCTCCAACTGTTCACACATGTGTGCAACGTTATAAAGAAATATCGGTGGACAAAAAGATCTGCCAGTAGGCACGGTACTGTTCGCCGCAGTAGAATCTTTATCCGCCACGGGATTTTTGTCGGTGCGCCTGACGTTATTGTCACCGTCGTTCTCAATTTCAAAATCCGCCAAAATTCAAAATTTGTTCTGACGACTGGGGTCAATCATCCCAGAAGGTTTGCCGAACATTGTAGAAACATCCACATTCGCCGGAGAGGCAGAGCCATCAAGCCTTGGTTGCTTTAAACAATTATCATCAGCAACACTATTAATATTGCCAACGGTCATAGACTGTTTAACAACAGACCCGTCATCATCCATCTCCTCCATCCGTCAAGAAAGTACTCCTCCACACAATTAGTACTTGCCGACGCAAATACAAACTGTTTACAATCGTTATACAAAAGAATTAAAAAAAAAATTCTTAAAAATACGCAAAAGTATAAAAAATAAATCTCCGCCAAAACTTTTTTATACCGGGTGATCCAAGTAGAGATACTTTTTTCAATAGCCTTTTTTTGACAGATCACGTGTGAGTCGTGTCATGCTGTCATGTTATTTTTGTTTAGTATTGTTTGGCATTTCATCATGGAAAGACTAACGCCTGAAAAACGTTTACAAATCGTTCAACTTTATTACGAAAATTCACGTTCTGTGAAGAATGTGTTTCGTGCACTTCGTTCAACTTATGGTCAACATAATCGGCCTACTGAGCGTACTATTCGCAACACCATCACCCATCTTGAGACCCAGCATTCATTATTGCATAATATTCGACCGAATAGACCACGTCTAGCACGCAGTGAAGAAAATATAGCGGCCGTAGCTGAGAGTGTACACGAAAACCGTGGAGAGTCGATTCGGCGCCGTTCGCAGCAACTCGGACTGACGTATGGAACGACTTGGCGCATTTTACGTCGAGATCTTATGGGCTCTTGAAAAGTTCCAAGAAGATCCGACGTTTTCGATGAGCAGATAATTTCAGTTTTGGGCCGGTCGATTGGCCACCAAGATCGTGTGATATCACACCGTTAGATTTTTTCTTGTGGGGATATGTAAAGTCTAAAGTTTATGCGGACAATCCCGCTTCGATTCAGGCCTTGGAGCAAAACATCACGCGTGTCATTCGCCAGTTACCAGTCGAAATGCTCGAACGAGTCATCGAAAATTGGACTCAACGGATTGACCACCTGAGACGTAGCCGCGGCCAACATTTGATAGGAATAATCTTCAAAAAAACAAATGCCAAAGAATGTTCTTTCTAATGATAATAAACATTCCCCATTAAATTTTAACTTTCTGCGTTTTTTTTTTTTTTTTTTTTTCTTTAAAAAAGTAGGGAACCAATCCAGTTGGATCACCCAATGTAGCGATCGACATCACAATTAAAACAAAAAATTGTTGACCTTTTCTCTTATTGCTATTCTTTAAACCAGAAGTTCCGAAACAAAAATTTGTCTGTGAAACGATAACGAAGTTCTTAAATAAAATTGTATAAAAGTTTCGAAACTAAAATTTGCCTGTTGAACACACAACTACAATGATTGTAACAATAAGAAAAATTACAACATAAACAAACAACAAACTAAACATTTTTATTTTTTCAAGAGTTATTTCATAGTTTCATTCATATCTCGTGACCCTTTGGACCGATTTTGACGATTTTAAATATCAACTCCTTTGGGAAGCTAAGAAACAATTTTATGCAAAAACGAAGGAGTCTAGCGTAGTTATTGAGAGCGTGATCGTGATTTTCACAGGCAGACAGACAGACGGTCTTCGCTAAATCAACTTCCCTTTAAGAAAATATATGGTTCTGGGGTCTCCGGAATTTATTTAAATGCATTACAAATGGGATGACAAACCTATATACATATATCCTTTGTACAGTGGTGTAGAGGGTACAAAAAATGTTACAATGAAAAAAGATTTAAAAATGAACTGGGAACTTAGAGTTTCCAATGTGTTTATTATTAAAAAAAAAATATATATATATATGGGGGGTTTCATGTCAAGTGACCCAACTTTTGAAACCGATTTCTTCCGATCGGGATGAAATTTGCACCAAGGTTAGTCCTATTTTTCAACAAGATCGGTCAAGAACTCTCTGAGAGAGGTGTTTTTTTCATCCGCGTAACTTTTTACCTATTGTTCTTAGCAAAATTTGTCCCAAATAGTTTAGATAGCTATTTCTTCAATCTTGCGGAAAATAATTAAAAAAAAAATTTTTTTTACTTTTTTGCTACATCAAAATTTTTTTTCAAAAAAGGCCCTTTTTTGCTCAAAACAAAGCTTAGTTTTTTTTTTCCTTCAAGAGCTTTTTAGTCGCTTAGTGGGATGCGAGTGGAATATCTATCAAAATAAATGTTTTGTAACTCAAGACAACGGTTTTTCAATTTTTAGCATATGCATATTTTGAATTTTTTCCTATTTGTGTGTAAGTGTTTCTAAAACCTTACAAATAAAACTTATACTGAGAAACTAGACATATTAACCTTTCAGATGGTATAACATATCTAACTAAAATTTCATAACTTCGATACTGTAATACCAGCAATATGTTAACCTCATTAAAAAAATCACTTTTTTTCTATAGAAATGTTGAAAAATTATTTTTTTTTTATTTATTTGTAATAATAATCAAATTAATATATGTATATGTACATAATAATAATAATAAAAATAGAAAGATAAATAATTTAATAAAATTTAATCATAATCACATTAGTTCCATTTATATCATAGCTATTTTTATACTTAACTAGCAGATTCCAGCCCTCGAACTTCGAACGCAAGTTGTAGGAAATTTTATTTTTCATTAAATAAAAACCCTAAAAGAATGCTAATCAATTATAGCAAATTCACAAATCAACATAAAAAACAAACTCATTTTTATTACAAACACATTAACAAATTTAATAAACACACACATAGCATTGTACAGTTTTATGTATGTATTGGTAGCAACTTTAAATGCGATTTACTCAAAATAAAGGAAAAAATTGAAAAATCTGTAAACCTACAAATCGGCTAAAAAGAAATACCTTTCAAATAATATACGTTTGGTCAAAATCGGGATAAAACGGTAGAACAAAACATCAGTCACAAGAAATCGACTAGCCTATTAATATTATAGATTTATTGTAGCGGATGAAGTATTTAAGTTTTGTAAATTTATCCAGTCTTTCATCCAGCTTATTTATCGCCTTTATTTGCTGCTTTTTTGGCAATCCTTTCTTGGCGTTACTAGGTTCAGGTGTTGATTTCGCTGCAGGTTTATTTCTTGGCTTTGAATAGAAATCGCATTGAGTAGAGGCAGAAAACTTTTTCAAATTGAGTATTTCATCGGTGATCTCAGCGCACCCTGGACAATCTTATGGTACTTTTGAATTGAATCTTTTTTTGCTAAATTTGAAGAACGGTCAAATTTCTCCACTTCATTTTTTAATGCCTCGTCTAAATTTTTTTTACATCATGTGTATGTAGGATTTTCTTTTTTGTTAATTAAAAAACGTATAAGTAATAAATTATTTAATATACGTATGCAGTATTTTTCCAAAGGTATTGTTATATTTATAATGATTATTTATTTATTTATTTTTTCGAGGTTGCTAATTTTATATATTGTTCAATTAAATCATTATAGTTATGCCCGTGATCCATTGCTTAAATGTTTTCTTAAAAAATATAATATTGTAAAATTTTTTTGTTCTATATTTGTTATCTGACCACCCTAGTCAGTGCAATTAAATTAAAGAAAAAACTTAAAAATACAGAAAAAATGTTCACGAATAATTTAAAAACAACTTTAATTCTTACGAATAATAAAATTTTTTCCTATTATTCTAAGACTTTCCGCCTAGATAAAACACCTTTTTTTTCTCATGATTTTATCTGTAGAAGGTTTAAAATTAAGTTGGTGTGTAGAGGGCTGTGTAGTTGGTTGACCTCTATTATGGAACAGAACATGCAAACACAAATAAATTATATGTATATGTACAAGTAATGTAGTAAAGTAAGTATATTACAATATTTATGCAAGTAATTTATTGTAGTAACTTAAACATAAAATTAAAAATTTATTGAAACATTACGTTTTTTGTTTGCCCCCTCTCTACACCAAAAGTATAATGTGGTCATTTCAATGGTATTGTAGTTTTAAAGTGGACCAGGCAAATGAAAAAAGTTAACGGTAGAAGAAAAATAATACAACGGCGCTGCAACAAAGAAATACAAAATAAAATTGTTACAACCATAATGTTTATTGGTTAAATGACTTGACTTGACGGACTGACTGACTGAGTGTTTAAATGGTTAAATGTCTTCAAAGACATGTATGGTTAACAGCGTTTAAACAGAGCATGCGCTTTAGGCTACAAAAAAGTTGTAGAAACCCAGCTACTAGCACCGTTATTATATTAACAACAACATAATGCAGCCTGAACATTGATTTTGTGATCTTACATTGTTTTTTTGTCTTCTTTGTTTTCGCCCCTATAACTGGTAGTTGTTGTAAATCTTTTCCTTCTTATTTTGTCCAAAATTTAAATAAAAGAAATATCAAAATGCTTTTTGTAGCAATTTTGATTATATTAAAGAGAGAAAAACAGAAAAAACAGTTTAAAGAGGTGTTGCCTTGACAGTACACCACAAAAAATAGCTGTATAGATTCATTTGTTAGCCAAAGGCTAAACACGATTTTAAGATTTTTGGCATAATTTGAAAATTATGATAAAATTGTTTGCTACAGGAAAACTAATTCGTATTATACAGATCACATAACACGTATGCATAATATTATTTTAAATTATTTTTTTTTTACCAAAATTATATTTTAAAAAATTATCAACATATTTAGCAAAATTTTAAAATCTTGAAAAATTAAATCACTTCCTGCTGTTTCTATACCCTATACCACTATGTGGTTGGGGTATAATGACTTTGTGCTGCTGTTTGTAACAACCAAAAATATTTGACCTAGACCCTTCTTTTATTATACCGATCGACTCAGAATCACTTTCTGAGTCGATTTAGCGATGTCCGTCCGTCCGTCTGTGTGTCCATGTAAACCTTGTAATCAAACTAAGGTTGCAAATATGAATGTATTTTGATGAAATTTGGCATGTAAGCTTTTATCGGCCATAGGATGAACGCTATTGAAATTGGTGAAATTCGGTCCATGTTCAGACCTAGTCCCGATACAAATGACCCCTATGAAATCGACATAAATTGCCATAAGATCCAAATTATCATATAGATCTCAATCAAATTGGGTTTGTATGTGTTTATTATATCCATTAATCAGTAGTCCAAAAATAATCTCTATAGGACAATTCTTAGTCATAGGCCCCATATAGAGCTGCTTCCCGATCTTCACTTAAATCTATCAAAAACAAAAATATTGCAATATTGATTTTTCTGGAATTTGGTTCGTATATTTTTTTTTTAAATATAAGTGACTTTACCAACTATGGTCAGGATCGGTCCATTTTTCGACGTAGTCCCCATACAAATATAGCATTCGATATGAACTTTTTCATATCTGCAGGCAAAAAAAAATTAATAACAGTGCCACTCAAATTTGGTTTATGCTTATTTTCTATATCCAATTAGTTAGACCGAAGAGATAGGGTCTCTAACCCATGGTATAGGGTATCGTATAGTCGGTCCTTTTCTTACTTGTTCTTATTCTCATTATTATTATTATTATTATTTTTTTTTTTTTTTTTGTCAAATTAGTTGTTTGTTATGCCATTTTATATTTATTAATTTGCATAAATTATTATCTTGTACTTTATAAATGTAAATTCATTAGTTTAGTTTTCAACTGCATAATTCAATACATGCAAAATAGACAGTTTATTAATGACGCTGGCCTACGTTATTTTCCCCACTGATATCTGAATGTGGTATTTGATAGGTGATTGGTTTATGCGTTGAATCCGAATCTGAATTTGAGATATTCTAAAAGTACAAATAAAGTCTTTGTCACTATTTTCAGATATTCGTTAATTTGGTCAACTGATTGGGAATTCCTCATGATTTGCTCCACAATATGCCAGATTAGGATTCAGCGAAAAAATCTACGTCAACAACCACCTTCAGTGGGAAAACAAAAGACCGTGTTATACAATTTTTACGAGCAACATACGGGTTCAAAATAAACTGCTAAAGTAAGAAGATTTAAGTAAAAAGTGAAATCTTCAAGGGACTTAAGCGATAGGTTACGTCTGATTGTAAAGACTAGCAGATTCCAGCCTTGAAATTCAATTGCAAATTGTAGGAAATTTTATTTTTCATTTAATAAAGACCCTAAAGTTATGCTTATCCATTTTAGCCAAACAACAATTCAACACCTTTAAATATCGATTATTGCCATTATTGCTTTATGTCCAAAATTATTTTCCAATTCAACACAATTATTATTGTGAATGAAGAAAACAAACACATTAACAAATTTAATAAACACACACAGCATTGTATAATTTTATGTATGTGTTAGTAGCAACTTTAAAGGAATTTATTCAAAAAAATTTAAAAATCTGTAAATCTGGTGCACTGCTAAAAAGAAATACCTTACAAATAAGATACGCTTAGTCATAATTGGGAGAAAACGGTTTAACAAATCATCGGTCACAAGAAATCGCCTTACCTATTAATATTATAGATAAGTGTTTTTCAGAGACTTAAGTTGAAACGGTAAGTCTTTCAAGAAATTAGCAACAACACAAACCAAAAATATAGTCATTCCAATAGAATCACTATTTAATTGTTTCAAAGTAAAAACTGCATTAGAATTTAAGTAGGCATTCCATTTTAGGTCGTTCAGTGAAATCCTAAAATATAATTTTAGTGAAAAAGGAATTTAGTCATTAAATATTTTTTTTTTATTATTTTTTTTCCGAGAAATTCATCAAAATAGAATTCATTGTTGCGAGCTCTGTTGTGCACTTAATTACATTTCAGTCAATCGAGCACAGTCAGCCACTTGCGATTCTTAATATTCGTGATCATTAGATTATTGAGTACGAACATGTTAATATTCTAGTTTGATTGTTGTACAATTGTATAAAGCCAAGTCTTTCAAAAAATAAAAAAAAATATTAATTATAATTTCGATGTTGTTTATATATTCTGTTCTTTTTTACTCTACATCAAATGCACATACAGTGGGTTGACAAGTTATAATCAATTTAAAAATAAAATTTATTAATGAAAAATGTTAAGAAAGATTTAAGCTAGACTTTTTTAAATCTACTCATAACAAGATGCAATGTACGAGTATTGTCAGAATGAAGCCTTACAAAATACAAATCATTATTTGCATTAACGTCGAAATACATTAACGGAACCTCCATTTTGAAATATTTGTTAACATTTGATAAATATACTTCGTATTTGAAATTCATACTTAACAATATTTTTGTTTAATTTCTAATAACTTGAAATTCCACTGTATAAAATAACAGGCCTTGGTTATTCTTGTTTGAAACAAGGTCGTATCGAATTGAAGGAAACTGCAACAAAAAATTTTATAAAAATGTATCAGTTTTTTTCTGAACGATTTTCAAATGAAAAGGTATGAGTTTGAATAAAATTTAACCTTTACGAGTAATTTTAATGTCTAATATACACGAAAATCGACGTACTTTACACAAAAAACTTCGTTAGTTTGCGCTCCGAAAGAATGGTTTTAAATAAACGACTATATACGAAATTTATATTTAGTTTTACGAAAGAACTTTGTACATGCTTTGCATATTTTTTAAATTAGAAAAAAAAAAAATTAAATTGAACGATGTCCAAAATTTTTAAAACGCGTGTTAGGATAAAATAAAGCACCGTAGAGATACTCCTTTCGAATTCTTAAAAACAACAATCAGTAACAATTAATTAAACAGTTATGATTTTATTTTATTTTTAAATATTTTTTAAGTACCGACAATTAAAAATATATAAGAGTGTTTAACGTCTTAAACTGAATATTACACCCAATATTGGGTACGGCTACCACTTAAAATTTTTTAAAAAATGTATTTCTTTTTAAGAAAGGTACTTTAAAAAAAAGGTAGTTTAAAAAGGGTAATCTAAAAAAGGGTAATTTCTTTATAAAATGGCAAACTGTAAAAGAAAGGTACCTTATTTGGCGATACTAATGAAAAAATTTGTTTAAGCTAATGTGACACGTGCAGTACAACCATACACACTTGGGTGGCTCTTACTAAAAAAAAAGTGTTCAAAGTCTCGGTCTCACCCCCTAGATATATGCGAATAACAAAAAAAAAAAAACTAAGAAATACAAAGTTTTTGGTCAATTAAAAAAATTTTAGAGGTACCTCAACGCGACTGAAAATTTCAATTGTGTTTATATGGGGAAACTATGACTTTTTTTTCAGAATTTAAGAAAATTTCATTCTATAGTTTCATTTTTTTGACAAGTTTTTATAAAGGGTCCGCCATCTAACGTTTTTTTTTTTTCAACTATTGCTTATTTCGTGAATGGTAACACACTTAGCTCATGTCTGATTTGACAGATAATTAGTTTTGTCCTTCCGCTTAACGAATATGGTTGTGTATACGCTTGAACAACGCTGGGAAATATTGCGACATTACTTTGAAAATCATGGTAATGTTGCAGAATGTGTGCGAAAATTGCGTACGGATTTTGGAAGAAGAGAAGCACCGTCAGCTCCGTATGTTTGTTATCTTGTGAAAGAAAAGTGAAAGAAACGGGCATCCTCATCGATAAACCAAAGCGTGAAAAGCCAAAAACAGTGCGTACACCCGAGAATATTGCTGCTGTGGCAGAAAGTGTGCGTGAAGGGCCATCAACATCAATTCACCGTCGTTCTCAAGAATTGAACATTTCGGAGGCATCATTGAGACGAATTTTGCATAATGACCTTGGTATGACGCCATACAAAGTCCAATTGGTTCAGGAGTTGAAACCAACTGACCATCCAATACGATTTCGCTTCGGTAAGTGGGCCTGCGATCGACTTACAGAAGATGCCGATTTTGCCAAAAAAAAAATCATCTTTTCAGATGAAGCTCATTTTGATCTTGGCGGATAAGTAAACAAGCAAAATTGTCGCATTTGGGGCACAGAAAACCCGCACGCATACATTGAAAAGCCAATACACCCAAAATGAGTCACTGTTTGGTGCGGATTTTGGTCCAGAGGCATAATTTGGCCATTTTTCTTCGAAAATGAGCAAGGAGTGGCCGTTACAGTCAATGGCGATCGTTATCGGGCCATATTGAACGAATTTTTGTTCACAAAAATTGAAGAGTAGGATATTGGCAACATTTGGTTTCAACAAGACGGCGCTACGTGCCACACAGCCGAAGCTACCTCGATGTTTTGCGCCCTGTTTTTGAAGATCGCATTATCAGCCGCAGAGCTGATGTCGTTTGGCGATTGCGATTTGACACCGTTGGACTATTATTTGTGGGGTGCCCTCAAAGATAAGTGTTACGCCAACAAGCCAGAGACAACTGACGCTTTAAAGGCCAATATTCGTGAAGCCATTGGTGAAATACAGCTGCACACAATCGATAATGTGCTTAAAAATTGGACCGATCGTGTAGGCTCCTGCATGGCCAGCCGAGGCAGCCATTTGAATGAAGTCATTTTCCATTAGAAACGTCAATAAATTTAAATAACGATCCCCCCTCGTTGACGACTTATGGCTTTAAACAACGGTTTATGATTGGTACTTGGAACGTTAGAACTCTTTCGGAAACATCTCGAATCGAGCAAGTTCGTAGGGAAATGGCTGCACATAGTTTGGATGTCTTAGGACTTAGCGAGGTACGATGGCTTAGCAATGGTTCCACTTACTTACCAAATGGCTTTCATTTCATATACTCGGGTAACGATACGCAGAGAAAGAATGGAGTTGGACTACTACTTTCGCCGAAAGCTAGTCGCGCTTTGTTGGAACATAATGCTATCTCCGATCGCATTATCATTGCGAGAATAAACTCAAAGTTTCGCAAGATTTCGATCATTCAATGCTACGCCCCAACGGAACCCGACGAAGATAGTGTTAAGGATGTTTTTTATGATCAACTAGATGCTGTTGTCAGCAAGATACCTTCTGGCGATATAAAGGTATTTATCGGAGACTTTAATGCGAAAGTAGGCAACAACAATAATAACTTACAGTCAGCCATGGGTATACATGGTCTTGGTATGGTGAGAAAGAACAATGGAGACAGACTGATTGACTTTTGTGCTCGAAATCGATTATTTATCGGTGGTACAAAGTTCCCACATAAGGACATACACAAGTATACGTGGGTTTGTCCTGCTGGCCGTACACGTAACCAAATCGATCATGTCCTGATGAGTAAGCTATTTTTAGGATCCTTAATGGATGTAAAGACCCGACGAAGAGCGGATATCGACAGTGATCACCGATTACTCGTAGCTACGCTTCGTTTGCGACCAGCTGCAATCAAAACTAGGGACAGGACCGATAAATACAATACAGCACGGCTCCTTGACCGTAATATTGCACAGTTATACAACGACAACTTAAGGACTGCTTTGCTTATGAACCAACATCAAAACACATGGGCAGACGTATCGTCAGTTTGTAAAGAAACTGCTGGATCAGTGCTTGGATTAAAAGTAGCAAGATTAAGCCGTGGATTAGCGATGAATCTTGGATGGAGATACAAAACCGTAAAAAACTTCAAAATGATCGCATAAATGCTAAAACTCACGCACAAAAACAGCAATCTAGATCCCAATATCGGCAATCTGCACGTCGAGTTCGTAACTTGGTTCGTTCTGATCGCGAAAAATATTATAACGGCATTGCTGAACAGGCGGAGCAAGCCGCAAATACAGGTAACTTGCGTGGTGTATATTCAGCTATTAAAGAGCTAAGTGGAAATAATATAAGAGGCACCGCGATTGTAAAAGCAGTCGATGGATCTGAAATAACAGCACCCGAACAACAACTTGAGCGATGGCGCGATTTCTTTTCACTGCAAGCTTCATCAACTAGTAGCGAGACTCAAGACGACGATCGATTTTTTACAACTCGTCGCAATCCCAGGAGGGATATATCTACAGGTCCACCGTCATGCTCAGAAATTCAAGATGCATTAAATAGAATTAAAAAGAATAAAGCATCAGGTCCAGACAACATTCCTCCTGAACTTTTGAAATATGGCGCTGGTACTTTAGCTCAGTTTCTTACCCCTATTATCCATGAAGCCTGGACATCTAACCACATACCAGATGAACGGAAGGAAGGAACAGTGGTCACACTACCCAAGAAAGGAGATTTGACCCAATGTAAAAATTGGCGTGGCATAACTGTTCTTAACGCCATAGGCAAGGTTATGGCCACCCTTATACTGCAAAGAATTTCTCCTGTTGTGGATCAGATTTTGCGTACTGAGTATTGATCACATCAATACTTTGCGCATAATTATCGAACAATCTGCTGAATATAATACTCCTCTTTATTTACTTTTTGTCGACTTTGAACGGGCATTCGATACTATATCCCGAAACTCCATGTGGTCGGCGCTAACCTACAGAGGAATTCCTGAAAAAATAGTTAACATGATACGTGAACTATATAGGGATGCACAATGTAGGATACGTTTTAATGGAAATGAGAGTCGGCCATTCATTCCCACCACTGGTGTGCGACAAGGATGCCTCCTCTCTCCAACGTTGTTTTTGCTACTTCTTGATTGCGTAATGGAAAAAACCAACAGAGATGCACCTTTCGGTATCAGATGGACTTTATCCGAATTTCTATATGACATAGACTATACCGATGATATATATTTAATGGCACATCGTTTTTCGGATATCGAAGCAAAACTTTCCAGACTATCCGAAAATGCTAAAAAAGTTGGTTTAAGTGTTAATATAAACAAAACAAAGCTCATGCGCATAGGCACAGATATCGCCACACCGTTAGTTATTAACGGTCAGACCATTGAAGATGTAGATGCTTTCTGCTACCTTGGTAGCAAGATAACTAAGGACGGTGGGTCAAACGCTGACGTAGCCGATCGCATAAATAAAGCACGAGTGGCTTTATTTTTCTTAACCAAAATTTGGAGAAGAAATAATATTTCTCGTAAAACAAAAGTACGTATTTTTAACTGTAGTGTAAAGTCTGTGTTGCTTTATGGCTGCACTACATGGAGCTTAACGCAAGATACCATTAAAAAAATTCAAACATTTATTAACAAATGTCTGAGACAAATTTTTCACATCCACTGGCCAAACAGAATTTCAAACGATGCCCTGCTCCAAAGGGCAAGCTCCTTGCCAGTTCACATAGAGATTCGCAAACCAAAATGGGCGTGGATAGGTCATATATTGCGAAGACCACAAACAGAAATTGCCAGAATACCCCTAGATTGGAACCCTCAAGGACAACGCCGCAAATGTAGACCCCGTAACACCTGGGTTCGATGCCTTAAACAAGAATGTCTACTAGCTCGTATATCCTGGAACCAAACAAAAACATTTGCCAGAGATAGAATCAGATGGAGAGAATTCGTTGACGCCCTATGTTCACTCTGAACTTTGTTTAAGTATTTGTAGTTTTCAGAAATGTATTTCTATTGATATTTAAATAAATAAAGAACACATATATATATATATATATATTTTCCATTATTAACCGGAAGGATTGTACTTTCAAATAAAAAAAGAAATTTGAGATAATATTCAGTAGTTTTTTTTTATAGCATTTTCAAAAAAAAAAAAGTTATTTGGTGGACCCCTTATAAATCGATTTCAGTACTAAATAATCTCTTTAAAAAGCTATATAACTTTAAAATCGAATAAAAACTCAAGAAATAGCAAATGCCCCAGAAAACTTTTGTGCAAAAAAAACTAGGTCGTGAAATTTGACGGAAATTTTTTTAACTTTAAGAAATTAATTAAAGCCATACTTTTTTTTGGTCTCTATACATATAAGTACTCAAATATGAAGTATTGTTTTATAACCACGTTGTTAACCTATTGCGAAATGAGACCAAAGATGGAAAATTTTTTTGATAAAATTTAGAAAACTCATTTTTAATTTTTAAAAAAGTTTCTTAAACAAAATTTCAAAAAATAAATCTAGCACATTAAAGTTTTGTTAAGCATATGTTAGAGATTAACTGTGTGAATTTTTAAGTAAATTCCTCTGCAGAATTTTTTTTACAAAGAATTTTATTGATGTGTAAACATCTATACGCGCAGGGGGGTAAATTTCTATTTCACAATACAATCGCAAAAACAGCGTAACACATCGGTGTGAGCTGAAGTGTAAATCGGTGTGACTTTATCTGATTGTATTTGTGAAAAAATTATGATATGTTCTTTTCTAAACATTTTCCAATTGCATTTCAAAAACATCAATTGTATTTCAGAAAACATCAATTGTATTTCAGAAACCATCAATATAATTTTAGAAAACATCATTTGAATTTCAGAAAACATAAATAGAATTTCAGAAAACATCAATATAATTTCAGAAAACATCAATTGTATCTCAGAAACCATCAATATAATTTCAGAAAACATCATTTGAATTTCAGAAAACATAAATAGAATTTCAGAAAACATCAATATAATTTCAGAAAACATCATTCGAGTTTCAGAAAACGTCAATTGAATTTCAGAAAACATCAATATAATTTCAGAAAACATCATTCGAGTTTCAGAAAACATCAATTGAATTTCAGAAAGCATCAACAGAATTTCAGAAAACATCAATTGTATTTCAGAAACCATCAATATAATTTCAGAAAACATCATTTGTATTTCAGAAAACATCAATTGTATTTCAGAAACCATCAATATAATTTTAGAAAACATCATTTGAATTTCAGAAAACATAAATAGAATTTCAGAAAACATCAATATAATTTCAGAAAACATCATTTGAATTTCAGAAAACATCAATTGAATTTCAGAAAGCATCAATAGAATTTCAGAAAACATCAATTGTATTTCAGAAACCATCAATATAATTTCAGAAAACATCATTTTAATTTCAGAAAACATAAATAGAATTTCAGAAAACATCAATATAATTTCAGAAAACATCATTCGAGTTTCAGAAAACATCAATTGAATTTCAGAAAGCATCAATAGAATTTCAGAAAACATCAATTGTATTTCAGAAACCATCAATATAATTTCAGAAAACATCATTTTAATTTCAGAAAACATAAATAGAATTTCAGAAAACATCAATATAATTTCAGAAAACATCATTCGAGTTTCAGAAAACATCAATTGAATTTCAGAAAGCATCAATAGAATTTCAGAAAACATCAATTGTATTTCAGAAACCATCAATTGTATTTCAGAAACCATCAATATAATTTCAGAAAACATCATTTGTATTTCAGAAAACATCAATTGTATTTCAGAAACCATCAATATAATTTTAGAAAACATCATTTGAATTTCAGAAAACATAAATAGAATTTCAGAAAACATCAATATAATTTCAGAAAACATCATTTGAATTTCAGAAAACATCAATTGAATTTCAGAAAGCATCAATAGAATTTCAGAAAACATCAATTGTATTTCAGAAACCATCAATATAATTTCAGAAAACATCATTTTAATTTCAGAAAACATAAATAGAATTTCAGAAAACATCAATATAATTTCAGAAAACATCATTCGAGTTTCAGAAAACATCAATTGAATTTCAGAAAGCATCAATAGAATTTCAGAAAACATCAATTGTATTTCAGAAACCATCAATATAATTTCAGAAAACATCATTTTAATTTCAGAAAACATAAATAGAATTTCAGAAAACATCAATATAATTTCAGAAAACATCACTTGAATTTCAGAAAACATAAATAGAATTTCAGAAAACATCATTTGAATTTCAGAAAACATCAATTGAATTTCAGAAAGCATCAATAGAATTTCAGAAAACATCATTTGAATTTCAGAAAACATAAATAGAATTTCAGAAAACATCAATATAATTTCAGAAAACATCATTTGAATTTCAGAAAACATCAATTGAATTTCAGAAAGCATCAATAGAATTTCAGAAAACATCAATTGTATTTCAGAAACCATCAATATAATTTCAGAAAACATCATTTTAATTTTAGAAAACATAAATAGAATTTCAGATAACATCAATATAATTTCAGAAAACATCATTCGAGTTTCAGAAAACATCAATAGAATTTCAGAAAACATCAATATAATTTCAGAAAACATCATTCGAGTTTCAGAAAACATCAATTGAATTTCAGAAAGCATCAACAGAGTTTCAGAAAACATCAATTGTATTTCAGAAACCATCAATATAATTTCAGAAAACATCATTTTAATTTCAGAAAACATAAATAGAATTTCAGAAAACATCAATATAATTTCAGAAAACATCATTTGAATTTCAGAAAACATAAATAGAATTTCAGAAAACATCAATATAATTTCAGAAAACATCATTCGAGTTTCAGAAAACATCAATTGAATTTCAGAAAGCATCAATCGAATTTCAGAAAACATCAATTGTATTTCAGAAACCATCAATATAATTTCAGAAAACATCATTTTAATTTCAGAAAACATAAATAGAATTTCAGAAAACATCAATATCGTTTCAGAAAACATCACTTGAATTTCAGAAAACATAAATAGAATTTCAGAAAACATCAATATAATTTCAGAAAACATAAATAGAATTTCAGAAAACATCAATATAATTTCAGAAAACATCAATTGTATCTCAGAAACCATCAATGTAATTTCAGAAAACATCATTTGAATTTCAGAAAACATAAATAGAATTTCAGAAAGCATCAACAGAATTTCAGAAAACATCAATTGTATTTCAGAAACCATCAATATAATTTCAGAAAACATCAATTGTATTTCAGAAAACATCAATTGAATTTCAGAAAACATAAACTGTATTTCAGAAAACATCAATAAAATTTCAGAAAACATCAATTGAATTTCAGAAAACATTATTCGAGTTTCAGAAAACATCATTTGAATTTCAGAAAACATAAAGAGAATTTCAGAAAGCATCAACAGAATTTCAGAAAACATCAATTGTATTTCAGAAACCATCAATATAATTTCAGAAAACATCAATTGTATTTCAGAAAACATCAATTGAATTTCAGAAAACATAAACTGTATTTCAGAAAACATCAATAAAATTTCAGAAAACATCAATAAAATTTCAGAAAACATCATTCGAGTTTCAGAAAACATCAATTGAATTTCAGAAAACATCAATAGAATTTCAGAAAACATCAATTGTATTTCAGAAAACATCAATTGTATTTCAGAAAACATCATTTGAATTTCAGAAAACATAAATAGAATTTCAGAAAACATCATTTGAATTTCAGAAAACATAAATAGAATTTCAGAGACCATCAATATAATTTCAGAAAACATCAATTGTATTTCAGAAAACATCAATAGAATTTCAGAAAACATAAACTGTATTTCAGAAAACATCAATAAAATTTCAGAAAACATCAATTGAATTTCAGAAAACATTATTCGAGTTTCAGAAAACATCATTTGAATTTCAGAAAACATCATTTGAGTTTCAGAAAACATCAATTGAATTTCAGAAAACATCACTTGAATTTCAGAAAACATAAATAGAATTTCAGAAAACATCAATATAATTTCAGAAAACATCAATTGTATTTCAGAAACCATCAATATAATTTCAGAAAACATCAATAGAATTTCAGAAAACATAAACTGTATTTCAGAAAACATCAATAAAATTTCAGAAAACATCAATTGAATTTCAGAAAACATCATTCGAGTTTCAGAAAACATCAATTGAATTTCAGAAAACCTCAATAGAATTTCAGAAAACATCAATTGTAGTTCAGAAAACATCAATTGTATTTCAGAAAACATCATTTGAATTTCAGAAAACATAAATAGAATTTCAGAAAACATCAATAGAATTTCAGAAAAATCAATTGTATTTCAGAAAACATCAATTGTATTTCAGAAAACATCAATTGAATTTCAGAAAACATAAATAGAATTTCAGAAAACATCAATTGTATTTCAGAAAACATCAATTGTATTTCAGAAAACATCAATTGAATTTCAGAAAACATAAATAGAATTTCAGAAAACATCAATTGTATTTCAGAAAACATCAATTGTATTTCAGAAAACATCATTTGAATTTCAGAAAACATAAATAGAATTTCAGAAAACATCATTTGAATTTCAGAAAACATAAATAGAATTTCAGAAAACATCAATATAATTTCAGAAAACATCAATTGTATTTCAGAAACCATCAATATAATTCCAGAAAACATCAATTGTATTTCAGAAAACATCAATAGAATTTCAGAAAACATAAACTGTATTTAAGAAAACATCAATAAAATTTCAGAAAACATCAATTGAATTTCAGAAAACATCATTCGAGTTTCAGAAAACATCAATTGAATTTCAGAAAACCTCAATAGAATTTCAGAAAACATCAATTGTAGTTCAGAAAACATCAATTGTATTTCAGAAAACATCATTTGAATTTCAGAAAACATAAATAGAATTTCAGAAAACATCAATAGAATTTCAGAAAAATCAATTGTATTTCAGAAAACATCAATTGTATTTCAGAAAACATCAATTGAATTTCAGAAAACATAAATAGAATTTTAGAAAATATCAATTGTATTTCAGAAAACATCAATTGTATTTCAGAAAACATCATTTGAATTTCAGAAAACATAAATATAATTTCAGAAAACATCAATTGTATTTCAGAAAACATCAATTGAATTTCAGAAAACATAAATAGAATTTCAGAAAACATCAATTGTATTTCAGAAAACATCAATTGAATTTCAGAAAACATAAATAGAATTTCAGAAAACATCAATTGTATTTCAGAAAACATCAATTGTATTTAAGAAAACATCAATTGAATTTCAGAAAACATAAATAGAATTTCAGAAAACATCAATTGTATTTCAGAAAACATCAATTGTATTTCAGAAAACATCATTTGAATTTCAGAAAACATAAATAGAATTTCAGAAAACATCATTTGAATTTCAGAAAACATAAATAGAATTTCAGAAAACATCAATATAATTTCAGAAAACATCAATTGTATTTCAGAAACCATCAATATAATTTCAGAAAACATCAATTGTATTTCAGAAAACATCAATTGAATTTCAGAAAACATAAATAGAATTTCAGAAAACATCAATTGTATTTCAGAAAACATCAATTGAATTTCAGAAAACATAAATAGAATTTCAGAAAACATCAATTGTATTTCAGAAAACATCAATTGTATTTAAGAAAACATCAATTGAATTTCAGAAAACATAAATAGAATTTCAGAAAACATCAATTGTATTTCAGAAAACATCAATTGTATTTCAGAAAACATCATTTGAATTTCAGAAAACATAAATAGAATTTCAGAAAACATCATTTGAATTTCAGAAAACATAAATAGAATTTCAGAAAACATCAATATAATTTCAGAAAACATCAATTGTATTTCAGAAACCATCAATATAATTTCAGAAAACATCAATTGTATTTCAGAAAACATCAATAGAATTTCAGAAAACATAAACTGTATTTAAGAAAACATCAATAAAATTTCAGAAAACATCAATTGAATTTCAGAAAACATCATTCGAGTTTCAGAAAACATCAATTGAATTTCAGAAAACCTCAATAGAATTTCAGAAAACATCAATTGTAGTTCAGAAAACATCAATTGTATTTCAGAAAACATCATTTGAATTTCAGAAAACATAAATAGAATTTCAGAAAACATCAATAGAATTTCAGAAAAATCAATTGTATTTCAGAAAACATCAATTGTATTTCAGAAAACATCAATTGAATTTCAGAAAACATAAATAGAATTTCAGAAAACATCAATTGTATTTCAGAAAACATCAATTGTATTTCAGAAAACATCATTTGAATTTCAGAAAACATAAATATAATTTCAGAAAACATCAATTGTATTTCAGAAAACATCAATTGAATTTCAGAAAACATAAATAGAATTTCAGAAAACATCAATTGTATTTCAGAAAACATCAATTGAATTTCAGAAAACACAAATAGAATTTCAGAAAACATCAATATAATTTCAGAAAACATCATTCGAGTTTCAGAAAACATCATTTGAATCATTCGAGTTTCAGAAAACATCAATTGAATTTCAGAAAACATCAATAGAATTTCAGAAAACATCATTTGAATTTCAGAAAACATCAATATAATTTCAGAAAACATCATTCGAGTTTCAGAAAACATCAATTGAATTTCAGAAAACATAATTTCAGAAAACATAAATAGAATTTCAGAAAACATCATTCGAGTTTCAGAAAACATCAATTGAATTTCAGAAAACATCAATAGAATTTCAGAAAACATCAATTGTATTTCAGAAAACATCAATTGTATTTCAGAAAACATCATTTGAATTTCAGAAAACATAAATAGAATTTCAGGAAACATCAATAGAATTTCAGAAAACATCAATTGTATTTCAGAAAACATCAATTGTATTTCAGAAAACATCAATTGAATTTCAGAAAACATAAATAGAATTTCAGAAAACATCAATATAATTTCAGAAAACATCATTCGAATTTCAGAAAACATCATTTGAATTTCAGAAAACATAAATAGAATTTCAGAAAACAGCAATATAATTTCAGAAAACATCATTCGAGTTTCAGAAAACATCAATTGTATTTCAGGAAACATCAATTGTATTTCAGAAAACATCATTTGAATTTCAGAAAACATAAATAGAATTTCAGAAAACATAAATAGAATTTCAGAAAACATCAATATAATTTCAGAAAACATCATTCGAGTTTCAGAAAACATCAATTGAATTTCAGAAAACCTCAATAGAATTTCAGAAAACATCAATTGTAGTTCAGAAAACATCAATTGTATTTCAGAAAACATCAATATAATTTCAGAAAACATCATTTGTATTTCAGAAAACATCAATTGTATTTCAGAAACCATCAATATAATTTTAGAAAACATCATTTGAATTTCAGAAAACATAAATAGAATTTCAGAAAACATCAATATAATTTCAGAAAACATCATTTGAATTTCAGAAAACATCAATTGAATTTCAGAAAGCATCAATAGAATTTCAGAAAACATCAATTGTATTTCAGAAACCATCAATATAATTTCAGAAAACATCATTTTAATTTCAGAAAACATAAATAGAATTTCAGAAAACATCAATATAATTTCAGAAAACATCATTCGAGTTTCAGAAAACATCAATTGAATTTCAGAAAGCATCAATAGAATTTCAGAAAACATCAATTGTATTTCAGAAACCATCAATATAATTTCAGAAAACATCATTTTAATTTCAGAAAACATAAATAGAATTTCAGAAAACATCAATATAATTTCAGAAAACATCACTTGAATTTCAGAAAACATAAATAGAATTTCAGAAAACATCATTTGAATTTCAGAAAACATCAATTGAATTTCAGAAAGCATCAATAGAATTTCAGAAAACATCATTTGAATTTCAGAAAACATAAATAGAATTTCAGAAAACATCAATATAATTTCAGAAAACATCATTTGAATTTCAGAAAACATCAATTGAATTTCAGAAAGCATCAATAGAATTTCAGAAAACATCAATTGTATTTCAGAAACCATCAATATAATTTCAGAAAACATCATTTTAATTTTAGAAAACATAAATAGAATTTCAGATAACATCAATATAATTTCAGAAAACATCATTCGAGTTTCAGAAAACATCAATAGAATTTCAGAAAACATCAATATAATTTCAGAAAACATTATTCGAGTTTCAGAAAACATCAATTGAATTTCAGAAAGCATCAACAGAGTTTCAGAAAACATCAATTGTATTTCAGAAACCATCAATATAATTTCAGAAAACATCATTTTAATTTCAGAAAACATAAATAGAATTTCAGAAAACATCAATATAATTTCAGAAAACATCATTTGAATTTCAGAAAACATAAATAGAATTTCAGAAAACATCAATATAATTTCAGAAAACATCATTCGAGTTTCAGAAAACATCAATTGAATTTCAGAAAGCATCAATCGAATTTCAGAAAACATCAATTGTATTTCAGAAACCATCAATATAATTTCAGAAAACATCATTTTAATTTCAGAAAACATAAATAGAATTTCAGAAAACATCAATATCGTTTCAGAAAACATCACTTGAATTTCAGAAAACATAAATAGAATTTCAGAAAACATCAATATAATTTCAGAAAACATAAATAGAATTTCAGAAAACATCAATATAATTTCAGAAAACATCAATTGTATCTCAGAAACCATCAATGTAATTTCAGAAAACATCATTTGAATTTCAGAAAACATAAATAGAATTTCAGAAAGCATCAACAGAATTTCAGAAAACATCAATTGTATTTCAGAAACCATCAATATAATTTCAGAAAACATCAATTGTATTTCAGAAAACATCAATTGAATTTCAGAAAACATAAACTGTATTTCAGAAAACATCAATAAAATTTCAGAAAACATCAATTGAATTTCAGAAAACATTATTCGAGTTTCAGAAAACATCATTTGAATTTCAGAAAACATAAAGAGAATTTCAGAAAGCATCAACAGAATTTCAGAAAACATCAATTGTATTTCAGAAACCATCAATATAATTTCAGAAAACATCAATTGTATTTCAGAAAACATCAATTGAATTTCAGAAAACATAAACTGTATTTCAGAAAACATCAATAAAATTTCAGAAAACATCAATAAAATTTCAGAAAACATCATTCGAGTTTCAGAAAACATCAATTGAATTTCAGAAAACATCAATAGAATTTCAGAAAACATCAATTGTATTTCAGAAAACATCAATTGTATTTCAGAAAACATCATTTGAATTTCAGAAAACATAAATAGAATTTCAGAAAACATCATTTGAATTTCAGAAAACATAAATAGAATTTCAGAGACCATCAATATAATTTCAGAAAACATCAATTGTATTTCAGAAAACATCAATAGAATTTCAGAAAACATAAACTGTATTTCAGAAAACATCAATAAAATTTCAGAAAACATCAATTGAATTTCAGAAAACATTATTCGAGTTTCAGAAAACATCATTTGAATTTCAGAAAACATCATTTGAGTTTCAGAAAACATCAATTGAATTTCAGAAAACATCACTTGAATTTCAGAAAACATAAATAGAATTTCAGAAAACATCAATATAATTTCAGAAAACATCAATTGTATTTCAGAAACCATCAATATAATTTCAGAAAACATCAATAGAATTTCAGAAAACATAAACTGTATTTCAGAAAACATCAATAAAATTTCAGAAAACATCAATTGAATTTCAGAAAACATCATTCGAGTTTCAGAAAACATCAATTGAATTTCAGAAAACCTCAATAGAATTTCAGAAAACATCAATTGTAGTTCAGAAAACATCAATTGTATTTCAGAAAACATCATTTGAATTTCAGAAAACATAAATAGAATTTCAGAAAACATCAATAGAATTTCAGAAAAATCAATTGTATTTCAGAAAACATCAATTGTATTTCAGAAAACATCAATTGAATTTCAGAAAACATAAATAGAATTTCAGAAAACATCAATTGTATTTCAGAAAACATCAATTGTATTTCAGAAAACATCAATTGAATTTCAGAAAACATAAATAGAATTTCAGAAAACATCAATTGTATTTCAGAAAACATCAATTGTATTTCAGAAAACATCATTTGAATTTCAGAAAACATAAATAGAATTTCAGAAAACATCATTTGAATTTCAGAAAACATAAATAGAATTTCAGAAAACATCAATATAATTTCAGAAAACATCAATTGTATTTCAGAAACCATCAATATAATTTCAGAAAACATCAATTGTATTTCAGAAAACATCAATAGAATTTCAGAAAACATAAACTGTATTTAAGAAAACATCAATAAAATTTCAGAAAACATCAATTGAATTTCAGAAAACATCATTCGAGTTTCAGAAAACATCAATTGAATTTCAGAAAACCTCAATAGAATTTCAGAAAACATCAATTGTAGTTCAGAAAACATCAATTGTATTTCAGAAAACATCATTTGAATTTCAGAAAACATAAATAGAATTTCAGAAAACATCAATAGAATTTCAGAAAAATCAATTGTATTTCAGAAAACATCAATTGTATTTCAGAAAACATCAATTGAATTTCAGAAAACATAAATAGAATTTTAGAAAATATCAATTGTATTTCAGAAAACATCAATTGTATTTCAGAAAACATCATTTGAATTTCAGAAAACATAAATATAATTTCAGAAAACATCAATTGTATTTCAGAAAACATCAATTGAATTTCAGAAAACATAAATAGAATTTCAGAAAACATCAATTGTATTTCAGAAAACATCAATTGAATTTCAGAAAACATAAATAGAATTTCAGAAAACATCAATTGTATTTCAGAAAACATCAATTGTATTTAAGAAAACATCAATTGAATTTCAGAAAACATAAATAGAATTTCAGAAAACATCAATTGTATTTCAGAAAACATCAATTGTATTTCAGAAAACATCATTTGAATTTCAGAAAACATAAATAGAATTTCAGAAAACATCATTTGAATTTCAGAAAACATAAATAGAATTTCAGAAAACATCAATATAATTTCAGAAAACATCAATTGTATTTCAGAAACCATCAATATAATTTCAGAAAACATCAATTGTATTTCAGAAAACATCAATTGAATTTCAGAAAACATAAATAGAATTTCAGAAAACATCAATTGTATTTCAGAAAACATCAATTGAATTTCAGAAAACATAAATAGAATTTCAGAAAACATCAATTGTATTTCAGAAAACATCAATTGTATTTAAGAAAACATCAATTGAATTTCAGAAAACATAAATAGAATTTCAGAAAACATCAATTGTATTTCAGAAAACATCAATTGTATTTCAGAAAACATCATTTGAATTTCAGAAAACATAAATAGAATTTCAGAAAACATCATTTGAATTTCAGAAAACATAAATAGAATTTCAGAAAACATCAATATAATTTCAGAAAACATCAATTGTATTTCAGAAACCATCAATATAATTTCAGAAAACATCAATTGTATTTCAGAAAACATCAATAGAATTTCAGAAAACATAAACTGTATTTAAGAAAACATCAATAAAATTTCAGAAAACATCAATTGAATTTCAGAAAACATCATTCGAGTTTCAGAAAACATCAATTGAATTTCAGAAAACCTCAATAGAATTTCAGAAAACATCAATTGTAGTTCAGAAAACATCAATTGTATTTCAGAAAACATCATTTGAATTTCAGAAAACATAAATAGAATTTCAGAAAACATCAATAGAATTTCAGAAAAATCAATTGTATTTCAGAAAACATCAATTGTATTTCAGAAAACATCAATTGAATTTCAGAAAACATAAATAGAATTTCAGAAAACATCAATTGTATTTCAGAAAACATCAATTGTATTTCAGAAAACATCATTTGAATTTCAGAAAACATAAATATAATTTCAGAAAACATCAATTGTATTTCAGAAAACATCAATTGAATTTCAGAAAACATAAATAGAATTTCAGAAAACATCAATTGTATTTCAGAAAACATCAATTGAATTTCAGAAAACACAAATAGAATTTCAGAAAACATCAATATAATTTCAGAAAACATCATTCGAGTTTCAGAAAACATCATTTGAATCATTCGAGTTTCAGAAAACATCAATTGAATTTCAGAAAACATCAATAGAATTTCAGAAAACATCATTTGAATTTCAGAAAACATCAATATAATTTCAGAAAACATCATTCGAGTTTCAGAAAACATCAATTGAATTTCAGAAAACATAATTTCAGAAAACATAAATAGAATTTCAGAAAACATCATTCGAGTTTCAGAAAACATCAATTGAATTTCAGAAAACATCAATAGAATTTCAGAAAACATCAATTGTATTTCAGAAAACATCAATTGTATTTCAGAAAACATCATTTGAATTTCAGAAAACATAAATAGAATTTCAGGAAACATCAATAGAATTTCAGAAAACATCAATTGTATTTCAGAAAACATCAATTGTATTTCAGAAAACATCAATTGAATTTCAGAAAACATAAATAGAATTTCAGAAAACATCAATATAATTTCAGAAAACATCATTCGAATTTCAGAAAACATCATTTGAATTTCAGAAAACATAAATAGAATTTCAGAAAACAGCAATATAATTTCAGAAAACATCATTCGAGTTTCAGAAAACATCAATTGTATTTCAGGAAACATCAATTGTATTTCAGAAAACATCATTTGAATTTCAGAAAACATAAATAGAATTTCAGAAAACATAAATAGAATTTCAGAAAACATCAATATAATTTCAGAAAACATCATTCGAGTTTCAGAAAACATCAATTGAATTTCAGAAAACCTCAATAGAATTTCAGAAAACATCAATTGTAGTTCAGAAAACATCAATTGTATTTCAGAAAACATCATTTGAATTTCAGAAAACATAAATAGAATTTCAGAAAACATCAATAGAATTTCAGAAAAATCAATTGTATTTCAGAAAACATCAATTGTATTTCAGAAAACATCAATTGAATTTCAGAAAACATAAATATAATTTCAGAAAACATCAATATAATTTCAGAAAACATCATTCGAGTTTCAGAAAACATCAATTGAATTTCAGAAAACATCAATATAATTTCAGAAAACATCATTCGAGTTTCAGAAAACATCAATTGAATTTGAGAAAACATCAATAGAATTTCAGAAAACATCAATTGTATTTCAGGAAACATCAATTGTATTTCAGAAAACATCATTTGAATTTCAGAAAACAGCATAATCGACTTATTTTTTATGCCCTGTAAAATATGATGTTGATGTTTTCTTTAATTATTAGATGTTTACACATCTCCCTTGTGATCGGACTCACATGATTTTTTTTTTTTGCAGATTTCGAGAAAAATTAGTTTTTTGTGATATATTCAGTAAATGTACTCTTTCTAAAGACTTTGTATAAAAAATTTATCAGTTTTCTACTTTTAAATATAATATTTTATCTCAATAGCCTAGAGTTTCGGAAAAAAATTATATGACCACATTATCCCTTTTGAACTTGGGGTCACATATGACCCCAACCTAATAAAAGAGAATTTATTGAAAACATTCAAATATTTTGTAAGTGCTGTTGAAGTTTTAGATGTGACGCTTAAAACATAATAACCAAATATGCAAGGCTTTCATGTTAAAAATTTGGAATAAAACGAACAATGTTAACCCATTCTTTGCCGAGGCCAATCTTTGAATTTTGACATATTTAAAAAAATTAATTGTTCTAGTAAAATAGATGAAACCCTTACTATGGGTTGGGAAATAAAATTGTGATATATTTTACGAAAACTTACCCTTATGTGCTCCTAGGATTAAAATGATCCAAAATTCAGCAGTATTTGCAAAATATTTGAATTTTTTGACTTAATAGTCCTATACTAGCTTGGGGTCATTTGTGGCGCAGCTCATAGTAGGGGTTTCATCTAGTTTTCTAGGACAATTAATTTTGTTAAATATGCCAAAATTCAAAGTTTGGCCTCGGCAAGGAATGGGTTAACGTTGTTCGATTTATTCCAAATTTTTACCATGGAAGACTTGCACATTTGGTTATTATGTTTTGAGCGCCACATCTAAAAATTCAACAGCACTTACAAAATAAATAATATGGTAATAAAAAAATACTTCATGTCTCATAGGTATAGAGACAAAAAAAAAATGATGGCTTTAATTAATTCATATTTTCCCCATATAAACACACTTGAAATTGCGACTGAGGCACTTCTAAATTTTTTTTTTTTTTTTGATTGACCCAAAACCTTATAGTTCTCAGTTTTTTGCTATTCGCATATTTTAAATTCGAATACGTTTTTCTCCTCCATATAATGAAGGGTCACCCTAATGTACATACTAAAGCATTTTGAAGAGTCGCGTAAAGATGGGCGGACCAATGGGCGTGGCACCCACCATACAAAGTAAATATTTAATGTCATATATGTGGAGTACTGTAGTTTCAAAAGCCTTGGGACTTTGTCTGAGTTCATAAGTTATTAATGTGTGTATATCGGGATCGGACCAATGGGCGTGGCACATCCTATACAAAAAAATATGAAGTACTATCAAAATGACAGTCTGGAAGCTTTTGCCAAGTACGTACATTAATTAACAATGTGAATAGTCGTGGAAAATATGGGCGGAATTGCCAAAATCGAAAATCGCCATAAACAAAAATTGCCACAACCGAAAATCGCAACAAAAAACCAAAATCAAAAATCGCAAAAAGCAATAATCGCCAAAGTCAAAAATCGCCAAAATCAAAAATTGCCAAATCTAAAATCGTAAAAACAGAAAACGACAAAATCAATAATCACCAAAAATAATAAAATATTTTTCTACAAAATATATTCCCAGTTTTTTATTTTGTTACGATGGGTGTAGCAAAGCGCATTGGCTTACAGCTAGTGGTTTAAAAAAAAAATAAAAAGCGCTAAGTAAAAATTTGTTTAATCATATTTGCTCATTTAAGAAAACTAGCTGATTCCAGCACTCGAAATTCGAGTGCAATTTCTAGGCAACTTTATTTTTCAACTTAGCCAATTCGCAAACCAACACTATTTTGGTTTATTATCGTGAATGGAGAAAACAATCCCATTACCAAATCTAATAAACACACACATAGCATATGAATAATTTTATGTATGTGTTAGTAGCAACTTTAAATGCAATTTACTCAAAATAAAGAAAAAATTTAAATATCTGTAAATCAAATAATATACGTTTGGTCAAAATCAGGATAAAACGGTAGAACAAAACATCGGTAACAAGAAATCGCCTAGCCTATTAATATTATATAGATACTACGTAATTTTTGTAACAAAAAGTAAAACCGTACATAATTAACATAACGAAAATAACGGGTGATTTTTTAAGAGCTTGATAACTTTTTTTTAAAAAAAAACGCATAAAATTTGCAAAATCTCATCGGTTCTTTATTTGAAACGTTAGATTGGTCCATGACATTTACTTTTTGAAGATAATTTCATTTAAATGTTGACCGCGGCTGCGTCTTAGGTGGTCCATTCGGAAAGTCCAATTTTGGGCAACTTTTTCGAGCATTTCGGCCGGAATAGCCCGAATTTCTTCGGAAATGTTGTCTTCCAAAGCTGGAATAGTTGCTGGCTTATTTCTGTAGACTTTAGACTTGACGTAGCCCCACAAAAAATAGTCTAAAGGCGTCAAATCGCATGATCTTGGTGGCCAACTTACCGGTCCATTTCTTGAGATGAATTGTTCTCCGAAGTTTTCCCTCAAAATGGCCATAGAATCGCGAGCTGTGTGGCATGTAGCGCCATCTTGTTGGAACCACATGTCAACCAAGTTCAGTTCTTCCATTTTTGGCAACAAAAAGTTTGTTAGCATCGAACGATAGCGATCGCCATTCACCGTAACGTTGCGTCCAACAGCATCTTTGAAAAAATACGGTCCAATGATTCCACCAGCGTACAAACCACACCAAACAGTGCATTTTTCGGGATGCATGGGCAGTTCTTGAACGGCTTCTGGTTGCTCTTCACTCCAAATACGGCAATTTTGCTTATTTACGAAGCCATTCAACCAGAAATGAGCCTCATCGCTGAACAAAATTTGTCGATAAAAAAGCGGATTTTCTGCCAACTTTTCTAGGGCCCATTCACTGAAAATTAGACGTTGTGGCAGATCGTTCGGCTTCAGTTCTTGCACGAGCTGTATTTTATACGGTTTTACACCAAGATCTTTGCGTAAAATCTTCCATGTGGTCGAATAACACAAACCCAATTGCTGCGAACGGCGACGAATCGACATTTCACGGTCTTCAGTAACACTCTCAGAAACAGACGCAATATTCTCTTCTGTACGCACTGTACGCATTCGTGTGGTTGGTTTAATGTCCAATAAAGTAAACTGAGTGCGAAACTTGGTCACAATCGCATTAATTGTTTGCTCACTTGGTCGATTATGTAGACCATAAATCGGACGTAAAGCGCGAAACACATTTCGAACCGAACACTGATTTTGGTAATAAAATTCAATGATTTGCAAGCGTTGCTCGTTAGTAAGTCTATTCATGATGAAATGTCAAAGCATACTGAGCATCTTTCTCTTTGACACCATGTCTGAAATCCCACGTGATCTGTCAAATACTAATGCATGAAAATCCTAACCTCAAAAAAATCACCCGTTATTACAATTACTGTGCATTTTAAATCACTTGGGTGAAAAAAAAACTTAAACCTGGTAAATCTTAAAACGTTTTTGTTAATTCGCATACAAATTTGCGATGTTTTCTTTCTTGTTGTCTCATAACGCATTATAAAACAAGCATTCACAACAATAGTAAAAGAAGTATGTATCAAAATGCGATGACAACAGAGCAAAAAACATGCTGCATTCGTTGACAATTGCAACGTGCCATGTTTGCTGAATGCCTTAATACTGCATTGCTAAAGGTGTGTTTACACTATGTGTATTTTCCATGTGTGAATTCAGTTTTACGATCCATACGTAATTCCGTGTGTGTGTCAAAATTGCCGTTTTACATACGATTCATAATTTTTGCGTTCAAACGTACATATGGATTTCCGTATGACATAACCTCTAAATGTAAACAACAGCTGATTTAATTTGTGAATTTACAAAAAATTATTGTTAAAAATAAAGTTATATATATTATATATTTTTTAATTGTTAATTAATATTAAACAATTTATTTTTCTCTCAATATTAATCTTTATAATTTACTCTGTTTTTCTTTCGCTACAAGCAGTGTTGTATTTTCATATGTTTATCTTGCCAAAATAGAACCTGCTCTAATTGAAAAATTTACATATGTCTTGCAAAATGTGTTGTACATAAACAATGTTTGAAAGGGTTCACATTATGTGTACAAATTACACGTGCTAAAAAACTAAGAAAAACACAAGCAAAACACGTAGTGTGAACGCAGCTTAACTGAATATCTGTCTGACTTGCGTATGGATACTATCCATTGTAAATTTTGATGACTTTTCTCAATTACAATCATGCATTTTTATTAAGTTTGCAGCACATGCTGTATGTTTTTATTTGTGTTATAGAAAATGTTATTACAACATTTTTATTTCTATACGTTTATTTTATTTATTTTTTATTTTTGCCATGTGTATGTACTTATGTACATTGAAACCAAGTTGTTGTGTTGTTTTTTTTTTTTTTTTTTTAATTATAACGACGTGTGTGAGTTTGTACTGATTTGCGAATTTTTATTCATAAAAAAACAGTTGGAAAAAGGAGGTCTAATTCGACGATTATGGTTGTAGTTTTGTTGGAAATTGTTTTAATTGTACCCAAGTATACCCTACACTGCCAAATATATTATCAAAATTTTTTTAATTCTCACAATATTATTATTGTACACCGAGATCCACCGATGGATCTGCCGGATGTACGAGTGCGGTCCCAAATCAACACTATCTGACAAAGACAACACAACAAATTTGAGAAAAATTTTCTTTATTTCTCAATGTAATCTGTTTTTAGCTATATACACTTGTCCTAGCGATATTCAATAGCTTCGATAGCCTGTTTATAGTAAGAATTGTCTAGCTCCTTAAAATAGCCATCAACCACAAACTCCACCTTTTCATTGTTGGCAAATCTTTTACCTCCGAGCCATTTTTTCAAATTTGGAAATTGAATGAGGTGCGTGCTAAAGAAATTCGAACTTAATTCATGAAATTTTGTCCATCCCAATAGTGAATGTGTGAACCGGTACATTGTCTTGATGAAACAACACTTTCTTTTTCGCCAAAAAATTACTCCACGCGCATCTCAAAAAAAAAAAAACGGACACAAAAATTTTACCAGCAAATCGAACTGTCTTCGCCTTCTTTGAACACGAATCACCAATTTTACTCCACCGTTTTGGCAGTTCCTTCGTCTCATCCATAGTTACGAACCGACCAATTTTTTTCCATGTTTACAAATTCACTGAGATCATTTATTTTGATGGCTTCAAAGCAAAAAAAAATAAGGAACAATGTGGCACCTGGAACCTGAAAACATATATTTTATAAGGTTGCCACTTTTCTCCAAAGTATTTTTTTTCAAACTACTGCCGCCATCTATACGTCAAGTCGAGTTATTCTGGGACCGTCCTGGTATAATGGGGTAAAGCATATATCTGTGGTTTTCAGGAATAACCGCGTATGTCCATTTTTGTCAGTTTTGAGTTAACGATGCCAAATATATTAATTTTTAACGGTCTTTACATGTGTTAAATTGTTTTTTGTTTTTTTTTTAATATTGACCATTTCTGAGTTTTTTCTTTAAATAAGGTCGTAAATTAAATGTTTATTAAATTAATTTGCAGCACTATCGACGTATGTCAACCTACGTTTGATCGCTGACAAATTATTTTCTCAGAAGACGATACATAGCGACATACGTTGTTATTAATGAAAAAAAATTCAAAATAATTTTGGATTATTTTTCAGTTTATAACCACTAATAAAAACTTGTGTGTTTATTTCTGTTATTTTTTGTCACTATTATTCTTGACACGTTGTTATATTCTCATCCTAGGTCCCGTTAAATTTTTGTTGACGAACAAAAAAATTCATTTTTCAAGCAACAACAACTTATGTCTACATGGATGGTTGCATTGGTAGTTTTCTTTTTCAAAGAAAACGACGTTTGTCGACATAAGTTGTTTTATCTGCACAAACTTTAAGTGTTATTTACATATTGTTTTTTGGCCCTTCTCTAGGATCTATTCCTCTGAAGATTTTTGACTCAAAATTTTATATAAAGTATTTATTGCCAATATCTACAGGACTGTTAAATAAAAAGCTTTAAAAACTTTATATCGAGCCCATAATTTCAAATATAACGTTTTTTGGCTCCCCTCAACATTTTGATTTTATGACATACGTGGTTATTCTAGAAAACCACAGAAATGAGAAAACCCAGCCTGTGGAAACAGTATTCATAAAGGCCAAAACATAAAAAGTGTAAAAATTTGGCCACATAATATTAAATAACTAATTTCTAAATTGGTGACACTAAAAAAGTAACCTTTCCCAGTATGTACGACAATCTGTTCAGTAGGTCACCATCTAAGTCTGTTTAGACCAGATCAACCCCACAATTTCTTACCTGTTTTATTAAATTAATTGGTGTTGATAATTTCTTTCCAACATTTTATTAGATTTTGCTTCAACATTTGAGGTTTGGCGGGTTTATTGTGTGGTGTATGCACCACATGCTAAATGTTGCTGTTTTTATCATTTAATTTGAATTTATTTGATAGACACAGCTGCTGAATTAACCATACATGCATTTATTGGATTCATTTTAAAGACATAGAAAAAGTGTTACATATTGTTTAAAAGATTATTTCTTTCAAATTAAATTTAATAACCATAAATTATTTGAAAATTTAACATAATTGTAGCACTAAAAAAAATTCAAATCAAATGTTTGTATTAGTTGCGGCAACAATTTGATCAAATTTATTACAAAGTTATAAAATTTTATTATTTCAAAATGTTATTAAAATTCTTTGTAGAGTTGATTGTTCACATTAACTCGCTATCTGACAAATGAGTGTTAAAGTGTTATCAAAGTTTTGATACCGTTTTAAAATGATTTACTTAATTTGTGTTTAATACGAGTGTTTTCTGAAACCATGTTTTGCTTTTAATTGATTTAGTTTAGTATTTTTTTTATGCTTTTTCGATTATAAGTCTTTTTTAAATTTGATAAACTTATTTTTCATCAAGTAGCTACGAGTAAAAAAATAAAGAAATCATCATCAACACACCTTGACACAGATTGACAAATTAATAGTAGCGGTAGTTAATGGCAAATAAACCACACCCCTTTTAATTGACTTTAAAGTTGATGAAGATTAGAAAGATACAACTTTAAAGAGACCGAATTTCTCAAATTTGAAATAGCTGAAAAAAATAAAAAATATTGTAACAAAGAATATTAAACTAAGAACATTGGTGCCTATTATGAGCAACTTTCGATTTTCGATTGTGGTCGAATTAACTGATCTAATTCTCATTTGGTATTATGGCGCACATTCGATAAAATAGCGCTATTGTGAATTTCACTCAATTGGATTATTCACAATAGTACATATTTATCAGCTGCCACTATAAATACTGTTTGTTTACAAAATTATTAAAGAAAAAAATAATTATTTATTAAAATGAAATTATCAAGATGAAGATGAATGCGTCGTCATGAGAAATGGATTCCACTACGTAAGTATGCGAAGTTTTAACATGGGTACCATTTGTTTACATATTTAAAGCAAATTTTCGACTGTAAGGAGGCGCTTATGGAATTGCTGTCTACTACAGATGAACTACTGCAGCAATGCGCACAAGACAGATCAATCACATGATATTAAAATAATTTACAACTTATATTTTCAATAAGTTTTACAAATTGCCATCCAGCATCGAAATCAAAATTGTGTTCGATTGATAATTCGCTGTACAACGAAATTTTCGACGGTGCTGCCAGTTCATAATACGAAATTGACATTCGATAGTTGATGTTCGATAGCCAGCGAAGATCGAAGATCGAATGCAACTCATAATAAGGGCCAATGACTAAAGAAAACAAGTATCACATTTTCAATTGAAACTTGTTCTCAGATATACTAAGAAGGTTCTAAATATTTAAGGGGCTACCTATCGAAAATCTTTTTTTTTTTTAATCTAAAGCAGTCTAACAAAAAATATTTTCAATAGGATTTACATATGAATGTACGTTTATTTAAAGAAAACCGTCCTCCAATTCTGAAAATATTTTTTTTTTAGGATAAAGTCCTTAAATCTTGAGCTTTTGTAAAAATAATAACGATTTTCTATAAGAAAATTTCCTCATATTCTGTAAATATGAATAGATTTAGTCGGATAAGAAAAATGGGAAACTATACAATTTCATATAAATATATACGTATGTATTATACTACAGAGTGGCCCCTCTAGTGTTTGCATTTTGAACAACGTATTATTTTG
This sequence comes from Cordilura impudica, assembly GCA_963682025.1. Lineage (NCBI taxonomy): Eukaryota > Metazoa > Arthropoda > Insecta > Diptera > Scathophagidae > Cordilura > Cordilura impudica. The sequence goes on along the minus strand of OY821517.1, from coordinate 1,980,077 downwards.
ACTATGACAACACCAATATCAGCTGTATTATGACAAGAAGTTAGTATAATACATGAAGTTTACGAAATGAAGAACCATTTACGCTTGAACAACGTTAGGAAATATTAAAAAATTATTTCTTCGGAAAGCTTGGAAGAAATCATCTTTTCTGTGGAAGCTCATTTTCATCTCGGTAGTTACGTCAACAAGCAAAATTGTCGCATCTGGGGACTAGAAAATCTACATATTACTGCTGAAAAGACAGTGCACCCTGAACGATACACTGATTGGTATGATTTTTGGGCCGGCAATTTGTCTTCGAAGAAAATAACTGATTACTTGTAACCCATTATGGATCTGTTTTAACAGGATGGCGCGCCGTGACACACAACCCGTGAAACAATCGATCGTTTGCGTGGCAAGTTTGAAAATCGCGTTATTAGTCATTTAGCGATGTACATTACCCACCGTGCAGCTACGTTTTGATCCCGTCGGACTATAATTTGTGGGGAGCTGTTAAAGATGAGTGTTACGTTAATCACCCAGTGTCTATTGAGGCATGCAAAAATAAATTGGTGCAGTCTACTTTAAAATACAGTTCCAAACTGTCGCCAGGTGAGGAAGTCATTTGAAAGAAGTAGTGTTCCAAATTTACCGCATGGATTGTACTTTCGAATAAACACACCCAAAAAAAGCGCCGATATTAATTCTAAAAGATTTCCGACAAATAAGATTTACTATTATTTAACTGTTTGAAGTTTGTTAGATCGTTGTTCTAAGGACAGGTTTTGAGCATTTCCAAAACTGCCCACCTAACAATAACAAATTCTGGGAAACTAATAGATAAAAAGCTAGTTTTAAAGTAAGAATTCATTATTTATTTATGTGGAAAAATACAAGTTTTAAAGTTTCAATGTAATTTTGGTTCTATGTTGTGTGTAAATCTATAATATTAATAGGCTAGGCGATTTCTTGTGACCGATGTTTTGTTCTACCGTTTTAACCCGATTTTGACCAACCGTATATTATTTGAAAGGTATTTCTTTTTAGCCATTTTGCAGATTTACAGATTTTTAAATTGTTTCCTTTATTTCGAGTAAATTGCATTTAAAGTTGCTACTAACACATACATAAAATTATACAGATGCTATGTGTGTGTTTTATTAAATTTGTTAATATGTTTATTAATGAGTTTTTATCTTCATTCACAATAATAATAAACCATAAAAGTGTTGGTTTGTGAATTGGCTAAGTTGAAAAATAAAGCTGCCTAGAAATTGCACTCGAATTTTGAGCGCTGGAATCTGCTAGTTTAAATTTAATGTAATAAGAAAATATCATGTTACTGTAAGTCTGAATTGTTGTATGTTACAACTACTTTGTAATAAAATGATGTTTTTTATTTAAATAGACGTCCTTTGAAAAAGTCAACTAAAAATTCACGAAACGTTTGGAAAAATATAATAGAAAAAACCAATATAAATATAATTTAAATTACTAGGTTAATTCAAATATAAAATATAAAAAAAGATAGTTTAGTGACTTTTGTAAGTTTTGATTCAAATCTTTAATGTCTAACATATTTTTTTTAAGACGGTGTAATTAATTCTAACATCGTGTACGGCCCCCTTTTTCTTTGATGCCGAGAGTTTTCGAATTAAATCCATTCAAACACCGCTGTACCAATTGGATTCAGTTATTTCCTTCAACTTTAGAATATTAGTTGCTTTTTGCTGGCCCTAAACATTCTCAATGAGGTTGAGATCGGGGCTGTGTCCATGGCATTGACTCAATACCCAAAAGGTCCTTATATTCCTTTACCTTTCCAAAAATAAATAATTCATTATTATAAAACTATTTAAAAAATTAAAAGAAAACATTATTGTGAGTGGGATACTTACCGATTTAGAACGATGATGAAGTGCAGTATCGTCTTGAATATGACTTTATCTACGTACTCACTTAGTCGCCGTTTTTAACAATATCAGTATAAGCTGCGGAGTCAACATATCCTTCCAGAAGAAGAATCTCTCCAATCCCGCAGCACGTTATGGCCCCCAGGCCACCACATAGGGAGAATGATCTATCGTGCTTTGAACGCATTCGTGACTGAACCTTTCATTTTTCTGAGGCGCACCATATATTCCGAATCTGAACTGATGAAATTAATTTTGCTCTCATCAGAGAAAATGACACCCAACTCCTTCTCTCTTTTCACCAGTTTAAGCGGGAGGACGGCATTTTAGGTGTGAGGAGTGGTTTTTTTCGCAGGTCTGTGGGCAAACATGCCATTTTCTCTAAAGCGACACTGTACAGTCGAGGTGCTTATTTCCAAATTTTGTCTATTTTTAAACACCGCAGCAATTTCTGGAGCTGTTTTAAATCGATCGCGCCGGACTATTCTAACGATATCCATGTCATCTCGCTCAGTGGCCTCTCTTGGACGGCCACTTCCAGAGCGACGTGATAATATCTCTTTTTCCAAAACTTGTTCCCAAAATCGTCGTTCAGAAGATTCATAGCACCGAAGCTTATGTGATATATCCACATTTGTCATAATTTGCTGCTTATATGCAATTATAACAATTTTTTTATTTTTCAATCAAAACCATTGTTTTTTTTTTTTTGAAATCGATGTTTCAACGCCGAAAGATGAGAAACAAATGCATTTGATAAATTTTTTTTTTAATTATTGACCAACACTCAGGGGACCAAATGCCGTGCATTGTGATCATGTCAGGAAAATAGGTTATATAGGATGGAGGAAAGAGGGAGTAGTGTTTGTGGATATTTGACTTAAATTTTATTAGATTGTAATTGTCACGAAAGACCTGTGCGGGGAGTTTATTCCACATACGGCTAGTTCGACTGATAAACGAATTTTGTACAGTCAACTGGACAATAAACTACAAAGTGCACTTGGAATGAGTTCGCTAATCTCAGATAGTATCTATACACGCTGGTAGTATCTATAGACCAGTGCTACACAACTCACATTCCGACGATGTTCCAACGAGTCAATAGAGTTGGATACCCCACTGTCATTAACGACCTCCTTTGCACACGGTGCAAAATAGTCTTTGAAACTCCTGCTCATATATCGGAGTTGTATTCCATTGTAGGTCGTATGTAAGTGGTATAATTTTTGCACCGTTTTAGAAAACCAAGACACTTGAATGCTTCTTTCAATACATGAAAACATGCTCGTTCCAACGAACATTACATTGAATTCTAATGCCAAGAACATTAAGAGCATCCGATTCCTCAATATCCATACCACCCACGTATACAAATGACATTGTTGGATCCATGGCCCTATGGGTCGACGAAAATCAACCCTGTTCGCTTTACCCCACTCGGAGATTGTTAACAGGTCTTGTAGCCTTGACCAATAATTGATTGAAAATGTTGCTGTCATCTGCGAGTATATACAATTAAAAGTTTGACTACGTGGTCTCATTAGATGAGACCACATCAATAACAACACGTATTGCAATAAGCTTAGATACCAATGCACCATGCCACACGCGATCGAACGCCATGGAAATATCTAGAGCAACCACTTTACTTTCAACAAAATTGTGAATGGATCCCGTTCTACGGGAGACCTGTAACTGCCACTATACGGAAGAGCGCCCCAGTAGGTGAGTAGGTAGCGTGCTCGCCTATTATGCGGGGGTCGTGGGTTCGATTCCCACCAGAGGCTTTGGTCTGTCGCTGCAAAAAAAACTAGCCAAATCCGGCTTATTCCTGGACCCAAAATTAGAATCTGCAGAACTAGGAACTAGGCTTTAACAAAATGCTTTGAAAAAAAAAGTTTTTTTAATACATAATCGGAACTGCAATTTATGGTTCAAAACTACACAAAATGTTTTATTATTTAACCATTTTTAATAAGTCCAACTCTATTTTATTAAAATATTCATAGTGCAGTATTGAACGAAAGTACAACCGACAATTTTTTTTTTTTTTTTTTTTTTTATTTAAAATTATATTAATTTTTTGTAATGTCGATACGTCATTTATTCGAGTTTTGTCTGTCCAATAGAAATCACTTTACTCCAGTATTACCTATTGATGTATACTAGTATCTATGTATTAGTATAGCCCAGCACTCGAATTTTATTTTTTCATTAATTTTTTTCCTTTCAATATTTTTTTAATCTATATACACATAGCCCATAAAATCTGCGTTCACCATTAAAAAATTTATAAGTGTTATAAAAACACAACATAAATATTTAATCCAAATCAATTTTTTTTCATGTATTTTTTCTTCACATGTTTTATTTCAAAAATCAAAAAAGAAACTCCAGATTCCTCTCTTCATTTTTGAAATAACGGTATATTAGTACCACAACAAGTAAATATAGCCACCAAAAAGTCTGCGTTCAGTTTGTTTGTTGTGATAATACCGTTACTTTTTCAGTTATTTTTTCTACTTTTTGCTCACTTTCTATTACTTATTATTATAATTGATCGTTTAACAAACTCGGTGCTCAATTTATTTAAAAGTGATAATAATTTCAAAAAAAATGGAAACCAAAAATAAAGAAATTAGTGTATCAGAGAGAAAAATAATTATAAAATTGTGGAAAGAAGGAAAAAGCTTCCGAAAAATTGGCCAAACTATTGGGAGAACATATTCTTCTGTCCAACGAGTAATAAATAATTTCAAAGAAACCGGAATTTTAACATCTAAGCCACGGTCTGGACGTCCAAAAATATTAACAGTTCGGGAAGAGCGTACCGTAATCAATATGGCAAAGGTAAATGCTAGAATTACTTCTTCAAAAATTGAAATGTTTAAAAAAAGTATTTGTGCCGAAACTGCTAGAAAAATTTTACGCAAAGCTGGATATCATGGCAGAATCGCTAGACGAAAGCCGTACATTTCACTTGTGAACAGACGAAAGCGCATTGAATTTGCACATAAGTACATAAATAAGCCTCCGGAGTTTTGGAAACAAGTTATATTTTCAGATGAAAGCAAGTTTTGTATATTTGGCATAAAAGGCCGTCAAATTGTGTGGCGTAAATCTGGAACTGCGCTTGAGAAACAAAATCTCGTTGGTACAGTCAAACACGGTGGTGGCGGAATTATGGTGTGGGGTTGTATGGCGGCTGGTGGTGTCGGTCAGCTGGAATTTATTGAGTCCACAATGGATAAATGGGGATATTTGAGTATTCTAAAGAAAAATTTGAAACAAAGTGCAGAAAATTTGAACTTATCAACGACGTTTTGGTTCCAACAAGATAATGATCCAAAACACACGTCGGAGATCGTTAGACTTTAGCTCTTATACAATGCTCCAAGACAGCTTAAAACACCCCCCCCCCCCCCCAATCGCCCGATCTCAATCCTATTGAGCATCTTTAGGATCTAATGGAGAAAAAAATACGTCAGCATGTAATAACAAGTAAAGAGACTTTGCGAAGTGTTATGCAGACAGAATGGGCGAAAATAACATCTGAGGAAACAGAAAAGTTGGTCAATTCAATGCCAAACAGACTAAGTGAAGTCTGAAAACAGCGTGGCTATCCCACAAAATATTAATTTTAATTTATCTTCATTATTTCTAAACTTTTTGTAATTTGTTTTACGACTGAACGCAGACTTTTTGGTTGCTATTTTTACTTGTTGTGATACTTAAACCCCGTTATATCAGAAATGAAGTGAGGTACCTGAATTTTTTTTTGTTGCTTTTTGAACTAGATAATGTAAAAAAAAATACATAAATAAAAATTAATTTGAATTAAATGTTTATGATGTGTTTTTATATCACTTACAATACATTGTAAGGTGAACGCAGACTTAATGGGCTATGTGTATATATATAAAATTTATGAATGTTTAAATAAAATTCATCCGAAAGTTATGCTAATCAATTTTAGCAATTCACAATTCAACACAGGGCATGTGATATACAATTATAATGAAATTCGACGAATTGTGCATTGACTAAAATTGATTTGCTCATAAAAAATTATTTATTATAAATATTTCATTTTATTTCATTTAATATATTTTTAACACATACATATATACATAAATTTTATTAATCGGCACTTCTCCTCCATATGAACTATAACTATGCCAAATATCACACTCCTCCGTGCCCGCATTTTGCTTAAAAAGGGAAGAAAACATTTTCCTTCGCGTATTAATATATAGATACGATGTAGAATGGACGTAAATCAAATTGTTTTCTTTATATAAGAAGGGAAAACTTAATATATAAAAAAAAAAAAACAAATATTAAAAAACATCTCGCATTGATGTTATCTATTTTGATTGCAAATTGCAAAAAAAGAAAAGAAACAAATAAATAAATAGTTGGTGATATACCAAGTTTTATAAGTTTAATAAATTGTTTCCTTCCCATGTAAAGAAACGATATAGAGATATATACAAAGAGACATTTTTATATTTCTCGGAACCATCTGACCTTTTTACATTACAATTTGAAACTAACTTAACTTGTTTGAAATGACATTAAATTTGCTTACGAGTAATTTTATTTATTTGTTTAATTGTTTAAACCTTAAACATTTATTATTGTTTATGATATAAAATATAAAAACATTGATTCCGGTCTGCAAGTGTCATTTTCTTGTTAAACTTTATGTAAAAAATGCCGCAAAACGTTTGAAAAGTGTGAAAAAAAATTGGAGATGAATTTTTTAAATTAAAAGTTTTCTATCTTATGAGATCCTAAATTAAATATTTTTTTTTTGCATCATCAAAAATTATATAAAATAAATATGTAATGCTTTCACATATTTATCTCTGCAGTTCTTTACAAAATCAAGTTTTATAAGATATGTATTATTATTTAAAAAAATAATATAATCTATTTGTTTACGGATATCCACGATTAGTAGGTTACATTGTCAAAATTATTTTAATTTAATATTAAATTGTTTTTAAAAATATATCTTTAATATTAATTTAACATTTATTTTTACAAACAAATCTTATTTTTTGATCTTTGCAATTGGAATAATATTCTAATTCAATACGAATAAAAAATTTATCTTCCTTAAATACATTGGAAACTATTAAATTTGCCATTTTTGTTTTTTAATAATTACGCGTTAAGTCTGCAAATTATGTTTTTATTTTTTTGCGAAATCACTGTTTGGTGTGTTTTCTATCGAAAGATAACAAATTTGGAAAAAAAAAGTATTTTTTTTGGTTATCGCAGAACAATGGAAAGTTTTAAACATCTTTACAAGAGTTGATCAAAACAATAAAAATAACAATATAAAATCTTAACCGTTATTTAAATATTTATAGTTTCTGACGTTTTCTTTCAAATACAATTATATTTTTCAATGTTTTATACTTAAACACGATAAAAACCAGAATTACAAATGATTTTACTGCTGGTCTTAAGCAAAAGAAATTTTTTGAGAAAGATTCTATGAATAATTCCATAATTTCAAAAATTATCAAGAACTATCGTGGTACAGGTATGGTGACAACTCAACATTTAGGCGGAGGCCCCGTAAAACGAGTCAAAGACGGATAATTTAATAGCAAGTGAGTTTAAAAATGTCAAAAAATGCTACCTAAAGAGGTCATTAACATTGTTGTTGTTATCGTCTTGTGAAGAAGCCACTCATATCAGAGAAAAATCGTCTGGCCGGTCAAGACGGAATTGTAATACAGTTATCTTCTCAGTTTACTTTAAGAGGCCGTGGTGATAGAACGTTTGTCCAACGACCAAAGGGAAAAAGAGTGGACCCAAAATACACAAATAAAACTGTTAAGTTTGGCGGTGGCAATATTATGGTATGGGATTGCTTTTTGGGCCAAAGAATGGATCCAATTCATGTAGTATAAGAAACTCTAACTGCAATTGGATACAGGTATATTCTAAATGACGTAATGTGTCCATACACGGAGCAAAATATGTCCATACTGTGGAAGTTCCGCCATAACTATGACCCACAACACACCTCCAACGTTGTAACTCAATGGAACAATCTAATGGAGTTAATGTTTTGTATTGGCCAGCCCAATCACCAGATCCCGTATTATACGGGTACTTAAATACTCAAAAACGGAAGATCTCTTAGAGGCAGTTAATTCAAAGTGGCAAAAACTTTCAATGGATATCATCAACAATTTAATAGACTTCATGCCGCGGCCTTGTGAAGCAGAACTAAAATATAATGGATAGCAAACAAAATACTGAAAACGAAAATAGAGGGAAAGTTTTTAATTATTGTATAGTAACGGTTTTCATTGTTTTGTCAACAGCATAAAGATCAATACTTTCAAGTTTTGTTATTTCTTTTTCTGAAGTCATTTTGTGTTAATATTTCTTCTTTTTTAAATAAAAAAAAAACATACAAATGTTGAAATTAGTAGAAGAGTTTTCAATTTTATGATCCAATTTTTTGGTATTGATTGTTCGAGTCGTCCGAAATATATTTTGTTCAAAGTTTCCATCGTATTGTTATTCTCGGTATATTTGTTATTATTTTTAAATATTTTTATTGTTTAATTATGTAAATACTAACTACGTAGCGGGTATAATACTAGTATTATAAATACATTAGGGTGGGTCAATTATTTTTACTCCATGTACTATGGGCCATAACAAGTATATTTGACCAAGGAATCATACTTCTAAAATCATTTTCGAGCCTGCCAAAATTTCGATGATGATATTTTCAAGATATTTTCCATAATACTCATTAAAATAAAAAAAAAAATATTGAAAATGTAAATACCGGGGGTTTTTTGGGTCGGGTAATCCTTTTTTCACATTTATTTTTGTTTTTAACAACCGCACAGGAGGCGTTTTCGTGCATTTTTGTGGATTTTTTCACCTTTTTATGGAAAATTGACGAATTATTGCACAAATCGACGATCTTTGACTTTCCCATATTTAAAATAGCCCAAAATATTCAGCGCTGAAAATATTATGGGGTACCCATATACGACCTAATCGATTTCATTCAATTTAAGTCAAAAAATTTGTTTTTTATATTTATTCATTCAAAGAAAAGAATTTGTCGACTTAAAAATTATTTTAGAGGTATGGTTCCTTGGGCAAATATACTTGTTACGGCCCATAGTACCAGAATCGCGATGAACCCATGGAGATTTTTTCAGCCCCATACAATTTGACCCACCCTTATATACTTATTATTATGACATGAAATTACCTCGTGATTTTTCTCGAGTAAAAATTAATAAAAATCAGAACTGTTCTACTGTTGGTTTCAATAATTATTTGTCATATAAGATTTGTAACACGTTCTACTCTAGATTTAGAGACACTTAAAACTCAAACAACATACAGTAGTTTTGACATAGCTGCACATCCAACTTTTGCACTTTTGCAGATTATGTGCAGATAAGCCAAAAACGTTCTTAAGTTAAATGTGCTTATGTGCCTAAATGTACAGGTATAGAATTATGATTTCCCTCTTTCGTGTTTTTGAGATTTTAAAATGACTAAAGTTGGCTCTTAGCGCTTTTAAGATATTTTTTGCTTGTTTTCTATATCACAAAAATTTGACATCAGCATTTATTTTGTGTGTGTACTTTTTTTCCATTAAGAGTGTGATTGTAAAATAAACAAGAATCAGCTAAATATCATTTTTTCATTAAAACAATTTAAAACTTTCAAAAAATGAGGCGCTTATCTTAAATGACCAGGTACAAAAAGAGCACTTAAAGAATGAATTTTTCATTGAATTTTGAAAATAAAAACTAAAACAAAAAAATTTGTGCAGTTATAGGCAAAGTGCACTAAAGTCAAAACTACTGTAAAACCAAAACTAAAAAACTTCACTATGTGACCATACGGTATTCAATTTTGGGGTGCTGCTAGTAATGCAAATATCGATAGAATTGAAATATATAGAGAGACATTTTACATTGCATCTCTATAGATAAAAACTAATACCAGATATAGTTTTATATAACATTTTAATTTAAAAAAATGGTATGAATTTAAAAAATTCGATTTCACTTTTAATATAATTTACATAATTTTTAACTGAAAATCCAAATTCCATTAATCCCCCATTTAAAAGATAACGATATCTTAATAATTTCAAGTAATAATAAACGAATTATGAGGTGACAAGTTATGGTCAGCGATATGTAAGTATAAATATGTACATATAAATACTATAATGTTGAACAATAAAAAATATAATAACAATGTTAAATATTTCAAAATACTTCAATCCAGACAAAACTAATAAACATGAAAAATACCTGAAATATTTCTTAAGAAAACAAAAAATAAAATAAAACAAAACAAACCTTTAACAGACAAGATTCTCACAGAGACAAAAAAAGAAGTTACAGTGGCTGGAGTAGAAAAAAAAAAAATTTAAAAACTGCTTCCGTAAGTGTCAATCAAGTATACTATTCAAATTTTAATGAAGAGAAAAAGACAAAAACAAATATCAACGACTCTTTGAAAGATGCAGAAGATGACGTATGGATAAGTCCAAAGCAAGGTGACAGTAACACATTAAAATGCATGAAGCATACACGAAAACAAAGTAGACACTCTAAAATGAACGAACTAACAAAAAAAAATCAAACAAAGTGTCAAACCAAGTAAAGAAGTCAAAACTTTCGTTATCTGTCAATAAATGCAAGTCACATAACACCAACTACTGTCTGTCTGTCAGTTGCTGTTTAAATTGAAATCATGTATGCGCATCAACAAAAAGTGTATTGGGTGAAATTTGTATGAAAACTTTTTCGAAAAATAATTAATTTTAAATGGTTTGATGATGCTACAAAAACCCTAATCTCCAAACTATTTACACAGAAAATACAGAAAACGAAACGAAAGATAATTGATTAAATATTTGCCGATAGTTTTAAAAAGTAGCCAGTTATCAAAAGAAAGAATATTGAAAAAGAAAGTTTACATAAATATTTTTTTTTAATCACTTTTTCTAATATGATTAATGTTACGAAAAAAATAATAATAAACATCACCACCACTCATCATTATATGTACAATTGATTTTTAATAAAAATGGATGTCATTTATTTCAAATATTAGCTAGGCAAAATATAAAACAAACCTGTTAAGAATGAATGATGTTTGATTAGTTGGTAAACGGAACCAAACTGTGACTACAACCACTTTTTGCTTTTATGACAGCCCGTATGACAAAGTATCAATATTAGCTTTGGTGACAGCAATCACATGTTACATTAGCAACTCTGCAATACAAACAACTATCAGATCATATTTTATCCAGGTTTGCCTTACAGTACTTGACCGAATTCTTAAAAAATCTTTATTGTAAATTACAATTTATTATCAGATTTAATTTTTACTATTTATGTATATTTAAGGTGTGTTTTTTTACATATGTACTGTCAAATTTTCCCACAACAAGAGTTGTACACATCGTGTGATACATATGAAACATTGTTTATGTACAATACATGGGAAAAGTCACTTGTATATTTTACAATTAAAACAGGTTCTATTTTGGCATGACAAACATATGAAAATACAACACTGCTTGTGGCGAAAGAAAAACAGAGTAAATTACAGATTAATATTGAAAGAAAAATAAATTGTTTAATATTAATTAACAATTTAAAAATATTTATTTTTAACAATAAATTTAACAATAAATTTTTGTAAATTCACAAACTAAATCCGCTGTTGTTTACATTTAGAGGTTATGTCATACGGAAATACAAATGCAAAATTATGAATCGTATGAAAAATGATAATTTTGACAGACATACGGAATTACATATGGATAAAAAAAAGTGACAGTACATATGTAAAAAAAACGTCGTGTGATATGACCCTTAATGAACATTTTCGAAAGCTTATCTAAAATGGTCATGACCAAGCCAAATAAAATAAAAACAAACTCAAAAAGAACTTCTATTTAATTTCCTACTTTAATGGGTTACGTAAACCCTTTATTAATTAGTCTCCGAATCGATATAGCGTTGTCGATTCATCTATGTATCTGTTTCTGTGTCTATCTAAACCTTTCAAATATCAAGTTTATAAAGGGTTTTTCAATAAGAGCGCTACACAAGTTTTTTTAAATAAAACAAAAATGGTTTTGGATATCAATGAAATTCTTTATTCCCGTGAAAGTACATTCGATGCCATTATATATGGAAATTGATTTCTTTGGTATGGCCACCACGGGCACGCTTGCAGAAGTCCAGACGCTGAACCCAATTTACGAAGTTCATCAATCGTAGCTAGCTTGTTGGCATAGACCATAGACTTGACGTAGCCCCACAGGAAATAGTCCAACGGCATCAAATCGCACGACCGAGGCGGCCAATCGACTGGACCATTTCGTGAGATAACACGTTCTCCAAACTTGGTTTCCAATAAATTGATTGTGACATTCGCTGTGTGGCTTGTGGCGCCGTCCTGTTGGAACCACATGTCCTCCAAGTCCATATCATCCAATTGGGGCCAAAAATATTCGGTTATCATTGAACGATAGCGATTCCCATTCACAGTAACGTGCCGGTCTTGATCATCACGGAAGAAGTACGGCCCAATGACGCCGCCGGCCCATAAACCGCACCAAACCGTAATTTTTTCGGGATGCAATGATGACTCATGCAGTACGTGTGGATTGCTGTCTGACCAATAACGCATATTTTGTTTATTGACGAAGCCATTCAGCCAGAAATGAGCCCCATCGCTGAAGATGATTTTTCGATGAAAATCCGAATCATTTTCAAGTTGTTGCTCAGCCCAATTCACGAACAAACGACGCTTCTGGTGGTCAAGCGGCTTCAGTTCTTGCGTCAATTTGATCTTGTAAGGATGTAGGCCAAGATCTTTTGGCAAAATTCGCCACAACGACGTCACAGAGATGCCCAACGCTTGAGAACGACGTGTGAGAGACACATTTGGGCTTTCTTCAACTGAAGCCTCAGCGGCAGCAATATTTTCGACACTATGGGCACTTCTTTGTCTCACTGGCACGGGAACATTTTGTACTGTGCCTGTGGATTCAAATTTTTCCACTAGACGCTCAATTGTTGATCTGCTAGGACGATTATGACGACCATAAATTGGACGTAACGCTCTTAACGTTGAGGCCACTGACTCCGAATTTCGGTAGTAAATTTTAATAATTTCGACTCGTTGTTGGCTCGTATACCTTTCCATCATGAAATGGTAAACCTTACTGAAGAGAAATGTCAAAAGAGCGGCAAGAAATATGGAGTCGTTTGCTGTCCCTGTCTTTCTACTTTTGTAGCGTCCCTGTTGAAAAACCCTTTAGTATACATGAGCATTAATAAGAACGATCGCTTTTCAAATTGGTGAATAATCGGTGCATGCTCAGACCTACATCACCTTATATATAATATGTGTGTACTAGGGCGGGTCGATTTGTAGGAAGGCAAAAAAATCGCTCAAGTGACAAGGAAAATCATATTCTAGGGATCAAAATAAGAAACTTTGCCCAAGGAACCATACCTCTAAAACGAATTCTGATGTCCCGACTTTTGACCTGTCTGTCTGCCATGGGGCAACCCCATTCCCCCTCATGCAATTGATCTGAAACATGATCTGTTGTGATACATTTTGGGGTAGTCACGCATAGTCAAGCATAGTCGCGGAGTGATCTAAAAGTTATTTTCCCTCATCCGATCGATCTTTTTGAATAACATAACATAGTCAAGGCGTATTATCATTATTTATTATTAGATTTGAAGATACGTATACGTATGAGTGTTGATTTTAATATTAAATCAAACATAGTCAGCCCAATTCTAATCAAAAAATGGTGATTTTTTGAAAGGTTTGTATGGGGAACCCCCCGGGGGGGTTCCAGGAGATGTGCCACTGGCATGGGAGGGTCGGCCCTCCATAGTTAGTGGGGGGTCGATCATACATTTGGACTCGATTGGGGCACTCTAAATGGGTCAAAGTGAGACAGACAGACAGACAATCCAAAAGTCGGGACATCAGAATTCGTTTTAGAGGTATGGTTCCTCGGGCAAAGCTCCTTATTTTGATCCCTAGAATACGATTTTCCTTGTCACTTGGGCGATTTTTAAATCGACCCGCCCTAGTGTGTACATATTATATATGTGAACCAATAGTCATGACCACTAGAGTGGTCTTTAAAAATAAAAATGCTATTTTGGGGAGTGTCGGGGTCCAGCTTGTTTCCTTTCTATACAAAACTAATAAATGTGACAATCGGATTGAAATTTTCAATGTGCTTATATGAGGAAAATATGACTTTTTTCAGATTTTACGACAAGTTGTTATATGAATCGATTTCAGTACTAAATTATCTCTCTGAGAAACTTCAAAATGGGAACTTGAAAATGGGAAATTTTTTTGATAAAATTTTGAAAACTCCTTTTTCAAGTTTTAAAAAAATTTTCTTTAATAAAATTTAAAAAAAAAAAAATGGATCTGGCACTTTAAGGTTTTGTTAAATACATGTTAGAGATTAACTGTGTGAGTTTTTAGGTAAATCCTTATGCCAGAATTATTTTGACAAGGATTTTATTTTTGCGGATTTCGAGAAAAATGGGATTTTTGTGAAATATTTAGTATATGTAATCTTTCTAAATTCTTTATATCAAAAATTAATCAATACTCTACTTTTAAATACTATATTTTATCTTAATAGCCTAGGGTTTCGGAAAAAATAATATGAATTGGAATTGGGGTCACATATGACCCGAAGCTTATAAAAGACAATTTTTTTCAAAAATTCAAATATTTTACAAGTAGTGTTGTGTTTTTAAAATCGTTACTTAAAATATTATAACCAAATGTGTATATCTTTCGTTCCTTAAATTTGGGATAAATCCGAGAACGTTAACCCACCATTTGCCAAGGCCAGCTTTGGTTTTTAAGATATTTTTAAATAAAGATTACCGAAAACGAGTTTTTCTATTAAACTCGATGAAACCACTATTTAGAATTTAAGAAATATAATTCGGTTAATTTTTTTTATTTAACCCTTCAGTGCTCCCGGGATCAAATTATCCATTGTGATACATTTTTGGTGCAATTGTCGGTTTATTGCTCGCGAATATAAATTAAAACAACTTTTAATCAATTTTATTATAAACAATGTAGAGTTATAGTTCAACAATGTTCTTATTTTATTTAGAAAATTATAGATAGTTTTAAAAATATCCAGCCATGCCAGATGGATATCTAAAGAGTAAATCTCTTTAGATATCCAAGAGTAAGAGTAAATCTCTTTAGATATCCATCTGGCATGGCTGGATATTTTTAAAACTATCTATAATTTTCTAAATAAAATAAGAACATTGTTGAACTATAACTCTACATTGTTTATTTCCCAACCAATATTAAGGGTTTCATCTAGTCTATTAGTACAATACATTATTTTTAGATATTTACTTTTTTGAAATATGCCAAAATTCAAAATTTGGCTCCATTTAGGAATGGGTTAACTTTGTTCGATTTATGTAAAATTTTTATCATGGAAGATTTGCACATTTGGTTATTATATTTTAAGCGTCACGTTTAGAAATTCAATAGCACTTACAAAGTATTTGAATTTTTTGTATAAATTGTTTTTATTAGATTTTGGTCATATGTGACCACAAGTCCAAAAGGGTTAGTGGGGTCATAATATTTTTGTACGAAACCTTAGGCTATTACGATAAAATATAACATATAAAAGTAGAAAACTAATTAATTTTTGATACCAAGTATTTAGAAAGAATGCATTTACAAAATATTTTATAAAACTCCCATTTTTCTTGAAATCCGCAAAAATAAAATCCTTGTCAAAAAAATTTTAACACAGCGCTTTACCTAAAAATTCATATAGTTAATCTCTAACATATATTTAACAAAACCTTAAAGTGCAAGATCCATTTTTTTAAATTTTGTTTAAGAAAATTTTTAAAAACTTGAAAAAGAAGTTTTCAAAATTTTATCAAAAAAATTTCCCATTTTCGGTCTCAATGCGCAATAAGTTAACAACGTAGTAATAACACAATACTTCAATATCTGAGTACTTTTAGATATAGAGACCAAAAAAAAAATGTTGGCTTTAATCAATTTCTTAGTTTGAAAAAAAAAATGCCATCAAATTTCATGACCTAGTTTTTTTGGCACAAAAGTGGTCTGGGCATTTGCTATTTCTTGGCGAGTTTTTTTTTTATTTTGAAGTTTTTTAAAGAGTACTGAAATCAATTCATATAATAAATTGTCGAAAAATTAAACTATGGAACGAAATTTTCGTAAAATCTGAAAAAAGTCATAGTTTCAACATATAAACACACACCGAAATTTTCAAGCCAATTGTCCCTAAACGTCACATTTATTAGTTTTACATAGAAAGAAAACAAACTGGACCCTGACACTCACCAAAATCGCAATTTAAAAATGTCCATATAGCGCAGGACCACTCTAATGAACACACTATAACTTTCAAAGTTATTTATAAGACATAAAATTGAAATATATAACTTCAGAAAGTATTAATAAAATATAATTATAAAATAATTTTGAGGAATTGTTTTTCTCCAAGTATGTACATTGTACAAACTATTTTGTTCTTCGGTTGATAATATAGGACGTTGGTGCTTACTTTGCAGTCTGATATACCTGGCAAAAATCTAAAATGCTTTTCTAATGCCTGCGGTTTTTATAACTTCAAAATTAAAACAACAAAAATTTTCCATTAATTACACTATACAACAAGTTTCGGACTATGGCACACTGTAATTAACCTTTAAATTGTACTACCATTTAAATTTAGAGTTAATTAGTTTTTTTTTTTTTTCGACCAGTATTTATTATAACAAGCAGATTTCAGCCCTAGAATTCGAGTGCAAATTCTAGGAAATTTTATTTTTTTCATTAAATAAAGACCCTAAAGGTATGCTAATCAATTATAGCCAATTCGCAAATCAACACAAAAAACAACCTCGTTTTATTACAAACACATTAACAAATTTAATAAACACACACATAGCATTGTATAATTATACCCTATACCACTCTGTGGTTTGGGTATAATGACTTTATGCTGCTGTTTGTAACAACCAAAAATATTTGACCTACACCCATCTTTAATTATACCGATCGAATCAAAATCACTATCTGATTTGATTTAACGATGTCCGTCCGTCCGTCCGTCTGTGTGTCCATGTAAAGCTTGTAATCAAACTGCAGGTCGCAAATATAAATATATTTTGATAAAATTTGGTATTTAATCTTTTATCGGCCATGGGATGAACGCTATTGAAATTGGTGAGAATCGGTCCATGTTCAGACCTAGCCCCCATACAAATGACCCCTATGAAATCAACATATATTGCCATAAGATCCAAATTATCATACAAATCTTAGTCAAATTGGGTTTGTATGTATATATTACATCCATTAATCCACAAATGATCCGTATTGGACAACTCTTAGTCATAGGCCATCGTATAGAGCATCTTCCCGATCTTCACTTAAATCTATCAAAAAACAAAAATATTGCACTGATTCTTCTCAAATTTTGTTTGCATATATTTTTGTAAAATACAAGAGACTTTACCAAACATAGTCAGGATCGTTCCATTTTTTGGGCCTAGTCCCCATATAGATATATGTAGCATTCGATATGAACTTTTTCATATCTGCAGCCAAAAAAAAAATTAATAAAAATCCCACTCAAATTTGGTTTATGCTTATTTTCTATATCCAGTTAGTTGGACCTATGAGATAGGGTCTCTAAACGCATGGTATAGGGTATCATATAGTCGGTCTCAACCGACTATAATTTTCTTACTTGTTTTATGTATGTGTTAGTAGCAACTTTAAATGCAATTTACTCAAAAAAAAAAGGAAAAATTTAAGAATCTGTAAATCTGAAAAACGGCTAAAAAGAAATACCTTTCAAATAATATACGTTTGGTCAAAATCGGGATAAAACGGTAGAACAAAACATCGGTCACAAGAAATCGCCAAGCCTATTAATATTATAGATTTATCTTATTTATTGTGTTTTTTTATAAACATGATGATGGTTTTTGTTTTCTAGAAAGAATTAATTGCTATGTGAAAAATGTATTACACTGTACAACAATCCTAAAATTGTTGTACAGTGTTATTATATGT
The DNA here is from genome assembly GCA_963682025.1 of Cordilura impudica. Taxonomy (NCBI): domain Eukaryota; kingdom Metazoa; phylum Arthropoda; class Insecta; order Diptera; family Scathophagidae; genus Cordilura; species Cordilura impudica. Next base: position 1,961,982 of record OY821517.1, on the reverse strand, counting down.
CTCTACTTTAACCATAAAGTATTGTGTTATATGTAATGTCAACATTGTAATGCATCAAATTCTTTTTACATTTCCTGTGGCAAAACATTTCAATGTATTGCCAAACCATGACATTAATGTTTAGACAAAACTTTGCAAATACAACTTTCTACAAAATTTGTTATTTGCATGCAGACACAGTGTAAAGTCATAATATTCTTAATTTATGACACAAGAACATAAATGTGTGACAATTTTAAATTGAACAAAACGCTTGCCATACGAAGTATCAACGAAATAAATATAAACACCTAATTTCGAAGACTATTTAATGATAATAAATGGAATGCTTTCAGCAAGTTGTTAATAAACATTTTCACAAAATTTAAGTATTTTATAAAATTGTTTCGGAGAAAAATTTGTACCTATAACCTTTCTTTTTATACCCTATACCACTATGCGGTTAAGGTATAATGACTTTGTGCTGGTGTTTGTAACTACCAAAAATATTCTACCTAGACCCATCAGAGTCGATTTAGCGATGTCCATCCGTCCGTCTGTCTGTGTGTCGATGTAAACCTTGTAATCAAACTACATGTCCCAAATATGAATAAATATGATGAAATTTGGTATATAAGCTAATATCGACCATAGGATGAACGCTATTGAAATTGTGAAAATCAGCTCATGTTCACACCTAGTCCCCATACAAATGACCACTTTGAGAATGACTTATTTTTGCCATTATATCCAAATTATCATGTAGATCTCGGTTAAATTGTGTGTGTGTATGTTTTTTACATCCATTTATTAGTACTAGCAGATTCCACCGCTCGAAATTCGAGCGCAAATTCTAGGAAATTTTATTTTTTCATTAAATAGACCCTAAAAGTATGCTAATCAATTACAGCCAATTCAAAAATCAACACAAAAATCAAACTCATTTTTATTACAAACACATTAAGAAATTTAATAAACACACACATAGCATTGTATAATTTTATGTATGTGTTAGTAGCAACTTTAAATACAATTTACTCAAAATAAAAGAAAAAATTTAAAAATCTGTAAATCTGCAAAACGGCTAAAAAGAAATACCTTTCAAATAATATACGTTTGGTCAAAATCGGGATAAAACGGTAGAACAAAACATCAGTCACAAGAAATCGCCTAGCCTATTAATATTATAGATATGTTTTTGTAAAATATAAATGACTTTACCAAATATGGCTAGGATCGGACCATTTTTCGAATGTTGGACATAAGAGATAGGGTCTCTAACCGCATGGTATAGGGCATCGTATAGTCGGTTTAAACCGCTATAATTTTCTTACTTGCTTTTATATATATTTAAGTGAAAGTTATTTAAAAAAAAAAAAAAATTATATGGCTATCTTTCTTTTTTAACCAAAGCTGTTCGTTCATTCATTTATGAAAAGGGCCTTTACATAAAATGTATGTTAGCTACACACTCTTCATAATTACAAAAACAAATGGTGAATGATTTTCAGTTTAAGCCGCATAGGATGTATATTTTTTTAAGTTTTTGAAGTGCTCTTTGTTTTCGACGTTATAATGTAGTTCAGAGTTTTTGAATAATACAAATTTTTTTTCTTTCGTTAAAATAAACTACAATCATCTTCCGAACACAAGTGTTTTGTTTTTTGTAGTGTATGTCTTGCAAAACCTTAATATTTAACCTTGTTTTCGTCAAGACAAATAAGTGATTTGAATAGCACTTTAAGATGAAAACAAATAGAGCGATTGTGAAATAAAACCCTTTAAAAAGAAACATAAACCTACACTTAAAATAAAAATAATTTGATTTTCCTTTAAATTGTCATGGAATTAACACCAAATTATATAAAATATTGTTCCTCTTCATTGTTTACACATCAAAAACAAAAACGGGCAAAGTTGAAGGACTTGTGGAACGCCAGCAGTAACTCTTACCATTTTAGATTCAATATTGCAAAACATTACTCTTTGAGTTCGAAATGTAAGTTACGATTCAATTCACAAAATAATAGATTCATGTATGCCAATGAGTCTTAGTTTGAGAAGTAAAATCTGATCCACCCTATCAAAAGCTTTACTAAAATCAGTGTATATCAGATCCGTCTGCTCACGGACGAAATGCTTGAAAACATGAGTCGAAAATTCTAAAAGATTAGTAACTGTTGATCTTAATTTTAAAAAGCCATGTTGAAATTGAGACATAGTCGACTTTAGTTGATAAGAAAGATAATCAGTAACATTTACTTAGGAATAATACTTAGCTTAGCTATTCCGCTATAGTTAAGTACATTCGCCTTCCCACCTGACTTATACCAAGGTATAATAAATGATTCTTTCCAAGACGTAAGAAAATAAGGAATTTACAAAAGACTGTTAAAAATACACGTTATGGTCACACTTAGAATTTGAGCGCAGTTACTCAAAATACAAGCAGGAACACCATCAGGACCAGGCTTGTATGAAAATTTCAACTGAATCAGACACATAAAAACAGTTTCCGTATCAAAGAGCGGAGTATTTGATACCGATACAAGGTAGACTTTTATTATACGTGAACTGGAAAAAATCAGGAAACATATTCGCAATATCAAGATTATCAGAGGATGCATTATCATTACAAAACATTGTAGGCATGAACGACGAAGATTTGCGTTTAACACGTACAAAGTCAAAGATAATGGATACTTCCCAGTAGAAAAGTGTGATATTAATATCAACGTACCGAGAACACAATAGTTCGGCTATGATACGCCTTCAGAAGGATTTTATACATCTATAATATTAATGGGCGAGGCGATTTCTTGTGACCGATGTAAGTTTCACAATTTTACCCCGATTTTGACAAAAAATTCATCATTTGAAAGGTATTTCTTTTTATCTGTTACCCAGATTTACAGATTTTCATCGTCTGGAATATTTTTTTGGAGTTATGATTGTTTAAAGTTGCTACTAACACATACATAAAATTATACAATGCTATGTGCGTGTTTATTAAATTCTTCATTTAAAATGAGTTGAATTGTGAAGCATACCTTTAGGGTCTTTATTAAATAAAAAAATAAAAATTGCACTCGAATTTCGAGTGTTGGAATCTGCTAGCAAAGATTTAAACTGTTTAACTCTTGGTTTTTTGTTTTTGATTTATTTTTATACCCTATACCACTATGTGGTTTGGGTATAATGACTTTGTGCTGCTGTTTGTATAACTACCAAAAATATTTGACCTAGACCCATCTTTTATTATACCAATCGAATCAGACTCATTAACTGATTCGATTTAACGATGTCCGTCCGTCCGTCCGTCTGTGTGTCCTTGTAAACCTTGTAATCAAACTGCAGGTCGCAAATATGAATATATTTTGATGAAATTTGGTATGTAAGCTTTTATCGGCAATAGGATGAACGCAATTGAAATTGGTGAGAACCGGTCCATGTTCAGACCTAGCCCCCATACAATTGACCCCTACGAAATCGACATAAATTGCCATAAGATCCAAATTGTCATATAGATCTTACTCAAAAATGATCCCTAGGGGACAACTCTTAGTCATAGGCCCCATATAGAGCTGCTTCCCGATCTTCACTTAAATCTATTAAAAAACATATTTTGATATTTTTGCAAAATACAAGAGACTTTACCAAACATTATCAGGATCGGTACATTTTTGGGCCTAGTCCCCATATAGATATAGATATAGCATCCGATATGAACTTTTTCATATCTGCAGCCAAAAAAAATTAATAAAAATCCCACTAAAATTTGGTTTATGCTTATTTTCTATGTCCAGTTAGTTGGGCCTATGAGATAAGGTATCTAAACGCATGGTATAAGGTATCATATAGTCGGTCTAGACCGACTATAATTTTCTTACTTGTTTATTCAAGTATTTTTCAATACCGAAATATCGTTTCCGGTATTGAATGCCCTAGTCTACAAGAAATTGTCAGGCTTTGAGAAATTCTTTAAATTTACTTATACGAGTTGAGAGTATCCTCTGTTTTTTAACATCTCATGTAAATGGATTTTCACCTTATTAAGGCCAGTTTTTATTTATTTTATTTTTATCATTTGTTTATGGTAAAAAGCTAGTTTTGGTTGTGTAATGTCTATTCTTACATTTATTCACTTTGAATGGCTGTGTGCGAGTACGTACAAGGTAGACTTTGCCTTTTAAAGCTCTTTAAGATAAATACAGCACGACATCTGCAGTTTTAAGTAGCGTTAGTAACTTTTTAAGCCTTAACTTTAATGTGGCTGGCTCAAGTTTCTTTCTAACATTTTTCTTTTTACATATTAGTATCTTTTTCGTGATCGAATATATTTTTATTTATATACGAATATGTACATATGTATGTATGTCTGTATGTAGTTTGTTTTGGTTTCTTGTTTATATTCTTTTTACTATCTATTGTAGACATTAGACATTGTCTAAAAAGGGCATACATATCTGCCTTAATATACGATTAAGATCGTGATAATAAGGAAGTTTGAATCGAAAGCTGTGTGTATTTGAAGTAAATATTGGTAACTTGTTGGGTATTTATGTCTGTTTTTTTAATGGATTTTATTTTATGCTAAGAAAGTGCTACAATTTGTAATATCTTTTATTTTATAGAATCAGGAATTCTTTTCCTGGTTGTGAAGAAAAAAATTTTTTTATAGCTTAATTGAAGTTTTGGCCTTTATATATAACGGTAATGAAATAAGTAAATGATTTTATCTTCTTATTAATAATATACTCGTAATATGATTTTTCTTCCCCGCACAGTGGAACTGTTACGAAACGTCTGCAACATATGTAATGCTATGTTCAGACGGACAGCAAAATTCGAGGTTCGCTCTCTCATTCATGGTTCGCGCTCCAATAATGATTGAATCAACATGTTTCGCCATACAATATTTTGAGGGCAAATCATCTTAGTTCATTTTTAACCTTGCTGTAAACCACGAAAAATTTACTGTCATCTCCAATTTTGATAAAAAGTTGTCGCTAGTTTATCTGAACTAGCTGTCAAAAATATATAAACAAAGAAAAAACAAAAAATTGATGTGTGCAAAAAAATAGTAATCCTCCTATCCTTTTGAAAGAAGGGGGATGGAGTAAAAAATAAATAAAATAAAAACATTGAACGAATAACCAATAACCAGAGCATGCATTTTAATTTTTCTAATCAGATCATTTTAGCCAAACATTAAACTCAGTGAGCGCGTAGTTTAGTTGATTTGCAATTTAGTTAACAAACTATCAATAACAAGAGTTTAAACTTCCAAACAATTCATGTTGTTCTTAGAGTACTGACTGTAAACTAACAATAACAAATGAGCCATTTCATAGCAAAAGATCATAGAGCACACATGTTAAACAAGTAATTGCAACAAGATCTCGACAAACAACACCTACATACGCTTTACTGAATTGTTTGAACAAAAGTATTTCAAAAGTAAAAAAAAAAAAATCAAACGGAAAACGAAAATATTAAATGGTTGTGAATAGTTTAAGAATAGAGCAGATTGAATTAAGAAACTATAAATAACGAAATACTATAAATACAACAACAAGTGAATGGTAATGCAAATTGTTACTGATACAAATCGCCCAACAGATTTACTGCAGCAGCTTAAAAACAAAACGGAAATTGCCACCAAAAGCATTCAAAACAAAACTTTTCTTAAATGTTATGGTTAAATGATTTAAATACGAGACAGAATATGGGTTTATGGGTTAACAAAGTGTCATATTAACCCATATTTGATTTATACTTATATTTAAAAAAAATAATAAAGTCGCAGGAAAACTACATACTTTTGTCGTCTATGATTATTTTTTTTCCGAGCCAAAGTCATTAATGAAAATTTAAAAAAAAAAAAATTTTTGTATAAACGTGTTGGCATTTTTAGTTGTTGGTGTTGTTGTTGTTGTTCATTTTGATATTTAACAATAAAATTGTGTAATGTGACACGGCCAGTAGTGAGACGTTTCCTTTTGTTGGCAATAAAAATTATGTTTACAATTGTAAAATATTTATTTACTTGTTGTATTTTTGTTGTTAACAGAAGTAACAGCAACAACAACAACAACACAGAAAAACAACTCAAAAAAACATTAGCCAGCAACTATCATGTGATTCAACTACCATGTGATTGAAATCATGCAATAATCAACTCTGAGTAACAAACAATTGACGTTGATGGACATTGAGACTGCATTGGATTACACTGACATTTCAATTATTTTAGAAGTCCGCAAAACAACTACACAAAATTACTACTTACGATTTGGCAACTAAATGGATGTAAATAAGGAAGGCTGGCCAACTGACTCACTGGCGCAGTGACCGTCTGTTTAACTGACTGGTTGGTTGGTTTACACAATGTCTGAATGTTTAACGAGTGAATATTTGATTTTAAATGGATTTTATTATTGTTATTATTTTTCATTTGACACTTTTGGGTGGAAAAATAATACCTACACATGCACACATGTGTACATGCATGCTTAAACATGCACCACAACTTGTTCAATTAGATTTAAAATATCGAATAACATTTAATCATCTTAGTAAATCACTTTTTATATGATAATATTACTCGAATGTCGATTGGATGTTTGTTTTTTATTTGTTTTTTTTTTTTTTTTTAAATAATATAAAATAATTAAAATAATTAATATAACAAAAATATCACTGTCTTTTTTCATTTCTAAGGGTGCGGATATAATAATAGGTTGACGGATATAAATGACAACTGACCTGGGCAAACAACTTTGCTGTTATAAGACCGCATTTTGTTCAACAACAAAAGAGCTTACCAATAAGTAGTAAAAACACCACTTCTTTAGCATAAAATAACTTGAATAAATTCGTTTTTGCTAGGATAATAAAGGTAAATAACCAATTAATAACTATCAAAACTATGATATTAAAATTAATTAAAGAATTTCATTAAATTTTGAGTTAAATATTTCCTTATAAAGCCCAATCAACACCTTCAGTTACTACACACAGAAAAATAATTGGTTGGAATTCGGTTGCCAGTAGAAAAATTTTTTATTGTAATTTTTAAATATTTAAACATGCAAGTCTTTCTTCGATAACAACATTATAAAATTAAAGTATTTATAGAAACAAATTTAGTTCCGTTTACTAATTAAAGTATTTATACAAACTAGAAGATTCCAGCCCTCGGAATTCGAGTGCAAATTCTAGCAAATTTTATTTTTTCATTAAATAAAGGTTTGCTAATCAATTATAGACAATTCGCAAATCAACACAAAAAAACAAACTCATTTTTATTACAAACACATTAAAAAATTTAATAAACACACACATAGCATTGTATAATTTTATGTATGTTAGTAGCAACTTTAAATGCAATTTACTCAAAATAAAGGAAAAAAATTTAAAATCTGTAAATCTGCAAATCGGCCAAAAAGAAAAACCTTTCAAATAATATACGTTTGGTCAAAATCGGGATAAAACGGTAGAACAAAACATCGGTCACAAGAAATCGCCTAGCCTATTAATATTATAGATTTCTGAAACTATCCGAATGCTATTTTGTATATAATTAATTTTATTATTATATTATAGTAGTGACATTACATAATGTTGTAATATACTATAATATGCTTATTTTTATTATACCTGATTGTATCAAATTTGCTTATTATCATATGATAGATTGCAAATTAATAAAGGATAAAAAAATTTAAATTAAAGAATTATACAATATTATAAACTATTATAGAATCGATAATATCAACTAAATTAGACCATCAAAACACTCTAAAATGCCACACTACGAGTGCTGGTTAATACGGAAAGTTTAAGTGCCATTAAGAACCTAACGAAATTGGCCAATTTTTTAAACTGGATTTCCAATGTATTTAACATTTGAATAGTTGTGGAACTATCAAAATTCCTTATTTGATGGTAAATACAGGAGGCGACATAGAGTGCTTTATATAAAAATAATTTAAAAATACCTGCTTGTGACATAAACACCACAACTGTATCAAGAAATATTCCATTCAAATTATTGTACTAACCTGAAAAGAAAATAATTTAAAAAGAAAAAATTAATAAAAATGTAAACAATACAATAAATAAAAAATTAAAAACAAAAAAAAAAATTATTTAATATGAAAATGTTCTTAAAAAAAATAAATACATATAATAAAACCATATGATGCAATCGAGACTAATGACTTAACCCATTAAGGACAAGACTCTATATTAACGTAGAATGTTGAAATTTTTAGCACATACTAGTTTTAAGCACATAAATGCAAATCAGAAAAAAAAAAAAACAAATCAAAATATTGGCAGGGGGTGTCCTTGACGTATACGTTTATTTTCGATTTATTTATTTTTATTTATTTAATTATATATTTAACAATACAGTATAACAAGAACGAGTCTTATATTACAATACTGGCGAGATATAGGTACAAATTAAATTTTGTTAGAAAAAAAAGGGGGAGACAAAAAAAATTTTTTTTTATAACTTAGTAATAAGACAACTAATGATTTCAATCAATGCAAAATGTTAAAGTTAATGCGAAAATTAAAAAATAATAAAAATCGTAAATTAAAAGATATATAAACTTTATTTAAAAAAGTCAAAAATAGCGGATTTAAAATGGCTTGCATTGCTTATAATTTGAATATTAGGGGGTAGATGGTTTCAAAGGCAGATGGAGTTTAAAAAGAAGTGTCTTTTCGACATATCTTTCCGATGTGGAATGGTGCTTATTCGTTTTCCTCTGTTTGATCTTGAAAAAATTATTCTTTTATAAAGTTATCCAGGTTGTCTTGTGTAGATCAGTTTGTGTAGAAATAAAAGTGTACGGCATTTTAAAAGATTTTCGAACGAGATATTACAAATCTGTTTCGAGAACTCAGAAATGCTGCTTCTTCCTGTTCGGCCAAGTATAAGTAACATTAAGCTTTCTCATGCATAATGTATCACAGTTTGCGAATAGTTCGCATCCATAAAGAAGTGTTGGCAGCCAGTAAATTTTAGCAAGTAACATACAAACATTGAATGCAGTATAATACTGGGTCATCCGCAGATTTCACAACAATGCGTAAGTTTTTCCACAAATAGAATTAATATGATTCGACCAGTTGAGTTCTCTGTTGAGTAACACAGCTAAATTTTTAGCAGTTTCGGATAACACAAGTCTTGAGTTGTTAATCAGAATTGGTGGTAATTCATTAAGTATGTCTTCTGTTTTGCCAATAATCAAGGCTTTAGACTTGCTTGCATTTAAACAAAGACCATTTGCTGAAGCCCATTCCCAAATTTTATGTAAATCATGATTTATTTTGTTAATACAGTCATCTATATTAGTTAGTTTACAGCTTATGTAGAGCTGCACATCATCTGCATACATTTGTATTCCTTAATAATCGAGGCAACAAGGAAGATCATTTGAATATATTGCAAAAAGAAGAGGTCCAAGTATCGAACCCTGTGAACCCCTCTGGAAACTAATAGACTAGTAGATTTACCAAATCCATGGTATACAGATTGACTTCTACCATGTAGATAGGAATAAATTAACTTAACAGCGGTATTTGAAAATTTGCACATCCACTTGAGTTTAAGGCAAAGAAGAGAGTGTTCTACTGTATCAAATGCTTTAGAATGATCCAGCAAAATAAGAAATGATATCATATTATTATCCAAATTAGCTATAAGCTCCTCCGAAACATCAACCAGGACAGAAACACAGGCAAAAAACGGTTTTTTTTAATATTTACAATAAAATTTAAAAACAGTTGTTTCATTGTAAAGAATTGCGAATAATAAGTATACAACAGTAGTTGTTTTTGCGATTTTTTCAGTGATCATCAAAAAACCAAGTTTTTTGGGTGCAACTCAAAATATGTCTTTAGTGGATTCTAAAGAAGCTACTCTTATAACACAAATAGGGTTACAACTGTATTTTTTTTGCGAAAGACTAGAAAAATCGATGTAAGATTCTTACAGTGGATAGATATGACCACGGTGCGATTTATAATATGCTAGCGTTTGAGCAATTGGACCTTGGCATCGTCGACGCTTAGTATCTGAAAATACCTGCACAAAGTGATCGATGCCATCGTATCTTTGTATCGTGCCTTCAACTTCACTTTTCGGCCTACAATAACCTGCAGGCGGCTTTCCAATGCCAAGACTACCGCAGTAATGGCTCGAAATTGCTCAACGAAAATCAATTTGAGTCATGCCAATAAGCCAAGTAAATATGGCTTATTGATTCTGTGTGCATTCATATTCTAATCCATGCGATCTGTACCTCCCATCGAAGCATTGTACATGACTACCGCACATGGCCGGGGAAGTACAATTTTTCGCCGTTGTTCTCGTGAATACCTACCGACTTTAGATACTGGATACTCGATCCTTTCCACAAATAGTTGAAGCTACAGAAACAACAGAACAGTCGATCCATTTCATTACGTATGTATGTTAGCACATTCCAGTTTAATGCTCTCTATGTGATCACGTTGTTTGGGCCATAATTGGGTATCATAATTTCTCTAATTGCACCAGTGCCGAGATAGCCACGCTGTTTTAAACCGATCATCAAGCATGGAAAATAATGGCGCTGAATTCTTTCCATACAATTCAGGATACAGCTGTTGAATGCGTGGATTTGTGCATTGATACATCTCAAAAATAATGGGCTATCCTATGGGTTTATTGAGGCAGCGGTTTTCCTCGAATAAATTGCTCATCATACGAGAGTTCCTGTTCAGAATGAAAGTTATTGAGGCATCGTTTTTTCACTGCATCAGTAATGGACGAATCTTCCAAATTTGTCCTCTCGATCTTCCAATCTATGGCGGCGCATGCTTTAACTAACCATTGTGCAAACATATCGGGATCCTCGCACCAATAACCACTTTTTTTGGATGAGGTGTGTATTCGTGACAATCACAATGCCAGTAAACACCTTCATTTCATTTATGGTAATATTTTGACCCTTTTTCAGCACATAAATAGTAGTATCTGTAGGACCCCATCGTCAATAAATTGAATTCGAATTGTTGAAGTAGCAAAAGCCCGGAACAATCTGTGTAATTCGGATCAGGGAAAAGAGGTTTTGATGCACTAGCATTGATTTCAACCCAAACTAGTTCATTTCCTTTTTGTACTTTAGCTCGTGGGACATTTTGTTTGGAAGTATTTTGCCTCTTTCTGTTGCTGCTACGTACTAAAATCTTTTCAGGTGTTTTTTTGACGCGTGCGTAGTGGGTACATCCTCTGGAATGAATGTTTTTGATTCGGTGACGAAGAGTACTGCCCTGGAGCGTCAGTCAATAAATCAGTTTTTATGTTGTCAAAACAATTTTTAAGAATTTTTCGTCATCTGTGCTTTTCACTGCATCATCTACATGGATGTCACCTCAAGGCGCTTGTAATTGCTTTTTGCTAAAAATTTTCTATAGTACCGCAGCAGGCTTCATCACCTGAATCTTCATCGGATATCTGAGATTCATTGGAGGGCTCTAGGTACACTTTATCAACATCCTCGTCATCACTTTATAAGCTTTCTAGATAATCTAACATTTCATAGGTATTTTTGAAATATTTATAGCCTGTTTCTCTATCTCGCTATTTAAGCGAAAGAAACCTTATTTGTGTTTCTCTAACTTTATTCTATGCGAACGATTCCTCGAACGACAAGTCGAATGAAAACGTAAACGTTTTCATACAAAATTTGGTTTCTCTATCTCGAACGGGTTGTCAACACTACGATCGCAAATGTCAAAATCAGTAACTTGCTATTTTGTTTTCGACTGGTTACACAGTACAACAGCCAATCTGGGGGGCTGAGAAATTCCAAGTCAGGGTGATGGTACTAGGTCAGTATAGTAAAACCGTCAAAGGGTTTGGCGTTCGTATGTGTCAGTTTTTTTATGACTTTTTAAATTTTTTCCTTATCTTGATGTTTTTTCGCTTAGTTGTAACTTTTTGGCAAAAACGTAGTTTAACATAACTCGAGAAACAAATTTAGAAAAATTAAGAATTACAATTTCTCTGATCTGTTTCTATACCGTTTTCCTAAATGTGTAACACTTTCGAAGTTAAAAATGAATGTATGAAGGGAAAAAAGAATTTTTTGCCTAAAAATTTAAATATTTTTTTTTTTTTAAATTCATAAAAAATCCAAAATGGAAAAAAGTGCCAAAACTAATTACTTTCGCGTAAAGTCACATAACTCATGAGCAAAAAAGGCATAGATCATGAAAATCGATGCACGCGTTTCTCATTTATTCACAATTAGGTAAATGTATGAATTTCAAAAATTTGCTCCAGATATGCACAACATTATTTGGAGAAAACATTGACACTCACAAGCCGAACTCTCTCATATTTTTCTACTATACTAAAAGAGAAATATTGATGTGGCAACACTGGTTCTGTAATGTTCACATAAAACATGCATTGTCATTATACTTCTTCTCTTTCTCACACTGGTTCTGTGATTTTTGTCATTCAACAAGTGCCGACGAACGCGAACAGTAAAAGTGATTTTTCTCCAGTTTTTTAAAAGTGAACAAAAGTGAACAGAATATGGAACTGTGCAAGCCAGATATAAATAGCTTTTGCTACTGCTGTGGTCAATATGTCTCAACACATAAAAAAAAGGGGAAATTTCAGTACTGATTTTGTTCAAACATAGAGATGTACTTCAACCAAAATGTTATAGTGAACGAAAATTGGGTACCAAATATAGTGTGTAAAAGCTGCTACAACCGTGTAATGGATTGGAAAAATAGAAGACGTGAAAGTATGCCATTCGGTATCCCAATGACTTGGACTAATCCTGGCGAAGGTCACAATCCATTGAATTGCTATGCATGTGCGAATAAAGGAGCCGCAAAAAGGATAAGAAAATCGTATAATTACGTTGGTGTTGCAAGTGCCGCAACACCATTGCCTCATTCGGACCACATTCCTGTGCCAAAAGCTTCTAGCCCAGATATTTTCTCTTCTACGACTGCTCCGACATATCATGCACGTGATGATCCCCCATATGAGCCATCAGTATCCAATGAGCCAATTTTAATAAATCAAAATAAGCTTGATTTAATTGTTGCCAAGTTGGAATTAACACAGCATAAATCGGAAGAGCTGGCTTCCATTTTGAAATCAAACAATTTGTTGGCACCCGGTGTGAAAGTCACAGCTTATCGAAGTCGTCAGGCAGCACTCCAAAGTTTATTCCTTGTGAATGATGAAAAAACTTCTGCATATTGCCCGGATGTAGGAAAATTGATGGACGCAATGGAAATAAAATATGAAGCAGATGACTGGAGATTATTTATTGACAGTTCAAAACTCAGCTTGAAGGCGGTTTTACTGCATAAGACCAATAAAAAACCTTCAGTTCCAATCGCCTATAGTACAGAAACGAAAGAAACATATGATGCACTGGAAAATATTTTAAAAATGGTTAACTACGCCAAACATATGTGGCGCATATGCTGCGACTTAAAAGTTGTAGCAATGCTTTGCGGTCTTCAAAGCGGCTATATAAAATATATGTGCTTTTTGTGCGATTGGGACACACGATTTTCCGGTGACCAATATGTATGCCACGGATGGAAACTCAGAGAGCACAGCAGGTTACAAACGGCCAATATTATTCGTGAACCTCTAGTGCCGAAGGAGAAGATATTGCTGCCTCCACTGCATATTAAACTTGGAATTGTTAAGAATTTTATCAAAACTGTCGCCAAAAGAGATGAAGTTTTCTTGTGTTTGAAACTAATTTACCCGAGACTCAGCGAAAGTAAAATTAAAGAAGGTAAGTTATAATATCACATTCATTTCCCATGATTTTCCATCTTAACAAATTAATTTTTTCCAATCAGGCGTACTAAATGGTCCAGATATACGAAAGCTGATTAAAAGTGACGCATTCAACAATCTTCTGATTGACGCTGAATTGAATGCATGGCAGGCAATCAAAGAAGTAATAGAAGGCTTGTTGGGAAAGCATCGTTCTAACAACTACGATGTTTCTGTCGCAAGGATGTTAAGAGCATTCTCGGAAATTGGTGTCCACATGTCCTTGAAAATCCATTAATTACATCATCATCTGGACTACTTCAGGAAACAATTGGCTACCGAATCTGATGAACAAGGTGAACGCTATCATCAAGTTGCTTTGCCATTTGAAATGAGGTAATACTGATTTTTTATTTTTTCAAACTCATTTTAATAAAACAAAAACTTACAGATATAGAGGCAAAAAGTCGCCGAGTGCAATAATTGCAGAAATTTGCTGGTGGAGTAAGCTTGTGTGGCAAGACAAGGATGATCTTGATGATAAAGAATTTTCAGGAGATGCAGAAGGGCCAACAGTGGAGTCACACATTGACATTATGTGTGGTTCAGAAACTGATGATAGCAATGAATGCGATGCCACTAGTCCCGAACAACCACCATCGAAAAAGTCTAGGCAATATTTATTAAAATAAATAAAAATAAAATTTATAAAAAAGGCGATAAATGACACTTTTTTGAATAAAAACAAATATCAATATTCTTGTCAAAATGGGATACCTTCACTTAATTGTAAATAAAAGCAGAACGCGATAATCGATTTCTATGATCTATGTCGCATTTTGTTTATAGGTTATGTGACTTTACATGAAATTAATAACACTTGATCCTTTTTTCCGTTTTGGATTTTTTATGAATTTAAAAAAAAAAAATTTAATTTTTAGGCAAAAAAATATTTTTTTTTTCCACAAATTTATTTTTACCGGCAAAACTGTTGATTATAAAGAAAAACGTTATATGAACGGATTAAAGAAATTGTAATTCAAAATTTTTTTGAGTTTGTTTCATCAAAATCGGACAAGTGGTTCTCGAGTTATGTTAAACTACGTTTTTTTAAGCAAAAAACATCAAGATAAGGAAAAAATTTAAAAGGTCATAAAAAAAAACTGACACATACGAACGCCAAACCCTTTGAGGGTTTTACTATACTGACCTAGTACCATCACCCTGACTTGGAATTTCTCACCCCCCAGACAATAATCCCAAAAATGTTCCACAGTGTTATTAATGTTGATATTTTCCAACAAATTGATAAAGAAAAAAAGTTAAAAAAGATAGATAAAGGAAATAAAAAAAAAGCAAGGGATAACAAAAAGTAAGTACAAAATAATACAAATATTTATAGTTTAATAAGAACTTTAAGTTACCGTTTAAAATCAACAATGGACCAGCTGAAGACTATGCTCGGAGGAAACAAATTTTAAGCAGAGGAATGGAAAAATTTAACCAAAA
Source organism: Cordilura impudica (assembly GCA_963682025.1). Taxonomy (NCBI): domain Eukaryota; kingdom Metazoa; phylum Arthropoda; class Insecta; order Diptera; family Scathophagidae; genus Cordilura; species Cordilura impudica. The sequence goes on along the minus strand of OY821517.1, from coordinate 1,946,666 downwards.
AACTTAAATCCGTTTCTCACCCTATGCGTACTGTCGCTGAGTGGAAAAAGGTAAGTGTATTTAAATTTTTGTTTGCGGCTTAGCAGCTCATATTTTTTACATTTTTTATTTACAGACCTGGGAAGATTTGAAGTGCCCAACTAAAAAGAAAATAGCTGAAGACCAAAAAACTCTTCGAGAAACCGGTGGTGGTCTATATCTGTTTATCCACTCAACGGAATTGGAGCAGATGATTGACAGGTTTTTGGGTTTGTCTTCTGCAGCACCCAGTGGTAAGGTGTTCGAAGTGGTAAGGTGTTCGAAGCAGCGACAACAATTGGAAGTTAATTTAAATAAATTAGAAAATGATGACCCCAATAACAAGGAATTTGATGCCAGAACTGAGGCATGGAATTGTTTGAAAGACCCTTCAAAACGTAAACAATATGATGCTGAACTATTGCTAAAGAAATTTCATTCTCACAAATTTATAAAAATTAACATGAATATTTATTAATAAATTTGTTTGTTATTATATTTTATTTACTTCATTTCATTTGTCATATACAGCTGATTGATGTTAAATAGGGTTGTTTTTATCTTCAAACAATATAGTCGAACTTTTGCTATTTTTAAAGGAAATTGTAATAATTGCTCAGGATACTCAATCTGGCATCGCTGTATCCTATAAGTGCGTAAGAAATGAAAATTGATACACGTAACTAAAGGCGATCGAACGTTATCGAGATAGAGAAACCCAAATTAATTCACGTTCGAGTTACTTGCTTTCGTTCGAATAATTTTTCGTTCGACATAGAGAAACAGGCTATTAATAACATAAATTAAGTAATATATGGACCAATGTAACGATAAAAAACACGATGAAATACGGATAAAATTAAATTATTTTTCACTTTTTTGTGCACAATTTACCTACATTCAATTCTGACTAATACTGCATCAAAATATTTTTTTTTTACTTGTACGCGAAATATACTTAACTTTCGACTTTTGCCGTTTTCGGTTTTTTGTTCTTTCGTTGCAAATTACACACAGAATTAAATCAACATGAAAATGTCTTCGCACAACTAAAGCTCGACTGCAACTGTAGCAATTCTGTACGTTATGCTTCTGAAAAGATCATGGTATACTATATATGGGCAATTCCATAAAAATATCATTTTTTTTCATTTATATGAAGTAAGTTTAAAAATATATTAAAATATGTTCCAAGTTACATAATGTAATTTCTTACAAGTATTCCAGATAATAAAATAATTATAAATAAATGTTTGTTTACTCAATTTTCTTTTAATACATGTTTAAAAACCTTTAGTCATTCCGTCACGTCAAATGACAGTTAATAACTTCAACACTATTACAGGTAAGTTGCTCTAAATTATAATTTTATATTGTGTATATATCATATGTAATATATGCATTAGTTTAAAAACTGATTAGCTTCTTAAATCACAAAAGTTCCAAGGTTTTAATACCAGGACAGAGCCATGGTAGCAAAAATGTCATTCCGTCACACAATGCGAAATTACTCAAAAATTAAAAAATAAAATAGTCAAAAAATTGTTTCTGAGCTTTTTTTTAAATCTCTTAATCATTAACAATCATTTTCAAACCGAGGAATGAATTTTCAATTGCAAATATCTTTGTGGAATAGCCTTACACGTTGTCTCGACTAGCTATAATTTATGACAATGTACATGTTCAAGTCAGAGAAACAAAATGAGTGAAAACGCTTAGTGGGCAAATCATGTTTAGACATTTCATTTCCAAAATGTCTTTGAACCGTAAACAACAAAAATCTGTTATTGCACTCAATGCTTTAAAAGAGCTACAAAAACTTAAAATATAATATAAATTGAAGAAGAAGAAATGAAAGAAAAGGCACGAAATTTTGAGTGAATCCTCTTTTAGAATGAAATTAATAATTTCAGTTTTATTTAATTTAAGTTGCGCCATTTTAATATACTTAAACGACAAAATCGAATGAAACTTCAAATAAATGGCTGAGTTTATGACAGACTTTCTGTCATGGCAAAAAGTTGGATTTTTTAGTCATGACATGAACATTAGCGGTCTCCACTAGCCATTGACTTAAACATTGTCATGAATTATAGCTAGTCGAGACACCATGTTAACTACAACTCTACAAACTCCAAATGTCATTCCGTCACATATGGAATTGCCCATATAACATTTACGATAGCAAATTTTTTTTTCTCTGCCAACAAAGATGGGCTACGTTTTCGTGACGTACGAGTATACGTCACATTGTTCCTAAATGGGTTAATAAAAAAATTTATTAACAAAAAGAAACGTTGACAAACAATAATATGGCGCTTGTGAAACTGAAATTGAAAGTACACAATAAACCAAATACGGAAATACGCTTGTCGTGACCAGAAAAAAACAACAGATTTACAAAACACAAGCCATAAAGATGAAATATTTGTTTAAAAAATATAATATTAAAATATACAAGCAAATCATTACAAATACGAGAAAGTTGTGATAAGAAATTGTAAAACTTAATTAGTTAGAATAGAAGCCAAACGTGTTGATATACATACACCATCAGTATCAGGTCCAACAATGGTCAACTCCCAACCATACAGTGTTAGAGAATTAATGTTCATAGAAAATAACCAAAAACCAGAGTGTTGCCTGTTTTTATCTTAATCATATTTCGAGAGGTTAATCTAAAAACATAGACAATATAATTAAGAGTACAGATCATATGTTTATGTGGGACTATGACTTCAAATGATCTTACATACAAGATTATGTTTAGATCGGTACTTTATGGTAACAATGTACGATTCAGTCCAACTCAGTGGGGATATCTTCTTATGGAACTAGGTTTTAATATGACTCAGAAAATGATTCTGTGTCAATTAGTATAATAAAATGTTTCTATGAATATATTTCATATTGGTGTATGCTACAGAAACTCTCATTTATACGCATTGTGTTGGTGACGTATTTCATGATGTACATACATATGTAAATTTAGGGTGGTGTGGTTAACGAAATCGATAGCGCGCCCTGATTTTTTTTTTTTTTTTTAATTTGTTTTATATTGAAACTGAAATGTGTTGAAAGTTCAAGTTCAATTACATATCATTTTTTTATTGTTTTATAATATTTATTTTTATTTATTTATTTCCATTTATTGAAAAATTGAAAATGCGAACGGCGTACAATGTAAATAAAAAAAAAAAACTAAAATAAAACCGCTTCATGAATTCTAAACAAGCTTAGAATTCTTTTGTAATTGAAATTTTTTTAATGGAATTTTTTCATACAATAAATATTTAAATTTTTAATCAACTCAAAATAAAGTGTAATAAATTAATTAATTCAATAGAATCGCCGTGATTGTAAAAAATTTCCACTTTCGTTTCAGTACAAAAAAAAAAATTGTCATATACAAACGCCGCATTTATTTCACTTAAAAATAAATTTATATAAATTGAAATTTTTCTCATCCTCATTCAAAAAACAACGACAGTTTTATTTTTATTTTTTTAATTTTATTTTTTGAATGACCTAAACCTCGAATTGATTTTTATTTATTGTTTTTAAAAAAATTAAACCTGTTGCACTCAATTAATTAACAGTGTTAAACAACATTGTGGGTGCTTTAATGGATTCAAAATATTTGTTTTTGTTTTAAATCATTTTTAGTAAATTACGTACTCCGTTGTCAATAATAAACATGATTATATTGAGTTTGTTGGTTCAATTATTAAGTAGTTTTGATATAAAAAAGGGATAGCAAACGATTAATAAATAAGGTTAGTAACTTACTTTTTTGATGAAACATTTTGAACAACAAATTGAAACACTCAAACCAAATTATTAGTTTGAAGTCAATTCCATTATCATAATTTCTATACCGCACACCTACATTAAAACCATACAAACATAAAAGAAGAAAAATCTTAATTAAATAAAAGATGCAATTATTTTTTAGATAGATCACCCAAGATACCAAGCAATTGCAGTCATGTGTAAGAGCATTTCACTTCTCATGAATAAAACGTATTCATTTAACAAACCCACAACAATATGATTTTGTATTTTATATTCAGAAACAATTCAAATTATAATGCCGCCAACAGAACACAAAAGTAGATGCAGAAGAAACGGTTAATGTAATTTGATGTATAGTACATCATCAACTACAACAAAACACACTAAGTTTACTTAAACTTGACATTTGACTTTGATGCTAAAGAGAAGCAATGCCATCACACAACATTCAGCAACAAATCATTCCGAACACACAATTCAACTAACAATATAAAGGGTGTCCCAAAATGTACGTAAGATTTGAATTTGCTGTCATTTGTGCAGGGCAATTATTGGCAACCAAAAGAAAAAAGACAGCTTGACAGCTGACAATTTAGGGTTAGACCAAAGTGGAGCACGCACTAGACGATAGAATGAACAACACTTTTTCATTGCTGAACAATATTTAGAAAATAATGAAAGTCAGGTAGCTATAGTACGAAAATTTCGTAATTGGTAAATTCACACAGACTGGATCAATTGGTGATGCTAAATACACTGGTTGGTCAAAAAAACTCGTTCAAATATCAATATCAAAGCAGTGCGTGGAGTGTTGGTGAAGGTTCAGGTACATCAAGTCGGCATCGTGGACAATAATTGCAAATTTCAGGAAGCTCTCTACAGCGTATACTCACTAAAGATCTGAGTATCCATGCTCATAAAGTTCAATTAACACTAGAAATTAAGCGCAATGGCCATGTTCAGTGAAAAGAGTACTTCTTTAAAAAGATTATTGAACATTAAAAAGTGGATGGCTGCGTTAATCGTCAAAATTGCCGCATTTGGGTTCAGAGAAAAACAAATGCACCTACACTGAGTAACTGTTTGATGCGGATTTTCGACTGGAGGCACCATACGACAATACTTATTCTAAAATGAGGCTGGTTACGCAGTGACTGATACATAATATCAGTGTTCTTTCTGCCAAAATTCGATGATATTCATAATATTCACTGCTTGAGATATTTCCTGGTCGTGTACTATCTCGTTTCTGGTAGACTGCACGATTTAACACCATTGGATTTCTTTTTATAGGATTATTGATGTGTAAACGCGCAGGGCGGTAAATTTATATTTCCCAATACAATCACAAAAACAGCGTAACATGTGAGACGTAAGACAAAATCGGTGTAACTTATGATTGTATTGGTGAAAAAATTATGATATGTAAAAACCTGTTTGAAAATTAAAAATTAAATGAAAAATGAAAAACATAAATTGAAAAATAAATAAAAAATGAAAAAGAAAAGTAAAAAATAAAAAATTAAAAATAAAAATAAAAAATGAAAAATAAGAAATGAAAACTAAAAATAAAAAATAATAAATAAAAAATTAAAAGTTAAAAGTTAAAAATAAAAAATGAAAATAAAAAAAGAAAAATGAAAAACGTAAAATAAGAAATAAAAAATGAAAAATGGAAAAATGAAAAATAAAAATGAAAAATATAAAATGAAAAATAAAAATTGTAAAATGAAGAATTAAAAATGAAAAACGAAAAATGAAAAATTAAAAATGAAAAATGAAAAATAAAAAACGAAAAATAAGAAATGAAAAAGAAAAATAAATAATAAAAAATGAAAATAAAAAAATTAAAAATTAAAATAACACATTAAAATGCAAAACGAAAACTGAAAAACGAAAACTTAAAAATAAACCGGTTGAAATAATAAATAATAATAAATATTTTTATATTTGCAGAGCCCTTGCAGTTGATAGCTATAACTGATACATACATACAAAGTCATGTTGTGTACATTATTATGCAATAGAAACAAGTAAGAAAATTATAGTCGGTCTAGACCGATACCCTATACCATGCGTTTAGGTCCAACTAACTTAGAAATAGAAAATAAGCATAAACCAAATTTGAGTGGCATTGTTAGTATTTTTTTTTTTTTTTGGCTGCAAATATATATATGGGGACTAGGTCGAAATGTGGACCAACCCAGACCATATTTGGCAAAGTCACTTATATTTTGAAAATATATATACAAACCAAATTTGAGAAAAATCTGTGCAATATTTTTGTTTTTTGATGGATTTTAATGAAGATCGGGAAGCAGCTCTATATGGGGCCTATGAATAAGAATTGTCCTATAGGTATTATTTTTGGACTACTGATTAATGGATATAACAAACGCATAAAAACCCAAATTGATTGAGATCTATATGATAATTTGGATCTTATGGTAATTTATGTCGATTTCATAGGGGTAATTTGTATGGGGACTTGGTCTGACATGGACTGATTTTCACCAATTTCAATAGCGTTCATCCTATGGCCGATAAAAGCTTATATGCCAAATTACATCAAAATATATTCGTATTTGCGACCTGTAATTTGATTACAAGGTTTACATGGACACACAGACGGACGGACGGACATCGCTAAATCGACTCAGAAAGTGATTCTGAGTCGATCGGTACAATAAAAGATGGGTCTAGTCAAATATTTTTGGTAGTTACAAACAGCAGCACAAAGTCATTATACCCAAACCACATAGTGGTATAGAGTATAAAAAGAAAAATTTTAGAAAATAAAATGGGTTTTCTATTTAATTAAAATCTTGCGTGAATTTTGGGGCACCCTTTTCTACAAAACATGTGATTGAATAAAAAAAAAATTGTTTTTAACTGCATATTAAATTAATTTTGAAAATTACTATTTTTCCCCTATTTGCACACGACAATTAACTAGAGCTTTGATATTCTCGTATATAAAACAATCGGTAATGACTTCAGCTTAAATTTAATTTGGATGCATTCTTAACAGAACGTCTTAACAGATCGTCAACCGAACGTTTTTTTTTTTTTTTGGTCTTACCAGATACTTAAGAACCTAAAGAGCCAAAAACTTGAACCTCTATTTTAACTAAATATTTCACTACCAACCTGGTGGCCCAAAATGAACTTTCGCAGTATTTGGTTAAGATAAAAAATTTATTAATAGATTTTCAAACTTTAAATGACCGTAACATTTTTGTTTAATTTATTTATTTTGTGTTTGAGTAAATTTTGTATAATATCGAATAAATTGATTTTTTGTTGCTTTAAGAATTTTGAATTTAAAAAATATATGCACATACAGTACATATAGAGCTTTAAAAAAACATTGCAAAAGTGTTTACGAAAAAAAGGAAATTATGACTTAAAGTCAAACATCAGTTACTTATCGTGAACATAATCTGGCACTACAACTGCTTTTATGATATGATGACTGTCATTTTATTGAACTTAAATTTATTAAGTGATTTAAGAATTGATTATCTCAAAGTCCTTCTTTAAGTACTCGTAGTATTTGTCAGTACTATTATAAAGCTCTACAAAATAAAGCTTTATAAATATACAATTCTCATAAAACTCAGCATGTGGCAGAATAAATAAAAACAGAAGAAATATTCAAACGACAACCATCACCACTCCGAGGAACCTACAGAAATGAAAAGATATAAAAAAAAAAACACAGAAAAAACTATCGAAGACACAACGATGACTTTTTGAACTGCATGCTTCAAAATATGCCGAAAATAATGGAGTTTATTTTCTTCATGCTAAAATACTCGTAAAGGCTGACTAAAGAATATTCAGTTTGTTGCTAACATAAACAAGCAGTAACATAATGATGTTGCTGCTTGCCTGTTGATCATTCCACCGCTATCAATAGCTACTCGTACATTAAACTGTACCGCAAAAAAATAAAAAAACAAAGATGAAAGAGGCAGCTGCTAAAGAAATTGTTTAAATCAAATGAAGCACATTTTCCTTCATTTTTATCTTCTTTGCCTTTTCTTAAAGGTTATGGTCTGCAGTATTACTGTTGTTGCTGTTGTTGCTATTGTTGCTGCTGTTGCTGTTTTGTGGCAATTGCTTGCTGATTGTTTAAAAAAGATACCACAAAAATAATCTTAAAAAAAAAATACAACATAAACATAACAAACAGAGTTTGTAAAACAAGTAGAAAATTTATGGTTGGTCAGAATAGGTCACATTGCACCGTACAGCATCTATAATATTAATAGGCAAGGCGATTTCTTGTGACCGATGTAAGTTTCACAGTTTTACCCCGATTTTGACAAAAAATTTATCATTTGAAAGGCATTTCTTTTTAGCTGTTTTTCAGATTTACAGATTTTCATCGTCTGGAACATTTTTTGGAGTTATGGTCGTTTAAAGTAAGTTGCTACTAACACATACATAAAATTATACAACGCTATATGCGTGTTTATTAAATTTGTTAATGTGTTGAGTTTGTTTTCTTCATTTAATATAAGCTGAATTGTGAAGCATACCTTTAGGGTTTTTATTAAATGAAAAAATAAAATTTTCTAGAATTTGCACTCGAATTTCGAGCGCTGGAATCTGCTAGTTTATGTAATTATTTTAAAAATTTATTAATTGAAGAAATCTTTGAAAATTTTAAAATTTAAGACAATCTAAATTATGCTTTTTCTTTACAATAAATATAGACGAATTTTCTATAAAATAAAAAGTTTAAGCCTAAGGTTTTTATTTATTTTTTAATTTCAAGATTGTCCCAGATTCTCCGTCATTTGATATATTCCTGACCCTTAATACAAAGGATATAAAATAAAATTCTTTGAAATATTTTTTCCTATACTTTACCAAATTTGCATCAGTAAAACCCATAAAATAGTGTGGTGTAGGGTAAAAAAAAAAAATAGAGACCAAAAAAACTTTTTCTTTCTTCCTTTTCTTGGACCTTTATATGTATGAACTTATGCTGTACACAGATCAATGACTTTAGCTTAACCAAGTTTATTTTTGTTGGTTAACCATTTTTAGTTAGTGCTGAACTTTTTTTTTTTTTTTTTGATCATCATCAACAGCTTAAAGAAATTCTTAAAACAAAGATGACACAGTCTTTCAATGAAAATGCATTTAGCTTTTCAACGTCACCACCATTATCGGACAAAACATTAAGGCAGCTCACAGTAGGGAACATAAGAAAAATTGCATTAGATTATTACACAACAAACTTGCCATTTGGGATCTGTTTATGATATGAAACCTAAATTAAATTATATCATAAATACGGTGTCTATTATTGCAAAACATCAATTTCCTACATAGTGGACTCAGTTGATGCAAAATTTCAAAATAAAACAAGTAAGAAAATTATAGTCGATCTAGATCGATACCATGATTTTAGAGAAGTGGTCTTAGTTCCAACAAATTTGATATAGAAAATAAGCATAAGAAAAATTTGATGCCCGAAGAAATGAAAATCCCATATCGGATGGATGCTATCTTTAAATGGGGACTAGGTTGAAAAATGGAAATCATTTATTTTTCGCAAAAACATATATAAACGAAATTTGAAAACAATATTTTTGTTTATAGGGGGCTATGAGTAAGAAGGATCCAAAAAAATTCATTTCTGTACTAATGAAAACGAGGTTAATACACACACCTATATTATATGGGAACTAGGTTTGAACATCCACTGATTTTCACCAATTTCAATACCGTTAATGCCATAGTCGTCAAAAGCTTAATGAAAAATTTCAGCCAAATATATTCATATTTGTTACCTGTAGTTTGATTATAAGGTTTATATGGATACACAGACAGGAAGATAGATAGAAAGATAGATTCTTTATTGAATTATATAATACTAGATGTATACCGGTGTGCTTCGCTACCCCCTCCCCCCGAATCGTAACGAAAGGGCTCACGAAAAGTCCCAAGGCTCTCACTATTACAGTAATTCAGATATATCACATTTAATATTAAGTTTGTATGGGGGTGCCACGCGCATTTGTCCAATCCCGCCCATTTTTTTGTCTGACTACTCACGTTAATAATTGCAAAAATGTAAAAATTTACTTTGTATGGGAGGAGAAACGCCCACTAAAAATATTTCAAAAAATACAGCCTGTATCACCTCATATCCGCAGTAAGACTGTGTGAAAATTTCAGGAAGATCAGGTGAGTAGTTACGGAGATTACCTCCTACAAACTTACAAACCTAGAAACAAACAAACAAACAAACACATATTACCTCTTTATTATATTAGTATAGATAACAATTTAGTATTAAAATATTTGTTTTAGTATAGAACTTTAATATAAAAATTTTATAATTGAGTATATTTATAATAACTAGCAGATTCCAGGCCTCGAAATTCGAGTGCAATTTCTAGGCAGCTTTATTTTTCAACTTAGCCAATTCACAAACCAACACTTTTATGGTTTATTATTATTGTGAATGAAGATAACAAACTCATTAACAAACACATTAACAAATTTAATATAACATACATAGCATATGTATAATTTATGTATGTGTTAGTAGCAACTTTGAATGCAACTTACTCAAAATAAAGAAAAAAATTTAAAAATCTGTAAATCTGCAAAACGGCTAGAAAGAAATACCTTTCAAATAATATAAGTTTGGTCAAAATCGGGATAAAACGGTGGAACAAAACATCATTCACAAGAAATCGCCTAGCCTATTAATATTATAGATAAAGATATTTACGGCTTGGTTTTTTAACCGAAAGTTTGTCCTTAAATTTGTTTAAATAATAACAAAATTTTTTTTATTTCAAAAATTGAATTCATCTATTAAAAATTTTCTATAAGTTAATGTATACTTTATAAAAAGATAAAGTGAATTCCAGTTTTCCTCTCTTCCCCCATTTAGAAGATAATAAATTTCATAATCTGGAAATCCCGAGCATCCTAGAAATCCTCTTCGTATACCTGCATTCAGATTACACAAAAAATATATAGTGGATTGGTTGGTGATATATTTATTTGAGTTTAGCATTAAAAAGCCTCCGAGAGCTATCATTAGTAGGGATATTTGGTGTTGGTTATATTTTATATTTCGTTACAATAGGTAAGGCCTTTTGAGTGATCCAAAAACTTATAATTTCGTTGTTTCATTAGTGCAGTTTCGCGGTAGTTTTGATTAGATCTAGATTTCATATTCTCAATTAACATCTTGCAGTATATGTTTTTTTAAATAATTTTTGATGAAAGTCTGTGGGGTAATCTATGATTTTCATACTCGAAAAGCGTCTTAGCAATATATTGAAGGTGTATACTGTAAGTATAGAGGTGTGCATCTTCTGGACTGGTTTCTAAAGCAACTACATAGTTTGGGGTATTTTCTGGTATTTTTTACATGCGTTTAGTGAAAAACCTTTTTAATTTATCAACAATGTCAAACGAAGCCAGTTCCCATACCTGACGACCATACCCTTGTATAGATCTATAAACAGCTTGAAATAACTTCCACTTTGCCTTGAGCGACACATCCCTTTTTGCAATAAAATTTTTCCAACTGATATTTACACAAACCTTTGCATCATGATTTTTTGTATTTATATGTTGCGTGTAAGACATTATCGAAATTAATATTGTAGCTAACTACTTGAGCCCTTTCCTATAAACCATTATCTCGGATTTTGTTAGGTTTACTTCCACACCCCACGTTTCACAATATATTTACAAATTATTTAACATTTTTTGAAGGACGCTTATATTCTCGGCAAGAATGACAATATCATCCGCATACATTAAGGTTCTTATGTTCAGAATAGACCGCCCTTCAGATGCTCATGGAGATCATTTAAATACAAAGAAAAAAAGGCGACAGCAAACATCCCTGTTTAACACCAGAGTTTGTACTAAAATACTCTGAAATTTCGTCTCCAGTTCAAACCGCAGAAATGGTATATTTATATAAATTTTCTAGAAAGTTGACTATTTTTGTGGACAATCCCATTTCGTGTAGTTTATAGCTTTAAAGCCCACAAAGAGTACGTAAACTTTTTTTTTGTTAATGAAACTTTATGTTAACAATTGAAACTTTGGCTATAGACTTGTTTTGGCCAACGATTAATTTTAAGATAGGGTCACACTGTCACGCATAGTCACGCACACTCACGGCGTGATTTAAACCCCATTTCCCCACATCAAATCAATCTTAAATTTGGTCCACAGACTTGTGACCAAAGATTAATTTTAAAAACGCCACGCAAGAGATACAAAACTCATATGCATAAGGAAAGAAAAAGTTTTAATAAAAACTTTGTTTTTATGGGCTATATTATTCATATCCAATTAGTTGGACCTTAAACCATTTCTCTAAATGCTTAGTGTAGGATATCGTCTAGATGGTCTATAACTTTCTTACTTGTTCTTTTTACATCGGTTTTAACTTTTACTGTTAAATAAATTTGATTTAAAGGTAAACGAGACATTTCTATTATAAATTAATGTCTTTTGCAAGCGTCTCGATTATTATAAGATGGGTTAAGCGTGCGACTGACTATTAAATGTCATTCCGTTTAATAAAATCAGTCAAATACGAATATGAGTTATTTTATTTCAAACAAAAATATTTGATTTGATATAAAGCTTGCTTACGAAAAAATTTTTACAAGTAAATATACCGTAGATTTTTGAATTCTCCGATGTCTGAATAATGAAATCGAAATACTTTTTAAGTTATCGGCAAATATTGAAAAGAAGAAATATTTACAAAATTATCTTTAAAACTCTTTGGCTTCATTTACAGTAATAGGTAGACAAGTAGTTGCTTCCCGGGCTAAAAATTACATAGATCGGTATACAAAACCGCTAACCACCTCCAGAGTACATGCATCTTGATGTCGCAGAGCGATTGAGTAATAAAATATAACTAGCAGATTCCAGCTCTCGAAATTCGAGTGCAAATTCTAGAAATTTTACTTTTTCATTAAACAATTTCTTGTGACCGATGTTTTGTTCTACCGTTTTATCCCGATTTTGACAAAACTTAAGTTATTTGAAAGGTATTTCTTTTTAGCCGTTTTGCAGATTTACAGATTTTTAAATTTTTTCCTTTATTTTGAGTAAATTGCATTCAAAGTTGCTACTAACACATACATAAAATTATACAATGCTATGTGTGTGGTTATTAAATTTGTTAATGTGTTTGTAATAAAAATGGGTTTATTTTTTTGTATTGATTTGTGAGTTGGCTATAATTGATTAGCATAGCTTTAGGGTCTTTATTTAATGAAAAAATAAAATTTCCTAGAATTTGCACTCGAATTTCGAGGGCTGGAATCTGCTAGTAAATATAATAACGTGTAAAAATTTTTTCGTAAACATTCTCTAAATAATTTTTCCTATGATTGTCCCTAATGTTTCATCTGAATTCATTATGATATTTTTCTACATTTCGTTGCATGTTTATTTCTTTCTTTTTTTTTCTCTTAAACATGTACTAAGAATATTTGACATCATGTTGTATATTTGCGTTGTTTAAATTGTTTGTGGTCTTTAAAAGCCGCCTTTTTTTGTGTTACGAATAGAAAGAAATTTCTTCAAAAGTTAAGATTACAACGCTTGCGTTTTTAGTGTTTTTTTTTAATACGTGTTCTTTTTGGTTTTTAGGGTTTAAGGAAGGAATTTAACACTACTTTGTTATTTAAAACAAAATGAATGTCTTTGAATTTTAGTAGCCCCAAACATGAATATTTAGTTGTACTGATTTTCTAGGAAGGTGTTTTTTTTTTTTAGTTTTGGATTCAAATGTGATTTAAGAACATTTAGAATTATTCATGAAATTCGCAATTATATACTAATACAAATATGTATATAGCTAGCTTCCATCTGAAAATGCAGAAGTGATATCATTGGATTTTGGTAAATATTTCGATTCATATTTTTTTTTGTTTATCTGCAAAATACCAACATGCAAGACAAAAAAAAAAAACAAATTTCAAATTTGGTTTCTTTGCAAAAACAACAGTGTTGCCACTTATACGTAGGAATAATGAAATAATAATGGACATATATACTCGTCTTGGTAATTTATAGTAGATCCCATAGACTTCCAGAGATACATATATGAGATTCAGAGGATAGAGTTGATAAGAGATTCAAAATAAAAATATTTTGTTTTAAACTCCGAACATAAAATGAAAAATATTCATTCCGAACATTTTTCAAACACTAATCATATTGAGCATTTACACGATACCACTCAGTTGTATGATTTTTCGAACTAAAAATCCGATGAAATTCATCGGACTGTCATAAAGTCGTACCGACATTATTTCTGCATACTTAGGCCATTTACACCATCACACTCAAGTCTTTTGCCTGATTTTCGCTATGTCATACATACTGACAACATGATAACATACGTTTGAATTACATCTTATAAACTAACAAAAATCCCGCTGTTAAACAAAAAGAAATTACCAACTTATTGGTAATTATATTTTAGATGCCAAATGTTGCCAGGGTTTGCAAAATGACAAGACATTACAACCCGTTTTCATACAACTGGCAATAATTGACAAAAACTAACATTGAAAATGACATAGTGAAAACCAGACATTATGAACACAGCTGTTTAGAATAACAAACAAATTTATTTTGAAACTTATATTTTATTTCCACTTTCTTTGTTTTTGTTTACCTTTTTTTTTAATATTACCAAAAAAAAAACTAGTCCGATGAAAATGGCAAGGTCGTATTACAAAGTGTGACTGTGTAAACTGCCCATTATTTCATAAAAAATCCATAAAGAGTTGGAATATCTCCGAAAAATTTGAAGAGTAAATATTTGATTTAGTAAATTTTGCATTTAATATCAATTTAAATTAACCAGAACTTCTAGAGAATTCATTCTCTACTTTAAAGATTTCACTGATTTCTGTTGATTCTTTTGAAATCTTTGAGAATTAAATTAAGTTTTATGTTAATTTTTCTCATAAAAAACTAATGTAATTTTTAAGTTATAAAAGTAGGACCTTAATTAGTTAACTGCAAAATTTAAAGAATTCTCAATGACTTCAGTCAGTAAACAACTTTTAGCGAACTTTAAATGAATTTAGTAAAATTAAATGAATCACATTTTTAACGAGTTTATGAAAATCAATATTTGATGTCTCTTTCTGTGCTCATTCATATGGTTCCTTATTTTGTGTTTTGATTAATTTTAATTCAACGTTCTGAAATTCTTTCCATATTAATTATAGGCTTTCAAGATCAACTCTCATGTAAGATAAAAATTAAATAAGTAAATTTATCAAACCTCTTCTGGCTTGATAAATATAATCACTAAACCCCGCCAAAAAAAAATGCTTAAGTGACAACCTTAATGCTGGCTACACACCAGGCAACGGTTGCTTCAACCGGTTGCATTAACCAACCAGAAATTTTCGAAAAATATCAAAAAGTTTTGATATTTCTGGTTGGTTGAGGCAACCATTGATACGTGTGTATCATTGTTGCTACAACATATTGAAACAAGCGTTGCCTAGTGTGTAGCCAGCATAATAAAGACTATTTCTTATTGAAAACTTAAGACAGTCTGGCATTTTGGAGTGTGTTAGGTTTTTGTTGGGACAATACTTTACAAAAAAATACTACTTGTTAGTTTCTCGCTAAAAATAGTTTAAAACAATCGTAGTAGTTTTAAGGGGGGTAAAGTTTTAAAGCTCTTTTTTTCTGAATGTTCAAGATGTCGAGAGTGTTGTGCCAAAATTTCAAGTAAATGTGAGTAAAATAAAAGAAGATAATATAGCGTTTCCATTTTCGATTTTGAAGTCCGTGAACATCATAACTCAAAATCTACTTGTCTTGAAATTGTCTTACACACTATTTCTACACATAAATTACCAGGTAGCCAGTAGTTTTTTTATTTTCAATTTTCTTCCCCATTTTTTAACAACAAATTCACCGAAATTTTATAGTAAAAATCGTGTTTTTCACTGCAAAATGCTACCAAAAATAAAAAATTAAAAAAACTCTTCGTGATTACATCGGGAAATATGTCACCTTTTAAACGCATTTCGATTTTTTTCTTTCACATAATCCAGTAACGAGTTTGATGAGATTCGCTGTCACGGACTTAAGTTGGAAACACAACAGGGACGAACGACGAATTTTTCGTTCCGAATATTCGTCGTCAGACATAAGACACATTTGTGTACATGAAAATGCACACAATCAGTGCGTCGAACGAAATACCTAGTGCGTAACGAACTCTGCGATAGGTTTTTTTTCTATTTCTTACGCCGATTGGTGTAGAGTGGCCGTATTTTATTTTAGTTTTTCAAATGTTTTAGTAAATAAAGTTATTTTTGTCTTAAAGAATTGTTTTATATTTTATTTATAACTTATGAATTAAATTAAATCTATTTTTAATTACATAATTTTCTTTTACATAGTTTTTTGTTAATATTTATTCTTTTTCGTTTAGTGCTTCTTTTTTTTAAACATGGTCACACTATCAACTACAACATGTAAACATAAATGACATAAATTAATTTATTAATGAAAATTTATATATTTTTTTTAGAATTAAAAAATTAAACGCTGCCATACAAAAATAAAGGCTTTTACCATCGTGAACTTGATGCTTACAATTGAAATAACTTGTACAAAGTTAAAAATTCTTTTATTCATATTTTTCCAATATTTATCTATAATATTAATAGGCTAGGCGATTTCTTGTGACTGATGTTTTGTTCTACCGTTTTATCCCGATTTTGACCAAACGTATATTATTTCAAAGGTATTTCGTTATAGCCGATTTGCAGATTTACAGACTTTTAAATTTTTTCCTTTATTTTGAGTAAATTGCATTTAAAAATGCTACTAACACATATATCAAATTATACAATGCTATGTGTGTGTTTATTAAATTTGTTAATGTGTTTGTAATAAAAATGAGTTTGTTTTTTGTGTTGATTTATGAATTGGCTATAATTGCTTAGCATACTTTTAGGGTCTTCATTTAATGAAAAAATAATTTTTTTTTGAATTTGCGCTCGAATTTCGAGGACTGGAATCTGCTAGTTTATATAAATTACAAATTCACATAACGTTACAGCTGTTATGTGAATTCGTCGTAATTGTATTTTATTCGATGAATTTACGGAACGAATTATTGCCGACAAATTCGTCGAGCTGTGCGAAATTCGTCGTTCGCCCCAGTTGTGTTTCCACCTTTATTTATAAAATTGTAAAAATTTGTAATTGAAGTTTTTTTTTCAAAGATTCTTCAAATGTTATACATACTATAACGTGTATATGAAATAAAAAATCCAACATTATTCATATCTTAAAAAAAATTATGAAAATACGCCTTTTTTGCTTTTAAAACCTTCTCCCCCTTTTAAAAACATGTTTTAATTTTCATTTTAAAAAAATGTGTTCAGTATTGTTTGCGAATTTGCCCGATATATAATAAAAATTTGATTATTTTTGAATAAAATAAATTTAAATATTTTTGATTTACAATCATAACAGTTTTCTTTAAATTCTTGAACAATTTCTTGTGTTTCTCTCTGTAAAGATCACTTGTTTGACTGTTGTTGCGATATGCTTAGTTTGAATACTGTTGAAGTAGTAAAACAAAGTTGAACCCAGTGGTGTTTAAAGATAGTTACAAATTGATAAATGTTAAAACTTGCCACTTACCAGCATTTGTTTAAAATTAAAACAAAGAGAGAAAACTGTGGTCTTTGGTTTCTTCATACAATTACTTAGAAAATGTTCATTGTCGCTAAACGGTCTTTTTTTAACGCAAAAAAATATACCATAGAGTGTTTAATTTTTCTTTGTTTGAAACGTATAACAGTAAGCTGTGCTAATGAGAAAATATTTTTGAAACGTATAACAGTAAGCTAACTAATTATTAGTTCTAACTATATTAAGCTCAAAGTCATTACACTATTTATACCCTATACCACTATGTGGTTAGGGCATAATGACTGTACTAATGTTTGTAACTACCAAAATTATTTGACCTAGACCCATCTTTTATTATACCGATCGACTCAGACTCGGCCATATGACGAACGCTATTGAATTTGGTGAAAATCAATGAATGTTCAGATCTAGTCCCCATACAAATCACTTAAATTGCCATAATATCTAAATTATCATATAGATCTCGTTCAAATTGGGTTTGTGTGTGTTTATTATATCCATTAATCAGTAGTCCATAAATAAACCCTATAGGACAATTCTTAGTCCTAGCCCCCATATGAAGCGGCTTCCCGATCTTCACTTAAATATATTTAAAAAAAATTTATTACACAGATGCAAAATGAACTAACTTCACCAAATATGGTCAGGATCGGTACATTTTTCAACCAGCCATGGCCAAACTTTTCGATTGATGGGCCATTATCTAATTACAAAATTCTCGGGGGCCAAAAAATTTTTATTAAATTTTTAGTTATAAAATAGTATAATTTAATTAGAAAATCTTTATTTAATGCGATGAATGTTGTTGAAATTCTTAGTATTGCATACAAATGTGCGACATTTTTAAATTCTTGTAGGAATTTTTCTTGAGCTAATAAATAAAAGCTCAGAAATCACATTTCAACCAAATATATGTACATTTGTGACCTGTGAATCGACTCAAAATTTGATTCTGAATTGATCGAAAAAATCAGCGCAAACTCTTTATATTCGTACCCTGACCACAGAGCGGTGTTGGGCCAAACTTTTCGACTGACGGGCTACTATCTAATTAGAAAGTTACTCGGGGCCCAAAAAAGTTTTTTTTTTGAAAAACTGAAATAAAGTTAATCTAAATTTATAGCAATAAAATAGCCATATTTAATTCATCACTTATCCTAGATCGCAATGGACTTTTATTTTGGTTTATTATAGAGAACGTTTGTTCGAAAATGTATGTTGATCCAAATATACGCAAATTTTTTTTTTTTTTTTTTTTGTCAGATTTCGAATATTAAAGTGTTTTTTCTTATTTAGAAGACGAAAAAAATTTAGTGAGTTGTCCGTTTGATGATTAAATAAATCTTGCATAGACGCATCACATTGTAAATCAATTATATCCAGCTGAATATCACTTCAAACACTATCGACATTAGTAGCAAATGGATAGCGAATAAATGAAAATTCATTTTAAGTTAGACGAAAACAATCAAATCTTCGATTAAATGCATTTGGAAAAAGCACGTGTTTTAACTGTAGGAAAATTATTAAAATTTTTTCCAATAAATTCTGTTCAAAAAGTCTTAATTTTATATTGAAAGAATTTTATATTTTATATTTTAATTCATTAAAATGGTACAAAACTCAACTGAAAAAGCAAAATCAGAAGGCCATGAAAGTATTCTTTTTCGTGTTATATTAAAAAGGTTCTAATTTCTTCTTTAAGATTCCGTACCCATCGCAGAACTTTACTTAAGCTTTTAACCATCAAATATGTTTGTGGTATAATACATCTTAGTATACAGCGTCGAGCTCTTCATGCAAATATAAATTCTGTGTATCTTAAAACTTCTGATCGAAGAAAGTTCACCCGTTTAATTATAACCTTAGTTACGTGTTCTATTTTCAATACATTTTTACACAATGCGTGTTGATGTATAATACAGTGAATCATAATAAGCTGTTTATTTGGATCAATCGTGTGAACTTTAAATTCTTTTTATCAGGAATATATTTTAACCCGTTAAGTTTGAGGATCCATCGGTAGTCACATCAACAAGATTTTTTTAATATTATATTTCAAAATACATTTTTTAACTTCGTTAAAAAGTTCTGCAACGGTAGATCAATTTTTCATTGAAGCCATGGATAATTCAAATTCCTCTTAATCGACCGAACAAAACTCAGTAGTTGTGCAGTATCTTTTATATCGCAGCTCTCCTCTAAAGCTATGGCACAGTATGGTCTATTTGTATTTTCTAATTTTTCTGACAGCTGCTCATTTAAATTATCATTGATTTGTTCAATTCTTCGCATGAAAGTTTGTCTGAACAGCGACATACTTTCAAATTTTGAACATAGTTCTGGACGCAGAAATTTAGAAACACCTACCACATAATTTTTTATACAATCACAATCTGAAAATGGTTTACCGTGTTGCGCCATATTTTAAGAAACAAAAAAAGATAGCTGTTGTAGCTGCTTTTTGCAATTTATTTTGCCGTGTGAAAGTATTTTGGTGGCTCGTCAATACATTACAGAGATTCTTAGCATGGGCTTTACGCTCTTTATCACTCAGATTTTTAAATGTCTTTTTAAATTGTACTCTTTTATAAGTGCAACCGTTGCTCTACAAATTAGGCATATTGGTTTGTTCCTAAACACTGTGAAAAATATTCCATTTCCAGTCTTCATTGAATACACGACAGTCGCTATCAACTTTTCTTTTTCGTCCACCCATTGTTTAAATTTTTTTTTAAATGAAATAAAATTTTGTTTACTTTAAACCTTTCTTTGCACTATGAACATGTTTCCCTATTTAACTTAATTCAAAAATTTTAACTAATGGATGGGCGAAGAATAGTAGATAGTGGATTTCTAGTTATTTTCTTTTAGTTCCTAATTTTTATACTCTTTTTGTTCCAAGTTCCAAATTTTAATATTCTCTTTGTGTAATTTCGTTCCGAAATTTGAATTTCGTTTAGTTCCAAGTTTTTATTTTCGTGTTGTTCCCCAAGTTTCAGTTTCAATTTCAATATTGATGCAATTCAAAAAAAACACCTCTCTATGATTCTATTGCCAACATTAGGGATATTTAATGTTTTTTCTATAAATTGTACTGGAATATTTGGAAAAAAAATTTATTTTTTTCTGTTTTTTTAAAAACTATGTTTTTTTATTATACACAGCGGGCCGTAGTTTGGCCATGGCTCGTCTAGACCGACTATAATTTTCTTACTTGTTTTTATATATTATATTCATAATTCTTAAACTAAAATGTATTCTATGTCTTTATTTTGTATATATTTCTTACATAATCATAACTCTCTTACATACACACATTTTGACTTTCAAATACTTAAATTAAATAAAAAAAATACATTTCAATAACTTTAATTGTTAACTTAATGCGCTTGAGTGCATAAATTACAAGCGGATACACTTATATCGTAATATTTTGTTTAATTAATTATTATTGCTATACAAATTGTTTAAGAAAATTCTTTGCAGCAACCAAAAGCAACTAATCGGTTAATATTTTTTTTGTTTTTGTTTTACACTTCAATGCCATTTGTGTAATGAGTTCATGTTTATGAAACACAAATCAAGTATAACAAATAAAAAGTGCTAAATTCGATCCATTATTTAAATTCAATATGCCGATTAAATTCTATATGCCGATTATCCATTTTTGAATACTTTTTACCGATTACGATATTGCATTCAAGTCTGAATCATTGTTGACTCCTTTTTGACTCATTAAAGGACGTTCATAAGAATGGAGAAATTTTAGAAGATAAATTTGGAAAACTTTAAAGAAAAATCACTGCCAATTACTCAAATATTAGACCGCCATGAAATAATTAAATTATTTAAAATTATATTCTAGAACTCCACGTATGATCCGATACATGGAATGGTAGGGTTTTATTTAATATACTTTAATTTTTAATTTAATCTTTTCTTCACTTCATAGGGTCAGTAGGCTTAGTCAATTAAATTGGCTTTATAAATTCGCATATTTTTAATTCTGAGAAAATAATAATTGTGTTCCCGAGTTTTGGTCACAGAGAATTATTTAGACATATAAATTGCAGAATTCCAACATTGATTAAACATGTTTCATTAACGAACATAATTGCTATGTCATAGATTAATGAAAAATCTTCTGAATCTTAGATCTAAAATACAATAGAAAAAATAAACTTTAAACAAATTAAATCATTATTTCTCAATGAACTGCTTTTGAAATTGAATATTGAATTGAAAAAAAATATTTAAAGAATTTTGCTAAAGCACAAAAAATCAGAAAAAAATAGGTTAATTTTAGTGTTTTATTTGCAATCAAAACAATACAAATAAAAACAAATACATATAAACACTTACGACGGAACAAACATTTATTTTATAACTACAAGAAATTTTACAATTTCTACGCTTCAATCAACATTTGAATTCAATTAATTTTGTTGTGTAACACATACGAGTATGTGTAGTGTACTTCTGCGAGTAGCAATACTTTCGTGATTTTTAGTGTAATAGAACTCTTTATAAAGAGAGGCGGGCGGAAGGACGGACCTTTTAAATGATTTCAAATTACATTTAAACACAATTATAAAGTTTTTGACTAAGCAAAAATCTATTTCAAACTTCACATTTACAATTTAAATATTATTAACTTGAAGAGAAAGAGATTCAATATTTAACAAACACTATGCCATTGCCATAAATTACGAGTACATTCAGCTTACATACATAGCAAGCATACTGGCTTCTACAACACCATCGATTTTAGCCAACTCAAACATGATAAAAAAAAATACAGTAAACTAAAAGCCTTTAGCACATTTGGAGCACAAAAACACCAAATAAACCAATTATATTTAAATTTTTCATTCTGGTTTTTTCAACTCACTTTTTTTTGATTTCTATAAAAAAAAATTATCAGCAGATACGAGTGTTATTGGCCACAGAAAACATTGTTGCCACATCGATGATTTACCCGCAAAAAAGTTGCTTTTATTTGAGAAATATTTCTTTATTTAAATATTTGTAAATTTTGCCATTCTGGAAACCTTTTCCTGAAAAAAATACAGGGTATATACATAGAAGAGTTCCATGGGAGTATTGTAATGAATATAACTTATAGAAAATCTTAAGAAGATTCTGAAGACGTTTTTCTTTTTTCATATTTCTCATGAGATTTTTTGTTATAAAAAATTGGATCTTATTACATTACTTTATATTTATTATACATACAATGATACTTTATACAAAAACATACTACACTACCGTCCAAAAGTATTTGCCATCCCTCTTCTTTAAATTGCAAATGTCCATATCTCCTTTATTTTTCAATGAAAACTCTTCAAATTTAAAACATATCTGTGGTTTTCTAGAATAACCGCGTATGTCATAAAATCAAAATGTTCAAGAGAGCCAAAAAACGTTATATTTGAAATTATGGGCTCGATATGAAGTTTTTAGGACTTTTTATTTAACAGTCCTGTAGAAATGGGTAATAAATACTTGATAAAAAAATTTTGAGTCAAAAATTTTAAGAGGAATAGATCCTAGAGAAGGAGGAAAAAAACAATATGTAAATAACACTAAAAGTGTGTGTAGATAAAACAACTAATGTCGACAAATGTCGTTTTCTTTGAAAAAAAAAACTACCAGTGCAACTACACATTTAGACATAAGTTGTTGTTGCTTGAAAAATTGTTTTTTTTTTTTCGTCAACAGAAAGTTAACGGGACTTAGGGTGAGAATATAACCACATATCAAGAATAATAGTGGCAACAAATAACAGAAATAAATACAACAGTTTTTATAAGTGGTTATAAACTGAAAAATATTCCAAAATTATTTTGCATTTTTTTTCATTAATAACAACGTATGTCGCTATGTGTCGTTTTCTGAGAAAATAATTTGTCAGCGTTCAAACGTAGGTTGACATACGTCGTTAGTGCTGCATATTAATTTAATAAACATTTAAGTTACGTCGTTATTTAAAGAAAAAAACTCAGAAATTATCAATATTTTTTTTAAAAATTAAACACATGTAAAGAGCGTTAAAAAATAATATATTTGGCATCGTTAACTCAAAACTGACAAAAATGGACATACGCGGTTATTCCAGAAAACCGCAGATATATTCTTTATTATTTGCTTTTACTATTTACATACATATTTTTTTGGAACTACACTCTATTCTTAAATTTTAGGTTCCTCTCCATTTCGTATAATTTAACGACATAGACTTGGTATCCCCTGAATCAATTTTTTAAAGTTTCTGGAGTGATGTGTTCCATGGTTTCTGCAGTTTATTCCAGAGATCTTCTTTAGATGTAAGACAGGTATTTCGAATATTATTGTCCAATTCATCCAACAGTAACTCTATAGGATTGATATCAGGTGAATGTGGTGGCCATTCCTGGTTCCCTAAATTCTGATTACAAATTTTTGCTGTATATTTTATCTTGCTGAAATATGAATTTCCTATCCACAATACCGAATCCAGTGACCATTGCGCGATCTTTCACGATAGTTTTGTACTGGGTTTTTATCGAGTATTCATTCGATTCTGCGTAACCCTCGAATATTTTCGCCAGTAAAGTAGCCCCAAACCATTACGAAACCTTTTCGTTACGGAAATTTCCAAAAAAAAAAAAAAAAAAAAAAACTATTTTCACCTAAGTCGCTATTTTCTATTACCTAATAAAAATAAAACAATGTTTTTATTGCATATAATATAATATTTAATCAATAATGAATGAAAAGTTTCATCTGCAATAACTCTATGACTTTTAAAGGGAAATTATTAGTGGAAAACCTTTTATTTTATCTGCATCTATATAAACGGAACAATCTCCAAAAATAGCCTAATAGTTTTTAATGCAACTTAAAAAATATGCACTGGAATAATGTTACTTCTTTTTTGTTTTTATATATCAGTTTATCAATCAATTTGTAACTCATCGAAATAAATTCCGGAGACCCCATATACTATATGTATATATTCTCGATCCTTATAAAAGAAAGTCGATTTGGCGATGTCCGTCTGTCGGTCTGTTGAAAACATGCTCCTGTCCGCAATAGTTCGAGTCGGTCGCACTTCTTAGGCTTAAAATATTCGTCTTAAGCTACAGTAGTTTGGTATTGCATTTGCAGCATCGAGACCAAATGACGTATGAAAATGTGGAGATACCACGATAAGATTTCATATAAAAAAATAAAAATAGTGGGAAATGTTTATACGTAATAAAACATGTGCATATAGATATGTATCAGCGATGCATACACATTTTGGTTTGCTTGTTGATTTTTGTTTTTTTTTTGTGTGCCTGAACACTAAAGCAAACAAAAATTTATATGCATCGCAGATAAACAAACAAAACAAGAATGTTATTGTACCTACATATGTATGTATGTATTTTGGGGGATGGGGTCTTTCTCAGAGGTGCACTTCGGTGCGGAACGCTCTCTGTCTGCTATTCACTTGGGAATAGCAAGAAGCAATTCCTCTCTTGGATTTCCCAAGCAGCTCACTACTTCCGGTCTCTGACCAAGTATCCCCTGGAAATGTCGCCCAGGCACCCGTCTGACGGCAGCTAGAGTGAGAAGGCGTGCAGCTATGAGTAACCTGAATGGCATGCGAACAACGGTGCGTCTCAGGTAAGTAGGTGGTAATCCAGAATGCAGAATGCCACTGAAACTCTGCTGTATTTTAACCTGCCTAGAGGTAGTTGGCAGCCCCAACAATAGGATCGGAGTGCAGTGGTCTAATCAGCCCTCAATCCTAAATAACTTCGATTACAGAAACGTCAATAAATTTAAATAACGATCCCCCCTCGTTGACGACTTATGGCTTTAAACAACGGTTTATGATTGGTACTTGGAACGTTAGAACTCTTTCGGAAACATATCGAATCGAGCAAATTCGTAGGGAAATGGCTGCACATAGTTTGGATGTCTTAGGACTTAGCGAGGTACGATGGCTTAGCAATGGTTCCACTTACTTACCAAATGGCTTTCATTTCATATACTCGGGTAACGATACGCAGAGAAAGAATGGAGTTGGAATACTACTTTCGCCGAAAGCTAGTCGCGCTTTGTTGGAACATAATGCTATCTCCGATCGCATTATCATTGCGAGAATAAACTCAAAGTTTCGCAAGATTTCGATCATTCAATGCTACGCCCCAACGGAACCCGACGACGATAGTGTTAAGGATGTTTTTTATGATCAACTAGATGCTGTTGTCAGCAAGATACATTCTGGCGATATAAAGGTATTTATCGGAGACTTTAATGCGAAAGTAGGCAACAACAATAATAACTTACAGTCAGTCATGGGTATACATGGTCTTGGTATGGTTAGAAACAACAATGGAGACAGACTGATTGACTTTTGTGGGTACAAAGTTCCCACATAAGGACATACACAAGTATACGTGGGTTTGTCCTGCTGGCCGTACACGTAACCAAATCGATCATGTCCTGATGAGTAAGCTATTTTTGGGATCCTTAATGGATGTAAAGACCCGACGAAGAGCGGATATCGATAGTGATCACCGATTACTCGTAGTTACGCTTCGTTTGCGACCAGCTGCAATCAAAACTAGGAATAGGCCCGATAAATACAATACAGCACGGCTCCTTGACCGTAATATTGCACAGTTATACAACAACAACTTAAGGACTGCTTTGCTTATGAACCAACATCAAAACACATGGGCAGACGTAAAGAAACTGCTAGATCAGTGCTTGGATTAAAAAGTAGCAAGATTAAGCCGTGGATTAGCGATGAATCTTGGATGGAGATACAAAACCGTAAAAAACTTCACAATGATCGCATAAATGCTAAAACTCACGCACAAAAACAGCAATCTAGATCCCAATATCGGCAGTCTGCACGTCGAGTTCGTAACTTGGTTCGTTCTGATCGCGAAAAATATTATAATGGTATTGCTGAACAGGCGGATCAAGCCGCAAATACAGGTAACTTGCGTGGTGTATATTCAGCTATTAAAGAGCTAAGTGGAAATAATATAAGAGGCACCGCGATTGTAAAAGCAGTCGATGGATCTGAAATAACAGCACCCGAACAACAACTTGAGCGATGGCGCGATTTCTTTTCACTGCAAGCTTCATCAACTAGTAGCGAGACTCAAGACGACGATCGATTATTTAAAACTCGCCGCAATCCCAGGAGGGACATATCTACAGGTCCACCGTCATGCTCAGAAATTGAAGATGCGTTAAATAGAATTAAAAACAATAAAGCATCAGGTCCAGACAACATTCCTCCTGAACTTTTGAAATATGGCGCTGGTACTTTAGCTCAGTTTCTTACCCCTATTATCCATGAAGCCTGGACATCTAACCACATACCAGATGAATGGAAGGAAGGAACAGTGGTCACACTACCCAAGAAAGGAGATTTGACCCAATGTAAAAATTGGCGTGGCATAACTGTTCTTAACGCCATAGGCAAGGTTATGGCCACCCTTATACTGCAAAGAATTTCTCCTGTTGTGGATCAGATTTTGCGTACTGAGTATTGATCACATCAATACTTTGCGCATAATTATCGAACAATCTGCTGAATATAATACTCCTCTTTATTTACTTTTTGTCGACTTTGAACGGGCATTCGATACTATATCCCGAAACTCCATGTGGTCGGCGCTAACCTACAAAGGAATTCCTGAAAAAATAGTTAACATGATACGTGAACTATATAGGGATGCACAATGTAGGATACGTTTTAATGGAAATGAGAGTCGGCCATTCGTTCCCACCACTGGTGTGCGACAAGGATGCATTCTCTCTCCAACGTTGTTTTTGCTACTTCTTGATTGCGTAATGGAAAAAACCAACAGAGATGCACCTTTCGGTATCAGATGGACTTTATCCGAATTTCTATATGACATAGACTATGCCGATGATATATGTTTAAAGGCACATCGATTTTCGGATATCGAAGCAAAACTTTCCATA
This sequence comes from Cordilura impudica, assembly GCA_963682025.1. NCBI lineage: Eukaryota > Metazoa > Arthropoda > Insecta > Diptera > Scathophagidae > Cordilura > Cordilura impudica. The sequence continues at coordinate 1,919,141 of OY821517.1, read as the reverse complement.
CTATCCGAAAACGCTAAAAAAGTTGGTTTAAGTATTAATATAAACAAAACAAAGCTCATGCGCATAGGCACAGATATCGCCACACCGTTAGTTATTAACGGTCAGACCATTGAAGATGTAGATGCTTTCTGCTACCTTGGTAGCAAGATAACTAAGGACGGTGGGTCAAACGCTGACGTAGCCGATCGCATAAATAAAGCACGAGTGGCTTTCTTTTCCTTAACCAAAATTTGGAGAAGAAATAATATTTCTCGTAAAACAAAAGTACGTATTTTTAACTGTAGTGTAAAGTCTGTGTTGCTTTATGGCTGCACTACATGGAGCTTAACTCAAGATACCATTAAAAAAATTCAAACATTTATTAACAAATGTCTGAGACAAATTTTTCACATCCACTGGCCAAACAGAATTTCAAACGATGCCCTGCTCCAAAGGGCAAGCTCCTTGCCAGTTCACATAGAGATTCGCAAACCAAAATGGGCGTGGATAGGTCATATATTGCGAAGACCATAAACAGAAATTGCCAGAATAGCCCTAGATTGGAACCCTCAAGGACAACGCCGCAAGGGTAGACCCCGTAACACCTGGGTTCGATGGCTTAAACACGAATGTCTACTAGCTCGTATATCCTGGAACCAAACAAAAACAATTGCCAGAGATAGAATCAGATGGAGAGAATTCATTGACGCCCTATGTTCACTCTGAACTTTATTTAAGTATTTGTAGTTTTCAGAAATGTATTTCTATTGATATTTAAATAAATAAAGGACATATATATATATATATATATATATATATATATATATATATGTATTTACATTTATGTTGATTGAATATAATACTTGCTTTCAATTAAAAATGCACGAAAATACCTATAATTGTTGTAATTATCTTATTAATTTTGCACATCATTAATGTGTAATCTAGCATTTTTTGTCTATTAGTGTCTTCAGAACACGGATAGAGGGTATCAAATATTCGGCACAACCGAATTAAATAATCTTACTTGTTTTAATACAAGCCATAACATGATATCTTACGTGATATGCTATTAAAAGTTACTAAGAGTCAGAAAGAAATAAATTCAATTTTACGCCAGTTTTCTTTTAGATAATTATCAAAAAAAAATGTTTTTTTAATATTTTATTTATCGGTCACGGTTGACCTTTCTGTACAAATGCCCATATGTGATTTTGTTCTTATCTGTTTAGATATAAAATTTTACCCTATTATTCATGTGATTGCAGCTAGATAATAAAAAAACATTCTGGCAACACTCCACTAATTTAATAAGATATGTGCAAAAGATATGCAATTAGTTCATATAAAATCATATAAAAATTGTATTTGTTAATAAGTGTGGTGAATATAAACACACAAAAGAGCAAGATTATTGAAATTAAATTTTGTAAAGTGTAAACAAAATTTTTCAATAATGAAGCCTTTTACAGAAAGATAAATAAACACATAATTTAAAAAGGCACAGCAAAGTGTCACTGATTTATTTATGATTATAGAAAAAATTTTAATTATTAAAAATTGTTTTTAATTATAATGAATGAATTAATGAAATCATTAAATTTTAATTTTATTAAATCCATTAGCAATTGAATAATAAATATTAAAACGTATTTTAACTGTAGTTTTATTATATATAATATAATTCATACATACATACTCGTATTTGCAATAATAGAAGATTTACTATTGTTTTTTATAACATAGTTTGTGTCTGTTCCCCAACAGCTGATTATCCATTTAACATGCATTCTCGAAAGGAAGTTTTTAATATGAAACATAATTAAAATACTATCTATTGTAGAAGTAATTTAAGAGTGGTTCTTGAAGATCCAAGTGATAACATGTTATTGAGTAGCCTATACAGGTTTTTTAAGAGATAATATATAATTTTGAGATCATTAAACTATTATTTCCGTTATAAGTGCATTCATTTAGAACACTTACGTAGAAATTAATTTAAATTTAAATATATTGGAGTCAATTCAAACAAGTTTTCTGATTCCATTTAACAAAACTTTATGTTAAACCCTTAACACGCCATTACACACGTGTTTCGTTAAAAAACGATGAAAAACAGTTTTGCAGGTGTTAAAAATACAAATCATTTATCACCATCAAGCAGTGATGCCAACTTTTTTCAAACAAAAATCGCAAAGCAGTAACTCAGAAGCACTAGTTTTTGATATTATTTTTCAAGTTTGCGTCAATAAAAATTTTTGTCACAACTGTTAATTTTCAAATAAAAATATATAAATTTCTCCCTTATGTACAGGCCTAGTATTCTTTTTAATTATAGTAGAAATATTTGATGGAATTTTATAATTAGCACATCATTAATTTAACATTTTTATCAATTAGTTTATTTTTTAGTGTATATTATTATGTTTTTTTTTTTAGAAATTAATCTGACGGGCCTTTTAAGTTTTTTTAGTTTATCTTTAATATGTATTAAAAAATGAAGAGAATTATGTTTTAAAGAGTTGTAAAAAATCATTGCAATGAACATCCTTTCGATTGTTGAGACAGTTGTCTTATTCTTCGTTTTATTTTTTACATTTTAAAAAATTTTCTATAAAATTAATAACATCATAAACATTTTTGTTTAACAGAACAGTTGTAGTTAAAAAATGCTAAAATCAGTCAAAAATTAAAACGCTTTTCTTCAAAAGGAGCTAAATAGAAAAAAATGCGCTTTTTGAATAGTTAAAAGGCGCTAAATTTAGCGCAAAGTTGGCATCGCTGCCATCAGGTGATGGTAGCTTACGAGTATTTACAATAAGAAAAATTAATTCTAGCTTACAAATTTACAGAGAACTGTGAAAGAAGTCATGAGTCATGCTTTCAAAACACATTAGTAAACTTGATATGAATAGACCACATACTTACGAATACAGACTACTTATTACGAAAGCATATAATTAAACTGTTGATTAGTGGAATTACTTGTAGTAATTTAAACACAGGGGATTTATATAATTAAAAAAACATACAGTGCATGTCGAAAAATAGTCAATTTATCATATTCTTACAAATCATCATATTCTAAAATAAAAAGTTAACGTCGGTCTAAGCCGACTATATGATATTAAGACTTTTGAGAAATTGCCTTAGGTATCGTCGAATCCCAACAATACAGGTTAAGATTATTATGAACCTAGCAAATTAAATTTACCAGAATTTGAGTGAGATTATTATGGAACTGTTGCCTTGAGATATGTTAAAGTTCATTTCCAATGTCATTAGGTATTAAACGGATACCAGGTATATAAGTTATCCGATCATTAATCTACACAGTTTATTTTTGGACCGATGATTTTTGGTATAGAATGACAGATGAAAGATTGGTATAGAATTTTTTTAGGACAGACATCATCTATTCTAAAACTGCTTCTTTTATCACCGAATATGTTCCAGAATATTTTGTATGGAACTCAAATGTAAGATTTAAATAACCCACAACAATTCCCATATTAGAATCGCGTCATTCGTTTGTAACAAAAGAACCAGGAAAACGTGTTCAAAAGTAGAACAGAATATCCTGCAGGATAAAATTAAAGAAGAAATTAAGTCGAGTAAAGAGTGACAAAATAGATATTTGGATTTGTTGTTTATGTTTTTGTCGTGGAATTGTTTCACGATAATAACTAAATATTAATATTTCAAGATCAAATTTCCACAGAAAGGTCTATTGGGACCGAAAATTAAAATGTTAGTAAACAACTTATTTTTTTTAACTCTTTATTTTAACTCATACTCTCTGTCTGTCTGTCTGCCATGGGGCAACCACATTCCCCATTATCCAATTGATCTGAAACTTGGACCATAGTCTTCTTGTGAGTTTAGATTAATTTTGGGGCAGTCACGCACAGTCACGGAGTCGATAGACTTTCTGGAAAAAAAATTAACGTTGACACAGTCATGCACAGTCATGTATAGTCACGTAAAGTCACGGAGAGATTAAAATCTCACTTCCCCTCATCCGATCGATCTGAAACTTGGTCCACGGATTTGTTGTCACCAAATATTAACTTAAAGAAAGTCACGCATAGCCACGCACATTCACTGATTGATTTAAAACCCACTTCCCCTCATCCATTAAATCTGAAACTTGATACATAGACTTGTTGTGACCAAAGATTAATTTTAAAATAGTCATGCAAAGTCACGCACAGTCACGCAGAGATTCAAAACTCATATGCATAAAGAAAGAAAGAGTTTTAATAAAACTTTGTTTTTAGGGTTAGATTATTTAACATTTGGGCAATTCACAACAGGTGTTGTATGTTGTATTTTGTATTAAAATACACAATACAATCATTTGTTGTGAACAGACAGTTGTATTTTCATTGTGTAAAACGTTTCAACGTTTCACCAACGTATCGATCCAACGAGGAAAGGTCGCTTCGTCGCTTCTGTTATTTCGTATAAAAGAAAGCACGTGTTGGTGTTTCTTTTTTGGTCATAAGATATACCATGGAGTTTTAGTTACGTACCTCATACATTTTAATTTAGAATACAAAAAAAATGTAAAATGTTTTGGTTGAGACTGAAAGAGAAAAATACATACTAAAAATATAGGCATTAATTTTTATATAAATAAACTTACCGATGTATTTGCGTTATTTACATTATTTGCCATTTTTTATTTTATAATTATTTATGCTGATAAAATTGTATTTATTTGTTTTTTTCTTTTTCATAAAAACTGGCATTCACTTGGGATTGATATGTTAAGATACAATATACAAAATTAACTAAACACAGCAAATGAAGTTGTATCGTTGTATCAGATTATTCAATGAAAATTACCAATAACAATTTTACACTATTGTAAAGTTATACACGATACAACAGATACAACGACATAATACCCATTGTGAATTGGACAATTATATTTAAAAAATTTTTAAATTTATATAATATAATGTATTTGCAGCGTATTTCAGTTGTTATTGTGAGAGAAATGACCTGAAAGCTGCAAATACATTTTTTCTTGCTATTAGTTACTTTTAATTGCATTTTCTCTTCAGAATTTATAGTTAATATATAGTTAAAGTTTTCCCACTTTCTCTTATATATAACCTGATTTTTATTATCTAAAATATATGTAAATATTAAATTAATTAAATTAATGTAAATTAATTGAACTAAACTTTATTTTAAAATATTATAAAAAACGAATGCAAATATTTCAAATGACAACTACCAATAGAAAGCCACATAATTGCATTTTATGTAAAAAAAAAAAGAATCGCTTTAAAAAAATTTTTCTAATTCGCAGATTTTTGCACTTCTTATATGCAGTCGAAAACGTGTTCTATTTTTTGTCGTGTTCCTAATCTCATGTATTTTATTGCTAATATATTGGAAGTAAGAAGTCAACAAAACCTAACTTTTGCATTAAACAAGAGCTGTGGATTCGTCAAAAAAAAAGTTCGAATTCCGACTCTGACTCCATCCGCTGAAATGTTTAAGGTCTGACTCCGACTTCGACCCCTACTTCAAATCTGACTAGGATGCTAAATGTATATAGACATCTAAAATATTAATAGGTAAGGCGATTTCTTGTGATCGATGTTTTGTTAAACACTTTTATCCCGATTTTGACCAAACATATATTATTTGAAAGGTATTTCTTTTAAGCTGTCCTCCAGATTTGTAGATTTTAATTAAAAAATTTTTTTTTGGAAAATGCACTTAAAGTTGCTACTAACACATACTTAAAATTATACAATGCTATGTGTGTGTTTATTAAATTGAGTTTGTTTTCTTCATTCACAATAATAATTGTGTTGAATCGAAAAATAACCTTGGACATAAACCAATTAATAATAATATTTAAAAAGTGTTGAATTGCGAATTGGTTAAAATTGACCCTTTAGGGTCCTTATTAAATGAAAAAATAAAATTTCCTAAAATTTGCACTCGAATTTCGAGGGCTGGAATCTTTTAGTACTTATAAAAATAGTGATAAATTTCTTGTGTGTAATTGATGCCAGTGAATCAATATAACATTTATTTTTTATATATTTACATAATTTATATAATATTAATATAATATTAATATTAATTTAATAATATTAATATTAATTAATATTAATAATATAATATAATAAATATATATTTGTAAAATATTAATAGGCAAGGCGATTTCCTGTGACCGATGTAAGTTTCACAGTTTTACCCCGATTTTGACAAAAAAAATTTATCATTTGAAAGGTGTTTCTTTTTAGCTGTTACCCAGATTTACAGACTTTCATCGTCTGCAATATCATTTTGGAGTTATGATCGTTTAAAGTTGCTACTAACACATACATAAAACTATACAATGCTATGTGTGTTTTTATTAATGTGTTTGTGTTAATGTGTTGAGTTTGTTTTCTTCATTTAAAATGAGTTGAATTGTGAAGCATACCTTTAGGGTCTTTATTAAATGAAAAAAAAAATCCTTGAATTTGCACTCGAATTTGGAGTGCTGGAATCTGCTGCAAAATATAAGATCGGATACTTAAAATAACAAAACTTCAAAAAATAACTCGCATTTTTAGATGCTCTCAAATCGAATTTGATGACTTTAAGTGCAGAAGATAATACGCGTACGGACACTTGTTTCGGTGGCAATGCCGCTGTGATCAGAGTAGCAGCTTTGATAACCTCAGGGTACTGAAGAACGGTTGAATTTCTCTACCTCATTTAAAGCCTGGTAAAAGTCTATTTTAAATGTAGCTAAGACTGTTGGAGTTTCTATGTCTCCGCTACTTTTTACTAGATTTAAACGACGACACTTGGACACTGCTCGTATAAAATTTTTTTCAAAATCATCATGTGTGAAAATTTTTTTTAATTTTTATTTAAAAAAATAAAATTATATTAAATATTTGGAGTTCAAATTAATTATTTGTATGCTAATAGCTACTCACATGAAGCTTAAACTCCACTTTGACTTTCAGTTTTCAATGTAATTCTTTTTTTTTTTTTTAATAAGAAATTAACTAAAATACCAGACTTATAATTCACTATTATATTTTATAACACAAACAAATCAATTCTAATTTTTTGCTGAATATTTTCAATTCAATTAAATCTATTTTCAACTTGATCAATAACCGAGTATAAGTTCTGCTAATGAAATTTAGACCCTTGGGGCAGTAACATAATTTAAATTATGAAACACTTTTATCTATAATATTAATAGGCTAGGCGATTTTTTGTTACCGATGTAAGTTTCACAGTTTTACCCCGATTTTGACAAAAAAATTTATCATTTGAAAGGTATTTGTTTTTATCTGTTACGCAGATTTACAGATTTTCATCGTCTGGAATATTTTTTGGAGTTATGATCGTTTAAAGTTGCTACTTACACATACATAAAATTATACTATGCTATGTGTGTGTTTATTAAAATTCTTAATGTGTTTGTGTTAATGTGTTGAGATTGTTTTCTTCATTTAAAATGAGTTGAATTGTGAAAAATACCTTTAGGGTCTTTATAAAATGAAATAATAAAATTTTCTAGAATTTCGAATCTGCTAGTATTATTTAATTTAAGTACTTGAATGAACTTACTCTCATAAAATAAATTAAAATCTACTTATTCATATTAATCTGTAATATATTACGTCGCCAATTTCATGCATTTTTCATGCACGAGTAATAACGAAAAATTTTCGGAGTCGCGAGTTTTTGTAGCGACTCCGACTCCGAGTCCGGTACAAACACCGCGACATCGACTTCACAACTCCGACTCAGACTCCACAGCCCTGCATTAAACACAGTGCTACTAAAATGCTAAGAAAATTATAGTAGGTCTAGACAGACTCTACTTGGGTCCAACAAATTAGGTATAGAAAATAAGCATAAACCAAATTTGAGTGGCATTGTTATTAATTTTTTTGCCTTCGGATATGAAAAAGTTCATTTCGTTAGCGTCATTTCAAAGGCGTAAAAATGTCGCGTTCTTGATTATGGAAATGCCCATATTAAACTTTAAATAATAGAAAATAATTTCATCGGCATATAACTGGTACGAGTACCAATGGAATGACAAACTTAAAACACATTGTGTATGTTATGAAAAGGAGGTGTATTTAGGATTTTATCTTAATTTAATAAAAGAAACACATAAGCCTTCGGCAATGAGTAGGCAATTTTAACAAATTACAAACAATTAACTTATTTTTATCATTTTTTATTCTTTTCGGCATTTATCTATATATGCGCGGTAGTACGAGTATGTATCCAAATAATAATAGAACCAAAGGCGATGATGGTGTTGAAATTCAAGTTGCCTGATAATAACTAATAGTGATGGCAGTATTTAACTCGTATCATGATCATTTAGACATTGTGGTAGTGTAATAAGTGAATAGAGGTGTTAAATGAAAGTTGTTTTATAATGATGTTTACTACCAATGTGTAGATCTGATACAAGTAGATAGAACTTACGACGATACGATCTAAAGATGAAATACCTTTATTTTAAATATTTACTTATTTTGTCATGAACTTTCTGCAGCGCAAGATCATAGATTTGTTTATTTATAAATATTTGTTCAAGTAACAAAAGGTAATAAAGAGTTTCTTTTTAAAGGAAATCCATATTTTTTTTTTAATGCTATTAACCTTTTATTTAATAATCATCATCATCTTCATCATTTAGTATCATCGGTAGTATGAAATGTCTATAGCTCATAAAATAAATATTTAGATAACAAAAAGCGGTTTGAAGTTGATCGAATAAGTAGAAGATTGAGCTTAAATAAGTGTTATCTGATGGAGAAAAAAATGTCTGGCTTCTGTTTTTTTTTTCTTCTTGTTTTTTAATTAAAGAAAAAACCTTTAACACATTTATATATTAATATATTATTATTAATGTGAAGAGATGTTTAATCTTGATTACTGTAAATACAAACGTTTTTAAACCAAAATTTGTTTGGCGAGGTTTGTTGAAGAATTTTTAAACATTTACGAATTTTCTTTTTTAGGTTTATGATATAATTACCAATTTTTAGTTAATTTATTCATTATAGTTTTTCGGCTATTACGGTTTTAAGCACGTGAACGTAATTTTGTTAATATTTACAACTTAAAATGAATCAAAATCAGTTTGTGGTTGTGTTGTGTTGTTTTTACTCACATTCTAGATAAATCAATTTACTCGTATATGGAAATCATGTTTTAGTTTTTACCTGGAAATAAAAATGAAAAAGGTGTTTATAAATAATTTCGTTATATAATAGCATAATTAATAACAGCATAATTTAGAACCTTAAATTTGAGTATACCAAATAAATTGCAAATAAATCATCCGGTCAAATTTGTGGCATGATTAATGTCTCGATTATTATATATTTTACTCATATTATTTTTTTACATTAAATTTGATTTTATTTTTATTTTTCTCACCCATAAAAAAATCATAAATAATAAATCATTTCATTTCAGGTCAACAGATTTATTTAAATTCAAACATTTATATCACAAATAAGAATAATTTTTATAGGATCCACAACAGGTGCAGAGGGTATATATAAGTTTGAAATAATTATATACTTATATTCTTATTCCTTGATATAGCGATGTCTGTCTGTGGAAATCACGATCACGTCCTCAATAGTGAAGATGAGTCAATGACATCCTGAGCAGGTTTTTATTTAAAGTCATCGAAATCGGTTCAATAGGTTGCGAGATTTCAGCGAAAATTTAAAAACTCTTGCTTTTTCTATGTCGTTCTTGCTATTGTCATTATTTTGTTTCTTAGATACAAGAGCCAATGTATTTAAACTAAAGCATTGAATTGAAAAAAAAATGCTAATAAAAAATATATGAAATCTGATGTATTTAATGGTTCAACCAACTTTTCCTAGACGAATATCTGATTCTTAATTGTAGAAGGGTTTATACTATTTTTTTTTTCTCATTTGCGCAAGACTCAGCAATGCCAGGAAAGCCTACTCTAACACAAAAAATTAAATTTTTCTGATAGAAGTTAATTCTTTCTACGAAATTCAATAATTTTTACTTTTACGTACAAATTTCAAACGTCTTTAAAAAATACTAGCAGATTCCAGCCCTCGAAATTCGAGCGCAAATTCTAGGAAATTTAATTTTTTCATTAAATAAAGACCCTAAAAGTATGCTAATCAATTATAGCCAATTCACAAATCAACACAAAAAACAAACTTATTTTTATTACAAACACATTAACAAATTTAATAAACACACACATAGCATTGCATAATTTTATGTATGTGTTGGTAGCAACTTTAAATGCAATCTACTCAAAATAAAGGAAAAAATTTAAAAATCTGTAAATTTGGTGAACACCTAAAATGAAATGCTTTTCAAATAATATACGTTTGATCAAAATCGGGATGAAACGGTAGAACAAAACATCAGTCACAAGAAATCGCCTAGCCTATTAATATTATAGATTAGGCCATTAATAAAAAAAGTCTGTACTTAACACTTTTCTTGAATTCGATAGCCAAGTCAGCATAACAAAACATGATAAAAAATAGTGTAAAAATGTTACTTCAAAATATTGGATATAATGGTAAATAATGAAGCCAACTAATTGCATATAGAAAATATGCAATCAGAATGGAATTTTGATTATTTTTTTTTTTTACCTGCAGATCTGAAAAAGTTTATATCTGATGCTATATTTATATGGGGACTAGGTCAAAAAAATGGACCGAACCTGATAATTTATTTTTGATAAAAACATATGCACTCAAACCTGTTTTTCTGTGGTCTCTCTTTGTGCGATTTTTTTTATTAGTGCGATTTGTTTTGTCCGTTTTCTTTTTTTTTTTTTTTTTTTTTGTGCGATATATGAAAATTTTCAAATTACATATACCGCAGAAAAAGAAATCGCACAAACAAAAAATCGAACAAAGAGAGACCACACATAAGCAGGTTTATGTGTACAAACAAAATTCGAGAAAAAATCTGTGAAATATTTTTATTTTTTGACAGATTTAAGTGACGATTGTGAAGCAGCTCCATATGGGGGTTATGACTAACAATTGTCCTATAGGGATTATTTTTGCAGTACTGATTAATAGAGGCAATAAACACACATAAGCCAAATTTCACTGAGGTCTGTATTATCATTTGGATCTTATGACAATTATGGGGATTATGACCGATAGAAGCTTACATGCCAAATTTCATCAAAATATATTCATATTTGCGACCTATAGTTTGATTACAAGGTTTACATGGACACACAGACGGACGGACGGACGGAGATTGTTAAATCGACTCAGAAAATGATTCTGAGTGGTATACGATATAACAATGTCTGCGATTTATAATTATACTTAGTTGTGTTGTCTATAATACATCCAAACTCTGACTAACTGACTGACTGACTGTCACGTTATTTCTTGCTGTGTGCAATGAATTGTAGATAAATCATTTTAATGACTGTCAATTTTACATGTAATGAAACATGATTTTCAGATTGTAAGTTTCGTGTCTTTGGTTGGTTTTTGTTGTAGTTATATTTTAGAAAAAGTTTTTGAAATTATTTTAAAATTTACAATTTACAATTTTCCATTTAGATATTAGGGCGAGTTTTTGAAACCTTTTGTGTGATTAAACATATATAATATGTAGTACAATATTTTGTATGCTTAATTAACTTGTACCCAATTTTAGTTTTTGTTTTTTGTTTATATTTCCTTAACCCTATAATGTCGAGCGTATCTATTCCGTATCGTTTAATTAAAACGCATCTACTGAGTACCGAAAATATTAGGTTTTTGAAGCCGAAGTCAATGTCAAAGAAATTAGTGCACTTTTCTAGTACAAATACAAATAAGTCACGCCATCTACTGGCAAAATGCTTGAACAAAAGCATATGTTTTATAAATTGTTCGTGATCATCGTTAGCGTTCAGTTTTTACTGGTGTAATTTTATTGGTCACTTTTTCTTTACATTCACGTAACTGTCATTTTTATCCAAAGGTTACTTAGTAAAATGTTAATAAAATGAAAAATTATATAGAAATTAATTTGTAAACCCTCAGATATTTAAAAAAAAAACTTAATTTTATATTTTTAAAATATAATTTGATTTTTTTTTTTTTTAATAAAAATTCAGGCATTATAGGGTTAAGTTTTATATTGTTAGTAGGATTTTAATGACTTTGTAGTCGAGAGGGCAAATCAGGAAATGTTTTTATATTACATTATGTGTCATGGTAAGATATACACATCCATACATACACATGTAGATATATATTTTGTATGTATTCGAACTTGTCAGGTGTAAAAATGCTTTCTATTTATAATAATTAAAACACTTAGAAACAGTTTTTTACACTTTATGTTATATTCAAAGTAGTTAGAACAGCTGGGTACCTGAGCGTAATGTTTATAGTCGAATTCACATGGAGCGCAGCAATAAAGTGGCAAAACTTTCTATATACAATTCTTTGTAATGACATGTATTACATACAGCCCATTATAGGTGAGTGTTAATGTGTATTTCTACAATGACATCCCCATATAAAAACAAATAAGAAAATTATAGTCGGTCAAGACCGAATATACGATACCCTATACCATAAGTTTAGTGATCCTATCTCTTAGGTCCAAGTAATTGGATATAGAAACTAAATATTAACCATATTTGAGTGGCATTGTTATTAAAGTTCACATCGGATGCCATATTTATATGGGGATTATGTCGAAAAACGGACCCATCCCGATTATATTTGTTAAGGTAACTTATTTTTTGCAAAAATATACACGAACCAAATTTGAGCAAAATCTGTGCAATATTTTTATTTTTTGATAGATTTAAGTGAACATCGGGAATCAGCTTCATATGGGGGCTATGATTAAGAATTGTCCTATAGGGTTTATTTTTGGCCTACTGATTAATAGATGTGATAAACACACACAAAACCAATTTGACCGAGATCTATTTGATAATTTGGATGTTACGGCAATTTAATTTAAAGGTCATTTGTATGGGGACTAGGTGTGGACTTGACTTTTCACCAATTTCAATAGCATTCATCCTATGGCCGATATGAGCTTATAGACTAAATTCCATCAAAATAGATTCATATTTGTGATCTGTAATTTGACTACAAGTTTTACATGGAAGGACGGACGGATGGACAGACAGTGATTCTGAGTCGTTCGGTAAAATAAAGGATGGGTCTAGGTCAAATATTTTTGGTAATTACAAACATCAGCACAAAGTCATTATACCCTGACCAAATAGTGGTGTAGGGTATAAAAATAAGATAAATTTTCAAATTGAAATACATTTTTGTTTTTTTCGGCAGACGCTTATTTTGAACATGTATAAACAGAACACTAACACAACAAAAAACACAAGTAAGAAAATTGTCCTATACCATAACTTTGGAGAAAGGGTGGATATAGAAAATAAGCATAAACAAAATTTGAGTGGCATTGTTAAAAATGTGTTTCCTACCGGTATAAAAGATCATATTGTACGCTATTTTTATATGGGGGATTAGGTACAAAAATGGACCGATCCTAGCCATATTTGATAAGGACACTTTTTGAAAAAACGCAAGGAAATCAAATTTGGAAAAAATCTGAGCACTATTTTTGTTTCTTGACAGATTAAAACGAAGATCGGGAAGCAGCTTTATATGAGTGCTACGACAAAAAAAGATGGTACTATAGGGTTTATAATTGGACTACTGACTAATGGGTGCAATAAACACAAATTTGACCAAGGTATATAGGCTAACTTGGATCTTAGGGAAATTTAGGTCGACTACGTCTGAACATGCACCGATTTTCATGCCTGACAAAAGCTTATACTCCACTTTTCATCACAATATATATTATATATATTTGTGACCTGTAGTTGATTGATTACAAGGTTAACATGGACTCAGAAAATGATTCTGATTCGATCGGTATAATAAAAAGCTGGTCTAGCTTAGATATTTTTAGTAGTTGCAAACATCAGCACAAACTCATTATACCCTGGCCGCAGAGTGGTATAGGGTAAAAAAAATAATTTTATTTCTGTGTCTTTAAGCAGAGTTAAGTAAGTTTCGGAGAGACTAAATATAAAAATGATCATACTTGCTTCATATTTTCCGCGACTCAAAACTAATCAAGTAATATTAAAATCTAGGTCTTAGAGATATTTCAATCCATATCGAAGAACATATTTGTAGCGGCATATAGTAAAAAATTAACTAAATATTACGAAAAGAACTTGAATATAAGAAAAAAAACTTCATTTAGTATTAATAAACCAAAATGTTTAAGATTTTACTTAGTTATAACTTCAACCCCCGTGTGCAGAGGGTATATATAAATATGTCATTCCGTTTGTAATAATTAGAAAAAAAAATCTGCGGCTGATTAGGGCCCGAGATTTGAATGAAGAACTAAAAAAAGTCTTGAAAAAATATAATTTGGTATGTTGTTCTTGCCACGATCATGCCCTCAATAGGACAGCTAGGGTGATCATTTTTAGTGAGAATGATTCACCAAGATTATGGGAAGATTTCTATTTCAAAAACCATTAAAATCGGTGGAACAGGTCCAGGGAAATCTCTGAAAAAGTAAAAAAAAAAATGAAAAATATGATGTTTCTATATTGTTCTTGTTGTTATTCTAAATGTATTGTTGCCATAGTTTGAATTTTTTTTTTTTTGTTTTTTTTTTTTTTTGGTCGTTCTGGTAATGATATAATAAAAACTAACCCTTTGTACATTTTATTTATCAAAGTTTTTCTACTACTGTAGGGGAAAACTAAATGACGAAATGGTCCGATTAGGGGCTTAGCGCTATATGGCAGTTTGTACATTAGGACTAGTTGTTTACAAAAATTTTGTCATTTAGTTTTCCCCTATAGTAGTAGAAAAAAATTTCATATGTTTTTTTTTTGAAACGATATTTCTGAAAAACGTTCCTAACGATTTTCCTATTTGGGGTGTTTTTGTAAACTACTAGTCCTAATGTACAAACTGCCATATAGGGCTAAGCCCCTAATCGGACCATTTCGTCAAATTTTGTCATTTAGTTTTCCCATATTATAGTAGAAACAATTTTATTGTATTTGTTTAGACTTTTATCTTTTGGTAAATTTCTATTTATTTTTATTTTTTTTATAATTTACTAATGCCATTATATATCTAAACCCCTTAACTTATTTGAAAAACGTATTTAACTTTCGTAGTTATCTTCACAAAAATTCTGTTAATTTAACAGTCTCTGTTAAGTATTTAACATTTTTGAAAAACGTAGTTATCTTTCGTAGCTAACTTCACACCCTTAATATAATATACATACATATACATGAAAAGCATTTAGAAAATAGCTGAACGTAACCGGAACGTCCAACGCTTTTCATGTAACTAAAAACAGCTGACACATTACGTTACTGTTACGTGTGGTTAATTAAGCCCTAAGTTAGTTCTATCATTACTGGTTGCTGCCACTAATGATCAATAATGTTACCCTGTTAAAAATGTAATGCAAATTTACTGGATTACTGTAAAATTGTAATTAATGTTTTAAATTGTTAAATGCATTATTATGATTTATTTCTTGAAAGCGGATATAAAAAGTAAAGTTTGTTAATTATAGAGCATGAATATTATTAAAATAATACTAATGATAATAAATGTTAACCATTTCCCCAAAAATGTGCATATATGATGAACTCGGTAACTTTATTTTGTAAACCCAACAAGAAGTTCATATGCCAAACTTTTGGTCATATTTGTAAAAGAATTATGGAAAAACGTATGTTTTTTTGTTTATTATTAAAAAAGTAATATTTATTTATTAGCTAAAAAAGTAATATATTTTATTTTGCTGATGTATTTTTTGTGTGTAATATTTACATATACATACATAGATATATTAAATAATAAAATAATATATATTCTATATATGTATGTATATCCATAATACCCGCATGTTAGAAATAAATTAGTATATTATTTTATTTATATAAAATTCTGCAATATTTTGTTTTAGGGAAAATACATTTCTTTTGCATTAACAAACAGAATGTCACTTCATTTTGCGCAGTGTGGCTATGCCACAGTAGATGGCGCCACAATTTTTGTTCTAATTAGCTTTGCAATAGTTATTTCTATTTTACATGAATGTCAACATTTTCAATTAGATATCCAACACACCAATGATAAAAGTATATACAGAGCTGAGTAAAGAAGAAGCAATGAGTTTTTTGCTTTAAAAACAGTTCTACATAGTTATATAAAATTATTATTCTGCTTTACCTACAAAATATCTGATTGCGATTACATATAATTTTTAAAAATTGTTTATTATTACTAAAACGTTATTATTCACATAAATTCAGAATTGCACTTTTTAAATTTTCCATTCAAATTTAAGAAAATATCAATTCTAAAAACTGGAATTCAGATTTCCAATTATAAATTAAAAAATATTAATTGAGTTTCATAAAATCATATTAAAACATCGGAAATAATAACTTGAAATTTAGGAGACATCAATTGAATTTTTAAAATATAAATATTATTCTTCAAACACAAATAGAAGTTCAAAAATCACCAAATATGTTTACATTTAAAATATCAACTGAAATTGAAAAAAATATTCAGGATTCAGGAGACATTAATAGCATTTCAGGATAAGAAAACATTAATTTAAATTCAATTAAGTTTAGAAAACCTCAAATAATATTTAAGAATTTCGAACATAAAAATTGTTACATAAATAAAGCGCAATTTGATGAGAATGTTATTTATATATTATTTTTCACAATTTTTGTGGATGAAAATTTGAAGTTTTTCAGAAAATAAAGATAACAAATTATTTTATTTAAAATTTTTGGGACATCTGGTTTTTTGCGTTTGGCATCCCTAATTTGAACCAGTGTTCAAGATGACTTCAAAATTTGACTTCATGGTAGGCAAAGCAAAACCCAAGAAATTTTAGTTCGATATTAATTCCCAGGTAGTAGTATTTGGAGTCAATAAATGAAAATATATTTTATTAACATAATTTAATTCAAAATCAAATGTTGGCATCACTGGGTTAGATTCTTCTGTATTGTATTGTGTTATTTTCTGTTACCACAAAGTCTAATAGTGAAAACTCCCTTTTAATATGTAAAAAATTTAATTTCCAAATATGGCAATATTTTGAAAAAAATATTGAGAGAGCTTTTTCGCAATGAAGGTTAGGGCGAGCTATTTAATTTGCAAAAACTTTAAATTAAACGAGAGGTTATATCATATAACCGGAAACGCATGCATATAGGTCTATAATCTCAGCAACCATGATGACCAAAAAGCAAACAACGAAATGTGATTTCTTTTATCCGAAATAATAGAAAAGACGAAAACGAGCTTTGCTCGTTGGAGCGCGAATTACTAATGTGAGAGGGCTTTATAGACCAACTCTTGCAATATACAAAAATCATCTGTTAAGCGGATCAACCCAAAGAATTTGCAGAAATAATTTAAGTTTAACAAATTGTTTACTTTTTCAAATATTTTGTTTACATTTATTATCAATACTCAAACCGAGGCCTCGTTTGATAGACTGATTCGATTCAGTACCTGACCATTGGATAGTGTTTAGTATAATAAAACTGTTAGACTTGTTTAGTTTAAGTCAAAGTGGATTTTTACAGAACAATTAAATACTTTAATTTCGTTTCTATATTATTAGCAACATCATATTAGCAATGTTTACCCAATGGAGGACAACCATAAGATTGTGTCAAGTACGAAAAATACACAATTTTTCAAATTTAAGTAATTTGTGCAATGTAAACAACAACATTTTTGAAGTAATAAATAATTAAGCTCGATAAAAACCACTTTACTACCACTCCCACAAACCTAAGGCAAATATATAAAAAAAGCACATGTAAAACGCTAAAACATGTCAGAATAATAGAAAAACAGTCTTTCGCAGAGCAGAGATAATAAGTTTGATTAAAATATAGAAGAATACAAAAATAAAACACTTTTACAAATGCAAATATGTAATAAAAGATTTAACAAAAAAAAATTTTATAAATAAAGAAAATCAAAAAGATTTTGCCGCTAAATTAACATACGACAATTTATATGCAACTCTCTAATAAATAAGACTATAACAAGTGGTTTCTGTCGGAAAGAGTGGTGGTATCGTTCTATTTTATTTAATTATTTATGTATTTTAGTTACATATGTAAGTATATCAAAACTTATGATTTTGAGTTAACAATTATTTACATATTGCTCGTATACGCTTGAGAATTCAAAATAGCAGTGAACAACTTCTAATTATACAAAACTTATGAAAGGTATATATAAAACAAATAAAAACAAATATAAATTTTCAATGATTTAAGCCAGAATAAGTTTAACATTAATGAACATCATCGAAACAAAAGTAATTACTTTACACACAGACATCAAAGTTTTTAAATGCCGACAAAAACTGTCAATTACGTCTCAAGTTCCTTAAATGCCGCTTTGTAATTAGTTTTTAGATGGGAGGCAAAAATGATGAGGGGAGCTAGATAATGAAATACATATATAGAAAAACAAAGATTTATACTTAAAGATCAAAATGTAAAAAAGTGTTTGTTCTTCTTTCTTTCCAGTTTTATTTTTTTAAATGTTTACTTAAGTTGCATATTTAGTACATGTGTATATGTGAAATGCTAAAGGCAATCAATTTGCAATGTTAACAGCAAGAGTAATAACAACAAGTAAGAAAATTCTAGTCGACTATATATATATACCCTACACAATGAGTTTCGAGATAAGATCCTAGATCCAACTTTGCTGAGGTGACACTCATACAAGTTGAAAATTCAGATGTTTTCACTTAACATATTTTTCGGTGCCGTTTCTTTATATCAGTTACTTCAAATTAAACTACATAATACATTGTTTCAAACTGCATTTTCCGTGTTATAGTTTTTTTGTTGTTTTAATTTAAAAAATATTCTAATCATTCTTTTATTTATACTAGCTGATTTCAGCGCTCGAAATTCGAGTGCAATTTCTAGACAACTTTATTTTTCAACTTAGCCAATTTACAAACCAGCACTTTTTTGGTTTATTATTATTGTAAATGAAGATAACAAACTCATTAACAAACACATTAAAAAATTTAATAAACACACACAGCATATGTATAACCTTACGTATGTGTTAGTAGCAACTTTAAATGCAATTTACTCAAAATAAAGGAAAAAAATTAAAAATCTGTAAATCTGGTGAACAGCTAAAAAGAAATGAGTTGCAAATAATATACGTTTGGTGAAAATCGGGATGAAACGGTAGAATAAAACATCGGTAACAAAAAAACGCCTAGCCTATTATATTATACTAGCTGATTCCAGCCCTCGAAATTCGAGTGCAGATTCTAGGAAATTTTATTTGTTCATTAAATAAAGACCCTAAAGGTATGCTAATCAATTATAGCCAATTCAAAAATCAACACACAAAAAACTCATTTTTATTACCAACACATTAACAAATTTAAGCATTGTATAATTTTATGTATGTGTTAGTAGCAACTTCAAATGCAATTTACTTAAAATAAAGGAAAAAATTAAACAATCTGTAAATCTGCAAAACCGCTAAAAAGAAATACCTTTCAAATAATATGCGTTTGGTCATAATCGGGATAAAACGGTAGAACAAAACACCGGTCACAAGAAATCGCCTAGCATATTATTAATATTATAGATATTTTTTTTTTCTTAAAAATTTAATTTTATTTCCAATTCAAACTGAATAGTGACGTGTATTACGAGTACATGTTGCTACAACAATGTTTATAAACATTGTGAAAAAAAACTTTTGAAATAAAAAACAAAAACAAAAAAACAATTTATAGTTCAAATTCTGTCAGTACACGATTTGTTAAACATTTGTACCGATTTGTGAGTTGTTTTTCTTTGTTAAAAATAAATGAAAAACACTTTGGATTCAACTAAAAATGTAAAGCTTGATTTTTAAATGTTTACTTATATTTCAGGAATAGAAAATAATAACAAATATTTTTAAATGAAAATTGCTTTTTTATTTTTCGAAATATTCCCCTTGATGATTAATACACTTTTTCATTCGTTCAAACCACTTGTCATAGCAGTTTTTCCATTCCTCTTGAGATACCTCCAAAACATGGTTTTTGAACGCTTCAAGTGCTTCTTCGGCGTTCGTAAATCGTTGACCATGCAGTTTTCCTTTGATATTCGGGAACAAGAAAAAGTCGTTGGGTGCCAAATCACCTGTTTGACGAGATGTATGAGAGTTAGCATTGTTATGATGGAGAATGATTAGTCTTCGGCGGTTGGGGCTACGAATTTCTCCGAAGACTTCCAACAAACAAATGGTCGTGTACCACTCAGAATTGAATGTCCTACGTTGCTCAAGCGGAACAGTGGCCAAATGACCTATCCGGCCGAAGAAACAGGCGACCATTTGCTATGGTGTGCTTTTTTCACGAAAAACTTTTATTGGATTATAATCTTCCGGCTCATACGCATAAATCCATGATTCGCCACCTGTCACGATTTCGTACACGTCTTTTGAAGCACCACGGTCCAACTTTGTAATCATTTCCTTAAACCAATCGACACGAGCCTTTTTTGAGCGATTGATAAGTTATGGGGTACCCAACTAGAATTAAAGTGGAACTAATGTGCAATGGTGCCTCTATCTCACAATTTATCACATGGCGATCTTGCATTATCACTGCATTGAACTGCATCGATGTTTTGTGGCACAACAGCCGATTTTGGGACGACCTTCACGGAATTCGTCAGCGACCGAACTACGACCACGATTGAATTCACTATAACAGCGATATACTGTGGTTTTTGATGGTGCTTTATCGCCATACAAAGAACTGAGTTCATCGACACATTCTTGTTGAGATAATCCACGTAGAAAAATAATCCGACGAAAACCTTCTCTTCAAATTTCCATTTTTTGGTCAAATTGATTTTCTTAACTCAATGTAAACAAAACAAATAGCACTTGTACATCAAAACATTGTGAGTACGTTTATGCTAAAAAATGTCAAACTTTATTATGGTGTTGCCAGATTTTAGCTATTGACATTAGGTTGTCAGATCCCGAAATATAAATAGTACCCGTCGTGTATATTCTAATACCACTCAAACTTGAGTGACATTATTAGTAATTTGTGGCCTGCAAATATGAAAAAGTTCATATCGGATTCAATTTTTACATGAGGACTAGGTGAAAAAATGAACCGATCACGTCCAATTTGGTAAAGTCACTATATTTGAGAAAATTCTAAGCAATAGTGTTTTTTTTTTTTAAATATATATTTAAATGAGGATCGGGAAGCACCTTTCGCTGGCGACTAATCTGGATCTTACCGCAATTTAAATCGATCTATAGCGATTTTTTATACGGGAGCTAGGTCTGAACATGCACCAATTTTCACCAGTTTCAATAGAGATCGTCCAATGGTCGACAGAAGCATATACACCAAATTTTAATCAAAATATATTTATATTTTCGACCTGTAGTTTGATGTGCAAGACAGACAGACAGACACACAGAATGGTATAAAGTATAACAAAAACAACAACAGCAACAACAAATTTAGCAACTATTAATGTAGTGGTTATTCGAAGCTAACACGATGATCTAACAAGGGAAGTTAACCCAGCATACGCATTTAAGCCCGATAGTATTTGATCTCATGTGGATTTAATTTTTAGTTCGTTTATGACCATTCACATAAATGATCTTTTTGCTTTTTTTTAAGTTAGATCAGTTGAACTTTTACATCAACTATCAAAAAAGTTCAGTCAATAGTAAATGAAAAAAATTTTATATTTTTACATTGCATACAGTTTTTATTGAGTTACAGTTAGTGATGCCAAAAGGGAACTCCGGTGATTTTTTACGAATTCTAGAATTTTTTCCCGGAATCCGAAATATCAAAAGTTTATAATTTTTTTTATTTGTTAATTTTGAAATGATATAACAACCATTTGATTTTTATACAAATTAAAAATATTTATTTCACGTTTATAGTAAGATCGCATGACATCGGTATAAATTGATGTATCAGATAAGAACTAAAAAGAAAATTCTACAAAATTAAACGGTATTAGCGACTGATGTAAAACACTCAAATAAAATTAACTACAAAAGCCAATGAGTTAAACTCATAATAAAATCCGATTAAAAATAATATAAATTGAAAATTGAAATTTTTCGTTTTTAATATATCTTTTCTTTGTTTAATACATAAAATATGTATAATAATATAAAAACTATTAAATAAATTAAAAGTTTATGACTTTTGATATTACAGTATAACCCGTTTAATTACCCCACGCTTATTTATCCAGAAAATAAAATTTCCTTAAAATTTCCTTGGTTTAATTACCCAAAGTATTTGTTGCCTCACGATATGGTTTAAAAAGATGCGCCTAAATAATGCTGTCATTTCTAGAAAATTGGTAATGAATAAAGCAAAGGAGTTTGCTATAAAAATTAATTCAGATATTGAACCGGTTGTGGAGGTGGCAGAGGAGAAAAAACATAAAATTCACAAAGATATATGGAGAAAGTAATGAAAATGATCGTGAATGTGCCCGAAATTTTATGGAAAGTAGCAATTCGTCCTCAATTCTTCACAATTATACTCCTGAAAATATATTTAATGCTGATGAGAGTGGCCTTTTTTATAAAGTTTTGCCAAGTGGAACATTAGCTCGAAATGGGGACTCAGTCAAAGGCAATAAATCTCAAAAACAACATCTAAATTTATTATTTTTGTGTAACTCTGTAGGAACATACCAAAAAGTGTTTGCAATTTACTTCTTTATGTGATACATATGAATTATTTTTATTTAATAAAATGTTTAAATTATTATTTTAATAACCCTGTTTTACATATGTTCGGATAATTGGCCTTTTAATGTACTTAAAAGTATTCATCTAATTGCCTCTTATGAGGTAATTAAACGTGTTCGTTTAAATGATTTCCCCCACATAATAACCCAAAAATCTTGTAAAATTTGACGAGGTAATTAACCGAGGATAACTGTATATTAAAATTACAAATTATAAAACAAAATTAACGAAATGCCGAAAAATCCCGGGATACCGTTTGGCATATTACTGCATACTAGCAGATTCCAGGAAATTTTATTTTTTCATTAAATAAATACCCTAAAAGTATGCTAATCAATTATAGCCAATTCACAAATCAACACAAAAACAAACTCATTTTTATTACAAACACATTAAAAAAGTTAATAGCACTTTAAATGCAATTTACTCAAAATAAAGGAAAAAATTTAAAAATCTGTAAAAAGAAAAACCTTTCAAATAATATATGTTCGGTCAAAATCGGGATAAAACGGTAGAACAAAACATCAGTCACAAGAAATCGCCTAGCCTATTAATATTATAGATATAATTAAATTAATAACAAGTTTGAAAGAACAAGCAAGAAACCGTTACGTTAAATGTAGTTACTCGCGGTTTCTCAGTCACGATTATTTAATTACCGGTATGAAAATATCGATAATCTCTAGTGTACCGTAACATGCAGTCGGATTATTTCCTTCTTACTCTTTAAAACTTCTATTAATTTTCTAGCGAGCAAATAAACCGTTGACAGAGACTATCATTCAAATAATTTGTTTAAGGCTACTTCCCCCTTCCAAAGTAACGAATCTAACACTTATTAATGAATGCAATTTTTCTCTTGATGTTTGTTGTTTGTTGTCTAATTTATAACAAGAAAATGGAAAAACTTGTTCATTAACCAAATACATTTTAACACTACAGAAAAAATGACTTAGGAATGATACATCATGCAATTATTGATTTGAAAAAAAAAAAAATATCAAAACATTGCATTCGTTCAGTCATGCTCAAACACTTAACAATTACTCGTGCAAAAAAAAAAGAAGTATAAATAAAAAAGTTGCTTAATCGTTAAAACCTGTTATTAAATATTTTAGTATTACTTGTGGTGGTAAAATAATAAAAATAACAACAAAAAATAAATATTCTATTCAAAAATAATAAACACTTATTTGAACTTTATTGTACCCTACCTACTTATTAGAACTTTAGTGTACCCTACCTACTTACTATTGTTAAAAGTTATAAAATTCGAATACCAATTACCAATGTTGTTATATTTTGAACAAAGTTTTCTCTACAAAACAAATCTGCAAAGTTTTTTATTTATTTATTTATTCGATTGTACTAAAAGTGAAAAAATGTTGGATTCATAAATTTCTTTTCTTTTGATTTCTTTATATATTATGACCAACAACGTGTGTCATTAAAAATGTTAATTTTATTTAAGTGTAAAAGTTATGTATTATTTCGGAGAAATTCTTCTTGAATATTAAATCTACTCGAGTGCAAATTTGCTTATCAAATAAGTTCCGAACAATGACACACTTTTTTCAGATCGGTCATTTCCAAATTAAAAATATAATTATATATAAAAAATACAATGCCAAAAACAAAATAAATACGAATCATCTAAAATTATTTTTTTTTCGGATTTTATGAAAATGTTAATCCATCCAAAGAAGTTTTTTTTTTGTTTTTTGTTAAAAATTAATTTAATAAAATTTATTTAAATATAATTTAAATAATAATATTATAAATCATCGGGGGAGCCTGTAACCCCTAGAGGGCGCATCCCCAGGTGGCGGATAGGGGAAAGCCTCCCAGATATGCGTGGTAGGAGGGAATGAAATACCTCCCACGGACCAACAGGTAGCAGCGACTGTGTCCCCTGAGGGGCGGCTGCAAAATAGCGTCTGTTCTTCAAGTGAAGCGGCTACAAATAAGAAGTAAACTGTAAACCCTTTAAAAGGCGACGGGAAATCACTAAAGAACAATCCCAAGAAAACCATACAAAATCAATGGAAGTAGAAGCAAAACAAAGGCCCTTAGTCTCCGGCAACACAAGGGTGCTAAGAATCCCCTGAGGTAAAACTAATATAAAAATCGCCACATGGAACGCTAGAAGTCTATATGAAGCTGGTAAACTTGCAAACACCATAACGGAAATGAAAAGACTATGCATTGGTATACTCGGAATATGTGAGACATGGTGGCCAGACTGTGGAGAATTCGTCTCTGCTGACAAAAAAATATTTTTCTCTGGAAACCAAACAAATAGACACAGAGATCGCCAATTGTGTTATTGGATGCTTACAGAAATCGGACAGAACAATGCTATTAAAAATTAACGCCAAACCGATAAATATAAACATAATCCAAGTCTATGCACCAACCACTGAAGCGTCAAATGAAGAAATAAGCAATTTTTATGGAGAGATCCGAAGATCTTTTGAAACTGACCAAAAAAAGACGAAATAAACATTATTCAGAGAGATTTTAATGCAAAAATTGGATGTGGCAAAGTTGACAAAATTGTCGGAAACTTTGGTCTAGGAATCAGAAATGAAAGAGTCGACAGACTGGTTCAGTTCTGGCAGGAGCATTTTATGAGAATCAATAACATATGGTATAACATGCCACCCAGAAGGCTATACACATGCAATCACACCAAGGCAATGAACAAAACATCGTGAGAAATCAGATAGACTATATACTCAACAATCAAAGATTCGGAACGTCAATCCAAAAAATTGCGGTTCTGAAAAAACAACAGCCAAAAAAAAGTTCTAAACCTTGAAAAAATAAAAAACCAACACATCAAAGAAACTCTGTCACAATAAATAAACAGCAAGCTTAGAGACATAAACGCGGGTAATACAGACACTACAACTAGCTGAAAACTTCTTAAGGAAACCTTCTTGACGACGTCTAAAACAACACTAGGATACAAGAAACCCAATCGGAAAAAAATGGATGACCAACAAAATACTGGAGTTAATGGAAGAACGCCGGAAACATAAAAACAAAACGCAACCCAGTACCACCAAATACATACAGAGATTCGAGCAAAAATCCGCAGCACGAAACTAGAATGGATCAACAAGGAATGCGAAGAAATTGAAAGGCTGTAAAGGCTTCATGATGATTTTAATCTCCACAAGAAATTAAAAGAAGCAGCTAGAATACACCGTAGGCCTCCTTCATCCTTTCTGAAAAACGATCACAACGAAATTGTCTTCAGAGTCGATGAAAAGAAAGACATATGGATAGACTATATATATAAATTATTTGAAGACAACTCCAGATCCGCAATCAATAATGAAATGGAACCGCATGTCTTAACAGGGTTACCAATAACGAAGTCTGAAGTGGAAAAAGTCATCACAACCGCAAAAGAACAATTAAATCTCCAAGCCACATATAAACTACCATCTGAACTTCATACAACGCAATGAAATGCAATGAAATGCAATGAATACAGACTTATAAGTCTTATGAGTCACACGCACAAACCATTCTTAAAAATTATTCACAATAGAATCTTCAGGAAAGGTGAGTCCTTCAGACAGGCAACTCGTGAAACACTATTCTGTGTCCATGTTCTAGGACAAAATTGCAAAGACGTACATAAAGACCTGTTTCTTTGCTTTATTGATTATGAAAGGCCCTTCGATACTGTGCAACATGATAAGCTCATTGACATCCTTCAATCTATGGACATTGACTAGAAAGAAATACGGTGCATCAGAAACCTGTACTGGCACCAACAGCAGAAGTAAAAGTTGAACAGTCAGTTACCGAACAAACTAATATATGCAGAGGAATCAGACAAGGGTGTGTCCTTTCCCCTTTACTGTTCAACATTTACTCAGAACTCACATTTCAGAAAGCAACATGAACGTAGCTGTCGAAGTTAACAGATGTATGATAAATAACATCAGATACGCCGATGATAATACCCTTCTGTCAGATTCAATAGAGGGTCTTCAGCAATTACTCGATGCCGTAACCGGTTGCAGCAACAATTATGGTCTAAAAATAAACGTACAAAAAACAAAATACATGATTATTACCAGAAAAAATACATACCAGAACACAACGATAGAACAAATACAAAAGATCAAATATCTTGGTTGTTGGATCAATGAAGACTGGGATCCCACAATGGAAATAATATACAGAATAGAAATTGCTAGATCCGCCTTTGGAAAATAGAAGAAAGTTCTCAGTAATCGCGAATTCAATATAGACCTGAAAATAGCTTTGCTGCATGTTACCCGTTGCAATGGAGATATGAACAATAAAGACTTCCGACATGAACAAACTAGAAACATTCGAAACGTGTCTATACCGTCGAATTTTAAAATATCTTGGACGGACCGTATCACCAATTCTGAGGTGCTTCGAAGAGTGAATCGTGAACTTGAACTCCTGAATGTCATTGAACGCGGGAAAAAATCATATCTCGGACTTATCATGAGGAACGACAAATACGAACTACTACAACTTATCATACAAGGCAAAATAGAGGGACGGCGCGGACAGTGGACAAGTATCACGAATGCCGGAATGCTACTAAACTGCGCCAGAGATTAATAATATATGTTAAAAATAAAAGATAGATATATATGGAAATAGTAATAAGAACTAGCAGATTTCAGCGCTCGAAACTCGAGTGCAATTTCTAGGCAGCTTTATTTTTCAACTTAGCCAATTCACAAACCAACACTTTTATGGTTTATTATTATTGTGAATGAAGATGACAAACTCATTAACAAACACATTAACAAATTTAATAAACACACACATATGTAGCATATGTATAATTTTATGTAGTGTTAGTAACAACTTTAAATGCAATTTACTCAAAATAAAGGAAAAAATTTACAAATCTGTAAATCTGCAAAACGGCTAAAAAGAAATACCTTTCAAATAATATGTGTTTGGTCAAAATCGGGATAAAACGGTAGACCAAAACATCGGTCACAAGAAATCGCCTAGCCTATTAATATTATATATATGCATAACAACAAAAACAACATCCGACATCGGATAGGCAGGTCGAGAAGAAGAAGAAGAATTAAATATATTTTATATATTTTCAGTATTTTTAAATGTTGGGTCTTTTGGACCTGCAGAAAACAAATACAATAATATTTTATTACGGTCCATAAAAGTTATTATATCCTAGACCTTAAAGAACGTTCATCGGAATCCGCGGAAAAATATAAAATGTGGACCACGAAGTGAATTCAATTTTGGGAAAATTAAATAAATTAACAGACTAATAGACTAGTTTTTAAAACCAAACTTTCAAATTTGTGTGAAATTTCCGACCGAATTTTAGTCATTTGGTTTCGCTCGTTTTAATAATTGAGCCGATTTATCAGGAGAAATTTGTTAAGAATTTATTGAACAACTTAAAAAGTATTTTATTATAAAAAACAAACAAAATCAGTTGCGGAACACTATCCCTGAAATGAGACAATTTCATTAAATCTGAAAAACGATCGAGCTACTTTCTTACATAGCAGGATGGGACAATACTGGTGCCAAAACAGAAAGTAATATGCAGCAATTTAATAAGTGCGCCACCCCCCCCCCCCCCACCCCCCCCAAAGGAAGAGAAACTTTTTTTCTGGTCAAAAAATTATTGTTTTAAATTTTTGAAAATTTCGAAAAATGTTTCCAAATTTAAAGAACAATCACCGATAACAATTTATATAAGTTATCGAAATGACAAAACATTAACACGCTTTTTCAATGCAAAAATAAGATTCAAGAATGAAGTTAAATTAACTTTTTTCTATCAAACTTCTTTTAGTTTTTTATACATTCTTGTGTTAAAATTGTATGGATTTAAATAAATAAATATAATAAATCTTTATGACACTTCATGACATTTAAGATTTTTATTTGACTTTCATATTAATTTAAATAATATAGAAAACAAACCAATAAATAATTCCAAAAATAAAAAATTCAACAGTAATAAGTTTTAGCCATTGTCTTTCTGTATCGCCATAAAACTAAAATGCATTTTTCAAAGCACCTGTTTCGTTGAAATTATTTGAATTGTGGTTTTAAAAAGTTAAGAGTTTTTCTTTTATTTTGGTTTTAGGCACTTTTTTATTGTTGTTGTTTATGAATTTTTTCTGGATTTATATATATATAAAGGTGGGATGGATTTAAAATTTTATATATGGTTTTGAATTTTATCTACCTTAACCCGTTATTGTTTGTGGTTGTTTTTTGGTTGTTCCGTTATTGTTGTGCTTTCTATATTTCTTGGGATTTTGATTATTTTCGCTCAGTTGAAGATAAGATTTAACGTTGTGGATTTAATTTCTTTGGTAAAGTAAAAGTAACATTTAAACATTAATTGTTTTAATTGTTTCAAACATGTTTTCCTTTTGTTTTTGAAAGTGATTTGTTTGATTTTTATTGTTACATGGGGTTTTTGTAGTTATTAAAATAATATAGTCTAATGTTACTCTTAAAAAAAAAATGTTAGTAAATAGATCAAATGTTTTTTATACCCTATACCACTAAGTAGTCACGGTATAATGAGTTTGTGCTGATGTTTGTAACTACCAAAAATATTTTATTATTCCAATCGACTCAGAATCACTTTCTAAATCGAGTTATCGATGGTCGTCCGTCTGTCCGCCTGTGTGTCCATGTAAAACTTGTAATCAAACTATAGGTGAATATATTTTCATGAAATTTGATATGCAACTTAAATCGGTCATTGGACTAACGCTACTGAATTCTGTGAAAATCGGTTCATATTTAGACCTAGTCCCCATCCATACAAATGACCCCTATGAGATCGACTTTAATTGCCATAAGATCGAAATTAGCATATTTATATCAGTCAAATTTGGTTTGTGTGCATTTACTACACATATTAATCAGTATTCCAAAAATAAACCCTGTAGCACAAATCTTAGTCATAGCCCCCATTTAAAGCTGCTTCCCGATCTTCACTTAAATGTATCAAAAAACCAAAAATATTGCACAGATATTTCGCAAATTTGGTTTGTATATGTTTTTGCAAAAAAAAGTAACTGACTACCAAATATGGTCATTTTTCGACCTGGTCCCCATATAAATATAGCATCCGATATGAAATTTTTACGTCTGCAGGGGAAACAAATAAATAACAATGCCACTCAAATTTAATTTGTGCTTATTTTCCATATTCAATTAGTTGGACCCAAAACACTTTCTCTAAACGCATGGTATAGGGTCGGTCTAGACCGACTATAATTTTCTTATTTGTTTTTTTTTTTTTTTTTATTTTTTCAAATTACGCCTCGGCTTGAGTTAACCATTGTAAAAGAAAAAATAATATTTAATTTTTCGTTCTGTCTCGTATATTAAGAGATACTCTAAGTCTTAGGTACCAGTTTAACTAAAATAAAATAAAAATTTTGGGTACGTTCGTAAATGCAGCAGTTATGCATCACTGCAGCATAATAAAAGTAAAACGTTCAAAAAAGCATCACTTGGCAGCACTGATTTACGTGAAAATTTTTTTTATGTAAACAATTGACAGTGCTGCCGCAAATTTTTGCAACTATGGCATCATTTTAATTACTGATGCAATAGAGCGCGAAGCTTAAAAAATATTAAACACTGATGCAGAATGGAAGAGTAATTATTGCTTTATATAAAAATTGTTACTACAAATTTAAATAATATCGTTTTAGTATTTCAAAGTATTATTATTATTATTATAGGAATCCGCCTTCCTTTTCGTTTTAATTTAATATTGATAACAAAAAGTCGTTTCATCTTTCTTTTAATTCGGTTTTTATTATAAGTTAACAAAAAGTTGTCATTTTTAGAATCAAGATTTTCAATAATATTTGTTAATGTTATTGTGGTGAACATGTTTTTTATCTTTTGCAAAATGTTCTAAAAAGCAAACTCTGTGCAATTGTTGAGCAGTAACAAAGCATCTGCAACAACTCATCACGCATCAGCAACAAAACTTGACATAACTGCCGCAATGATGCAGAAATTTACTGCATTTACGAACGTACCCTTTACTTTGCAATTTCAAATGGTACGCATAGAGAAAAATGTTTACAGATTTAAATTCAGGGAGATAAAGGTTTAGCTAATTATTTCGTGGCATGAGTTTGTTGACGTCCAGTATAACCGACTTTAACTCTTTCACGACCAAACCTAAACTGCTGGAAATTTTTATTTTTTTTTTTTTGTGGATTCGTACTTAACGACCCAACATTTCTAAACAAAAGTGTCATCAAAAATATTTTTTTTTCAATTCCTTCAAGGAAATAGTCCATGGGACATATATATCCCACTGGTCGTCAACGGTCAAAATTAGTGAGCAACTAATTTACTCCGCTCAAAGCAAGTCATTGATTTTTGTTTTTATTTTTTTCATAAATAACTGTAGTTTTGGTTTTGTATTAGTTCTAAGTTTTTAAATATAGATCACAGAGAATCGATTACTACTTTTTTAGTTTGTACTAAAAATGGATAGGAAAATCGGACAAACGCAATATATTCCTTTTGTAAAAAACCTTTTCGTTTCACAAAAAACCCTAATGCTTCGAAGATTAAAATAATTGATTTTGTAATTTTGAGATGTTTAGAATTAACCTTTTTCTAAGCCTTTTTATTTATAGTTTAATTGATTGCTGATTTAATATTATGAATTTTTTATTTAATGAAAACAAGAAGATTACAGCCCTCGAAATTCGAGTGCAAATTCTAGGAAATTTTATTTTTTCATTAAATAAAGACCGTAAAGGTATGCTAATCAACTATAGCCAATTCACAAATCAACACAAAAAACAAACTCATTTTTATTACAAACACATTAACAAATTTAGTAAACACATACATAGCATTGTATAATTTTATGTATGTGTTAGTAGAAACTTTAAATGCAATTCACTCAAAATAGAGGAAAAATTTAAATACCTGTAAATTTGCAAAACGGCTAAAAAGAAATACCTTTCAAATAATATATGTTTGGTCAAAATCGGGATAAAACGGTAGAACAAAACATCAATCACAAGAAATCGCCTAGCCTATTAATATTTTTTAATAAAAATATTAAACTATAAAATATCTTTTTTACCTGTTTACGTGAGCGTTTGAGAGGCCTCACTGTATCTAACTGATGTCATCATGGAATGGACGTTGACATACAGAGTGCGCTATAGTTATTTAAGTCTCTTTTTGTCTGACATTTTCCTGTCATTTTGTTGTTCAATATATTTTTTTAACCGCGACATTGTATTCGTTTTTTTTATCGTTGTCTAACTCTTTAACCATGAAGATCGTTTTTGTGCTCAATTGAAAGTTTTTTTTTGTAATTACATTTATATAAACTCACCGCCATCTCTGGAGGAAAAATAAAGGAAAGTAATCTTGATATTACTTTGAATTTTGTATAAATACCCTAATTTGTGTGTGTTTTATTTTTCTATTTTTCGGTAGCCGTAGCTTGTTTTTTGGTTCCACAATTTTTGGAAAACCAACCCCCCATTTCTGCTTGTGAAATATTTATACCATTGACGACCAATTGGACATATATGTCGCGTGCTGAATTTTGCTGAATAATAAACCGATTCCAAATATTTTAGTGTTTCTGAAAACCATAAATACTGGTTCATGACAAATCAAAATTTTAATGTTTTTGGTTCAATAACGTCCGAATTAATGACATCGAAATATGATTTAAAAAACATAATTTTGAGACTTTGGGGTCACCGTCGTAGGTCCTAAGAATACATGTGCCAACTTTTTCATATGATCTGTCGACTCAAGTCAGCTTAAAAAAAATCGGTTGGAAAATGTGGAAAATATAAGAAAAATAAAAATGGGACATATATGTCCCGTTGGACGTGAAAGGGTTAAATATTTTCACAATCATTTTCCGCCTTATATTTCGCTATTTTAAAACTAATGAAATTTTTTAAAACCATTTAAAGATATAATTTTTTTTTTTTTTTTTTTTTTTTTTTTTTTTTGTATAACCAGATTTCACTTTAATAAGTTTCAAATCCAGCTCTCTGTATTTAAAATTTTATAAATTCTGAAAATATATAATTAAAAGTAGGCGATAGTTTAGAAGCTTAAATTCATTTAGATGAGACTTGCTTTATAATCTCATGAAATTTGATTTAAATTATTTCAAGATCTGATAAACTCGCAGTCATTGTAATGTAAAATTTTTAATTTTTAAAATATATTTTGTTTGTTTTGATATAAATATGTAAGTACATATTTTTATTACCCAAAAAAGATCATCATATGTACCTACATATAGTTTGGTAATTCTGGTTTTTAAATAATTTTATTAATTTTTCCTTAATATAATAAAAATCTCAGTTTGTTTTTGCATATAATGTTGGGATAAGTACAATAAATAAATAAAAGCTTCTTGCATTGTCTTCCCGTAAACTAAAATGTTAAAAGATTTATTTAATGATATTGATTGTCTGTATGTACATACAGCCATAAATTATTCAGATTTAAAATGCAAAACAAAGAAAAACCAACAACAATATTAAATTTTTAAGAAATTTGCCGACTTTTCTTTTAAGTAGTGAAGCCTGAGACTGTTTTTAGATTTTTGCTTAAAGAAGTAAGTGAACAAATCTTATCGTAAATAGCTTGAATGTCTAGCATATTTATTGGTTTATTTTTCAGAAAAGACATAATACTCGTAAGTAATATATGGTTTAGTTTGCTTATTTATTTGTTTGGTTACTAAAAAGCGTACAGCTATAAAAGTAGGTGGGTTGTTTCACATTGTCTTTTTTTTTTACTTCTTTGTAACGGCTGCAATAACCAACATGAAAATTGAAACCACCCATACCACCTAGGCAGCAGCAGGGATACAATAATTTCGTAGATAAACATTGGCGTAGCTAGGCAATGAAAAAAAAATTATTATGAATGAAATTTACGAGTTTCTAGCTGTTCGAAAAGATTTCTAAATTAATAATTTTTCTTCGTTTTATTTCACAAAGAAAAAGTTTGGTGAATACGAAAGATGGGTATAAAAAAATCAATTCATATTTAAGTTTTTATTTCTATTTGGCATTTTTTAAAATAAAGGCATTGGGTATTATTAACTTATTTAATTGGGTATTATTATTGCTTATTTTTAGTAAAAATTCTTCAATTATTATAAAAAAAAAGGTTTTTAGAAAACAAGTGAATTTGAAAAACAAGTAAAACTAAATCTCAACTTTATTTTAATTCTTTATTTTATTTTAATTAAGTTTTTAATACGAGAAATACAAAGTAGTAAAAATTAATATTTACCATAAAAAATGGCTCTAATATTATTCGAAATACTCTCCATGAGGATCAATATACTTACATGCGTTTGAAGTAGTTTTTCCACTACAATTGAAATAACTTCAAAACATGCATTTTAAATACTACAACCGCTTCTTCTGGTGTCGAAAATCATTGACTTTGTATTTTTTTATGTGTGAGAATAAAAAGAGTAATTAGTGCCAAAGCTGGGCTGTACGGAGCTATAGAGCTATTCTTTGTTTCTCCAAAGAAAAACAAATTGTAGTGTGCCATTTCGAATTGACCGTTCTACATTGCTTTAGTATTTCCCGGCTGTTTCGATGAACCAGGCGACTGCTATTTAGTTTCGAACTTATCCACATAGATTCATGATTAATCGCCTGTCACGATATTATAGATGTCTATCGAGCACCTCTATGGAATTTTTTCAAAATTTTTAGAATTGACGATCTACACCGGTATTACTGGTTATCAAAACATAAATAGGAACTTATGTAGTTAAACTAAGATTGTAAGCTATGAGCGATTGACCCAGTTTTTAAAATCTGCTTGATGCCGGCTCAGTATGAGCCAATTATTTTAGATGGTTTTCGAATCATATTTTATTTTTAATTTTATTTCTAAAATTACAGAATGAAAAGTCATCGAGCCAAATTTATTTGCTTGAAAGCTGGCTAAATTCTCTTCAATATTAATTCAAAAATCTGTTATTTTATTTTTATTTCTCGAAATTCGAGTGTAATTTCCAGGCAACTTTATTTCTCAACTTAGCCAATTCACAAACCAACACTATTTTGGTTTATTATTATTGGGAATGAAGAAAACAAACTCATTAACAAACACATTAACAAATTTAATTAACACACACATAGCATATGTATAATTTTATGTATGTGTTAGTAGCAACTTTATATGCAATTTACTCAAAATATATTTTATTTTTAATTTTATTTCTAAAATTACAGAATGAAAAGTCATCGACCCAAATTTATTTGCTTGAAAGCTGGCTAAATTCTCTTCAATATTAATTCAAAAATCTGTTATTTTATTTTTATTTCTCTTTAATTAAACTAGCAGATTCCAGCGCTCGAAATTCGAGTGCACTTTCTAGGCAACTTTATTTCTCAACTTAGCCAATTCACAAACCAACACTATTTTGGTTTATTATTACTGGGAATGAAGAAAACAAACTCATTAACAAACACATTAACAAATTTAATTAACACACACATAGCATATGTATAATTTTATGTATGTGTTAGTAGCAACTTTATATGCAATTTACTCAAAATATATTTTATTTTTAATTTTATTTCTAAAATTACAGAATGAAAAGTCATCGACCCAAATTTATTTGCTTGAAAGCTGGCTAAATTCTCTTCAATATTAATTCAAAAATCTGTTATTTTATTTTTATTTCTCTTTAATTAAACTAGCAGATTCCAGCGCTCAAAATTCGAGTGCAATTTCTAGGCAACTTTATTTCTCAACTTAGCCAATTCACAAACCAACACTATTTTGGTTTATTATTACTGGGAATGAAGAAAACAAACTCATTAACAAACACATTAACAAATTTAATTAACACACACATAGCATATGTATAATTTTATGTATGTGTTAGTAGCAACTTTATATGCAATTTACTCAAAATAAAGAAAAAAAAGTTAAAAATCTGTAAATCTGGTGAACAGCTACCTTTTAAATCGGGATAAAACGGTAGAACAAAACATCGGTAACAAGAAATCGCCTAGCCTATAGAAACCCTCAATTGCACAAAAATATATTTCAAACCATATTTTGAAAAATTCGATTGAAGAAGAGATTTGAACGATTGTTTTCCTGCATTCCTCTTTCCCATCAGAACTTTGTGCATACTGGTCCTCCGTGGAATTCAAAGGAATTGTCGAGGCTAAATAACAGAAAATCTAGCCTTTTTAAAAGATACGCAAAGTTGTGTTCAACGTTAGATTTT
Source organism: Cordilura impudica (assembly GCA_963682025.1). Lineage (NCBI taxonomy): Eukaryota > Metazoa > Arthropoda > Insecta > Diptera > Scathophagidae > Cordilura > Cordilura impudica. The sequence goes on along the minus strand of OY821517.1, from coordinate 1,882,934 downwards.
GCTAAATTTTCTACCGCTCGCGCTGATTATAATTTACTGAACAATAATTGCTATACGAGGTATTTGAATAATTTAAAATCAAACTTTGCTAATAACCCAAAGTCTTTCTTTGACTTTATACGTGTTAAACGCAAGTCTTCGTCGTTCCCGCCTACAATGTTTTGCAATGATAATATGTTCGCTGATTTTTTCCAGTCCACGTATAGCAATTCTATTACAAATACTTTAACCGTCGCTAACTATCCATATTTAATAAAAGTGCATCGGTATCAAATATTCCGCTCTTTGATACGGAAACTGTTTTTAAGTCTCTGATTCAGTTTAAATTTTCATACAAGCCTGGTCCTGATGGTGTTGCTGCTTATATTTTGAGTAACTGCGTTTAAATTCTAAGTGTGCCCATAACGTGTATTTTCAAAAGTCTTTTGCAAATTGCTTATTTTCCTACTTCTTGGAAAGAATCATTTATTATACCTTTGTATAAGTTAGGTGGTATGGCGAATGTACTTAACTACAGGGGAATAGCTAAGCTAAGTGTTATTCCTAAGTTAATGGAAAAACTTGTTACTGATTATTTCTCTTATCAACTAAAGTCGACTATGTCTCCATTTCAACATGGCTTTTTAAAATCAAGATCAACAGTTACTAATCTTCTAAAATTTTCGACTCATGTTTTTATGGGTTTCTTTCGTTCGTGGTGAGCAGACAGATCTGATCTGATTTAAGTAAAGCTTTTGATAGGGTGGATCATAATATTTTACTTCTCAAACTAAGACACATTGGCATACATGAATCTATTATTTTGGGGATTGAATCGTATCTCACGTTTAGATCTCAAAGGGTCATGTTTCGCAATATTGAATCTAAAATTATAAGAGTTACTTCTAGCCTTCCCCAAGGCAGTCATTTGGGCACGTTATTGTTTTTACTATTCGTAAATGATCTTCCGACTGTAATTTCGAATGGCAACGTCCTTATGTATGCAGATGATGTTAAGTTATTTCACAGTTTCAATGACATAAATGGTCATATTACTCTTTAGCGTGAGCTTGATTTATTAGTTGAATGGTGTAATGTGAACTTGATGGAAGTGAATCTTAAGAAATGTAAACATATGGTATTTCACAGAAAGGGAATAATTTCTGGATCTTGGTGTTCTTATGGATAGGAAACTTTACTTCATTGGTCCTATTAGTATGATTGTTAATAAGGCAAGATCTACTCTTGGTTTCGTTAAAAGATGGACTAAGGAGTTTTCAGATCCTTATGTTACTAAACAGCTTTATACAGCACTTGTAAGACCAATTTTGAAATATGCATCAATAATATCGAATCCATATTATCAGGTTCACGCCAATGCAATTGAGTCTGTGCAGAAAAAGTTTTTGCTATTCTGTCTACGTGGTTTAAGTTGGAGTTATGATGACTTACCATCATATACTAATAGACTAAAGTTTATCAGACTTCAGGACCATATTGGGCGTCACCTTTGTATTGAACCTTGTGAATGGTGACGTTGACTAGCAATTTCTTTTATCAAATTTGAATTTTAATATACCTTGTAGATTCACAAGACATTGCAATCCGCTTTATTTTGACTATTTTAGGACTAATTATGCTAATTCTTATCCTTTCCGCAGAATTTGTCATAATTAAAATGTGTTACACAATTTCATTTATTTTAATTGTAATGTATTGAAAGTAAAGCGCGATATAATTCAATACCTCAATTAACTATTTTTTTCTTTTTTATGTTTTTTAAGTTTGTTTATTCCTAATATGGCATATTCTGCAACTAATTTACGACCACACAATCTACTTGCTAGCTCTTGGAATCCGCCAAGGTTCGGTGGGTAAGTGTGAGGCGGGGTTCGTCGTTTAAAAAAATCCAGCTTTCAAACAAGGAAAAACATCATGAAAATTATATAAAAATCGTATACACAGTAATCCGTTATCGTAATCGTAGACGTATAGACGTATATACACTAAGCCAACTGCAATAGAGAGGCGTCATAATTAATTATCCCTTACCTCGTCTAAAAACGGTTTATAAATTTGAGTTGAATTGTGTCTGTTTTTTTAAATTTTATTAATTTTTTTTTATTTTAAAAAAGTAAAATTATGAAAAGACATTGGCCTGCCTTAAACATTTGCACCAATGTTAATTCAAGATTTCTATATGTACTTTGTGAAAGTAAAAGAAAAATCGAATTTTATAAATATAAAAAAAAATATCTCTATAAGATAAAATATTTATTTATACTTTTTGTTTTAAGGAGATTTTTTTGAAATTAGAAAAAAATCAAGAAACAATTTCTACATTTTTTTGTTTTACAACTTATAATTGATCAATTCAACAGGTGCGCAAACGATCAATAAACTCAAAATCTAGAATTTTAATCGCGGTTCTTATAAAAATTATTAAATTATTTTTCATTTATTTTTTAAGTAAAACCCTGCGAGATCTGATTGATATTAATAAATCTCTATATTTTATAATTACCCAGGGAAAAAAAACATTACCAAATAATGTGTTTTAGAAGAAGTAACTGGTTGAAGTTTGCCTGATAAGCTCATTATTTTAACACGGGGATGTCATTGGAGGTAGCTTGTTGCTTAGGAACTCATTATTTTCACTTTGAAAGTAATGCAGTATGCAAGGAGCTGGCATGAAATATAAGTAGCTGTATAACACATTATTAGTAACGCCTTATTTTCACTTTAGAAGTAATGCAGTGGGCAAGGGTAGGTAATGCAAAAATCAATGAGCTGCTATTACGAAATTTTTCCTGGGTATTTATAATCAATTTTGATAATAAAAGTAAAAACGAAATACCTTTTGCTTTTAGTCAACATAATCGATATCAAATAAATAATATACACTCGAAAGAACGAATTTAAAACAAACAAATAAATAACTAAATAAATAAAAACAAAGGCAACACAATAAATTTCGATATTCACTGAAACCCTTCACATTTTTTTTTCCAGCCACAAGTCTTTTCATATGTTGTTGCTATTGTTTGTGTTTTTCTATGTTGCTATTCAACAAGTACTTAATTGTTCAAAAAACACCCACTCCACTTAAGTACTACTGGTACAAACCTACCACCACCAAGCATAAAGCTGACTACAATACTCATAAACTAACAAACTATAATGACATGTGTGAAAGTTATTGGACTCGTTGCTCTATTCATTCCACATCTTATCCACTTTTAACATCAATAAAACACGAAATGAAAACTAAAACGATCTATAATTGGGTCATTTGAAATCAATACATTTCTTTTTCATTATTAAATAAAATTCTTTCATTTCAGTTCAGTATAGTTAATTTTATTTTTGTTTTTTGTTTTTTTTTTTTTCAAAATTTATTTAAATATAATTCTCTGTGATTTCTTTTTCAATCACGATCATGATTCATGTCAAATTTTGTATTGTTGTATTTAGTTCTTTTGTAATTTTTGATACTTTTTGAAAACCAGCATAATTTTGCTAAAAACGTTGTTGTTTTCACTTCTAAATAGTAAATTCCCTTTGGATTACAAATTTCATTGTATTTAAAGCGATGATCATTCGTAGTTATTTTAGTTAAGTAGCTCGTTGTTTCAGTGGCTTATTAAATAGATAATAAATAGTAAAAGGAATTATATCTATGTATTTGTGAAATTTTAATTTGTAAAATTGATTGATTATTTTATTTTTTTTTTTTCTATAAAAAAAAAGATTTATACATATTTGGATTTACGGAATAATAAGAATGTTGATAGAAAATAATTTTCTCGCATAATGGAAACTTTTTTTTTTAGAAAAATTAAATACTCAAAGAATATGAATTGTGTGATGAATTGCAATTTTAATTATTAAAAGTTGATAAATTTTTAAGATTTCATGTTTTTTTTTCTTTCTGCATTAAGACAACGATATACATACATCGACATTTCTTTTAATACTTATAAAGTATGATGCCAGATCAATTATTATAACAAAAACCAAAATTTGGTAATACATTTATCTGAAGCAAAATTTGTAAGAAAACATTATAATTTGAATTATCTTAATATATAAAAACGTTGGTGCGTATGTTGGTACTCTAATAACTGTTGAACCACTAATGCTAGCGACTTCGTATTCATACCATATGTTCCTTTGGTTCTCCGATTTGCATAACTTTTTTTTGTACCCGATAGGTGGCGCTGGGGTCGAGATTTTCCCAAAAAATTTATTTACGGTCCAATTTAGCTCAAATTCGCAACTTATATTATGTACATAAAACTAAAGTTGCTGACAAAGTTTTTCACCTGTAGGTGGCGCTGGTGTTAAAATATTCAAGAAATCGTATATTTTTTTTCAGTCTTATTCATAATATTATTAAATGCAATGTATTTAAGGCACAGAATCTTCTGAATAGCTTTTCGGGTGACACTGTAGTCTGATATTTGATTTTTGATCTGTGGGCGGAGGGGCATGGCGAAATCAAATTTTAGTATTGTACCTAGATATTTGCTAAAATTTTCGAGGGAGTTCGTGCTTTACTTTTGCCCGACACTCGGTATTAAAATTTAGATGCAATATAAAATCCAGATGTTTTCTTCGGGCCAGCAACGCGGACCGGACTCAGCTAGTCTATATATAAAAATGGATGTATGTATGTTTGTATGTTCCGTATGGACTCCAAAATGACTGGAACGATGTTGATGAAATTTTCAGGGAATCTTCAGAACAGCCTGGCGGGTAAAACTGTGAAATATGAGATTTGATTTTTGGTGTGTGGGCGGAGAGCCGTGGCGAAATTAAATTTTAGTATTGTACCTAGATATCTGCTAAAACTTTCAGGGGAGTTCGTGCTTTACTTTTGTCCGACACTCTGTATTAAAATTTAGATGCAATATAAAATCCAGATGTTTTCTTAGGGCCAGCAACGCGGACCGGTGCTCAGCTAGTTTTCTCAAAAAACAAACATATTTATTAGTTGATTGACTGTCTGAATTTTTTTATCACTTGAAACCAGTGTTGCCAGTCTAAGTGGATTTAGCTATTTTTTAGCACATTTAGGGCACAAAAATTGGATATTTTTTAGCCATTTATCTATAATATTAAGAGGCTAGGCGATTTCTTGTGACCGATGTTTTGTTCTTTTGTTTTATCCCGATTTTGACCAAACGTATATTATTTGAAAGGTATTTCTTTTTAGCCGTTTTGCAGATTTACAGATTTTTAAATTTTTTTCCTTTATTCTGAGTAAATTGCATTTAAAGGTGCTACTAACACATACATAAATTTGTACAATGCTATGTGTGTGTTTATTAAATTTGTTAATGTGTTTGTAATAAAAATGAGTTTGTTTTTTTGTGTTGATTTGTGAATTGGCTATAATTGATTAGTATAACTTTAGGGTCTTTATTTAATGAAAAAATAAAATTTCCTAGAATTTGCACTCGAATTTCGAGGGCTGGAAACTGCTAGTAAAAATTAATCAGTAAGTTTTTTATGACTTTTAACCGTTTTAAGATTTTCTTTTGCGATATTAAAGCAATTTTTTTTCCCGAAACGCATTTTCGAGAAAAATATCCCATTAATGGTGAAAAGTGTTACAAAGGCAACAATATATTCAAATTAGATTTAGATCAAAAACTGAGAAATTTAAAATAATCAACAAAAATAATAACCTCAACTTTTCATTATGTTTTCGGTTGAAAATATAATGAAATTAATGTATATCTTATAATATTATTAAAAATAATTGACACCAAAAGAATGTATAACTGAAAGGCAGTATTCTTATATGCAACAACTTTTGGGCGGAGGTTTATAACAACGGAGATGCGGGCGGATATAAAAAATTTTTAAAAGTCTCAAAAACCGCCTTCAAACTATTATTTCTATGTTCAAATGCTGACGTTGAATGAGACTTTGGTATCAGAATCAAATTTAATTTAATAACAAAATAATATAAAAATCAATACATATTTTTTATAATTATTTTTATCTATATATATAAAATTGAATGTGTGTTTGTTTATTTGTTTGTTTGTTTGTGTGTACCTTATAGGAGACCAAACCTCTGGACCGATCTTCCTGAAATTTTCACAGCATTTAACTGGGACTCTGGCATGATTAATAGGGTACTTTTTTTTTGACCACGCCCACTTTTACGCCCACTTTTTTAAAATTATGTAATTGCTCCCATATAGTTTTTAACAGATTTACTTCAAATTGTATACACATTATACTCCAGGCGAGGTAGAAATAAACATTTCTTACGCCACGCCCCCTTTCACGCCCCTTTTCACGCCAAATTTTGTTTGAAAGTTTTAAACTTTTTTTCTCTGTACAAATTTGTTCCTTCCAACGGATTTTTTTATTTGGTAGTATATTGCTCTTAATACTGTTAACGTCGCCATATAACTATGAACCACGCCCATTTCACCGCCCCCTTTTTTTTACTTATACCACTAACAATGTTTGCTATACAAAATAATTTTTTTGTAATATGTATTTATCTAAAGTTTTATACACTTTTTATCTACAGGTAAGGTAGCCATACATTTTTTTATTACCAAGTCCCCCTTTTTCGCCCCATTTTACCTTAAATCATAATTAATCTGCTTTCAATCTATCTATATATATAAAAATGAATGTGTGTTTGTTTGTGCTTTATAGGAGGCCAAACCAAAGAACCGATCTTCCTGAAATTTTCAGAGCGTGTTACTGTGACTCTGGAAGGAATAATATGCTATATAAATTTTTGATTGGACAAAGGGGCGGTGCCACGCCCATATAACCCAAAATTTGAAAAAGTCATATCACGGGAATTTTTTTACCTACAGCAGTCATATTTGGTACATATGGTATTAGCATGAATAGAAATACATACAAGAAGAAAAGTGGGCGGGACCACGCCCCTTTTTAGAAAAAAAAAATCGTAATATCTTCTAAACTACTGGAAGGATCGTCATGAAATTTTCACAAAAGGATATTTTTGCGAAATAAGACCTTAGCTATATAAAGTTGTTAGTGGGCAAAGGGGCGTGGCGTATATATAAAAACGTTGATGCATTTGATTGTAACGAATGATCTCCGGAACCATAAGAGCTGTCGAGGTAGGATTTCCAGCATAGGTTCGGTTCGAGCTCTTCTGTGTTTTTTTTTTAGTTTTAACCCTCTAGCTGGCGTTGGGGTCAAGTTAAAAACAAAAATTTTTACTTTCAGCGCGATTTGACTGCAATTCAGAATGAACGTATGTTTCGTCATAAGAAATTTTTGTATGTATAAATGGACCCGATAGGTGGCGCTGGGTAAAGTTATTTCGAATATTCTTATTTATGGTGTGATTTTAATGAAACTAAGAATGTACATATATGTATGTTAGAAACATTTTTTTATTGGACCCGGTAGATGGCGCTGTCGTTCGAAAAATAATGAGTTGTCAAATTTATATAAATTTTAATAAATAAACTCACAAACGTTTTTATATATAAATATTCTAACGAAAAAGAAGGAAAAAGCCGCTACATTATTGCATGGTGGCCGCACAGCTCATTCAGCACTCAAATCACCGTTAAACGTACAAAAAAATGAGAATGCCGTCTGTAATATTAAAAAACATTCCGGTATGGCAAAAGTTCTGCAAAAATGCTGTATTTTTATTTGGGATGAATGTACCATGGCTCACAAACATTGTGATTTGATTTGATAAAAGATTTGAAAGGCAATGAAAGATTTTTTGGTGAAGCTCTCATTTTATTATCTGGAGATCTTCGTCACATATTTTATATAGGTATATACAGATTCTAACTAAAATAAAAATTCATTGAGGGCAAAACAACGTTTGCCGGGTCCAGCTAGTGATTTATAAACTAAATAAATATATAATAAATATTTCTCAATTTTTATACCCTCCACACCTCAGTGGCAGAGGGTATATATAGGTTCGTCATTCCGTTTGTAACGCATCGAAATAAATTCCTGAGACCCCAAAAATATATATTTTCTGATCCTTATAACAAGGGAAGTTGATTTACCGATGACCGTCTGTCCGTCTGTCCGTCTGTCTGTGGAAATCACGATCACGCTGTCAATATCTAAGCTAGACTGCTCGTTTTTGAATAAAATCGTTTACTTACATCCCAAAGGAGTTGCTGTTTAAAATCGTTAAAATCGGTCAAAGGGTTCACGAGCTATGAATGAAACTTTGAAAAAACTCTTAAAAAAATAAAATTTTTCAGTGTGTTTGTTGTTTTTTTTAAGATATGTTGTATATGTTGTAATTCTTCGTATTGTTGAAGTCATTACAGTTGTGTGTATATTAATACTGCACGTGTCACATTGGCCTAAGCAAGTTTTACCACATATATTTTTATCATTAAAATTATATATTAAAAATTAAAAATTAATAAAAATAAAAAATGGAAAATATGGAAAATGAAAAACGAAAAATGGAAAATGAAAAATGGAAAATGGAAAATGGAAAATGGAAAATGAAAAATGAAAATTGAAAATTGAAAATTGAAAATTGAAAATTGAAAATTGAAAATTGAAAATTGAAAATTAAAAATTGAAAATTGAAAATTGAAAATTGAAAATTGAAAATTGAAAATTGAAAATTGAAAATTGAAAATTGAAAATTGAAAATTGAAAATTGAAAATTGAAAATTGAAAAATGAAAAATTAAAAATGAAAATTGAAAATTGAAAAATTGAAAAATTAAAAATGAAAAATTAAAAATGGAAAATGAAAAACGAAAAATTAAAAATTGAAAATCCAAAATGAGAAATGGAAAATGCGGAATGAGAAATGGAAAATGAAAATGAAAAGTGGAAAATGGAAAATGAAAAATGAAAAATGGAAAATGAAAAATTAAAAATTAAAAATGGAAAATGAGAAATGAGAAATGGAAAATGGAACATGAAAAATTAAAAATTAAAAATGAAAAATTAAAAATTAAAAATGAAAATTGAAAATTGAAAAATGGAAACCAGAAATGGAAAATGAAAAATGGAAAATGGAAAATGAAAAATGGAAAATGAAAAAATGAAAATGGAAAATGGAAAATAAAAAATTAAAAATAAAAAATGGAAAATTAAAAATTAAAATTGAAAAATGGAAAATAAAAAATGAAAAATGGAAAACGGAAAACGAAAAATTAAAAATGGAAAATGAAAATTAAAAATGAAAAATGAAAATTGGAAAATGGAAAGTGGAAAATGGAAAGTGAAAAATGGAAAATGAAAAATGGAAAATGGAAAATTAAAAATTAAAAATGAAAAATTAAAAACGAAAAATTAAAAATGAAAAATGAAAAATGAAAAATTAAAAATGGAAAATGAAAAATTAAAAATTAAAAATGAAATATGAAAAATGGAAAGTGGAATATGAAAAATGAAAATATAAAAATGAAAAATGGAAAATGAAAAATGAAAAATGAAAAATGGAAAACGGAAAATGAAAAATGAAAAATGGAAAATGAAAAATGAAAAATTAAAAATGGAAAATTAAAAATCGAAAATGGAAACTGGAAAATGAAAAATAAAAAGTGAAAAATGGAAAATGAAAAATGAGATATTAAAAATGAAAAACTAAAAATGAAAAACGAAAGATGAAAATTGAAAAGTGGAAAATGGGTAATGATAAAAATAAATGAAAATTGAAAATGAAAAAGATGGAGGGTATCAAAGATTCGGCCCAACCGAATTTAACACTTTTACTTGTTTTTTTTTTAATATTGAAGTGTTTCTTTTCGAAAGAGAACACTTTCTTCAAGTTTCAAACCATTCCGCCAAAAAATGAAGCTTGGAGGAACTTCTAATCGACAAAAAACAGAAACTAAAAAATATTTTCTTCACTGCCCACAATTGACCTTATTCACAGATGACTCATTTAAAAAATTAAGTCATTCCGATTAAAATTGAGCTCTGGGCTCAAGTTTGATGTAATTTTACTGACAATTTCCTTTCAAAAATTTTTAAAAATTTAGTAGTTTTAGTAGTTTTGTCCAGGTCGGTAGGACAGTACGTTTCAAGTGAAATTTAAGAATGATATTCTTGGATCATATTATTTTACAGTAAATAATGTAAGGTCTTACTACTCGAGATCAACGAGTAGCTCGAGTAGTTCATTAACCATGTCGGATTTTCAAGAAATTTGTGCACAATGTTTTCACGACACTCTTTTTCAATTGCGTTTACTTTTTGCAAACTTAAACCAAAACACTTGAAATTTTAATCAAATAACGGAAAAACTATTGTCAAAAACATATGTTAAAATAATTTTGTTTCATATACTAGGGGCGCTGTAAACAAAGCTACAATTTTAACTGAACTGCCCTTTAGGTATATTTATTTTCTCATTAGGTATTTTTATTATCCGTTATAATTTTTTTTTTTTTTTTTTTTTTTTTGTAATGTTAAAGTAATACAATACGAATTTGAACCGTTTAAATCACCACTGAACATACAGCACACCACGTGAGGCTTCTCATTCTTTTGTATACATATGTATTTACATATATGCGAGTTCCAAAGGCAGGTGGAACTTTTAAAGACACAGTTGATTTTTGAAAAAAAAAAAAATAATAATATAAAAGCTTTGGGTAATATATTTGGAATTTTTATTACTTTTTTTGTGGGCTAAAACAACAAAGATTGTATAGTTCTTGTATTTTTTGCCTTAAAGTCATAAATCAATTACGAATACATACTAAATTTGTGAATATACTTCTTTTTTTATCATCATCTTGTACTGCAAAATTCATAAAAGAATATGATGGTTTAGGAAAATATTTTTGTATTGAGTATGGCAAAGTGGCAGCAAAACAATCTCCCACTGTGATGTTGTTTGATGGTGTTGCTGTTTGAATTGTTAACTTAATCTCACTTAGCCTAGGTGCAATGTGCATAAGACAATTTTTCTATACAACTCGCATCATATGTTGCGCCGCTCCATCCAAAATGTATAAAATTGATATTCTATGTAATTTTAGCACTGCAGCATGTCCAAAGATTTGCGTACAAGTGCAAAATTTTGTAAGCGCAATAATATTTTGTATTTTACACAACAACTTTTTAGAGTTCTTTGGTATGTGTTTAATGATGATATTTGTTTAATGGAGGAACTTATATACCAAGTAATTTTTATCTCATGTTTCGTGTAGCAACTTTAAAGAACTGTTTTCAACGAACTCGAAAATAGTTTTTGTTAAGATTGGTAACCATAAATAATACTTAACCTTTGACTAAAATCCTCTGTCAATTTAATCAGTGTATTTACGAGTAATATATTTTGGAACTTTCCTCAATGACCAAAAATTCCTCTAATTTCATTATAAATAAGCTGAATAAAGTCTTTGAGGGACATCAGAAAAAGTTAAATTATGGATACGCAAAACATTCAGAGTATGCTGTAAAAAAAAGATCAACAGAAATTAAAATTAGACATATTCGTAGCCAGTGTAGTAAATTTAAACCACCGGAAAACGAACACGAACTAATAGAAAGGGTCAACCATTAGATTCGGAAAATTTGGCTCAAGAATATATAACAATTTCTGAGAACGTTAATCAATGTGGTAATAGCTTATTGAGAGAGGGTAAGATTTTATTCAGACCATGCCAGATAATAATTGACACTGGTGCCTCTCGTTCAATTATTAGACCCAATGGAAAGCAACATTAAAACTCCACTAACAAAAATTTTCACACTCAAATCAGCTAACGGACAGAAAATATAAACTTTAGAAGTTAAGTCACAACTGTGTATTGAAAATTGCAAATTTTGGAACACCTTTATTGTTGCTCGTATTATTGACTTCTTAAGAAAAAATATTTCTGACTTATAATTAAATTTTATGAAATACAAAAGATGGAAGTTTCCTTTATCTATTGGTGAAGTTGTTAATGGAAAAGTAAATGTTTTGCTTAATGAAGATGCGAATTCCGAATGTAGAATAAAAGTTCAGCATAGTTTAACGTTACCATCCATGTACGCTTCTTATAGAACCAGGCGAAAATGTTTTACCAGAGAGTTTTGTGGTCGCAAGAACAATTATTAAAATAGAAGGTACTGCTACGGTACGAATTGCCAACTTTGCACCTAACGAGTTGGAAGTCCAGTCTTAGGCAATTGTTCAAAAGAATGAGAATGACAAACATATTTCTATTCCTAAAGAAGTTTTAGATATTTTGCATAATTTTTCAGATGATTTAACTAAAAAGGAAAATAATGAATACATGAGTTAATAAAAAACTACAGCGATATTTTTAATTCATCAAGTTCTGATTATTGAAGAACGAAACTTGTTAAACATGAAATACTGGAGATAATAAGCCTATTAAATTACCATCTAGGCGCCTTCCTTTAGCTAAACGTTTAGAAGCTCGAAACATAACAGAAACAATGACAAACGATGGTATCATTGAACATTCCAATAGCCCTTGGTGTTCTCCTGTTGTGTTGGTAAAAATAATAAAATGATTCTTTAAAATTCAAAGCAAGCGGTTGTTTTTAGTTATCCTACGTTTCAATATCATTATTTAAAAATACATAATTTGTTTTTGGAGAACTAGTTTTGTCTATATGATTAACGGTTTTTTACCTTGGAATTGCAAATTTTGTTTCCTTACTCAATATGTCTATAATATTAATAGACTAGGCGATTTCTTGTGACCGATGTTTTGTTCTACCGTTTTATCCCAATTTTGATAAAAAAAAAAGTATATTTTTTGAAAGGTATTTCTTTTTAGCTGTTCACCAGACTTACAGATTTTAAAATTTTTGCCTTTATTTCAAGGTCCAGAAAATACACACATGAAACACACAATGTATTGTTCAAAAGCAGCCAACACATATCTTTATTTTCATATCAATTATGTGCGTTTCTAAATTTTCTACGGTGCCCAACACAATCATGACTGTGTTCGTTTTAATATTTCGTTATTTACACGAACATTTTTGTATCACGTACTTTTTGTTTCGATCACACATAAACCACACGTATTGGAGTGTTGCTTTATTTGAAGTTCGTGTTCTGGTACGTGTACTGAAAAAAAAACAGAACATGTACAATAAACAGGTTCGAGTTCAGTTATATTTTAAGTCGTGTTGTGGCTCGTGTATTTAGAAAAAACAGAACATGTACAATAAACAGGTTCGAGTTCAGTTATATTTTAAGTCGTGTACAGGCTCGTGTACTAAGAAAAAACAGAACATGTACAATAAACAGGTTCGAGTTCAGTTATATTTTAAGTCGTGTTCTGGCTCGTGTACTAAGAAAAAATAGAACATGTACAATAAACAGGTTCGAGTTCAGTTATATTTTAAATTCGTGTTCTGGTTCTTGTACTACGAAAAATTGAAACATAAATTCGCGATCTGATACACCCCGATAAAAACGACAACAATTGTTTCAACCAAATTTATTAAAATTTTATCGACCCTTTTTTATGACTTACGTTGCAAATTGTTTACAATTGTCAAATATTTTAAAATTTTATTGGCCATTTTTTTGTGATTTACGTTGAAATAATTTACAATTGTTTTTATTGACTGGTTTTTATTTTAATAAAATATGGTAATAAAATACTTAAGACACAAAAACTATTTAGCATCATAAAAGTTACACTTGTTGGTTGTTAGGTTTTTTTGCATTACCCACCCCTATTTTCGCAACCAATTAGTGTCATAGACGAAAAACCCAATTTTGCGGCATAAAATACACACTTGTTGGTTGTTAGGATCTTTTGCAAACATTTTTTTTTGGTAACAAATAACTTTAGACACAAACAAATTTTGCATCATAAAAAACACAATCACCCACCCTTAATTTGCGAACCAATTAGTGTCAATGCACAATCCTTTTCACAATGATTTTTTGGGATTTTTTGCATAAAAACACAATGAGTGTCAATAACAAAACCCAAAAAAATATTTTCATATTTTATTGTCCCTTTTTTATGACTTACGTTACAATTGCTTGCAAGTGTTACAATTTCACGCAATTGATTTTGCAATAAATAGCGAGTGCGTGCGTCATTTATTCATTAAAAGTGGTTCAGTTTTCATTAGATCGTGATCTATAAGTGTACTGTGTTATTGTGTAAATTGCAAATATTTTGTGAAAATTAAAAAATTTGAAAGCAATAACAGAAATAAGTTTTGCTATAAAAAATACGCAACTTTTAATAGCGAAACGAAAAAAATTACACGTCTAATTGAAACCTGCAAGAAAGATTTAAGTGCAGTGTGCAGTTTTTGTGTATTAAGTATTTTATTACCATCTTTTATTAAAATAAAAACCAGTCAATAAAAACAATTGTAATTAATTTCAACGTAAATCACAAAAAATGGCCAATAAAATTTTAAAATATTTGACAATTGTAAACAATTTGCAACGTAAGTCATAAAATAGGGTCAATAAAATTTTAAAAAATTTGGTTGAAACAATTTTTGTCGTTTTTATCGGGGTGTATCAGATCGCGAATTGATGTTTCAATTTTTCGCAGTACAAGAACCAAAACACGAATTTAAAATATAACTGAACACGAACCTGTTTATTGTACATGTTCTATTTTTTCTTAGTATACGAGCCAGAACACGACTTAAAATATAACTGAACTCGAACCTGTTTATTGTACATGTTCTGTTTTTTCTTAGTACACGAGCCTGAACACGACTTAAAATATAACTGAACTCGAACCTGTTTATTGTACATGTTCTGTTTTTTCTTAGTACACGAGCCACAACACGACTTAAAATATAACTGAACTCGAACCTGTTTATTGTACATGTTCTGTTTTTTTTTTTTTCAGTACACGTACCAGAACACGAACTTCAAATAAAGCAACACTCAAATCTGTGTGGTTTGTGTGATCGAAACAAAAAGTACGTGATAGAAACATGTTCGTGTAAATAACGAAATATTAAAACGAACACAGTCATGATTGTGTTGGGCACCGTAGAAAATTTAGAAACGCACATAATTGATATGAAAATAAAAATATGTGTGTGTTGGTCTAAGTTATGTTTGTTTACATATACATATGTACGAGTTTTTTTATTCAGTGTGTTTTTTTTTTCTGAACTCTGCTTTATTTTGAGTAAATTACATTTAAAATTGCTACTAACACATACGTAAAACTTTATAATGCTGTGTATGTGTTTATTAAATTTGTTAATGTGTTTGTAAGTTTGTTTTCTTCATTCACAATAATAATAAACGAAAAAAGTGTTGGTTTGCGAATTGACTAAGTTGAAAAATAAAAGTTGCTTAGAATTTGTACTCGAATTTTGATTGCTGGAATCTGCTAGTTGTTATAATTATCCAAAATTTATTAACTGGGCGAAGTACTAGACAATTTAGAGGATTAGGTAGAAAGTTGATGTTATTGGCTTTATTATAATTTCTTCCTGTTAGTCCTCTAGGGATTATAGGGTTTTATACCATTCCAAAACCCTCCTACTAAAATATGACAGCTAGTCAAGTTGTACCAGAAAACGGAAAGGAGTTTATGCTTTTTGGGACATCAGGGATATCTTTGCTTTTCTCGAGAACTCGTTAATGTAAATTCCCTGTTCATTGTTGGATTTACTACAATAACGCGAAATCCGCAAATAGCTTGTCAGTCCATCAACTTCTTTCCAAATTTTGAGTTTTTTATATTTTAATTTATCGTTTTTTTAATTTTAATTTAATGTTTTTTCTTATTCGAATTATAAAATTTGTTTAACTTCGCATTTTCAGGATGTTCTTATATTGAGTATTGCCATCCCTCTTGAATTTTGGAATTACATTGTGAGTTGATTGTCTGAATATACATATGATATATTTTTAGGGTCACTAAAAATTTACAAATCTATTATCAAAAAATGAAAATGATTAATTTTAGTTCTGCAGTTGGATTCTTTTGAAAAGCTCCTTGAGCAGTTGTTATTAAATTCCCGGTTTTTGTCACTAAACTCAATTTTCTTAATGCCCAATTTTTAAAATATTTTGAAATGTAAACTATACAACAGCCTTGTTGGGGGGGTGGAGAAATTCCAAGTCAGGATGAAAATACTAGGCCAGTATAGTAAACCTCCAAGTTCTTCTTCCTTATCTTGATGTTTGTTTCCTCTTTTTTTAGCTATAACTCAAGAACCATTGATGATTTCTCATTTCATTCTTCAGCAAATCAAGTTGGACTAATTTTATCGAATGAAATCTTCAAAAAATTTTAATTTTTCTCCCTTTTTTTATAAATTTTTTTAATGTTCTTTACATAACTTTTGTGGCTGGGGAGCCAATATGATTTGATTTGACAGACTTTCTTTATATACTATTTTACTATGTATATACTTTTTATATGATTATATCATATTATTTTTTGTTAAGTGCTTTTTAACGTCAGTGACACCAAATTTTTTGTTTTCCGTTAGGCACAAAAGTCGAATCTAATGTTGTAAAGTATTGAAAATGTATGGCCCACCTGATGAAATGCAATATGTTGAACTCACAATTGAATTTTGAAATGAAGTGATCTCATATAAGAATGCAACTGATTTTAATCGATTTGAAGCTTTAGCTAATATTGCTATTAAACTTTTATCGCTCCCTTGTTCAAACGTTGATGTTGAAAGGGTTTTTATCCATATGAACCTTTTCAAATCCGAAATATGAAATCGAATATTATTACATTCATTGAAAAGAGAAAATTTCTGTTGCGAAAGATATCCAATCTATACTAATATAATAAAGATGTAATGTGTGATTAATTGTTTGTTTGTAATCTCTGTAACTACTCAACTGATCATCATGAAATTTTCAGAGTCTTACTGCGGATATGGAAAGTGCTATAGGCTGTATTTTTTGAATATTTTTAGTGGGCATAGCACCTCTCATGCAAAGTAAATTTTTAATATCATATATAATGAGTACTATGATAGGGAGAGCTTTGCAAATTTGTGTGAGGTCACCTCTTATTAATGTTAGTAGCTATGCCGGAAATGGGCAGGATCCCATAAGTGGGCGTTGTACTTCACATACAAAGTAATTATTCAATATCATATATCTCGAGTACTAGGTCATCCATTATTAACGTGAGTAGTCAGACAAAAAATGGGCGAGATCGGATTAAGGTGCGTGGAACCCCCATACAAAGTAAATATAAAATGTCATATATCTGGAGTACTAAAAAAGTGAGAACCATAATTTATTTATGTAATTAGTCCAACAAAAAATGGGTTTGATCGGAGCAGTGGGCGTAGCACCGCCCATACAAAGTACATATATAATATCATATAACTGGTATACTATAAAAGCCTCTACACTTTGCACGAGTCCATCAGATATTAATGGGAGTAGTACGATAAAAATTGGGTGGGATGGGATTAATGGGCGTGGCACATCCTATACAAAAAAATATACAGTAATACGAAAGCGACAGTCTTGAAACTTTTGACAAGTACATGTGAGTAGTTGTGGAAAATTTGGGCGCAATTGCCAAAATTCAAAATCGCCAAATAAAAATAAAAAATCTCCAAACCCGAAAATCACGAAAAATAAAAATCGTCAAAAAAAAAAAAAATTTTCAAAAACAAAAATGGGCAAAATCAAAAATCGCTAAATCACGAATTGCCAAAAATCAAAAATCGCTAAAATGAAAAATTACAAAATGATATTCTAAATACAAAGCCAACAGTTAAGTGTTGCCAGATATTATTTGGAAAATCCATGTTCTTCTCATGGGCAGCTTTATGTACCTTGCTCTAGAGTAGGAACACCGAAAAATTTAGTAATTTGTTTCCCCGAATGAAAAAACAAAAAATTTTTGATATCAACAATCATTGAAATAAATATGCTAACCCATAAAAACAAAGTTTTTATTAAAACTCTTTCTTACTTTATGCATATGTGTTTTGAATATCTCCGTGACTATGTGTGACTATCTTAAAATTAATCATTGGCCACAACAAGTCTATGGACAAAGTTTCAGATCGATCGGATGAGGGGAAGTAAGGTTTTAATCTCTCCGTGACTGTGCGTGACTATGCGTGACTATGTCAAAGTTAATCTTTTTTCACAGCAAGTCTATCGACCAAGTTTCAGATCGATCCATGACAGCTTTCTTTACAGCTAGTATATCGACAAAGTTTCAGATTGATTGGATGAGGGGAAATCCGTTTTAAATCTCTCCGTGACTGTGCATGACCATGCGTGACTGTGCGAGACTAAGTCAAAGTCAATCTTTTTTTCGCTGCAAGTGACCAAGTTTCAGATCGATCGGAAGAGGGGAAATGACACTCTGTGACTGTGCGTGACTATGCTTGACTACCCCAAAATTAATCTGTAGTCACAACAAGACTATGGGCCAAGTATCAGATCAGTTGGATAAGGTGAAATGGGGTTGTCCCACGGCAGACAGACAGACAGACAGGGAGTATGAGTTAAAAGAAAGAGTTTAAAAATATAAAATAAATTCAATTAAATATTTTAATAACAATACAATCTTCGTAAGAAAAATTAATTATGAAATAAAACAATGTAATAAGTCGTGGCGAAGCGCGACAGGGCATACTAGTAGTTGAAAAAGTAAATATTTTAATTGATAAAAATGTAAAATGTATTTTAAATAAAAAATTTTGGTTTTTTATAGAACACAAAGAATATTTATCTTTAATATATAAATTTTCCTAATTTGTTTTCTACTTTTTTTCTCTTTCACAAGAGAATTTTTTTTTTTTAATTTGGGGATTCACAGAAAATTCTACTTGAATTGGTAATTTTAAAATAAATAAATGAGAATCCTTAAAAAGAATGAAATCAAGCGAAATTCAATTATGCGAAATGCTCTCATCCCCAAGCTTTCAGTATAACAGGGCTTTTACTGTAAAAGGCAAAAATAAAAATGCAAAATTTAGCGCTTTTTTATATTACGCGTTTTTTAAAATTGATTTTGGTACTTTTTGATATTTTAAAGTTGACAATCTGCGTATGAGCGATATTTTTAATATTAAATCAAACATACAGCAGTATTTTGTAAACTCTTTCTTTTAACTCATAATCTCTGTCTGTCTGTCTGTTTGTCATGGGGCAACACCATTCCCCCTCATCCAATTGATCTGAAACTTGGCCCATAGTTTTGTTGTGACTATAGATTATTTTGGCGTAGTCATGCACATTCACGCAGTCATGCACAGTCATGGAGTGATTTTTGTGAAAAAAGATTAACTTTGATATAATCACGCACAGTCACACATAGTCACACACAGTCACGGAGATAGTCGAAGCACATATGCATAAGGAAAGAAAGAGTTTTAATAAAAACTTTTTTTTTATGGGTTAAATTTTTATTATATTTTTACATGGATATATTAATAAAAACTAGCAGATTCCAGCCCTCCAAATTCGAGCGCAAATTCTAGGAAATTTTATTTTTTCATTAAATAAAGACCCTAAAAGTATGCTAATCAATTATAGCCAATTCACAAATCAACACAAAAACAAACTAATTTTTATTACAAACACATTAGCAAATTTAATAAGCACTCACATAGCATTGTATAATTTTATGTAGGTGTTAGTAGCAACTTTAAATGCAATTTACTCAAAATAAAGGAAAAAATTTTAAAATCTGTAAATCTGCAAATGGGCTAAAAAGAAATACCTTTCAAATAATCTACGTTTGGTCAAAATCGGGATTAACTGTTGAACAAAACATCAGTCACAAGAAATCGCCTAGCCTATTAATATTATAGATTATTTATTTAAGCATTGAAATGAGAAATCAAACTTTTTAGAGGTTTTACTATACTGGACTAGTAGTTTCACCTTGAGTTGGAATTTCTCATCCCCTGTTATTCTTAGGAAAAGCTGACATATCTGTACTGTTCAATAACAAAAAATAATAGGAGAGAAAAACGGTTGATTAATATTCGTATACACATCATAGTGTTAAACTTTAATTTTAAAGCACAATAATTTCGAGAAGATATTTTGAAATGAATACAATAAATACCACCCTAATTTTTACATATTACCGATTATTTGCCTGCTTAAACGATCATGATGACTCTGCTGCTGATGCTGATGCTGACGGTGTTAACATTTAAGTGCTAATTTGATGAAAGTCTATTTTACGCTGTAATTTGTTTCATTTTCTTTTTAATTCTTTGTGAAATGTGAAGAATTTATTACTATTATTTCTTCTAGTCATTTGTACGTAGTACATATGTTTCTATATATTTATGTATGTACTTATATAACAAACAGGTTGTTGCCACAAGGTTTCCAAATTTAAGCACATAATAATAAAAAAAACATTTGTCTGACTTTTACTTGCTCTTTAAAGTGTTAAACAAATTTATTTAGCAGTTGTTGTTTTTGTTGTGGTTATTTGTTGTAAGAAAAATCCATTATTTTTAGTTTGTTCCCTGATTTTTGATCTCCTGCATTGTGAGAGGCTTTTTGTTTCTTTTAAAACATTTTTAGTGTTATTTTTATTAACAACAGGTAGTTTTTAACGCCGCACAGTGGTACCCCTTTAAACAAATGAGGTTGCAAAAATAAAACATTTCATGTACGATATTTTGAATAAACTCATCTTATAGGAAATTGTTCATAGATTACAAATTTGCTACCTTCAATAAAATCAGATTTTTAGTTTAGAAGATCTAACCCTTCAAAGTTGATCGATTTTCAGTTTTCAAAAAAACACACAATTTTTGGGCAATTTGGTCCAGTTTCAGGTAGAATATGAAAAAAACTTGGTGCTTAATCGTATTTGTTTTTTATTTCTATTAATTTATGTATTTATTCAGAACAATTTATCACAGAACAATAATATTATCACAATACTGAATTTTGATCGCGCACGTAGGCACACTTCTTATTTGCACATCTTATTTGCACAATTCGACCTAAATTTTAGGTACATTTATAGACATGGGACCAAGAGGCAGTAACTCGAATCACTGGAATTAACAATCAAATCATTAAAAGATTGGGAACGATGTTGAATGTTTTAAACTGCAAAGAAAAAGTTAGTTCTACAAAATATGGAGAATATGCTTCGCAAACTGCATTAGTTTTGGCGGAAATGTGTCCACTGAAGCAATTGATCGGGACAGTCCATAAAATAATGACGCATGTCAAAGATATAATTAAATATAAATTGGAAAGCTTTCCGAAGGAGCTCAGGAGTCCCTCAACAAATTTGATAAAAAAAAAAAATATATAGGCTCGAACACGTTCAAAGCATCAAGTGTGAGGCAAAATTAGGACCTCTTCAACATGGGGCTTGTGAAGTCACAAAAAGAGTTAGAATCCAAAAATTATAGTTCAGATGTGATTAGTCTATTAGATACCTTCTGTTATGAATTGTGATAATTATTTTGAAACAATTTAAAAAAAAAAATCGAAAAACCTTTTATTTGTTTTATTTAAGAATAGTAATTTTAAAAAGAAACAAAAAAATATATAAAATGGTCAAAAATCATGTTTTTAGTTAACATAAACATGATTTTTTCACGCCGTTAACAAATTTCAACTTTGATGATCCATCAGTAAGCACCTAGAAGGTTGGACAATTGTCCATCACATGCCTCTTAATCTATTTCATTATCGCAATTGGTTCAAAACTTATGATTTTTGCAATGAAAAAACTCAAGTGGCGCCACTGTGCGCCGTTTCCAATTTTTTTTCGTGTTTTTTTTTAATTTAGCCCTTTCCCATTTAAATTTAAAATGTGTTTTTACCTAATTTGTATTCATTCGTATGTTTAAAAATATGTTTGAAAATAAAAATTTCCTTGTTCTTTGTGTTGTGCGAGCTGTGAATTTCTAATTGTGATTGTTTTGGTGCTGTACGAGTATTTTTGTAGTAAGGTGTGATCTTAAACTCTCTTTTTTTTAATGTTATTTAGTTTACATTTTACAGCTTCTGTTTTCTGTAATTATTTGTTTATATTGCACAATGTGAAATTTTTATTATTGTTCGATTTTGTAAATACTGTAAAAATTATGATTGAAATTTCCAAATGTAAAAATGTTTTTAAAAAAGCATTTAGTACAATGCAATGTTAAGAAATGGCTGAAAAATTGTGTAATATTTTATAAACGATTTCAAAACTGCAATAAGCAATATAAACATATACGTATTTTTGTGGACTTAGTATAGTGTGATTTGTTATAAATAAAAATGTACTAGCAATAACCCGATGCGCTTCGCTACACCCATCTTAACCGAAATAAATAAAGTGGGAATACATTTTTTAGAAAACCGTTTTATTTATTTTTTGTCGATTTTTGATTTTGTCGATTTTCGTTTTTGCGATTTTAGATTTTGGAGATTTTTGACTTTGGCTATTTTCGGTTTTAGCAATTTTTGATTTTTCCGATTTTTGTTATTCGCGATTCTAGGTTTTGGCGATTTTTTTCTTTAGCTATTTTTGTTTTTTGTGATTTTTGATTTTTGGCGATTTTTGGCTTTAACGATTTCTGTTTTTTGTGATTTTTGTTTTTTGCGATTTTTGATATTGGCATTTATTGATTTTGGTGATTTTTGTTTTTTTTTTTGAGATTTTTGATTTTTGGCGATTTTTGATTTTTGGCGATTTTTGATGTAGCGATTTTTGGCTTTGTCGACTTTTGGTTTTTGTGATTTTGGGGATTTTTGGTTTTTAGCAATTTTTGATTTTGGCGATTTTTTCTTTAGCGTTTTTTGTTTTTTGTGATTTTTGATTTTGGCGATTTTTGCTATTTGCAATTTTCGATTTTGGCGTTTTTTGATTTTTAAGATTCCGTCCATATTTTCCATGACTACTCACATTGGTAAGTAATGTACTTGTCAAAAGTTTCAAGACTGTCATTTTCATAGTACTTGATATTTTTTGTATAGGAGGTGTCACGTCCATTGGTCCCATCCCGCCCATTTTTTTTAGCAACTACTAACATTAATAACTTATGAACTCAGACAAAGTCTCAAGGCTTTTTCTATTATAGTACTCAAGTTATATGATATTAAATATTTACTTTGTATGGGGGTGACACGCCCATTAGTCCGATCGCGCCCATTTTTTGTCCGATTCACATTAATAGCTCATAAACTCAGACAAAGATTCTAGGCTTTCACTATTACAGTAGTCCAGATATATGACATTATATACATATTTACTTTGTACGTGTTAGCACGCCCGCTGATCTGATCACGCCCATTTTTTCCGAGTAATAACGTTGATAACATATGAACTCACACTAAGTCCCAAGACTTTATCTATTAAAGTACTCTAGATATATGACATTAAATATTTACTTTGTATGGTGGGTGCTACGCCAATTGGCCCGATTCCGCCCATTTTCTCGCAACTCTTCAAATTATTTTAATATGTACATGTGCATAGTTTCAGAACTCTTGCTGTAAAAATACTCCAGATATTATATGTTACAATTAGATGTTAAAAATTTACTTTATATGGGAGGTGCCACACCCATTTGAAAAAGCCAAAACAAAAGCCTATTTTTCCTTCCGGATAGGCAGTTACCTACTGTAAAAATTTCAAGACGATCGGTCCAGTGGTGTAGTCTCACATAAGGGACAAACATACGTACAAACAAACAAACAAGCATACAAAACTCAATTTTTATATATAAGACGATGGATGGATCGCTATAGCGATTGCTCGAGTCAGACTTGAGCTCTAAGCGGAGTCTGTGCAAATAGTTGAAAAACTATTAAATATCTTTAAATGATTCTAAAACCGAAACAACAAATCATAATGTTCTGTATTGCCTTAAATTCCCTTGCAATTTTAACTAATACGAGTATATTCTGTAGAAAAAGAAACATTGATTCAGGTTTAACCGACTATAATTTTTTCTGTTTTTTAGTTACGCTTAAATTTTGCTTTATCTAGAGACAAAGAATCGGAAGTATAAATTATTCTTCAAATGTGTAAGTTAAGCTCCGCCTATTAAAATATCCAATACAAACGATCCTATTTTAGAGATTTTCACATTAATCTTACAAAACAATTTAAAGAATTTTAGCATTAATTTCGTCCTGCAGGTAGAAAGCAATAATACCTGTTTTCATTCATTCCTTGTACTTTTCGGATACAATTTCTGTTTCAACAAACCAGTAAAGTGGCAGCAAAACATAATAATGAAGGGTTACAAAATGAGGCCACTGAAAAAATGAACCAGCTAGACAGACAAGACAAGAAGAACGTTAAGATATCAATCTGGAGGATGTATGGATGCATACAAAATAAAAACAAATTTCATAAATTATAAAATTGTTGCCTGTTACAAAAATATTTTATGTTTTTTTTTCCAAAACCTCTTTGGTTTAAATAACATTATTATAATTTTATTGGATCATCATTCTTATCATCTTCAATATGGGATATTTATATTTTCCATGTAGGAGATCGTTTGTGTTATTTTGGTTATATGTACGAAGATGCTTCCAGAACAACCCGACCTGACAAAGAAAACACAACAAATTTGGGAAAAATTTTCTTTATCTCTCAAAATAATCTCCTTTTAGCTCGATACACTTTTTCCAATGTGTTTATAGTAAGAACTGTTTAGCTGCCTAAAATAGCCAATCAATCGAGGACTCCACCTTACCATTGTTGGCAAAACTTTTACCACCGAGACATTTTTTTAAATTTGGAAATAGAAAATAAGCCAGGGGAGTTAAATCTAGCGAGTAAAGTGCGTGATGAAGCAATTCGAACTTTAATTTATCGAATTTGGCCACCTCAATTGTGGATGTGTGAACTGGTGCATTGTCTTGATAAAACAAAACAAGCCAAATGCAGTCTTTTACTCTTAATTTCATCACTTAAATGCTGCAATAAGTAAGCATAATACTCGCAATTGAATGTATTTTTTTTTTTCCTTTTGAAGATAATTAATAAAAACTAGCAAATTCCAGCACCCGAAATTCGAGTGCAATTTCTAGGCAGCTTTATTTTTCAACTTAGCCAATTCACAAACCAACACTTTTATGGTTTATTATTATTGCGAATGAAGATAACAAACTCATTAACAAATCTAATAAACACACACATAGCATTGTATAATTTTATGTATGTGTTAGTAGCAACTTTTTAATACAATTCACTCAAAATAAAGGAAAAAAATTAAAAATCTGTAAATCTGCAAAACGGCTAAAAAGAAATACCTTTCAAATAATATGTGTTTGGTCAAAATCGGGATAAAACGGTAGAACAAAACATCGGTCACAAGAAATTGCCTAGTCTATTAATTATATAGATAATTCCACACGCGTCTCCAAAAACAGACGCCATACCTTGCCTGCAGATGAAACTGTCTTCGCATTAGTTGGACAAGATTCTCCAATTTCAGTCCACTGTGTTGACTGTTCCTTTGTCTCCGGTGTGAAGTGGTGAATGTATCATTCATGGTTTGTGGATTTTCGTAACAGTTTCTGGCGTGGTCACCTCAGTTGGTCGACCACTACGGTGTTCTTCTTGCCACCCAATATTTTATAGGTGTAAACGAAGTAGCAAACTACCCCAGAGCAGAATCTAACTCGGCTTTAATATTGATTGGACTAAGACCTTTCAAATTAAAGTATTAAATTACGTAGCGGTGATAACTCCAAAAATAATTCTAAACAACATATGTCTTAAAAGTCATGTGTCACTTTTCACCAAAGTAATTTTTTTCAAACTAAAGCCGCCATCTATTCCTTAGGTCGGGTTGTTCTGGGACCGCCCTCTTAAATGTTTGTTTTTTTATGTGTCTATAGCTCTTAAAACTATAGTTTAAGTTAGTAATATTTTGAAACTAAACTCTCAATATGTATTTTCAACATCTCTATTTTTTTCAAAGACTGTAATTTCAAGTCATAACATTTTAACAAGCAATGAATTTATGGCATTTGATGTTTTTATATGTATTTGTCTCTTAGAGGGATTTTCTGTTATTTAATTTTAAATGTTTTGAATGATGTCTTGTTGTAGTATTATTTTAATTCATCATATTTTTCATTTGGTTTTATTTTTCTTATTGTATTATTTTTCAACTACAGATGCCTCTATGTTACAAATACTTTTTCTTGTGAAGATTGCAATTCTTATCGATTTGTAGAATTTTTCATAGTAGTGTGAAATTTTCATTTAAAACAAAAAGATAACCCATTTTCCCAGCATTACACTCAGGTCTCTTTTTATGCGTTACGCATAAAAGCATTTAAAATTTTTCAATATTTTTCATATTTTTCAGGTTTGTAAAAATTTGGTTTTAAACATAGAAAACTCCATCGACATGGAGATGTGCAAAAATAATGACTGAGTTTCGAAAGTCTCAAAGTACTTCTTAAGAATTTTAAATTGATTTCCTTCAACATCAGTTTAACATTTTCATGGTAAATTCAAACGCATACTGTGTGAGTTCCGCATACTGTGGGTAAGTTTTGTGATGCCAATTTCGACATCCTCGTGTTCAGATTGCAAATAACTCTTTCAGGTTCTGCATTTGAACTTTCTTGCCATCGATTCGGTGTCTGCAGTCTTTCATACCTGGCATCAGGTGACTCATATCATCTCGCTGATAAAACTGAGTTACTAGAGCTTCAGTTTCGCAATTTAAAGTTTTTGCCTTCTTTTTGTTTGGGAGTGTGAGAATCTCATGCTCAGCAACCAATTTTTTAACAAAAATAGTTATGATATACATGGATAAATGTGATTAAAATTAAATTTTATTAAATTATTTATCTTTCTATTTTTATTAATTAATTATTATTACAAATAATTTAATTATTATTACAAATAAATAAAAAAAAATCATGTGAGTCCGATCACAGGGGAGATGTGTAAACATCTAGTAATTAAAGATGTTTTTATGTCACTTTTTTAAAATCAAACAGAAAGCGTCATCTATGTATCTTTTATAGCAATCAACTGCTGGGGCTCTGCTAATATAAAAATATTTATTATTATTTATTATTTCAACCGGTTAATTTTTAATTTCTAGTTTTTCATTTTTCATTTTTCATATTTCATTTTTTTTTTTTATTTTTCATTTTTTAGTTTTCAGTTTTCATTTTTCGTTTTTCATTTTTCATTTTTCATTTTTCTTTTTTAAATTTTTAATTTTCATTTTTGATTTTTGATTTTTCATTTTTCATTCTTTTTTTTTTATTTTTCATTTATTATTTTTCATTTTTCGTTTTTCATTTTCCATTTTTCATTTGTTTTTCTCATGCATTTATTTATTGGATCTTCACATAGTGAACTAACAATAATTATTCAAATCTTAGAACTAATACTTAATTTATTAAATCCGGCCAGTGCCAAAAAAAAATTTAATGTTTCTACATAAATTCGAAATAAATAAATATTCATTGGCTTAGATAACCTTAAACATTTATTATAAGATCAGCAGTCTCTCTCCTTCTTAGGCGTTGGTGGATGCGATTGTTGATAAGGTCACGTGCTAACGGATTCTGGTGAGTTTCTAGTTTTTTCAAGTAGCTTGAATAGTTTTTCATAATTTCAACTTTAACTAGGAGTACATTTAATTCTCTATGCAATTGTGCGTTTCTCACATACCATGGGGCGCGGGTAATCAACTTTAGGATCTTATTTTGGCTTCTTTGTAATTTGTCTATATTAGAAGCTGAAGCGGTTCCCCATAACTGTATAACTGTATCAGTAACTTGCAATCAAGATTTAGCTTTGAATTTCTGCCAATTAGCCACGCAAGTTGAACTAATTTTAATTTCTTTTGTGTTAATTTTAATTCTATGTGTTTGTTCCAGGTAAGGCGGCGGTCAAGATGAAGTCCCAAATATTTTACATCACAATTTTGCGGTATTTGCTGATTGTTTATTCAAATTCGGAGGCGTAAAAGTAACGTGAATACATTTTTGTTCATTTATTCTTATTTTCCACCTGTGTAACCAGTACTTCAGTTGAAAAACATGTCGTTGTAAAAGTGTAAATGCTGCTGAGTGGTCCTCATGAATACTCAAAATTGCCGTGTCATCTGCAAGGGTTGAAGTAATCGTGTTTTCATAAGTTGGCATGTCCGCTGTATAAAGGATGTATAGGAGCGGGCCCAGAATACTGCCCTGTGGAACACCAGCTTTTATATCTTGAGGGGAGCTCGTAAAGTTGCTGTCCTTTATTGAGAATTTCCTGTTAATTATATAGCTTTCCTTTAGTTTATGAACGTTTGGGGGCAGCAGCGTTTTAATTTTATAGAGTAGACCCTCGTGCCAAACCTTATCGAAAGCTTGCGAAACGTCAATAAATAGAGCAGAGCAGTACTTTTTTTCTTCAAAGGCTTTTCTTATAGCGCTTACTAACCTATGAACTTGCTCAATGGTGCTGTGTCTTCGCCTAAATCCAAATTGATGTGCTGGGATGACGTTATTTGGATCTACAGCTACAGTAAGCTTATCTACTAGTATTTTCTCGAACAATTTTGACAGATTTGACAATAAACTTATTGGCCTGTACGAATCGACCTTTGTGTGATCTTTACCTGGCTTGGGTACCATGGTAACGATCGAAACCTTCCATTCTGAGGGATAATATTCAAGGCGTAATATACCGTTAAATATAAAAAGAATTATTCTCAGTGCTATTCTGGGTAATTCCAAAATTACTGATCCCGCCGATCCCCGATGATTTTTTAGAATTAAGATCAGAAACGGTCTTTTCGACCTCTCTTTTTAATTTTTTATTTTTAATTTTTTATTTTTTATTTTTTTATTTTTATTTTTTTTTTACTTTTCATTTTTCATTTTTTAGTTTTCATTTTTCATTTTTTATTTTTCTCTTTTAATTTTTTATTGTTCATTTTTTATTTTTCATGTTTAATTTTTTATTTTTCATTTTTTATTTTTCATTTTCCATTTTTTATTTATTATTTTTAATATTTTATTTTTCATTTTATATTATTAATTTCACATTTTTTATTTTTCATTTTTAATTTTTCGTTTTTCATTTTTTATTTTTTAAATTTAATTTTTTATTTTTTATTTTTCATTTTTGATTTTTAACTTAAAATTTTTTAATTTTTTAATTTTTTATTTTTCATTTTTCATTTTTAATTTTTCATTTTCAAACCGGTTATTACATATCATAATTTTTTCACCAATATAATCTTAAGTCCCACCGATTTTGTCTTACGTCTTACATATTTTTGTGATTGTATTGTGAAATAAAAATTTACCCCCTGTGCGTATAGATCTATAGAAAAAAAGAGATATTTTTACTGAGGTTAACATATTGTGGGTATTACAGTATCGAGGGTATCAAATTTTAGTTAGGTATGTTACTTACCGTCCGAAAGGTTAATTTGTCTAGTTTCTCAGATAAGATAAGATTTATTTGTAAGTTTTATTTGTAGAATCACACACAAATAGGAAAAAATTCAAAATAGTGCATATGCTAAAAATTCAAAAACCGTTGTCTTGAGTTACAAAACATTTATTTTGATAGATATCCCACTCGTATCCCACTAAGCGACCAAAAAGCTCTTGAAGGAAAAAAGCTTTCTTTTGGGGGCCTTTTTTAAAAAAAAAAAAAGGCAAAAAAATTGGGAAAGAAGTCAACAACAATTTTTTTCAGTTTTTTTTTCCAAAAAAAAAATGGAAGAAATAGCTATCTAAACTATTTGGGAGAAATTTTGCTAAGAACAATAGGTAATAAGTTACATGGATGAGAAAATACACCTGTTTGCCAAAATGTCAAATTTTGACCCCCTCTAACTCAGAGAGTTCTTGACCAAAAATTGTGTCTAAACTACTATCCAATAGGACTAATCGGAAGACAGCGGTTTCAAAAGTTGGGTCAGTTGATATGAAATACCCCCACATACAAAATTAAAATAAAATAGTATGGTTTTATTCATCTCATTTTTTTCAAATATGTTATCCATTTAAAATTTTTTGTTTTATTGATTTGCAAGAAATATTAAAATCATAATTAACTCGTTGCTCTTATGCAAAAATTCACAAAAATTAAAAAAATTAAAAGCTCTAAAAACAAATTAAAATTAAGATTTTAATATATCTAGTTATGAGTTTTATTAAGTTGAATATAAGACTTTGAGCGCATGTCCTGTATCTAACATTCACAAGAAATTGAAATCGACACGTAATTTTTTACGTCAAAAATGGAACCAATACAAATTTTTTAGTGTTAAATAATTCGTAGTAATTTCACTATTAATGAGAAAATTATTTCAGAATGACTTCACTGTCTTGTGCCGGTTAATGAATTGACAATGACAATGAATTGATCATTGAATCGGTAATCCACTGCCGTTATTTTGAACCGAGTTACAAAAAATAAAAATTTATTTTAAATTCCATAAAATTTCTATAAATGAGGAATGAATATTGATTAAATCAATTAAATTTTAAACGTGAATTTTAGTTCTGTTTTCAAATGTGAAATGTTCAATACATAAATATCAACATTAATTTAAATACTAATCGTAGGAAGAGAAAAACATAAAAATCTAAACAAAAAATATTAAAACTCATTAAAATAACTTTATTATAATACCCTATACCATTATGTGGTCGGGGTAAAATGAGTATGTTTGGAACTACCAAAAATAGTAGACTTAGATCCTTCTTTTAATATACAGAATCATGGGTAATCAAACTGGAGGTCACTCAGATGCATTTTTTTTATTAAAATTGATTATAGTCGTCACATGTTCAGATCTAGCCCCCATACAAATAACCCCTTTATCTCCAGATTGTCATACATATATCGATAAAATTTGGTGTATGTGTGTGTATAATACCCATTTTTAGTCGTCCTAGCCTTCATATAAAGCTGATTTTCGATCTTCACTTATATTGTATAGATTACTCTAAAATTTGGTTTATGTATATATGTTTTAGAAAAAATAAATAACTTTGCTCATGTTTGGTTCATGTTTGGTCCATTTTTCAACTTTTTCATATCTACCCGTCACAATTTAATACCAATAGCACTAAAACTTTATTCTCATTTTCTATATGATCCAAAGTTGGATCCAAGACACTCTCTCTTGAAAAGCATGATATAGGGTATCGTACAGTCGTTCCAGACCAACTATAATTTTCTTAATTGTTATTTAAATTATGAGAAATGTAAACAAAACAACAAAACTTTAATGACTAGAAATATTAAAAAAAAGAAAAAAAAATAATAAAGAAACCAAAAAAGTGTAGGTTTTGTTGGAAAATACTTCAACATAACTTTTAACTGTATATACACTTTATATACTTAAAAACACTTTATATACTTAAAAACTTAATAAAAAATTATCACAGCTTTGAGAATAAACTAAAAACGGTTAAAATTGTTACCTAGAAAGTTAGGTTTAATAAAAACACTAAGACATTTAATAAAACCTTAAAACGAAAATGCGTGGGTTTTTTAGAAGAAAAGCCATAAAATTCACGTGGTACATGAAAATTAACTGAATACATACAAATACTCGTATATAGAATAATACGTATAATACGAAAGAAACGTATTTGAAATATTATGTTTTAACATTTGAAATTTAAAGTATTATTAATTCTCAAAATCAATATTCAGACAGATCATACTTGTATATAGATAATAAATTACATGATACTCTTACTTGAATTTAATTTTTAAATCCTTTTTATAGCAAATGTAAAAAGTAAAACGAGAAACTTTCAATTTCTATGATAAAAAAAAAATAAATAAAAATACGAATATCTAAATGTATTTAAACCGATTATAATGCCATACAATATACATTCAAAAAGATTGTGGCTATTCCTTCTTATATTCGAATATTAGGTCGATTTATGTTCATTGTGAAAAATTAAAGATAAAAGCTTAAGTGTCGTGTAGGGCAACATTTTTATTATAAGCGGCAATTTATTTCACTTTATCTTGTTATTTTCAAGATGACGCTATTGTGAAGTTTTAAATGTTGATGTTGTTTCTGCTGATGATCCAGAAATTCAATGGACTTATATTGAGCAGATAAAATGTGGGAAAATTAACATAAAACTTAGTGATAGGGAAAATTAAACGTATATACTTATAAGACAATTGATACTTTTAACCCACTTAACCACAAGCCCCTGTCGAAATTTATATTCATGTTACTATAAATTTGATTTTACTATCCTAGAAAAAAAAAATTTTCTTTATTAGTTAGTTAAAACTTTATTTCAAGTAAATAAAATTTTTAATTAGTTTTGAGAAACTGCTTATCAATTAGCATTTGTTTAAATTATTAGATTATTTTCATGTAATATTTATAAGAACTAGAAGATTCCAGCCCTCGAAATTCGAGTGCAAATTCTAGAATATTTTTTTTTTTTTTTTATTTAATAAAGACCCTAAAGGTATGCTATTATTTTTCAATTCAACACAATTATTGTTGTAAATGAAGAGAACAAGCCCAACAAACACATTAACAAATTTAATAAACACACACATAGCATTGTACAATTTTATGTGTGTTAGTAGCAACTACAAATGCAATTTACTCAAAATAAAGGAAAAAATTTAAAAATCTGTAAATCTACAAAACGGCGAAAAAGAAATACCTTTCAAATAATATACGTTTGGTCAAAATCGGGATAAAATGGTAAACAAAACATCGGTCACAAGAAATCGCATAGCCTATTAATATTATATATTCTGAAATCAATCAATTGTTTGTTTTATGATAAATGCTAAAGTAAATAAAAACAAGTAAGAAATTATGGTCGATCTAGACCGACTATACGATACCCTATACCATGGCTTAGAGACCCTTTCTCTTCGGTCCAACTAATTGGATATAGAAAATAAGCATAAACCAAGTTTGAGTGCCATTGTTATTAATTTTTTTTTGGCTGCAGATATGAAAAAGTTCATATCGGGTGCTATATTTATATGAGTACTAGGTCGAAAAATTGACCGATCCTGACCATATTTGGTAAAGTCAGTTATATTTTGAAAAAATATACACAAACCAAATTTGAGAAAAATCTGTGCAATATTTTTGCTTTTTGATAGATTTAAGTGAAGATCGGGAAGCAGCTCTATATGGGGCCTATGACTAAGAATTTTCCCATAGGGATTTTTTTTGGACTACTACTATTAATGGATACAATAAACAAATACAAACCTAATTTGATTAAGATCTATGTGATAGTTTGGATCTTATGGCAATTTATGTCGATTTCATAGGGGTCATTTATATGGGGACTAGATCTGAACATACAGGATACATGCTTAAAAACCTGATAAATGCTTATGTACCAAATTTCATCAAAATATATTCATATTTGCGACCTGTAGTTGATTACAAGATTTACATAGACACACAGACGGACGGACGGACATCGCTAAAACGACTCAGAAAGTTATTCTGAGCTGATCGGTATAATAAAAGATGGGTCTAGGTCAAATATTTTTGGTAGTTACAAACAGCAGCACAAAGTCATTATACCCGAACCACATAGTGGTATAGGGTATAACAAACAAGAAAGTCATAGTCGGTCTAGCCCGACTATATAATACCCTGTACCTTGAGTTTAGAGAAAGAGTCTTAGGTCCAACTAATTGGATATAGAAAATGTACATAAACCAAATTTGTGTGGCATTGCTATATATTTGATGGATCTGGAAGCAGCTTCATACAGGATTTATTTTTTGAGTACGAATTAATGGATGTAATAAACACACATTATCCAAATTTTTCCAAGATCTATATGACAAGGGCAAAGTAACGTCGATCTCATAGAGGTCATTTCCATGCATCGATATTCAGCAAATTTCAATACCGCGAAAATCTCGTCAAAATATATTCATATTTGAGACCTGTAGTTTGATAACATTTGTTTATATGGAAACACAGACAGACGGACGGGCATCGCTAAATCAACTCAGAGAAGGTGGGTTTTTGGTCCGAAATTTTTTAAATTTTTACAAACATCAAAACAGACTCATTATACCCTGACCAAAAAAATTTATATAATGATGGTATACAAGCAATGGTGCTGAAACAGTGCTCTTCGACGCTAGCAAGACGCTGGCCAAACTTTTCAGCCTCTCGTACCGTGCGGGAGTCTTTCCCTCTTGCTGGAGGGTTGCTAATGTCCAACCAATCCCTAAAAAGGGTTAATGCAATCTGTTCTGCGCTCTCAAATGGCATAGAGAGCAAGATCAATTTTCATCTTGTCAACTACCTAGAGGCCAACTCACATCACTCTTAATGATCGACAGGATGGCTTCCGTAGAAATCGTTCTACGGGAGACCTATTAGCTCTTCTTTCTGAGCGGTGGAGTCGATCCATTCTCAACAATGGTGAAAGTAAAATGGTTGCTCTAGATATTTCCAAGGCGTTCGATCGCGTGTGGCATGGTGCATTGATATCAAAGCTTTTAGTATTTGGGGTCGATATTGACTTACTTCGAATTATATCGAGTTTTCCTAGAGACCTCACAATACGTGTTATTATTTATGGGTTCTCATCTAATGGGTTTCAGCTTAATTCAGGGGTACCCCAAGATTCCGTTCTTTCTCCTTTTCTATTCCTTATCTTGCTGAACGACCTTCTTGGGCAAACTTTTAATTCTATATATTCTTTCGCAGATGACAGCAACATTTGTCATTAATTTTTCTTTAATTGTAGGCCAAGCCTTTTGGAGGTTCGGGGGAAAAAGGCGGACAATGAATGACACACTCAATCAAGACCTGTTAACAATCTCCGAGTGGGGTAAAACGAATAGGGTTGATTTTAATGAGCAGAAGACTCAATGTTGTTTCTTGACCCATAGGGCCAAGGATTCAACAATGTTATCTGTATATATCGGTGGTATAGGTATTGAGGAATCGGATACTCTTGATGTACTGGGTATGAGAATTCAGTGTGATGTTCGTTGGTCGAAAGAAGCATTCAAGTGTCTTGGTTTTCTAAAACGGTGCAAAAATTACTTCACTCCTTCTGATCTCCTTAATATCTATACCACTTACGTCCGACCGAAAATTCAATACAACTCCCATATATGGGCAGGAGCTTCAGTCTATTTTGGAGCTACTGGACCGTGTACAAATGATGCTCATTAATGACAGTGGGGTATCCAACTCTATTGGAACATCGTCGAAATGTGGGGTGCGTGACACTTCCACAGATACTACCATGGGAAATGTTCTTCTGAGATTAGCGAACTCACTCCAAGTGCCCGAGTTTCAGTTCGCTCTACCCGCTACTCTAGTAGATCACATCCGTTTGTAATCCACGGTCCAGTTTACCGCACAACGCATTACAGAGAAAATTCGTTTATCAATCGGATTTGCCGTATGTGGAATAAACTCCTGACAGTTATAATCTAATAAAATTTAAGTCAAATATCCACAACCACTACTCCCTATTTCCTCCTTCCCATAACCTATTCTCCTGAAATCAACACAATGCACTGCATTTGTAGGAGGCATCCCCTGAGTGGTGGTTAGTAAAAAAAAAGGACATAGTCCACACATAAAGCTGCTTGCCGATCTCCACTTAAATCAAGAAGAAAAACAAATATATTGTAAAGATTTTTCTATAATTTGGTTTCTCTAATATGTTTTTGCTAAAAATAAGTGACTTTACCAAATATGATCATGATCTATCCATTTTTTTTACCTGTCCCCATATAAAAATAAACTCCGATATAAACTTTTTCATATCTGAAGGCCAACAAATTAATAACAACTAGCAGATTGCAGCCCTCGAAATTCGAGCGCAAATTCTAGGAAATTTTTTTTTTCCATTAAATAAAGACCCTAAAAGTATGCTAATCAATTATAGCCAATTCACAAATCAACACAAAAAAAAACTCATTTTTATCACAAACACATTAACAAATTTAATAAAACACACATAGCATATGCATAATTTTATGTATGTGTTAGTAGCAACTTTAAATGCAATTTACTCAAAATAAAGGAAAAAATTCAAATATTTGTAAATCTGCAAATCGGCTAAAAAGAAATACCTTTCAAATAATATATGTTTGGTAAAAATCGGGATAAAATGGTAAAACAAAACATCAGTCACAAGAAATCGCCTGGCCTATTAATATTATAGATGCTACTTAAATTTAGTTTATACTTATTTTTTATATCCAATTAATTGGATTTAAGACCCTTTCTCTAAGCGACTTTAATTTTCTTGCGTGTTTTTATATCAAATAGATTTTTTTCTTGATATTGAATGTATACATTAGTTGTATCTAATAACATCGGTGGGAAATTCATTTCGCCAAAATTTAAAAATCTGTAATTTATTTCACAAGCCAACTTATCTATAATATTTATAGGCAAGACGATTTCTTGTGACCGATATAAAAACTGTAGTTGATAACCGATTTTGACCAAACAGACCTCATTTGAAAGGCATTTCTTGCTAGCTGTCCACCAGATTGACAGATTTGCACCGTCTGGAACATTTTTTTTGGAGTAATGCTCATTTAAAGTTGCTACTAACACATACATAAAACACATACTATGTGTGTGTTTATTATAAATATCAAAAGCCCTGTGTTGAATTGTGAATTGGCTAAAATTGATTAGCATACCTTTAGGCTCTTTTAAAATATTTATTAACAAACCCATTTATATATCTTCTATGTTTTCAACAAATATTTATAATGAAATTTAATGAATTATATTTAAAGTGTTGAATTATGAATTGGCTAAAATTGCCTAGCATACCTTTTGGCTCTTATAAAATTATTTATTAAATGAAGAAATAAAATTTCCTAGAAGTTGCAGCCGAATTTCGAGGGCTGCGCTCTGCTAGTTTATATAATTCCTTTATTATAACCATCAAAAATCGATCACCTCATATCTATTCAGTCGAACTTTTGTCTGAAATATTATTTTTTTAATAACTCAGAAGCCCAATGAACTCAAATATAGATTTCCATTGACAACGGGCTTCATTTTACTCTCCATCTATTTATTAAAAGTCTTTAATTTTTAAAAAATTTCAGCCGGATATCTCAGGAATGCATGATGATTTACTTATATCAATATTATAAAATAATCTATTGTATTCACCATCACCAGGAGCGCCATTTGCAGTATACGATGTTATATTTTACATCCGTAATTTATTTTTTGGAAAAAGCTCTTTCTTAAGGAATGGTGGTGATATTTTGGAAAATAAAAATATAAACAAAAAAAATTAAAAACAATCAACAAATGTCTTATATGTGTGTCAACCTTTCTAATAAAAAAAATTATTAGAAATTATTCTTATTGACGCGAATTTTCCGCAAGTGAATCGCGCGTCCTACGTTGGGAATCACTGACCTAAACTAAATACATATATAATTGTTTGACATTTACTGTTCCATATAAGCAAGAGCTATTATACCATCAATATTTATATACATATGTACATATGATACTGAATTAAGACAACAAACCAATAATAATAATAATAAACGTTATTTGATTTTAAAGTAAACCGACTACCAAATCAGCTCACAAAATTAATTATAGAAAAAGAAGCATATTGGTATAATGACATCAAAATGTTAACCAGAAATGTAAACACATTATGTATTTCAGAATGTTACACTAGAGGACACTGGGAACGCTTAAGGGCCGATATTATAACTGGCATAAACAGAAAAGAGATGGAAATTAATAGAGAGAAGGCAGCAGCAACAGAACGTTTTTACTCTAA
Organism: Cordilura impudica; assembly: GCA_963682025.1. Taxonomy (NCBI): domain Eukaryota; kingdom Metazoa; phylum Arthropoda; class Insecta; order Diptera; family Scathophagidae; genus Cordilura; species Cordilura impudica. Next base: position 1,845,263 of record OY821517.1, on the reverse strand, counting down.
ACTTAATTTTAGAGAGCAACAAACTTATTTTGAAATAAATAACATAAGTGCCATAAGCGTTATCTTTAAAGCAAGGTGTGAACTAGTGGAACTAAATGGAACAAGATTTCAACAGCAAAGATCGCGTATCTGTTCATTATGTAATCTGAACGAAACTGAAAATATTCTTCATTTTATCGGCAAATGCCCAATTCTTCGCCACATAAGGTACCGGTACTTCAAAAAGACTACCCTGACAGAAACTGAATTAATTAATATTCTCAATGATGCTAAAAACTACTTTAATGAAATATCTCGTTATGTTATAGATGCGATAGGTTATAGAAAAGATCTAATTTTGGAATTTAATTATTAATTGTTATAAAATATGAAACACTATTTTAAATATAGCTTAATATTATTTATCTTTATCCGACTGACGACAAATAGTCATAGTCGTATGTTCTAATGCTAGTCATATTCCTTAAAGGAAAAAAATTGTAATACAAAATTGAAATTAAAATAAAGAACAAATTAACTAACTAATAATAATGACCCTGAACTTGTTATTCCATAGTCGCAGGCTAAATACTCGTCGTATGTACAAATATATTTTCCTTTTAAAGAAAGTTGAAAAGAGGAATATGAATTGATATTCATACATATTGATTTTGGTTAAAACCTTCGTAAAAAAAATGAAATAAAAAAATTGTTTTTTTTTATAGGTCTGGTATTATTTGATTGTTGTTGTTGTAGTTTATATCAAAAAAAAAAAAACCATCAACGTCATGACATCATATTTCAAAATAATATACGATCTTTGAAATTTGTTTAGTATTAAATTCTAGTTAAAGATTTTATACCAGTACAGTTAGTTAAAAATTGAACATACACTTGTAATCACTTTCCAACGCTTTAAAACCTCCATATTAGGATGAAATTTTAATTTTAAATTTGGTTATGGTTTCACAATTTTTTGTATAGCAATATTTTAAGATAGTTTTTGTGAAGAACATAACTATGCTGAACCTTTACTACTGAGACATCATAACGTTATTGTTTCAAAATTTTTTCAGTTTAATTTAAAATACTGTAAAATAAAGTAAATTTCTGAGCTAAATATTTTAGAAGTGAACAAATTTTTAGTAAAAATAAAATATTGTTTATAAAAAAAAAAAAATACTAAAACAACATTCAGAGTAAAAAATATATTTGACTATTAAAAAAATTTGGAATGTATACACAATTTAAGATTTTAAAAATTTTTATATTATATCTTATATCGTCGGTCTAGACCGACTATACGATACCTATACCATGCGTTTAGAGACCCTATCTCTCAGGCCCAACTAACTGGATATAGAAAATAAGCATAAACCAAATTTGAGTGCGATTTTTATTAATTTTTTCGGCTGCAGATATGAAAACGTTCATATCGGATGCTATATCTATATGGGGACTAGGACCTATCCTGACCACGTTTGGTAGTCTCTTGTAATTTGCAAAAATATATACAAACAAAATTTGAGAAGAATCAGTGCAATATTTTTGTGTTTTGATAGATTTAAGTGAAGATCGGGAAGCAGCTCTATATGGGGCCTATGACTAAGACTTGTCCCATAGGGATCATTTTTGGACTACTGATTAGTGGATGTAATAATTTTGACTAAGATTCATATGATAATTTGGATCTTATGGCAATTTAAGTCGATTTCATAGGGGTCATTTGTATGGGGGCTAGGTCTGAACATGGACCCATTCTCACCAATTTCAATAGCGTTCATCCTATGGCCGATAGAAGCTTATATACCAAATTTCATCAAAATATATTCATATTTGCGACCTGCAGTTTCATTACAAGCTTTACATGGACACACAGACGGACGGACGGACGGACGGACATCGTTAAATCGAATCAGATAGTGATTCTGATTCGATCGGTATAATTAAAGATGGGTCTATGTCAAATATTTTTGGTAGTTACAAACAGCAGCACAAAGTCATTATACCCAAACCACATAGTGGTATAGGGTATAAAAATTATTCAGTGAAATTCTAGTAAGGTAGAAATGAGATTTATAAACAAAAGGAGTGTCTATTCACTTAAGTGGCTGGCTTAAGCCCTGACCAGAGCCTGTACTATTTTTAATTTTAAACTATAAATCACAAATTCTTCCAACCCATGATATCCTTCCATTATAACGATGAATTATGAGATCAAATAAAAGTAACGTTTGTGCCGTAGTCAGTATTTTACACCAAAACATATAGACCCTGATTCGACCCTACGACTCTTATAGTTAATATTTATTTGTCCTACCTGATAAAATGATTCTAAAAAAAAGTTATTTTATTATGGTTTTGAGATATTTAATTTCAGATCCTAAAAGACCGGAGGGACAACTAGAGAGAACTATAGAGACAATTGTTTCTTAAGGCCTAGTTAGCCACATGTAACCTTAACCAAACGTGTCAGCTGTTTTTTTCTGTTACATGAAAAGCATTAGAGCAGATACCGAACTCAACTGTCACGTAACCGAGACGTCCCAACCTGTTGAAAATAGATTTTTGCTACATTTGTATGTGACATTTGTGAACAGCTGATAAAGTTTGGTTAATTTTACACAGCAACATGCTGGTTCGTTTTTTACGTTCTATAATTGCACTAAATGACATCGTTACATTTACGGTACGGTTACATTTTAACAACGTGTGGCTAAATAGGCCTTTATAATAATTGGATTTTGCCAGTTTTATTAAGTAGTATCCTTTTTTATACATCACAAGTATTAAAAACATCTTCCTTGATAAATCTCCAATTTTGTGCATGACTGTTCAGATAATACATTAAATAAACACTTGTTCAGTTTCAAAAATTTTTGTGTTTGGTGATTTTATTAATTTAGTTTGGTAATTTAATACTTCATTTAGTACTTGAGTTCCTGAATTGAGGACCGACATAGTAGAAGAGTGGATGATATAAAAAGAAACCCCAGCTGCTTATTTATTTAATTTTAATGTTATTTTCTTGTTTTCTTTTTATCACAATGTTCCATCCTCCTTATTATATTTGAGTTTCAGTTTTATTAAGTGATTTTGAAAATACAAAACAAAAATACCCTTCTTTACTTATTTGTGGTCTTTAGACACGCAAACTACATCTGTTTTGAATTATTAAAGACATCTTCATACTGGTGGGTTTTAGATCAATAAGCGACAAAATCAAAGTATAAACTTCCTTTTCTTTGATATCTATACTTAGACCTCTTTCTTAAAAAAACAATGCAATTTGTCATTAAATACTTTCATTAAGCTTTTGTTCTGTAACGTCACATGAAAAAGTGTGTGAAAAAAATTTAAAAAAAAAACAAGTAAGAAAATTATAGTCGGTCTAGACCGACCATACGATACCCTATACCATGCGTTTAGGGACCCTACCTCTCAGGCCCAACTAACTGGATATAGAAAATAAGCATAAATCAAATTTGACTGGAATTTTTATTAATTTTTTCGGCTGCAGATATGAAAAAGTTCATATCGGATGCTATATCTATATGGGGACTAGGCCCAAAATGGACCGATCCTGACCATGTTTGGTAAAGTCTCTTGTATTTTGCAAAAATATATACAAACAAAATTTGAGAAGAATCAGTGCAAATTTTTTGTTTTTTGATAGATTTTAGTGAAGATCGGGAAGCAGCTCCATATGGGGCCTATTACTAAGAGTAATATATACAAACCCAATTTGACTAAGATTTGTATGATAATTTGGATCTTATGGCAATATATGTTGATTTCATAGGGGTCATTTGTATGGGGGCTAGGTCTGAACATGGACCGATTCTCACCAATTTCAATAGCGTTCATCCCATGTCCGATAAAAGATTAAATACCAAATTTCATCAAAATATATTCATATTTGCGATCTGCAGTTTGATTAGAAGCTTTACATGGACACACAGACGGACGGACATCGTTATATCGAATCAGATAGTGATTCTGATTCGATCGGTATAATTAAAGATGGGTGTAGGTCAAATATTTTTGGTTGTTACAAACAGCAGCACAAAGTCATTATACCCAAACCACATAGTGGTATAGGGTATAAATAATATGTAGAAGTTGTTTGAACAAGTTAAAAAAATTTCACATTTATTTAATATGAAAAAAAAAATACTATTGTTGTTTCAAATATTATTTTATTTTGTTCATTTATTCATTCATTCATTCATAACATAATTGTTGTAAGCCAAATTGGCGCTATTCTAGGCAAGTAAATTTAATTTACATATCACACCTCCGCACATTGGCGGATTAGCTTGGAAAAGTTAAAAGAAGTCTTGAATTAGATCGACATCTCCCTAACAAATATAGGCCAGAGGAAACTTTGGTTTTACCAAAAACTCATATAAACTTATGCAAGCTGGTGCAAAAGCTCGAAATTTCAATATCTACCCAACAGATGATTTTTGCTATCCGCCAAAAAGAGGTGTTATCCATATGCAAAAAGTATCAAATAATGCTGTGCTGAAGTTCCTCTGCAATAACTTCTGGATCAAACAATTGAAACAGTTGTTGAAGTCCACTCGGAGGCATTTAGCCAAATATCTGTTGACGAAGGCCAATGTGAACAACCAACTGTATTTTATGAATGAAGATGCAAAAGTCCGTCTCTGCAAAAGTCTATCTTCTTTTAGATGCTTTCGAAGTATCAGAAAAGTCCGATACAGACAGGAGTACTGACTCGAAATAATTTAATAATTTCATTTAATAAGTCTATAAAGCAAAAAAAATAATATCAAAAATAAATAAATAAAAAAAAAATATTTTTTTTTTTAATTTAAAAAAATTTTAAAGTTAAAAAATTTATTTCAATTGGATCCATATTGGGTTACTATTCCAAGAAAATTTTCATTTTCATTATTATTTTTTAAGTAATTAATTTCGTTACGCTAGATCAGGCAAATCGGCCACTGTGCTCCGGTGCAATATCAACGTTAGTGTAAATTTTTCAGAAATTGGAAAAAAAAAACAACACCATAATTTCCCAAATGTCAAATTTTATATGGCTTAAAAACGAAATAGTTGTATTTTTGCTAGCGTCCAAAAGATACCGCGTTTTTATTTGATACAAAACCTTTAACGACAAAACTTTTTAATGCAACAAAGTCATAATAGTCAGTTGAGCGCGATACTTATGAATAATTAGTAAATTAGAGTAAATCGTAGGGAAACAATGACATAAATGCACTTTGTGTCGTTTTTGCTGTTTTTTTTTTTTTTTTTTTTCATTTATTAAAAACTAATATTATTCCTCAATATTATGAGTCCTTTTATTACGGACTTTTCTAAATATATAAAGGGTACTCATGATACGCTTAAAACCCTCGTAAATTGTGCAAATTGCTCATTTTTCCACTCTCACGAATGAACTGTCAAAATTTGTTTGAAAATTCACTTCCACAACTCTTATAAATTTGCCCGACAATTTAGTCTCGTAAACTTAAACTGTTTAATTGTGCAATTGATAAGTCAGCTGTTTTGTATTTACTTTTGTTACAAAAATTTCTGATTACAAAAAGTACTGATTTCATATAATTTTGAATAAAAAAAATAACGTGATAAATTATAAGTTTACATTTTCATGGAGAAAGAAAAAGCTCACTGGCAGAAACTTCGCAAGTAGTAAACCGCTGAAAAATAGTGAAGGCGTTTTGACAACATCCACACACGCACAACTGGAAATATGGAGACAACATTACTCCAGTATGCTTTCAAACCCTCTCGCAATTCCTTTAAATATCTGCTCATGTACAGCACATATTGTAAGACCAGATATCCCCATACAGGTTCCTGATTTTCCAAATAAAGATCCTGGAGTTGACGGTATAGCCCCTGAGATGCTTAAAGCCGACTGTCAAACAACAGCAAATTTACTGCAACCTCTTATCGAGAACTATTGGCTCACCCTAGAACTCGATTCGCATCTAAAGGAAGGTGTCACTGTCAATATCCCCAAAAAAGGCAATCTTATCGAGTGCAGAAACTGGAGAGGTATTACAATCCTTAGTGCAGTAAATAAAATAATAGCCCATATTATCAACAGGAGAATTTCAGAGGCTATTATGAATGACCTGGTTTTCGCCCACAGAAATCATGCATGGACCATATCAATAGCCCTCGCATAATTGCAGAACTGTCTGCCGAGTGGCAGTCCCCCCTCCAAATGATCTTTATAGACTTTGAAAAGGCGTTCGACACCCTCAACCATAATGCAATATGGAGCGCTCTAGCTTGCAATGGCGTTCCTCCAAAAATTATCACATTAATTCAAGCCCTGTATAAGGATGTTAAATGTCGCGTAGTCCATGACAACGCACTGAGCAACAGCTTTGACGTGGTAACTGATGTTCGTCAGGGATGCATACTATCCCCCTTACTTTTTAACATCGTTCTAGATGTTGCAGTGCACAATGCTACTCGTGTGAGCAGAGGTATAAGATGAGGACTCAACCATCAACTCGAGAGCCTGGAATACGCAGACGATATCTGCCTATTATCTCACAGTTACCGCCATATGGTAGCTAAACTCAAGTCCCTCAAGACCGAAGCATCTAAAGCCGGTTTGAAGATACACATAGGCAAGAGCAAAGTGATGCGCTGCAACACCCTTAACAACTCAAAGTTCAAAATACAGGATGTTGATCTTGGATTATTGAACTTGCTATCTTGGCAGCATTTTAACGCATTCCAGCATCTCCAGTGATGACGTTAACTTCCGATCTCAAAAGCTAACCAGTCCCTCGGCATGCTTCGCTCTGTATGGAAATCTACAATAATTTCTAAACGTACCAAGATAAGCATATTTAACTCCTGCGTTAAATCGGTGCTCCTTTATGAAAATGGCGTTGGATTGGACACACGTTCGCAGACCTCAAGGCGACATTGCTAAAACTGCTATCGACTGGAATCCTCAGGGCAATACTCGAAGAATAGGACGACCCTCTCACAATTGGCGGCGCCAACTCGACTCCGAAGTTAACCAAAGCGGCATGAGCTGGAGAGAGATAAAAAAATCTATCATCAAATCGACCCCGATGGAGAGACTTTGTTTCGGACCTTTGTTCCTCATAGGAAACATAGGACATAATATATATATATAAAATAAGGTGTTGCGTTTGCAAGGTATAGCATCCTTTTTTAAATAAAAAATTGAAATACTGTTTCAAACTCATCATATTTTACATAGCTCATACTTGTGCAAGTATACACCATATCAAATAAAAATTGAGAAAATTAAAATGAAAAATTATATTGATAATAAAAAATATAATAAAAAATAAAAGCTTAAAATGGTTTCTTACTCAATATCTTCATCTACTCAGAGAAATTTTTTTTTTTTAAATGACAACCTAAGTACTGATGGAGATGTTTCTCATATGATTCATAAAATCAACATCCCTTCTCTAACAAGACCATGTCAAATTCATTGGTGATAATCAAAATATATTTTCACATCACTAGTTTAGATTCTTTTTGGATGTTCTTATTACATCCGGTTTAGTATCGATTGGTATAATAAAAGGCGATTTTAGTTCAAGTATTTTTTTTAATTACAAATATCAGCATGATCACTTGACCACATATTAAAATCTATATTATTAACTATGACGCCAACTGGGACACATGTCATTTTATATCATAGACTAAAAGAAGTAAAAATTGATCAATTGTAAATTTATATATTCAAATGAGAGACTAGCAGACTAACTACCTAAATTTCTTAAAACATTCGAAGAAACATGTACCACTAATTATAAACAAAACTTCTGATTTTTTGGGAACACTCTAGAAGCTACGTATGTATGTATATTATTAAATAATTTGAACCAGCGAGGTTTACAATTATATAACCAATGGTAGCGAAAGAGTTGCATATTTAAAAGAATAAAATAAATATTTCGGACTAACCTGTATTTTCTTGAGTACCAAATAATTTTCTCGATGATGAAGCTACATTGAAATCTGCTATATCGACACTGTTGTGTTCAGCACTTGTTAAATCCATGGCCGAATGAGAAGAATCATAAGATGATGATGATAATGGAGATGCTGCAGCTTCAGCTGCTGCTAATGGAGATAATGATGCATCATATAAATCCGTAAAATTATTTAAAGCAAATATACCCGCACTGCGGAATTCTTTATGACGTACGGATGCACCATACGATGCACTTAACAACGATGAAGTAAGTAGTAATAAAATTATGAAATTAAAGGATACACCGAAACGAAACCGACCAAAAGTATACAAAAGTTTTAAAACGACAGTGTTACGTTTAGACTTTTCTTTGGCAAAAGGCAACATATCAGCCTTTATGATTGCAGAATTTTCGAAGAAGTTTAATGAAGAGATTGGACAGTTACTTCCAGCAATACCAGCCATATTTTTTTTTTGTTCAATTTTATAAAATTTTCATTTTCATTTTCATTGTTAGAAAGGAAATTATAAAAAAAATTTTATTTGTATAATTAAATATTTTTTTGTTTTTAATTTTGTTACATTCACTCGCGTGTTTATTTTTGTATTATCATTCATAAATGATCATTTTGTCATCATTGTGTTTTTGTTTAATGTGCAAAAAAAAAACAAATGCCCCATTCATAGATATAATTATTGTGTTAAATTGTAATGGAAAAATCGTTTAATTAAATTTTACGATGTTGACAAATTATGGCAACAATTAAAGATAATTGAGGCTAACTAAACACAATCATTTATTTTATCATTCACACAATACAACACAACGTACAGCTAAAAAAAAAAAAGAACTAAACATCAGTGGTGGTAAAGGAGAATGATTATTTTTAGCAGTAGTTGTCGTTGGTTTTTTTTATACAAAATATTACTGTATTTGACTTTTTCTGTAGAACTTAAATGTTTTTTTTTTTTTTTAATTGATCATTTGGTGTGATCTTTAAATGATCGCATCATTTAGGGTATGTCAAATTTATAATTGACACATAAATTTGCGAGAGAAAAAAAATTATCGCACATAACTCTGTATGATGAAGCAAATATTTTTGAACAACTTGTGACAGTGACATCAAAAATGTATCTGAAAAGAAAAGTACAAGAAGATAAAAACACAGTATTATTATAAAAATTTTGGTAAACAAATATGTATACAAAGTTTGACAGCGAGGGTGTAAGATCACTTAAAAAACTGTCAAATATACATACATGATTCTAAAATGACAGATGTGAATATAAATAATATGATTGTAATAGTGTTCTTAACGATTAAACGCATACAGTCAATGGAAAATCGGCTAACATACGTACATACACAGATCAATTGTTGATTCGTGAAAGTGAATTGGGAATAAAATTTATTATATTATTAACACACCTTAAATATTTAGAAAACTTTATTGTTTTTATAAAAATTTTTTCTGTCAATATTAATTTCATATCTTACATGTCAAACAAGCCTCATGTGTAACACTTGATACAGCATGATGAATGTTCCAAAAATTTTATGAAAATGTTAGGGTAGAACAAAGTTTTTAACTCACAGCAAAGCCAATACTGAATATACTTATTACGTTTTGATAATCTTTTTTCTATTTGCTTTAATATCCAAATCGAAAACAATAAAAATATTGAATCAACTTTATCTATCTCTAGGTCTTGGTTTATTAAAACCCTATAAGCAAATTGGTAGTCGACTACAAAAAAAACACACTTCTAGTTAACTTTTATGAACTAACTATAAGCTAACTACAATGTAATGCAGAACTTCCCCAAAAATGGAAGCATATTTTGTGCTTTCCCTAAATAGAAGCTTGCATATTTGTTGACATTTGTTTAGTGACTTTTTCACTTGTTTTTGACATTTTCATTACAAAAATCAGTGTTCGTGCGTGCAGTTAGAAAGATTAAAGTAAAATATTTTTTAAATTTTTTAAATTTTAATTATTAAAACTAATATGAGTGGCACAAGTAAGAGAAATTTAAGAAGGCTATTTAAAAAAGAAAAATAAATTTATTCAAATAAACTAATTTCAAATAATGTAGTTAGCAATATTTTAGAAGGAGAACCTGTAATAAAAAAACATTAAAAGAAAAAATCGGTGATTGGCACTATAAAAATAGGCCATCTCGCAAGTGCTTCGAAGAGTTGTTAAGTATTTTAGTTGAAGAAAATTTAGATGTGCCATTGAGTGCAAACACATTTATTGGAAAACGGGATCGCTTAAAAAATATTTTTCCTAGTGTGTATTGTCATTTTGGTGTAAAAAGACAACTATTGAATATTTCAAGTATCCTAAAGAATTGTCGAAAAATAGTGATCGATATAAATATTGATGGACTACCATTGTTTAAAAGTTCCAGAACGCAATTGTGGCCGATTTTGGCAAAAATTGTCGACTTTCCTAACATCTCTATTTTACCTATTTGTGTTTACGTTGGAAAGAGTAAACCGTGTAATATCGATATTTTCCTAAGTGATTTGGTCACGGAGTTACAAGATTTAATTTAAGAATTATTTTTTTTTTAGTGCAGATATTGAATTGAAGTTTGCAGGATTTCCAAATTCAAAATATAGTAATAAACTTACAAATATAGATGTCACTTCCAAATGCTAATCGTGTCACCAAGGTAGGTTTCAAAGCAGTTCCTCAAAGTATTAACTAAAAATGTACATAATTTGCTCTAATAAATAATGATTTTACAGATATCAAGGACGCAGGTCACTGCGAAGGTTGTTCCAACCTCAAACAACTGTTTGAAGAAAGTCTTAAGGAAGTTAACAGTAAGATATTCCGAAAGTAAAATATGCACAAAGCTTAAATTAATTAATATTTATATAATTTTCCGATAGTATACAAAAGCTTCAAGGTAACTTACTTTTTGCAACACATTTTCCTAGTTTTACCTACTAATTTCACCTGGCTTATTCCTTAACATATTTAATTACAGAAATTATAGTCAAGCAAAATGATGTTATGATGAAGTCCCTGGCTCAGCAGAAAATTTTGACTGAAAGGGTTCTTTACCAAAAAGTATCAAACAATAATGTGCGCACAGTTTTCCCCATAAAAAGTATAGGTGATTTGACAGAGCTAAACAACACAATTAGTGAGGACAATCATGAACTTTATGTAGGTTTTCAAAATTTTATTTCACAAATTTTATACCTCCCTAATATACTAATAGATATTGATATCTATAATATTAATAGGCTAGGTGATTTCTTGTGATCGATGTTTTGTTCTACCGTTTTACACCCGATTTTGACCAACCGTATATTATTTGAAAGGTATTTCTTTTTAGCCGATTTGCAGATTTACATTTTTTTAAATTTTTTCCTTTATTTTGAGTAAATTGCATTTAAAGTTGCTACTAACACATACATAAAATTATACAATGCTATGTGTGTCCTTATTAAATTTGTTAATGTGTTTATCTTCATTCGCAATAATAATAAACCATAAAAGTGTTGGTTTGTGAATTGGCTAAGTTGAAAAATAAAGCTGCCTAGAAATTGCACTTGTTTTAAATTTAGTTCAAAATTTTTTATTGTCTTTTTAAATATGATATAGAAATATTTAAAAATTTATATTTAAAAATTTGTAAATTTATAAAATATATACATTTTTAAATCAAGAAAAATTGTTAACTGTACTGAAAAACTACTTTAAATCAAACAATTTTTGTAAATATTTCTTCCAAATACCCATGATTTTCATCTTCTAGAAGTTGTTTAGCTTCTTCGCCTAATTCAATAGAGGTAGTTTTCCATTTTTGTTGAATGTTGGACATAATGGATCGGAAGTGCGCATTTTTCTTGTGTTGTGCTCGCGAAATAATCTGTCTTTCTTCCTTTTTTCTTGCGCTTTTCCAGATAGATCTCCTATTGGTAGCATATTGTTTTGAAATATTTGTTCCCCAGGGTACACAATTTAATGAACTGTGGATGGCATATATCTCCAAGAGTATTTTTCGTTATAAAGTATAGCTGTTTTATTGGCTTACTCTCCAATTTTTATACCCTATACCACTATGTGGTTTGGGTATAATGACTTTGTGCTGCTGTTTGCAACAACCAAAAATATTTGAACTAGACCCATCTTTAATTATACCGATCGAATCAGAATCACTTTCTGAGTTGATTTAACAATGTCCGTCCGTCTGTCCGTCCGTCCGTCTGTGTGTCCATGTAAACCTTGTAATCAAACTGCAGGTCGCAAATATGAATATATTTTGATGAAATTTGGTATATAAGCTTTTATCGGCCATGGGATGAACGCTGTTGGAATTGGTGAAAATCGGTCCATGTTCAGACCTAGCCCCCATACAAATTACCCATATGAAATCGACATAAATTGCCATAAGATCCAAATTGTCATATAGATCTTACTCAAATTGGGTTTGTATGCGTTCATTACATCCACTAATGAGTAGTCCAAAAATGATCCCTTTGACACCATATAGAGCTGCTTCCCGATCTTCACTTAAATCTATTAAAAAACAAAAATATTGCTAATTCTTCTCAAATTTTGTTTGTATATATTTTTGCAAAATACAAGAGACCTTACCAAACATGATCAGGATCGGTCCATTTTTGGACCTAGTTCCTATATAGATATAGCATCCGATATGAACTTTTTCATATCTACAGCCAAAAAAATTAATAAAAATCCCACTCAAATTTGGTTTTTGCTTATTTTCTATGTCCAGTTAGTTGGGCCTAAGAGATAGGGCTTCTAAACGCATGGTATAGAGTATCGTATAGTCGGTCTAGACCGACTATAATTTTCTTACTTGTTTTGCATTTATCTTTCTGCTGCCTGCTAGAACTTGTAATATGATTTTGAATCGTCTTATTAATTCACGATCTACACCTGTGATAGATGCTGCAGTTTCTAGATCGGAAAAAAATCTCCTTGCAGTATTTCCATCATTTGAGTTTCTTTCTCCTTGTTTTGGTTGGTCGATTATGAGGCTTAGCTGTAGATATTTTTCTTGAATTTGTTTTTTTTGCTTTCTTTTTTCATTTTCTTTAGTTTTTTCTCACTGTTTTGCCTAACGGACCAAATTCAAAATCATAACCCAATTTTAGAATATGCTCCATAAAACGTTTTCTAGCATGAAGAGGGGACATTCCAAATTCATAGGCTTCCATAAAACTATCGTCTTGTGGTGGGGGTTGGCTTACTTGACTTGATGTCTTTTGACATATAACGCAGCTTGACGATGACTTTATTTCGGTTAAAACTTGCGCAAGTTTTCCATCAATCATTGTGAGATACATTTTAAAATTTACTTCAATGTCTTGGTCATCAAATTTAAATATTACTGGTTGAACTTCTTTAATTTGATCTTTTATTTTTTGAACTTCTTCAGTTATGACATCTTTGGTTTCCTTTTTGAATGCAAATTTTATGGGTCTGCAATACTTTGTTGAAGAAGGAATTTCATTTTTCCATACATCAATTTCTGCTGTTCTACTAGCTAACGGCTCTAAGCCGCTATAAATTTTTGTTAAGCGCAATGGAACGAAAGATACAATAAATAAATTAGCATCTGATGAATTTTCGGCATTAAATTGCTTATATTGTTTCTGACCAGAGGATCCATCACATCCCCATTTAGAAATTAAAATAATGCTGCCATTTCCAATTTTTTTTTAATGATCAGTATCAAGCGTATTTAGCAATCGTTGTTCAAGGAGATCTTGCAATTTTATTTGTGCTGAACTTGAAGTGACACTAATAGCAGATTGTGAAAGTAAGCATTCTTTTTTGGCTGAAACTAAATCTCGATACTCTGGAAAAATCCCCCAATTCTTTTCATTGGTTCGCTTCCGCAATTCCTTATATTGATTTTTGATCAACTTCAAATCCAAAAATAGGGCGAACGCTTCTTCTGGAGTAAATTTCTTATCTACAATTGGTGTAGGAATGCTTTTCAAAATCCTCTTTGTGCGCCTTGGAGTCGCTTCTACTATTTTTTTTTTTTTTTTTTTTAATTATTTAAATTTTATTTTTCTTATTTTGTGTGGTTGAATGCAAAAATGAATCCTTAATAATTATTTGAGAAATATCTTCATTTTCATATTCTCCAACTTGCGCCTTCGCGATCTCTCAGTACTTCCGTCAATTGGTTTTGCTGGTCGACCATTTTTTTCCACTTTTGTTAGCAGTTGTAGATGAACTCTCAAAAATAAGATCATTTAATCACCAGTCTTGGTGACGTTTGTACATCATTGCCTTGCTATGAGAACATTCAATGTACCGTTTTTTTTTAAATTTGATGCAAAAGTTGTAATTATATCGTCTACATCTTTTTGTTGAAAATAAATATCAGCGAGATATCTATAACAGTACTTAGCGATTGTTAAAACTGTAATGAATAATAATTGTGGAAACATCTATAATATTCATAGGCTAGGTGATTTCTTGTTACTGATGTTTTGTTCTACCGTTTTATCCCAATTTGGACCAAACGTATATTATTTGAAAGCTATTTCTTTTTAGCTGTTCACCAATTTACAGATTTTTAAATTTTTTCCTTTATTTTGAGTAAATTGCATTTAAAGTTGCTACTAACACATACATAAAATTATACGTATGCTATATGTGTGTTTATTAAATTTGTTAATGTGGTTGTTAATTCTTAAACCAAAAAAGTGTTGGTTTGGGAATTGGCTAAAATTAGAAATAAAATTGCCTAGAAATTGCACTCAAATTTCGAGCGCTGGAATCTGCTAGTTATTATAAATACTCTTTCTTGAAATTATGTAAAACTAAATTTTTTATCTTTTATTACCACTTTTTGAAGCATAAAAACCCAGACCTTAAACCCTTTTAAAAGATGAAACATACCTGCTCATTTCTTAAAAGTGTGTGTCGCGATAGTTTTTTTACCATTTATCTGTTATTTAAATTTTTTCCCATATTGTCTGGTATCCAAACTATATAACTCAAGTTCCGACTATTAATAATAATAATAATAATAATGTTTTTGAAAAATACCTATATAAATGTACCTGTCAAAATAAAAAAGATTTTACCTTTAATATAATTTAACAACACTTAGCATTATGTCTCAACCCTTTTTTATAAGTATATAACAACTCGTGTCAACTCTACCGTTTCCTTTTTCTGTCAGTATAAAAAACAAATAAACTCACGCAAAAAAATTCACCGGTACGACAAACTTTTGTATTTATAACACACAGACGGACGGATGAGTCAGAAAGTGATTATGAGTCGATCCGTATAATAAAAGATGGGTATAGGTCCATGAGCACAAACTCATTATGCGCTAACCACATAGTGAAAAACTTTTGTATTCATAAATTTTGCACAAAATATCTGTGCAAAATTGGTTTTACTTTAAAATCTTTTAAAACAAATAAGTTACAGTCATTTAAAAATTAAAATTTACAAAGATTTTTTTAATTTTAGCAAAATACTGAGAAAATCCATTTTCGAAGACCCTGTTTCCTGTGATATAGCTGAAATAGAGTCGCAATTTTTGGCTCCCGTGGTTCACCGATATTTGCTTTCAAATGAATAACAGCTCTTTCTGGAGCTGTTAGGCGATGATTTTGTTTACTTGTCCTTATTATATCATGATTCTCACTTTTTTTATTATTCTGGGCCGACCGCTTCGATTTTCATTCGCAATTGTACCATTTTCCTTGAATTTTTTTTTCATAATATAGTCCACGGTTCTACGCGATACTTTGAATTCCTTTGCAGCTACTTGATTGCAATTCCCAAAAATCCCACGCTAATCCTTTATCAAATAAGGCAGTTAAAAAAACCTCCATCTGTAATAATAATTTCATGACTTTTAAATAGAAACTATTAGTGAAAAGCCACATATCTTAGGGATGGCAAGAAATTTTGTATGGTAGAGTATTTCAGTTTGTCATTACATTCTATAAAGCATCGAAAAACAAGTAAGAAAATTATAGTCGGTCTAGACCGACTATACGATACCCTATACCATGCGTTTAGAAACCCTATCTCTTAGGCCCAACTAACTGGACATTGAAAATAAGCAAAAACCAAATTTGAGTGGGATTTTTATTAATTTTTTTGGCTGCAGTTATGAAAAAGTTCATATCGGATGCTATATCTATAAAGGGACTAGGTCCAAAAATGGACCGATCTTGATCATGTTTGGTAAAGTCTCTTGTATTTTACAAAAATATGTACAAACAAAATTTGAGAAGAATCAGTGCAATATTTTTGTTTTTTAATAGATTTAGGTGAAGATCGGGAAGCAGCTCTATATGGGGTCAAAGGGATCATTTTTGGACTACTCATTAGTGGATGTAATGAACGCATACAAACCCAATTTGAGTAAGATCTATATGACAATTTGGATCTTATGCAATTTATGTCGATTTCATATGGGTAATTTGTATGGGGGCTAGGTCTGAACATGGACCGATTCCCACCAATTTCAATAGCGTTCATCCCATGGCCGATAAAAGCTTATATACCAAATTTCGTCAAAATATGTTCATATTTGCGACTTGCAGTTTGATTACAAGCTTTACATGGACACACAGACGGACGGACGGACGGACGGACGGACGGACATTGTTAAATCAACTCAGAAAATGATTCTGATTCGATCGGTATAATTAAAGATGGGTCTAGGTCAAATATTTTTGGTTGTTACAAACAGCAGCACAAAGTCATTATACCCAAACCACATAGTGGTATAGGGTATAATGATGCTTGATCCTTATAACAACTCGAGTCGATATAGCGATATATGTCTGTCCGTCCGTCTGTCTGTATGTTAAAATCACTTGAATAAAATTGTTTGTCATTATATCGATCAACATGTCAAGTTAAATTTATTCGTTTTCACACTTACATTATTTGAATTTGCCAGATTTATGATTGAAATGTCCATAAAAAGGATGGTGTTGTTAAGCGTCTCAAAGGAAAAGCTAAATATCAAGCACATTCAATAAATAAATACCATAAATAAATAAATAAATAAAGCCCCTGAGCTAACCAAAAATTCATAATGGGTTTTTAATTAATTATGATACATTTTTATCAAAATCCATGTCCCCAAACAATTCTAATCTCATACATAACTACAAGCGAATGTATTCCAACATAAAATTTCTTCTTCTTCTTCTGTAAAGAAATAAAAATATTTCGGCAACTTCTCAGCCAGCATATATAAAAATAACATACGGCAATTTTGGCATTTATACAAATTTAAACAAATTTATAAAATACGAGTATGTTGCAACATTTACGAACTTCATTGTGCTGTCATAAAAACGATTTACAAATTAGCATAAAAAATTTCTGTTTTTATAAAAAATAAAAAAAAAAACTTGTAATTAAAATATTACCTCCCCAATAAAAGACGAAAAAACATATCATTTTAAAACTCTACACGTCTAAACACAAATTTTTTCTTTAAAAGAAAACAAATATGTATAAAAATTGGAAGAAAGACAGACACTTTACAAAAATATATATCGTACACATAAAACCATAATTTAAATTGTAATTCTCTGTAAATATATTACAACATAAAATTAAAAATGCAAATATTTAACAAACAAAACAAAGAGTCTGTCTGTAAAAAAATAAGCGTCAACATTAATATTTGACTTTGACGAATCAGTTAATACCATCCGCAAGGACAGTTTTAATTAAAAATAATAATACATGTCTTCACTTTGTAAAATGAAACGTAAAAAATAATTTATAAAATATTTTTTCTATAAAAATTTAAAACAAAATACAACCGATTATTGAATATTCAATTTAATTTTTTAACTACAAGATAAAATGGGAAAAACTTAAAACAAACAAGTAAGAGTGTTAAATTCGGCTGTGCCGAATCTTTGATACCCTCCACCTCGGTTTGAGTCTTGATAATAAATGTAAATGAAAAAGTAAACAATTTGTTAAACTTAATACCAAATTATTTCAGCAAATTCTTTGGGTTGGTTTTCGTCTTTTCTATTATTTCGGATTTATTTCGATGTTTGCTTTTTGGTTATCGTGATTGCTGATCGGCATGCATTTAGGTTATATACCTATATGCATGCGTTTCCGGTTATATGACATAACTTGTCGTTTAATTTAGTTTTTGCTAATTAAATAGCTCGCCCTAACCTCCATTGCAAAGGTAATGGTTGTGTAGGGTGGCTATATGCATTAAATCGTGCTAATTGGATATGGCTGTATAGTTTCTTTTAACTGGTCAAATATTTCTTCATTGCGGCCATATAGGTCGGATGGAGTAACAAAATAATAACCAAAAAAAAAAACTCTCTCAATTTTTTTATTAAAATATTGCCATATTTGGAAAACATAGAGAATAAATTTATAATAATAAATATGCAAATTAGGGATGCCAAACGCAAAAAACCAAATGTCCCAAACATTTTAAACAAAATAATTTGTTCTCTTTATTTTCTGAAAAACTTCAAATCTTCATCAAAAAAAAAATTGTGAAAATTTATATATAAATAACATTCCCATCAAATTGCGTTTATTTATGTAACAGTTTTTATGTTCGCAATTCTTAAATATCATTTGACGTTTTCTAAAATTCTGTAGTGTGATTCTGTAAGTTTCAACGATCCGACAATCGCAAAATATATCGACAGCTATTGTTGTTTGCACTGAGGATTAAGTGATTCACTAAGTACACACATCTTAACGACAGTCGACAAATCTATTTTTCTATTTATTTAAATTTATTTAAAATGAAGAATAGAAAAAAACAAATTACTTCGTGTTTGACAGGATGATTTTATGTTTATGTTTAATATCTTTATTTTTTTACTAATATTTCTGTTTATTTATTTGAAAATGAAATAATGAATTGAATATGCTATTTAATTTTTTTATTTATATAAAAAAGATTTTTTAATAAAAGCAAAATATTTTCACTATTTTATGATTTTTATTTATGTATGACGACATTTTAACCTAAAAATTTAAGTTTTTATCGATTGAATAAACAACACAAAAATGGTTGTCGTTTAGATAACAACAACAGCTGACTTTAACAATAGCGAATATCGTTTAAAAATTTTACTGATAATTTTGCTATTTTCCTTTTTTTAACGATTCGACTAACGTTAAAAGAAGTTACTGAATTGCGGTACTGAAAAGCTATTAATTTCTCCTGAATGTCAATATTTTTTTTAAATGTAAAAATTTTTTAAATGTAAACATATGTAGGTATTTGGTGTTATTTTTTTCGAATTTCAATTTGTGTTTAACGAATAAAATTTATATATTAAAGATGCAATTGATGTCTTCTAAATTTAAAATTATAATTTCCGACGTTTTGATATGATTTTCTGAAATTCAATTAATTGTAATTTATAATTGGAAATTTTTAATTCCAGTTTTTAGAATTGATATTTTCTTAAATTTGAATAGAAAATTTAAAAAGTGCTATTTTGTATTTATGTGAATAGTAATGCTTTACTAATTATAAACAATTTTTAAAAATTAGATGTAATCGCAATCAGATATTTTGTAGGTAAAGCAGAATAAAAATTCTATATAACTATGTAGAACTGTTTTGAAAGCAAAAAACTCATTGATGAACTCGGTAACTCTATTTTGTAAAGACAACAAAAAGTTAATATGCCAAACTTATGTTCATATTTGTAAAAGAATAATAAAAAAACATATGAAATAAAAGACCAGCCCGAGTATACTCTTAACATTGTTCTGTATGGTATCCAGTTGTAAATATTAACATTCATGTTAAAATAGAAATAACTATTGCAAAGCTAATAAGATGAAACAAAAACTGTGGCGCCATCTACTGTGGCATAGTCACGCTGAGCAAAATGAAGTGACACTCTGTTAATGCAAAAGAAATGTATTTTCCCCACAACAAAATATTGCAGAATTTTATGTAAATAAAATAATATACCGATTTATTTCTAACATGCAGTTATTATGGATATACATATATAGAATATATGTATATTATTTGTAATATTTAATATGTATGTATATGTAATTATTACACACAAAAAATACAACATCAAACGTTATTTTTGTGTTTTTCTCTTTAAATAAATTTATACACAAAATTATTTTTTGCTAAATTTACATTGTTTTTTTTTATTAACAACTATGTATTTTAGCATTATTTGCTTTAGATGCTGGTGAATGTTTACTCCCTTTATATTAACTCGTAGTGTCTGCTTGTCGAAAAAATTTTGGATCGATTTTAACCAATTTGCCGAGACCTATTCGATCTGAAATTTTACAGGCAGGCTCGTGGTAATAACAGAAATGATCTAACAAATTTTTTTAGTGATGCCAAAACAATAGAAACTTTTAAATTTTTCTACCAGAGTTAATAAAAAAATGTACAAGGGGTTAGTTTTTATTATATTATTACCACAACGACCACAAAAACAACAAATCCAGCTATGACAACAACACAGCATTTAGAATAACAACAAGAACAATATAGAAACATCATATTTTAATTTTTTTTTTTTTACTTTTTCAGAGATTTTCCTGGACCTGTTCCACCGATTTTAATGATTTTTGAAATAGAAATCTTCCCATGAATTTGGTGAATCATTCTCACTAAAAATGATCACTGTAGCTGCACTATTGAGGAAGATCGTGACAAGAACAACATAGAAAATTATATTTTTTCAAGACTTTTTTTAGTTCTTCATTCAAATCTCGGGCCTTAATCGACCGATTTGGACGATTTTAAATAGCAAACTTTTCAGGATGTTAATGAATCATTTTTTATGTCAACGAGCACCCTAGCTGCCCGATTGATGCCGTCATCGTGATTTCCACAGACGGACAGACGGACATCGCTATATCAACTCCGGTTGTTATAAGGATCACAAATATATATATTTTATGGGGTCCAAAATTTTTTTTCTAATTATTACAAACGGAATGACAAACTTATATATACCCTCTGCACACTGGAGTGGAGGGTATAAAAACTTTATTGGCAAATTAGTATTTTATGGCAAAATTCAGATTCCAGGCTACTGTGATTACGCATTTTGTATTTTTTTTCCAGAACCTGCCACCTAAATGTCGAATGCGCTATATTTCTTATTTTTTAAATAATAAATATATAGTATATTCAAAGAAAGCATTTCCCAATTTGCCTTTATCCGGTCTTAAATAATGTTTTATTTTATTTATTTTTTTTAATCATCACTAAATTAAGTGCTTGTAGATCGAGGGGGATCAAAAAAGTTAATATTTTAAGTAATATTCGTTACGACTTCTTTTTGAACTTGTGCTTCTTTACCTTATTTGCAAATTTAGGGATTATATTACCTATTTCGTGGTTGAAGCCATTATTGAGCATTTTTTTCACTTTATCTTTTTTGCGCCTTTTCATCATAGCCATAGGACAAACATTTTCTACTTTGAGAATGTAATGTGTCCAAAAAGACAAAGTTTATATCAACATTTCCAGTTATCCAAACTGGAAAAATCTTTTCAACTTAACTGTTTTTTTATGGATGTAAGCTGCTTATTTTAATGATTTTTAAAGCGCTTTTAAGGATTGAAAAATATTTTTTAGTGCTTATTTTTGGTTGGTCTAGT
The DNA here is from genome assembly GCA_963682025.1 of Cordilura impudica. NCBI lineage: Eukaryota > Metazoa > Arthropoda > Insecta > Diptera > Scathophagidae > Cordilura > Cordilura impudica. Next base: position 1,823,645 of record OY821517.1, on the reverse strand, counting down.
TAGTAATCAAAAACTATAAACACTTATATAATGGCAGATATTTTTTTTTTCACATTTTTGTAAAGAAAAAGCTCAATATACAGTGTTGGAAAAAATAATAGAAACGAGAGTTTTTTTTTTCAAAAATTTAAGTTTATTAGCCAAGTCGTACTTAACAAAAAAATTTTTATATGCAGTTTTGTTTTTAAGCCATACAACAACAAAAAAAAATTAGTCATCACCCTCTTCATTTATATTATAAAGAATTATATTACTAACAATGTACAAAGTCATTATTTTACTGGAAAAAATAATAGAAACGCGTTAAAGGAGGAGGTACAACTTTTTTATTTATGTTAATAAACTATTTTATTTTAATATTTTGTTGCTCCACCTTTGTTTTTCACAACTTCATTGCATCTGCGGTTCATGGAATCTACCAATTTTTTACAGATATCCTTGCCAATGGAAAACCACTCTTCCTGGATTTTTACCCACAATTCGTCCTTATTTTTCGGGCTGAAGCCCCCTATTTTCCTCTTGAGCACTCCCCAGAGGTGTTCTATAGGGTTAAGGTCCGGTGACTGCGAAGGCCATTCCATAAGAGGTACCTTTTTGACTGCGAAGAAGTCCTTTGCCAATTTGGAAGAGTGCTTCGGATCATTGTCCTGCTGAAACTCCCATCTCAAGGGCATCTCTTCCTCAGCAAATGGAAGCATTATGCTTTGCAATATGTTGACATAGTCCGGGGCGCACATTTTGTTCTTGATCCAATATATTGGACCAACACCAGAGGAAGAGAAACAACCCCATATCATGATGGATCCACCACCGTGTTTCACCGTCTTCTTGGTGTATTTAGGATCATATGCCGTATTATCTGGACGCCTTACATAGCGTTTCCCATCAGATCCAAACAAATTTATTTTAGTTTCATCTGACCACAGTACGTTTGCCCAGTTTTCTCGTAATAAATGCTTATGTGCAAAGTCCAGCCGTTTTTTAATATTTTTTTTGTTCAGTAAGGGTACTTTTCTGGCACTGCGTGCTATCAACCCTTGCTCCAAAAGCCTATTTCGCACTTTTCTGCTACTCACTGGTGCTTCCAACTCATTTTTTAGGTTCGTCGATGAGAAAAACGGTTTTTTTTTTGAGAGTCGTATAAGATTTTTGTCCCATCTATCACTTGTTGCACGCTTTCTGCCTCTGGTTTCCTTTTTTGGAACAAAGTTCAATGCAGAGAACACTTTTTTTTTTGGAGCACTCCATTATTTCTGCAATTACGGACATGACCTTTCCTTCTGCCCTCAACTTTTCCATCGCTGTCCTCTCTGCAACAGTACAATGTACACCACGACCCATTCTGTTCAAAATCACATAAAAATATTATGCAAATGCACATATTGCTATAATTTCTTATTGAATATGTTTCATTTGTTGAAACTTACCTGAATTAACTATTAAAATAATATAAAATTAAAAAATTTCGAACAATATGTATTGCGTTTCTATTTTTTTTTCCAACCACAATACCGTCCTTTCGCGATCAAGAAACGATAAAAGTGATATTTTTGGATAAATAAGTGCAAATGTTAAACAAAAACAAAGTCCCATTATCATTCTTTATATTTTGTTTACATTTACCCATATTGTTGTATATAAATGTTTACTGTTACTCTTAAGAAACATGTTGATATGTCGTTTCTATTATTTTTTCCAACACTGTATATATATATACATATGTACGAAGCAACCGAAAAATTTTTATTTTTTGTTGTCACATATTTTCAACTGTTGCAATAAAAGAAAACTTAATTTATATTATTAAACAAAAATATCACTGATCGAAAAATATCTTTCGTAATATTTATCAAAGTTGAAAATAAATTCAATAAAATTTGATAATATGAAAAATATTTATTTTCTTCTCTTGTTTTTGTTCAAAAATATTCTTAAACAATGAAAAAAAATTGTCGAACATAAATGTTAATACAAGCATTTAGTGTCGACATTTAATTTATGTATATGTATGTAAATTAACTTAGACGAAATGGTTACTATCCTTCTCCTGTCTCACAGTGGCTGAAAATCGTTTTTCATTGGCCAAAATTCTGTAACTTTTGAACCGATCAAAATATTTAAGTAATTTTTTTTAATGGATAGATATTTAGTTCAGCTTGACTCAGTTTTAATTACATTAAAATTGATTGAGGACTTTTTAAGGAATTCTAGGTCAAAGTTGAACTTTTTATTTATTTTTTTTTTTTTATTTATTAAAAAATTTAATATTTGGATTTTAATAATAATTATAAACATTTTTTGTAATAATGGGATTTTTTTAATGTTACACTCAAAAAAAAATTTTTACACTCAAAAAAAAAAATAGTAAAATCAACTGGAGATTTTGCTATTATTACTGAAAAATTAAAAATTTTTTTTTGTCAAATTTGCAAATTTGTTTGTACTCAAAGAATATTCACAGTTAAAAAAAACGTTAATAATAGTATCTAAAAATCTTGCTATTACTACAGAAAAATTTATTATTTTTTGCTATCAAATTTGATAATTATAAAAAAGATTTTAAACATAAAAACTGCAATAGATTTTAACAATGGTTGGTTCTGTTTATTATTATTTTTTACTAATACTATATTTTTCGTACTTAAATAACAATGAAAGGCAATTATAATTATTATTTATTTGACTCAAATATTGATTGCAAATATTCCATATTTTGTTCTGTGTTATTTCTGTTCTTTAGTAGTTTTTTGACTTCTTCATCTAAATCCCGATGTTCCACTTTCCATTGATTTCGAATACTGGAGATGAACGAAGCTGACGTTGCCAATAACATATTAAATAGATCTTCATTTGTGGAATTTCGTGAAATTTTTCTAGAATTGTGCTCTCTATAAAATCTGTAATCCTTATTCCTTTTTTCCCGAGCCTCCTCTGATAGATGTCCAAGTGGCACCAAATGATATTTAATGACATCTTCTGCATGATAAAGGATTTTATGAACTGTTGCAGACATATTTCTCCATGGGTACTTGGTTGTATATATTTCCTAGAGTCAATTTCTTCATTGCACGCAAGTACTTCTAGGATTATTTTAAATCTGAAAATAAGGTTTAAATCCACTCCTGTTATTTCAGATACTGTTTCTGGATCTGAAAAGAATCTTCTTGCGGTATTGTCATCATTTGTATTGCCTGACCCTTGTTTTGGCTGATCTATAGTCAATCCAAATTTGCGATATTCATCTTGAACATGTTTCTTTTTTGAATTTCTTAACTCTTTGTTGGTTTCGTTGTTTCTTATTGATCCTGAATACCCGAAATACAAATCATAACTGATTTTTAGTATGTGTTCCATAAGTCGTATTCTTGCATGTAGTGGTGATAATCCAAATTCATATGCATCGATTTTATCTAGCAATTTTGTCGGGACTTGGTTTATTTGGCTTGATGTTGCTTGGCATATAATGCAGCTGAATGAAGACTTCGTGTTAGTCAAAGCCTGGCCTACTTTTCCATCTATAATTGTCGGCATTAATTGATAGCTTACTTCACTTTGCAGCCCAATTAACTGTAATTATAATGGCTATAGTGTTGCAATTTGGGCCTTGATATCAGTAACTTCTTTGTTAATGGAGGACACTTTCACTTTTCTCCGGGTGGTATACGTTTCTTGTTCCCTTTTGTTCCCTAGAAGTTCTATTCCACTAGAAGTTCTATGTCACTACTTACAACAACTAAAGACTATAATCCTACCAACATTATAAAAAAGACCGCAGGTCATTATCGATAGTAACCATTCGAGTAGTAACCATTTATTTTTGATAAAAAAAAAATCACCTTTTCCTGAAATTAAAAAACAGTTGAGTTTGACTGCATGCCACGCTTATAACGCTAGTAACCGATTTTCGGGTTCACTGTGACTACAATTCTATTGCCTTAACAGTAAATATTTTATCACAATAGAAAATTTGCAGATGCTATTAAATTTCTGTTGATACAATCGAAAATATGGTTGTTCCACTTTAGAACAATTCGGTTGGCGAATATGTTTTCTGTGTGTACTATCTCCAACAGCTACACATATTTTTTATGTATGCTAAACACATTAATGTTTAGAATTTACATTCATTAACAGTGGTTAAAAGCCAAAGTCGTACACCACGATTGTTTTGTTTTAATGTTAAATAACCGCTTTGTATGGAAAATGTTTAGATATCTCAGATAAAATTTTTGGAGAACATATTTATTACAGCTGAAGAAGGAATAATTGTCAGAGCATGTAAGAAAGATCCGTTTCTGTGTGCAACAAATTTAACATCCATCATGGAAATCACTGCAGGAAAGAGCGCCTGCAAACAACTGGGATTATTTCTGGGCAGCTGGTTCTTGTCTCGTCTGCATGTTATGGATACACCTGCCCAGAGTCCAGACATTAACTCCATCGAAAATCTCTGGTTTTGTCTCGATAACAAATTGAGAAAACACCTCATTAGCTCTGTGAACTTGGCACCCGACCTTAGAAAATCGGTATTTTTTTGCGATTCTTACAGAATTTTGTATGTAGTTGATTGTAGTAATAAATATTTCGTGTGTAGTTGCTTAAAAAAAAAAGTTATAGTTATAGTAGTTGATTGTAGTGACGATTTGCAGAAAATTTCCCGAAAACAATTTCCCGACAACAATTTCCCGAATACCATTTCCCGAGATTACAATTTCCCGAAAAGTGGCAACGCACAACTGACACATGCACACAGGAACACGGTTAGATTGCCACTGTTGTTATATCTCGAATTTTTTTCGGGGAATTGTTTTTTCGGGAAATTGTAATTTCCGGAAATTGTTTTCGGGGAATTGTAATATCGGGAAATTGTTTTCAGGAAATTGTGATTTCGGGAAATTGTTGTCGGGAAATTATTTTCGGGAAATTTTCCGCAAATCGTCACTACAATCAACTACAAACGATTTCTGAGCTACATCTCGATGTATTCTGATTTCCGGTTGCTTTTTGAGGAACTACAAACGAATAAGCGGTCACTACAATCGACTACAAATGATTTCCGAGCGAGATCTCGATGTATTCTGACTTCCGCTTAGATTTCACGAAACTACAATCGAATAAGCGGTCACTACAATCGACTACAAATGATTTCCGAGCGAGATCTCGGTGTATTCTGACTTCCGCTTAGATTTCGCGAAACTACAAACGAATTAGCAGTCACTACAACCAACTACAAATTATTATAGAGCACGAACACAATTTTGAAAAAAAAAATTCAAAACAACATATCGGCTATAACTTTTTTCCTTGCTAATATAAACGGAAATTCCTTCACTACAATCAACTACAAACGATTCTCTACAAGAATCAGCCATTAGATTTGAGTGCCTTCAAATCCGGGGAATGGGTTTTTTTCAAAGTCCTATAACTTTTTTTTAAGCAACTACAAACGAAATAGAGCTCACCTCATTTGCTCAAATCCAGAGTTGAAGCGAATTCTTGAGGACGAATGGGAATATATTGAATTCCAGTGTAATTAATTTATTTTAGTATTTTGTTTGTTTTAAATAAATAAACCTGCAAACAGGCTTTATATATATTTCTTTTAGGTAAGCTGAAGTTAAGAGATATAAAAAACGGATGTCATACGGGTTTGGCTTTTACCCATTAAACACAATACATATTTTTTCATATTTTTTCATCAATTCAAAAAAGCTGAAAATTATTTTCATTCTTGAAAGAAATGAAAAATATATTTTCAACGACATAGTATGTTGCTGAAAATAAAAATTTGTATCAAGAAAAAATTAATTTTTTTTTAGGACAATAAAAATTGTTGGTTTTAACATTATTAATATCCTGTGCCTGTATATCGGATTTTGAAGCAAAGTCGGGAAATCTTCGTTTAGTGCAGAAAGAAGTCAAGGGACAGCGCTTAACTGGATTCTGCTATAAACGGCGAGATTTTTAATACTGAAGACCAGTAAAACAGGTCGTTTTAATATGCACAATGCAACCTCTCAAGATGTTAAATCTTTTAAAAAATGCTGGCCTCGGTTGTACAGTAAATTTCAAATCCTGATGAAACCTCTGGTAGAGCCTATCTGTCTAAACGACATGAGGGAGACTTTTAAGATTTCAACTTACAAATAGTTTTCTTATAACAAGAACTTGCCAGGAAAAGTAGTTGTGAAACAACTTATTGATGGAATAAGATCAACAACATTTACTGTGCTAAAAACCCATTTTCCTCCGGCTTTACCTACAGAGATCTCATATCCTTCAGGAAAGGTGAGTAAAGAATAAACGATGGTTTATTTTACACTGTGTAATATTAGGCCCTAATCAAATTTTTTTTCATGAATGTTATAGGTCCAATAAATGTAAAAAAATAAAAGATTTACAAGCCCTAAAACTCTACTTGGTTGGATACGAAGAGTTTTATGATACGGAAGCAGAATGCACTGCATAGCGAGTGTATGAGAACAAATAGACATTCCAAAAAAGTAATTTTAAAAAGTAAATTTTTCATTTTCAAACAGTTACATAAATGGATAACTTTCATAGGAAAAATATAAATTTTCTAAAAAAAATAATTTTAATTTCTAGGAAGTTTTCTTTGATTTACTTAAAATCAATAATTTGTTGTTTGACTGCTTTTTGAAATAAACGACTCAATTAAAGTTTATATAGTGCTATAAAAAAAATCCAATTACTAATCAATAACTAAAAACAAATGAAATTTTGAAAATTTAAAAAAAAAAAAAATTAAAACTAAAAACAAGTAAGAAAATTATAGTCGGTCTGGACCGGCTATACGATACCCTATGCCATGCGTTTAGAGAGCCTATCTCTTAGGTCCAACTAATTGGATATAGAAAATAAGCATAAATCAAATTTGACGCCATTGTTATTAATTTTGTGCCTTTGAATATGAAAAAGTTCATATCGGATGCTATATTTATATGAGGTCTAGGTCAAAAATGGACCGATCCTGACCATATTTGGTGAAGTCACTTATTTTTTTCAAAAACATACATACATACATACCAAATTTGAGAAAAATTTGTGAAATATTTTTGTTTTTTTAATAGATTTAATTGAAGATCGGGAAGCAGCTTTATATAGGGGCTATGACTAAGAATTGTCCTATAGGGTTTATTTTTGGACTATTGATTAATGGGTGTAATAAACACACACAAACGCAATTTGACCGAGATCTATATGATAATTTGGATCATATGGCAATTTAAGTCGATTTCATAGGTGTCATTTGTATGGGGACTACATATGTCTGAACATGCACCGATTTTCAATAGCATTTATGCTATGGCTGATGGAAGCTTACATACCAAATTTTATCAAAATATGTTCACATTTGCAACCTGTAGTTTGATTACAAGGTTTACATGAACACACAGACGGACAGACGGACAGAAAGTGATTCTGAGTCGATCGGTATAATAAAAGGTGGGTCTAGGTCAAATATTTTTGGTAGTTACAAACATCAGCTCAAAGTCATTATACCCAAACTATATAGTAGTATAGGGTATAATTATCTATATATATAAAATTGAATGTGTGTTTGTTTATTTGTTTGTTTGTGTGTACCTTATAGGAGACCAAACCTCTGGACCGATCTTCCTGAAATTTTCACAGCATTTAACTGGGACTCTGGCATGATTAATAGGGTACTTTTTTTTTGACCACGCCCACTTTTACGCCCACTTTTTTAAAATTATGTAATTGCTCCCATATAGTTTTTAACAGATTTACTTCAAATTGTATACACATTATACTCCAGGCGAGGTAGAAATAAACATTTCTTACGCCACGCCCCCTTTCACGCCCCTTTTCACGCCAAATTTTGTTTGAAAGTTTTAAACTTTTTTTTCTCTGTACAAATTTGTTCCTTCCAACGGATTTTTTTATTTGGTAGTATATTGCTCTTAATACTGTTAACGTCGCCATATAACTATGAACCACGCCCATTTCACCGCCCCCTTTTTTTTACATATACCACTAACAATGTTTGCTATACAAAATAATTTTTTTGTAATATGTATTTATCTAAAGTTTTATACACTTTTTATCTACAGGTAAGGTAGCCATACATTTTTTTATTACCAAGTCCCCCTTTTTCGCCCCATTTTACCTTAAATCATAATTATTCTGCTTTCAATCTATCTATATATATAAAAATGAATGTGTGTTTGTTTGTGCTTTATAGGAGGCCAAACCAAAGAACCGATCTTCCTGAAATTTTCAGAGCGTGTTACTGTGACTCTGGAAGGAATAATATGCTATATAAATTTTTGATTGGACAAAGGGGCGGTGCCACGCCCATATAACCCAAAATTTGAAAAAGTCATATCACGGGAATTTTTTTACCTACAGCAATCATATTTGGTACATATGGTATTAGCATGAATAGAAATACATACAAGAAGAAAAGTGGGCGGGACCACGCCCCTTTTTAGAAAAATAAAAAATCGTAATATCTTCTAAACTACTGGAAGGATCGTCATGAAATTTTCACAAAAGGATATTTTTGCGAAATAATAAGACCTTAGCTATATAAAGTTGTTAGTGGGCAAAGGGGCGTGGCGTATATATAAAAACGTTGATGCATTTGATTGTAACGAATGATCTCCGGAACCATAAGAGCTGTCGAGGTAGGATTTCCAGCATAGGTTCGGTTCGAGCTCTTCTGTGTTTTTTTTTTAGTTTTAACCCTCTAGCTGGCGTTGGGGTCAAGTTAAAAACAAAAATTTTTACTTTCAGCGCGATTTGACTGCAATTCAGAATGAACGTATGTTTCGTCATAAGAAATTTTTGTATGTATAAATGGACCCGATAGGTGGCGCTGGGTAAAGTTATTTCGAATATTCTTATTTATGGTGTGATTTTAATGAAACTAAGAATGTACATATATGTATGTTAGAAACATTTTTTTATTGGACCCGGTAGATGGCGCTGTCGTTCGAAAAATAATGAGTTGTCAAATTTATATAAATTTTAATAAATAAACTCACAAACGTTTTTATATATAAATATTCTAACGAAAAAGAAGGAAAAAGCCGCTACATTATTGCATGGTGGCCGCACAGCTCATTCAGCACTCAAATCACCGTTAAACGTACAAAAAAATGAGAATGCCGTCTGTAATATCAAAAAACATTCCGGTATGGCAAAAGTTCTGCAAAAATGCAGTATTTTTATTTGGGATGAATGTACCATGGCTCACAAACATTGTGATTTGATTTGATAAAAGATTTGAAAGGCAATGAAAGATTTTTTGATGAAGCTCTCATTTTATTATCTGGAGATCTTCGTAACACATTTTATATAGGTATATACAGATTCTAACTAAAATAAAAATTCATTGAGGGCAAAACAACGTTTGCCGGGTCCAGCTAGTTAAAATATAAAACAAAGAAATGATTCATTAAAATATAACAAAAAGAGTTTCAAGAGAAATCAATTTCCTTTGCATATGCCAAATAAAACCCCAATTTAAAGGAGAGTTTATTAAGAGATTTCTTTTTTTAATGAAAGTGAAAATCCCTTAATTTATGACAGAGCCTTAAAACGAAATTATTACTTTCATGCGTAGTTAGAACATGTTTTCTTGCTTATTTTGTTTGTAAAATCACCTCGAAAAAGTGACCATTTGTAAGTGTCATAAAAAAAAATTAACACATATGCGCACACATGTTGTGGTTTTAGCTTATGAATAGCTCTGTTCATTTCCGGTAAAAGCTGAAATTTCAGAGAGTAAGAAAAAAATCCAAAATAGTAAACTAATAGCAATTTGTAAAAATTTGTAAGGTCATAGAAACAGCTGATTGTAAAGACATTTGAAAGTGAAGAAATGAAACTCTTTTATTTAACACGTAAAAATATTCATTGAAACTAATATCATTACCTATTTCTTTTGAAAATAAACATTTATTATGAAAGAAATTGGCACATACACATATTTTTTTTTGACGGGAAATGGTTTTAAAAAAATCAAATTAATGAAACCTGTGACTATTTATTTACTTCTTCTATCGTTAATTTCCTCAGAATTATTATTTAAAATTTATGCACAAAAATAGAATTGCAATTTTTGCTTTATTTACCATAAAACTCAATCATATGATTGTTTTTCATACATATGTGTGTATGTTTTTTCTTGCTTGCTAATTCTTACTGGCAAAAATATATCCAGTAAAAACTGGTAAGTTTTAAAAAAATGAACTGTCACTTTACGCTCTCATTTGTTCTCTTTTACTGGGTTTTTGAAGTAAACGAACAGGATCCAGTAAATTTTGTGATAATTTGTACAAATTATTAAAAAATTATCACGTAAACGAACAGAGCTAATGTCATTGTCACAGATGTAACAGGCAAAAAAAATTGTTTTGTATATTTTGTTTATAGTTTCATGGCGTTTAACAGCTGTCACACTATTCTTTTAGATTATTTGAGCTTAGAGAATATTTACATATGCATATGAGAGTAAATACCCCAAATTAATATAAAAGACGTTTTCCTTAAAGTTTAACCTCGAATATTTTAGTTTTATACCCTATACCACTATGTGGTGTGGGTATAATGAGTTTGTGCTGATGTTTGTAACTACCAAAAATATTTGGCCTAGACCCACCTTTTATTATACCTATCGACTCAGAATCACTTTCTGAGTCGATTTAGCGATGTCCGACCGTCTGTGTCTCAATGTTAACCTTGTAATCAAACTAATTCGAAATTTGGTATATAAGCTTCTATCGGCCATAGCATGAACGCTATTGAAATTGGTGAACATAGTCCCCATACAAATGACCCCTATGCAATCGACTTAAATTGTCATAAAATCCAAATTATCTTATAGATCTCGGTTAACTTTGGCATTTATATATTTTTGCAAAAAATAAGTGACCTTTCCAGATATGGTCAGGATCGGTCCATTTATCGACCCCGATATGAACTTTTTCATTTCCAAAGAAAACAAAATTAATAACAATGCCACTCAAATTTGGTTTACGCTTATTTGCTATATCCAATTAGTTGGGCCTAAGAGATATTGTCTCTAATCGCATGGTATAGGCCCTATACTATAGGGTATCTTATAATCAGTCTAGACCGACTTCAATTTGCTTACTTGTTAGTTATGAAATTGTTGTTTCTAGAAAACCCCGCAGACTCTGAAAAATTTCAATTTATTTTAAAAAAGATTTTTACATTAAATACATCCGATTGTAAGAATTTTTGATTATAAATTACGTTTCTTGAAATATTTTCCTATTGTAAAAATTTCATATTCTGAAAATAATGACACTATATATCACGTATTCCGACAAAGGCGTGTCAGATTTCAACCATACTTGTTTTAAATCATTAAAATGAAAAATTAAATTAATTACATTTTAAAGAAAGGTAAAAGTACTTATCGGTTGAGATTATTAAAGTCCAATCTAATCAATTTTGGTGATGATATTGCAGTTAAAATTTAATTTAGTTGAAATATGAAATTTGAGTACATTTCTTATTTTTATTTAAATAAAGATATGTAAGTTTATGTCAGGAGGGAGTAAAATGGATCGATTTCTTTCATATTTAGAGGAGTGACTTTTGGTTAGTTATTTCCTAAGCCGACCGAAGCTGATCTTTTAGTTCGCATTTGCGGTCAGTAGTTTGAGAACAATATTTTTAAAGATACAGAGGAACCTCGGTAAATATACTATCATAAACTCATATTAGAAAAAATTCTTTTTAAACGAAATTATCAACACACCAGGATCTGTTTTAATTAATAGATTTTTACAATTAAAATCATATCAGTTTCTCAATGCGGTATAATTTATAAATTTTTTCTTAAATGTTCTTTTGGAAAACAAGCTAGAACATAACATCTTATTCCCTTTTTCATAGTTTGTGTAAAATTTGAACTAAAGTCGGTCTACACCAACCATACTGAAGTCATAAATGGAAATTTAAAATAAGCATACACCAAATTTGAGTGATATCTGTATGTTGATTATAAAGATAAAAATGTTCATATTGCTATATTTTTTGCTATTTTTATATGGGTGTTAGGTCGAAAAAGGGTCCGATCGTAGCCATATTTAATGAGGTCACAAGAACTTTTTTATAATCGTACAGAAACCAAATTTCGTTTGTATTTTCATAGATACTAGCAGATTCCAGCCTAGGAAATTTTATTCTTTCATTAAATAAAGACCCTAAAGGTATGCTAATCAATGATAGCTAATTCACAAATCAACACAAAAAAGCAAACTCATTTTAATTACAAACACATTAATAGCACTGTATAATTTTATGTATGTGCTAGTAGCAACTTTAACTGCAATTTACTCAAAATTAGGGAAAAAATTTAAAAATCTGTAAATCTACAAAACGGCTAAAAAGAAATACCTTTTAAATAATACACGTTTGGTCAAAATCGGGATAAAACGGTAGAACAAAATATCGGTCACAAAAAATCGCCTAGCCTATTAATATTATAGATAAGTGAATATGAGGATGAATGGGGAGACTAGGCTAAAAATGGACTACAGAGTTTATTTTTGGACTGTAATTATTGCAAGATATATGTATGTATGTGATAATATGGATTTTAGGAAAATTATAGACGTTTTCAAAACGTCACAGAGACTCTCAAATAATAGTTAACAAATTTCATCCAAATATACATATTTATATTTTCAGATATTTTTTAACTAAATGTACAGACTAATGGACGGTCGGACTTCGTTTAGTCTACTCAGAGAGGGTAAAGTATCTTTTTTTATGCATGTATGTAACACATTGACAATTGACAGATCTGATTAGTTGTGTGTTGATCTGTCAAAATTTATTTTAATGTAAATTTTTATTTTAATTTAATTTTTAAAAGTGACAAGAGATCTTTAATTATTTTGATACTAAAATTAATCAATTACATAATCTAATTTCATTCTTGGGATCGATTTACTCCTTTACTCTACAGTCGACATACCCGGTATGTTTTTCATTTTAAAATTGATATAGGATAAATGTACTGGTTTTCGGCCACCTTCTAGTAGTCGGTCACTTTCATGTTTCGACTTGAATAATAAGAAATAAACACCAAAATGTGTGAACCTTTGTATTAAAGATCCTTTATAAAACATTATTATACCTCTAATGGGTATTTTTATTCGACCTTATGTTTTAATTTTAATTAAATAATTTCTTCCAGCTCGAGGTCTGTTTTTATTAATTTTATTTTTATTAATTTATTTTTCAATATTTCGCCAACCTCCGGTTGGCATCTTCAGGATCTTAAGTTATAAGAATAATAAAACATAGTTACACCACTGTTCAACAGAGACAATAACAAACATAAAAATATATATAAAATATAAAAATTAAACTCACAAAAAAGGCGCGTAACAATAATTAAACATACATGACGTGTCAACGAGTTAACATCTAATATTGCACTAATTGATCTTATTTTATTTTTCTAATTATATGTCTATAGCTATGTGCACAATTTTCTGTGTCCGTTTTATAATTTATTCTCTTTTCCTTTGGTATGTTAATTATGTGTAGCATTTCCAATGTAAAGCGTCTCTTATAATTCTCTTCAGTATGTAAAATCTCAACATTTTCAAAGTCTGGTGTATGTCCTCTCTCCGCACAGTGGGCCGCAAGTGCTGTTTTTTGTGTCGTAAAATTTTTCCTATTTCTCAGGTCTGATTTATGTCCTGCTAATCTAGTTTTTAATTTATTCTTAGTTGTTCCAACATATACCTGATTGCATATGTTGTTTTTGTCACCTTCGCATTTTATTTTATAAATTAGATTTGATTTATCAAGTTTGTTTATTTTGCTCTTCGTGTTGGAGAAAAGTTGTCTTAATGTGTTACCAGCTTTTGGTGCTATTTTGTATTTCTCTTTGTTGTATATGTCTGATTTCTCCATACGCTCCGAGATTCTGGGTACGTAGGTTACCGATTTGTATGATTTTGTAGGTTTCTCTTTAATGATGTTGTTAGTATTATTTCTATTTATTTTAACAAGTTTTTTAATTATATTGTCCGGGAATGAGTTCTTTTTTAATATGTCTTGTATCCTCTTCACGTTATCGTTATGAAACTGTTTGTCACTGATCGTTAGTACCCTTTTAATAAAATTGTTTGCTGTATTCATGATAATATTTCTTGGCTGGAAGAAATTATTTAATTAACATTATTATACCGCTAGAAAAATTCTCCCACGTGTACAAGTGTTAGTAAGTTCACAAATTGAGTCTCAGTTGGCCGACATTTGTCAAAGTCGTAACATCTCGAGATTTACTAAAATTTTATTAGTGGTACTAGATTTTTAATTGGTAACTTAAAATTTCTTATTAAATAAATTTCCATATAATGTTTTTTAAATTGGAAGCATTAGTTTTAAATATAATTTTTAGAGATTAAATTTTATTAGTAAAAATTTGCTTGGCCAGATACTAGTACACAGTTCTGCCTTAAATTTTGTTTTCGGCCATGATGGCCGACTACTGAAAAAACACATAATGTTGTATATTGGCTTGAAATTTCTTAGCAACATTCTTGCAAGGATATCTTAATTTCAGTTTTCGGCCTAGGCAAAATGAAGCTATATTTCAACTGGCCGACTTCTAATTTTTTCACTCCAATAGTCGGCTGCCAATTTTTCTTATTAATAAACACACCATTTACGTATATTTCATTAAAAATAAATAAATATTGTTATTATTATGCACTACTTTTAGTAATGTCAGTAATGCAGAAATGACAAATTCGTCAATATCACAATAAATCAATGGAAATGGCTTTGGAGGAAAGGCAGTTCAGATTGATCGATTTACCATCACAAAGAGAGTAATTGAAAAATTAAAACTGAATTTGAATAACAAGGGTGTTGACACTGATTTGATTATTAACGTGCTATTGATAGCAGAGCAAAAACAAAAGAAAATTGCAGAAAATGTGGAAATACTACTTGAAGAGAATGAAGTTGGAATTGCTTTTTCTGAACCTTTAAATGAAGTTATTTTAATTGCTGATGGTAAGAATCAAGATAGTATTTCACTTCCTGATTTTCGCATTCCAACTGGTATTTTTGATTTGAAAGATGAAGGCGACCTAGTCCAATTTCAATCTCCTGCTATTTCAACAATATCTGCATTCTAGCGTTAATGAAGTTGACAAAATTTCAATGCCAAAGGAAACAATTGCAAGCACTTCAAAAAGTAATACTTATTATCGCAGACTTTCCAATGTATCCACAGAGTCACATTTATCTTCTTCCAGGCTCAATTACAATTAACAAGCCATAGTATTGCTCCTTCTTTAGGGCAACAGCTCATTATCCTAAGCCAGTTAGTTTTACTGGCAAACGTAAGAGGGACAATGAACAAAAGATACCTAGTGCAATCTCATCAGCGGGTTGGAGGCAAATATTCAACGAAAAAGAAAAGAAAAAATATTCTTTCTAAAAATATCAAAAATATCGGTTGTGATGACTGTCCCAACTGGTATCATTTAAAATGTACAAATTTTAAAAATATGGCTTACGAAGAAGCTGCAAAACAAGATTTCACTTGCAATAGTTGCAAATTGCAACAATAATTTAAGCCTGTGTTAAACGTGTTTATTAAAACTCTTTCTTTCCTTATGCATATGAGTTTTGAATCTCTCCGTGACTGTGCGTGACTTTGCGTGACTATTTTAAAATGAATCTTTGGCCACTACAAGTCTATGGACAAAGCTTCAGATCAATCGGATGAGGGGAAATGGGGTTTAAATCACTCCGTGACTATGCGTGACTGTGCGTGACTACGTCGACGCTAATCTTTTTTCACACCAAATCTATCGACCAAGTTTAAAATCGATCGGATGAGGGGAAATGGGTTTTAAAGCACTCTGTGACTGTGCGTGACTACCCCAAAATTAATCTATAGTCACAACAAGATTATGAGCCAAGTTTCAGATCAATGGGATGAGGGGGAATGGGGTTGCCCCATGGCAAACAGACAGACAGATAGAGAATATGAGTTAAAACAAAGAGTTTAAAAATACCAAAAAACTGGGGGCAAATCGTTGCATTCGATATGGAGTAAAATGATTCGAAATTCCATATTTTGGTTTATTATTTAAAGAAGACGGACAATCGTCACTTTTACTATTAACTATGGACCATAACTCGTTAGCTGTGACAGAGTAAAATTACTCTTAGTATTTTATTTTGGAAAATAAAAAAATAGTTTCGATCGAAAAGTTTCTATAACGAATGCGATGATTTGACCCCTGAATTAATTTTATGTTCCTTATAGTGCGTTTACATCTGAGGAAAATCTAGTAGATTTTAGTTGAAATCTATTTCAAAATCTATACCTAACTCTTTTGACATTTTGTGAGATTTTGTTTCCACAACAATAAACAGCTGATTAAAATAAAACATATAAACTAGAAATAAAATACCAAAAGTAAACAAAACAATAGGAAAATAGAAATATGGAAAATTGTAAAAAGGAACAGATTTTATAATTATGAAAAAAGCACAAACTGAAATAGAAATTTTGCGAAAAAAAAAAAACATCAGCATTTGTTAAATGTATTGTTTGAACAACAAAAACAATTCATTTTCCACAATTATTATTTAGCAGATTCGAATGGGCACATGTCAGTATAAAAAGTTATAACTTTTCAATTACTAAATAGTTTTTTATTATAGATTCGTCATTTTTTTGTTAATAATTAATATTTTATTTCCTTTTTATTGAACTTGTTGCTTTTGTATTTAAATGTCAATTTTTCAGTCACTGCGTTGTAATTTTCTACTACAATACTAAAAAACCACAGTAGTACCATTTGGTAGTGCCCAAGTTTGACTAGATTTTACACAAATCTAGTAACGAGCTAGATTTTGTTTTGTATGGGAAATCTAGTAAAATTGAGCTAGATTTCGCTCGACATCTCGTATATACTAGATTTTGCTTAGATGTAAACGCACTATTACTCAACAATCCATTGAATATTTTTAATTCCTTTTTTTGTTATTATTTTTGTAAATAAATTACCGAAAACTTAAAAATCT
The DNA here is from genome assembly GCA_963682025.1 of Cordilura impudica. Taxonomy (NCBI): domain Eukaryota; kingdom Metazoa; phylum Arthropoda; class Insecta; order Diptera; family Scathophagidae; genus Cordilura; species Cordilura impudica. Next base: position 1,806,551 of record OY821517.1, on the reverse strand, counting down.
CTTGTTTTTGTTATTAATTTCATATTTTTTGATGACCCAAACACTGTGGCTGAAAACTAAAAATTTAATGGCCGAATTATTAATAAAATATTAATATTGTGTGGTTTAAAGTTTCCTTTATTAAGCTATTTGGGCCTATTGTTGTTGATGTAAATAAAACAAATTAATTACATATTTTTCCCGACGTTATTGTTATTAATAAAATATTAATTCCTGAAATACGGTTGCCAAATTTAATTAGATGTAAATTACAATTTTTTTGACTTCCAAACTTATTTATTAAAAAAAGAAAATTGTGTTTTTCTTAATTGGCCGGAAACCGGTTAAGTTAAAATAATTATAATTTTATTTAATTTATTTCCATTCCTAAACGCAATTTCATATTTAATGTCAATTGTTGTTGACATGTCATGCAAAAGACAAGACATTACAACACGATTTATACATACAACTGACAACAATTGACATTGAAAAAGACATAATGACTTCGTTATATGAATTGAATAATAATGTTGGAATTAGAATTTGGTAATTTGTTCGAAAATATGAATTTGATGAAAATGGTTTTAAGTTTTTACTGTGAATGAATTACTAAATATTGACCTTTGATGAGAGCTTTAAAAATATATTTGTTGTGTATATTTTAAGTGTGGTTTTGCCACTACCATACCACAAACTTAAAAAAAGAAAGTATCCATTCATTTTATTGGATTTACATGGATTTAATTAACTCTGTCAGTTTGTTTTTTATTTGTTTGAGGAGGAATTTTGTAACTAAATTTCACGAACTTCTCGACTAGAAATGTGAGACTTTTAACAATTACATAAAGTGGATGACAACACAATATTTAAGAATTTTTGACAAGATTTGATCTATATTTCTCGCGGTTAATCTGAAGCGGTTTTTTGTAACTGAAACTTTCAGCATGGATGACAACACATTACTAAATCATTAACCTGAAAGCATGTCTTCAAATATTTTTGGATTTTACTTTAATTTGCTGTGCAAATAATATGCAAATACTCTACGGCAGTAAATTCCACATGCTTATCTTCAACAGTATAGGTATGTGATTAAAAATTATTTACAGAATAGTTATGATTTTTATAAGAATATATGCATTTTTCTTTTCTACCATACGCTATTGGCAGGCATAAACTACCTGCAATATGATATTAATCAAAAACTTCACTAAAATATGTAAATTTTGCAATTTTAAAAAAATGGCTGCTAAATTTTAGCAATATATATCTTCAAAGTGACTGGCTGGAAATTTTAAAATTGAAAAAATAGGGTTTTAAGCCATTAATACTACATATATAAATTTTTACGTTTCACTAGTAGATGGCACATCATTGACTAGGTACATATATGTTATGCTTGGAAACCAAGTCTATACAACACATTTTTTAGTTTTATGAACTTTTATCGATAATAAGTACCTTAAGAAATTAGTTAACTTTAATTGAATTTATATAATTGAGCAATTAATTAGTTCGGTTTCCTTGATGTGAACGCAATTTCGTTTTTTGCCTGGCAGAGCGCTAATAATTTTTAAAAACGCATTAATCAGAAGTATTATAATTAAAACAATGAACAAAACTTGAAAGCATAAACAAAAAACAAGCTTTAGATTTGGAAAGACAAAAACATAAAATTTACGCGTATATATGTAAATAACCTTTTATATTTATTGTTGTGGCATCGTCAGTAATCCATTTTGTATCCAATTAATTAATGACAAATGTTTAACACTACACTAAACACTATTTAATTATTTTTAATACATTAATTTTTTTCTTTTATTCGTTTAAATAATGTTATTTAAGTTATAAATTAATTTTCTATTTTATTAGAAATTAAAATCTAACATTTATGTTTACACTTTCATTGAAATTTCGTATATATTTTGTAAACAACTTGTACGGTAAACAGTTATTTTAACCACGCATTTTGTGTCAGAGACACCAACACTCGAAAATCGAAAAGCAACTCTAGCGTACCGCAACAAATCAAAACCGACTTCAACAACTGATCGAGAGCAACTGTCAAAAAATTAGAGTTTTTAATTTGGTACTATTTTTGTGTCAGTTAATATTAACTTGGCATCACTATTTCGGTTTGTTTACTTTTTATATAATAAATTTTATTTATTTTATTTTTTATTTTATTTATTAAAAAGCAAATAATTTTGACATCACATTAAAATTAACACTTTTTATTTTTTTCTATTTTGTTTCTCCCGCTGTTGACACTTCAAAGTAAAATGAATGCTGTACAGGTCGTACAGCAAATGTATATGCTAACGTCAAGCACACGTACACGAGCTTGATGTCAAGCGTTTGATATATGTATAGTGCCCTTAAGACGTACGGTGAAAACCAATTTTTTTCTTCAGTAATATTCTGGAGTAATCTTTACATTACTTATAATTTTTTTAATCCTAAATTATGATTTTTTTGTAAATATATGTTATAGTTTTTACTAGACATTGCATTAGATTTATGTCGAGAGAAATTAGCTGGGTTAAAGACTTTAAACTATTTTTGTTAAATTTTAAACAAATCTATAATATTAATAGGCTAGGCGATTTCTTGTGACTGATGTTTTGTTCTACCGTTTTATTCCGAGTTTGACCAAACGTATATTATTTGAAAGGTATTTCTTTTTAGCCATTTCACAGATTTACAGATTTTTTAATTTTTATTTTGAGTAAATTGCATTTAAAATTGCTACTAACACCTACATAAAATTATGCAATGCTATGTGTGTGTTTATTAAATTTGTTATTGTGTTTGTAATAAAAATGACTTTGTTTTTTTGTGTTGATTTATGAATTGGCTATAATTGATTAGCATACCTTTAGGGTCTCTATTTAATGAAAAAATTAAATTTCCTAGAATTTGCAATCGAATTTCGAGGGCTGAAATCTGCTAGTGACAATAAATAGTTTATTCTTTTTTATTATTGAAGTCGAAAAACGAATAAATTAAATTAAAGTCAGTGGAATATATATTGGAATTGTTTCATTATGGTCTAAAACATTATTTTTGGCATTGAATTACAGTAAAATTATTAACCTTTGATATGTTTTATAACAATGAGCATATAGATTTCAATATGTGGAACCGGATTTAGTCAAAAAAAAACTAAAAACTTAAAAAGTGGAATTATTGCGTTTTGTTATGGACCTCATTTAATATTATTTTATTATTCCTTGCTCTTTTCTAAATACGTTTCAATCTTTTAAGCAATTGAAAGATTAAATAAAAAATAATTTCTAATTAAACTAATACCAATTTGAGTTTTTTTTTTAAGAAAAACAAAAACAAGATTTTATATGCCCCAGTGACGATTATTATCTTCTATTAAGTAATTATGGGATTATCTTAACAACTTAAAAAGTTTAAAATCAGGGGAAAGTGTTGTTGAGAATGGATGAAACCTTGTTGTACTTGTCCCATTTACAGTAAAATCAATTTGTTCGAAGGATCCTGTCGTTCTTGGCCGTATGCCGTATGTCATGGTTTCCTCACGGTATATTATATGGCATTCTTAATTGAGTATATGATTGTTACAACGGAAAAGCAGGTGGGTTATAAATAGATAATGCAAACATAAAAAGACGTTATATTCAGATTTGAATTAGGTGATATTGTTTAGAATGCCGTTAAAACGAAGACTTGGATGTTGAAGTGGTAGACACCATATTTAAACGTCTAAGCACAATATATATTGCACAATGTGTAAAGAAGTGCTAAAAAGCACGGAAGATGTTTGCAGCACCAACTGCTTAGTTATATGGTCTTCTAAAAAGTTTTAAAAATATACTTAAAGTTTGATAAACAAAAAATATTAAAAAAAGACTACTTTCTAAAAAAATAAACTTTAATAAAATAGATATAATTTGCCCTATGCTCCTTGCAGGAGTAGAAGGAACAAATATGTTTGATCAGAAAATATTTTATATATTAATTTATAAATCGAAATGAAGAGAAATTGGAATTGATTATGTGAATTTTCTATTATTTTATTTTTTATAAAATGAGAATATTTTTTATTGGGTATAATACTTAAACCTATTTGAGGACTTAAAAACCTTTGGACACTACGATTTAGAATCCTTTTAAATAAAAAAAGACTGTATCTTTTAACCATTTTCTTTAAGTTGCAATATATTTGTTGTTTTATAAACAAAAATACCCAGAAATATACAATATTATATGATAAACTAATAAAAAATAAAAAAACATTTTTGGCATAACTAACACAAAACGGTGAAAGAAAATTATTTTGAGGTATTCGCACATAGTAATCAATGAACGACAAGTAAATGGAAATATTACAACAAAAAAACTTAATTTAAAATCTAGGAAGCATCCATCAATGGCATTCGATTTAAATTTTTCAGTTAATTGTATTTGTTAACTACTTATTACTTAATATACATTTTTAAACTTCTGTTAAGAATTTTATTTTTAAACATGAGTTAGAAATAAATCTCAATTCTAAAAAAAGTTTCTAAATAAACTAACTACAGCCTGAACCCATCTTGGCACCGGCCTTGTAGTTATTTGTTTTTCAGCGGTGGATGAGAGGCTAAATAAACGTTCGTTTTCATTTTGCAAATGTTGACGTAGACACTGATTGTCTGTCAATAAACAAATTTGCGTTTCTAAATCACGATTCACAGAACGCTCACCGAAATTCGAGGAACCGATTAGAGTTAGATTTGGTAATTTCGAGTGAGGAAGGTAATACCAGAGACCTTTGGCATGATATGTCCATCCTTGTTTTTCATATTCGAAAAAGTTAACACGATGATCCTGTTTGCGACGCACCAAACTCTCATAGAAACTTTTTGCGATTAATGTGTAAGCGGCTGGGATGCCACCAGCTGGACCCTTAGCGCCTTGAAAACCATTAGCCTAGATGAGAAATAAATTGCAGTATTATAAAAATTTGTTTTAATTTTTTTTTTAATTTTTGTGATATCTGGAAATTTCTTCAATTAAAATTTTTAATGTATAAAAAATTCGACTTGTATCTTTTCGTGTGATTTAATCAATAAGTTCGTTTCGTTTGACTTTTAATCCAAAAAGTAAAAGAACAAAAAATTATCTAATAAATTCAACGAATTCAACGGAAACCTTAAACATTTTAGTTAAAAAACTTACATTTGGATGTGCCATTAATATACTACATTGTGCTAGACATTTGTGCGTCAATGTATCCATATATTCCTGAGTCAAATTAAAATATCCAGTTGCCAATTTAAGTCTCGATTCTTTGATACATTTCGATAAAAGTTTCTTAGTCACAACACTATCATGATGAATACCAATTTGTCCCATTTCTATTAAAGGAAAGATCCAAGTGTCAGCGTCTTTTGTATTTTCACACGCTTTTTGCTGCCTTTGATAGACTTGTTTAACATAATCAGTGATACTCTTTTTGGCACGATGAATAAATTCGTCTTTAGTCCCTTCATAGGGTAATATTTGCCAATTGCGATGTAAAACAACTTCGGCATTCTGGCCAACAGCAAGGCTGAATTCCTGGACACGTGATATGAATTCGGCATAAAAATCCGCTAGTGGCTTATCTTCAATAAGAATATAACGATCTTGTCTGTTAGTGAAGTAATCATTAGAAAGATTTGCGCCCGATATAATAACAGCATTATCAAATAGGTAAACTTTCATATGTTGCAAACCCAAAAGTTCATTCCATCTGGGAGGTGCCAATCTTTTTGTCATACCTCTTAAGTTGGGTGTATGATATAGACTTAATTGAACTTGTTCACCAAAATCCCGTACCAAAGGTAAAAGCATTGTTTTTGAATTTGTTTCTCCTCGAGTGCCTCTGGTAAAATCCAATAGAACATTGACTCTTAATGCAGATTGTTGTTGCAAACTTTTCCTTAAAGTTTGAACAATATTGTTTTCCATTTGTCCAGTACCCAGATATAAACTAGCCAATACAATCCTTTCCCTGGCTGTAGCACTTCTTTGCACTAAAGTATCATAAAAGTGTTTAGGTTCATTTATAATTTGAATCTGATCTCCCTTTAAAGGAAAACATGGTGCCATATTATGCAGCCAAGCTAAACTTTCCAGGCCGGTAGAACTGGCTGCCCCTCCAAAACTATTACTCAATACTTGTGGTGTTTGTTGAAGACAACCTATTAAATCGGCTGGTTGATTTAACGGCTCTGCAAATGAGGTGAAAAACCGCCTCAAAAACATTCTACAAGCTTAATTGTATATTTATAATTTAATGATCCTCTAATATTTATCTGTTTGTCGTATTTTCAAATTCCGTTACTTGAACACTTTCACTGTCTTGCTGATTTCTTGCTTCTTTCGGGGCTTGAAAGCTTATTTTGATCTAATGAATAATTTTGTTTATATTTATTTTTTTTCTCGTTCTGTATTTAATAATTAATGTTAAAATATTCCACTTTAACTTTCAGTTATAAATTTTTAAATTAATTAAGCACGTTTTTAACAAAATTAAATGTATATTTTCTTTCATAATGTAATCTGCAAATAAAATCTATTGTTAAAGCTGATCAGTGATGCCACGAGCTTTTTTCAGAAACCCCTACACTTATGAAAAAATCCCTTTTTATCCCTACACCCATTTTTTTCTCCCTACATTTTTCACATATTTACTTCCTTCATATTAAAGAGTTATGACCAGACTTAAAAAAGATACAAATATTTTTAATTTTAAAGATTATAATTGAAAAATATATTATATTAAGTTGTAAAAAAATCTGCAAAAAATCCCTACAGTTCGACAAAAGTAAGATATCTTTCCCTTTTCCCTACATGTCAAATTTTTGAAAAAAATCCTTACACTTGGCATCACTACAGCTGATTAAAATAAATGTTGTTAACGCAGGGTTGTGTGTCTGCGTATTATACATGTCATATGTTACGTTTTTAGGAGTTGCCATATTTTAAAAATAATTTAGTAGTCCAACAAACAGAACTTTTATAATCAATTGATTGGAAATATTACATTTCAATTTTCATAAATTTCAATATCCATGTTTAGCAGAACTTTTTCATGCAGTAAAAGAGAATCAATAACAGGTAATTACATAGATAAGATTATATAAAATGTTGCAAAAAATTAAAAATAAGAAATTTATATTCAGTCCATCCGATTCTGAATATTCCCGCTGATTTTTCTCCCGGGGAGAATCTAATCTAATTATTGGTTGTTTTCGTTTTTATAGTTCATTTACATCTAATAAAAATCTAGTATATACGAGATTTCGAGCGAAATCTAGCTCATTTTTACTAGATTTCCCATTCAAAACAAAATCTAGCTCGTTAATAGATTTGTGCAAAATCTCACAAAATCTTGTCAAACTTGGGCACTACTAAATGATACTACTGTGTTTTTTTAATATTGTAGTAGAAAATTACAACGCAGTGACTGAAAAATTGACATTTAAAATCAAAAGCAAACAAGTTGAATAAAAAGGAAATAAAATATTAATTATTAAAAAAAAAATATTTAGTAATTGAAAAGTTGACATTCCATTTCAATCTGCTAAATAATAATTGTGGAAAATTAATTTGTTTTTGCTGTTCAAACAATACATTTAACAAATCGTCGTTCGTAAATTATTGTGTTCTATATGTTTTTTGTTAAAGTTTAGTTGTTAAACTTTAGTTGCTAATAAAAAAAAAACTGAACCGATAAAATTGTTGCGACCTTCCTACCAAGGGAAGTACTATAGTTTGTGATTTTTTCTGTTAAAAAAAAATTCCTCTTTGAAAACGCCTTTAAGAGTAAGAACTAGTAGAACTTAAACATGGATTACTCAAAAAAAAACATATAGAACACAATAATTTACGAACGATGAAATGATGATTTTTTCGCAAAATTTCTATTTCAGTTTGTGCTTTTTTCATTTTTGATGCATAATATAATTATAAAATCTGCACCTTTTTAGAAGTTTCCATATTTCCATTTTCCTATTGTTTTGTTTATTTTTGGTATTTCTATTTTATATGTTTTATTTTAATCAGCTGTTTATTGTTGTGGAAACAAAATCTCACAAAATGTCAAAAACAAGTTTGATGTAAACGTAATAGATTTTGAAACGCACTATTAAAAATGTTAATAACATGAAATACAACTTGCAAAGTTGTCAATATAAAATAATACTTTCAACTACAACCCTGTATGACGCCATTATTTTTGTTTGTTTTTGGAGTGGAACACATTTTTAAATTTGTAAATTTTACATTTTTTGTTTTAAAATTCTTATTATGAGTGCATCTTTATTTGATTTGGAGCATTTGCAACAACTAAGTTATGAAAGATCCAAAAAGTGGGCCACATTATTAGATGTAAGTAAAGTAAATATCTTGTAGTTTCTCTAAATTCAATTTGATTTCTTACAGAATGTATGCAAAAATGAAACTCACAAAGAAATCGATCTAAACGATCTGGAAGAATACTTTGGTCCAGAATTTGATGATCAAAATAATCATGACGAGTTGGCCTCTATGGAAGATGATGAATTCGATGAAATAAGTATTAATTCTGATATTTTAAAAAATGTGACCAATATCACACGTTTTTCAAATTTGTTTAATAATAAATCAGTGGCTTTGCCTGAGATCGATTTTGGAGCTAACGGTGAAAACCATAAATTGGTAGATTTATGTAATCAGACCCTGCCCATTATCAATGAACATCATCGTCAATTAAAAGAATATGGTTTTGATAGAATTCTCAATTCGTTTGATAAGAAGAAAATTGAAGAAAAGGTCGGTAGTTGGCTAAATCGTCATAATTCATTGTATGGTGGAGATGCAAGTTTGATAAGTAGATACAATAAGGAGAAAAACTATAAAAAATCCAGTTATGAATCGATTCGAAAATATAAAAATAGCCGTCGTAAGGAGGATGAAAGCAATGACACTGATGATACTTTACATTCTGGAGAAACTGCTAGATACATACGTTCTAGTAGAGCTAAAGCTATGAAAAATTCACCATCTACCTCTACAACAACTATGATAAAAACTTATCGCTTGGTTAAGAGTAAGAGAGAAGCGTTAAGAGAAAAATATGCCTGTGAACAAGATGATGATGAAACACACATTAAAGCCATACGTCATCGCCGTAGAATTGCTGAAATTGAGTATACTCACTACGAATGTGGGCGTTCACAAAGATCTCGTAAACATGAAACGTATACCTCACCTTCCAAGCATATACAAAAACGTAAAGTTTTACATAAACGTAATACCTGCAGTACACACGATAACTCATCTGATTCTGACTCCGATAGCTATTTTTATGACAAAGATGTTCGTGTTTATCGTAAGAAGTTAGTATGTTGCAATAAACATCATTGCACACCAGTACAGTCCACATTTCCGCATACTCATCGAAGTGCTATGAAAATGCCACCTGGTCGCTCTAATCGTATTTGTTATTATTCACATTCTCTTTCGAAGTCAATATCGTCGTCCTCATCGTCCACATCATTTACTGCCAATTATGAAAAAAGACAATTGATGAAGCGAAATAGATTCTATAATGACAGCAGGCCCTGTCGACGTGAGTCGGATTGTCGCTGTTGTAATGACAGAAAACTGTGTGAGGACTATATGTAAGTAGGCAGATTTCTAACTTAAAAAGATTTTGTTGTGTAAAATTACTATTTAAAATGTTTTATAAAATTATTATTTACTTTAGACATGTTGCCGATACATCAACCGAAGACTGGTTTGTGGAAAATTGCTACTCACCTAAAAAACCTTCTCAAATATCTACTAATTCGAAATCAGATAAACCAGTTACATCGGAACCGGAATATTTACCACAGCGTCGTTCCAAAAAGACGCTTAAAACTACTGAAACAGAACAGGTTAAACAAAGTAAACAAGAACTACAGAAAAAAAAGCCAAAAGCTACTACAGCAAAAAATAATAAAAAAGAGTCATCGAAAAGACCCGATGACACTTTCAACGATGAACTGCAAATGGCCATAGAAGCCTCTAAAAAATTATATGAACAAGAACAAGAAGAAAAATTACAAAAACTAGAAAATGAAATTAAAGAAGTTTGTGAGCCTCGCGTCACTAAATTGCAAAGAAAAGTTCAGATGGAAGATGATGATTTAACTATTCCAACAGAATCAAAAAATAATTCTACCATCATTTCCAAAGATAATAAAAATAACATAATTACACATTATTATGATCTTGAAACTGATGTAAAGGACTTGTACGTTGCAGAAATATTTACTAAGCCCAACATTAAAGCGATAACATCAGAGAAAACTAAAAATGTTGCCATTACGAGTACAGAAGAAACATTTTTTGCTTCCACTCAAAAAGAAGTAATTTGTAACTCTACAGCTATGCCAAATGATACACAGGCTTATAGCCGACAATTTGCTAAAGACGTAGCAACAAAACCATTGAAAAGGATGTTAAGAAAAAAAGTTGATAAGAATATGGGCGCCGCTGTTATAAATTTGAGTAATGTCGAACAAACTAATGATCAAATAAAAACCAATCTTAAAAGACAAATGGCAAAAAGTTCTGTAGTTATCGCCAAAGATGATGAAATTAAAGAAAAAATACCGAAATTACCAACAAAAAAAACAAGAAAAATTGTTAACGTTAATGATAGAAAACAATATAAAAATGAAAAATCTGTAAACCAAAATCCCGATTCAAATGTGAATGCAGCCACTTCCAGTACAGTGACTTCTACTACTATACGTTCTCCAGATACAAATTCTACTGAAGCTCAAACTTTTATGATACAAAGAAATGTTGAATTTGGTTTAAGTTTAGATGAACATAGTGATTGTACTCTCGTCACATCTACTACTACTATTGACCCACCTAAACGATCACCAGTAACACCTCAAACATTGCAGGAGCAACAGCCACAATTATTAGCAACTCTTCCACAAAATATAACTTTACTTTCAAATCTTCAAAATAATCATACTCAGACGCCAAAAGGCATCTTAATTTATACTCCTCAACATCGTTCCTTAGTACCGGCTCATAGTTTTAGTAATGATGGCGATTACTTTAACATTAACAAAGAACATTTGAGTAGTATAATTGGTGAAAAGCCAGCCGAAAAATTCTTAAAATATTATATTGGACGTCGACGTTTTGATAGTAATTCGACGATTTATTTTAAACCTCCTTCAACGGGAATTCTAGACACTAACTTTTTGTCATCATCGGAGAGTGATGATGATTTAGAAAGTCTGGGCCAGTACGGAGATCTTTATGAGTCTTTTAATAAAACTACAAATGATAGTAAAAATTCTTGAAATGCCTCATTTAGTGGATATATGTTCGGTTTATAATCTTTTGTTGATTTAAGTTTTATTTGCTTTATGTGTTAATAAAAAGTATATAAAAATAATGTCTTGGCTATATTTAATTATTGTTCTAGTTCCATGGGAATGACAAATTATTGTTGGTAATGTGTGATTAGTGATTATCATATACATTTATACACATGTATACATGTTGTACTTTATTCTTATTAGAACAATGTATAAAATCTTTGAATATAGTAGTACGTTTTTGGCCTTGAAGGCTTTTATATTACGAATAAATAAATAAAATAAACATTCCAATTTTCTACACAAATTTAAAACGGAATGCAAAACATCTAAAAAAATTACTAATATGTATGTACATAAAATTTCAACGAAGTATAAAGTTAAGGAACAAGTCTCGTTTAGGTGCACCACCCCGATTTTTTTTTTTTTTTGGAAATAGGGGTATTAGAGGTGATTTAGGAAAAAAAATTTTTTTTTTGTCGGAAACCCATATTTTCCGAGTTATGGACCTCCAAAGTTTTGACATTGATTTCGATATAACTTGAACAATTCTTATCGGATTTGAGCAATATATGTATCATTTGAAAGCTTATTAAATTGCCTTTATTTCAAAATAAAAAAAAGTTCGAAATCCTTTAACCCATTGTGAACCTATTCAAGATTGTGCATTTTTGATAAAGAGTTTTTGTGAAAAGCTGTAATTATCAGACGAAATTACGTATATAAGGTATGTATTTGCACATTTACAATAAAAGTAGGGGTCACAAGCTATTTTTTGGTGTCTATTATGATTTTTTGACTCTTAAAGTGCTGGATATATTAGGAGTTAAAGTTGGATATTATCTTTTTTCGCGATTTTTTCGTTTCAGTGTAGCTTTGCTAATTGTAATTTTAGCTTAGCAAGTTGTAATTTTTTTTTATTGTTGTTGTTTTTTTGAAGTGTTAATATTGATTTGGGGGTTATGAAAATCGCGTGATTTTTAAAACAAAATTTTCATAATAGGACGGAGAAGAAATGAGGGGATGCTTTAAAACCATGTGAGATAAGGCCATGATGGCTTTATCTTGTCTTATGTCTTCCCGGAGACACTAAAGTTAAGTATTGAAATCTGGCTTCGCATACTAAAGTTTTTCTGCGTGGCGGCCTGCGGCCGCGCTTAAGGGTTTTCTCCTCCAGTAGGACACGCAGGTGGCTTCGCTGAATAAAGTTTTCCTGCGTACGTCACAAGCGAATTTCCCAACAAAATTTTCATAATAGTCTCATTAAAAGTCAATAATATCTCCGGTCCAAATATACAAGAAATTTTTTTAAAAAAATTTCCATTTCTAGTTAGAATTATTAAGTCGAATTTTTTAAGAAAGTGTTGTTTTTAGTGTTATGGGTTTTTGTTATTTGTGCAATAAAAAAAACAAAGTTGTACCCCTAATATCTCCGGATTTCAAAGGGTTAAAAGGTCAAACTATATCTTAAATAAAAGCTGTTAATCCTATGAATGTACTAATTAACATATATTTTGTTGTTGTAATAGCGTTTTATTGAAATAAAATGTATTATTTACAAAAAACTGCATCTTAAAAAGAAAGAAAATTATTTTGGTCCATAATGGGTTAATGGATTTCGAACTTTTTTATATCAAATTAAAGGTACTTTAATAAGCTTTCATATGATATATATATTGCTAAAGTCCGATTAGAATTGTTCAAGTTATATCGAAATCAATGTCAAAACTTTGGAGGTCTATAACTCGGGAAATATGGGCTTCCGACAAAAAAAAAAATATTTTGCTGGAATCGCATTAAAAAGTGGAACGAGTGGTGAAAAACGGATCGGAGAGGTGCACCTAAACGAGACTTAAGCCAAAGTTAAAAAACATGTCAGTGAGAAAAAAATGCAATGAAATGTTTTTATACGATACTTTTCCTTATATCTTTCGAATAAAAAAAACATCCAATATTAATTATTTCTTAAAATATCAAAAATTCTCAAGTCTGGCATCACGACAATTCACTTGCTTTCTTTCATATAAGTTGACGTTTCCTTTTTGTGGTATGTACACAATGACATTTCCGTTTTGATTAGTTATTATTGTAACGAAGATGTTCCCGCCGTTTAAGTTTTATTTATAATACAATCAGAGTTCAGAAAAAAACACACACTGAATAAAAAACTCGTACATATATGTAAACAAACATAACTTAGACCAACACACACATATTTTTATTTTCATATCAATTATGTTTGTTTTTAAATTTTCTTCGGTGCCCAACACAACCACGACTGTGTTCGTTTTAATATTTCGTTATTTACACGAACATTTTTCTATCACGTACTTTTTTTTTCAATCACACATAAAGCACACATTTTTGAGTGTTGCTTTATTTGAAGTTGATGTTCTGGTACGTGTAGTGAAAAAAAACACAGAACATGTAAAATAAACAGGTTCGAGTTCAGTTATATTTTAAGTCGTGTTGTGGCTCGTGTAGTAAGAAAAAACACAACATGTACAATAAACAGGTTCGAGTTCAGTTATATTTTAAACACGACTTAAAATATAACTGAACTCGAACCTGTTTACTGTACATGTTCTGTTGTTTCTTACTACACGAGCCACAACACGACTTAAAATATAACTGAACTCGAACCTGTTTATTTTACATGTTCTGTGTTTTTTTTCACTACACGTACCAGAACATCAACTTCAAATAAAGCAACACTCAAAAATGTGTGCTTTATGTGTGATTGAAGCAAAAAGTATGTGATACAAAAATGTTCGTGTAAATAACGAAATATTAAAACGAACACAGTCATGGTTGTGTTGGGTACCGTAGAAAATTTTGAAACGCACATAATTGATATGAAAATAAAGATATGTGTTGGCTGCTTTTGAACAGAACATTGTGTGTTTCGTGTGTGTATTTTCTGAACCTTGAATACAATACAATACAATGAATAGTAAAGCATTGAAAAAGTATTTAAAAGTGTTATTTAAATGATAAAAAGTAATTAAATGTAAAAAGGAAAAGAAAAATCGGTGTAAAGATATATAAAGTTAAATGTCGTTGGTTGTGGAAATTGTTAATGTGGAAATTGTTAATAATAATTAAGAGGAAAAATGTATTGAAATATTTTATTGAAGATGGTTTTTAATTGGTAAACAAAAACAGGTGTTTAATATAAAATTATACATGGGTGACTGAAAATAACACCCACTTGTTATTTTTTTTTAAGTTTATGAAGATTTGTCGTTTCGAAAATGTGCCTCTTAAAAATAAAAAATTAATGCTATTGATTACGGATTAATCAATCAATATTCCCATAAATTGTAACTGCTCATTAAATTGTTTGTTACCTATGAGTTGTGACAGAAATGTTCTAGGAAATGTTATAGGAAATCTTTAATGTCAACATTTTTAAAATAGGTAAGTCATACTATAACAACACTTTGAGACGTATTCTTTGGAAATGCATTTAGCCAATATTTATGTTTAAGTAAATTTAACACAAAACTTATTAAAGCTTATAAAAAATTTTTGAAACAATTAAAAAAAAAAATTCTAATGCTGGTTTTCTCAATGTATCGTCAAACTGCCTGTTACTTAACCAGGACATAAATTTATTGGACCGATAAACTGCCGGTTAACAATTTTGGTTTTCTCAATGTACCGACAAAAACATTATTTTCAGTTGGCAATGCCACTCAAAATACGTATGAAAGATGGGAGAACTATTTTAAGTTGGAAGTGCCTCTCAAAATTGATATGAAAGTTAGGGGAATAATTTATCTGTACGATAAATAAATAATTGGCAGATGAGTGCCGATTAGCTTTGCGACAAAATAGAAGCAAATCAGACATTGAGAAAACCAAATTTCTTTGATCGGCAGTTTCTCGTTGGTATAAAAGATAATCGCCTATTGAGAAAACGGGCATAAGATTTACATAAAGTGCCCTAAGATTATTATAACATATGTATTATGTATATCATAATCAAATTTATTTTATTTGTGTTTATAATAACCATAAATCAATATTCCAAAAACAATAGGAATGGGACCAAGAAGCTGAGCTTCTCGATATATCTACAGAGTTACAAGTGTTACATATTCTACTCCAATTTGACTTGTACATGCTTTTGGAACACATAAGTTATCTCACCAAATATAGTCTTGATTGGACCATTTTTGGAAGTAGTCTCAATGTAATAATTACATCCGTATGGTCTAAACCAACTAAAAATTTTTAACATTGTTTGAAATAGAAAGTTGATTTGCATCTTGACTACATTTAATTGATGTATAAAGGAGATGCTTAATGAAAAACATACCAAATCTGAGTACTCTTCTTTTTAGACAACTTTAAATTTATGAAAACGCTTTCATATAATACGTTCAGATTCTTATAGTAATCTTTTAATACGTTGAGGACGGCGTAGTTTTTTGTATTTCGCTCCATGTAGCGGCAGCAAAAAAATATTGAACAAAAAATATTGTTTAGCAAAACAAAACAAAAACAAGTAAGAAAATTATAGTCGGTCTAGACCGACTATACGATACCCTATACCATGCGTTTAGAAACCCTATCTCTTAGGCCCAACTAACTGGACATTGAAAATAAGCAAAAACCAAATTTGAGTGGGATTTTTATTAATTTTTTTGGCTGCAGATATGAAAAAATTCATATCGGATGCTATATCTATAAAGGGACTAGGTCCAAAAATGGACCGATCCTGATCATGTTTGGTAAAGTCTCTTGTATTTTGCAAAAATATGTACAAACAAAATTTGAGAAGAATCAGTTCAATATTTTTGTTTTTTAATAGATTTAAGTGAAGATCGGGAAGCAGCTCTATATGGGGTCAAAGGGATCATTTTTGGACTACTCATTAGTGGATGTAATGAACGCATACAAACCCAATTTGAGTAATATCTATATGACAATTTGGATCTTATGGCAATTTATGTCGATTTCATATGGGTAATTTGTATGGGGGCTAGGTCTGAACATGGACCGATTCTCACCAATTTCAATAGCGTTCATCCCATGGCCGATAAAAGCTTATATACCAAATTTCATCAAAATATATTCATATTTGCGACCTGCAGTTTGATTACAAGCTTTACATGGACACACAGACGGACGGACGGACGGACGGACGGACGGACGGACGGACGGACGGACGGACGGACGGACGGACATTGTTAAATCAACTCAGAAAGTGATTCTGATTCGATCGGTATAATTAAAGATGGGTCTAGGTCAAATATTTTTGGTTGTTACAAACAGCAGCACAAAGTCATTATACCCAAACCACATAGTGGTATAGGGTATAAATAGAGAAAACAACAAAGCCGATGTAGGCCACCACGTGTACCACCGTCGCCAATAACATTAGTGTGTGAGCCATTGTCGGTACAGGCCGTCCTTAATTGAAAACTGATTAACCGGGTTTCTACTCGGTTATGGTTCGCACATAATTGTTATCATTGTTATAGATAATCCAAAATATCTAAAACCAGATTTCACATGAAATTTTCCAATTCATTTAATAACTTCGATCTCAATTATAAAATTTTGCACAAGTACAGAGAAGGTAATCAGCAAAAACATATATTTTTTTATGTGTAAACATCTATACGCACAGGGGGGTAAATTTCTATTTCATAATACAATCACAAAAAATGCTTAACATGTAAAGGCCTGTACGCAGCTTGCTAAGGAATCAAAAACTTCATATAAAAAAACGCTTCAGAAATGCTTAAGGAATTTTTCTGTCAAAAAATTTCTGTTGTTGGTCCGCAGCTTTTTAAAAAAGTAGTATTGTTTTTACTACTTTTTTTTGACGTAAATGAAGTTAGGCAACCCAGGCTTTGAGCAGGAATATCAAATTTTTCGTTCTTTCTGAAAGGAATTTTGACAGGAGAGGTAAGCATAAACAAAATGTAATATGCTAAAAAAAATAAAAGTTATTTTTCAGTTGCAAACCTGGGAAAAAACGAACAAAATTCGGCAAAAAAAAAACAAGAAGCGGATGGGTAATATTGATACTGAGCTTAAAAAGCGTTTAGCAGGACAAATAAAGCAGAACCGAAGAATTGATTTGTTTTCAATTTCACAATTTTTAATAATTGACAGAAAACAACTGATTTCTAGCGTTGCACTGAAAGGTACTTTTGTGCTTTTTTTTCTTTAAGAAATATATGAAAATTTTCTGTTAAGATTCCTTAACAAGCTGCGTACAGCTCTCAGACGTAAAACAAAATCGATGTGATTTATGATTGTTTGTATTGGTGAAAAATGATGATATTATTACATAAATGAAAATGAAAATGAAATATGAAAAATGGAAAATAAAAAATGAAAAATTAACAATAAAGAATGAAAAATGAAAAACGAAAAATTAAAAATTAGAAATATAAAATAAAAAATTAAAAATGAAAAATAAAAAAATGGAAAATAAAAAATTAAAAATAAAAAATGAAAAATAAAAAATGTAAAATGAAAAATGAAAAATTAAAAATAAAAAGTGAAAAATGAAAAATAGAAAAATAAAAAATGAAAAATAAAAAATGAAAAATGAAAAATAAAAAATGAAAAATTAAAAATAAAAAGTGAAAAATAAAAATTAGAAAAATAAAAATTGAAAAATTAAAAATATAAAATGAAAAATAGAAAAATAAAAATTAAAAAATAAAAAATGAAAAACGAAAAATCAAAAATAAAAAACAAAAATTAACCGGTTGAAATAATAAATGATAATAAATATTTTTATATTAGCAGAGTTTCTGCAGTTGATTGCTATAAGTGATACATAGATGACGTTTTCTGTTTGATTTTAAAAAAGTGACATAAAAACATCTTTAATTACTAGATGTTTACACATCTCCCCTGTGATCGGACTCACATGATGTTTTTTTTAAAACAATTTTTCAGATAAGGTTTTCCAAAATTAAAAAAAAAATATCATTGGATTTTTCATAATTTATATAATAGAAAATTTTTATTTCTTCGACACCACTATGCAGAGGAGGTAGATCTGGCGTTGTCCCTCCGTCTGACTGTATGTCTGTTGAAAACATCCGTAAAGAGCTAAAAAACACCAGTATTGATGTTTTTAATTTTTTTTTCAATTATATATTCTTCCTTTATTTACATATTTTAACAAATTTGATCTTATGATGAGATCTTATCTTTACATATAGATATTCCAACAAATATTATATAGGATCTAAAGATATTAAATAGTTTTTATTTTGTTTTTTAATGATTTTTAAAGGAAAATGGGAGGAAAAAACCTTTATATGATTTAATAGATTCACATACTATCTGAAAATATTTTGTGCTTATAGAACGTTTAATAGAAATAATAGACCTCTATAAGCAAATAATTTTCAATTTGGTGATTTCTTTTTAATTTTACATTATTTCTCTACATTCTCTTATCAGTGGCTAAGAAGAATTTTCAATTTTGGCAAAGTAATTGTTATTAATCCTTGTTATGAAATCGATAATTTTTTCATAACCTGTTTCTTCATGAAGAAGATTTGTAGGATACCTCCAGCTTTTGTATCGAATGAAATTTCGAAACGTATCGAATAGCCTAATCACGGCATAC
Source organism: Cordilura impudica (assembly GCA_963682025.1). Lineage (NCBI taxonomy): Eukaryota > Metazoa > Arthropoda > Insecta > Diptera > Scathophagidae > Cordilura > Cordilura impudica. The sequence goes on along the minus strand of OY821517.1, from coordinate 1,787,579 downwards.
GATTAGAATCGAAACGAAATCTAATAAAAATTGTAAAAGATTTATTTTTAATGTAAATAAAGAAAAACACATGTTTAATGAAAATGAATTGAAATTTTTGAAATTGTGGTTTTAAAGACATTTAAAATAGGAATTTGAACAACGTAAATATACGCTTTTAAATTAAATAATATTAATAAAATAAAATGTTTCTAAAATAAAATATACTTCACTTATTGAATATGAATTTATAAGTTAAAATATCAATTTTGATAAAAAAAAAATTGAGCTTGTATTACATCGACAGATAACCATTTTCCTCTAGCATTTCTAGTTCAACTGATTTTATTACATAATCTATCTTTTTTATTGAAATATTAGCAACATGTTCTTCTTTCTTTAATTTTAACGATCTTTCTTTTATATTCAATAAACGATCAAGCTTGCAGTTTATGCTTCGTTGGGAATCTTCATATTTTTCGATGTGACACCTTAGAAGGTCTAATTTAAATTCACGTTCAGTAACTTTTTTTGCTTTTATAATGGGTTCCTTCTCTACTGGCTCAGGTTCATTTATATTTTCGTAGTCTTCCTCATCTAACATATCATTAAATGCTTTTTCGATATCAAACATTTTTGTTTCGTAGTTTTAGAAGAACCAAAAGATTTGTTCGATGAAAGACCATCACCAGAAACTCTTATACCGGCAGCCTGAAGAATTTGTTTTTCTTTTTTTGGATGCCTTATTGAATGACAGCTTTTTTTTGACAATTTTTTTAATTTAATTTTTTTTTTATAGAGTCTTTTCGATAACAATAAATTAGGTACAATTGTCAAATCACATAGTTTACTTTTAAAGCTATTTATGTTTTACTTTAACATAATATATTTGGAAATGCTACTTGCAAGTTAAATGAACATATTTCGAATGTACTATTTGTACAAATTTCTAATAATGAAAATAATGTTTGCTCCCGACATTAAAATTCTCGTACAGAGTAGTTCTGTTATAAGAAAGGTTCCTAAGACTAAATAACACTTAACATTAAATTACACACACCGTGATGTGTTAAGATTGACAACATATCAATTAATTCACCAAAATTTAACAGTGAAACGAAATCACCAAAGGTGAAAGATAAAGAAATCAAAAGATGAATACATAGATAATAATACAATATGTACATGAATATAAATAAAAAAACGTGTAAATACACAACCGAAAATAATACGGGAGTTTATCCCCTGTGGGTTCCCGAGTAACACTTCTGGTAGAAATTTGGTAGTTGGCAAGAACCTGGATCCTGCAGCGTGATATTCTCCATTAGAATACCTATTGGTGACAGGTAATTAATATTAGACCAGGCAAGGTCATTATCATTGTTAACAAAATTTCCCATTAGTGAGATGGCGTACTGACAAAGTGGTACCACTGATGAATTGTTGTAGATGACTTTGTTGGAATAACGTTTCGTAAATGTCTCGAAGTTTTTATTTACACAGCTCCTTAGCACTCTCCGCTCAAAAATCTCCAATTCTTTGGCCACTATCGGTGAGATAGTGAACCAGATTGGGAAAGCATATAGTAAGGCGGATCTTATAGCCACTTTGTAAATAAGAAGTTTGGTCTTCTGGGGTAAATAATTGCTTCTCATCAATCTCGAGAACATGCCAGCAATTTTCTTACACTTCGCCAAAAGAGCTCGTCCATGATTGTTAAATTTAAACTCCCAGGTACTTTAAGTTGGATTTAAACGGTATGACACTACCTTCGAGGTACAGGTGTAGAATTTTACTCTCAGGCACAACAAACCTCGGACACTTACCCGAAGCGTTCCTTATGCAAATTGCCTCAGATTTAACTGCGTTAATTTGTATACCCCATATTTTATAAAAATCATTTATAGCAGATAGATAAAATGAAACTTTATTGAGGGCGGTGATTGGAGACACATCGTGGGCGAAAATTAGGCAGTCGTCTGCATATAACATACCCTTGGAGTCTGCCACCTCATGAGGAAAATCGTGGAGGTATAAGTTGAAAAGAAATGGCGCCAACACGCTACCCTGCGGCACGCCACTCTTAACAGCACCAAGATTAGAGCGAGCTTCGTTTAATTGAATGCAGAATTGACGATCAGAAAAGTAGCTCAGTAACAACTTCACCAAATATGGATCTATTCCCAGGTCGACTAATTTATATAAAATTCCTTTGTGACAAGCAGTGTCAAATGCCTTTTGAATATCCAGAGATACCGCAATCGTGCACCTTTGTTCTCTAAGATTACGCGTTACATCACCATGAAATTTTAAAAGAGCATGTTGGGTTGAGTGCATTTGTCTGAATCCAAATTGAAAACTAGATACTGGGTCAATTATCAATTCATTTTCAAGCTTTCTCTTAATGATGTGCTCAAATAGTTTTCCCAAGTTGGACAAAAGTGAAATAGGACGGAAATCTTCAGGCTTTTCACTATCTTTTTTCTTTTTCAGAGGAAGGATTTTACCAATCTTCCAGCATGTCGGAAAATAACCATTATTTAGGCAATTATTAAAGATGATGGTTAAAAATTTTAGAGAAGAGTCAGGAAATCTTTTTATTAAAAAGTTAGATATTTTATCTATGCCAGTTGACTTTTTGTTTTTAATGTTCTTTACAATTTCCTTTACCGTAGATAGTTTCACAAAATGTAAAGAATCTTCATTGGTACTGGAGTTAAATGTATCATCAAAGGAATAAATAGATCTAGGTATGTTAGACGTACACGCAGTAATACGTTCTTCAAGATCACTTACCGGTCTCTCGGGCAGTTTTTCACTGTACACTGAAGAAAAGAAATCTCGAAATACCTCACATTTCTCATTGTCTTCAATTACTGTTCTGTTATCAACAAGAAGTTTATCACAGAATGGCGTGTTCTTATTTCCAATCATCCCATATATTTTCCTGAACGCTGATGGACTAGGTTTAATACTAACTAGACGCTGGCTGAATATTTCAGCTTGTTCGATATTAACTAATTCCTTTATAAGAATTTTTAATAGTTGAATTTGTTTTGAGAGAAGATTATAATCCTGACCTTGTCTATTTCCAGCTCTATGATACATTTTCTTAAGGTCTTTTTGCCATCTTTGTTTGATACGCAGAAAATTTTTAATTTTATCCGAAATGTACTGCAGGTTGAAGTAAATTCGTCTATTAAGTGATCTATTTCATTATTTTGTAAATTAATGTTATCTGGAGGCATTAAATTATAAGTGGCAATATCCATATCTCGACGAAAATTCTGCCAAACGGTGTTCTTGAATGACGAAAAGCATTTTGGAGACCTTAGAATAAAATTAACCTTATTAAATTTCAATTCCATCTTTATTGGAAAATGGTCGGAGAATGTAGCCAAGCTGCGGATTTTATAGTTTGGACTATCTTGAATTACAAGGTTGGAGCTGACCAAGAAATGGTCTAGATAAGAGCAGCCATTCGGGAAAGTTGGATTGATGTCTGAAAACCGTACGACATCTATAGAGTGATCATTGAGCCAGTTGTGCAAATATCTTCCATTACCATTATGCAGTTGATCTCCCCACGATGGATGTTTAGAATTGAGATCACCTCCGACAATTACTCCATCAAAATTTCTTGCGGCACTAAAAATTTTTGAAAGGCCAGTAGTGATTCTTGTCTCACTTGTGTTACACGGTATGTAAAGTGATCCAACTAGGAACTTTTTACAAACGTTGTCGATAATAATTTCAATTTGGATAAAGACAGTATGGAACCAAATGTCATCAATTGTAACGCAGCTGTAAGAAATTGAGTCGTTAATAGCTATTCCAACTCCAATGGATGAATTGTCGTAAATGAAGTTATAACCATTTATATTTATGTTACCAATACCCCTGAGATGGCATTCCTGGATAAAGGCAATATCAATTCCATTTTGAAAAAGTAAATTTGAAAGTTCTATGCGTCGACTTATATCAATAAGTGAGCGTACATTGTATGTAAGGAAATTTAGGCTTCTACGGGTCATAAGAATTTTGAACCTTTGATAGTAACCGTTGAAATTTTGTTTTGGCTACATCCCTTGGCAGTTTGGTGTATTCTTTAAGAAACTTTTCAATTTCTTGTTCAAGTGTCATTTGCTCTGGCTCCATAAAATATTCCGCAAGTTTTAGAAACTGCTTTACAATTGAAGATTTGCCACTTTGATGGTTTGGAACTATTGTTGCATTTGTCGTGTTATGGAAATGGCTAGAATATAATATTTCTGGTGACGTAACAGAAGACGGAATAAGTCTTCTAACATTATCGGTTGCTGTTGATTTCCTTTCTCGAGCTTCATTCAGTTTAGCTTTTTTATTAGCAAAATATTTTCGATAAGCCGAGCACCCCCTCCAATTGGCTGGATGACCAGATTGTCCACAGTTAACACATACTAGCTCTGATTTCTCTTCACCATTTCGCTCACATTTACCAGGCTCGTGTTTTTCGTCACATTTGACACAGTTAAATCCACGATTGCAGTTCTTTGCCATATGACCCCAAAGTTGGCACCTACGACATTGTATTTCGCGTTCATTTCTTTTAGGATTTTCCCATACAATCTTTTAATAAAGAAGGTATTTAATGTGGGTTATATCCTTAAGGCCCTTCCCTTGCTTAAGAGTGACCATAAATAAGCCAGTATCGGTCTTGTTCTTCTTTGAAAAGTTTGTAGTGAACTTTGAGACCTTATCGACAACATTGGGAACAAGCCCGTCTAAGGAAGCCTTGATTTCATCAGTTTCAGTTTTATAGAATAATCCACGAATTACAAATGACATTTGACGTAGCTCTTTTGGGGTAAATGAATAGGAATTAACCTTTTTTTCTCTCAGTAGATTCATCATCTCCGTGTACACACCTATATCAGAAATAAAAAGTTTACTTTTGTGTCTATTTACATTTTTAATTTTAAAATTTATTTTAGGAGATCTCGCCTCTAATTGGTCCACAAGAAGCTTTACGTTCACGTTGTATAGTATTATTGGTGGACAAAATTGTCGCCTTGTCAAGTTTCCAATATTTTCCTTACTATTGTTGTTACGAGCATTATTTTCGTTTCGTTTATTGTTGATATTGCCGTCATCCCCTTCTATTTCCAAGTCACCTAGTATCGCAAATCTATTCTGCGAATTTGTCAATTGGGAAATAGTACTTCCCCATATTCCAGATACATCAACTTTCGTTGGTGAATCTATATTATTATACCTCCTCTTCTTTGTTGAACAGTTGTCGCCATTATCACAGTTGTTGTTGCCACACAAAATACAGCCATCTATTATAGTTGCTGCTGATTTATTAGCTGATGCTTCGTCATCCTCTGCATCCATCGGATCCATATCCAATGCACTACCAGGCATTCACTTAACTTCAAATTGTTAAGTTATATTTATTTAAAAAGTATATTTTTATTAAATTTTGCAATAAAAATTTCTCCGCCAAAAAAAGTATGTGTTGTTTACACTAGGGTTGACACTCTTTTTTTGGAACACTTAAAAACAACCCAAAATAATTGTAACTTTCTCCACATTTTTCATCTTTAACTGGAGGGCCAAACTTATTTAGTTGTATTGTAAGCTGATCCCATAATCGCTTTGAAACAGCTTTTCCCTGGCCACAATTGGGTAAAATATTTTTTGCCAAATTTGGGTGCTCAATCATAAATTCAGCCATGAGTTCCTTTTGTTTGCCATTTATTTTAAATATATTTGCCCTGAATATTTTTAATTAGATTTTTGAAATTTTAATTTATCAAGTGATTAATAAACTTAAATTTTAAGACCTTTTAGTTATTATTTTATATATCCCGCTTTTATTTTTTCGCTTGTTGTTCTCAAGAAGTTTAACACGTTTGTTTACGATTGGCTTTGACGTATCGAATGATATTTAGAAAGAAGACACTCGATCGATCGCTCGTTATCGTATGCCATCATCTCAAATTTCGATACTACTTACACGATAGCGAATGCCGTGATTTCAAAATGAAAAATTTCGATCAAATTCACTCGATCACGTATGCGGCGATTAGACCCCAGGGGCTTTTTATTTATCATTTGTTTTGTGTAATTTGTAAGCGTTTCAGATGACGGTTGGCAGCGTCACTCCAAATAGGACACGCGTACGAGTATGTTAAGATCGGCCTTATAACACTTTTGAAGAGTAGATTTTTATACCCTATACCACTATGTGGTTTGGGTATAATGACTTTGTGCTGCTGTTTGTAACTACCAAAAATATTTGACCTAGACCCATCTTTTATTATACTGATCGAATCAGAATCACTATCTCGATTTAACGATGTCCGTCCGTCCATCCGTCCGTCTGTGTGTCCATGTACCTCGTAATCAAACTGCAGGTCGTAAATATGAATATATTTTGATGAAATTTGGTATATAAGCTTTTAAATTGGTGAGAATCGGTCTATGTTCAGACATAGCCCCCATACAAATGACCCCTATGAAATCGACATAAATTGCCATAACATCCAAATTGTCATATAGATCTTACTCAAATTGGGTTTGTATGCGTTTATTACATCCATAAATGAGTAGTCCAAAATGATCCCTATGGGACAACTCTTAATCATAGGCCTCATATAGAGCTGCTTCCCGATCTTCACATAAATCTCTCAAAAAACAAAAATATTGCACTGATTCTTCTCAAATTTTGTTTGTATATATTTTTGCAAAATACTAGAGACTTTACCAAACATAGTCAGGATCGGTCCATTTTTGGGCCTAGTCCCCATATAGATATAGCATCCGATATGAACTTTTTCATATCTGCAGCCAAAAAAAATTAATAAAAATCCCACTCAAATTTGGTTTATGCTTATTTTCTATGTTCAGTTAGTTGGGCCTATGAGATAGGGTCTCTAAACGCATGGTATAGGGTATCACATAGTCGGTCTAGACCGACTATAATTTTCTTACTTGTTGTTTTTGGGGTTTAGAAATGACCTTTTATTTAGTAGTGGCCATAATGCTTTAAATGATTTTATAGCTTTTTGGCACGTAACCATAATATGTTTAAATGTAAGCTTTTTGTCCAAGACAACTCCGAGATATTTGACATCGTTAAGAATATTTATGGTATTATTTCCAATAAGAAGATGACGTCTTGGCAGTCTTTTGGGAGATTTGTTGAATGGAAAAATAATTGCTTGGGTCTTGTTTGGATTAATTTTGATTTTCCATTTGTGGAAATATTTACTGCAATTTACAAGACCCTTCTCCATTTTCTTCAGGAGTGCACTTGTAAGTTTGTTTGAAGAAAATAACGCAGTATCATCTGCGTAATAAGCAATTTTCAAATGCGACAAGACTGATCCTTGAGGTAACCCAGTGGTAATGGTTTTTGGAGATGATGTTTCATTATTAAAGCTTCTGAAGTGAATGAAATCTGAAATAAGTTTACATACATATATATTTTGGTATATTTGACCCGTTAAATGTTTATTACAATATTAGACCCGTTAAATGTTTATTGTTTTTATTGGTGATTATTTGATTTTTAATTCTGTTTATTTGGTGAGTAGTGCTATGCTCCTTTTTAAATCCAAATTGTTCTTTATCAACAATAGAATTGGTCGTTACAAATTCACTAAGACGAGAATATAGTATTTTTTAAAATATTTTACCTAAGTTACTTAATATGTAGACTAATAAGCCTAAAGCTATTTGGGTTCTTTTTTGGCTTACTAGGTTTTTTGATAGCTATATAACCTTGGCATTCTTGAAATGGTTTGGGAAATAGTTGAGTTTGATGCAGCTGTTAAATATTATAACCAGTAATTTTAGAGCTTTGAGTGGTAGTTTCTTTAAGAGCAGGTTGGGAACATTGTCAAAACCAAGAATTTTGAGGGTTTTATTGATGAGACAATATTTATTACTTCTTCTAGAGATGCATAAATTGCTGATTCAGAACTAGGATTTTCCTTCTTAAAATTATTTTCTGTTGTATTTATTACTGTATCTGCTGAGTGGTTGTAGTTCGAAGTGAGGTTATTTGCTTGGACAAATGTATTTGCCAGGACTTCAGCTTTGTTCTTATCAGATGTTATTTTTGTATTTCCAACTTTAAAGTGAGAGATTTGTTTTTTTCCTTTTCCTCGCAGGTTCCTGCTTATTTTCCAAAATGATTTATCACCTGGTTTTAAATTGGATAATAATTGACACCATTTCTTATTGCGTTCCGAATTAATACTTTTATCAATCATGTTACTTAGAAACTTAGTACATTGATTATAAAAAGTTTTCTCGGCTATATTTGAAGATCGTTGGCTTTTTCTTTTAAAGTTTAATATATTCCACAGAACTTTCTGGTAATGTGTAATTATTTTGTTGAGTTATTTTAGGTGTAGACACATCCCTTGCTTCGAAAACTACATTTATAAATTTTTGGATTTCCTGATCAACTACTACCTTGGTATATATATATCCGAATATAACGTGATTTTATTGTCTAAAAAATTCATATAAATGTTCCAGTTGGTTGCACTATAGTCATAATAATTGAGGTCAACGTGCAAGGGGCGATGGTCTGATGGTATTCCGTAATCCATTGTTTTTACGTTTATATTTAAAGCGGAATTGCTTAAAATAATATCGACTGTGGATGCTTCGCGATTGTGTTGATGGGGGAATAGGGTTGGACTATTAGGATAGTGTACGAAAAAATTGCTTGATTGCTGTAGATTGTTGAGTGCAATTCCTGCAGTATTATTTGAACGGCAATTCCAAGAACAATGTTTGGCATTTAGGTCACCAAAAACTATATATTCTTTGGTGGAAGGTGTTAGGTTCAAGATATCAGCACAGAAGTTATGGGTATATCTTGGTGAATATAACGAAGGTACAACAATAGGTCTATTATTTATAATAACTTTAATTGAGATGTTTTCGATTGATGAGGTGTTTGATATAAATAGGTTTTTATGTGCGACAGATTTATGAATTAACAGAGCTACTCCTCCCCTTGCATCTATTCTGTCACTTATAATATAAATAATAATTTTTAATATAGGGTCTATGATTTTCTGAAAAAAATGTTTCATTCAATAACGCTATTTTAATATTTTCTCGTTCGTATTGATGTTTTTCATGTATACAGTTAACCAATAAAAAAGTTGTTCAGTACACTTACATATGTTTATGTTGCATTATCTTTAAAACTATGTACACTACACATATAAACTAAAATGTTAAGATATTCTGTATTTTATTAACTTTTGAAATAGTTTTAACAAAATTTGTGAAAATACCATGTTCTTAACAAAAATTAACAAAACCCAAAAAAAGCACATTTCATGAAGCCAAAAAAAGAAACTATTTAAATGAAAAAAAGAAATGTTTTTCGGCATTATTTTATGACCCTTAGCAATTATAACGGCTTGTAACCTTTTTTTTTGGCTTTGATAAAGACAAATTTTGTGTGATGTTTTGGAGTGCAGTTTTAAGCTATTTTGTGTTTTTTAACGGTATTTTATCTTAATTTTTTTTTTCTATATGGACCCAAAAATGCTCGATTAGATTTACATCGGTGGATGGGGTAGCACTTTTTTACAGTTTTACAGCAGTCATGCTTTAATCACAAATCGTTGTCATGAACGTAGTTAAAATTGTCGGAAATTTTCAATTTTGCAATTGTTTGTCGCAAATTTTTCTCTAAAATGTTTAAATAATCAAATTTGTTCATAGTGCCTTCAACAAACTGAAAATTTACACTATTAGCTCTCATTGCACCCCAGACCATAACACTGCCGCCGCTATGTCTGAACGTTTTATAAACATTTTTTGGGTACAATGCTTAACCCTTCATTTTTCACACAAAACTTCGTCCATCGTATCCAAATATATTGAATTTTGACACATCTTTAAATATCACGGTTTTTTGCATACTCCAGCCGTGCTGACAACAGAGGCTTGTTTCGGGGTTTAAACCTTTTTATGCCTTCTGAATGTAAAAAAATTCTTACAATTTTTGGGTGTACCTGAACATTTCAATGTTCGCTCAAGTTTTGCGCTATTACCACTGCCGATATTTTGGAATTTACGGTAATGATTCGACCTATTTGCCCTTGCGTTTGTAAAGATGAAATTTTGTTTGGATTTCCGCTTCCACTTGGTCTAATTAAAAATCCATTATTCTGGTACATTTCAATAATGCATTACGGTTACGGAACTCATATACAGTCAGTCGTTGGTTGAAGTTAGGATGCCGGAAAACCTAAACAGCAGCCATCGTGCTGTTATTTAATTTTGAATGTTTAATGTTAAATGTTAAATTAATATTTTGCTTTTAAACATATTCTTGTGTTATTGAATTTAATATTAAATGAAACTTGAATTTTAAATAAATGTAATAGTGCGTTTACATCTAAGCAAAATCTAGTATATACGAGATTTCGGGCGAAATCTAGCTCATTTTTACTAGATTTCCCATAGAAAACAAAATCTAGTAACTAGATTTGTGTAAAATCTCAAAAAATCTTGTCACACTTGGGCACTACCAAATGATACTACTGTGCTTTTTTAATATTGTAGTAGAAAATTACAACGCAGTGACTGAAAAATTGACATTTAACAAGTAAGAGTGTTAAATTCGGCTGTGCCGAATCTTTGATACCCTCCACCTCGGTTTGAGTATTGAATGAATGTAAATAAAATATTGGAAAAAGTAAACAATTTGTTAAACTTAATACCACATTATTTCAGAAAATTCTTTGGGTTGGTTTTCGTCTTTTCTATTATTTCAGATTTATTTCGGTGTTTGCTTTTTGGTCATCGTGGTTGCTGATCGCCATGCATTTAGGTTGTATACCTATTTGCTAATTAAATAGCTCGCCCTAATCTCCATTGCAAAGGTAATGGTTGTGTAGGGTGGCTATATGCATTAAATCGTGCTAATTGGAGATGGCTGTATAGTTTCTTTTAACTGGCCAAATATTTCTTCATTGTGGCCATATAGGTCGGATGGAGTAACAAAATAATAACCAAAAAAAAGAAGCTCTCTCAACTTTTTTATTAAAATATTGCCATATTTTGAAAACATAGAGAATAAATTTATAATAATAAATAATCAAATTAGGGATGCCAAACGCAAAAAACCAAAAGTCCCAAACATTTTAAATAAAATAATTTGTTCTCTTTATTTTCTGAAAAACTTCAAATTTTCATCCAAAAAAAATTGTGAAAATTTATATATAAATAACATTCTCATCAAATTGTGTTTATTTATGTAACAATTTTTATGTTAGCAATTCTTAAATATCATTTGAGGTTTTCTAAAATTCATTGAATTTAAATTAATGTTTTCTGTAGTGCGATTTTGTAAATTTCAATGATCCGACAATCGCAAAATATATCGACAGCTATTGTTGTTTGCACTAAGGATTAAGTGATTCACTAAGTACATACATATTAACGACAGTCGACAAATCTATTTTTCTATTTATTTAAATTGTAAACGAGTGGCATCTCTGTCAAAATAAGCGAAAAACACAAAGAATAGAAAAAACAAATTACTTCGTGTTTGACAGGATGATTTTATGTTTATGTTTAATATCTTTATTTTTTTTACTAATATTTCTGTTTATTTATTTGAAAATGAAATAATGAATTGAATATGCTATTTAATTTTTTTATTTATATAAAAAAGATTTTTTAATAAAAGCAAAATATTTTCACTATTTTATGATTTTTATTTATGTATGACGACATTTTAACCTAAAAATTTAAGTTTTTGAATAAACAACACAAAAATGGTTGTCGTTTAGATAACAACAACAGCTGACTTTAACAATAGCGAATATCGTTTAAAAATTTTACTGATAAATTTGCAATTTTCTTTTTTTAACGATTCGACTATCGTTAAAAGAAGTTACTGAATCGCGGTACTGAAAAGTTATTAACTTCTCCTGAATGGCAATATTTTTTTCAAAATGTAAACATTTTTAAATGTAAACATATTTGGTGCTTTTTTTTGGAATTTCAATTTGTGTTTAACGAATAATATTTATATATTAAAGATGCAATTGATGTCTTCTAAATACAAAATTAATATTTCCGACGTTTTGATATGATTTTCTGAAATTCAATTAATTGTAATTTATAATTGGAAATTTTTAATTCCAGTTTTTAGAATTGATATTTTCTTAAATTTGAATAGAAAATTTAAAAAGTGCTATTTTGTATTTATGTGAATAGTAATGCTTTAGTAATTATAAACAATTTTTAAAAATTAGATGTAATCGCAATCAGATATTTTGTAGGTAAAGCAGAATAAAAATTCTATATAACTATGTAGAACTGTTTTGAAAGCAAAAAACTCATTGATGAACTCGGTAACTGTATTTTATAAAGACAACAAAAAGTTAATATGGCAAACTTATGTTCATATTTGTAAAAGAATAATGAAAAAACGTATGAAATAAAAGACACCCTAGCTGCCCGATTGATGCCGTCATCGTGATTTCCACAGACGGACATCGCTATATCAACTCCGGTTGTTATAAGGATCACAAATATATATATTTTATGGGGTCCAAAATTTTTTTTCTAATTATTACAAACGGAATGACAAACTTATATATACCCTCTGCACACTGGAGTGGAGTGTAGAAAAACAAAAAAATGACGAATCTGTAATAAAAAAATATTTAGTAATTGAAAAGTTATAACTTTTTATGCTGACATGTGCCCATTCCAATCTGCTAAATAATAATTGTGGAAAATGAATTTGTTTTTGCTGTTCAAACAATACATTTAACAAATGCTGATTGTTTTTTTTGTAAAATTTCTATTTCAGTTTTTGTTTTTTTAATTTTTGATGATTAATAAATTTACATTTTGCTATTTTGTTTATTTTTGGTATTTTTAGTTTATGTTTTATTTTAATCAGCTGTTTATTGTTGTTTAAACAACATCTCACAAAATGTCAAAAAAGTAAGATGTAAACGGTATGGATTTTGAAATAGATTTGAATTAAAATCTACTAGATTTTCCTCAGATGCAAACGCACTATAAATAAGTCACCAATATGAAATATTGGCATACCAGTGTTGCCAGAAACTTTTTTATTTATTACTAAAAATTTTAAAGAAAACGCAGAAAATTTCCAGTATTTACGTCGTTTCTTATTTAGAAGAATATTCTAAAACATTTCTCCATAAAAAACTATATCCGATTTCAAAACATTGCTGAACAGGATTAAAAAATAGTTAGTCCTTTCTTTATCGCATTAACCTTAAATCAATTAATAATGAGAGATGAAAACTTTTTTGTTTGATTTCAAAAAATTAAGTTTTCAATCGTAAACACTTTCGAAATAACCATCTTCATCATTTTGAACATTAAGATGCTTGTGTTGAAATATTTGATGATAAGGAAAAACTAACCAAACTATGACCAAAGAAATGAAACACCTGATATTCTTCTAGAAGCTTTTTTTAAAAGTTAAAGAAACCCCGGACGATCACCATCACTACTCAACATTAATATAAGCCACACAATTCCCATATAACCAACATCAATCGATAAGGATAAAATAATAGTTATTTCGAGACTCCGACTCGCTCACGCAATTTTCTCTCATGAAAACTTAATAAAGAAAACAACTAACCGGATATATGTAATAGCACCCTCTCTATCAAAAACGTTCTATATGAGTGTCCTTCTTTATCCAATACTAGCAGATTCCAGCACTCGAAATTCGAGTGCAAATTGTAGGACATTTTTTTTTTTCATTTACTAAAGACCCTACAGGTATGCTTCACAATTCAACTCATTTTAAATGAAGTAAACAAACTCAACACATTAACACGAACATATTAACAAATTTAATAAACACACACATAGCATTGTATAATTTTATGTATGTGTTAGTAGCAACTTTAAACGATCATAAATCCAAAAAAATATTCCAGACGATGAAAATCTGTAATTCTGGGTAACAGCGAAAAAGAAATACCTTTCAAATGATATATTTTTTCTCAAAATCGGGGTAAAACTGTGAAACTTACATCGGTCACAAGAAATCGCCTTGCTTATTAATATTATAGATATGAAAAATGCACCTCAACAACAAGCCAGCACATATTTAGTCTCCTTCGTGATCCATCCATCACTAATATAAACAAAATCTATTATTTTACTAAAGAAACTAAACTAAACTAATAGAATATTTATTATAATGAATCGATAGCCTTGGCAGCTAGTGCTCACAAATTCCTCATTGGTCCTAGGATTTATTCTTATGATTAATAAACTAATAAATAAATAAATTAATAAGAAAACATATTTATAGTAACAGTTTATTAAAATTCATTTTTTATATCCAACAGCTTGGATAAAAATTGTAGTAAAAACTTTTACAAATTTGTTATACTCGTACTGATGATATGTTCTGTACGTATTTCAAATTTCAAAGGATAATTTGGAAAAGTCCGAAGAATACATCTCTTTGCTTGATTCTCGTAAAGCTTGGATTTTTTTATTTTCTGTTTTTTCTTATTGATAAGGGCCTGGGGACTAATTTTATTCTTTTTATTAACAATTGTTTCAATTATTTTCAGTCAGTTTAGTTTAAATAAAAAATTTTGTTTAATTTTTTTTTTTAATATTTTATTTATAAATAATTATTTTATATTTGAAAAAAATATCATTAAAAAAACATAAAAACATAATATAATAATATGGATAACAGAAATACATTTTTTTTTATTTTAAATTATATTTTATTAATGTGTTAAAAAAATAATTTTATAATTATATTGCTTTAGAAGATTTCAATCTATAAAAACAATACAAATAATTAATATTAAATAAAAAGGACAAGCGATAAATTAAAGGAGATAATATTTATGAACTAAAGAACGATTTTTTAACTAACGAGACAAGTATTTTTTTTTTTTTTCGAGAATATGAAAGAAAACTAAATATGATTTATGCATTCTTTCATATTATATACAAAAAAACAAGAAATTAAAGAAAAAAAAAAAAAAAAAACAAAATGAATACGAAAACTTAATTTAAAAGGTATGGAAGTGGAACTTTTAGTTTTTTTTAATTACTAGAAAAGAGTTTTGAAAAATAAATTTGGATGCCTTTAATTATGAAACCTCTTCTTTGTGTGTGCGTGTGTTTTGTGTTTCGTGTGTCGTTTTGTTTTATAACAACTTAGACATCAATTTGGTAAGGTGATCCAGGAATATGTTCCTCACCCCATTTGACTATTAAAATGTATTGGCCACGATCACGTACCATATAACTAACATTGTAATTGTTACGACCAGTATGTTTAATGCTGAATTCCTCGCAAGGACCCTTAGGACCATACATGCCAACATAAAGAATGTTATTGCCTAATAAAAAATAGAATAAAAAATTTAAGCAAAAAGTTTCAATGAAATAAACATTTATGAAACTTACCAGCATCTGTAGCGCTTATAGTAAATGTATTTGATTTACCCATGAAGGCCTTCTTTAAGCCCATACCCTTTGATGTTACCAGAGAGGCATCCGATTTGAAATTTGGCATAACAATACCAGAATTTTTGCCACCTTTCGCTACTTTCTGTACGGTGTCTACAATCACAGTTGATGTTTCTTGAGCACCTTCGTCAGCCAATTTATCACCTGTAATGGAATAAATGCTGTTGTGACTTTCTTAAAGATGCTTTCGTAACATCTTACCTTCACAGCCAACTCTGAATGGCGAACCAATAATATGAGTGTTGTTGTATTTCACTGAAATATAATGATCTCCCGGTAGTAAGGGTGTATAACGTACTTTATAGCCTTCTTCCACTTCAGTACAATCCAACGCCACCTTCGAAGGACCATCGATGGCTACTTGCAAGGTACCAACACCAGCATTGCAAGTATTAATAATGAAATCAGCTTTTTGACCTGTTTTAACGTTTTCCAAACCAGAACCAGTGGCTTGTACAGCAGCTGGATCAGCTACATCTTTGCCAACCTTAATGCGGAAGGGTGAGCCGGGAATATGAACACCATTGAATTTGACGTGTATAGCATGAATACCATTTTCACGGGGATAGAAACGCACTGAGTACATTTCACTATCGATATTTTGGATGAAACAATCATCATCGGTACCAGAAGGAGCCACAATCTTGGCATCTAAGTCTCCCTTGGTACCATTTTTACGTACCATAAATTGATATGGAGCATCGGCTTGAATATTACCTTCGGGGAATTGTTGAACTTCCAACTTGTGAGCATCACCAGCATCGGGGGAAACGTAGACTTTGAATGGTGAATCGGGAATATGACGATCATTGAATTTTAAGCCCACACGATATTCACCAGGTTCAGTAACTTTGTATGATACATCGCAGGAACCGTCTTTACGATCCTTAAACTCAATATCTGCTTTGCTAGGTCCTTCCACAGAGATGGCCAAAGAGCCACCACCAGCTTCACGAGTCCAAACATTAAATTCGCAAGGCAAACCAACAAGACCACGTTCTAAACCGTTACCACCAGCCTTTACCAAATGGCTACCAAAGTCATGTAAGGGACCCACAGTGAACTGGAAGGGAGAGCCAGGAATATGCATATCCTTAAAACGCACAGACACGGTGTGCACACCCAATTCCTTAGGTATAAAATGCACGGAATAAAGACCATCTTCTACTTCTTGAATCTCGGCATCTTCAGTCACATTACTGGGAGAAGTAACACGGGCGGCTAAATCGAACGAAGTTATACCAGGCATTTTGAAGGTCAATTTACACTTGCTACCAATTTCCGTAACTGGTACAGCATCACGTTCACGTTGAATCTTTTCACGTTTACGATTACTGCCCTCACCCACTACCTTCACCGTGAAGGGAGAACCTTCAACATGATGATCGGCAAATTTCAAGTTAACAATATAATAACCTGGCTCAGTAGGCTTATACGAAATATTCAAAGTACCATCATCTTTGTCAGTACATTGAATCTCAGCCTTGCTGGGACCCTCAATGGAAACTGACAAACCACCATAGCCGGCATTACGTGTATCCACCGCAAATATATTCTCGGTGTGAGTTTTACCTTCCTTAAGACCAGCACCAGATACCTTAACCTTCTTTGCATCACCCACCTCCCGTTCCATTACGGTTACCTCGAAGGGAGAATTGGGAATATGTTTACCCATACGCTTAACCGACACCATATGTGTACCAGTTTCACGTGGTGTAAAGGAAATGCCAATATTACCAGTCGGCATACGCTTCAAGAAGCAAGGTTCCTCCAAACCACTGGGAGCTTGAATGGATGCATTCAGTGCCCTTAAATCAGCATCGGTAATTTCACCAGGCATAGTAACTTCCGAACAGGATCCTACCGAAATTTGATTACGTTTGCGACCTTCACCGGTGACCTTGGCCACATAGGGTGACCCCTTAATGTGTTTATCGCCGAATCGTACCGAAACATTGTATTCACCGGGAGCAGTGGGAAGATATTGAACGGAAACGGTACCATCCTTGTTATCATGATAGTTGATCTGTCATATCAAATGTCAAATAAACGAGAAAAAGAAAAGATTAAACCGAACAAAAAAATTAACGATTCATTTTAGTAAACTTTAAATATTTAAAAATATTTTCAAAATAATTTCGATTCCCTTAATTTTGGAAAATTTAGAATTTTGTAAAAAATAATTTTAGTAAACTTACATCAACTTTGCTGGGACCTTCAACAGCCATTGTTAAACCAGCAGCACTGGCACCCTTAGTGGAAATGGTGAAATTGCAAGGTTCACCAGTAACTCCATGAGTCAAGCCAGGGCCATACGCTGTTACATAACCAGAAGTAATTGAATCAACATGGAATTTAAACGGCGATCCTGAAATTGTCAAACAAAATTAAGTCACTCTTTATAACATAACAAAAAAAAAAAAACAAATCGATCTAAAAATTACCTTGCACTGGTTCACCATTATATTTCACTACCAATTCATGTGTACCCTCCTCTTTGGGGTCATATTTGACCGAAACTGTACCATCACGATTATCTTGAATAATAGGTTTGTCAATTTTACCGCTAGGCATTTTTACTTCAGCTAAAAATAAAAGAAAAAAATCATTTCAAGTTTATATAATTTTATTTTAAAATTTTCATAAATAACATAAATTGGGCGAATTTAAATTCACACGAGTATATATGTTCATTCCTACGTTAACATAGTTATGTTTTTATTTTTATACCTAGAATTTTCATGCATTATTAATCCAAAAAATTAATTCTTTTAAATTAATTCTACTAAGATCATCAAAATTCAAACAACAAACAAACATTCTATTTGCCGAGAAATTCGTAAACTTGCGGATATTTCTTTTAATATTTAGCAATGATTCACTGTTTGAAAATTTAATATGTTTAATTTATTGGTTTGTATTATTTCTATATTATTTTTGTTAGTTTTGTTTTTTGTTTTATAAAAATAGAATAAATAAATAAATATATTTAGAAAAAGCACAATAACAATGTGAAAGCATCTGTAATATCGTACTATTAATATAAGGAGACTTTTTTTTTGTTGAGGAACGAAAATTAATATGAAAATTAAGAAAATTATTAAAGTTAAAAAAAATATTTTTTTATAATTTTAATACATATAATCTTCTACTGCATTTTATGAAATTCTTAGCGCACCATATAAACATCATTCAAAATATCTATACACTCAAACAGGAAAACGATTTCACAGCGTTTTTAATTCGATATTTAATTTTTTTTTTATCTAAATGCACGGAAAAAATTTTTAAAATTCTACACATTATTGTTATCGTTAATCAGTTATTTTAACCTACAATTTGTGTTTTTAATGACTCGAAATTTTTAATTTAATATTTCTAACTCATTAAATTAACTAATTAATTTTTGTTTTTCATTTTAAGAAAGGTTTTTTGTGCGTATTCACATTCGTAGTGTGAAATAACAAACTTATCGTTCAATGTACGAATATTAATACATACAATCTAATTTATTTTTATTCCTTTTTATGGAAATTATTATTTAAAAAAAATAATTTTGAGAGGTCCGTACTCGTATTTACAAAAAGAAAAACAATTATCAAATTTATGATCAATAAAAAAATTTATGGGTGCTAATAAAACTGAAGATACTTATTTATGAAATTTTTTTCTTAAAAAAAAAAATAAAACAACAAAAGAACACAACACAAATTTACTTTACCGAGATATAAATCAACAACGCGTGCCAAATGTTTAAAACTATTGTGTAGACAAATTAGAAAATTTTTGAATAATTAACTAAAGATTACAAATTATTTATTAAAAATAGATTAAAAAAATATATATCAAAAACCACAATCCATATATTTTTCAAAATTTGCACATTATAAAAATTTTACTCAATTGCTCGAATGAAAAAATTTAAAAATTGCCAAACATAATTTAAGAAAACGCACTACATATTTTGTAGCATTTTTTTGCTCTTCTTCAAACATATGTAAATTTTAATGAGGAAAATCACGATTTTAATAGAAATCTTATGTTGAATATGTTTCATGACATCAAGAAAATTAAATGAAATTGTATTTAAAAAATGGCAGAGATTTCTTTTTATAATGGGAATTTGTTTACATAAAAAAAAAACACCAACATCAGAGACTTTCGTAAAGATGTTTTAATCAGTTTCGGATGGAATAATTCTGTTTGTAAGGTAAAAAAAATCATGTGAGTCCGATCACAGAAGAGACATCTAGTAATTAAAGATTTTTTATGGCACTTTTTTAAAATCAAACAGAAAGCGTCATCTATGTGTCACTTATAGCAAACAACTGCAGGGGCTCTGCTAATATAAAAATATTTATTATTCTTTATTATATTTCAACTGGTTAATTTTTCATTTTTTATTTTTCATTTTTCATATTTAATTTTTTATTTTTAATTTTTCATTTTTTATTTTACATTTTTCATTTTTAATTTTTCATTTTTAATTTTTCATTTTATATTTTTTATTTTTCATTTTTAATTTTTCTTTTTTAATTTTTCATTTTTTATTTTTCCCTTTTCCATTTTTAATATTTTATTTTTCATTTTTCATATTTAATTTTTTATTTTTAATTTTTCATTTTTTATTTCACATTTTTCATTTTTAATTTTTCATTTTTAATTTTTCATTTTATATTTTTTATTTTTCATTTTTAATTTTTCTTTTTTAATTTTTCATTTTTTATTTTTCCCTTTTCCATTTTTAATATTTTATTTTTCATTTTTATTTTTCATTTTTTATGTTTCATTTTTCATTTCTTACTTTCAATTTTTAATTTTTCACTTTTCATTTTTAATTTTTAATTTTTAATTTTTAATTTTTAATTTTTAATTTTTAATTTTTAATTTTTAATTTTTAATTTTTAATTTTTAATTTTTAATTTTTAATTTTTAATTTTTAATTTTTAATTTTTAATTTTTAATTTTTAATTTTTAATTTTTAATTTTTAATTTTTAATTTTTAATTTTTAATTTTTAATTTTTAATTTTTAATTTTTAATTTTTAATTTTTAATTTTTAATTTTTAATTTTTAATTTTTAATTTTTAATTTTTAATTTTTAATTTTTAATTTTTAATTTTTAATTTTTAATTTTTAATTTTTAATTTTTAATTTTTAATTTTTAATTTTTAATTTTTAATTTTTAATTTTTAATTTTTAATTTTTAATTTTTAATTTTTAATTTTTAATTTTTAATTTTTAATTTTTAATTTTTAATTTTTAATTTTTAATTTTTAATTTTTAATTTTTAATTTTTAATTTTTAATTTTTAATTTTTAATTTTTAATTTTTAATTTTTAATTTTTAATTTTTAATTTTTATTTTTTAATTTTTAATTTTTAATTTTTAATTTTTAATTTTTAATTTTTAAATTTTTAATTTTTAATTTTTAATTTTTAATTTTTATTTTTTAATTTTTAATTTTTAATTTTTAATTTTGAATTTTTAATTTTTAATTTTTAATTTTTAATTTTTAATTTTTAATTTTTAATTTTTAATTTTTAATTTTTATACCCTATACCACTATGTGGTTTGGGTATAATGACTTTGTGCTGCTGTTTGTAACAACCAAAAATATTTGACCTACACCCATCTTTAATTATACCGATCGAATCAGAATCACTATCTGATTCCATTTAACGATGTCCGTCCGTCCGTCCGTCCGTCTGTGTGTCCATGTAAAGCTTGTAATCAAACTGCAGGTCGCAAATATGAATATATTTTGATGAAATTTGGTATTTAATCTTTTATCGGCCATGGGATGAACGCTATTGAAATTGGTGAGAATCGGTCCATGTTCAGACCTAGCCCCCATACAAATGACCCCTATGAAATCAACATAAATTGCCATAAGATCCAAATTATCATACAAATCTTAGTCAAATTGGGTTTGTATGTATATATTACATTCATTAATCAGTAGTCCAAAAATGATCCCTATTGGACAATTCTTAGTCATAGGCCCCATATAGAGCTGCTTCCCGATCTTCACATAAATCTATCAAAAACAAAAATATTGCACTAATTCTTCTCAAATTTTGATTGTATATATTTTTGCAAAAAAAAAGAGACTTTACCAAACGTGGTGAGGATAGGTCCATTTTTGGACCTAGTCCCCATATAGATATAGCATCCGATATGAACTTTTTCATATCTGCAGCCGAAAAAATTAATAAAAATCCCACTCAAATTTGGTTTATGCTTATTTTCTATATCCAGTTAGATGGGTCTAAGAGATAGGGTCTCTAAACGCATGGTATAGGGTATCGTATAGTCGGTCTAGACCGACTATAATTTTCTTACTTGTTAATTTTTAATTTTTAATTTTTAATTTTTAATTTTTAATTTTTAATTTTTAATTTTTAATTTTTAATTTTTAATTTTTAATTTTTAATTTTTATACCCTATACCACTATGTGGTTTGGGTATAATGACTTTGTGCTGCTCTTTGTAACAACCAAAAATATTTGACCTACACCCATCTTTAATTATACCGATCGAATCAGAATCACTATCTGATTCCATTTAACGATGTCCGTCCGTCCGTCCGTCCGTCTGTGTGTCCATGTAAAGCTTGTAATCAAACTGCAGGTCGCAAATATGAATATATTTTGATGAAATTTGGTATTTAATCTTCTATCGGCCATGGGATGAACGCTATTGAAATTGGTGAGAATCGGTCCATGTTCAGACCTAGCCCCCATACAAATGACCCCTATGAAATCAACATAAATTGCCATAAGATCCAAATTATCATACAAATCTTAGTCAAATTGGGTTTGTATGTATATATTACATTCATTAATCAGTAGTCCAAAAATGATCCCTATTGGACAACTCTTAGTCATAGGCCCCATATAGAGCTGCTTCCCGATCTTCACATAAATCTATCAAAAACAAAAATATTGCACTAATTCTTCTCAAATTTTGATTGTATATATTTTTGCAAAAAAAAAGAGACTTTACCAAACGTGGTCAGGATAGGTCCATTTTTGGACCTAGTCCCCATATAGATATAGCATCCGATATGAACTTTTTCATATCTGCAGCCGAAAAAATTAATAAAAATCCCACTCAAATTTGGTTTATGCTTATTTTCTATATCCAGTTAGATGGGTCTAAGAGATAGGGTCTCTAAACGCATGGTATAGGGTATCGTATAGTCGGTCTAGCCCGACTATAATTTCCTTACTTGTTAATTTTTAATTTTTAATTTTTAATTTTTATTTTTAATTTTTAATTTTTAATTTTTAATTTTTAATATTTAATTTTTAATTTTTAATTTTTAATTTTTAATTTTTAATTTTTAATTTTTAATTTTTAATTTTTAATTTTTAATATTTAATTTTTAATTTTTAATTTTTAATTTTTAATTTTTAATTTTTAATTTTTAATTTTTAATTTTTAATTTGTAATTTTTAATTTTTAATTTTTAATTTTTAATTTTTAATATTTAATTTTTAATTTTTAATTTTTAATTTTTAATTTTTAATTTTTAATTTTTAATTTTTAATCTTTAATTTTTAATTTTTAATTTTTAATTTTTAATTTTTAATTTTTAATTTTTAATTTTTAATTTTTAATTTTTAATTTTTAATTTTTAATTTTTAATTTTTAATTTTTAATTTTTAATTTTTAATTTTTAATTTTTAATTTTTAATTTTTAATTTTTAATTTTTAATTTTTAATTTTTAATTTTTAATTTTTAATTTTTAATTTTTAATTTTTAATTTTTAATTTTTAATTTTTAATTTTTAATTTTTAATTTTTAATTTTTAATTTTTAATTTTTAATTTTTAATTTTTAATTTTTAATTTTTAATTTTTAATTTTTAATTTTTAATTTTTAATTTTTAATTTTTAATTTTTAATTTTTAATTTTTAATTTTTAATTTTTAATTTTTAATTTTTAATTTTTAATTTTTAATTTTTAATTTTTAATTTTTAATTTTTAATTTTTAATTTTTAATTTTTAATTTTTAATTTTTAATTTTTAATTTTTAATTTTTAATTTTTAATTTTTAATTTTTAATTTTTAATTTTTAATTTTTAATTTTTAATTTTTAATTTTTAATTTTTAATTTTTAATTTTTAATTTTTAATTTTTAATTTTTAATTTTTAATTTTTAATTTTTAATTTTTAATTTTTAATTTTTAATTTTTAATTTTTAATTTTTAATTTTTAATTTTTAATTTTTAATTTTTAATTTTTAATTTTTAATTTTTAATTTTTAATTTTTAATTTTTAATTTTTAATTTTTAATTTTTAATTTTTAATTTTTAATTTTTAATTTTTAATTTTTAATTTTTAATTTTTAATTTTTAATTTTTAATTTTTAATTTTTAATTTTTAATTTTTAATTTTTAATTTTTAATTTTTAATTTTTAATTTTTAATTTTTAATTTTTAATTTTTAATTTTTAATTTTTAATTTTTAATTTTTAATTTTTAATTTTTAATTTTTAATTTTTAATTTTTAATTTTTAATTTTTAATTTTTAATTTTTAATTTTTAATTTTTAATTTTTAATTTTTAATTTTTAATTTTTAATTTTTAATTTTTAATTTTTAATTTTTAATTTTTAATTTTTAATTTTTAATTTTTAATTTTTAATTTTTAATTTTTAATTTTTAATTTTTAATTTTTAATTTTTAATTTTTAATTTTTAATTTTTGATTTTTAATTTTTAATTTTTAATTTTTAATTTTTAATTTTTAATTTTTAATTTTTAATTTTTAATTTTTAATTTTTAATTTTTAATTTTTAATTTTTAATTTTAAATTTTTAATTTTTAATTTTTAATTTTTAATATTTAATTTTTAATTTTTAATTTTTAATTTTTAATTTTTAATTTTTAATTTTTAATTTTTAATTTTTAATTTTTAATTTTTAATTTTTAATTTTTAATTTTTAATTTTTTTATTTTCATTTTTTATTTTTCATTTTTGATTTTTTATTTTTAATTTTTTTTGTTTCATTTTTCATTTTCAAAAAGGTTATGTATATCATATCATAAATTTTTCACCAATACAATCATAAGTCACACCGATTTTGTCTTACGTCTTACATGTTACAGTAATGGGTCACCAAATATTTTTTATATTTTTTTATCACTAGCCAGATAGAAAGTTTTGTTAAACAATTCCGGTTCACAATCGGTTATACATATATGTACAACCATCTGATATTCTAATTGTATTGTAATTAATAGGATATCTTTTGTATAATTTCATTCCCTTTCTACACTCGTGTGTACGAGTAATTAATAGCAATTTCAAAGATTTCTAAAGATTTTCATTCCTAATTCTACACAGTGTGTCACTTAGTTGTCACTAATGTGTCATGAGATGTTGTTGAAGTGTCATATCATAGTTTCTTGTTTTTTTTTTGTGTGTGAGAATTTATGTTTTTATGCTAGTTTATTTTGGCAATTTTTCAAATAAACAAAATTTAGAAAAAATTAAAAATTTGTTTTAATCATAAAAGATTAAAAGATTGTGGCATTGTGGCGTCTAATGAAACAGTTCGAGCACATATTGTTGAAATCGTATTCAGCTTATATTTTATTAATGCCATGCCTAACATTTTGAGCATTTAATGTAGTTCGACACTTGTTTCTATTTGTTTTTAATTCCACATTATTTTTTTAATTGCACAGTTTGTTTTTTCAAATAAGAGGTCTACGTATAAACAAAATCTACTAAATAAATAAACAATGTACTTTTGACATTTTTTATTTAAATTTTGTGCAATATCGAAAATAGATTTGAGTGATTGGAAAAAAAAAACAAAAAAAAAAAAATAATTATAAGTATGAAAAAAAATCTTAAAATTTTGAAAAATTATAGTCAAAGTATAAAATTCGTATAAAAATTAATTTGAAAAAAAAAAAAATTATGAACTCAAGGTTGAGGAGAATTGTCAGGAAAATACAAATAAATCCTTTCGAGTTTTTTTTTTTTAAAGAAATTAAGCGACAAAAATAAAAATAAATTTGATATATAAAAAAGAAATTTTATTTTAATTTTTAAATCAGGTAAAAAATATTTTTCTTGTGAATCCAATTCGCATCTATTTACAAAACTTCTCACAACATTTTTTACCACCGAATACCACCAATCAGAAAAATGATGGTAAAAGTCTTGGCTACAACTTTAGTGGGTCGTCAATTATCGAAGAATCATCACTTTTATTACTGATCAATATGACTTCCAAACTGAAGTGTGATAAATATATAAAATTTTAATAATAATTTCAAATAAATTTACTTTTAAAGCAATTAATTTTATTAAGAACACAAACGTTCCAAACAATTATTAAACAAATGTTTTGCAAATGTGGAAAAAAATTGATATATTTAATTTCCAATTTGATATATTTAATTTGGTAATCTGTGAGCCTCCTGAAACTTGGACATACTATTCTCATTTTAAAATCTACTAAAGTTTGATAGATTTTACTCTTCAATAGAAATAACAGTAATTCAAGTTTTACAACAACAAATAAAGGACATGTTAAACAAAAGAAATAAAGTCCTGATGAAGTACATATTTTTGATTTAGTTATTTTTGCTTATTTCAGTGGGAAAGGTATTATTTTTTTAAAATAATGGGTAAATTTAAACCATTTAAGGATTGAAGAACGCAATCTAAATATGGTCACAAATTCCAATAATTGTCTAAGGAAAAGTGATTGTTGCATATGAGAATGAAAACAGAGTTTGGTCTAAACATATACCAGGGTATATTAGAAGGATACGTAAATGCTGCTGTATATTTGATAATTCTAGAAGAAACGGCTATACCTAAGGGGAATCGCTTAATAGATGATAATTTCATAATTTACCAGGACAATGCGCGCGTTGTAGAATACCATGCAGATAAAAATGTTCCTCCTTTAAAGTGGCCAACCCAAAGACGAGACCTTTCTCCTATCAAGAACGCCTCGATTATACCAAAATTAAAGATTGCTGAGGCACTCCCTCAAAACCTAAGCCAAATAAACAATGCATTATTTTAGTTCAGAAGAGTGCCTGAAGTTAGTAGATACTATGCAAGTTAGCCTTGTTAAATTGTCTCTCTACATATTTCTTTGAATTTTTGAAGTTTTTTTTTTCTCACAATAATTAATTATAATTTTTGTTATAATTGAAGTTAAATCTCTAAATTTAATACAAAAAATTTATAAAAATATTTACATAAACAAAGTTGAATAAACTTTAATCTGTAATTACGCTTTGAAAACATTCTTTTTTTAACATACTGTATTTAAGCAGTCTGTTTGCTGTCATTGTTAAATGAAGTCGATCACTAGATTTTGAGCGGAATTAATTAAATGTCTTATCGATATATATAGAGCATTAAATTTTAGCGGTAACTACCGTAGTAAAATTATTGGATTTGGATTACTGTGTGTATTGAATTTATGGCTTGAGCTCGGGCGCCTAATAATTATTTTCTATTAAATCACATTCCTTACAAAACGCAACTAATAGAACTTAAAATTACAACCTTATCTTATGATCAAACCGTGAACAGTTATTTCAACTAAAATTCATTCATTCACTACATTCCAAATATAAAATCTTTTAGTACTAAGGCTTTTATAATTATTATTTATATAGTAATTTCAATTTTTCTTACAATGAGCCCATAATAAATTTATTAAATATCACTCATGAACTTAATTCTGTATTTTATTTTATTATTATTATTATTTTTTTTTTTGAATAAGGTAAATTGTTTAAACTGTATTTCTATGTAAGTGAACATTTTATTTTGTTTATACAATTAAAATAAATGCAATTTTGAGATTGAAGGAACTGCATGCTATTAACAAACTATGAATGAAATTCAATTTGACTATTATTTTTTTTTTTTTGGTTACCTTGATGCGTTACAATATAAAATGATGATTTAAAATTCAATGGTAAGAAATCACAATGACTCAATCCTTCATTCTTCGGTATTAATGTTTCGTTATAATAGATTTGTGTCTTTTCGACGTGATCACGTTCCGATACAGTTACTTTATAATAGTTGGGTCGATAAAGGTAAGAAAACTCTTCCCATGTAGCTGCGGGAGCTTCTGGTTTTTCCGATAACCAACCAAAGTGCATGGTTATTTGAAAATTATTTTATTTATTTTTTTTTTTGTTTTAATTAGTGTTTTAATTTATAATTTTAAATGCACACAGACACACACAGAAAGCGTTACAGCAAATTTGAAATAAAGACACACTTAAAATTTAGATTAAATATTTTTTTAGAAAAAAAAAAATTATTAGAAAATTAAAGAGAAGATCCAAACAAAATTTTATAAATGTTTCGAGGAAAATACAAATGTGAAATATTTAAGATGATTAGAGTTCACTTCGATTTTAACACAAAATAAAAAGTTTTTGAATTTTTAAAGTTGTTATTTGCAATTTATTTTTTTATTTAAGTTGAAATAGTATATATATCTAAAAAAATATATCTTAAAATGACACTTAACGATATATTCATGATATTTGGCCGGAATATGATTAAACTAATTAAATGAAACCAACTTTCATAAAAAATCACAAACAAAAAACAATTGTGGAAATTTCGTTAAAATCAAATAAACTTTAGCATTCTTTTTTAATTTATTATCAATAATACTTTATTAAAATTTTTCACATTTGTATTTTTCTTTTACAAATTTTAAAAACGCGTTTTTTGTTAAAGATTTCTTCCAAAGAAACTCACACTTTTTTTTATATATTTTTTTTAATATTTTTTGGATTTTTTACGTAATAAAATGATATATTGATATTTTTTTTTTTTAATTTAATCGTCTGATTTTTTCTTTCTAATATATATATTATTATTATTTTTTAGATTTTGATAAAAAAATCCTTAAAAATCCTTTTTTTTTTTAAATCGCTTATTATGAATTTCTAGGATTTTTCATTAATTTTTTTCTTTAACGTTTTATGAGTAATTAAAGACCCGTAAGTATGTCTTTACGTTTTCACGTCCCGATTTCAATTGAGACTTCGTTATTCCAAATTGATATAAAGGTCTGTCTATCTATTGATCGATCGACAAACAGTTCCGTTCCTTTGTGAGTATGGGGGAGCATATATTAACACAAATACTCATACCAATAAACTATTAGCATTAACATAGACCATCATTCCATTTCCACCCATACATTGACACTTGTGTTTTTAGATGTGTTTTGATAAATAAAAAAAGAAAATCTCCTTCATATAAATATATTTGCATTTTGCGAAATGAAGAAAATTCCGTTTGAAAAAAAAATCGAAAAAAAGCTTTAGATTGGAATTTTTATTTTCTTTATTGCCAATATAATCATTTTCCACTCATTTTTTTTAGATTTGATTTAGAAATTTGCTCTGCCGAAATTCATATTAAAAAAAAAAAAAAGAAAAACCATAATATTTTTCCTTTGTCGCATTTATATTTTTATTAATTTGTTTTGCACAAGATAAATATATGTTGTATTCGGAATCTTTTGAGTTAAGTTCTTATTCATGTCTTGTCCATGTAGATGTTTCTAACTTGAAGATTTATGTTTTCTATAATTCAAATATATGTATGTATATGTATGAGGTTATTATCTGCTTTTCGGTGAGTCTTGTTACTCGTATATTTTTTTTTTTGTGAAATACAACATTTTCTATCTTATAAATGTATTTATCATGTTTTTTATTTTCAAAATATTTCAATATTAAAATTTAATTTTTTTTTTAAATAAAATATATGTATATAATTTTCTTTACTATAGTGGAAGTAAAGTATCGATCGTCAATCGTTTATCGATCATTAAAAGGAAATGTAAAAATTATTAGAGCACAAGTACTTTGCATATGAAAAATTTTCATTTTGAAATAATAAATTTAAACAAAAATATTTTTAGTAAAAGAAAGCTATTTTTGGAATAACAATATATTTTTAGCAGAAAAAAAATAAAAAAAATTTAAATTACTAAAAAAAAAACAGTTATGGTGACTGGCATAAAAAGAATAAATATTTTAGTAAACCGGCACACTGTGGGATTTTGCCGTTTTTCGAGTGTAAAATATCAAAAATATAATGATGCAGTTTTGTAGAGAATTATTTAATTAAAAGAAATGCAGCATAATTTTTTTTTTCAAGAAATTCTTTTTTGTCCAAAATAACGCGGCAAAGTCACCTAAAGGAAACTCTGTCTCACATTTTCATGCATTTCAATGGTCCGGGTAGATAATTTCTTTTCATCATAGTTATTTGATGTAAATACATTTATTTTGAAAAAAAAAAATGGGATAACAATAGCGGTATTCACTCTTGGTGTTAAATTTACAACCCTGTTATATTTACAACGATTTTATATTACAAAGCGTGAACGTCTTTTCCGTGTATATTGTATTATGTATTGTAAATTAATGAATCAGCTGATTTTTGTTTTGTTTTCCATCAATTTGAAAACTAAAAAATATCAAAAAGCATTTGAAGATTAGAAAAATGCCGAAAATGATTAATTTACCTATCGGTCCATCTTTATTATTAATTTATTTATTATTTTGATCCATTTTTTATTATTTATTTTAATAGTGACCACAAAATGAAAAATAAAATTAAACAATTGTTTTGGCAGCTCAACGATCAGCTGTTTTAGTCTTGTAAATGTTTAGTCTTGTTAATGTACTATACCTTTTACCCTTGTACTTTAACCACAGCGTAGTAAATTTTCATTTCATACATTTTGTTGTTGCGGTGTTGTAAATAATAGTACTTTTACTATATCTACAACATTTACAAGGGTTACAAGGGTACTTTACTACCAAGAGTGAAAACCCTTAATAATAGTTTAAAAATATTCAGGTTTTTATGATGGCACTCAAAAATTTATTTTTTTTATTAGTTTTTCTTGCACAAAAAAAGGTGAGCTTTATCTACATTTGTGTTCTGATTGCAAAAAAAAAAAAAAGGAAAGGTGGCGGTGTATTCTATTGATTTAATAAATAAAATTCACATAATATTGTATACTGTTGAATAAAGTTTTAAATTTTATAAAAAAAAGTCACACGAAACTTCATTGCAGCAATTCAAAGAAACACGATATAAAATGGTGAATACTATTAGGCCCATGCAATTCCGTCTTTGCCATAAGGGGCCCCGAAAGGCCGATATATTCGATTACACGAAAGAAAGAAGTTAAATATTTTGTATTTTTCTGGTGATTTTCAGCAATTTTTTTTGTTAATTTTTTTTTGTTAATTTCAAAAACAAACAGGAATAGAATATAATTTAACCGAAACTTAAATCTTAACATATACTAAAACAATGTATTTGGGCGATTTTTCAACTGTATTTGGCGATACAAACAAAAAAAAAAACTGGCAACCCTGACTGGTGCAGATAGTAATAGTTGACATTGTTTATATTTTGGGGATTTCCCGTATGAATGTCAAAGTTCAACGCAGTCAATAAGCGTAAGGTCATCTCAGTGAAGGCGTGTAAGTGTTTAATGTGAATTATTGAACTTATTTAAAAGAAGTTTTTACCAGTTTGACGTCTTAGTTGTAAGCAACTTGTCTATATTGTTTTATAATTAATTTAATTATGTTGGAAAGAACATATTTAAGTGATTCACAATAAAGAAAAAAAGTTCTAGCTCAAAAAGAAATAGCCGAAAAACTTCCTAAACTCACTTCATTTTTTACGGTGGAAGAAACAAACAGGATGACTGATTCTTCGCCTTCATCATCTCAAGATCCGGTTACTTTCGAATTTCAACGGGAAAAAGAACTTACGTCTGACAAAAATGATAATATTATGCAAGTTCCAGATGTAGAGACAGTAACAGGTACATTAGATACTGAATCCTCCAATTCAAGTTTCTGTGACTTATTATTTACGAGCATAGAAAGTGTATCTCCTGATCCTGGTACGTACTGTGATGAAATTTTAACGGAAGAAGTACGCGATATTTGCACTCTAAAAGGGCCAGAATTTTTTCAAAATAAAGAGTGTGACTTCTCCGAAACTTCTAAAATTTTTCCAGATTCAAGCGGTAAAACAAAAACTAGATACTTGACTAAAAATATGTTCACCCGTATATTGACGAATGGTGAGTCTTTAGAAAGAAAATGGCTCCTATTTTCACCGTCAAAGAACTCTGTATACTGTTATTGCTGCCGTCTATTTAATACTAAATACTACTGGTACTGGTCATAATTTGAGTTCTCCAAATGGATATAAAGACTGGAAACATATAAGAAATTTAATAATGGAGCATGAGAACAGTTTACAACACAGGTAATCTATGATGATATATGTCGCAAGAAGCAAAACTACTGGGCGAATTGACAGTGAGTTTTTGTCCCAATATAATATACAAGTCAATTATTGGAAGAATGTACTTAAAAGAATTGTTGCAGTAGTGAAATTTTTGGCTACCAGAGGACTTGTTTTTCGTGTTGATAATGAAATATTAGGGTCTCAAAATAACGAAAATTATTTGGGATGCTTAGAACTAATTAGTGAACTTGATCCTTTTCTTGCTGATCACATGCGAAACTGCGGAAATAGTGGAAAAGGAAATGCATCATATTTTTCTGCAAATAATTGTAATGAATTTATTTATATAATGGGACAGCAAGTGCTAAAAGCGATTGTTAATGAACTAAAAGCTGCAAAATACTACTCTATTAGTGTGGATTCTACACCAGATCTTTCACATGTTGATCAACTCACCTTTATCGTTAGATACGTCAAGGACAGAGAGCCTATTGAGAGATTTTTGCAATTTTTGCCTATGGATGAACATAATGCTCAATACACAGCAGGTGCCATTTTAAACTTTACTGAAAGTCTTGATATTCCTATAAAAGATTGCCGAGGGCAGAGTTACGATAATGCATCAAATATGGCAGGAAAGTATTCTGGTGTTCAGGCAAGAATAAAAGAAAAATGTGAATTTGCCATTTTTATTCCATGTGCGGCACATTCATTAAATTTTTTAGGTGTTGAAGCTGTTCAATGTGTTTCAGATGCAGTATCCTACTTCCAATTCGTCCAAAAATTATTTAATTTTTTCTCGGCTTCGACCAAACGATGGAAAATTATGACAGCGAATTTGGGAACAAATAAAGTTTTGAAGTCTCTCCCGGATACTAGATGGTCTGCACGTGCTAATGCTATTAATGCTTTGCAAAATGGTTATTTTCATATATCTGAAGCTTTAACATATATTGCAAATGACATCAATCAACCAGGAGAAACAAGAAACGAAGCTCAAAGCCTAGCCAAAAAAATGGAAAAATTTGAGACTATGCTTCTAACGGAGATTTGGAATGATCTTTTAGGAGTTATAAACAAAACACGCATAAGTTTACAAAAAAACACTTTGACACTGGACGTTACAACAAAATCGATTATGTCAGTAACGCACACGATAATTTCGATCAGTACGAATCGGCCGCTAAAGAAAAAAAAAAACCCAATGCTGACTATAAAGATATGTTTGAAAGAAAAAAAATTCGCAGCACACGTTTTACTTTTTTTGACGGATCAGCGGAGACTGTACAGTTAAATGGCAAACAAAAATTCCGCGTAGAAACGTTTATTCCCATAATTGACACATTACATGTTCGTTTAAAAAAGCGTTCTTCTGCATACCAAGAAATAGATGAAATTTTTAGTTTTCTTTCTCAATTAATAACAATTGATTCTAACCAGTTGTCAAAAAAATGCAAAGAATTTGCCGAATTCTACCACAAAGACATTAATGCTAAGGAGTTCATATCAGAATGTTTTCATTTAAGGCGGTACCTCAAGAACATAGCAACGGAATCATCGGATTTGAGTATCTCAGCTTTATATAACCTAATAAAGTCCGATAAGTTAGAATAAACTTTTCCAAATGTTGAAGTTGCTACAATAATATTTCTTTGTTTAATGATCACTAATTGTAGTGGAGAGCGGTCATTTTCTCGGCTAAAGAGAATCAAAAATGAATTACGAACGTCTATGTTACAAGAACGCCTAACTAACTTGTCAATTATGTGCATTGAAAGTGATGTCCTTCAAAAAATTGATTTTGTGGATATAATAGAAGATTTTGCAGCACAGAAATACCGAAAAAAAACCTTTAGCGTAGCCAATTTAAATCAGAACATAAATACCTAGGTTATATTTCTTATAACATTAAATAACATGTATTAAATTTGTATTAAACATAATAAATTTAAAATCATAACAAAAAATTCTTGTCATTCGTTTCTTTTACTTTCCAGTGGGGCACCAAATTATTTTGTGCCCAGGAGCCCCGACATGCCTTAAGACGGCCCTGGGCCCATGTGTTTTAAGAAGCTGAAAAAACTCGAAATAAGGGCTATTCAGGGTATAGACTAATGTTCTCCAGAAAGTGCAACAGAGTCGCAACAAATACTGATGTTTTCCATTACCTTCTTTTATCGTCAGATCCTTACATTACTAGCATAAGACGTCAACCTCATAAACATGTTTTGGAACCAGATGATGTCGTTAAAGATGTCGTTAAAAATATTTATCAGTCATTATATCTTTTATCTTGTTTTACCAAGTTTTTTCATGAAAAAATATTGTAGCTTATAGCATTTAAGCCGAATTACAAAACTTTTTCAGTTTGTTTCAATTAGAAAATTTTTAAATAAAATTTTTTTTGGGTTATATGGGCAGTGGGCGTGGCATATTTCTGTAAAACTTTACAAACATCTTTACTTCATATTACTAATAACTTGAGTCAAGTTACAAGACTTTTATTGAAAAAACAAAAATTCGGGTCCAAAAATTCACATACGGGTATATTGGCTGTGGGCGATAGGCGTAGTCGATTTCCATGAAACTCTCTAGACATCTCAACTTCATAACACTGATGACTTGTGTTAAGTTTCATGACTTTTTGTAAGGAAATAAAAATTTGGGGCGAAAAAATCTTTTCGGGCTATATGGGCGGAGGGTAACGCACAGTGTCGAAGTTTGAGTTTATTCGTTGCAAAAATCACAACTTTTGAACCAAATAAGATAATCAAAATATTTAAAAGGCATGTGATAGATAATTGATCAACCTATGAAATGAGTGTTTGAAAAGGGTTCTACGCCTTTTAAGGTGCCTACTTATGGGTTAGCAATCTTGAAATTTGTGGAAAAATCAATTTAATGGGAAGTAAAATAAAATATTTTTGATTTTTATGTTTCTTTTTAAAGGCTTTTATGATTTGATTTAAAATTATTCCAGAAAAGATTAAAAAAAAAACATTTTTTTTTATATTCAATTATATCTTTGCCATGCGACAATATTTTATGAACTGTCGGGGTCAACTTTTTCTGTGGATACAATTCTGCTAAAAGTGATGCAGTTTTCGAAGCATATTCTCCATATTTTTCAGAATCAACTTCCTCCTCGCAATTTAAAACATTCAAGATCTTTCTCATTCTCTTAATGATTTGATTGTTTATTCCAGTGATTCGAGTTACAGCCTCATCATTTTCAAAAAATCTTCGCGAAGTGTTTCCATCGTTTGAGTTTCCGTATCCGCACTTTGGGAATAACAACAAGAATGGGTTTTCACGATTTCTGAAACCCTGTCTTTTTTCAAAATTTTACCTCTTGCAAAAAATGGGGCAAGGACAGGCAGCTGGAAATTTTTGCATTAGGTAAAGGAATAATCAAAGAACTTACTTCGAAAATACGGCAAATATAGAAATTTATAGTTTTTTTTATTTTCCATCAAAGTTGAGAAATATTGAAAAAATGGATAGTTGGTAAATATCGATTTACCTGGACAAACACTTAATAAATAGATCTGTCAATAAAATGAATGACGATCCGTTACATAGTTTTCGAGATACTCTATCTGAAAGCGGAGCAAATTACCTAAAAATGGTCTGGTTTTTTGAACACTGAAAATCAGTCAACTTTAAAGGTCTATCTATATCTTCTGAACCAAAAATCTGATTGTAATAAGAGTAGCATATTTGAAATCGTTGGACAATGTCCTGTAAAATAGGTTTATTGAATATTTTTGAGGGGCACATGAAATTTTTGATTGCGTCAATGTGCGGTCAATTTTGATGAAACTTAAAATTTTTCTTAATTGAGTTGATAAAAGGCTCTGGGCCAAATTTCAATGTTCCACGTGCTCTCCTTATATTTTTTTTTGGCAAGAAATGTATGAAGTGGAAGTAGAAATTTATTTTCCTTTTAAACTACTCGAATAGAATGAATATGTTGCGAGTAACGAATCAGACAGATTCCAAATTTTGGAAGAGTTTATTCGAATGTAACTAAGTGGAATAAAGAAATGGCTGGAAATTCAAAGCAATCGTCGTTGGAAAAATTTCAGAACTGTAGTGCGATTCTGTAAATTTTAACGATCAGACAATCGAAAAATATATCGATGGTTATTGTTGTTTGTACTAACGATTAAGTGATTCACTAAGTACACCTTAACGACAGTCGACAAATCTATTTTTCTACTTACTCAAATTGTAAACGAGTGGCATCTCTGTCAATATAAGCGAAAAACACACAGAAGAATAAAAAAAACAAATCACTTCGTGTTTGACAGGATGATTTTATGTTTAAGTTTAATTTCTTTATTTTTTATTAATATTTATGTTTATTTATTTGAAAATAAAATAATGAATTGAATATGCTATTTTTTTTAAAGTTTTTATAATAAAAGCAAAATATTTTCACTATTTTATGGTTTTAATTTATGTATGACGAGATTTCAACCTAAAAATTTAACTTCTTATCGGTTGAACAAACAACACAAAAATGGTTGTCGTTTAGAATAACAACAACAGCTGACTTTATCAGTAAAATTTTAAAAATTTTACTAAATACCAAAATCGATAATTTTGTTGTTTTCCGTTTTTAACGATCCGATTATCGTTAAAAGAAGTTACTGAATCGCGCTACTGGTTATTAAATTTTATATAAAACTTTAGCTTTCTATTGGTACAAAAAACTCCAGAGCGGCATTCGAATATGAAATAATGACTAAATTTAATTCCAATTTTTTTTTTGTTTGCATTTTTTCTTTTATTTTTTAGCTTCGAAAACATTTTTCTTAAAAAAAAAAACAAATATCCGAGAACATTTGATTATCGAAAAAAAAACATTTTTAAACTCTTTCTTTTAAGTCATACTCTCTGTCTGTCTGTCTGCCATGGGGCAACCCCATTCCCCCTCTTCCAATTGCTCTGAAACTTGGCCCATAGTCTTGTGACTACAGATTAATTTTGGGGCAGTCACGCACAGTCACGGAGTGATTTAAAACCCATTTTCCTTTATCAGATCGATCTGAAACTTGGTCCATGGACTTGTTGTGACCAAAGATTAATTTTAAAATAGTCACGCAAAGTCACGCACAGTCACGGAGAGATTCAAAACTCATATGTGACATTCTCCGAGAAAAGGGACCTAGCGTGTCAAAAAACGGATTGTGTCAAAAACGGTGGATTCTGATACCTAAAAGGGTGTAGAAACTTTAAATGCGTTTGTTTCTCAAAACTTAATTTTCACACATTAGGTCCCTTTTCTCGGAGAAGGTCACATATGTATAAGTTAAGAAAGAGTTTTAATAAAAACTTTGTTTTTATGGATTATTTTAACAAATTTTTACTTCGATGCTAAATTTTTTATCGTAAGAAATAATTTATTTATGTGTCTAATAACATTTATGAAGCATTTATTGAAAATTAATTACTTTTAATTTAATTTCGAAATTCCGCTAAAAAATCGAAAATCTAAATTTTATTTCAGCCCAAGTTCCACAAATAACTAAAAGTCTTAAGAAACTGCTACATGGACAAAATTGTTCTGATGAAAAAAAAAATGATATTTTAAAAAAAACCTAAAGTCATCAGAATTTAAAATAAGTTTCATAACAAAAATATCCGCAATAGTTTTGTGGTTTCGAGAAAAGAATTTATTCGGATTCGGATCTTAAGGCCTAGTTAGCCGCACATAACCTTAACCAGACGTGTCAGCTGTTTTTTTTTTTTTTGTTACATCAAAAGCATTTAGAGCAGTTACCGAATTCAAATGTCACGTAACCGGAACGTCCCAATTTGTTGAAAATAGATTTTTGCTACGTTTGTACGTGACATTTGTGAACAGCTGATAAAGTTTGGTTAATTTTACACAGCAACATGCTGGTTTCTTTTTTTAGTTCTATAATTACACTAAATGCCAACGTTACATTTACGGTACGGATACATTTTAACAACGTGTGGCTAACTAGGCCTTTAGGATTGCAAATAAAATTTGTATACCAAAAATATTCGTAGAAAATTAGAGGCTAGCAGCCACATTTATCATTAAAATTTCTAAAAGCTAAATATCAAAAGAAAGCTTATGATCTTTAGCTTCTAAAAATCTCTCCATACAAATATTCCAAGAAATTTTTAAAGAGAAATGGATTTTTAGTAACTTTTTTCGTGAATTGTGAGGACAATTCGTAATTTGTTCACATGAATAAATTTTTTACAGAAATCTTTCGTCATTTCACTGACAATGGAAGTGGAGATTATTTTTGTTATTTTAACTTCTTCTTTAACCTTAATTTTTATAAAAATTAGAAAAATATTAAGGTACGAAAACAAATTCAAAAGTTATATCAAAATATTATAAGAACATACATATGTATGAATGTATATAAAAAATTTTATTTTAAAATGAATTAATTTTAGATTTAACACAACTACATGCAATTGGCGCAAATCAATCAAATGTTAACATGAAAAGCAAAAAAAAAATTCAAAATACTAGATTTTGAAATTTATAGAAGCAAGGAATCAAAAGTGATAGAAGGTACTTGGTGGTTTTTCACAAGTTGCATGTACAACAACAATAACAAGATGATGGACTAATAGTACGAATATGAATGCAAGTCAAGACGTTGTGAAATGTTGTGAATATTTATTGAAAAAGTAAAATTTGCATTAATATAACACGAGTATTGCAATTTGAATTTTGATTTTGATCTTTTTTTTTTTTTTGTTAAGACAAAATATGAATGAAATGCATCATTAAATTTAGATCACTATTTGTAGATGAGTAGAAATCTGAATTATAAAATGTAAAACAAAATACATACACATATGTATACATATGTAAATATGTTTACGTGCATATAAGAAAGCAAAAATTCCAGGGTTTTGTAATGAGCAAAATAAAAATAAGTTCTATAATAATTTGCACAAAATCGTACAGTTTGTTGAATATTGAAAATGGATTAAGAGAAATGTAAAAGTACATACATATAAGAAAATCATTTGAATATTTTCGAAATGCCATGCTAAAATGAAAAATCAATGCAACAAATGTTATAGCGAAAAATTACATTTAGGAACGACACATCATTTAAAGTCAAACATCATCAAAAGAAATTAGGCGCTGCCTATGACTGACTATTTAAAAAATCAAATTTATATATAATTTTATTTTTTTATTTAATGTGAATTTACATATAAAAAAAAAAATATTTTTTTTTTTGGTTGCGGAGATTTTGTAGTTAGAATTAAAAAAAATTTTTTTTTATTCTTTTTTTTTTTTTTTTTGCCAATTTGATTTTCAAGTATGTTAATAGTTTTTATAATCATGTAACGCATATGTTTTAGCCATCAAGCAAAAATAAGTGAGTGTGTAGAATTACTCTGTCCTGGGTGCATGATAAATAAATGAACATCCATACATACATACGAGTATGTATGGAATAATTGTGGGTTGAATTATATACGGAAAGTCTGAATGTTTGCATTCATAAATCATAAATCATAATTTTAATTAATATGTTTGTTTTTTTTTTTTTTGTTATTTTTGCAGCTAAGAAAAATGTTTTTAAATAAACAAAAAATAAATAAGAAAAGAACAACAAAAATATTGATATTGGTACAGTGGAACACTTCAAATTAAAAACAAATAGGCACTCACGGGCTAATTAATTAGTCTAATTTAATTTATATATTTATGTTACAACTTGAAAAAATATATTTTTATCCCCAGCAAATTGTTTTGAAAAGTTTTTTGACCATCGAAACATATTTGCAGGTACTAAAATGAAACGTGCTACTAACCCAAAACTGTGTATCGAGTAATCACACTATTTTGAAGCCTAAGAACTGGGACCAAATCACCGCATTCGTTATTTTTTTATTTTCCAAAATAAGATACTAAGAAAAATTTTACACTGTCCCTCTTAAAGAATTATGGCCCGTCTTCTCTAAATAAAAAAACCAAAATATTGAATTTCGATTGATTTTACTCGATATCGAATGCGGTGATTTTGGCCCCGGTTGTTAGTGGGAAAATCTCGAATAAAAGTAATTTTTTGCAGCAACAAAATTAGCTGGTTCTTTTATTAATAAAATATTTTGCAATTATGGGAAAATTAAAAAAAAAGAAAAACCGAAGAAACAGTTTGTAATTTAATTGTGAAAAAACACGAACTAAAATATACGAAACGAAAACGGCAAAAAATGTTTTTTTTTTAATATATACTATAAAATTTAAAAACAGTTGTTTCATTGTAAAGAATTGCGAATAATAAGTATACAACAGTAGTTGTATTTTTTTCAGTGATCATCAAAAATAACAAGTTTTTTGGGTGCAACTCAAAATACGTCTTTTTAGTGGATTCTAAAGAAGCTACTCTTAGAACACAAAGAGGGTATTTTTTTTTCGAAAGACTGGAAAAACCGATGTAATATTTTTACAATGGATAGATATGACCACTGTGTATCATTTTCTTGCAAAAAGTGAAAATTGAAAAATTTTGAGTTGACTCACTTTAGAGGTACAGGTGCGATATGTATAATAAAAACTTTTTCAGAATTTCAACTGCAAAAACTAAATTCACAATTAATGTAAATTATTTGGTTGCCTTCGTTTTTTACAAATTCAAATATAATTGTTTTTTGAAGGAGATGTAAGTAAATTTTGTGCTGCTCTGCAAATCCTGATTCGGGCGATATTTATTGTTCAAATTGTTTTAGTCCACTTATATTTATAATTATTTTACCCTCCACACCACTGTGCAGTTTGTCATTATTTTTGTAATGCATTGAAATAATTTCCAGAGACCCCATCAAGCATATATTTTATTGATCCTTATAGCAAGAGAAGTTGATTTAGCGATAACCGTCTGTCCGTCTGTCTTTGGAAATCACGATCACATCCTTAATAACTAAGTCAGACTTTTCGATTTTGCATAATATCGTTTACTAACATCCTGATTGAGTTGCTGTTGAAAATCTTCAAAATCAGTCCAATGGGTCACGAGGTAGGAATTAAAATATGAGAAAACTCTTGAAAAAATAAAAATATTCAATTTGTTTGTTGTTTTATTTTAGATATACACATGCATGTTGTAATTCTTCTTATTGTTGTAATCGTTGGCACTTGCTTCATGAGGGTGGGTATATGGCTATACTGGTTAAGCAACTAATGCCACATATTTTTTTTATCCTTATCCCGACATAATAACGAAAATCGCCATTATGAACGAAAAAATATAATCCCCAAAAAAGGTAAATTGTTTTTTAAAATACCTTAAATTAAAAATTACCTTTTTTAACAAAGTACCTTTTCTTAAATAAGTACAGTTTCTTAAAAAAGTTCTTTTATTAAAAAAGTAAATTAAACTAAAAGTTTTTTTAAACAA
Source organism: Cordilura impudica (assembly GCA_963682025.1). NCBI lineage: Eukaryota > Metazoa > Arthropoda > Insecta > Diptera > Scathophagidae > Cordilura > Cordilura impudica. The sequence continues at coordinate 1,746,333 of OY821517.1, read as the reverse complement.
TTAAATTTTTTAAACAATTAAATTACTTAAAAAACTATTTTCTTTAAAGTACCCTCTTTTCAAGAAATTGCACTTTTTAAAAAGTATCCGTTTTTTTAAAAATCACCTCTTTTTAAAAATGTACCCTTTTTTAAAAAAGTATCTTAAAAATTTGTTTTTTTAAATACCTTTTTTAAAAAGTTCTTTTTTCAATAATGTGTAATTTTTTTTGGAAAAAGTACTATTTTTTAAAAAACTCCTTTTTTCAAAAAGTACCATTTTTTAAAAAGTATAATTTTTTCAAAAAGTACTTTTTTTTAAAGTAACTTTCTTTAAAAAGAGTACCCTTTCTTAAAAAGTACACTTTTTTTAAATGTACCTTTTTAAAGAAGTACCTTTTATTAAAAAATTAAATTTTCTTAAAAATTACCCTTTCTTAAATAAGTACCTCGTTTTTTTTAAAGTAGTTTTTTTAAAAGTATCTTTTCTTAAAAAAATTTCTTAAAAAATTAAATTTTTTAACAAGTATATTTTTTTTTTAAATGGACTTTTTAACAAATTACCCGGTCTCAAAAATTACCTTTTCTTAGAATAGTAATTTTTTACAAAAATACGCTTAAAAAAATTATTAAAAAAACCTTTTATCAAAAAGTACCTGTCATCAAAAAGTATTTTTTCTTAAAAAATTACCTTTTCTGTATCCCTTTTTAAAAAGTAACTTTTTTAAAAAAGTACTTTTTCAGAAAAAAAAAACACACTCTTAATAAAAAACTCGTAAACAAACACAGCTCAGACCAACAAACACATATTTCTATTTTCACATCAATTATGTGTGTTTCTAAATTTTGCACGGTGCCGAACAAAATCATGAATGTGTTCCGTTTTAAAATTTGGTTCTGTACACGAACATGTTTCTATCACGTATTTTTTGTTTCGAACACACATAAACCACACAGGTTCGAGTGTAGCTTTATTTTAAGTTCGTGTTCTTGCACGTGTACTGTTAAAAAAGAGAACATGAACAATAAACAGGTTCGAGTACAGCCAAGGATCTATGTATGATCCTTGGTATAGCCTTATTTTCAGTTCGTGTTCTTGAACGCGAACGGCTAAAAATTAAAACATTATCCACTCGCGATCGGAAAAATCTGATACACCCCTATAAAAACGACAACAATTGTTTCAACCAAATTTATGAAAAATATCTAAAATAATTCATTAGCAGTTATAAAAAAATAAAAGTAAAAAGATAATAAGTTGGAGTAATTTTTGCACCGTTTTAGAAAACCAAGACACTTAAATGCTTCTTTCTATACTTGAAAAACATGCTTGTTCCAACGAACATCACATTGAATTCTCATGCCTAGAACATCAAGAGTATCCGACTCCTCAATACCTATACCACCCATATATACAGATGACATTGTTGAATGGGTCAACATACCACATTGATTCTTTAGCGCATTAAAATCAATCCTATTCGCTTTACCCAACTCAATAACACGCATCTCCATCAGTCAGTTTCCCAGTGATCTCCAACATTTACAGGTCCTTCTTTTTTTTACATTTATTATCATCTGGCGACTTATTTTTATCAAACCATATATTTTTCTTGCGGATAACTTTTTTCAATCAATGCCGTCACTTGATCTTCAAGGTCCCGCTGTAACTTTCGCATTTTCTTTAATTAATTCGCGCAACATCCTCAAGTGACCTTAACAACAGTTGCAACTTTGCGAAGATCAGACACTTTCGTCAATACAAATAAAAATACAAAACATTTCCTACAAGAATTGGGAAAATAACAGGCTAATCCAGTTGATTTTCCACTCTGGTGCAAAATACTGTTACTTTTTTTAATAAAATTTTATAAATTTTATAAAATCGTTTTATTTGCATAAATCTATAATATTAATAGGCTAGGCGATTTCTTGTGACTGATGTTTTGTTCTACCGTTTTATCCCCATTTTGACCAAACGTATACTATTTGAAAGGTATTTCTTTTTAACCGATTTGCAGATTTACATTTTATTTAATTTTTTCCTTTATTTTGAGTAAACTGCATTTAAAATTGCTACTAACACATACATAAATTTATACAATGCTATGTATGTGTTCATTAAATTTGTTAATGTGTTCGTAATATAAATGAGTTTGATTTCTGAATTGGCTACAATTGATTAGCATACTTTTAGGGTCTTTATTTAATGAAAAAATAAAATTTCCTAGAATATGCGCCCGAATTTCGAGGGCTGGAATCTGCTAGTGAATATATAAAAGTCTATGCTTTATTACAGCATATAATTGTTGTTCTTACTGTAATTAAAACAGATGTTATACCAATATTTCGCTGCTTTCAGCAAACATGCTGATGGTTGTTATTCCACGGATATGTATATATTTTATGATATATGTATATGTAATATATAAACAAGAAGTATTAAAAGTTAGTTTAAAGGATACATGTTTTTAATTACATCAATAATAAAAGATCTACTCTTCAAATTGTATCTAGGGAAAACAGAATTATAACGGAATCCTAACTGAAAGCAAAGACTGTTAAAAGGTACTGTAGATTTCTATGTATTAATGGCCTTTTCTTCAATTCTCTTTTAAACATGCTACGTAAATCCTCGTCCATTTACATTGTGCGTTTTTGGTTGCATCTACTCCTGATTTTTTTTTTGACGTTTCTTCCGACAATGTTTTTCTTTTATTCATTCGCAACAACTAAACAACTTAAGAACCAATTTATGTTTTTTAATTATGCGAAAAAATTATGGAAAATTTAATTTTTTATTATTTATTTATTTTTTTTTAATTTATATGGCGCTTAATAAAATCACACTTAACGTATTTTTTCATTTTTTCAATGGCGGTTTATAAAATCACTTGTCACTTTGTTGAGTTGTTGAGACTAGAATAAGAATAAAACAACTTGTCAAGAAAACGCAAGAGTGTAGAAAGAAATGCCAAAAAATCCTTAAAAAGAACCTCGCTTTTTTCTCTACAAACATGAAACGCAAGCCTTTTCACGCAGCGTGGAAATGCACCGTCTAAATCCCCTCTCATATTTGACGCGGCTGCGTTAATATTGTAACACTGAGTTTAAGATGCAGGTGGAGGGTATTAAAGATCCGGCATAGCCGAATTTAACACTCTTACTTGTTATACCCTATACCATTATGTGCTTTGGCCTAATGACTTTGTGCTGCTATTTGTAACTACCAAAAATATTTGGCCTAGACCCATCTTTTATTTTACCGATCGACTCAGAATCACTTTCTAGTCGATTTGGCGATGTCCGTCCGTCAGTCCATCTCTCCGTCCGTCTGTGTGTCCATGTAAACCATGTAATCAAACTACAGTTCGAATATATTTTGATGAACTTTGGTACGTAAACTTCTATCAGCCATAGTATGAACTCTATTGAAACTGGCGAAAATCGGTGCATGTTCAGACATAGTCCCCATACAAATGACACCTATGAAATCGACTTAAATTGCCATATGACCCAAACTATCACATAGATCTCGGTCAAATTGGGTTTATGTGTGTTTATTACACCCATTAATCAGTAATCCAAAAATAAACACTATATTACAATTCTTAGTCATAGCCCCCATATAAAGCTGCTTCCCGATCTTTACTTAAACCTATCAAAAAAACAAAAACATTGCATAGATTTTTCTCAAATTTGGTTTGTATATGTTTTTGCAAAAAATAAATGACCTTACCAAATATGGTCAGGATCAGTCCATTTTTCGACCTAGTCCCCATATAACTATAGCATCCGATATGAACGTTTTCATATTCAAAGGAAAAAAATTAATAACAATGCCACTCAAATTTGGTTTATGCTTCGTTTCTATATCCAATTAGTTGGGCCTAAGAGATAGGTTCTCTAAATATATGGTATAGGGTATCGTATAGTCGGTCCAAACCGACTATAATTTTCTTACTTGTTTTATTTTATTAAAGTTATTTTATTTTCCTGAATCAATTTAGTGATATTCGTCTTTCTATCGGTCTGTCTGTCTGTTTATGTTGATGAAATTTTGAAATTGGTGAAAATCGGTAAATGTTCAGACCTAGTCCCCATACAAATGACCCCTATGACCAAAATTTTTCTCAAAGTTTACATAGTGACTTTACCTATTCGCCATATAAAAACAGGATCCGATATGAACTGTTTCATATCGACAGGCAACAAATTTATAACATGTCACTTATGCTAGTTTTCTATATCCAATTAGTTGGACCCATGTCCCTCCCTTTAAACGTATACTATAGGGCATCGTGTAGTTGATCTACGGCGACTATTATTTTCTTATTCTTTTTTATTTTCTTGGTTGCTTGGTTTGTTCAAGCAAAAAAACAAATTCAAACAACAACAAATTAGTTCGCTTAGCTCAATAGGTCTTTATTTATCCGACTGAAGAAGTATTATCTAAATGGAAAACTAAAAAAAAGAGCTTATATTTTACTTCGTTTAAAAGAACTTAAAAAAATCAAAAGAAGAACACCGCTCCTATGGCAACCTGATACTGTGGTTAGTAATCACTTTTTTTGTAACTGTGTTTTTTTTTTAAATCCAAATATCATAAAAAGCTCTCCTATCAGTTTGCCTGTGTACCGATTAGAAATTTCTTGCTGGCTTAACTTTTAAAATCAATCGAAACAAAACTGTTATCTGTAAAAGCGCCCTAATCCATATTGCTAAATACAATTAATTTTAGCTAATAAATGAAACTAGCAGGTTCTAGCCCTCGAATTTCTAGTGCAAATTCGAGAAAATTTTATTTTTTCATTAAATAAAGACCCTAAAAGTATGCTAATCAATTATAGCCAATTCACAAATCAACACAAAAAAAAACTCATTTTTATTACAAACACAAACAAATTTAATAAAACACACATAGCATTGTATAATTTTATGTATGTGTTAGTAGCAATTTTAAATGCAATTTACTCAAAATAAAGGAAAAAAATTAAAAATCTGTAAATCTGAAAATCGGCTTCAAAGAAATACCTTTAAAATAGTATACGTTTGATCAAAATCGGGATAAAACGGTAGAACAAAACATCAGTCACAAGAAATCGCCTAGCCTATTCATATTATAGATATAATTTACCGAATGACATTTAGGGAAATATTTTGAAATGAAAATTTGCTTTTAAAAAAATATATAGAAATAATGTATTTCCCATTCTATTCATATGTACATATATATTTATATATATTAATTATCATGTTAGTTGTCACCAAAATTGTCACCAAATTAGTTTGTATCTGTATCTGTATCTGTATCACATCATGTTGTATTTTATGGTTGACAAATAATTTGAGTGATGGATGCATGATGCATTCATTGTTATTTAAAATAATAAGAATTTTGAATTATTTGAAAATTAATGATATACTCGTATGTATGTACATATGTACATACATATGTATTTAAATAGGTACATATATAAATTTTTTTAATGTTATTTTTATTAACGTGTATTTAAGCGTTTAACGTTAATGAGCATAATATATAATTAATTTTATATTTTTATATCCCATACCACTAGGTAGGTGTGGTCAGGGTATAATGACTTTGTGCTGCTGTTTGTAACTACCAAAAATATTTGGCACAGACCCTTCTTTTATTATATCGATCGACACGGAATCATTTTCTGAGTCGGTTTGGCGATGTCCGCCCGTCCGTCCGTCTGTCCGTCTGTGTGTCCACGTAAACCTTGTAATCAAACTACAGGTCGCCAATATGAATATATTTTGATGAAATTTGGTATGTAAGCTTCTATCGGCCATAGAATTGGTGAAAGTAGTTGCATGTTCAGACTTAGTCCCCATAGAAATGATCCCTATAAAATCGACTTAAATTCTCATAAAAGCCAAATTATCATATAGATCTCGGTCAAATTGGGTTTGTGTGTATTTATTACTCACATTAATCAGTAGTCCAAAAATAAACCCTATAGGACGATTCATAGTCATAACCCCCATACGAAGCTGATTCCCGATATTGCACAGATTTTTCTCAAATTTGGTATATATATATATATATTTGCAAAAAATAAATGACGTTACCAAATATGGTTAGGTTCGGTCCTTTTTGACCTAGTCCCCATATATTTATAGCATCCGATATGAAATTTTTCATATCCGAAGGCAAAAATATTAATAATAATGCCACTAAAATTTGGTTTATGCTCATTTTCTATATCCAATTAGTTGGGCCTAAGAGATAGGATCTCTAAATGCATGGAGGGTATCGTATAGTCGACTATAATTTTCTTACTTGTTCCATATAGATTATTGAACTTACCGACAACAATTCCGCCAGTTGTGGGAACAGGGAATTTTTCAAAAGCTACGGTTCTGTATGAAGTATCTTTACCGTTCACTAAATGTTCAGTAGTCTGAAATTTTGAGATATTAATAAATGAGTTAATCTTTAAAATACAAAATAGGAAAATACATTTAAAATGTTAATAAAAATAGTTAATTAATTTTTTTTTTTGTTTTATTAAAATTAAAGATTGAATATGTCATCATATTACAAAAGAACATGAACAACTATTTTGTATATTTTAGTTTTATTTATTTATTTATATAGAATAACTTACCTGTGTTGAAGTTTTTATAACTCTATGCTCTTCAAAATATTCAGAGAATTCTGCAGAATTTTCGACAGCCTGTAAATAAATGAAATTAAAAGTAATTAAATAATTTTCATAACTGATATTTTGACCGAAAACAATTTGTATTCTTCTTCTTTCTGCCAAACACAAAACACAAAACGTTCTCTGCACCGTCACTTAAACACTTGCAAATTATTTCACTTAATTCCAATAAACAACAAGTACATAAGTACACTGATCTGCCCTCTTGGAAATCTGTTTTATATTAGATTCCATTGTTGATAGATTTAAAATTTTGTTAAAGAAATTTTATTTCTTTAGTCTGAAGACAGAAATTCATTGAGTAATGTGTGAATAACGTGTTGTTGAAAGAAATCCAAATAAACAACAAACGTTTATAAACGATGTACTTACAACAAATTCAAATAAAAAAAAAATATTTAATGATTGAGAAGTATGTTTTTAAAGATTTATTTTTAAATACATATGAGTTGTATATATTCGAATAATATGATAAAATAAATACTTACTTTTAATAGTTTATTAATTATTATTGGCAAAGTTGGTTATACTCGTATGTATGTATGTGTGTATTCTTTTATGAGCATTTACTTACTATATTGTACTCGTACCATATTTTGGATTATAAACAAATTAAATACATTTTAAATATACGAAGTCATTTTACATTTGATAAAATAATTTCAGTCATTTTACTTTTGATAAATCTTTGATATTTTGCAGTTTGCAATTGTTTACTCATTTATTATATTTTTTACATTTCTTTTTTTTTTTTTTTTTTGAATAGAACTGACAGACGTTACAATTCATATATAATTATAAGATTTTGTTTCACTGAAACTCTAGGGCAGTTGTGTCATTGTTTTAAGAATGGAAGTTTTTTGGTTAATTTGCAATCATGTCAGAAGAAGCTTTTTTTTTAAAGAAGTTTCGCAGACTTAATTTATTAGAAGAAAATTCTATTTTGTCGGATAAGAACGAAACTTTTAGCAATTGATGAAAACCACATCTTAGTCAGACCTAAGTCAATGCAATTTAAACTTTCCTTAATCCCTCGAATATAATATTTATTTGTTATAAATAGAAATCAGTCGAGACGGTTGTCATTTATAGTTCTAAGACTAAAGGATCTAAGGTCCTACCATACTGGCTGAGGTCTTTGATTAACAAATAAAAAATAAGCATAAACCACTTTTAAGTGAGAATGCCAAATATTTTTGAGAGGACTAGGTTGTTCAAAAGTAGTTAATTTATGTTTTTTTTTAAATACATAACAGTGAAGATCGGGAGGATTTTATTCATATTCTATTGTTGATGAAATTTAATGGCGCACAGTGGCGCTTTTCCCCAAATAGCATGACAAAAATCAAAAATTTGATAGAAGCATTCAGTAAAATCAATGAATGTATAGGATAGAGGATTTCTCACAGATTAAGAATCAATAAACGGTTTTAGAATCGTATGATAGAGCTCCGAAAAAGGCACAAAATTTTGTGAAAAATATCTTCTTTCAAATCAAATTGTAGGTTAACTAGTTCTGCGGTTTTCTGGAATAACCGTGTATGTCCATTTTTGTCAGTTTTGAGTTAACGATGCCAAATATATTAATTTTTAATGCTCTTTACATGTGTTTAATTTTTTAAAAAATAATATTGACCATTTATGAGTTTTTTCTTTAAATAACGACGTAACTTAAATGTTTATTAAATTAATTTGCAACACTAACGACGTATGTCAACCTACGTTTGATCGCTGACAAATTATTTTCTCAGAAAACGACACATAGCACATATGTTGTTATTAATGAAAAAATGCAAAATAATTTTGGATTATTTTTCAGTTTATAACCACTTATAACAACTTGTGTGTTTATTTCTGTTATTTTTTGTCACTATTATTCTTGATACGTTGTTATATTCTCATCCCAAGTCCCGTTAACTTTTTGTTGACGAACAAGAAAATCAATTTTTCAAGCAACAACAACTTATGTTTAAATGGGTAGTTGCACTGGTAGTTTTCTTTTTTAAAGAAAACAACATTTGTCGACATAACTTTAAGTGTAATTTACATATTGTTTTTTCGTCCTTCTCTAGGATCTATTCCTCTGAAGATTTTTGACCTAAAATTTTATATAAAGTATTTATTGCCCATATCTGCAGGACTGTTAAATAAAAAGTTCTAAAAACTTTATATCGAGCCCATAATTTCAAATATAACGTTTTTTGGTTCTACTGAACATTTTAATTTTATGACATACGCGGTTATTCTAGAAAACCACAGAGTTAACCGATTATAATGCTTTCGGTGTCGTTTAAAATGTATTTTTATTTTCTATAAAATATGGTAGTTTTTTCTATTTTGATAGAATTGAACTTAAAATGTTTAAATATGTTTACTTAGATATTACCTAAAATGGTTTACTAATACAATACTCTAACCAGTTAAAGTGAACATGGCTGCATATACTTGCCTATCTGCATGCAACAACAATAACGTTGTAAAAACATCTTGACATACACTGAATAGATGGGTAGACATGTTTTGCCATAACTCAGTCAAAAATTAATCGATTTTAAAGTTATATGGCTTATTTTAAAAGTTATGAAATACCAAATGTTATCTAATTTTTGCAGATTTTTATATTATTTTTCACGATTTTTTTTTGGTGCTTGAAAACAGAAATTTTAATTTTTTTGATATTTTATTTTGATTTTGATAGGAAGGCGAAGTGTTTTTAAGAAAATTAATAATGATTTGTAATTTTTATATATTGGCAATAATAAAAACTATAAATTCTGAAAGGCAATGATCTTCAAAATATTGTTAATGAATTATTTTTAAGCGGCACAAAATTCTCAGTGTTCACATTCTGTTAATGAATTCAATATATAAAGAAATTTACACTCAAAAATAAAAAAATTTGCTTGCGCTACCTGGTTTTTTTTAAAGTTCGAAAATTTACAATGTATGTATTTTGCAAAAATTAGAAACTTTTGACCTGATGCCAGTTCAAAAAATGACCACTTAAAAATTTAAAACAACGAAAATTCTCTAGCGCTACCTGTACCATTTTTTAGCGGTTACTGAATTCAGCATAATATAATAAAAAACAAGAAGAAAATTATAGTCGGTCTAGACCGACTATACGATACCCTATACCATGGTTTAGATACCCTATCTCTTCGGTCCAACTAATTCGATATAGAAAATAAGCATAAACCAAATTTGAGTGGCATCTATAATATTAATAGGCTAGGCGATTTCTTGTGACTGATATTTTATTCTACCGTATCCCGATTTTGACCAAACGTATATTGTTTGAAAGGTATTTCTTTTTAGCCGATTTGCAGATTTACAGATTTTTTAATTTTTTCTTTTATTTTGAGTAAATTGCATTTAAAGTTGCTACTCAAAGTTACTACTAAAAGTTGCTAAATAATATTATACAATGCTATGTGTGTGTTTATTAAATTTGTTAATGTGTTTGTAATAAAACTAAGTTTTTTTTTTGTGTTGATTTGTGAATTGGCTATAATTGATTAGCATACCTTTAGGGTCTTTATTTAATGAAAAAATGCAATTTCCTAGAATTTGCACTCGAATTTCGAGGGCTGGAATCTGCTAGTTGTTATTAATTTTTTTGGCTGCAGATACGAAAAACTTTATATCGAAAAACTTTATATGGGGACTAGGTCGAAAAATGGACCGATCCTGACCATATTTGCTAAAGTCATTTATATTTTGAAAAAATATATACAAAGCAAATTTGAGAAAAATCTGTGCAATATTTTTGTTTTCTGATAGATTTAAGTGACGAACGGGAAGCAGCTCTATATGGGGCCTATTGTCCTATATGGATTTTATTTGGACTACTGATTAATGGTTATAATATACACATACAAACCCAATTTGACTGAGATCTATATGATAATTTGGATCATATGGCAATTCATGTCGATTTCATAGGGGTCATTTGTATGGGAACTAGGTCTGAACATGGATCGAATTTCACCAATTTTAACAGCGTTCATTCTATGACCGATAAAAGCTTATATACCAAATTTCATCAAAATATAACATATTTGCGTCCAGTAGTTTGATTACAAGGTTTACATGGACACACAGACGGACGGACAGACGGACGGACATCGCTAAATCGACTCAGAAAATGATTCTGAGTCGATCGGTATAATAAAAGATGGGTCTAGGTCTTCTATGCCTAGCACTCGTATTATTGTGCTGATGACTGATATATATTGACCTACATTTCCGTGCTGAGGCCAGTTGGCATTTTACTCAAAAAGAGACCACAGAATATTTTGGTAAAAAGTAAAAAGAGTGAAGTCTTTACAAAATTTTAAATTGTTTGATTTATTTAGAAGCTCGGAAGCGCATTTAGATTGGCTGTTATAAAAGAAGTAGACGTTTTATCAGAACAGGAATAAAGAAAACTTCACACCATTTTCTTTTTTTTTTTTTCTAGACTTTCGGATTTAAACAATACGTATTGTGAAATTATAAGTCCTTTGAGTGGTCAATTAATAATATTTCATTGCGAAATTTGGAATTTTGAGAACTTTGGGTGTTTTTCTTTATAAAAAAAAAAAAATAGGGAAAATGGGTCCAAAAGTGGTCCGATTTCATTAAAATTTTACAGTGTTACTTTGCACTATTTTTTGTAAATTTTTTAAATATAATACAGAAATTTTCAAATTTGGCATCTTTTGTGGCATTTTTACCAAATTATTAAGAAAATTTGTACCGGGACTAGGTCCAAATGTGGATCGATTTCAAAGATTTTTTATAGATCTCGTCAGTGGCCTAATAAACCCTTATGACTCAAATTTCATTGCAATAGAATAAAATTTGCTACATTCATGGCATTAAAACCAATTTTGATTGAAAATTTGTACGGGAACTAGGTCCAAACGTGGACCTAGATCTCGTCAGTGGCCTAATAAACCCTTATGATTCAAATTTCATCGCAATAGAATAACATTTGCTACATTCAGTGGCATTAAAACTAATTTTGAAGGAATATTTGTATGGGGACTGGTTCTAAACATGGGCCGATTCCAACAAATTTAAGTAAGGTTCGTCTTTGGGTCAAAAACACTTTAAGTTTCAAAATTTAATCACATTATCTTTATATTTGCAACGTGTAATATTAGCACCAAAATAATATTGAACTTTGATAGGATATATTTAAGCCCCCTTTGGACTTAGCACCCTTCGCCAGCACTCATTTTAAAGGTAAGGAAGTCGTCTTTCAAAATCATTTCTAATTTTTTTAAATATCTTAATTAGTTTGAAAGTTATGATTTTTGCAACGAAAAAAGTCAAAAGGCACCACTGTGCGGCGGACACAGATCACCGATCGCTCATTTGCGATCTGTAGTTTGCAGAAAGTCGGACAGACAGTTATGTCTGATCGGCATAATTAAATGTGGGTCTATTTCAAGAGTTCCTTTTGTGAATTAAAAAAAAGACCTCTGAAATGTCTATAAGTTAAGGTTGAAGCTCCAACTTTTACAACAAAATTTTTTAATTTCTGTCAGTCCTGTATTATCTTCGTAAAGAAAAAATTTCAGTGAATATCTGTAGGTGCTCTTAAGTCAATTCATTTTGAAGTTATCAAAATTATGCGGATATGGGAAAAGCTCAATCTAATCTTCTTTTTAAATTTCTATTACATTTAAAATCAACTCTTAAAAAGTGTCTCCAACATTTCTTCATTTTATATTAAATTATGTTTACTTTTGTAACGAAACTTTTTCGGATTTTATACCTAAAAAAAATATATATTTTATTATTCTTTAATATTTTTTCTTAATATTTGCATACACTGTCGCTTGAGGCACTTCAAAGGTCTTCGGTTAATGTAGCATTAAATGAAAACTACTCCTTAAGTATGACAACTTGATATTTTTTTCTATTTTATATATCTTTTAATGAATACCTTTTTATACTCTGTACCATTCTGTGATCAGGGGTGTATTACACCGATTAACCTAGAATCACTTTTTGAATTGCCATCAAACTACAGGTCACATATATAAATATATTTTGATGAAATTTGGTACATGAGGTCTTGTCGGCCATAGGACTATCGCTTTTGAAATTTATTACACACATCAATTAGAACTCTAAAAATAAACGATGTAGGACCATTTTTAGTCATAGCCCACACATTAAGCTGCTTTCCGATCTTCACTTAAATCTAACAAAAAAAAAAAAAACAAAAATATTGCGAAGACTTCTCAAATTTAGATTATATAAATATGGTCGTGAACGGTCTATTTTTTGACCTAGCCAAAAAAAATTTTCATATTTTCGGGAAACAATTTCATAACAATGCCACTCAAATTTCTATGTTTTCTTCTATATCCCGAAATTCAGGATATTTTCGTATAAACATTTTTATTTCAAACAGAACAGTTAACAACGCGGTTAAATTTTAACTTTAACGATGATAAGATCTAAGTTTTTAGATTTTCGATAGTAAGCGGAATTATTCTTAAATAAATATTCGATACAAAAATTTTTACAAATACGGAATATTTTACCATTTTAGTTAAATAAAACCTTTTCTTAAATATATTTTTAGATTCGTGTTTTTTTTTTTTGATTGAAATACATAACGAAAATTTTTTTGTTACAACAAATTACATAACTAAATTAAAATATTTTCAAAAATATTTTAATTCAATAACAACATATAAATTATCAAAAAAGTATAATACAAATAATTTGCAAATTAACAATTTTGAAAAAAAAAAACATTGTTCATGTACCAGATCGATAATCAAAAACCAAAATTCCAGAGAGGGAGATAATTTTTGTACAAATAAATAAACACTGCAATACACTCACACTTTTCTTTTTTTTTTTTTCTTTTTAAATAACTAATTTACACCTTTAAAAAAATTAAAAAATTTGAACAATTATTGAATCGTATTAAGCGGTTTTTTTTTTTATATACAAACCGAAGCACGACGAAAACTACTTGTGATGTTGTTTGTTTCTAACGACAAGTCTCGTAACAGGACAAATTTTGACTGAATGTCGACAAAATTTACTTAAGTTTTGAGTGGACATAATAAATGAATTTTCAAAAACACTTATACAACGACAAGAATTTTCAAATGTATTTTCTAAAACACTCAACAATAATATTTTGAGTTCTGATTGTAAATTTTGTGTTGGTGTGGTGTTTTTTTATTTTTATTAAAAATACTTAAAATCTTATGAAAATGAGTTATTGGAGGGGCAATTCGGAGATTTTTGATTGCAGACATCGTCGAAAAATTCAAACAACATCATTACTCATTTCCTGGGCTTTTTATTTGAAAAACCCAAAGAAATAAAGAAAACTGACTTTTGAGTAAAATTTGTTTCTATTGCCAAAATGTCACATGATCAAAACATAATTTTTTTTTTCATATTCATAAACACACACACATACATATATATGTATATACGAGCACATATTTGATTCTAGAATTTTAATAAAAAAAAAAATCACTTTCAATTTTTTATTCAAATCAGAAACAAGTTTGTCAAATTACATTTATAAATGAAAATAATAAAATACGCCACTCAATACTTTTTGAGTTTTTAAATGGAATTTTATAAATACAAACAAGTGTTTGTTATTTCGATCATCACGTACTATATATCCGAAATTATAAGATTTTCCAAATTAACACAAAGTGAAAATACCGATGAATTTGAAATTTTGTTGAAAAAAAAACTTTGAGTATAGAACATGATTAGGCAAAATAGTCAATGATAATGACACTGATAATGACATAGTGACAATGACAATACCATAATAAAATTAATGTCATGACGATAATAACATGTCTATTTTTAAGCGGGTGGTGCCCGTTTTTCTAATTCAAATAGATAGTAAGATTCAACAAAGACAGAACGTAATTTCGAAAGATTAAGAAAGTTAGATTACCGGACATCTAAGCCAGTCGTAAAGACAATTTTGTTCATAGTAGAACAAATCCAACAGCGAGGCTTCAGAAATTATTAAACCATGGTTTATAAATTTACGCAATAACACATCTGTAATATTAATAGGCTAGGCAATTTCTTGTGACCGATGTTTTATTCTACCGTTTTATCCCGATTTTGACCAAACGTATATTATTTGAAATGTATTTCTTTTTAGCCGTTTTGCAGATTTACAGATTTCTAAATTTTTTCCTCTATTTTGAGTAAAATACATTTAAACTTGCTACTAACACATACATAAAATTAAACAAAACTATGCGTGTGTTTATTAAATTTGTTAATGTGTTTGTGATAAAAATGTTTTTTTTTTTTTGTTGATTTGTGAATTGGCGATAATTGATTAATGAAAAAATTAAATTTCCTAGAATTTGCACTCGAATTTCGAGGGCTGGAATCTGCTAGTAAGTCGGGGGTCACACAAGGCAATTTTTATTGCGCAACTTTTTGGCAATTCTCTTTTGAACTTGCTTTTATGTCCACACACGACAATATCTTCGGCAATTTTACTGTTTTGTTTTGCTTTTATTTTCTTATAATTTGACATTTGTGCTCTAGTCCCGATCCAAATATTCTTTCCATTTAACATAATAAATGCAATGGTTTTCCTCAACCAAAGTTATTAATTTTTCAATTAAGTCCCGATTCCACTTAAACGCCATTTTAATAAAGTAAACAATAATTACGAATTATTCACACCAAGAAGCGAAACACCGAATGAAAAGAAATGTCAAATATTCAACCAAAAAAAAAGCCAATGAGAGAATTGCTTGAAATAGCCGAGAACCGGCAATTATTTTTCCTTTTTTATTCCCCTCACCGCAAACATCTATAAACTCAAGAAGTGCGCAACTAAAATCGTCGTGTGTGAACTGCGACTAAGATACAAATGTACATACTTATATTGGAAATAATCTAATCCATAAAAACAAAGTTTTCATTAAAACTCTTTCTTAACTTATACATATGAGTTTTAAATCTCTCCGTGACTGTGCGTGACTTTGCGTGACTATTTTAAAATTAATCTTTGGTCACAACAAGTCTATGTACGAAGTTTCAGATCGATCGGAGAGGAAATGACACTTAGATCACTCCGTGACTGTGCGTGACAATGCGTGACTACCCCAAAAATAATCTGAAGTCACAACAGGACTATGGGCCAAGTTTCAGATCAATTGGATAAGGGGGAAGGGGGTTGCCCCACGACAGACAGACAGATAGTATGAGTCAAAAGGAAGAGTTTAAAAACAGTCATTCCAAACCGGATGCTGCCCTTAATATTTTTCAACAGTTTTAAAGTTACATTCCGAGACATTACGTTATTATAATACCAGGTTAAATTCAATGCAAAAATGTTTAATACATTGTTCGATTCTTATCAAAAGTTATATTTCATATATATTTTTCTGCATATTAAATACACTTCCGGCACATAAGTAAGGAATTTAATGTGGAGTGGATTCGAATATTTCGTATATGTTTTTAGAGGTTATAACCTTATTATGATAAGAAAGCGGATGGAAAATACCGTTCTGGCTGTATGAATCGTGTTGGTAGGTCCAAATAATTTCTTATGATAATTTGTGAAAATGCGCCTTCCGATATTCTTTTATCATTCTTGCTGTGTATTCTTTGCAAAAATATTCTCTCCTTTCTTAAGTCATGGAAGTAGTACTTATAGTCATCTGGGGCATCAATATTGCATTTGTTATCTTTGGCATTTTGAGATGCTAAGACTTATGTTTTTTTTTTTTAAGTTTTCGTTGAACTATAACTATTCTATAAATATTTTCTTTGTCTTTGTCTTGCAGTTGTTTTTAATTTTTTTTCAATGTTATCTATAACTATAATAGGCTAAGCGATTTCTTGTGACCGATGTTTTGTTCTACCGTTTTATCACGATTTTGACCAACTGTTATTATTTGAAACGTATTTCTTTTTAGCCGTTTTGCAGATTTACAGATTTTTAAATTTTTTCCTTTATTTTGTGTAAATTGCATTTAAAGCTGCTACTAACACATACATAAAATTATATATGTATATGCTATGTGTGTGTTTATTAATTTTGTTAATGTGTTTGTAATAAAAATGAGTTTATTTTTTTGTGTTGAGTTGTGAATTGGCTATAATTGATTAGCACAACTTTAGGGTCTTTATTTAATGAGAAAATAAAATTTCCTAGAATTTGCACTCGAATTTCGAGGGCTGGAATCTACTAGTTTAAATAACTGCAAATAAACGTTTTCCCTCCCTGAATTTTTCTAGTTAATTATATGCAAGTTATTTTCCGTTTCGGTGCTTTGGCGCAGCCCATTTTTATGAAAATTTTAAAGCAAACTGTTTAATTTTATTTATTATTAAAATTCCGTTAACTACATACTCGTACATTTACGATTATTTATGGCCTGCTTAATTAATAATTAAAAATGCATCAATTTGTTTTATTGTCAATGACAAAATAAAAAAATAATTAAGTTTATATTGATGTAAAATTTTATATTCGTATGTTTTTTTTGAAGTTTGACAAATTAAATTCCTTATTTATGTGACCGACAGTGTACGTTCACTTAAATTTTAAATGCTTGAATTAAATTTTAACTATCAGCGCTAGTTTTTATTAAAATTTGCATATTTAAATTCAGATTACTTTTATTCCGGTTTTTCTTGAATTAAAACTTAACAAATATATTTAGTTAATTTATACGTTCTTATACTGTAATGTTTTTTTTAATATAATTTTTGGTGGGTGGGTGACCTAAAAATATATATTTTAATAACAAATATATTTTTTTATGCGGCGCATTTTCTCTCAATAAGTCTAACAACAACTACATATAAATGTATGGTTTGTTTTTGTTTTTTCTTGTTGCAAAAAATAAAAATAAAATTTATATATACATATATAATTAAACTTTTAGTTTAATAATTGTTGATTGGTAACATATGTATGCATGCCTGTGCATGCTTGTTCAAATACTATATACTACTCGTATGTATGTATTTATGTATGTAGATGAGTTCATCCGAGAAAATGTAAAAATCTAGACCATTGACATAATATTTAAATGAACTTGTATTTATTGTGGAAATATTCAAAGTGTGTTAATTTAAAATAAACCTATTTCGATTATTTTAAATATTGTCGTTACAAAATTTTAGAATTGCTTTATAGATTATTTGAATGCATAATTTATAATTTACGAGTATATTTTTTTAAAAATTATTTAGTTGTTCATAATGTAATATAAAAGCCGCATAGGTCAATAAACTATATTACACAATCAGCCTAATTCTGAACAAAAATTCCGCATGAAATATCTCCGTTCTCCCTTTTCCCCTATTATGAATAAAAATTCCTTCGGAAAAAAATTCATTGGGAAAAAGTAGTTATTCTCACTGCACTTGAATTTGGGTTTCCCTCAAAAAATTTCCCTTGCAAAACAGACGGGAGTTTAAATAAGTATTTTGACAAAAAATTAAAAAAAATATATCTATAATATTTATAGGCAGGCGATTTCTAGTGACCGATGTTTTATTCTACCGTTTTATCCCGATTATGACGAAACGTATATTATTTGAGAGGTATTTGTTTTTACCGGTTTTGCGGATTTACAGATTTTTTAATTTTTTCCTATATTTTGAGGAAATTGCATTTAAAGTTGTTACTAACACATATATAAAATTACACAATGCTATGTGTGTGTTTATTAAATTTGTTAATGTGTTTATAATAAAAATGAGTTTGATTTTGTGTTGATTTGTGAATTGATTAGCATACCTTTAGGGTCTTTATTTATTGAAAATTTAAATTTCCTAGAATTTGCACTCGAATTTCGAGGGCTGGAATCTGCTAGTATTATTTTATTGTTCTTGTAGGTTGAAGACCACAAATAAAGCCCAACTTCAACTTTTGCTAACTTTAGTGAAAGCCAATTCAGGCATTGATTGCGTTTTTTATAGATTCAGCCCGCAATTTACTTCTAGAAATCCTTTAGCTATTTCCTTGTTGTTATTCTACAACACCAATTTCCTCCACAAGTGTTCGCATCATAGCTATGCTCACCGTCTAGTAATCTGTGGCTATGCTATTCATTTTTTTTATTTAATTTTTCTTTAAAATAAATTTATTTTCGTTTGCACACACAAAAAAAATTAAAATTAATTGTCAATAAGCAAAACAACTGGCTTCGAAATTTGATGATGCCACTTATTCATTTTTTTGTTCACGCGGAATTTAAAATTGGAAGATTTTTTTCTCGAGAAAAGTATTTTCCGTGAAAAAGAATTCCTTGAGAATATTCGTAATTGGGCCGAATATATTATTCCTGAATAAACAACTGAAATATAATAATACTTATAAACATATATCTATAAAAATAAAACTATTAAAAATTAACTTTAATCAAAAAAAAAAAAAATTAATAATAATAATAATAATAAAAATAACATTAATAAAAAAAAAAACAAAAATAATAATAAAAATAACTCTAATAAAAAAAGACAAAAATAATAATAATTAAAATAACTTTAATAAAAAAAAAATTAATTCTTATTGGCTCCCTAGCTGTAATTATATACGTTTTAATAAAAAAGTAATACCTACATGAGAAAATTTAATGTCTCGTCAAGAATAATTCAAAAAACTGATATAAGTCTGTGTTCACACATGAAAGTTTTCTTGCTGAAAGTCTTGAGTTTATAGGTGAGACGGGAGAGAAGAATGGCAGGGGTACATATGTATAATAATAAGATAATAAATTGGAATAAAGTTAATTTTAATGAAATAAAATGATTAAATAAATAGATAAAATGATAAAGTAAACGTGAACAAATCTTGAATTTCAATACAAAAATTTAAGTGTGTAAACACGGATAAAAGTTTAAAAGAGAATTTCAAACAGTTTCAGAAAGAAAAATTTCATGTTAAAACCGGGACTTATGCAATGAAGCCGATACTTTCGAATTCAATCTGAGAACCACCAGAAAAAATACTGCACTCAGACAGAAAACGACTAGATGTTCCATACGTAATACGAGTAGCTTTGGAATTAGTTTGATTTATAGCCAATGAATTCAGTAAAATACGTTCAAGGGAATAATTAATTTTGCTTTCAAGAACATCAGGGAAATCACAATTGCAATTAAACAATAAAAAACATCATCTGCAAACAAAAATGTACTGCATAAACCACGATCAAGGAAATCAGAAAGGTTATTAATGCAAAAAATAAATAGCAGGGGACCTGAAACAGTGACCAGTTTATACCATATAAGTAAGAAAAAAAAAAATAATTGTAAGCTGAGGTAGAAAACTTAAATACATCGCTTAGCTTTTCAATCATAGTAATATGGCAGATAGAATTAAAAGTTTTAGCAAGATCCAAGGAAACCATAACACTCAACTTATCATTATTCAAGCCATGCCTTATCGTATCCGTTAAATTGAAAAGTAAGGATGTAGTGTTGTGCCCTTTACGAAATGCATATTGAGACTCAAAAATAGCTGAAAATGTAAATAATCTAACCCATAAAAACAAAGGTTTTATTAAAAGTCTTAATTAACTTACTAGCAGATTCCAGCCCTCGAGATTCGAGGGCAAATTCTAGGAAATTTTATTTTTCATTAAATAAAGACCCTTAAAGTATGCTAATCAATTATAGCCAATTCACAAATCAACACAAAAAACAAACTCATTTTTATTACAAACACATTAACAAATTTAATAAACACACACATAACATTGTATAATTTTATGTATGTGTTAGTAACAACTTTAAATGCAATTTACTCAAAATAAAGGAAAAAAATTAAAAATCTCTAAATCTGCAAATCGGCTATAAAGAAATACCTTTCAAATAATATACGTTTGGTCAAAATCGGGATAAAATGGTAGAACAAAACATCAGTCACAAGAAATCGCCTAGCCTATTAATATTAAAGATACATATGAGTTTTGAATCTCTCCGTGACTGTGTGTGACTTTGCGTGACTTTGCGTGACTATTTAAGAATTAATCTTTGGTCACATGTATATGGACAAAGTTTCAGATCGATCGGATGAGGGGAAATGGGGTTTGAATCACTCCGTGACTGTGCGTGACTATGGGTGTGTGACTATCTTAAAATTAATCTTTGCCCACAACAAGTATATGGACAAAGTTTCAGATCGATCGGATGAGGGGAAGTGAGGTTTTTATCTCTCCGTGACTGTGCGTGACTAAGTCAAAGTTAATCTTTTATCACAGCAAGTGTATGGACCAAATTTCAGATCGATCTGATGAGGGGCAATGACATTTAGATCACTCCGCGTCTTTGCCAAATATCAGATCAATTGAATAAGGGGGAATGGGGTTGACCCCCGAAAGAATACAGACAGACAGAGAGTATGATTTAAAAGAAAGAGTTTAAAAAAGTATTTGCTCCTTAAGTATATGCTCTACTATTTTAGAGAGAACAGGAAGTAAAGATATGACCCTCAAGTCAATTAGGACCATGAACAATTCTAGATTTGGGAATTGGCATCGTATTGACACAGATGTTAAAAGCATTTAAGATATAGGGATATATAGTTTTCAAAAATTGAAGAGAGATTCCATCAACACCAACCGACTTGGATTTAATACCATTTATGGCATCCAAATTGAACGTATACAATGTTTTTCATAAAGTGATTTACACAAAACAGCCTGAATAGAATAATCTTTTTAAGGTCTGGCAGAGAAAACAAAATATATACATTTCGCTTTAGTAAAGATATATCGAAGAAAAAATTTTTCCTCAATGCTAATCATCTTTGGCGCCTACTTCCACCAAATATTCAAACAATAAGCAATGCAAGGCATTTCCAAATTGCAATATATAACCACTTAGCACAATAATCTTTTACCCTTAAATTTATATATATCGTTTTGATGTAAGAAACATTTGTTTTCAATTTTATTAAATGTAAACTAGAAATTTTAATATAAAACCGAGACCGAGATCTATATGATAATTTGAAACTTATGACAATTTAATTCGATTTGATAAGGGTCATTTGTATGGGGACTAGGTCTGAACATGGACCGAATTTCACCAATTTCAATAGCGTTCATCCTAATAGCGTTATCCTTATATACCAAATTTCATTAAAATAAATTCATATTTGCGGCCTGTAGTTTAATTACTAGGTTTACACACAGATGGACAGACGGACGGACGGACGGCTATCACTAATAGAAAGAATTGATTGGAATGGTATTTATTCTTTTTTAGATGGGTTTGTTATACCCTACACCACTATGTGATCAGGGTATAATGACTTTGTGCTGATGTTTGTAACTACCAAAAATATTTGACCTTGACCCATCTTTTATTATACCGATCAGCTCAGAATCACTTTCTGAGTCGATTTAGCGATTTCCATCCGTCCGTCCGTCCGTCTGTATGTCCATGTAAAGCTTGTAATCAAACTACAGGTCGAAGATATATATATAAATTTTGATGAAGTTTGTCATATAAGCTTCTATCGGCCATAGCATGAACGCTATTGGTGAAAATCGGTGCATGTTCAGACCTAGTCCCCAAACAAATTACCCCTATGGGATTGACTTAAGTTGCCATAACATCCCAATTATCGTATCAAATCCGGTAAAATTAGGTTTGTGTATGTTTATAATATCCATTTAACAGTAGTCTGAAAAGAAACCCAATATGAAGCTAGTTCCCGATTTTCACCTAAATCTATCAAAAAAACAAAAATATTGCACTGATCTATCTCAAACTTGGTTTGTATATTTTTTTTGTAAAAAATAAGTGGTCTTGCCTAATATGGTCAAGATAGGTCCATTTTTGGACCTAGTCCCCATATAAATATAGCATCCGACATTAATTTTTTTATATCTGAAGACCACAAAATTAACTAACAATGCCACTTCAATTAGTTAGGCCTAAGAGATAGGGTCTCTAAACGCATGGTATAGGGTATTGTATAATCGGTCTGGACCGACTGTAATTTTCTTACTTGTTTTTGTTGAATTTTGGTTATTCTAGTTATTTCAGAAGTTTTTTCACCATGGCTCTTTAAAGAGTTCACCGAAAAAGCAGTCAAAGTCCACATTAAATACATTTATCACAAAATTTTTAGAAATTCTATCTAAAGTAGAAAACGAATATCACTTTTTATATCATGCAATTTTATGTTTCTCCTACCTTGCTTTAAAACAAAATTATTATTAGTCATAAGTTATCAAACTTTCTAAAATTAATAAATTTATTTATATACAATATGTGCAAATGTTTAACAAAAAATAATCATAAAAACATTTGTATTTTTAGTAGCGACACAATGAAATTCCTCGAAGAACCATTAAAATCTAAAACTGAAATTTTTAATAATAAAGAAAATATTTGAACAAATAAAATTGTTTATAAATTCTTATGATAAACTATAACAACATTGTTGCGTATATTGGTACTTTGGTACGTTAACACAACGTTTGCCTACTTAAATTACTATTACACGACGTATTTTTTACATATGTGCTGTCACTTTTTGATGTGTAAACATCTATACGCGCAGGGCCGTAAATCTCTATTTCACAATACAAAATCAAAAACAGCGTAACATGTAAGACGTAAGACAAAGTCGGTGTGACTTATGATTGTATTGGTGAAAAATTATGATATTATTAAAAGAATGAATATGAAAATGAAATATGAAAAATGAAAAATAAATAAAAAATGAAACAATAAAAATAAAAAATGAAAAATAAAAAATGAAAAAAAAAATTAAAAATTAAAAATTAAAAAGAAAATGGAAAATGGAAAATGGAAAATGGAAAATGGAAAATAAAAAATTAAAAATTAGAAATAAAAAATAAAAAAGAAAAAAAAAATTAAAAAAATTAAAGTGTTAAATAAAAAACGAAAAATAAATTAAAAATGAAAAATGTAAAATAAAAAACGAAAAATACAAAATGAAAAATAGAAAATAGAAAATGAAAAATAAAAATAAAAAATTAAAAATGAAAAATAAAAAATGAAAAATAAAAAATGGAAAATTAAAAATAAAAAATAAAAAGTGAAAAATGAAAAATAAAAAATGAAAAACGAAAAATAAAAAATAAAAAGTAAAAAATAAAAAATAAAAAATAAAAAAATAAAAAAATAAAAAATAAAAAATAAAAAATTAAAAATTAAAAATAAAAAATAAAGAATAAAAAATAAAAAATGGAAAATGAAAAACGAAAAATGAAAAATAAAAAACAAAAATTAAAAATCAACCGTTTGAAATAAATAATAATAAATATTTTTATATTAGCAGAGCCCCTGCAGTTGTTTGCTATAAGTGATACATAGATGACGCTTTCTGTTTGATTTTAAAAAAGGGACATAAAAACATCTTTAATTACTAGATGTTTACACATCTCCCCTGTGATCGGACTCAGATGATTTTTTTTTATCCATGTTGTCAAAATTGTCGTTTAACATACGATTCCTAATTACTAAGTCGAAAATTATGCTTTCGAGAAAAATAACTGTTTATATAACTTTAATGGGGCTTCATTACGTTTTAGGTCAGTATGTTTTCATTAATAACTTTTTAATAAATAGTGTTAGAGAAATGGGTATTTCACGTAAATATAAAGCGTTTTTAATAGAATATGATAGCATACATAACTCAAATCGTTCTTAAGTCTACTTAGGCGGTTATTGCTTGTGACCACAGATTTTTGCTATCACACTTGCATATGTATTTTCGTCTGTCATAATTTCTAAATGTAAACAACAGCTGATTTTTTAATTTGTGAATTTAAAAAATTAATTGTTAAATATAAAATTATATATTTTATATAATTTTTAGTTGTTAATTAATATTAAACAATTTATTTTTCATTTATTATTAATCTTTTTAATTTACATGTGAAAAGTTACATGTAAATTTTTCGATTAGATTGGGCTAAATTTTTACATGACAAAACATATGAAAATACAAAACTGCTTGTGGCGAAAGAAAAACAAAGTAAATTAAAAAGATTAATATTAAAAGAAAAATAAATTTAATTGACAATTAAAAAATATATAGAATATGTATATAACTTTATTTTTAACAATTAATTTTGTAAATTCACAAATAAAAACTACGCTATTGTAAACAAAACAAACAAACAGAGGTAATTACATGTGCACCTTTGAACGCAAAGGATTTACACGGATTTACATGATCGTAAAACTGACTTTACATATGGAAAATACATGTAGTGTAAACACACCTTAAAAATTAACCCAATAGATTGATTTAGCTCAATACTAATAAGTGGTAGGTAATAATAATGACATACATATATAATATATCCTAGAGTTTAATCTACCCTCTAATTGATCAAAGCGTACTTAGTACGAGTCATCGATCTATATTTTGATGTGTTATTCTCAAAATTACAAAATTTAAAAAAAAAAAATTAAGTATCCCAATGCGAATGGCGGTACTCAGTTATCGATTTTATTTTTTATTCCATTTAGATTCATTGTGACTATCGATGATGTTAATAATCGCATTTCGTGTTGACTAAAATTACGATTCTAGATTTTTATATTCATAACAGAGAAATGTTATTACAGATATTAAAGTTCTGTTAAAACAATGGAAAATATAGTTATTGAACTTTAGAGCAATTCGATTGGCTAATTTGAGTCTGGATAGATTTTTAAATTATATCTCAGAACTCTAAAATTAAAATTTACGTATTTAAAACTACAATTTTGGAATATTCTCAAATTAATTATAGAGTTTTTAAATATTAAATTATTAAATCAAAAATATAACATAAAAATGGACATTGGATAATTTTGATACCTTTAATTAATCTCATTTCAATGTAATGTAATTTACATCAATTGCAAGACTTATTTTAGACAACTTTCAGAATTAGGGCAACATATATTTAAAAAAAAACTATGTGAGTCCGATCACAGGGGAGATGTGTAAACATCTATTTACACACCAATTAAAATTAAACAGTAAGCGCCATCTATGTATAGCAAGCAACTCCTATGGTTGTTATACTTGATGGGTGCAGTTGTTTGCTATACATTCATGGCGCTTTCTGTTGGTTGTTGAAATGATTTTCCCTTACGCTGTTTTTGTGATTGCTTTGTGAAATAGATTTTTACCCCCCCCCCCCTGAGCGCATAGATGTTTACACATCAAAAGAATTGTAATTTGTCAAATAAAATATTATTTTATAAAAAAAACCAACCCATAAAAAGCCTAGTTTTTATTATACTCCCCTTATTTGTAAATTAATTTACCATCATGTAATTAAATAATTGTTTGACTGAAAATATTTATGTCAAAAATCAAAAATTTTTTCCAAAAAATATACGTTAGATCATTTTTATTGTCGCCACGAGCCTTCCTACAAAGTTTCAGCTCGATTTGATCACGGGAAAACGTTAAAAATTGATCCAAAGTTTTGTCGACAGACAAACACACACTACGAGTTAATATAAAGGGAATAATTAATTAAATAATTGATTGATTCAAAATTTAATATGTCTAGTAAAATATCTATGCCAAAAATCAAAAAAATCTTTTTTTTTGCAAACATTTTGTGTTAGATCATTTTGTCATCGCCACGAGTGTGCCTGCAAAGTTTCAGCTCGATTTTAAAATCATTTATAGTTCGTTTACATCTAAGCAAAATCTAGTATATACGATATTTCGAGCGAAATCTAGCTCATTTTTACTAGATTTCCCATACAAGTTGAATAAAAAGGAAATAAAATATTAATTATTAACAAAAAAAAAATGACGAATCCTTAATAAAAAAATATTTAGTAATTGAAAAGTTATAACTTTTTATACTGATGTGCCCATTCTAATCTGCTAAATAATAATTGTGGATAATTTTGCTGTTCAAACAATACATTTAACAAATGCTGATTTTTTTTTCGCAAAATTTCTATTTCTATTTTTATAATATAATTATAAAATCTGTTCATTTTTAGAATTTTCCATATTTCCATTTTCCGATTGTTTTGTTTATTTTTGGTATTTCTAGTTTATGTTTTATTTTAATCAGCTGGTTATTGTTGTGGAAACAAAATCTCACAAAATGTCAAAAAAGTTATAGTGCGTTTACATCTAAGTGAAATCTAGAATATACGAGATTTCGAGCGAAATCCAGCTCATTTTTACTAGATTTCCCATACAAAACAAAATCTAGCTCGTTACTAGATTTGTGCAAAATCTCACAAAATTTTGTCAAGCTCGGGCACTACTAAATGATACTACTGCGTTTTTTTAATATTGTAGTAGAAAATTAGAACGCAGTGACTGAAAAACTGACATTTAAAAACAAAAGCAAACAAGTTGAATAAAAAGGAAATAAAATATTAATTATTAACAAAAAAAAAAAAAAAAATTACGATCTATAAAAAATATTTGATAATTGAAAAGTTATAACTTTTTATACTGACATGTGCCCATTCCAATCTGCTAAATAATTGTGGAAAATGAATTTTTTTTTATTGTTCAAACAAATTTAACAAATGCTGATGTTTTTTTCGCATAATTTCTATTTGAGTTTGTGCTTTTTTCATTTTTGATGCATAATATAATTATAAAATCTATTCCATTTTACAATTTTCCATATTTCCATTGTCCTATTGTTTTATTTTTGGTATTTCTAGTTTACAAGTTTTATTTTAATCAGCTGTTTATTGTTGTGGTAATAAAAATTCACAAAATGTCAAAAAAGTTAGATGTAAACTGTATAGATTTTGAAATAGATTTCAACTAAAATCTACTAGATTTTCCTCAGATGTAAACCCACTATTAACTATACTATTAAATATTTTTTATATGACAGTGTAATTTTTTTTATACAATTTAATTACAATGTACAATATGTTGATAGCAGGTTGGCCAAAAATTTGTTTATTGTTTGTTTGAGTAAAAAGCCAAAGAATTCGAAACAATGCATTTCGTTTTGAGTTTTGTATATTTTTAGAAACACTTGTTATACCCTATACCACTATGTGGTTTGGGTATAATGACTTTGTGCTGCTGTTTGTAACAACCAAAAATATTTGACCTAGACCCATCTTTAATTATACCGATCGAATCAGAATCAGTTTCTGAGTTGATTTAACAATGTCCGTCCGTCCGTCCGTCTGTGTGTCCATGTAAAGCTTGTAATCAAACTGCAGGTCGCAAATATGAATATATTTTGATGAAATTTGGTATATAAGCATTTATCGGCCATGGGATGAACGCTATTGAAATTGGTGAGAATCGGTCCATGTTCAGACATAGCCCCCATACAAATTACCCATATGAAATCGACATAAATTGCCATAAGATCCAAATTGTCATATAGATCTTACTCAAATTGGGTTTGTATGCGTTCATTACATCCACTAATGAGTAGTCCAAAAATGATCCCTTTGACCCCATATAGAGCTGCTTCCCGATCTTCACTTAAATCTATTAAAAAACAAAAATATTGCACTGATGCTTCTCAAATTTTGTTTGTATATATTTTTGCAAAATACAAGAGACTTTACCAAACATGATCAGGATCGGTCCATTTTTGGACCTAGTCCCTTTATAGATATAGCATCCGATATGAACTTTTTCATATCTGCAGCCAAAAAAATTAATAAAAATCCCACTCAAATTTGGTTTTTCCTTATTTTCAATGTCCAGTTAGTTGGGCCTAAGAGATAGGGTTTCTAAACGCATGGTATGGGGTATCGTATAGTCGGTCTAGACCGACTATAATTTTCTTACTTGTTTTTTGTTTGTTTTTAATTTGTAGAAATCATCTAAAATTTCAATTCATTACTTTTGATCGTTTTCAATATAAATGTTTATTAACTTTTTTCTTATTTTGGTGTATATATTAACGCCCTGAAAATTATATAAACAAAATGACATTGTACAGACATGCTAGAAAAAGATACAGGTTCAATTCCTGGCTCATGGAAAAACATACATACTTTTCCTATTTGTACAGGGCCGACCGTAAGATAATTTAATTAATTCTCTAATATTTTATATCAATCTATGATTTAAAAGAACAAAATCACGATCTTGTCGACATTTAGTTGCACCTTCCAACACGCCAAATTTAGCGTGGCGTACACAGATAATGGCAAACACATTTGTTTTGTTACTTACCTTATAATGTTTAAATTAAAATGTATTATTTAGTTAATTAAAAAAATTAATGTTGCAAAGCATTAGGTGGCTCTGAAGCAGGGGCAATTAAATTATGTAAGGAGCGTAGTGCAGAAGAACGTTTTTTGTTTGTCTATCTAGTTGAAATTAATAAAATAAATTAGCAATTCTTGTGTAAATTAAGCATTTTTAAAGTACTTTTTTTAACAAACATAACATAATCTGTCGATATAAAGGTTAAAAAATAAACACGTATTTTTTTTTTTTTAAATAGTTTAACAAAATTGGTTTGTTATGTTATATGCAAAAAATAAAAAATAAAAAACAGTTAACACAAACAGCTTAAACTATAAAAAAAAAAAAAAAAAAATATTGAATAAAAGCAAGAAAGTTAAAAAAATATAGCATAAAAAATAATATAAATACTGAACATTTGTTAAGAAATCAAAAGTTGAAACATTGTGAGAAACATTTAAATATAAATACTAAGGGCCGTATGCAAAAAAATTAAAGTGTACTTCAAGTAGAGTTTATTGTGTATTTTTCATACAATATTTGTTGATAAAGTCTACTTGAAGTACACTTTAATTTTGTTTTGCATACGGCCGTAACTATTTTTTCCATAATAAGTTAAAAAATGGAAGCGAACAAATTCAGTACTTAAATGTAGTGTAAACAAAATTCGTTTGTTAAGTTTTAGAATTTAAATAGTTCATTGTCAACTTTACTACCGAATTTGTTGGTTAACAAGTTAAAGATTCAATTCTCAGAGAGTTTAAATATATATGCAGTATGTATAAATATTTAATTTTAGCAAAAAAATATAGCTTTTTAATTTTGCTTGAAAAGCGCTTTGAAACGTGCATGCTTAAAAAAAGAGTTTTTTGTGCTGAAAGTTTTTTGTATTTTTGTTGTAATTTTTTCTTCAGATATATTTTTGTCATAATTTGATAATAATTTTCATGATTTTTTTTTAACAAATACAATAGTTTTAAATATAAGTAAAAATAAATTTCGGGTATTATTAAATAATTTTGTTTTAAAACTATTTTTAAACTGTTTGTGAAATTGTGTTTTATTTATGTTTAGTATTTTCCAACTGATACAAATCATTTTAATTTATTTTAACTACTTTCAATTTCATCGGTATTGTTTGTATGTTTTGTTTTAGCTTAATTTGTTTTTGTTGTTTTTTCTTTTTTTAAATAATTGCTAATTTATTTTTATAGATTTTAACTTTGGCTTAATTAGGGAAGGAAGACATCAGAAATTTAATTTAATTATATGATAAGGAAAAAAAATTAAGCTACCTTAATGGAGAAGCTACCATTGGGTATATCTTTGCCACCGAATTTAACATTAACATCATATTCACCGGGATCGTTCAAAGCATAAAATATATCAAAGAATCCATCTTTTTCAATAACATCAATGTCCACAATATCCACCACTTCCCTAGTTATATGTATAATTGAAGTAAAATTAGGAACTTATAAGATGAAATTTTTCAAATGTTTACTTACTTTCCTTGTTTGGTGGTAATCTTACAAGTTACCGCACCATCACCAGCCTCGCGAGCATCGACCGTCAAATGACTCTTACTTCCCGAGGGTTGTATTTTTTCGGCTTCTTCGATTATTTTGCATTTTTTGGCCTCGCCGGTGGCGAAAGCTTCCAATTTGAAGGGTGATCCTTCGATTTCTTGGCCACCATATTTTATGCTTACATGATATGTACCACATTCATCGGGTACGAACGATACTACGTAGCTGCCGTTGTTTATTTCTTGAAGACGTGGTTTGATGTGTTTGCCTTTGGGATTTTTAATGTCAACATTGATGTCGGCTTGCCCCGCCTTTTTGGTATCAACTTCAAATTCAGCTGGTTTTGACGCGGGTGTTTTCTTTTTATCATTAACGCCCTTGATGAGTACTTTAGATGGTTCCGATTTCGGGAAGACAGTCATAATGAAGGGACTGAAAAGTTGTGAAAAGAACACACAAAAGTTGACATAAGTTTAACAAAGAACTAAGCCCTTCTTCGAATTTTCAAGTTTTACAGCTTTTGCCAAATAGTTTGATAGAAACAAAAGTTAGTTTAATTTAACTAAGTTTATTTGTTATACCAAGTTAATATTTTTCAATTTAATCAGTCTGAAATATCGTAAATAGTTTCACACTCACCTGCATGGTACTTCAGTATCTGAGAATGTTATGGTCGATGTCAATACTGAACCCTCCTTGGGTGGTGAATAATGTACACAGTAGATACCGTCATCCTTCTCTTCGACACGTAAATCCTCAATGGGTTTACCTTCGGAATTTTGAATTTTAACAGCAATACGACCAGGGCCAGCATCTTGAACATCAATAAAGAAGTGTGTTGGCACCGACTCTCTTACCTCGCCATGTTCAATGCCCGGACCATAGACCTTAACTTTAGAGGGGTCAGAACGTTCTTCGACATAAACGGAGAAAGGTGAACCGGGTATTTGTTTGTCAGCAAAACGTATAGAAATATCATATTCTCCCACTTCGGTAGCAATGTAGTCAACATCACAACTGCCATCGCGATTATCGATACAAGTCATTTTAGCTTCGGAAGGTCCCTCGATAGCCAATGCTAGGCCGCCCTTACCAGCACCCTTGGTTTCAATAACAAATTTATTGATCTCACTCACATAGCCACGTTTCAAACCGGGACCATAAGCCTTGCACCGTGAGGGATCACAACCACTACGAACGTTGACCACAAATGGTGAACCTGGTACGGGAATGTTATCGTATAATAATTCAATTGTATGACGACCAGCTTCAAAGGGGGTATACGCTATGCGGAAGATATCATCTGTACCAGGTCCAGGTATAATTTCACTTGGCAAGATTTGTCCCTTAGGATCGACTACAGAACAGGAGAGTTTCTTGGAATCAATGTCGGTGCCAACTTTACTCATATCAACCATAAAATCGGTCTTATTGCTCATGATGACACCTAAACAAAGAGAAGGCGACGAAGAATGGAAAATAAGAAGAATGATTAAAATTCAGTTATATAAATAAAAGGCGATTAACAAATAACACAATATTAAGTTAGAACGAGGTTATTTTGGAAAATACATCAATTCTTTACTTTTGGTATTAAGAAAAAAGTCAATGTAAATTTTAGATTTCGTTTCAGTCTTTATTAAAGGTCAGTTAACTCGTTTCGATCCAAAATAAGTCTTCTCATTGTACTCAACGATTTGAATCGTTGTATTTTCTTCGTAGATCGGTGTAAATTTTTTATGAATTTTGGGTTGTGAAAATGATTAAGATGAGAACACAACAATAACAAATGACATGCACGATTAGCTTGGCTATAAAAGGTTAGATAGACAACTTTAAAGCTTTGTTGAAAGCATCTTAGTTTATCCAGAGCAGCTTAAAGGCTTCATACGAAGTTACGGCAACATGCTGGGCTTTAGAGCTTCTTTAAAAGAAGAGTTCGGCTTCAAGCATCACAGCAATAGCAATAAATAGCAATAGAAAAAACAAAAATATTTTTTTGGGAGGGATGCCATCATAGCCTACCATGTGGCTGTATGCCGATACCACTAACACGTGTATTGCTGAGATTCGGCAAAGGGAAAATAATCGGTTGGAATGGTGATCCATTTATGTGACGTTCATTAAATGTTATATTTACAGTATAGTCTCCGGCTTCTGTCGGCAGATAGGCCACATTACAGGTGCCATCTCCATTGTCACGGCAATTGATGGCCGCTTCGCAGGGTCCCTCTACGGTGACGCCTAGCCCACCTTGGCCCGCACCTCTGGTGTCAATCATAAACTCCGCTGGTTGTCCCACTAAACCCTTTTCCAGACCAGGACCAAATGCTCGCACCTTATTTGAATCGCTGCCACTCAAACAATGTAACCGAAATGGTCTGGGTGTAATGGGTGTACCACCGAAGCATATACTCAAAAGATATTCACCCAATTGTGTGGGTGTAAAGTTAACCAGAAATCCTTCTGCTGTTGGTATGACATGAGCTTTGACACGACTACCCGAAGGACTTGTTATCGTCACGGCCAAATCAGCTTTCGGCAGACCATGTGTAATGATGCGAAACTGCTGGAGACTATTTAATGGTGCAGCTTGTTGATAAATGAGTTTGTAACGAAAGTTTTTGGACTTAGATGATGACCTTTTGTATAGTATTTGATATGTTTTTTTTTTTTTTTTTTAATTTTTAAATTAAGATCACAATTTTCCCATGGGAAAAAGGTGCTTTCTCTAATATAGTTTTTATAATGAATTTGTGGTGAATTTGAAATGATTTGAAGTATAAAGTTTGCAAAATGTTGACAAAATACTTACTTGGTTCTAAGCCATCAACTTTGATCTTGGACACATCTATGGTTTGTTCGACCAATACTTTTTGACCCAAAGGTACAGGATGACCACCGTATGTCATTGTTGTAGTATAGGCACCCTTGGTAGGGGGCATAACTTCGACAGAATAAGTTTGATCATCATTATCGATGATGCGACAGGGTATTTCAACTTTGGTTTCTTCGTGAACGATTTTAACTTTCAATTCAGCTTCACCAGCATCACGGCAATCGACATTAAAGTGAGTAGCTGAATTGGGATGGACACCAGGTTGGAACCAAGGACCAAATGTTTGCACCTTCGCAGCATTCACCGGCAAAGCTACATTGACACGGTGAGGGGCATTAGGAGTGGAAACACCACCATAATTAACTGGAATTGGGAAAGAAAAATTTAATTTTTAAAAATCAAATATTTCTTATTGCTAATTTTCTATTCATAATCTTTAATTCTCAAACAATTGAATGCTCAGTCTATACTTCGAACTTTTGAAAGACCCATATATAAAAATTTTGTTTTATACTCTTATAAAACTTACTTCTAAATCAAGGTTGAACTTTTTTTGAGACCAATTAGTTATTTATATTTGTACTTGTTTAATAATCATATCTAAGCTTAAAATTAAGGCCTAGTTAGCCACACGTTGTTAAAATGTAACCGTATCGTATCGTAACATTGGCAGTTAGTGCAGTTATAGAACGTAAAAAACGAACCAGCATGTCGCTGTGTAAAATTAACCAAACTTTATCAGCAAAAATCTAAAATCAACAGAAGCTAATGATACGATACGTTTAGCTTACATGTGTTTTTCATAAGATTGAATCAGCTGATTCGCGCCCTTACCGTTACGCATGGCTAACTAGGCCGTTTTCATCTCTTAGAATGTCATGATTAAGTCTTCGTTTAAATTCTTAAAAATTCGATTAAAAAAAGCCTAAAAATCCAATCCATACATCTCACAGCGATTGAAATCCGTTAATGGATAAAGGGAATTTGAATTTCGCTTACCTTCGACTGTATGAGGACAACCAGAAAGTGGAGTATATGTGCATTTCTTGGTACCATCTGATTGATTTTTAATATCCACCGGTAGTCTTTTGCCAAATACATCTTCTACGACAATATCCAATGGGGCCGGACCGGCCTTAGTGGAATCCACGGTAAAAGTAGTAGGTTCATTAATGATAACACCATTCTTTTCCAAACCAGGACCAAAAGCCTTGACCAATTCTGGACTGTAATCAGTTTTGGGTAAAATTTGTGTAATAAATGGTGACCTGGGTATGTCATCATTATCGCACAAAATATGAACAGCATATTCTCCAGCAGCGGTAGGATGATATTTCACTAATGCGGAACCATCGCCATTGTCATGGCATTCAATTTCGGCCTGAGAAGGACCAGATACGGTAAAACCTAAAGCACCAGTTTCACCATTAGTTTCCACCACAAAAGCAGCAGGATAATCAACAACACCACCCACTAAACCAGGACCAAAGGCAATAATATTAGATTCTTTCTTGGGACCCACTTTAATTTCGAAAGGTGATTTATTGACTTCTTGACCAGCGAAAGTAACTACAGCAACATATCGGCCCTCCTTATTAGGGAAATAATGACACTCATAGGTATGGGCATCTAACTTAGTCATAGCCACATTTTCGTTCATGCCACCAGGACCAACAATTCTAACCTCTGGAACACCTTCTCCTGCACCTTCAGTGTATATTTTAAAATCGGCATCATCAGCCACTCTAACACCAGTTGGTTGAAGTCCTCTACCCGAGGCTCTAACACGTTTAGCATCTGACAAAGGAGCAACTTTCACTGCGAAGGGACTGTTAGGTATGGGTTTTCCAGCATAGAAAACATTAACAGAGTGTAAGCCTTGAATAGCTGAAACATATTCACATCTCCAGACATCATTCTCCAATTGTCTTACTTTCGCGGCCACTGAGGTCTTATGATTGGCAGGGTCAATAATAATAACTTCGGGTACACCACGACCAGCATCTTGGGTTAAAATATCAAAGAATGTAGGTTTGCTGATAACCACACCCGAAGGTTGTACACCGGGGCCGGTCACCTTCACTTTAGAAGCATCACCAGCATGACCTTCAACTTTCACAGGGAAGGGACTTTTAGGAATATCACGTCCCGAGTATTTAACTACGACTTTATGTTCACCTTCCATTTTGGGTACATATGAAATGGAATAGGTAAGATTCTTATCGTTATTAAAGCGAACATCAGCTTTCTCCATGACACCATCAGGACAGATAATTTCAACATCAACGTCACCTTTTAAATATATGATGAAAAAGGAAAGTTGTTAATATTTTCATTAAAAATTTTTTAAGAAAATGATCCATACCTTTGCCAGCTGAGAACGTCTCTACAGTAAAGTTGGCTGGCGCTCCTACTACAGGACCAATAGGTTCAATACCTGGACCATAAGCACGTACTCTGTTATAAGATAATTGATATGAAATTAACAAATTGGCTTAAGAATATAAATTGAAGATTTTCAAATAAAAAGAAGCTTTTAAAAAATGTTAATTTTATGCGGGTCTAGTCTAAGATTACAACAAACGCGTTATGCTTTAAAGCTCGAAGACATTGAAAACAACTTGTATTTATAAAACTTTTGCGCTGAAAATCGTCAGAATCGCTTCATTATGAGCGTTTTATTGCTGAAAGCTTTAAAATAAGTTACAAATTATTTAGCTTGGCTCATGCCTTATTAAAAAAGCTCTAAATGAATATTTTGCAAATATGTACTCGAACATATTCCAGATTTAAAAACATGAGTTATTATGAATTTATTCTAAAAATGTAAATTTGAAACCTTCAAACCTTTAAGTTGATTCTCTTTTGAACAAAAGGCATGATATTTTATTTGTTATTTATTTCTTTTCTTTGTTTTGTTTGTTCTATATGCTTTTGAAAATACATAATGAATATATTCAGGAAATATATATCTTGTATAACAATTATGATTCTAATTTTTACTCGATAAGCTATTCTCACAATTTATTCATTCTTATTCTCAAATTGTCATATTTTGAAACAAATATCATATAATTAATATTGACATCGAAAACATCTTCATAGATGAACTTCTACATATTTGAAAATCTATAAAAGTCATGACCTTGAAAATGTTTATGACGATGGCAGAAAAATAACCCTTGTTCAAAGAGAGACTTAAAAATATAATAGTGAAAATAAAAAAACATTTAATTAAGCATATGGGAGCGAAGTAAAAAAATTCTAAAGCCATTAAAGTTAAGTTTTGCCAATTTTTTACAGTTTGGTTTAATGAAAAACGCGTGGTTAGAAGAAGCAAAATCAGATAAAATTATACACAAAAAAGCGTTGGAATAGAAAACATTATTGTAGCAAAACTAAACACAGCAAACAAAAACAACATCAGCATTTAGGCATTCCCAGACTTACCGCGGCGGAGGAATGCTGTGTTTTAGAAGATATTTTCAGGTTTATTTGTGAGGTTCGAGTTTAGAACAAAAAAAAAAAAAAAATAAAATTTATAAGTTGAAGGTATGAAGGCATTGGAAAAAAGTTTGTTGTTTTTATTACGAATACACACATTTAGAATAGTATCCAAATAAAAAATGTTGGTTATATACTCGTAAATACAAAAAGAGAACAACGAAACGCGCACAGATTTTTTGTTAAAAAAAAAAATTACGGAATTTTTTTTTGAGGTTTTTTTTTTGTAAAGTTTGTTGGTACATATTAATATGTTTATAAAAATACACATAAAAAGATTAAAGAAGAAAAGAAGAAGAATACAAATGAATATTATTCGTAAGTAGAATAAAAAGTAACAGTTAATGATTAATCAAAAAGGGAATTGTTTTGAACTTAAATGTATTAAATTCGTCGAACGAAGAATATTTGTAACAATACATATGTTATAGACTTACCTATTTGGATTCGTTTTTGGTCTTAAAGGAGCTCCTTGTTTCAACTTTGAATTGGGATATTGCGACAAGTAGGTCATCATTGATTGTTCATCTACATTGGGGTTTACCAGTTCTTCGGGTTTAATCAATTGTCTGACATTTAACCAATCATCGGCTAGACCCATGGCTTCGGAGGCATTTTGAACAGCATCTTTTGGATCCCACATTTCCCAATCGGGACAGAGACCAGGAGCACAGGCATCAACTAAGGCGCCTACAGCTTTGCCGGTAGTCCAATCATTGGTAAAGTTATGAATAGGTAATTCCGGAATTCTACCATGAATCCAATTGAGCAATCTGTTTTTTTTTTTTTAAGGAAAAAAAAATATTGATTACAAAAAATTATTTTAGAAAATTTGATTCAATAATTCTCATACATAATTGAATATGAAATTCATAAAATTTTTTTTTTAAATCATTAATAAAGGGGTTTTCAATAAGAGCGCTACAAAAGTTTTTTTAAATAAAACAAAAATGGTTTCGGATATCAATGAAATTCTTTATTCCTGTGAAAGTTCGTTCGATGCCATTATGTATGGAAATCGTTCTCTTTTGTATGGCCACCACGGGCACGCTGAACCCAATTTTCGATGGTTTTCAAGCATAAATCGGCCGATACTGCTGCAATGTCACGTTTGATATTCGTACGAAGTTCATCAATTGTCGCTGGCTTGTTGGCATAGACCATATACTTGACGTAGCCCCACAGGAAATAGTCCAACGGCGTCAAATCGCACGACCGAGGCGGCCAATCGACTGAACCATTTCGTGAGATAACACGTTCTCCAAACTTGGTTTCCAATAAATTGATTGTGACATTCGCTGTGTGGCTTATGGCGCCGTTCTGTTGGAACCACATGTCCTCCAAGTCCATATCATCCAATTGGGGCCAAAAATATTCGGTTATCATTGAACGGTAGCGATTCATAGTACGGCCCAATGACGCCGCCGGCCCATAAAACGCACCAAATCGTAATTTTTTACGGATGCAATGATGACTCATGCAGTACGTGTGGATTGCTGTCTGACCAATAACGCATATTTTGTTTATTGACGAAGTCATTCAGCCAGAAATGAGCCTCATCGCTGAAGATGATTTTTCGATGAAAATCCGAATCATTTTCAAGTTGTTGCTCAGCCCAATTCACGAACATACCCGCTTCTGGTGGTCAAGCGGCTTCAGTTCTTGTGTCAATTTGATGTTGTAAGGATGTAGGCCAAAATCTTTTCGCAAAATTCGCCACAATGACGTCACAGAGATGCCCAACGCTTGAGAACGACGTGTGAGAGACACATTTGGGCTTTCTTCAACTGAAGCCTCAACGGCAGCAATATTCTCGACACTACGGGCACTTCTTTGTCTCACTGGCACGGGAACATTTTCTACTGTGCCTGTGGATTCAAATTTTTCCACTAGACGCTCAATTGTTGATCTGCTAGGACGATTATGACGACCATAAATTGGACGTAGCGCTCTTAACGTTGAGGCCACTGACTCCGAATTTTGGTAGTAAATTTTAATAATTTCGACTCGTTGTTGGCTCGTATATCTTTCCATCATGAAATGGCAAACCTTACTGAAGAGAAATATCAAAAGAGCGGCAAGAAATATGGCGTCGTTTGCTGTCCCTGTCTTTCTACTTTTGTAGCATCCCTGTTGAAAAACCCTTTAGCTAGCAAGTTCAGGCAATTTTGCAGGTTACTCCTTGATAGTATAAGGATTAATTTTTTAGCATATGTCTTAATCTTATACTTAAGACTTCCGCTTCCGACTTAAGTTTCTAAAGACTTAACTTTTAGTCGTAAGTTCGTTTTTAGTCCTATATTTCGGTCAAATCATTTTGAACAAAACTCACATTCTCACATTTCGTGATATAATAAAAATATTAATCCTCTTAACTATTAAAATTCCACTCCAGTAAAAAGGCGGATCTTAGTTTTAAACAGAAACATAATTTTATTTCAGATATTTACACTTTAAAATTAAGAAAAAAATAAAATACAAACTAAGCTTTAAGCATCATGTGACAAAACGTTTTGAACGAAGTTAAATATTTCAATATTTAGTTGCATAGCCTTTATTTTTTATAACGTCTGCGCATCTTCTGTGCATGGAACTCACCAGATTCTCGATGATCGTCATTGGAACTGCTGACCATGCATCTTTAATTGCCCCGAATAGCAGATTTGGGTTGTGCCGCACTGCTTTCCGATTGATTCTTTTGTTGACAATTTCCCATAGATTTTCAATCGGGTTAAGGTCTGAAGACTGTGCAGGCCACTTCATGACATTGACCCCTTCATGCTCCAACCAATTCTTGACCAAATTTGACGTGTGCTTGGGGTCATTGTCTTGTTGGAATATCCATGAAGTCAGCATTTTCTCTATGGCATGAGGTAGCATTGTATTCTGCAGTATATCCTTGTACATAAACCTGTCCATTATTCCGTCAATTTTGTGTAAGAGTCCTAAGTTTTTACCTGAAAAGCAACCCCATACCATTACATGCCTTCCTCCATGTTTAACAGTTCCCTGGCAGTATCGCGGGCCCAAACGCATGTTTACTGGCCTACGCATCCTTTTCATTCCATCTGAATCAATAAAATTAAATTTGGATTCATCCGAAAATAACACACTGTTCCACTGTTCAACAGTCCAGAATATATGATCCCGAGCAAAACTTAAGCGAGCATTTCAACTTTTCTTCGAGATAAATGGTTTTTTCGCCGCTCTATAACTCTTTAGCTCAGCTTCAACAGCTCTCCTCTGTACTGTGCGATGGCTCACGGTTAAATCCAGAGACTCTAAAATACTTAAAGCTGATTTATATGGGGTTTTTTAAATTCCTTAACTATCCGAGCATCATCTCGGATTGTAGTGCACTTTGCCCGGTCTCCAGAATGTATTGTGGCAACAGTTTTTGTCTTTTTAAACTTATTTATTATATAATTTACCGTAGACTTTTGCAGCAAAAACTTTCTGCATATGTCTTTATGGCGCATACCGGCTTAGAACTCTTTTATTACACCATTTTTTACTTCGCTGCGATGTTTTGCCCAAGCCATGTTATTTTACCAATCTAGAAATACTATAAATCAGAAATGATTCCTAATTTTTGAAACCTATAACTTACCACTACGTCTTGGTAAGTTGTTACTCTGCAGCTTTTTAAAAAAGTAGTATTGTTTTTACTACTTTTTTTTGATGTAAATTAAGTTAGGCAACCCAGGCTTCGGGCAGGAATATTAAATTTTTCGTTCTTTCTGAACGGAATTTTGACAGGAGATGTAAGCATAAACAAAATGTAATAAGATTAAAAAATTAGAAGTTCTTTTTCAGTTGCAAACATGGTTGTTTTTAATTTCAATTTCACAATTCTTAGTAATTGACAGAAAACAGCTGTTTGCTACTGTTGCACTGAAAGGTACTTTTGTGCTTTTTTTTTCTTTAAGAAATATGTGAAAATTTTCTGCTAAGATTCCTTAACAAGCTGCATACAGCTCTTAAAGCAAATTTCAATTGAAATTTTTGTGACAAGAAATCTAACGGAACTTTTTTCTTTCTTTTTTTTTATTAAAAACCGGTTTTGTTCAGTATTTTTTTGTCACTTTAATTTTAGAAATATATTGTTACTTTATTTATTTTAATATTTGGAATGTATGAACAACTGAAATAATTTATTATTTTTATTAAATACAGTAGTCACTCTTTTTACTGGACTTGAATTTTCGTAGCTAATATGGTACAATTTTATGTTATCTTAAAAAAAGTGGGAATCGGTTTTTTGTTCAAAATGATTTGACCGACACTGTAGGTCTCCTCAAAGTCAAGTCCCATAAACACTTAAATTTTAAGTTAAATTTCAAATTGTTGTCTCTGAATACCCTAAAATACTTAACTATCTGTTTTAAATCCGTGAAAGACCTAATCTCAAAATTTTTTACAGTTCATAATAATTTTGCTCTTTTAACATTATACATAATCTATAAAAATCATGAAATCAATTCAGCAGATCGGAATATATAGAAAAATTATTGAAAATTTTAAACTCAAAAACTTTAATTTTTGTTAATTTATAAGGCGCGTACCACAATGATAAGGCCCTTCAATTTTTTACTATATCTCCGGAAGGATTATCTGTAAGGTAAGAATACTTTCTAGTGAGGAGTACATACAGCAAGAGATGAACTTTTTTGGACTAACGGTACATTTAAAGAACAACAATAACACATTATAAGTCAATTACTAAAATCATAGCTGGCAGTGTCGTCAGTGTCTTGTGGTATTTCAAGTTATTAAATAATTAAAGTTTTAAAAAATGCTACCAGACATGCAGCTTTCTGAATTTGAACAAGATCAAATTATCAGTTTATACGACCACGAAATACCAATGAGAAAAAATCGGGACGGAAATTAACAGTTCTACACAATTTTTAGAAAGTCCAGAAATGTACGGTAAGAACAAGCGTCCTGGAGCCAAACGGAAGCTCAATCTGTGCACTGAGACTTGTATTTCATGCAAAGCCAGCAACTTGTCCATTTCACTAATAGGCTTCAGGATGTGGGTGAACGTAAATGTGTCAAAGGCAACCATCTAGATGACTTCCAAACTTAAGATAACAAAGCGCCACAATGAAGCTACAGTTAATTTTGCTGTCAAAAACATGTGCACCAATTGGAAAAGGGTATGTCTTATCTTCATCTACTTTGCAATCATAGTTTATATTGAATCAAACCACTTTTGAATGGACCGCATAGTTTTCGTGACAATTGACATGATGCCCGGAAGTAACCACTGCGTTTGACAATACGTAAATTTCGTGGTGGAAGCATAATGGTGTGGGTGGCATTTTCAGGTAAGTGTTATTTGGAGCTTCATCTTGTCGGATGAAAAGGACAGAATACATAAAAGGCTGGTGCCATTTTTAGAGGAAAAATGTGACAGTGGTGTTTTAAAGAGGATAACGATCGAATCCATGTTAGTCGAGAAACAAAACAGTTTTGGAATGGCCGGCATGCCGACAGTTTGAATCAACTGCTAGTTTGATAACCACTCTAATGGAAGAATGGCAAAGAATTGACGAAACCACAATTCTGTGGTTTGCTGGAATAACCGCGTATGTCCATTTTTGTCAGTTTTGAGTTAACGATGCCAAATACATTAATTTTTAACGCTCTTTACATGTGTTAAATTGAAAAAAAAAAATATTGACCATTTCTGAGTTTTTTCTTTAAATAACGACGTAACTTAAATGTTTATTAAATTAATTTGCAGCGCTAACGACGCATGCCGACCTACGTTTGATCGCTGACAAATTATTTTCTCAGAAAACGACACATTGCGACATACGTTGTTATTAATGAAAAAAAAAATGCAACATAA
The DNA here is from genome assembly GCA_963682025.1 of Cordilura impudica. Taxonomy (NCBI): domain Eukaryota; kingdom Metazoa; phylum Arthropoda; class Insecta; order Diptera; family Scathophagidae; genus Cordilura; species Cordilura impudica. The sequence goes on along the minus strand of OY821517.1, from coordinate 1,703,745 downwards.
TTTTGGATTAGGTTTCAGTTTATAACCACTTATAAAAACTTGTGTGTATATTTCTGTTATTTTTTGTCACTATTATTCTTGATACGTTGTTATATTCTCATCCTAAGTCCCGTTAATTTTTTGTTGACGAACAAAAAAATCCATTTTTCAAGCAAAAACAACTTATGTCTACATGGGTGGTTGCATTGGTAGCTTTCTCTTTCAAAAAAAAAAAAAAAAACAATGTTTGTCGACATAAGTTGTTTTATCTGCCCACACTTTAAGTGTAATTTACATATTGTTTTTTCGTCCTTCTATAGGATCTATTCCTCTGAAGATTTTTGACCCAAAATTTTATATAAAGTAAAGGGTCCGCCAAATAACTTTTTTTTTTTTGAAAATGCTATAAGAAAAAACTACTGAATATTATCTCAAATTTCTTTTTTTATTTGAAAGTACAATCCTTCCGGTTAATAATGGAAAATGATTTCATTCAAATGGCTGCCTCGGCTGGGCATGCAGTAGCCTACACGATCGGTCCAATTTTTAAGCACATTATCGATTGTGTGCAGCTGTATTTCACCAATGGCTTCACGAATATTGTCCTTTAAAGCGTCAATTGTCTCTGGCTTGTTAGCGTAACACTTATCTTTGAAGGCACCCCACAAATAATAGTCCAACGGTGTCAAATCACAGCTTCGAGGTGGCCAAACGACATCAGCTCTGCGGCTGATAATGTGATCTTCAAAAGCAGGGCGCAAAACATCGAGTGTAGCTTCGGCTGTGTGGCACGTAGCGCCGTCCTGTTGAAATCAAATGTTGCCAATATCCTCCTCTTCAATTTTTGTGAACAAAAATTCGTTCAACATGGCCCGATAACGATCGCCATTGACTGTAACGGCCACTTCTTGCTCATTTTCGAAGAAAATGGCCCAATTATGCCTCTGGACCAAAATCAGCACCAAACAGTGACTCGTTTTGTCTGTATCGGCTTTTCAATGTATGCGTGCGGGTTTTCTGTGCCCCAAATGCGACAATTTTGCTTGTTTGCCTACCCGCCAAGATCAAAATGAGCTTCATCTCAAAAGATGATTTTTTTTGGCAAAATCGGCATCTTCTGTAAGTCGATCGCAAGCGAAGCGAAAACGCATTGGATGGTCAGTTGGCTTCAACTCCTGAACCAATTGGACTTTGTATGGCGTCATACCAAGGTCTTTATGCAAAATTCGTCTCAATGATGCCTCCGAAATGTTCAATTCTTGAGAACGACGGTGAATTGATGTTGATGGCGCTTCACGCACACTTTCTGCAACAGCAGCAATATTCTCGGGTGTACGCACTGTTTTTGGCTTTTCACGCTTTGGTTTATCGATGAGGATGCCAGTTTCTTTCACTTTTTTCACAAGATAACGAACATACGGAGCTGACGGTGCTTGTCTTCTTCCAAAATCCGTACGCAATTTTCGCACACATTCTGCAACATTACCATTATTTTCAAAGTAATGTCGCAATATTTCCCATCGTTGTTCAAGCGTATATACAACCATATTCGTTCAGCGGAAGGATAAAACTAATTATCTGTCAAATCAGACATGAGCTAAGTGTTACCATTCACGAAATAAGCACTAGTTGAAAAAAAAAAAAAAAAAACGTTAGATGGCGGACCCTTTATTTATTGCCCATATCTGCAGGACTGTTAAATAACTTTATATCGAGCCCATAATTTCAAATATAACGTTTTTTGGCTCCCCTGAACATTTTGATTTAATGTCATACGCGGTTATTCTAGAAAACAGTCTAGCTGGAAGTATAAAAAAAGAGATTGAAGACGTTTACAATAACAGAGAAGAGCGTATACAATAATATTTTTCCATAAATATTGACATTTCTTTACTTTTCGTTTAAAAAACTTGATGACCCCATAATTGTGGCACACTTGTGTTTTTGTAATTGTTATTTAACAAATGTGCCGTTGTTGCTTGCATTCTTCGATATATTCACAGTTTGTCCAGTAAGTGTTCTTACCTTAGAGTCCGTCGTTCTGGAGTTATAGTAAAAAATTGAGTGACCTAATAATTGTGAAATGCACAACATAAAATAGAAATCCACTTTGGCCCATCCAGTGGTTCAATCTTTTTAAACATTTATAAAGTGACTGATACACGACATCAAACTGCCGTCAATATATTTGATTGTGTGCGTGTTTTGGTACACGTTGTGTATGAGCTTGATGAAAATCAAAATCGTTGCGATTTTCGTCAAAATATTGATGCGGTTTGATGTCGCCTATCAGCAAAAGTCGTCAATATTCATTTTGTGTTGCGTGGCGTGCCGTGAACATCGCACGGAAAAAGGGAGAAGCTGAATTTTATTTTAGAACTGCTGGAAGTGTATCGTTCTTTACCGGCATTGTGGGATACAAAATGTAAGGAATATGCTAACATTGCTATTGCTAAGGCAATATTTTTTTTATATTCATTATTTTTTCTCTTTCTTCCGCGTGTTGACACTTCGAAACCGATTAAAAATGAATATTGACGAGCGAGTTTGACAGCGTCTATCACCTCCATCAAACCAAAACACGCACACAATCACATATATTGACGGCATTTTGATGTCGTGTATCAACCACTTAAGATTTGAAAGCAAAAAATTATATGCAGGGGCATTATAGACCTACCTTTGTTTTGGTGTTGGTCCAGAACCATTCAATTGTTTTTCATCTTCGCCGTCCCACATGGGCATAGATATTGAATAGTGGAGAATAAGGGTCCATATTAAACCGAGAATAAGTTTTAATTTACAATCAACAATATCGGAAGAATCTGTAAGAAAGAAAAAATAAAATAATTAATCAAAAATGTTTTTTTTTTTAATTTTTAAACTATTTCTTATAATAAATTATTGGTTATAGTTTTAAATTTTTCGAACTAGTAGAGATATAGTAATTCCGACTTAAGCTGGATATTGATATTTTCATAATAACTACATATAATTAAAAAAAAAAAAAAATTGCACAAAACTTGACCATTTGGTGTAATTATCTAGCTCAATTTTAATCTGCCGCAGACGCACAGTGGCGCCATTTGAGTTTTTTTCGTTGCGAAAATCATAACTTTCGAACCAAATAAGATAATCAAAAAATTGAAAAGGCATATGAGAGATAATTGATCAGCCTATGAAATGAGTGTTTGAAAAGGGTTCTACGACTTTTAGGTGCCTTCTTATGGGTTAGCAAACTTGAAATTTGTGGAAAAATCAATTTTATGGGAAGTAAAATAAAATATTTTTAAAAATTTTTGATTTTTTATGTTTCTTTTTAAAGCCTTTTATGATTTGATTTAAAAACCATTTTTAAAAATTGTTTTTTAAATGTTTTATTAAATATTGCTCACAATCCCGGCAGTGGCAAAGATATAGATACTCAACGGATATTGAAGCTTTTTAATGCTACGATTCTTTAGTTAAATCTGCAATATGGAATAATCGAAATCGACAATGGAATGAGAGACTGGAAAGACTTGATAAACGTTCAAAACCTTTTTGGAACATAACAAAAGTTTTAAGAAAAAAAATTTCAATATTCCCTGATTGGTAAACCAAAACTGAAATATACATACAGATTATGACAAAGCAAATGCTTTTGCAGAAACCTTTTTCCATAACCATCACATTTCTGATAACCTTGGATATCAGGCACTCACACAAGTTGTACAAGATACCCTAACCGATCATAACAATTCCCTAAATGATTTAACACCTCATTCGGATCTTATTTCAGAAGCTTCAATAAAATATATCTTGAAAGGTCTTAAGACTAGAAAATCTTGTGAACTTGATAAGGTTAAAAATTAATTTTTAAAAAATCTTCCAGTATCTGGAATAAAACGTTTAACCTCAATTATAAACACTTGTCTAAAGCTACAGTATTTCCCAAAGCCTTGAGTAATAAAACAATTTGTGCGTAATGTTAGGTTTTTATTTAAATATTTATTTATTTATATTTTAAAAACAACACTTTCGTAGAACTCAATATTTCATAATGATCCAGATTTTACATTGTTAAGTTCTTTTATATAGTTTAAAAGTAACGGTAAGACCGGTTTGAAATAATGAAATAATAAAGATAACATTTAGATAAATTACAAAAACAATAATAATTAAAAAGAAAGTAATGGATAATATTGAATGAAAAGTATAAAGTGATAAACATTAAATAAAATATTAAACTAAACAAAATATGGAATAAGATAATAATGAATAAGGAATAATAATGTAGGAATAAAGGGAGCATTATTAGGGATATTCAATTATATATAACTCTTGGCGTTTGGCAAAAGTTATACCTATCCTCAAAGTGGGTAAAACCGGTAGCGATACGAATATTTTGTTAAATGGAAAATTAAAACATATGCTGAGAAATAGCAAGCTTTATTTTTTACGAAAAGAACCAGTTCTTGTAACCTCCCCTGTTCAAATTTTTTACTTAACGGTACAGATATTCCCTGGTTTAATTACGTTAAATATTTGGGAGTTTTTCTTGACCGACGTTTAACTTTTAAGTAGCACACGACCAATATTATTAAAAAATTTAATATTGTCATTAAATTTTTATACCCTTTAATAAATAGAAAATCAAAACTTAATTTGTGCAACAAAATTACAATTGTAAAAAAAATGTTTCAGGCTACCGCCTTATATGCTTGTCCAGTTTGGGGAAGTTGTGCTAAAACACACATTATTAAAATTCAAATTTCTCAGAATAAACTTCTGAAAATGATTATGAACTGACCTTGGCATTTTAGCACTCGAAGACTACACAATTTATGTAATGTTGATTAATGTTGATGTTGACCGTATTCATGTCATTACTTCGAATTTTCGTTGTACATGTAATCATTCAAGTAATGATTATATATCGAGCCTTTACGCTTAGTCCATTAAAAAATCATAAATTTAAAATGTCTAAACATATTCTATTTGCTTTTTCTTCGTTCTATAAACATTCATGCCTTATCAATAATATTAATAGGCTAGGCTATTTTTTGTGACCGATGTTTTGCTCTACCGTTTTGTCCCGATTTTGACCAAAAGTATATTATTTGAAAGGTATTTCTTTTTAACCTTTTTGCAGATTTACAGATTTTAAAATTTTTTCCTTTATTTTGAGTAAATTGCATTTAAAGTTGCTACTAACACGTACATAAAATTATACAATTCTATGTGTGTTAAGTGTGTGTTTATTAAATTTGTTAATGTGTTTGTAATAAAAATGAGTTTGTTTTTTGTGTTGATTTGTGAATTGGCTATAATTGATTAGCATACCTTTAGGTCCTTATTTAATGAAAAAATAAAATTTCCTAGAATTTGCACTCGCATTTCGAGGGCTGGAATCTGCTAGTTACAATTAATACTTTTGCCATTTTCAGCAGTTAACTGCTTCATTTACAATATATATAAATACTATAAGTATGTTTATAATTTTTTATAGTATTGTACTATCCCATTCTATAAAAACTCTATCATAAAAATTTTCCTTCCCGATCTAATTCATTATTAATTATATGCGTATTAAAAATTCAAATGACTGTTATAGATGTAAGGTAGCTTTAACCAACTCGCTCTAAGAAATTTTATTGTTTTTATAAAGTATGATTTTGAAATAATAAAATGAAATTAAAAACAAGTAAGAAAATTATAGTCGGTGTAGACCGACTATATGATACCCTATACCATGCGTTTAGAGACCCTATCTCTCAGACCCAACTAACTGGATATAGAAAATAAGCATAAACCAAATTTGAGTGGGATTTTTCTTAATTTTTTTGGCTGCAGATATGAAAAATTTCATATCGGATGCTATATCTATATGGGGACTAGGCCAAAAAATGGACCGATCCTGACCATGTTTGGTAAGGTCTCTTGTATTTTCCAAAAATTTATACAAACAAAATTTGAGAAGAATCAGTGCAATATTTTTCTTTTTTGATAGATTTAAGTGAAGATCGGGAAACAGCTCTATATGGGGACTATGACTAAGAGTTGTCCAATAGGGATTATTTTTGGACTACTGATTAATGGATGTAATATATACATACAAACCCAATTTGACTACGATTTGTATCATAATTTGGATCTTATGGCAATATATGTTTATTTCATAGGGGTCATTTGTATGGGGGCTAGGTCTGAACATGGACCGATTCTCACCAATTTCAATAGCGTTCATCCCATGGCCGACAGAAGATCAAATACCAAATATCATCAAAATATATTCATATTTGCGACCTGCAGTTTGATTACAAGCTTTACATGGACACACAGACGGACGGACGGACGGACATCGTTAAATCGAATCAGATAGTGATTCTGATTCGATCGAAACAGCAGCACAAAGTCATTATACCCAAACCACATAGTGGTATAGGGTATAAATAATAAACAAACTAAACAAGTAAGAAAATTATAGTCGGTCTAGACCGACTAGGGGCTAGGTCTGAACATGGACCGATTCTCACCAATTTCAATAGCGTTCATCCCATGGCCGACAGAAGATCAAATACCAAATATCATCAAAATATATTCATATTTGCGACCTGCAGTTTGATTACAAGCTTTACATGGACACACAGACGGACGGACGGACGGACATTGTTAAATCAACTCAGAAAGTGATTCTGATTCGATCGGTATAATTAAAGATGGGTCTAGGTCAAATATTTTTGGTTGTTACAAACAGCAGCACAAAGTCATTATACCCAAACCACATAGTGGTATAGGGTATAAAAATTAAAGCTGCTCACAATCCGTAAAAGTAGGTGTACTCAAAAGACTAATAATTTCTGAACTATAATTGTAGGATTCTAATTCTTTTCCTGAGATAAAATAAGTGGATCGGAAGATGCTGCTAACATGTTGAAGAGGTCCTCATTTTGTCTCACCCTTGATGATTTGAAGGTGTTCAGCAATCTATATTTTTGATAACATTTGTTTAGGGACTTCTGTGCTTCTTCAGAAAGCTCTCCGATTGGCAAAGTCTGATATTCAATTATATCTTTGCCATGCGACAATATTTTATGAACTGTCGGGGTCAACTTTTTCTGTAGATATAAATCTGCTAAAAGTGATGCAGTTTGCGAAGCATATTCTCCATATTTTTCAGAATCAACTTTCTCCTTGCAGTTTAAAACATTCAAGATCGTTCCCAATCTCTTAACGATTTGATTGTTTATTCCAGTGATTGGAGTTACAGCCTCATCATTTTTAAAAAATTTTCTAGAAGTGTTTCCATCATTTGAGTTTCCGTATCCGGACTTGGGGAATAACAATAAGAATTAGTTTTCACGGTTATATGTCATAAATTGCGCAATAATGCAATACATTTGTGGAACCATGTCTTTATTCAAAATTTTACCTCTAGTAAAAAATGGGGCAAGGACGGACAGCTGGAAATGTTTGCCTTATGTAAAGGAATAATCAAAGAACTTATTTTGAAAATATGGCAAATATAGAAATTTACAGTTTTTTATTTTTATTTGCCATCAAAGTTGAGAAATATTGAAAAAATGGATAGTTGGTAAATATCGGTTTACCTGGACAAACACTTAATAACTAGTTCTATCAATAAAATCTATCAATAAAATGAATGACGATCCGTTATATAGTTTTCGAGATACTCTATCTGAAAGAGGAGCAAATTACCTAAAAATGGTCTGGTTCTTTGGACACTGAAAATCAGTCAACTTTGAAGGGCTATATCTTCTGAACCAAAAATCTGATTGCAATAAGTGTAGCATAATTGAAATCTTTGGATAATTTCCTGTAAAATATGTTTATCATTGTGTTATTTGGCTAATATCCTTTTGTTTGTTTTATTTGAAAATAAGCTAATACGGCCTAAGATTTTTAATGTAAATAAAACTGCATTTAAATTACATTTCTTTCCGACGTTTCGTCAATTCTTTGTTGACTTTTTCAAGGAAATTCTATTTAATATAAAAAAACATCACGTTAAAACAATTTAAAATACACTATATATATGACAATAACTTACAGTAACATGAGTATTATTTATCACATTTAAAAATTAATTTAATTTACATCCAACATAAACAATAAAAATTACATTGAACATATATTAATAACAAGTACTCAGCTTAAAATAATATCACAGTAAAGTTATTGTATTGCAACCCTGTAACTAGCATTAATTTTGTCAGTATCCTCTTTTAAATTCATCGTATATTCCTTTTTCTGTTGGATTCGTAAACTTTCTATGGTGTACCTTTTCTTTTCAATGGGTTCTCTATCTAATATTTTTACTTTTTTAAAGTCAGCTGTATGACCTGTCTCCAATACGTGTTGCGCCAAAGCTGTTGCGAGTTTTTGTTTGGCAATGTCGTTTTTGTGTTCTCCCATTCTCGTCTCTAGCGTGCGTTTGGTTGTACCAATATAAATTAAATCACAGCTGTGGTCGGTATCCCCTTTACATCTGATTTCGTACACTATATTATTTTGTTGTTGTTTATCGATGGGTGCTTTAGTGTTTGAGAAAATTGTACTAAGTGTTGTGTTTGGTTTGTATGCGTAGTTGATATTTTTGTTTTCTATTGTGTTTCTTATATTCTTTGAGTCAGTCAAGCCAGGAACATACCGTACACTGTAAAATTGTTTATCTTGTGTGTCGTTTTTATTTTCAATATTATTGTTTTTTATTTTGTTTTGGGTTTCATTTATCAATGAATAAATTAGTCGTTTAGGAAAACTGTTTTCCTTTAATGTTTTTGTGATTTTGTAGATGTTTGTATTGTGAAATTGTTGATCGCTGATGCTTAAAACTCTGCGTATAAAGTTTTTTGCTGTATTTATTATTTGGCTTCTAGGTTGTGTTGAATTAAAATTCATAATTCTACCAGATGCAGTATCTTTCGTGTACCAATCAAATATTATTCGGTAATCTTGTCTATATAATTTTGTGTCCAAGAATGGGATTGCCTTTTCGTTTTCAATTTCCATCGTGAATTGTATTTTCGGGTGATGTTTGTTAAAAGTTCTCAGTATTTCATCCTTGTCGTCAGTATTCACAATAGCCAATATGTCATCTACATACTTGGTTATGTATTTAAGGCGTATATTTTTTGTTTCTAATTCTTTAAGAGCTTCGTCCAGTAGGTTATCTAATACTATATCCGCTATAGTTGGAGAAAGTGGGTTGCCCATTGGCATTCCAAAGATTTGGTTATAAATTTTCTCATTATAAGCAAAATAATTATTATCACTTAGGCAAAACCGAAGTATTTTAAGAAACGTAGATTTGGGTATTTTCGTGTGATCTTTTATGACGTTCCATTTTCCCATTATAATTTTTATGGCCGCATGAATAGGGATGTTCGTAAAAAGAGATATGACATCAAGTGAAACCAATATATCCGTTTTATCTAGTTTTATATCTTTTAATTGTTTTTTCAGGTTTATTGTGTTTTTTATGTTGTAATCGTCAGAAGTAATATCCAATATTTTTTAGGGGCACATGAAATTTTTGTTTTTTGCAACCTCACTTCTTCTACAGGCGCCAATGTGAGACGTACCAAATAGAAACAAAAGTAATTTGAATTTAGAAAATCCCCAATAAATTATTAGAATTCACCAGGTGAAAAAATCCAAAACTTAATGTTTAACTTCAAAATGTGAAAAAACGACTGAATTAGAAAAAATCTTTAGTCTGTCTAGGTCGATTTTACAATACCCTACACCAAAATATTGGCAGAGGTCATTGTTACATATTTTTTGACAATAAATATTTTATAGTTCATACCCAAAAAAAAAAAAAAAACAAGTAAGAGTGTTAAATTCGGCTGGGACGAATCTTTGATACCCTCCACATTTTTCACTTTCAATTTCCATTTGTTTTTATCATTATCCATTTTCCATTTTTCACTTTTCAATTTTCATCTTTCGTTTTTCGTTTTTCATTTTTAATTTCTCATTTTCCATTTTCGATTTTTCATTTTTCATTTTCCATTTTTCCATTTTTCCATTTTTCAATTTTCATTTTTTATTTTTTCATTTTTCATTTTCCATTTTTCATTTTTCATTTTCCATTTTTAATTTTTCGTTTTCCGTTTTCCATTTTTCATTTTTCATTTTCCATTTTTCGCTTTCCATTTTCCATTTTTCATGTTCCATTTTCCATTTTCCATTTGTCATTTTTCATTTTCCAGTTTTCAATTTTCCATTTTCCATTTTTAATTTTTCGTTTTCCGTTTTCCTTTTTCCATTTTCCATTTTCCATTTTTCATTTTTCATTTAGCATTTTTAATTTTTCATTTTCCATTTTGCATTTTTCAATTTTCATTTTTCATTTTTCATGTTCCATTTCTCATTTTCCATTTTTAATTTTTAATTTTCCATTTTCCATTTTCCATTTTTAATTTTTCATTTTCCATTTTAATTTTTCATTTTCATTTTCATTTTCATTTTCATTTTCATTTTCATTTTTCATTTTTCATTTTCCATTTTCCATTTTCCATTTTCCATTTTTCATTTTTCATTTTCCATTTTCCATTTTCCATTTTCCATTTTCCATTTTCCATTTTCCATTTTTCATTTTTCATTTTCCATTTTCCATTTTCGATTTTCAATTTTTCATTTATCATTTTCCATTTTTCATTTTCCATTTTTCATTTTTAATTTTTCAATTTTAATTTTTCATTTTTCAATTTTCATTTTCCTTCTTCCTTCTTCCATTTTCCATTTTTCAATTTTCATTTTCCTTTTTCCTTTTTCCATTTTCCATTTTTCATTTTTCATTTTCCATTTTCCATTTTTTATTTTATTAACTTGCTTAGGCCAATGTGACACGTGCGGTATTAATATACACACAACTGTAATGACTTCAACAATACGAAGAATTACAACATATACAACATATATTAAGAAAAACAACAAACACACCGAAAAATTTAATTTTTTTCAAGAGTATTTTCAAAGTTTCATTCATAGCTCGTGAACCCTTTGACCAATTTTGACGATTTTAAATAGCAACTCATTTGGGATGTTAATAAACGAACGGTCTAGCTTAGATATTGACGGCGTGATCGTGATTTCCACAGACAGACGGACAGACGGTCATCGGTAAATCAACTTCCCTTGTTATAAGGATCAAGAAAATATATTTTTTTGGGGTCTCAGGAATTTATTTCGATGCGTTACAAACGGAATGAAAAACCTATATATACCCTCTGCCACTGAGGTGTGGAGGGTATAAAAAATATTTCCAAACAAAATTTCACTAAGAGAAGATCGGTATATGACTAAAATTGGAGTGATGATTTACGATTATAATAAATAATGACAAATCAATTTTGATCACGATACATATTGTAAACGAGATCTCACCAAATTCATCATATATATTGTCATTTGCGACCTGTTGTTTGCGTATAAAGTTACATGGATGCGTAGACAGACAGACAGACTTACGTACAGACGGACGGACATCGACTCAGACAAGCTCATATACTCTAACCACCAGAAATTTACAGTTTACAATTTAACTTTCTTCAGTTTGTACATCGCCCACATGAACTTTGACAGATACACGGTTAAAATGTCATACGTGTGAAATTACACACAAATAAAGTGATACAAAAATGTACGCTGTTTTTTCGAATTATTTCATACAGTGGTGGTCAGAATCAAAAGGAAAACTTGAAAAGACCAAACCCTTTGGGTGTTTTACTGTACTAATCTATAAAATCGTTCAACGAAAGAATCTTCAACCTTCCCCGCAAACCATGATCTTGTATTTGTTATCTTTCGAAAGCCCCCAAGCAAAAATGTTTTATGAATTTTCGACACATTTACATGTGTGTAAATATGGCTGTTGGAGATTAAATCAACAACAAAAAAAAAAAAAAAAAAAAAAACAAAAAATTATGACAGACAACTAAACACTTTTTAAAAATTGTTTTGACAATATTTTAATGTAAAGAAAACAACAACACTTAACCTGGCATAAAACGAAATAACAAAAAAAAAACTTGTTTTTTTACGCTTAAAGCAAACAGGCACACACAAACAAACAAACAAACAAACAAACAAACAAAAAACAAATAAAAGAATAAAAGTAAAATTTTAAAAAATTTTAACAAAAAAAAATATAAGTATAAATAAAATACAAAAACGTTTACAGCAGCTACTAAGTATAATTTAATAAATGTGTTTTTCTTTAGCTTTTCTTTTGGTTTGCTAATTTTGGTATGGTCAAGTTCATGGTTATAAACGATTGGTAATTAATATGAAATATTTTGTTATTACTACTAAAATAGTTTTCGGTTGCGTTGTATTGGCCATATTTAGAAACAAAAGGTAATTTTCTTTGTTATCAAATTTTCTAAATAATGTCTGGGCTTTTGTCGTGCTGATTTTATTCGTATTCTTAAATTTATGTAAATTATGGATTTTGTTGGTGGCGTATGTTAAAATGCATACGTTTTAAAAGTTTGTTGAACTTTTTCGAAAATTCCGAAAAGTTGATTTTTTGACGAATGCTTAATGTTTATTTAATGATATTGATGTGCAAATAACAACAACATATGTGTAATTCAATTGTTTGCAAACGTTTTTAAATTGAATTAATGCAAATAGAAACAAGTTCGAAGAAAGTTAGCCGAATTAAATTTATGATAAAACATTTATATAATATCAAAAGTTATTTGTTAAAAATCAAGATTTCTCTCCATAAATTTATTGTGTGGTCAGGTTAAAATACCGATCGATTTACTTTCTGAGTCAATTTAGCTACGTCTGTCTGTCTGTTTATAAATACACAAACTATATATTCATTTCGATCTATTAGCCGAGTTCTTTTCTTCTTATATATTTAGTTCGCGTTTATGATTATTATTATAAAAGTGAAATTAAATTCATATTTGCAACATTGGTTCATTCCAGTACAAAGTATTTGATTAATTTATAAATGTTATGAACAATTTACAGTTGAAGAAAACAAGTTAACTTTCTATAACAAAATTCAAATGAAAAATATATTCAATTAAAAAAGGATGATTTAATGACAATTAAAATCCGTATTTACAAGTGGAAAATGCCATATGACTAGTTAAACAAATCTAACTAATGGCCAATCACCACCCATTTCACATGTGTTCTATTTGGAAATAAAAACCGTCTAATTAAAATTGTTTATGTTGAACAGGTGAGCTTAAAAAAGAAAATGAAATCGATGCTTATTTGGTTCAAAACTTGATTTAAATAATCCGGTTTGTATCTTTGCTCTGTATGTCATTTTTCCACATGGGACATTTGTATGTAGGCTTAATTGATAAATTATGGATGAATGTAACTATGTACGACTGAGATTTCAAATTTTGTCAAATTGGATTTTCAAATTGTTGCTACCACCAATGCAGCAAGTAAAGTAATGAAAAGAAGCTGAGAAATTCTTTTACAGTCTTTCTATTTGATATCTATACTAATATTATAAAGAGGTAATGTGTGTTTGTTTGTTTGTTTGTTTGTTTGTTTGTAGGAGGTAATCTCCGTAACTACCCATCTGATATTCCTGAAATTTTCACAGAGTCTTACTGCGGATATGGGAAGTGCTAATTTTCTTTCAAATATTTCTAGTGGGCGTGGCACCTCCTACACAAAGTAAATTCTTAAGATCATGTACATATATTGAGTATTATGAGAGGGAGAGCTTTGCAAATTTATGTGAGGTCACCTATTGTTAATATTAGTAGCTACGCCAGAAATGGTCGGGATCGGACAAGTGGGCGTGGTACCTACCATACAAGTAATAATTCAATATTATATATCTCGAGTACTGTGATAGAGAGAGCTTTTCAAATTTGTCAGATGTCATCTATTATTAATGTGAGTAATCGGACAAAAAATGGGCAGTGTCGGACCAATAGGCGTGGCACCTGCCATACAAAGTAAAAATAAAATGCCACACATATATCTGGAGTACTGTTATAGTGAGAGTTTTGGGACTTTGTGTGAGCCCATAAGTTATTCATGTGATTAGTTAGGCAAATTGGCGTGATCGGAGCAGTGGGCGCCCGTACAAAGTAGTTATATAATATCATATAACTGGTGTACTACAAAGGAAAGCTTTGACACTTTGCACGACACCATCAGATCTTAGTATGAGTAGTCGGACAAAAAATTGGCGGGTTCACACCAATGGGCGTGGCACTCCCCATGCAAAGTAACTATTTAATGTCATATAACTGGAGTACTGTAAAAGAGAGGGCTTTGTGGCTTTGCGCGAGCCCACAGGTTCTTTGTATGATAAGTCGAAAAAAAAAAAATGTGCGTGATCGTAGCAGTGGGCGTAGCACTGCCCATGCAAAGTCGATATATAATATCATATAACTGGTGTTCTATAAAAGGGAAAGACTAGACATTTTGCATGAGTCCATGAGATATTTATGTGAGTAGTCCAATAAAAATTGGGCGGAATGTGATTAGTGGGCGTGGCACCTCCTATATAAATAATATGATGTACTACGAAAGCAACAGTCTTTTGAGAAGTACATTAGTTATCAATGTGATTTGTCGTGGAAAATATATCGCCAGAATCAAAAATTCGCCAAAACCGAAAATTGCGAAAAATAAAAATCGCCCAAAAAAATCTTCAAAGTCAAAAATGGGCAAAATCAAAAATCGCTAAAAAGAAAAATTTCCAAGTGATATTCTAAGTTCAAGGCCAATAGTTAAGTGTTGCCAAATCTAATTTTGATAATCCATCTTCTTCTCATGGGCAGCTACATGTACCTTGCTCCAGGGTAGGAACACCGAAAAATCTTATAATTGTTGTACTGAATGAAAAAACAAAAAAACATTGTATATCATCAGTAAGTATTCAAATGAAAAAATCAATGCTAATAATCTATACTAACATAATAAAGAGGTACATAATATGTGTCTGTTTGTTTGTTTCTAGGAGGTAATCTCCGTAACTACTCATCTGACCTTCCTGAAAATTTCACAAAGTCTTACTGCGGATATGGGAGTGCTACAGGCTGTAATTTTTTATATATTTTTTAGCAGATTTTATTTATCATATATATTAATACGATAGAGAAAGCGTTGCAAATTTGTCTCAGGTCATCTATTGTTAATGTGAGTAGTCAGACAAAAAATGGGCGGGATTGGGCAAATGCGCGTGGCACCCCTACACAAACTTAATATTAAATATGATATATCTGAATTACTGTTTAATTGAGAGCCTTGGGACTTTGCGTGAGCCCTCTCATAACGATACGTGGGGGGAAGGGGGAGGGTGTAGCGAAGCACACCGTGTTACATCTAGCATTTAATAAGTTGCTATAAAGAAGTGATATTTTTTGATTTTTAAACTCTTTCATTTAACTCATACTCTCTGTCTGTCTGTCTGCCTGCCATGGGGCAACCCCATACTCCTCATCCAATTGATCTGAAACTTGGCCATAGTCTTGTTGTGACTATAGATTAATTTTGGGGTAGTCACGCACAGTCACACATAGTCACGCACAGTCACACATAGTCACGCACAGTCACACATAGTCACGCACAGTCACGGAGAGGTTAAAACCTCACTTCCCCTCAGCCTATCGATCTGAAACTTGATCTATACACTTGCTGTGGAAAAAAGATTAACTTTGACATAGTCACGCATGGTCACGCGCAGTCACGTAGTGATCTAAAACCCATTTCCCCTTATCCGATCGATCCGAAGCTAGGTCGATAGACTTGCTGTGAAAAAAGATTAACTTTGACATATTCGCGCACAGTCACGCATAGTCACGCACAGTCACGGAGTGATCTAAATGTCATTTTCCTTCATCCGATCGATCTAAAACTTGGTCCATACACATGCTGTGGAAAAAAGAATAACTTTGACTTAGTCACGCACAGTCACGCATGGTCACGCGCAGTCACGTAGTGATCTAAAACCCATTTCCCCTTATCCGATCAATCCGAAGCTAGGTCGATAGACTTGCTGTGAAAAAAGATTAACTTTGACATATTCCCGCACAGTCACGCATAGTCACGCACAGTCACGGAGTGATCTAAATGTCATTTTCCTTCATCCGATCGATCTAAAACTTGGTCCATACACATGCTGTGGAAAAAAGAATAACTTTGACTTAGTCACGCACAGTCACGCATGGTCACGCGCAGTCACGTAGTGATCTAAAACACATTTCCCCTTATCCGATCGATCCGAAGCTAGGTCGATAGACTTGCTGTGAAAAAAGATTAACTTTGACATATTCGCGCACAGTCACGCATAGTCACACACAGTCACGGAGTGATCTAAATGTCATTTCCCTCATCCAATCCATCTGAAACTTGGTCCATAGACTTGCTGTGACCAAGGATTAATTTTAAAATAGTCACGCAAAGTCACGCAGTCACGGATAGATTCAGGACTCATATGCATAAGGAAAAAAAGAGTTTTAATAAAAACATTGTTTTTATGGGTTAGATTATTTAAAAGTCTATTTCTAACATATCTATAATATTAATAGACTAGGCGATTTCTTGTGACCGATGTTTTGTTCTACCGTTTTATCCCGATTTTGACTAAACGTATATTATTTGAAAGGTATTTCTTTTTAGCTGATTTGCAGATTTACAGATTTTTAAATTTTTTCCTTTACTTTGAGTAAATTGCATTTAAAGTTGCTACTAAAAGTTGCTATGTGTGTGTTTATTAAATTTGTTAATGTGTTTGTAATAAAAATGAGTTTGTTTTTTTTGTGTTGAGTTGTGAATTGGCTACAATTGATTAGCATACCTTTAGGGTCTTTATTTAATGAAAAAATAAAATTTCCTGGAATTTGCACTCGAATTTCGAGGGCTGGAGTCTGCTAGTAATGATTTAATAGCTTTTTTTTTAAAGCTTTCTAACTTTAACACTCTATATTTCAAGAACCCTAATTTGTTATTGCCTATGTAAAGAGCACATTTTTTTTCTTTTTGGCGACAATGGTCATGAAGCGAATCGTTCTAGGGTGGTTTTCTCTTTAAAATACATTTCTTATAATACCTAATTTCTTAAATAATAATAAAGCTAATCTAATAAAATAATAAATAAATAATAATAATTAAATAATAAATCTCAAGTTCAGTTTCATTCTTTTTGAACAGAAGAAATCTGTTTATTTTGAAATATTTTTTTTTTTCATTTAATCATTTAAGGCATTCAAATGACTTTATGACTTAATTTTTTTCCCCGTTTGCTATACTTGAGCAATTTTAGAGTTTAATTTTAAATACAATAAGAAAACAAATTGTTTGTATAATTCACAAACAATAATAATAAAAAAAAATAACTTGATAATAAAAACTGGCTCGGTTGACTTTAAATGACATCATCAACAAACAAGAGTTTATTTTTTTTTTTTTTTCAGAATAATATTTCTAAATAGTTGACATATATTTTTTATACCCTTTACGACTATGTGGTTAGATTATAATAAGTTTGTGCTGAAGTTTGTTACTACCAGAAATATTTGGCCTAGAGGCATCTTTTATTTAGCGATGTCCGTCCGTCTGTCCATGTAGACCTTGTAATTAAACTACAGGTCGAAAATATGAATATGTTTTGAAGAAATTTTCGTATATAAGGCCAAATTGGCCATTGCTATTGAAATTTGTGAAAGTCGGTGCGTGTTCAGAGCTAGTCCCCAAACAAATGACCCTTATTAGAACGACTTAAATTGTCATAAGATACAAATTATCCTATAGATCTCGGTCAAATTTGGTTTGTATGGGTTTATTACACTTATTAATCAGTAGTCCAAAAATAAACCCAGATCTTCACTTAAATCTATAAAAAAAAAACCCCAAAAACGCAAAAAATAAGTAATTTTAAAAATATCGGTCATATCGGAACTTTTTCATATGTATATGCAGGCAAAAAAATAACAATGCCACTCTAATTTGGTTTATAGGGTATCGTATAGTTGGTCTAACTAGAACACCCATAATTTTCTTACATATTTTATATAAGGAATAAAAAAAGTATGCCAATCCTAGCAGTCAAGTATTTTTTTCACAAACGAAATTTTTTTCTATGTACAACATACTCGTGGAATGTGAGTTTTTTCGTCTATTTGTCAGTCAGTATGTTTGTGATTTAAACAACGCAACACTTTTGGACCGAACTTCCTGAAACTTTCGCATTACCACCGTACAAAGTACATTTTTAATAACAAATATCTCTAGTCCACAGTTACGAGACATTGTTTGGGTTTTAGTTTGAGAAATTATGCCTAAAATTGGGTGTAATAGGTCAGTGGGCGTGGAAATTACCTTAAAAGCAAAAATTTCTCACCATATATCAAGAATAGTATGTCAGTAAGAGCGTTGAAACTTTGTGAGAGGTTATTTGATATTAAAATGAGTAGTCGAGCCTCCAGTACTGTATAAAATATCTAGAGAAATATAAAAGTTAGTCTTCAAACTTTAAGCGAGACCATATATTATTGATTACAACTACTATACAAAGTAAATATTTATATCTGGACTATTGTGATAGCCAACAGCTTAAAACGTTGCACAATGGCGCCTGTAGAACAAATGAGGTTGCAAAAATCAATAATTTCATGTGCCCCTCAAAAATATTGAATAAACCTATTTTACAGGAAACTATCCAACGATTTCAAATATGCTACTCTTATTACAATCAGATTTTTGGTTCAGAAGATATAGCCCTTCAAAGTGGACTGATTTTCAGTGTTCAAAAAACCAGACCATTTTTAGCTAATTTGCTCTCGAAAACTATGTAACAAATCGTCATTCATTTTATTGATAGTTTTTATTGATAGATCTATTTATCAAGAAAATAATAAAAAAACCTGTACTGCTTGTTTAGTGTTTGTCCAGGTAAATCGATATTTCTGTGGTTTTCTAGAATAACCGCGTATGTCATAAAATCAAAATGTTCAGGGGAGCCAAAAAAACTTTATATTTGAAATTATGGGCTCGATATGAATTTTTTAGAGCTTTTTATTTAACAGTCCTGTAGATATGGGCAATAAATACTTTATATAAAATTTGGAGTCAAAAATCATCACAATGGAATAGATCCTAGCGGGACTTAGGATGAGAATATAACAACGTACCAAGAATAATAGTGACAACAAATAATAGAAATAAACTCACAAGTTTTTATAAGTGGTTATAAACTGAAAATAATCCAAAATTATTTTGCATTTTTTTTTCATTAATAACAACGTATGTCGCTATGTGTCGTTTTCTGAGAAAATAATTTGTCAGCGATCAAACGTAGGTTGATATACGTCGATAGTGCTGCAAACTAATTTAATAAACATTTAAGTTACGTCGTTATATAAAGAAAAAACTCAGAAATGGTCAATATTTGTTTAAAAAAAATTAACACATGTAAAGAGCGTTAAAAATTAATATATTTGGCATCGTTAACTCAAAACTGACAAAAATGGACATACGCGGTTATTCCAGAAAACCACAGAATTACCAACTATCCATTTTTTCAATATTTCTCAACTTTGATGGAAAATAAAAAAAAACTATAAATTTCTATATTTTTAATATAAGTTCTTTGATTATTCCTTTACCTAATGCAAAATTTCCAGCTGCCCGTCCTTGCCCCATTTTTTGCTAGAGGTAAAATTTTTAAAAAATACATGGTTTCAGAAATGTGTTGCATGCATTATTGCGCAATTTATGACATATAACCGTGAAAACTCATTCTTATTGTTATTCCCCAAGTACGGAAACTCAAACGATGGAAACACTTCGAGAAGATTTTTTGCAAATGATGAGGCTGTAACTCGAATCACTGAAATAAACAATCAAATCGTTAAGAGATTAGGAACGATCTTGAATGTTTTAAACTGCAAGGAGAAAGTTGATTCTGAAAAATATGGAGAATATGCTTCGAAAACTGCATTTCTTTTAGCGGAATTATATCCAAAGAAAAAGTTGACCCCGACAGTTCATAAAATATTGTCGCATGGCAAAGATATAATTGAATATCAGATTTTGCCAATTGGAGAGCATTCTGAAGAAGCACAGAAGTCCCTAAACAAATGTTATAAAAATATAGAGTGCTGAACACTTTCAAATCATCAAGGGTGAGAAAAAATGAGGACCTCTTCAACATGTTAGCAGCATCTTCCGATCCACTTATTTCTTATTTTCTGGAATAACCGCGTATGTCCATTTTTATCAGTTTTGAGTTAACGATGCCAAATATATTAATTTTTAAAGCGCTTTACATGTGTTAATTTCTGAGTTTTTTTTTTGAAAATAACGACGTAACTTAAATGTTTATTAAATTAATTTACAGCACTAACGACGTATGTCAACCTACATTTGATCGCTGACAAATTATTTTCTCAGAAAACGACACATACCGACATACGTTGTTATTAATGAAAAAAATGCAAAATAATTTTGGATTAGTTTTCAGTTTATAACCACTTATAAAAACTTGTGTGTTTATTTCTGTTATTTCTTGTCACTATTATTCTTGATACGTTATTATATTCTCCCTAACTCCCGTTAATTTTTTGTTGACGAACAAAAAAATCAATTTTTCAAGCAACAACAACTTATGTGTACATGGGTGGTTGCATTGGTAGATTTCTATTTAAAAAAAAAAAAACGACGTTTGTCGACATAAGTTGTTTTATCTGCACACACTTTAAGTGTAATTTACATATTGTTTTGTTCGTTCTTCTCTAGGATCTATTCCTCTGAAGATTTTTGACTCAAAATTTTATATAAAGTATTTATTGCCCATATCTACAGGACTGTTAAATAGAAAGCTATAAAAACTTTATATCGAGCCCATAATTTCAAATATAATGTTTTTTGGCTCCCCTGAACATTTTGATTTTATGACATACGCGATTATTCTAGAAAACCACAGAGTTATAGTTTAGAAATTATTAGTCTTTTATATATACCTTCTTTTACGGATTGTGAGCAATATTTTACAAAAACTTGAAAAATAAATTTAAAAAAAAATGTTTTTTTTTTTAAATCTTCAAAAAGAAACATAAAAATCAAAAATATTTTATTTTAATTCCCCATAAAATTGATTTTTCCGCAAATTTGAAGTTTGCTAACCCGTAAGTAGTCACCTAAAAGTCACCTAAAATCTTTTACAAACACTCGTTTCATAGATTGATCAATTATCCCCCTTTAAATTTTTTTGATTATCTTATTTAGTTCAAAAGTTATGATTTTTGCAACAAAATAACTCAAATGGCGCCACTGTGCGTTGGTGAGTTTATGTATTAATAATGTGATTATTGGAACTAAAGGTTTGCAAAGTAAAATATCTAGAATGCTATGATACTGACAGTATTGAAACTTTGTGTTATTCCATAATTTACAAAGTAGCATCGCACGACGGGCATCATTAGTACTAAATATAATATTAAAACAAGTAAGAAAATTATAGTTGGTCTAGATCGACTATACGATACCCTATACCATGCGTTTAAAGATCCTATCTCTTATTGGATATAGAAAATAACCAAATTTCAGTGGCATTGTTATTAATTTTTTCCTTTGAATATGAAAAAGTTCATATAAGATGCTATATTTATATGGGGACGTGGTCCAAAAATGGACCGATCCTGACCATATTTGATAAGGTCACTTATCTTTTGCAAGAACATATACAAACCAAATTTAAGAAAAATCTGTGCAATATTTTTGTTTTTTGATAGATTTAAGTGAAGATCGGGAAGCAGCTTTATATGGGGGCTATGACTAAGATTTGTCTTAGAGGGTTTATTTTTGGACTACTGATTAATGGGTGTAATAAACACACATGAACCCAATTTGACCGAGATTTAATTGATAATTTGGATCATATGGCAATTTTAGTCGATTTCATAGGTGTCATTTGTATGGCGACTATGTCTGAACATCCACCGATTTCTGCCAATTTCAACAGCGTTCATGCTATGGCTGATAGAAGCTTACATACCAAATTTCATCAAAATATGTGTACAATTGCGACCTGTAGTTTGATTACAAGGTTTACATAGACACACAGACGGACGGACGGACGGACATCGCTAATCCACTCAGAAAGTGAATCCGAGTCGATCGGTATAATAAAATGTGGGTCTAGGTCAAATGTTTTTGGTAGTTATAAATATCAGCACAAAGTCATTATACCCTTACCACATAGTGGTATAGGGTATAAATAAATAGTTTTTTAACCACAAATACTCGTATATTTATTTAATGCTTCGTTGATTTCTTTTAAAGATAATATTTAAAAATATGGTTATGGTTAAGAAGTTAACTTTTTTTCTTTTTATCGTTTTTATATTTCACTTGATTTAAGAATGTCGTCCGTCAAGTGACAAAATGCAAAAACCGCTAACTAAAAACTAAATAAATGTTAACACTCCGCGCCACATGAATAGTCATTTCTGTTGTCAATTGCTAATAACACAAAAACTACTTATCGGGAAAGAAAATTTGTACGTTGGAAATGGGTCGTAGCTTTTAATGTTTTTACTATTCTATTATTGATCAAATTTCATTTCAAATTTTGCACCATTTAGCATGTGGACTCGTACAGTCAGCAAAACGTGTGTAAATATAAAAATAAGTAGAAAATGGTTCGATTAAAAGGGTCGACAAAGGACATTGATACAGAAAACTGACATATTGTGCCTATCGAATTTATTGCCAAGCGAATTGCAAATTTCGGATTTAGTACAATAGCAAATCAGTTGTATTAAAAGTAATTATTTGATCACAATAGCAAAAGGTTAGCTACTATTAAATTTCTGTTGATACAATCGAAAATACCATTGTTAAACTTCAGAGCAATTCGGTTCTTGATTTTTTTTCTCAGTTCGTATTTCTAATGAATCTAAATCCAGCGGCAACGTGCCAATCCACTCTGTCCTTATCGAAAGTCTACACAGAGAACCAAAAAGTAGCGCTGGTTATCGAATTATTTCGTCTACAGGTCTAGCGAACAACATTCAACCATTTTTGAACTTTTTACCACCAAACTAACCGGGACTGCATTTTACATAATTAATAATTTCAAGTTAACTTGAAATTCTAAAAAGTTTTCATATACAGCTTTGTTTACGGCAGTGTTGTATTCAAGTGACGCAAAGTTTCCTCAAATATTTATTTATTCAGTGGCAGGGAGTGTACCACTTTCATTGATTTTGATAACGAAAGTGGTTAAAAAAAAATTATGTAAAATGTTTAAAATGCAGTGTAAATATTTGCATAAATTAAATACATGTACAATGAGTAATGCCAACTACTGGCAATAATGATGACCAAACACTTTGTTGTTCACGGTCCAAATATTTCTCTAGTAATTGTTCAAAAATTAATACAACTTAGCCGATCATTGCACGCTACATTATTTCTATTCGTATTTTAACAGTATTTCCAATTGTTTTTAGAATAGAAGAGTTAGTTTTGCTAAATAAATATAATATAAATTTTCTATACATTGTGCATAATTGTACGTAATTATCACTAAGTATGATGTCAACTTATTATAATTTATAGTTGTAAAAGTATTAAAATAAAAACCAGTTACATCTTATGACACCATGAAAAGCATTTATGTGATCCAAAGTAAAGATAGTTGGAGAATCCCACGAATTAAAATAGTCATTTCTTTCAATTAACTAGAAATATCCTTAAAAGTTGGATAGATTTAATAAAAAAAAGATTGGAAGGAGTCTTCGAACCAACAATGCTGAAGCAATAACTGGATATAGAAAACAAGCATAAAAAAAAATTTTTAAGTGGTATTTTTATTATTTTTTGGCGTGGATATATGAAAAAGTTCAAAATCCAAAAAATGGACCGATGCAAAAACATATACAAACCAAATTTCGAAAAAAATCTATGCAATATTTTTTTTTTTCAGAAATCAGCAGTATATGGGGACTATGACTAAAACTGATCCTATATAATTTCATCGTGGACTACTTATTAGCGGGTATAATACAAATAACTTTTTTTTTTTGAAAATGCTAAAAAAAAAAAAAAAAATTTCTTTTTTTATTTGAAAGTACAATCCTTCTGGTTAATAATGGAAAATAATTTCATTCAAATGGCTGCCTCGGCTGGCCATACAGTAGCCTACACGAGCGGTCCATTTTTTAAGCACATTATAGATTGTGTTCAGCTGTATTTCACCAATGGCTTCACGAATATTGTCCTTTAAAGCGTCAATTGTCTCTGGCTTGTTGGCGTAACACTTATCTTTGAGGGAAACCCACAACTACTAGTCCAACGGTGTCAAATCGCAGCTCAGAGGTGGCCAAACGACATCAGCTCTGCGGCTGATAATGCGATCTTCAAAAACAGGGCGCAAAACATCGAGTGTAGCTTCGGCATTGTGGCACGTAGCGCCGTCCTGTTGAAACCAAATGCTGCCAATATCCTCCTCTTCAATCTTTGTGAACAAAAATTCGTTCAACATGGCCCGATAACGATCGCCATTGACTGTAACGGCCACTCTTTGCTCATTTTCGAAGAAAAATGACCCAGTTATGCCTCTGGACCAAAATCCGCACCAAACAGTGACTCGTTTTGGGTGTATCGGCTTTTCAATGTATGCGTGCGGGTTTTCTGTGCCCGAAATGCGACAATTTTGCTTGTTTACATACCCGCCAAGATCAAAATGAGCTTCATGTGAAAAGATGATTTTTTTCGCAAAATCGGCATCTTCTGTAAGTCGATCGCAGGCCCACTTAGCGAAGCGAAATCGCATTGGATGGTCAATTGGCTACAACTCCTGAACCAATTGGACTTTGTATGGCGTCATACCAAGGTCTTTATGCAAAATTCGTCTCAATGATGCCTCCGAAATGTTCAATTCTTGAGAACGACGGTGAATTGATGTTGATGGCGCTTCACGCACACTTTCTGCCACAGCAGCAATATTCTCGGGTGTACGCACTGTTTTTGGCTTTTCACGCTTTGTTTTATCAATGAGGATGCCAGTTTCTTTCACTTTTTTCACAAGATAACGAACATACGGAGCTGACGGTGCTTCTCTTCTTCCAAAATCCGTACGCAATTTTCGCACACATTCTGCAACATTACCATGATTTTCAAAGTAATGTTGCAACATTTCCCAGCGTTGTTCAATTATCTGTCAAATCAGACATGAGCTAAGTGTTACCATTCACGAAATAAGCACTAGTTGAAAAAAAAAACGTTAGATGGCGGACCCTTTACATACATCAAATTTCATCGACATGCATATATCTGTGGTTTTCTAGAATAACCGCGTATGTCATAAAATCAAAATATTCAGGAGTGCCAAAAAACCTTATATTTGAAATTATGGGCTCGATATAAAGTTTTTAGAGCTTTTTATTTAACAGTCCTGTAGATATGGACAATAAATAATTTATATAAAATTTTGAGACAAAAATCTTCAGAGGAATAGATCCTAGAGAAGGACGAAAAAACAATATGTAAATTACACTTAAAGTGTGTGCTTATAAAACAACTTATGTCGACAAATGTCGTTTTCTTTGAAAAAGAAAACTACCAGTGCAACTACACATTTAGACATAAGTTGATGTTGTTTGAAAAATGGATTTTTTGGTCGTCAACAAAAAGTTAATGGGACTTAGGTTGAGAATATAACAACGTATCAAGAATAATAGTGACAAAAATAACAGAAATATACACACAAGTTTATATAAGCGGTTATAAACTGAAAAATAATCCAAAATTATTTTGCATTTTTATTCATTAATAACAACGTATGTCACTTTGTGTCGTTTTCTGAGAAAATAATTTGTCTGTGATCAAACGTACGTTGACATACGTCGTTAGTGCTGCAAATTAATTTAATAAACATTGAAGTTACGTCGTTATTTAAAGAAAAAACTCAGAAATAACAATATTAAAAAAAAAAAAATAAATAAAAACATGTAAAGAGCGTTAAAAGTTATTATATTTCGCATCGTTAACTCAAAACTGACAAAAATGGACATACGCGGTTATTCCAGAAAACCACAGATATATGTTAATCTGGATTTATGACAATTTAAGTATGTAGGTCTGATATAAAAGCTTATATACCAAATTTTATTAAAATATATTCAAATAAATGCGACCTATACTTTGAATATAAGTTTCACATGCACAGACGGACATCGCTATAACGACTTAGAAGGCGATTCTGAGTCGATCGGTCTAGATCAAATATTTTTGGTAGTTACAAGCGTCAGCACGAACTCATCTATAATATTAATAGGCTAGGCGATTTCTTGTGACCGATGTTTTGTTTTACCGTTTTATCCCGATTTTGACCAAGCGTATATTATTTGAAAGGTATTTCTTTTTAGCCGTTTTGCAGATTTACAGATTTTTAAATTTTTTCCTTTATTTTGAGTAAATTGCATTTAAAGTTGCTACTAACACATACATAAAGTTATACATATGCTATGTGTATAATTATTTATTAATGAGTTTGTTATCTTCATTCACAATAATAATAAACCATAAAAGTGTTGGTTTCTGAATTGGAAAAGTTGAAAAATAAAGCTGCCTGGAAATTGCACTCGAATTTCGAGCGCTGGAATTTGCTAGTTATACCTTTATGCACAACCCCTTAAAAAGATTTACATATTTACGAGTATTTAAGTATTTAGTAACCTAAAAATAACAATAAATTATTTTTTTACAATTACAATTGCAATTTTTAAAAACTTATACTCTCATTTGAGTCCGATCACATTTTTTATTTTTAATTTTTTATATTTCATTTTACATTTTCTATTTTTCATTTTTTATTTTTAATTTTTTATTTTTTTTATTTTTCATTTTTCATTTTTTATTTTTTATTTTTAATTTTTCAAAACATTTTTATAACGCTATTCGCTCCCGTTATCTCCAAATACTTCCTAATGAAATCGTGCCTTCATTTTATTTCCAAACACTTCCTAATCTTTTCACCATACAATCGTACCTCACACCGTTTCTGCCTTACTCTGTTTTTGAGATTGTATTGTGAAATAAATTTTTACCCCCCTGAGCGCATTAATGTTTACACATCAAAAAGAAAGCAATACCAACATCCTTTTAACTTTGATAACTTGGTTCCCAAGATTATCCCATTAAAATCGGTTTGATAATACTGGTATTAATTTATTGACGGTTTATTTTTTTCTGTTTTTTTTATAATTAAATATTTCCTAAGAATATTTATCTCATGTTTGCCGCATTTTTTTGATAAACTAAAAGCCTGTTTTCAATGTCATTGAAATCCAATATCAAAACCTTTATATTTAATTAATAAAGTAAGTTAGCTACTGCTTTCAACTATAATGTTTAGTTTTAGAGGAAGTTTACAATTGAAACGTTTTTTCAGATTGTTTCTAATTTTTTTTTTCACCGTGCTGATGATCATGATCATGAAACCATGTTTAGTTTTTGTTTGTTAAGTTTTGAAGAAACAAAAAAAAAATTTAATTATATTTTTTTTTTTTTTTTTATTGTGGAGGGAATGAAGGTCTACTCAAAACTACAGCAAGGTCTTTTTGAGAATCTGAAATTAATTGAGAATAATGTAATGAGAATCAAGAAAAAATATAAACAAGATTTGTCTATAAAAATATAATTTTCACTAAACGAATACAAGGCTTGTGTTTTTCGCTGGATTTGGTACTGAAGAATTGTTTAGTTTTATTTTTAAAGGATAAATTTTACGAAATTCATACACCAACATTTTTTTTATCAATAGAAAAAATTATAAGAGTCACAATTGTCATAAGAACAAAATAATGTGAAAATGTGAGAAATATTTTTCAGATGTATACAATTCAAATCTCTTTTTCGGTTGCTGCAAACCACAAACCGTAACAAAAAGTATATTTTTATATGATATATCCGATTTAGCTAAAATGATCAGAATAATATAAGAAAAAGCCAGTGAACCGTAAAGTTTCATTTACATGATTGAAATTTTCTCCAAAATTGCTCTTCAAAATGGTTAAAAATAGTTAAAACTCGTGTAAACAGCAAAATTTCTTCAAAATTTATTGATCAAAATTTATTGATCAAAACTTTTGAAGATTTAATTAATTGATGTCGTGTAAATACTCTTCAACATTGCATCTGGCAATATTGAAGCATATCAATATTTTGACAGGATGTTAATTCTTTTGATTCAAAATATATCAGCTGTTTGTGCAGAAAAGTGTAATTTTAATTATAAATTTACTGGCAAATATGATTTAGTAAGTAAAACATATTTAATCACAATTTGTTATATTTTAATTTATTTATTAAAAAGTGAGAGTATGGCTGAGAAATCGCGCAGCAACCGAAAGCAGCGGTAAAGTGGACTGGGGAAGAATTAAAAATATTCATTGAAATGGTGGAAGGACGGGAAACTAAGTGGAATTTAAAAATAGAGGCGTATAAAAAGCGGAATGAAAAAGAAAGATTTTGGTCGGAAATTGCTGCAGCCACAGATCACAATATTTCCAATTGCAAAGCACAATTGAATGCTGTGCGGTCCCGTTATAATGTAATTTAGCTTATTGTTCATTTTTTCGACATGTTTATTAGTTTTTTATATTGAAGGCGGAGCAAAAAGAAATTAATTCTTCCAAAAGTGGGCATATCAAAATATGAGTATTTTGCAGCATTGCATTTCTTGGATGTTGTGCGAAATAGATCATGTGGTGGTACAGAAACCAATATGGAGAGTACAAGCAGCTTTGATGAATGTGAGAATGTTGGAGAACAGTTTGAATGTTCAGAAACTCAATCTTTCAAATAGTGGTCAACAACACACCTGCAAAGCGTAGAAAACGGCATCAAATTAATGAGAATGAAAGTCAGCGGGAACAGGTTTATGAAAAACTTGGCCAATTTTTGTCGCAAAAAGTGTTACACGGAAAAGAAAATAAAACTTGGCAGGTAGGCTATGGAGAGTATGTTGGACAGCAGCTTTCTGCATATTCAGAGTTTGATGCTCGAAGATGAGTTTGAACTTGAATGTCTTCAATAAGTTTTTTAATCGAAACCATCTTCCCAGACTGAGATCTTTAATTAATAACTAGCAGATTCCAGCCCTCGAAATTCGAGTGCAAATTAAAGGAAATTTTATTTTTTCATTAAATAAAGACCCTAAAGGTATGCTAATCAATTTTATCCAATTCGCAAATCAACACAAAAAACAAACTCATTTTTATTACAAACACATTAACAAATTTAATAAACACACACATAGCATTGCGTAATTTTATGTATGTGTTGGTAGCAACTTTAAATGCAATTTACTCAAAATAAAAGAAAAAAATTTAAAATCTGTAAATCTGCAAAACGGCTAAAAGGAAATACCTTTCAAATAATATACGTTTGGTCATAATCGGGAGAAAACGGTAGAACAAAACATCGGTCACAAGAAATCGCCTAGCCTATTAATATTATTTAATTAAAAATGTTATTGACTCATTTGAAACGCAGCCAGTGAATGATGTTATTTATACATTCGAAGAACAACCCAGTAATTAATTTTTTTTTATATATATTTTTCTTTTAATTTTAAACCGAATTGCGATTTTTTGTTTGAGCTTTATGTTAATGAAAAAATTACCTGAAATAAATGAACTGAATGTGTTATTTTTATTTTATTGTGTTTTTATTTTATTATAAGAACTTTGTCAATGGTGTAAATTAGCTTCAACAAATTTTGAGCAAAATTTAATCAAAATATTTTGAAAGATATTGAAAGCATATTTTGATAAAATTTTTGAATCGTGTAAATAGAACATCAAACTTAATTTTTAGAATTTCGAAGAGCTTTCAAAATGCCTTCAATCGTGTAAATGAAGCTTAATGATGTCAATTAAGCTTTATTCGATTGTTTAAACACTTTGTGATTGCTCAAAAAATACCAACTCATTCTTTTGGCTCTTCTTTACAAAGAGGATATTTTGTTTTATTGTTTTTAGCGCTTTTACCATTTTCTTTTCTATTTTTAAAATTTTTCCAATATTATCATTACATTTATTACTTATTTAATACGTAATTCTATATATTCTATTGACACTGAATGAAATATGTACGAGTACCTATCATCTGAATCCTGCAAAAGTTCATAATTGAAATTAGCTATTAAATGCTATACAAATCAAACGATTTGGATATGTTATAGATAAATTTTGTCTCTTTTTTGCCTAATTTCTGGCAAAACAAAATTTTTTTTAACTTTTATTTATGGTCCCTGGTATATAATATATCAAATTTGGATAATGAAGGAAAACCCGTTGTCGTGTGAATTGATAAATATTTATGCCAGTCAACGCTTTTTAAGTACAAATTCCAAACAAACTATAAGTAATTAATAGTTCATCTAACCTATTAAAGAGGAAGAAGAAAAATTTGAATTTTTATAGTTCAATTGATTTAAGTCTTTTATACTTCTGATATTATTACAGCCTTTACTGTCCATCAATTTCTATGAACCTTTGTTAAGTAAATGATTTTTTTTGCATTTGAAATTCAAAATTATGCAATTTTATTTCTAATAATATCATTATTACTCAATCGTCACTAATTTCTACGTTAATCATATTCTAAAGTGATCAATGACTAATGCATAGCAAATACAAAAAACCTACAATGAAAAAAAGGTCTCTTTGTTATTAATTATTTTTTTTTTTATTATTTAATATTGACATTGACACGTTTAATAAGCGAAAAATAGTTACTCGTAGTTGTGTTAAAAATGTGTGATAAAAATCCAAATTATTTATTAACATTTGTGAAATGTGATTTGTTACGAACGAGTATTTAAAAAACGAAGGAAGTCAGTCAAAGAAAAAACAAGTAAGAAAATTATAGTCGGTCTAGACCGACTATACGATACCCTATACCATGCGTTTAGAAACCCTATCTCTTAGGCCCAACTAACTGGACATTGAAAATAAGCAAAAACCAAATTTGAGTGGGATTTTTATTAATTTTTTTGGCTGCAGATATGAAAAAGTTCATATCGGATGCTATATCTATAAAGGGACTAGGTCCAAAAATGGACCGATCCTGATCATGTTTGGTAAAGTCTCTTGTATTTTGCAAAAATATGTACAAGCAAAATTTGAGAAGAATCAGTGCAATATTTTTGTTTTTTAATAGATTTAAGTGAAGATCGGGAAGCAGCTCTATACGGGGTCAAAGGGATCATTTTTGGACTACTCATTAGTGGATGTAATGAACGCATACAAACCCAATTTGAGTAAGATCTATATGACAATTTGGATCTTATGGCAATTTATGTCGATTTCATATGGGTAATTTGTATGGGGGCTAGGTCTGAACATGGACCGATTCTCACCAATTTCAATAGCGTTCATCCCATGGCCGATAAAAGCTTATATACCAAATTTCATCAAAATATATTCATATTTGCGACCTGCAGTTTGATTACAAGCTTTACATGGACACACAGACGGACGGACGGACATTGTTAAATCAACTCAAAAAATGATTCTGATTCGATCGGTATAATTAAAGATGGGTCTAGGTCAAATATTTTTGGTTGTTACAAACAGCAGCACAAAGTCATTATACCCAAACCACATAGTGGTATAGGGTATAATAATAATAATAAAATATTTTCAGATTAATTTATAAATCAAATCAAATTTAAAAAAAAATTTTTTTTTCTCAAATTGAGATTAAAGATAAAATGACTCAAATAACTATGAAAAAGATCTTTGGTCGGATTGATTTTGCCGCCACGAGAGGGCGCTAAACTGAAAGAATTTTATGCAAAAATTACTTAACAGAAATTGGGTTTTAATTGTTTCACAAAAATAATTCTAAAAATACATTTTTTTAAAAACTGGTCCGAAGTTCTGTTTTTTAATTAATTTTATACATTTGTAGTCAGATTTAATTATAGATTTTAGTATATGTGAACTTCTCCGAGAAAAGTGACCTAGTGTGTGAAAATTAAGTTTTGAGAAAAAAAAAAAACGCATTTAAAGTTTCTACACCCATTTAGGTACCAGAATCCACCGTTTTTGACACAACCCGTTTTTTGACACACTAGGTCCCTTTTCTCGGAGAAGGTCACATATGTTTACAAAATAATTATTTTTTATTGCTCCGAAAATCAAATTTTTGATGGAGTATAAAATAAAATATATAAAATTATATATTTTTTTCCTTTTTTTTTGTAAGCTCATACTGTTACCTAACAGATCATAAAAAATTTCGTGCCTATTTTTTTACCACAAAATAAAAAAAAAATTCATTTCTTGAAATGCTTAAATTCATGGTTTTTAGCATTCAACTTTAGCTAGAAATTATGTTAAATAACTCTTATATTATAAATTATATTCAAGAAATAGTAAAAAATTAATTAAGCAAATTTAAGACAATTTTAAACGAAATGGGTTTATCAGTTACTGCATGAAACTCCAGATTATAATAAGAGCTATTACTTATCCCCCCCCTATCACACATCACACTGCAAGTTCGAAAAACTCAATACACTCACATTTTTTTTTACTAATACACACACATTTTTCGCAGTGGTCACACTAATGGCACCAAATTTTTCGTGCGAGTAATGGCTGCCACTAACGATGATTAATGTTACCCTGTTATAAATTTAATGCAAATTTACTGGATTCTGCAAAATTGTAATTAAAGTTTTAACTTGTTAAATCTATTATGATTTATTTCTTGAAATGCGCATATAAAAACGGAAGTTTGTTAAATATATAGCATAAATATTATTAACCATTATTAAAATAATACTAATAATAATATATGTTCACCTTTTCCCTCTAACATGTGCCTATACATATAATAAACTCGGTAACTCTATTTAAAAAAAAAAAAAAACAAAAAGTGAATATGGACGCCAAACTCAGCCAAGAAAATATTATAAAATTAATTAATTTATTTCAATCCCACCCTCGTTTGTGGGATATGAGCAGTAATTCATACACGCGCAATGATTTAAAGAACAAGGCCTATGAAAATATAGCAAAAGAGATGGGTATGATGGTTTCTTTTTTACTTTTTTCTTTTCTGCATTCTTTTCTGCAACAATTTTTTTCAATTTGAGAAGTAAACAAACTTTTTCAAGTTTACGCTTCGACAACATTTTAAAAATGAGATTGCAGTCAGATGTGTGAACACAAAAGTTAATGGCGATGGATTCGACTAATTCGAACAATTTTTCGTTGATAATACGTACACAACGATTTCACAGTTGCAGTGTGATGTGAAATAGCAGGGTTAAGTAAATCTGAAATAAACAGACATCTATTTTACTGATTTTGAAAAACGTGAATAAACGTAAATTGGCCATTAAGGCCTAGTTAGCCACACGTAACCTTAACCAAACTGTCAGCTGTTTGTTTCTGTTACATGAAAAATCGTTTAGAGCAGTTACCGAACTCAACTGTCACGTAACCGGAACGTCCCAATCTGTTGAAAATATATTTTTGCTACGTTTGTACCGACATTTGTGAACACCTGATAAAATTAGGTTAATTTTACACATCAACATGCTGCTTCGTTTTTTACGTTCTATAATTGCACCACATGCCAACGTTACGTTTACGGTACAGATACATTTTAACAACGTGTGGCTAACTAGGCCTTTACTGTTATAAAGTTTCAGTTGTGAACGACTTCGCTTATTAAGTTCTTTTTGTTTCATACTTTTTGTTTTGCTTTATTATATTATTTGTCGTTATTTATATGTTTCAAATTGGAGATGACAGCGTGTCACATATAATTTAAGTAACAATATACGTGTGTGTCAGTAACTATGTTCCAGTAGCGCTAATTCGACTGTATAATTCGAATTTCGGAAAAGCGAGACAAATTTTAATTCCATACAAAATATACTAAAATATTTGCAGTTTACATTACATTTTAATAACGTAAAATTTCGCTAGTATTTCCCTTTAATTTTCTTTTATATTTTATACTAGCAGATTCCAGCCCTCGAAATTCAAATGCAAATTCTAGGAAATTTTATTTTTTATTAAATAAAGACCCTTAAGGGTTGCTAATCAATTATAGCCAATTCACAAATCAACACAAAAAACAAACTTATTTTAATTACAAACACATTAACAAATTTAATATACACACACATATTTACTAACACATAGCAATTTCAAATGCAATTTACTCAAAATAAAGGAAAAAATTTAAAAATCTGTAAATCTGCAAAACGGCTTAAAAGAAATACCTTTCTAATAATATAAGATTGTTCCAAATCGGGAAAAAAACGGTAGAACAAAACATCGATCACAAGAAATAGCCTAGCCTATTAATATTATAGATATGGCGATTCCGCCCATATTTTCCACGACTACTCACATTGGTAATTAATGTACTTGTCAAAGGTTTCAAGACTGTCGCTTTCATAGTACCTCAAATTTTATTGTATAGGAGGTGCCACGCCTACTAATTCCTTCCCCGCCCATTTTTATCTGATTATAACACATTAATATCTCATGGACACGTACAAAATTTCAAGGCTTTCCTTCTCATAGTACTCCAGTTGCATGATATTGAATAATTACTTTGTATGGGAGTTGCCACGCCCACTGCTCCGATCCACTATGGGGTATTTGTACCGAAAAGCTGGCAATAAATAAACGGGTCTTCCGATCCGCGTATATATATGTGTACTATTTAGTTTTCGGGGTCGTTGATTTCAAATCTGAAGTCAAAATTCCAAAAATCAAAATGGCGGACCATTTTTATTTAACTAAGCGCATTTGCACTAAATTTTGTCTTAAGGGTTTTTCTGGGTCGCTGATCTCAAATCTGAAGTCAGCATTTCAAAAATCAAAATGGCGGATACATGGTGGACCTATTTTCTCAAAACCAAGCGCATTTCCATTAAACTTTTTGCCTTAAGGAGTTTTCGGGGTCACTGATCTCAAATCTGAAGTCAAAAATTTCGAAAATCAAAATGGCGGACACATCTACACCAAACTGATTTCATATCTTAGGTCCAAATTTGTGACACTGTGAGTTTTTGGTGTTTCATATTGTAGCTTCCAGTTGCAACATGTTGTTCATGAACCAAAACTAATAAACTGACCATACAAAGAGTTTCATAAAAGTTTAACATGACATTTTTGTTGAAACTTTTTATAAGAAGCATTTGGTTTTCCGATTTCATTTCGTTTCATTCATTTAAATTTAATCTGAATTCACTATGGAGCTGTGATTAACAAGTAAGCATACCTAAGACAGTTGGTATTTTGAAATAAAATGTTAAAATGTTATATCCCACTCACTGTCACCTATAGGTCAACTGTCAGAGGAAGTCGCTGAGGCGCACAACAAACATTTTTGCTTATACAGACTAAATTTTGCCAGAAAAACTTCAAGAGAATCGTGCAACCGAGACGTGCTAAACATACTTTTGTTAACATCTGACCCATTAATATCGAGCTCTAGGCCAAAGCCGCAAAAGAAAAGCAAACCATTTCACACAGAAACAATAAAACTTTTTTTATCTGAAGAAGAGTATCGAGAAGAAAATGAAGAGGAAGAACATGATGATGTTAGTAATGATGATTATCGCGGTGAGGATGATGATTACCGTTGTTTCGATGAGGAAGACGATGAAGTAGACGATCAGAGAGATGATGAAGAAGTGCAATTATAAATTTGCTTAGTAATTTTTAATAAAAAAAAATATCCACGCTTCCACGAGCACAAATTTGTGTGTTTTTTCTCGATATGAAAGGTCAGGAATCCCAAAAAACTAGAAAATTCAAACCTGCGACCCCAAAATCTCAAATTCAGTTTAGAAAGCAGCTAACCCGAAAACCCGTAAAGACAAGATTTGAAGTGAATGCGTTTAATTTTGGTTTTAAGAAAAATAGTCTGTCATTTTGTATCCGCTACTTGGATTTTTCAAATGTTGACTTCAGATTCGAGATCAGCGACCCCGAAAACCCCTTAAGACAAAGTTTAGTGGAAATACGCTTAGTTTTGAGAAAAATGGTCCGCCATTTTATGTCCGCCATTTTCATTTTTGAAATTTTGACTTCAGATTCGAAATCAGCGACCTCCAAAACCATTATATTACCAACTTTCCGACTAATACCGTAACACGTTCAAGTCTTCGAAAACCATGAAGTGCAAGTGTCCATATCTTAATGGGGCCAAACGGGGCTCTTAAACAAAACTTCCAATATACAGGCATATTTTTTTTAAACTTCTCAATTTTTAGGTGCTCCTAAGAAAACCGGAATTAAACTTAAGTAAGTGTACAAAACGAAGCGTTATGTTGACTTAAACATAACATATGTATCGGTTAACTAACACTCTAAATATAACTCTGCCCTTTTTCGATTCATCAAAAAATTTCATATCAATTAATTGGAAAACCTCAACTTCCAATTAATGATTCAGTGGTAAATTAACTATGCGATTAAAATTATTGCATGGGTTAAAACGCAATTTAAAATTTTGATTTTTTGCCAGCTTTTCAGTACAAATACCCCTTAGTGCGATCGCGCCCATTTTTGTCAGACTGCTCATATTAATTATTGATGATCCCGTACAAACTTGCAAAGCTGTCTCTACCATAGAACTCTAGATATGTGATATAGAATAATAACTTTGTACGGGAGGGGCCACTTCCACTTATCCGACCCCGTCTATTTTCGACATAGCTACTAACATTGATAATAGGTGATCTCGCACAAATTTGTATAGTACTTAATATATATGATATTAAAAATTCAATTTATATGGGAGGTACCACACCCACTAAAAATATGAAAAAAAATTTAAAGCCTATAAGCTTCTTCCAGATCCAAATAAAATAGTGTACCAAGTTTCATTTATGGACGACAACTCCTTCTATTTTTGTCCATTCATTCTATGGGAACAAAGCATTGTGCTCTGTGGTCACAGCTGTACTATATGTATAAAAACAAGATATTTGGATCAATTTTAAATAAAAACTTTACTTAAAATGGACCATTTTCTAAAACTTCCGAACACAAATTTTTTTTTATCTTATTTTGTTTTTTAAATTACATATTTCATAGATCCCATGAAACGTTTCTTTGGCTGCATTGAAATGCATAGTACATAATTCTATTAGTGTAGAATCCTATTTTATGTTCTTACACATCAAATCCATATAAATTTAATTTTGTTTAAAATCCAAGAGAAAAAAAAAATGAAACGAAAGGTCGCTATATCTGAACTCTTGCAATCCTAGATTTTTTATATTTTTTGAGTTAAGTGACCCACAAAACCATAAATATTGTCTAGCTCGATTTGAATCTTGAACCACTGGCTCCTTACTTTTTTACTACACCTTTTTCAATTGTATATCAGAAAACATCAATTGAATTTCAGAAAGTATCAAATGTATTACAGAAAATATCAATTGATTTTCAGAAAGTGTCACTTGTATTACAGAAAGTCTCAATTGTATTTCAGAAAGAATCAAATGTATTTCAGGGAACATTAAATGTATTTCAGAAATTATCAAATGTATTTCAGAAAATATCAAAATATGAATTGAATTTCAGAAAAATAGTCAGAACGCTATAAAAAACATTTTTTAAGTACACTACTGGGTTTGTAACATTTCATGTAAACTATAAACGAGTTTTTTCAAAATGATTAAAAAAATGAAATCCTCATCTTCTTTTCCAGTGCATACAAAATAAGTCCAAATATTGGCAAACATTTTCTGTGACTGCAAATCACTAATAGAAACAATAACTTTTCGGTATTATAGGGTAACCTACTTTGTATTTTCTGAAATACAATTGATACTTTCTGAAAATCAATTTATATTTTCTGAAATACAGTTGGAAAAGGTTTGTATAATTTCGATTTGTTACTAATATCACAAAAATAAAAGAAAGTGTTGTTGCCTATTTAATAAAAAATAAGTAAGAAAATTATAGTCGGTCTAGACCGACTATACGATACCCTATACCATGCGTTCAGAGACCCTATCTCTTAGGCCCAACTAACTGGGCATAGAAAATAAGCAAAAACCAAATTTGAGTCTGGTTTTTATTAATTTTTTTGGCTGCAGATATGAAAAAGTTCATATCGGATGCTATATCTATATGGGGACTAGGTCCAAAAATGGACCGATCCTGATCATGTTTGGTAAAATCTCTTGTATTTTGCAAAAATATATACAAACAAAATCTGAGAAGAATCAGTGCAATATTTTTGTTTTTTAATAGATTTAAGTGAAGATCGGTAAGCAGCTCTATATGGGGCCAAAGGGATCATTTTTGGACTACTCATTAATGGACGTAATGAACGCATACAAAACGCAATTTGAGTAAGATCTATATGACAATGTGGATCTTATGGCAATTTATGTCGATTTCATAGGGGTAATTCGTATGGGGGCTAGGTCTGAACATGGACCGATTCTCACCAATTTCAATAGCGTTCATCCCATGGCCGATAAAAGAATAACTACCAAATTTTATCAAAATATATTTATATTTGCGACCTGCAGTTTGATTACAAGCTTTACATGGACACACAGACGGACGGACGGACGGACGGACATCGTTAAATCAAATCAGATAGTGATTTTGATTCGATCGGTATAATTAAAGATGGGTCTAGGTCAAATATTTTTGGTTGTTACAAACATCAGCACAAAGTCATTATACCCAAACCACATAGTGGTATAGGGTATAAATACTTCTTATATACACCCGAACTTCAACGTATTCGAAGCGGGAACTTTTTAATGATCGCTATAAAGTGACACAATTTTTCATCAAAGTTGTTCATGTTCTATTCGGCAAAATCAAAAACCAAAACTTTCGAAAGTTATATCCCTAATATCGATAATGTTTATTGCATGTGATTCATTTGGCAGAGATTTTTTTGTATTCATATTTTTGAACTTCCCTTACACATGACACTTCTTACTATATGTACTCGTATGTATGTATGTATATTAATTTTCCAGGTATTCTCTATGATTTTCATATTAACTAGTGAATAATAATAAATATTTGTTACCGGCTTAATTATTAATGACATCATATTTTTTTATATTTGTATTTTTATTTGGTTTTGAAATGCATAATAAATTACGTCATTATTTTTTGAAAATATTATTAAAATATTATTGAATTTATTTAATACTTATATATACATACATATACTTTATTTTTGTGCAAATGTTGTACTTTGTTATTAAGATTACAACAGTAGTAAACAATAAAATCGTATTTGTTTTTGTAATGCATTAGTATTTAAAAAAGCAACAATCAACCAGTAAAAAAGATTGTATTTGACACTAATTTGATAAGATAAGATGGATGGTATGGAATGGAGCAAGTACATATATAGATTACTTCCAGTTTAATAATTATTTATTAAGACTAAGTGATTTTATGCGCTTAGTCCATTTATTAACTACATATATCGGGTTAATCATTTCAAGGCTTTTCAAGGTTTAAAAACAAACAAATTATTAAATATTTAAAATCAAGATGTTAAATTAAATTTTATATTTGTTTCTTTTACTAAAATTAATAATAAGGATTAACGCCCGTAAAACCACCTTAATATAAGGGAAATTAGTTTTAAATTATAATCAGTTAGTCATCAATCAAGCGCTATAACATTTCAATTTAAAAATGAGATGTGATTGAATTACCAGACATACAAAACCTCCTACAATTTTATGTTTTTCCTAAATACCATTAACATTCTCATATTATTGGATAGAACTTGCACCTAACAGCTTCCATATGACGTCTATATGAATCTAATGGTAAATATTTCGAAAAACGTAAAAGTACCTTTTCTTTGGACATTTATTTACCCGTTTAAAAATTAGATTGGAAAGCTATAAAAAATACGCATTTTTTTGTGACCTATACCATATCCAAGTTTGGGTGCGATCTACGGGTGCTCTCAAGGAGACCTTCTCTGTGTGTTCAAAATTTTCAAGTGTATTAAGTTACCAAAAACCACAAATTAAAAGTTTAAGGGTTTTAAAATTTTTTTGAATACGGGTTTGCGAATTACCAACGACCCCTACTACAACCTACAAGTTGAAAAAATTGTATCATAAAATTTGTACACATAAATATTATAGACGGTCTAGACCGACTACTCGATACCTTATACCACTACTTTAGAGAAGGGTCTTAGGTCCAACTAATTGGATACTGAAAGTAAGCATAAATCAAATTTGTGTGTCATTGTTATGAATTTGTTGCCTGATTTGTTGCTGACATGAAAAAGTTCATATTGGATGCTATTTTTGGGGACTAGGTCGAAAAATGTACTGATCATGACCCTATTTGGTAAAGTTACTTATTTTTCGAAAATATATATAAAAGCCGAATTTAAAGTGTTATACCCTATACCCCTATGTGGTTATGGTATAATGATTTTGTGCTGATAGTTACTAACTATCAAAAATATTTGACCTAGACCCATCTTTTACCGGGTGATTCAAGTAGAGATACTTTTTTCAATAGCCTTTTTTTGACAGATCACGTGTGAGTCGTGTCATGCTGTCATGTTATTTTTGTTTAGTATTGTTTGGCATTTCATCATGGAAAGACTTACGCCTGAAGAACGTTTACAAATCGTTCAACTTTATTTCGAAAATTCACGTTCTGTGAAGAATGTGTTTCGTGCACTTCGCTCAAATTATGGTCAACATAATCGGCCTACTGAGCGTACTATTCGCAACACCATCACCCATCTGGAGACCCAGCATTCATTATTGGATAATATTCGACCGAATAGACCACGTCCAGCACGCAGTGAAGAAAATATAGCGGCCGTAGCTGAGAGTGTACACGAAAACCGTGGAGAGTCGATTCGGCGCCATTCGCATCTACTCGGACTGACGTATGGAACGACTTGGCGCATTTTACGTCGAGATCTTAAATTGAAAGCGTACAAAATACAGCTTCTGCAAGAACTGAAGCCGCCCAACCTTCCCAAGCGACATCGCTTCGGTCTATGGGCTCTTGAAAAGTTCCAAGAAGATCCGACGTTTTCGAGCCAAATTTTGTTCAGAGATGAGGCCCTTTTCTGGCTCAATGGGTATGTAAACAAGCAAAATTGCCGCATTTGGGACGAAGAGCAACCTGAAGAGAGTCAAGAGCTGCCACTTCATCCAGAAAAAACAACGATTTGGTGTGGTTTGTGGGCCGGTGGAATCATCGATCCATATTTCTTCAAAAATGATGCCGGTGAGAACGTAACCGTCAATGGCGACCGTTATCGTGCCATGATAACCGACTATTTGATGCCTGAAATTGAAGCTCGTGATCTCGGCGACATTTGGTTTCAACAAGACGACGCCACTTCCCACACAGCGCATCAATCAATGGATTTATTGAGAGAACACTTCGGTGAGCAGATAATTTCACGTCTTGGGCCGGTCGATTGGCCACCAAGATCGTGTGATATCACACCGTTAGACTTTGTCCTATGGGGATATGTAAAGTCTAAAGTTTAGGCGGACAATCCCGCTTCGATTCAGGCCTTGGAGCAAAACATCACGCGTGTCATTCGCCAGTCGAAATGCTTGAACGAGTCATCAAAAATTGGACTCAACGGATGGACTATCTGAGACGTAGCCGCGGCCAACATTTGATAGACATAATCTTCAAAAAATAAATGCCAAATAATGTTCTTTCAAATGATAATAAGCGTTCCCCATTAAATTTGAACTTTCTGTGTTTTTTTTTCTCTAAAAAAGTAGGGATCGATCGATTGAGAATCACTTTCTGAGTCGATTTAGCGTTGTCCGTCCGTCCGTCTGTCTGTGTGTCCATGTAAACCTTGTAATCCAACTTCAGGTCACAAATATGAATATATTTTGTTGAAATTTTGCATATAAGCTTCTACTATAGGATGAACCCTATTGAAATTGTTGAAAATTGGTTCATGTCTAGAGCTAGTCCCCATACAAATGACCCCTATGAGATCGACTTAAATGGTCATAATATCCAAATTATTATAAAGATCTCGGTCAAATTGGGCATGTTTATGTTTATTGCATCCATTATTCAGTAGTCCAAAAATAAACCCTATAGAACAATTCTTAGTTATAGCCCCCATTTAAACCTGCTTCCCGATCTTCACTTAAATCTATCAAAAAACTAAAATATTGCACAAATTTTTCTCAAATTTGGTTTGTGTATGTTTTTGCAAAATATGAGTGACTTCACTAAATATGTTCAGGATCGGTTCATTTTTCGATCTAGTCCACATACAAATACAGCATCCGATATGAACTTTTTCATATCTGCAGCCAAAAAAATTAATAACAATGCCACTTAAATTTTGTTTATGCTTATTTTCTATATCAAATTAATTGAACCCTAGAGGTAGGTTCTCTTAACGCACGGTATAGGGTATTGTATAGTCGGTCTAAACCGACTGTAATTTTCCCACTTGTTTTGCTTTTGGTAGATTTAAATTAAGATCGGGAATAAGCTGTATCTACAGACTATCTAGGGACGGACTAATGGGTGTAATAAACACATTTAAATTAAATCTGATCGAGATTTATATAATAACTTGGATCTTAGGACAATTTAAATCGAATTCATTTGTATGGGGACTAGCTCTGAACATGAATCGATTTGCACCAATCTCAATAGCGTTCGTGCTATGGCCGACAAAAGCTTATATACAAAATTTCAGCAAAATATATTCATATATGCGACGTGGAGTTTGATTACAAGGCACACAGATAGACGGACATAAAATGATTCCGAGTCGATCGGTACAAATAAACTGAACTTGTAGATTAGAATTGGCTTTAACATGAGAAATGGATTGATTTTTTTATTACCAAATTTCAAATGTTAACGATCATAATAGTTTGTGAAAGTATATTTTAAAATTTATATAATAATAATATTCTTATGCTAAATTTCATTAGTGAGATCCCCAGTTATAATTTATTTAATTTTTTTGAAACTGATAAACATTGACAGATTTTCTTTTATCTCATTGTTGCAAAACTTTTCTATTTTTCACTCAAAATGAACGGAAAACTTAAATTATCATTATGTACACATTCGATACCCATTTGTTCAATGGCCAAACAGAAACTGGAATGCAAGAAACCCACGCATAAAAAAAGAAGAAAAATACACAAAATTGTTTCGCAGTTACCAAAACCCAGTTTCAGTCAAAAGATATACATAGAAAAGTTAATACACTTAGAAGATTTGTTGGGAAGTTTAAAAAAAATATACACTATTTTCACCAAGTCTGTAAAACAAATGTTAAACCAAACTTTTATTCAGAAATTCCAATTTTATATATATATATATACTAGCAGATTCCAGTCCTCGAAATTCGAGTGCAAATTCTAGGAAATTTTATTTTTTCATTAAATAAAGACCCTAAAGGTATGCTAATCATTTATAGCCAATTCGCAATCAACACAAAGAAACTCATTTTTATTACAAACATATTAACAAATTTAATAAACACACACATAGCATTGTATAAGTTTATGTATGTGTTAGTAGCAACTTTATGCTTTATGCAATTTACTCAAAATAAAGGAAAAAATTAAAAAATCTGTAAATCTGCAAATCGGCTAAAAAGAAATACCTTTCATATAATATACGTTTGGTCAAAATCGGATTAAAACGGTAGAACAAAACATCGATCACAAGAAATAGCCTAGCCTATTAAT
Organism: Cordilura impudica; assembly: GCA_963682025.1. Lineage (NCBI taxonomy): Eukaryota > Metazoa > Arthropoda > Insecta > Diptera > Scathophagidae > Cordilura > Cordilura impudica. The sequence continues at coordinate 1,660,022 of OY821517.1, read as the reverse complement.
ATTATAGATATATATTTTTTGTTTCAAAATAGCTCATAAAATTGATCTTATTTGTTCCGAACTTGAAACAAGGGTATTTTGGAATTTGGCGATCCAAAATTTTAGACAAGGATCTTACTTTCAGCGTATTTCCAGCTAGGTTATCAAACTTTCGTCCGGATATTTCAAATAAATCAAATTAAAGAATTAAAAAATTTCATTATTTCCCAGTATTTGACAGAACCCAAAAAATGGAAATTTTATAAATAAAGGCGAAATATGCCTTCAATAATACTACGAGGAGTATTATAGAAATTTCTTTAAAATAATTTGTTTGTGTTTACCTATTTCACATTCCACGTGTATTAAAAATTCTTTGTTTATGATAAATTGCTATGATAATTTTTACGACACTAAATATACATACATACAGACATGTATGTGGAAAAAAATAAAAACCACCAAAACCATTGGCAATATTTTAAGTGCGGTTTTAATTTAACTGATATCTAGTAGAGCATTATGAATGGTATACCATTACTAACTATGTATGTATATATAGGAAGTATACTCTATAGCAGGTGTGCCCAACCTTTTCGACCTGGAGAGCTAAATTATATTTTCCGAAGGAATCGCGATCGACTATATGAGAAAAATTTGAGTTTTAGTAAAATTTAATAAAATGAAATATATAAATAGTTAAAATTTAAAAAATACACATTTATTTTATCTTTAATGACATGATTGACATTTAATATTATCAGCTATTTTTGAGTAATTAGGTTCGCAGTCGTCGTCAGAATCATTTTGAGTCATACGTGTCCGATGTTTACATTTAATATAACTAGCAGATTCCAGCCCTCGAAATTCGAGCGCAAATTCTAGGAAATTTTATTTTTTCATTAAATAAAGACCCTAAAAGTATGCTAATCAATTATAGCCAATTCACAAATCAACACAAAAACAAACTCATTTTTATTACAAACACATTAACAAATTTAATAAACACACACATAGCATTATATAATTTTATGTATGGGTTAGTAGCAACTTTATATGCAATTTACTCAAAATAAAGGAAAAAATTTAAAAATCGGTAAATCTGCAAAACGGCTAAAAAGAAATACCTTTCAAATAATATATGTTCGGTCAAAATCGGGATAAAATGGTAGAATAAAACATCAGTCGCAAAAAATCGCCTAGCCTATTAATATTATAGATTAGCAACTTTCCAAATTTATATCAAAAAATCAATAAGGCAATAGGTATAAATTTTAAATTTAAGTTATCTCGGGATCGACTAAAAATTTCTTGCCGATCGACATGTTGGACACACCTGCTCTATGGGGTCTCTCACATGTACATACGAGTACTTATAATGAACATTTATATTCGCTCGAATTGTAGATATTGTAACAAAAACATGTTAATAATGTTAATAATGTAAAATGACAAGAAATTTAATTTAATCCATTTGTTGTTTTAGAAAATTTGACAATATACATATGTATGTATGCATGTACATATGCATATACGAGTATGTATTTACTCAATAAACGAAATTGAATAAATTTCTTTTATGAAAATTATTTGTACAATTAATTGTTGTAGTCGATAATCATGTTTTTTTTTAGTTTCTATTATTAAATTATCACTATTATGGCTTTCAAACTGAAAATGGTTAAGTGGGTTAAAGATGCTAAAGATGAAGAAATACTTAACTGAACTGAACAGTGCAGAAAAGAAGCAAAAAAAAACATTTATTTTCTTTTCATGATTTTGACAAGAAAGGAAAAATAACTATACTACATAACGCATTACAGCAAGTAAATATATTTTCTTTTAGATGTTTGACAACTCTCTTTTTACTGGGGGATTTTCCAAGCGATAGACAAGTGACACAAATGACTTAAAAGAAATGTCTTAAATATATTTTTTAATGTTACATTTTGCAATTCATAGTTACTCAAAAATTTTAAATTCCAAAGAAAAAAAAAAAAAAAAAATCCACGTCAAATTTCATTCACTTAACCAGCTCTTGCGAGTTTTCTTTTGGAAAAAAATTCTGTTTGTGTCAAATAAAAAAGTTGTTCTTTTTCGAAAGTGTGTATAAGAAGAACCAAACATGCACGTTTGTTTGAAGCAAATCACAAAAAAAAAATTTTTTTCCGACTCAGCTCTTACGGCTTTTGTTTAAATTATTCAACAAATTCAAGATTTTTGAAATGTTTCAACAATGCAGCAAAAAAAGATTTGGCTTTTCCTGTTCTAACTTGATTTCTTTGTTGCTGCTGTTGCTGTTAGTTACAAAGTTGTCAATTAAGCCGTTTTTCTGCTAGATCCAGCGATTTTGTTTTCAAAAAAATTTCTTGATTGCTTTAGCTATAAGGTTTTGTTGTTTTTTTTCTTACTGGCCATTTTTCTCAATATTATTTCTTATTTTTTTTTTTTTGCCAGTTTTATCTTATAAATTTTATAAATTATATATATTTTTAGTTAATATTTTTAAGCATCTCCCTTTAGTTTGTTTTTATGTCATTTATTTTTTAAGTATGTAGTTGAAATTTACGTTCACAAAGATACATCCCGTTTAGGGACTCCCATTTTCAATTGCCAACTTTAGGGAATTTATCTTTTTCAATTTTGGACAACAAAAGTCCCAGTTCTCATCTGAGATATGAGCCATCTGTCAATATAAAATACTTTGTGATTTTTCCCCCTTTACAATTATTAATTCCTAAACGCGGCGTAATCTTTGCTGATTTTTTTAATGCAATTTGTTTTGGTCATATGGGCCAATTGATCTTTAAAAATTATCTTATGAATGAATGCGTTCTAATATAAAATTTTAAAATGCTAATAAATAAACTGGAGGTAAAAGAAAATTTCTGTATAAATATTTAAATACAAATATTGAAATTTAAATTGCTAAAATCTTAAGCTATTAGCGTCTTTGATACAAATAAATATAAATACCTATATTTTTATAATCTAGCCATTTCTAGCAATTTGTCATTTGAAATCTAGCTATTTTCTATGTAACTTAGAGTTGACAACCTTGGTTAGTAGTTTTGTAGAAGTTGTCTTAGAAGTACGGCTTGTTGTTAACTGCCTAGACGGGTTAATTAATTTTTTTCTCAAATACTTACTCCATGATTTATTTTAATATTTTAAACTGTATTTAAACTGTTAACTGTCATCAATATAAAACACTTGTTTACACATCTTCTTTCAAATAAATATAAAAAAGTTATTTAGAAAGCAAAAAAAAAAAAAAACAACTTATGTTGGTTAACAAATATACTTGATGTTATCTTTAAAACATGTATATATATTAGGGTGGCCCTTCATTATATGGAGGGGAAAAAAGTGTTTAAAATCTCGGTCGCACCCACTAGAAATATGCGAATAGCAAAAAAAAAAAAAAAACTGAGAAATGCTAAGTTTTGGGCCAATCAAAAAAACATTTAGAGGTGGCACAACGTTATTGAAAATTTCAAGTGTGTTTACCTAAATTTCGTTCTATAATTTATTTTTCCGACAAATTGTTGTATAATTCGGGAGCAGTATTAAATTATCTTTTCAAAAAGCTATAAAACTTCAAAATCGAATAAAAACTCGTTAATAGCAAATGCCCCAGACCACTTTTGTGCCAAAAGAAAAACAAGGTAATGAAATTTGATGGTATTTTTTTCAACTTTGAGAAATTGATTAAAGCCATAATTTTTTTTTTTGGTCTCTATATTTATAAGTATTCAGATATGGAGTATTGTTTTATTACCGCGTTGTTAACCTATTGCGCATTGAGACCGAAAATGGGAAAATTTTTTGATAAAATTTTGAAAACTCCTTTTTCAAGTTTTAAAAAATTTTCTTAAATAAAATTTAAAAAATGGAACTGGTACTTTAAGGTTTTGTTAAATATATTTTAGAGATTAACTGTGTGAATTTTTAAGTAAATCCCTATGCCAGAATTTTTTTTGACAAGGATTTTATTTATTTGCGGATTTCGAGAAAAATGGAATTTTTGTAAAATATTCTGTAAATGTAGTCTTTCTCAATACTTTGTATCAAAAATTTATCACTTTTCTACTTTTAAGTGTTATGTATTATCCTAATAGCCTAGGGTTTCGTAAAAAAATAATATGACCCCATTAACCCTTTTGGAATTGGGGTCACATATAACCCCAAACTAATAAAAGACAATTTATTCAAAAAATTTAAATATTTTGTAAGTCCTGTTGAATTTTTAGATCCGACTCTTAAAATATAATAACCAAATATGTAGAACTTCCGCCCATAGGGGGTGCGACCGAGAGTTTGAACACTTTATTTATTAAGGGCCACCCTAATATATATACGAGTTTGATATATAAAGCTTTTGAAAAATACAAAAATACTCTATATAAAGAGATATCATATTAAAATCTAAAAGCATTTACATTTGCGACAAAATAATTCAGAATAATTAATTCAGTCTGTAATTTGGAAACATAAAGAAATGCGCCATCGATATTCAGATGTCATAAAACTATTCAATTATTTTACTGAAAATAGAAAAATTATTGGTCTAAACAAAAGTTGTGAATTATTAATTATTTCGAATTATTTGTTACCACGTGATAAAAAACATTTAATATAAATAAAACCTGTTTGCAGATTAAAAATATCTAAATTAAAATTAATTAGCATAAAACTAATTAGCAAAAACTGTTTTTCGTAAAAGAGATAAATAACAAAAAAAAAAAAAAAAAAACTGCAAAAAATAAGTATTAAAATTAAACTATAAATTTAAACAAATTCATTTCTAATTTTAAATATCTGATACATTAAAGTACACAATTGTTTCAGTGGTGATAATAAACCGTTCTTATCTAATTCCAGCGATAAATTGAGAATAAATAGAAATTGTTAGAATAACATTGTAATCACTCATACTTCTTAGATACTTTCCAAATTTTGTTGTTGATTTTTTAAAAGTTTAAAGCAGTTATCTTATCGAAAAGTTTACCCTGGGGTTTACTTGAACCAATTATTTTTTCAGAAAAATCTCTGGCATACACTATAAGTAATCTAAGTTTATTTTGGTATTAAATACCGACCCTTAATGTTTTTTTTTTTTTAGTTTTTTATTTATGTTGTTTCAATTTTCTAAAGACTTGGATTTAAACAATCCAAATATGTATAATTAATTATAATTTGAAATAAATGAAGCGACAAAACATTGCAAAAATATAAATATGAAATAAATTGCTCATAAAATACTCGTATTAAAAAAAAAAAGAAAATTCGCTCTTTGCACATCACGAAAATGGCAGTTGTATTGAAAACATTCAAATATTACAAAATTGTGTCAGCCTAAAAATAAAATCTTCTTTATACCCTCCACACCACGATGCAGAGGGTATATTTCAGTTTGTCAAGATATTCTTGATCTTTATAAAAGAAGTCGATCATGCAAAGTGCGTCTGACTGTATATCTATTCGCTTGTCTGTCTGTCTGTCTGTTGAAAACATTTCCCTGTCCGCAATAGGTCGAACGATTCGCATTACTTAGACTTAAATTGTTCGTCATAATCTGCAGCAGTTCTGCATTGGAATTGGAGCTTATAGACCAAATAGGTGAGGAATGACGTAAGCAAATCTAAATATACTCAGAAAAATTTCATATAAAAAACTTAATATAGTGAAAAATGTTTGTACGTAACGGAACATTATGTATCAGCGATGCATATCTATATCTTATATATAAAAATGGAGTTTTGTATGTTTGTTTGTACGTTTGTTTGTCCTTTATAGGAGACTACACCACTGAACCGATCGTCTTGAAATTTTTACAGTAGGTAACTACCTATCCGGAAGGAAAAATAGGCTATATTTTTTTTTTGATTTTTCAAGTGGGCGTGGAACCTCCCATATAAAGTGAATTTTTAACATCTAATTTTAACATATAATATCTGGAGTACTATGACAGTAAGGAGTCTGAAACTATGCACATGTAAATATTAAACTAATTTGAAGAGTTGCGAAAAAATAGCGTGGCACCCACCATACAAAGTAAATATTTAATGTCATATATCTAGAGTACTGTAATAGATAAAGTATAGGACTTAGTGTGAGTTCATAAGTTATCTACGTTAGTTCTCGGAAAAAAATAGGCTGGATCAGATCAGTGGGCATGGTACCCTCTATACAAAGTAAATATATAATGTCATATATCTGGAGTACTGTAATATGAAAGCCTTAAAACTTTGTCTGAGTTCATGAGTTATTAATGTGAGTAGTTGAACAAAAAAAAGGGCGGAATCAGGGAAGTGGGCGTGGCACCCCCATACAAAGCAAATATTAAATGTCATATATCTGGAGTACCGTAAGAGTTAAAGCCTTAAAACTTTGTCTGAGTTCATGAGTTATTAATGTGAGTAGTCGAACAAAAAATGGGCGGAATCAGGGAAGTGGGCGTGGCAGCCCCATACAAAGTAAATATTTATTATCATATAACTGGAGTACTATAATAGAGAAAGCCTTGAGACTTTGTGTGAGTTCATAAGTTATCAACGTTACTACTCGGAAAAAAATGGGCTGGATCAGATCAGTGCGCGTGGCATTCCTATACAAACTGAATATTAAATGTCATATATCTGGAGTACTGCAATAGTGAAAGCCTTGGCCCTTGTCTGAGTTCATGAGTTATGGGCGCGATTACTCCCAGACGAAGTAAATATTTAATATCAAATCCAAAATCGCCAAAACCGAAAATCGGGAATAACAAAAATCGCTAAAATCAAAAAACCCAAAATCAAAAATCGCAAAAAACAAAAATTCGCCAAAATCAAAAACTGCTAAAGCCAAAAATCGGTAAAAATCAAAAATCGCTAAAATCAAAAATCACCAAAATCCAAAAATTGACATAAATCAAAAACGCAAAAAAAATCGTTAAAGCCAAAAATCACCAACATCAAAAATTGCCAAAAATCAAAAATCGCAAAGAACAAAAATCACCAAAATCGCCAAAACTGAAAATCGCGAACAACAAAAATCGATAAAAAAAAAAACGACAAAATAAAAAATCGACAAAAGCGAAAATAGCGAATAACAAAAATCGCTAAAATCAAAAAAGCCAACATTAAAAATCACAAAAAAACAATGGCCAAAATCAAAAACCGCGAAAAGCAAAAATCGCAAAAGCTAAAAATCGGCAAAATCAAAAATCGCTAAAATCAAAAATCGCAAAAACCAAAAATCGATAGAATCAAAAATCGCAAAAAGCTAAAATCACTAAAGCCAAAGATGATCGTTAACATCAAAAATCACAAAAAACCAAAAATCGCCAAGTCAAAAATTGTCATAATCTAAAATCGCAAAAACAAAAATCGGGAAAATCAAAAATCGCCAAAAAAAAAAAAATATATAAAATGGTTTTCTAAAAAGTGTATTCCCAGTTTATTTATTTCGGTTATGATGGGTGTAGTAAAGCAAACATCAAAAATTCTCAAAAATCAAAAATCGCAAAGAACAAAAATCACCAAAATCGCGAATGACAAAAATCGATAAAAAACGACAAAATAAAAAATCGACAAAACCGAAAATAGCAAATAACAAAAATCGCTAAAATCAAAAACGCCAACATTAAAAATCACAAAAAAAAACAATGGCCAAAATCAAAAATCGCGAAAAACAAAAATCGCAAAAGCTAAAAATCGGCAAAATCAAAAATCGCTAAAAAAAATCAAAAATCGCAAAAATCAAAAATCGCTAAAACCAAAAATCGACAGAATCAAAACTCGCAAAAAACTAAAATCGCTAAAGCCAAATATGATCGTTAACATCAAACTCACAAAAAAAAAAAAAACCAAAAATCGCCAAAGTCAAAAATTGCCATAATCTAAAATCGCAAAAACAAATATCGGGAAATCAAAAATCGGCAAAAAAAAAAAAATAAATGAAATGGTTTTCTAAAAAGTGTATTCCCAGTTTATTTATTTCGGTTACGATGGGTGCAGTAAAGCAAACATCAAAAATTGCCAAAAATCAAAAATCGCGAAGAACAAAAATCACCAAAATCGCCAAAACTGAAAATCGCGAATAACAAAAATAGATAAAAAACGACAAAATAAAAAATCGACAAAACCGAAAATAGCGAATAACAAAAATCGCTAAAATCAAAAACGGCAACATTAAAAATCACAAAAAACATTGGCCAAAATCAAAAATCGGGAAAAACAAAAATCACAAAAGCTAAAAATCGGCAAAATCAAAAATCGCTAAAATCAAAAATCGCAAAAACCAAAAATCGACAGAATCAAAAATCGCAAAAAACTAAAATCGGTAAAGCCAAAGATGATCGTTAACATCAAAAATCACAAAAAAAAAAACAAAAATCGCCAAGTCAAAAATTGCCATAATCTAAAATCGCAAAAACAAAAATCGGGAAAATCAAAAATCGCAAAAAAAAAAAAAAAAATAAATAAAATGGTTTTCTAAAAGGTGTATTCCCAGTTTATTTATTTCGGTTACGATGGGTGTAGTAAAGCTCATCGGGTTACTGCTAGTATTCTATACCATAACAACCAATTGTTTTCCATAAAATTTGTTTAATAATTGTTTTCCATAAAAAAGCACGAAAATACCTTACATTTTTGTTAATTATCTTATTAATTTTAGATATCAATGTAAACAAGTTAGAAAATTATAACCTATACCATGCTTTTTGAGACCATATCTCTTAGGTCCAAATAATTAGATATAGAATATAAGCATAAACCAAATTTAAGTAGCAGTGTTATTAATTTTTTTTTGCCTTCGGATATAAAAAAGTTCATATCGGATGCTACATTTATATGGGGACTAGGTCGAAAAATGGACCGATCCTGACCATATTTATTTTTTGCAAAAACATATACAAACCAAATTTGAGAAAAATCTGTGCAATATTTTGTTTTCAGATAGATAGATTTAAGTGAAGATCAGGAATCAGCTTCTTATGGGGGCTATGAACAAGAATTGTCATATAGGGTTTATTTTTGGACTACTTATAAATCTATGTAATAAACATATACAAACACTATTTGTCTGAGATCTATATGATAATTTGGATATTATGGGAACTTAAGTCGATCTCATAGGGGTCATTTGTATGGGGACTAGATCTGAACACGAACCGATTTTCACCATCCTCAATAACGTTCTACGGCCGATGGAAAATTATATACAAAATTTCGTCTAAATATATTCATATTTGCGACCTGTAGTTGTATTACAAGGTTTACATGGCCGCATAGACGGACGGACAGGCGGACAAATGGACATCGCTAAATCAACTTAGAAAGTGATTCTGAGTCGATCGGTATAGTGAAAGATGGGTCTATACCTTGGTATAGGATATAAAAATCTTTCCATTTTAATTTTAAATCTTTATTTGATAATAAATATAATTTGTACTATTTAATTTTATAAATAAAATCTTTAAAAAAAATGTGAATGAGAACAAAGAAAGTAAGAAAGTTTTAGTAGGTCCCAACCGACTATATGATGCGTTTCGGAAAAGGGTCTGCCCCAAAAATTATCAGATGAATTTTTATTCGAGTAATATAAAACTGAGAATTTCAAATAACGAATATTTCGAAATTTACAATGGCACTACCGATTATTTCGAATATATTTTTTTAACAAATTGTTTTTTTTTTTTTTAATTTGTAATTCAAATAATATTATATTGTTATTAAAAAAAGAAACAACATTTATTTTGGAAAAACGCATAGAAATAATTACTATGTTGAAAATTCTTATTAATGCGCCGTACCGTTTTAACAATATTCCCACTTGTTGGTGTATTTTTAAAATGCCAAAAAGATTTATCAAAATATTTTTTAGAATACGAGGAACCTTTTTTTTTAGAATTTTATAAAAGCAAAAGAGATTTCTTAAGACAATTCCTGTGAATGTTTTACTGAAGAAACTAGAAATGATCTCAGCATTAAAGATTTATGTTCAAAATTTCTTAGCGAAAATTGGGTTTAACCATTTCGATTTTCCAGAAAAACTTGATGTGATTGTGCTTTGTAAACGCTTATAGTCTCCAAATTCGAAAAATTACTGTTCGTGATAAAAAATTTTCAGAGGTGTTTTTTTTGATTGTTTTGTATTTTAACTAATGTGACTACAAATTTGGTATTTGGTTTCCTGGAATGACAAAAATTTACCATGTATAAAATTAATTTGAAATCAACATAAAATATATTTTCTTCTTAATATTATACCTCAATAACTTAAATAATTTTAGATTTATTTCAATAATAAATAATCTAACCCATAAAAACAAAGTTTTTATTAAAAGCTTTTTTATTTCCTTATGCAGAAGAGTTTTGAATCTCTCCGTGACTGTGCGTGACTGTGTGTGACTATCTTAAAATTAATCTTTGGCCACAACAAGTCTCTGGACAAAGTTTCAGATCGATCGGATGAGGGGAAATGGGGTTTTAATCCCTCCATGACTGTGCGTGTTTATGTCAAAGTGAATGTTTTTTCACAGCAAGTCTATCGCCTAAGTTTCAGATCGATCGGATGAGGGGAAGTGAGGTTTTAATCTCTCCGTGACTGTGCGTGACTGTGCATGACTACCTCAAAATTAATCTATAGCCACAACAAGACTATGGGCCAAGTTTCAGACAGACAGATAGACAGAGAGTATGAGTTAAAAGAAAGAGTTTAAAAAGGTTTTTAAATTATTCATTTAATTAGTAAAAAGTTGATAATGAATTGATCACAATAACTAAAGCTGGTTTACATTTCAAGTTAAACTAAACAGACAATTAAATCAGTTCTGTTACGTAATTTCACCTTTTTGCCAACAGTTTAACCCAAATTCCAAAAATACGTTCAACTAGCTGCAGTACTAAAATAGCTTAAACATTTTAATTTATGTTCTTTGTCTTTAGCAAATAAAGCTGACGTTTGCAACACCAAAATGTAGGTCTGTTTTTCAAAAACCTTGATCTTTACGGCGATATCAACAATTTCTCCGTTCGTCTGTCATTACAATTAGTTAACAAAAAAAAAAAAGTTGCTTATCTAAAACATGTTATACTGGATTTTCTATAAAATTATTATTTTTTTAAAATACGGTTATAAAACGTGATTAACTTTAAAAACAATTCATACAAAAAAAGAACAACAGTATATTTATAATTTTTTGTATACGATAAAAAAAAATTACAAAATAAAAAAAAAAAACAATTCAAGCTCAAACGAAAGTAAAAATTTCGAAACCTCTAAGGAATGATGTCATTTGTTTTTGGATACAACAACAATAACTGCAAAAAAAAAAACAATAAACAGTCTTGAAAATATTTGTGAAATATTTCACATACTCTCAACTAAACAAATATCGTGTATCAAAGATACTTGGAATGCATGGGGTATCAGCACAAAAAAAAAAATGTTCTAAACTACCAAAAACAAAACACAAAAAAAAAATAAGAATAAGAAAAGCTTACTTAGCCTTGGAAACTGATGAAAAAATTCATAGTAAATATTATATGTATGATTTATATGACGGGAGCTATAAAACCATTAAGTGTTATGGAGAATAAAATAAGAACTCAATAAAAATTCTTAAGAATATTGTATGAGTAATTTTATTGAAGCCTAACTTTAGTTTTTATGCAACAACAATTTTTTAAATAAAATTTTGAAATTTTGTTTTATCAATGAAATGAATTTAAATTTAACGGATTTTTTGAAAAAAAATAAACTTGAATTGAATATGTATGACGTAGTGGTTTGGATGACTGGATGACTGTAAATCATCATTTACTTTTGTATGTGTGTTTCTAAAATACATAAATACTCATGAAACAGTCATTCAATTTATAGAGAAATTGAAATTATGAAGTCATTTATCGTATTTTTTTGTTAAATATCAATTGATTGACAAAATTATTTCTTTCTTAAATCAAAACTTACCAATATTGACAATTTTAATTCCCTCATCTTCGAGGAATTTTAATGCTACTGATACATTTTCCAATTTTTGTGAACGGAATGTTGGTCTTTTATTATATTTTGGCATACGTCTTTGTGACAGCACTTCAATTAGAGCAATTAAACGTAAACCATCGGAGAGATCACTCTCCAAACTGTTGATGGAACGATCTATGGTCTTCAGATGTTCATTCGCCCAACGGGTAAATGTGTTCTGTTGGATTTTCTTCCATTGGGCATCTTCGGCCAGATCACGTTCGGCTTCCATATCTTCGTCGTAGGGATCCTAGGAAATAGAAATATATAATTACAGTTCTTCGAGAAAAATTACGATTTCAATAACTTTAATTCAAAGAAAATACTAATGTATCACTTATCTAAACAACTAAAAGTGATCCTGGGTTAGGATCAGGTGTCGATCTCAAAATTTAAAAACAAAATTTAAACTTGTTGCCCTCTGACAATATTTTTGACCTATTTTGCAATATTCTTACGTATTGTTATTTGAGAGAGAGGAAAATTACATTTGTTTCGTCGATCTTCTATATCAATTCTAGTTATTATTCTGAACGTCTTGTATTCAGCCCAAAATAAGGCTCCATTTTTTATGTATTCGGATTCTCAACTAATAACTCTGACTAGGTATTTGAGATTTTCCAATACAACTAAAAAAATAATTTTTCAAAAAGATCAATCGTTAATTTAAATGAAGTAAAAATAAAGACATTCTGTAAATGCCAAATTTTTTAACTAAAATTAGTTCTTTTTAGTATAAGATGTGATAGGTAGAATTGCGAGTACTTACAGTGGCACAGAAAAGTATACATACCCCATATACCTTGTCAAATTCGCATCAAGCATTATGGTATTAGTGAACATTTTGTGTGTATGTGTGTCGCCGACAAAATCTAAATTTTTTGATTTTCCATCAAGCATCGTCGCTGTGACACATACAAACAAATTCTCACTAATGCCACCATAATGCTCGAAGGTGAATTGGACAAGTTTATAGTACCCTTTAGAGGGTAAAATCTATGTTCAATATACTCTTACAAATTAGAGAACCTAAATATTATGTATGTTTTTTGTTCCAATTTGTTGTTTTATAAAAATTAAAGAATTTACATTATTGAAACATAGAAAAGTAAACATACTGTTATTTTTCATTAACGGTATTTTTCCCAACTAAAATAGCACATATTTGTTTCGTTATTGTTACAAACATCTATGATAGTCTTGAAATCTGTCCAGCTTGGATTTGTTAAAAATGAGTCCCAAAACTGAGGAAATCAGCTTAAATATAAGAAAACTTATTTTCAGCATCAGAAAAATGGAAAATCTCTACGCGAAATTTCTGAAATGGTTAGCTGTCCAAAGTCTAGTGTCCAAACGGTATTAAGGAATTATAAAAATAATAAACATGTTAATAGTAAACCAAGAAGTGGTCGTTCACCAAAAATTAATCAACGAGTTAAGCGACATGTTCGACCTTCTCCGAGAAAAGGGACCTAGTGTGTCAAAAAACGGGTTGTGTCAAAAACGGTGGATTCTGGTACCTAAAAGGGTGTAGAAACTTTTAATGGGTTTTTTTTTCTCAAAACTTAATTTTCACACACTAGGTCCCTTTTCTCGGAGAAGGTCACATATATTGAGCGAAATAAATGAAAAAAAAAACAGTTGTTGAAATTGCCAAAGATGTGATATAAAGGGTCCGCCATCTAACGTTTTTTTTTTTCAACTAGTGCTTATTTCGTGAATAGTAACACTTAGCTCATGTCTGATTTGACAGATAATTAGTTTTATCCTTCCGCTGAACGAATATGGTTGTGTATACGCTTGAACAATGCTGGGAAATATTGCGACATTACTTTGAAAATCATAGTAATGTTGCAGAATGTGTGCGAAAATTGCGTACGGATTTTGGAAGAAGAGAAGCACCGTCAGCTCCGTATGTTCGTTATCTTGTGAAAAAAGTGAAAGAAACTGGCATCCTCATTGATAAAACAAAGCGTGAAAAGCCAAAAACAGTGCGTACACCCGAGAATATTGCTGCTGTGGCAGAAAGTGTGCGTGAAGCGCCATCAACATCAATTCACCGTCGTTCTCAAGAATTGAACATTTCGGAGGCATCATTGAGACGAATTTTGCATAAAGACCTTGGTATGACGCCATACAAAGTCCAATTGGTTCAGGAGTTGTAGCCAATTGACCATCCAATGCGTTTTCGCTTCGCTAAGTGGGCCTGCGATCGCCTTACAGAAAAAATCATCATGCCAAAAAAAATCATCTTTTCAGATGAAGCTCATTTTGATCTTAGCGGGTAAGTAAACAAGCAAAATTGTCGCATTTGGGGCACAGAAAACCCGCACGCATACATTGAAAAGCCGATACAGCCAAAACGAGTCACTGTTTGGTGCGGATTTTGGTCCAGAGGCATAATTGCGCCATTTTTCTTCGAAAATGAGCAAGAAGTGGCCGTTACAGTCAATGGCGATCGCTATCGGGCCATGTTGAACGAATTTTTGTTCACAAAAATTGAAGAGGAGGATATTGGCAACATTTGGTTTCAACAGGACGGCGCTACGTGCCACACAGCCGAAGCTACACTTGATGTTTTGCGCCCTGTTTTTGAAGATCGCATTATCAGCCGCAGAGCTGATGTCGTTTGGCCACCTCGGAGCTGCGATTTGACACCGTTGGACTATTATTTGTGGGGTGCCCTCAAAGATAAGTGTTACGCCAACAAGCCAGAGACAATTGACGCTTTAAAGGACAATACTCGTGAAGCCATTGGTGAAATACAGCTGCACACAATCGATAATGTGCTTAAAAATTGGACCGATCGTGTAGGCTACTGCATGGCCAGCCGAGGCAGCCATTTGAATGAAATTATTTTCTATTATTAACCGGAAGGATTGTACTTTCAAAGAAAAATAGAAATTTGAGATAATATTCAGTAGTTTTTTTTTATAGCATTTTCAAAAAAAAAAAAAGTTATTTGGCGGACCCTTTAAATAAATCAAAAAGGCTCGAATTTGCTAAAAATCATACAACTTGTGATGAAGACTTTTGGAAGAATATGGCCTTCAGTGATGAAAGCAAGTTTAACTTGTTCGGTCGTGATGGAAAACAAAAGGTTTGGCGAAATAGAAGGAAGAGCTTCAACCTTAAAAAAACTACAGTAAAATATAGCTCTGTTAAGGTATTGGGTTTAATGTCAGCGGCTGGGGCGGGCAATTTAGTATTTATTGACACAACGATGAATCGCTTTACATATTTGAACCTGTTAAAGGATAATATAAAGGATTCGGTGAGCAAAATGGGTCTTTCTGGAAGCTGGTACTTGTAACAAGACAATGACACGAAGCACACTGCAGCCATTGTAAAAAAGTGGTTGTTATATAATGTGGTCCCGAGATGCAAACTCTTAAAAGCACCGGACAAATCAATATATCACCATAAAGCCATAGGGCCCTAAACAAACTAGCTGAACCTAATCAGCCCAACTCTCAATAACAATTCCCTGGGAATTTTTTTCCCTATTCCCCTATTCTTAATAAAATCTCCCCGGGAATTTTTTCTCTTTTCCCTTTACCCTTATTCTAAAAGAACTTCGAAAATGGGAATCTCTTCCCCGGGAAAAAAGTAGCTATTCTGAATGTTAATAAAAGGGAGAATAATTTGGGAATAATTCCGCCAAAAAATTGAGAGGGAGTGCTGCGAAAAATGTAAGTATTTAATATTTTTATGAAAAATAGTAATATATATCATTAAAAATTTTGTATAATAATATTATTATGGCATTACTGTTACTTTCAGGTCAAAAGCAACAAAAACAAAACAAATTCATCTTCTTTTGAACACAATGCAAGCCAACCCTGATGTTGCATGCGGGATGTTCAAAGGAAGCAAGGAGGAGCTAAGCCGGGTATGGCGCAATTTGGAGTGGAAATTAAACTCAGCAGGCAATTAAGTGGGTTGCTGGCATCACGTAGCTTTCTTCTTGCCATGCTTTGCTCCGTCTTGTCCTGCTGCTGCTCTTCTGCTTCAGCTACCATCAGAAACGCTACACTGAACATTTTTTGTATTTATTTTAATATATTAAAGATTAAAAAAAAAGTTTTACTATTAATTTCCACAAATATTTTTAAATTTGTAAACAAAGCAAAACAACTGAGCAAAACAGCTGTCTTCGAATAATCGAAATTCTCTCTCCCATATTATTCTTCTCCCCGCCTGTTTAGAATAGGAGGATTTATTCTCGGGAAAAATTAATTCCCCGGGAACTCATTACCCAGGGAATATTTAAAATTGGGCTGAATAAGATGACGCTTATATGGGTACCACGTCATAATGGATATGAAGGAAATGAGAAAGCCGATGAACAGGCAAGACGAAGAGCGGAAAGACCATTCATTGGTCCAAACCCTCAATTCGAATTCACCAGAAAAACATAACCGAGAACATCGACAGATGGATTAAAGATGAGTCAGTAGAGTATTGGAATAAACAAACACTACTTAAACTCGAAAATATTCTTGCATCAAAGGGAAGCATCTTGCAAAAAAGGAGCAAGGATGCCCTAATCTTGAACAGATCCAATCTAAGACTCCTATGTGGGGCACTCACAGGACACTATGCGTGCAACTACATCCTATATAAAATACATTTTGCGGAAGATAAAACGTGCTGATACTGCCTGGCGGACGATGAAAACATGATTGAACATATACTAGGCAAAATGTCCAGCGTTTGCATATCCAAGGTACAAAACATTTGGCGAATCTGAAATTAAGGAGGAAACATACAAATTGAAATCGTAAATCGTATATAATGTACTCAAATAGTTTCATTCTTCTCCTCAGTCGCCTGACTTAAGGCCTAGTTAGCCACACGTAACCTTAACCAAACGTGTTTGTTTCTGTTACATGAAAAGCATTTAAAGCAGTTACCGAACTCAACTGTCACGTAACCGGAACGTCCTAATCTGTTGAAAATAGATTTTTGCTACGTTTGTACGTGACATTTATGAACAGCTGATAAAGTTTGGTTAATTTTACACAGCGACATGCTGGTTCGTTTTTTACGTTCTATAATTGTACTAAATGCCAATGTTACATTTACGGTACAAATACATTTTAACAACGTGTGGCTAACTAGGCCTATAAACACTATAGAAAATTAATGGGACGAATTAGACCGCCGAATTAGAAAAATCGTTACAAAAACTAAGCAGGACCTGAAAAATGATCTTAATAATGAAAGAAACGACAAGCAAACTTGTGTATTCCATGAAAAAAATAGATTAAACGCTGTTTTAGAGAGCAAAGATGGAGCAAATGAGTTACTCGTATTAATAACTTATTATTCTATTATTGTAATAATCTTTAAAAATGAAGTATGTATACTTTTCTGCAGAGTTCAGAAAAAAACGCACACTGAATAAAAAACTCGTACATATATGTAAACAAACATAACTTAGACCAACATACACATATTTTTATTTTCATATCAATTATGTTTGTTTTTAAATTTTCTTCGGTGCCCAACACAACCATGACTGTGTTCGTTTTAATATTTCGTTATTTACACGAACATTTTTGTATCACGTACTTTTTGTTTCAATCACACATAAAGCACACATTTTTGAGTGTTGCTTTATTTGAAGTTCATGTTCTGGTACGTGTACTGAAAAAAAAAACAGAACATGTACAATAAACAGGTTCGAGTTCAGTTATATTTTAAGTTGTGTTGTGGCTCGTGTAGTAAGAAAAAACAGAACATGTACAATAAACAGGTTCGAGTTCAGTTATATTTTAAGTCGTGTTTAAAGTCGTTTTAAGTCGTGTTTAAAATATAACTGAACTCGAACCTGTTTATTGTACATGTTATGTTTTTTTTTTCAGTACACGTACCAGAACATGAACTTCAGTTATATTTTAAGTTGTGTTGTGGCTCGTGTAGTAAGAAAAAACAGAACATGTACAATAAACAGGTTCGAGTTCAGTTATATTTTAAGTCGTGTTTAAAGTCGTTTTAAGTCGTGTTTAAAATATAACTGAACTCGAACCTGTTTATTGTACATGTTATGTTTTTTTTTTCAGTACACGTACCAGAACATGAACTTCAAATAAAGCAACACTCAAAAATGTGTGCTTTATGTGTGATTGAAACAAAAAGTACGTGATACAAAAATGTTCGTGTAAATAACGAAATATTAAAACGAACACAGTCATAGTAGTGTTGGGCACCAAAGAAAATTTAAAAACAAACATAATTGATATGAAAATAAAGATATGTGTTGGCTGCTTTTGAACAGAACATTGTGTGTTACATGTGTGTATTTTCTGAAGCTTGCTTTTCTACATTTAGAATAGTGAATATCTTAATTTTTTTTTTTTTTACAAATAAATGTTTTTTGTTATATAATTGTGTTATATTTTTTCAAATAACTATGAAAAGTAATTTTTGTTAGTAAACTACTTACAATTTTAATAAAACGCATTTTTCTATATACTTTTCTGTGCCACTGTAATTATTTTAATAAAAGACAATGTTTTGAAAATTATGCTAAACAATAAAGATCATGACGAGATTTGGTAAGAATCTTAAGAATGCGGTAAGCTATTTCGAGAGAATGTAATTTTAGAATTTTTTTTATCAAGGAAGTTCCGAATTTTGTGTACTTTTTATGAAATTCATTAAATTTAAAATCGGTTTGTAAAAAATTATAATTTATTTCTGTTTTAAATTGGAATTTCTTTTAAAAAATTTTTGGTTTCGCACTTCACAACCACTATGATGACGTTGTTTTACTTTTTTAAACACGCAAAACGCCCTTTTCTATCTTTTTTTTTTTTTTTTTGATAAAAATACAACAAACAAATACTTGAATGTCTGTCTATACATAATAAAATTAACAATTAACATGACAAACAGACTTACAGACAAGACAACACTAGACCTACATACATCCATGTACATTAATTCAAAAGTACTTAAGGTGCTATTACACGATGTGTTTTTTACATATGCACTGTCACTTTTTTTATCCATATGAAATTCCGCATGTCTGTCAAAATTGTCATTAACATACGATTCATAATTTTTGCTATCACACGTGCATATGTATATCCGTATGACATAACCTCTAAATGTAAACAACAACTGATTTAATTTGTGAATTTACATAAATTTATTGTTAAAAAAAAAGTTATATATTTTTTAATTGTTAATTAATATTAAACAATTTATTTTTCTTTCAATATTAATCTTTATAATTTACTTTGTTTTTCTTTCGCCACAAGCAGTGTTGTATTTTCATATGTTTGTCATGCCAAAATAGAACCTGTTCAAATTGAAAAATGTACATGTGACTTTCCTCATGTATTGTACATAAACAATGTTTCATATGTATCACACGATGTGTACAACTTTTGTTATGGGAAAATTTGACAGTACATATGTAAAAAACACATCGTGTAATAGCACCTTTATTTGTATGTACTCATATGTATGCATGTACATATGTAAGTATATATGTACTCCATTCAACTCGGTACCATCTATCGCAAGTAACAAGTAGTAATTTCATATTCATTCCAATGTTATAATTGAATGAAATCCAAATGTATTTTTTATTGTATGTACTCGTACATACTTATGTTTGTATACCTACTTTATATAGTGACATTGGTGACAAACATGATTTTAATTTCTCTTTATCAGATTTTTTCTTATTCGCTCGAATCACTTGGAACAGATTTTGTGAGGAAACATTAAAAACAGTATGTGGTTTAGTTTAAAGATTTGAAGAGAACGAGAAGAGATCATCGTGTCATGTTGTTGGCGCTTATGAAATTATTTCGATTCAACGTTAATTTGTGCAGCAGATTTTCTATTTATAAATGTTGAAAATATTCTGCCATGGATCATGAAGATCCAGAAAATACAATTGAAGAAAGCAAGTGGTTATTAGTTCGTTGGCAATTATTAAAAGGAGTGTATCATAACATGAAATTTAGAAGATCTCACCAAATTTGACAAGTTATCTATTATTTATAGTTTTTCGTATTGGAATTATACATAGTTTGCAAGGGAAGGTATTCTCATTGTTAGAATTAGCAAAGACAAACTCCATGATTTACACGATGCGAAACACTTTCCATTGAAGGCGAAGGTGAAGGTTTTCCCATTTCTCTCTAAAGTTTTGCGTATTATTTTTCTGTTATTTTACAAGTATTCTGAAATTATTATACATACAGTGACTGTCATTAATATTCGGTTTTTATGTATGAGTTTTTGAAATCCAAAAATTTTCAATCAATATAATGCGTTCTATATAATGTCTTTTTTTTACATTAATATATACATATGTATGTATATTTAGATCTCGTTTTGGACAGTGTATTGTTTTTTAATAGTGAAAGAATTTGTTTAAAACATATCAAAAACTGATTGTACTACGGAAATACATGCTTCATTACTATTCGGTTTTTTGTTTTACTACAAAATACAATCCTGTAAGTATGCAAGTTCAAATAAATTACTTACAAAATGGGGAATCACACGTTAATTAAAGTCAAACAAACAAATTTCGCTGAAGAAGCATTGTCATTGTCAAGTTTTTTTCAATACAAGGTGCAATGGGGCGTAAAGGCAAAAATACTTCGTTGGAGCAGAGAAAATTAGTGATTTTTCATTACGAAAAAGGCAAAAAAATATAAATATATTGCTGAAATATTGACTATGAAGGCTAATACTGCCGGTGACATTGTCCGAAGATATAAAAACGAGGATCGAATTGATTTTAAAAAACAGACTGGTCAGCCAAAAAAAAAACTTACTGAGATCGAAGAGCGCCGCATTGCAAGAAAAATCAAGGTTAACCCACGCTTAAGCGCTCCTAAAATTGTTACTGAAGTTAAGGCGGAATTTGGCAAAATAGTATCAGAAGCAACAATACGTCGTACCATCAAAAAACAAGGATTCAATGGCCGAGTTGCCCGAAAAAAGCCTTTCGTGAATATAAAAAACAGGAATAATTGGCTAAAATTTGCTAAGGAACATATCAAAAAGGATATAACCTGGTGGGACGACGTCGTTTTCCTCGATGAAAGCAAGTTTAATTTATTTGGAAGTGACTGAAAAACTATGGTGTGACGGAAACCGAATGAGGAGTTGAAAGCAAAAATATTACACCCACAGTTAAGCACGGAGGAGGACGTGTCATGGTGTGGGGTTGTATATCAGCGAAAGGAGTTGGAAGACTAGTGTTAATTGAAGTTATAATGAACAAGGACCATTATTTAAAAATTTTGAGATAAAATTTAAAACAATCTGCAGAAAAATGGGAATTTCATCAACCTTCAAATAGTATCAGGACAAGGATCCTAAAGCCCACGTTGTCCGTGAATGGTTGCTTTATAATTGCCCAAAAGTGGTTAATACGCCTGCCCAATCCCGTGACATGAATCCTATAGAAAGTTTATGGGACCATTTAGATCGCCGTGTCCGTCAGCATCCTGTTTCTTCGAAAAGTGAACTCAATAAATTGTTTATAACATGCCAAACCGTCTTTCTGAGGTTATAAAAAATAAGGGCTATCCAACAAGATATTAATTTATTTTCTTAAATTTTTTTTAAACAATACGCTTGTATGTGCTGCAAACCCGAATATTAATGAAGTATGAATTTTTTAAGTTTTCATGTTTTTTGTTTTTTAGTGTATTTTGCTGAATATTCAGAATTCGGAAATAAGTTTATTTTGATCTCGAAATATATCTCTTAAATAAATAAATTTAACAGTCCTGTTTTTTTTTTTTTTTTTTTTGTTATTTTTCATCAAAATTTTTACTTTTAATAACTCATACATAAAAACCAAATATTAATGACAGTCACTGTACATATGTATTTTTATAAATTTCACTATTATTTCATGTAGTACATTCGAATAATCACTTCAAATCGTGCAAAATTAAAATGAGCTGTACTTCCCCGCATTATTATTTTTGGAGAGAGAGAACACTTTTGGCAAACGACACTGAAGCAATAATAAAAAAAAAAAATTAAAATAAATTACAACATGAACTCCGTCTTTGCTTTACTTATTTATGTATGCACCTTCAAAAAGAAAGTCACACAGAAGAAGGAATTAAGAAAAATAATGAAAGAATTTAAACAAAAATTAAACTCTAAATAAAAGAAACAGTCAACTGGCAAAAAAAAGGAAAAAAAAAATGTCTGCTAATAAAGTGTTTGTGGTGTGTAATTTTTCGTTTTAATTTAGTAGAAACGGGCGCGTTTTAGTTATAAAAAAAGTGTAGAAATAAAATTTTAAGTGGAAGTTCATTAACATCTTTTGAAAATTCTATAAAAATAAAGAACAAACGAAAAAAACAAGAAATTGAGAGCATTAAATGTTATTTGACAATAAAAAAAAAAATAATAATTTCGAAACCAAAATATGACTGGTAGTCATACTCAACACACACCTGTGGATTATAAGTGTAAACGTAGTTGTTGCTTAAATTGTTATTGGTGTTGTTGATGTCGTTGTTATAATACAATTGTTCAGCAGGACGTTGTTGTTGTTGTTCGTAGTCTTGATGTTGCTGTGATGCTGCGTATGATGTTACAGGTAAATTTAATGTTGTTGTTTTTGTAATACCAGGAAGAACACTTGTATTATTTAAAACACTTTGGTTTGTTTGAAACTGATTTGATAATATTTGTTGTTGTTGACCAGCAACAATTGCACAGTTATTATTGTCCAACTTATTATTATTTATTTGAAACGGATTATTTGACAAATTATTTTGATTTTTATTTAAATTTGTTAAATATGTTTGTTGTTGTACATCACCGTTTTGTTTTTGCGTATTTAAGTTAAGTTGACAAAATTGCTCTTTTAATTGATTTGACGCTTCTTTTCTATTATTTCTATTATTTTGTAAATACGCTGTAGTTTGACTATCATCCGTCTGCGCACGCGATCCACCTTCGACTGAATGCGTTTCTCCAACAACCGGAGAATTTACTGGTTTTACTTTACTGCTGGCAGTAACAGAAGAAACATTAACAGCTCCAACACAACCAATGTTAGTAGACAACTGCTGGCGTGGTTGTTGTTGATTTACAGCCGCTGCTCCCATGAAACCAGTACCAACACCACTACCACCACCACCACTAGTAATATAAAGTTGTGTATTATTTGGATTTGAAGTAATTCTATTTCCATCTCTCATAGTTGTAGTATTAGCAGTATTATTAATGTCACCAATACCATAACGACCGGCTTTGTTATCACTTGTATTATTGTTGCTCTGTAAAGAGCCAGCTGCTCCAATATTACGTGAACCAAACATAATGGAGCTCTCTATTAAAAAGGCCCCCTCTCTTTATCCCTTTTGATGTTTTTGTTTCTTTTTCTTTTATTTCTTTTGATATTCACCACCTATTGGTTTTCTTACTTGAAACTCTTTTTGTTTGTACTCTCTCTCTCTCTCTTTGTTTACACTGTAAATAATTGTTGAATATATTATTAATATTTTATACTTTATATTGTTAGAGCTTCTTTTCTTCTCTTGTTTGATGTTTTGTTTTTGTTTATCAAATTTTAGTTTTTATAAATGTGTATTTCAAATTCTAATCTCTATAGATACTAGATATTTTTTTTTCGATTATTTGCATTTGTTAGTCATTTACAAAACGTATGAGTGTTTTCTTTCATTATTACTGAAATAAACACAATAACTTGTGTTTCGTTGTCCGATTTGTCAGTTGTTAAGTCAGTATTTTAAACAGAATTTAGAACTTTAGAAAATAAATTGATTGTTCATTTTCTGGAATATACAAAAATATTATTAAAAAAAAATCTTGCTCATATTTTTTTACGCTCTTGATTTTAATGAATCTTATAACTAATTGACAATGTTTATAATTTGTAAATTAAAGAATTTACTATTTATGCCCTATACCACTATGTGGTTTGGGTATAATGACTTTGTGCTGCTGTTTGTAACTACCACAAATATTTGACCTAGACCCATCTTTTATTATACCGATCAGCTCAGAATAACTTTCTGAGTCGTTTTAGCGATGTCCGTCCGTCCGTCCATCTGTGTGTCCATGTAAATCTTGTAATCAAACTACAGGTTGTAAATATGAATATATTTTGATGATTTGGTATATAAGCTTCTATCGGCCATAGGATGAACGCTATTGAAATTGGTGAAAATCGGTCCATGCTCAGACCTAGCCCCCATACAAATGACCCCTATGAAATCGACATAAATTGCCATAAGATCCGAACTATCACATAGATCTTAGTCGAATTGGGTTGTTATGTGTTAATTGTATGCATTAATCAGTAGTCAAAAAAAAAAAAATCCCTCTTGGACAATTCTTAGTCATAGGCCCCATATAGAGCTGCTTCCCGATCTTCACTTAAATCTATCAAAAAACAAAAATATTGCACAGAATTTTCTCAAATTTGGTTTGAATATATTTTTGCAAAATATAAGTGACATTACCAATTATGGCCAGGATCGGTCCATTTTTCGACCTAGTCTCCATATAGATATAGCACCCGATATAAACTTTTTCATATCTGCAGTCAAAAAAATTAATAACAATGGCACTCAAATTTGGTTTATGCTTATTTTCTATATCCAATTAGTTGGACCGAAGAGATAGGGTCTCTTAACCATGGTATAGGGTATCGTAGATTCGGTTTAGACCGACTATAATTTCTTACTTGTTTTTAATTGAAATCTTTTTATATCTGGTTAGGACTTCATTGTAATTTAGAATTATCCGCCTTAATTTTTTTGTTGTAGTTTGATTGTTAGGCCAGCTTTGAAAACCTGTCGAAAGTCAGAACACGCACCTGTTTTTATTTTCGCAGTTATTATTATTTTTTTTTTTTTTAAATAATGGAAAAATCTTATAAGTCTATTACCTACATATCTGACGACATACCTATTTCTTTATTCTGATTAGAAGTTTTGGAGATAATATTTTGTATGTTGAAATGTTTTAATAGAATCACCCTAAAGACCAGTTAATGATCTTTAAAAATATAGCCCTTTTTGGGTCATTAAAGAAATCCATAATCAAAAGAGTTTTTTAAAGTAATATTTTGAAAAGCTCATAAAAGAGAATCATAAAGATACCACTTTCGATAGAGCAAACTTTCATATATAGCAATATTTGGGGCCTAAGAATTGTTTATTGCTAAGACTCAGAATTATTTAACTTGTCAAAAAAAAAAAAAATTTTTGCATATTATTGGTAAAAATTCCGGTGTTGATTTGCAATTTAAATTTACTAAATGTTTAATAAAAGCTTTCGTTCAATAGTAAACTTTTTGGCTGAGCGTATTTATATACATATATCCCTCGGTTTCTAATAATAATGCCTGGTTTTCACTATGTCATATAAGCTGACAGCAAACAATTGCCTCAACTGACATCTCGTAATTTTCTATTCATTACGTTTGCATTACATCTTCTAAACGAAAAAAAATCCGGCTGTCAAACACAAACAAATTGCCAACATGCTGACATAATGAAAACCAAGCATAATAATCACAACAAATTGTGTCTGAATATTCTTGGTGTTGTTTTGTACTTAAAAGTTAAAAGTTGCAAATTTCAGAATTATCATACCATCATACCATTCCATATTTTGGTTTATTATTTAAAGAATATGGTCAATCGTTGGACCTTGTTTCACTTTTAATATTAACTATGAACCACAACCCGTTAGCTGTCACAGAGTATAATTTTATATAGAATTTTATTTTGGAAAATCAAAAAATAATTTCGATCGAAAAATTTCGATAACGAATGCGACAATTCGACCCCTGCTTTTTGTTTTACGAAATCTGTTAAAATAATGACGGTTGGCTCAAATTGTAATATATAACAAAATTATTTTTTCCGTGTATATATTTCTCTTAAATTTGAGAAAATTTGTTCTACTCTTTAATTTTGCTTGGTTTATATGTTTATTTATTTTTTTTGATGATTTTAAATTTATGCATACTCATTTTTTTTTCTTGGTTAGCGATGATCATCAACTAATACTATGACATTCATTTATTTCGAATTTTGTTTATATTCTTTTAATGCTTTTGCATGACATTCTTTTCAATAGAAATACTTTGTGTTGCTTTGTTTAATGCGTTAAAATGTGAAATGATTTCTTTTTTTCGTAACAGGTTTTGATTTTTTCATTTTTGTTGTTGTTGTTGTATTTGATATATGGATGTCTTATCTTGTTTCAGTATACATACAGTGTCGGTCAAAAAAATAGCACTAATGATCCCAAGTGTTTGTTCATGCTAGTGTGTAATATGTGAAAGTAAGTATGCAGTACTGTTATACTATGTATATTCACTTTGAGCGTGCTTACGTTTTCCAAAAAAAGTTAATAAGCGAAATATAATAAAACTCTGCGCAGTCAGTGCCGTCATTAAAATTGCACCGGATGACAAAAATTCGTAAAAAAAAATTAATAGTGATTTAATAGTTGAAATAAAAGGATCAAAAGCTTAAGGTAAGATCTTTTTTATTAAAAATAGAATAATTCATCACACATTTTATTATTTATGTTCATAAAAATGGGACGTGCAAAGCATTGTACATCTGAAAAACGTGCTATTATAAAAAAAAAATGGTTTCTCAGCATAAATCATACTCGGAAATAAGAAAATTGGTTGGGTGCTCTAATAAAATGATTGTAAATGCAATAAAATTTACTCAAAAATCTCAAACACTTTGTCGTAAGCGAACTTTGTCACTATTAATGGTTAAGCGTTTGGTAAGGCAATGCAAGAAGACCCCATTTATTCCAGCTACAGAGCTAAAAAAGGTGCTAAGTGTGTCCGCAAGTGTTGAAACTATTCGTCGCACATTGCGAGATAACAACTTGAACGTTTGTAGTCCCCGAAAAGTGCCCCTGATCTTACGTAAGCATGATGCAAAGCGTTTAGAGTTTGCCAGAATTCATTTGGTATGGCCAGCTGAAAAGTGGAGAAATGTTCTTTGGACAGATGAATCCAAAGATGTTTTATTTGGAATTCCATCAAAAATTCACAACAACAACCGTTAAACATGATGGTTCCAGCGTTATGGTATGGGTGTGCTTTTCCTACTATGGAATAGGACCCATATATTGTATCAGAACAATCTTGGACAAGAAAGTTTACATATATCCTTCAGGACGTAAAGCTATCATATGTTTATGAGGAAATGCCGCTGGTTTGGGTCTTCCAGCAAGACAATGACCCGAAGCATATCAACAAATTTGCAAAAACGTGGTTTCAGAACAATAAAATAAACGTAATGGAATGGCCAGCTCAGTCCCCAGATCTTAATCCGATCGAGAACTTATGGACAGATATAAAGAAGGGAGTATCCCAAATACAATAATGAAGCCATTTGGATGGCTGTTCGGCAAATCTGGAACTCAATATCGAAAGAGAGGTGGCAAAATCTAGTGAAATCGATGCAAAAAGGCTGTAAAGAGGTTATTGCCGACAAGAGGCACGCAACAAAATATTAATTTCAATATGAGAAGGAGAGGGTGCCTTAACGCCGAGTGCCATAAAGTCGAATAGGCCTTAAGTCCCATTCAATGGGACATAAAGTCAAATTTTTTAATATTGAGACATAAAGCCGAATCGGCTTTATGGCTCAAAGTAAATATTAAAATTCGACTTTATGTCTCATTTCGGCGAGATTTTAGTTTACGTGGCTTAGGTTGGTGTCTCTGCTAACAAATATTTAAAATAAAATACAGGGCTACATTTTTTAAACACACAGGCTTATTATTATTAAAATAAAAACTTATTTTTCCTTTTACAGAATATTTTCAATGAAAATTAGGAATTTTCCCTTTTACATAATGTTTTAAATGAAAATTAGGGATTTTCCCTTTTACAGAATGTCTTAAATGAAAATCACGGATTTTCCCTTTCACAGAATGTTTTCAATGAAAATTAGGAATTTTCTCTTTTACAGAATGTTTTTCCTTTTACAAACTGATAAAGAAAAAATGAATTAGCAATAATTTAATATCATCATAATAATATAACATTATAATTAGATGAACTAAACTAAGTTTTTAATAACATGTGTCAACCTGTATTATTACTTTATAAAAGTGCATTTGGCAATGACATTGATCAATTCATATTACATACATATATGTTAATAGTTTAATAGTGATACACGTGTTGTAATATTTGTATTATAAAAAAAATGCCATTAGGATTGCTAATTTTCTGTAAAAGGGAAAATCCCTAATTTTCAATTAAAACATTATGTAAAAGGAAAAATCCCTAATTTTCATTTAAATCATTTTCTGTTGTATATTTTCTGTTGTTTGGATTTGTATTTAATTTTGTAACAAAAAAGAAACAACAATAAAAATAAATAAAAAACAAAAAAAAAAACAAAAAAACAAAACAAAAAAAATTAATATATTTGTATAACAGAAAACAAAAAAATTAATGATACTTTTGCTTAATCAAAAAAATTGACTTTAAGTCTCATTTGCTTTTTAAAATTTGACTTTAAGTCTCAATCGATACAAATCGAAAATCGGCTTTATGTCTCAATTTTGAAAATTTGACTTTATGTCCGATTGAGTGGGCCTTAAGGTCTATTCGACTTTATGACACTCGGTGTTAAGGCACCCTCTCTATGAGAAGATATCATAAAAATACTAAATTCAAAATCGTTAATTTATTATTATTTATTTTTAGATAAGTAGTTGTTATTTTTAATACAATAAGAAGTGTATTTTTAAAAAGTTGAAAATTTCTAATAAAATAAAAACCAAATTTCTTATTTAATATTTCTTATTTAATATTGTTCCATAGTCTGGTAAACATCTTAAGACAAGTATTCAGTGAAACAAATTTGACCTACACTAGTCGGCATAATTAGTTTGACATACTTTGATGTTTTCTTGTCCAGTTCGTTTGATTGCATGCATTAACGGTACACGGGTTATGTTCAAAATATAATCCATATTTAAAGCTATACGCGTGCCCAATATTTTATCGTTTACGGTTTGCATTCTATTACTACTGAAAAGAAAGCAATCAGACGGGGATTTTTTTTCGTGGCATAAGTATTTTGACAAAATCTTTGTGGCAGTGTTCTCGCATGCTTTAGCAAGTGACAACCAAATAACGTTGGTATTTAAATTTTATTGACATTTTTTATAATATTCAAATAAAATATTGAATAAAAGTTATTGGAGACCATGGGAAAAACGGCTGAGTTAAGCTGTATTGCCAGAGCTTCAATATTGGCAATTTTAATTCTGGCGTCGCATTAAAAGGCATTGTAATTGAATTTAATTTTTCGCCCCAAACAGTGCACTATCAAATTAACAAATTAAGGAACATAATGACATCAGAAACTTACCTAGATCAGGTGCTAAACGCAAAACAACGCTAATTGAAAACCGAATCATTCTGCAGGAATTTCAGAAAAATATTCTACTAAAGCCTCAATCTGCTATAAATCAATGGAATCAGTCGGCCAAGAATCCAATCAGTGAGCGTAGTGTTCGGCGATGTTTAAAAGACGGAGATTTTAAAACATACAAAGCAAGAATATACCTCCATATCAGATGTGAACAAGCTGAAAGGATTGGCCTTTTCAAAGGAACATATTCAGAAGTCAAAAGAGTTTTGGAGAAGTGTTCTATGGGCAGATCAAAGCTCCTTAGAGATCAACTCATAAAAACAAAAGATTTTTGTAAGGCTGCCACAGGTACGAAGGCCAAAAAGTGAGCCATGGTGGAGGCTCTGTCATGTTCTGGGGGTACATTGCGAACAATGGGTTGGGTGACTTGGTTCCCATTGCCGGTTCGATGAACCAAGTCCAATATTTGATCACCCTAAATGGTAACGCTTCCCTTCTGTTGACAGGTTGATCGGATAATCATTTATCCTGTAACAGGACATGCCACAAAAGCAGGATGATATCCAAATATTTGAATGATTTTGGTGCTACTACTCTGAACTGAGACCCCAAAGTCCAGACTTGAATACCATTGAAAACGTGTGGTCTCTTATCAAACGTATAATCAAAGAAGAGACAATTTTCGAGGTCACTTCCCTTTGGAATCAGATATCCTCAGAAGTCCTTCAAAATTTACTGGGCTCAGCTCTAAGACGCCTTCAAAAAGTTATTGAAGCCAAAGTGGGCTATTAATTTTATTAACTCATAATCAAATTTTATACATTTGTTAAATATTAAGCTTCTTTTTTTAATAATAATAACTTGTCAAAATACTTATGCCATCACCTCAAAATTACTTTTATTCATATCTTTTAAATTTTTTATCAAAGAAGCTCTATTGAATTATTTTTTAGTTTATATTAGCAATACCTAAACAAAACAAAAAAAATATATTCTACAAACACAACTAAAAATTGAATACAAAAATGCATCACTTTGTTTTTGTCCAAATAATTATGCCGACTAGTGTATTTGCAAATATGTAACGAAGATTTTTTTTTTATCATGGTGCTGTTTCTTTGACTGCAGCTGTATATATTTACTCGTAAAGTAACGATGCAAATATCATATTTTTTGTATTTTTATAAAATGTATCGTATAACTACGATAATACATTTTAAACAAATACGAAATCATACTTGGGAATTTTCATTGGCATTGAAATTTCATTAACAGACGTAACTAATGCTATTGCCAAAAAAATATATTACCATTTAATTGTAATCAATTTTTTTATTGACATTGTTTCAACCCAGTCTAATGAAATTAAGAAAAAAAATTCCTTAAATAATAATTACATAATAATTTGTTTACAAACAATTTTTCTTATCAACGTTCAAAATATTAATTGCATAACAAGTTAGAGGAAGTTACAACAGAAAAGAACAATATTAAACCGCAGTTTGAAATAAAAAGTTTTCATGGCAATTTCTGAAATCAATGTCAATAACTACCGCGTATAAATACGTTCCTTAATTGTATAATTCAATTCATTTAAAACTGGTGGTATTGCTAAAAAACAATGGTAATGCCATCTTATAGGCTTTGGAAAAATGAAATCGTCAATTAACTACTCCCATCTTTGCATAAATTATATTTTTTTATTTAAACAGCTTTGTTATTGTTGTGTTCGTTTTTATTAAAGCCTACAGATAGACTTCAAATTTTGTAGCCATTATTGCTTGAAGCTAAACTGTTAAGCAACAACATTTGTTAACCCATTAATGCTTCATATGAACTTTTATACCCTATACCACTATGTGGTTTGGGTATAATGACTTTGTGCTGCTGTTTGTAACTACCAAAAATATTTGACCTAGACCCATCTTTTATTATACCAATCGACTCATAATCACTTTCTGAGCCGATTTAGCGATGTCCGTCCGTCCGTCTGTGTGTCCATGTAAACCTTGTAATCAAACTACAGGTCTCAAATATGAATATATTTTAATGAAATTTGGTATATAAGCTTTTATCGCTATTGAAATTGGTGAAATTCGGTCCATGTTCAGACCTAGTCCTCATACAAATGACCCCTATAAGATCGACTTAAATTGCCATAAGATCCAAAT
Organism: Cordilura impudica; assembly: GCA_963682025.1. Lineage (NCBI taxonomy): Eukaryota > Metazoa > Arthropoda > Insecta > Diptera > Scathophagidae > Cordilura > Cordilura impudica. The sequence continues at coordinate 1,628,443 of OY821517.1, read as the reverse complement.
TATAATATAGATCTCTGCCAAATTGGGTTTGTGTGTGTTTATACGTCCATTAATCAGTAGTTCAAGAATAAACCCTGTAGGATAATTCTTAGTCATAGCCCCCATATAAAGCTGCTTCCCGATTTTCACTTAAATCTATCAAAAAAAGAAAAATATTGCACAGATTTTTCTCAAATTTGGTATATGTATATTTTTTCAAAATATAAGTGACTTTACCAAATATGGTCAGGATCGGTCCATTTTTCGACCTAGTCGCCATATAAATATAGCATCCGATTTGAACTTTTTCATATCTGCAGCCAAAAAATTGATAACAATGCCACTCAAATTTGGTTTATGCTTTTTTTTCTATATTCTATATATTGCAGTATTGAATGTGTAAACGTTGTGACGTACATGTATTAAGTTAATTATTGTTACTCGTAGATTCCTGAAGATGCTATCTTATTGATAGCGGAATATTGGATGAAATAAAGAATTGAAGTATAAGAACAACAATGGCCTCAAGAAAATAAAAATGTTATGTGATGTGATTAGACCATTAATTAATATTGAATAAAAATTAGAAAAAGGAAAGCAGCTGTTGTTGCATCAACTGTAGCTACAATAAATATCAAGAAAATATCCTTATTGGTGGAAATGGAGCCTGGGTAATGATTAAATTTTCGTAGGAATTTTTTTTCCTTTTTTTAATCCTGAAATTATTGTTGGTGATGGACTAATGGTAATATTTTATTTTTGCATCTTTTTTTTTTGCCGACTATCAGCTGTTTTTATTTTGCATATGTTTACATATAATAACAACGCTGAAAAGAAACGCCAGTGTGTCTCTTATGCTATGTTAAGACGGACAGCAAGGTTTGAGGTTCGCTCTCTCATTCACGGTTCGCGCCCCAATCATGATTGAATCTACGTGATTCGCCATACAAAATTTTGAGAGCGAACCAACTTGGTTCATTTTGAATCAAGTTACGAATCACGAAAAATGTACTGTCATCTCCAATTTTGATAAAAAATTATCGCTAATTTATTATAATATAATATAACAAATAAAAAGTAATTATATACATATACACATTCAAATAAAAATGGAAAAAATGAAATAGTGCAACGTAAAATGTAGAAGGATGTCTTCAAATATTTGCACAAAAAATATTAACGTCAAAATGAAACAAGAACACTCGTCTGAACACCAAGGTTCGGAATAGTGATTCAGAGGGCGAAACAAGAGGTTAATTTTGCCGTCTGAATATGCTATTATACACAAATTTTTGACAGATCTAAATACTTGCTGAACCGACTTAAGCATTAATTGTAAAATAACATCGAATATTTATTTCAAAAATTGTTTAAAAATTTGTTAACGTTTGTAACTCATGGAAACAAATTCTGGAGACCACATAAACTATATATATTCTTCATCCATATAAAAGGAGAAGTCGATCTAGCGATGACCATCTGTCTGTTGAAAACCTTCTTCTGTCCGCAATAGGTCGAGTAGGTCCAATTACTTAGGTTTAAAATGTTCGTGATATGCAGTAGTTTGGCATTACATTTGGAGCCTTTAGGCCAAATATGTGAGAGTTGACGTACGTAAATTTATAAATACTCTGATAAATATTGGGAAATGTGACGGAAATATGTGTATCGCTATATAAGTGCTGCATACACACGTTTGTTTGCTTGTTGTATTTGTTATTTTTCTATATGAGTATTTGAAGAAAATACTCAAAATAAAATTTGTGAAAGTGTTTAATTTTATTAAATTTTAGTCTTTTTCTTAAAAAAAAACGAATTTGCGTCGGTCCGAATAAGGCAGAACAAACGCCAGTATTCGACCTTGAATGAAGTTGGTCTCAATGGTCCTCTTGTGTCTGATCTTACAATTTACTTTTTGGTAAAAAGAAAACACAAGCGCTTTTTGTATTAAATTTAGTTGTTAAATATTCAAGCGTTAGATGTGGAATGTATGAAATTGCAGTGAGCAATTGACTACCTAGGATTTTACAAAATCATATTAGCAGTGTTGCCATGTTAGCATTTTAGTTGCTAGATTTAGCAACTTTTTTTGTCGCTTAGTATCCAAAATTTATGAAAAGTTGCTTTTAACTTCTTTTTTTTGATTTTTTTTTTCATTATTTTTGAATATACAATTTTAAATTTAATGGTATTGTTATGTTTTAGTTTCTCAAAGTGTAATATCTGTGGTTTTCTAGAATAACCGCGTATGTCATAAAATCAAAATGTTGAGGGGAGCCAAAAAACGTTATATTTGAAATTATGGCCTCGATATAAAGTTTTTAGAGCTTTTTATTTAACAGTCCTGTAGATATGGGCAATAAATACTTTATATAAAATTTTGAGTCAAAAATCTTCAGAGGAATAGATCCTAGAGAAGGACGAAAAAACAATATGTAAATAACACTTAAAGTGTGTGCAGATAAAACAACTTATGTCGACAAACGTCGTTTGTTCGTCAACAAAAAATTAACGGGACTTGGGATGAGAATATAACAACGTATCAAGAATAATAGTGACAAAAAATAACAGAAATAAACACACAAGTTTTTATAAGTGGTTATAAACTGAAAAATAATCCAAAATTATTTTGCATTAATAATAACGTATGTCGCTACGTATCGTTTTCTGAGAAAATAATTTGTCAGCGATCAAACGTAGGTTGACATACGTCGATAGTGCTGCAAATAAATTTAATAAACATTTAAGTTACTTCGTTATTTAAAGAAAAAACTCAGAAATGGTCAATATCAAAAAAAAAAAAAATTAAGACATGTAAAGAGCGTTAAAAATTAATATATTTGGCATCGTTAACTCAAAACTGACAAAAATTGACATACGCGGTTATTTCAGAAAACCACAGATATAAGAAATTTGTGTACTACTCTTTTTACCACTCTTTCAAAAAATATAACAAAAAATTTTTAAATAGAAGAATGTAAACAGCAACAACAGTTGTTAATGAATTAAAGTCGATTGCCAAAGCTAAAATGAAGCTATATTTCAACTGGCCGACTTCTAATTTTTTCACTCCAATAGTCGGCTGCCAATTTTTCTTATTAATAAACACACCTTTAACGTATATTTCATTAAAAATAAATACATATTGTTATTATTATGCACTACTTTTAGTAATATCAGTAATGCAGAAATGACAAATTCGTCAATATGACAATAAATCAATGGAAATGGCTTTGGAGGAAAGGCAGTTCAGATTGACCGATTTAGCATAACATAGGGAGTAATTGAAAAATTAAAACTGAATTTGAATAACAAGGGTGTTGACACTGTTTTGATTATTAACGAGCTATTGATAGCAGAGCAAAATGAGAAGAAAATTGCAGAAAATATGGAAATACTACTTGAAGAGAATGAAGTTGGAATTGCTTTTTCTGAACCTTTAAATGAAGTTATTTTAATTGCTGATGGTAAGAATCAAGATATTATTTCACTTCCTTATTTTCACATTCCAACTGGTATTTTTGATTTGAATGATGAAGGCGACCTAGTCCAATTTCAATCTCCTGCTATTTCAACAATATCTCTGCATTCTAGCGTTAATGAATTCAACAAAATTTCAATGCCAAAGGAAGCAATTGCTAGCACTTCAAAAAGTAATACTTATTATCGCAGACTTTCCAATGTATCCACAGAGTCACATATATCTTCTTCCAGGCTCAATTACAATTAACAAGCCATAGTATTGCTCCTTCTTTAGGGCAACAGATTCATTATCCTAAGCCAATTAGTTTTACTGGCAAACGTAAGAGGGACAATGAACAAAAGATACCTAGTGCAATCTCATCAGCGGGTTGGAGGCAAATATTCAACGAAAAAGAAAAGAAAAAAATATTCTTTCTAACTTCAAAAATATCGGTTGTGATGAATGTCCCAACTGGTATCATTTAAAATGTACAAATTTTAATAATATGGCTTACGAAGAAGCTGCAATACAAGATTACACTTGCAATTGTTGCAAATTGCAACAATAATTTAAGCCTGTGTTAAGCGTGTGTTTATTAAAACTCTTTGTTTCCTTATGCATATGAGTTTTGAATCTCTCCGTGACTGAGTGGCTTTGCGTGACTATTGTAAAATTAATATTTGGCCACAACAAGTCTATGAACAAAGTTTCTGATCGATCGGATGAGGGGAAGTGAGGTTTAATCTCTCCGTGACTGTGCGTAACTATGTCGACGCTAACCTTTTTTCACAGCCAGACTTTCGACCAAGTTCCAGATCAATCGGATGAGGGGAAATGGGGTTTAAATCACTCCGTGACCCAAAATCAATCTATAGTCGCAACAAGATTATGAGCCAAGTTTCATATCAATCGGATGAGGGGGAATGGGGTTGCCCCGTGGCAAACAGATAGACAGACAGAGAGTATGAGTTAAAACAAAGAGTTTAAAAATACCAAAAAACTGGGGGCAAATCGTTGCATTCGATATCGAGTAAAATGAATCGATATTCCATATTTTGGTTCATTATTTAAAGAAGACGGACAATCATCAGACCTCGTTTCACTTTTACTATTAACTACGGACCATTACTCGTTAGCTGTGGCAGAGTGAAATTACTCTTAGTATTTTATTTTGGAAAATAAAAAAATAGTTTCGATCGAAAAATTTCGATAACGAATGCGACGATTCGACCCCTGAATTAATTTTAAGTTCCTTACTTAACCATCCATTGAATATTTTTAATTCCTTTTTTTTTTATTATTTTTGTAAATAAATAAACGAAAACTTAAAAATCTCTTGTTTTTGTTATTAATTTCATATTTTTTTGATGAACCAAACACTGTGGCTGAAAACTAAAAATTTAGTGGCCGAATTATAATTTTTTGTGGCCGAATACTAAATACTAGCAGATTCCAGCGCTCGAAATTCGAGTACAATTTCTAGGCAGCTTTATTTTTCAACTTAGCCAATTCACAAACCAAATACTTTTTTAATTTATTATTATTGTGAATGAAGATAACAAACTCATTAACAAACACATTAACAAATTTAATAAACACACACATAGCTTATGTATAATTTTACGTATGTGTTTGTAGCAACTTTAAATGCAATTTACTCAAAATAAAGGAAAACATTTAAAAATCTGTAAATCTGCAAAACGGCTAAAAAGAAACACCTTAAAAATAATATACGGCTGGTCAAAATCGGGATAAAACGGTAAAACAAAACATCGGTCACAAGAAGCCGCCTAGCCTATTAATATTATAGATATGTAATAAAATATTAAATAAAATATTAAATCCTGAAATACGGTTGGGAATGAAAGCAATATTTTTTTTGTAATCGCAGCCAAATTTAATTAGACGTACGTATATTACAATTTTTTGGAAACGCTGTGTGACTTCCAAACTTATTTATTAAAGAAAGAAAATTGTGTTTTTCTTAATTGGCCGCAAACCGGTACATTTACCTTATGCTCCTCATGCAACATAAATGATATTGAAAACATACAACATTACTCTACATCTTAAAACCTGTTGGATTGCGTTTCTTGGGAATCAGACATGTGTTACATTTTTATTATCAATGCTCTACTGCACTGGTAAATCATTATAGTTGAATACAATTTTTATACCCTAGACCACTCTTTGGTAAGGTTATAATGAGTTTGTATAGCTGTTTTTATTGTACCTATTGACTCCGAATCATTTTCTGTGTTGATCTGGCAATTTCCGTCAGTCCGTCCGTCTATACAAACCTTGCCATCAAAATACAGGTCGCATATATAAATATATTTTGACCAAATATTGTTGGAAATTGGACTATCGCTCTTGGTGGAAATTAGTGAAAATCCGTGCAAGTACAGACCTAGCCCCGATACAAATAACCCCTATGAGATTGATTTAAATGGCTATGTGATCCAGCACTTAAATCTCTCAAAAAATAAAAATTTCGCATATATTTTTCTAAAATTTGGTTTGCATGTTTTCAAAAAAACACTTATCCATTTCCTAAATATGATCAGTCCATTTTTTTACTTAGTCCCCTTATAAAAATATAATTTTTCCATATCTGCAGGCAACAAAATTAGTTAGTTAGTTGGACTTAATACCCTTTCTCTAAGCTCATGGTAAAGGCTGTCGTATAGTCGGTCTGGACTGTACAACAGTTTTAAACAAACATTTTAATGTTCTATATTTATGTATCTACACATTTAAATTGTAACAATAAATTGTTTAATTTTTTTGAACACATATTGGAAATACGTGAAAAATAGGAGGAAAAAGCATTAAAATTTTGTGACTCGGTTAACGCAACTACCGCGGTTATCGCAACTACCCGAATTTCTATTAGTTGCAGTAATCGAGTTTGTACTGTATATATCGCACCTGTACCTCTAAAGTGAGTCAACTCAAAATTTTTCTATTTTCACTTTTTGCAAGAAAACGATTCACAGTGGTCATATCTATCCACTGTAAAAATCTTACATCGGTTTTTCTAGTCTTTCGCAAAAAAAAAAATACAGTTATAACCCACTTTGTGTTATAAGAGTAGTTTCTTTAGAATCCACTAAAAAGACATATTTTGAACTCCACCCAAAAGAATTGTTATTTTTGCTGATCACTGAAAAAATCGCAAAAACAACTATTGTTGTATACTTATTATTCGCAATTCTTTACAATGAAACAACCGTTTTTAAATTTTATATTAAATATTAAAAAAAACCGTTTTTTTGCCTCTACTGAAAATTTGTAAATTTTGAGTTGACTCACTTTAGAGGTACAGGTGCGATATGTAGTTTTGTCATTTATTTTTTTCCTTAAAAATATTTTGGCATTAACATATTTTTTTTGTTTATATTTTCTTTATCGCTATCAAAAACCTTTTTTTCGTGCCAATTTTTGTATTTGTATTTTCTAAAATATTGTTGATAAGTTGTAAGAAATTTATATCAAGAAATTACTGTAGTAGATTAAAGAAGGAACTTTACCTAATGAGTTTAAAATACCGGCAATTTTGCAATAAAATTATTAAAAACAAAATTTTTTTTAAAATAATTTGCAGTTTATTTTATTTTAAAGCCTTAACCTTCTTCAAATTCCGAATGACTATAAACTATAGTAAATGAGTGAGTCATGTCGAACAATAATGATAAATGATTTATCAAGAAGAAAAAAAAACAAACTACAGTTAAAAAAATAAGACTGGCAAAATTTCAATAAAATTAACATAACGATTTGATTTATATTTGAGATTATCGAATCGGTAATACCCTACACAATATTGTTTAAAAAAACAATTTAAAAAAAAGTTTAATATCAAAAATTTTCTATTTTATCTAATGCAATTAATTGTAATGCAGCCTTAAGCACACAACTATATTTGTTGTGTTCGGAATGATAAACTAATATTTATTATGTTTCATGGCATATGGTGCAGGGTACAAAAAACCACAATTAAAATATTTAGAATTCATGAGGTTTTGATAAAATGTTTTAAATAAACATCTTATGATTAATAATAACAAAACCATTTCCATCGCATTATGCTTTGTGGTATTTTGCATGCGAAATTTAAAAACAAAATTATTTCGTTTCTCAAAATGTGTCTTTCTTAATATTGAGAAAATAAATTTTTTCATATTTTTTTTTAAAGTAATCTCAGAATTTGTGTAATTTTTCCTTTATAATGATTTGTTTCTTGTAACTTGTGACCCATTTCGTGGGAAATGTTTATCAAGACTTTATCTAATTCATCATAAACCGAGTTTGAGCAGTGTTTAGTAGATATTGCTAAATAGTTATAGACAGTGGTTCTGATGTTGTTTGTCACAAAACATTACGAGTAACAAAAATCAATATATTTTGGTGAAGAGCAATAGCACACACAGAAAAAGAATTTTTTGAAAATAGGTTAGGTTAGGTTAGGTTGCGTTGAAAATGAGGAGCCATGTATACACATAGCTCATATCTGTTTTACCCGGATATACACTTAAGCCAGAAAGTCGGCTTGTTGTGCGCTCTACATCCTCGTGCTCATCCGTTAATCTACTCCTTATTTAACTTAGGAGTTCGGTCTCGATAGCAAATCTCCTGAGTGCTTTCCAGCGTATCCCCCTAAGAGCCGCTAGGCCTGGTATGATGTCGTTGGATAAATATCTGACCCTTGTTCCTGCAAATGCAGGACAGTAACAAAGGTAGTGTTCTAGGGTCTCGTCATCCTCTCCACAAGCTCTGCATGTAGCCGATTCTGCCCGGTATAGATGAGCCCTCAGTTCAGAGTGTCCAGTGAGGATGCCAATAATCCTACTCAGTTCGTTTCTATTTATACTAAGGATTTCCTTAGTCTTCGAAGTGTTTGGAGAGCCCCATAGTATCTTCGTAGCCTTACCCACGTCAGTTTCCTCCCAAATTGAAGTATGTGAATTAGTGGCCCACTCCGATAGTTTCAATTTGAGAGCCTGGAAAGGTATTGCGTTTTCCAAATTGACACCCTCCAGGAAAGAACCCTTCCTGCCCAGTTCATCTGCAATCTCGTTTCCCATTATGCCACTGTGTCCTGGGATCCAAATGATTTCAAGTCTACCTCTTGTAGTGAAGTTTGCAATTTCTTCCTTACATTTGAGGACAGTCCTTGATCTAGTTTTGTCCGAGAATATCGCCCTGATAGCCGCTAGACTGTTCGAAAATATTTTCACGTCTCCGGGGCTTGGGATTGCCCGTGCGTCAATAGATCTTATGCATTCCGTTATCGCGACCACTTCGACTTGAAAGACAGAGTTGTGGTCCGGAATGCGTAGGTATATGCCATTGGAACGGTCCTCATCATAGAAACCTATACCAGTCCTACCATGCAGACTAGATCCGTCTGTGTAGTAGTGTGACCCTGGAAGATTTCGTAGAAAATTTTCGTTCAACCAGCTTTCCCTGTCAGGTATCCTTATAGTGCAGGGTATGTTTGTCGACACTTTCGACAAACAGCTAAAATCCACTGTGTTTTATTCCGGTATCTGGTCCAGTATTGTTTGGTGTCTGGTCATATGGTCGGTGATGTATTCCCCTGCTACTCTTAGTCGTAACATGGCCAGAGCTGCCTCATATTTAATTCTAATCTCGATCTGGTGTATAGATAGAATCGTCTCTAAAGCCCTCGTAGATGTAGTCCGTATTGCGCCGCTGATTCCTATGCAGCAGAGGCGTTGTATCTTTTGGAATGGTTTAATATAGCATTTCCTGTTCATTGATGTCCCTGTGACTACGGATGCGTAAGTTAGAATTGGTCTAACGACGCTTCTGTAAAGCTAATGAGCCATCCTCGGGTTTAAACCCCATTCTGAACTTATAGCTCTTCTGCAAATGGCCCATATCCGGTGAGCCTTCGCAACTTTGCTCTCAATATGGTCCTTCCAAGTGAGCTTTTTGTCGAGAATCACCCCAAGGTATTTCACCGTTTGTGTGATTCTAATCGTTTTGCCCTGGAAGCGGGGTTCATCGAATTCGACTATTCTCGTCTTCCTAGTAAAGAGGCATATTTCAGTCTTTTCCGGGTTCACATTTAATCCCCTTGGTTGTGCCCAATCGTATGCTATTTCGAGTGCATCCGATGCTCTCCTACATAAATTTCTAGGATATTTCCCCCTTAACAGTATCGCTACATCGTCTGCGTAGCAGACAGGTTGGAAACCCTTATTGGTTAGAATCCTTAGAAGACTGTTTATAGTGGTCACCCAGAGAAGGTGGGATAGAATTCCTCCTTGAGGTGTCCCACAACAAACCTTGTCTCTTATTTTAATGCCACCAACCTCGCAACTTATCCATCTATTCCCTAGCATGTGACTGATCCAGGCTTTGATATTCTGGTCGATGTCGAATCGTTCTAGGGATTGGAGTAGCGTATTTGTTGATACATTGTTAAAAGCTCCTTCAATATCAATGAATATGGCTAGAGTGAAGATTTTTAGATCAAAAGATCTTTCGATGTGGTGAACTACTTCATGAAGCGCAGTTTCTACTGAACGTTCCTTTAAATAATCCTGTTGTTTGAACTTCAACAGCTCATTTGGGATTTGATATTTAACCATGTTATCGACTAGTCGCTCCATGGTTTTCAGTAGGAAGGATGTAAGACTTATCGGTCGATAAGCCTTTGGGTTCGCGTAGCTTTCCTTTCCCGGCTTTGGTATGAAGACCACTTTGGCCTCCTCCGATGCTCTGGGGGTGTACGCAAGTTTTAGGCAAGCAGAGAATATGCCAGCCAGACTACTGCCAATCAAGTCCCCGCTCTTTTGTAATAGAGCAGGAAAGATTTCATCTGGGCCTGCTGCCTTAAAGGGGGCAAAGCTTTGTATTGCCTTAATTACCATATTTTCGGTTATTCTATCATATCTTTCCTCTCGATATTGTTCCTCATTAGGCCCTTCATATTGTTCCCCTTCGGGTCCCGTCTGCTGTTCCACGTTGGTTCCAGTTTGTCGGGACACATTGGTACCAATTTCAGGGTCCCCATTCGGTCCATATTCTTCGGTAAGAAAGTGTGTTTCCATCAATATTCTTAAGGACTGTTCCATCGAATCCACCCGAATCCCGTCCCTATCGACTAGAGTTTCAGGCTGCGAATGGGTTTTCGATAAGAATTTCTTGATTTTTGAGATGTCATTAACGCTACCAACCTGCTCACAGAAGTGTCTCCAGGAGTTGCGTTTGGCTATTCGAATCTTTTTGTTGTAATCCTTGAGCTTAACATGGTAGTCATCCCTGTATATTGCGTGTTTTTTACGACGAGCCCTATTGAAAAGTCTTCGGACGTCCGAATAGGTTACTACTAAAAAAATTCTAATCTATAATATTAATAGGCTAGGCGATTTCTTGTGACCGATGTTTCGTTCTACCGTTTTATCCCGATTTTGACCAAACGTATACTATTTTAAAGGAATTTCTATTTAGCCGTTTTGCAGATTTACAGATTTTTAAATTTTTTCCTTTATTTTGAGTAAATTGCATTTAAAGTTGCTACTAACACATACATCAAATTATACATATGCTATGTGTGTTTTATTAAATTTGTTAATATGTTTTTTAATGAGTTTGTTATCTTTATTCACAATAATAATGAGCCATAAAAGTGTTTGTTTGTAAATTGGCTAAGTTGAAAAATAAAGCTGCCTAGAAATTGCACTCGAATTTCGGTCGCTGGAATCTGCTAGTGAATTTTAAAATACAATAGAATTCCTCTATAAAATAGCTCATCATCATAATATTTTTTTAAAATTAAAGTACAAACATACAACAGCAAAATAAGTCTTTATGCAAATTATTAAACTAATTCAATTGAGGCAACTGAATTATGCTATGTTCAGACGCGTCTAGACGGACTGCAAATTTCGAAATTCACTCTATCATTCACGGTTCGCGCCCCAATCATGATTGAATCAACATGTTTCACCATACAATATATTGATAGCGATATATTGCTGCGAACCACGAACAATTTACTGTCATCGCCAATTTTGATAAAACATTATCGCTAGTTTATCTGAACTAGCTGTCTAAAATATATAAACAAAGAAAAAACAAAAAATTAATATGTGCAAAAAAATAAATAAAAACATTAAACGAATAAAAATTAGGATAAAGTGGTCGATTGCCGGCACCCCGCCTTAATCATACGGTCATTCTGACAAATGTCAAATGTGCGTTTTATTGGCAAGTTCTTACTGCGCCGAATACCGGAGAAAACAGACGCATGTGCTTTGATTTTACAATCAGAATATTTTTTTAATGAGTGAAATTGAACTATGAACTTTTATATTGGTGATTTGCTTGGTGTTTTAAAGTTTTAAAGTAAACCGATCGAAAAGGTGAGAGCATTGAATATTTGTGAAACAAATGCAGTCAACAATAAACTCCACCAAAGTGTTTTTTTTTCACTTTTAAAAATAGCTGCTAAAATCGGTTGTCGGTACCCCTTTTTTTTGTGATATATGGTGAAATATCATCAGGGATGTAAATGAAATTAATTTCAGTGTTGTTTTTAGAAATTTTTCGATATTTTTAGCCATATCAAACCCAAAACAATTGTCTTCTTCAAAGGAGATTGATTGTGATGCCATCATTAAAGCAATCAGACGATGTTTGGTCGAAAAGCTGCCAATTAAATCGAATGCAGCATACTCGATTCTGATGACGATTAATGTAAAAAGTGCCGATAATCATTTAAATAAATAGATTTCATTTTTTTCTTTGAATACTGGTGGTTTTCATTCATTTCTTCCATTTTCAGTGGATTTTCTTAGGGTGCGGACAACCGACCACACTTTTCTAAATGGCAAAAAAAAAAAAAATAAAGTTCACTAAACTGTTAGTAAATATTTTCCAATGGACAGATAACCTCAATTCCTTCACCAGTTATTTGCTAAGGTATCTATCTAGCTTTCCATTGGTATGCATGCATATGTCCACACATTTTGCAATTGCAAAAAGTTATGAGCAAAAAAGAAAAGAGAGCCGGCAACCGAACACTTTCCCCTATATATTTACATATATCGCACCAGTACCTCTAAAGTGATTCAACTCAAAATTTACCTATTTTCAGTAGAGGCAAAAAGCGGTTTTTTTTTAATATTTAATATAAAATTTAAAAACGGTTGTTTCATTGTAAAGAATTGCGAATAATAAGTATACAACAGTAGTTGTTTTTGCGATTTTTTCAGTGATCATCAAAAATAACAAGTTTTTTGGGTGGAACTCAAAATATGTCTTTTTAGTGGATTCTAAAGAAGATACAAGAAGATATAAGAGGGTTACAACTGTATTTTTTTTTGCGAAAGACTAGAAAAATCGATGTAAGATTTTGAAACTCATTGCTCCGGGTTTTCTGGGTCGTTGATTACGAATCTGGTATTAGATTTAAAAAATTAAAAATGGCGGATCTAATATGGCAGACTATTTTTGTGTATGTGTGTATCCGATATACATATTATAATAATTATAATTATCCATCTTAATCTTTCGAAAGCTATCCCGATAAATTTTTAAAAACTAATCCGCCAAATTGGATTCGCTTTTTTGAATTTTAAAAATCCGACTTTAAATTCATAATCAGCGACCGCAAAAACCTTTGAGTAACGATTTTAAACAGCGACCCCGAAGACCCCTGAGTGACGAGTTTCAAGCAAATTAGATCAATTGCAAAGTTTTTCACATCAGATTTTTTTTTACTATTTTTTTTTTTTTCAAAAGTGTCTATTTTGAAGCTAATTTATGACAAAACTAATGCAGTTCGAAAGCTGCGGTTTGCTGCATTAGAAAGAGCGTGTTGTCTGCTATAAGAATCACCAAAAAAGTAAAAATCGATTTTTTCGACACATAGGTCACTTTTCACTTTCCCTGTCACATATATATTTAAATAAAAACGTAACAAAATACTGTATAAGGAAGCGAAAGTAAGCAAGATTGATAACTTTATTATACATTTAATAAGTACAGATAATTTCGAAAATAATTTCACTATGGGCCAATGTTATACCAATTATGAGTATATATCTAAAACCCTACAAACGGGTTACATTCCACCAGAAGCCTTTTTCTTCCTACATAGAAATGGATATATCCAGAGTGAAATAGGCATACCTATAATCTACCACATTTATAGAAGAGCCAACATAAAAGCCATAGCAGGTAATCAATTAACAACCGACAATATTAGATTCGACACCAGTTTTTACCTAAAGGATAAGCACACGAGACCACATCTTAATACTGAAAAATATTAGTGGCTTGCCTACTAATTTATTTTCCTTATTTTATCACTGGATCATACATTTTATTCCCTTAATATATAAAAGTGAGTTTTTTTTTTAAAAAATTTTGTCTTATATTTAAACCTTTACAAATAAATACACTTTTGTATATCAAATTATAAATATTACTAAAAATTATGTTACATATTATTATATAGTATACTTGAGAGCCCGCATAAAGGGACTGTGTATAAAAATAAAATTATTATACTGTTTGTTTATTTATAGTAATAATATAAATTTTTTGATAAAATAAAATTAAAAAAAAGAATAAAAATGTAAAAAATTAAATAGTGAAACGTAAAGTGTAGAAGGATGTCTTCAAATATAAGAGAGCGAACCAAGTGGTTCATTTTGTCGTCCGAACATGCTATTAACTGCTGTATGACATGATTCAATCCTGAACATTGCTAATTTCTATAACATATTTTATTATAACAAAATATATTAAAACAAAAAGTTATTGTTACAAATTGTTTGTTAATGTGTATTTCGATTTTTTTTTTCGGTTGCAACAAAACGAAAATCAAATTTTTAACTATTTTGGTATCTATAACCGAAAGGAAATCAAATTTTGTTGTTAATATCAAAGCAAATAAGAAAAAAAAAATTTGTTAAAGCCAAACTAATTTTGGTATTAATTTGTGATATTAATTAAAGCAATGGAAAAAAATTTCGAATTAAATACATTAAACAAAAAAATACAATTTTCTTCGTTTTAAATATGTAGTGTGTAATCGTAACGTACATATAAAAAAAATCATGTGAGTCCGATCACAGGGAAGATGTGTAAACATCTAGTAATTAAAAATTTTTTATGTCATTTTTTAAAATCAAACAGAAAGCGTCATCTATTTATCACTTATAGCAAAAACTGTTTCAGCTAATTCAACAACCCTTTGCTGTAAAACGTTAAAAATATCCCAATATAAACGTATATAAGTGATACATAGATGACACTTTTAAAAAAGTGGCATAAAAAAACAATGTTATATCATAATTTTTTCATCAATACAATCATAAGTCACACAGCGTTATCTGCTTCAGCTCACACCGATATGAGTTACGCTGTTTTTGTGATTGTATTGTGAAATAGAAATTTACCCCCCTGCGCGTATAGATGTTTACACATCAAAAATGTATTATAGCACGCTAAAGGAGATTAATCGAATGGGTAAGTGATCATTATTATTATTATTTTTTTTTTAGTTGTGTTTAAATTTTTTGTAACAATTAAATAGGCCTCTGCAAATTTTGTTGCATTCTCTTAGAAGTAACATTGTTGTTAAGCGATATTTTTCTAAAAAAATCATGTGATTCCGATCACAGAAGAGATGTGTAAACATCTAGTAATATGGCACTTTTTTAAAATCAAACGGAAAGCGTCATCTATGTATCACTTATAGCAATCAACTGCAGGGGCTCTGCTAATATAAAAATATTTAGTATTATCTATTATTTCAACTGGTTAATTTTTATACCCTATACCACTATGTGGTTTGGGTATAATGACTTTGTGCTGCTGTTTGTAACAACCAAAAATATTTGACCTAGACCAATCTTTAATTATACCGATCGAATCAGAATCACTTTCAGAGTTGATTTAACAATGTCCGTCCGTCCGTCCGTCCGTCTGTGTGTCCATGTAAACCTTGTAATCAAACTGCAGGTCGCAAATATGAATATATTTTGATGCAATTTGGTATATAAGCTTTTATCGGCCATGGGATGAACGCTATTGAAATTGGTGAGAATCGGTCCATGTTCAGACCTAGCCCCCATACAAATTACCCCTATGAAATCGACATAAATTGCCATAAGATCCAAATTGTCATATAGATCTTATTCAAATTGGGTTTTGTATGCGTTTATTACGTCCATTAATGAGTAGTCCAAAAATGATCCCTTTGGCCCCATATAGAGCTGCTTCCCGATCTTCACTGAAATCTATTAAAAAACAAAAATATTGCACTGATTCTTCTCAGATTTTGTTTGTATATATTTTTGCAAAATACAAGAGACTTTACCAACCATGATCAGGATCGGTCCATTTTTGGACCTAGTCCCCATATAGATATAGCATCCGATATGAACTTTTTCATATCTGCAGCCAAAAAAATTAATAAAAGTCCCACTCAAATTTTGTTTTTGCTTATTTTCTATGTCCAGTTAGTTGGGCCTAAGAGATAGGGTTTCTAAACGCATGGTATAGGGTATCGTATAGTCTATAGACTATAATTTTCTTGTTAATTTTTCGTTTTATATTTTTCACTTTTTATTTTAATTTTTCATTTTTAATTTTTTATCTTTTATTTTTAATTCTTCGTTTTTCATTTTTCATTCTTAATTTTTCATTTTCATTTTTATTTTTAATTTTTATACCCTATACCACTATGTGGTTTGGGTATATTGACTTTGTGCTGCTGTTTGTAACTACCAAAAATATTTGACCTAGACCCGTCTTTTATTATACCGATCGAATCAGAATCACTATCTGATTCGATTTAACGATGTCCGTCCGTATGTTCGTCCGTCCGTCCGTCCGTCCGTCTGTGTGTCCATGTAAAGCTTGTAATCAAACTGCAGGTCGCAAATATGAATATATTTTGATGACATTTGGTATATAAGCGTCTATAGCCCATAGGATGAACGCTATTGAAATTGGTGAGAATCGGTCCATGTCTAGACCTAGCCCCCTTACAAATGATCCCTATGATATCGACATAAATTGCCATAAGATCCAAATTGTCATATAGATCTTACTCAAATTGGGTTTGTATGCGTTTATTACATCCATTAATGAGTAGTCCAAAAATGATCCCTATGGGCCAACTCTTAGTCATAGGCCCAATATAGAGCTGCTTCCCGATCTTCACTTGAATCTATCAAAAAACAAAAATATTGCACAGATTCTTTTCAAATTTTTTTTGTATATATTTTTGCAAAATACAAGAGACTTTACTAAACATGGTCAGGATCGATCCATTTTTGGGCCTAGTCCCCATATAGATATAGCATCCGATATGAACTTTTTCATATCTGCAGCCACTCAAATTTGGTTTATGCTTATTTTCTATGTCCAGTAAGTTGGGCCCATGAGATAGGGTATCTAAACGCATGGTATAGGGTATCATATATCCGGTCTAGACCGACTATAATTTTCTTACTTGTTCATTTTTCATTTTTTATTTTAATTTTTTATTTTTTATCTTTTATTTTTCATTTTTTATTATACCCTATACCACTATGTGGTTTGGGTATAATGACTTGACCTAAACCCATCTTTTATTATACCGATCGACTCGGAATCACTTACTGAGTCGATTTAGCGATGTCCGGCCGTCTGTCCGTCTGTGTGTCCATGTAAGCCTTGCAATCAAGGTCGCAAATATGAATATATTTTGATAAAATTTAGTATATAAGCTTTTAACGGCCATAAGATGGACGCTGTTGAAATTGGTGAAATTCGAGCCATGTTCAGACCTAGTCCCCATGCAAATGACCCCTATGAAATCGACATAAATTGCCATAAGATCCAAGTTATCATATAAATCTCAGTCAAATTGGGTTTGTGTGTGTTTATTATATCCGTTAATCAGTAGTCCAAAAATGATGAGAATGTAGAGCTGCTTACCGATCTTCACTTAAATCTATCAAAAACAAAATTATTGTACAGATTTTTCTCAATTTGGTTTGTATTTATTTTTCCAAAATATAAGTGACTTTGGCAAATATGGTCAGGATCGGTCCATATTTCGACCTAGTCCCCATATAAAAATAACATCCGATATGAACTTTTTCATATCTTCAGCCAAAAAAATTAATAACAATGCCACTCAAATTTGGATTATGCTTATTTTCTATATCGAATTAGTCGGTCTAGACCAACTATAATTTCTTACTTGTTCTTAATTTTTCATGTTTCATTTTTTATTTTTCGTTTTTTATTTTTCATTTTTATTTTTCGTTTTTCATTTTCATTTTTTATTTTTCATTTTTCATTTTTCATTTTTTATTTATTTTTTAATTGTTTATTTTTCATTTTTCATTTTTATTTTTAATTTTTAGTTTTTTGTTTTTCATTTTTATTTTTCGTTTTTCATTTTCATTTTTTATTTTTCATTTTTCATTTTTCATTTTTCATTTTTAATTTTTTATTTTTTATTTTTTATTTTTTATTTTTTATTTTTTATTTTTAACTCTTTATTTTATATTTTTCATTTTTCATTTTTAATTTTTTTATTTTTAATTTTTTATTTTTCATTTTTTATTTTTAATTTTTCATTTTTTATTTTCCATTTTCAAACAGGTTATTACATATCATAATTTTTACACCAATACAATCATAAGTTACACCGCTTTTGTCTTACGTCTTACATGTTACGCTGTTTTTGTGATTGAATTGTGAAATAGAAATTTAACCCCCTGCGCGTATAGATATTTACACATCAAAAAACAAGTAAAAAAGTAACAACCATGCGACTTTTTTTCTTTTAGGAAAATTTGTGACAATTTATGGACATACTGTTTTTCTTTAACATCAAATTCAAATTGATTTTTACCATGTTCTACGGAACCTTTACTGGCCAGTGTGTGGCGGACACCAAAATAAAATATGAAATGTGCTTGAAAATAAATTTGATGGCATTACCAAACAACAAATTTAGCATAGGCATATTGATCTTAATTAATGGGATCTACAGGTGGAGCTAGCAATTAAATACGGGAGTTTTGTACACGCAGCAAACCTTTTTCGAAAAGCATAAAAGCATACATGATATGCAAAAGCTTTTCTGTAAAGGGGACAGGATCGTCCATTCTAACTGTATTTGTCTACAGTAAAACGGTAATCTTATTTGGATTCGATCATGATGTGCGGCCTTATTTCTATTACTCATACTTATATCTGTGGTCACAAGCATTAATCGCCTAAGTCGAAAATCATGCTTTTGAGAAAAATAACTTTTTATAAATGTAATTGGGCTTCATTACGACTTAGGTCAGAATGTTTTCATTAATAACTTTTTATTAAACATTGTTAGAGAAATGGGGATTTCACGTAAATATAAAGCGTTTTTAGTAGAATATGATAGCATACATAACTCAAATCGTTCTTAAGTCGACTTAGGCGGTTATCGCGTGTGACCACAGATATTTGTATTTATATTGTACAAGTTCTATATTATTTATGACTTATATACCTAAGACGTTTTCAAGAAATATAAAAGGAAGAATACAATGCAAAGATACAATATGAAGCTATAGCCAATTATCAAACGGCAAAAAGGGGGTATAAGTACCTGCGACTACCCCTCATATGTGTTACTAATTATTTTTTTATCATGTAATATATTTATTGTCATTTTATTAAGTTTAAAAATAAAAATAAGTTTATAAAAAAATAAATTAAACTAATGAAAAATAAGAGCATTAAAAAATACATGTGCTTTTATATAAACGGGGGTATCCTACAACATTGATAAATGATTGTTACAATCAATAAATAAATTCTAAATTCCATTTTATTAACAAAAGTTTGCAATTATTTTAAAATTCAATTGCCTGCATACCTAATATGTACGCTTATTTTGAAAATGTAATTCAGTAATCATTATAGAATAATAGTACCTGTGACTATCAAAATTCGGTTGGCAACAAATTCGGTTGCCACAATGAATCTGTTCTCTATGTGTTAAAAGTAATTTATAATTTTGTGAATTAAAATGATTTCACTTATGCCCAGTTGTATGTTGTATGCTGTCATTTGTAACACATAACAACATTTGATAAACCACTTACAATGAAATTTCTAACATTTGTGCAAAATTTTATCAAACGTAAAGAAAAACCTTCCATTACGTGGTAGTAAAAACGTAATTGATAGAAAATGACGAGATGGCAGTTGAGACAGTTTTTTGTTGTCAGCTTGGATTCTCATTGGATTGGTTTCACAGAAAAGGTATATGAATTTAACATTTTAACAAACATACTATCTACTGCTTTGGGTTGGTGACTCGACCCGAAAAAGCTGCAGCATTTAGATCAATTTTTAAAACAAATGTGCCAATGTGTTTTGCTTGATTTGAAGGAAAAAAACATTTTCTCGTGAGCCTGATTAATTTCTAACTCAATCATTAAAATGATAAAGATCGGAAATAAGATCTGTTATTTTTATAGAAAATAATAAAATTTAAATATTTATTTTTATTTCAAATTATGAGAAACCTTTTAATATTAGTCTTAGTAAAAAGGATTACAAAATCATTTTGTTTTTTTCTTTTTTCTTAATAATTAATAAAAAATGTTTCAATAGTCGTATACTCGTACATACATACATACATAAATATTTTCATATGGACGAAATATATTTTTATTTTTCTTAATGTAAAATAATCGTATGTATAAGGAATGTTTTTTTTTTAATGGCCATAATTGAAATCATGCTGTGCCTGCTGTATGTAATATTTTTATTTATTTGTTGCTCGTGCCATTTACGAGTATGTAAGTAAGTATATAACATATAGATATGTATATATGTATGTATTATTTCTATATGCAACTCAACCTCACATGTCATTTGTCATTTTTCTTTAAACCATATTTGGTAAAAGTTGGCTTAGTCTAACTAACAACAACTGTTTGTTTCTATTTTATCACTGTAATTTTAAATTTATTTTATTTTATTTTAGTTATTTTTTATTTCTCAATGTTAATGTTGTTACTGTGTTATAACTTGTTCAATGACCTACTGGAGTTTATCATAAAACCGTAATAGCCTCAAATTTTCAGGTTATTGTCAAAAGTGATGAATGAAATTCTGGAGAAATGTCAACTCTGATTTTTTAATTTCTTTTTTTAAGAAAAAGTATTGCTTTAAATTAAAGACGGCTTATTTTAGTCCCAAGAAAATGTACTTGATATAGTCATTTGGCAACAAACCGTTTCAAAAAAAAAAAACCTTTGAGGTGCAACATCGCTATTTTGTGCATTGGTGCCACTTTGGTACACACTGTTCTAGTTTGTTTGGTGAGCTTAACTTGATAGAAATCTTGGTGTTGCTTTATATTTTCTTGCCTTTGAAAAAAAGCCTCAACGCGACTGAAAATTTCAAGTGTGTTTATATGGGGAAAATATGACTTTTTCAGATTTTACAAAAATTTCGTTCTATAGTTAAATTTTTTCAACAAGTTCTTATATGAATCAATATCAGTGCTAAATTATCTTTTCAAAAAGCTATATAACTTCAAAATCGAATAAAAGGTCGACATGACCACTTTTGTGCCAAAAAACTCTAGGGCATGAACTGTGATGAACATTTTTTCAACTTTAACAAATTGATTAAAGCCATATTTTTTTTTTTTTTTTGGTCTCTATACCTATAAGTACTCAGATATGAAGTATTGTGTTATTACCACGCTGTTAACCGAAATGCGAAATGAGACCAAAGATGGAAAATTTTTTTGATAAAATTTAAAAAAATTTTCTTAAACAAAATTTAAAAAAATGAATCTGCCACTTTAAAGTTTTGTTAAATATACATTTTAGAGATTAACTGAATTTTTAAGTAAATTCCTTTGCCGGAATTTTTTTACAAGCTATTTTTTTGCAGATTTCGAGAAAAATGGGTTTTTTTTTGTGAAATATTCAGTAAATGTACTCTTTACTTACTTTTAAATGGTATATTTTATCTTAGTAGCCTAAGGTTTCGGAAAAATATTAAATGACTCCATTATCCCAAGCTAATAAAAGACAATTTATTCAAAAATTCAAATATTTTGTAAGTGCTGTTGAATTTTTAGATGTGACGCTTAAAATATAATAACCAAATGTGCAAGACTTCCATGCTAATAATTTGGAATAAATCGAACAACGTTAACCCGTTCTTTGCCGAGGCCAATCTTTGAATTTTGGCATATTTAAAAAATATATTGTTCTAGTAAACTAGATGAAACCCTTACTATGGGTTGGGAAATAAAATTGTGCTATATATTACCGATTTTTATGATTTTATGATTATGATCATTGATGATTATGACATCATTAACCCATTTGGACTTTGCACCACAAATGGCCCTAAGCTATTATAGGATGATTAAGTCAAAAAATTCAAATATTTTGCAAATACTGCTGAATTTTGGATCATTTTAACCCTAGGAGCACCTAAGGGTAAGTTTTCGTAAAATATAGTACAATTTTATTTCCCAACCCATAGTAAGGGTTTCATCTAGTTTACCAGAACATTTTTGGTTTCATTTCGTAATAGGTTAGAAACATGGTAATAAAACAATACTTCATGTCTGAGTACTCCTAGATATAGTGATCAAAAAGAAATGATGGCTTTAATGAATTTCTTAAAGTTGAAAAATTTCGATCAAATTTCACGACCTGTTTTTTTTTGGCACAAAAGTGGTCTGGGGAATTTGCTATTTCCTGGCGAGTTTATATTCGATTTAGAAGTTTATAGCCTTCTAAAGAGATAATTTAGTTAGTACTGAAATCGATTCATGGAACAACTTGTCAAAAAAATTAAACTATAGAATGAAATTTTCATAAAATCTGAAAAGAGACATATTTTCCCCATATAAACACACTTGAAATTTTCAGTCGCATTGAGGCACCTCTATTTTTTTTTTTGAATGACCCAAAACTTTGTATTTCTCAGTTTTTTTGCTATTCGCATATTTCTAGGGGGTGAGACCGATAGTTTGAGCACTTTTTATATTAAGGGCCACCCTAACTTATATATACATATATATTTGAATTGATAAATTAATGTTCTTTCTAAAATCGTCAAAAAATTAAAAAATCGATTGAAAAGTAGGGGGGAAGTAACCTAAAAACGGGCTTGGACACGAACATTTTAACTTGAAAATTTACAAAACGTTTTATCCCTGTTTTGTGATGTACTCAGCGAGACACTCTAAATTAATTACTTTGTTGGAATGTGTACTTTATCTTTTATTAGATTTTTATTGGGAGGGTCAAGTGGGTCTTATAGTAGGATGATAATTATGGATAATTCTATTATAACAAAGTACAAAGCAGGTTTTTTGCATTATGCTTTTTTTATATTATCTATAATATTAATAGGGTGGCCAATTTATTGTGACCGATGTTTTGTTCTACCGTTTTATCCCGATTTTGACCAAACGCTTTGCAGATTTACAGATTTTTAAATTGTTTCCTTTATTTTGAGTAAATTGCCTTTAAAGTTGCTACTAACACACACATAAAATTATACAATGCTATGTGTGTGTTTATTAAATTTGTTAATGCGCTTGTAATAAAAATGAGTTTGTTTTTTGTGTTGATTTGTGAATTGGCTATAATTGATTAGCATACTTTTAGGGTCTTTATTTAGTGAAAAAATAAAATTTCCTAGAATTTTCACTCGAATTTCGAGGGCTGGAATTTGCTAGTTATATCTAAAACATTTAACATATTGTTTCTATATAAAATTTTTCCAAAGGATGGTCGAACGATTTGCATCTATCCCACTAACACTTATGTGTGCTTATTTATTAAATCTTCACTAAATTAAATGTGAACTTACAATAATTACTTAAATCTTAAAACTAAAACTTAATAAATTCAGAATTTAAAAATAACAATTAAAAAAACTATAGTCGGTCTAGGCCTAGATACCCTATCTCTTAGGAACAACTAATTGGATATAGAAAACAAGTAAGAGTGTTAAATTCGGCTGTGCCGAATCTTCGATACCCTCCACCTCGGTTTGAGTATTGATAATAAATGTAAACAAAATATTGGAAAAAGTAAACAATTTGTTAAACTTAATACCAAATTATTTCAGCAAATTCTTTGGGTTGGTTTTCGTCTTTTCTATTATTTAGGATTTATTTCGGTGTTTGCTTTTTGGTCATTGTGGTTGCTGATCGGCATGCATTTAGGTTATATACCTATAGGACATAACTTCTCGTTTAATTTTGTTTTTGCTAATTAAATAACTCGCCCTAACCTCCATTGCAAAGGTAATGGCTGTGTAGGGTGGCTATATGCATTAAATCATGCTAATTGGAGATGGCTGTATAGTTTCTTTTAACTGGCCAAATATTTCTTCATTGCGGCCATCTAGGTCGGATGGAGTAACAAAATAATAACCAAAAAAAAAAAAAACTCAATTTTTTTATTAAAATATTGCCATATATGGAAAACATAGAGAATAAATTTATAATAATAAATAATCAAATTAGGGATGCCAAACGCAAAAAACCAAATGTCCCAAACATTTTAAATAAAATAATTTGTTATCTTTATATTCTGAAAAACTTCAAATATTCATCCAAAAAAAATTGTGCAAATTTATATATAAATAACATTCTTATCAAATTGCGTTTATTTATGTAACAATTTTTATGTTAACAATTCTTAAATATCATTTGAGGTTTTCTAAAATTCATTGAATTTAAATTCATGTTTTCTGTAGTGCGATTCTGTAAATTTCAACTATCCGATAATCGCAAAATATATCGACAGCTATTGTTGTTTGCACTAAGGATTAAGTGATTCACTAAGCACATACATCTTAACGACAGTCGACAAATCTATTTTTCTATTTATTTAAATTGTAAACGAGTGGCATCTCTGTCAAAATGAGCGAAAAACACAAAGAAGAATAGAAAAAAACAAATTACTTCATGTTTGACAGGATGATTTTATCTTTATGTTTAATATCTTTATTTTTTTTACTAATATTTCTGTTTATTTTTATTTATTTGAAAATGAAATAATGAATTGAATATGCTATTTAATTTTTTTATTTATATAAAAAAGTTTTTTAATAAAAGCAAAATATTTTCACTATTTTATGATTTTTATTTATGTATGAAGACATTTCAACCTAAAAATTCAAGTTTTTATCGATTGAATAAACAACACAAAAATGGTTGTCGTTTAGATAATTTTGCAATTTTCTTTTTTTTAACGATTCGACTATCGTGAAAAGAAGTTACTGAATCGCGATACTGAAAAGCTATTAATTTCTCCTGAATGCCAATATTTTTTTTAATGTAAACATTTTTTAAATATAAACATATTTGTTTTTTTTTTTTTTTTTGGAATTTGATGCAATTGATGTCTTCTAAATTTAAAATTATTATTTCCGACGTTTTGATATGATTTTCTGAAATTCAATTAATATTTTATAATTTATAATTGGAAATTTTAATTCCAGCTTTTAGAATTGATATTTTCTAAAATTTGAATGGAAAATTTAAAAAGTGCAATTTTGTATTTATGTGAATAATAATGTTTAAGTAATTATAAACAATTTTTAAAAATTAGATGTAATCGCAATCAGATATTTTGTAGGTAAAGCAGAATAATAGTTCTATATAACTATGTAGAACTGGTTTGAAAGCAAAAAAACTCATTGATGAACTCGGTAACTCTATTTTGTAAAGACAACAAAAAGTTAACATGCCAAACTTATGTTCATATTTGTAAAAGAATAATGAAAAAACGTATGAAATAAAAGACCAGCCCGTGTATACTCTTAACATTGTTCTGTATGATATCTATTTGAAAATATTGACATTCATGTTAAAATAGAAATAACTATTGCAAAGCTAATTATAACAAAAATTGTGGCGCCATCTACTGTGGCATAATCACGCTGAGCAAAATGAAGTGTAACTCCGTTAATGCAAAAGAAATGTATTTTCCCCACAACAAAATATTGCAGAATTTTATGTAAATAAAATAATATACCGATTTATTTCTAACATGCAGTTATTATGGATATACATATATAGAATATATGTATATTATTTGTAATATTTAATATGTATGTATATGTAATTATTACACACAAAAAATACAACATCAAACGTTATTTTTGTGTTTTTCTCTTTAAATAAATTTATACACAAAATTATTTTTTGCTAAATTTACATTGTTTTTTTTTTTTTTATTAACAACTAGGTATTTTAGCATTATTTGCTTTAGATGTTGGTGAATTTTTACTAACTCGTAGTGTGCTTGTCCAAAAAATTTTGGATCGATTTTAGCCCCTTTCCCGTAACCCAATCGATCTGAAACTTTTCAGGCGGGCTCGTGGCAATGACAGAAATGATCTAGTAAATTTTTTTAGTGATGCCAAAATAATGGAAACTTTTAAATTTTTCTACCAGAGTTGATAAAAAAAAAATGTACAAAGGGTTAGTTTATATTATTACCACAAAGACCATAAAAACAACAATCCAGCTATGACAACAATACAACATATAGAATAACAGCAAGAACAATATAGAAACATCATATTTTTCATTTTTTTTTACTTTTTCAGAGATTTCCCTGGACCTGTTCCACCGATTTTAATGATTTTTGAAATAAAAATCTTCCCATGAATTTGGTGAATCATTCTCACTAAAAATGATCACCTTAGCTATCCTATTGATGGCGTGATCGTGACAAGAACAACACAGAAAATTATATTTTTTCAGGACTTTTTTTAGTTCTTCATTCAAAGCTCGGGCCCTAATCGACCGATTTGGACGTTTTTAAATAGCAAACTTCTCAGGATGTTAATGAATCATTTTTTATATCAATGAGCACCCTAGCTGCCCGATTGATGCCGTCATCGTGCTTTCCACAGACGGACAGACGGACATCGCTATATCAACTCCGGTTGTTATAAGGATCACAAATATATATATTTTATGGGGTCCAAAATTTTTTTTCTAATTATTACAAACGGAATGACAAACTTATATAAACCCTCTCCACACTGGAGTGGAGGGTATAATAAGCAAATTTGAGTGGCATTGATAATAAAATTTTTGCCTACGGATATGAAAAAGTTCATATGGGATGTTATATATATATGGCGACTAGGTCGAGAAATTAACCAATACTGACCATATTTAGTAAGGCCACATATGTATTCCAAAAAAATTTTGAAAAATCTGTGCAATATATTTGTTTTTTGATAGATTTAAGTGAAGATCGGGCTCTGACTTAGAATTGTCCGTCCTATATGGTTTATTTTTGGACTACTGACAAATGGATGCAATTAACATACACAAGCCCAATTTGACCGAGATCTATATGTTGATTTGGATATTATGGCAATTGAAGTCGATCTCATAGGAATCATTTGTATGGGGACTAGGTCTGAAATATATATATTTGCGACCTGTAGTTTGATTACAAAGTTTACATGGACACAATGCCGGTCGGACAGACGGACGGACATCGGTAAATCGACTCAGAAAGTGATTCCGAGTCGATCGGCATAATAAAATATGGGTCGAGGTCAAATATTTTTGGTAGTTACAAACATCAGCACAAAATCAATATACATTGACCACATAGCGGTATAGAGTACAAAAAGATATTTTAAACTTCTTATGTGTTTCCCCTTTTATGTATTCTGAATCAAATGCAATTGCCCTCTTGTAAATAATACAATTATATTGGACTATTGTCCTTTATAAAATCAAAGAATATTTATTAGCAAACATTTCTCCTGAGCCCTCATATCAAAATTAATGAAAATTCAATAGCAACATTTACATTTTATTAATAACTGCATCTGTATTTGTATAACGGGAGCACATCTTGTTATACTCAATCAGATGTAGCAAATTGAACATTGAAATAAGAAAACAACCAAATTATGCATAATATTCGTATTTTCAATATTTTGAAATAAATAAAATCCACAAAAACCACAATTGTTAATAGACATCATGATCTTTAGGAAAAGTTGAAAAAAAAGTGAATCAAAACATTTCAATTACAAAAAAAATGAAGGTAACATAAATTTTGAATTAAATGTTATTTTATGAAACGTGTGAGCAAGAAAAAAGAACAAGAAAAACGAAAAGTAAGAAACTGATGATTAATATAAAATTTTGCATATGAAAAATGTGATAATTAATGAATGTACACAAAAATGTGTTCAGTTTGTCGTTACGTATTAAACACAGTGAATTAAGGGGACTTCATTTCTAGAAGGCCTTGAAGACGATTTCGAGATTTTCGAAATCTTCGTCAGGTCGAGTAAATATGTCTTCTAAATACAAATATGTAAAAATAAATCAATTTAGTTATATCCCATTTGTTTTGTCATCGATCAGCAGATATCGATTATGTAAGGGAACAAAAGTGAACTTTTGATGTGTAAACATCTATACGCGCAGGGGGTTAAATTTCTATTTCACAATACAATCACAAAAACAGCTTAACATGTAAGACGTAAGGTGTAAAAATTATGATATGTTATAACCTGTTTGAAAATGAAAAATGAAAAATAAAAAATGAAAAATGAAAAATGAAAAATGAAAAATGAAAAATAAAAAACGAAAAATGAAAAATAAAAAATGAAAATGAAAAATGAAAAACAAAAAATGAAAAATAAAAAATGAAACATGAAAAATGAAAAACAAAAAATGAAAAATAAAAAATTAAAAATGAAAAACGAAAAATGGAAAATTAAAAATTAAAAATGGAAAATAAAAATGAAAAATGAAAAATAAAAAATTAAAATTTAAAAATGAAAAACGAAAAATGAAGTATGGAAAATAAAAAACAAAAAATGAAAAATAAAAAATGAAAAATAAAAAATGAAAAATAAGAAATAAAAAATGAAAAATAAAAATGAAAAATAAAAATGAAAAATGAAAAATAAAAAATAAAAAATGAAAAACGAAAAATGAAAAATAAAAAATGAAAAATAAAAAATAAAAAACGAAAAATGGAAAATTCAAAATGAAAAAAAAAGGAAAAATAAAAAATTAAAATTAAAAAATGAAAAACGAAAAACGAAAAATTAAGTATGAAAAATGAAAAACAAAAAATTAAAAATAAAAAATAAAAAATGAAAAATAAAAAATGAAAAATAAAAATGAAAAATAAAAATGAAAAATGAAAAATAAAAAATAGAAAATTAAAAATAAAAAATGAAAAACGATAAATGAAAAACGAAAAATGAAAAATAAAAAATGAAAAATAAAAAATGAAAAATAAAAAATGAAAAATGAAAAATAGAAAACGAAAAATTAAAAATTAACCGGTTGAAATAATAGATAAAAAATAAAAACTAAAAATAAAAAATAAAAAATGAAAAATAGAAAACGAAAAATTAAAAATTAAAAATTAACCGGTTGAAATAATAAAAAAAAGACTAGCCTTCGAGGGAAGCTATGGCTCCTGGAAACCAGCATATAGTTAAGCAACCACTTGTGCGTAGGGATCGCATAATACTACCACCCCTCCATATCAAGCTAGGGCTTATGAAACAATTTGTCAAAGCTCTCAACAAGGACGGTGATTGTTTTTAGATATATCAGTAGAAATTTCCAAAATTTAAGTTGGGAGAAACTGAAATCTGGCATTTTTGAGGGCCCTCAAATCAAAAGGTTGATGAAAACTTTAGTAGTTCCATGACAGATATTGAAAGAAATGCTTGAAATGATTTTGTTTGGATAATGCACAATTTCCTGGGAAACCAAAAATATGAGCACTATTCGGACAAAGTGGATAACATGTTGTCTCATTTCCAGCAGCTTGGTTGTAATATGAGCATTAAGGTACACTACAGCGAAGAACAAGGTGAACGTTTCTATCAAGATATTCGTACTATAGAGGAGCGGTACCAGGGTCATTGGGATATCCATATGATGGCGGACTATTGCTGAAGCATTAAAAATAAGCCCTCTAAACAAGATAATTTAAGAAAATCTATAAACATTATACATTATAATATTTGTGTATTAAAAATTTTTATTTTTCTTTAAAATCCTTTTTTACAGATAAATTGAAAAGTATAGTTGATAGACAAAATCTGACTTAATATATGAAATAGTGGCCTAAAAACAATTACTATAACACACTTATTGCATAAATAGAACAGCAGCAAACACACACATATTAAATAATTTTATTTTTAAATTTTTCTTATTTTTCAAAACTTCCACGATATCTCTGAAACTGCTGGGCAAATTTAAAACCAATGTAAGCACGGCTTAAAGATAATATTGTTGACGAGTTTTGGATTTTTTTAAACTGAATCTGATGAACCGTTTTCAAGTTATTCCAATGTATGTAGTGAAAGTGCCTTAATTTTGGACAAACGGTATATCGCGAAAAGTTGAGCTGATCGAAGAAAACCAAGTGCAGATTTGGATTCAGCGTCCCAAATAACTTTGAAAACAATATTCAGTTCTTAATCAACAAAAACCTTATTCTCTTGTGTTATTAAATAAACTTTTTTACATTAATCTATAATATTAATAGGCTAGGCGATTTCTTGTGACTGATGTTTTGTTCTACCGTTTTATCCCGATTTTGACCAAACGTATATTATTTTAAAGGTATTTCTTTTTAGCCGATGTGCAAATTTACAGACTTTTAAATTTTTTCCGTTATTTTGAGTAAATTGAATTAAAAGTTGCTACTAACACATACATAAAATTATACAATGCTATGTGTGTGTTTATTAAATTTGTTAATGTGTTTGTAATAAAAAATGAGTTTGTTTTTTGTGCTGATTTGTTAATTGGCTATAATTGATTAGCATACCTTTAGGTTCTTTATTTAATGAAAAAATAAAATTTCTAGGATTCTAGCACTCGAAATTCGAAATTCTGCTAGTTTCTATAAAAGAGCTGACTAAATATAACAAGTCTTCACTAAAGTTTTGACCATTAAGTGGAAAAATGACAACATTGATTTTACGAGTATACCGGAACGCCATAATGTGTCAAATAGTTCTAAACTTCAATGAATTGAAAAATACTTGGCGACTGTCAAATATTATAAAAAAAAAAGAATTCAATAAGAATAAAATGGACTATATGGCTGAAGAGCTTAAAAAATTTCTAAGTCTAAACATTTTTTTGTTTTGCGTAAAAAATTTTTTAAGCCCCAGTAAGTATATAAAAAAACCGATAAAAGGGAACGGCGTCAGCCTAATTGAACATTCCCACTAATATTTATATATAACAAGTAAGAAAGTAATTGTCGGTCTAGAGTCTAGATCGACTATATAATATAGTGAAGTTTCGATAAAGATTCTCTGGTCCAACCAACTTGACATAGAAACTGAGCATAAACTAAATTTGAGTGGCATTTTTATTTGGGAACTAGGTCAAAAATGGACCGATAATAACCATATTTATTAAAGCCAGTTACTTTTCTCAAAATTATAAAAAAACACAAATTTTTTTTTATAGATTTAAGTGAATATCGGGAAGCAGCTCTATATGGGGACTATTACTAAAAATGATCCTACAGAGTTTGATTTTCGAGTACTACTCAATACATGTAATAAACACACATAAACCACATGACAGAGATCTAGGGTATTGGTAAGGTAAGACACAAAAATGTTGATGCAAATTTATGAAATCGAGATATTTCGATAGGTAGTATTTATAGCTCAATTTGGTTCATATGCATAATATTAGTATACAAATATTTGTATGAACGATTAATTCCGAGCTCTTGTTCGTCTCAGAAATAAGCTTCAAATTGAAATGGAAAATAATTTTAAGCAAATAGTTCTTATAACGCACTTTATATATAACGGAAAAGGTATTGAAAGCTAAAATTTGAGAAGAAATTTTATAAAACAAAAAAATTTTTAATGTTGTTAACAATTACTCCAAGTGTTTGAAGTTTTTTTTTATTTTTCAGTGTATTACAATTATTTTAAATAAAATGATTTTCTTTAAATGTTGTTAACAATTACTCTAAGTGTTTGAAGTCTTTTTACCTTTCAGTGTATCACAATTATTTTAAATAAAATGACTTTCTTTAAAGGTTGGTAAACAAATTTTTTTCTTATGAAAAACTCACGTTTCTTGAAGCCATTTCTTTCAAGTTGTTGTAGATTCCTCGTTTTCCTTAAACTGAAATTTAATTCAAACTTTTGCTAACTCTAATTTAATTTTAGTAATAATTTCAGATCACTTATATTTTAATACTTTTTTTTCCTTTTTTATAAAACAATTTTTAATACTGTTTGTTAATTAATTAATTTGTTATTTAAAAAATATATCTCTTAAAATTCAATTCTTTAAATTTTCTCAAAAATTTTATTCCGTATCGTAAACTGTATCCAAATTTATTTTGTTTTTTTTTTTTATATATATAAATCTCTTTATTTTTTTTTTGATCGCGACAATAACTTAACTCAACTGTGTGGTTGAAATTCTAAAACTAAAAGTTTTTATGCGAATTATATTGTATAAAGAATGAGACTGATTGTTGTGTTGTGATTTTTTTTGTGTTGTTTGTCTTTTGTTTTTGTATTTATTTTTGTTAAAGGTTGTTGTAGTTGATGGGTTGCTGCTGTACTACCAACAAATGTTGACGATTCATATTGGGCTGACGTATTACATATTTGAGGCAAAATAAGAATTTCGAAACAAGTGGCAAATACTATTTCAGTGATCACTAAATGATAAACATATAAACTATATTTTAAAAATTCCTTTTTCTGGTTATTTTATACTTGTATTGTAAAATATGAGCAATTTTTTTTTTAATTTAAAATAATTAACTACAAACAATAAATTCAATTCAGTTCTCTTTGCAGTGAAATTTACTTATGACTAACAGTTCCTGTGAAATGTTGAAGTTGCGTTTGCGTTTAGCATTTATATAGGCTATAAAAATATATGACTGAGCTTTTATTTTTTATATTAAAATTTCATAAAATTTTAATAATTTAACCCATTAACCCATTTTGTACAGGCGTTGCGTTTTCGCAACACCAAATTTGGATGTGTATAAAAAAAGTTTCAACTAACGGATTCGAATAATTTTTTTTTTCTCAAGTTAGTTTCGGGTTTTGCCATACGACACTGACTCAAAGAAAGATGCACCTGTTTTATTAAATCAAGTTCCTAAAGTATTAAAAACGGTAAAAAAAATGCTTTCCCAAAAATGTCCAAATATATACATAAAATAATAATAATCACAATGCAATCACGAAAACAGCGTAACATGTAAGACGTAAGACAAAAGCGGTGTAACTTATGATTGTATTGGTGTAAAAATTATGATATGTAATAACCTGTTCGAAAATGAGAAATGAAAAATAAAAAATTAAAAATAAAAAATGAAAAATTGAAAATAAAAAATGAAAAATAAAAAATAAAAAATGAGAAATAAAAAATGAAAAATAAAAAATGAAAAATAAAAAATTAAAAATGAAAAGTAAAAAATGAAAAATAAAAGATGAAAAATAAAAAATGAAAAATGAAAAATACAAAATAAAAAAAGAGAAATGAAAAATAAAAAATGAAAAAAAAAAATAATTAAAAATGAAAAATAAAAAAAGAAAAATGAAAAATAAAAAATGAAAAATAAGAAAAGAAAAATGAAAAATAAATAATGAAAAATAAAAAATGAAAAATGAAATATAAATATTGAAAAATCAAAAATAAAAATAAAAAATGAAAAATGGAAAATGAAAAATAAGAATTAACCAGTTGAAATAATAAATAATAATAAATATTTTTATATTAGCAGACCTCTGCAGTTGATTGCTATAAGTGATATATAGATGATGCTTTCTGTTTGATTTTAAAAAATCTTTAATTACTAGATGTTTACACATCTACCCCTGTGATCGGGCTCACATGATTTTTTTTTTATATTTTTACTCTATTTGTTAAAAACCTATTTTCGGAAAACGAATAAAGTTTTTTCATGTCGTTAATTTGAAAATAGCTGTTGCGAAAACGCAACAGTGGCTAATTGCATGCAAATCAATTTTAAGTTTTTTTGAACGAGTATTTTATTTGTTTTAGTTATGTTATGCTATGTTATGTGTTGGTTTGGGTTGGTTTTGTTATTTTTTGTTCTGGTTTGGTTTTGGATTGGTTTGTTCGCAAGTGGAAGAAATCAAAATGCATCGATTTGAACTTTGACGGCCAGACGAAGCCTCTATCGCTCCACTTCAAAACAAAATCATGGAATCAAGAGTAAGTCTAAATAGCACAACTCACTATAATTTTTTATTTTTAAAATTGAAAAATCCAGGTGGAGAATATACAGTGAAGATATTTCCACAATATTTTGACAAGGAAATTTTAGATATGCTTTTTGATTATTCAAATAAATATGCTCATCAAAAAACATATCACCGGCGAGAGCAGGTTATCATTCTGTTCCTTACATCCAGAATTACTGGTCTTCCCAAGCTACTTTGGATATGCCGAGCGTAAAATAATCTCTGTCCCGTCAAATGTTTCAAAAAAATGTAATTGCTTTTCGTATGATTTATAACAACGAAATGGACGCTTCTGATAGATTTGATAAAGTTCGTCCACTGATTGACACTTCGAATCGAAAATATCAACTGTTTGGAATATTTACAACCTATTTACCAATAGACGAGCAAATGGTTCTGTATTTTGGCAGACACAACTGCAGATGTTCATTCGCGGAAACCCAATCGTTTCGATTTTAAATACTAGTGTCTTTGTTCCGACACTAGATATTTGTTTGAAGCTAATCCATATGCTGGCTCAGCTTCACCATACGATAAAAACGGTGACTTAGGAGCTTCTGTTGCGAAATCTTGCCATTATGGACGAATGCATTCATAGCACTACAGTAAACTTGGAAAATCCACTGTCTTATTGCTAATGCTGAAGGAACCGAAGCACTAGCTAGAAAATTACTGCTCTCACAAGAAAATCCGGCGAAGAACAGTCTGTAGGGGACTTGGTAACGTGCTGATGTGAATGCCATTCACAAAGGGTTTACCAATGTAAAAAATGTAATGTTATGTTGCACCCAAAGTGCTTTGATATATACCATTTAAATAACCAAAAATAAACCAAAATTAAAGTTTGTAATACCAAAAACAACATGTTCCTTAACTTATTCTAATAAAAAAAATAAAAAATTCATTTGATTATATCTGTGGTCACAAGCGATAACCGCCTAAGTCGACTTAAGAACGATTTGAGTTATGTATGCTGTCATATTCTACTAAAACGCTTTATATTTACGTGAAATCCCTATTTCTCTAACACTTTTTATTAAAAAGTTATTAATGAAAACATACTGACCCAACTCGTAATGAAGCCCCATTACATATATATAAAAAGTAATTTTTCTCGAAAGCATGATATTCGACAATTGCGGTTATGTATGCTATCATGTTCTACTAAAAAAGCTTTATTTTTATGTGAAATCCCCATTTCTCTAGCACTGTAAAAATATACTGACGTAAATCGTAATGTAGCCCCATTACATTTATATAAAAAGTTATATTTCTCGAAAGCATGATTTTCGACTTAGGCGGTTATTGCTTGTGACCACAGATATATAATAAAAAATGTGATTTGAAGCTTATTAGCCAACGTTGCGTTTTCGCAACAGTCCACCACGGCATACATAGGCTACCGATTTTTTTCTTTTTTTTTTAGTGATCGGGAGGTCGCTAAGTGCTACCACACCAAAATTTACATAGATATCTAAATGATTTCAGGCGGTGGTACAAGATGGGATAAAACAAAGTTTTTATGAAAACTCTTTCTTTCCTTTTGCATATGGGTTTAGAATTTCTCCGTGACTGTGCATGATTTTGCGTAACTATCTTTAAGTTAATATTTAGTGTGGTTTAAATCACTCCGTGAGTGTATGTGACTACGCGTGACTGTGTGTGACTATCTTAAAAGTAATCTTTGACCACAACAAGTCTATGGACAAAGTTTTAGATCGATCGGATGAGGGGAAGTGAGGTTTTAATATCTCCGTGTCTGTGCATGACTATGTTAAAGTTAATCTTTTTTCATGGCAAGTCCGTCGACCAAGCTTCAGACCGATCGGATAAGAGGAAATGGGTTTTAAATAACTACGTGACTGTGCGTGACTACCCCAAATTTAATCTATAGTTACAACAAGACTGCGGGCCAAGTTTCAGATCAATTGGGTGAGGGGGAATGGGGTTGCCCCATGGCAGACAGACAGACAGACAGAGAGTATGAGTTAAAAGAAAGAGTTTAAAAACTAAATTCTTTTCTGATAAAATTAATAACTTGTTCGATTTTTTTTATATAAAAAGCAGTCATATTTAAGAATATTGTCCCATTTGTTTCACTGTTTTGCCATATTCTCAGCCTCTGATTTTAGACCTGTCTCGGGATATCTGATAATGTTTTTAATTTATTTGGAAATAATAGAAGGAACAGTTTTTTGATAAAAACTTTTGGATGTTGTTTAAAACAACTTCTTAAGAATTTAAAAATCTCCACAACATTTTTGAAGCCACCTTTATAGGATTTTGACCCATAGCAACTCATCGTCAACGATGAAATCATTGAAAATGAAATGATCATTTTTACTCACACACAGGCATTTTTCAGTATGTTCGAATGTTTGTTTTCATTATAAGAGTATGTATGTATGCATTTTATAAAACGTAGACATTTTTGGTGAATTTGACTTTAACATCAGCTGGTGCTTGCTGTTGCTGTTGTTGTTGTCGATTTGTATCATTCGTCATCAATAGCAACTGCAACAACAGAAACATTAACAACGCAAAAAAAAGCAAATACATCATCTTTATATCTGTGATCACAAACGATAACCGCTTAAGTCGACTTAAGAACGATTTGAGTTATGTATGCTGTTATATTCTACTAAAAAGGCTTTATATTTACTTGAAATCCCCATTTCTCTAACACTGTTTATTAAAAAGTTGTTAATGAAAACATTCTGACCTAAGTCGTAATGAAGCCCCTTAACATTTATGTATATAAAAAGTTATATTTATTAAAAGCATGATTTTCGACTTAGGCGGTTAATGCTTATGACCACAGATATTATGATCATTATTTAGCCAATCAGTGTTTAATATAATTTTTTTTTTATTGATCTTGATAATTTTTCAAAAATATTTACGTTAATTGTTGTATTTGTTGTTATTATTGATGATGTTTTTAAACTCTTCCTTTCAACTCATACTCTCTGTCTGTCTGTCTGTCTGCCATGGGGCAATCCCATTCTCCCTTATCCAATTGATCTGAAACT
The DNA here is from genome assembly GCA_963682025.1 of Cordilura impudica. NCBI lineage: Eukaryota > Metazoa > Arthropoda > Insecta > Diptera > Scathophagidae > Cordilura > Cordilura impudica. Next base: position 1,591,642 of record OY821517.1, on the reverse strand, counting down.
TGTTGTAACTTTAGATTAACTTTGGGGTAGTCACGCACAGTCACGGAGTCCTTTAAAACCCATTTCCCCTTATCCGATCGATCTGAAACTTTGGCCATAGACTTGTTGTGGCCAAAGATTAATTTTAAGTCACACACATCACGGAGAGATTCAAAACTAATATGCATAAGGATAGAAAGAGTTTTAAGAGAATTAAAACTTTGTTTTTGTAGGTTAGATTATTTCTTTGATATTAGTTTTACAGCTGATTTATAAAATTCTTTAATGTTTTTATTTTTTTTTTTCTCCTTAAAAATAAATGTCTATTTGAACGCCTGAGGGTTTCTTCATAATATGTTTGTGTTTTAATGTTACATGTTGTGTGTGAAACACCTTTAACAAAAATGTTTATAGTGTTGTTGACTCATCTTTAATTTTTTGTAATAAAATGTGGCTCTGTTAGTTTTAATACAGGTTTCATAAAATGTATTTTTATTAAATTTTTTCTTTATTTTGGGGTTAATAGATAAAAAAAAATTCTTTTGTTGATATTGCACAATGGTTGAAAGAGGTAAAATAATAAAAATTATATTTTGATATGAGAGGGCAACTAGTTTGGTAATGTTTTGCTTTGAGCTAGCAGAGAAATGGCTCGATATTTATTAATTACATGTGTAGCAAAAATAACAAATGTACCAAAATGCTTGCCAAATATTAATTTTTACACCCATTAATCAGTAGCATGAAAATAAACACTATAGGAGAATTCGTAGTCATAGTTCCCACTTCAATCTATCTATGTAATTTAAAAAAATAGAGAGAATAAGTGACTTTACCCAATATGATCAGGTCAGTTCCATTTTTCGACCCAGTCCGCATATAAATATAGCATCCGATATGAACTTTTTCATATCTGCGGACAAAAAACTAATAATAAAAATAAATACCCTCAAATTTGGTTTGTGCTTATTTTCTATATCCAGTTAGCTGTACTTAAGACCAGAGCCTACGGTCAAGCTCGAGTACTCGAGCTACTCGAGTAGTAAATGAGCTACTCGGGCTCAACGAGTAGCTCGAGTAGTAAAAATTAACATTTTTCATGTTTGAAATCATGTAAAACGATAAACATAAGTATTTAGTGTAACAAATGTATACTTTTTGGAATCGTACAAGTACCAAGAATATCATCCTTAAATTTCACTTGAATCCTACTGGCATTGGCAAACTACTACTACTACTATTATATTTATCGTTTTACATAATTTCAAACATGAAAAATGTTAATTTTTACTACTCGAGCTACGCGTTGAGCTCGAGTAGCTCGAAGCTCGAGTAATGGGGGGCTCTGCTTAAGAGTCTGTACTTAATATTTTAATTTTCTTAATTATTTCCATTAGTGTTTGTTAGTTTCTTAAACTGCCTGAAGCAACAATAATGACTCATCATTAATATTGTCATAGCTTAAAAGCTCAGAAAATTACTTTTGGAATATTCCAAAAGTCATTTGTTGAAAGAAAGAAATATAAAATATTGGAACCGTTGTTTGGTAAAAAGTATAATTCGTAACTGTGCATAAGGGAGGACGTTCGCGAAAAACTTTGGTGTGAGATGTTCGGAAAATGAGTAATGTGTAGAAAAAATATAATTAAAATCCAAGCAAGCTACAGAGTAGTCAAGGTACTATTACTTATCAAAAAGCATATTCAAAGAAGTTAAAGTTTCACAATTCCACTTTTCTACTTGAAATTTTAGGATTTTAATATTTTTTTTATGAGATTAAATTTTTTCAAAACTGCAGTTAAGATGGGTTTGGAAAACAGATGAGGAAAACAACGCTGACGTTATGTGTACGGTCTGACGTTGTCAACGTTGATTTTTTCATGATGCTAATGATAAAAAAAGACACTTTGAAACTGGAAAATAATTACTTTAAATACAATGGGAAAATATTCCTCTGACCGGTCCACTGTGACTGAAATTTTGATTTCATTGGCCAAAAGTCTAATTTTTTTGTCACTGATTTTTAAAATTTTAACGCCATTTTGTAGCTAATATATCCAAATTAAAGTAGCCAACAAATTACATTATACTAATGCTAATTGTGGGCGTGGCATGCTGTCAAACTCAAGTTATCATCAAGTTATCATCGATAATGACCTGTGGTCTTTTTTACGAGATTGGTAGGATTGCAGTGTTTAGTTGTTCTAAGCAGTCACAATCCTACCGTTTAATATTAGGGGTGTTCTGAAATCTATAATATTATTAGGCAAGGCGATTTCTTGTGACCGATGTAAGTCTGACAGTTTTACCCCGATTTTGACAAAAAATTTATCATTTGAAAGGTATTTCTTTTTAGCTGTTACCCAGATTTACAGATTTTCATCGTATGGAATATTTTTTGGAGTTATGATGGCTTAAAGTTGCTACTAACTAACACATACATACAATTATACAATGCTATGTGTGTGTTTATTAAATTTGTGAATGTGTTTGTGCTAATGTGTTGAGTTTGTTTTCTTCATTTAAAATGAGTGGAATTGTGAAGCATACCTTTAGGGTCTTTATTAAATGGAAAAATAAAATTTCCTAAAATATGCACTTGAATTTCGAGGGCTGGAATCTGCTAGTACTTATTAAACTACTATATTTTTGTCAAATTTCAACTTTAGTCGATTAGAACTTTTAGGGAACAAAAGGGAACAAGACACGTATACCACCCGGAGAAAGGTGAAAGTCTCCTCTTACACCCTATATATACTTTACACCCGTGACGACCCGCCGGTAGAACACTTTTCTCATTTTAATGAAATTACTCAAAAAAATTTCAAATTACGGTAATTTAAACAGCCTCTATACTTATGTGTGTGTGTTAAATTTGTGCTTTAGGTATTTTTTTTAGCTTATAATGGTCATTATTTGTTCTATTACCAGTAATGATATCATACACCACCGTTTTGATATATTTGTAAGTAAGAATGTCAATACACATAGGATGTAATTCATTTGTAACCTGGTTTTTTTATCATACCTTTTTTATACCTTATGAGAAGGCTTATAACAAAGTGACATTTGAATGCAAACTCAATTGTTTAATATAATTCTGCAATAACAGTCGCAAACAAAAATTTGGAGAGCATTTTAGAAACAAAAACCAGGAAGATGTTCTTAATTACGTTAAAATAAAATGAAACTTAAATTCGTGTAGCATCGAAATACAAGAGCAATTATCTTATTTCGTCAAAGCAAAATTTTTATATACAAAGTGAAAACTGGTTAAAAGGCCAACTTACTGTGGCTGCAGAAACAGCAAAGCAAGATAAGGCTGAAAAATCACGCAAATCATTAGACAGCTGCAGCGATAGATCTAAGAGGCGGAAACTGGAATGTGGAAAATAGGGATTTAGATGAAGGAGTCAAAAAACTACTAAAGAACAGAAATAACACAGAACAAAATATGGAATATTTGCAATCAATATTTGAATCAACTGAATAATAATTATAATTGCCTTTCATTGTTATTTAAGTACGAAAAACATAGTATTAGTAAAAAATAATAATAAACAGAACCTCCCATTGATACAAATGCTATTAAGATCTATTGCAGCTTTTAGTTTTAAAAGGTTTTTTTGTTCCACATATGTGCGAAATGTTTTAGTAAATAAGAAAGATTCAAAAATAAAAACCTTTATTATCATATCAAAATCAGAATTATTGCGCTAATGTTCAGCAGACTTATTTTGCTAAAATTAACAAATTTGACAGCAAAAAATGATAAATTTTTCTGTATTAATGCAAGACTTTTATTGACCAACTTACTTCATGGAAGATTGGTTCACATATTGTAAATTACGTCAAAAATTTTATGACAAATAGAAAAATTATTATACGACTTGGTAACTGTTACTCAACCCCACATTCTTTGGATAATGGAATCCCTCTGTCAGTCATACTGTTCTTAATCGCATACAGCAAACTGTGTACCATTATTTCCTTTCATAAAGAAATTGATTTTGTTGCTTACGCAGATGATTTCAATATAATCATTATTAAGTCCGACAAAAGAAAAACCCCTATAATTGATCTCAATCAATTGTTTTTCGATGTTGAGGAATGGTCTTCTATTTCGGGAGCAATTCTTTCAATATCCAAATGCAAATATATTCATATATTTCGCAAGCAAAATTGCAACTGCGTATTACACTCCCCACACAAACCTAACCCAAACCAATACTCTAAGGATACTCGGCTTACATATAAACCAGAGGTATAATTGGGTCAATCACATTAATCACATAGTGACTTCGCTATCTACCCGACTCAAGATCGTAAAATGTCTATCCAATCCAAAACTCAATTGCAATACCTACACTATTACTTCGATGGTTATTAAATCATTGATCTTGTCAAAAATAAATTATGCATTACCAATATACGGTTACTCGCCCAACTCCATGTTACGCAAAATTAAGACATTAGTTAATTCTGCCATCAGACTCTCTCTTGGAGCATTCCGCTCAACTCCAGTAAAAAAATATGCTGTTCGAATCTAACATTGTTTCAATAGAAACACAAACAAAAATATTAAGTGCAAAACTTATAAAATCAATAGCTTTTAATTCAAACACACCCATCCTTCAACTAGTTAGAAAATGTAAAACTTCCAAAATAATACCGAGAATACCATCAACTATATATCTTTCATTACAAAACTGCAAAAATTTAGGTCTTCCACGTGATATAATAAAATCTGGTCCCATACAACACCCACCATGGCATTTGAATAACTGCATTATAAATGCTACCCTACACAACCATACCAAATCCAATTGCAGCTCAGAGCAATACCAAATTTTATTCAATGAACTTAGAAATACCTTTTATGATCACAAATTCTTTTTTACTGATGGTTCAAAAACCGATTCATCTATATCATTTAGTATAACTACAGAAAATATGACTATCAAACCTGCCATTCTCCCTGAATTTAGTACTATATATTCTACGGAACTAAGAGCTATATATGAATCAATAAAATATGTATTTCCAAAAACAGGAAAATTTGCCATATGTTCTGACTCTCTATCTTCATTGCAATTAATAACAAACATAAATAACGCAACCCACTATATTACCGAAATCAGAAATCTCTTAATTGATAGACAACCTTATATAAAATTAATTTGGGTACCTGGTCATTGTGGTATAAAAGGAAATGAGTTGGCAGATCTTATTGCAGGAGAAGCTAGCACTTTCCCTTTAGTTACCACACTGAATTACAATCCCCACGATTGGAACAATTATATTGTTAAACAATTTATTAAATATTACAAAACTAATTTATTCAACACCACCTCAAATTGGTACAAAAATCTAAACCAACAAATGACGAACATACATACATTCTTAAGAAACAAAATTGCTTGCAAAAGAATTGAAATTGTCAAATTTGAACGACTAAGACTCGGACATTCTAGACTAACACATCCACATATGATGAACATTCCTACTCCGCAAATCTGTAATTGCATATCTCCCACTCAAAACCCCTCACACATCCTTGTACACTGCCCCAAGTTCAATAATCAAAGACAAGTCATATATGGCGAAATGGATCCAGTTAGAACTTTATCTAACCCATCTCCTGAAAATATTACAAAATTAATAAAATTTCTTAAAGAAACAAATACCTATAATTTTATATAAACTTGTTCCACGAAGCTATGATAACCCTCTGACGAGTTTATGGAGCAGATCTGTTCTGTGGACCTGTTATGGGACTTTCATGTTCTCTATAAGCAAATCTTAAATCTGTGGTTTGCTGGAATAACCGCGTATGTCCATTTTTGTCAGTTTTGAGTTAGCGATGACAAATATATTTATTTTTAACGCTCTTTCATGTGTTAAGTTTTTTTTTTCTTTTTTAAAAATTGATCATTTCTGAGTTTATTCTTTAAATAACGACGTAACTTAAATATTTATTAAATTAATTTGCAGCACTATCGACGTATGTCAACCTACGTTCGATCGCTGACAAATTATTTTCTCAAAAAACGACACATAGCGACATATGTTGTTATTAATGAAAAAAAATCCAAAATAATTTTGGATTAGTTTTCAGTTTATAACCACTTATAAAAACTTGTGTGTTTGTTTTTGTTATTTTTTGTCACTATTATTCTTGAAACGTTGTTATATCTGTGGTTTTCTGGAATAACCGCGTATGTCCATTTTTGTCAGTTTTGAGTTAACGATGCCAAATATATTAATTTTTAACGCTCTTTACATGAGTTAAATTAAAAAAAAAAAATATTGACCATTTCTGATTTTTTTCTTTAAATAACGACGTAATTTTAATGTTTATTAAATTAATTTGCAGCACTATCGACGTATGTCAACCTATGTTTGATCGCTGACAAATTATTTTCTCATAAAACAACACGTAGCGACATACGTTGTTATTAATGAAAAAAATGCAAAATAATTTTGGATGAGTTTTCAGTTTATAACCACTTATAAAAACTTGTGTGTTTATTTCTGTTATTTTTTATCACTATTATTCTTGATACGTTGTTATATTCTCATCCTAAGTCCCGTTAACTTTTTGTTGAAGAACAAAAAATTTCCATTTTTCAAGCAACAACAACTTATGTCTACATGGGTGGTTGCATTGGTAGTTTTCTTTTTCAAAAAAATCTACGTTTGTCGACATAAGTTGTTTTATCTGCACACACTTTAAGTGTTATTTACATATTGTTTTTTCGTCCTTCTCTAGGATCGATTCCTCTGAAGATTTCTGACTCAAAATTTTATATAAAGTATTTATTGCCCATATCTATAGGACTGTTAAATAAAAAGCTCTAAAAACTTATATGGAGCCCATAATTTCAAATATAACGTTTTTTTGGCTCCCCTGAACATTTTGATTTTATGACATACGCGTTTATTCTCGAAAACCACAGAAATCTATTTTATATATGTATATATATTTTATATATTTTATAAGCCGATAGCCTAAGTTGCTAGTGCTTTAGACTTAAGATTTATTGTAATTTTAATTATAATAAATATCTAAATAATAATAATAATAATAATCTATTTTATTATATCGAGCTGAAGGCCATAGTAGCTATTGCTCTAACCCTTATATTACCTTATAATTTAAATTGTAAGTTAATAAAATAATAAATAAATAATATTGCTAACGTTTTTTAAGTGTAAATACTCTTTGATTGTAAAAAAATTTGCAAATTTGACAGCAAAAAATTTTTATTTTTTTTAGCAAAATTTCCGATTTTACTTTTTTTTAGTGTAAAGAGTTTTTTGAGTGTAAACAGTAAAAAAAGTCCCATTATTACAAAAAATGCTTATAATTATTATTAAAATCCAAAGATGAAATTTTTTAATAAATAAAAAAAAAACCCATAATTCACACTAAAAGTTAACAAAAGTGAAAAGTTAAACTGTGACATAGAATTCCTTAAAAAGTACTCAATCAATTTTAATGGAATTAAAACTGACTCAAGTTCAAGTAAATATCTATCCATTAAAATAAAATAGTAATAAAATATTTTGATCGGTTCAAAAGTTACAGAATTTTGGCCAATGAAAAACGATTTTCGGCGACTGTGCCAGACTTGAATCCCACTGAAAACCTTTTTGCAATTTTGAAGTGAAATGTTGAACGACAACACGATGAATTGTTTTGAGCTCTGAGATCGAAGGGCGAACAAATTTCGGAGTACACAATTAAACATTTTACACAATATAAAAATATATTGTTATTATTTTGCACATATGTTTTTTTATATGTTTTTGTAAATAGTAGAATGTTTCAGTTCTTTTAAAGTTTTTATTTTAGTTTTGTAAACAGAATATTCTGAGAAAGGAACCAACTTTCATATTTAACATTTCTTTTGCAGCTTTTGTTCTGCACAATACTGTATATACATAGGAAAAACTCGTATAAAAAGCATTTCTTAAATATTTAAGTTAAATGTTTTTATAAAATACAATTTTTGTTCGGAACAATATAAATGCCTTTGAAAATAGTATAAACCATAATGCTAATACTACATTTTCACCCACCCATCTGATAGAAAACAGTCATTTTTAATCTTAATTGTGGAGTGTTCTCACAAATATTCGATCACCTTTCTTTAGTCGGAATGTCTAGTTTTGATAATATAATACCAGTATTGACCCTTTTCAATACCACTGCAAATTTTTCGTAAACTTCAGGTAAAAAGTTTTCTGGTTTAAATATTCCTATTGCCTATTGTCTTCTATTCTTCATATCGTTTGATTCCCATTGTTTTTGATTTTCTATAAATTTTTTGACTTTATTTTAGTTTTTGGGAATTGAATTCCTTGTTTGTTGTTGGTATTCTTCATTATTGTTGTTTTAAATGTAATTGTATAAATCAATAACCGAAAGTTTGTTTTATTCGAACACAAACTAATGACCAATTCCATTTTACAACGTATCTACAGCACTTGAATTATATCAAAATAAACCGAAAATTGCACTAAAAACAAACTTATTCATCCTTAAAATGGGATGTCAAATTAATTGGCATGAAAAATAAATTTTACAACTGTAAATAAATAAAAATATTTTTCTATGCAACAACAAAATAAAAAAACAACAAAATTTATTTTAAATAAATTCGTTTAAAATTAGATGAGAATTCGTACACAGCTGATAAACTTATATTGAATTAATGAATATTATAAAACAAAGAAAGAAAATAGATAACGAAATTTTTGACCAACCGAATTGTGATTCACAAATTAAATCAATCGAATGATTTTCGTTGTGCATCGGGTCAATAGAAATTATTTTTCTTTGAATAGGGAATAATTGAATTTCTGTTGTGACAAACGCATTGATGCTTTTCTTTCTTTATGTTTTTATCATAATTATTCTTTAAAATATTCCAGTTCTTTTAGTAAACGAAGGCTTTAAACAAAACTTATACACAGCGAGAGTAGATGTTTTATGGCAACCAAATTTGTTATCAACAATGTGACAATAATTGTAGTAACTGATATATTTGGTTATCAGAGGCAAACTTTTGTTGTCATATTTGAATATCTGTGCTTTCCAACTTAAACAAAAAATAATTTTTAATAATAAATATCAAACAAATCGTGTGCACAACAAAATTTTATTATCTACATATGGAAATGTAAAATTTAGATGACAGTAAAATCTGACTTCAGAACAATTACGAGTATTAAAAGGATTATTCATAAAATCCTAATACGTTTAAAACGAGTCACCATTATGTTTTCTTTAAACCTTAAAAAGAATTTAAAGAAAAACAAGTAAGAGTGTTAAATTCGGCTGGGCCGAATCTTTGATACCCTCCACATTTGTCATTTTCAATTTTAATTTTTTTTATATCATTATCCATTTTCCATTTTTCAATTTTCATCTTTCGTTTTTCATTTTTAGTTTTTCATTTTTAATTTCTCATTTTCCATTTTCGATTTTTCATTTTTCATTTTCCATTTTCCATTTTCCATTTTCCATTTTCCATTTTTCTTTTTCATTTTTCAATTTTCATTTTTCATTTTTCATTTTTCATTTTTCATTTTTCATTTTTCATTTTTCATTTTTCATTTTTCATTTTTCATTTTTCATTTTTCATTTTTCATTTTTCATTTTTCATTTTTCATTTTTCATTTTTCATTTTTCATTTTTCATTTTTCATTTTTCATTTTTCATTTTTCATTTTCCATTTTCCATTTCCCATATTCGATTTTCAATTTTTCTGTTTTCATTTTCCATTTTTCATTTTCCATTTTTCGTTTCTAATTTCTCAATTTTCATTTTTCATTTTCCATTTTTCATTTTTTATTTTTATTAATTTTTAATTTTTAATATTTAATTTTAATGATAAAAAAATATGTGGCAAAACTTGCTTAGGCCAATGTGACACGACACGTGCAACACAACTGTACAACATATACAACATATCTTAAGAAAAACAACAAACACACTGAAAAATTTTATTTTTTCAAGAGTTTTTTCAAAGTTTCATTCATAGCTCGTGAACCCTTTGACCGATTTTGACGATTTTAAATAGCAACTCCTTTGGGATGTTAGTAAACGATTTTATATAAAAACGAGCGGTCTAGCTTAGATATTGACGGCGTGATCGTGATTTCCACAGACAGACGGACAGACGGACAGACGGTCATCGGTAAATCAACTTCCCTTGTTATAAGGATCAAGAAAATATATAATTTTGGGGTCTCAGGAATTTATTTCGATGCGTTACAAACGGAATGACAAACCAATATATACCCTCTGCCACTGAGGTGTGGAGGGTATAACAACATCATACGGTTTAATACATCATCTTTGCTTTTGCAAAATTTTTGTTAATGTTTTATTTAATAATTTTTTTCACATGTCCGGCGATACACTATATACGCTAGGGTGACCCTTAATAAAAAATGTGTTCAAACTCTCGGTCTCACCCCCTAGAAATATGCGAATAGTAAACAAACTGAGAAATACAAAGTTTTGGGTCAATCAAAAAAATTTTAGAGGTGCATCAACGCGACTGAAAAGTTCAAGTGTGTTTTATTCAGATTTTTACGAAAAATTCCTTCTATAGTTTAATTCTTGCGACAAGTTGTTATTTGAATCGGTTTCAGTGCTATATTATCTCTGTTTTAAAAAGTTATATAACTTAAAAATCGAATAAAAACTCGCCTATTGCGCAATGAGACCAAAGATGGAAAATTTTTTTGATAAAATTTTGAAAACTCCTTTTTAAGTTTTAAAAAATTTTCTTAAACAAAATTTTAAAAATTGATCTGACACTTCAAAGTTTTGTTAAATATATGTTTGAGATTAACTGTGTGAATTTTTAAGTAAATTCCTCTGCCGGAATTTTTTTGCAAGGAATTTTTTTTGGCGGATTTCAAGAAAAATTAGTTTTTTTGTGAAATATTCAGTAAATGTACTCTTTGTAAATATTTTGTATCAAAAATGTATCAGTCTTCTACTTTTAAAGGCTATATTTTATTTTAATGGCCCAGGGTTTCAGAAAAAAATTATATGACCCCATTATCCCTTTTGGACCTTGGGTCACATATAACCCTAAGCTAATAAAAAACAATTTATTCTAAAAATTCAAATATTTTGTAAGTGTTGTTGATTTTTTAGATGTGACGCTTAAAACATAATAATCAAATATGCAAGTCTTCCATGCTAAAAATTTGGAATAAATCGAACAAGGTTAACCCATTCCTTGCCGAGGCCAATTTTTAAATTTTGATATATTTAAAAAAATTAGTTGTTATAGTAAACTAGATGAAACCCTTACTATGGGTTGGGAAATAAATTTGTGCTAAATATAAAATTTTTTTTCATTGACTTTGTATTTCTCAGTTTTTTTTTGCTATTAAATTCGAAGACTTTTTTCCCTCCATATAATGAAGGGCCACCCTAATATATTCTTTGGAGATTAGATAAAAATTTAAATAATACGAGTAATATGGTCCATCAATTAATAACACTCATACGCTTTAGTGAACTTTTTTTTAAATATTTATAAACAATAATAAACAAGAGTTTCTAAATGTTCCATTGATTATAGACAGACAGACAAAAAAATAAATATTTGTGTTTTGTTTATATTTTCATATGAAAAACGTTTTCTTAAATTCTCTGATGCGCTCATAAACATAAACATATTGCTCTGGCATATGCAATGCCATATGTAGATGAAAAATTCACAATCCCAAAAAAAAAAAAAAAAATTCACTAATTTATTATTATTTATATTTTTGTTGTAAATCTTTGTTTTCATTCTATTTTGTTTAATTTTGTGTTATACATATATAATTTTTGTTGTTGTTGTTGTTATATTTTGCTTAATTCTCGAATATTTTCAAAAATATATACACAAAAATATTATGATTGTGTTGTTGTTGTTGTTGTTAGTGTAATTTTTTATAAACGCAGCCAGTTTATCATAAATTATAAGGTTTTCTTGTTTTTTTTCTTTATAATTTTGGATTCTGAATTTTATGACTCATTTTGATTTAAGAGTGCAAAAGTTTTTTTTTTCTTTTTCTTTTTTTAACATTTAAACTAATTTTTTTTTTTTGTTTGTGTATCGAACACATTTTTAAAAATTTCACTTGGTGTTTCACTAAATCAGGGTAAATAATTTTGAATATTTTTTTTTGCTGTCATGTATTTTGACAAAATTTTAGTTCTCCATATGTTTGTTAATACTTTTAAATTACTCATCCAAAGTAAAATTTCTTTTTTTTTAATAAATATATATGTATATATAATTTCGAGAGTATTCTTTAGATAATGTTTGGTTGAAATATTGAATAAAAAATTTTAAAATATTATAATTTAAGATATGTTTTAAACTCGTAAGTTTACAATCATTTCACAGTGGAAAGAACACTCTTATATTTTTAAAATATATATGTATATATTTTTATCACTCCATTCTTTTGTTTAATTTTTTACTTTGCATTTTCTATATTTTCCAAATTTTACTTAAATATTGTAATCATTATTTCGCTGTTTTTATTTTTTTTGTAAAACTTTTACATATATGGATGTTTGTAAATATATTATTCTTAATTATATAGATATATAGATATATAGATATATATATCTTATATTTTTTTTTTCTATTTCGTAATCTTTATCTGGTGTTTCGATAATTTGTATAGTTCCGTTCACGTAGTAGCTCTAGGCACAACTAAATTAATGCCGTTTATCCTAATGAATATTTTCAAAAATTTTCCAATTTTATCATATGAGTATGGCCAGTGAGAGTTTTGACTGTCTGTTCTCAATTTTCCAATTTTTCTTGTCGAACTGTTGACGTGCAGTGTAGACTATTTTAGATGTGTTCAGCAGTGGAGGCACAAACTAGAGCAATATTTGAAAACTTACATGATTGAATTTAAAATCTTAAAAATATTATTTTAAATTTTTATTTCCTTCATATTGGTATTCCATCACACAGAAAATAGATTCAATGTGGCTAAGGAGTTTATTCCTAATCGTAGCGAGATGAAGCTAATAACTGAATTTCGAAATCATTATGGATAAAATTCTGTCGACGTAACAGTAAATTTTTTATCACTATAGAAAATATGTAGATCCTCTTAGATTTCTGTAGGTACAATCGTAATTAGAGTTATTAAGTTTCTGAACATTTCAGTTGGTGAATTTATCAATATTATACATTTTAACAGTTTCCGTCTAAAATATTTCTACTAAGAGTTTTGAAGGTAAATTTATAATTGTTTATGAAAAATATTAAATGTAAAGCATTAACAAAATAAAGCTTTTATTTCGTACTTTTTCAAAATATAAAAATTGTGCTTATACCATCCGAATTTGTCATTTCGCTTTTTACTCGTCGAAGTTAAAGTCTAAATATATTCAACTTTTTTTTTAGCTACAATAAGTGACTGGACAATTTACCTAAGTTAGTTGGTATTTAAGGTTTGCAATTATGGACCATGTTCTTAATCAAAAGGAAGTTGACCTCTTAACATTAGAACAACAAAAAACATATATCTATAAGTAAGAGTATAACCACAACCAGACCGTTGCAGTGTTTTTCGCATAAAATGGTCAGCAAATTTATGTAGTCTGACATATTGCACGAAAATGGATAATTGGGGGATTGGATTTTCAGAAACCGTATAAGTAACTGACTTATGTCGTTAAGAGTCGTTTATATTCTAAAAGATTATTTACCTGTGATGATAGTGGCACCCATCCGAGCTACAGATAAGCTGCATGGTGAAATATATTGAATTGTAGTTAGGTTATTATAAAAAAAAATGTGATTCCGATCACAGGGGAGATGTGTAAACATCTAATAATTAAACATTTTTCTATGACAGTTTTTTAAAATCAAACAGAAAGCGTCATGTATGTATCACTTATAGCAGTCAACTGCAGGGGCTCTGCTAATATAAAAATATTTATTATTAATTTTTAATTTTTCGTTTTTCATATTTTATTTTTCATTTTTTATTTAAAATTTTTCATTTTTTATTTTTAATTTTAAATTTTTATTCTTTATTTTTTCATCTTTAATTTTTAATTTTCATTTGTCATTTTGCTTCTAATTTTTAATTTTTAATTTTTTATTTTCAATTTTTATTTTTCAATTTTTATTTTTCATTTTTAATTTTTTAATTTTTTATTTCTATTTTTTTATTTTTAATTTTTCTTTTTTCTTTTTTATTTTTCATTTTCCATTTTTTATTTTTTATTTTTCGTTTTTGTTTTTCATATTTAATTTTTAATTTTTCGTTTTACGTTTTTTGTTTTTCATTTTTTATTTTCCATTTTTAATTTTTTATTTTTCATTTTTCATGTTTCATTTTTTATTTTTCATTTTTCATTTTTCATTTTTCATTTTTAATTTTTTCATTTTTTAATTTTTTAATTTTTTAATTTTTTAATTTTAATTTTTCATTTTTCATTATTAATTTTTCATTTTTTATGTTTTCGTTTTTCATTTTTTATTTTTCATTTTTAATTTTTTATTTTTCATTTTTAATTTTTTATTATTTATTTTTTATTTTTCTTTTTTCGTTTTTCGTTTTTAATTTTACATTTTTTATTTTACATTTTTAATTTTTCATTTCTAATTTTTTTTTCATTTTTCATTTTTCATGTTTTATTTTTTATTTTTAATTTTTAATTTTTCATTTTTTATTTTTTATTTTTCATTTTTTATTTTTTATTTTTCATTTTTTATTTTTCATTTTTAGTTTTTAATTTTTCATTTTTTTTTATTATTATTCATTTTTCATTTTTTATTTTTCATCTAATGTTTAATTTTAAATATTAATTTTTATTTTTTATTTTTAATTTTTTAATTTTTTATTATACTATGTGGTTTGGGTATAATGACTTTGTGCTGCTGTTTGTAACTACCAAAAATATTTGACCTAGACCCATCTTTTATTATACCGATCGAATCAGAATCACTATCTGATTCGATTTAACGATGTCCGTCCGTCTGTGTGTCCATGTAAAGCTTGTTATCAAACTGCAGGTCGCAAATATGAATATATTTTGATGAAATTTGGTATATAAGCTTTTATCGGCCATAGGATGAACGCCTATTAAACCTGGTGAGAAGCGGTCCATGTTCAGACC
Source organism: Cordilura impudica (assembly GCA_963682025.1). Lineage (NCBI taxonomy): Eukaryota > Metazoa > Arthropoda > Insecta > Diptera > Scathophagidae > Cordilura > Cordilura impudica. The sequence continues at coordinate 1,576,485 of OY821517.1, read as the reverse complement.
TAGCCCCCATACAAAAGACCCCTATGAAATCAACATAAATTGCCATAACATCCAAATTATTACATAAATCTTAGTCAAATTGCGTTTGTATGTGTTTATTACATCCATTAATCAGTAGTCCAAAAATGATTCCTATGGGACAACTCTTAGTCATAGGCCCCATATAGAGCTGCTTCCCGATCTTCACTTAAATCTATCAAAAAACAAAAATATTGCACTGATTCTTCTCAAATTTTGTTTGTATATATTTTTGCAAAATACAAGAGACTTTACCACACATGGTCAGGATCGGTCCATTTTTGGGCCAAGTCACCATATAGATATAGCATCCGATATAAACTTTTTCATATCTGCAGCCAAAAAAATTAATAACAATGCCACTCGAATTTGGTTTATGCTTATTTTCTATATCCAGTTAGTTGGGCGTGAGAGATAGGGTCTCTAAACGCATGGTATAGGGTGTCGTGTAGTCGGTCTAGACCGACTATAATTTACTTGTTAATTTTTTATATTTCATTCTTAATTTTTTATTTTTCATTTTTAATTTTTTATTTTTCTTGTTTTAGTTTTCATTTTTCATTTTTAATTTTTATTTTTCTTTTTCATTTTTTATTTTTAATTTTTTATTTTTTATTTTTTATTTTTAATTTTTTATTTTTAATTTTAAATTTTTCATTTTTCTTTTTTTAGTTTTCATTTTTCATTTTTTATTTTTAATTTTTAATTTTTAATTTTTTAGTTTTAATTTTTTATTTTTTATTTTTCATTTTTCATTTTTATTTTTCATTTTTATTTTTCTTTTTCATTTTTTATTTTTAATTTTTTATTTTTAATTTTTTATTTTTAATTTTTTATTTTTCATTTTTCGGTTTTCGTTTTTTATTTTTTATTTCTAATTTTTAATTTTTTAATTTTCATTTTTCGTTTTTCATTTTTCACTTTTTATTTTTCATTTTTTAATATTGATTTTTCGGTTTTAATTTTTCATTTTTTATTTTTAATTTTTAATTTTTTATTTTTCATATTTCATTTTTTACTTTTCACTTTTTATTATTGATTTTTCATTTTTAGTTTTTTATTTTTCATTTTTATTTTTATTTTTCTTTTTTAATTTTTCGTTTTAAATTTTTCATTTTTAATTTTGTATTTTTTATTTTACATTTTTCATTTTTTACTTTTCACTTTTGATTATTTTTCATTTTTAATTTTTAATTTTGAATTTTTTTATTTTTAACTAGCTGTATTTACCCGGTCTTGCCCGGAACAAAAAGGCCTTTGACTTGAAAAATGGTTCACTATGATTACCAGGCGCTGAGTACTTAGTCCCCAATTAAAAAATTCCCCAATAAAATGAACTTTCTCCCCAAAAATTTGTATGGGCAGTAAATAAATTTTTTATTTCAATTAAAAATTTTTGATTTTTTAATTTAGAAGTTTTTTATAAGATGCTGCAGCAAAAATGCTTCAAAAATAAGCGGCGAAACCGCTTTAAGTTTTTTTTTCAGTTTATTTACAAACATCAAATATAACGGAATGGTTCGCAAATTAAAGGAATCGGAACTTTTAAAAATTGAATTACTTCATTCAATAAGTGATCATCATGGAGCAGAGACATCAAATTCAAGTTTCAGAAATGAAAGACTAATGCGACGTTTAATATTGTGTCGCAAGGTTTCTTTTTAAGCAACTGCTTATAGTATATGTGTGGCCTCTTTTGATCAACAGGTAATTATTTCACATACGTAGATAAAATTTATCATACGACATTTCACTAAGCTGTGTTCCGCGAGCGAGTCGCGTCCGCTTCCGCGCGTTTGGCAGCCACACCCGTGCTGCCGCGCAGTTGTTGTCAACTTATTTTAATCGCCATAATATATTATTCAGATCATTGCAATATTTTAGCTGAGCTGTGTTCCGCGAGCGCGTCGCATCCGCATCCGTCGCGTCCGCGCCCGCGCGCCTCGCGCCGCTTCCTCGCAGCTACTACCCGTGCTGCCGCTTAGTTCTCGTTAACTTATTTTAAGTCCTAAAACATATTTTTTAAAGCATTGCGATATTTTAGCTGAACTGCGTTCCGAGAGCGCGTCGCGTCCGAGTCCGCGGTCGCGCGCCGCGTCGCATCCGCGCGCCTCGCGCCGCTTCCTCGCAGCTACTACCCGTGCTGCCGCTTAGTTCTCGTTAACTTATTTTGATTCCTAAAACATATTTTTTAGAGCATTGCGATATTTTAGCTGAGCTGTGTTCCGAGAGCGCGTCGCGTTCGCATCCGTCGCGTCCGAGTCCGCGCGCCTCGCGCCGCTTCCTCGCAGCTACTACCCGTGCTGCCGCTTAGTTCTCGTTAACTTATTTTAATTCCTAAAACATATTTTTTAGAGCATTGCGATATTTTAGCTGAGCTGTGTTCCAAGAGCGCGTCGCGTCCGCATCCGTCGCGTCCGAGTCCGCGGTCGCGCACCGCGCGCCGCTTCCACGCGTTTGGCAACCACACCTGTGCTGCCGCGCAGCTGTTGCCAACTTATTTTAATTGTCAAAATATATTTTTCAGATCATTCCGATATTCTACCTAAGCTGTATTCCCCGTGCACATAGCTTCCGCGCAACGAAATGATGCTATTGAAAAGAATACTCATTTTAAATGCATTTATTGTAGGACATATATTGAGAGCAGTATGCAAACGTTTACTAAAATAAATATTTAACAAAATTCATTAAATAAAAATATGTAAAAATTTAAGAATGAATTTGGGGATAAGTTCATTTTTTCTTTCGATTAAAAAAAAATGGGGAATTTGTTCATTTCTTTTGGGTGCCTTTTTTTAAGTTTGGGGAATTTGTTCACCGTGTAGTTATTTCCGCGTAAACCAAATTTCAGAGAAATCCGTTGAAAAGTACAAATTTATATAGGGAAGAAATATACCACACAAAAAAATGTGAATTATATATGAAAATTGGGCGTAAAAGTAAGCGTGGTCGGTAAAATTCATATGGCGGCCTTCCCTGCAATATGTACTATATTTCGGAGAAAGCCATTGAAAAATAAAAGTTTGTATAGCAACCAAATAAAGAAACAAATAAAAGGAAAAAAATAAGTTTTATATACATAGAAGTTGGCGCAAAGTAGGCGTGGCCTGTCAGAAGCGTATGGTGACCTTCCCTGTAGTTAGAGATCGTGTGACCAAATTTTAGACATCCCTCGAAAAATAAAAATTTCTATAGTGAACAAATATACCAAAAAACAGAAAACGAATTGTTTACAAAAAGTGGGCGCAGAAGTAGGCGTGGCCGGTAAGAATCATATGGCGACAATTCTTGGAGTATAGAGATCGTGTGTAGCAAAATTCAGAGAAATCCGTTGAAAAATAATAATTTGTATAGCGAACAAATATACCAAAAAGCAGAAAATGAATTGTATATAAAAAGTGGGCGTAAAAGTAGGCGTGGTCGATAAAAAGTATATGGTGACCTTAGCTGGAGTACAGGGATTGTGCGTACCGAATTTCAGAGAAATCTGTTAACAAATAAAAATTTGTATAGTGAACAAATATGAATAAAACAGAAAATGAATTTTACATAAAAAGTGGGCGTAAAAGTAGGCGTGGCCGGTAAAAAGTATATGGCGACCTTTCCTGACGTATAGAGATCGTGTGTACAAAATTTCAGGAAAATCCGTTGAAAAATAAAAATTTGTATAGCGGTCAAACAAACAAACAAACAAACAAACAAACAAACAAACAAACAGAAAATGAATTTTATATATATAGATTTTTATTTTTAAATTTTTTATTTTTCTTTTTTTTTTCATTTTTCGTTTTTCATTTTAAACTTTTTATTTTTTATTTTTCATTTTTTATTTTTATTTTTAAATTTTTGTTATTTAATTTTTTTTGTTTTTCATTTTTAATTTTTTATTTTTAATTTGTTATTTTTCATATTTAATTTTTTATTTTCATTTTTTTTTCATTTTTTTTTTCATTTTTCGTTTTTAATTTTTAATTTTACATTTTTTATTTTTCATTTTTTTTTCAATTTTTGCTTTTCATCTTTTATTTTTTAATTTTTTAATTTTTTATTTTTTATTTTTCATTTTTCATTTTAAATTTTTAATTTTTTGTTTTTTATTTTTCATTTAAAATTTTTCAATTTTTATTTTTAATTTTTTATTATTCATTTTTTATTTTTTTATTACATATCATAATTTTTTTACCAATACAATCGTAAGTCACACCGATTTTGTCTTACGTTGTACGCTGTTTTTGTGATTGTATTGTGAAATTGATTTTTACCCCCTGCGCGTATAGATGGTTACACATCAAAAAGATGGAAGATGGTCAATATAAATTCTGTAAATAAAGTACATGACACGTTTCGTTAAAATTGGACAGATGAGTTGGAGGATCAGTCATTAATAATACATATTCATAAAATTTTGTTTACTAACAATCTATATAGAAGTTTATAGATTTATTAAATACAATAATAAATTACGTAGCAAATATGGAATGAAATTTGTTTTCAAAAAGGATTAACATAATTATATATAAAATGATCTTAATATCTCTTGCAGCCTCTATTGCATTAAGATTAAATTAAATTTTTCTCTCTTCTGTGTTTGTCTATTGCCTAAAGAAAGAATCGCAATGGATGTTTCAATAACAAAAGAAAACGTAAAACGGCAACAATATTTAAAACAATAGTATACATTTTTAATAATTTCGAGTCGTCATGTGGTCCAGATATTAATTGGGTAGAATACTAAACACCTGGGTGTAGATTCGATGAGGGAAAATTTTTGGCGCGTGTTATTACGCACATTCAAATAGTGATTCATCAATTGAGCATTACTGCCGAATGCAAAAATTAAAAAGCATGGCTAAAATTTTGGCTTTAAGCCAAAAATTTTTTGAATAGACAAAAGATTAACTTATACTCATCAAATAAATATATTTTATTAATTAAAATATTTCGAAAAAAAAATTAAAGGAACTGTTTGCAAAGATATCAGGCTAAAGGATAAGTATAGGAATGTATACCCACCAGGGAATTATTTTTAACAAAATGACCGCCATTATCACTATGACACAAGCTCCCTAATAATGACTTCAAATTTTTGCAACATTAAGGAACATTGTCATTGTCTGGGGTGAAAGTCATATGCCAGCATAGTGAAACCTTCAAAGGATTTGCCGTTTTTATGGCAAACTATTTTTATGACCTTTTATATTTTTCCTTATCTTGATGTTTGTTTGCTTAGTTTTTCAACTATAACTCAAAAACCATTAATGATTTCTAATTTCATTATTCAGAAACTAGAAATTAATTAAATAATTTTTAATTAATATATCCATGTAAAAAATATAAAAAACACTGATGTATGTTTGATTTAATATTAAAAAAATATCACTCATACATATATATCTCTTCTATTCTACTAATAAATAATAATCATACGCCCTGAATATGTTATGTTATTCCAAAAATTGATTAAAACATGGAGGCAAAATTAAAATTTTTGAAGATTCCTTCGATGAAATTTCTCCAACTTGATTTGCTGAAGCTATTTGTGGCAGAGTGTAATGAGAAATCATCAATGGTTCTTGATTTATAGCTGAAAAACCAAACAAACAAACATCAAGATAAGGAAAAAAATATATAAAAGACCATAAAATGTTTGGTTTATGGACGCCAAAGCCTTTGGAGGTTTTACTATACTGGCCTATTAATTTCACTCTAAAAAGCTGTTGGACTGTGTATTTGTACCTTTATGACTTTACTTCGAAATTCAGTTCACCAAAATTTAAACTTTTTTCAGACCTAAATTTTCTCGTCAGTCTCTGTAAGATTCAACTTTACGACGTTAAGTGCATAATTCTAGAATTTATTATTTTATTTTAGACAGCATAAATGAATAAATGAATAATAAAAGTCCGCTTAATTTTGCTTGCCAACACTTTTCTTTGGGTTTCTTTGGAAATCAGTGCTTTGGTAATGCCAATGGTACGAGTATGTTACTATTTAAGTTTCAGTCGAAATAATACTTGACGCTCGAGACTGAGTTCCAAAAATCGTATTGTTTTTTGGTTAGATTAATATTTACCACCATGAAGTCATAATATCCTGATTGATGCCTAATAAATCAAATACCCGTTATAGGGTAAATCTATTTAAAAGAAATACTTCAAAAGCTTTATTAAATTTCGAATTAAATTTTAAATCACATTTTGCTTTCATTAATTATGCTTTCATTAATCATATCAACCAACTTAATCTCTTAATCTATAATATAGGCAACGCCATTTCTTGTGACCGATGTAAGTTTTACCGTTTTACCCCGATTTTGACAAAAAAATTTATCATTTGAAAGTATTTCTTTTTAGCTGTTACCCAGATTTACAGATTTTCATCGTCTGGAATATTTTTTTGGAGTTATGATCGTTTAAAATTGCTACTAATGCCTGGTTTTCATTTTGTCATTTTCATTGGCAATTGTTGTCAATTATTGTCAGCTGTATGAAAACGGGTTTTAATGTTTTGTCATTTACAGCTCCTGGCAGAATTTGACATCTGAAATGAAATTGCCAGCATGTTGGCAATTTGTTTGTGTTTGACAGCCGGATTTTTTGTTCGTTTATAAGATGTAATGAATACGTCATGAATAGAAAATTACGAGATGTCAGTTAAGGCAATTGTTTGTTGTCAGCTTATATGACATAGTTAAAACCAGGCATAACACATACATAAAATTGTACAATGCTATGTGTGTGTTTATGAAATTTGTTAATGTGTTTGTGTTAATATGTTGAGTTTGTTTTCTTTATTTAAAATGAGTTGAATTGTGAAGCATACCTTTAGGGTCTTTATTAAATGAAAAAATAAAATGTCCTAGAATTTGCACTCGAATTTCGAGCGCTGGAATCTGTATTTATTAAACATTGATGTAAAATAAGAAATTAATAAAAAAAAAATCATTACTTTATATAACTGGAAAGCTGACTGGTTTTAACATTAATAAAAAACAGTCTAAAGCACGAGGAACGCAAAAACGCCAAACATTTAAATGCAGTTCAAACATAGAAACGTATAGCAGATGGTGCAATAGCAGAGGAAGGTTGGGCACCGTATGAGGTGTTGTGCCAAGAATTTTTTGTATCCATATCTGTGGTGGAGCCATAATTGATATGAATTGAATTTAAACAGGCATCCAGGATTTAACGAAAACAGAAATTAAATAAAAAATGAACTTACACCCCAAATTCATTCTTCATAATTTTCACATATTTTTTATTTAATAAATTTTCGTAAAATATTTATTTAAGTGAAAATTTTACATACTGATCTCAATATTCGTCCTGCAATAAACGCGTTTAAAATCTGTATTCTTTCCAATAGCATCATTGCGGTGCTTTATCTCACAACCAACGCACGATTGCTTAAATAGCATTTTACGTTCTGTTATCCATCAAAATGGAAAATATCGGAATGATCTGAGAAATCATATTTCGGCGATTAAAATAATTTGAAGACAACTGCGCGGCAGCACGGGTGTGGCTGCCAAACGCGCGGACGGGGAATACAGCTCAGCGAAAAGCCTTATGATACATTTTTTATCTACATATGTGCAATAATTACCTGTTGATCCAAATGGGCCACACATATACTAAAGCAACCTTGCGGCATAATTTTAAACGTCGCATCCATCAAATACTTTCGCGTTCAGCAGGTTCAATATTTTTAATTTTTGAAACTTCTATAAATTTTGACGACGTCACTGCTCAATGATGATCACTTTTTTGAATGAATTAATTCGATTTTTAAAAGTTCTGATTCCTTTAATTTGCAAACGATTCCGTTGCTTCTGTTTGATGTCTACAAAACAAATAGACTAGAAAAAAAAAATCGGTTTCGCAGCTTATTTTTGAAGCATTTTTGTTGTTGCGTCTTGTAACAAAAAAAAAAAAGAATTTAGTCCCCAAACTTTCAAATGAACAAATTCCCCAAAATATTTCAAATTGGGATAAAAAAATGAACTTATCCCCCAAAAAACATAAAAATTGGGGCATTGGTTCATCGTGTTCATCATGAATAAATCCCCCAATTCTATACAAATTTTTGGGGCGTAAGTGCATTTTTTTGGGTGGATTAGTTCATTGGGGTCTAAGTACTCAGCGCCCTAAGTGGATGAAATTTATGTACCCTGCACTTGGACTCCCAAATAATTCCATTACATGCTATGTATATAATCTTTTAATTCGGTTGTATGTTTAGTTTTCTTTTATTTTAATGGAATTATATATATATTTTTTCGATATTCAAGTTTATTTAAAAAAAGGGAAATATTTACAAAAGATAGAAAGTGCCTCAGCGCCACTTGGACATTATTGAGGCGAGTTGACAAAGAATATTACATACATAGAATATTACATTATATACAACAAGATTTATAAAAATAAAAAAGCAATAAAAAATAATTATATTAATACGTGAAGGTAAATTTTTAGTTCCCTTTTTAAGCAATATGCAGGCACGGAGGACTGTGAAAATTGGCATTGTTATAGTTCATATGGAGGAGAAGCTGAGAATGATAAAATTTATGTTAAATCTGACATAAAAATATAATAAATTAAATAAATAAAATATTTCTAAACATTCGTTACACCCTGTTAATGAGAATGACTTAAATTGTATATGACACGCCCTGTGTTGAATTGTAAATTGCTTAAATTGATTAGCATACCTTTAGGCTCATTTAAGTATTCATAAATTTTTAAATTGAATGAAAAAATAATATTTTCTAGAATTTCGAGTGCTGGGCTATACTAGTATTATACTATTTCATATCAAATAAATTTTAAAATTTTCACAATAGAAGCATTTCTAAATTTTGACGGAGATACTCTTTGAAACTATTTTTGAAAATTGAGATCCTTTCAATGTTTTTCAAATTCTGAGGAAGATTATTGAACTCAAAACTACCCATATGCTCAACTCTTTGTGTCGTTGTTTCCAAACGACATTTTTCAATTCGGAGATTCATGTTATTTCTTGTGTTAAATACGGTTTGATTCCTAACAAAAGAAATTGTATAATGACCTATATTATGTATCGATTTGGAAATGTACAAAAGCAACTGCATTTTCTACAATCCGTAAATAGGCAGAATGGTTTTCGATATATCCTTATACAGTGACATTGGGCTTATTAAGAACGTCTTTCAATGATTTATTTTGAATACTTTTTAACGATTTTAACTCATTGCTTTTTTTTATAAGCATATATAATGGGCAAATAATTTAACTGGCTATGAATTAATGACTGGTATATAATAAGCTTCGTTTTATCATTAAACTGGTTCTTAAATTTATAAAGCATACCAATAACCGATATAGTCTTCGTTTTCAAGGTTTCAATATGTTTACTCCACGAAAGATTGTTTTGTAGATAAATTCCAAGATATTTTGTTGAACAAACTTCAAATACTTCCTTTTCATCAATATATATACCAAAATTTTGGTTGTCTGTTATATATGGCCGAAATCTCAATAATTCGGTTTTATCTGGATTTATTAGGTGTTTATTTAGCCCCACATACTCTTTAATCATAGCAGCATCATACTCCATATACGTCTTTAAAGCCAATTCATGTTTATATGGGTATAAAAGACAGATATCAGCAGCATGTACATGTACAGTTTTCCGAACAATTCCAAATTTTCTAGATCGTTTAGATATATATTAAATAACAGAGGTCCCAACACACTCCCTTGTGGTACCCCATACTCTACTAGACCACTATAACTCTTAAATATTTCAATATCTAAATATTGCTTCCGATTTGAGAAGTAGTTCTTCAACAAAACCAGTGCTTTTGCACTAAACCCATAATACTTAAGTTTTCGAATTAATATTTTATGATCTACTAAATCGAATGCTTTAGAAAATCGTAAAAAATACCAGCCACACCACTGAACCCATTGTTAAAACCTTGACAAATATTTTTAACTACATTAACAACAGCTTCCTCTGTTCCACAACCTTTCTTAAATCCGTACTGACAATTATATTGTAAACAATTATTATCCAAATATAGACAACGGTTTATACAGAATTTTTTCAAAAATTTTATCGATTATCGGCAGCATTATTTTCCTTCGGAATTGGAACAATTTTGGCAAGTTTAAGATCGTCTGGATATATCGAAGTATCAATTATCCTGTTAAATATCCTTGAGAGAAATGGAGAGATAAGATCTTTGCATTCAATTAAGATCCTGGGTGATATTCCAACCCAACCGGAGCTCTTTGTTAAATCTAGGTTTGAAATCATTAGTTTAATTTCTAAGGAAGTATTTAGTATATGTTCTAGAAAATATTGATTAAAGAGATTACTTTTAAGTTGATTTGTCAACTATTAATATACCATTCGAATCTTTAACATTTATTTGACTATTTTCCTACCAAGATTTTGATTCAGCATTTTTTGGTTCCTACCAAACTATTTTCGGTTTAAAATATACTAGCAGATTCCAGCGCAAATACTAGGAAATTTAATTTTTCATTAAATAAACAGCCTAAAAGTATGCTAATCAATTATAGCCAATTCAAAAATCAACACAAAAAACAAACTCATTTTAATTACAAACACAATAACAAATTTAATAAACACACACATAGCATTGTATAATTTTTTTATGTATGTGTTAGTAGCAACTTTAAATGCAATTTACTCAAAATAAAGGAACAAATTTAAAAATCTGTAAATCTGCAAAACGGCTCAAGAGAAATACCTTTCAAATAATATACGTTTGGTCAAAATCGGGATAAAACGGTAGAACAAAACATCAGTCACAAGAAATCACCTAGCCTATTAATATTATAGATTGTGTTAATAGAATTAGATGTTGTAACCACAAATATTTAGGAACGAGTAATATTATAACAGGTTTAATTAATTTTGTTTCGTCAATTAGTGTAATAATTTACTTGTTAAGTGTAAGTTATTTTTCTATTGAAGGTACGTTCATTTTATGAGAATTATATTTATATATAAATGATGAAGAAAATTTATTGTGGTCTAAAATATTTATGAATTGCAAATAATTATAACCTAACTGAAGTTATCTAGTGGTAACAGAATTCCTCCTAATTCTTTCTCTGTGTGTAGGAATTTGTTTCTGTTTCTCAAATTGTTGTATTTTTGGTATGTTTTAAGATCATCCAGATGATTGTCTTTGACACCAACATCCTCCAGCCCATTAGTGAAATTGACAAGATGCTGGCTTTGCATAAAATATGAGTCTCAGTGCTCAGATCGAGCTTTCGTTTGACTCCAGGATGCTTGCTCGTGTCGTATATTTTACGATTTTTTTATTATAAATTTTGTACACCGTATAATTTGCGTCCAGAATTTATTTCATTGGTACTCCGCGATCGCATAAAGCGATAAATTGCCCTTGCTCAAATTCTGAAAACTGCGCACCTCGTGGCATTTTTTAAAATTTTTATTATATAATAACTTCAAATACCGAAAAGACACTGACGACACTGCCAGTTATGATTTTAGTAATTGTAAAACACTCGCAATTTTGTCATTGTTGTTCTACAGATAAACCGTTAGTCCACAGAATATACTCAGTTTATCTACAAAGTATTTTTACCTCACAGTCTGGTCTGTCTTTCTGGAGATATAGTAAAAAATTGAGTTACCTTATAATTGTGAAACGCGCCTTATTCGATTGAACTAGAGACTGTAGTTCATGAGTACTCATGCAATAAATTACTCAAATAGCATTTATATTATTTGCAATAAATTTTATTATATTTTGACTGTTTTTATTTTATTTTTTATCAAACATAGATAAATAATTTTATTTCAAAAATTTTAACTCAAAACCACAACAAAATGGTATGAATTTGACATTAGCTAAAGGAAGACTAAAACATGAGGGTCACATTAATTGTCACTATATTATTAATAGCGTTTTTGGCAGCTAACAGCGTCCATGGAAAACGTATTAAACAATTGAAAGCAGTTGAGTTACAAGAACGCATTATTGGAGGTTCAGTAGCCGAAGAAGGTTTGGCTCCATATCAAGTGTCTTTACAAAATTTATATGGTCATATGTGTGGCGGAGCCATCATTAACACTGATTGGGTATTAACAGCAGCCCATTGTGTATATAATCGACGCGCTGCTGATCTTCTGGTCTTAACTGGAACACAAGATTTCAATACCCCTGGTGTCGACTATTACATTGATCGTATCTATATCCATTGTAACTATGATAAACCGAGCATGCATAATGATATTGCTTTGTTACATTTAAATTCCAGTATTGTTTTGAACAATAAGACGCAGATAATTCCATTGCAAACTAAGCCTATGCAAGATGGTGACGATGTCCTATTAACTGGCTGGGGTTCAGAAGAACTATGGGGCGATGCTCCAGATCGTTTGAAAAAAATAAATTTGAATTATTTAGAACATTACAGTTGCAAAGAAGCTTTAGAAAATGATCCTGATTTAGACGTTGGCCACATGTGTACATTTACGAAGGTGGGTGAAGGTGCTTGTCATGGCGATTCGGGTGGTCCATTAGTTAGTAATGGCAGATTGGTGGGTTTAGTCAATTGGGGTTATCCTTGTGCTGTTGGTTATCCAGATGTTCATGCAAGTCCCTTCTTTTTTTTGGATTGGATTCGTAAGACTGTGAGTGGTAATAGTAAATGTTTAAAGTGGAATAAGTGAAGAAGTGCATAGTTTGAAATTATCCTTTATATCGATTGTTGCCGAATAATTTATTATCAATTTTATTATAAATAAATAACTTTTATCGCATCCGAACTGCTGTTGCTAAAACCAAATCATTCGATTGCCACCACAAATGTACTTTTTTTTAAGGAAGATAAAATTCTATTAAAATTAGTAAATAAATAAATGAATTGTTTATTATTTTTGTTTTTCGATAGATGGTTAAAACAATCCATTATAATTTTTTTTTACATTTTTGTTTTTTTCACTACAATAAAGTTGTCTTAATATTAAGATTTTATCACAATGGATATGTTTTGCTATAATTAAATTTCTGTAAATTTCTACAATCGTTCAGACAATTGTTTAACTTTTAAGAGTTATCAAGAGTTAGATAGCAAACAGGTCTAGCGCATCTGGTAGATTTTTTTTTATATTAAGCAACACTCAGGGGATGCCCCCTACAAATGCAGTGCATTGTGTTGATTTGAGGAAAATAGGTTGTGGGAAGGAGGAAAGAGGGAGTAGTGTTTGTGGATAGTTGACTTAAATTTTATTAGATTATAACTGGCAGGAAAGACCTCTGCAGGGAGTTTATTCCACATACGACTAGTTCGATTGCTTAACGAATTCTCTCTGTAATGCGTTGTGCGGTCAACTGGACAATAGACTACAAACGGATGTGATCTACTAGAGAAGCGGGTAGAGCGAACCGAAACTCGGGCACTTGGAATAAGTTCGCTAATCTCAGAAGAACATTTCCCATGGTAATATCTATAGAACAGTGCTACACAACCCACATTCCGACGGTGTTCCAATGAATGAATAGAGTTGGATAGCCTACTGTCATTGATGACAGTAGACGCCCTCCTTTGTACACGGTCGAGTAGCTCCAAAATAGACTTTGAAGCTCCTGCCCATATATGGAAGTTGTATTCCATTTTCGGTCGGATGTAAGTGGTATAGATTTTAAGGAGATCAGAAGGAGTGAAGTAATTTTTGCACCGTTTTAGAAAACCAAGACACTTGAATGCTTCTTTCGATACTTAAAAACATGCTCGTTCCAACGAACATCACATTGTATTCTCATGTCTAGAACATCAAGATTATCCGATTCCTCAATACCTATACCACCCATATATACAAATGACATTGTTGATTCCATGGCCCTATGGGTCAACATACAACATTGAGTCTTCAGCGCATTAAAATCAACCCTATTCGCTTTACCCCACTCGAAGATTGTTAACAGGTCTTGATTGAGTGTGTCATTCATTGTCCGCCTTTTGCCCCCAACCTCTAAGAGGCTTGGCCTACAATTAAAGGAAAATGAATGACAAATGCTGCTGTCATCTGCGAAAGAGAAAATAGATAAAATAAAGTTTGACCAAGAAAGATAAGGAAAAGAGAAGGAGAAAGAACGGAACCTTGGGGTACTCCTGAATTCAGCTGAAACTCATTAGATGAGACCCCATCAATAACAACACGTATTGTTCGGTCTCTGAGAAAACTCGATATAAATCGAGAGAAGTCAGTGCCGACCCCAAATGCAATAAGCTTTGATATGAATGCACCATGCCACACACGATCGAATGCCTTGGAAATATCCAGAACAACCACTTTACTTTCGCCCAAATTGCGAATGGATCGACTCCAGCGCTCAGAAAATAGAGCTAACAGGTCTCCCGTGGAACGATCATTAAGAAGTGAATTGGTCTCTAAGTAGTTCACAAGATGGAAATTGATCATGCTCTCCATCACCTTTGAGAGCGCAGAGTAGATTGCAATTGGACGGTAATTTTCAGGGTTATTAGCCGCACACTTTTTAGGGATTGGTTGGACATTAGCAACTTTCCAGCAAGAGGGAAAGACTCCCGGACGGTACGAAAGGCTGAAAAGGTTGGCCAATGGACTGGCTAGCGTCGAAGAGCACTGTTTCAGGCATTTCAACACAATTTTATGTTGGTATTCTTTTTTTTCCTCTTTAAACTATCTACAAGATGTTGAAGATTATCTGGGTCTCAGTGTTATATAGGTAAGTGCATGGTATTATTCTGTAACACCTGAAATTGGTTTTGAATAGAAAAACCTAAATACTTCCATTCCAAACAATTACAATGACGATTTTCGGGAAATCCTAAAATTTAAACATTTTAGAAACTACATTAAAAGTGAAATATTATTGACAATTCTGTGGTTTTTCTGGAATAACCGCGTATGTCCATTTTTGTCAGTTTTGAGTTAACGATGCCAAATATATTAATTTTTAACGCTCTTTACATGAGTTCAATTTAAAAAAAAAATATTGACCATTTCTGTTTAAATGTTTATTAAATTAATTTGCAGCACTAACGACGTATGTCAACCTACGTTTGATCGCTGACAAATTATTTTCTCAGAAAACGACACATAGCGACATATGTTGTTATTAATGAAAAAAAAAAAATATCAAAATAACTTTGGATTATTTTTCAGTTTATAACCACTTATAAAAACTTGTGTGTATATTTCTGTTATTTTTTGTCACTATTATTCTTGATACAATGTTATATTCTCATCCCGTTAGCTTTTTGTTGACGAACAAAAAATTTCCATTTTTCAAGCAACAACAACGTATGTCTACATGGGTGGTTGCATTGGTAGTTTTCTTTTTCAATGAAAACGACGTTTGTTGACATAAGTTGTTTTATCTGCACGCACTTTAAGTGTAATTTACGTATTGTTTTTTCGTCCTTCTCTAGGATCTATTCCTCTGAAGATTTTTGACTCAAAATTTTATATAAAGTATTTATTGCCCATATCTACAGGACTGTTAACTAAAAACCTCTAAAAACTTTATATCGAGCCCATAATTTGAAATATATAGCGTTTTTTGGCTCCCCTGAATATTTTGATTTTATGACATACGCGGTTATTCTAGAAAACCACAGAATTCTGAGGTCTGCTTCGGATTCAGCTCCCAAAAACCTTTAGGAAAGTATATCCTGATCCCATGTTGTTTAAGATGTCAGTAATTTGCATGAAAACTTTTGTTTCACTGACTTGCGTATTTTCAAAAAAAAAAAAAACGTTTCGATTTCAATGTGAAATTTTAATGCAAAATTTAGACGCAAATGTGAAGTGATAAATTAGGTAAGGGAATTAAGGAAAATCGATAAATGTTAAAACTTTGCCTCCATAAAAATGTTAAAAAAAAAATTGTGATGCTCTTACCCTCTCCTAAAACTCATAGTTTAGAATATCATATTAATTTCTTTGCATAGGAATTTTTAAGGATATTTGAAAATAATTCTGTCTCCCTGATCTTCAAAATAATTTTAATTCACACCTAAGGAATGCATCCAAATGGCTAACGGAATAAAAGACATAATCGTCAAATTGTTACAAATATAAAATTTATTTAGGCCGTAAGATAGTTACTAGCACTACATTGGCATGAACGGCATTTATCCATACTCATGGTCTTACGTATCCAATCTTTATAGTAATAAATACTGGCATGTGCATCGGGATAACCATCTGCACAAGGCATACCCCAATTTACCAAGCCAACTAAAGTGCCATTGCTTATCAAAGGTCCGCCAGAATCTCCGTGACAAGCACCCTGACCCAGACGTGTATATGTGCAAATGTGACCAACGTCCAACATTTCAGCCATATCGCCAGTATATGCCTCACGACACTGCTCATGCGAAATAAATTTTGTATTTAGTTTTTGAAGATCGTCAGCTAAATTACCCCATAGTACAGTGGTACCCCAACCAGTTAAAATCACATCATCACCGGTTTTCATGGGCTTAGTGGTCAAAGGGATGGGTTGAGTTCTTTCATTAAATTGTATCGCACCCTTTATGTGTATTAAAGCGATATCGTTGTGTAAACTAGGATTATTAAAATTGCAATGAACCCAATATTCATCAACTTCATATGTTGCACCAGGTTCGGAATATTTATTTGTTCCGGTGATAACTCTCAAATATGAGGGATTAAATCCAGCTACACAATGGGCGGCAATTAAAACCCATTCACTATCAATAATAGCACCACCACACATATGACTATTCCACTGGCCTTGTAAGGAGATTTGGTAGGGAGCATCCCCCAACTCCGCTACTTCACCACCAATTATACGTCCATCAAAAGTATTATCATTTTTACCCATTAATCGTATAGCTTGAGCTGCCGTTAGCCTTAACACCAACAATACACAAATTTTTAATTTCATTTTACAGTAATTTAACCAATTAAGTGCTGCATCTATCGAGTTCTGTTGTTAAATATTATATGAAATTCAAATTCATTTCAATTGCTTTAAAAATCTTCCATTTTGTTATAATTTAAGATATCTGTTTGAACGATCGATATCTATATTGGGCAGTAAAAAATGCGGTCGTTTTTTTTTTGTTTGTTTTTTTTTACAGCACAACAAAAAAATGATATAATCAATAGACCTTATCTATAATATTAATAGGCTTGGCGATTTCTTGTGACTGATGTTTTGTTCTACCGTTTTATCCCGATTTTGACCAAACGTATATTATTTGAAAGGTATTTCTTTTTAGTCGTTTTGCAGATTTACAGATTTTTAAATATTTTTTCTTTATTTAAAGTTGCTACTAACACTTACATAAAATTATACAATGCTATGTGTGTGTCTATTAAATTTGTTAATGTTTTTGTAATAAAAATGAGTTTGTTTTTTTGTGTTGATTTGTGAATTGGTTATAATTGATTAGCATACTTTTAGGGTCTTTATTTAATGAAAAAATATAATTTCCTAGAACTTGCGCCTGAATTTTGAGGGCTGGAATATATTAGCAATTTGCCTTGTCGTGGTCTGTAATACAATTCTGTACAATTAAAATCCATGTCTAAGTAAAATATAAAACATTTTGTAAAACAAAAATTTGAATATTAAAATTTTTATGATTGACCTAATTTTGCGAAGTTACTGTTACTGAAATGTTCTGGTATTGAAATCTGTTTGATTTTACAAATATAATCATATTTAAAGATTTTCTCTCTTGAACCGATCTTTACATCATGTGGTTTTATAGGTAATAAAATATAGTATACTCGTATTTATTGGATATAGAAAGCATGTATAAAGTACATTTGAGTAAGATTGTAAGATTAATAGGATTGAGTGTATATCGGATGAGTTGTTAAAATGGAGTCTAGGTTCAGGAAATTATGAAATTGAATAGTATATTTTAATAAACTGTACCCATTAAATTTACGTTTGGATCCTAGTTTCTCTAATGACTTCTGATAAAAAAAAAATCATGTGAGTCCGATCACAGGGTAGATGAGTAAACACCTAGTAATTAAATATGCTTTTGTGGCACATTTTTTAAAATCAAACAGAAAGCGTCACCTATATATCAGCTGCAGGGGCTCTGCTAATATAAAAAAATTTTTTATTATTTCAACTGGTTAATTTTTAAAATTTTAATTTTTCGTTTTTCATTTTTCATTTTTTATTTTCCATTTTTTATTTTCCATTTTTTATTTTTAACTTTTTATTTTTAATTTTTTTTTCAATTTTCATTTTCATTTTTCATTTTTCCATTTTCATTTTTCATTTTTCATTTTTCATTTTTCATTTTTCATTTTTCATTTTTAATTTTTCATTTTTCATTTTTCATTTTTCATTTTTCATTTTTCATTTTTAATTTTTCATTTTTCATTTTTCATTTTTCATTTTTCATTTTACATTTTTCATTTTTCATTTTTCATTTTTCATTATTCATTTTTCATTTTTTATTTTTCATTTTCCATTTTTCATTTTTTATTTTTATTTTTTTGTTTTTCATTTAAAATTTTTCATTTTTAATTTTTCATTTTTTATTTTTCACTTTATATTTTTCATTTTCTATTTTCCATTTTTTATTTTTCAATTTTCATTTCTCATTTTCATTTTTTTCTTTTTCATTTTCCATTTTTAATTTTTGATTTTTCATTTTTTATTTTTCATTTCTCATTTTTCATTTTTTATTTCTCATTTTTAATTTTTTATTTCTCATTTTCCATTTTTTATTTTTCATTTTTAATTTTTCATATTTCAAAACGTTTTTATAACGCTATTCGTTCCCTCATTTTATCTCCAAACACTTCGTAATGAAATCGTCCCTCCATTTTACCTCCAAAAAAGTGAAGAAATATACTTCAGAAAACAGAGACAAAAAGTTATTACATGTCATAATATTTTCACCAATACAATCTTAAGTCACACCGATATTGTCTTACGTCTTACATCTTACATCTTACGCTGTTTTTGTGATTGTATTGTGAAATAGATTTTTACCCCCTGCGCGTATAGATGTTTACACATCAAAAAATTTCTGCTGATACTGTACCACATGTCTATTGTTGCACTATCAACTTTTGTTGGGTTTGTGATTTGCAGTGGTTTCATTTCAGATGGCAAAAGTCAAGTTGCTTGATACACTGTTGCTGCGATAGTCCACGTCGTAAGTAGTCATTAAACGAAAATTCCATTTGTTGTTTTGAGATAAAATCGAGTGAAAAGTACGTGGCCTCTCATAGAGATGGCGTAACAGCTGCCAATTTTTTTCTGTTTGTTCAGTAGGGCCAACTATTACAACAATTGTTTCAAAATTGTATGACATTTTATTAATTAGAAAAAAAGTTCCCATATAATAATAATGCTGCTTTTAAAGTTAGAAAAAAGAAATGGATTGCAAAGAGTTTCATGTTTTGATTAAACTTCGTTTTTTGGTGCGAAAAAATACTGTCCAAGCCAAAGAATGGATTGATAAACATTATGGTGAATCTTCTCCGTCATATTCAATGGTTAAAACGTGGTAATTCCGAATTTAAACGACCTCAAGTGGTGGAGAACGTCCTGGTCGTTCGAATGAGGCAAATATTGAAGAAAACGTAAGAAAAGTGCATCAGGTTGTATTGGATGCTCGAAAGATTTAAGTCAGTGAGATTGCTGGCATGAACAGAGCGAGTTCGCCATATCATACATGATCATTCAAATATGAAAAAAGTTTCTTCTCGATGGGTGCCGCGATTTTTAACAGCTGACAAAAACTGAAACGTGTACATGATTTAATGTATGCTTTGAAGATGTTTGAAGTAAAATCAGCTGAATTTTTATGTCGAATTATAACAATGGATGAGATTTGGATTCATTATTATACTCCGGACTCCAACAGAGAGTCTGCGGAGTGGTTACAAGCATGTGAAAGCCGACCAAAGCGGCCAAATACTCTACAATCGGCTGGAAAGGTAATGGCCAGTATTTTTTTTTTTTTTTTTTTGGTATGCACGTCATGTAATAATTATTGATTACTTGGAAAAAAGAAAAACAATAAGTGCCAAGTACTATGTTGAGTTATTGGACAGATTGGATGAAGAAAATAAGAAAAAACAACCCCACTTAAATAAGAAAAAAATCTTGTACCATCATGACACTGCACCGGGGTATTCATCTGATTTAGCTTCAGAAAAATTGAAGTTTTTCATTACGAATTGCTTCCCCACCCCCCGTATTTTCCAGATCTGGCCTCCAGCGATTATTATTTATTCCCGAACTTAAAAAAGATTGTTTCAGGGAAAGAGATTTTCCACGGAAGCCTATTTTGAAGAATTTGACAAATCGTATTTTTTCAAGGGCATCAGGTTATTAGAGGATCGTTGGAAGTAGTGCATTTCACTTAACGGAGTTTACGTTGAAGAATAAAATTGAGTTCAAATCAAAAAAACTGTTTTGTCATTGTTAGGCCACGGAGTTATCAATCCATGTAGTAAAAATAGCGTAAGAATGACTGAATGTTATACGAGTAAGTACGTTAATCGTCAGATATGTTTCACATTACTTGGATTTCCAATTCCGGATGTATAAATAGTATTTATTTTAGGCTAATCTGGCTGGTCACAAAACCCACAAAACCCAATTTCTATATCTGTGGTTTTCTAGAATAACCGCGTATGTCATAAAATCAAAATATTCAGGGGAGCCAAAAAACGTTATATTTGAAATTATGGGCTCGATATAAAGTTTTTAGAGCTTTTTATTTAACAGTCCAGTAGATATGGGCAATAAATAATTAATATAAAATTTTGAATCAAAAATCTTCAGAGGAATAGATCCTAGAGAAGGACGAAAAACCAATACGTAAATTACACTTAAACTGCGTGCAGATAAAACAACTTATGTCGACAAACGTCGTTTTCTTTGAAAAAGAAAACTACCAATACAACCACCCACGTAGACATAAGTTGTTGTTGGAATGGAATTTTTTTGTTCGTCAACAAAAAGTTAACGGGACTTAGGATGAAAATATAAGAATGTATCAAGAATTAATAGTGACAAAAAATAACAGAAATTAACACACAAGTTTTTATAAGAGGTTAGAAATTGAAAACTAATCCAAAATTATTTTGCATTTTTTTTTCATTAATAACAACGTATGTCGCTATGTGTCGTTTTCTGAGAAAATAATTTGCCAGCGATCAAACGTAGGTTGACATACGTCGATAGTGCTGCAAATTAATTTAATAAACATTTAAGTTACGTCGTTATTTAAAGAAAAAAATCAGAAATGGTCAATATTTTTTAAAAAAAAATTTAACACATGTAAAGAGCGTTAAAAATTAATATATTTGGCAATGTTAACTAAAAACTGTCAAAAATGGACATACGCGGTTATTCCAGAAAACCACAGATATATCATTTTGTATTTAACGATACGAGATATGAATTTTCGAAAACCCGTGATTCTATTGATGAATTACATGAATTGGGATTCTTATATATAGTATAGCTGAGTTACTATAATTTAGAAATGGTTAATCTACTCCGTGCTTTGTGTCAATCCTGATATAGAAAATTGCTAGCAAAAATTTTATATGACAAAAAGTTTAAAAATCCGTGACTTTGAAGTGAAAGATTTTATTAATTAAGACGTTTGAAGTAAAATATGAGGACCGCAGCCTACAATTAATAGCTATTCAGCCCTTAATACATTTATTTGGTGCTAATTGCATTAAATCATAATAATACACATTCCCGGCATGCATACCCGACTTACCGCGTGCACATGGTACATCACAGTTGATAATACACACTAAGTTTTCTATTAAATATGAAAGGACCACCCGAATCACTATTACATTCTCCTTGGCCGACCGACATCAACACCCTCATCATTGCGCCATCTTTGTATTGTGTAGCATTCTTGTATTGTGTAGCATTCTAACCGATTAATGTTAAGACCTCAATGTCTCAATTAAACGTGCCGCTTTTTTTTATCATTATGATACAATGCAAATGTTATGGCGATTAAATGGCACGACCTTAGGCACACATAGCAACCAATGAACAATGAAACCATGTTGGTTCGGAAACTTTAATGGTCTTAATAAATTTAATATGATAATAAAACCCGATATTTCTACTTTACAGTCTACATTACAAAGGAAAAATGCCGACTTAATTATATGGGTCAATCGCTTTTATCGATTTAATCAGTTTTAATTCGGCCACAAAGTATAGAAATAGAAACGATATGGTCAATTATTTGATCGATTAATTGTTGTTGGGTTTCCCTATCAGTAATCGGCTTTTTCGTTTTATGATTTGCATTTATATTTGAAGATTCCCGATAAGATATACACGTACACATTCATTTTGATTTTTTTTTTTCCAAATTTTTCCTATTTTATTTATCCGAACTTTTGTTTTCGCATAATTTTTAACTGATATTTAGGAAAGATTTACGTCTCTTAATGCCCAGCAATTCAAATTATCGATTAAAATATAACTTTTCTAGCAAAAGGTGATTTTTTCACAGGGTTATCAAAACTGATTGTTCTATTAAATTTCTTTGAATAATCAGTTTTTACAAATCGCCTTATCAAAACTGCACACGGATAAGTTAAAATTTTCCAAATCGAATAAATGAAAATCATAAAAATTATAATCTATAATTAAAAGATAAAAAATGACATCAAAGAAAAGAAAAAAGGAATTCACAAATTATTATTCGCTCGATATCCATATTTATGTATCAGTAAAACGAAGGTATAAACTTTTAAATTGACGCGCTTAATGAACAGTCTGCTTTTTAGAATCGCACGGAAATGAAGTCTTTCATATTGACAATACATTGCATGTGGACATTTGTGGTCTATACACAGGCCCTACGTCTGAGGGGAGAACCTTATCCGGGTGTAGAAAATATCGATGCTAAAGTTCCTGTATTGAAGATGTATTATAATGCGAAGTCCCGTATAGTGGGCGGTGAAATAGCAACCGCTGCTTATGCTCCCTGGCAGGTATCTTTACAAAATCAATACGGTAATCACTTCTGTGGTGGTGCTATAATAGCTGATCAATATGTTTTAACTGCTGCCAGCTGTGTTGCCGGTTTACAAAAACGTAATATTCGAGTCATTACCGGCACCAACGATTGGATGGATTTAGGTTGGGAATATGAAGTCGATGACATTGTTACCCATTGTAACTTTGACCAGCCCTTGTATCATAACGATATAGCTCTAATCAAATTGTCCACCTTGATTGCCTACGACGAAAAAACACAAAAAATTATCCTCGCAGAATTGGATTTATTAGAAGAAGGCGAAACATTAACAATGACCGGCTGGGGCAGTTGGGAACTAGGTCAACAGTATTCACAAGAATTAAAGAAATTGGATACCACATATATAAGCAATAAGCAATGCAAACAAATGTATGCTCAATATGCCGATGACGTTGACGAAGGTCATTTGTGTGTGATTCCCCAAAATGGTACTGGTGCTTGTCATGGTGATACTGGCGGTCCCTTGATTAACTCTAAAGGTGAATTGGTTGGTATTGGTAATTGGGGTGTTCCATGTGCTCATGGATTTCCAGATGTATTTGCCAAGCTTTCATTCTATAATGATTGGATTAGAACTAATATTAATGGTTGCACGTTATCACCATAAATAGTGAATGAAAGTATTTTCAAATATTTGTAGCCCTTGGTTGTGTATTAAAAAATTGTGTATGTATTTAAAAAAAAGTTATATTAAGTTTTTTAGTTGGAATTTTAAAAGGATTTAATTTTTTTCCATTCATTCCATAATAAATTTTTAAAAATAAACTCAGTTTGGCACATTACATTAAGTTATTTCGGGAACTTTTTCAAAAAGTACCAAAATTTAAACTTTTTAGTTCTAAACAAGAAGTAGCAATAAATATAAATCCGATGTCAACATCATACTCATACCATCCAAAATCTGTTTGATTCATAAATCACATCAGTTTGATTTATAATTTTAGGAAAATACTTATAATACTTACAATTGATTCAACGCATTCAACTCATTCATGTAGAAATACATGTATACATGTATATTTACCATAGAAACGCAGCAGAGCACAATTACAACCTCACAATGAATATTTTAATGTTCGTATTCGAATCAAACACATTTTTAATCGTCTATACACATTGAGTGCAGGAGATTCTAAATCAATAGCTTCATAAATGTTGTTAAGTATGAGTAACATGAGTACCTCAAACTTTAGAGTGGATATGGATTTGACAACATTTTATTAAGTATCAGTGCGTATAAGTCCTACTCACTTTTTCATAAATCATCGCAGATTTCTGGTCAGGATCTTTTGAACTGATTTTCACGATTTTAAACAGCAACCTGCTCAAGATATCAATGAATCATTTGCACTAAAAATAAGGAACCTAGCTGATCGCGATCTCCTCAGACGAATAGACGGACATCGCTATATTAACTTCTCTTGTTATAAGGAACAAGAATAGATATATATTGTATGGGGTCAAAATTTTTTGTTTTGTTATTATTACATACAGAATGAGAAACTTATATATACCCTCTGCACACTGGGGTGGAAGTTATAATACATTTTTTTTTTATTTTGAAATCTATATCTACAGTTATTATAAATATGCAAAATTATTATTCAGCAGTTAACTGGTAATCCATACCACGAAGTTTTTTTTCGAACTCGTCCCATCAAACTTTCCATCAGTTTTTCATCCACTTTTATCGCAGCCTAACTCCAAACTCATCTATAGATAGCAGAAATAGTCCTGTCTGCTTCAAACTACTACAATAGTTTCTTAACCCGCCCATGACCTTTATTACTTATCAAACGATTTCCGAATATTGTGTCTTGAAATATTAGAAAATAAAGTTGAGATTTCATTTTAAATCAACAAATTTTCACATTTATTTATTTATAAAGCAATAAAAAATTCCAAATTAATTATATATCTGTGGTCACAAGCATTAATCGCCTATGTCGAAAATCTGCCTGCGAGAAAAATAACTTTTTTTATATATATAATGGGGCTTCATTACGACTTAGGTCAGTATATTTTCATTAATAACTTTTCAAAAAACAATGTTAGAGAAATGATCCCCATTTCCCGTAAATATAAAGCGTTTTTAGTACAATATGATAGCATACATAACTCAAATCGTTCTTCAGTCTTTATATTCGTAAATTAATATACTTAAATTAATTAATAAATTCATGGAACTATTTCCAAAGTGTAATATGTTTTGGTTCTCACAGTTTTTCGTAACAATTTTATACATTGCAATGATAAAGTTCAGTGATTGAAATTAAATTGAAATAATCTGAACGTTTCAATTTTTTATAAAAAGAAAATTTTTATTTTAATATTTAAACTAATTTATTACAAATTCCATGGTTTCAAAATAACCAGATTTTGAAATTCTTAATAATCAATTAAATTTGAAATGTGCATTGAATGAAAATAATTATTAAAATAATTAATTTATCTATATATTAATACGTGAAGGAAAATTTTTCATCCCTTATTAAGCATAATGTGAGGCACGGAGAAATGTGAAAATTGGCATAGTTATAGTTCGTATGGAGGAGAAGTGCAGAATTTTAAAATTTTTGCATAATATGTGTTAAAAATATACAAAATTAAATAAAATAAAATAATAATAAATAATTTTATAAGAGCCTAAATATATGCTAATGAATTGTAATGAATTCACAATTTACCGAATTTCATTTTCACCTTTATTCTCTTATAAAATTATTTATTATCAAAAATTTTTTATATATATAGATTAAAAAAAACATCGAGGGAAAAAAATTTTAAGAAAAAATAAAATTTCATAGAATTTTCACTCGAATTTCGAGTGCTGGTTTATGCTAGTCATTTTAAATGCCCACTGATAACACCAGGCGTTAGCGTGTGCCAGTTGCCGCTCAAATTCTGATAAAAGTTTTCGATGAATAAAAGAATTATATGTTTAATTTATCAATTTTAAATTTTCGATATATCGATACATATATATGTATCTATATCGATAAGTTTCGTAATGAAACTAAAACTGCGGTTTTCTGGAATAACCGCGTATGTCCATTTTTGTCAATTTTGATTTAACGATGCCAAATATAATAACTTTTAACGCTCTTTACATATTTTTATTTTTTTTTTTTAAATATTGACATTTCTGAGTTTTTTCTTTAAATAACGACGTAACTTAAATGTTTATTAAATTAATTTGCAGCACTAACGACGTATGTCAACCTACGTTTGATCGCTGACAAATGATTTTCTCAGAAACGACACATAGCGACATACATTGTTATTACTGAAAAAAAATGCAAAATAATTTGGATTAGTTTTCAGTTTATAACCACTTATAAAAACTTGTGTGTTTATTTCTGTTATTTTTTGTCACTATTATTCTTGATACGTTGCACAGTGGCGCCATTTGAGTTTTTTCGTTTCAAAAATC
Organism: Cordilura impudica; assembly: GCA_963682025.1. NCBI lineage: Eukaryota > Metazoa > Arthropoda > Insecta > Diptera > Scathophagidae > Cordilura > Cordilura impudica. The sequence goes on along the minus strand of OY821517.1, from coordinate 1,549,950 downwards.
ATATCTTCTGAACCGAGTAACATAATTGAACAGTTTAAACAGCATATGATAGATAACTGTTCAGCCTATGAAATGAGCGTTTGGAAAGGGTGCTACGCTTTGTAGGGGCCTACTTATGGGTTATCAAAGTTAAAATTTGTAGAAAAATCAATTTTATGGTAACTAAAAAAAATTATTTTTACATTTTTAGACTGTTTTTATTTTTATTTTTTCTTTAGGGTTTTATGTTTTAAATTATTACCCAACAAATTAAAAAAAAATTACTTCTTTTTTAAATTTATTTTTTCAATTTTCTGTAAAATATTCATCACAATTCGTAAGAGAAGGTATATCTAAAAGACTAATCATTTCTAAACTATAATTATTTTCTAACTCTATTCGTGACTTCACATGCCGCAGGGAAGAAATAAGTGGATCGGAAGATGCTGCCTTGATGCTTTGAATGTGTTCTGCAATCTATATTTTTTATAAAATTTGTTAAGAGACTCCTGTGCTTCTTCAGAAAGCTCTCCAATTGGCAAAGACTGGTACTCAATTATATCTGTGCCATGCGCCAATATTTTATAGACGGTCGGGATACATTTCTGCTAAAAGAGATGCAGTTTTCGATGCACATTCTCCATATTTTGTAGAATTGACATTTTCTTTGCAGTTTAAAACATTCAAGATCGTTCCCAATCTTTTCACGATTTGATTGTCAATTCCAGTGATTCTAGTTACTGCCTCATCATTTTCAAAAATCTTCTAGAAGTGTTTCCATCGTTTGAGTTACCGTATCCGTGCTTGGGACAGTCTACTTTTAGTTCAACTTGTTTAAAAAAAGCATCCTGTATTTGCTTCTTTCTGATCTTTTCCTTATCCTTTATTGATGTATTTTCATCGAAGTTTTCCTCCTCTTGTGGTAGGGTATACGCCAGTTTTAGCAAGAACTCCATACACCTTATCCTTGCGTGCAATGGTGACATTCCATATTCGTAATTCTCCTCGTTTGTAGAATCGTTTAAATTACCAAAGTTCTTCTGACTCTTTTTGCAAATCGGGCAGGACAATGTTGAGGTTGTTCCTGTCAGTTCGTTTACGACTTTTCCGTCAACCATGGTCAGGTGGAACTCGTAATTGCATTCAATATATTTTCCTTCTCTCTTGTTCTTCAATGTCCTTCAACGTGGTCCTTATGAGTTCTGCCAATTCCCTTTGGAATCGGCAATAATGCACTGATGACGGACGTGGATTTTTCCAGTGTAGGGAAACATCAGATTTTAGCCGCAAAGGAACAACAGATGCCATAAACATATTTCCGTCCGATATTGTAGCGTCATCGGAAGATATCCTTTGCTTATAAACGCTTTGTCCGGATGATCCATCGCAGCCCCATTTGCTGATCAATGTCAGTTTCTCAGGAAGAATTTTCACCTCATTTTTTGAGGAAAACTCTCCAACAACTGTTTTGCTGTATGGCCCATGAGATCCTGCAGATTGGCTTTCACAGAGACTTCCGTAAACTCCGTATGCAGTGGTCGTGAATTTATTTTGGCTTGCGTAATATTCTTGTATCCTGGTAAAACGTCAGCCCCGTGTCGCATCAAGGATGCCCGTAGTATCTCATATTTTTCTTTGGAAAGTTGTAAGTCAATAAACAAGGCCAAGGCTTCTTCGGAACCATACTTTTTAATGTGTGCGTTTGTGGGCGTGGGAATGCTTTCCTTAATCCTTTTTAGTCGCAGTGGGCTTACATCAGCAACAGATTTTGTAATCTGCGACCTAACTCTTTCACTATCCTTTGTATATTTAATAGACAGCGCGTCCGATAAATGCTTCGTGGTCAAGTCATTGGTGGCATCGGCAAGTTTCCTCTTTCTTGTGAAAATTGAACACTCCTCAATACTTTTTTTGGCCTTCCTTTTGCTCCTCTGGTTGATGTGGTGGGTTTATCTACTTCCAATATATCCAGGATGGTGTCTTCATTAAGCCAGTCCTCGTATTTGGAGTTGAAGTTCTGAATGGTTCGATTAGATTTTACCCATTTTACCTTAATATTTGCATATATCAGATAAAAATTATTTTTTATAATTTCGCTTCTCTCAATATTTCCGTATAAGCTATCAAGTTCTTCTAAAGCAGCTTCCGTGAAAAACTTTGGTGTGGTTGACCTTCTAAACAGTTCAAATAATTTTAAATTGTTTAACGCCATGGTTTCAGTACTTGTTGCGCCAACTTTCAGTCGTAGACTTATTCAGGCATTATGCTTATTTTGCAATATATAGGCTTATGCTACCATGCCTAAAAATTTACCTGTTCCCGGCATACATATGGATTTAGGCTGAATTATGCAATTTTGATATTATGCTCGTGTCTAAATAAGATTTGTGCCTACCTGGAGGGACCATAAGTCAATATTGTTCTTGACCATTTGTACTCCAAAGTAATTTTTAAGTGAGGTGCGTACCTGCGAATTTCAATGAGTAGTTTTTTGTGCATCCTGTGTCTGTAACAGAATATTGGGAGTAGACTTTGGCAGAGGCTCACAGGTAGACAACCGACTTAAAATGCAATTTTCAAACTATTAGATCAAACTACTGTCAGTCAAAACATGTAAGGGATGCATGCCATACAATTTCAGCAACCATGTCTTTTTAACCTTTTTTACCTCTAGAAGCCAAACGGGCACGTACGGGCAGATAAAACCTTTTGATTTATGTAAAGAAATAATAAAAGAACATGTTTTGCAAATATGGCAAATATAGAAAAATATAGATTTTTTTTATTTTCCGTCAAAGTTGAAAAATAGTGAAAAAACGGATAGTTTTTAAATAGTGATATTTACCAGGAGAAACACAAAGCAAACAGTTAATTTTTTTTTATCATTATACATTTAATAAATACATCAATCAATACAAACAAAAAATAAGGCGATTCGTTACCTATTTTTCGTGATATTACACCTGATATCGCAACAAATTGACTAAAAATTGTGTGTTTTTTTGAAAACCGAAAGTCGGTCAACTTTGGACGGTTATATCTTCTAAACTAAAAATGTGATATTATTAAGAGTAGCATATTTGAAATCGTTGAAAAGGTTCCTATAACATGTGTTTATTCAAAACTTAGTCGGCGCACATGAAAATTTTGATTTTTGCAACCTCGTTTGCTCTACGGGCGCCACTGTGCGTTGTTATATTCTCATCCAAAGTCCCGTTAACTTTTTGTTGATGAACAAAAAATCCATTATTCAAGCAACAACAACTTATGTTTACATGGGTGGTTGCATTAGTAGTTTTCTTTTTAAAAGAAAACAACGTTTTTCGACATAAGTTGTTTTATCTGCACACACTTTAAGTGTAATTTACATATTGTTTTTTATACCCTATACCAGTATGTGGTTTGGGTATAATGACTTTGTGCTGCTGTTTGTAACTACCAAAAACATTTGACCTAGATCCATCTTTAATTATACCGATCGAATCAGAATCACTATCTGATTCGATTTAACGATGTCCGTCCGTCTGTGTGTCCATGTAAAGCTTGTAATCAAACTGCAGGTCGCAAATATGAATATATTTTGATGAAATTTGGTATATAAGCTTTCGTCGGCCACAGGATGAACGCTATTGAAATTGGTGAGAATCGGTCCATGTTCAGACCTAGCCCCCATACAAATGACCCCTATGAAATCGACTTAAATTGCCATAAGATCCAAATTATGTGTTTATTACATCCATTAATCAGTAGTCCAAAAATGTTCCCTATGGGACAACTCTTAGTCATAGGCCTCATATAGAGCTGCTTCCCGATCTTCACTTAAATCTATCAAATTCCTCAAATTTTGTTTGTATATATTTTTGCAAAATACAAGAGACCTTACCAAACATGGTCAGGATCGGTCCATTTTTGGGCCTAGTCCCCATATAGATATAGCATCCGATATGAACTTTTTCATATCTGCAGGCAAAAAAATTTATAAAAATCCCACTCAAATTTGGTTTATGCTTATTTTCTATGTCCAGTTAGTTGGGCCTATGGGGTAGGGTGTCTAAACGCATGGTATAGGGTATCCTATAGTCGGTCTAGACCGACTATAATTTTCTAACTTGTTTCCTCCTTCTCTAGGATCTATTCCTGTGAGGATTTTTGACTCAAAATTTTATATAAAATATTTATTGCCCATATCTACAGGACTGTTAAATAAAAAGCTCTAAAATCTTTATATCAAGCCCATAATTTCAAATATAACGTTTTTTGGCTCCCCTGAACATTTTGATTTTATGACGTACGCGGTTATTCTAGAAAACCACAGAAAAAGAAACATGAAGTCCTAAATATTTGTAGCACGTTTAGAATCTGTAAACATTTTTTTTCGATGCTATAAGAATAGAAAACATCAACTCTGCACAGGATATCTTAGAAAAAAGGAATTTTTTTTAAATTTTTTTATTGAAGAAGCACATCACACTTTGTTTTTTATTAAATATTTTTTTTTATAGAATTATCAATAGTTTGGTATGCATCTTTGTATTTGGCGCACAACCGACCATAAGATGCAATGAACCCTATAAAAATTTAAAGAACAATAACAAGTTACCTGGCTCTAAGCGACACTAAGAATTCAATTAGATGATGTTAATTTGCACATTGCCTGAATGACATGCATTGTTATTAATTTTTTTGGCTGCAGATATGAAAAAGTTCATATCGGATGGTATATTTATATGGGGACTAGGTCGAAAAATGGACCCATCCTAACCATATATGGTAAACTCACTTATATTGTTAAAAAATATACACAAATCAAATTTGAGAGAAAAATTATGACGAAGATTTGTCCTATAGGGATTATTTTTGGACTACTTATTAGTGTATATAATAAACACATACAAACCCAATTTGACGGAGATCTATATGATAATTTGGATGTTATGGCAATTTATGTCGATTTCATAGGGGTCATTTGTATGGGGACTAGGTCTCAAAATAGACCGAATTTCACCAATTTCAATAGCGTTCATCCTATGGCCAATAGAAGTTTACATACCAAATTTCATCATAATATATTCATATTTGCGACCTGTAGTTTGATTACAAGCTTTACATGGACACACACAGACGGACGGATGGACTGACGGACTTCGCTAAAACGATTCAGTAAGTGATTCTGAGTCGATCGGTATAATAAAAGATGGGTCTAGGTCAAATATTTTTGGTAGCTACAAACAGCAGCACAAAGTCATTATACCCAAACCACATAGTGGTATAGGGTATAAAAAAAATTTATGTATATGTCACCTGGTCTATGAAAAGAGGGCTTACGTGCGAAAGCAAGTTATCGAGAAAACAGTTGTTAAAGGTAAAAAACTCGTTGCGTCAGTTTCTCGTTGTCTAACTATATTCAATGACGTCAAGTGTTGTTTCTGCTGGGAATTAATCACGTTGAGTATACAAATGTTATCATTGTTATCGCGCCGGGCGTCTTTTTCGTTATCACGTTAATGTAATCGTTTCTGTTGGTCTTTTGCAGAAAAATTAGTGTTGATGTTTTTTGTGAAGTTTTTTTGTGCCGTCTACAGTCAATATTTCTCTGTAAAGGCCCATATATACGATACGACTCAGTCGTATGATTTTTCGAAATAAAAATCCGATGAAATTCATCGGACTGTCATAAAGTCATACCGACATTATTTCTGCATACTTAGGCCATTTACACCATCACACTCAAGTCTTATGAAAACAACTCTTTATAATAACTTAATAATTTATTTTGGAATTTAAATTTTATTTTCACTTTCTTTGTTTTTGTTTACCTTTTTTTTTAATATTACCCAAAAAAAAAAAAGTTTTTAGAAATGTTTCTAAAACCATCGGACTTCGAAAATAAAATCATAGACTGTCAATTTCATAACGTAAGCTTTTTACATGATACGACCTTTTCATAATACTCGACCTTTTTGACAGGTCGTAGTACAAAGTGTGATAGTGTAAACTGGCCTTAAATGATGAAGATGAAAACAGGTCTCATGATGATGTTAGTTCGAATGGCGATGATGATGAACTTCATTTGTCTAACACATAAAATGAAGTGGAACAAAGATAAGTTACGATTGACTACTTAGTAATGATTCTCTGGCATATAATGTTTTTTGTATCTTTAAAATGTTTTTTGATGTGTAAACATCTATACGCGCAGGGTGGTAAATTTCTATTTCACAATACAATCACAAAAACAGCGTAACATGTGAGCCGTAAGACAAATCGGTGTGACTTATGATTGTATTGGTGAAAAAATTATGATATAAAATTGTATCAACTAATTCAACAACCCTTTGCTGTAAAATGTTAAAAATTTCACAATATAAACGTATAACATATACATAATTCAACAACCCCACAAATTTGCTATAAGTGACACATAGATGACGCTTTCTGTTTGATTTTAAAAAAGTGACATAAAAAATCTTTAATTACTATATGTTTGCACATCTCCCCTGTGATCGGACTCACACGATTTTTTTTTTTATCTTTCATCTTTTACATCAGTTTTTTATACCCTATACCACTATGTGGTTTGGGTATAATGACTTTGTGCTGCTGTTTGTAACAACCAAAAATATTTGACCTAGACCCATCTTTAATTATACCGATAGAATCAGAATCACTTTCTGAGTTGATTTAACAATGTCCGTCCGTCCGTCCGTCCGTCCGTCTGTGTGTCCATGTAAAGCTTGTAATCAAACTGCAGGTCGCAAATATGAATATATTTTGATGAAATTTGGTATATAAGCTTTTATCGGCCATGGGATGAACGCTATTGAAATTGGTGAGAATCGGTCCATGTTCAGACCTAGCCCCCATACAAATTACCCCTATGAAATCGACATAAATTGCCATAAGGTCCAAATTGTCATATAGATCTTACTCAAATTGGGTTTGTATGCGTTCATTACATCCACTAATGAGTAGTCCAAAAATGATCACTTTGACCCCATATAGAGGTGCTTCCCGATCTTCAATTAAATCTATTAAAAAACAAAAATATTGCAAAATACAAGAGACTTTACCAAACATGATCAGGATCGGTCCATTTTTGGACCCCTTTATAGATATAGCATCCGATATGAACTTTTTTATGTCTGCAGCCAAGAAAATTAATAAAAATCCCACTCAAATTTGGGTTTTGCATATTTTCTATGTCCAGTTAGTTGGGCCTAAGAGATAGGGTTTCTAAACGCATGGTATAGGGTATCGTATAGTCGGTCTAGACCGACTATAATTTTCTTACTTGTTTCATCATGTGAAAGACCGTCGTATAGTCTATCCGAATCGGCAAAAAAGTGGAAAATGAGTTTTTCACATATACTCGTACATATAAAATGTGAACTAAATAATTTTTTGCTTTTGCTTTATTTGTTGCGAATGAACAAATGAAAAGGATTAACAGAATAACGTCAAAAAAAAATCCAGAGTAGTTGTAACCAAAAAGGCACATTGTAAATGCACGGGTATTTACGTAGCATCTCCAACAGAGAATTGAAGAAAAAGCCAGGCTAAAAAACCCCCCATCTAAATTCGCTCTAATCAAAACATACATTACCGCTGGTATTTTGGTTAAAATTTTTCTCACAACGGAAACTCTGATCATCATTAAATAATTTTTCCATTTTAAAATTTTCTGTAATCTATTATCCAATTACTCTTAATGTGCCTTTGTCAATACACATATAATATAAACTTTAAGTTCCATAATATTTTCAATACATATACTCTATGGAGCCATTTAGAGATTTCATTTATCAGGACTAAGAAAATTCAAAAACTCTCTATTTTATTCCTAAACGATCTTGGGGTCATTTGTGGCGCCAAGTCCAAATGAGTTAATTACGTCAAATTATTTTTCCCCCTAACCCATAGTTATAACGATCAAATAAAACATTTTAAAGTAAAAGAGTGATTAATTTTTGATACAAAGTATTTATAAAGAATACGTACATTTACTAAATATTACACAAAAATGTAATTTTTCTTGAGGCCGCAAAAAAAAATCCTTGTAAAAAAAATTCTAGTAGAGGGATTTACCTAAAAATTAAATTAAGAAGAAAATTTTTTAAAACTTGAAAAAGGAGTTTTCAAAATTTTATCAAAAAAATTACCCATTTTCAGTCCCATTGCGCAAGAAAACAATATATCATATCTGAGTACTTATAAGTGTAGAGACAAAAAAAATTATGGCTTTAATCAATTTCTAAAAGTTGAAAAAAGTGCCGTCAAATTTCATGACCTATTGTTTTTTTTTGGCACAAAAGTAGTCTGGGGCATGCTATTTCTTGGCGAGTTTTTATTCGATTTTGAATTTATATAGCTTTTTGAAAAAGAAATACTGAATATAGCTTTTTGAAAAGATAATACAGAAATCGATTCATATAACAACTTGTCGGGAAAGTAAACTGTAGAACGAAATTTTCATTAAATCTGAAAAAAAAGTTATCTTTATCCCATATAAACACACTTGAAATTTTCAATCTAATTCCGGTGTGACTTTTCTTTATTCGATTGTCCTCAAACTTTACATTTATTAGTTTTATATAGAAAGGAAACAAACTGGGCACCGACACTCCCCAAAATCGCATTTTCATTTTTAAGGACCATTCTAATGTGCATATATGTAGATATATATCAGCGATGCATACACATATTTTTGTTTGCTTGTTGTTTTTGATTTTTTTTTTAGCACACGTCAACGCATGACTTATCAATAAGAGTAAGAGAATAATCAAGATGGTTAAACAAATAAAAATTTAATTACTCGTATATGTATTTACATTTATGCTGATTGCATTTAGTAATTGATTTCAATTAAATAATATATTATTAATTTTGAACATCAGTGTTAAAAATCTAACCATAAGTACATGGCAATAGAGGGTGGACTATTAAGGTTTTGCATTCTGATTTTGCTATAAATAAAAAACTAATAATTTTTTTCATTCTGGTTTTTTACTCAAATGTACAATCCTTGCGGTTAACTGTGGAGTACCATTTTATTCTAATGACTCTTGGCTGACTGTGAAGTGGCCCATACGATAAACCCAATTTTATAGTATATTTTTGACAGTATGGAGCTCATCCTTTACACCTCCTCACAAATAATAGCGCAGTTAGAGAGCCGGAAACGTTATATGATGTCATATAACGTGAAATGATCAATTCTTGAGAACGATGGCAAGTTGAGGTGCTTGGTTGTTCTTGTACACTCTGGGCAGCAATGTTTTCATTTATTTGCACTGTACGAGCATATAAACGATCCAGTTTCACGCATACGTTTCACAAATCTGTTGAAATATTGCTTGGGAAGCGCTTAATTATTTCCGAAATTTGAACGTAGTAGTTTTTAATATTTACCAACGTTGTTCAAGTGTAAATTCTTGTCATAACACAGCTGACATTGGTGTTACCATACTCAAAATAACCAGTAGTTCAAAATGCAAACACTAGAGGGACTACCATGTATATTGAAAAATAGGTACAAAATAACCAGTGGTTCAAAATACAAACACTAGAGGGAGTACCCTGTATATTGAAAAACATGCACATTAAAATATTTGTAGCGTATACGAACCGCTTGTTGTTACTACGATACTTTAAACTTTGAACACGCAGAGACAATCTAGCGATTCCCATTTAATCGACCACGTCCACGGTTTGTCTAACTATTTTGTTATGATTACTTATGCTTTTGAAAATTGTATGATAAGATATTTGTCCAGTGATTCAAAAGTAATGACTGAAAATAATATTTCTTACAGTCACTCACCTTTTGTTTATACTGAAGTGGTTTATATTTTAAACTAAATAGTTCTAAGATTAAAACTAAATTAGATATCGAAATAAGACTCTGATTCATAGCTGTTGTTACTGTACATAACTGATAATAACGTATCTTACATCACCCAATTTTGAACTTTAAACAGTCTGATAACGCCTGTCTACCTACTTAATCCAATTGGGTTTCCTCAAATCGTTGTATTATTCATAATCATTTTAAAAAAATGACAAAAAAAAAGAGTTTATATAAATTAAAAAAACAAATTTGTAGCTTATTTGTTCTAAGTCGTAGCAAATGCGATACCTTTTCCAAAAATTTGACTATTTCGGTAGATTATTGGCAAGCAATAATCAAAAGTTATCGCCAGTAGCAAATATTTTATCAAGTTTTCTATCGTAATATTTTTTTTTTTTTTTGGTTTATTGATATACGAGTATTTTAAGAAGCCTTTAAAAGAGCCTATAAAAGTAAAAGTTTGTTAAGTGTTAGCACACATTTTAGTTGAATACATTCGAGTGGAAAATTAGAATAAAAATTTTATAAAATAAAAAAATTAAAAAAATGAAATTAATTCTTAAAGTCGTATTAACCTTCACGGTTTTTGGTTTGCATAGTGAAGCTCGTCATATTTCCAAAGATACTCACATTATTGGTGGTTCCGATGTAGCTGAGGGATCTCGGCCGTATCAAGTTTCGATACAAAATACTTTCGGAGAACATATTTGTGGTGGTACTATAGTAGCATCAGAATGGATTTTAACAGCTGCTCATTGTTTAGAATGGTCTAAACAATATTTGAAAATAGTTACCGGTACGACTAAATGGAAAATACCAGATGGTGAATATTCAGTGGAAGATCTTAAAGTTCATTGTCTGCACAACAAACCCATATATCATAATGATATTGCCTTGATACGCTTAAGTAAACCCATTGTCTATAATGAACGTACCCAACCCATCGATCTTGCATCGAACAATACTCTCAAAGAAGGTGATCAACTATTATTATCCGGTTGGGGTAGCACCAAAACATGGGGACGTACTCCAGATATATTGCAAGAAGTTAAATTGAAATATGTTGAACATGCTTCATGCTCGGACAATGTTAAGAATGCTGCTTGGTTGGGTGAGGGTCATATTTGCACTGATTCTCGTTCAGGTGAAGGTTCATGTCATGGTGACTCTGGTGGCCCTTTGGTTGATACAGCTAATAATGTCTTAGTTGGTGTTGTCAATTGGGGTGAACCATGCGCTGTTGGCAATCCTGATGTTTTTGCCAGTGTTGCTTATTATCATGATTGGATTCTTGGCATTTTAGCCGGTGGTAGCGCTTGTTAACTCTCGATGTTATTTTAGATTTATCTTGGTAGCCCCGCAACAAATTGAAGCCACAACGAACAAGAGTTTTTTTTAAAAACTTTTTTAAAAAGAACAAATTAATAAATAAATTTAACGAAAAAAATAAATTTTATATTTTTTACACACATAAATTACATATTTTTTATTTTGATAAATCATTTTTTGTTACGACAACAGAATTTTATTTGTAATAAACATGAAATCCGGTAGGCAGCAAATTTGGTAGCCACAATAAATCTGTTTTCCGTCTGAAGGTTTATGTTTAAACAAACCACACAGATTTTATTGTGCGTGGCCATTTTTAATATTTTTTTTTTTTTTATTTTAATTCTTTAACTATTACAAGCTACGAAAGAATTTTCAATTCATATAATATTACCCAAATCATATTTGGAACAAGCCTATTTTCGAAATGTAATATTCTCTTTTTATATACATACTTAAGTACATATAAATGTATGTAAGTGTGTATATTATATCCACTAAAAAATGTTTTCAAATTGGACAACGTATGTATGTATATTGAGAGTGCCTCGAGTTTTATGGAACCACAAACAAATATTTGGTTTACTCCCCTAAAATTTTTTGGGAATCATTATAAAATAAACCTAGATTAAATTTTTTTGGACTTTATTATTTTATTAATTGTATATACAAATATGTACAGTAGGTGGCAATACAATGGAAATTTTTTACTAAATATTTTTTTGACGATTAAAAATTCCTTTATTAATTAAAAAATTTTTATGTTTTATTTATTTAATAAAGAAAAAATATTACCTCAAATAGCTTAACTTCGGAAAATAATAACAAATCTTAAAAGTATTCGTTTTTATGCTGTTGACAAAACATTGGAAACCTTTACTATACAACAATTGAACACTTTCCCTGTAATTATGGTTTGAATATTTTGTTGAGTATTGATTATTTTTTATTACTGCTTCAAAACGCTGAATTACTGCCTTTATGAGTTCTGTCGTTTTTGTGTAATTTCGTATCCGTATTTTTCAGTTTACAATTTCCCATAGATTTTATATGGGATTATGTCCACATCACTAACTGCATTTGCATGTTCAGACGGCAAAACGAACCACTTGAGTCGCTCTCTGAATCACGATTGCGAACCTTGGTGTTCAGACGATTGATTAAATCTACATGATTCGCCATAGAAAATTTTGAGAGCGAATCTACTTGGTTCAAAATAAACCTAGTTGTGAACCTAAAGGGTGATTTTTTAGCTATTATCTTTTTGGCAACACTGGTTTAAACAGCTGACGCACGTTTCGCGTTTTGTTTCATTGTCAAACATCTTCAGTTTGGTCTATAATTTAACCATGAATCGTCTTACAAACGAATAACGCTTGCAAGTTATTGAATTTTATTATCAAAATGCGTGCTCTGTTAAGAAAGTTCATCGCGCGCTTCTTACATTTTATGGTCAGTTTAATCGACCCACTGAAGCGGCTATTCGGGCTATTGCGACTAAATTTCTCACCAAATTTACATTGTTGGACATTAAACCACCAATACGCTTACGTAGAGTGCGAACTGAAGAAAATATCGCAGCTGTGCCAGTGTTAATGATGACCATCAATTATCGATTCGTCGCCGTTCGCAGCAATTGGGCCTCTGTTACTCAACAACGTGGAAAATTTTGCAGAAGGATTTAGGTGCGAAGCCTTTCAAAATACAGCTGGTGCAAGTATCGAAGCCGAACGACCTACCGCAATGTAGAATTTTTGGTGAATGGGCTCTTGGAAAGTTGGCCGAAGATCCACTTTTTTACCGAAAAATTGTGTTCAGCGACGAAGCTCATTTTCGGCTCAATGGGTACGTAAATAAGCAGAATTGTCGATTTTGAAGTGAATATCAGCCAGAAGCATTGGAAGAGCTACTAATGCATCCAGAAAAAGTCACAGTTTGGTGCGGTTTATGGGCTGGTGGCATCATTAGACCGAACTTCTTCAAAGATGATGCGAATCGTAACGTAACTGTGAATGGTGAGCGCTACCGAGAGATGATATCCAACTTTTTTTTACCCAAAATGTAAGAGCTTGACTTGCATGACATGTGGATTCAACAATGGACTTATTGAGAGGCGAGTTCGGTGAACATTTTATTTCACGTTCGGGACCGGTCAATTGGCCGCCTAGATCGTGCGATTTAACACCTTTAGACTATGTTTTGTGGGGCTATGTTAAAGCTCATGTCTATACAGACAATCCCGCTTCAATTGAAGCCAACATTGAAGCATTTATTCGTGAGATATCGGCCGAAATGTTGAAAAGAGTATGGCAAAATTGGACTAAGCGGATGGACCATTTGAGGCGCAGTCACGGTCAACATTTGCATGAAATAATCTTCAAACATTAAATTATATGGACCGTACTATCGATTCAAGTAAAGATTTCATGCTTTTTTCTGAATTTTATGTGTTTTTTTTTTGGAAAACTTTCCTATAGCTCTTAAAAAATCACCCTTTAGAAACATTTAGTGTCATCTCCAAGTTTGATAAGAAATTATCGCTAGTTTTTCTGAACTAGCTGTCAAAAATATATAAACAAAGAAAAAAAACAAAAAAAATAATTGTTTAAATGGTGCGTGGTAAAGAAGAAGAAAGCATATATTTCAAAAATTCATAACTGCACTATATTCTTAATCGGACCGGTTTCTGGCATTTCAGCCTTCATCAGCGATTTATTGAACATTGTGATAATTGTTATGTTTTTAATTGAATAGATTGTTTCTATATGAAAATTTTTTTCTACTTAGGGCGGCCGTGAGGTTTTGAACCGTGAACCTTCACATACACTCGTACTTGCACTTTTTGGTCAGCGCTTTAACACACTCACCTAAAGTCAGGCCTACGAGCAGTGTGGTTAGTTTTCAGTTTTCGTACCATACAGCTTTACTTTGTATTAATTTCAGAAGATACAACTCTGTCCAAACAAACAATCGTTATTTTTGAATTTTGAATATTTTTTGCATTTATACTTCTAATTTCCACTATTCTCAGTTTTCGTAAGAGTTGTCATATGTGATGTACGGTTTTTGTACATACCTACATATGCACTTTACATATATTTTGAGATGACGCTGTGAAGCGAAGAAAATTTTTTGTTTTGTTTGATTTATCGTCATTTTTCAGACATATTGCAATTACTACTGTAATTAATATGCAATTTTTAATTTTGTTTAAATGGTGCGTGGTAAAGAAGAAGAAAGCATATATTTCACGGCCGCCCTAAGTAGAAAAAATTTTCATATAGAAACAATCTATTCAATTAAAAACATAACAATTATCACAATGTTCAATAAATCGCTGATGAAGGCTGAAATGCCAGAAACCGGTCCGATTAAGAATACAGTGCAGTTATGAATTTTTGAAATATATGCTTTCTTCTTCTTTACCACGCACCATTTAAACAAAATTAAAAATTGCATATTAATTACAGTAGTAATTGCAATATGTCTGAAAAATGACGATAAATCAAACAAAACAAAAAATAATTTGTGCAATAAAATAAATAGAAACATTTAACAAATTAAAAGTATATATTTACATATATATATATTCAAATAAAAATGGAAAAAATGAAATAGTGCAACGTAAAGTGTAGAAGGAAGGATGTCTTCAAATATTTGCACAAAAAATATAAACGTCAAAATGAAACAAGAACACTCGTCTGAACACCAAGGTTCACAGTCATGATTCAGAAAGCGAATCAAGTGGCTCATTTTGCAGTCTGAACATGCTATAAATATATAATTTTTATTTGTTAAATGTTTCTATTAATTGTATTGCAAACATTAAGTTTTTGTTTTTTCTTTGTTTATATATTTTTGACAGCTAGTTCAGATAAACAAGCGATAATTTTTTATCAAAATTGGAGATTACACTCAGTTTTTCTAGGTTCAAAATGAACCAAGTAGGTTCGCTCTCAAAATTTTGTATGGCCGTCAAACTTTACAGTTTTATTTGTATATTTTGGGTTTAGGCTTTTGCCCATCATGACCTCTTAAATTAAACTTGGACTCATCTAAAAAGAGAACAGTACTTTAATTCTGTCTCGGCTAGCTCATGTGTTCTTCAACAAAATGTGTATGCGAGCCAGACAATTTTTCTCTGATATTAGTGATTTCTTCGAGGATTTATTTTTAGATTGAGGTTTTTAATGCCATTTTTGAACATTTTTTAAACTGCCTAGCTTTTAAATTATCTTGTCTTTGACTCGTTTTACTGGGCCTGCCGCTTAAATATTGAGTCACCACTGTACCTCTTTCACGATATTTCTTGATAATTTTTGAAATTATGGATTTATTCATAATAATAATAATTTCAGACCTGACGTAATTTACAAAATTTGTTTCTATCCATTATTTTATAATAATTAATTTTAAGATTAAAACATTGAAAAATACAATTGTGTTTAAGAAAAGTTCAAAGGTAATACATTTTCTCACATACGATCTTCTATTTTTATGGTTTCCATTGTTTTTGGTATTACTTGTTTATTGTTTATCTTTCTAGAGAGAACACAGAAGACAGTTTTCAATATATTGTCGCCCACTGTACATAGATTTTGAAAACCAGCACCTTAAACCCAGAGAATAAAAAATGATAAGGAAAAATGTTAAAGGTTTTTTTTTTAAATTTTTGTTATTTTTGTAGTTTGTTAAAGACTCTAAAGGGAACGAAAAATATACGAAAACTGTTTCACCTAATCTATATATTAATAATATTAAAGGAAACTATTTTTTTCCCTTTTTATGCACAATGCGGGCACGGAGGAGTATGAAATTTGGCTTAGTTATAGTTCTTAAGGAGGAGAAGCGGAGATTGATAAAATTTATGTATGATATGTTTAAAAAAAAAAATAAAATATTTATAATAATACCTAACACCCTGCTAATGAGAATAATTTGAATTGTATACCACACGCCCTATGTTGAATTGTGAACTGCTCGAATTGATTAACATACTTTAGGGTCATTTAAATGTTCATAAATTTTATATATATATATATATATATATAGATAAAAAAAAAAAAAAAAAAACATTGAAAGAAAAAAATTGAATGCAAAACAATATTTCCTAGAATTTGCACTCGAATTTTGAGTGTTGGGCTATAATAGTATTCATTAAACTCCAATATTAAAATTTTTTTTATACCCTCCGCACCACTTTGCATAGGGTATATAACAGTTTGTCAATTCGTTTGTAACTCATCGAAATAAATTCCGGAGACCCCATAAATTATATATATTCTTGATCTTTATAAAAGCAGTTCATCTAGCGATGTTCGTCTGTAGTCTGTCTGTCTGTCTGTCTGTTAAAAACATTCGCCTGTCCGTAAAAGATCGAGAGGTCGTACTACTTAGGCTTAAAATATCCGTCAGTTTGGTATTGCATTTGGAGTCTATAGACCAAATACTTGAGAAATGATGTATGAAAATTTAGAGCTACTCCGATAACAGTTTTCATATAAAGAACTTAACATTGTGAAAAATGTTTATACGCAACAGAACATGTGTGTATTAGGGTGGGTAAATTTTTTTCGTCAATAATCGTATAGCAAAAACATAATCTACGTGAAATTCTAAGAAAAATTTACCAAGATGATTTTCTGCTCCCATAATTCTATAAACTGTATAGCTGTATTAAAAAACACTATCACATCATTCAAAAAATACAAAATGATCATAAAATTTTGTATTTTTCTATCGAATTTAATATTTTATGCCATGAATGCAAACAAAATAAGTTGCTGAATACAACATTTAGAATACAATGCAAGAAAGACTGCTAGAAATGTATATAAAACAAATGCAACTCCACTTGAAAGAAGTTGATAAAAATAAAACACAAATTGGTCAAAATATGTTTTTTTACTTAGAAAAATTACTAAGATATATTTCGGTAACAATTAAAAATAAAAAACGGAAAACTAGTATTGTTGAAAGGAATTTAATGTTTTTTTTTTTAATGTCTTACAATTTTTTAAATTAATTTACTTGAGCAAATAATGTTTTTTACTTCAAATAACAAAAATGAAAAAAACTAATGTAGAAGTGCTCTTAGTGAAAGGAAGTTAAATCAGTTTTTTAAATATTTCTTTCGCGGTAATCTGGTGTGACTTTCTATAGTCACTACCATAACATGAGGCGCTGAGAACATTAGTGGCATAAGCCACACCATCATCGTATTGAGATAAATGCATATAACGTTGTTTACGATTTAAGGATCTCTCTACTGATTTCAATTATCATCTTATGAATAATATTTATTTATAATTTGAGTATAATGTTATTTTTGTCTGTATTAAAGGCTTTTCAACCAATTATTTTGACAAAAAGAGAAAAAATGTGGATTAGGCCACTATTGCTTAGTGATATTCTGAAAATAGATAAGCGAATACTGCAATTAGGCTGCAAGATACCTTACAAATTTATACAATACAATTATTTTTTTCACGATTTATTAATTCAATTTAGCACAAATTAAGTAAAATACACATACCTATTTTTATTACAAAATATATGTGTTAAAATGTTATAGATTCAATTCTTTATCATTATTGGGAATAAGTATATCATTTGGTGCATTTTCTGATGTAGTTAGATCCAAATAAAAATTGTGGTATATTGGAGGTATAAAGGGAAGAAGTTGCATAAGGTCTCCCTTTTTGTCTACACTTATCACATTTCCATGTGGATAGAGGGTATCCAATGAACTAATATGTTTAGTTGTTCGCTTTTTTAGGTTTAAAATATCGAATTCGACAGTCTCATCGTTACTGTATTGGAATTTAATAGTAAATGGGTTTTCGATTTTAAACCGAAGCCACTGGATTTTCAGCCATTCCACTTTGTTATTTGTCACAGATTTTGTTCTTCTGACAATATTCTCTTGTAACTCCCGAGTAGAGAAAAAAATCATATTTAGACATTGGAATAACGAGAAAAGGTTGCTTTTTACGGAACAAAAATGTTTGGATTACATTTCTTTGATTTTTCTATGAGTCCAAAATCCTGATCACATGGTAAATAGGAATGACCACTACACAAGAACTTATGATCAATTTCGGTCACTACAAAGTCCGAGTTCTGCGCTATGAAACCACATATCAAAGACATTTTAATATTTCTATTTTGACCCCCACATTGGTCAGAATACATTATTAATTTCTTGGATTTTACAAAATTTTTCACAAAATGCAGTATGCATGATTCAATTTCTTGAGGACCTCTTGAAGCTACTGATACATTCCTGGTGTACATCATAGCATCCCCCGTTGGCAGATTATGAATTCCAAGACAGTAGGTCCATAGCTGCCGTTTGTAGTAACATATACCTGTTGGTAGCTGGGGAGTAGCTAGAGTCTTCATAAGATCAAAAGCAATTGCTGTGATATCTGAGTTATTATTTTTGACAAAATCTGAATCAAATTTCATACCATTTCGTGCCATCTCAGCTTTTTTCTGATGAAGCTCAATTTCTTTTTTTATTTCTTGCTTTACTTTTTCGTCGTCGCAAGCCTGAAGCTTTATTTTGTACGAATCACAACGTTTGCATGAGTCTATAATTGGTGGATGGAGCTTTAAGTTGTAAAGTTTTTCTTTCAAAAGTTTTTCTACATACTCACAATGAAACGTGGTTGTCTGGACCTTCTTCAGATTTATATAAATTATACAGCATGGTAATATTCAAGTGTGGTGCCAAATACTGTGAATTAATATTTTTATTTCTGTCATAGTGACTAAAATATTTTGAAAACTGTTTATAATGGCATCAATTTTAGCAGCAGGTGTTGCTTTGCCAGAAATGGAGCGACCTCTTCTATCGGACGGAGGTGCATCTCCAAGTGGTTTATTTTTTAATAGTCTCGTTAATCTGCCATCAGAAATCAGGAACGTGCTTTTGAAAAAAGTTTTGCAAACAGTTATTTGATTCCCATTGAATCTGGTTCATTGTAAATCCGTGAATATTTACGCCACGAGTCATCCGTTTCTTTATTATACGCTCTTCTTTTTTTGGTAACGCTGACTAGTTCACAAAGGTATGAGGTCTGCAAATCAAAATTACCTATTGCATAAAATCCATCGAATAACTTGTTTTGTTGTTCGTTATCAAACTTTTTGTAGCAACATTTAATGCAACAACTATTAACAAACGTGTGTTTTTTTTCCTTTAACTAAAGCATTTTTGGCATTAACATAAGCTAGACCTTTATTCCTTTTAGTTTTTCTAATATTACGAACCCAATTTTTTTCACTTTGTTTTCTTTTTATATTATTTACATTTTCAGTTAACGATTCTTCTGAGCTTACATTATCTTCTATTATCTGTATATCTGGAATGAGGAATAAATAATATCAAATAGTAGAATTCGTAATTATCACAATTCCTTTGAAACATTAAAAAAAATATACATACCGCTTATTTCATTGTCCATATCTACATCCAACTGTGCAATAAAACAAATGTCATTCGCTGCGCACTTCATGTTTATGAGGGATAGGCCACTGTTGCATTTCGCAATATTACATTACATTAAATTGCAAATAGGCCATACTGCTGCCATCTAGCGGAGAACTGTTATTATTTAACAAGATTTTTTTTCAGTAGAGAATGACTTGTAGACATTGAAAATGGGTCTAACTCTTTTTTTTAGCTCTTGTCGGTTAGGTCACTACTGTTCTCAGTGCCTCACATCATCTCTATTCTTTGCTATAACTCGTCGTGAAACAGCGGTTAGCAGTTGCACACATCGTTCAGTTCCTTGAATGTGTGATGGAATTTTTGGGTGAAGCAGTGGTGGATCATCACACTCTATATAATTCAACAATTGTTCGTATGGAATGCCTGCAGTAAATGTAGGCTCGGATAATATTTTACCATCATCTAAGTCAATCGAATTCGTATAATATGTGCAGTCGAAGTTAATGGAATGCTTCTTATAAACCCTTATTTAGTTGGCTCACACAGGTGGTCACGATAATGCATAATTTTTTTATGGCTCTTTCGCGTAGAGTTTTTCTCTAATTAAAAAGCATTGTTAATAAAATGTATTCGATATGAGTGAAAAATGCGTTATTTTGGATTGATGTATTTACAACTCCTCATTGTGCTTGTGGTAAAAATTGAGCTGACCGTATAAATTTATAAAACGAAGTGAGCTGCCATATATAACTGAGTTATAGAACTTAACATTAAAGTTCATTGACACATAGATTTTCATAATGTAAGTTGGTAAAATTATTAAATTTCTTGACGGTGAACTAGTTTCAACGTATAGGCGCAAAAGCCTGCTGGCTTTTGTTAACCAACAAGAGTGAACTTTTTGTCCTGGTTTCATGTTGGCTAAATCTTGAGGACAAAAACCTTCCGACACAGCATTGGCTACACGATAAAGATAGAAAACGTCAGTAGATAAATCCTTTTCATATTCTGTTTCCATTCCTGGAGGCATATTTCCCAGCGAAATCAAACACAACCTGCAAAAAAAATTTTTTTTAGCTGAAAAAAGAAAAATCAAATCAAAGCTTAGGAGTTTTATTTTTATTTTAACTGTGGGAGGTTTTGCTTTAATTTAATATTTTTTTGTTTTAATTAAATTAAAATAACCCAAAGCCGCACTTAGTTGAAGTACAAAATTAAGCCTATTTTAAAATAACATTGTGCTTACCGGAAGTCGTTCGCAGGTTTCAATTAATATACTTAGAGTCCCACCACCAGTATGGAGTCCACTAAATAGATGGCGAAATGGAAGTTCATTAAAATGCAACAAGCAAACAAACCAATGCAATGGTTTCTCCAATAGAATTTCAAATCTAATTATGCCATTTTCAATGCCAGTATTAGTAGGTTCTTTATCGCAGCAAATCCCTATTAAGTTGGTAGGAGATAGATTTTTTCCTGGAAGAACTCGTATAGTTTAATTTGTTTTGTATTGGCGTCTTTAGTGTCAACTTTAATATGACCGAACTATTTGCTTTTCGGCTCTTTAAGAATCACTCTATGGCATTCTTTCTTAAGTTCCGGATGGTATTTTCTACTTATTTATTCCCTTGTTAGTGCATTATTTTTTTTTTTCTCATCAAAAGAAAATGCTAACAAATCTGAATCATTATACTGCATTCTACGAACCGAATGTTAGATTAGGTTTAACCATAACAAATTGTTGCCCATTTCATCTTTAAAACCAATGTCTTTGAATAAAGCCGTAGCTAAACACGAAGCAACCCTATCAGAAATTCGGAATCTATCGCACATCATAGCAAAATTTATGGCATCGTACCTTTAACTGTAAGTTTTTTTTTTTGCTGCAAAGTTGGTCTTGTAGGTGATTTTGCAAACCCAACTTCAGATACAACTTCTACATGTGATGAATCAGGAAAATATGAAGGATCTAAGCTGTCTTGCGGTTGAGTTGATTGTTGGTAAACGATGTTTTTTTTTTTTTTTTTTTGTGTACTGATCAATTATGAACTCTTGTAGGTGATGAGGAATCAATCCACAGTAACTTGGCGTTGTTTTTGTACATTTGCATTTACCGATGTGAAATGTATTATTTCTGTGGTTTTCTATAATAACCGCGTATGTCATAAAATAAAAATGTGCAGGGGAGCCAAAAAACGTTATATTTGAAATTATGGGCTCGATATAAAGTTTTTAGAGCTTTTTATTTAACAGTCCTGTAGATATGAGCAATAAATACTTTACACAAAATTTTGAGACAAAAATCTTCAGATGAATAAATCCTAGAGAAGGATTAAAAAACAATATGTAAATAACACTTAAAGTGTGGGCAGATAAAACAACTTATGTCGACAAACGCCGTTTTCTTTGAAAAAGAAAACTACCAATGCAACCACCCACGTAGACATAAGTTGTTGTTGCTTGAAAAATGGATTTTTTTGTTCATCAACAAAAAGTTAGCGGGGCTTTGGATGAGAAATAACAACGTATCAAGAATAATAGTGACACAAAATAACAGAAATAAATACAGAAGTTTTTATAAGTGGTTATAAACTGAAAAATAATCCAAAATTATTTTCCGTTTTTTCATTAATAACAACGTGTGTCGCTATGTGTCGTTTTCTAAGAAAATAATTTGTCAGAGATCAAACGTAGTTTGACATACGTCGAGAAGTGCTGCTTATTAATTTAATAAACATTTATGTTACGTCGTTATTTAAAGAAAAAAAACTCAGAAATGGTCAACGCGTTTATTCCAGAAAACCACAGATTTAAGGTTTCCAAGAATTTTACATATGTATGAGGACTAGATTTGCTTTTTATTTTTCCATGATAGTTATTACTTAAAACATTTAGGTTTTTCACTACACTTTTTTTGTTGCTCATTGAAACATTTATTTTGCTCCAAATTGCAATTCTTTTCTTAGCTACTTCCGGAGGAAGACTTTTATAAGAGTGTTTTCTATTTTTAATTTTCTCACGATCATCATTATTTGGCAGGTCTAGTTGACTAAATTCACTTGGTAATCAAAAATAGCTAATGTTCGCAACAAAAACACTTGACCCGGCATTTATTGAATACACATCCCTTCCCTAATCGGAAGAATCGATGGGCATTGCTGATATTTCCATTTTAAATAGAATTTGAGCAACAAAGAATTTCCAACTATTACCGAACTTACGTGTGCATTTAAAACTCAAACTAACCTGTGCACAAATCAATCAAAACAAAAATTTACAAAATGATTTTATAAAATATATTTATCCGGTTACATTAATTTCTTAATCTATGACTACTAAGAACAAAGTGAAAACAATTTTTTTTTTCTTATTTATGTAATTTTCATGTCGATTGGCGCAGTATAGGAATTAATTTTAGACCTTTGATTTCTTGGTAAAAGTTTCTTAGAATTTTCCGTAGATTTCGTTTTTGCTATACGATTTCTTAGTTTTTTGCATCCATACATTTTGACCTACCCTAGTGTATAGATGTGTATGAGCGATGCATACACATTTTGGTTTGCTTATTGTTTTTTTTTTTAACTTCTAAACAAAAACGTGTACGCATCGCTGATAAACAAACATGAATGTAATTGTATGTATGTATTTACATTTATGCTGATTGCATTTAAAACAGTTTGAAAATATCTAAAACTCTTTTAATTGTTTTATTAATTTTAAATATAATTGTAAAAAATTTCGCCATTATAATGTGAAATTTAGCCTATTATGTTTCTTAGTGCTAATAACCTTGCTTATAATATTGTGTTTAGAATACAGATGGAGGTTATCAAAGAATCGGAATAGCCGAATTTAATACTTTTACTTATTTTTTAACAAATCGTTTTTAACAGCCATTTACAACAACAAATTTCATAAAATATTTCTTATTATATGGTATGAGTAATTTTAAATGAAATTTGTTGATAGATAAGGTTCTACAGTTGTAAATGTTTCACTATGTCACAAATTATGTATAGTATATGTATGTATATTAGGGCGTGTCGATTTGTAAGGTGGCAAAAAAATCGCTCAAGTGACAAGGAAAATCATATTTTAGGGATCAAAATAAGAAACTTTGCCCAAGGAACCATACCTCTAAAACGAATTCTGATGTCCCGACTTTTGACCTGTCTGTCTGTCTGTCTATCTTCCAAGGGACAACCCCATTCCCCCTCATGCAATTGATCTGAAACTTTGCCCATAGTCTTGTTGTGACTACAGATTAATTTTGGGGTAGTCACGCAGAGTCACAGAGTGATCTAAAAGTTATTTACCCTCATCCGATCGATCTTTTTGAATAAAACATAGCCAAGGCG
This sequence comes from Cordilura impudica, assembly GCA_963682025.1. Lineage (NCBI taxonomy): Eukaryota > Metazoa > Arthropoda > Insecta > Diptera > Scathophagidae > Cordilura > Cordilura impudica. The sequence goes on along the minus strand of OY821517.1, from coordinate 1,525,979 downwards.
TATGATTATTATTTATTAGCGGAGTAGAAGATAAGTATACGTATGAGTGTTAATTTTAATATTAAATCAAATCAGCCCGATTCTAAACAAAAAAATGATTTTTTGAAATGTTTGTATGGGGAACCCCCAAGGGGGTTACTGGGGGTGTGCCACTGGCATGGGTGGGTCGGCCCTCCAAAGATAGTGGGGGTCGATCATACATTTGGACTCGATTGGGGCACTCTAAATGGGTCAAAGTGTGACAGACAGACAGACAGGTTGAAAGTCGACACATCAGAATTCGTTTCAGAGGTATAGTTCCTCGGGCAAAGTTTCTTATTTTGATCCCTAGAATACGATTTTCCTTGTCACTTCGGCGATTTTTAAATCGACCCGCCCTAATGTACATGCATTTCCAAATGTCATTGCGATCTGAGGTATTATCATACGAAATAGCTTTTTGGCAAATTTAAGTTAGAATATCTCAAAATCCTGACGTGATAGAAAAAAAAAACTTTGTGAGTCCGATCACAGAAATTAATGGTTTTTTAAGTTGGAAGTACTTGTGCTTTCAGTATATTTTTTTTTTCAATTTAGAGTTGTTATACATTTAGCCTAGTTTAATTAGCTGTTGTACTTCTATATTGTCATATCTGTGATTGTGTTATATTTTAGGGTTGTTGAATTAGCTGGAATACTCTTTACACCAATACACTCATACCTCTCGCCGTTTTTGTCTTACTCTATTTTTGTGATTGTATTGTGAAATAGATTTTTACCCCCTAAGCGTAAAGATGTTTACACATCAAAAACTGATTTTACTACAGGAAAAATACAGAAAAAATATTTAAATTTAAGGGCATTTAAAATATTAGGAAAAGACTCTTTATAATTTAGATTAGGAAAAATTTCTTTAATTATTAGTTCATTCTTAAAATATATTAAAAACACTTAAATTTACTAAATATGTATTAATCTTCGTTTTCTTCCCATTCTACATCTTCTTTTTCTTCCACAGCATCTCGTTCACAGCCCTTCAGGTGAGTACGTATAAAATCATGATAATAGGAAATTTTAGCATGAGCATCTGGCAAACCTTTAGCACAAGGACGACCCCAATTAACCAAAGCGACAAGTTTACCGTTGTGAACCAAAGGACCACCACTATCACCGTGACAAGCTCCTTTACCCTTATCATTAAAAGTACACAAGTGGCCATAATCTACCCACGTACTATTGTCATGAGCAGCCCGACATTCGTCGAAGGGTACATATTTAACATTTAAAGTTTGTAATTTATCAGGCACCTCCCCACCTAACGATAATGTACCCCAACCGGTGAGTACTAATTCATCGCCATCTTTGAGAGGTTGATGATCATATTCGACAGCCTTAGTGTGATTGTCAAATTCAATGGTGTCGTTGAGGTGCAACAAAGCAATATCGTTGGCATACGAAGGACTATTGTAGCTACAGTGCATTTCTATGCGATCCACAAAATAATATTTTTCCGTATGATTTTTTAAATTCTGAGTGCCCGTCAAAACTTTCAATTTTTCTGCTTTCTGACCATTAACACAATGTGATGCGGTGATTATCCAACTTTTGTCTATAATAGCACCACCACAAAAATGGCGACCCTTAAGAGACTGCAGTGAAATTTGATAGGGCGCTAAGTCTTCTGGAGCTTCTTCACCACCCACTATTCGGTTTTTGGTAAATTGTGGTGGATAGAAGACATCACCTTCTTCAGGTGTTACAACTGCTGCTGTTTCAATATTTTGCCAATAAGAAATTAACACCAATCCAAATATGCACAACTTCAGCAATGATTTTCTTCCGCTATTAAACATTTCGTATCCGTAGTATAACATTAACTAAGTTCTCATTTCCCTATGACCATGGCTTTTTATATGCTATTTGATTGGTTGGTACTGATTTTTTTATTCAAGTCACGTCTTAATCCATCCACCTCAATAAAATATGTAATCAATTGTGACTGTCGTCAGTCCGACTACTTAATATGGTGTTTGTAGTGCGTGATCCTGCTGCGTTTGCGTAGTTTTTTTTTTTTTATTCATTACTCTGTTCAAAGTATGACAATGAATATCATGCGTTATCGGATCATTAACTTCTTACCTACTAAAGCATGTAAACGAATTTTTTTTTACAAATTCAAATGCGAGTATCGCAATGAAAACAAACAACATAAAAAAACTGCCGCTAATTTTTAAATACTGTGATTTGTAAACAACAAAATGCATACCACGTTCTCAATTTTAATTAATCGATTATGACGTCAACATCAAAATTAGAGAAACAGAGAAAAAAATTGTGGACTCTGTTTTGATTCACCCTAATGACTCCACAGTTATTAGTAATAAAATAGAAAACAGAGAAATTTTATATGTTGTTTATGACTTAATTTCGTTTTTTTCGAACGCGAGTGGGTAATGTTTTAATTTTTAGATATACGTGTTCAAGAACATGTTCAGTTATTTTAGCAGTACATGTGCAAGAACACGAACTTAAAATAAAGCTACACTCGAATCTGTGTGGTTTATGTGTGTTCGAAACATAAAATACGTGATAGAAACATGTTCGTGTACATAACGAAATATTAAAACGAAACACAGTCATGATTGTGTTTGGCACCGTACAAAATTTAGAAACACACATAATTGATATGAAAATAAAAATATGTGTTTGTTGGTCTGACCTATGTTTGTTTACATATATGTATGAGTTTCTTATTCAGTGTGTGTTTTTTTCTGAACTCTGGTTAAAAGTGAGGAATGCACTGGTTCGAGATTTAGCAAACAATTTCAAAGAATCTAAATATAAGCTTAGATCATACAAAATTAAAAAAGTGCCAAACAGAAGTGATGAAATTGATATGAGGGTAAAAAAATGGGCCAGAAAACTATTGAATACGGTTTTGAACAATTTTAAAGGTTGTATATTGATCGATGACGAAACTTATGTCTAAGAGGATTTTAAGCAAATTCCTGGATACCAACACTAACAATACTGCATTTATGAGGGGATGTGTAAACAAAATATTTAAATGCTAAAAAGTTGACAAGTTTTTGAAAAAAAAAAGCTCTTAGTGTGGCAAGCAATTTGCAGGAGTAGCCAATTCAATAAGCATTTTGGCATACGAGACATGAAACAGGCCTTCTTATAAACTCCATTCTTCTCCACTAATATCCTGGCCTGATTACGCAACAATTCACTATTCCAGCGAAAATATCGAATGGATCAGAAACAAACTGTCCTGAACTTCGTTTAGAGGAAAAATTTTGGGCTCATATAAAACCATACTGCGAAAAACATCCAAGGTAGCTAGAACTGAAAGAAATTTGTACTTCAGGTAGAATAAAGGAAAATTCCTGAATTGTGAATTTTTTTTACTAGTTTTAAAAATATAATATTCTTCATTTGTGATATTAATTTAAATTTTGTTAATTATACCCTATACCACTATGTGGTTTGGGTATAATGACTTTGTGCTGCTGTTTGTAACAACCAAAAATATTTGACCTAGACCCATCTTTAATTATACCGATCGAATCAGTATCACTTTCTGAGTTGATTTAACAATGTCCGTCCGTCCGTCCGTCCGTCCGTCCGTCCGTCCGTCCGTCCGTCCGTCTGTGTGTCCATGTAAAGCTTGTAATCAAACTGCAGGTCGCAAATATGAATATATTTTGATGAAATTTGGTATATAAGCTTTTAGCGGCCATGGGATGAACGCTATTGAAATTGATGGGAATCGGTCCATGTTCAGACCTAGCCCCCATACAAATTACCCATATGAAATCGACATAAATTGTCATAAGATCCAAATTGTCATATAGATCTTACTCAAATTGGGTTTGTATGCGTTCATTATATCCACTAATGAATAGTCCAAAAATGATCCCTTTGACCCCACATAGAGCTGCTTCCCGATCTTCACTTAAATCTATTAAAAAACAAAAATATTGGACTGATTCTTCTCAAATTTTGTTTGTATGTATATATTTTTGCAAAATACAAAAGTCTTTACCAAACATGATCAGGATCGATCCATTTTTGGACCTAGTCCCTTTATAGATATAGCATCCGACATGAACTTTTTCATATCTGCAGCCAAAAAAATTAATAAAAGTCCCACTCAAATTTGGTTTTTGCTTATTTTCAATGTCCAGTTAGTGGGGCCTAAGAGATAGAGTTTTTAAACGCATGGTATAGGGTATCGTATAGTCGGTCTAGACCGACTATAATTTTCTTACTTGTTTTAATATGTTAATTTTAATTAATAAAGAAAAATGTAAAAAAAAATTCGTTTACATGCTTTAAATACGAGTATATTTTCTGTAAACCAATAACATAAATTTTTTTTTAGTACGAGTATTTTATTATCTTAATATGAAACTAGAATTAAATTGTGTTTATAGTTCAAGTGTAGATTAAATATATATTATGTTAGCATACATGTACATATCTTCTTACATACGATTATGTATTGACATACTCAATGTCAGGAAGCCTTAGATCGTTCTGAAACTATGATAGAGAAATAGAGAGAATTGAACAAATAATAATAAAATTTTAGAGATAAAATAAAAATTTTTTTAAATATTGTTTGCAATATAAAACGTTTTAGAAAACAGATGCTTATAAACATTTGCTGTCGAAAAATCGTTGACAAAATCGTTTATAGTAAAATTTATTTTGAATGATGAACACTTCACTTTTTATTTTTGTTTTTATATATTTATTTATTTATAATTTTTTTTATATGTATATTTTTTTCTTCACAATGTAAGTTTTTATGTTGTGGTCCGTTGTTGTTTTTGGTGCAGCGGGTACTGGGGTTGCCGGTGCCGTGGGTGTTGATGGGCTGCTGGTGCTGACGGCTGTAGGTGTCGAAGGTGTTGCCGCTGCTGCTGTCTGGTTTTCCCTAGCCTACAGACCCTATGCTCCTGACTAGGGTGGATGTAATCCAACGCAACAATGGGCGAATGTAACTCGCCCCTATTCTTTGACAGAATGTAATTCAGGTACTGCACTGTTAAACTTCTGCCTTCTATACTGGGGACGGATGTAATCCCTCCACAAGCGAATTTAATTCTCCACTACTCTGAGCTGGATGTAATCCAGCTCCTACACTTCACGAATTCCGTGAATGTAATTCGCCACTACTCTGATGAATTGGAATCGTTCCGAATTCCCTGGCTTTAAAATTAAAAAAACTACTGGTTTTTCTTACCGATGTCCTTTTTCTTCACGAGTGCCTCTGCGTGTCGTCTTTCTTGGTCGAGCTTAGCGATGCGTACCCTTTGCCGGTTATCGAAGTAAGATCCTCTTAGCTCGTTGCACGCCCTTTCATATGGCGTTCTCCTACAACCATGTCACTTTTTTTTCGCGACCACAAACTCTCAATCGTCGATCACTGCTTGTGTCGATCTTATGGTTTGAGAAGAGACCCCACACAACACATGATAAGGAACGTGTATGATTGTTTGTGTGTGTGTGTGGCGTGCTATTTTGCTGCTCGTTTGTTTCGTGGTTTTGATGGTTGATGGTATGTGTATATATGGTGTGCTCTTTTGTTTCGCCGAGGTTCGTTGTTTGATGCTTGATGGTTCGTGGGTGCAGCCTGTGCGTGTGGTGTGTTCTCTGTTGTCTGCCCGTGGTTTGTTGGTTTGATGATTCGTTAGTATGATGGTTCGTATGTGTAAGCTGTGTATGCGGTGCGTTCTTTGTTTGGGTGAACGTAATTCACTGCCGGTCGTGGTGAATGTAATTCACTGGTCCGCGTTTTGGTGAATGTAAATCACTATCTTGTCTGGACCTTTGTTGTGTGGCCAATCTCTATTCTATTCTTGACGCTTTCTCAAAAATCATGGAGTAATAATCTTTCTATATCCACGATATTCTAACGAATGATTTAAAATGGAAAGTGCGTACGATTAATTGAAGTGATTCGAATTGCAACGATAATTTGCAGAAGAATCTTCCACATTCTTCTTCAAAACAACATTCGAACTCGACTGCACTGTTCTGCATCGCCATGGAAAACTTTTTTGGGTTGGGATTAATTCATGTTTTCTCTAAATTTCGTCATGGATTTTTTTTTTCAATTTAAGAATTGTTTCTTCAGAAAAACATTTAGCTTAGAAAATGAGTTGATCTCTAAAATAAACGTTTTTTGAAAAAACTTTGGACTAACTACATCGAGCTGAAACAACGAGGCTACAGTTAAAAATAATTTGAATTTAGCTAGTAATTATGTTATGTGTTGATCTAAAAAAAGATATAAAGCATCTTTCTGATTCGAGTCAGAATAACATATATTTGTACGAGTATTAAATATGTGGTTTTCTGGAATAACCGCATATGTCCATTTTTGACAGTTTTGAGTTAACGATGCCAAATACATTAATTTTTATCGCTCTTTACATGTGTTCAATTTTTTTTTTTAATGTTGACCATTTCTGAGCTTTTTCTTTAAATAACGACGTAACTTAAATGATTATTAAATTAATTTGCAGCACTAACGACGTATGTCAACCTACTTTTGATCGCTGACAAATTATTTTCTCAGAAAACGACATACGTTGTTATTAATGAAAAAAATGCAAAATAATTTTGGATTATTTTTCAGTTTATAACCACTTATAAAAACTTGTGTGTTTATTTCTGTTATTTTTTGTCACTATTATTCTTGATACGTTCTTATATTCTCATCCCGTTAACTTTTTGTTGACGAACAAAGAAATCCATTTTTCAAGCATCAATAACTTATGTCTACATGGGTTGCATTGGTAGTTTTCTTTTTCAAAGAAAACGACGTTTGCCGACATAAGTTGTTTTATCTGCACACACTTTAAGTGTAATTTACATATTGTTTTTTCCTCCTTCTCTAGGATCTATTCCTGTGAGGATTTTTGACTCAAAATTTTATATAAAGTATTTATTGCCCATATCTACAGGACTGTTAAATAAAAAGCTGTAAAAACTTTATATCGAGCCCATAATATCAAATATAACGTTTTTTGGCTCTCCTGAACATTTTGATTTTATGACATACGCGGTTATTATAGAAAACTACAGAAATATTAAAAATTCGCTATTGAACTGTTGAAATGTCGAAATATAAAGTTTATTTCTCCGGTATTCCAATAAAATCATTTCCATTTTTTAATAAAAGTTATTTTAATTTTTTAGTTTTTTCAAGTATTTAGAAAATTAAGAAATTTTGACTAAAAGTTCTTTATTTATTATTTATTAAAAAATATTTGGAATTAAAAAAAATTTCTTTTAAACTATGGCAAAATTTTTTGTAAATTTATTATGAATGTTGGTTTGTTTTTCTCTTAAAATAAAGTGAATTAAAACTTAATATTATAAAATTTTATTACTAAATAAACTTAAACTAAACAAAATATTTAAAAATGGCAAAATCACTTTGTTCAAATCTCATTCGGAAAAGTGAATGAGTTTAATGAAGAGAGAGAGAGAATCATCGGTACAGATTTTTTAACTGACTAACTAAATAATAAATTGTAACTAACACGAAGGACTCTTAGTATTGAGATGATGGTGGCAAATAACCATTGACCAACTGTTGTTCATCATATTGAGGTTGTTGGTTGTGTTGTTGTTGTTGTTGTTGTTGATCATATACCGCAGTTTGTTCCACTTGGTGTTGCTGTTGTTCTGTTTCTTCTTCATCATCTTCAGACGCATCCAATGAACCAATAACAGAAGTAGCAGGAGCAACACCCTCATCGGTGATGGTGGTAGATCCACCCAAACTATCGTACTGTGCTTGAATTTGACGTTGAGCATTGGCAGCTTCTTCGGGTGTGCGATATTTAATGAAGAATACTTCAGGTTTGTTGATAAACTGGGGAGCTTGCTGAATGGCGTCTTGCAAATCGGTGGCCGAAGTTTTCTTTGCCAAAACATATACAACCGTTTTTTCTTCTTTAATCGCTTTAGCCAAGTTAAGGGCAGCAGCCTTATTGGTTTGAGTGGGAGTCTTAAGGAACAACACATTATAATGTTTACGGGGTTGTTGTTGCAACTCAGCTAGCTCTTCATCGATCTCATCTTGTGATTCTTCAGGGGCAGAGTGAATGAAAAAGTTTTTGGTAACAATCGTTTTCTTGGGAATACGAGAGCGAGGGCGATAACGACGGTTGGACTTAGTGTTTACAGCAGGTTGGTAATTGAACGAGGCAGGAAAGTCCGCAGGCATGGGGAGGGGCATAGCAAAAGATTGTTTCTGTTGTAGTTGTTGTTGATGTTGGACAGGAGCTATATATACTTGGTTATGTTGTTGTTGTTGAGTTTCGAAATATTGTAAATTGGGTGTCGATGGGAGAGAAGTTGGTATTAAATTGTTTTGTTGATATTGTTGTAACGGTTGCTGCTGTTGCATGTAGTACATTTGAGGAACACTGTTGCCATTGTAGCTGTAGCCCTGTTCCAGCCTAATATCTGCTGAGGTCAGAGCCAAGATTGAAGCCACCGAAATCGTCTGGAAGTAAAAACAAAAATATATAAATTTATAATTAATTTTATTTCGAGCTAAATAATATTTTTTTTTATATAGAGATTTTAAATAAATGCGAATAATAGTTAAATTGTTCGGTTTGTATTGTGTTGCATTGTATGGTATAAAGAGGTATTTAAAGTACTGCGACCAGTAATCTATTGTACTGCTCTCTGCTAATAGGTTGTCCCTATAAAATCTCATCCAACCATGAAGCCCTCAGGAATTCGAGGATGTTGGTTGGTTTTAGGAGTTTTATGTCGCTACCTAGTATTTGGAAAGAGCCCAGGTGCTTTTTTCTTTTATGCATTAACGTTCCACATTCCCCAAGTATGTGCTCTGGTCACTCAGCTTCCTCATCACAGAATCTGCACATGGGGTTTTCTACGATTCCTATCCTGCTCAGATGTTCCCTGAGTTAATTCCATATTTACTGAATTACTATTCTGGTCAAAGAATCCTAGCCTAAGTCTGTTATCGTTAATTTCATCCCTGGAGGTTTAACAGATTTAATCGTAGCTTAATTCATAGTTCTATTGAGGTTTAATCCTTGCTTAAGACGTCATAATATAGAGCGCATTGAATGTAGTTCCAAAAAATTTCATCACAGATTAAATCGTGTTGCTTATCTTTTATCAAATCTCTAGTCTATCAACCAACACACAATTATTTACTTTGACTAAATGTTTTATTTATTTTTTTATTAAAATTCACAAAAGCCCATTTTAAAATTTTAACTAAAAAATGGAATTTGTTTTTGTTTTCTTTTCATTTGTAGGCAGCACTTTAATTCAAACACCACAAATCATTCACATACCGCAAAGATCTTCATGTTGTTGTTTGGGTTCACGATTTAGTTTAGTTAAAAAAGAGCTGTTTTTTTTTTTTAGATATTTCTAGAAATGCAGTTCGTTGATTACTGATGACCCATCTTGTATCAACTCTAGTTTATATACTAAACTAAATCCGAATCAATACAATTTGTAATATGTAAAGCAATAGCCCTAAAAATTAACATCAATTCAAAAGATTTCAACTCCATCTGTCAAAAATTTGTCTCTTTTCAGCTTTGACATTCATTTTAAATATAATTGCAAAATATTTTGTGTGTTTGTGCGTGATTGTGTGCATGTGTGTATGTGTTTTTTTTAGCAAATACATTTTAAGCTTTCTAATACATTTATGTATATACTCGTACATACACCTTTTTTATTCAAATTAGCATAATTTATTTATTGTAACACACAGTGAGAAACCAAAAACAAAAAATTGCAATCATATCAATAAAATTGTTAAATATACATTTTTCTTTTGTTTATTCTTAACAATAGCTTTTTAGTCACATATGCATACATACCTGCTGTATCAATCGGTTGCTGCCAACAACAATAAAACCCGTAGCAAATAAATTTTTCTTCTTCTCACTTATCAACAATAACAGACGATGATGATTTAATAATGTTAAAATCTATAATTGATTGTTAAATCGTTTATAAAAAAAACAAATTCAGTTGTATGACAACATTTTATACTGCAATAAATTTTAATTTGATTTTTAGATGTTGTTGTTATTATCAGGTTTTCTTTTCGTTGTCAATATATTTCTAGTTGAGTTTTAAAACAACACAATTTAATTTTTATTTAGTTATAAATCATAGAAATGAAAGTGTTATTTTTTTTTTTTTTTTCTAATTTTAGACATTGTTTATAAATGTAAAACGATATTTTGCAGTTTCCTGCATTTGGGGGTTCTACAAAGTTGTATTTTTGATTTCAATTGTTCTTGGAGATTCATTTGTAGTTTCACAAACATCAGCCAAAAATATTTTTTTTTAATCAAACTTTTAGGGGGTAAAAACGACAAAAAAGTTCAAAAACTGGTAGTTTTCAACTGGTAAATTTTCATTTGAAAAATTATAGTCTGTCAAAACCGATATCCTATACCATGCGTTTAGAGAATTGGTCTTAGGTCCGACAAATTGGGTTTAGAAAATAAGCATAAACCAAATCTGAGTGGAATTTTTATTAATTTTTTTTTGCTTGCAAATCTGAAAAAGTTCATATCGGTTGCTATATTTTTATACCCTATACCACTATGTGGTTTGGGTATAATGACTTTGTGCTGCTGTTTGTAACAACCAAAAATATTTAACCTACACCCATCTTTAATTATACCGATCGAATCAGAATCACTATCTGATTCGATTTAACGATGTCCGTCTGTCCGTCCGTCCGTCTGTGTGTCCATGTAAAGCTTGTAATCAAACTGCAGGTCGCAAATACGAATATATTTTGACGAAATTTGGTATTTGATCTTTTATCGGCCATGGGATGAACGCTATTGAAATTGGTGAGAATCGGTCCATGTTCAGACCTAGCCCCCATACAAATGACCCCTATGAAATCAACATATATTGCCATAAGATCCAAATTATCATACAAATCTTAGTCAAATTGGGTTTGTATGTGTTTATTACATCCATTAATCAGTAGTCCAAAAATGATCCCTATGGGACAACTCTTAGTCATAGGCCCCATAGAGAGCTGCTTCCCGATCTTCACTTAAATCTATCAAAAAACAAAAATATTGCACTGATTCTTCTCAAATTTGGTTTGTATATATTTTTTGCAAAATACAAGAGACCTTACCAAACATGGTCAGGATCGGTCCATTTTTGGGCCTAGTCCCCATATAGCCAAAAAAATTAAGAAAACTCTCACTCAAATTTGGTTTATGCTTATTTTCTACATCCAGTTAGTTGGGCCTGAGAGATAGGGTCTCTAAACGCATGGTATAGGGCATCGTATAGGCGGTCTAGACCGACTATAATTTTCTTACTTGTTATTTGGTAAATTAATTTTTTTTTGCAAAACATATACAAATCGAATTTGGGAAAAATTTTTGCAATATTTTTGTTTTTTGATAGATTATGGGGGCTATGACTGAGAAATGTCCCATTGGGTTTTTTTTTGGACAACTGAATAATGGACTTAATAATTTCTAATCTAATTCTAATTTCTAACACTAACTGGAATGATTTGTTGTGCCATACTTCTATTGATTTAATGGTGGAGATCTTTTATAAAACTATGTATTCTTTTATGGAGGAATGCATCCCAAAGCGCTCCGTCTACAAACTAACTGGCCCGCCTTGGAACTCAAAACAACTATCAATATTAAAAAATTTGAAGAACAAGTATTATAAAAAGTATGAAATTTTTGGTTCTCTTGTATTTTTTGAAAAATATGCCGAATATAATATTCTTAACAATTATTTATACAAAAACAATCTATAAACAAAATAAAGGAAGATTTCAATCGGAATCCTAAAGCATTTTACAACTTTGTTAATTCCAAAAATAAAAACAAGTACGATACCCTATACCATGCGTTTAGAAACCCTATCTCTTAGGCCCAACTAACTGGACATAGAAAATAAGCAAAAACCAAATTTGAGTGGGATTTTTATTAATTTTTTTTGGCTGCAGATATGAAAAGTTCATATCGGATGCTATATCTTTATGGGGACTAGGTCCCAAAGTGGACCGATCCTGATCATGGTTGGAAAAGTCTCTTGTATTTTGCAAAAATATATACAAACCAAATCTGAGAAGAATCAGTGCAATATTTTTGTTTTTTAATAGATTTAAGTGAAGATCGGGAAGCAGCCCTATATGGGGCCAAAGGAATCATTTTTGGACTACACATTAATGGACGTAATGAACGCATACAAAACCCAATTTGAGTAAGATCTATATGACAATTTGGATCTTATGGCAATTTATGTCGATTTCATAGGGGTAATTTGTATGGGGGCTAGGTCTGAACATGGACCGATTCTCACCAATTTCAATAGCGTTCATCCCATGGCCGATAAAAGCTTACATACCAAATTTCATCGAAATATATTCATATTTGCGACCTGCAGTTTGATTACAAGGTTTACATGGACACACAGACGGACGGACGGACGGACGGACGGACGGACATTGTTAAATCAACTCAAAAAGTGATTCTGATTCGTTCTGTATAATTAAAGATGGGTCTAGGTCAAATATTTTTGGTTGTTACAAACAGCAGCACAAAGTCATTATACCCAAACCACATAGTGGTATAGGGTATAATTACTGGCTATCCATTTGGCTGCAGATATGAAAAGTTCATATCGGATGCTATATCTTTATGGGGACTAGGTCCCAAAGTGGACCGATCCTGATCATGGTTGGAAAAGTCTCTTGTATTTTGCAAAAATATATACAAACCAAATCTGAGAAGAATCAGTGCAATATTTTTGTTTTTTAATAGATTTAAGTGAAGATCGGGAAGCAGCCCTATATGGGGCCAAAGGAATCATTTTTGGACTACACATTAATGGACGTAATGAACGCATACAAAACCCAATTTGAGTAAGATCTATATGACAATTTGGATCTTATGGCAATTTATGTCGATTTCATAGGGGTAATTTGTATGGGGGCTAGGTCTGAACATGGACCGATTCTCACCAATTTCAATAGCGTTCATCCCATGGCCGATAAAAGCTTACATACCAAATTTCATCGAAATATATTCATATTTGCGACCTGCAGTTTGATTACAAGGTTTACATGGACACACAGACGGACGGACGGACGGACGGACATTGTTAAATCAACTCAAAAAGTGATTCTGATTCGTTCTGTATAATTAAAGATGGGTCTAGGTCAAATATTTTTGGTTGTTACAAACAGCAGCACAAAGTCATTATACCCAAACCACATAGTGGTATAGGGTATAATTACTGGCTATCCATCTGTAATAAAATTTAACGATATCGAATTTAGTGATGATACTATAAAAAGTAACATGTTTGCAGACATTTTTGCTAGTACATATTCTGTTGCTCAATACTGTTATTCATATCCATTAAACACAAATCAAGCTAGATCTTTTCCCCTAATTGATAAGGCAGAACTTTTTAATAGCCTGAAGAAACTTAAAATTTCATTTACTCATGGACCTGATGCAGTACCTAGTTCTATACTCAATTATTGTGCTACTTCCTTGGCAACACCACTGACTCTTTTGTTTAATGCGTCAATAAAAAACGGTTATTTTCCAAAATTTTGGAAAGCTTCTTACATCATTTCATTATTTAAATCTGGAAATAGATCGGATGTTTCTAATTACCATGGTATTGCTAAACTTAGTGCAATCCCTAAGCTTTTCGAGATATTTATTACAGATTTTTTGTGCTATCATTCATCTTCAGTTTTGCCACCATTTCAACACTGATATTGGGATTGTGTATGTTTATTACATCCAGTTATCAGTAGTCCAAAAATAAATCCTATAGTACAATTCTTAGTCATAGACCCCATATAAAGCAGCTTGCCGTTCATCACTTAAACATATAAAAAAAATATTGCACAGATTTTTCTCAAATTCGTTTGTACATGTTTTTGCAAAAAATATGTAACTTTACCAAATATGGTCAGGATCGGTTAATTTTTCAACCTAGTCCCCTTATAAATATAGCATCCGATGTGAACTTTTTCAGATCTGCATGCAAAAAAATTAATAAAAAAAAATAAATTTCACTCAGTTTTGGTTTATGCTTATTTTCTAAGCCCAATTAGTTGGACCTCAGACCAATTCTCTAAACGTATGGTATAGGGTATCGGCCTAGACCGACTATAATTTTCTTACTTGTGTTTTTTTTTTTAAATGCACTTTCAAATGAAAATTTACCAGTTTTGGCCGTTTTCACCCCCCCTAAACGCTCGAATTAAAAAAATTTTTGTTTCTCCGGTGGAATCTACATATCAAATTTCATATTCCTAGCGGGCCGCTTTTATCCCCCTCCCAACATCCAAATTTCCAAAAGTTTTCCTCTTATCTAATGTTTCTATCTATTTAGACGGCCCTATGCTCCTTGCAGGAGTAAAAGGAATAAATATATATAATGTTTCTATCCCTATATTACGAAATGTACACTTTTTCCCATTGTTGGCTGTTTTTCCTCCCTTAGACGTAGGAGTAAGCTATAAAACCATCCTTGACTGATGCACACGTATTCGGTATAGTTTCTATACCAAAATTCATATATCTATAACATTAAAAGGCTAGGCGATTTCTTGTGAACGATGTTTTGTTCTACCGTTTTATCCCGACTATGACCAAATGTATATTATTTGAAAGGTATTTCTTTTTAGCGGTTTTGCAGATTTACAGATTGTTTAATTCCTTTATTTTTAGTAAATTGCATTTAAAGTTGCTACTAACACATTCATAAAATTATACAATGCTATGTGTGTGTTTATTAAATTTGTTAATGTGTTTGTAATAAAAATGAGTTTGTTTTTGTGTTGATTTGTGAATTGTCTATAATTGATTAGCATATCTTAAAGGTCTTTATTTAATGAAAAAATAAAATTACCTAGAATTTGCACTCGAATTTCGAGGGCTGGAATCTGCTAGCATAGATTAATATGTTAAGAAGATGCAAAAAGGCGCCATTTTTACCCTGTTTGGTCGTTTTTACCCCTCCCTTAGCATCCGAATTTCCAAAAGTTTTCTTTTCGTCTGATGTTTCTATCTCTAGTGGAATCCACAAACTATATTTTATATTCGTTTGTGTAGAAGATACCAAATGTACAATTTTTCCCCTTTTTGACCGTTTTTCCTCTCCTAAGTGTTAGAATTAGAAATAACTTCATTCTTGACTGATGCCCACGTATCTGATGGGGTCTGTGTACCAAAATTCATATATATATATAAATAAAAAGATGCAGAAAGGTAAAATTTTTGTCCTTTTTGGTTGTTTTTTCCCTTAAATTGCTGAATTTCGAAAAAATTAATCCAGACCCCATGTTTGTTTCTCGGATGGAGTCTACACACCAAATTTCTCATTCATAGCTTCATTTGTTACCATTTTCCCCCTTTTTGGCCGCTTTTACCCCCTTAATGGATGATATCTAAAAATCCCTTCTTAGTGGGTCTTTATGCCGAGAGGGTAACCTACAGTCCAAATATACAATTTCTGGCTCCAAGGGTTTGGGCTGGGCGATAATGATCAATCACGCAACTCTTTTATATATATAGATTCATACAAAACCTACACAAACCAATTCAATATCGGCATTTTGTTAGGTTCATGGATTTCGATCAGTGTAATACAACTAACACATGCTCATAAGCACTACTACTAACTCATTTCTCTCGATGGCCACCACCCAGCCAGCATTTTCTGCAGATAATGATCACATTTTCTGATCATAAAATACTCTTTTGTCGGGAGAAAATGGTACCCTACACGCGGCTCTTCTTGAAGAGTCGATTTTTTTTATCAGTTTCGACTCATTTTCGAGTCATATTTATTTTATTTCTGTATACTTTGTTATTTTTCAATATATCAGTTTTTTTAAGCGTAAGAGTGAATCATCTTCGAGTCTTTTTTTAATCGCGCATGCGATTAACTAGTTTTTGATCATCAAAAGTGTTCGAAGAAGACTCAGTAAGGGGATTTTTGTTGAAACAATCTTCCAAATGCTAACTGGGCACTGATCTATACTAATATAATAAAGAGGTAAATGTGTGTTTGTTTGTTTGTAGGAAATTTTCACAGAGTCTTACTGCGGATATGGGAAGTGCTATAGGCTATAATTTTTTAATTTCTTAGTGGGCGTGGCACTTCTCATACAAAGTAAACTTTTGATATCATATATATATATATATGGGGGATTTCATGTCAAGTGCACCAACTTTTGAAACCGATGTCTTCCGATCGGGATGAAATTTGCACCAAGGTTAGTCTGTTGGATAGTAGTTTAGACACAATTTTTCAACAAGATCGGTCCAGATCTCTCTGAGTTAGAGGGGATCAAAATTTGACATTTTGGTCAAACAGGTGTTTTTTCTCATCCATGTAACTTATTACCTATTGTTCTTAGAAAATTTTCTCCCAAGGAGTTTAGATAGCTATTTATTCAATATTTCAGAAAAAAAAATAATTTAAAAAAAAAAAAAATTTTTTAGACTTTTTTTTTTGCTAAATTAAAGCATTTTTTGCCTTTTTTTTCAAAAAGGGCTTTTTTTTCATAAGAAAGCTTAGGATTTTTCCTTTAAGAGCTTTTTGGTCGCTTAGTGGGATGGGAGTGGGATATCTATCAAAATAAGTGTTTTGTAACTCAAGACAACGGTTTTTCAATTTTTCACAAATGCACTATTTTGAATTTTTTCCTATTTGTGTCTAAAACCTAACAAATAAAACTTATACTGAGAAACTAGACAAACTAAACTTTCCGAAGGTATAAAACATACCTAACTAAAATTTTATACCCTCGATACTGTAATACCCAGAATATGTTAACCTCAGGAAAAAAAATCGCTTTTTTTCTATAGAAATGTTGAAAAATTATTATTTTTTATTTATTTTTAATAATAACTAAATTAATGTATAATAATAATAATATTAAAAATAAAAAGTTAAATAATTTATTAAAAATTAATCTTAATTGCATTAGATCCATTTATATCATAACTATTTTTATACTTAATTTATTGTAGCTGATGAAGAATTTAAGTCTTGTAAATTTTTAAATACCCAGTCTTTCATCCAGCTTTTTTGTCGCCTTTATTTACTGCGTTTTTTTTGTCAATCCTTTCTTGGCGTTACTAGGTTCAGCTGTTGATTTCGCTGCTGGTTTAGTTGTTGTCTTTGGAAAGAAATCGCATTGAATAGAGGCAGAAAACTTTTTCAACTTGAGTCTTCCATCGACAAGCGGTATAAAAGCATGGTATTGAGCGGTGCCATCGATTGTTACCGCATCATCGAATCTGCTCTTCAGTGTTTTCAATGTTTCCTGATGATCCTCTTTGCTACTAAAAACTATTTTAGTTTCTTTACAATAACTCTTTGCCCAATGGAATAAAGCAGTCGCATCTAAGATGCGATCTTGATGAGAGCACTGGAGGCTATACTTCGCTACATTTTTTTTAAGGTTTGCTCCAATACCATCACATGCTCCTTTACCATGAGCAGTAGGATGAAAATGCCACTCAGGTGGCATTCCAAAATCTTTTTCATGGGCCATAAGATTTGCCAAGCTACTTTTGTTTTTAAAATGTTGACGAGCTCCGTCCGAAACGTACTATACCTTCTTTACTGTAAATTTAGATTTTAGATATTTTAGTATTATCTTCTGGTACTCATATGCTGCAACGGTATCATGTTTTAAATCGTCGGATATGATTGCCATACTTTTGTGTTCAAGTTTTTCATCTTTCATGTAGTAAGTAACTACTGTGAATATAGTTGCTTGGTCGTTATTGAAGTGGAATGCTTGTATGGCATCCTGAAGAACATATTTATAGTTTTCTGCGAAATCATATGAAATAACGAATTCACCAGACTTCAAATGTATCTTCACATCCTTGAAGAATGACCATTGCTCTTTGACTAAAAAGTCATAGGATCGCAAGTTTAGCAATCCTGTACACATTTCTTCCACAAAATCATCCACATTTAAAATGATTGTTTTCAATGTGCATCTGTCAGTCTGAATCCAAGAATCAAATTTCACCTCCTCTATATATTCTCGATCTAAAGAGTTGATTAAATTTTCTTTGATGAATGTGGTTTTCGGGCAATTGGTACATTCACCTAAGTGGCAAGAAGTTGTTACGGTAATCGTGTAAATCTTCTGCCGAATCATCTGTTAAATATTTTAAGTTGATTTCCTTCACCATCAGTTTAACATTTTCATGGTAAATGCAAACGCATACTGTGTGAGTTCCGCTGCTTCCTGCCAAAACGCAATGTTTTGGCCTCATTTGGGTTAATTTCGTGAAGCCAATTCTAACATCCTCGTCTTCAGATTGAAATGTTGCAAATAACTCTTTCGGGTTACAGATAACCATTCTATTCTGTTATGTTATGAAGGTATGTTACATACCTTCGGAAAGGTTAATTTGTCTAGTATTTCAGTACAAATTTTATTTGTAGGGTTTTACACACAAATAGGAAAAAATTCAAAATAGTGCATTTGTGAAAATTGAAAAACCGTTGTCTTGAGTTACAAAACATTTATTTTGATAGATATCCCACTCCCATCCCACTAAGCGACCAAAAAGCTCTTAAAGGAAGAATCCTAAGCTTTCTTATGAAAAAAAAAAAAAAAAAATGCCCTTTTTGAAAAAAAAGGCAAAAAATGCTTTAATTTAGCAAAAAAAAAGTCTACAAATTTTTTTTTTTTTTAAGTATTTTTTTCCGAAATATTGAAGAAATAGCTATCTAAACTCTTTGGGAGAAAATTTTCTAAGAACAATAGGTAATAAGTTACATAGATGAGAAAAAAACACCTGTTTGGCCAAAGTGTCAAATTTTGATCCCCTCTAACTCAGAGAGATCTGGACCGATCTTGTTGAAAAATTGTGTCTAAACTACTATCCAACAGACTAACCTTGGTGCAAATTTCATCCCGATCGGAAGACATCGGTTTCAAAAGTTGGTGCACTTGACATGAAATCCCCCATATATATTGAATACTATGACAGAGATAGCTTTGCAAATTTGTCTTAGGTCATCTATTATTAACCTGAGTAGTGAGCCAAAAAAGAACGGGATCGGACCAA
This sequence comes from Cordilura impudica, assembly GCA_963682025.1. Lineage (NCBI taxonomy): Eukaryota > Metazoa > Arthropoda > Insecta > Diptera > Scathophagidae > Cordilura > Cordilura impudica. The sequence continues at coordinate 1,506,834 of OY821517.1, read as the reverse complement.
GGAGTGTGGCTCCCCGCATATAAAGTAAATATTAAATGTCATATATCTGGATTACTGTAATAGTGAAAGCCTTGGGACTTTGATTACGTTGCGAGAGGGTTGGGGGGGGTGGTGGGTGATGGTAGGGGTATAGCGAACCACTCCACAGTATTAATATAAACGTAAAATCCATGTGGAGAGTATAAAAATGTCTCCTTTTTATTTCTGTTTATATCAATCAAATCAGCTGTGACATTTTTGCTTATATACGAGTAGTTCACGTGTCACACAGCTCAATTTTAAATAGAGAGTTATTGAACTAACAGTTCTGAATTAGAAAGCACAACAGTCCAGCAGAATACAGTTACATTTTTGAAACAAATGTGTATTATTTTTGTTTTCTACCAGTATTAACGTCAAAACATTTGATCTTGAGCATGATTAATTTTCAACTTAATCAATTGTAAATAACTATAAAGACAACCACTGCATTGAATTTGCATTTGTTTAAATCATTGATATTCTCATTTTATACATGTCACGTGATGTTTAATTGCATATACTCGTATGTATATTGTGTAATTTTCACATTGCTCATGTGGAATTACGACCATATGTAGTTTTAGTTTTCATATTTTTTTTATGAAATAAATTAATATTTATTTTTATTGTTAAAAAAAAATTAAAGCTTTTGAAGACTTTTCCCTGAACTCGAAGATTTTTGTAAATAAAAATCAGAAAATACTTTTTCATAAAAAGTGTTCCATGGTATTGGAATCCTAATTATAAGGTCACTGCTCATATTTATAGTTTGAAACTCTCAAAAAGCCATTATCACTCGTGTATAATTTGGAAGATTTTCTATAATTCTGACTGAACCCATTTGTATTTTTTGTTGAATTATGTGACTAAACTGTTAAGCCATTACTCAACAAACAAACAAACGTGTTTTATAGGTCAGACATAACAAGATGATTCAAACCATTATGAGTATCAAAAATATTTTTTGTTTTTATTTTTTTTAACGAAATTACAAATAAATCAATTTTATTTTACATATACATAGATACATACATAATGTATATGAAATTAATGTAAAATACAAGTTAATACAAGTTATGATGTTGTTGATCGTAGTATGCAAATGTAAATAATATATCAGTTTCTAGTTCCGATAATCATAACTTTAATTAAACTGCCGTTTTTATAGACTTTCTCACGATACCAGTAACGTTAAATTAATAAATAATCCAAAATTTCAATCTCACCTACGTATTATAAAGATCGTCTTGTTGCCTGAATTTAGATTAGTTTCGTTCGTGTGTTAAATGAATTATTAATTAGTTGTACAGATGGGGAATTTATTTTTTTTTTTGTTTTTGCTTAAAATAATATCGTGACATTTATTGAATTTTGTTGCTTGTAAAATTTCTTTTTGTTTATATTTCTATTTGTGTATTGATTTCTTCCGAAAGGTAAAACAACTACTCTTCTTAATTTGTTTAACAAATATTTTAATTTAATTATTACTAATGATTAATTATAATAATCATAAAATTATTTACTAGATTAAAACTTGCCATTATTGCCATCGTTCACTTTTATGTCATACCAGAAAGTATTTACTAACTTTTTAGCAGAGGGTTTAAGATTGGTATTTGCACATGAAAGTTAATATAAATGTTGGACTTATTCATAAAACATGTTGTACTCTAGCAACAGGCTGCATTTGCTAAAGTTTTTTTTTTTTTAATATACGGGTATGTAATGTCATTCCTCATTAATTAAACTATTTAAGTGTTTTTAGCGTATTAACAGAAATTTGTTACAAAGAAGTTAAAAAGTTAACATTTTGGTAATATAAATAATAATAAAAACAAATTTAATTTACAATTTTGTCCTGACGCACTAAGGATATTTGTACTGAATAGCTGGCAAAAAATCAAAATTTTAAATTGCGTTTTAACCCATGAAATAATTTTAATCGCATAGTTAATTTACACTGAATCATGTTCTAACGATAAAATACAATATAGTAAATTTTGCGTAGCCAGGAAACCGTTGAAGTTGAGGTTTTCCAATTAATTGATATGAAATTTTTTGATGAATCAGAAAAGAGCAATGTTTACGCTCTTTGAGAGTGCAGTAAACGCTTAAAGATAAGAGTTATATTTAGAGTGTTAGTTAACTGATACATATGTTACGTTTAAGTCAACATAACGTTTGGTTTTGTACCCTTACTTAAGTTTAATTCCGGTTTTCTTAGGAGCACCTAAAAGTGAGAAGTTTAAAAAAATATGCCTGTATATTGGAAGTTTTGTTTATGAGCCCCGTTTGGCCCCATTAAGATATGACATATATTGTAACAAAAATTCGCAGGTACAGGTTGCACAAACTTGCACTTCATCGTTTTCGAAGACTTCGAAAAAACGGTTTTTTGCAAGGCAAAAAGCTAATAAAAATTGAGCGTAATATAATGGTTTTGCAGGTCGCTGATTTCGAATCTAAAGTCAAAATTTCAAAAATGAAAATGGCGGACACAAAATGGCGGACCATTTTTCGCAAAACTAAGTGCATTTCTACTAAACTTTGTCTTAAGGGGGTTTTCGGGGTCGCTGATCTTAAATCTGAATTGAAAATTTAAAAATCAAAATGGCGGACGCAAAATGGCGGGCCTTTCTTCTTAAAACTAAGCGCATTCACACCAAACTTTGTCTTAAGGGGTTTTCGGGGTCGCTCATCTCGAATCTGAAGTCAACATTTCAAAAATCCAAGTAGCGGGTGCAAAATGGCAGACTATTTTTCTTAAAACCAAAATTAAACGCACTCACTTCAAATCTTGTCTTTACGGGTTTTCGGGGTAGCTGCTTTCTAAACTGAATTTGAAATTTTGGGGTCGCAGATTTGAATTTTCTAGTTTTTTGGGTTTCCTGAACTTTCATTTCGAGAAAAACCACACAAATTTGTGCTCGTGGAAGCGTGGATATTTTTTTTATTAAAAATCATCGTCTTTCTAATCGTCTACCTCATCGTCTCCCTCATCGAAACAACGGTAATCATCATCCTCATCGCGATAATCATCATTACTAACATCATCATGTTCTTCCTCTTCATTTTCTTCTCGATATTGTTCTTCGCATAAAAAAAGTTTCATTGTTTCTGGGTGAAATGGTTTGCTGTTCTTTTGCGGCTTTGGCCTAGAGCTCGATATGATTGGTTCAGAAGTTAACAAAAGTATGTTTAGCACGTCTCAGTTGCACTATTCTCTTCAAGTTTTTCTGGCAAAATTTAGTCTGTATAAGCGAAAATGTTTGTTGCGCGAATCAGCGGCTTCCTCTGACAGTTGACCTATTGGTAACAGTGAGTGGGATATAACATTTTAACATTTTATTTCAAAATACCAACTGTCTTAGGTATGCTTACTTGTTAAACGCAGCTACATAGTAAATTCAGATTAAATTTAAATGAATGAAACGAAATGAAATCGGAAAACCAAATGCTTCTTATAAAAAGTTTCAACAAAAATGTCATGGTAAACTTTTATGAAACTCTTTGTATGGTCAGTTTATTAGTTTTGGTTCATGAACAACATGTTGCAACTGGAAGCTACAATATGACCAAAAACTCACAATGTCACAAATTTGGACCTAAGATATGAAATCAGTTTGGTGTAAGTCAGCCCGCCATTTTGATTTTCGAAATTTTCGACTTCAGATTTGAGATCAGCGACCCCGAAAACCCCTTAAGACAAAATTTAGTGTAAATGCGCTTAGTTAAATAAAAATGGTCCGCCATTTTGTGTCCGCCATTTTTATTTTTGAAATTTTGACTTCAGATTTGAAATCAACGACCCCGAAAACTAAGTAGTACATATAAATACGCGGATCGGAAGACCCGTTTATTTATTGCCAGCTTTGAAGTACAAATACCCCATAGTGCGACGTTTCGTCGATTATTTGTCGACTTCTTCTGGGGGTACGTCTATTTTTTTGAAAATATATAAAAACATATAATTAATATTGATCCTTACACCATATAGCATGTATCTTAAACTCACAATTGTATTGTTTATATGTATGTAAATGCAAACTACATAGTTGCTATTAGTTAAGCTGCGATATTATATTAATATGTGTTTAAATGTTAAGCTTGTGATTTTATGTTTTATGTTAAATGTAATTTAAATACGTTTTATATGTAAACAATATAATTGTTAGTTAAGATACATGCTATATGGTGTAAGGATCAATATAGTCATAGACATTCGTTTGGCCGCACTTGATTTATTATATTTAATGCCGTTTTCTTTTCTGTCAAAAAATGTCGCATTTGATTTGCATTTTTTTCGAAAAGTGTATTTTTTTATATGTTCTGAATTAATAGCAGCCTTATTTTATACATCAATCGAAAGGTCTCAAAATCGAGCTCTCGTAAATTGCAAAAAATTGCAGCCATTGACTTCTTTCAGGTCATAGTGTGAGAATATTTCCCTATTGTTCCCATTTTTTGAATATTTTCACCCTATGACTTCAAAGAGGATAAAAATTAACATTTTTTGCATTTTATGAAGACACAAAAATCAGTTATTTGTGCAATTTGTATCATTTGTGCAATTTAAATACGTGTTTTAACATTTTAATGATAAAATATAAACTTTTAATATTTGAATGTTTTTACTTAAAAATGTGTTCTGGAAAGAGACTAAATGAAACCGAAAAAGATGTTATTAATAATTTGAAAAAAAAAGTGGGTATTCAAATAGAAAAATTGCTGCATTATTAAAGCGCTCCGATGGAGTGATAAGAAACTACTTAAAAAAGGGTAATATGTATGGAATAAAAGCTTCAACGAAGGGATCTTCCAAATTAACGGTTAGTCAAAAAGGAGAAATTCGCCATGAACCAACACGAAATCGCTTATCTTGCCGAGAAATAAAGGCAAAATTTTACCTTCCAGTTACAACACGAACTGTCGGCAGTGTTTTATTTATTTATTTATTTATTTTCGGCCTATGGACACAATATTATCCTTACAGACTAGCAAGAAAACGTAAAAATATATTAATTAAGAGAACTTAACATTATTTAAAATAAGTCTAAATTGGGTATGGGGAATAGTAATATCCAAAATATTGCAATAATTATTAAATAATCTACAAGCCTTTGTAAGCGGTTCATTTAATGCATAATCTGTTTTGTGCATATCAACATAAAAGAATTTATCTATTCTCCGAAACACCCTTGGAGGAACATAAATTTTAATTAATTGTAACAATTCAGAGCAATCAATTTCACCACAAAAAATACCATGTAAAATATTTAGAGAAAATATCTTTCTTCTAACTTCCAAAGTTTTCATTGAAAGTAAAGCACACTTACTCTCATAAGGCATAGAAAGCGAAGGGGTAGAAGCTGATGCAGACTGAAAATTTTAAAATGAAAGCGCATACTTTATAAATTTAACTTGAATTTTCGCAATACGATTTATATGAATAGCTGCATTAGGACTCCAAATAAATGAAGCGTATTCTAACTTTGATCTAACAAAAGAAGTAAATAATGGTTTCTTAGTATAATGATCAAAGACATTATCTGAGTTTCGACGAATAAAAACAAACATTGAATATGATTTTGGTATCACATAATTTAAGTGACTACCAAATGATAGCTTAGAATCAAAAATTACACCTACAGATGATAAAACATGATGCTTCAATATATATTGAGAAGGAAGAATATGACGTTTTAAATACGAATTCATCAATAAAGTGGAAAAAAATGAAGTCAAAACCACGATTAACTAAGGTGCATTGAGAGAGACGTCTTAGCTTTGCGAAATCACACATGTGCTGGACCAGTGAATGGAAACATGTAATTTTTACAGATGAAAAGAAATTTAATTTGAATAGTCCAGACTCCTACAGCTGCTACTGGCATGATTTGAACGAAACGTTTTAAGATCGAAATGAAATTTCGGTGATGGAAGTGTCATGGTGTGGGGAGGATTCACTCATGATTCCAAGCTTCCTATTTTTTTCATTACCACAATAATGAATTCTGAAATGTATTTAAAACTTCCCTAATAAGGAAACTCGACGAAAACCCTGACGAGGAGTACATTTTCCAACAAGACAACGCTGCTATACATGTTTCTTCATATAATATAGATTTACTTCCATGGTCGGCTTGCAGTCCTGATTGTAATCCCATTTAAAATTTATGGGGAATCCTAAAGTTTACGATAAAGGAAGACAGTTTTCGGCTGTAAATGAGCTGAAAGCTAAAATTAAAGAATGTTGGTCGGATATTGGTATTTAAACCCTCCAAAATCTCGTAAATTCAATGCCAAATAAAATTTTTTCGGGTGGTCACACCAAATATTAATGTAGAAAAACTTTTATTACTTTAAATAATTTCAGTTGGGGAGAGTGGTCGGTTGCCGGCACCCTTTTGTTTTTGGCTCATAACTTTTTTCCAATTCCACAATATGTGGACACATGTATACCAGTGGAAAGCTACATACTTTAGCTAATAACTGGTGAAGGAATTGAGTTTATTCTATCTATTGAAAAATGCTTACTAACAATTAAGTAAAATGTTTTTTTTTGCCGTTTACAAAAATGCGGTCGGTTGTCAGCACCCTAAGAAAATACACTGAAAATGTAAGAATATGAACGAAAACCACCAGTATTCATGACAATCAATGGCACTTTTCACATTAATTGTCATCAGGATCGAGTACGCTGCAACAGTCGATTTTATTGGCAGCCTTTCCACTAGAAATCGTTTGATTGCTTTAATCATGGCATCACAATCAATCTTCTTTGAAGAAGACGATTTTTTTGCGGGTGACCTGGCTAAAAATATCGAAAAATTATTTAAAAACAACACTGAAATTAATTACATTTACATCCCTGGTGATATTTCACCATTTGTCACAAAAAAAAAGGGGTGCCGGCAACCGACCATGTCTGGGTGCCGACCACCGATTTTAGCAGCCATTTTGAAAAGTGAAACAAAACTTTTTATTGCGAACACGTTCGTGGCGTTGAATCACAAAATAGACTGAATTTGGTTCACAAATATTCAATGCACTTTCTTTTTCGATCGATTTACTTTACTTTCAAACACTAAGCAAATCACCAATATAAAAGTTCAAAGTTCAATTTCACTCATTAAAAAAATATTTTAATTGGCGGCGGGGTGCCGACTACCGACCACTTTCCCCTATTTATTTTTATTTAAAGCAAAGTGCGTCTACGACTGTCAGTCCACATTTTTGTTTTTATTGATTACATTACGTCAGGGAGAAATATAGTTAAGTTTTGTTTTATTATTTTTAAGCTATTAAATAAATTACTAGCAGATTCCAGCCCTCGAAATTCGAGTGCAACTTCTAGGAAATTTTATTTTTTCATTAAATAAAGACCCTAAAGTTATGCTAATCAATTATAGCCAATTCACAAATCAACACAAAAAACAAACTCATTTATATTACAAACACATTAACAAATTTATTAGACACACACATAGCATTGTATAATTTTATGTATGTGTTAGTAGCAACTTCAAATGCAATTTACTCAAAATAAAGGAAAAAATTTAAAAATCTGTAAATCTGCAAAACGTCTAAAAAGAAATACCTTTCAAATAATATACGTTTGGTCAAAATCGGGATAAAACGTTAGAACAAAACATCGGTCACAAGAAATCGCCTAGCCTATTAATATTATAGATTTAGACCCTACAGAAAAATAATAGAGATGTCACGGATATTCGATCACGAATTCGATGTATTCGGTGCAATTTTAACTATTCAACTGAATATCTAGTTTTGGTAATTCTCAGCGGAATATTAGATAAACATTTAATTGCGAAAAGATTTATGGTTGTCATATCGCGGTGGGATTGTTGAAATTACATTTGTAAATCCTAATCTTAGAATCGTATGTAAAGGTTGTTCCCAATGTGTCTGACTTCCTATCAAATTCACAGTTTGGTTAACTTTGTAGGAATTTAAATGGTTGTATTTTGATATCCTTCATCTTTGCTGTTTTCAAGGGAGGAAGGAAAACAGCAAACGCCTGGTGGGACATTAGCACTGCAAATATTATCCATAACATTAGTGAAATTTTATTCCCTTTATTATTTGATAAATTTTAACAACAAAACTGAGCAACTATATAAAATTTTAAATGATGACCTCACAAACAGTTTCCTACAATTCTACAATTCTTTCCAATAAAAACTCGGCTATAACAGTTTTAACAGCCATCTTTTCGTATAATTTCCAAAAGTTTGAAAATTTGTGGAAAGAGCCAATTGGACCCATCATCAATATTCTTATTTCCCTCCAAAACTATTAGTCTATCTTTTAGAACTCCACTTTCTTTAATAATTTCATAAATTTTTTACCTTTTCTAGATCATCTTTTCTTGGCAAATGTTTGAGCTTTCCATCAAGTTTCGTTGACATACATTCCACCGTCAGCTCTATTTCATTTGTAACTGTATTTGCATTATCCATGAGATTGACAAATTTTTATTTAAAATTCATTTTAATGTTCGTCTAATACATGGGACTAATTCATTAGGTCAATTAAATTTTTTTAGCAATACCACTACTTTTATCAATGCCAAAGGCTTTCAATATATTAATGAGATAATAGTTAACATTAATTAACCCTCTATTGAGAAAAAAATTAGTTTTTCGAAACGCGAGATTTCTAGTGTGTTATGGAACTAAAGAACGAATTTATGTGTTGTAGTTGTGGTTACATTAATTACAGGAATATCCACTAATATTATTTCTTCAAGAGGCGGGTTAATATTTGTTTTGCAATTTTGCTTGTTTTGGAAATAATGTTTTGTCAATTGCAATTATTTTTTCATTAAATTTTTTTGTTCATTAGCACTGTTGCGTCAGCTGCTAATTTAATTTCAATGCTAATGAAAACTTCCCAAGAATGGTTTTTTATGAGTGAATGATGTTGATATAGTGATTTGCATACTTTTAGGCGTCAAAATAAAAGCTTAGAGCCCACATATTAGATGTTTTCAAATATTTGCAAATGTTTTTTATTTACATATATAGTCGAGATCGTTAGTAACGCACACCGGTTAGAATGAATTCTGTCAATAGCAAACTATATGCTCTGGTCCCAACGATTTTAGTTTGATTTTTCGTACTAATTACTGTATACGTTTATAGTGAACTTTTTTGTTTTGACCACAGTGCGCGTTCTGTTAAGGAATGCTCTAGTCTATTGTGTTTTTTAATTATTGTAAGTATTTTACATTTTTCTGCGTGTAACTTTTTTATAATTGGGCTTTTTATTTTATGAAAAGAGTCTAGATTTTTATATTTAGGTGTTAAATTTTCTAAAGTTTCTATAATTATTTTATTGAGATCATTAATAAGAGAATCTATTTCAGAATTTTACAGATATCGATTTTTTGGTATTTGTATATCATGGTCAAGTTTTTGTACTATTTTATTTTTAAACTTTTTGCAATTTGTTTTGTTATAGTTGTATTTAAATGTTAGAGTTTCTTCCATGAAACTAAAAAGTTGTTGTTCACTACTCATATAAACATTTATTTGTATAGCCTGATGATCACTATCATAATCTAAGGTTTTGAGCCAGTTTAGAGTGTTGTTCTCTGTAATGATATGAAGTCTGCAGTTAGCATTACATACGTCTAGATACGACCCTGTTCTAGGATAAGAAGGTAAGCTCGAGGCATAAAGTTTACATCTAAAATTTATTTCATTATTTATCAACCATTTAGTTCCTTTTGAATTATCAGATGGGTTGCCCCCAATCTGTATGTTTTCCATTTAGAACTCTTGCTAAAATGTAATAGTTGTTCATATTTTTTAGGTCTAAGGAATTAAAAAGATTATAAATTTCTGGTTTAAAACTAGAATCATTATTCCTAGAGGGATAGTAAGCAGATATAATACAGTATTTTATTTGTAACCATTGGTATCCGAAGTATGCAAGTTTCTAAAAATTTAAAGGAATTTATTATATTACTAGCTATTTTTACCCGGTCTTGCCCGGGATTCAAAGGCCTTTGACTTGAAAAATGGTTCACTATGTTTACCAGGCGCTGAGTAGTTAGGCCCCCATCAACAAATTCCCCAAAAAAAAAATTAACTTTCTTCCGAAAAACTTGTATGGGATTGGGAAATTTGTTCGTGATGCAAAAATTCCACAATGTTTTCGTTTTTTGAGAAGTAAATTCATTTTTCATTTTAATTTAAAAATTTTTCGAATTTTTAATTTAGAATTTTTTTTTTTTTTTATAAGAAGCTACAGTAAAAATGCTTCAAAAATAAGCTGCGAAACCGCTTTAAGTTTTTTTTTGAAGTTTATTTATTTAGTAAACATCAAATATAACGGAATCGTTTGCAAACTAAAGGAATCAGAACTTTTAAAAATTGAATTACATCATCCAATAAGTGATCATCATTGAGCAGAGACGTCAAATTTATAGAAGTTTCAAAAATGTAAAATGAATGCGACGTTTAAAATTGTGCCACAAGGTTGCTTTAAGCAACTGCTTATACATATGTATGTATAGTAATTATTGCACATATGTAGATAAAATTTATTATAAGACTTCACTGAGGTGTGTTCCGCGAGCGAGTCACGTCCGCATCCGCACATTTGGCAGCACACCCGCAGTCGTCGTCAAATTATTTTAATCCCCAAAATATATTTATCAGATTATTCCGATATTTTAGCTGAGCTGTGTTCCGCGAGCGCGTCCATGTCCGCGCGCCACTTCCGCGCACCGAAAAGAATACAGATTTTAAATACGTTTATTGCAGAACAGATATCGAGAGTAGTATGGGGAATTTGTTCACTTCTTTTGGGGACCTTTTTTTAAAAAATTGTGGAATTTGTTTGCCATGAAGTTATTCCCCAATATTTGCGGGAATAAGTTAATAAGTTACCATTACAACTAACTATGTTTATGCATAGATTATTTTGAGTGTATGATGTCTAAAAGTTACGACTTATAGTTATTATTGAGATATACAGCATTTCTGGTTTTTCCTTCTGGTGCATATGCGGAAAGATTGTGCTGGTTCCCAACTCTGGAGCAGGCGACATATAATTGTCTATGAGAAAAACAGGGAGATTCTAAGTTGATACCTGCTACCGTAGGAGATTTTCCTCTTATGCACGTTATATTAGCAAAAACTTTTTGTACCATCTTTTGCAGTGAAGGAACCAACTTACAAAAGGAGTTTCACATTCCTTGGAGTCAGCTTGTCTTATCCGATGGGCCTGAAGACGTTGTTGAGTTGTTTCAGGAGTTTCACATTCCCTCGACACAGCTTGTCTTAGCCGCTGGATTTCTAGATGCACTTGAGTAGATACAGGCATTTCCGTTACCCTTAACAAAGCTTGTCTTGATCTTTGGGCTTCAGGACGTTATTGGGTTTGCTCAGGTGTTTCAGCATTTCTCGACTCTGATTGTCTAACTCGTTGAGACTCGAGCGTGGCCTATAAGAAGCATATGGTGACCTTTCCTGGACTATAGAAATCGTGTACACCAACTTTCGGAGAAATTCGTTGAAAAGTTAAAATTTGTGTAGCGAACAGATATACCAAAAACCAGAAAATGAATTGTATATAAAAAGTGGGCGTAAAAGTAGGCGCTACCGGTAAGAAGCATATGGCGACCTTTCCTGGGGTACAGAGAGCGTGTGCACCAAAGTTCAGAGAAATCCATTGAAAAAAAAAAATTTGTATAGCGGTCAAACAAATAAAAAAACAGAAAATTAATTTTATATATCTGTGGTCACAAGCTGTAACCGCCTAAGTCGACTTAAGAACGATTTGAGTTATGTATGCTATCATATTCTACTAAAAACGCTTTATATATACGTGAAATCCCCATTTTTCTAACACTCTTATTTAAAAAGTTATTAATGAAAACATACTGACCTAAGTCGTAATAAAGCCCCATTACATTTATATAAACAGTTATTTTTCTCGAAAGAATGATTTTCGCTGATTTGAGCTATGTATGCTATCATATTCTACTAAAAACGCTTTATATTTACGTGAAATCCCCAATTATCTAACACTGTTTTTTAAAAAGATATTAATACAAATATTCTGACCTAAGTCGTAATAAAGCCACATAAGATTTATATAAAAAGCTATTTTTCTCGAAAGCATGATTTTCGAGTTAGGCGGTTATTGCTTATGACCACCGATATATAGATTTGAATATATGTTATATTTCAAATTATTTCTAATTAATATAGCTGTTCCACCTCCTCGTATTGCACTATTTCTATCTTTTCTAATCACGGTGTAATTATTAAACTGAAGTTTATGTTTAGGGTTAAGTTTTGTTGCATTTATCATTATAATATCAGGATTATGTTCTAGTTATTAATACTAGTAGATTCCAGCGCTCGAAATTCGAGTGCAATTTCTAAGCAACTTTATTTTTTAACAAATTCACAAACCAACACTTTTTTAGTTTATAATTATTGTGAATAAAGATAACAAACTCATTAATAAACACATTAACAAATTTAATAAACACACACATATTATATGTATAATTTTATGTATGTGTTAGTAGCAACTTTAAATGCAATTTACTTAAAATAAATTAAAAAATTTAAAAATCTGTAGATCTGGTGAACAGCTAAAAAGAAATACCTTTCAAATAATATACGTTTGGTCAAAATCGGGATAAAACGGTAGAATAAAACATCGGTAACAAGAAATTGCCTAGCCTATTAAAGATTAAAGAATTAATATTTATATGAATAATTTTTAAAAATTTTTGATATGGAACTGTGAGGTATATCTGCCATTTTTACACTCCTGCCATAGAAAAAATAGCATCTATACGAGAAACTTTTACGTTTAATTGTTTATGTTGGCTGACTATTTGTTTATTTAGATTCATTATCATATTTTTTAATTCTAATATGGATAATTCATTCCAGACACTTTCTGTCCCATAATTTTGTTTCTCACAAATTTTGTGCTATTGAGAAATATATTTCGACTCTAAAATTTTTTTAAATTTTCTAATTACATTTAAAAATTTAAAAATAATACTCATGCACTTTTTTTTTTCTTCCTTTTATTATATTTTTTACATTCATTTATTGACTATTGTAAAATAAATGTTTACAAGTGAGTTATTTAAAATACTACAACACTTAACAACAAATTACAACAATATATAATATTTAAAATAACATCGATGTTTATGAATAATATTTAAGATTTAATTATGACAAAATGCAAATTCAATAATATAAATATAAAGTCTTGAAATGTTAAAACTTAAATTAAATGAGTAAAACTACTCGAACAACACTGATCAAATGGACAGAACTAACAAAAACATTGACCGAACTAATTTTACTATGTTGAGCCCTGTTATATTAAGCTGTATTTATCAAAAGTTATTTCACTTTAGAACTTTCTCGGACTACTTTACATATATTTAAGGAACAATAATGCGTACTTGAAAATGAAAAAATAGTTATTTTACGATATATCTTTGGTATCACTTAATAATTGTAAGCTTAATTCCACAATACTAATACAAGTACTCGATGTAATTAGTGTAAACATTTAATGAATAAACCGATTAAAATTGTAACTAACATAGAGGTTTGCACTGCTAATGAGGCAGCACCCGAACTGTTGTCATTTGAAGCAACGATAACAGCACGATTATTAGTTGGTTGAACATTGCGATAATTAGCTTCCAAGCTTTTTCCTTGGTCATATTGTAAAGCCTTAAAAGCTTCAACCTGCAAATAAAAAATTATAAACTGATTAACACTTTTTTTAATATTTCATTAATTTTTTTTTTTAATTTCTAGGCAAATTTTTTATCTATTATATAAAATAAAACGCAACGAACATCTCAAAACTCGAATATCATCATTCTATGTAGGACGTATTTCAGTTTTAGGATCTACTTACATATATAAAGTAGCTTCCCGAAATTAAATCTTTCTAATGACTTACAAGTACAACCAACATATTTTACTCAACATTGGTTTTGCGTGTTTTGGCATCATTAAGGCATCCCAGTAAATATATTCTTGATTGGATTTTGTGTGGGGAATATCGCAATTTATTGCGATTTTCATATTCAGGAAGCCACAATACTACCAAAAATATCTGACCAAGACACACCTTTTCTTATATCGATGAACTCAGAAACTGTCTGTCTTGTGTCAATGTAAACCTTGTAAAGCTCGGGGGATGGGGTCTTTCATAGAGGTGCACTTGTGCGGAAAGCTATCTGTCTGTCATCCACTTGGGAATGGCAAGAAGCGATTCCTCTGTTCTGAATTTCCCAAGCAGCTCACTACTTCCGGCTCAGGCGCCCGTCTGACTGCAGCTAGAGTGAGAAGGCGCGCAGTTGAGTAACCTGAATGGCAGGCTAACCCCAATCAATGCGTCTCAGTATCTAGGTGACATGCAGCTGAAAACAGTCAACAACCTGCCTAAAGATTGTTGGCAGCCCCAACACTAGTATCGAACAAGGTGGCCTAATCAGTCGTTTTGTCTTAAACAGCGATTATTACTGAAACCACAACGTATAACAATCAACGGATCCCCACGATGACGACCTTCAGCATGAAACAAAATACATGAATTGGAACATGGAACGTGCGCACACTCCTAGACCCATCTAAACTGGCCAAAGTATGCAGAGAATTCGTCAACTATAACTTGCTACCTTTAGGTTTGTGCGAAGCAAGATGGCCAGAAGCAGGAGAATTCAATGCCTCCGAAAACCTTACATTATTATATTCCGGCAAACCAACCAACCAACCTAGATCAAGTGGAGTTGGTATATTATTATCCACGGAAGCCCAAAACTGGAAACCTTGTGGTGAGAGAATAATCACAGCAAGGTTCCGCACTAGGGCTAGAAACCTTACTTGCGTTCAGTGTTATGCCCCAACAGCAACATCTGACACTTTGGAGAAGGAGACGTTCTACAGCCACTTGAATAGAGTTTTGTCTTCAATACAGCGCAGTGACATAATTTTACTAATGGGAGACTTCAACGCGCAATTAGGCACAGCTAACACAGGCAGAGAAACTAAAATGGGACGTCAAGGCATTGGTAGAATGACGGAAAATTGAGAACTCTTTGCGGAAATATGCAGCAACAATAATCTCGTGATCGGAGGGACAATATTCCCCCACAAAACCTGTCATAAAACTAATTGGGTATCACCGGACAGAATGACAGAAAACCAAATCGACCACATAGCTATTAGCAAGCAGGTCATGGCGCAGAAGTCTTCTTGACGTCCGATCCAAGCGCGGCGCAGACTGTTCTACAGACCACCATCCTGTAGTTGGTATTGTGCGGCTAAAAGTTACGGCTATTCGCAAACCCGAATCCATCAAACGCAAATATGATGTAAAAAAGTTGAAAAACCATCAAATCCTTCTCAGCTACGTAGAGGACCTGCAAAGAGGCTTAACAATGCAAAGTGGGCACCCAGTAGAATGGAAAAATACCAACAATAATTTTAATGATGCTGCCAAAGAACAAATAGGCTTTATAACACCAAAAAGAACTCAGTGGATGTCTGATGACACGAGGAATCTAATCCTGGAAAGAAGAGATGTTAAAGGAAATCAAAATAGAGCTAGAACCCGTGGAGAGAAGAAAACGTTAGCAGAAGCCTATATGCATCACGATAAGTTAGTGAAGCGGAGCGCCAGGAATGATAGGTGGCATGTGAAACTTGCTAGATGCGCAAAAAGCATCTGAAGAATATAGGTCCAGAGATCTATACGCTATCACAAAAATGCTTACAGGTAAAAACTTTTTGAACTCCAAACCATTGAAAAACAGCGACGGAATGTTATGCACTTCCAAAGGTGAACAACTGGAAGTATGGTGACAGCATTACTCTAGCATGCTATCCAATCCAACAATAAATCCCATAAGAGTATGCTACTGCACTACCCACAGAGTTAGACAAGACATTTTCATAGAATACCCCGAAATTATGGAAATAATTAACGCTGTCAATGCCTTGAAGACTAATAAAGCCCATGGAGTTGATAACATTGCCCCAGAGATGTGAAAAGCTGATTCTCGAACCACAGCGCAATTACTTCTACCTCATATCGAGAACTTTTGGCACACTTGTGATCTCGACTCACATCTAAAGGAAGGTATCATAGTCAATATCCCTAAAAAAGGCGACCTTACCGAATGCAATAACTGGCGGGGCATTACGGTCCTTAGCGCAGTCAACAAGGTAATTGCGCACATAATAAACAAAAGGGTAGCAGATCTCAGACAAGAACAGGCTGGCTTCCGACCAAACAAAGCTTGCGTTGACCACATCAACAGTCTTCGTATAATCATCGAGAAGTCAGCCGAATGGCAATCTTCCCTCTATATAATATTTATAGATTTCGAAAAGGCGTTCGACACCCTGAGCCACCACGCGATATGGAACGCACTGGCCTGCAAAGGCGTGCCACAAAAAATTATTAGGCTAATCCAATCCTTGTATGAAAATGTGAAATGCCGAGTTGTCCACGACAACGCATTGAGCAACAGTTTTAATGTGTTAAATGGTTAAATGGTGTTCGACAAGGATGTACACTATTCCTCTTCTATTTAACATCGTACTTGAGATCATTGTACATAATGCTACAGCAGTAAATAGAGGCATAAGATGGGGAACCAACCAACATCTGGAGAGCCTGGAATATGCTGATGATATATGCCTCTTATCGCACAGTTATCGACACGCGTCAGCTAAACTCAAGTCCCTTGAGATCGAAGCTTCAGAAGCCAGGTTAAAAATAAACATAAAGAAAAGTAAGATGATGCGCTGCAACACTCTTAACATCACAAAATTTCGAATACAGAATGTTGAGCTGGAAGAAGTTAACACATTCTGTTATCTGAGTAGCATACTAACAAAAACAGGCAGCTGCAGTGATGATATATCCTTCCGAATATCAAAGGTATCTTTGGTATCTTACGACCTGTATGGAAGTCTACTACTATCTCGAAACGAACTAAGATCAGCATATTTAATTCCTGTGTGAAATAAGTTCTCCTTTATACCTGCGAATCCAGGAATTCCGCATCGCACGATATTAACAGGATACAGGTATTCATCAACCGCTGTCTGCGAAGAATTCTAAATATCTTTTGGCATAACATGATTCCCAATATCAAATTATGGGAGCTAACATACCAACGCCCAATCCACATGGAGATTCTAAATCATAGATGGCGCTGGATTGGTCACACGCTCCGCAGACCACACGGTGGCATGGCAAAGGCTGCTATAGATTGGAACCCGCATGGAGACGGCAACTTGAAGCTGAAATTACACAAAGCGGCTTAAGCTGGAGTGAAATAAAAAACCTTGCATCAAGAAGGACCAATTGGAGAGAATTTGTAGTGGCCCTTTGCTCCTTTTAGGGACCACAGGACATAATATATATATATGAACTTTGTAATCAAACTACAGGCACCAAATATGAGTATATTTTGATAAAGTTTTGTATAGAAGCTTTTATAGGTTATAGGACGAAGACTATTGAAATTGATGAAAATCGGTGCATGTGCAAACCCAGTCCCCATACAAATGATCCTTATGAGATTGACTTAAATGCCTTAATATCCAATTTACCATATAGATCGCGGTCAAATTTGGTTTATAGATGTTCATTACAACCATTAATTAGTTCTTCAATTTTGATTGAAAAACACTGGAGTTGAAGGGAGTAGCCTTATGTTCCTCTATGGACATGGAAGGTGCTTTTGACAATGCCAGCTTTCAACCTATGGAAGGAGCGCTGATCAGATTGGACTCGGACCCAATTGTGACAGGGTGGATAAAAAAGTTGCTCCCTAGGAGACGAATAGTGGCTAATCTTGGAGATGAAGAGAGAAGGATTAGCATTATAAAAGGATGCCCTCAGGGAGGCGTACTTTCCCCATTACTGTGGTCAATCTTGGTGGATGACCTCATTGTAAAACTAAACAATAATGGTTTTACCATTGTGGGTTATGCGAATGATATCACAGTGTTTATAGGGGGAAGACATGACCAGACATAAATCCCAATAAAACCACAATTATCGCGTTCACTAGAAGAAGGAATCTTTATATTCCATCACTTCATATAAGGAACACGGAGGTCCTACTCAAGGAGGAGGTAAAATATCTGAGTATCTTACTTGATAGAACACTCACCTGGAATCCTTATCTAGAGTCGATAACGAATAAGGCTATAAAGTCAATATGAGCCAGCAAACAACTTCTAGGCAGATCGTGGGGTCTAAACCCTAAAATGTCATTGTGGATATATAAACAAATGATCCTTCCGGGTATTTTATATGGCTCAGTTATATGGTGGCAGAAGACAAACCAGACTGGAGCATGTTTAAAATTATCCAAAATACAGAGATTAGCATGTTTGAACATCACGGGAGTAATGAGAACAACTCCTATGGCAGCTATGGAGGTTATCCTAAATTTCACTCCGCTGCACTTATCGATCCAAGGAGAAGCTTTTAAACAAGCTATTAACCTTCACAGGCTATACAAATTTAAGGAAGGCGATCATATAGGACCCCTGAAGATCCTTGATAAAGCCAAAAGCATCAAAGATATGACTTTATGTAGGGCTCAGATAGATCTGGTTTTGGAACTTAAAAAGAACTACACTGTTCATATCCCGAGCAGATTTGAGTGGGAATGGCTGCATGAAGATGCCCAGAAGTGGTACACTGACGGATCCAAAACAACAGAAGGAGTTGGAGCGGGGTTTTACGGACCAAGGTGCAAACTCCATATCCCCTTATGTAATGAATCCACAATATTTACAGCGGAACTATAGCACTAAATGCTGCTACTGCTAAACTATTGGAAAGAAACCTGACAAGGACGAAGATAAATCTAATGTCAGATAGCCAGGCTGATCTAAAAGCACTGGACAAATCGGTATACCACCATAAATCCGTATTCGAAAGTCATAGAGCCCTAAATAAACTAGCTGAACTTAATAAAGTGACGCTTATATGGGTACCAGGTCACAAAGGGTATGAAGGAAATGAGAAGGCCGATGAACAGGCAAGACGAGGAGCGGAAAGACCATTAATTGGTCCAAACCCTCAATTCGGATTCACCAGAAAAGACATAACCGGGAAAATCGACAGATGGAATAAAGACGAATCAGTGGAGTATTGGAATGGACAATTACTACTTCAACACTCAAAAAAATTCGTGCATCGAGGCGAAAAAAGGAGCAGAGATGCCCTAATATTGAACAGATCCAATCTAAGACTCCTATGTGGGGCGCTCACAGGACATTATGCGTGCAACTACATCCTATACAAAATTCATTTGGCTGAAAATGAAACGTGCAGATACTGCCTGGAGGATGATGAAACCATGGAGCATATTTCAGCGTTTGCATATCTAAGGCACAAACTTTATGGCGAATCTAAAATCAGGGAGGAGGCATACAAAACTTTGGCGGTGAAGGATATCATCAAGTTCCTAAATGCTGTAATGAATTAATATAACAGGAGAAAACAAGAATCTGAAAGAGGGTGCACAATATATCTACTTGGTAGCAGTGCAGGCGGGAATAACACTCAACCCGACAACATCGTAAATCGTAAATCGTACCATTAATTAGTGATCCCACTTCACTTAAATCTATTAAAAAACAAAGATACTTCATAAATTGTTCTCAAAGTTGGTTTGTAAATTTTTTTGAGAAAAATAAGTGACTATCAAATATGGTCGTGATCGATCCGATATGAACTTTTTTATATCGACAAGCATAAAATTTATAACAATACCAAATTTGGTTTATGCTTATGTTCTATATCCAATATTATGGTAACGAATTGTATAGTCGGTCCAATGATGTTTGTTCATGATAAAATATGTTTAAGATGAAATATTCAAAAGTTTATTATATATACCTGATCAATGGTTACTGGATAAGTTTCTGCCATAACAAGCCATGTGACTGCCTCGGCACAGGTGGGTGTTGTCAATGAACCCTCGTATATAATATAGTTTTTGATTCCCGGTAAAAGATCTTCAATTTCAAATGAAGTATCAATCCTAATGGGCTTACTTATATCATTGAAATCCTTAATTTTATCAAAATCATCTAAAATATCATCAATAGCCTCATTTCTCTCCATGGAAGCATGATACAAAACGCCCACAACAGAAATGCCATCTTTATGTTGAGCCGCCACAGTCATATTTTCATAGCGTGTATTACGATGTACCATATGCATTTCCAAGGGATAGCGTATATTATCAATGGTGTGTTCAGACCACCAATGAAAGTGAATCTGTTCCATAACATAGTCGTTTTGTAAAGGACCTCCTTTCAGCTTTAGTTTCAAATCAAAATTAAAAAGTTGTACTGTAATCGTAAAAAAAAATTTAGCCCAATTTCATTATATTATATACCAAACATCATCTCACCGGAATGTCCTGTATTGACCATAGAGGCGTGATTTATGGTCTTTTCATAATTTTCTCCTTCCAATTTGTTATATATGCCCTTGATGGCTCCTCTAAAGCTCAAGTTAATGGGCGATTGTCGATTGCCTTTGTCACACATACCACCCCAGTGAGGAAATTCTTAAATGACATGTTTAAATATCTTTCATTAAGTTTGTATTCAAAAAAAATTTCAAAATAAAATCAAAACAACAACTACTCGTATTATACGAATACATAGTAATTTAACTAATTTTTAACTATCAGATTATAACAACAACAAAATAACTTAGTAATTTCAAACACTCAAACTATTTTTGTATGCGTAACTAAAGAATTTTAAACATTTTGTTGTGCTTAGAATTTATGAGCTTGAAATTCTTTTCAAACGAATTTATAAGTAGTAAGGAGCGTCATATTGTGCGAATTTTATACTTAACCGAAAAAAAAAATTACAAAGTAAAGTGTTCAAAATTGATGTACCGCATCTTCCACCTACTTCCTATTAGGAAGGCCCTTGTTAAGCAAATGACATCACACTCATAAAATGGGGAAAATTTTCAGATCTAGTGAGATCATAATATAATACAAGCTAAAATCTGTATGTACAATCTACATTGTACATATGAGTGTAGGATTCGAGATGTTTCAGACGTCTTCAATTAAATTTTTTTTTATATACAAATAGGTTAATCTTAATATTATCATTTTTTTATATTTGTATTCTTTCATTGATTAAAAGACAATCATGAATTATTAGAATTATATTTTTTGTTATGTTTTGTGTTTTTTTTTTTTAATTTAAATTAAAAAATAACAGCTTGTTGAACCAACCCATTTTTTGTTTAACCGTTCACCGTCTTCAAAATCAAGTTCCACGATACATATTTTAGCTTAATAATTTTTTTGTTAAACACAAAAGTTGTTTGTTTTTTTGTATTATTTTCGAATTCTTGACTTCAACTTGTGCATGGTTTTTCTAAAAATCGGGGCACCAAGAGGACTATATAAATTAATAGTATGATCATACAACCAATAACAACGTGGAAGCTCTGACGACTAGAGTGGACAAGTTGTTATACCCTATACCACTATGTGGTTTGGGTATAATGACTTTGTGCTGCTGTTTGTAACAACCAAAAATATTTGACCCAGACCCATCTTTAATTATACCGATCAAATCAGAATCACTTTTTGAATTGATTTAACAATGTCCGTCCGTCCGTCCGTCCGTCTGTGTTTCCATGTAAACCTTGTAATCAAACTGCAGGTCGCAAATATGAATATATTTTGATGAAATTTGGTATATAAGCTTTTATCGGCCATGGGATGAATGCTATTGAAATTGGTGAAATTCGGTCCATGTTCAGACCTAGCCCCCATACAAATTACCCCTATGAAATCGACATAAATTGCCATAAGATCCAAATTGTCATATAGATCTTACTCAAATTGGGTTTGTATGCGTTCATTACATCCATTAATGAGTAGTCCAAAAATGATCCCTTTGGTCCCATATAGAGCTGCTTCCCGATATTAACTTAAATCTATTAAAAAACAAAAATATTGCACTGATTCTTCTCAAATTTTGTTGGTACATGTTTTTGCAAAATACAAGAGACGTTACCAACCATGGTCAGGATCGGTCCATTTTTGGACCTAGTCCCCATATAGATATAGCATCCGATATGAACTTTTTCATATCTGCAGCCAAAAAAATTAATAAAAATCCCACTCAAATTTGGTTTTTGCTTATTTTCTATGTCCAGTTAGTTGGGCCTAAGAGATCGGGTTTCCAAACGCATGGTATAGGGTATCATATAGTCGGTCTAGACCGACTATAATTTTCTTACTTGTCTATAATTATATTCTTGAAATACTCCAATAATGTATCTTTAAATTAAAAACAAAAACTGGAAATATGTCTACTATTCTCTTTTTTTTACCTATACAAAGCTTGTCATTTTTTTTTTTTTTTTGGCGTTCTATAGTACCCAACCCCTTAAAGTAAAACACTGTGCAATTCTTGTGAAGCATATAAATAAATTTGTTTTTACTGTTTGTATACCTTAGGGTTATAACTTTTTTTTTGCAATTTTCCTAATTCATTTCAAACCTATCTAGGCAGAATCTTTCTTGTAGGATAGAAAAATATTTTAAAAAAAGTTCACTTGCCAAACGCATTGAAGTCTTATATATAAAAATGGATGTCTCTAATGTATGTTCAGGGATTCTTCAAAATAGACTGGCGGGTGAAACTGTGAAGTCTAATTTTTGATTTTTAGTCTGTGGGCGGAGGGGCGTGGCAAAATCTACATATATAAAAACGGATGAACCGATTTTAATGAAATTGTAGGGAATCTTCAGAATAGCCTGGCGCGTGACACTGAAGTCTGATTTTTGATTTTTGATCTGTGGGCGGAGGGGCGTGGCAAAATCAAATTTTAATATTATAACACTAATGGCATCTATATACTATATATAATAGGGTGGCCCTTAATAAAAAAAAGTGTTCAAACTCTCCGTCTCACCCCCTTGAAATATGCGAATAGCAAAAAAAAACTGAGAAATACAAAGTTTTGGAGCAATCAAAAAACATTTAGTCGTGCCCCAACGCGATTGAAAGATGTTTATATGGGGAAAATATGACTTTTTTTCAGATTTTACCAAAATTTCGTTCTATAGTTTAATTTTTCCGACAAGTTGTTATAAAATTCGGGATCAGTATTAAATTATCCTTTCAAAAAGCCATAAAACTTCAAAATCTAATAAAACCTCGCCAAGAAATAGCAAATGCCCCAGACCACTTTTGTGCTAAAAAAAAAACTAGCTCATGAAATTTGATGGCATTTTTTCAACTTTGAGAAATTTATTAAATCATAATTTCTTTTTGGTCTCTATACTTATAAGTACTCAGATATGAAGTATTGTTTTATTACCACGTTGTTAACCTATTGCGCATTGAGACCGAAAATGGTAAATTTTTTTGATAAAATTTAGAAAACTCCTTTTTCAAGTTTTAAAAAATTTTCTTAAACAAAATTTAAAAAAATTAATCTAGCTCTTGAAGGTCTTGTTAAATGCATCTTAGAGATTAACTGTGTGGTAAATCCCTATGCCAGAATTTTTTTGACAAAGATTTTATTTTTGCGGATTTCGAGAAAAATGGGATTTTTGTAAAATATTCTGTAAATGTACTATTTCTAAATACTTTGTTTCAAAAATTCATCAATTGTCTACTTTTAAATGTTATATTTTAACTTAATAGCTTAAGGTTTCGGAAAAAAATAATATGACCCCATTAACCCTTTTGTAATTGGATCACATATGACCCCAAGCTAATAAAAAACAATATATTCATGATAATGAAACCACTATTTAGTATTTAAGAAAAGTAATTCGGTTAATTTTTATTTATTTAACCCTTCAGTGCTCCTGGGATCAAATAATCCATTGTGATATATGTATCTTTGGTGCAATTATGTGCTTATTACTCGCGAATATAAATAAAAACAACTTTTAACCAGTTTTGTTATGAAATTATTTTATGTATAAAAACTATCTATATTTTTCTAAATAAAATAAGAAGACCCACAAGTGATCCAAAGCTAATAAAAGACAATTAATTCAAAAGAATATGAGATATAAAATTAATATAATAATATAAAATTAAAGAAAAGCAATACTTATTGCAAGTCGTAAGTGATTACAGAAAATAATTTGAATCGCACACTAAATCATCCTTAAATACCCCAAAATAAATAGAATTAATTAACCCTAGGCTATTAAGATAAAATATAGCATTTAAAAGTAGAAAAGTGATTAATTTTTGATACAAAATATTTAAAAAGAGTACATTTACAGAATAATTTACAAAAATCCCATTTTTCTCGAAATCTGCAAAAATAAAATCCTTGTCAAAAAAATTCTGGCATAGGGATTTACTTAAAAATACATACAGTTAATCTGTAACATATATTTTATAAAACCTTAAAGTGCCAGATCCATTTTTTAAAATTTTGGTTCATAAAATTTTTTAAAACTTGAAAAAGGAGTTTTCAAAATTTTTTCAAAAAAATGTACCATTTTCGGTCTCAATGCGCAATAGATTAACAACGTTGTAATAAAAAAATACTTCATATCTGATTACTTATAAGTACAAAGACAAAAAAAAATTATGGCTTTGAAAAATTTCTCAAAGTTGAAAAAAATGCCATCAAATTTCATGAGCTAGTTTTTTTTTAGCAGAAAAGTGGTCTGGGGCATTTGCTATTTCTTGGCGAGGTTTTATTAAATTTTGAAGTTTTATGGCTTTTTGAAAGGATGATTTAATACCGATCCCGAATTTTATAACAACTTGTCGGAAAAATTAAACTATAGAACGAAATTTTGGTAAAATCTGAAAAAAGACATATTTTCCCCATATAAACACACTTGAAATTTTTAATCGCGTTGAGGCACGACTAAATGTTTTTTGATTGCTCCAAAACATTGTATTTCTCAGCTGTTTTGCTATTCGCATATTTCTAGGGGGGTGAAACCGAGAGTTTGAACACTTTTTTTTCTCACCATAGAATGAAGGGTCACACTAATATATAACAACGGATGGACCGATGTCCATGAAATTTTCGGGGAATATTCAGAATAGCCTGGCGGGTAACACTGCAAAATCTAATTTTTTATTTTTGGTCTGTGGGTGGAGGGGCGTGGCAAAATCAAATTTTTATATTGTAACACTAATGGAATCTATATAAAAATGGATGGACCTATTTTTATGAAATTTTCAGGGATCTTCAAATTTTATTATTTTACCCAGATATCTGTTAAAACTTTCGGAGGAGTTTGTGCTTTACTTTTGTCCGACACTATGTATTCAAATTTAGATGCAATATAAAAACCACATGTTAACTTAGGGCCAGTAACGCGAACCGGGCCAAGCTAGTATTTAATAAAACAATATTTTTCGAAAAATACACAAAGATATTTTACTTAAAAATTTTTAATTATACTTTCTTGGTCATTAAATAAAAAACGATAGTTTCCTACTATTTTGACAATTAGTATTATACCTAGTATTTTGAAGTTTTTTCAATATTTTACACAAAATTAAATTACATTAAATTAAATTAAAATCTGTTGTGTAATATAACGCGTACCTTAGTTTAGTTCTTTCCATACTCCCGTCAATATGATACTTATGTTGTTATGATGTTATTATTATAATACGCACGGAAAACACATAATTTATTTTAAATTATCAACATTAAAATAAATTATTAAACCATATGAAGCGTTTTAGAAATCACTTTCAGTATATGATTTTTTTTAATTGATTTAAATAACGATTTTTATTAACAGTACAATATTGCCCATAAGATTTTGCCTGGGACTTTGTCGGAAAAAAAAAGTTTTACCCTAATGTACGAGTACATACGAGTAAGTAATCTTTAAAAGCATTTTATATATGAATGCATACTTCTCTAATAAAAATTATTAGTAATATTAATAAAAATTACCTTCATTTTTATTATAATCTGGATAACCCCAATGTTCATCAGAGGCTGTGGTTGATAAAACAGTCACAAAAAGGAAAGCTAGAATTAAAATAATATATTAGATACCTATATATGTACATATATTATATGTATGTATATGTAATATATAAAACAATAATAAATAAAATGATTTCAATTATTAGAAAGAAAGGATGACGAGCAGCCCGATCGCAACATGTTGCCATACAGTAAAATTATGTTTTACAAAAACATAAAAAAATATGTTCTAAAATGTATTGAGAGATTTCAATTATTTGTTAATTGTATGAAAAAATTTTAATTCTTGATTTTAATTTTAATAAAATGTGCCTACTAGAATCTCAATTCAATCTAATGGATATTAGGAAATGTTATGGATAATTTTAACTCAGATCCAACAATTTTAGAAATACCCAAGATGTTGTTTAGCATCTTTCATTTCTATTCCAAACTGATTTAAGCACTGATTTAAATCTGTTGCGAAAATTCTCTGGAAAATTCCCCCTCGAAAGAGATGCATTTCAAAAAATTTCAGCACTACATTCGATTGTCATTCAAAAATAATAGAAGAAAGTATTGTGAATACATCCATTCATGTTTTGGTTTCACTGTCTCTATCAAATTATGCTCCACAATTTGAAAAATTAATTTATTAGGGCGTATGATTACAAAAGTTTAGCATTAAATGATACACTATTATTTAATCTCTTTCCATTTGTGTTCACTTAGTTTGATTAATTAAGTTATTTTTGGTTATTTTTATTTTTGCTAATTTGTCCAAAAATATTAGTTTAATGAAAAAGATTTTAGGTTTTCTTATGGATGAATTATTTACTTTTGAAAAAATTAAAACTTTTATTAGATCAGAAAGTATTTCTGAGTCGATTGTATGTTAAAAGGTCTGGTCAAGTATTTTTGGTAGTTACTAACCTCAGCCAAAAATCATTACAGCCTGATCACAGATGATAAAGTGTATAACTAACGCGTTAAAGTTTAACTGAAGTGACACTTCTATTTCTGTATAATTTAGCTTTTTTGTTGAAAATTTATGCCGTATCTTTGATACCCTCGACCTGGGTTATACGTTTACATTAATATCTGGACTTATTGCACTATTTATAACAAATGTAAACAAAATATTTGAAAAAGTTAGTAATTTGATAAACTTAATACTAAAAAATACTTAATACTAAACTCACTAAATTTTTAGAAGTGTCTCCATTTTTTAGGTCATATCTTGTCACAATGATGTCCGATTTACCCTCTATCAAATACTTACCTGCTTGAAATAATGAAAAACAATATTCTCGTAAGTTTAAGCATGTAAATTGTTTATGTGCTGAATGAGTGTGATTTCAACAGACAAGACGGACAGACGAACGGGCGGACATTGCTATGTATATCGACTCGAGTTGTTGTAAAGATCAAGATTATATATACTTTATGAGATCGTTACAAATGGAATGACAAAGCCAAATAAAACAAAAAAATAATCTAACCCATAAAAACAAAGTTGAATTTTGAATCTCTCCGTGACTGTGCGTGACTATTTTAAAATACATCTTTGGGCACAACAAGTCTATGGACAAAGTTTCAAATTGACTGGATGAGGGGAAATGGGGTGTTTATCACTCCGTGACTGTGCGTGAATGTGTCAAAGTTAATCTTTTTTCACAGCAAGTCTATCGACCAAGTTTCAGATCGATCGAGTAAGGGGAAGTGAGGTTTTAATCTCTCCGTGACTGTGCGTGACTATGCGTGTCTGTGCGTAACTACCCCAAAATTTATCTGTGGTCACAATAAGACTATGGGCCAAGTTTCAGATCAATTGGATAAGGGGGAATGAGGCTGCCCCACGACAGACAGACAGACAGAGAGTAGAGTTAAAAGAAAGAGTTTAAAAAGAAAATACTTAATATTTCCAGTTAAAAACAAGTAAGAGTGTGAAGAAGATTTAGATCTAACACAATATTATGACCAAGATTGTCAAAACTAAGATACAAAAAAGGCTAGATTTCACATTATAATGAGTAAATTTTGTTCACCATGTTTAACTAATCAACTGCAGGAGCTCTGCTAATATAAAAATATTTATTATTTCAACTGGTTAATTTTTAATTTTGCGTTTTTTATTTTTCATTTTTTCGTTTTTAATTTTTTATTTTTCATTTTTCATATTTCATTTTTTATTTTTGATTTTTTAATTTTCAGTTCTCATTTTTCATTTTTTATTTTTCATTTTTCGTTTTTCATATCTCATTTTTAATTTTTAATTTTTTATTTTTATTTTTATTTTTTCATTTTTTACTTTTAATATTCATTTTTTATTTTTAATTTTTCAATTTTTATTTTTCATTTTTCATTTTTTATTTTTTACTTTTTACTTTTTATTTTTCATTTTTCATTTTTTTTTTTTTCATTTTTCATATTTCATTCTTCATTTTCCATTTTTTTTTCATTTTTAATTTTTTATTTTTTATTTTTCAGTTTTTCTTTTTCATTTTTCGTTTTTCATTTTTCATTTTTTATTTTTTATTTTTTATTTTTTATTTTTTATTTTTAATTTTTAATTTTTAATTCTTAATTTTTAATTTTTAATTTTTAATTTTTAATTTTTAATTTTTAATTTTTAATTTTTTATTTTTTATTTTTCATTTTCCATTTTCAAACAGGTTATTTATTACATATCATAATTTTTTCACTGATACAATCATAAGTCACACCGATTTTGTCTTACGGCTCACATGTTACGCTGTTTTTGTGATTGTATTGTGAAATAGAAATTTACATCCCTGCGCATATACATATGTAGATGTTTATACATCAAAAACAAAAAAAAAAAAAACAACAAATTTTAGCGGAGTATCTTTACATTTTCTTAGTTCATTTCTTGGTTATTAGGCCTAGAGGATACAAACTCAACACCAACCTGCTCAAAATAATAGCAAACAATATTATTCCCGCTAAATGGGTTATATTGTGAATGAGCGTGATTGCAACAGACAGACGTACAGACGGACATCGCTATTTCGAGTCGAGTTGCTATAAAGAACGGGAATATATTATACTAATATACTTTTTGGCTTGATGGGTCAATGCGAAATTAAATAAGGTACAAGCGGCAAAAACAAATGTTAAAATCGGTTAAAAACTTCGGCTTGCAAGTAAATTTTACAAAAAAGTCCATGTCGTTCCTGTGCGCTTGACCAGAAAAGCTCTATCACATTTTTTGAAATAGTTTTAACTATTATCGTCTAGTTAGCGCAGCTTTTGAGACTAAGTTAGCTTGAAAGAAAGAAAGAAAAAAAACATATACTCACATTCGATCTTTAAGATGCAACGCTACACCAAAATTGCTCTACGGAAATTTTAGTAACATTTTTCCCGGAATGTACTCTGTATTGCGCAACTTTTGCCGTTAAATTTTTGAAAATCAAAAATATTTTTTTTTTTTTCAAAATGCACAAGGATTGCAATCTTTAGGATCCGGTAGCCATCTGGTTTTTTGTCCAAAAATTTTTTTTTTTGCTATTTTCCCGTAAAAGACTCCTTAATCTCCATCATTTGTGGGGGCATATATATATAATATTAATAGGCTAGGCGATTTCTTGTGACCGCTGTTTTGTTCTACCGTTTTATCCCGACCAAACGTATATTATTTGAAAGGTATTTCTTTATATATAATATTAATAGGCTAGGCGATTTCTTGTGACCGCTGTTTTGTTCTACCGTTTTATCCCGACCAAACGTATATTATTTGAAAGGTATTTCTTTTTAGCCGATTTGCAGATTTACTGATATTTAAATTTTTTCCTATATTTTGAGTAAATTGCATTTAAAGTTGCTACTAACACATATATAAAATTATACAATGCTATGTGTTTGGTTAATAAATTTGTTAATGTGTCTGCAATAAAAATTAATTTGTTTTTTGTGTTGATTTGTGAATTGGCTATATTGATTAGCATACCTTTAGGGTATTTATTTAATGAAAAAATAAAATTTCCTAGAATTTGCACTCGAATTTCGAGGGCTGGAATCTGCTAGTATATAATTGATACACGAGTACTAACATGATTATCTGGGCTTCCGAAATATTTAAGTCCCACTCAGAGGTGACATTAGAAAGGGAGCAACGGCAAAACAAGCAACGAGTTGCAATAGTTTCAATAGTGAGTCTCTCAAAAGTTAATACCAACTAAAACATAAGTCATGTTTAGTTCCTTCCAGGGATGCGACTTTCATGCGCTAAATAATCGAATATATGCCCTGATTACATGGCATATATGCACTAAGTAAAATATTCACCAAAAAAATATGCAATTTTAACTTTATATTTTTTAATATATATGTATAAAAACCACCATTAAAATTTAGCTAACAGATACAGTAGTAATTTTTTTTTTTTTGCTTGGGTTTACACTATTTCAAAGAAAATTAATATTTTTAAATTTAAAAAAAAATAGTATTCGAAAGTTTCTACTTTTGCTTTAATGTTCCTAATGTCTTTATGCATCATGTGTTTTACACTTAATTATTTTTTATAATTTTTGTTGCTCTATGTATTTATAATTTCAATTAACAAAATTTTGGATTCATTAAATCTAAATAACTAGAAAATACAACAAATATGTATTTTAATATAAATAGAAATAATTTTAAATCAATTAATAAACACACAATAAAAATTTATTGCATTGTTAATTACGAGGTATGAAGCTTATGAAAAAATTTTTATTTACAAAATGAAATTAAAAATTTATTTGTGTAAATAAATAATTATATAAATTTTTTAATTATATGCTACAAATTTCTAAATCATATATTACAATTTTTAAAAATTTAAGAACATGCAAAAATCAGCAATAAAATTACTACTTACGCCCCCCCCCCCCCCCCCACCCTTCTTAAAGGAGTTTATACTATTAGATTTTGTCTTTAGATCAGATCAGTATTGGATGTCATTACAAATACTAGCAGATTCCAGCCCTCGAAATTCGAGCACAAACTCTAGGAAATTTTATTTTTTCATTAAATAAAGACCCTAAAAGTTTGATAATCAATTATAGCCAATTCACAAATCAACACAAAAAAACAAACTAATTTTTATTACAAACAAATTTAATAAACACACACATAGCATTGTATAATTTTATGTAAGTGTTAGTAGCAACTTTAAATGCAATTTATTCGAAGTAAAAGGAAAAATTTTAAAATCTGTAAATCTGCAAAACGGCTAAAATGAAATACCTTTCAAATAATATACGTTTGGTGAAAATCGGGATAAAACGGTAGAACCAAACATCAGTCACAAGAAATCGCCTAGGCTATTAATATTATAGATTTCACATTGTCAAAATGTAGTTTATATTGTGTTAAGAAAAATGTTTTAATATTTTATTAAACATTACACTAATAATATAATATGTTACTAGCAGAGCCCAGCCTTGAAATTCGAGTGCAAATTCTAGGAAATTTTATTTTTTCATTTAATAAATAATTTTATAAGATAATCAATTTTAGCCAATTCACAATTTTAAATGAGCATAACTCAAAAAAGAATGTTGCAGGCGGTGCAAATCGATAAATCTGGTGTACAGCTAAAAGGAAATATCTCTCACATGAGGTATGTTTGGTCAAAATCCGATATTAACTGCAGTGTTTATATCGGTCACAATTAATATTATAGATTTCATGACAAATCTAAAGAGAAATATTTTTAAAAAAATTTAAAACCAAACTCATTCAAAATTTCATATTGTTTTGAATCCGTTTTTGAAAAGTTTTTAATGTTATACTACAAAATCTACAAATCCATTTGAAAAATTATAAACATTATAAAATAAAATTTTTTTTCATTGTTGCTTCTCAAAAAAAAAAAATAAATAAATGAATGAATAAATAAAATTGCAGTACATGTATCGAATCTTTTACATTACAAATTTGCATTTTTTTTTGCTGGCACAGATTTTTTTTATTCTGACTGAAAACCTTGAACTTGAATTTGAAATACAACAAAAAAAAAACGAAATTTTGAGATGCATAAAATATAAAGATTAAGTTTTAACATGGGAGTATGTTTAATGCTACAAATATGACATATACAGCTGCGTGCAACTAATTAGGAACACTAGTACCCAATAAATAAATTGTCATATTAAAGGTAATATTCATGAAATAAAATGCTAAAACTTGACACTTTTTAGATAATCCCACCTTGTTCATATAAAATTCACCAATGGTAACACTTTTTTTCCGATATTTTTCTTTGTGGTATTTTTAAAATTTTGTGCAATAAATTAATCATTCACTAAATATCAATCATGTGATAAATTTTATCTACATTTGGAAATCAGGTAATTCGAGAAGATGTACTAATTGTGCCCGCGTCGAAAAAATCCTCATAAATCCGAAAATGAGATTCAGGTGGCAGTCTTTGGTGAAAATGAAGCAAAATCATCTGTAGATACAGTAAAACTAGAGACTAGAGTTTGCAACACTATTGGAGAGCTATAGAATGGAAAAGAGTATTCTTTTCGGACGAAACAAAAATTAATATGATCTCCCCTGATGGAAAAAAATATGTTCCCCAGCCAAAGTAGAAAGAATTTGGTCCAGAGTATACCCGGGACACATTGAAGCGTGGAAGAGATTCCATCATGCTTTGGGGTGCTATGTTTTCATGCGGAGTTGGACAACTGCACCAAAATGCAAGAATCGTAAACGATACAATGATGCCTTATGATGACGAAAATATACCGGAAGTATTCATATTTGCGTAAATTAATGATCGGAGCACACGGCTCTACACATCAAGCTATGGTTAATAAAGAAATGGCCTGCATGTAGTCCTTATCTGAACCCGATTGAGAACTTATGTCAAGTTGTATAAAGTAGCTTGTTAAGGATAAGCAATTTTAATAATAGCGAATGTGGAAATTTGGTGGCTTTAATGCATCGCAGATGTAAAACAGTTATCAATCACAAGGGTATCGCTAGAAATTATTAATTTTTTTTAAAATAAATATTTGTTTTTTTTTTATAAAATTTATGACGGTTTCTTAATTCTGTGCATGACTGATATCGATCATATTAAAAATATGGCTCACAACTTTCTCAATATTAATTTATTTGATACAATTTTCCAGGATAAGGAGTTCAATTAATTAAACTAGGGCGAATTGCAAAAAAATCCTAGTACATTTTGTTTTATTTGCTTGAAGTTAACATATAAACATTGTCTTCCTAAGTACTTTCACGGAGCTGTAAAACCTTGATCTCTTAGATTATGTACGAGAATTTTTAAAAATGCGATTTGTTTTCTTTTTTCTTTTTCTAATTATGTGTAAAAAAAATTTTAAAAATATTTTTAGTGGATCTTTTTTATTAAAAAAAAATTCTATACTAATTAAATTCTGCACAAGTGCCAAATAAAAAAAAAAAAAAAAATTATGTTTGTTGGCATGCATGTACGTTTAATTGTGAGAGTGTTGGCATTTGAGTTGATTTAAACTTCCGTAGACCACGCGTATTTTTTTTTTAAATCCCACATATGTTTAATTTTAAATAAAATGTTAAAAAGGGGTGAATAAAATATTAAAAATAATATTTTAAGAAAGAAATTTTTTTGAAACTGACATAATTAATTTAAATAGAAAATTTCATAAAATTTTTTGTTTAACAATTGTGTACATATATCATAAAAATGTATATCTCAGATATTAACCTAAAAACTTTTTGGCATTTTAATTGACAGCAAACATTATAGACATATAAATCTTTGCTATGAGTATTTTTGTTTTTTTTTTAATATTATTTGGCATGTATATAAGTATGTATGTATCTCTATATTTTATTCAAAATTTAAAAGATCAATATCTATAATATTAATAGGCTAGGCGATTTCTTGTGACTGATGTTTTGTTCTACCATTTTATCCCGATTTTGAGCAAACGTATATTATTTGAAAGGTATTTCCTTTTAGCCGTTTTACAGATTTACAGATTTTTAAATTTTTTTCTTTATTTTGAGTAAATTGCATTTGAAGTTGCTACTAACACATACATACATAAAATTATACAATGCTATGTGAGTGTTTTTTAAATTTGTTAATGTGTTTGTAATAAAAATGAGTTTGTTTTTTGTGTTGATTTGTGAATTTGCTACAATTGATTAGCATACTTTTAGGGTCTTTATTTAATGAAAAAATAAAATTTCCTAGAATTTGCGCTCGAATTTTGAGGGCTGGCATCTGCTAGATATCATAAATAATCTAGCCCATAAAAACAAAGTTTTTATTCCTCATGCGTAGGGGTTTCGAACCTCTCCGTGACTGTGAGTGCGTTTGCGTGACTATTTTAAAATTAATCTTTAGGCACAAGAAGTCTGTGAGTGCCTTTGCGTGACTATTTTAAAATTAATCTTTAGGCACAACAAGTCTATGATGGACCTAGTTTCAGATTGATTGGATGAGGGGAAATGGGGTTTAAATCACTCCGTGATTGTGCGTGACTATGCGTGACTCTATGTGTTTATCTTAAAATTAATCTTTGGCCACACCAAGTCTATGGACAAAGTTTCAGATCGATCGAATGAGGAAAATTGAGTTTTTAATCTCTCCGTGACTGCGCTTGACTATGTCAAAGTTAATCTTTTTTAACAGCAAGTCTATCGACCAAATTTCAGTTTGATCGTATAAGTGGAAATGGGTTTTAAATCACTCCGTGACTGTGCATGACTATGTCGAAGTTAATTTTTCTTTACGGCAAGTATGTATATCGACCAAGTTTCAGACTATCCCTGTAGTCACAACAAGACTATGGGTCAAGTTTCAGATCAATTGGATAAGGGGGAATGGGGTTGCCCCACGACAGACAGACGGACAGAGAGCATGAGTTAAAAGAAAAAGTTTAAAAATAAATTAAATTCAACAAAAAGCTTCAGTGACCTATATAACGTCCTATAAAAAATGAGAACATTAAACAAATGTCAAATTTTATGACAATTTTCCAAATGATTTCTTAAACATATTTATATACGATTTTTTTGTTATTTTTTGTTTTCTTTTTAATTAAATACTTATTCAACTGGCCAATTGCCCAACATTATTGTTGTTTCTATTCGAAATAGAACAGAAATTCTTTTCCAATATACAAACAGTGGATGTTGAAATACTTATAAACAATAACAATTTAATCTTTAAATTATTTATATTTTTGTTGTTACATTTTTACAAAAATTTTCGTTTATCGAAGCATTTGCAAAAACTAAACATTATCCCTGGCAAAACATAAAAATTAACTAGAAAACAAACACTATTAACAGTTTGATTTTAGTTCAAAAACAACTTTCTGTTCTTATTCCTCTCGGATATTTTTTGAGTTTTTTAAGCATAAAAAACGGCAACCATATTGCTGTTAAGAAAGAAAAAAAATACTAATTCTAAAGATTTATTTTACTTTTTGTTAAATGACATAATTTATAGCCGGTTCCGATATAAATATATAAGATAAGATAGAATTTATAATAAAAAAAACTGAAATATATATTTGTATATCATGGAAAAGATAGTCGGGGATACCAGAAAGTTTATACATATGTTCAGGTACTTAGTTATAAAGGGCTTAAACTTACTTATTTAAAAAGTTTAATTTAAAAAAAAAACAAAATTATTCAATCGTTCTCTTGAAAAATATCTCTTATATACCCCATAATTTATAGCCGGTTTCGATATAAATATATAAGATAAGATAGAATTTTTCAAAAAAAAAAAAAAAAATTAAATATATATTTCTATATCTTGGAAAAGACAGTCGGGGATACCAGAAAGTTTATACATATCGCACCTGTACGTCTAAAGTGAGTCAACTCAAAATTTTCAAATTTTCCGTAGAGTCAAAAAACGGTTTTTCTTAATATTTACTATAATATTTCAAAACAGTTGTTTCATTGTAAAGAATTGCGAATAATAAGTATACAACAGTAGTTGTTTTTAAAGATTTTTTCAGCGATTATCAAAAATAACAAGTTTTTTGGGGGCAACTCAAAATATGTCTTTTTAGTGGATTCTAAACAAGCTACTCTTATAACACAAAAAGAGCTACAACTGTATTTTTTTTTTTGCGAAAGACTTGAAAAACCGATGTAAGATTTTTACAGTGGATAGATATGACCACTGTGTATCGTTTTCTTGCAAAAAATGAAAATTGAAAAATTTTGAGTTGACTCACTTTATAGGTACATAGTTATAAAGGGCTTAAACTTAACAAAAAAACAAAATTATTCAATCGATCTCTTGAAAAATATTTTTTATATACCCCATAATATAATATAAATTTTTATATGTATAGAGCTTTTCGTGTTTTAATGGTAGATGGCCCTTTTGGGATTCAAAAACTATTCATGTGTATTTTCAATGTTTGCGCATTTTCACAAAATTACAAAATATAGAATAGAACCAAGAAACTGTGGTCGATGTTTAATGGGGCCAAGGCTCCTGTGGATTAATAAATTGTTACTGCTTCTAAATATCAAGTATGGGTAATCCACCATACCCTCTGTTGTTATTGGTTAATCCATAAATTGATTTTTTTAAATAAGGCAATAAAACCAGTTTTGAAAAATAAAAAATTCGTATTATCTATAATATTAATAGGCTAGGCGATTTCTTGTAACCGATGATTTGTTCCACCGTTTTTTTTTCCCGATTTTGACAAAACATATCTTATTTGAAAGGTATTTCTTTTTAGCTGTCCAAAAGATTTACAGATTTTAAAATTTTTAAATTTTTTTTTAGAGTAAAATGCATTTAAAGTTGCTACTAACACATACATAAAGTTATACAATGCTATGTGTGTGTTTATTAAATTTGTTAATGTGTTTGCAAAAAAAATGAGTTTGTTTTCTTCATTCACAATAATAATTGTGTTGAATTGTAAAATAATTTTGGACATAAACCAATAACACTGGAAAATAATTTTGGAATTGGCTAAAATTGATTAGCATACCTTTAGGGTCTCTACTAAATGAAAAAATAAAATTTCCTAGAATTTACACTCGAATTTCGAAGGCTGAGATCTGCTTATATAACTAAATTCAGTACGCCCTCATTTAAAGCAACCCTCGATACACGCAACACCTCGTTTAAGGCAACACCTCAATTATTTACATTACAGACTCCGTTAACACAACTTGAAAAAAAAATTGCCTCGTTTAACTTTCTTTGCACATGATATTATTATACCCTATACCACTATGTGGTTTGGGTATAATGACTTTGTGCTGCTGTTTGTAACTACCAAAAATATTTGACCTAGACCCATCTTTTATTACACCGATCGAATCAGAATCACTATCTGATTCGATTTAACGATGTCCGTCCGTCCGTCCGTCCGTCCGTCCGTCTGTGTGTCCATGTAAAGCTTGTAATCAAACTGCAGGTCGCAAATATGAATATATTTTGATGAAATTTGGTATATAAGCTACTATCGGCCATAGGATGACCGCTATTGAAATTGGTGAGAAGCGGTCCATGTTCAGACCTAGCCTCCATACAAAACAAATGACCCCTATGAAATCAACATAAATTGCCATAAGATCCAAATTATCATATAAATCTTAGTCAAATTGGTTTTGTATGTGTTTATTACATCCATTAATTTTTTTTTTTTTTCAATGCTTTATTTCAATTTCATTTAACAAAAAATTTTAAATTTTGCCTCAGCGCCCATTATGGCTTTATAGAGGCTAAAAAAAAGTAGGCAACAATAAATATATTACACTGTATAATTTAAATTAAAAATTTAACAATATATTACATATGAATATAAAAAAAGAAAAAAAATATATAAAATAAAATATATGTACATATTTACATTTTTAAGTTAATTTGTAAGAAGTATTTCGACGTTATTAAGGAAGTACTGTTTTATACTTCCTTTAAAAGTTGACAGTATAAAAATATTTTTAAGGTTGTCAGGTAATTGGTTATACTCGTTAGCACCAGCGAAAGTA
Organism: Cordilura impudica; assembly: GCA_963682025.1. NCBI lineage: Eukaryota > Metazoa > Arthropoda > Insecta > Diptera > Scathophagidae > Cordilura > Cordilura impudica. Next base: position 1,468,764 of record OY821517.1, on the reverse strand, counting down.
ACTCGTTGTTTAGTCAACTCGAGGCGACATCTCGCTACATTCAGATCCATCGCATGTCTTGTTATTCTCTGACTGTGTATGAGATTTTGATGAAACTGTATATTGTGAGATCCATATCCTTTAATACATTTAAAAACATAAATTAAAATTTGTTGTTTATATAACCCTCGTATTGGAAGTATAGTTTTTGCAAAATTTTTAAATAAGTTAACTGTACTGTATCTTAACGGCAGATTAAACACGATCTTCAAAGCTTTATTCTGTGCTGATTGAAGCGATTTTATTACTGAGCTAGATTTAGAGGCATAGATCATTGGGAGATATATTAAGTGTGAGTGAATTAAAGAATTGAAGAGTAAAATTTTCGTTTCAGGATTCAATTTGTTTCTAAATTTATGCAAAATACCAATTCCAGATGATATTTTAGATTTCAGCTGATTAATGTGGTTTTCCCATATAAGATTGTGACATAGATTAATTCCTAAATATTTAACACTCTCTGACTCATTTATCAAATTATCACCAATGTGCACTCTCATAACTTCATCGTTCCTTAAAATATATGGCTTAAACTTTATAAATTTAGTTTTTCCTGAATTTAAAAACAGTTTGTTAATCCTCAGAAATTCGGACAAAATAGAGGCGTCATATTCGATCTGTGTTTGCAATACTTTTTCATGTTTATAATTGTATAAAAGACAGATATCATCAGCGAACATAAATAGTTTTCCATAAAACTTTATATTTTTCATATCATTTATATAAATTTTAAACAACAGTGGGCCGAGGACGCTGCCCTGTGGGACACCACATAACACATCAAGCATGCCACTTTTCGATTCACCAACTTGAACAAATTGTCTTCGATTTCTTAAATAATCTTTAAATAATTCAACAGCATTTTGTGAAAAACCAATGAAATCTAGTTTCTTTACTAATATATCGTGATCAACCAAGTCAAACGCTTTCGATAGATCAAAAAAAACACCTGCAACTCCTTTAAAACCTGCATCAAGTCCGCTACAAACATACTCCACAACATTTACAACAGCTTCTTCAGTTCCAGTGCCTTTTTTAATTAGTACTCCAAAAATGATAACTATGCGACAACTCTTAGTCATAGGCCCCATATAGAGCTGAGTCCCGATCTTCACCTAAATCTATCAAAAAACAAAAATATTGCACTGATTCTTCTCAAATTTTGTTTGTACATATTCTTGCAAAATACAAGAGACTTTACCAAACATGGTCAGGATCGGTCCATTTTTGGGCCTAGTCCCCATATAGATATATCATCCGATATGAACTATTTCATATCTGCAAAAAAAATTAATAAAAATCCCACTCAAATTTGGTTTATGCTTATTTTCTATATCCAGTTAGTTGGGCCTGACAGATAGGGTCTCTAAACGCATGGTATAGGGTACCGTGTAGTCGGTCTAGATCGACTATAATTTTCTTACTTGTTTTTTAATGTTTTTAGTTTTTTCTTTGCTTTGCTACTCTTTCTAACAAAATTAAATTTTGGGATTCCCAACAGAAGCTTATGCATGAATAATACAAGCAAATTTGACATGATGTGCGTAGCACATATTTTGAACGCATTCACTTTGATAAAATTTTCTTCGCGGTCGGTTGCTTCTTGTATGCTGCATAAAAATGCCAATTTTTAAAAACGTTCTTAAGCTTTTCACAGCACAAAAATGTGAAATTCTTTAAAAACTTGAAAAAGGCATTTCTATTAAATTAATATGCCAAGAATATAAAGTGAATAAATCCACAATATCACGATTAAAAAGAAAAAAAATGTGTTGAAAAAATTTATTGCGAATGCGAATCTGGACCAGGAAAACGTGTAGCAATGAGATCTTGTGAATATACGAAAATGGAAAAGGCATTGTACCGTTGGTTTGTGAAGCAAAGGGAGCTACATTTACCTATATCTACAGAAATTTTGAAAACAAAAGCGCTCCAGTTGCATAGTAAGTTGGAGGACAAATCTTCCACATTCAACGTTAGCAACGGCTGGTTTTCAAATTTAAAAACGTCATGGTATTCGCATGTTAAGAATTTGTGGAGAGAAAATATCAAATAAAACAAAGCTTGTCGAGCCTTTTCTGAAAAAATTCCAAGATAAAGTCAAAGAGCTCGATTTAGTTGCGGTTCAAATCTATAACGCCGATGAGTCTGGCTTATTTTACAAACTCATGCCATACAAAACATTTGTAAGCTTCAAAGAATCGTCAGCGCCTGGTCGTAAAGTAAGCAAAGAAACGCATAACATTTCTCGCTTGCACTAATGCTTCTGGTATGCACAAAGTGAAACCGCTCGTTATCGGTAGAGCATTGAAACCCAGAGCATTTCAAAATTTTTCGAAGAATCCGGTCATTTACAAGGCTAACAAAAATGCATGGATGACAATGACATTCTTTGAAGAATGGTCTACTATGTGTTTGTTCCCGAGGTATGTATAAACATACATAAAATAAACCACATTTAATCAAACATAGAAAAAATTTGTTTCAGGTCAGATCATTCCTTGCTTCTAGAAAGATTGAGCAAAAAGCATTGTTGCTTTTAGATAATGCACCCTGCCATCACCATCATGTGCTTTCCAAGCAACTGCACGGCTATTCTACAGCCAATGGACCAAAATGTAATAAATTTAACAAAACTTTATTACAAATCATTTGATCGGAAGTGAAGGCGACCACATAGAACTCAAAATCAAAGCATTTAACTTACGAAATGCAGTTTGTCTTTTTTCTAATGCATGGGACAATGGATTGATCAAGATGATTTACCATTAAGCGTAATTAGAGCTGAACTTGTTAATCATCAATCAACGATTGTGACTGTTGTCGATTATCTTCGGGAGATTACAGGCGAAAACTCGATTTCAAATAATAAAATAAATGAATGGTTATTTGAGAACGCAAGCGACAACTCTTACAATGCAGATGCAGGCGACGTAGAATAAATTGAAAGCACTGAAGAAAGCACTGTGGATAATGTTCCGATTTCATCGAAAATTACATCTAAGACTGCAATTAGCTCTTTTAACACTTGTATTAAATGGGCTGAAGAAAATTGCCTTCCAGTAATCGATGTTTTAAAACTTCAAAAGCTGCGTGAGACTGCAGTGCAGTACGAATAAATTGTAACAAAACGCAGACCAAAATTTCACAATTATTTAAGAAATAAATTAAATAAATTCAAATTATTATTCTAAACATCTTTGTATATCGTTTATTTAAATGTAAATACTTAGAAAAGGTATTTAATCAGTATCATTGGCCAGGAAAAAATTTTGACTCGGTTTTCGCAACAACCTCGGTTTTCGGAACTCGCTCAATTTCTATTAGTTGCTTTAAACGAGGGCGTACTGTATGTCAATTTGGAAATATTTTCGCTCACAAAACTTATAGAATGATTAATTAAACTGTTAAAGTTTTCGTTAATGTACGGGTACATAAACCAGACAATTTAAAAATTATGGAATAAAGAAACTAATTGACATATAGTTATTAAAGTATTTACCACATATTGTATTTATTTTACCTCAAACACATGTGTAGTTCAAAAAATGTTTTGAAATGACAGTTCTTCAACAATTTTGTTGCACCTCAAAAAATATTCACCTGAAATTGCACCTTAACAAAATATTCATATTCATTTATTTTGCCAAAATAATTTTTAATTCATTTTTATTCGCCTTAAAAACTATTTTATCAATTAAATTTTATCATTATTTGATTTAATTTGGCCGATTCACCTAAGCCTATGTTGTCATAGAAATTACTTTCAGCTCTTTTTGTAGATTCTCATATATTTGTTTTATGCAATTTTGGTCGCTATACTTCATAAATAATATCGAAATAAAAAGGTTATAATGAAGTTTTCTGGAATTTTGATAACAAGAAATGCGAGTACATGCAACCAACAAGACATAAAATCGGTGGTACAGTATTTATCATGAACTTTTATTCAATTTTAAGTATTTAATGGTTTGGTGATTTCTTAATGAATAAAGAATTCATGTCATCCATATAAGTAGTAAATTTGAACTTTTTGTTCTGATACATGTAATAAATTCTTATCAATATCAAATTGTTATAATTTAACAATAACAAATGAAAGCATGTTAATTATACATATTATACACTTAAGTTGCGGTTTAATAAGATAATTGTAATTTTCGCTTAGCATGAAAATGCATCATGCATCTGTTCAAGTGTTCTATCTATAGTGGATGTTTTTGTTTTTTGTTTTTATTGCAATTTTTATTATAAGTCATATGGAAAAAGAATGGGGATCGTAAAAGTGTAAATTCAAAATTGCATATGACCGACTGATATGTGTGTAGACAGATTGTAGCAATAGTTGCTACTGATAATAAACAACCTACTCGTATTTATTTTTATTTTCATATTTCAAAATACACAAGATACATAAATAAATAAAATAATCATTTAATAGTTTGTTGTTGATTTTAAAAAATGTCTACATGAAATAAATTGTTACACGCGACAAGTGAGTATTTAATGACAAGTTTGACAAATGATTTTCACAAAAAAAAAATGACATTATTGGGAGCTCATAAACGGATGATATACATCTGAAACTACGACCGAATGGAGTAAAACAGAGCTTATAGTTTTTCTTTCGGTGTCCTAGTTTCCTTTAAAGGACTTACAAATTTCAAAGGATTAAATTTATAAAAGAAAATATATATATTTATATACTTATACTTGCTCTAAGATGCCGCCTTTGGCGTCCAATGAAAGAAGAGAATCTTCGAAGTTTTGTGAATTTTTTCATTTTAGCAAATCGGGACAAGAAAATGTGTCCTTTTAAAAATATATCCACAATATTCTTTAAAATTGCCAATAAATGCTTCGAAAAAAAAATTGTGTTGCAGTCTTAGATATGTACTAACACATACAAATCTATTATATTTCTAGGTTTATAAGTTCAGTGTTAATAAAAAAAAATGTTAAATTTTGTTCAACAAACAAATATTTAATATTAATAGGCAAGGAGATTTCTTGTGACTGATGTTTTGTTCTACCATTTTATCCCGATTTTGATCAAACGTATATTATTTGAAAGGTATTTCTTTTTAGCCGTTTTGCAGATTTAAAGATTTTTAAATGTTTCCTTTTATTTTGAGTAAATTGCATTTATAATTGCTACTAACACATACATAAAATTATACAATGCTATGTGTGTGTTTATTAAATTTGTTAATGTGTTTGTAATAAAAATGAGTTTGTTTTTGTGTTGATTTGTGAATTGGCTTGAATTGATTAGCATACTTTTAGGGTCTTTATTCAATGAAAAAATAAAATTTCCTAGAATTTGCGCTCGATTTTCGAGGGCTGGAATCTGCTAGTTTATATACTTATACTTCCTCTAAGATGCCGCTATTGGCATCCAATGAAAGAAGAGAATCTTCGAAGTTTTATGAATTTTTTTATTTTAGCAAATCGGGACAAGAAAATGTGTCCTTTTAAAAATATATCCACAATATTCTTTAAAATTGCCAATAAATTCTTCGAAAAAAAAAATTGTGTTGCAGTCTTAGATATGTACTAACACATACAAATCTATTATATTTCTAGGTTTATAAGTTCAGTGTTAATAAAAAAAAATGTTAAATTTTGTTCAACAAACTAATATTTAATATTAATAGGCTAGGAGATTTCTTGTGACTGATGTTTTGTTCTACCATTTTATCCCGATTTTGACCAAACGTATATTATTTGAAAGGTATTTCTTTTTAGCCGTTTTGCAGATTTAAAGATTTTTAAATTTTTCCCTTTATTTTGAGTAAATTGCATTAAAATTGCTACTAACACTTACATAAAATTATACAATGCTATGTGTGTGTTTATTAAATTTGTTAATGTGTTTGTAATAAAAATGAGTTTGTTTTTTGTGTTGATTTGTGAATTGGCTATAATTGATTAGCATACTTTTAGGATCTTTATTTAATGAAAAAATAAAATTTCCTAAAATTTGCGCTCGAATTTCGAGGGCTGGAATCTGCTAGTTTATATACTTATACTTGCTCTAAGATGCCGCTATTGGCATCCAATGCAAGAAGAGAACCTTCGAAGTTTTATGAATTTTTTTTATTTTAGCAAATCGGGACAAGAAAATGTATCCTTTTAAAAATGTATCCTACAATATCCTTTAAAATTGCCAATAAATTCTTTCGAAAAAAAAAAATGTGTTGCAGTCTTAGATATGTACTAACACATACAACTCTGTTATATTTCTAGCTTTATAAGTTCAGTGTTAATAAAAAAAATTTTAAATTTTGTTCAACGAGTTTTTTATTACACATATCGCAGACAAACCGTATAATATGCATGCATCTAAAACTAGGAACTACATAGAATTTCATTTCATAATCTTGTTTCCTTTTAAAATGACTTCAAAGTTCCCCAGGATAAAATGTATTTAAATACTTATACTGATCCTGCGATATCGAAATTAGAGCCAAATTAAAGAAAATACTCTTTATTAATTCTTTCAAAACATTAAATATTTATTAACACTTACCTAATACAACATAAATATGTTTTTTTCGAAAGAATTTAGTAGAAATTTCAAAGGATATTGGAGGATAAAATTTTCAAAACACTGTATTGAAGCCTTTTTGTCCTGATAAAAATGGAAATAATTAATAAACTTTCCAAGATTCCCTTCTTTCCTTTGATACAGATAACGACATAATAGGATGAGTATAAATATTTAACTAATTTTTATGAAAACTTTAATCCTTTTAAACTTTAAAGTTCTTTTAAAAGGAAACAAGTTGGTTTTTTTATAAGCAATCCTACGAGGAATAAAAAGATCTAAACAAAAGATATTATAGCACAGATATTTCTTTCATTCTTTAATCACTTAACTTCCCAAAAAAATTCCTGGTATTTAAAAAAAGTCCTGCTGTTCGGAAGTTGCTACTCCATCTACAAAAGTTTCTACTTTTTTTCCATATTTCTTTTACGTCACATAAAATTTATCTATTCTATAACACTAACCAACAAGGTTTTGGACTGGAGCAACCAAATATCTTTCCCAGGGTAATTTGGTGGGCTGAATTCGAATCTGTAATTGGTTTTTGTCTATCACGTCAGGTTTTCGAATGTTTTTATTCGTTTTTTTTATATAAAAAATCATTAGTTTATTTAAAAATCAATGAATTTTCAAAAGTGAATGGCGTTATTTGTTCGTTGTTTGTATTTTGTTGGTTCGGTTTCACGTATTAGAGTCCAGCAATAGTCTCCCAGCATGCTTTTTCCCAAAATACTTGATAATTTCTTTCAATTTTCATTAAATCTTGGTGAGCACGCTCCGCTTGTTCGTCGCTCAACGCACCTAGGTTTTGTGGAAAAAAATCTAAATATGAATGAAGAAAATGCATTTTGATGATGATTTTTCAATAATTCAGCAACAATTTGTCTGTGGTTTTCACTCTTATTGTTTTTGTTTCCAAGAAAACTGTCCACGATGCTCTTAAAAGATTTCCAGGCTGCATATTCTTTCTCCAATAAACATTGTGTAAAATTGTCATCATTCAATAGCTTCCTAATCTGAGGGCCAACAAATATGCCTTCTTTGATTTTAGCATATGAAATTTTAGGAAAAACCACTAACAAATATTTAAATGCTGCACCATCTTTGTCTAGAGCCTTGACAAAGTTCTTAAAAAGGCCCAATTTTACGTGCAACGGCGCACAGTGCACTTTTATTCTCAGCTGAGTGATAAAAAATCGTCAAGGAAATAAAAATTTTTTGATGATTTTTTTATTTTAAGCACTGAAATTTATGTGAAAAACTCTGAATTTTTCAAATCTGGCCTTGGTTTTGCGCTATCTTTATTGGTTGCGAAGATATTCGATTTCAAAGTCAGTTAAATTTAGTAAAAATTTAAAAAAACAATTTTGTTGAAAAAATTTTCATCTTCAGTGATACACTCCGACCAATCGGTTATAGATATTTGATTAAATTTTTATTTTATTTGAAAGATACATTTATCTTTTGTAATATATGTAAGCTAAGTTATTAATTTGAGTTGGTTTAGCTTTTCAAATTTAGCTTATAAAAAACCTTTTTTTTTTTACATAATTTTCAAACTTTACCTAATCTTTTAACTATTGCGCGGTTCCGTGTGGTGTTAGCCCTTACCATGAAAATTTGCTCTAATATATCATCTATGTTCACTAAAATATTCAGCTGCAATTGGATGTTAGAGTGCATCAAACTAAATTTTTCGTAATATTTTGTTTTGAATTTAAAATTGGTTAAAAATATACTGTAAACTAAAAAAAAAATATTCTTTATTTTTAATCAGAATGCTTTGTTAAAATTGTAAACGTCAAAACAGTTTGATATTGTTTTATAAACAAATAAAGTATAAATCAAATTTTCGTAAATTTAATTGGTAATATTTATATTACTTTTTTTTACTTTGAACAAAAACCTTCATTAATTTTTGCTAAAATACATTAAATACTTTCCTACAATGTGTAAATTTAATATATTAGTAAAAAATCTTTGTGAAGAATGTTTTCAAATACACTCAGAACAAACAAGTTTACTGTCTCGAAAATTGATTTTTAATAACTTGCTTGCTTCGTATAAATACCAAAAATAAAGAATTTAATAAAGATGTGCTTTTAAGTTTCGTTAGAAGATTCTCAGAATATTGGATAAAAAGCTCGCGTTCTAAAAATGTGTTTTTAAAAATATATGGGAATAGCAGTTGGCTTACGAGTTCGCTAAATTTAAAAAAAAAAGGTTGGAGAATCGTTGTCTCTGCAAGTTGAGAAAAATTTGAATTTAGCAAAAAGAAAACGTGGCAGACCACAAAAATCATACTTAAATTCAGGACGCCCAACTAAACGCAAAAAAGTATATGGTCTGGCAGAATATGGAAGTTTAGAGGAAACCTATGAAATATTAAAGCGTGAGTTGCGAAAGCAGAAGGAATATGAAAAGGTCTCTGTGGTGGAGTCCTTGCAATACAATGACTCTGAGATTAATGCAAGACTGAAAAAAGCGCTCAAAAAACCCGAAGAAATCTGTAGTGAATTCACAACTTCAGAAGCTCTTGGACTATATACCGACCTGGACTTGTCATATCGACAGTAAAAAATGTTGCGTTCGGCTTTTAAAAAAAATAAATTACAGAGGATTACCGTCTCTCGAAAATCTTACCGAAGAAAAAATGCTTGCGTTCCAAAAGACATGGCAGTTGATGATACTTCTGCCAGTTTTCCGTTGCAATCTTCCTTGGACCATACCGCCAAACGAATTTTGGAAACCTTGGATTTTGATACTCAAGATAAATATTATTCTTCCATCATGGTTCTTTATATCAAATGGGGTTGTGATGGCTCATCTGGTCAGAGTCTCAAACAGTTTCATATCTACATATACTTCGGTTTATAGATGAGCACCACTGTGATTCAAATATGTTTATGATATCAATGGTCCCTCTTCGATTAACTGAAGAAGTTACAAGTACATCAAATGAGTATAGAAATTATGTTGAACTTTGGAGAAATCAACGACCATCATCTGTACAGTATTGTCGTCCAATTGAATTTTCGTATTCGAAGCAAACCAAGGAACTTATTGTGGAAAAGTATAATTTTATATCAGAACAAATAAAGAATCTCACAGGTACAGTTTACACAACAAAACAAGGTTCGGAAATTAAAATTCGGCACAATTTCAAATTTACAATGGCAGATGGAAAAGTTGCACAAGCTATATCAGGTAAAAAAGTGTATTTTTGCTAAATTTACAACTGTTACATTTTCTGTTTCTGGTTTTATGCTCAGGAAACAAATCATCCACATCGTGCACTGTCTGTCATGCTAAACAAAGTGATTTTAGCAAAAATATTGAAACACCAGAAATAATGAAATTGAGAGAATGTGCGAGTTAGGATTATCACCACTGCATGCACATATTCGTTTTATGGAGCATTGACTTAGAATTTCAAAAATATAAGGAAAATGCACCAGAATTTGAGAAAAAAAAAAACGTTTAAAGAGAAGCAGAAAATAAAAACCCAACTAAAAGCTGACGAAAAAAAATTAATACAGGAGCAGCTCAGAGAAGTTACTGGTTTGAGAATTGATTATCCAAAGCAGGGATTTGGAAACACTAATGATGGTAACACTGCCAGAAGATTTTTTGATAACATTGATGATACAGCATCTAACAAAAATTGATAAAAGTCTATTGTATAACTTTAAAAGGTTGCTGACTGCTATAAATTCACATAAAGTTATTGATTCTGAAAAGTTTGGTAAATTCGCTTTGGAGACACTTAAACTTTATAACAGTTTATATGGAAGCTGGAGAAAATTATCGCCAACTGTGCATAAGGTACTATGCCATGGTGAGAATATTATAAAATATCACATCTTTCCTATTGGCGAAATGTCCGAAGCGAAAAACAAAGAATATAAAGAATTAAGACTTAGACATACAAGAAAGTGCAGCAGAAAAGATCAAAACCTGGATTTAATGAAAATGTTACAGATCTCTTCAGATCATTTAATCACATCACTAAGATATCATGTGAAACACAATTTTGAAAAAGAAATGCTACCAGATCTTGAAGATCTTGTAGTTTAAATAAAAAAAGAAATTTACTACATTTAAAGTATTTTTTTATGTTGTTTTTTTTATTTATTTCAATGTCTTATGTAAAAATATACATATATTTAAGGATGTTTTTTTTTAATGAACTCTAATTATCCCGAATCACCCCAGAAGTATATTTTGAGTTTTTTTCGTTTCTATATTAGTCGAAACGGACAAAAATTATTTTTTATGCAAATCGGAGGTGTTACCATATGGTAGCTTTGGGCAGATTCAGGTTTAATTGTTTATAATTTTTGTGAAATGTTGACGAAATTTTTTTTATGTAATTAAGTGCGTTCAGCAGACAATTGAGCTATGTAATATATTAAAAAAAAAATTCACAATGGGTCGTTTTGACCCCATAAGCATACAAGGGTTAAATTGTCACAAAATCGATAGGTAATTTAATAGACAATAACGCAAAATAAACGCGAGAAAAAATTTTAAACCGTTCAATAATTATCGATTTTTGATCACTCACACCCCTAAAAAAGGGCACTGTGCGCCGCACTGTGGCTCAAATTTTGATTTCATTGGCCAAAAGTCAAATTTTTTTTTGTCATCGATTTTTAAAATTTTTACTCCTTTTTGTAGCTTATATATCCAGATTAAGGTAGCCAAAAAATTAGGTTAAACTATTGATAATTGTGGGCGTGGCATGCTGTCAAACTCAACTGTTTTTTTTAATTCAGCAAAAGGTGTTTTTTTTTTGTTTTTTATCAAAAATAAATGGTTACTACTCGCAAGCTATCATCGATATTGGCCTGCGGTCTTTTTTATAATGTTAGTAGGATTATAGTCTTTAGTTTTTGTAAGTAGTCACAGTTCTAACGTTTGATATTAGGGGCGTTATGAAATATTTATGAAACCACTATATTTTTCTCAAATTTAAACTTTAGTGGAATAGAACTTCTAAAGGAAGTAAGGGAACAAGAAACGTATACCACCCGGAGAAAGGCGAATGTATCCTGTTTAACCCTATATATACTTTTGCACCCCCCACGAGCCCCCGGTAGAACACTTTTTTCATTTTAATGAAATTACTCTAAAAAAATTACTCTAAAAAAAATTTTGTTTTTTTACTTTAGACTACGTAAAAGTAAAATAATTAAATAAAATACCTGCGAAAGGGTTTATTGGCTTTGTTTTGATCAGCAAAAAAATAAGTCATAAAATGATCACAATAGGTTCTACAGTAAACAAATGATCTCTTTCTTAATTTACCTGTTGTCAAATTTAAGGGTCAACCAAAGTCATAAACAATTTTATAAGTTTGTCAATAATCGCGGCACTAAACCACTAAAGATAAAAAACCACCCCATATTGGCGAGAAACTAATTAGTTTTACCTGATATTGAAGTCTGGATAACAAGTGCAGTTTTGTTCAATTTAAGTACTACCTGCTATGAAATTAAAGATCAATGTGTGAATAACATGTACCTAAAAATGTATAAAATGACGGATTCTATAAGGGATTACTCAATAATAAGTTAATACTTCAAGTGTACGGACGTATATTCGCAAGTGATAAAAAGTGATAAAAAAGTGATAACAGACGCAAATAAAAATATTGAGAAAAATATGGAGAACTTTAGTTATAAAGAACTGGCCGAAGAGTATTTTCGAAACAAAAACCAGGAAGATGTTCTTAGTTACGTTAAAATAAAATTAAACTTAAATTCGTCTAGTACCGAAATACAAGAGCAATTATCTAATTTCGTCAAAGTACTAAAAAAACGATTGAAAGAAGTTAACTACTGTAAACAAAAGTTTTATAATAAAAGTGCAAACTGGTTAGAAGGCCAACTTAATGTTGGTGGAGAAACAGCAAAGCTAGATAAGGCTGGAAGACCACGCAAATCATTGGACAACTGCAGCGATAGATCTAAGAGGCGGAAACTTAAAAATTTTAACGAGGAAATTGGTTCTACAAATATAAAAGAATCTTTTCTACATCAATTACGAGCACAAAACCAATTAACAAAAGTGGATATCATTGAAAAAACTTGTAATGCTAGTCCAGTGAGAACAAAGCGAATTCTTAAAAGTATACCAACTCCGAGCGATGCAAAACAGTTCACAAATGAGGAGGCATTAGCATTATTTCTGGATTTGAAATTAACAAAACACCAATATATTCAGCTCAGATTGCGTGCGATTGAAAAAGGCTCAAATATGTATCCAGCATATCATCACATAACAGCTGCTAAAATAGACTGTTTGCCATCAAAGGACACTATTACAATCACACCAATTTCGGCAGAAGTACAACTACAATCTTTACTTGATCACACAGCCAAACGCTTGCTACAATCAATAACAGGAACTGAGTTAAAGAAATATGGAAACACAAAGTTAATTCTATTTTGTAAATGGGGATGTGATGGTTCTTCGGGACAAAAACAATACAAACAAGTTGTATGTGAAAATATTTCGGACTCAGATATGTTCATGGTATCATTTGTACCATTGCGATTGAAAAAGATTTTGGAAGATTCGGAGCCTTCGAGTAGTACAACGCAAACAATGGATATTTGGAAAAATGAGACACCATCTTCTACGAAATACTGCAGGCCAATCAAATTTGAATTCAAAAAAGAAAGTCATGATGCCATTAACAAAGAAGTTAGTGATATCAAGGCCCAAATAGCAACACTACAGCCATTACAATTACAGTTAGATGGGCAGCAAATTGAAGTAAGCTACCAATTAGTGCTGACAATGATAGATGGAAAAGTAGGTCAGGCTTTGACTAACACGAAGGCTGCATCCAGCTGCATTATATGCCAAGCAACATCAAGCCAATTAAACCAAGTCCCGACAAAATCATTCGATAATACCGATGCCTTCGAATTTGGATTATCACCACTACATGCAAGAATACGACTTATGGAACACATACTAAAAATCAGTTATGATTTGGATTTCGGGCCTTCAGGATCAATAAGAAACAACGAAACCAACAAAGAGTTAAGAAGTTCAAAAAAGAAACATGTTCAAGATGAATATCGCAAATTTGGATTGATTATAGATCAGCCAAAACAAGGGTCAGGCAATACAAATGATGGCAATACCGCAAGAAGATTCTTTTCAGATCCAGAAACAGCATCTGAAATAACAGGAGTGGATTTAAACCTTATTTTCAGATTTAAAATAATCCTAGAAGTACTTGCGTGCAATGAAGAAATTGACTCTAGAAAATTTGGAGATTATGCTAAGGAAACTGCAAAAATATATACAACCAACTACCCATGGAGAAATATGTCTGCAACAGTCCACAAAATCCTTTATCATGGAGAAGATGTCATTAAATATCATTTGGTGCCACTTGGAGATCTATCAGAGGAGGCTCAGGAAAAAAGGAACAAGGATTACAGATTTTATAGACAGCACAATACTAGAAAAATGTCACGAAATTCCACAAATGAAGATCTATTTAATATATTATTGGCAACGTCAGATCCGTTCATCTCCAGTATTCGAAATCAATGGAAAGTGGAACATCGGGATTTAGATGAAGAAGCCAAAAAACTACTAAAGAACAGAAATAGCACAGAACAAAATATGGAATATTTGCAATCAATATTTGAGTCTAATGAATAATAATTATAATTGCCTTTCATTGTTATTTAAGTACGAAAAACATAGTATTAGTAAAAAATAATAATAAACGGAACCTACCATTGTTACAAATGCTATTTAAATCTATTGCAGTTTTTATTCTTAAAAGGTTTCCCACATATGAATGCAATGTTTTAATAGATAAGAAAGATTCAAAAAATAAGAACCCATATTTTCATATCAAAATTAAAAAAAAAATTAGAATCATTGCGCTAATGTTTAGCAGATTTATTTAGCTAGTGTAACAAATTAGGCAGCAAACACTAATAAATTTTTCTGTAGTAATAATAATATTCCTTGAGTGTAAGCAAATTGCAAATTTGATAGCAAACATTTTTAATTTTTTAGTAATACTAGTTAAATTTCTAGTGAATTTTACTATTTTGTTGCGTGTAAAAATTTTTTTGAGTGTAAAAATTTTTTTGAGTGTAAGCATTAAAAAAATTTCATTATTACAAAAAATGTTTATAATAATTATTTAACTCCAAATATGACACTTTCTAATAAATAAAAATAAATAAAAAAAAACATATATCACGCTAAAAGTTAAAAAAAATCAAAAGTTAAACTTTGACCTAGAATTCCTTAAAAAGTACTCAATCAATTTAAATGAAATTCACACTGAGTCAAGATCAACTATCTATCTATCTACTAAAAAAAACAGTACTAAAATATTTTGATCGGTTCAAAAGTTACAGAATTTTGGCCAATGAAAAATGATTTTCAGCCACTGTGCGCCGGTTGAAATAAAGGGGTGGGATTAGTTTATGAATAGTAGATCCAGTACATGCTTGCGTTTTAATCGTCTAGTTTTTCTGACTTCTTCTCTAACTGGACGCATCGAAAAATTTCTTTGAGTGGATTTATTAGTGAGCTACCACGGTACATTAGTAATCAACCTAAGTGATTTGTATATTTTCAATTTGTTGAGAAGATTCAATTGGCACTTTGAAGTCAGTAAAGCGTTTGGTTTTTATAAAAAATGTAAAATGAAAAATAAAAAATTTAAAATAAAAAATGAAAAATAAAAAATGAAAAATGAAAAATGAAAAATGAAAAATAAAAAATGAAAACTGAAAAATGACAAATGAAAAATAAAGAATGAAAAATTAAAAATAAAAAATGAGAAATGAAAAATTAAAAACGAAAAGTGAAAAATGAAAATTAATAAATGAAAAATAAAAAATTTAAAATGAGAAATAACAAATGCATATTAAAAATTAAAAAATAAAAATAAATAATGAAAAATAAAAAACGAAAAATAAAAAATAAAAAATTAAAAATAAAAACTGAAAAATAAAAAATGAATAATGAAAAATGAATAAGTAAGAAAATTACAGTCGGTCTAGCCCAACTATACGATACCATATACATGGTTTAGAGACCCTATCTCTTCCGTCGAACTAAGTGGATATAGAAAATAAGCATAAACCAAATTTGAGTAGCATTGTTATCAATTTTTTTTTCTGCAGATATGAAAAAGTTCATGTCGGATGCTATATTTATATGAGGGCTAGGTGGAAAAATGGACCAATCCTGACCATATTTCGTAAAGTTACTTATATTTTGGAAAAATATAAACAAACCAAATATGAGAAAAATCTGTGGAATATTTTTGTTTTTTGATAGATTTAAGTGAAGATCGGAAAGCAGCTTTATATGGGGGCTATGACAAAAAATTGACATATGGAGTTTATTTCTGGATAACTGATAAATGGGTGTAATAAACACACACAAACCCAATTTGAAAATTAACCAGTTGAAATAATAAATATTTTTATATTAGCAGAGCCCCTGCAGTTGTTTGCTATAAGTGATACATAGATGACGCTTTCTGTTTGATTTTCAAAAGTGCCATAAAAAAACCTTTAGTTATTAGATGCTAACACATCCCCCTGTGATCGGACTCACATGATTTTTTTATTTTTTTAATATGCACTTTCGATGTACGGCGTCTATCCAAGACCATACCGAGATACCGCACTGATCATTCAAATATATACCGCATTATCAATCATTCAAATATATTTATTCATTGCAGGAAAGACTCGTGTCCCAAACCATATTGTGTGAATTCATTTATGGATATAGAAAATAAGCATCAACCAAATTTGAATAAAATTTCATAATGGTTGTTATTATTGAAAATAAAATATAAATAATTACCTAGAATTGTTGGTAATTTCAGTGCAACTCAGATGGAAAATTTATAGGCACGAGGTCTGACAGATGCACTAATATTCACTAATGCTGATGTATCAAATTTTATTTCAATAATTTTTTATTTGAGAACTGTAGTTTACATGCTCACTAAAGTATCCTCTCGAATAATTTTTATTCCATTGATCGAGCGAGACATGTTTCATTAAAATTACACTACTATTAAGAATAAACGGAAATTTGGGTAATTTTTTTTTTTAATAAAGCATTTTTTTGATCCAATAAAATCCTAATGTTTAGCGTGGTTTCCCAAAAGATTCAAAAAAGTTGGTTAATTGTGGAACTCGGCTGATAAAGAGCGTGATTAATATTCTTTATTGAAACTGTTTAAAATTGCTGTCAAATATGGCTCCCCATGAAAATTTGTTCATGTCTCTCGACTTTCCCCTTTTGGTCAATTCTAAAATTCTTTTTGTGTGGCGAAATGCTTTTAACCAATGTATATTATGTATACATTTACCTTTGTGCTCTACGGAGACACCTAGAATGCATTTTAAGGCAACCAATGCTGTCAAAACTATTACCATGTCACAATTACGAACGTGTTCCAGAACAATTTTGTGCAACTATTAATGCGAAGATGTTTAACCTTACCGCATTTTCATGCAAAATAGAAGTTAGTATTGATTTGCCGGGAAAATCAATGAATGGCTCCATAAAAAGCATCGTATTGTACGTCATTTTGGTGTAATTCGAGCGATTTTCCAGAAAAACTTATTCTGTTTGATAAACGATGATCAGATTATTTTTGGTACACCACAGAGCGGTCGGTGTCGGGTATTAATCATTGGCTGTGTATTGAAATTGTCAAATATTTATCTTTTTTTATAAGTTAATTGATATACTCATGACATTCCTAATATCTCATAGAATATATATTCTGATAAGGTGATTTATACATATATTGAACAGTCGTAAAGAATTGTAATAAATTATCGTCTTTGTAAAATTTAAACAGTACGTAGTACTCACTTATCACCTTTCAGAGCTTCCAAAGAATTCATTAACTGGATTTAAAATTCTGAATAAAAAAGTTTATAGTACGAAATAATTAAAAACTATTCTATATTAATTAATGATGACGAGACAAATAATTAGGAAAATGAATTCAATGTTTAGGGAATTAAAAAATAACAAATAGCAAAACTGTTCAAAGTTCTGTGAATATTGTCTTGTTTTTCAAACTTTAGAATTATTTAATTAAAACCTTATACTTGTACAGAATGATAGTAAGGGGTTCCACTAAATGTTTCGCAAATAAAAAAACAATTTATTTATTTCAATGGTGCGTGGTAGAGAAGAATAAAGCATTTATTTCAAAAGTTCATAACTACACTGTATTCTTAATTGGACCGGTTTCTGGCATTTCAGCCTTCATCAGCGATTTATTGAACATTGTGATAATTGTTATGTTATAATTGAATAGATTGTTTCTATTTGAAATTTTTCTCCTTAGGGCGGCCGTGAGGTTTGATCCCTGAACCTTCACATACACTCGTACATGCACTTTTTGGTCAGCGCTTTAACACACTCACCTAAAGTCAGGCCTACGAGCAGTGTGTGGTTAGAATTAGTTTTCATTAATTCATATTAATTTCAGAAGATACAACTCTGTCCAAACAAATAATCGTTATTTTTGAAGTTTTTATTATTTTTGCATTTATACTTCTAATTTCTAATTTATAAATCTGCATATTAATTTATATATTTACAAAAATCATTTTCAAGACATTTGCTGTTGCTTGTTCTCGTTTCTTCCAATAGAGTTGCCTGTTCAAATATTGACAGAACAAACAACAAGTGTCAGTAATAATTTTAACACTGCAGTGTATTTATCAGTCTTTTGCCTTTGCCGAAATTATCACTGTGGAATATTTTCAATCAGACTGTCGCGCACATAATGTGAAATTATAAATATCTTTATTATATTTTCGTTTTATAAACGGCAGAGTTCAAATCATATTAAATACGAGGTGTGTTCAGTAGTTTATGATGGGTTAGGCTGGTTACCGTTATTTGTATCATAAAATAACTGTAATTGAACACCGTTCCCTTGCCAATACAAAATACAGTAAATGAAGTTGTGCTCTGACATTTGTCCGATATTATTACGGTATTTTGCCGTGAATATACTGAATATATAGTGGTCTCAAAAGGAAATCAAGAAAATAATTCAGCATGACAAACATCTGTATTGATTTTGAAATTGATTTTCTGCGGCTGTGTAAATGTTAACTTAATTTTTGTTTTCTAGTTATCATTTTTTTGGATAAACGAATTTTACAGAGATGTCAACTATTTGTAAGCAAAACGAGAAAAAAGCGCTCAATATTATTAAATCAAGTATATTTTTTTTCAAATAAATTTATCTTATTAGTAAAAACTTAGTCTTAGTTAAAAAGTTGAAATATTTGTACTTTTGGAGATCATTTACATTCAGGGAAATACAAAAACAAGCTTAAACAAATCAATTTTAAATAATATTTTGTGTACAATCATCTACTGTCCATAAAAAGGTTCATATGTCTCCGTTTATATGTCTCCTTGCATTTCTCGTTTTTTTTTTTTATTTTGTAAAAGTTATTTAACCTCTAACCGGTTATACTTATACAATTTTTAGATGCATTTAAAGGTATTTAGTAAACTTTATGTACTCGTACACGACAAATTTTTCATTTTCTAACCGTATTTTAGAGAATATTCGTTAACACATTTTGCGAAATAATGTAAATGAACAGTTATTAAAAAAATTAATGACAAAAAGTTTAATTTTACTTAAGTAGTAGGCATCCGCTAGTCGAACTTTGTTCGCCTTAGCCTACATATCTATAATATTAAGAGGCATAGCGATTTCTTGTGACCGATGTAAGTTTCACAGTTTTAACCCAGATTTTGACAAAAAAATTTATCATTTGAAAGGTATTTTTTTAGCTGTTACCCAGATTTACAGATTTTCATCGTCTGGAATATTTTTTCATAACTCTGATCTTTTAAAGTTACTATTAAATTTGTTAATGTGTTTGTGTTAATGTGTTGAGTTTGTTTTCTTCATTTAAAATGGGTTGAATTGTGAAGCATACCTTTAGGGTCTTAACTAAATGAAAAAGTTTCCTAGAATTTGCACTCGAATTTCGAGTGCTGGAATCTGCTAGTTTAAATAAATATTTCTTTACAAGGTTTTGTATGGGAATTGCCTGATCCTGTTCATTTCTGACGCACATTTATTACAAAAAAACTTAGACAAAGTTTCAATACTATTGCTATATTATCACGGAGTTAGTGTTGTAACTTTGTTTTAAATATGTTATGCTAAACATTTACTTTGAATGGGAGGTACCGTGCCCACTAATCCGATGACGCCCATTTATGGCTCGACTACGCAAATCTATAATATTAATAGGCTAAGCGATTTCTTGTGACCGATGCTTTGTTCTACCGTTTTATCCCTATTTTGATCAGGCATATATTATTTAAAGGTATTTCTTTCTAGCCGATTTTCAGATTTACAGATTTTTAAATTTTTTCCTTTATTTTGAGTTAATTGCATTTAAAGTTGCTACTAACACACACATAAAATTATACAATGCTATGTGTGTGTTTATTAAATTTGTTAATGTGTTTGTAATTGAAATGAATTTGTTTTTTTGTGTTGATTGATTAGCATACCGTTATAGGGCTCATATACGATACCAGCATGCATGAGCAATCAAGTGATTGCGCCAGCTGATTGACCGTGTATGGGCGTGTGGTGTGATTGTGCCATCCGATTGTGCAAAATCAAAATGAGTTTGATATTTTTGTGATTGCACAATCATGAGAGTTTTTGAAGAGCAAACATCGCGCACGGATGAATTTTATGAAGGAATTTTATGACGAACATAAGAAATTTTTTTTTAGACTTAATATTTAATACTGTAAAATTTAAATATATAATAATTAGATATGTATTTTGTTAATAAATGTAAAAAATAAAACAAAATTTTTTTTAAAGTTCAATATCCGTATCGATGTTTTCAATACGCTCTTTGCAAAGAAATGATGATTGTACCAGCATGGTGGTGTGGTCTGTCCTTTGATCTTGATTGTCCAATCACTTGATGGTGTCATTATGCTGGTGTCGTATATGCGCCCTATTAGGGTCTTTATTTAATAAAAAATAAAACTTCCTAGAATATGCACTAGTTTATTATTAATGTATGCACACATAATTTACAGATATGTTTTGATAAATATTTACTTTGTATGAGAGCTACCACACCCAGTAATCCCATCAGGTTCCGAATAACTGTAGAGCTCCGGAACGATTTTATATTTAGAGATAAACTTCTTTTCTTAAGCTATTTGCATTTATTTCAGTTTAAGTGCATAATTTTTCGACTTTTCGTTTTTATTAATTATAATTTAACCATTTTATTAAATTTTACACAGGCCATTCTAAAAAAAAAGTGTTCGAAATTCAATATTTTGGTTTAACCGCGATATATTATTATTATTATTATTATTATTATTATTATTATTATTATTATTATTTTAATAAAAAAATACAATTATAGAAACTAGCAGATTCCAGCCCTCGAGCGCAAATTCTAGGAAAATTTATTTTTTCATTAAATAAAGACCCTAAAAGTATGCTAATCAATTATAGCTAATTCACAAATTACAAACACATTAACAAATTTAATAAACACACACATAACATGGTATAATTTTATGTATGTGTTAGTAGCAACTTTAAATGCAATTTACTCAAAATAAAGGAAAAAATTTAAAAATCTGTAGATCTGGTGAACAGCTAAAAAGAAATACCTTTCAAATAATATACGTTTGGTCAAAGTCGGGATAAAACGGTAGAACAAAACATCAGTTACAAGAAATCGCCTAGCCTATTAATATTATAGATATTTCGATTGAACCTTTATAATTCAAACACTTACAGCCGTGTTCATAAAAAAAATCTTAAATCAGGTTTTAAATACAAACATTTTAAACCTAAAAAAAGTTTGTAAAAAATTCGTATTCATAATCAGTATTTTAAGTAATAAACATTTTAACGTTTTATTAAACTCTATGATGCCAACACTATATTTTTTATTTGTCACTTGAGTCGTAATGATGCAAAACCATGGTTATTAATTCATACGGTTTTCGTATCTATAATTTTTATACCCTATACCATACAAATTACCCCTATGAAATCGACATAAATTGCCATAAGATCCAAATTGTCATATAGATCTTACTCAAATTTGGTTTGTATGCGTTCATTACATCCATTAATGAGTAGTCCAAAAATGATCCCTTTGGCCCCATATAGACTGCTTCCCGATCTGCACTTAAATCTATTAAAAACAAAAATATTGCACTGATTCTTCTCAAATTATGTTTGTATATATTTTTGCAAAATACAAGAGACTTTACCAAACATGATCAGGATTGGTCCATTTTTGGACCTAGTCCCCATATAGATATAGCATCCGATATTAACTTTTTCATATCTGCAGCCAAAAAAATTAATGAGAATCCCACTCAAATTTGGTTTTTGCTTATTTTCTATGTCTAGTTAGTTGGGCCTAAGAGATAGGGTTTCTAAACGCATGGTATAGGGTATCGTATAGTCGGTCTAGACCGACTATAATTTTCTTACTTGTTTTTTTTTTTGCCCTGTTTGAGAAAAATATGGATTTTATAGACAAAAATTAATGATCAACTTGTCCTTTAAATAAATAAAGAAAAACAATCAAAACAAAATGATGATTAAAAAAGTATTCAAATAACCAGTTTTATTTAATTTGTTTTGATTGTTTACACACCACTAGTTTTATTGTTCTATTATTATTTCAAATTAAAAATATTCCTTTTAATATAGTTGACTTAATTAAGTTATTTTAATAATTTGTATAAGTACTTTTATTGATATGGATAACAAAGAAGTTTCTCTTCCTTATCCGGAATAGAAAACGGGTCGCTCCTTTTCTGTAAATTTTCTTTTGACAATCATCTAAGACTTGGGAAAAAGTTTCTATTGTAAATAAAATACTATTATCCGGAATAGAAAACGGGTCGCTCCTTTTCTGTAAATTTTCTTTTGACAATCATTTAAGACTTGGGCAAAAGTTTCTATTGTAAACAAAATACTATTAAAACATAAAATTTTTTTCAATAAAAATAGTTTTACCAATTCTATTAATCAAATACAAAGCAAAAAGCACAAATGTCATTTTAAAATAGGTTTAAAATAGGGTCGAATCAATTTGAAAATGATTTTATTTACACCAGGTTTAAAGCAGGTGTTTTAAGCTAAAATTCGTTTATGAATATAATTTTATAAAATTTTGCTTAAAATGGATTTGAAATGCTGTTTAAACTTTTTAAGAATACAGCTGTTAGTTATTATTATTTTGTTTAAATTATTTAACTGAAATTATTTGATTCGTATGTATTGAAAAATTATATATAATCACTTATATGAAATCACTTAAAAAACAACTAAATTTTGTAAAAGTTGTGAATACCATTAATGTTAATGGCAGTGATCATGATAAACACCCTTAACACTAACAATTTGATGTTAATAGTTGTGATCATGATACTTACATCGTATGTAAGTGCCAAGTGTCATTTCAAGTTTGTGTTAATCAAGTTAATGATACAAATTTAATTTGTGCAATATTTAAAATGTTATCTTTTTTAATTTATTATTTACTATTTGTACAAATGTAAAAGCAAAAAATCTTATTTATGATCTATATTTTTTAATGATTGAGTTAGAAATAAAATCAAGCTCAAGACCATATGGTTTTTATTTTAATTGAAGCAAAACGATAATCACAATTGTTTCATAAAATGCAAGACAGGTCAACAACAACAAAAGCAATTTACATAAGTAGTTTGTTTGGTAATAATTGTTATATTGGAAAAATCAAAATACTCGAAGTATAACTGTTTACTTAGATCCTCATTTGTTTGGATTCGGTAAAGAAATATGAATTTTACATTTTACCAAACAAACAACTCGTATATATAACTCGGAATTTGGAATATTTTTCATTTTTCATCATAATTATAACAAATTTGATTGCATATCAAAAATATGCAAAATATATGCTAAAAATATGTAAAACAAATATGCTAAAAATATGCAATATACTCTAAAAGTATGCAAAATATGCTAAGTGAATACGTTGAAATGAATATGTTGGATTGTTGCTTGTGGAGCTGTGAGGTATGGAGGAGATAAGTAAGCAGTTGAAGAGATAAAATCGCCGCAGTATTTTATCTCAGTTGGAAAGAATAGTCCCAAATATTCCAATATGAGAAAGAAAACAAATGGTATTAGTGTTGGAATTCAATAAAAGGAAATATTTTATTTAACACTTGAAGCTGCTAGTAAATACAAGAAAGAAAAAAAGTTATGCGAATGATTTGTCGGAAATAGCATCTACGACATATTTAGTAAAATTTGACATTTGATTTTTAGTACTTATTCAGGAAAGAGATAGAAAGTGTACTACTTTATATCTATTTGAACAGTCCTGATTGGAGCAAATTATGAAGGAAATTATGGAAGGATTTAAGGTCAAAAAAAGGGATTCACTTTTTGACAACACTAAAAATATACAAAATATGTTAAACATGTGCAAAATATGTAAAATATGAATAATCCTGAGAATATCCCGAAATTTGGAAATACGAAACAACTTATTCCTTTTCCTATAACAAAACAAGTAGACCGACTATACGATACCCTATACCATGCGTTTAGAGACCCTATCTCTTATGCCTGGTTTTCATTATGTCATGTTCAATGGCAATTGTTGTCAATTATTGTCAGTTGTATGAAACCGGGTTTTATTGTCTTGTCATTTACAACCCCTGGCAACATTTGACATCTGAAATGAAATTGCCAGCATGTTGGCAATTTGTTTGTGTTTGACAACTGGATTTTTTGTTTGTTTATAAGATGTAATGAATACGTAATGAATAGAAAATTTCGAGATGTCAGTTGAGGCAATTGTTTGTTTTCAGCTTATATGACATAGAGAAAACCCGGCATTAGGCCCAACTTATTGGATATATAAAATAAGCACAAACCAAATTTGAGTGGTAACAATAATTTTTTTCCTTTTGAATATGAAGAAGTTCATATCGGATGCTATATTTATATGGGGACTAGGTCCAAAAATGGACCGATCCTGACCATATATGCTACGTTCACTTATTTTTTGTAAAAACATATACAAACCAAATTTGAGAAATATCTGTGCAATATTTTTGTTTTTTTGATAAATTTAAGTGAAGATCGGGAAACAGCTTCATAAGGGGGCTATGACTAAGAAATGTCCTATAGTGTTTATTTTTGGACTACTGATTAATGCGTCTAATAAATAATAAACGCACACAAACCCAATTTGACCGACATCTATATGATAATTTGGATCATATGGCAATTTAAGTTGATTTCATAGGTGTAATTTGTATGGGGACTATTTCTGCACCGATTTCCGCCAATTTCAATAGCGTTCATGCTATGCTCGAGAGAAGCTTACATACCAAGTTTCATCAAAATATATCTACATTTGCGATCTGTAGTTTGATTACAAGGTTTACATGGACACACAGATGGACGGACGGACGGACGGACAGACGGCCATCAATAAATCGACTCAGAAAGTGATTCTCAGTTGTTCGGTATAATAAAAGGTGGGTCTAGGTCAAATATTTTTGGTACTTACAAACATCAGCACAAAGTCATTATACCCTGACCACATCGTGGTATAGGGTATAAATAGCGGTCATAACAGCCTTGATTGGATAGAAATATGAAATTAAGAAATACTAAATTATAAAATTACAATCGTTACAATTTTGAAAAACTGTCTAAAGGGTTCTTTTTCTATCGCACTGTCCGATAGGTTTAATGCCAAAAAAAAAAAAAAAAATTAAAAAAACTTTTTTTTTAATGTTTCAAGTGTTTCAGAATAGAAGTGATTTTTTTTGCATTATTTGTCCAGTGCACCAACATTTTTGAGTGTTTTAACATTTTCATATCTTTTGATTGTATGCCAAAAAAAAAAAAAATAAATCACGATTAGTTTAGCATCTTGCAACATTTGATCACAAGATTCAAGGCATCGAATACAATTATCGATGATATTGCCATTACATGCAGCAACATATCAAATAACATACAGAGCGACATTACTAGCAACATTGTAGCTAATCCCGAAATTTCCGGCAAAGCGTTTCAAGTCGACCTATGCGAAGCACTAGTATACCGTGGAATGTTTTAAGCAACTCCATATTCGAACAGTGAAACATTTAAACATACATTTCAATAAACACATATTTAAAAAAAACTAGCAGATTCCAGCGCTCGAAATTCGAGTGCAATTTCTAGACAACTTTATTTCTCAACTTAGCCAATTCACAAACCAACACTTTTCGTTTGTTATGATTGTGAATGAAGATAACAAACTCATTAACAAACACATTAACAAATTTAATAAACATACACATAGCATATGTATAATTTTATGTATGTGTTAGTAGCAACTTTAAATGCAATTTACTCAAAATAAAGGAAAAAATTTAAAAATCTGTAAATCTGCAAAACGGCTAAAAAGAAAAAATACCTTTTAAATAATATACGTTTGGTCAAAATCGATATAAATCGTTAGAACAAAACATCGGTCACAAGAAATCGCCTAGCCTATTAATATTATAGATATTGATTTTTATTTCAATGTTCATTTTAGGTTCTTGATATGCTAGATCTTGAGGAAGCAGAATCAATAAAGCAGGCAAAAGAGCTTCTCAAAAACTCTAAATTATTTGCATAAAGTAAAATTTTAATAAGCAGCAAGAAATAATAACATGCATAGAGGCGAAAAGTCTATGCTTGGCTAAATCGATAAAATTATATAAAGAATCAGAGCAGAATTAACAAAGAAATTTGACGCTCTAATAAAAAGAAATCCGAATTTAAAATTTTTTTTGACGAACCAATTGAATATGAAAATAAGTATAAAAATATTATGTAGAACGAAGCTTCTCAGCATATAAAATGATTTTTAGAGAAAATCGTCTAAGCCTGACAATAAAAAATTTTGAAAAAATTATCATGGTCACAAGCATTAACCGCCTAAGTCGAAAATCTGCCTGCGAGAAAAATAACTTTTTATATATATATAATGGGGCTTCATTACGACTTAGGTCAGTATGTTTTCATTAATAACTTTTTAATAAGCAGTGTTAGAGAAATAGGAATTTCACGTAAATATAAAGCGTTGTTTGTAGAATTTGATAGCATACATAACTCAGATCGTTCTTAAGTCGACTTAGGCGGTTATCGCTTGTGACCACAGATATATTGTACAACTTATTACCTTGAATAATTTGTACTTTTTATAATGATAACATTAAATTATATTTATATTTAATAACTTTTTATTTTGTCAATTTTTAATACCATACAAATACAGAACAACAATAATAATAAAAATGAAATAATGAAATAAGAACTAAATTTCCAGTTCCTGGAATTACTTCTATGTTTATTTGCATTAAAGTTTTTTTTTATTTTTTTTTACTTAGCATATATTGCATATTTTATATACGTTTAGCATATTTTTCATATTTTTGGTATATTTGGTATATTTTTACAACATTTTGCATATTTTTGTAATTTTGTTATTGTTGTTATATTTATTGTTTTGTAAAATATATTTTTTTCAGTTCCTGAAGATGAATGTCAAAGACGTTCGAAATATTGGAATATAAAATAAAAAATTTTTAATAAAAACACACAAATTAAAAAAAAAAAATAGTTTTTATTTAACTTGACCTTAAGCCTGCGAACATATACATATATATTTTTGAAATTTTTTAAATATTTTTTTTTGCAAATTTTAAGCATATTCTTTTTGTGCATATATGGAAAAAAAGAAATCCATTCCATTTTCAACGAAACGAATTTTGGCCCAATCAAAAGTTTCATATCTTCACTCTAATAAATATGCTAATATACAAATTCCGAGGTCTAGTGATAAGGATTAGTGACTCTATGTAAAACCATTTGATACTGATTAGCCTGATTAATTTCTCTATCTCTTTTAGTGTGGATAAAAATTGCACTAAGGAACACACCCAACACCTTTTTACACAATTTTAAAATAACATGGTCCACACAAAAAGGAACAAAGACCACTTTTTCATAAACTTTTTTCAAACATGAATCTCGAAATAAATTTTCAATTAACAAAAAAATAGTTTAGACCGACTGAGACCCTATCTCTCAGGTGCAACTAATTACTTATAGAAAATAAGCATAAACCAAAACCAAATTCGGATATGAAAAAGTTCATATCGGATGCTATATATATGTATATGGTAAGGTCACTTATTTGGTAAGGTCACTTATTTTTTGCAAAAACTTATACAAACCAAATTTTTTTGATTGATTTAATTGAAGATCGGTGATCAGCTTCATGTGGGGGGCTATGACTAAGAATTGTCATATAGGGTTTATTTTTGGACTACTGATAAATAGATGTAATAAACATACACAAACCCAAATTGACCGAGATCTATATGATAATTTGGATCATATGGCAATTTAAGTCGATCTCATAAGGGTCAATTGCATGGGGACTAGGTCTGAACATGAACCGATTTTCACCAATTTCAATAGCGTTCATCTTATGGCTAAATTTCATCAAAATATATATACATTAGGGTGGTCAAATTGTAGGTGGTCGAAAAAATTTCCATGGGTTCATCGCGATTCTGGTACTATTGGCCATAACAAATATTTTTGCCCAAGGAACCATACCTCTAGTCCATTTTAAATGTATAAAAATTATTGAAAATGTGTATACCGGGGGTTTTTGGGTCGGGAAATCTATTTCTCATATTTTTTTTTATTTTTAACAGCCGCCAGGGGGCGTTTTCGTGCATTTTTATGGTTTTTCACCTTTTTGGGGAAAATTGACGAAATTATTGCACAAATCGATGAATCTTTGACTTTCCCATATTTAAAAAGGCCTAAAATATTCAGCGCTGAAAATTATGTGGGGTAGCCATACACGATCTACATCGCTTTCATTCTATTTAAGTCAAAAAATTAATTTTTCAAAGAAACGCTCCACGAAAACGCCCCCTGGCGGCTGTTTAAAATAAAGATAAATGTGAAAATTGGATTTATGTTATAGTCCATAGTACCAGAATCGTGATGAATCCATGGAGTAAAAATAATTGACCCACCCTAATATACATATTTGCGACCTGTAGTTTGATTACAAGGTTTACATGGACACACAGATGGACGGACGGACGGACATCGATAAATCGACTCAGAAAGTGATTCTCAGTTGATCGGTATAATATAAGATGGATCTAGGTCAAATATTTTTGGTAGTTACAAACATCAGCACAAAGTCATTATACCCTAACCACATAGTTGTATAGGGTATAATAATAATAAAATTTTAAAGTTTTTATCCATTGAATTGGATTTTATAAGCAACGTATATCACATAAAACAACTGAAAAGAACTTGACAGTCATAAAAAAATTGGCTTGTTGGAGAAACAACAAACAAAAAATCAATTGTGTTTTGAAGCTATAATTCTATCACAGACAATTGACGGTGATGGATTTGAAACATGTGAATGTTAATGATATGATGATTGAAAAACCGTAGAAAGAGGAAGATCTGGTCAATTTTATAACAGTTGATGATGACAATAAAAATCAATGTGGCGCATCATTTTCTCATGCACAGAAGATGAATTAAAATTTAAATATAATCTTGAGATTTGTAAAAAGTGTATAAGCTACTCGAGGTACCAAAAACCCTAACATAGAATCAATTTCATAAGACGTTATTAATAAACGGGAATAACCGTTAGACTAATATTTTATATGTACCTATTTCTATTTAGTGATGAGAGTTGGCCTAGAGGTTATTAAAGTTCGTTCATATTATCTTCTTGTGATGAAATTTGCTAAATACTCTTTTTATTTTTTGCTTCAATTTGATTGTTTATTTTATGGACTTTCGCACTGTTATTTTTATTGAATATTTTTTAAAGTGTTTATAAGTTTATAGTTGACCTTTGTGTTTGTTGTATGATTATTTTGTCTGGCTTTAGGTCATGTATGTATTTAAAAACAAATAATAAATAATATTGTTACGAAATTCTATTTTGTTAGATCCCGCAAGATGATTAGCGAAGCTAATCGAAATATCGGAAAGAATAAAGAGAAATATTTAAAAAAAATACATCAAAAATTTAATTTTAGTGAGTTTTTGCTTGTTTTTAAATACATACTTGACCTAAAGCCAGACAAAATAATCACTTTTTTTAAAGTTTCATTTTTATTTTTTTTTTCTAATACGGATTTCGAAAAAACCGTACGATTCTTTTTTCATTTTACACGGTATTTTGGCAATGTGGAACAAATATCTAAATTTACTAAATGTTACACGTTTTTCTTTGGAACGTATCTTCCGTGTAAAAAAAGAGTTGAGTGTACTTGCAAAAATCACAAGTGGTCTTTTGGAAAATTACAGGTACTTATTGGCATTTCGAAAAAATATAACCACTTATACGTACAATATAAAATATAATATAAAAAAAAGATAATATTTTTAATTTGCACCCTCATCTTGATTAACACCAACTTGAAATTGACACTTATATACTTACGTTATAAATATCATGATCACAGCTATTAACATCACTTGTTAATATTAGGGATATTTACAACATATAAGAATAAATATATATAATATAACATTTCCTAGTATAAATACATGTTAAATTAGAGAACCAAACTTAAATTACTCAGTTTAGAGGGCCAGTAGTTTACATATGTAAATTAAATCAATAACCTTTTATAAATTTATTAAATAATTGTCAGAATATTAGAGAAATTATCTTATTAAATTTGCTTTTTTTCAAAAAGATAATAATTAACAATTTTATAAAACAAATTGGAGGAAAAAAGTTTCATTATAATCTCGATGAGACCTATAATATATTTAATTTGTATGAATGTATATATGTTTGTATTACAAAAAAAAAAAAAAAACTTAATCAGATTGTGTGTGGATTTTGTTGCAATTCTACACATCACAACACATTGTTTTGAAATAGCAAATTGAACCTACATGGGAACCTTAACTTGACACAAATTGGGAATTTCCTTTATATTTTCGAATTGTGTTTTGATTTGAAATATTCCTCGTATAAATTAATTAATTGAGGTTTTTTAACATTTGTTATGTTTTGTTGTATAAGTACTTGTTGTCAACATAATATTTTCTTCTTTTAGTATTATTTATTTACTAATAATTTTGTTTCATTTTAATAAGTTTTAGATAGATTTTTTAACTTTGACCCATTTTCATAATGCTTAATTAATAGTTGGATTCAAATACTTAACCTACAAAAACTTTTGTAATTTATAGTAATCTCGTTGTTTGGGGAATCCCAATTTCTTATTTTGGCAAAAATCGGCTGGAGTTACTCATTGTTCTGTAATCTGAATTTCGAATTTCATTGGATAAGTGGTGTAAACTAGGTTGTAGTGGAAAATCAACATCTTTGCAAATGAAATTCTAAATATATCACTTCAATTTTACATAATATAATTTTATAATTTTTGTCTCACCTTTCCTTATATTTTTGTAAATGATAGAAAGTTTTAAAATTTCTTAAAATTGGCATAAGTCACCGACCAGTAATAGTGATACTGGTGATATTTGAATCAAAAAACACAGATATCTAGCTACTCGTATAAAGAATCGAAGAAATTAAATATTTAGGAAAACCGGATGCACTCGTACGATAAATTCATAAACATCTCCTTACAGACAATACAATAAAAAAAAATTTTTTTTTTTTTTTTTTTTTTTGTGTATTTGAAGAACACTTTTGATAACTATCTCTTATTTTAAATTGTTTTAAGTCATATTATGGGTACAGTAAAAAAAAGATTATCCAAAAAAATGAAATAAGTATATCGTTAACAAGTGCTGCGGATGGGGCGAAAAGTGTGTGTACAAACACAAATAAATTTAACAAAAATTTTTTACTATCATTTAGACACGGTAGGCAGGAAGCATCGATAGGTTGAACAAAAATGTCGACAAAAACTGCAAGCTGGGTTGTATTTGTTGATGATTATAGGTGAAAATCCATTGGATTTGAAATCCTACCTGCTCCTTTTCAAAAGTTATTCATATTTTTATATTTCAGATCGGGACAAATTGGAATAAATATCAAAAGTATAATCTCGTTTGAATTTTTATTATGCAAAAGAATAATAAAAAATCTTACGTAAGTTTTTAGCCGATTTTAATCGTTTCCAAAGTACACCACGTGGATACAACTTTGTACCTCTTTTTCTATTTTTTTATGCTTTTTTGTTTTTATATTTTGTTGTTTTTTTATATTTTTATATTATTTTATTTTTAAATTTTAAGATGCGTTACTATTTCTGTAAATATTATTTAGAGTTTTGCAAACTTAAGTTTGTAAATTTAAACATGCTGTGATGAAAATGTAACGACAGCTTTTTTTAAGCGACTTATAAAAGATGGTTCGTCTAGCAAATTCTTTTTAAATCTATCCCAATATTTATTGAACACGCTATGAACCGACTCTCCAGCCTGCTCGGACCATAAACCTAAGCCATCATTATTCAGGAATATGATTGCTTCCTCCAAATGCTCCAGGATAATATGAATTTTGAGTGTTTGAGAAATTTCAGTACTTTTTAAGGCTTCACGGAGTTCTTTTAAATTTTTGTTAAAGTCAGTAAGATCAGCTTTTTTTTTGGCAGCAAAGCACTTTTCAACAATTTTATTCATAGCTTTAAATGCAGCAATATAAGGCTGTAAACGAAATGGTCTTGCAAGCTCGTAAATTTCAGGATCCTGCAATATATCGGCCTCTTTAAGTAATTTCCGACATTGGTTGCCTTCAAAAATATCTCCTTGATAGCTCTTATGAGATACACCTAATTTATTTGGCCACAATAACGCTCTATCTTTTCCAAATTCCTCAATTTTAACTATACCGTCCCAGAAGTCCCAGAAAAGAAGGTTGCAAACCCTTGTAATAGGTGTAGTTCAGGAGGAATATACTTCTGAAGTACGTACGTACGTAGTCACATTTTAAATACCTGTAGGTCTTTAAATCAAGATTTTTGTCATCACTGCTTATATAATTTTCCTCAATTATTTTATCATAACTTTTTAATTCATTTAATGTGACGAAGCAATAAGGGCAAGGGTAGAAAGCCGTTGCAGTTTGCTGCCCATTGACCAATAGAACGAGCTTTAAATCTCCAACAAATTTAAAGGGTATCTCTTTGAGTTTCGTCAATTCAACCAATATTTTAAAATTATCATAGGTCTCTTTAATCCGAGGCACTATGCCTAATAAAAGCAATTTAAATACACTAGTCGACTTACGTTTATTTGCCATACTTCCACCAGTAGAGTAAGTTGAAACATTTTTACTTTTATCCAAGTCATTTTCTTTCAAGTCGTCTTCTAGAATTGATATTGAAAGAGAAATTTTAAAGAAATCTTGTCCTCCATCTGCCATTACTTTTATTTTTGATTGTTCAATATGTTCAATGTTTCGATTTTCAAAGACAAACTACGAGTTCTGATGCAGTAACATACACAACTGGTATCTGTTTAATACCATCTATGGATGTTTCGAATTCGTAGAAACCTTCTTTATAAATGTGTTCCAGCATATTAGATTGTTCATACAAATGTTGATTGTAATTCATGGGAACTGATTTTCTACCAGCAGAACTACGAATGAAGTTAGCCAATTTTTTCATGTCATTTGTAGACGATCCAGTAATAGCTTGGAACTTGTCTAATCTTTCAGCAAAAAATCTTAATTCTTTTTCTTTTTTTTTATTTACAGTTACCCAAACCTTCGATACCAGAGTAGTTAACACGAGCTTATCTTCATCTTTGTTATCAAATTTGGATATTTTTCTTTTCAATATTTTAGTTATTATTTGGTTCTGCTGTTTCTCGGGTAACTTTTGTACTATATTCAAAATATTCTCACGAGCATTAGAAGTAGAAGGACTTGTGCTAGAATGTGATATGCCTTTACCTATTTGTTGAAAACAACTGTTACATAACTCAGTAGAATTCTCGGTTTAGTTGCCTTTGCCTCATTTTTAGAAAATAAATTTTTTTGTTGCGAAGTATCTCAAAACCCTTGTTTACATCAATATTTTTAGAGAAATCCCTAATTTGACCTCTACCTTTTTTTTGTTTTTTTATGACTCGCAACTCATGCTGTTAGACAGATGTAACAACTACAACCCATTGTTCTTGTTTCTTTTGATAATTTAAGATCCTCGTAATTGGAAATAGTTGGACGAGGTCTTTTGAAAATATCATTTTTATATTCATTTAAAGTTAGTCGGCAAGAGCTACATAAACTTTTTGTGAATTTACTATAATAAATATCAAATTCATCATTGATATGCTTTTTTATAACTTCAATATGTTTTTCAGATAGCATGATGATGGGAAGGTTTATTTTGGAAAACAATTTTTTTCCCACAAGGAGCGCATACTTTTGTGCGATATTCTTCATGATCGCATTTATAAAGCGGATGCTAACTATTCACCCGACTATTCAGCTGACTATTCATTATTACTTACTCTTACTCTTAAAAAACTTTTAAATATCTATTTAGAAATGAACTTTTGATATTTATTCCAAATTGTCCCGAGCTGATATATAAAAATATGAATAGCTTTTGAAAAGGAGCAGGTAGGATTTCAATTCCAACGGATTTTGCACCTATAATCATCAACAAATACAACCCAGCTTGCAGTTTTTGTCGACATTTTTGTGCAACCTATCGATGCTTCCTGCCTACCGTGTAGAATAGATGAAGATTTTTATTAAGGAAGTGATTTTAAAGCTATTATTTTGAACCTTCTATACAAGCACTTGCAGACATTCTATGAACACTAAGTATCAGTTTCTTAGATCAATTATTTTTTAATTTTTATACCCTATACCACTATGTGGTTTGGGTATAATGACTTTGTGCTGCTGTTTGTAACAACCAAAAATATTTGCCCTACACCCATCTTTAATTATACCGATCGAATCAGAATCACTATCTGATTCGATTTAACGATGTCCGTCCGTCCGTCCGTCCGTCTGTGTGTCCATGTAAAGCTTGTAATCAAACTGCAGGTCGCAAATATGAATATATTTTGATGAAATTTGGTATTTAATCTTTTATCGGCCATGGGATGAACGCTATTGAAATTGGTGAGAATCGGTCCATGTTCAGACCTAGCCCCCATACAAATGACCCCTATGAAATCAACATATATTGCCATAAGATCCAAATTATCATACAAATCTTAGTCAATTTGGGTTTGTATGTATATATTACATCCATTAGTCAGTAGTCTAAAAATTATCCCTATTGGACCACTCTTAGTCATAGGCCCCATATAGAGCTGCTTCCCGATCTTCACTAAAATCTATCAAAAAACAAAAATTTTGCACTGATTCTTCTCAAATTTTGTTTGTATATATTTTTGCGAAATACAAGATACTTTAGTTTACAGTTAGTTGGGCCTGAGAGATAGGGTATCTGAACGCATGGTATAGGGTATCGTATAGTCGGTCTAGACCGACTATAATTTTCTTACTTGTTATAATTGAATTTATACCAACTGCCGACTAACCAGAATTCGGAAATAAGCAGAATTTACGTAAATAAAATGACCACACTTTATTAAATTATTTTCTATATGATTTGATCATTATTTCTCGCGGCTAACCGAGAACGTGTAAAAGCATTAATTTTTGCAAATTGTTTAAAATCGCTTTTGCACATACTACTACTTCGATTATATTAGAATGACTTTAGCTTGAGAGAAAGGTAAAAGGTTTATCATTTTGGAATTTTAATAAGTGTATAAACCTTTCTGCACAAAAGTGCCGTAATTTAATTTTTGAAATTTCTAAGTTAAATTTACAAAAATATTAGAGTATTGGAAATTAATAGCAAAATAGAAAAAAAATTTTATTTTAATATTATATAATTGTTAAGCATTACTCCATATCAAATTCCCCTCAAAGTTTCAATAATTATAACTAAAGACAACGTAAGGATGTAAGATACCAATGTTCGAATATTTAGTTATTGAAGTAACAAATAAAAAAGTTGCACATTTTTTTTTTTCATTCTAGCAGTACCATTTTTGACATCTGTGTCAAATTTCATGACAATATCGTCAATAGTGAAGCTCGTTTTTGGTAAACAAATAGAATTGAATTAGTCGATTTTAACAATGTCTAACTTTGTTCAACATTAAAACTTGTTTGCATAAACGTTAAGGACGAGCAGGTTTCGTCGAAAAAAACATCACGAGTGATACAAACAGTTCCATTTAGGCAGAGAAAGCGTTGAAAACAAATGATTAACAACATTTGGGGTTGATAACTCATCGATTGATAATTCGAGATATTTTTGATACAGTTGACATTTCAAAAGGATGAGTCAACACCATTTAATAAAAGATATTTTGGGTCGGAAACGTGTTAAATCTAGATAGGTTCCAATAACACTCAGTTTTTTTGAAAAAGAGTGTCGCATTATTTCTATTTCGAAGACAATGCGGGTCGTTCAAAAATCAAGGTCATGTTAACTGTTTTCTTCGATTATCGTGGTGTGGTGCATTATGAATTCCTTCCGACGGGCTAACCTTTTAGCAAGGAATATTATTTGAGTGTTATACGTCGTTTGCATGAAGCTTTTCTCAAAAAAAAAGGGCCAGAAATATGAGCAGACAACTTTTGGTTGCTGCACCACGATAATGCACCGCCTCACACTGCATTCGAGACCACTTCGTACAAAATTCGATTTAGCACCTTGTGACTTCTGTCTGTTCAATTAACTCAATTTTTTATACATTGAGGAGATAAAATCGACTTTAATAACTGTTTTCAGAATTGAAAAAATGGTGGCATAAGTACATTGTATCCGAGGGAATGAAATTGATTTGGAGTATTATATATAAAGTTTTTCATTTCATAACAACTGTCACCTTTTCATTTGAACACAGTAAGTAGTTAAAAAAAAGAGTACTTGTGGAGACTATAACAGACTATACTTACATCAAGTACGACTACTTCTTAGACTTTAAACCGCATGAAAACAAAACTTTTAATTAAAATTCTATTATGTTCGAGACTTAAAATAATTGTAATTAAAAAAAAAAAACTACCACTTTAAGCACAAAATTACATTTTTTCTTTTTTAATTTTAATGATTAATAAATTTCAAAATCTATAATATTAATAGGCTAGGCGATTTCTTGTGATCGATGTTTTGTTCTACCGTTTTATACCGATTTTGACCAAACGTATATTATTTGAAAGGTATTTCTTTTTAGCCGATTTGCAGATTTACAGATTTTTTAATTTTTTCCTTTATTTTGAGTAAATTGCATAAAGCATAAAGTTGCTACTAACACATACATAAAATTATACAATGCTATGTGTGTGTTTATTAATTTGTTAATGTGTTTGTAATAAAAATGAGTTTCTTTGCGTTGATTTGTGAATTGGATATAATTAATTAGCATATCTTTAGGGTCTTTATTTAATGAAAAAATACAATTTCCTAGAATTTGCACTCGAATTTCGAGGGCTGGAATCTGCTAGTAATAATAATTTTTTCAATAAACAAATAAAATATTTTATAACACATACGCAACGCGAACTAACAAATATCGTAATATTAACCCTTTAACACGTTTTTATTAAACTCTTTCTTTTAACTCATACTCTCTGTCTGTCTGTCTGCCATGTGGCAACCCCATTCCCGCTCATCCAATTGATCTGAAACTTGGCCCATAGTATTGTTGTGACTATAGATTAATTTTGGGGTAGTCGCGCACAGTCACGCATAGTCACGCACAGTCACGGAGTGTTATCCGATCGATCTAAAACTTGGCCGATAGACTTGCCGTGAAAGAAGATTAACTTTGACTTAGTCACGCACAGACACACATAGTCACGGAGTGATTTAAACCACATATCCACTCATCCGATTGATCTGAAACTTAGTCCACAGACTTGTTGCCACCAAATATTAACTTTAAGATAGTCACGCAAAATCACACCCAGTCACGGAGTGATTTGAACCCCATTTCCCCTCATCTAATCAATCTGAAACTTGATCCATAGACTTGTTGTGACCGAAGATTATTTTTAAAATAGTCATGCAAAGTCACGCACAGTCACGAAGAGATTCAAAACTCATAAGCATAAGGAAAGGCAAAAAATAAATATTTTTAATCTATGCTGAAAAACTTGTATAATGAAAAAAGTAAACTAATTTCAATTTTTTGATTAATATTTCTCTTAATTATACGACTGCAATGTTTTTTTTTTTTTTTGATTTTTATACAAAAATAATAATATATATGTTTCGCATTTAAAACATAGCGATTTTCGGTTTAAACATAATTAAAACTCTGCAAATTTCTCGCCGCAAGCAAAAGATTTTTATAATTTATTCCAACATATTTGGGCTACTTTTTGCCAGTCATGTACATTAAGAATAAGTTTTTTTTTTAATTGTTAAATATTTACCGGCAATTATAGTTACAATTGAAGTCATGCTCATAAATAAATATATAAAGAGAATTTCAAATATTGATATATAATTTGATGTTTCGTTTTTTATACACACACACACAAAATTGCGGGAAAATAAGAAATTGTTTTCTTTTAATTAATTAGGTATATTCTTTATATTATTTCAAAAATTATAAACCGTTACTATTTTCAAACTTCCGGTTGGTGATCACTCAATGTTTGTCCTTTTGAAGGTCTAACAATTTAGTGTGAAGTGTGATTTTGATTTTAAGTTTTAATTTTTTTTTTCTTAATTTAAAACTGTCTCGGTCAAAATCCGAACGATTACTGAAAAGTTTTCAAAAAATTCGAAAAACGTCAAATGAAAACAAAAATACAAAAAAGAATATTAACAAACGCTTTACAGAGACGACAGCCAGCCAACATATAAAATAGCAAACAAAAAAAGAACTAATCACATACACATACGACCAGCAAGAATAACGACAACCCCGACAACAACAAGTAAATAGCAACAATAGCAAGCACGAGCACACTACTACTTATATCAACGAGCAGTAAATAACTTAAATATGTATTAACTTTAAACAACTACCGTAATGAAAATGAAAATGAAAAATAAAATGTATCTTTATGTGCGATATAAAAGAACAAACAAACAAACTACACATACGAGTACCATACAACACTACACGACACAACACAACACAACAAATGAGTGAATGAATAAATGACTGACAATGTCTGAACTGATAGTAGAATTGAATTGAATTGAATGAATATGAAATTCACCACTATACTATAAAGCAATGCTTAAGAGTTTAATGCAAACACTCATACACACGCACATACGCTCACACATACAGTTACCGGTTATCAAACCAATTGCAGCAATTGTCGCCAAAAAATAAAATAAAATATTTATAAAATTCAATGCAGAAACAAATTACGAAAAATACAAAATAATTTTATTTTCGTTAATTTAGTTTGTGTGTTGTTAATGTTGTTTACATGTTCTAAACACTAAAACTGTGTTTTTCTTTATATTGTCATAATGGTGTTGTCAATGTTTCAAAAGTCAAAAACGTCATAACGCAATGTATATACGATCATAGAGCTAAACTGAATTCTTTTCAAATGAATTACAAAAATTTCTCAGTTTTATAATTCATTAATTTAGAACTTAATGTTTTTACATTTTTCAGCTCTTTTTTCCAAAAGTGAAATTTTTTATATATTTCGAATTAATTGACATGCAACCTTTGTCAACTTTAGAATAAGAAACTTTTAACCTCTATCAGATAATAGGTGAGAATTTAGCAAATGCTGCAATATTTTTACTTTTTTAGTTTAAAAAATCAAACGTTTATTCATAACAGAGTGCGTATATCTGGGAATGACTTACAGATCGATTTAAAGCAGCCGTCGAAAATAACAGTTATTTTGAAATTTTAAAACAAAAAAAAAGCATATTAAAGTAAATGTCGAAAAACTGATTCTAGTATACCATATTCATCCTTATGAACTAGTCTATGATAAAATATACATATTGATTTTTAAAATTTTGATTTTTAGTTTTTCGAGCAAAAATAAATTACTTTTTGATTTTTATTTTTCCGAGCAAAAGTAAAACTTTTTTTGATTTTTAATTTTTCAAGCAAAAATAACAGTTATTTTTTGATTTTTATTTTTCAAACAAAAATAACAATTATTTTTTGATTTTTTTACGAGAAAAAATAAAATTTATATTTTATTTTTATTTTTCCAAGCAAACATAACAGTTATTTTTTCATTTTTATTTTATCAAACAAAAATAGCAGTCATTTTTTATTTTTATTTTTTCGAGGAAAAATAACAGTTATTTTTTCATTTTTATTTTTTCGAGCCAATATCAATGCTTAATATCAAGTATATTTTAAACATCAGAATTTAGTTTTACTAACATTAGTGCTTTCAAATTTTCCACTGACAAATTGTACCGCCGTTTGAGGGCTGAAAGGGGTCTCTCTACACTAACTCGTGTCGTAGGTACAGAATACACAACAGTATTCCATCAAATCCTCATCAGTGTTTCTGTTAAAGTATATAAATCATACTGTAGAAACCATAACAATATTAACTGTTATTTTTGCTCGAAAAAATAAAAATCAAAAAATTACTGTTATTTTTGTTTAAAAAAATAAAAATTATATTTGCTTAATTTAAGGAAAACTCAAAAATCTAATAATCTAACCCATAAAAACAATGTTTTTATTAAAACTCTTTCTTTCCTTATGCATATGAGTCCTGAATCTCTCCGTGACTGCGTGACTTTGCGTGACTATTTTAAAATTAATCTGTGGTCACAGCAAGTCTATGGACCAAGTTTCAGATTGATTGGATGATGGGAAATGGGGTTTAAATCACTCCGTGACTGTGTGTGACTAAGCGTGACTGTGCGTAACTATGTCAAATTTAATCTTTTTTACAGCAAGTGTATGGACCAAGTTTCAGCTCGATCGGATAAGTGGAAATGGGTTTTAGATCACTACGTGATTGTGCGTGACTATGCGTGACTGTGCGTGACTATGTCAAAGTTAATCTTTTCTTCACAGCAAGGCTATCGACCTAGTTTCAGATCGATCGGATAAGGGGAAATGAGTTTTATATCACTACGTGACTGCGCATGACCATGCGTGACTAAGTCAAAGTTAATTTTTTTTCCACAGCAAGTGTATGGACCAAGTTTGAGATCGATCGGATGAAGGAAAATGACATTTAGATCACTCCGTGACTGTGCGTGACTATGTCAGACTTAATATTTCTTCACCGCAAGTCTGTCGACCAAGTTTCAGATCGATCGGATAAGGGGAAATGGGTTTTAGATCATTACGTGACTGTGCGTGACTATGCGTGACTAAGTCAAAGTTAATTTTTTTTCCACAGCAAGTGTATGGACCAAGTTTCAGATCGATCGGATGAAGGAAAATTACATTTAGATCACTCCGTGACTGTCCGTGACTATGCGTGACTGTGCGTGACTACCCCAAAAATAAATTTTAGTCACAACAAGACTATGGACCAAGTTTCAGATCAGTTGGATGAGGGGGAATGGGGTCCACCCACGACAGACAGAGAGTATGAGTTAAAAGAAAGAGTTTAAAAATAAATGTTATTTTTGCTCGAAAAAAAATCAAAAATTAATTTTTATTTTTACTTGAAATAAATAAAGTTAAAAAATTAACTGTTAATTTTGTTCGAAAAAATAAAAATCAAACAATAACTGTTATTTTTGCTCGAAAAAATAAAATTAAAAAATAACTGCTATTTTTGCTCGAAAAAATAAAAATCAATAAATAACTGTTATTTTTGTTTCAGAAAATAAAAATAAAAAAACAACTGTTATTTTTTCTTGAAAAAATAAAATTCAATAAATAACTGTTATTTTTGCTCGAAAAAAAAGTCAAAAAATAACTGTTATTTTTGTTGAGAAAATAAAAATAAAAAAATAACTGTTATTTTTGTTTGAAAAAATCCAAATCAATAAATAACTGTTATTTTTTGGAGAAAATAAAATTTCAAAAAATAACTGTTATCGTCTGACTTTTATGAAAAAAATAATAATTATTATGGTCCCTGATTTAAAGTGATTTTGGTCATTAAAGAAATCGAGCTTAGCTTTTACTAACATTTAGTTTAAGATCGATCATAAGGCACAATTTAATTGAGCTAAATGTTTACTAATACTTGCTTTCAAATCCAGCCATAATCAATTCATCATAATCAATGCAAATTTAAACCGTGCCATTTGAGGGC
Organism: Cordilura impudica; assembly: GCA_963682025.1. Taxonomy (NCBI): domain Eukaryota; kingdom Metazoa; phylum Arthropoda; class Insecta; order Diptera; family Scathophagidae; genus Cordilura; species Cordilura impudica. The sequence continues at coordinate 1,426,767 of OY821517.1, read as the reverse complement.
TGGTAAATTCTTGTGTTTAGAAATCTTGATAGAATTTGGACTTTTTGATACAAGGTCATATTATTTTCTGACAAAAATATGGAATTTTCGACTATCATTTCAAAGATAGCATTATTATATGATATTGTTATACCCTCCACACCACTGTTCAATAATTATAACAAATATCTGGATCCAAAAATTATATTTACTCTTGATCCTAATAACAAGCGGAGTGAATATAGCGATGAACAGATGTCCGTCTGTGAAAATCACGATCACGCCCTCATTAGATCAGCTGGGTTGAAATGATCCTGAGACGGTTGCTATTTAAAATCAGCAAAATCGGTTCAATAGGTCTTGAGATTTTAATGAAAATGTTAAAAACTTTTTTCAAAAATATGATTTGGACGAGATGTGTTTCATACAGCCCGTGTAACGATTTAATTACTGCATGAGACATTTTTGATCGGAGATGAGAATTAGCCGCTCTAGATCGTGTGATTTAAGAAGCCCATAACCATCCGTGCATTGAAAATCGTCATGGAAAATTTCGACAAAAGAGTGCGTGTGATTCAATAAAAAAAAAAAACAAGTAAGAGTATTAAATTCGGCTGTGCCGAATCTTTGACACCCTCCAGATCGGTTTTACGTTTCATTAACATCTGAACTTATTGTATTATTTACAACAAATGTAAACAAAATATTTTAAAAACTAACAATTTGATAATTTGATAAACTTAATACTAAATTATTACAACAAACACACTGAATTTTTAACTTTTTTTAGAGGTCATGCCCGATTTTCCCCATTTTCAATACCATAACTTTTCCCAGGAAAATGGTATATTTTGTGAATGAGCGTGATTCCAACAGACATGAGGACAGACGGACATCGCAATTACGACTCGAGTTGTTATATGGTTCAAGAATATATATACTTAATAGAGTTGCAAATGCATTTTTCGATGTATTACAAACGGAATGACAAACCTATATGTAACCTCTGCACAGCGGTTAATTTTCTGTTTTATTACATCACTATTTCCCTTTAAATGTTGTGATATTTTTTTTCTGCTATAAATTTGGTTTTAGTAAAAATACGATAGTTACGAAAAATTTTATAAAATGTTCATTCAAATGCATAAAAGATTAATTTTTTACTATGTACAAAACTTCTTACTTTTCCGAAATTGTTAGTATTGGATATATATTTGAGTCCACATAGACCGAACTTCGTACTTGTTTTTATTGTATTATTTGTATTGAATCTGTCTAAATAATATATTACAAGCTAATTCTTACGAAGATATTTAACAATGTGTTCTTTTTTAAGTTAACTAGCAGAACCCAGCCGACGAAATTCGAGTGCAAATTCTAGAAATTTTATTTTTTCATTTCATAAATAATTTTAAAATAGCCTAAAAGTATGCTAATCAATTTTAGCCAATTCACAATTCAATTAAATAAAATTCATTAAATTTCGTTATAAGTATGTGTTGAACACACAGAAGATATATAAATGGGTATGTTTATAAATAATTTTAAAGGAGCCTAAAGGTGTTATTTTTCCGTTTAATAAATAATTTTAAAAGAGCCTAAAAGTATGCTAATCAATTATAGCCAATTCATAATTCTACACAGGGCTTTTGATATTCATAATAAACACACACACAGTATGTGATTTATGTATGTGTTAGTAGCAACTTTAAATGAGCATTACTCCAAAAAAAAATGTTCCAGACGGTGCAAATCTGCAAATCTGGTGGACTGTTAAAGTGAAATACCCTTTCAGTGAGGTACGTTTGGTCAAAATCGTCCACAAGAAATCGCCTTGCCTAATAATATTATAAATTAAGTTAATAGCTGGACATTTTACTGGTATACGACAAAATTTGTCAACACTAATTTGAAACTTTTTAACGCTTCTTTAAGCTTTTTTAAGCTTTCAAAATATTGCAAAGTATGATCCCCTACTTTGGCTGGGTATTCTAATGCTGGTTGCTTTAAAATGCTATTTCTCTTTAACCCGTTATGAAGTTTTTTCTACTTTGTTTATAGTAACTAGCAGATTCCAGCCCACGAAATTCGAGTGTAAATACTAGGAAATTTTATTTTTTCATTAAATAAAGACCCTAAAAGTATGCTTATCAATTATAGCCAATTCACAAATCAACACAAAAAACAAACTCATTTTTATTACAAACATTTTAACAAATTTAATAAACACACACATAGCATTGTATAATTTTATGTATGTGTTAGTAGCAACTTTAAATGCAATTTACTCAAAACAAAGGAAAAAATTAAAAAATCTGTAAATCTGCAAAACCGCTAAAAATAAATACCTTTCAAATAATATACGTTTGGTCATAATCGGGATAAAACAGTAGAACAAAACATCGGTCACAAGAAATCGCCTAGCCTATTAATATTATAGATATAATGCAATTTTTCAGATAGAAGTTAATTCTTTCAAAAAAAAAAGATAATTTTTTTATAAAAAGCAAATAAGAAATAAGAAATTGTAAATTGTATATACTGGTCAAAAAAGGAAGTCAATTTTCGGATTGTTGTAAAGTGTTTTTGGCAAATGTATTAAAATTGTAATCGTACCTAACATTTGTTATCTTATATATTAAAAAAATTTATAAAAACTAAAGTCAGTTCTTTCCGGCCGATTTCCTTCATTTTTTTTTTAATGAAAGGTATGTAGATACAGATATGTCATCAATCATTGAAATTTACTATACTCCCACCTTACTCACGTTATACTCAAACGCGATTCTTCCCTGTACATTTCTTATGGAACACATTTACTCAAGCAATTCGAATTCTCACAGCTCCTCTTCTAATGAATGGATCTTGATCGTTTCACTCTCAGAACACTCAGTGGATCAAGCTCTTTCTTTTGGGCTATTAACTGTTTAAATTCGTTGAGTTTGAGGAAAGTTATGCGTGCACGATCAACTTTACATTATGCAACACGAAAGTTAACGTACAGATTTCATTACAATAATTGCATAACACATACCCTGTGTTGAATTGTGAATTACCAAAAATTTGAATACCTTTAGGTGGCACACAGGGTGACCTTTATTTCTGTGTGTTCAATAAATATTTATAATGAAATAAACTTAATGAATTAATGAATTTGCACTCGAATTTCGATGGCTGGGCTCTGCTAGTAATATTGAATTTGAGAAATTGAAATTCGTCCCAGCCGAATTTGGCACTCTTGTTTTACTCACATCACATGGTGAGACATTAACAAAAGACGGAAAATAACTTTCTAACAATTTCTAATTAAAGATAGCGTTTGAAGAAAAAATTATTAATTGTGGAATAGTTTGTTTCGTCTTAGTTAAAATTATACTCAGCTAAAACTCAAATCCAATTCTGTTCTTTCATTCATAAGTTATGGTGAGTTGCACAGTGAGTTGCAATTTAAAGAGAAAACTGTTCGAATCGCAAAAAAAGCGCTAAATAATCGATTGTGCTTGCGATCGTATCCATCCATGTGTGTGTTTATGAGAATGCATGTAATGATCATGATTATTTACACTAATTCCGCTTTCATACATCCATACATAAAATTGTTTCGTTTTGTTTTCTTTTCTTTTATTTTTGTTTGTTTGTTTTTGTCAATTAAAGTGTATGTGTTTTAATTAGATTAACTAGAGTATACACCCTTTATTTTTGTTGTTGTTTTTATTTTATTTCTAATTATTTGTATTATGCTTGTTTTTGTTGTTGTTGTGCTGTCATTGATCTTGTGGGAAAAACGTGACTTGAAATTAAACAATTTGTTTTGTTATTTATATTTAAAATGCTCATAATCGCTACAATTTCAGTTTTTATTTCTTTTTTTTTTTATTTTGATTTTTGTAGAGAAATTGTAATAAATTCTTTAAATTTTGATTGATTAGGTTTTAATTTTTTAATTTTATTTAAAGATGATAACTTACACTTCTCCTATCGGTGATATTTACAGGGTTATATGTGCGTGCATTGTACTAATTTTTTCTAGAACAAATAAGTCAAACTTTTAAAAAAAAAAATGTAGACAAAATTCTTATTAATTTGTTTTTGAAATTAAAATGAGTCCTCTAAAAAACAATCGTTTCATTTTTCGCCCACATTTACGATTTCATATGAATTAAATCTCGAAGATGTTTGCTCTCCTTCAAAACATTCGGATTTAATAATACTCTCTCTTCTTTATTTATTTATATATTTTTAATAATTACAAATTTTAGCACAAGCTCCAAATATAAATATGAATGCTTAACCTTTTTCCCCCTCCTAATCAATATCAACTAAAAAAACTAAGCCAAGATTGCTTTTCTTTTTACAAAAATTTTGATATTCTATCCCAGCAAAGTTTTTTAGAATTGGTTTCCAGTGTCTTCTTTACTAGAATTAGTTGGATATTTATTCCTAGTAACTAAAATGGAATAACGTCAAACAAAAAACTTTTTTTTTGATCTATAGCAACAAAAAGTAGAACATGTGGAAGAGTAGAAAGACTGGTGGTTGAACCACTTCTTTGCAACATAACATAAAATTTAACTGGGATGGTTTAACGTGTTCGTCTGTTTCAATCGCATTGTTCAATGGTATTTAAAGATTCGGCGAAGCTAAAGTGAATTCTTGTTTTCCAAAAATTTCCGTGATATGGTTTTAGGTTCTAATGATGCATTTAATCAATTATTTGAAAATAATTTGAATTTTCAACTCGTTTAAATGAATTTGAACTCATGCAACTACCATAATTTATTGTGAACGTATTCACAACATTAATTTTGGTTATATACTCTTAATAGTAATAAATTGCATGTGGGTGCAATTAAATTCTCAACAGCACGGAAATATAAATTTATTATTGTTGCAAGTTAAAACAACAATAACAAGTAAGAAAATTATAGTCGGTCTAGACCGACTATACGATACCCTATACCATGCATTTAGAAACCATATCTCTTAGGCCCAACTAACTGGACATAGAAAATAAGCAAAAACCACATTTGAGTGGGATTTTTATTAATTTTTTTGGCTGCAGATATGAAAAAGTTCATATCGGATGCTATATCTATATGGGGACTAGGTCCAAAAATGGACCGATCCTGATCATGTTTGGTAAAGTCTCTTATATTTTGCAAGAATATATACAAACAAAATTTGAGAAGAATCAGTGCAATATTTTTGTTTTTTAATAGATTTAAGTGAAAATCGGGAAGCAGCTCTATATGGGGCCAAAGGGATCATTTTTGGACCACTCATTAGTGGATGTAATGAACGCATGCAAACCCAATTTGAGTAAGATCTATATGACAATTTGGATCTTATGGCAATTTATGTCGATTTCATATGGGTAATTTGTATGGGGGCTAGGTCTGAACATGGACCGATTCTCACCAATTTCAATAGCGTTCATCCCATGGCCGATAAAAGCTCATATACCAAATTTCATCAAAATATATTCATATTTGCGACCTGCAGTTTGATTACAAGCTTTACATGGACACACAGACGGACGGACGGACGGACGGACGGACGGACGGACGGACGGACGGACGGACATTGTTAAATCAACTCAGAAAGTGATTCTGATTCGATCGGTATAATTAAAGATGGGTCTAGGTCAAATATTTTTGGTTGTTACAAACAGCAGCACAAAGTCATTATACCCAAACCACATAGTGGTATAGGGTATAAAAATACTCATATTGACAAATTAGTATTGTGGGTGTTCACAATTTTTTTCTCCACTAAAGTTGAAAGCTCATCGCAGCTTAATTAAATTTACCACTCATGAGTGAATGGGCAACTAGAAGAAAAAACAAATATTTACCTAAATAAACGAATTAATAGTGTAGCATACAGTGAATACCCATATTACCAAATACACAAGTTTTAATTATTTGAAGATTAAAATAAAAATTTCACAAAATTTCATAAAATCTAAAAATTTCCGAAATAACATGCTTTCAAAATTGTATTCGAAATATGATACAATTCCACATGACGCACTTTAATTATGTATAATTGCAAAAAAAAAAAAACATTTTATACGTGTAGTGCATGAGTTTGTTGTATTACTTACTTCCTTCACTACGAGTACATAAGTATACTCATAGCAATACGAGAATGTCTTTACGAGTATACACTCGTACAGCTCATTGTCAAAATATTATCTAATACTCGTTAGTAGAGTATGATCGTAAAATATAAGAATGTTTTTCTTTTTATATTTTCTTTTGTTGAGAACTCAAACGTACCGCATAGTGGAATAAGGTATAAAATATGAAGTATCATAAATGGTTGATTTATATAAAACTGTTTATAGAATTGTTTTAAATATGAGTTGTTTGTTTGTTGGTGTTGTTGTTGTTAATGATAATGATGTTGCGAAGATTTATGTGGTGATCTGTTCACATCCAGCTAAAATTTAGAGTCAAAACACAATTTGGGCGATACGCTACAACAAGATCTCAAAATCAAAAATCTAATCAAAACCCAGCACATCTTTATTATTGCATACCAAATGATGAGATATGTCGATCTCTCGCTTCTAGAAAAATTTTCTCATAACAACATACTAAAATATTTATAGAATGTTATCATAATTAAAATTTTCACAAATTCATAATGCAGTTGTTTTTTGTATGGGGGTGTACGCAACATGTCGTGGTTAAAACCCTGAATCGGATGGATTTTATTTATTATTATTATTTTATTTTTATTTTATTTACTATCCTTATATCCGGAGATATACATACGTAAGTAATTTATATGAATTTTCTGAATATTTTCGGATATTATGTAGCTTTCCACTCACTAGCTTATACATAAGTGTTTGGTGTTAAATTTTATGAAGGAGTCCCTCATGCTGTAACTGGTAAAAAGCTTGTACGTCTTCGTCGTTTTTCATTGGCCAAAATTCTGTAACTTTTGAACCGATCAAAATATTTAAGTAATTTTTTTTATTGGATAGATATTTAGTCCAGCTTGACTCAGTTTTAATTACATTACATTGATTGAGGACTTTTTAAGGAACTCTAGGTCAAAGTTGAACTTTTGATTTTTTTTTAACTTTAGAGTGAAATATGTGTTCATTATTTTTTTATTTATTAAAAAATTTAATATTTGGATTTTAATAATAATTATAAACATTTTTTGTGATAATGGGATTTTTTTAATGTTACACTCAAAAAATCAACTGGAGCTTTTGCTATTATTACTGAAAAATTAAAAATTTTTTGTTGTCAAATTTGCAAATTTGTTTACACTCAAAGAATATTTACACTTAAAAAAAAACGTTAATCTAAAAATTTTGCTATTACTACAGAAATATTTATTATTTTTGGCTGTCAAATTTGATAATTTTAAAAAAGATTTTAAAATAAAAACTGCAATAGATTTTAATTGCATTTGTAACAATGGTAGGTTCTGTTTATTATTATTTTTTACTAATACTACGTTTTTCGTACTTAAATAACAATGAAAGGCAATTATAATTATAATTTTAATAATAATTATAAACATTTTTTGTGATAATGGGATTTTTTTAATGTTACACTCAAAAAATCAACTGGAGCTTTTGCTATTATTACTGAAAAATTAAAAATTTTTTGTTGTCAAATTTGCAAATTTGTTTACACTCAAAGAATATTTACACTTAAAAAAAAACGTTAATCTAAAAATTTTGCTATTACTACAGAAATATTTATTATTTTTGGCTGTCAAATTTGATAATTTTAAAAAAGATTTTAAAATAAAAACTGCAATAGATTTTAATTGCATTTGTAACAATGGTAGGTTCTGTTTATTATTATTTTTTACTAATACTACGTTTTTCGTACTTAAATAACAATGAAAGGCAATTATAATTATTATTCATTTCATTCAAATATTGATTGCAAATATTCCATATTTTGTTCTGTGTCATTTCTGTTCTTTAGTAGTTTTTTATTTCTTCATCTAAATCCCTATGTTCCACTTTCCATTGATTTCGAATACTGGAGATGAACGGATCTGACGTTGCCAATAATATATTAAATAGATCTTAATTTGTGGAATTTCGTGAAATTTTTCTAGTATTGTGCTCTCTATAAAATCTGTAATCCTTATTCCTTTTTTCCTGAGCCTCCTCTGATAGATCTCCAAGTGGCACCAAATGATATTTAATAACATCTTCTCCATGATAAAGGATTTTGTGAACTGTTTCAGACATATTTCTCCATGGGTACTTGGTTGTATATATTTTTGCACTTTCCTTAGCATAATCTCCAAATTTTCTAGAGTCAATTTCTTCATTGCACGCAACTACTTCTAGGATTATTTTAAATCTGAAAATAAGGTTTAAATCCACTCCTGTTATTTCAGATACTGTTTCTGGATCTGAAAAGAATCTTCTTGCGGTATTGCCATCATTTGTAGTGCCTGACCCTTGTTTAGGCTGATCTAAAATCAATCCAAATTTGCGATATTCATCTTGAACATGTTTCTTTTTTCAACTCCTTAAGTCTTTGTTGGTTTCGTTGTTTCTAATTGATTCTGAAGACCCGGAATCCAAATCATAACTGATTTTTAGTATGTGTTCCATAAATCGTATTCTTGCATGTAGCGGTGATAATCCAAATTCATATGCATCGGTATTATCTAATGATTTTGTCGGGACTTGGTTTAATTGGCCTGATGTTGATTGGCATATAATGCAGCTTGATACAGCCTTCGTGTTAGTCAAAGCTTGACCTACTTTTCCATCTATCATTGTCAGCACTAATTGGCAGCTTACTTCAATTTGCTGCCCATCTAACTGTAATTGTAATGGCTGTAGTGTTGCAATTTGGGCCTTGATATCACTAACTTCTTTGTTAATGCCATCATGAGTTTTTTTTTTTAATTCAAATTTGATTGGCCTACAGTATTTCGTAGAAGATGGTGTCTCATTTTTCCAAATATCCATTGTTTGCGTTGTACTAGGCTCTGAATCTTCCAAAATCTTTTTCAATCGCAATGATACAAATGATACCATGAACATATCTGAGTCCGAAATATTTTCACATACTACTTGTTTGTATTGTTTCTGTCCCGAGGAACCATCTCATCCCCATTTACAAAAAAGAATTAACTTTGTGTTTCCATATTTCTTTAACTCATTTCCTTTTATTGATTGAAGCAAGCGCTCGGCTGTGTGATCAAGTAGAGATTGTAGTTGTACCTCTGCCGAAATTGGTGTGATTGTAATAGTGTCCTTTGATGGCAAACAGTCCATTTTAGCAGCGGTTATTTGATGATTTGCTGAATACATGTTTGAGCCTTTTTCAATCGCACGCACTCTGAACTCCTCATTTGTGAACTGTTTTGCATCGCTCGGAGTTGGTATACTTTTAAGAATCCATTTTGTTCTCACTGTACTAGCTTTAACGACTTTTTCAACGATATCCATTGATCAATTGATGTAGGAAAGATTCTTTTATATTTGTACAACCAATTTCATCGTTAACATCTTTAAGTTTCCGCCTCTTAGATCTATCGCTGCAGTTGTCCAATGATTTGCGTGGTCTTCCAGCCTTATCTTGCTTTGCTGTTTTTGCAGCGACAGTAAGTTGGCCTTCTAACCAGTTTGCACTTTTTATATAAAAATTTTGTTTACTGTAGCTAACTTCCTTGTAGCGTTTTATTAGTGCTTTGAAATTAGATAATTGCTCTTGTATTTCGGCGCTACCCGAATTTAAGTTTAATTTTATTTTAACGTTTTTGTTTCTAAATATATAAAAAAAACCACTATACAAATGAATTACCTGTGTGTGTTTTCTTTAGTGCATTGTTAGGTAAAATAAAAAGGTATAAAAAAAGTATGATAATAAAACAAAAAACCCAGGTTACTAATGAATTACATCCTCTGTGTATTGACATTCTTACTTACAAATATATTATGGTAATAGAACAAATAATGACTATTATAAGCTATAAAATACCTAAAGCACCATTGTATACACCATTGTATACTTATAGGGCTGTTTAAATTATCGTAATTTGAATTTTTTTAGAGTAATTTCATTAAAATGAAAAAAGTATTCTACCCACGGGTCGTCACGGGTGCAAAAGTATATATAGGGTTAAAGAGGACACTTTCACCTATCTCCCGGTGGTATACGTTTTTTGTGCCCTTTTGTTCCCAAGAAGTTCTATTCCACTAAAAGTGAAATTTGAGAAAAATATAGTAGTTTCATAAATATTACATAACGCCCCTAATATTAAACGGTGGAGCTGTGACCACTTACAACTACTAGAGACTATAATCCTACCAACATTATAAAAAAGACCACAGGTCATTATCGATGATAGCTTGCGAGTAGTAAACATTTATTTTTGATAAAAAAAACAAAAAAAAATCACCTTTTTCTGAACTTAAAAAAACAGTTGAGTTTGACAGCATGCCACGCCCACAATTGGCAATAGTTTAACCTAATTTTTGGCTACCTTAATCTGGATACATTAGCTACAACAAGGCGTTAAAATTTTAAAAATCGGTGACAGAAAAAATTAGAGATTTGTCCAATGAAATCAAAATTTCAGCCACAGTGCGTCGTTGTTATGTTGGAATGACGTTATGTTCATCTACGGATGTACTAATCTTGTTATTGATCTATAGGAATCGACCTTCGTGTGATCATTGCAATGAGTGAAACTTTCCATTCTAGGGGAATATATTCAAGGCGTATTAAAACATTAAAAATCACACTTTTAACGACGATATAATATCAGAATGAAAATGTTATACATAATATAATACTTTGATCTGTTATTGAAATTAACACCAAATTGTATTAAAAATTAAAAGTTACACCAGAAGTGTTCGATGTATTCATTGTTAAATTATTGTATTCAGTTGGGCCCGCAAAACAAATACGCTGCTTTGATAGCACTGTGTGACTGATTGGTCTTGTCGAGTACAACAAGACCCTGTCCTGATAAAAAACCGTTTTTTCGGTCCTTTTGCACATATAAACCAGTAACTTTGTTGAATATCAACCGATTTTTAAATTCTTAGTGGATCTGTAAACAAAAAAATGAGGCCTTTCGAACATAAGAACACGATATTTAAGTAATATTGAGAGATCTGTGCGTATTCTTCCAGCAAATTCATTTTGTTTAAAAATATCCTCTATTTTTCAACTTTGGAGATGTTTTACACATTTTTTTTTATTTAGGAACCCTATAATTTATGAACTTATTATAAAAGTATGTTTATTAAAGAGTAAAATGCAGCCTTGGATTAAAAAATCTGGTAAAAATTAACTGAGTTATTAAAGTTTTAATAAAAACAAGTAAGAAAATTATAGTCGGTCTAGACCGACTATACGATACCCTATACCATGCGTTTAGAGACCCTATCTCTTAGGCCCAACTAACTGGACATTGAAAATAAGCAAAAACCAAATTTGAGTGGGATTTTTATTAATTTTTTTGGCCGCAGATATGAAAAAGTTCATAACGGATGCTATATCTATAAATGGACCGATCCTGATCATGTTTGGTAAAGTCTCTTGTATTTTGCAAAAATATGTACAAACAAAATTTGAGAAGAATCAGTGCAATATTTTTGTTTTTTAATAGATTTAAGTGAAGATCGGGAAGCAGCTCTATACGGGCTCAAAGGGATCATTTTTGGACTACTCATTAGTGGATGTAATGAACGCATACAAACCCAATTTGAGTAAGATCTATATGACAATTTGGATCTTATGGCAATTTATGTCGATTTCATATGGGTAATTTGTATGGGGGCTAGGTCTGAACATGGACCGATTCTCACCAATTTCAATAGCGTTCATGCCATGGCCGATAAAAGCTTATATACCAAATTTCATCAAAATATATTCATATTTGCGACCTGCAGTTTGATTACAAGCTTTACATGGACACACAGACGGACGTACGGACGGACATTGTTAAATCAACTCAGAAAGTGATTCTGATTCGATCGGTATAATTAAAGATGGGTCTAGGTCAAATATTTTTGGTTGTTACAAACAGCAGCACAAAGTCATTATACCCAAACCACATAGTGGTATAGGGTATAATTAAACAGCTGTACACCAAACAGGGCATATAACGTTGAAATTGGTCTACAAACACTTTTGCAGAGGAGATTTTTATTAGTTACATCCATTACTCAGTAGTCCAAAAATGATTCCTATTGGACAACTCTTAGTCATAGGCCCCATATAGAGCTGCTTCCCGATCTTCACTTAAATCTATCAAAAAACAAAAATATTGCACTGATTCTTCTCAAATTTTGTGTGTATATATTTTTGTAAAATACAAGAGACTTTACCAAACATGGTCAGGATCGGTCCATTTTTGGGCCTAGTCCCCATATCGATAAAGCATCCGATATGAACTTTTTCATATCTGCAGCCGAAAAAATTAATAAAAATTCACACAAATTTGGTTTATGCTTATTTTCTATATCCAGTTAGTTGGGCCTAAGAGATAGGGTCTCTAAACTATAATTTTCTTACTTGTTTTTTTTTAGTTTAAAAAATAACGTTTATTTAGCATAGGCCAAAGAGCTTTCATGGCTTTTTTACACGTTTCGTTTGTTTCTGTTTTAAAAGTTAACTTTTTGTCTAAAACGACACCAAGATATTTTACTTTGTTGCCCTACATTTATACCATATAATCAGTTCCAAAGAAGACTTATTTTATTAAACGGAGAGATTATTGCTTGCATTTTATTTGGATTTATCTTAATTTTTCACTTATAGCCACAAGAAATATTGCGGGCTAAAAAAGCTTTTTCCATTTTTAAGCTGTGTACTACTGAGTTTGCCTGATGAGTATAGTGTCGTCTGCATATTATGCTATTTTTATACCCTATATCACTATGTGGTTTGGGTATAATGACTTTGTGCTGCTGTTTGTAACAACCAAAAATATTCGTCCTAGACCCATCTTTAATTATACCGATCGACTCAGAATCACTTTTTGTGTCGAAATAGCAATGTCCGTCCGTCCGTCCGTCTGTGTGTCCATGTAAAGCTTGTAATCAAACTACAGGTCGCAAATATGAATATATTTTGATGAAATTTGGTATATGAGCTTCCATCGGCCATGGGATGAACGCTATTAAAATTGGTGAGAATCGGTCCATGTTCAGACCTAGCCCCATACAAATGACCCCTATGAAATCTACATAAATTGCCATAAGTTCCAAATTATCATATAGATCTCAGTCAAATTGGGTTTGTATGTGTTTATTACATCCATTATTCAGTAGTTCAAAAATACTCCCTATAGGAAAATTCTTAGTCATAGGCCCAATATAGAGCTGCTTCCCGATCTTCACTTAAATCTATCAAAAAACAAAAATATTTCACAGATTTTTCTCAAATTTGGTTTGTATATATTTTTTCAAAGTATAAGTGACTTTACCAAATATGGTCAGGATCGGTCAATTTTTCGACCTAGTCCCCATATAAATAGAGTATCCGATATGAACTTTTTCATGTCTGCAGCGAAAAAAATTAATAAAAATGCCACTCAAATTTGGTTTATGCTTATTTGCTATATCCAATTAGTTGGACGGAAGAGATAGGGTCTCTTAACCATGGTATAGGGTATCGTATAGTCGGGCTAGACCGACTATAACTTGCTTACTTGTTTTGTGCTGCTGTTTGTAACTACCAAAAATATTTGACCAAGACCCATCTTTTATTATACCGATCGACTTAGAATCACTTTCTGAGTCGATTTAGCGATGTCTGTCCGTCCGTCTGTGTGTCCATGTAAACCTTGTAATCAAACTGCAGGTCGCAAATATGAATATAGTTTGATGAAAGTTGGTATATAAGCTTTTATCGGCCATAGGATGAAAGTTATTGAAAATGGTGAAATTCGGTCAATGTTCAGACCTAGTCCCCATACAAATGACCCCTATGAAATCAACATAAATTGTCATAAGATCCATAGATCTCAGTCAAATTGGGTTTGTATGTGTTTATTATATCCATTAATCAGTAGTCCAAAAATAATCCTTATAGGACAATTCTTAGTCATAGACCCCATATAGAACTGCTTCCCGATCTTCACTTAAATCTATCAAAAAACAAAAATATTGCTCTGATTCTTCTCAAATTTTGTTTGTATATATTTTTGCAAAATACAAGAGACTTTACCAAACATGGCCAGGATTGGTCCACATTTCGACCTAGTCCCCATATAAATATAGCATTAATAACAATGCCACTCTAATTTGGTTTATCTCTAAACCATGGTATAGGGCATCGTATAGTCGGTCTAGACCGACTATAATTTTCTTACTTGATTTTTTTTTTGCACTATTTTTGTAAATTTTTTAAATATAATACAGAAATTAGCAAATTTGGCATCTTTTGTGGTATTTTAACCAAATTTGAAGAAAATTTGTACGGGGACTAGGTCCAAACGTGGACCGATTTCAAAGATTTTTCATAGATCTCGTCACTGGCCCTTATAATTAAAGTTTCATCGCAATAGAATAATATGCTACATTCAGTGGCACTAACACCAATTTTGAAGGAAAATTTGTATGGGGACTAGGTTCAAACATGGGCCGATTCCAACAAATTTAAGTAGGGTTCGTCTTTGGGTCAAAAACACTTTAAGTTCCAAATATCAGCATATTATCTTTATATTTGCAACAAGTAATATTAGTATCCAAATAATAAGTATAAAAGTTATGATTTTTGCAACGAAAAAAGTCAAAACGACCCATTGTTCAACGGTTGCTACAACACGAATATCACTGGGCAACACAGCTACATACACCCACGAGGCAACATGGCTGTGTTGAAGAAACGGTTGCCTTGTGTGTATCTAGCAATACATAATGTGTAAAAATTCATAACTATAATTCTAACACTGCTATGCTGAAAACATATTTGTGAAAATCATTGGTATAATTTGCACTTAAATACTAACAGCTAAAATTTCAATTTCCTTCAGATGAACATATGCAAGAAATTCATGGCTAAACAGTACATCCGTAGATTTTAAAGCCCAATAAAATCGTTGTCCATTTCCAAAGTAAACATTTTTTCCATGTTGCTGTTTAAAAATCGAACAGTGACCTAAATTATCCCAATTACCGTGTAAAAAAGGGTTATTTGAATTTGAAAAATATCACAAATGTGCTGCATGCAACTAAAAGTATACAACTGTTTTTAACAGGTTTATTTGTATATATGTATCTATATATGTATGTGTTATGTATAAGTGAGCGACTGAAAAATTAATATTATTTGTCAAGTTGTTTTTCTTAAACTGTCATCAAAGACATTTGGCACACTTTCACAACACAATATTACTAATGTGCCAGAAAATTTAATGTGTTAGAATTAAAAAAAAAAAAACAGAAAATAACTCAAATAGTGATTTAAAGAAATATCACTGTGCTTCAGTGTATTTACACGTTAACGATTTTCACAATATTTGAGTTTAACTCGCCTTGAAGAAATGAAAAGTTTTTAAATTATCACTGTAAGGGCAAACCTTTTAAGTTCCCATTCCAAGTAATAAGCAATAACATTAAATTATTAACATTACATATATTCAAGTTCTTCGAGTGGAGTAAGGTGATCGTGCACATATCGACATTTTTCGAACTAAACATTAATAAATATAAATAACGACACAGGGTGAACTACCTAGTGAAAAAAAACAAGTAAGAAAATTATAGTCGGTCTTGAATTTCACCAATTTCAATACCGTTCATCACATGGCCGATAGAAGCTTATATACCAAATTTCATCAAAATATTTTCATATTTGCGACCTGCAGTTTGATTACAAGGTTTACATGGACACACAGACGGACAGACGGATGGACGGACATCGATAAATGGACTCAGAAAGTTATTCTGAGTATGATATCGGAATAATAAAAGATGGTTCTAAATCAAATATTTTTGTTAGTTACAAACAGCAGCAGCAAACCACATAGTGGTATAGGGTATAAATAGAATTTATCAATGGCCTACCAAAAGAATCAACACACAAAAGCATCTATGTACATATCTCAGTTTAATGAATTAGCTACATCATACAAAAACAGAAATTGGAAATTTTTATACACTGATGGATCTAAGACTGATAAAGCAACATCAATGGCTATCATAAACGAAAACCTACAAACCGACTTTCAAAGATCTACTTTTGCTGCCGAATCCACAGCCATTTTTTACGCCCTAAATAAATACAAAACAAGTAAAATAACAAGTAAGATAATTATAGTCGGTCTAGACCGACTATACGATACCCTATACCATGGTTTAGAGACCCTATCTCTTCGGTCCAACTAATTGGATGTAGAAAGTAAGCATAAACCAAATTTGAGTGGCATTGTTACTAATTTTGTTGCCTTTGAATATGAAAAAGTTCATATCGGGTGCTATATTTATATGGGGATTAGGTCGAAAAATGGACCGATCCTGAGTTTATTTGGTAGAGTCACTTATGATTTGAAAAAATATATACAAATCAAATTTGGACAAAATCTGTGCAATATTTTTGTTTTTTTGATAGATATAAGTGACGATCGGGAAGCAGTTATATATGGGCCCTATGAGTAAGAATTGTCCTATAGGGTTTATTTTTGAACCACTGATTAATGGATGCAATAAGCATACGCAGACCCAATTTGACCGAGATCTATGTGATAATTTGGATCTTATGGCAATATATGTTGATTTCATAGGGGTCATTTGTATGGGGGCTAGGTCTGAACATGGACCGATTCTCACCAGTTTCAATAGCGTTCATCCTATGGCCGACAAAAGCTTATATGCCAAATTTCATTAAAATATATTCAAAGTTGCGACCTGTAGTTTGATTACAAGGTTTACATGGACACACAGACGGACGGACGGACGGACGGACGGACGGACACCGCTTAATCGACGCAGAAAGTGATTCTGATCAGGGTCTAGATCAAATATTTTTGGTAGTTACAAACAGCAGCACAAAGTCATTATACACAAACCACATAGTGGTATAGGGTATAAATATTCGTGGCAAATTCATTATATCTGTGGTCACAACATTAACCGCCTAAGTCGAAAATCATGCTTTTGAGAAAATTAACTTTTTATATAAATGTAATTGTACATTATTACGACTTAGATCAGTATGTTTTCATTAATAACTTTTTAATAAACAGTGTTAGAGAAATGGGAATTTTACGTAAATATAAAGCATTCTTAGTAGAACATGATAGCAAAGATAACCCGAATTGTCGAATACCATGCTTTCGAGATAAATGACTTTTTATATAAATGTAATGGGGCTTCATAACGACTTAGGTCAGTATGTTTTCATTAATAACTTTTTATTAAACGGTGCTACAGAAATGGAGATTTCACGTAAATAAAAAGCGTTTTTAATAGAATATGATAGCAAACATAACTCAAATCGTTCTTAAATCGACTTAGGCGGTTATCGCTTGTGACAACAGATATGTACTGATTCAAAGTCTTCGATAACAGCTATTCAAAATATCAAAAACAACAACAATACCATCTCAAAGATCAGAGAAGTTTTAATCAAATTTCATACCAATTTTAAAATTATGTGGATCCCGAACCACATCGGCATTACTGGTAATAACCTAGCCGACGAAGCAGCCAAATTCGCAACTCACGCCCCAATCATCCAATACCGTTCAACTAATAAATAAAATAATTTTCAAATATATAAAGGAATTAGAAACAGACGAGTGGTCCAACTATCAACACCATTACAAAAATATAAACCCACATAAAACCTCCAGATGCCTCAAGAGCAGTTATACAAAAATACACCAGGCTCAGACTTGGACACACTTTCATCACAAATAAACATCTCTTTAACGACTCCCGTATAGAAAACTGCCCTTTATGCAACACAAGTACAATCAGCCTACAACATCTTATTTTCAACTGCAATGTCATAAACCCAGCCCAACTCACCTTACTGAATAAAATATGTTTTCCAGATTTGCTACGAAAAATTGACATAGAATATATTTTCTATGTCAATTTTTCGTAGCAAATCTGGAAAACAAGTAAGAAAACAAGTAAGAAAATTATAGTCGGTCTAGACCAACTATACGATACCCTATACCATGTCCTATCTCTTAGGCCCAACTAACTGGACATAGAAAATAAGCAAAAACCAAATTTGAGTCTGATTTTTATGAATTTTTTTGGCTGCAGATATGAAAAAATTCATATCGGATGCTATATCTATATGGGGACTAGGTCCGAAAATGGACCGATCCTGATCATGTTTGGTAAAGTCTCTTGTATTTTGCAAAAATATATACAAACAAAATCTGAGAAGAATCAATGCAATATTTTTGTTTTTTAATAGATTTAAGTGAAGATCGGGAAGCAGCTCTATATGGGGCCAAAATAAAGGAAAAAATTTAAAAATCTGTAAATCTGGTGAACAGCTAAAAAAAAAATACTTTTCAAATAATATAAGTTTGGTCAAAATCGGGATAAAACGGTAGAACAAAACATCAGTCACAAGTAATCGCCTAGCCTATTAATATTATAGATAATATTTAACAAATAAATTGAATTGAAAAATAAAAAGATAATTTGAATTTACATTCATTCATATATTTTTCTTAATGCGAAAAATAAACTAAAGCAGATTAAAAAAAAAGACATGAAACTAAAAATCATCGTATGAATGCAATAGGTTTTTGGTAGCAGCTTCAAAAGAGAATTAAGAAAAAGCGCGTCGTCAAAAATCGTCGCCTGAATTGGGCCTAACACATACATAAAATTATACATATGTGTTTGTTATCTTCATTCGCAATAAGAATAAACCAAAAAAGTGTTGGTTTGTGAATTGCCTAAGTTGAGAAGTAAAGTTGCCTAGAAATTGCGCTCGAATTTCGAGCGCTGGAATCTGCTAGTATAAAATTATTATTCCTCCCTCATGCTTTATTAAATTTTATGTCTAAAACCTTATTCGTTAGTGCATATGTAAATAATATTTTACCTTCATAATTTATTATAATTGTAAATAAATAAATAAATAGAATTAACAAAATGCATATTTGATGAAATCTAATGCTTCTACAATTCCAGATTCATTCAATTTAAAATTAAATCAAGAAAATTACTTTTTTTAAGAAAAGGATTTTTTTTAAAGAAAATTTACTTTTTAATGAGAACTTACGTTTTGAGAAAGTGTACTTTTTTAAGAAAATTTATTTTTTTAAGCAAAGGTTTTTTTAAAGAAAATCCTCTATTAAATGAGAACTTACTTTTTTGAAACTGGGTGCGTTAAAAAAAAAATTCTTTAAGAAAACCTACTTTTTCATATAAGTACTTTTTAAAGACAATTTACTTTTTTAAAAAATGGTTATCTTAGGGTTAGTTGTTTTATTTACGAAAATTTATGTGTACATATAATATTTATGCGTTGCTAGATATACAATAATACTTAAACACTAGCAAAGCCCAGCACTCGAAATTCGAGTGAAAATTCTAGGAAATTTTATTTTTTCATTCAATTTTTTCTTTCAATGTTTTTTATCTACATATATGTATAAAATTGTGAATTTTTAAATAAAATTCATTATATTTCAATATAAATATTTGTAGAACACACGGAAGATATATAAATGGGTTTGTTAATAAATAATTTTATAAGAGCCTAAAGGTATGCTAGTCAATTTTAGACAATTCATAAACACAGGAGATGTCACATTCCAGGTCAGTGATGAGCATAGTTTTTCAACGTAAATTTATATTATTTGTCACTTATTATTTTTAATACAGCAATGTTATTTCAACCATTTATTTCTTTTTTTTTATCAAAATGTTACCATTTGATTCTATTATATTAAGTTATGTCATTTCATTCATTTATTTAATTATACATATATATTATTTTTTATTTTACTTTATATAATTATAATTATATAATTTTTTTTTTTAATATTTTTGTATACTGTAACGTGTTTTTCTTTAAAAATTCACATACTATCATATAAAAGATACAAATCTTGTTGTATGGGAAGAACATATAAAAATAAAAATACAAAATACAAGGAAAATGACTTTATCACTTACGCGGATCACTACGTTATAATTAAAAAAAAAACTTAAGAACACAAAAAATCAAAGTATAATTTTTAATATTATTATATCAGACTGCTGCATTTAAGGAATTCTGTCTATCAATTTAATTATAGGAATCTCTTTTGCAGAATGGCAAATTCATAAAATTAATTTCAAATTTAAAAAAATGCTTAAAAAGGAAATTTTTTGGAGCTCTGACTATATCATGTGTTAAAAAAGGCTACGGGTACATTACCATTTTTGAAAAATTCATACTACAAAATCTAACACTGAAAATCCCTCTTTTTTTTATTTTCACTTTATAAATGTGCTGATATTTTTAAACTGAAATAATTTTGTATGGCAGCGTACTTAAAACAATGATGCCAAGTTTACAATTTTAGCTTAAATTTTTTTTGAGACGCCCTATTGACAGTTTCCAGTTGCTTATACAACAATATTGCTATTCTTGACTCAGGTATCGAAAAAGAAAACTGAAAAGTACGTGAATTTTTTCAAGCAGAAAAGTAGAAAAATTACAACGCGATTTAAAAACTTTTTTTACACAAATTCCAGGCAATTTAATTGAATAAAACGAAAGAAATTCACTAGAGAAACTAACAGGAAGTAGTGAGTGAAAAAATTTTAAAATAATTCAACGTATTCGTAGCGATTGTAATGAAAATAAAATTTTGCAATGTGAGACAAAAATTTTTGTTGGACCAATGGAAAAAGGACGGTTAAACAAGAACAAGCATATGCAAAAAAATAAAGCACGGCGTCGAATGAAAAATGAAACGATAAGAATTTAAAGGGAAAGAACAGAATTTTATGAAAAAAAAAAGAATTACTTTTAAAAATGGTTGTAGTTTTGTTTTTTCTATTATTTCTCAACATTAAAATCAAAGTGGAAGTGATGAATATATATATATTTTGACGCAAATGCCGAAAGAATATTTAAGCATAAATAAAAATAAATCAAAGCAACGAAATACTCGTGAAATGTAGCGGCGTTTTTCGGACAAAAAAGAATTAGCAAGAAAATTAATTGAGACTAATAAGAATTTGATGATAAAAGAAACAAACCAATTGGAATTAAGTAATAAAAGAGTGATGCAAAAGAATAAAAAAAAAACAAAATAGTATAGTTTGAGAGATAGCAGAGACAGAAAAATACTAGACACAAACATCGACGTTGGCAGAGCAGTAAATGCAAAAAGCCTTTTGTGCACAAAAACAAATTCATTTTTTTTTTGTTGTTTCTTGGTTAAAAGGGGAATTGGGCGTAAAGTTTTTTTTTTTGTTTTCGCAAAAAAATAGAAAATCTTAATATTATATGTAAAATAGCCACAATTTTATAATATGCAAATTTAACAATTTTATTTAAATTTTTTTTTCCTTCTAATCTTTCATTTTAGAAGCAGTTAATTTATAAATTTGCAACAAAAACAAAAAAGGAAGAAAAAGAAAACTTAAAAAGAACTAAAAACAGTAGCCAGTTAACCAGCAGCATCATTTGAAACCAAGCAGACGAAATACGTTTTTTTTTTCTACGACCACAAAAAGACTGAACCTATCTTACAACCGAAAAAACAAACAATACAATTTGATAAATATACATCAAAGAGGATATTATAATCAAATCTCAGCTGAGCGAAAAACTTACTAAAACTATTTTTTCTATCGTCCATAAAATAACTTCATCCCATAAACAGGATTTGATATTTCCTTATTTAAACTTGTGGTTATTTATTTCGAATTTTTATGATCATTAAGCATCCTCGACTTTGTTGAAGATTTATTTTGTTTCGTTGGACTGTCATCACATCGGAAACTTTTTTGTTAAATACGTCGTCTAGCAATATAGAGTTTCATTGAGTTTTGGTTTTATTGAGTTATCCTAAATATGGATGATTTGTTGGTCGAAGTTCGACTCGATAATGGTGCCTACTATAAGGTAAGTTTTTGGTCTCTTAGTTTTTATTTGATTTCCTTATCATCTTTTTACAAAGTTAATTCGATTGAATGTTTCATGTGGGACGGTGTCTATCGGGTCTATTTGACGAGTTAGACACATCGCTCTAATCCAAGGCTATCTAAAATTTAAAGTATCGTTCGAAGAAGTGCACCACCACCTTTAAATAGAAAATCAAAAAATTTTGATACAAACAAATTTTCACTAATACCACCATAAAGCTTGATTTGAATTTTACACGTTCAGAATGTGGTGCACTTCTTCGAATGTTTCTTGTGAGGCAGCGTATTGCTATTTTCAACGCCACTGTTAACGTCAATATAGCATGTTGGGAACTAGAGGTGCGTGGTGTTGTTTTTGTTTTTTAGACGGGTTGAAAAAATTACATAACCCTTTTAAGGATAGTATTACGTTCAGAATGAGGTGCACTTCTTCAAACGATAATCTAATATTTCGATAGCCTTGGAAGAGAGCGATGTGTCAAACTCGACAAATACACCCCGTGTCCAATATGACTTCTTCATGCAATTAATACAAATTAAAAAAATATATATATTCTAACGTGTCAAATCCCATAATTATATTTGATTTGAGTTGTTATGATAGACCATATTCGCGAGTTTATGATTAAAATGTATATATTCACAAAATGTGTTTACAAATACACACCATTATTTAGTAATAAAAATATAGGAAATTGTGCAAAATTGAGCAGCAAAGCCACATTGAAATGATGACATAAATATACAGATGTGTATGTGAGTGGAATATCTTTATCATTTAGTGCAATCCATGGAAGTGCAATCCACATCTTTAAACGATCCTTTAATTTTTCGATACGCTTGGAATAGTAAGGATTGTCAAAATCTATTTCTTTCTCTGGACCGATCTTCTAAGGTTGATGCTATTGCATAAACAATTAATATTGACATCTGCATGTCAGACTATGGTCTTTTTTCCTACTACATATACTATTTTACGGATAAAAAAAATAGCGTAAATGGCTTTTTTTTCTCTTCACATAATTGTACACCTCTGTATATTTATGCCATCATCTCTCTGTGACTGCGCTGCTCTGTTCTGCTCCTCATATGCGTTTGTGAACTTTACGTATTGTGTTGGTTTGCACAAACTTCAGCGAATGGCTGTATGTCTGATTTGCGCAGATCTCAAAGCATTTAGCATTTTTTGTACTGGTCTGAGCAAATCTCAACAAAACAATTTTGATATTTCAGCTGTTTTTTTTTTTTAACTCAATGTTTCTGATTTACCATTTGCGGTTTTGTTTTATCATTGTGTGTTTATGTCTTATTCGTTGGCTGTGCTTTGCCTTTTTTTTAGAATCTAAACTAATTTACATTTTATTATTTGGGCTACAATTCAATAATACAACACTCTACCTAACATAAGTTATTTTTTGTTTATTTTTAATTACTACACAGTTCTTTACATTTTTCGCATTGATTTTCTATTTCAATGGAGACACAAAGTATTGGAAATAGAACAAATAAACAAAAAATAATATAAAATGATTACATGTTGTATCTGCACACATACAAACACATTTAATGGGAATTCGATAATATGACTTGTTAGTTTCATTTAGGATCTTATTATAGATCATACAGTTTAATTTGATATTAATTATTTGTTTTTATGTTGCCGAGTATGAGCAGTGTTGCACTTAATAATGAGCACCTAAAAATTATCAAATCTCTAAACTAACATTTAACGAATGAATGCCCGGCACAAGGCACCTCTCGGATTTTGCAAACAACTTCAAAATCTCCCTTACTGAAATATGGGACTATAAGTCGTACATATACAGTGGCACAGAAAAGTATACATACAATATATCAAAATAGTTTTTAGTGTAGGTTGAAGCTATTTTACCAACAATAACTACATATGTTACATATTCTCTTAAAAATTAGAGAACCTAAATATTTTGTTTTTATACCCTTTACCACTATGTGGTTTGGGTATAATGACTTTGTGCTGCTGTTTGTAACTACCAAAAATATTTGTCCTAGACCCATCTTTTATTATACCGATCTACTCAGAATCACTTAAAATAAATAAATAAATAAATAAAATCCCTATAGGACATAGGCCCCATATAGAGCTGCTTCCCGATCTTCACTTAAATCTATCAAAAAACCAAAATATTGCACAGATTTTACTCAAATTTGGTTTGTATATATTTTTTCAAAATATAAGTGACTTTACCAAATATGGTCAGGATCGGTCCATTTAAAATATAGCATCCGATATGAACTTTTTCATATCTGCAGCCAAAAAAATTAATAATAATGCCACTCAAATTTGGTTTATGCTTATTTTCTATATCGAATTAGTTGGACCGAAGAGATAGGGTCTCTAAACCATGATATAGTGTATCGTATAGTCGGTTTAGACGACTATAATTTTCTTTCTTGTTTCTTGTTCCAATTTGTTGTTTTATAAAAATTAAATAATTTACATTATTGAAACACAGAAAGGTATACATTAGGGTGGCCCACGCTTGTATGGAAAAGTAAAATTATAGTCCAATACTTTCTCCACAAGCTTGATTTTATTTCTTTTACTAAAATATATGTGTGTACCAAAAATTGGCTCAATGGGACAATATTTAGAGGTCGCGATGAATGGTGACTTTTATATTTCACATCTTTTATTACATGCATTTACTACTGGCTTATCATTGTACTTTTTCACATATTGATCCCTTTATATAATTATTTAACTTATTTTGAATGCAGAATTACAAGAAACGAGTTTTTGTTAGCAAATTTCAGAATTTCTTATTTTTCTTTCATGCACTTTCCTCGTATCAAAACAAAATACTGTATTAATAGGGGGCATCCCCTGATTGTTGTTTCAAAAGTGAAAAATAGCGAGGTTCATTGATAATAAATACATTAAACGAGAAGGTTGTGCCTGCTTGTTGGTTGTGCGCGATTTTTTCAAAGTACAAGCCATTTTGAATGTAAGTTTTGTAAAATTTCAGTGATTTCTAATAATGTAAGTAGTGCAAAACAATAATAATTTTTTAAATCGTTTATTCACTTTCGTGCTATATTGGTTTAGCTAACATAAGAAATGTCTGCCACTAAATCCTCGAGATTAATGAAAAGCTCACCAGGAATGTGGCTAATTGGGAATCAAATTGAACGTTTTTGTCCGGCAAGACTTTCATCAAAAAGCGACGTGCTTAAACTGTTCAATTTTTATCACTTGGGAAAAAAGAGAACTGAAACGATTAGTATTCGAGAAACGACAAATGCAGTGACCGAGATTTGGGAACGAGCAAGACTTCCTACTCAAAGAATTGATTCGATCGTAAGAATAATTCGTAAGCTTTTAGGTCAATATAACATTTTGAAGAAGAGTCGTAAAAACAATCTCAAAAGCAGTCAGGCAAAAGAAGTCATGTTCAAAGCAGATTTAAATAAAATATTAGACGTAGCTACAAAAGATGCATAAAACAACATCAAGAATGAGGAGGACAAATTGTTTTTTATAATGCAGAATATGAGTTGCAGCATGGCGGGAATAGACAAAAAGTCAAAGGAGAAAGAAGATCGCAAGAAAGAAGTGGAATTAGAGGCAAGGAAATTGCGTAACATTGAAAGTCACAGAGCTATTGAGGAAGTGGCTGGATTATCTACGGTGAATTATTATATTGAAATTTCCGACAGTGAGTCAGGTTCATCGCACGAAGAAGTTAAGTTTCGCAAAAAAAAAAAAAATACAACTAAACCAATAAAAATGAAATCTGTTTTTACAAACGACTTTATTGGATCTATTGACCGTGTAAATCTTTCTGATCGGAATACCATGTATATTGTTGGGGCTGCAGTTCAAGCGTTAGGTATACCTGTATCCGAAATCGCCTTATCACGTACTACGAAAAAGAAACGATATCCGAAAAAAGATGTCAGAAGCTGATAAGGACTCATTCTCTTTATAATATCCAGTCGTATTGCACTGGGACAGCAAATTATTGCCCGATATTTCTGATGAAAACCAAAAAGTCGATAGAGTTGCTGTACTCATCAGTGGCAATGGAAAAGAAAAACTTTTAGCAGTTCCGAAGATCACAAAAGGAACCGGTGTAGAACATGCTAACGCTTGTTTGGGTGTCTGTACCGATTGGCCAATAAAAAACCCAAATTCGAGGACTATGCTTTGACACTACCGCCTCCAATACTGGTTTAAAGCTAGGTGCTTGTACTTTAATTGAAAAAGGATTAAATAAAGACCTAATATGGATTGCTTGTCGCCATCATATGTTTGAGGTCATGCTTTCTAATGTTTTTAAAGAGTATCTTGGCCCAAGCGGAGGACCCGAAGTGCAACTATTTAAAAGATTTAAAAATCAATGGCCAAATATTGATAAAGAAAACTTCAAAGTCGGAGATGATACTCTATTCCATACAAGTGACTTGCTTCAACTCCAACAGCAAATGTATGCATATTATACCGATGCCATCAAAAGTCAACAACCAAGGGACGATTACCGTGAACTCCTTACGCTTTGTCTACATTTTCTTGCTGGTGCAAATCAAGCAGGAACAATGAAAGTTAAATTTTATGCACCAGGCGCGTGCTATCTTGCTCGTTCGATGACGAAGGCGATCTTTTGCACAAAAATATGTATGTTTCAAAATCAATTTGATCTCACAGACGAGGAGAAGAAAGCAGTTACCGAAATAAGTTTGTTTGTAAGTCTTATATATGGCCGATACTGGAAAGAAGCTCCTTTGGCAATAAATGCTCCTATTAATGACCAAAACCTCCTTAAGCAACTCTAAAACTATCCCAATGAAAAAATTGTTAAAGCTGCTGTAAAAGCATTTTATCGACATTTATGGTACTTTTCTGAATATTTAATCGGGCTTGTCTTTTTCGATTCCAGAGTTACATATGAAACTAAAAAAACAATGGTGAAAAATCTACAGCTACCAGCAAAAGCTAAAACCTTAAAGAGACTGGACGGAAAAGTATTTAACCATAGTAATCCACTTGAGTCTTATGTTACCAAAAGGTCAACAATGTTTTTTAATTTACTATGCGATGATGGACAAGAAAAGGCGCAGTCATTTCTTTCAAAGGATCCTACAGAGTGGAAAGACGACGCCATTTTTATTTCGATGAAAGAAAATGCTAGACTTTTAAAAGTTGTAAATGACTGTGCAGAACGAGATGTTGCTTTAGTGACTCACTTTAACAGCTCAATTACGAAAAATGAGGAGCAAAAGCAATATTTGCTTAGATTAGTTGATCACCATAGAAAAAAATTTTCCGGGGTTTCTAAAGCTAATATTGCAAAAATGGCTATCGATAATTTAAAAAAAAATAATAAAATATATGATAATTTGTACTTAATATACAGTTTTATTAATTCTTTATTTATTTGTTTTATTAAATATTATTATTTTTAAATAAACAATGAATATCACCATAAAAAATCATTGTATGTTATATTTCTATCTAACCCCGAAAATTCATTAAACTATCGCAACCTCTAAATATTGACCGATTGTGCTCAAATTTGAACTGAACATTTTTAAGCACTATTCGAATAGGATCAGCATTGTGGAGCGCGAATATTCGATGCTTTTGTATTTTGGGCCACCCTAGTATAAATACTCTTATTGTTTATTAACGGTATTTTTCCCAACAAAAAAGAGCACATATTTGTTTCGGTATTGTTATTGTTAAAAATGGATTGGATTGGATTTGTTAAAAATGAGTCCCAACACTAAGGAAATCAGCGTAGATATAAGAAAACTTATTGTTCAGCATCAGAAAAATGGAAAAATCTCTATGCAAAATTTCTGAAATGGTTAGCTGTCCCAAGTCTAGTGTCGAAACGGTATTAAGGAATTATAAATATAATAAAAACCTTAATAGTAAACCAAGGAGTGTTCGTTCATCAAAAATTAATCAACGAGTTAAGCGACATATATTGATCGAAATAAATGAAAAAAAACAGCTGTTGAAATTGCTAAAGATTTGGAAAATGCTTCGATTGTCAGAGTCGAACCAGAAGCTGTACGTGATGTGCTAAGAAGCAATGGATTTCATAGTAGAGTTCCACAAAAAAAAAAAAAAAACAATTTATTAGTGACGTAAATAATTCAAAAAGGCTCGAATTTTCTATAAAAAAAAAAGCATACAACTTGTGATGAAGACTTTTGGAAGAATATGGTCTTCAGTGATGAAAGCAAGTTTAACTTGTTGGGTTGTGATGGAAAACAAAAGGTATAGCGAAAAAAGAACGAAGAGCTTCAACGTAAAAATCTTGCTATTTACAATAAAGTGGGGAGGCGGCTCTGTTATGGTATGGGGTTGTATGGCGACGGCTGGTGTGGGCAGTTTAGTTTTTATTGAGACAACGATGGATCGCTTTATATATTTAAACCTGTTAAAGAATAATATAAAGAACTCGGTAAGCAAAATGGGTCTTTCTAAAAGCTGGTACTTCCAACAAGACAATGACACGATGCACACTACAGCCATTTTAAGAGAGTGGTTGTTATATAATGTGCTCAAACAACTTCATTCTTCTCCTCAGTCGCCTGACTTAAACATCATAGAAAATTTATGGGACGAATTAGACCGCGTAGTTAGAAAAACCGTTACAAAAAATATGTAGGACCTGAAAAACGCTCTTTTTAATGAATGGTGCAAAATTTCCGCAGAAACAAGAAGTATATTTAATGAAAAATGTATTAAACGCTGTTTTAGACAGCAAAGGTGGAACAACCAAATATTAATAACTTATCATTCCATTAATAAACTTTAAAAATGCAGTATGTATACTTTTCTGCGTTTTCTGAAAAGTAATTTTTGTTAGTAAAATACATACATACAATTTTGTACAAAACGCATTTTTCTATGGGGCATGTAGACTTTTCTGTGCCACTGTATATATAAATTGACAATTTTTCAGCCTCTAGTCTTCTCTTCTTTCCATATGTAAATGCAGCCTCTAGTCTTCTCTTCTTTCCATATGTAAATGCACATTTTTTTTTTTTTTTTTTTTTTTTTTTTTTGCCGAAAATACCAAAAATATAGGAAATATAGAAAATATTAATTTATTTATTTAGATAATGTTTTACAAATCGAAAATATAACCTTAAAATACAAAAAGTCAAAGTTTGACCAATAATAAAGAGTTAATAAGGGTTTCAAATGATAACTCAAATGAAAGAGTGATGTCTTGCCTATTAATCTTGGTCAGTTTATGATGACCTCATAAAGTTCAAGTTTTTAAATAAAAAATTAAAAACTTTAATTGTCCCGAAACGGTATAATTTATGATGACAAGTTGTAGCCCGTTGGAAAAATATATCAAAATACCTACCCGACAATACAGGAAGATTAGTATTTATGGAGTTATTCGGAACAACTTTGCTACACGTTGTGGCCTTTGCCCCAAAATCTGACTTCATATTTGAATTCGGCGCGGTCAACAAAAATACACCTCAATCCGAGCCATCTACGTAAACTTGACCAAAGCCAGCAGACTTTAATTTTAAAAACAGGTCTATGTTTCTAATAAAATAAATTTAAATTCAAAATTTTAAGAAAATCTTATTAAATTTTTGACTGTCCGTAGCCACAGAAATTTCTACCGGGACCGAAAATTAAAATGTTAAACAACTTATTTTTTTCTAACATATTTAAAAAAAATTCCAAATTTTTATAATATAATGTATGTGCAGTCGTTATTGTGAGAAAAATGGCCTGAAAGATGCAAATACATTTTTTCTTGCTCTTAGTTACTTTTAATGGCATTTTACTTAGTTAATCGACACATCATCATACTCTATAAACTCACATAACACCTCTCCAATCTACCCAACTGATGTCGATAAAGTCAAAATAACATTTTCAAGGTTACGTCTCGGCCACTCTTTATCTCCACGAATGGATTCTAAAAAAACCTAATCCGCCCCCAACTTGTAGATGTAACTGCTATCTCTCAATCAAACACATTCTTATTGAATGTTCATCATATACGATAATCACAGGCACAAAATATTTGGAAACAGATCAGCCCTAGAAATCCTTAAAGAACCATCCACCATAAATATTATTAAAATTTATAATTTTATGAAACTAACAAATCTAAAAATTTAACATTTTTAAACATCATTTTTCAATTTCTGCAATTAATATTAGAAGGATATATAATATTAATAGGCTAAGCGATTTCTTGTTACCGATGTAAGTTTAACATTTTTATCCCGATTTTGACAAAAAAATTTATCATTTAAAAGGTATTTCTTTTTTAGCTGTTACCCAGATTTACAATTTTCATCGTCTGGAATATTTTTTTTTGGAGTTATGATCGTTTAAAGTTGCTACTAACACATACATACATAAAATTATACAATGCTATGTGTGTGTTTGTAAAATTTGTTAATGTGTTTATGTTAGTGTGTTCAGTTTGTTTTCTTCATTTAAAATGAGTTGAATTTTGAAGCATACCGTTAGGGTCTTTATTAAATGAAAAAATAAAATTTCCTAGAATTTGCACTTGAATTTCAAGTGCTGGAATCTGCTAGTATATATAAATATGCATATATTTAAACCAGAGCTGATGGCCTATGCAGCTAGTGCTCTCAATTAATATTTAGTCTTAGAATTATATTCTTAAGATTAAATAATAATAATAATGATGGCATTTTTTTTAGAATTTATAGTTCAAATATAGTTAACATTTTCTGACTTTCCCTTTTATGAAATAAATTATAGTATATCTATAAAATTTATGGTAGTTAATGAAATTTTGAATTGAATTGAATTGACTGGAAAATTTGTCGCGTTATAAATATTTCAACATGACAACAACTACCAATAGAAAGCCACATTATTGAAAAAATTATTTTGAAATTCGCAGAATTTTACATTTTCTTAGATGCAGTCGAAAACGTTTCTATTTTCTGTCGCGTTCTTAATCTCATTTTTATTGCTAAATAAGATTTAGCACGGAACTCAACTATGGGTTGGTTGCACAGATATTTTACCAATATTAATATACTGGTCGTAATTCGGGTCAATTAGGTGCATTATATTCTTCTTTGGGACAAAGTCTATGCCAATATTTTTTATTCAATTCAATAGTCTCTTTTTGTAAACTAAATCTAGCCCGAACATCGGTTTAGTAGCATGTAATCTTTAAAATGGCAAAATAAGTTTTTTATGCATTCCTTCATGTAAATTGCACCATTTTTGGTGACAGTTGTAAAATATGGTCTCGATTTCTTACCACAGGTACATATTGCTTGTCTAACTAGACCTTTCGACTGGTTTTTTATAGTATTGTTGATAATAAATTACATATGTTTTGTATTGCAATCACATTTCAATCCATTACGATGTTTCACATTTTTCACATAATTATGTGATCTCTTAATTTTATTAGCAGTTTTATGTGAACATACATAAGTATACAATTAAGTAGAACAGGAATAAAAATCAAAACTAATTTTTAGTCTTGTTAATTTGCAAAATGCAGCTTTTATTTTTTTTTTTTTTTGACATTTGTTGTGTGTTTATTTAAAATAATTTTATCTTCGATTTTTTACATACTAGAGCAAACAAAGTTAACGTCATAAAAATTCGAAAATTGTTTATTTTGGAATATTTGCTCTTAACCTTGCTGTAAGACACCCGAAAGGGTATTGAAATTATGCTTAAGATCTAGTTTTTGAGATGTAAGTTATACCTGGGTTAACTGTTACAT
This sequence comes from Cordilura impudica, assembly GCA_963682025.1. Lineage (NCBI taxonomy): Eukaryota > Metazoa > Arthropoda > Insecta > Diptera > Scathophagidae > Cordilura > Cordilura impudica. The sequence goes on along the minus strand of OY821517.1, from coordinate 1,394,940 downwards.
AAGTTAATCTGAAAACAATTTTAAACCGGCGTTAACCAGTCATGCTATTTTTATACGCTGGCCACATAGTGGTCATAATGACTTTGTGCTGATGTTACAAAACTACCAAAAATATTTGACTTAGACCCATCTTTTATTATACCGATCGTCTCAGAATCATTTTGTGAGTCGATTTAAAAAATTAAAAACTAAAAATTAAAAATTAAAAGTGGAAAATGAAAAATGAAAAGAGAAAATGAAGAATTAAAACTGAAAAATGAAAAAAGAAAAATGGAAAATGAAAAACGGAAAATGAAAAATGGAAAAAGGAAAATTAAAAATGAAAATTGAAAAACGAAAAATTAAAAATGAAAATTGAAAATGAAAAACGGAAAAGGGAAAATGAAAAATTGAAAATGGAAAATTAAAAATGAAAATTGAAAAACGAAAAATTAAAAATGAAAATTGAAAATGCAAAACGAAAAATGAAAAATGAAAAACGAAAAATTAAAATTAAAAAATTAAAGATTAAAAAAAATCAAAATTAAAAATTAAAAGTTAAAAATTAAAAATTAAGAATTCAAAACTCAAAATTCAAAATTAGAAATTAAAAATTACTAGCTAATTCAAATGAAAATATTTTAAAATTAGCTTTTTTTTTAATATTAATATGGGCATTTCCATTTTGACGTGACGTGACATTTTTACGAAAAAAAATATAAATAAAAAAATGAAAAAGTCATATTTTTATTCATATTTGCATAGTAATAAAGTAGCACTTTATTCATTAAACAAATTAGAACAATCAACCCTGAGGAATTAAGAATAGAAGCAAAAATATGCGCTGACGTGACGTTACAAAAAAGAGAAGTTTGTTTTTGACTTCGATTAGAAAATTGCAAAGCTCTGCGAATTTGGCATGACTTTTTGAATGAAACTATTTTTAGAAGCATTAAAATCAATTTTCGTTTATTTTCAAAGTTATAAAATTTAAAAATGTATTTTCGGTTTTTTTTTATTATTAACCTTAGTATCTGACGTGACGTTACATGACGTTACGTCACTTAAATTTCCACTGGAAAATTGTTACAAAATATTGTTGCATAATATTTTTTTTTTTTAAATAATGATTAAGAGAACAGGATGAGATAGTAGATAGTTATAAAACATTTATATAAAGGTCTTATACATATTATAGTTCTAGTTGAATATGCAGTTTGAGCTGCATTTATTTGCATGTCTTCTCTGCTTGATAAAAAATGAATTTGATGTATACCAGGTACATTCGGCAACTCCTTCCACTTTTCAGTTAACAAAGTAGAAAACTTGTCTACTTCCTCTGAGGAAATGTATATTAAATTAACACCAAATATGTTACTTCGAGCACATTCATAAAATGAAAAGGCATTTTCTAAAATTAAATTTTTGGTTTTTGTCATCTGCCAAACTTTTCGTTTTACGGTTGCTCCTACCCCGTCAACCGCACCTTTGCCGTGAGAAGTTGCAAAATAATTCCACTCAAAAACCTTGCAACCAAATTCAGCAACAAAAGCAGGTAAACTTCGAGCAATGAACTTATTTTTAAATTGGGAGCTGCATCCATCCGAAAAACATAAATATTTTGAAATTGCCCATGCGCCTTTTTAATCATCTGCACAAGTTTTGTCAAAAAGCAGTAACCATCAAACTTATTGTGGCTGAGTTTGTCACTGATTATCGCATAGGATTTCACTCCGCCATTCAGCCAAGCAACGAAAGTAAAAATTGTTACTTGACGGTAGCTAAAGTGTGCGCTCTGCACCTCATTTTGAGAAATTAACCTGTAATTCTCAGCGAAATCGATTTACAGGACTAGATATTTTGCCTTAATTTTATTTTTTTTTATTCTCCTTTGATTGCAACAGCTTTTTTCTATATCTCGCTGCTCTTTCTCTTGCCCCCTCACGGCTAATCTCCAGCCTAAGTGAATCTGATTTTTATTTTTGCCTATACCGCTTTGCGTATCTGCATGAACCATAATTGAATATAAATTTAAAATCAACAAAATATCGTCGAACGAAGTTACTCACAATGTGGCGTGACGTTACACTTGAAATTTAATATAAAATTAACTATTTATTTAGCAACCGAGTTTTTTATTATTATTACCTTTGTTAAAATGCAAAATTTCACGCAATATTACGATCATCAGCGTGGAAATACTGAGAATAAATGTTTTTTTTTTACGTGACGTTATGTTAGTCTGGGTTCAGACAAGGCAATTTTTGTTGCGGCAATTTTTTGCCATTCTCTTTTAAAGTTGCCTTAATGTTCACACAGAGAAATTTGTTGCCGCAACTTTTTGTTTTCTTTTGCTTTCAAATTCTTACATTTTTGACAGTTTCTTTTATTTAGTTTGTGTAAAAAGAATTTATTATTGGTTCAATGTGAAAAATCATTTTTGTTTGAAAAAATGGAAGTCAAAGAAAAAAATGAAATAATCGAATCTATAATTGACTGCATTGAAGTGGCTATAGATTTTTGGATTGTTCCATATGTCGTACTTCTTTCATATATTGTGTCCGCAAATTTTTCCATTTTCTTTTTACTTCATCAACATTAATTGTGCTATCTATTTTTTGCATTTCTTCCGTAATGGAATTGAATGCTTCAGCTCTCTTGTCTCTGTTTAAATATTCTTCTGATCTTATGTTGTAAATACAAGTATTTTCTTCCACACACATTATTAATTTTTCTGTAAGCTGCCGATTCCATATAAATGACATTTTTATTTAATTATTATTAATTGCACTACTTTGCTTATAAAATAAACACTTATTTAATTTTATGTATCTTTATTATCTAGAAAAATTGTGTAAAATATAAATAAAATCTGTTTTTAAATTTTTTTAAATTGAGCGCAAATTCAAACAAGGAAGCACAGAATGAAAAGAAATGTCAAATAATAACCTGCAGCTAACTTCGTGTTTATAATTACGAATTGCAGAACAAAACGAGTTGCCGAGTACAAGCAACTCCGTACCAATTACCACTCTTCTTTCCCCTCTCTCCTACAAACTCAAGAATTGCGCAACAAAAGTTGCCTAGTGTGAACTCGGACTTAGATGTCATTAAAAGCAAATCAAAATTTTACCGTTAATTGACATTTGTTTGCTCTTTTGCATTTATTTTTTTACGTTTAGTTGTTGTTGTAGAAAGAGTTTTTCGATAAGAGTTCAATTGCAAAGAGAATGTATGCATATATACTCTTAGAAATAAACAAAACTGACAATAACATGAACTAGTACTTTGTAGCCCGATAACTCGCCATCGCAACTAAAGAAAGCTGGAAACTATGCAATTTAATAAATTTTGAATATTTCTCTTTTATAATACAAGTAAAAGAAAACGGTTAGTCAACTTTTAATTTTTCGGTCAGGGTGCACCTTTCGCTGGAAATGCCCATATCTGGAAATTTTTTTCCAAGATTTTTTTTTAATTATGAATTATCTCAAAACTTTCTTATAGGGATCAAACTTTGGGTGTTATAACGCTGGCTGCGTTATATAATGAATTTCGTTAGAGATTTTCTACTCTAGTAAAAGAAAAATAATGACATATTTCAAATAGTAACGAATTCTTCTATAGAAGACACGATCATTGTTTTTTATAACAAGGAATTATAATAGAAACTGGCCAACAAGAAAAGCAATTAACTTTAAATTTAATTGGTATTCGAAATTTAAATTTCAGTAACGACAACAGTTTTAAAGTGGTAGCCGTACCCAATATTGGTTGTAATATTTAGTTTAAGATGCAGGTGGAGGGTATCAAAGATTCGGCCCGGCTGAATTTAACACTCTTGTTTTTATATTCTTAATATATTATGTGTTAATCAATATTTATTATTAAAAATTAAATTTTTTATTTACAGGGTATGGTTACCGCTGTCTACGACGATGGCGTTTGTTGTGAAGTTGATGGGTAAGTTCTTTAAAAATCCAACAAAAATATTTTCCATACATATTATTTCCTATTGGCCCGCATTAATTTTATGTACATCCATTTGTCACTTGATATGCCGTATTTCCATTTTATTCATTAAGGTTTTCATAATTGTCACTTTTTTTAAAATTATGCAAATATGCTAATACTACTTGATATTTGATTAACAAAAATAAAAAAAGTACTTGTGATTAAATAAATAATTTAACCCATAAAAACAAAGTTTTTATTAAAACTTTCCTTATGGACAAAGTTCCAGAGCGATCGGATTAGGGGAAGTGGGGTTTTAAGTTTTCCGTGACTGCGTGATTGTGCGTGACTATGTCGAAGTTAATATTTCTTTATAGCAAGTCTATCGACCAAGTTTCAGATTGATTGGATGAGGGGAAATCCGTTTTAAATCTCCGTGACTGTGCGTGACTATGTCGAAGTTAATCTTTCTTTTTTTTTTTTTTTTTTTTTTTAAGGAGGGGTTACCTTACGGGCTATTTTGGGCAATAATCTGTTTTTATGTGTAAATAAAAAAAAAAATTAATATGTTTCTGCTCGACGTTTCGTTTGCTTTATTCAAACTTCCTCAGGAGCGTAAATTTATTATAAAATGATTCTTTGTTACATCGTCAGGGAATATAATTTGTAAAATTTATTTGTAAATAAAAAAACTGGACATTACTACACAGAATTTTAAAAAATATAAATAAATAATTTAATAAATATTGACAACACAGTACACGCAAAATCACATGTCAAACTTAGGGCCATTATTACAACTTGCCGTTAGTTAAAGGCAGGATTTTGTCGGACCGATAAATGGCTTTACATTATAAAACCTTTATTTATTACTTTTTTATCCATTAAGTATTATTATTATTAATAGTAATAACAATAAAAAATTAAAGTTGTAATAATACAAAGCTATTTATCGGGCCGACAAAATCCTGCCTTTAACTAACGGCAAGTTGTAATAATGGCCATTAATGTATCACATAACTTTAACTTTAACTTTCTTTATAGCAAGTCTATCGACCAAGTTTCAGATTGATTGGATGAGGGGAAATCCGTTTTAAATCTCCGTGACTGTGCGTGTCACAACAAGACTATGGGCCATGTTTCAGAATGGGGTTGCCCCGCGACAGAGAGTATGATTTAAAATAAAGAGTTTAAAGAGAAAAAAATTAGTTCAATATTCATTTTATTTTTCAAAAATTAAAGAGTTCAATTTATACGATTCAAATTTATCTATATATTAATACGTGAAGGTAAATTTTTAGTTCCCTTTTTAAGCAATATGCGGGCACGGAGTAGTGTGAAAATTGGCATAGTTATAGTTCATATGGAAGAGAAGCTGAGAATGATAAAATTTAGGTTTATTCTGTCTTAAAAATATATTAAATAAAATAAAATATTTATAATAATTCGTTACACTGTTAATGCGAATGATTTAAATATATTTCAGACGCACTGTGTTGAATTGTGAATTGCTAAAATTGATTAACATACCTTAAGGCTCATTTAAATATTCAAAAAAAAAAGGTTGTGTCAAAAACGGTGGATTCTGGTACCTAAAAGGGTGTAGAAACTTTAAATGCGTTTTTTTCTCAAAACTTAATTTTCACACATTAGGTCCCTTTTCTCGGAGAAGGTCACATATATAGATAAAAAAAAAAAATATTGGAAAACAAAAATTGAATGCAAAAATAATATTTCCTAGAATTTGCACTCGAATTTCGAGTGCTGGGCTATACTAGTATATTTTTATTAGGCAAAAATTTAAACTAATTTTTTTATACCGTATACCACTATGTGGTTATGGTATAATGACTTTGTGCTGATGTTTGTAACTACCAAAATATTTGACCTAGACCCATCTTTTAGAATCATCAGAATCACTTTCTGAGTCGATTTAACGATATCCGCCCGTCCGTCTGTCTGTGTGTCCATGCAAACCTTGTAATTAAACTACAGGTCGCAAATATGAATATATTTTGATGAAATTTTGTATATAAACCTCTACCGGCCATAGGATGAACCCTATTGAAATTGGTGAAAATCGGTTCATGTTCAGACCTAGTCCCCATACAAGTGACCCCTATGCGATCGACTTAACTGGCCATAATATCCAAGTTATCATATAGATCTCGGTCAAATTGGTTCTGTGTATATTTATTGCATCCATTAATCTGTAGTCCAAAAATAAACCCTATAGGACAATTTTTAGTCATAGCACCCATATAAAGCTCTTTCACGATCTTCACTTAAATCTATCAAAAAACAAAAATATTGCGCAGATTTTTCAAATTTGGTTTGTGTATATTTTTGCAAAATATGAGTGACTACGAGTTATGGTCAGGATCGGTCCATTTTTCGCCCTAGTCCCCATACAAATATAGCATCCGATATGAACGTGTTCATATGTATATATGCAGCCAGAAGAATTAATAACAATTGGCAGATTCCACCGCTCGAAATTCGAGTGCAAATTCTAGGCAACTTTTTTTTTAACTTAGCCAATTCACAAACCTACACTTTTTTGGTTTATTATTATTGTGAATGAAGAAAACAAACTTACAAACACATTAATACATTTAAGGTGCTATTACACGAAGTGTTTTTTACATATGTACTGTCACTTTTTTTATCCATATGAAATTCCTCATGTCTGTCAAAATTGTCTTTTACATACGATTCATAATTTTTGCTATCACACGTGCATATGTATTTCCGTATGACATAACCTCTAAATGTAAACAACAGCTGATTTAATTTGTGAATTTACAAAAATTTATTGTTAAAAAAGAGTTATATATTTTTGAATTGTTAATTAATATTAAACAATTTATTTTTCTTTCAATATTAATCTTTATAATTTACTCTGTTTTTCTTTCGCCACAAGCAGTGTTGTATTTTCATACGTTTGTCATGCAAAAATAGAACCTGTTCTAATTGAAAAATGTACTTGTGACTTTCCTCATGTATTGTACATAAACAATGTTTCATATGTATCACACGATGTGTACAACTTTTGTTGTGGGAAAATTTGACAGCACATATGTAAAAAACACATCATGTAATAGCACCTTTAGTAAACACACACAGCATTGTATAATTTTATGTATGTGTTAGTAGCAACTTTAAATGCAATTTACTCAAAATAAAGGCAAAAACTTAAATATCTGTAAGTCTGGTGAACAGCTAAAAAGAAAAACCTTTAAAAAAAAAAATACGTTTTGTCAAAATTGGAATAAAACGGTAGAACAAAACATCGGTAACAAAAAATCGCCCAGCCTATTGACAAAGGGTGTTTTTTAGACTTGTGGTTTTCAAGAAGAAATAAAACGCATATAATTTAATGCTATGGCCAAGAATGTAGCTTTATTATAAAAATAAGGGTTTGCCATTATGTTTTAAAAATGATTTGGGGCAAGTGGCCGCCGCGGCTAGCTCGAATAAATTCCAATTTTCGATAACGCAATAACGCGCCGAATATTCTCTTCCAAGGCGTCCATCGTCTCGGGCTTATCTGCGTAGACAAGCGACTTCACATAGCCCCACAAAAAATAGTCCAGCGGTGTTAAATCGCACAATTTTGGAGGCGACGCCACAGGCCCACAACGCGAGATAATGCGCTCACCAAAAGTTTCCTTCAATAAATTGATCATTTCGTTGGTTGTATGGCATGTAGCGCCGACTTGTTGGAACCTCCAATTCAGGCACGAAAAAGTCATTAATCATGGCTGTATAGCGTTCCCCATTGACATTGATTATAACCGGCTTCATTTTTGAAGAAATATTGTAATGATTCCCTCTCCCATAGAGCACACCAAACAGTGACTTTTTGAGGATGTGACGCCATCTCAACAATGGCTTGTGGATTATTATCAGTCCAAATGCGACAATTTTGTTTATTTAACCAAAAATGAGCTTCATCGCTGAACAAAATTTTCTTGTGAAAATTCGGTCGGTGGACATCTCATTTTGGGCCCAGCCGCGGCGGCCACTTGCCCTAAATCATTTTTAAAACATAATGGCAAACCCTTATCTTTATAATAAAGCAAAATTCTTGGTCATAGCATTAAATTATATGCGTTTTATTTCTTCTTGAAGACCACAAGTCTAAAAAAACACCCTTTATTATAGATGCTCAAATTTGGTTTATGCTTATTTTCTATATCCAATTAGTTGGACCTAAGAGATAGGGTATCTAAACGCATGGTCTAAACCGGCTATAATTTCCTTACTTTTTTTAATTTGTTGAAGAATATTAACATTTATAGGTATTAATATCCAGAATAGCCCCTATTGTTATCTTAAATTACTACTTGGATTGTTTTGGACATTAACGCTATAAATTTTTGAAAATTTTCAGGAATAATATCTTTCCAACTGTTCTGCCTCCAAATTTCATTTCATTATTCATCGGATTGAGAACGGAAGTTCCAAAACTTCCGTAACTTCGTGTGCACTCAACCAAGATTGAATTAATATATGCGATTAATATTTTGTTAGTATTATAAATCCAAAGGCATATCGTTCTATACATATGAGACCATTCATGATTTTATGTAAACAACACCATACCATGGAAAGTACCACCGAACATGACGCTACCTTCGCGGTGTTTTAGGTTTTTTATTTTCATAATATATTTTTGAATTTTTTAATGGAACTGTTCTAAAGTACGTAGAAATTTGAAGGCCAGCTTTTTCTTTTTGTTTAAGCACTTATTTTTTTCATTTTTTATTAGCGTAGAGGAAGCTGTCGACGATATAAAGTACCCTTTTTGGCCAATAACGATCGTTTCCATGAAATATACGAGCTAGGTGTTTTCCTTAACTTTTTTAAATTTTGAGCATCTCCGAGTTTCTCGAGAAATAAAATAATAATAATCAGTTTTTTTTTTTTTTTGCAACTCCATTCAAGCCGTGAATAATAAATTCCTCAAAATATCAACCATTTTTAGTTAACAAAAAATAACAAAAACAAAGGAACCATCGGATTTAAAAAAAGTTTTTGTATTTTGTTAAATTGAAACTTACTAAATTGAAACTTACATACTCTTCGTAAACGACTATTATATTGCAGATCATTATATATGTATATAGTACTGTTATTTCTGTATCTTTGTGGAAATAACTTCTAAAGTGATGGATGGTGGTGGTTTTTTCAAATAAAGCATTAAGCAATTTATCCATTTTGATAACACAAGCCGAATTTTTTAGGCTGGGCACGGCCAAAATATACTTCTCTTAAGTTCTTTGATGCGCTGAATCCTAATCGGACCTTAAAAATTAAAAAAAATAAAAATAAAACAATTAAACTTAGGTTTTCTCAAAAGCGAACTGTACTGAGGACAGATTTGGATTCAGTGTGCTTAAGACCTTTAGGTAAGTTTAATATAACCTGGGAACAATTATTATTATTATTACTTTTTTTAAACATTGAAAGAGAAAATTGCAACAAATTGTTTGTGCGAGAACAAGTAAGACATCTGAAAAAATCTAGCAAGTGTATGGAGGGCGGAGACTAGTAGTTTCAAAAGTCTCAATGAATTTCTTTGAGAAATATTATATTCGCGATTAATATAAAAAAAAAAGCTTTTTATTTTAATTTTTAGGTAAATTTGTCTTTAATAAATTCCGAGAAATTCTGAATTTCTTAAAAAAAAAAAATAATAAAATAATTTTTAACTAGATAACTCATTATTTTAAATTAATTCACTATTTTTAAATTATGTTAATTTTGTTTGAATGTATTATTAGGATAAAGATGGATATCTCTGTCAGTCGTATTATATACCATGTTATCAGATTGGTTTCAAAAGAAATCATTCTGCAATTGCTTTAGTTAAATCTCACAATGATGTCATTCATGATTCAAAATGTACCGCAGCTATTTCTTTAAACTTTGAAAAGCTTTCGACTTGTTTCATTTATGATTTTCCATAAAAATATTTTATATGCCGATGATTCGCTTATTTATACAAGTCACAAAACACTATTTAATGCTTTAGAATTATTAAAGAACCGTCTTTCTATAAATGATGACTATTATAAAAGTTGGGATATTAAAATTAACCCTCTGAAAACAGAAGCGATATGTTTTAGATATGTATCAGGCAAATGATCATATTATGTTGTACCTCAAAGTAAAAACTTAGATGTTCGGTATCCAGTTGAAAGACAAAATTAAATATCTTGTCTATTAATTTTGGAATTAATATTCCTAGGTAATTTCCCAGTTGTCCTTCAAAGCGTTAAAAAATTGTCTTGTTGGTTATGTGCACTTAACGAATTGAAGGCAAACAGAACGGCTTATTTAATAGGGCAGTTGCGTTATTCTATAATATTAATAGGCTAGGCGATTTCTTGTGACCGATGTTTTGTTCTACAGTTTTATCCCGATTTTGACCAAACGTATATTATTTGAAAGGTATTTCTTTTTGGCCGATGTGCAGATTTACAGATTTTTAATTTTTTTCCTTTATTTTGAGTAAATTGCATTAAAAGTTACTACTAACACATACATAAAATTATACAATGCTATGTACTGTGAGCGTCAAAATAAAGTAAACAGCAATTTTTAATCTTTAAATTGTCTTATAACAAAATTATTATTGACTAACGATAAAAAGTAATATTACAGAGTTTAGTACTATACCTTTTCGAGATTGACTACTATAAAACATGAAATCAAATCAATTGGGAATATTGCACAAATCTCTCGAAAGTGAAAATTCATCGGATTTTACGCGTCAAAAAAAAGTAAACACTTGTAGCACTTACCTACGCTTTTTTATATTTCGGGGAAGAATCTAAACTTTTTGAGACAAATATGTACTGATCACGTGTTCTACTTTACTAAAAATCATTTAAAGTTGATTTGTATTAATTAATAGTAGCTAAAAAGATGTAAAAGCAAATATTCTCACTATGGGAAAGCAAATATCGGTTTATACTCGGAAAATATTTTAGATTAAAAAGAAAAATGTAAATCTTTGCGTGGAATTGGCAAAATTGTGGGTAGGAACCACTGCACAATAAAAAAAAGTAGTTGATGAATGCGCCAAACACCATCTGGATGAAGATTTAACGAGATCTGGACGCCCAAATATGTACTGATCACGTGTTCTACTTTACTAAAAATCATTTAAAGTTGATTTGTATTAATTAATAGTAGCTAAAAAGATGTAAAAGCAAATATTCTCACTATGGGAAAGCAAATATCGGTTTATACTCGGAAAATATTTTAGATTAAAAAGAAAAATGTAAATCTTTGCGTGGAATTGGCAAAATTGTGGGTAGGAACCACTGCACAATAAAAAAAAGTAGTTGATGAATGCGCCAAACACCATCTGGATGAAGATTTAACGAGATCTGGACGCCCAAAGCAGCTTAGTAGTACTGAAGTTAGAGCTGTAGTAAAAGAAGTAAAGACATATTCAGCCTAAAGTGCAGTTAAATTATCAGAAAACAACGCAGACATCAGGCAAACCAGTAAGTTCCGGTACAGTAAGGAGATCGCTTCACAAAAATGGTCTACATGGAAGGATACAATGCAAGAAACCATACATATCCAAGGCGAATAAGAGCAAGCTAATGAATTTCGATAAAAAAAGTAGAAAAGTTAGGTTCTATCTTTGTGGGAAAGTATATTATATACATATAAGAGGAAATTCGCAATTTTCGGCGAGAAAAAACCTCCAAAAATATGGCGTGAAAAGTGTGTTACCAAAACTGTTATATACAGTGGTGGTTCAGTTATGTTTTGGGGCTATATGGCGGGAACAGGTGTTGGTAATTATGTTTTTATTTACTCCACTATGAACCAAATGGATTACTTAGCCATTTTGAAGAACAATGTTGACCCTAGCGTCGAGAAGTAAGGCATGGCTAGAAATAGGATCTTCCAACAGGGCAACGATCTAAAGCTTACATCTAAAATTGTGAAAGAGTGGCTACTGTACCAGACTCCTAAGACGCCTGATTAACCGTCGCAGTCCCCGGACCTTAACCCAATTGAGCATCTGTGGAAAAATCTTGACAGAAAAATAGGTCGAATGGCTTTTTCAAGCAAGGCAAATTTAAAGATGCTTCAAAAGAAAGAATGGAGCATAATATCCCCTGATATAACAAAAAAAATTATCGAGTCGCTGCGTAGAAGACTACATAAATGGCTTAAGGGCAAATGAAAATAAACCAAATATTAAAAAATTTTTAAAGTTTACTTTTTGTTTTGAAGTTCTGTTGCCTTTTCGTTGGTGTTTACTTTTTTTTGACGCGTAAAATTTGGTCATTTTCTAAATAAAGTGCATTTATTTCTGTTTTGTAATGCTTCTGTTTAATTTTTTTATTGAGGTCAGCTATAATTAAATAATTCTTGAATTCCTTATATTTATTTTTGATTTTGCGTTAATTACTGCATTTTAATAAAACTTTTAATATGAGAAACTAAGGTGTTTACTTTATTTTGACGCTCACAGTATGTGTTTATTAAATTTGTTAATGTGTTTGTAATAAAAGTGAGTTTGTTTTTTTGTGTGTTGATTTGTGAATTTGCTATAATTGATTAGCATACTTTTAGGGTCTTTATTTAATGAAAAAATAAAATTTCCTAGAATTTGCACTCGAATCTCGAGTGCTAGTTAACATTAATGTGCAAGAGCAATACAAAAAACATAAAAAATTCCATGAAACCGTAATCGATGCTGAGGATCGTCAAATGGTACCTCCAATTAGAAAAGAGACAGGAATCAGGTATTTTATACAACTGACTAGATTTCATTAAGGAACATGTGTATAAAACCAATTTTTTTTTTGGAAAACTGCTATGTAGCGATTAAAGTAAGTTAAAATTATTTAGTAACAAGCTCAGAAGCAGGAGAACACAGATAAAAAGACCAGAAAAAATCTTGAAATGCGGCATACACAATAAAGTTATATATCGGCAGGATAACGATCCTAAGCATAAGGTACAAAAAACTATGACGTTCTTCCGCAAAACCAAAATTAAATTAATGAATTGGCCCCACCAATCCCCACCTATGAACCGGATAAAAAAATTATTTTTCAACGTAAAATTAAAATGTCGGATGAAACTCTTAAAAAGAGAGTTTTATTTTTCCGTCATAAAATAAAACTCTTGAGGAATTTTTTTTTTTTCGTCAGAAAATAAAACACATTTTATGTAAATTGACACTCAAATAAAAAAAATATGTGGATTTTCAATTTGTTATTGTTTGATTCGTATTAATAAATTGCTTGTTTTTGAGTCTAAAAAATAATAATTGATCGACCGTCGACAAGCAGGGAAGCTTTACGATCTTCACCAGATGTTTACCCATCTTCGCCGGATGTTTGCAATATATCTCAATCTCATACATCGCTTTTGGGGCAGTATTTGAACTCCTTAAATGTAGATAGGAAACAAAAAAGCGAAGAAAATGATAACGAGATGAGAAAAAAAAGCTTACTATGAAATCGATAATTTTTCTCCAAGGCCCTTATCGATTGACAAACTTCTTTTTGAGTTCTGGATGGCAAAAAATACATTATCCGTATTTATATAAATTGGTTAAAACTGTACAGTGTATTCTTGCAACCCAGGTAAGAGTGAAAAGAACATTCTCTGCTCTTAAATTGGTGTTGAGCGACTTGCATTCAAATCTATCCGTCGAAAATTTGAAAAAGGTTTGGTCGTAAAACTAACTAAGCAAATAAAATTTCATTTAAATTACTACACTATAAATAAATAAATGAGTTCTATTTCAGATAGACTCAATACAAAAAAAAAAAACTATAAAATCAGAAGAATATAAACAAAATGAGTTTTATTTTAGACGAAAAAATAAAACTCCTCAAAAGATTTTTATTTTATGACGGCGAAATAAAATTCCCCTTTTAAGAGTTTCATCCAATGATTTATTTTTACGTTAAAAAATAACTCTTACCTGCGGAGTTGAGATCATTTTTTAAAGATCGCCTCAGATTCTGAAAGAGCACTTCAATATAAATCTATTGGTATATGACAGTTTAGGTTTCCATGTAGTCTAACATGGAGAGTTTTTGAGTTAAAATTTTCTGGATAACTGTTATTTACGGTCCCAGATTTTAATTATGTAAAGGGGCTGCGCACTTTTTAATGTCCAGTAAAAGCAATCAATAAATTTATTATTATTTAAATAAAATTATTCCTGTCACATTTTATATATACATCTATTTAAGATCAGAATTAAAATATATATATATTTTTTTTTTAATTTAAAAGAATTAGAAGAAAACTTGAAAAACTTTTTTCCCAGATTTTTTTCTTCTTAATTTTCAAAAAAAAAAAAAGTTATAATATTTTGAAGAAAATGTAAATGTAAGAAAAATTTTACTGTATCTTAGAAATTTCAAATTACATATAAAAAAATTGGTTTCTATAATTTCGTATTTATCATATTATTCATATTCTGATAATTTTTTCGTTACGAGAAACCCCCAAAAACATTGAAATATTCATTAATATTGAATTTAATTGTTAATATAGTGTTTCTCCCATACAACTTGATTTACATATTCAAATTTCTTGATTCTGAACATCTCTTATTTATTATTACTAGCCGATTCCAGCCCTCGAAATTCGAGTGCAAATTTTAGGAAATTTTATTTTTTCATTAAATAAAAACCCTAAATGTATGCTAATCAATTATAGCCAATTCACAAATCAACACAAAAAACAAACTCATTTTTATTACAAACACATTAACAAATGTAATAAAACACACATAGCATTGTATAATTTTATGTATGTGTTAGTAGCAACTTTAAATGCAATTTAATCAAAATAAAGAAAAAAAATTTAAAAATCTGTAAATCTGCAAAATGACTACAAAGAAATACCTCTCAAATAATATACGTGTAGTCAAAATCGAGATAAAACGGTAGAACAAAACATCGGTCACAAGAAATCGCCTAGCCTATTAACATTATAGATTATATTTATTTATTTATTTATTGAATCTTCACTTAAATTACGTGAATTACCAATAATTATTCAGCCAATGCCGCCAGACTTAGTTTACAAAGATTAGCTTTTCAATTTTTACTTTTTCTATGAAACAGTTTTTCGATTCTTAAATAATTCGTTTACCCCCAGTATTTAAACTATAATGAAAAGTTCTAGATTATCTGTATTAGTTAGGTTTTTTTTTTTTGTTAAACTTTCTGAGATTTGCAGAAATCTGTGAAATAATTTTTTTTTTTAAGATAAAATTTTGGGCATTCATAAAAACCGCTCTTAGAATAGAGATTGTTTCTATTTTAAACTCTCAAAAAAAGTTTTACAAACATAATATTCACTGGTAATTTTCCTAAGACAAATTTTATTAGTATCGTTTAAATACCGCGTTTTCATTTAAATAAATAAAATGTATTTCCTTGAGATAGATTACTAGATTATAAAACATTTTTATTAGTTAAATACTGAAATTGTGTGAGATTTTTTCGAAAGTTTTTTACTTTTAATATATTTAGCCTTCATAACTAAGTTCACCGAATTTCAACTAATTACAATTAAAATCTGAAAACGTTTTAAATGAAACAAAATTCATATAAAATAATTGTAAAAAAATCCTTCCATCCGTAAACATTATTCAATTAAATCTCAGATTAAATAATTTTATATACGGGGATAAATATTTCAATCAAATATCGGAAACGAATGTCGCTTGATGTTCGAAAAAAATTGTTTAATATTTTTGAAGAGAAACCGTATTTTTTTTTTATTTATTAAGTTTTATAAAATGCAACTTAAATCAAATAATATTAAACTTCTTTCTAAAAGGAAAAAAATAATATTACGAATAAGAATTGCAAAGAAAATAAATTAAGTTGTTGTTGCTATCTTAGCTTTTAATTTTGAATGCGGTTAAAAATATTTCCGCATATTGTGTTGCGCGTATAGGCTTTTATATTTTATTTGCTATTTAAAAAGTTGTTGATGTTTCTAAAACAAACCAAAACAAAAAAAAATAAAAGACATTTTGGCTTATAGCCAATTGCGAATACCCTAAAAGAAAGATCTTCTCCTTCACCATCATCTAAAGTCCGATAGATTCACGTTTAGATATATTAACAAGTATGTATTTGTTAACAACAAACAACACTATGTATGTTTAGAGAGCATAGAAGGCCCACATATGTATGACGCCAACGGACTTGAGTTGACTGACTGACTGTTTCTGCTATAGGAATGTCCAAACACCTGTCTTTTAGATTTATGTTTTGCTTCTTTCGTAGAAGGAGATCATTTATAGCAGCAGATCGCGCCAAGTTCTTTAACGTTCATAATTAATTAATATTAAAAATGAGTTTTTTTTTCATTTGTCATTATATTGTCTTTTATAGCTGTCCTGAAGTTCAAAAATATCCCTTTGCAAATGTACGCTTTCCACCGGATGATCAGCCAGAGCCACCCATTTTTGAAGAAGGCATGGAAGTCGAAGTATTTACACGTTCGACAGAACGTGAATCCTGTGGCTGGTGGATTGCTTCGATTAAAATGCTAAAGGCTGAAATTTGTGCTGTGGCTTATATTGGTTTTGAGACGCCCTACACTGAAATTGTTGAACTAAAACGTTTACGAGCAAAGAATCTCAATCTGCCAATTACATCTAAAACCTTTTTGCAATTTACGATACCCGTACCTGAGGAATTACGTACGGAGTAAGTATCAATGAAGAATACTATCGATTTTACAATAACATCTTAATATTTATCTGTTTAATTTTGCCAGAGCACAAAAAGATGGCATTCATAAGGAATTTCAACGTACCATAAACGCTGGCGTTTGTATTTACACACCTGATTTGAATGCATTAGTTGTGATTTCCAAATGGGATGTGACACATAAACGCGCCAGTATGCTTAAAGATATGCATTTCCGCAATTTATCACAAAAGGTGAGTTGGAATTGCATCAATAAAAATGATATATAGATTCTAACAAATTTATAACATCTATCATACTATTCTATTCTTAACTCAAAAATGTTTTACAGGTTATGCTTTTAAAACGTACTGAAGAGGCTGCTCGTCAATTGGAATCAACAAAGCTACTAAACCGTGGGTGAGTGTATCAAAAGTCGGTGAAATGGTCTACAAAAGATTAAGTCTCTAATACAAAATCATAATAAAAAAATAAAAAAATATACACGTCGATTTTAAAGAAAAATAACTTTGAAATATATTGCACTCGCGTAATTCGCTCCCTTTCAATATCTCTCTTACTATGTTCTCTAGATATACTGATGAATTTCATGTGCGTGAAGATTTAATGGGTTTAGCAATTGGTTCACATGGTGCCAACATACAAGCGGCCCGTCTACTCGATGGTGTTACCAACATAGAGCTGGAAGAAAAATCGTGTACTTTTAAAATAACCGGCGAGTCCGAAGATGCGGTGCAGCGGGCACGAGCCATGCTAGAATATGCTGAGGAGTTCTTTCAGGTTCCTAGAGAACTGGTTGGTAAGGTTATTGGCAAAAATGGTCGTATAATACAAGAGATTGTCGATAAAAGTGGTGTATTTCGAATTAAGGTGGTAATTATTCAATAATAACGAACGGAATTGGTTTGAAAAATATTCAATTTCTCACATAAATTATTTTAGATCGCTGGCGATGATGAACCGGACGTGAGTATACTCCGTGAGCCAGGACATGTGCCGTTTGTGTTCATTGGTACCGTTGAAAGTATTTCAAATGCCAAAGTATTACTGGAATATCATTTGGCTCACTTAAAGGTGAGTGTAGTTAAATTTTTGTCCCATTTAAACTTTGAACTATGTTGTTCATTACACAGGAAGTCGAACAATTACGCCAGGAAAAACTTGAAATCGATCAACAGCTGCGAGCCATACAAGAATCATCTATGGGTTCTGTACAAAATTTCCCTACCTCGCGTCGTTCTGAACGTGGCTACAGCAGTGATATTGAATCGGTACGCTCAAGTCGTGGTGGTCCGCGCGGTAGAGGACGAGGTCGTGGTGGTGGTGGCGGAAATGGAGGTGGTGGAGGCGCCGGCGCTGTTAATCAACGTTACAATCAAGGTTTGCTGCTGCCATTTAGTTTTTTTTTTTTTTTTTTTTTTATAATTGTATTTTCATTATTTTCATGTCAGGTCGTCGTGGTGGTGATGATGATGAATATCATTCCCGCGGTGATCATCGTTACAACGATCGTAATAATGGTGGCGCAAGTGGTGGTGGTGGTGGCGGCTATCGTGGTGGAGATCATCGTCGTGGTGGCCAAAGACGTAATAATCGCAATAGTGAACAAAATGGCAGGGATCATCAGTACTATAATCACAATGATAATGTGCAGGAAGTTCGTGAACAAAGTAGTGTTGAAAGAGGTAAGTTTAAAAAAAAAATACATAAAAGGCGAATATACTTTTTCCAAATAATAGGCTTTAATCGTTTTTGTTATAAAAATCTTCAATCGCAATTTTTTATTTTTTAAAAATCTAATAAAGATTTTTCTATTCGATTTTCTAATAGTTATGGCTCATATCCATTTTTATGAATATTCACCTATTCTACAATTCGGCTTATTGTGCGCTCTTAGGTCATAAAGCAAGCCCTGTTAATTAAACTATGAATTCTGTTCCAATAACGTATTTTCTTACTGTACTGTTTTCCATCCAAATGCTGGACAGTTGCATAAACAGTGTTCCAAACTGTCATCACCCACATTCTCTACAGGTTTCTGATTCGTAACATGACCTGTGCTGCTTCACATTTGGTTGTATAGATAGCATTATCTCTAAAGTTTTCGTAGATGTTCGCATTTATCCACTGATTTATATGCAGCAAAGGCGCTTTACTTTTTGTAGTGGCCGAGCCCCCAATGTGTCATCTTTGGGAAGACCCCCTACTTTGAGCCAATTTTCCTTAGACAAATGGTTCAAATTCAGTGGGCTTTTATTATCCTATTTCCAATGAGGTCATTCCCGGTAAGTTTCTTGTCAAGAGTTACCCTCAGACATTTCAATTCAATTCTATCTTTTCTTTTTTTTTTTTTTTGTATAACTGAGCCTAGATATTATTAAAAATAATATTATGGCGTACTATTTATTGACCGTTTTTGGATTTTTAATCGTTTTGTCAAAGCAACGAAGTTCCTCAAAACTGTTTGACTTTTAAGTGAATAGTAAGTAGACTGTTTATGCTGGTCACGATACGATGCTTTTTTTAATTTTATAAGAATTGAGATTAAGTTTTTGCTTTATATTGCAACTCCACATATTCGGGCAATATTCTTTTGAGAATGGAATATTTTAGGATCTTTTTAGGAATTCACACACTTCACCACCTTTCTTGCATTTGAAAGCTGGTGGATAGCATAGCGAGCTGTCTGCCTTGACACTTTGCACGATGCAGTACATCACTATATTATATAGTTTTCAAGAGTTTAGGAACTATGTTGAAAACCTTAAAAAATAATAGTGTCAAATTTATTAATTTTTAAGTGAAATTGTTCAAATCCCACAGACTATTGTCTGGGCTTGTTGGAACTTTGTATACCCTCCACACGTCAGTGGCAGAGGGTATATATAGGTTTGTCATTCCGTTTGTAACGCATCGAAAAACTAATTTCCGATCCTTATCACAGGTCGAGTCGATAGCGATGTCCGTCTGTCCGTCTGTCTGTTGAAATCATGCTCATTCACAAAAAAAGCCATCTAACTGGATAAGGTTACAATAATATCATTTGCCATAATTCCCAGCAGGTTGGTATTGAAAATGGGCTAAATCGTGCATCATTGTGATTAGATACGAGCAAAAATATGTAGATACCTCTAAAAAAAAAAACATAAAACCCCGTGTGTTTGTTGTAACAGTTTAGTGGTTGAACATTATAATTGTACAACAACATAAAAAAATGCCACAAAAATAATATGCATATATATTAACAATACCAAGAACACAATAACATACCTCTTGTTAGTATTATTGCCACATATTTTTTTTATCGTTATCAAAAAATCGCCAATATGAAAGAAAAAATTAAAACGGAAAATGGAAATTTTCCAATGGCAAATGAAAATGTAAAATGGAGAATGAAAAATAAAAATGAAAAATGGAAAATGAAAAACGGAGAATGGAAAATGTAAATGAAAAATGGAGAATAGAAAATGGAAAATGAAAAAAGAAAATTGAAAAATGGAAAATGAAAAATAGAAAATGAACAAGTAAGAAAATTATAGTCGGTCTAGACCGACTATACGATACCCTATACCATGCGTTTAGAAACCGAATCTCCTAGGCCCAACTAACTGGACATAGAAAATAAGCAAAAACCAAATTTGAGTGGGATTTTTATTAATTTTTTTGGCTGCAGATATGAAAAAGTTCATATCGGATGATATATCTATATGGGGACTAGGTCCAAAAATGGACCGATCCTGACCATGGTTGGTAAAGTCTCTTGTATTTTGCGAAAATATATACAAACAAAATTTGAGAAGAATCAGTGCAATATTTTTATTTTTTAATAGATTTAAGTGAAGATCGGGAAGCAGCTCTATATGGGGCCAAAGGGATCATTTTTGGACTACTCATTAATGGATGTAATGAACGTATACAAACCCAATTTGAGTAAGATATATATGACAATTTGGATCTTATGGCAATTTATGTCGATTTCACAGGGGTAATTTGTATGGGAGCTAGGTCTGAACATGGACCGATTCTCACCAATTTCAATAGCGTTCATCCCATGGCCGATAAAAGCTTATATACCAAATTTCATCAAAATATATTCATATTTGCGACCTGCAGTTTGATTACAAGCTTTACATGGACACACAGACGGACGGACGGACGGACGGACGGACGGACGGACGGACATTGTTAAATCAACTCAGAAAGTGATTCTGATTCGATCGGTATAATTAAAGATGGGTCTAGGTCAAATATTTTTGGTTGTTACAAACAGCAGCACAAAGTCATTATACCCAAACCACATAGTGGTATAGGGTATAAAAATTGAGAATGGAATAGGAAAATGAAAAATGGAAAATGAAAAATGGAAAATGAAAAACGGAAAATGGAAAATGGAAAATGTATTAATAGAAAATGAAAAATGGAAAATGAAAAATGGAAAATGAAAATGGAAAATGAAAATTGAAAAATGGAAAATGAAAATTGAAAAATGGAAAATGAAAATTGAAAAATGAAAAATGGAAAGTGGAAAATGGAAAACGAAAACTGCAATATGAATAATGGAAAATGGAAAATGAAATTGCAAAATGAAAAATGGAAAATTAAAATTGAAAAATCAAAATGGAAAATGAAAATTGAAGAATGAAAAATGACTAATGGAAATTGAAAATTGAAAAATAAAAATGAAAAATGAAAATGGGAAATGAAAATTGAAAAATGAAAATTGAAAAATGAAAATTAAAAAATTAAAAATGGAAAATGGAAAACGCAAAATGGAAAATAAAAAATAAAAAATAGAAAATGGGAAATGGAAAATGAAAATTGAAAAATGGAAAATTTTAATTGAAAAATGAAAAATAAAAATTGAAAAATTAAAAATGAAAATTGAAAAATGAAAAATTAAAAATGTAAAATGGAAAATGAAAAATAGAAAATGGAAATTGAAAAATGAAAAATGGTAAATGAAAAATGAAATACGAATAATGAAAAATGTTAATGGAAAATGAAAATTGAAAAATGGAAAATGGAAAATTTAAAAATGAAAAATGGAAAATGAAAACTGAAAAATGGCAAATGGAAAATGAAAATTGAAAAATGAAAATTGAAAAATGAAAAGTTAAGAATTTAAAATTAAAAAAGGAAAATGAAATATAAAAAATGGAAAATGAAAATTGAAAAATGGAAAATGAAAAATGGAAAATTGACAATGAAAATTGAAAAATGAAAAACGGAAAATGAAAAATGGAAAATTGACAATGAAAATTGAAAAATGAAAAACGGAAAATGAAAAATGGAAAATGGAAAACGAAAATTGAGAAATTAAAAATTGAAAATGAAAATTTAAAAATGAAAAATGGAAAATGAAAATTGAAAAATGAAAAATTAAAAATCGAAAATGAAAATTTAACAAGTAAAAAAATTATAGTCGGTCAAGACCGACTATATGATACCATATACCATGCGTTTAGAGACCCTATCTCATAGGCCCAACTAACTGGAAATAGAAAATAAGCATAAACTAAATTTGAGTGGGATTTTTATTAATTTTTTTTGGCTGCAGATATGAAAAAGTTCATATCGGATGCTATATCTATATGGCGACTAGGCCCAAAAATAGAACGATCCTGACAAAATTTGAGAAGAATCAGTGCAATATTTTTGTTTTTTGATAGATTTAAGTGAAGATCGGAAAGCAGCTCTATATGGGGCCTATGACTAAGAGTTGTCCCAGGATCATTTTTAGACTACTCATTAATGGATGTAATAAACGCATACAAACCCAATTTGAGTAAGATCTATATGACAATTTGGATCTTATGGATCTTTGCAATTTATGTCGATTTCATAGGGGTCATATGTATGGGGGCTAGGTCTGAACATGGACCGATTCTCAGCGTTCATCCTATGAAAGCTTACATACCAAATTTCATCAAAATATATTCATATTTGCAACCTGCAGTTTGATTACAAGGTTTACATGGACACACATACGGACGGACATCGTTAAATCGAATCAGTTAGTGATTCTGTTTCGATCGGTATAATTAAAGATGGGTCTAGGTCAAATATTTTTGGTAGTTACAAACAGCAGCACAAAATCATTATACATAGTGGTATATGGTATAAAAATGAAAAATGGAAAATGAAAATTGAAAAATGAAAAATGGCAAATAGAAATTGAAAAATGGAAAATGAAAATTTAAAAATTAAAAATGGAAAGTGGAAACTGAATAATGAAAATTAAAAAATGAAAGATGAAATATGAAAAAATGAAAAATTGAAAATCGAAAATGGAAAATGAAATATGAAAAATGGAATATGGAAAGTGGAAAATGAAAAATGAAAATTGAAAAATGGAACATGAAAAATTAAGATTGAAAAATGAGTAATGAAAGATGAAAAATGAATAATGAATAACGAAAAATTAATAATTAAAGCTTAAAAATTTTAAATTTAAAATTAAAAAATTAAAAATTAGAAATTAAAAATTAAATATTAAAAATTAAATATTAAAATTTTAAATTTCAATATATAGTTTCTTACCTGTTATTACTATGTATTTTTTTTTTTTTTTGTATTAAATGTAATGCAGATAAAAATAAAAAATAATTCAGATAAAAATATTTTAAAATTTGCTTATTTTTAATAATAATAATTTTTTTGCCAAGAATCGTTTGAATTTTGGTATTCGGAATTAATGTTTCAGTATCGGCAAAAGTTTAAAAGTGGTAGCCGCACACAGAATTGGGTGCAATATAGAGTTTAAGACTCAGGTGGAGGGTATCATAAAATTCGGCACAGCCGAATTTAACACTCTTACTTGTTTAATATGACTAGAAGATGAATTACAACGTCAATGATGAAATTCAGTATGTATTTCTGATCTCCTATTTATGATATTCTAAATTGTTCTCTCAGATAATGTTGTGGTTCATAAAAATAAGTTGGGCTTTGAGGAATAAAATATGATGTTTAATTTTTTTTAATAGTTTATTTTAGCCGATTAAGGCCCACTTGGTATTTAAATACCCAAGAAAACCTTCATACTCTAACTGGTCCCAGGTCAAAGATGTCACGATAATTGATGTTTTGTTGTAAAGGAGGATGGACCGACATACAAAAAAAATAAAACAGAATTATTTTCCGCAGTTTACTCAAGTATTTTATCTGTTAAAATCGCGGTTTTTTGTTCAGTATATGCTTGAGAAAAGCGTTGTCAAAACTTTTAGAAAATGGGAAAAACAAACAACGTTCATGTTAACTCACTCAGTCATTATGCCAGATCAAACGGAAATGGGTATTTAAATACCCGACAGGCCTTAGTGTGTACTTAAAATATAATTTTTTGCTGTATGGAAATTTTTGTGTGATGTGAATAAAAAGCATACGAAAATCGGAATCTTTGTTATTTTATTCAGAAACGACGACGTATATAAAAAAAATAAATTACTGAGCCTTAGAATTAGAAATCTTTATTTTGTCTGGTGCAACACCATTGTGATAATCCAGAAACCAAGGAGGAGGTCGTAAGTTCGTCATGCACTTCAAGCAATCGTATTCCCTTTTGACACCACATTGCGGACAACGAGTTTTCCAATGAAATTATCTATACGATCACGAAGCATTGCCTGAGGCCGAAACTTTACCCGGATTGTGGTAATCGATTCCCAAACCTCCATTCGGAATTTGACAAAAGCAAAGTAGTTTCCACGCATTTACCATAGCCACGGCTAATGCATTCGTTGTTAATGGCCAATACCACTTCTTTCCCCGAATCCTAATTCGATAATTATTGATTGCGTTGTCAAATAAGTCTACACCGCCCATGCGATGATTATATCGATTGACATAATGGGGCTGGTCAACTGTAACCATTTTTCGTTGCTTTCGATCATAGGAAATTTCATAATAAGGTAACGACCTAAAAAGACGAAAATAAGTGCAAAAAGCATAATCGATAGATCAAATAGCAATGACTTACAGCATTATCGAATATAGAGAATTGTTCGTATCAAAATGAAAGTCAGCTGTCCCGCGAGGCTTCTTTTGCATTCCTTTGATATTCATCAATGGTTCGATTATCACGAACAATTCCCAAAGCGAAGAATCCATCGTGCGATAAACGAGTCATTAGCTTGTGACTTCCGAAAAAGTTGTCAAACGTAACAGTGTGCTGTTTGATTTTTTTTAACCTTTCCCGAGAAATACGTTATTTTACCAGCGCGCATCCCAACGATTCCCGAATTGACCAATAATAACTAACGTATGCCCTAAGCCAAAAATTTCCCTTTACGACAATTGTTATAATTAGCTACAATTTATGTATACTAATATTTTCTGATTTGTATCACTTTTTTACGCAATTAAAGCTCTTATTTAGCGTGCACCCTACACAATGACCACCACTGATATGACAAACTTTCTTTTGCGTTCGTACGTACATACAGTGTCTGGCTAATTGCGGGGAAGAACACACTTCTACTCTTGGTGAAGGAAGGAAAACGTCAAAAAAGTGCGCGGTGTTTTTGGCGTATATGATAACGAAGGAAGAACGTATATTTAAATTTAGTAAATAATAGGGCGTATGCAAATTTTGTGCTAAATTTTTAGCGAATATTTTTTTTTTTTTTTTTGGTAAATTAGTCAAAGTGAAAGTACCACACCATGGCCTGTTAGGTATTTTAATAGCCATGCTATATCTCAGGTGTCCGGACAAATATCAAAAAAATTATTTTTCTTTCAACTTCTATGGCACACATATCAAAATTATGTATTACACGTGTTGCCTAATTCACATGCTCAAATTAAAAAACAAACTATGTTTACTTCATTTATTTAGAGATATTTATGCTACTGATGTCATTTGATTTTTAGAATGTACAATAATGGCTATAAAACAACAAAACAATGTCAAGGTCATTTGGAATACAACTCCGGAAAAATTCATGAACAAACCTATTAAATAATATTAAAAAAAAAAAAGCAAAACACGAAACAAAATGTGGTAAACTAAAAACAATCTTTCAATATAAACAAGTAAGAAAATTATAGTCGGTCTAGACCGACTATACTATACCCTATACCATGCGTTTAGAGACCCTGTCTCTTAGGCCCAACTAATTGGATACAAAAACTAAGCATAAACCAAATTTGAGTGGCATTGTTATTAATGTTGTTGCCTTTGAATATGAAAAAGTTCATATCGGATGCTATATTTTTATGAGGACTAGGTCGAAAAATAGACCAATCCTGACCGTATTTGATAAGATCACTTACTTTTTGAAAAAATATATAAATACTAAATCTGTGAAAAATCTGTGCAATATTTTTGTTTTTTGATAGATTTAAATGAAGATCGGGAAGTAGCTTTATAGGGGGGGCTATGACTAAGAATTGTCCTATAGGGTTTATTTTTGTACTACTTATTAATGAGAGTAATAAACATATACAAACCCAATTTGACCGAGATCTATATTATAATTTGGATCTTATGACAATTTAAGTCGATTTCATAGGGGTCATTTGTATGGCGACTAGGTCTGAACATACGCCGATTCTCACCACTTTCAATATCGTTCATGCTATGGCCGACAAAAGCTTATATACCACATTTCATGAAAATATATTCATATCTTTTTATTTATTTATTTAAGTCTATGGGCCGAGCCATTTCAGACTGATTAAAAACTTATAGGCTATTACAAAATAAATAATAACAACATATTAAACAAGTAACAGTATTAATATTATTGATTTAAAAAGTTAATGATATTGTTTAATTAAATTGATGCTGGAGGAGAAATCAATGAGTTCATATAATTCGTTAAAGTTGGAGCACATTCTCCTGAAAGGATCGGCATTTGCGTGATTTGATTGGAAAAACTGGATGTGTAAAGGTTCATAGTGTCGTAAAGGGCGGAAAGGAACTTTAAAAGTAATGTTGTGTAAAAGAAATTCTGATTTGACATCGCCGTTAATGAGGTTCAATATAAATGAAATGTTTAGCATAGTTCGCCTACTCTTAAGAGTCGGAAGTTTTATAAGAGCGAGACGGCTTGTATAAGGAGGAAGATTAAATCCTGAATTCCAGTTTAACTCCCTTAGACAAAAAAGAAGGAATTGTTTTTGAACAGATTCAACGTGATCTGAGTGAACATTATACGAAGGGTCCCAGATAAGAGAACCATATTCTAGAATAGGTCGAACGAGTGAGATGTAGAGTTGTTCAGTTACGTAAGGATCAGAAAATTCTTTAGCCCATCTTTTTATGAAAGCTAGCACCCCTCTGGCTTTATTTACAGTGGCATTAATATGTGATTTGAAATCCAATTTGGTATCGAGTAAAAAGCCAAGATCCAAAAAATAAAGCAACCAACTCCAGTTGGAATCCATTTAGAAAAAATTCAGCAATTGCAGCATTCTTTCTGGCAAATCGCATATGCTTACATTTTTTTAAATTGAGTTCCATTGCGTTGACAGTACACCAAGTGCAAAAACTGTTTAAATCATGTTGGAGATAAATAGAATCGGAGATGGTATTATATGTAAGGAAAATTTTAACGTCGTCGGCGTACAGCAAAATATTCGAATATTTAATAACATGAGGCAAGTCGTTAATGAACAGTGAAAACAATATAGGACCAAGGTGGCTGCCTTGTGGCACACCAGATAAAACATTTATATTTTTCGAAATTGCGTTGTTAAACATCACTTTCTGCGTTCTGCCCGTTAAATATGATTTGATCCAGCTTAAACAAATGTGCGAAAAGCCCATTAAATCCAGTTTTTTAACTAAAAGTTTGTGATTGACTTTGTCAAAAGCCTTGCTAAGGTCAGTGTACACGGCATCTGTAATTTTATTTATTTTGTAAAAATCCACGATTGATGAGAGTTGTAAAATTCAAAATATTAGTAATTGTTGAGCAGCCCTTGCGAAAACCATGTTGAAAAGTTGATAAAATAGATGAAGTGTGAAAGCAGATAGCATCAGTAATAAATTTTTCGAATAGTTTCGGGATTGCACTTAATTTGGCAATACCTCTGTAGTTTTTTACATCGGCTTTGCTACCAGATTTATGTAATGGGATGATGAACGATTCTTTCCAGGATTTTGGAAAATAGCCATATTTAATAGAGGTGTTAAAAAGCAGATTTAATGGCAAGGATAATCCGTACGCGCAGCGAATTAAGATGCAGGAAGGTATTCCATCAGGTCCATTCTTGTAAGTGAATTTTAGTTTTCTAGAGCTTGAAATTATGTCAGAAGTTAAGATAGGCGGAAAAGAGAATGGTAAAGTTGAATCCAGTGGAAAAGGATAGTTTGAGAAACTAGTCTCGGCATCAGAGTATGTGGCGGCAAAAAAATCAGCAAAAATATCAGCAATTTCATAAATATCACTAGACTTTCGGTTCAGAAATTTTATTTCGGCTGGAAAACCCACAGATTTTCGTTTACAGTTGACAAAATCATAGAAAGATTTTGGGTTGTACTTAAAATTATTTTTTATCTTGATCAGGTAGTTATCATATAAAAATTTGTTCATCAGATTATATTCAGCCCGTGCAACAGAATATTTACCGTAATCTGAGCTGGTTCCAGATTTTTTGTACTTTTTGAACCATTTATTTTTCAAGTTTTTCAGTTTAGATAATTGTTTTGATCTCCACGGAGGTCCAGATTGTTTGCAGGTTACACGTTTAGGAATACATACATCCATAAACGAAAAAAGTTTTTCATAAAATATATCAACCATCCTGTCAATAGCACTTTGGGATACAATTGGAACAGATAGTAGTTCAAGCCAGTTTGTTTCGCCAATAAGTTGGTTTAGTAAATTGAAATCAGTTTGTAGAAAATTAAATTGTAAATTATTTTTTGAATATGTGACTGAATTAACTGCTGCAGGAACGTAAAAACAAATATCAGTTGTTGGATGATATATGTCTTCGGGGTTTGTGATTGCTGCAGTGCGCGAGATTGCATAATCTGCTGGATCATTTGCGAAGAACAGATCCAAAAGAATGCCATATTCGTTATATACGTTGTTGATTTGAAAAAGACATAAATCAGCCAATCGGTCAAAAAACTCATCTTTCCAATCATCAGTTACTCCTGGAGTGAGATATGGAGCATCGGACATAATATTCCAGGAAATTGACGGAAAATTAAAATCACCCATTACCAAAATTGCGTCATTTGGGCCAGCAAACTCTACAACATTTTTAATAGCTTCCAAGTGATTAAAATATATTGTTGGATCGGAAGAAGGAGGAATGTAGGAGCAGGTTATAAACAGTTTTTTATGTTCTAATTTAACTACAGCACTAATAAATTCGATGTCCGATATTGGAATCGGCAAAAGCTCAGATGAAAAATTTGATGAAACTGCAATAAGAACACCTCCACCTATGCGAATGGATCGATCACATCTGTAAATTTGGTAATTGCTGCACAAAATTTCTGAATTTAAAACATGAGACTTTAACCAGGTTTCAGAAAAAACTAAGATATCATATATAAAACCAAATCTTTCAGAAAATAATCTATTAAGTTTCGTATTTAATCCATGGACATTTTGATACGTAATGTTTATGCAGTTATCACGATTCAAAATTAGTTTTTTGATATATGATGTTCGAGGGATGAGATAGTTACAATGTTTTCAGATCTATTATTTTCTTTATATATATATTTCCGGACAAGAGTATTATTTGGCCAAAATTTAGGATCAACTATTCTATCAAAAATATTTCCAGGCACTGTAATTTTAAAAGATACGATATTTCTCGGTTGTGAGTACTTAAACTTATAAGTGGATATATCAGCATCAACTCCAAGTTTGGTTTTTATGTAATAGGTTATATCTTCTTCAGAAGTTTCGGAAGCAAACCGAGAAGCGAAAATTGTTTCTTTAGGAGCTACAACTTTTAGCTCTTTAGGAACATTTGAAACAGGCACTCTCTCAGACGTATTTTGAAGGCCCTGAGTAGTTAAGGCTGTGTCGGATATAGCAATAGTTGGCGTTGCAGATTGAGAAGTAGATGAACTAGGGAAAATCGGCAAATTATTAGAAGATGATTCATCTTTGTTTGCATTCCTCGGAGATTTTCGGAGCCTTTTTTGTGGCGGTGATTTTAAGCTACTTAACGATTTGAAATTTTCGAACAGTTTCTCATAATTAGCAAATTGGTTAGAAAGCTGAGCCATATTATTTTTAATGGCTACAAAACTGTTTTTAGAACTCTGATAGAAGTTGTAAAAATCAGATTTTATGGCAAAACAATTATCACAAGTATAATCAATATTATTTAGCAAAGCAACAGATTCAGCGGTATTTGAAGGTAGACCGCTACATTTAAAGTGACATAAGCCATGACACAACCAGCAACAAACAGTTTGTTCACCATCTACAATGATAGTGCAGCCTTTTTTTAAGCAGGACATTATAATAAAACGTTTAAAAGTTTCGTATTAATTTGAATTAACAATAACGGCGGCAGCTAATGGTCGGCTGTAAATCAACAGACTATGTACTCCTGACGAATAACCAAAAAGAGTTTATAAAAATAAGTGGTATTTTTGTTTTGCTATTGTTATCGTTGTTTTCTTTAAAGACAAATTGAACTATTATTATTTTAATATTTATGAATGTTTGTATGTTTGTTTTATATTCAAAGTGAGTATTATTTAAGAGTAGCACTGAATAAATAGCAATATTAAGAGTTTAATTAAGGCCCATTTACATGATACCACTCAGTCGTATGATTTTTCGAAATAAAAATCCGATGAAATTCATCGGACTGTCATAAAGTCGTACCGACATTATTTCTGCATACTTAGGCCATTTACACCATAACACTCAAGTCTTATGAAAACAACTGTTTAGAATAATAAGCAAATTTATTTTGAAATTTATATTTTATTTTCACTTTCTTTGTTTTTGTTTACCATTTTTTTAATATTACCAAAAAAAAACAACTCTGGTCCGATGAAAATGGCAAGTTTTTAGAAATGTTTCAAAAACCATCGGACTTCGAAAATGAAATCCTACAGACTGTCAATTTCATAACAAAAGCTTTTTACATCATACGACTTTTTCATAATACTCGAATTTCTGACAGATCGTATTACAAAGTGTGATAGTGTAAACTGGCCTTTATGGATATTTATGTATTTTGTTTTATTGTTTGTTTACTTTTGAAAGTTAATTTATTAAGTTTTTGAAGAATTTAAATGATTTTTTAGACTTTAAAATTTTTAAGAAAACACTTAACGAAATAAATCAACACTATAATAGTTAAACGGACGGTTTTAAGACGAACTTATTGATGTAATTTTAATTATAATCAGTTATGTATTTATTCCAATATTTAAGAAATAAACGGAGCGATTTAAAACACAAACGAATGGTTCAGCTGGTTCCAGATGGTGAACCAACTGTAGTTTGATTACAAGGTTTACATGAACACACAGACAGACAGACGGATGGACGGACATCGCTAAATCGACTCAGAAAGTGATTCTGAGTCGATCGGTATAATAAAAGATGGGTCTATGTCAAATATTTTTGATAGTTACAAACATCAGCACAAAGTCGTTATACCCTGACCACATAGTGGTATAGGGTATAAAAAGTGTTAATATTGAAACAACTGTGGCAGACAAGCACATCATAAACAACTTGAAATCAGAAAAATCTGAAAAAAAAAATAATATGTAGAAGTGACAATAGTCACGATTAGATGACAAATGCAATGTTTTTATTTAGAATATAACTTTGTGTAAATGCTAAATTTAATAAAAAAAGAAACTGATAAATAATTTAAAAATACATTTGAAACATAACAAAAGAAGTAAATCTATACACCTACTTAATGAATCTCAATACAATCTCGAAATAAAACTTGTAATAATATTATTTGATTAAGAATTAAAAAACAAATTTCATCCAAGTTTAATGACTTTGTCGTCCCACTTCGATACATCAAGCTGGGTACACAATCTGGTATGTAATCTCGAAATGTATATATGTATGTATGTCGTCTACGAACAAATTCGAGATAACTTTTGTCTTTAATTAGCATGTCGGCACCTTTAAAACACCTTCTTCCAGACTAAACTGGACAACTGTGGCGCACCTGATAGTTTTATGATATATAAATATACATATATACTATGCCACAAAAGTCTACGGACGGTTATAAATTTTCACGTAGTTTCAACAGTTGTTGATGGATTTTTGTTGAAATTGAATATTTATGTTTATTATTTTATTAGAGACCGTTTTAAAAATTTTAGTCTGCTAAATATCAAAGGAGTTATTTAAGAAAATCAGAAATTATACATTGCTAAATAACAGATAAGTTTACGAATGAAATATTTATGTTGCTTTTACTGGTACGTGAATACAAATGAATCATATTTTGGTACAATTTTACGGACGAATTTTTAAAAAATATTTTTAATTTAATACAACAAGTGAAGAGAAAGAAAATTTGTTAATTAAAAAGTGAATGAAAATGCTAAATTAAATCCCATCATGTCGCCATGATGGTAGAGGGAAGTCATATGCTAATTAGGTTTTATATAAGGAAAAGACTGAATTATACAATTAAATATCTAACCGAGAACGCGTTACCTGTATTGATATATGGAAATTTAACATTTTCTGAAGTGATGATATGTAAGGTATGGAAAAACAAAGTTCCGCGATAGTTCTCAAAAACCTAAGAGTTATTGTCATATATAAAGACTCATGAGGAATGCAAATGGCGTTAGCAAAATCATAAATGCGCGCATGTATTTAGACTCCTTGATGACCTCAATAACTCGTGAAATATGCAATGTATGGGTGTGAAATTATTCGTTAGAATCACTTTTAATTTAAAGTCCACTTCGATTTTCTTCGAAGCGGGTCTTAATGGGTTAATGATGTCAACTGAATATATATCAGAACATAAGATTGATGTGTCTGTCATAACATCAACTATTGATGTTATACAGTTTCTAAAAGATGGAATAAATGCGTTGTGCAAGATGGGTGGTGTAAAACATAATTCTTGTAAAACATTTATTTGTTTGGAATAATTAG
The DNA here is from genome assembly GCA_963682025.1 of Cordilura impudica. Taxonomy (NCBI): domain Eukaryota; kingdom Metazoa; phylum Arthropoda; class Insecta; order Diptera; family Scathophagidae; genus Cordilura; species Cordilura impudica. Next base: position 1,362,182 of record OY821517.1, on the reverse strand, counting down.
ATCGAATTAAATGATGATATAGTTTTATTTAATAAAAAATAATAATTTTAAAAAAATGTCCCAACCATTTGTTTCTCACTTAAATTGATCACCAGGTGACAGAGTTGCCAATCTGTAAACAAAAATCGCTGTGTTCGCAATATTATGGGTAAAACGGTATTTTGCATTAAGAAATTCAAATAACGCGCAGCCCCTGCTTTGTGCAGGGCATCAACCAAATTCTTTGCAGTAGAACGGTGATGGTTAAGGCATTTCTGACTTTTAGTACACGTTCTCCGTCGAGTATGTACATAGAAATTATGGAGTGATGATCTTTTTAGATTAAGAACGGTTAATATGACATCTGAGACAACGAACAACGAAAGTATCGGAAGGCTGTAATTAGAAGCATTGGATCAAGATTTGTGCCAAACGCAATAAATACTCGAACTTACATGAGGAGGAAACTAAAAAGCAAATTCACATTGTTTAAAATCATTGGCAATAATTCAAAAACAAGGAAATTAGGTTTCATACGAACTGATACCGAGAAAAGTGGAACGCTGATTTTCAACATATGAAAAGCTCCTTGCTAGAAAGAAACGAAAGTTTTCTGATAACCAAAAAAGGAACAAATCGTGGGGACCATGCTGCTGCATTTACAGCTAAGCCAAACGATGATGGAAGCAGAAGTTGATTAAAGTGAAAGAGAAAGGTCTATTGGTTTGATGATGCACTAACAGAAAAAGTACTGTTGGGATATATACTGCCAGAGCCCTCATTAAAAACTCGAAGGTCCTATTTGTTTCTTCGAATTACTAGTACACTAAAACCTCGATCTGCGTCGTTAATTGGGACCCAAAAGACGACGCAAATCGAAATTAATTTTCCTATACATAAATATTTTGTTAATTAGTACTAAAATAAAACATTTCCTTGCATCAAAAACTATTTTTATTTCAGTCATATGTTTCATAATGCATAAACCAATATAAATAAAGTATAATACATACATAAATTCATTAAATAAATATGTATTATATTAATTCATTAAAATAACAGAGAAATTCATTAAATAAAAAAAAAGTAAAAATCCATTACATTGCATAGGAATTAAAATTTATAAGTTATTTTTTATACCCTATACCACTATTGTGCTGCTGTTTGTAACTATCAAAAATATTTGACCTAGACCCATCTTTTATTATACCGATCAAATCAGAATCACTATCTGATTCGATTTAACGATGTCCGTCCGTCCATCCATCTGTGCGTCCATGTAAAGCTTGTAATCAAACTGCAGGTCGCAAATATGAATATATTTTGATGAAATTTGGTATATAAGCTTATATCGGCCATAGGATGAACGCTATTGATATTGGTGAGGATCGATCCATGTTAAGACCTAGTCCCCATACAAATGACCCCTATGAAATCGCCATAAGTACCAAATTATCATATAGATCTCGGTCAAATTGGGTTTGCATATGTTTATTATATCCATGAATTACTAGTCCAAAAATAATCCCTACAGGGCAATTCTTAGTCATAGGCCCCATATAGAGCTGCTTCCCGATCTTCACTTAAATCTATCAAAAAACAAAAATATTGCACTGTTTCTTCTCAAATTTTGTTTGTATATATTTTTGCAAAATACAAGAGACTTTACCAAACATGATCAGGATCGGTCCAATTTTAGGCCTAGTGCCCATATGTGTAGATATAGCATACGATATGAACTTTTTCATATCTGCAGCCAAAAAAATTAATAAAAATCCCACTCAAATTTGGTTTATGCTTATTTTCTATATCCAGTTAGTTGGGCCTGAGAGATAGGGTCTCTAAACGCATGGTATATGATATCGTATAGTCGGTCTAGACCGACTATAATTTTCTTACTTGTATGATTATAATTCGATGAACTTGACGATTCTAAATCGATTACTATTTCTGTAGACTGATTTGGTTCTCGTACTGACCTATTTAAAAAATTGTCCAAAGTTTGTTGCACTTTTGCGGCTTTTTTTTCTGATAAATTTCTTTGTAGCAATTGATAGCGTTATCTATAGATCTTGTCACTTTTAAACTTCGATTTTCGTCAGGGTCATTATCTACAAAAATGTCCATTGCCTGTGAAATAAGTTGCATCGCTTTCGAAATACAACCAGCCCACAGTGGTTCAAAACAAAAAAAAAATGGTAATAAGTCTGGAACTTCTAAACTATTGGTTGGATTGGAATAGTATATTCTAGGCGATTGTAGTCAAGGATATAGGCTTTCAAAATATTTATTTTTGAGATACCCTGTTGTAACACAGGGTGAGCTACAAGTCGACCACCTCGAGGTGGAAAATGCTTTCAAAGCTTGTAACTTTTATAAAAATGAAGTGATTTTTACGTTTTTTAAATTTTTCCAATAACCATTAAATTCTTAACAAAAAACATGCTTATACTACCTAGTTATCGCTTATGGTTTAAAAAATATTTGATTTTAAAAATCAACATTTGAACTTTTCACCAAATTCTTTCTTGGTTTTTCGCAAATAACATTTTTATTAAAATAGATAAAAAAAATCTAAAAATATGTGGCGATAGCCAGTACTTTTTAAAAAAATACGTTGAAGTACTTTTTGAATTATTTCAAACAAAATCTTAAAGTTGACTTTTTGAATCAGGTTCTAAAAATTGCAAATTTTTGCCAAAAAATACCCTTCATTCATTCACTTTTTTCTCACAACCTTGGTAAAACATGTATATATTTTTCTACACATTTTAAAAGAATATGCTTCAAGAATGGTTGTAAGTGAAATTTTTAATATTTTTGGACATGCACCCTACGTCCAGCATTGGACGAAATTGGGCAATTAAAAAAAAAAAAACTAAGTTTTAAAAGTTAATACAAAAATATCCGCTCGATTTCTTCAAATATTTCACCGCAGTATTAAAGCTCCAAATATTTTTATTTATTTGCCGTAATAAAATTCACCGCCATTACATAAACGTGGTCAGGAGGGCTTAAATGGTGAAAAAAGTCAAATTTTCATACGAATTTTTTTTGTTAACATAAAAAACATATTAATATTAGTTATTTTTATGTTTTGTTTATTGATTCACAACGGCATTTAAATTATCTAAAACACTTCAAAAAATCATTTTGATAACGTTAATAGTTTTTGAGATATTTATATTCAAATTTCAGAAAAAAATATAGAAAAACTATGGTTTTTCGTTTTTTTTTTGGTTTTTTTGGTAGTGTTCCCAAAATTTTTGAATTTTACTTATTATTATATATATTGTTAAAGAAGACATATTTATCTATTCAACGATATATAACATGTCTATCAAATATATTGCAACATGCTGAAATAATGACCCCAAACCACACTCCACAGGCAAAAATTTAGCTATTTCTCTATTTGTTCATATAAATGGTCATTTACATAGTGAATGACATATTTTTTTTATTGTTTTTTGGTAAAGGGTTGCATACGTTTTTATTACTTCAAATAATTTTATATATCTTTTCAAAGAAGGTATAATTATAGTTTAATGAGTATTTTTTATTTGTTTTATAATAGGCTTAAAATTACATAACAATTGTCTGCTTTTTTACTAGTTATTTTCTACAAAACAATCAGAAATATCAAAAGATAAAAGATGTTTTATATCCATAGCTTCGGAATCAGCATTTTCTATTTCAAGACTTATTTTTGGTAACCATTTTGTTCTTATGGAGTATTATTACTGGATCTGATGATATCAATAAATATTCCATTAAATCGGAATTTTGGGCTTCTTTGCTACATTTTCTTGTATTAAAAAGTCTAAAGTGTTTGACATCTCTGTTTCTAGCTTCTTGTGCTTCTTCAGTCAGTTCTCCCAAGGGCAGGATGCTATTTTGTATTATTTCTTTCCCATGAGCTAATACTTTGTGTACAGTTGGTGTCATTGGCCTCCAAGGATATAAGTTCATTATTAATTCCTTAGTTCCACTAGCATATATTTTCAATTTCTCCGCATTAATTTGTTGTTTACTATTAATGACAGCTAATATTACTTTAAACCGTGCGATTAAAGGCGTGTCAATGCCAGTAATCAAAGAAGTAGTTTCGGGATCTTCAAAGAAACGTCTTGCTGTATTACCATCATTTGAACTTCCATAGCCAAAAAAAGGCTTATCGATAATTAGACCAAGTTGCATTTTAAATTCATCCTGAATTCTTTTCTTCTCAGTTTTTCGTATGGCGTGTAGATCAGTATTATTTTTAACTGGTATATTTTCTTGTCCTGGAATTTGCCGGTATTTTAGATCATATGCGAGATGCAAGCAATATTCCATAAATCGTATTCTTGCATGAAGTGGTGATATTCCAAATTTGAAAGCATTTTCATTACTATGAATTTCATCACAACTGTTATGAAATTCTGAACTTTTCTTTCCACATATATTACATTTCCAAGTAGATGTTATATCTGTAACGGCATTGGCTACTTTCCAATCAGTCATTGTAAAAAGTGGTTGAAATAACACTTTAATGACACTTCCAGATAATTCCACAAAAACTGGAGACAATCTCGAAATTTCCTGATTTATTGAACTCACTAAGCTTTGTGTTGTAATTTTGTCTTCCTTTGTGTGCTCAAATCGGATTGGCCGACATAGAAACTTAGATCCCTGTGTCCATATGTCCTGATATTCTCTCTCACTAGAAGAAGAACTTGTCTCATTATACAGCCTCATTTTTAATGGTACTAATGATGTCATAAAAATTGCTGAAAAATCTATTTCTGAATTGCTTCCACTTGGTTGTCTATACTCAGAAAATCCAGATGTTCCATCGCATCCCCATTTACATATTAACGTAACTTCTGAATTGTTGCATATTTCTATTTCTTCTTTGCTAAATGTGGATATTATTCTAGATGCAGTCTTTTCAAGCAGTTCCGCTAATCCAACATTTGCACTTTCAGTATTGGATTTCACATTAGATGGTAGAATTTTATGTTTTGTTTCCTTTATGGCTCTGCTGGTAGGAAAAATATCAAATCCTTTTTCTTTGAGAGCTTTTCTCAAAATACCATATTTATTTCTTGTCAATCCCAAATTTAAAATAAGAGCTAACGCATCCTCTTCTGTAAATGATGTTGACGATTTTGGCGTTGAAATACTTTGCACCATACGCTTCAACCGCTTAGGAGATGCAGTTGGTAACACATCTACAATTTTAGCAGCTTCCTTTGTTTGCGTGCGTGTCAAGGCTGATTTAAAAGAATCCTTAATTTCATTAGGCGAGTTACTAATGATTTCTTCTTGTTTTTTCTTTTTTGTCCTTGATTGAACATTTTCGTAGTCCTTTTTAGGTCGACCAAATGCCTTTTTCTCAATTTATACTGTGAGGCCCGTTTTCAACCATTCTTCATTTTTAGTCATAAACTTTGATTTTGATAAACGCGATTGGCTAAATCTTCTTTCGTAAGCTTTGTAAAAATTTTCAACATCTTCAGATCTCACATTTAAACCGTAAGTGTTGTTAATAGTATAAAATAATTTCGAGACTTTTTCCGAACGTGATGAATGAATAGTAGAATGGGAAGGATTTTCCCAAATAACTTTGCAAAGTGAATAATACTTTAATGTAACCTCCATGATAGATTATATATACTGAAAATACTTTTTGAAAGGTAATATATCGGGCAGGTACTTCAACCAATACTTACATTTTGTTTTAGTGAATCTAAGGATTTGGCTTTTACCTGTTTTTTTTTGCATAAAAAGGTATTGTGAATTACAGATATTTTGCAATAGGTATCAGAGTTTCGGGCAATTTTATGATCAGTTGAAACTCATTAGGTAAATATTTCATACACCATTAACTTATAATTATACCTTCTTTGAAAAGATATATAAAATTATTTGAAATAATAAAAACGTATGCAACCCTTTACCAAAAAACAATAAAAAAAATATGTCATAAATGACCATTTATATGAACAAATAGAGAAATAGCTAAATTTTTGCCTGTGGAGTGTGGTTTGGGGTCATTATTTCAGCATGTTGCAATATATTTGATAGACATGTTATATGTCGTTGAATAGATAAATATGTCTTCTTTAACAATATATATAATAATAAGTAAAATTCAAAAATTTTGGGAACACTTTACCAAAAAAAAAAACGAAAAACCATAGTTTTCTATATTTTTTTCTGAAATTTGAATATAAATATCTCAAAAAACTATTAACGTTATCAAAATGATTTTTTGAAGTGTTTTAGATAATTTAAATGCCGTTGTGAATCAATAAACAAAATATAAAAATAACTAATCTTAATATGTTTTTTATGTTAACAAAAAAACTGGTATGAAAATTTGACTTTTTTCACCATTTAAGCCCTCCTGACCACGTTTATGTAATGGCGGTGAATTTTATTACGGCAAATAAATAAAAATATTTGGAGCTTTAATACTGCGGTGAAATATTTGAAGAAATCGAGCGGATATTTTTGTATTAACTTTTAGAACTTAGTTTTTTTTTAAAAATTGCCCAATTTCGTCCAATGCTGGACGTAGGGTGCATGTCCAAAAATATTAAAAATTTCGCTTACAACCATTCTTGAAGCATATTCTTTTAAAATATTTAGGAAAATATATACATGTTTTACCAAGGTTGTGAGAAAAAAGTGAAAGAATGAAGGGTATTTTTTGGCAAAAATTTGCAATTTTTAGAACCTGATTCAAAAAGTCAACTTTAAGATTTTGTGCTCACTAAGCGGTTTGAAATAATTCAAAAAGTACTTCAACGTATTTTTTTAAAAAGTACTGGCTATCGCCACATATTTTTAGATTTTTTTTTTATCTATTTTAATAAAAATGTTATTTGCGAAAAACCAAGAAAGAATTTGGTGAAAAGTTGAAATGTTGATTTTTAAAATCAAATATTTTTTAAACCATAAGCGATAACTAGGTAGTATAAGCATGTTTTTTGTTAATAATTTAATGGTTATTGGAAAATCACTTCATATTTATAAAAGTTACAAGCTTTGAAAGCATTTTCCACCTCGAGGTGGTCGACTTTGGCACCCTGTAGCTCACCCTGTGTTACAACAGGGTATCTCAAAAATAAATATTTTGAAAGCCTATATCCTTGACTACAATCGCCTAGAATATACTATTCCAATCCAACCAATAGTTTAGAAGTTCCAGACTTATTACCACTTTTTTTTGGTTTTGAACCACTGTGCAGCCGTTAACTGTTTTTCTTCTGGAACCACATCAGGTATATCAATATCGTCCAACATTTATAGAAATCAAATCTTCATTATTAAGCTCTTCATCCTGTGATATCAATATCTCATTTATATCATCTTCCTCCATGCCTTCAAAGTTTGCTTCTCTAGCTAATTCAGCAAGTTCTCTACGAACGGTTGGTACAATAACAATTTCTAAATCTTTAGATACGGTTTCTTGCCATAGTGGACGCCAAACTCCGTTCATGCATGTTTTTTTACTTCCATCTATGAATGATTTATATTTTCGATAGCCACCAAGATATAATTTTTCCAAAACTGTTTCATGGAGGACATATCATCCCCATCAGTTGATGCAATAAGCTGACCAAACGTTCGTCGTAGATAATTTAAAATTTGATATGACACCTTGATTCATCGGTTGTATGATGGATGTCGTGTTTGGTGGCATAAAAACAAATTCACATTTTCTGAAATATCGTCTAGATAAATTGGGTGTGATGGATTGGATGCATTGCCTACCAATATCAACATTTTAAAATCAATATTTTGAGTAGGACAATAAGTTTTCAACTCGAGGACAGCGCAATTTTCTGCACATTCTTTAAACAGAGCTGCAGTCATCCACGCTTTTTTATTTGAACGCCAATAAAGCGGAAGAGTACTTTTATCCACATGTTTAAAAGCCCTTGGATTTTCAGAGTGGTGAATCAGAAAAGGCTTAAATTTGAAGTCACCTTCTGCATTTCCTCCTGGAAGAAGTGTAAGCCGATCTTTACTTATTTTATATCAGGGCAAGATTTTTCAGTTTTGGAAATGAACGTTTTCCCTGGTAGCCGTTTCCAATAAAGGCCAGTTTCGTCGACATTTAGTACTTGCTTCGAAGAATAACCACCTTCTTCAATAATCGCTTTTATTTCTATTTTAAATTTATTTGCAGCTGCAATATCTGCACTGGCAGATTCTCCTTTCAAAGCAACATTATGCAGTTTTGCACTACTTTTGAAACGTTCGAACCAACCTTGACTGGCTTCGAATTTTTCTAATTTTTTTCCGCTAGATGATGGTGAATCCTTTTGAATATCGTTAAAAATACTTAACGCTTTGTTCTGCATCACCATTTTGCTCAGTGGCATCCAGCGCTAATTTTGGCTCTCTATCCAAATACTAAGGAGGGACTCCATTTTTACCATAATGGAACTTCTTACTTTGGTACTGGTTTGTTTTGATTGCAATGATGTAGTGGCTTTAGCAAACTCTCTTATTTGCTCAGCATCTCTATTATAAATTGTCCTCACTGGAGCTAAACTAAGAGTCTGGAAATTTCAACAGTCTTTTCCCCAGATTTAAAACGTTTTGACACTTCTAATTTCAGTTCCAAACTAATTTGTTTGCGCTTTTGACTCATTTTTTATAGCCTCTATGTTATTTTTTAAACAACACTTAATTTATATAACCAAATCCAACACTTTTAATTTAATCAACACTTTTATTTACTCTTGAGATAGAAGACTATGTACTTTTATGTAATATTGCAAATTATGAAAAAACTTACTGTGAATTTTAAACTTGTACATAAAGATTGAACTACAGAATTAAATGGGAAATCCCCTTTATATAAAATTTAAGCAACGCAAATAAAAAAATGTTACGACGCAAATAAAAATTTTAACGACGCAACTCTGAAATCACGAAAATTCAAGAACGGCGCAACTTCGAAAACTACAAAAATCGAAACGACGTAAATCGAGGTTTTAGTGTACTATACGTAGCACCCAAAACTATTTTTAAAATATTAAGTCGTCTCGAAAGAGATAAAAATACATTTTCTATTATTATTTGACTTCTTAACTTACATTCATATAGAGGGTTTCCTCTTATTTTACCTTGAAAATATTTTTAACAACAGCAAATTGTTATTAGTTTCTACAAAACACATAATATATTTATTTTTTGTTGTAATTGTAGTTGCTAGTTGATAAGATGTACAAGTTTATACTGTACAATTTTAAACTGTAAATGAACTAGAAATCAAGGATAAATAATAAATAAAAATCTAATTTTCTAGAACCTGGAATTACAAACCATAATTCCATACGACCATAATTCCATACACTGCTATAAAACTTTTTTGAATTATTCTTTAATTTCCTAAAAAATTAATGTTGGCCAGAATTGTCATCACAATTGTATAAAAAAACAAGTAAGAGTGTTAAATTCGGCTGTGCCGAATTTTTTGATACCCTTCGCCTGAGTCTTTAATTTTTAAAATTTTTAATATTTAATTTTTAAAATTTTTAATATTTAATTTTTAGTTTTTAATTTTTAACTTTTTAATTTTTGATTTTTATTTTTAATTTCCAATTTTTAATTTTAATTTTTAATTTCCAATTTTTTATTTTTAATTTTTAATTTCTAATTTTTAATTTAAATTTTTAATTTTTAAGCTTTAATTTTTAATTTTTCGTTATTCAGAAAACAGAAATTACACTTACTCAATAGAACACTTACAAAAAGTAAATACAAAACAAGTAAGAAAATTATAGTCGGTCTAGACCGACTATACGATACCCTATACCATGCGTTTAGAAACCCTATCTCTTAGGCCCAACTAACTGGACATAGAAAATAAGCACAAACCAAATTTGAGTGGGATTTTTATTAATTTTTTTGGGGCCACAGGTATAATTTTTAGAGTACTCATTAATGGATGTAATGAACGCATATAAACCCAATTTGACAATTTGGATCTTATGACAATTTGGATCTTATGACAATTTATGTCGATTTCATAGGGGTAATTTGTATGGGGGCTAGGTGTGAACATGGACCGATTTCAATAGCGTTCATCCCATGGCCGATAAAAGCTTATATACCAAATTTCATCAAAATATATTCATATTTGCGACCTGCAGTTTGATTACAAGGTTTACATGGACACACAGACGGACGGACGGACGGACATAGTTAAATCAACTCAGAAAGTGATTCTGATTCGATCGGTATAATTAAAGATGGGTCTAGGTCAGATATTTTTGGTTGTTACAAACAGCAGCACAAAGTCATTATACCCAAACCACATAGTGGTATAGGGTATAAAAACACAATAGCAATATTAACTTAAAACAAGTGCTATATTCTTATTTAAAAAAAAAAAAAAAAAAAAAAAAACAATAACAATAACAGTTCCTACATAAAATTACTAACAATAAGCCAATAACTTCGAAACATTTTACAACAACAAAATATACTTAATAGAAATAACACTTACTCAATAGAACATAGCATAAAAAGAAAACACAAAAAAAACCAATAGCAAAACCAAACAACAACAATAACAATTCCTAATAAACAAAAAGTGCTGCCAGTTATTTTAAAAATCTATATCCCGAATAAAACTAAATTAAATCCCTTAAAATGGCATGTTTAAAAAAAGGCTGTTCTTTGGAAGGTCATGACGAGAGAATGATGAGTTGCTGGCTTTGTCTTGGTGTATGTCACTTTAAATGCAGTGGCTTATCTGGTTTAGTAGCCGAATCTGTATCGAAGCATAAAAACTTGCATTGGCGCTGTAATGACTCAAAAAATTGGCGCTGATTTTTACCGCTTCTTCCAAAGCACTAAAAACAATTTTTTACAAATTCAAAACCATTTTGCTAATTTATCCGGGCAAATAAACTCTTATGGAAAGCTTTTCGATGATTTCAAGTCATTGGATGGACTCCAATCACCTAAATTACCATCTCCAAATCGCCGTAAGTCACCCAGATTCATGAATAGAGAAAACCCTGATAATACTACTGCTTCTTCAATCCATACAACTCTGAATTCTGCAAATATGCTTACGACAATTACTTCTCCTTTGATGCCTCAAAATGCTGTCCTACCATCTTTAAAGGTGCTATTACACGAAGTGTTTTTTACATATGTACTGTCACTTTTTTTATCCATATGAAATTCTTCATGTCTGTCAAAATTGTCTTTTACATACGATTCATAATTTTTGCTATCACACGTGCGTATATATTTCCGTATGACATAACCTCTAAATGTAAACAACAGCTGATTTAATTTGTGAATTTATAAAAATTTGTTGTTAAAAAAAGGTTATATATTTTTTAATTGTTAATTAATAGTAAACAATTTATTTTTCTTTCAATATTAATCTTTAAAATTTACTCTGTTTTTCTTTCATTTGTTTGTCATGCAAAAATAGAACCTGTTCTAATTGAAAAATGTACATGTGACTTTCCTCATGTATTGTACATAAACAATGTTTCATATGTATCACACGATGTGTACAACTTTTGTTGTGGGAAAATTTGACAGTACATATGTAAAAAACACATCATGTAATAGCACCTTTAATAAAGCATCATCGATACTTACAACTGATAATATACAATCTTTTACAAATACTGCTCCCTTGATGTCTAAAACTGCAATGCTACCATCTTTAAATAATACGTCCTTGACGCCTACAACTGCTATTCCACCATATTTAACTAATGAAGAGGCATTACCGAAACAACTAAAAGTAATACCGCCAAAAAAATCTATTGTTATTTCGCGTCTTTCTTCGGATACCTCCACTGATGACATTAATTTTTATATAAACTTTAAACTAAGTTATAAAGCTGATGTTATGATATATAAATTTTCCTATTCCGTACCAAGAAGGATTACATCTTTTAAAATAACCGTTCCGTTCGATCTTTATGAGCAAATCGTTAACCCTGGTTTCTGGCCTGTGAATACTTTAGTTCGTGAATATGAATTTAAAGAAAATCCACGGAGAAACAACATTGCTGAGCTTCCGTCCCGACATCGAATAAATGAAAATACGAATTTCAACATTAATTCAAAAAACTAGATTCTTTACCCGTCGAACGACTAATCATTATGTATCAGAATGTTCGTGGTTTAAATACTAAAATGTCTAATCTACTAGTTAACAGTTATGACTTTAATTTTCATGTTATCATCTTTACTGAGACATGGCTGAAAGATAATGTTTTTAATTCTGAGTTACTATGTAACAATTATCAAATATATAGATATAACAGAAACGATCGTAATGGTGGTGGTGTTTTAATTGCTGTATCATGCCTGTTTGCTTCCGAATCTCTTCAATCTGAATCTTCTCCAAATATTGAGTTTGCCAGTGTAATGATAAAGCTTAATTATAAAATCATTTTCATAACCTGTTCGTATATACCTCCTAATTCTCCCGAAGAAATATACCTTGAACACGTTCAGGCCATCAAATCAGTTGCTCAACGTGCTAAACCTGAGGATTTAATTTTTGTTGTTGGAGATTTTAATTTACCATCTATAATATGGAAAAATTCGCCTGATGCTCCGGATTTTATTCCAATTAAATCTAATAACTGTGATGATTTAATATTGAATGAGATAGTTGATCTTAGTCTTTACAAGATGAATGGCGTATTTAATGAATACGGTAAACTGCTAGATCTGGTATTTACAAATAATCCAGAAGATTGTATAATAACTCGCTCTGATCCTATCACCTTGCCGGAAGATCGCTTTCATCCAACTATTGAAATTAGCTGTGTTTTGCCTACTTTTGGTGGATCCAATATTCGTATTAATAAAGATAAAGTTTTTTGTTTTAAACAAACCAACTATAGCAAATTGATTGATCTAATTTCTAACACTAACTGGAATGATTTGTTGTGCCATACTTCTATTGATTTAATGGTGGAGGTCTTTTATGGAACTATGTATTCTTTTATGGATGAATGCATCCCAAAGCGTTCTGTCTACAAACGAACTGGCCCGCCTTGGAACTCAAAACAACTATCAACATTAAAAAATTTGAAGAACAAGTATTATAAAAAGTATAAAATTTTTGGTTCTCTTGTATTTTTTGAAAAATACTCCATTCATCGTGCCGAAGATAATATTCTTAACAATTATTTATACAAAAACTATCTAAACAAAATGAAGGAAGATTTCAATCGTGATCCTAAAGCATTTTACAACTTTGTTAATTCAAAAAGAAAAACTACTGGTTATCCATCTGTAATGAAATTAAACGATATCGAATCTAGTGATGATACTATAATAAGTAACATGTTTGCAGACTTTTTTGCTAGTACATATTCTGTTGCTCATTATTGTTCCAACAGCTATTCATATCCAATAAACACAAATCAAGCTATATCTTTTCCCCTAATTGATAAGGCAGAACTTGTTAATAGCCTGAAGAAACTTAAAATTTCATTTACTCATGGACCTGATGCAGTACCTAGTTTTTATACCCTATACCACTATGTGGTTTGGGTATAATGACTTTGTGCTGCTGTTTGTAACAACCAATAATATTTGACCTAGACCCATCTTTAATTATACCGATCGAATCAGAATCACTTTCTGAGTTGATTTAACAATGTCCGTCCGTCCGTCCGTCTGTGTGTCCATGTAAAGCTTGTAATCAAACTGCAGGTCGCAAATATGAATATATTTTCATGAAATTTGGTATATAAGCTTTTATCGGCCATGGGATGAACGCTATTGAAATTGGTGAGAATCGGTCCATGTTCAGACCTAGCCCCCATACAAATTACTCATATGAAATCGACATAAATTGCCATAAGATCCAAATTGTCATATAGATCTTACTCAAATTGGGTTTGTATGCGTTCATTACATCCACTAATGAGTAGTGCAAAAATGATCCCTTTGACCCCATATAGAGCTGCTTCCCGATCTTCACTTAAATCTATTAAAAAACAAAAATATTGCACTGATTCTTCTCAAATTTTGGTTGTACATATTTTTGCAAAATACAAGAGACTTTACCAAACATGATCAGGATCGGTCCATTTTTGGACCTAGTCCCTTTATAGATATAGCATCCGATATGAACTTTTTCATATCTGCAGCCAAAAAAATTAATAAAAATCCCACTAAAATTTGGTTTATGCTTATTTTCTATATCGAAGTAGTTGGACCGAAAGATAGGGTCTCTAAACCATGGTATAGGGTATCATATAGTCGGTCTAGACCGACTATAATTTTCTTACTTGTTTTATACTCAATTATTGTGCTACTTCCTTGGCAACACCACTGACTCTTTTGTTTAATGCGTCAATAAAAAACGGTTATTTTCCAAAATTTTGGAAAGCTTCTTACATCATTCCATTATTTAAATCTGGAAATAGATCGGATGTTTCTAATTACCGTGGTATTGCTAAACTTAGTGCAATCTCTAAGCTTTTCGAGAAATTTATTACCGATTTTTTGTGCTATCACTCATCGTCAATTTTGTCACCATTTCAACACGGATTTCGGAAAGGATGCTCTACCGTTACAAATGTGCTTCATTTTACGACAATAATTAACGATGGTTTTGTCAAGAAAAAACAAACAGATGCAGTATACACCGATTTTAGTAAGGCTTTCGATAAAGTAAACCATAACCTTCTACTGATCAAATTGGATTTATTAGGTTTAACACCATTAAGCCTTAAATGGATAAAATCATATCTTTCTGAGAGAACACAACGTGTAATGTATAATAATATGTCATCTAAAGATATTACTGTGACTTCTGGTGTTGCTCAAGGCAGCCATCTTGGACCAATTCTTTTCTCCCTTTTCATCAATGATCTTTCAAAAGTGATAAATTTTGAAAAAATGTAAATGTATGCGTTTTTCTAGAAATAATGTTTTTCCTGCTAACTACTTTTTGGGCGGATATCAGCTTGAACTTGTTGATACTTTTCTGGATTTAGGGATTCTACTTGATCCTAAATTAAACTTTGTATCGCACGTCACCATGACAGTTAATAAAGCTAGAGGTACACTCGCCTTTATTAAAAGATGGGCAAAAGAATTTATTGATCCTTACATAACCAAACAACTTTTTACATCTCTTGTAAGACCTATTTTAGAATATGGGTCAATAATATGGGATCCCTTCTATAACATTCATATTCAACGAATCGAGTCTGTACAGAAACAATTTCTACTCTTTTGCTTACGTGGCTTACCTTGGAATTCTGCAATTAATCTACCTTCATACGCTGATCGACTTAAATTAATAAAATTACCTACTTTGGAAAGCCGTAGGACTATGCTAAAAGTAACATTTATGATCAACCTAATTAATGGTGAAATCTGTTCTGACTTTCTTGTCAACAATATAACTTTTAATGTTCCTCAACGAGTATCACGCCAATTCCAACCACTCTTTGTTAAATCTTTTCAAACCAACTATGCTCTAGCTGATCCTTTTAGAAGAATTTGTTGTGTTTATAATAATCTTTATCAATTAATTGATTTTTCGTTGAACACTGATGTAATTAAGCATAATATCATTATTTTCTTAAATTCCTAACTATTTGTTTTTATTTTTAAATCATTTAATTGTTTTAATATATGTACATATGTAATTATATCATTTATACAGGTCTGTAAGGATTTATTCCATTTACCTAATAAATAAATAATAAATAATTATTCATTTTTCATCTTTCATTACTCATTTTTCAATCTTAATTTTTCATGTTCCATATTTCAATTTTCATTTTACACTTTCCATATTCCATTCGTCATATTTCAGTTTCCATTTTCCATTTTAAATTTTTAATTTTTTAATTTTTCATCTTTCATTTTTTAATTTTCGTTATTCATTTTCCACTTTCCATTTTTAATTTTTCAATTTTCATTTTCCATTTTTCATTTTAATTTTTGAATTTCCATTTGCCATTTTTCAAGTTTCATTTTCCATTTTTCATTTTTAAAGTTTCATTTTCCATTTTTAATTTTTCAATTTTCATTTTCCATTTTTCAATTTTTATTTTCCATTTTTAATTTTTCAGTTTTCGTTTTCCATTTTCCATTTTTCAATTTTCATTGTCCCTTTTCCATTTTTAATTTTCCAATTTTCATTTTTAATTTTTCAATTTCCATTTGCCATTTTTCATTTTTCAATTTTCAATTTTCATTTTCCATTTTTCCATTTTCATTTTTCCATTTTCATTTTCCATTTTTCAATTTTCAGTTTCCATTTTTCATTTTTCCATTTCCATTTTGCGTTTTCCATTTTCCATTTTTCATTTTTAATATTCATTTTTCAAATTTCATTTTCCATTTTTCATTTTTAATTTTTCAATTTTCAATTTCCATTTTCTATTAGTCATTTTTCATTCTTCATTCTTCAATTTTCCATTTTTCATTTTTCAATTTTCATTTTCCATTTTTCATATTTCAGTTTTTGTTTCCATTTTCCATTTTTCAATTTTCATTTTTCAATTTTCATTTTCTATTTTTCAATTTGATTTTCCATTTTGAATTTTCCATTTTTCAATTTTCTTTTTTCATTTTCCTTTTTTCATTTTCCATTCTCCATTTTTCATATTCTATTTTACATTTTCCATTTTTCAATTTTCTTTTTTCATTTTCCATTTTTATTTTTCAATTTTCTTTTTTCATTTTTCATTTTCTATTTTACATTTTCCATTTTACGTTTTTCATTTTCCATTTTTCGTTTTTATTTTTTCTTTCATATTGGCGATTTTTTTTTATTATAACGTGATAACGATAAAAAATATGAGGCAATACTACTTACATGAGCTATGTTATTGTGTTCTTGGTATTGTTAATATATATGCATATTATTTTTGTGGCATTTTTTTATGTTGTTGTACAATTATTATGTTCAACCACTAAACTGTTACAACAAACACACTGGGTTTTATGTTTTTTTTTTAGAGATATCTACATATTTTTGCTCGTATCTAATCACAATGATGCCCGATGTAGCCCATTTTCAATACCAACCTGCTGGGAATTATGGCAAATGATATTTTTGTAACCTTATCCAGTTAGATGGCTTTTTTTGTGAATGAGCGTGATTTCAACAGACAGATGGACAGACGGACAGACGGACATCGCTATATCGATAAGTATATATATACTTTATGGGGTCGGAAATTAGTTTTTCGATGCGTTACAAACGGAATGACAAACCTATATATACCCTCTGCCACTGACGTGTGGAGGTATAAAAAAATATCAGGATTTTTTGCTAGAAATTCCTTTATTTTTTTTTTAATTAATTAAAAAAAGGTAGATTTTAACCGATTAATTGATATATATTTATATATATAGCTTTAGTAATAGTTGTATCTTTTCGAAATTGTTTCTGACAATCATCATCCAATTAAATAAATGTTTTGTTGTATTATTATTTTAAGCTGAAAGTAATTCATCATATGAAGGCAGCTCCCGAAGACGCCGCAGACAAAAGAGCAACGCTCCCCATAATAGTGAGTACGACTATCAAACTATGTTTTTGTTTTAGATTTATTTTTGATAAACGTCAAATTTCTATCGATGTTTTAAGTTAATCAATCTTTTTTAACAAACTATTTATTATTATTATTATTGTTTTAGCAAATGGTGGTGTGGCCAATAACAAATCCCAGCCAAACAGCAAACCACCACAACATAATGTAGACAAAAATAGCGGTGGTAGCGGCGGCGGTGGTGCAGGTGTTGGTGTGGGAGCATCGAACAGTGTAACGGAACGATCTAAAGCCAGTAGCAACAATAACAATAGTAGCAACAACAACAAAGATGCAAATAATGTTATACAAAATAAATGTGAACAGCAACAACCACAACAACAGAGCTATGTGGCAGCACAACAACAGCCACAAAATCAACCGCCAAAAGTAAGACGTAACAATAAAAGTCGTAATCAGCAAAATCATGCAAATGATCATCAACAACAAAAACCACCACAACAGCCCCAGCAGGCGCCACAACATACACAGGATAAAAAGGAAACTTTAGTGAATGGAACTTCCTAATTTACCGCAGGGTAAAGAATATTATTATAAAAACATCCTCCCTCCACATACTCACACCTACACACACCTACACACACCCACACATATATAAGAACACATTTTTCATTATAAAAGAAAAAATAAAATTATTATTAACCCTTCCTCTGTTCCTTCTTAGCTCCTTTAATCCTTGTAAAAGCCACTTGAATCGAGAGAAAAATAAAGCAAAAGTAAAAATACGAAGAAATTTTTAAAATTACTTGAAAAAAAAATTTGAATATGAAAAATAACACTCTGTTTTATTAAAAGAATATTAAATAATATTTATAAAATAAACATGGAAATAAAAAATAATTAATGAGAATTTTATAAAATCCTTATATGTATATGCATACAAAATTTTATGAAAACCATCAATAAAATACAAAAACAGAGCATATTATTAAATAATTAAAACAGAATACAACTCTAAAAATATTAAACAAATAATATAAAAACTTATAAGTAATTATAATATTAATTTAAAAATTAAAAATATAATAAAACAAAAAAAAAAAAAAAAAACAGGTAATGAATGCAACTGAAATAAAAACAAATTATTATAATTTATTGATAAAACAATATAAAAAAAAGAGAAAGAAATTAATTTACTAGTAATTTAAAATGTAAAACAAAAAATTCAGCACTTAATTTGATATAAAAAAAAAGAATTAAATATAAATTTAAAAGAAAAACAATGTTAACTAACATTACTAATTTTTAAGTTTTATGTAAAAAAAAATATATATATATATATATATATATATGTAAACTTTCATCCTCTTTATTTTTTCATTTTCAAGCATGAAATAAAACAACAACAATAAAAGTCCTTAAAGTGAGAATATTTTTCATTAAAGGTGCTCAAAACAGTTTTTCGATCATAAATGAGAATATATTTTTTTTGTTTGATTTTATTTAAACTAATAGAACGTGATTTCCTTGTGTAATTAGTTTTCCCAACGTTACGTAAATTATATGTCTACTTTTTATGAGATCACATATTCAATAAAATAAAAGCATAATTTATTTCAATTAACAATTAAATTTTAACTTAAAATTTAAATGTCTACATTAAATTGTACGCATACGATTTTATCTTTGTTATCTAGTTTGATAATCGCTAATATATCGTCTACATATTTAATTATATATTGTGTAAAAATATTTTAGTATTTTATTTCAGAAATCGGAGCTATACGTCAGTATAATATTTTCAATTATTAGAGAAAGTGTGATGCCGATAACTTAGTTATATATGTATATAATTAGCAAATGTAAAATAATTGTTCTCGTTGAGGCAGAATTTTAATATTTTCAAGAATTTTGTATAAAATCAAATATGTGTGTGTAGATACGTGTGTATGTGTTAGTGCAAGGAGAACTATAAACTTATGTTTTAAAAGTGACAGAGTAGGTGTAATCCAAACCGGGAAAAAAGTATACGTCTATTTTCAATTTATAAAAAGGTTTTTTATAGTTATCGCCATTTTTTTTTTTTTTTTTTTTTTTTTTTTTGTTACAGATTAAATTCATTAAGTTTGCAGGCCAAGCTTGGATGCAATGATAAAGGATAAAAATCGTACTTATTAGCGTTTTCTATCTAAATTTTAGTATAAAAAAAAAATCTCAAATTGAATTAAAGCGTGTTTTTTTAATTTTTGAACTTCATCGACAACCGGGACGAACTTACGAAATGATAAGATAAATTGAAGACTGGTAAACGGACCCCATTCTACCGTTCATAATATCGTTAAACGCTATAAAAAGTTTAAAGATGTTGCTGTAAACTGAGCAAAACAGTTGACAGAAATAGCTGAAACAGATTTGGGAAATAGAGCCAGTATTTTCACGTTCCGAATTAAGCTTGAAAAAAAAATTTGGGAGGAAGAAGATGCAGAGTAAGGCTAATAGGAAAAAACGTTTACAGTTTGCTAAAGACAACAGACTATGCGATTTTCCGCTCTGACGAAGGTTTTATATAAGGTTTCGAGCCGATGAATGACCATATATATGGATGAAGTCCATTGAAGCGCTGTTGTTCCTTTACATCCACGTAATTTCGATAGATATCATTTGCATGCAGACAATATAAAATAAATTTATGAATCTTAAGTGAAAAATATTTTAAATTAAAGTGAAAAGATATAAAACTGATCTCAACGTATATAATTATAAAGCTTAATGAATGGGGAGTCCCAATGGAACTCCTTAAATTGCTAAAGTCTTTTCTTAGAATCGTAAAGTTATAGTTAAAATGGCTTTTTCTCATCAACATATCCTCTGGATAATGGAGTCCCTCAAGGCTCGCCATTGTCTGTGGTTCTCTACACCATATATGCTAACTCTTTGGCAAGGGCAATTGAAAATCTTCCAGGAATTGATTTTGTGGGAATTTATGCGTATAACATTTTTGCTGTTTCATCAGGTAAGTCTAAGATAGTTCGAATGTATTTATTGAATTTGGATAACAAAGCGTCTCAATGGGCTAAAAATAGAGGAGCAGTAATTCCAGCTGACAAAACAGAAATTCTTCACGTTTGCAGAAAAAAAAGGTTGTAATGCTGATATATTTTGTATCAGATATGCTTATATTATACTTTTAGAACAAATGAGGATTTTAGGCATTCAATTTACTAAAAATTTACTCTGGAATCATCATGATAACTTTTTGTCTACAAAATTAAGCAAAATAAATAATCTTAAATTAATTTTTTCTCGTAACAAGAGGCCTCACATCGAGACTGCCTTAGATATTTGCCGTTCGTTGACAACTGGTGGCCTTCTTCATGGAATTACCGTTTATGGTTGGACCTCTAAAAAGAACATTACAAAGCTCAATACCTTAATTAACAACTGCTTTAGGACGGCTACAGGTCTTCTAAGGCCAACGCCCATCGTGTCTCTTAGAAATGAGGCAAAATACAGAACCTCTTAGAGAAAACTGCAGTCAACATGGCATCTAAATCCATAACTATACCATATGAAGGGCTTCATCAAACATTCTAGAAATATCTTCATAATCCTCAACATAACACCATCTTCCATCAACTATATTATTTTTCTCTTGCATAAAAACAATATTTCATTACCACCAAAACCCTCACCTAATATAAATTCCGGCGCAATGATCAAAATAGATGACAGCTTACGAAAATATAAAAAAGATGAAACCAATCCAACCTGCTTCAAAAGATTATTGGCGGAAAAAAATACGCATTTTTCTCCAAACGTTATGTTATACACGGATGGATCTTTTCACTGTGGTACTACAACTTTTGCTATAGTCAATCAATTATCGCCAACTCATTTTGAAACTGTTAAAAAAAATACGTCTACCAGATCATGCTGCTATATTCACTGCCGAAATTGTTGCTATTAAATGTGCCATTGAACATGCTGTTGAATGCTCTAATGAAAAATCAAAATGGAACCTATGATGATATGCTTTACCCGAATTCTAACTTTTCTATTTTGCTGCTTTGGATACCTTCTCACATCGGGATTCAAGGAAACAAAAAGCAGATTTCGAGGCAAAGGATGCACTTAACCTACCTGATATTACGCAAATACTTTGCTTCCCAAGAATTATTATGAACCCATACTTGATGAATCAAAGGGAATATAATGAAACAACTCAGAGGCCTAGATACAACAACAATTCCAGTAGATCCCAATGTATTACGATGGCACGTCTTAAAGTTGGTAAAGCATTATTCAAAACCAAACATTATTACGACAGAATATCCTGCAACATGTATTTTCTACAATGTAGTTCTTACAATTCCTCACATCTTTTCTGAATGTCTAGAATCCCGTATTGATGTACCACTGGAGAAGATTTTGGACTGTGCATCCGACGAATATCTATCGGAGATACAGAAGTCCCTTTCGAGGCATCACATTAGTGATGTATAAGGTCAAAATTATATTATATGAATATTCTTTTTAACACTACTACCTACACTTGAATTAAAATGGTTCATTTATTTTATTAACTCATTAATGTTTCCATTATTTCAAATTCGTGCGCATATGGTCTAGTTACAAGACACCTTTAATTTATATTTTATAAATTTATTTGTAAAATATTTTCTAAATGAATAAAACTGATATACAGTGCCTCAATATGAAACTGGAACAGATATTTATATTTTATTCAGTTTTGTAAAGTAAAAATAATATACATATGTGACCTTCTCCGAGAAAAGGGACCTAGTATATCAAAAATCGGGTTGTGTCAAAAACGGTGGATTCTGGTACCTAAAAGGGTGTAGAAACTTTAAATGCGTTTTTTTTCTCAAAACTTAATTTTCACACACTAGGTCCCTTTCATCGGAGAAGGTCACATACACATATGTATTTAATTTGACTTAAACGCAATTTTATAGTTTTGTTGTTTCGAAAAGACATACAAAAAGTGTGAAAATTAAATTAATTGCTATTTAAATACAATAACAAGAAAACAGTACAAGTTACAATGTTAAAATAAAACTGGGACGCGTGACAACTATGTATGTACGTTTAATATTTATAACTGTTCTTGGCGGCTTACGCAAAAAAAAAACCTGTTTGCATTTCAAAATAAAGTATAAAATAAATATAATTTACTAAAAATAATTTAATAATGTGTAGCCAGCGTGGTCAAACTTCAGTGGAGATAAGACTTTATAATAAAGCACTTTAGTGATGGAAAGACGGTAAGAAATATTGGAGAAATAGTTAATAGAAGTCATTCCACGGTCCACAATATTATAAGACGCTATAAACTATCAAAATCCGTTGAAAACAAGGCAAAATTTTGAACACAAAGGATATTTTCTGAATCAGATGAAAGATGGATTCGTTTTATTTGCGGATGAGTCAAAATTCAATCTTCTCCGTTCTGTCGGACCATCATATGTGTGGAGAAAACCAAACCAGGAGCTCATTCAGCGTAATTTAAGGCCTGCGGTGAATCATGGTGGTGGACAGTAATGATATGGATATGCATGTCGGCTACTGGGCCCGGAAATCTGTGCATAATCGATGGAAATATGGACCAGCATATGTATATGGAAATCATTATAATTTAAATAATTTAAAGTTGGGAATTGGCGATTACTTTTATCACTATCAGGACAACGATCCAAAGCACAAAGTCCATAATGTGACTTATTTATTCCCGACTTAAATCCTATAGACCATTTATGGGCTCACTTTGAGGAAAAATTAAAAGCTTACAGTCAACACAAAACCAATTAAAAGCGGCTATAAAAAAAGAATGAGCTGAAATTGACCCATCAATTTGCTTTAAATTGGTAGAATCGATGCCACGTCGACTTTCAGCAAAGAAAACCATTAAGGGATCATCCACGAATTATTAAAATAAGTTCAAAAAAATAAAAAATTTTTGAATAAAATTACTTTGAGCTTAGAATGTTCCACTTTAATTTTGATATCTATAATATTAATAGGCTAGGCTATTTCTTGTGACCGATGTTTTGTTCTACCGTTTTATCCCGATTTTGACCAAACGTATATTATTTTAAAGGTATTTCTTTTTAGCCGTTTAGCAGATTTATAGATTTTTTAATTTTTTCCTTTATTTTGAGTAAATTGCATTTAAAGTTGCTACTAACACATCCATAAAAAAATTATACAATGCTATGTCCCAATAAACATTTTTGTTTGCTATCAACTTGAGGTGCATTTGAGATCAAATACATTTGTCAAATCTCTAACGTTAATTCTCAAATGCACCTCAATAGTCCGATTATAATCTTCTCAACTTAAAAGGCACTTTTTTTATATGGTGATTTTCTTAGTTATCAAATTGAGAAATTTGTGACTCTCAACTTGATAGCAAAGAAATTTCTCCAATCGGTATCAAATGGAAGGTACGGAATTGCCATATTAAAAAAATTATACTAATTTTAGAAATGAAAACAATGTACTTTTTAATGTTTCAATTTAATTTCATTACATATTTAACATTATTGTGTACATGTTAATAATTTTTTAAAATTTAGAATTAAAAATAAATGAATTAATTATTTGTACATTTTATGAATATTAATATTAAATGTGTATTAAATAAGAATTTAAATTAAAAAATTCGACCAAAAGCAGAAATATTTAAAAATATATCAATTAAATTATTCGTACTATTTTGGCATTTTTTAATTTAATTTATTATTTATGACATATTTAAATAATATCTCAAACTTAACACAAATCGTATTCAAGTTGAAAAAATGTTTTGTCTCAAGTGGAGAAAAGTGTTGGATATCCAATTGAGAGTAAAAATATTTCTCAAAGATTGGAAACCATGTTAAGTCTCAACTTGATGTCAAGTTGAAAGCAAACAAGGAGAAAAATTGTTCAACTCAAGTTGAGAATTACATTTGACATCAATTTGAGAACTTAACTTTTCTCCAACATTGGAGAAATAATATTTCAATGCATACTGGGGTGTGTGTTTATTAAATTTGTTAATGTGTTTGGACTAAAAATGAGTTTGTTTTTTTGTGTTGAATTGTGAATTGGCTATAATTGGTTAACATACCTTTAGGGTATTTATGTAATGAAAAAAAAATTCCTAGAATTTGCACTCGAATTTGAAAATGTTCCTTTTTTGTTTTATATTGTTTTAAAATAAATTACAATGAATTTTTAAAATGTTTTTTTATGTTTTAAAAACGTTATACTTAAATAAAGCTTTGAATTGCATTCAACTCAAGAATAAATATCACTTATAATTGATGTGAATAATATAATAATGTTTGTCCCACTTTCATATTGAGGCACTGTATCTTTATAAAAATGTTTATATCTTGTGTCTTAAATGAAAATATTTATTTTTCGGGTTTTCACTGGGATGGCGATAGCTCCAACTACCTATAAAGCCAGGGGTCGAATCGTCGTATTCGTTATTGAAATTTTTCGATCGAAATTATTTTTTTATTTCCCAAAATACTAAGAGTAATTTTACTTTGTCATAGCTAATGAGTTATGGTCCATAGTTAATAGTAAAAGTGAAACGAGGTCTGACGATTGTCCCTCTTCTTTAAATAATAAACCAATATAAAGAACTTTGATTGATTTTACTCGATATCGAATGCGACGATTTGCCCCAGGTTATTACAGCATGGATCCCTACACAACCTATGCCTCCGCAAGTGAGGTTAGGTAGAGCCATTTCATTTCAATCCTTAAAACTATCAAACAAAATGGTTATGTAATATAACCAGAAAGCATGCACTTATGTTTATAACCCAACAACATGCAGATCAAAATATAACCACAACATGTTATCCCTCAATCGGAAATAAAAGAAGCGGCGAAAACGACATTTATTCGTTGAAAAGCTAATTACTGCAGAAACATAACCCAACTGCATGCCAAGCAGTAACAACGAGGCTCAAAAAATAAATACCGCAACGTGTTTTCTCTTACTCGGAAGATTTGACGCGACAAATGAAACTAATTACAAAAACTGCTTAGCTATCAATTTACAATGAATGTTATTATTTCCAATAAGAAGAATAATTAGTTACTTGTTGTTTTAGGCGGCTTACAATGTTTTGTAATTTTAATTGCGGAAATAAATTGTTAAAAATCTGTGAAATATTTGAATTTTTTTTAACGTATGGTAAACAGTGCGTATATTTTTCTTTAAAGTGATTAAAATGTGTGTGCAATTGGAACTTTTGAAAAAATTAATAGATTTGACTGTAGCTTTGTAAAATTTTATAAATAGTGTAAGTGTTTTTTTTTTTCGTTATGATTTTGCCATTAAGTCTAGCAAGAGTTTAACAGGTGAGCATTATTATATTTTATACATTTTCATAAATTTTATTACCAATGATTTCGAGGGTCTCATGCCAGATGGGCGTATCACTAATCCAATACCGTTAAATTTTATGATTCATACGTCCTTCTTTAGATTTAAGTAATTAATACTGTTTTTTGTTTATTAAATGGTTTTTAGTCCGTAACCCCGATACGACTTTTTGTGGTGAATCAAATACAATTTTTTTTTTCGATCTGGGCTGGTTTCCTTAATATAGGCCAAAGAACTTGTATAGAAGCACAACTGTTTTACGTCATTTCAAAAATAAAATTCTCTTCGATACGTGTTCTATGTGAATTCAACATTGAAAATTGATCGCGTTAGACATTAATAATAAAACTCGAATAAAAAATGTAAACAAAATATGTTTGTCTTGAAAAAAATGTACCAAAGGAAAACAACAGTCTGTGTATGTTTTCTAAAAGTCCTGAAATTTAAGATAATTTGACCAGAATCTGGGCTTTTTATGTACCCTTTTTTATATACAGTGTGTGTAACGGAACACACAAAAACAATTTGGTGAACAGAAATATTAAAAGTAACTTAGTATATCTTTTTATACCCTCCACATCGATGTGTAGAGGGTACATTTAGTTCGTCATTCAGTTTGTACATCGAAATAAATTTCGGAGACCCCATAAAGCGAAGTTGATTTAGCGATGACTGTCTGCCGGCCTGACTGGAAATCACGATAACGCCATCAATAACTAAGCTAGTGTCTTCGATTTTGCACAATATCGTTTATTAACATTATGGTTAAGTTGCTATTTAAAATTATCAAAATCGGCCCAATGGATCAAATGATGCCGACGCAAATGTAAAAAAATAAAAATACTCAATGTGTTGGTTGTTATTCTAAAGTTATATTTTGTAATTGTTGTAGTCTTGTAGTTGAAGCATTTGCTTAATGATAGTGTATGTATGGTTGTGCTGAATGTATCAATTTGGATTAAGCAAGTATTGTCACATATTATATATCGTTATCCCGCTATAATTAAGAAAATCGCACAATATGGAAGAAAAAATACAAAAAAAGTACATTTTTTTTAAAGTACACTCTTAAAAAAGCACCTTTTCTAAAACAAGTAGCTTGTCGTTAAAAGTACATTTTCTTAAAAAAGTAGCTTTTCTTAAAGTTCCCTTTTTACATATTCGCGAACGTATTAATTGTATATTACAAATATATAAAAAAATATTTTTATAGCTCCCTGAAATTTTTAGTGTCCGCGAAAGTGTAAAGTAAATTGTTTTTTAAAAGTACATTTCTAAAAAAGTTTCTTTTCTTAAAAAATTTAATTTTTTAAAAAAGAATATTTTTCTCAGAAAGTACCTTATCTTATAAAAGTACCTTTTATTACAAAATTACCCTTTGTTCAAATAAAGTAGCTATTCTTCACGTTTATTTAAAGAAGTACCTTTTGTTAAATAGTTACCTTTTCTAAAAAAAGTACATTTTAAATACACCATTTTTTAAAAACAAACTATTTAAAAAGGTAACTTTTTTTAAAAGGGTACATTATTTATAAAAATGTTTTTTTCTTGTGTCATTTAAAGGTTAACATAACTGCAAACTATCAATTTGCAATGAATGTTCTCATTTCCAATAAGAAGAATAATTAGTAACTTGTTGTTTTAGGCGGCTTTCAATGTTTTCTGATTTTAATTGTGCAAATAAAGTTTTAAAAATTTGTTATATATAAGAATTCTTTTTAAAGTATGATAAATAGTGTGTATATGTTTCTATAAAATAATTAAAATGTGTGTGTAATAGGAACTTTTTGTAAAAAATTAAGTTGAAGATTTAACTATAACTTTGTAAATTTTGGTGTGGTGATGTAAATACTTGTATATGTGTTAGTGTTAATGTTTTTTTCCGTTATGATTTTGCCATTAAGTCTGGCAAGAGTTCGCTTACAGGATTAACAGGTAAACAATTTTATATCTTATATATTTTCATTAAGTTTAAGAATGATATCGACGGTTTTGATGTCAGATCGGCGAATCAATTCAATATCATAATTATCATACAATTTTGTGATTTTAATACATCCTTCTGGCATAAGGCCCTCGATACATTTTCTCATGTTTTCAAAGAGACAAAAGATACATATTCTAATTTTTTCCGCGGGAACTTTTCCCTTTGTACAAATATGCCGAAAAGTTTTATAAATTTTCAATATTATTTCTAATATATTGTGCAGCAGTCAAATAAAACAGCTGACTTCAAAAATGCGTTATTGTCTCTTTTAAGGCCTAGTTAGCCACACTTAACCCTAACCAAACGTGTCAGCTGTTTTTTCTGTTACATGAAAAGCATTTAGAGCAGTTAAGGTGCTATTACATGATGTGTTTTTTACATATGTACTGTCAAATTTTCCCACAACAAAAGTTGTACACATCGTGTGATACATATGAAACATTGTTTATGTACAATACATGAGGAAAGTCACATGTACATTTTTCAATTAGAACAGGTTCTATTTTTGCATGACAAACATATGAAAATACAACACTGCTTGTGGCGAAAGAAAAACAGAGTAAATTTTAAAGATTAATATTGAAAGAAAAATAAATTGTTTAGTATTAATTAACAATTAAAAAATATATAACCTTTTTTTAACAATAAATTTTTGTAAATTCACAAATAAAATCAGCTGTTGTTTACATTTAGAGGTTATGTCATACGGAAATACATATGCACGTGTGATAGCAAAAATTATGAATCGTATGTAAAAGACAATTTTGACAGACATGAGGAATTTCATATGGATAAAAAAAAGTGAAGTACATATGTAAAAAACACCGTGTAATAGCACCTTTACCGAACTCAACTGTCACGTAACCGGAACGTCTCAATCTGTTGAAAATAGATTTTTGCTACGTTTGTACATGACATACATATATATGTGAACAGCTGATAAAGTTTGGTTAATTTTACACAGCAACATGCTGTTCGTTTTTACGTACTATAATTTCATTACATGCCAACGTTACATTTATGGTACAGATACATTTTAACAACGTGTGGCTAACTAGGTCTTTATTTTTATATATTCTGTTTATTTTCTCAAGAGAATAATATCCGCCGGTAGAAAAATCCGCGGGAATATTCAGAATTAGGCTGCAACCCCGATGTTATTTAAATTCACACTTTGTCTCGACTAGCTGTAATTCATGGCAATCTTCATGTTCTTGTCAGAGAAACAGAATAACGTCAAAACGCGAAGTGGGCAAATTGTGTCTAGACATTTACTTTCCAAAATATCTTTGAATCGTAAACTACAAAAATGCGTTATTTTACTCAAAGCTTTAAAAGAGTTACTTTAACAAATATAATTTTTTTTAAAGAACAAAGTTTGCTATCTCTATGTATAAAACTGCATTTAAACTCTTTCTTTTAACTCATACTCTCCCATTCCCCCTTATCCAATTGATCTGAAACTTGGCCCATAGTCTTGCGACTACAGATTAATTTTGGGGTAGTCACGCACAGTCACGCATTCATGCACAGTCACGGAGTGATCTAAATGATCCTAAAATGGATTTCCCCTCATCCAATCAATCTGAAAATTGGTCAATATACTTACTGTAAAGAAAGGTTAACTTCGACATAGTCACGCACAGTCACGCATAGTCACGCACAGTCATGGAGAGATTTAAACCTCACTTCCCCTCACCCGTTCGATCTGACACTTTGTCCATAGACTTGTTGTGGCCAAAGATTAATTTTAAGATAGTCACACACAGTCACGCATAGTCACACCCAATCACAACAAAGATTTCCTTTCACAAAGAAGAAATACCAATTTTGCTCACCATAGAAAAATATTTTTTAACGTAGTGCTTTGTACCCATTTCACATACGCCTTTTATAATTTACCATAAAAAAAACTAACTCATAAAAACACAGTTTTTATTACACTCCCTTTCTTTGTAAATTATTTACCGTATCGTTTCAGTCTTACTCAACAATTTTAAATACTACCGTCAAAAAAATTGTTTTTTAAATATTTTTTTTGCAATATTTTTTTTTCATCGTCGCACAGTGGCTGAAAATCATTTTTCATTGGCCAAAATTCGGCAACTTTTGAACCGATCAAAATATTTAAGTAATTTTTTTTACTGGATAGATATTTAGTTCAGCTTGACTCAGTTTTAATTACATTAAAATTGATTGAGGACTTTTTAAGGAATTCTATGTCAAAGTTGAACTTTTGATTTTTTTTTTTTAACTTTTAGAGTGAAATATGTGTTTATTATTTTTTTATTTATTAAAAAATTTATTATTTGGATTTTAATAATAATTATAAACATTTTTTGTAATAATGGGATTTTTTTAATGTTACACTCAAAAAAAATTAAAAATTTTTTGTTGTCAAATTTGCAAATTTGTTTACACTCAAAGAATATTTACACTTAAAAAAACGTTAATAATATTATCTAAAAATCTTGCTATTACTAGAGAAAAATTTATTATTTTTTGCTGTCAGATTTGATAATTTTAAAAAAGATTTTAAAATAAAAACTGCAATAGTTTTTAATTGCATTTGTTACAATGGTAGGTTCTGTTTATTATTATTTTTAACTAATACTATGTTTTTTGTGCTTAAATAACAATGAAAGGCAATTATAATTATTATTCATTTGACTCAAATATTGATCGCAAATATCCCATATTTTGTTCTGTGTTATTTCTGTTCTTTAGTAGTTTTTTGACTTCTTCATCTAAATCTCGATGTTCCACTTTCCATTGATTTCGAATACTGGAGATGAACGGATATGACGTTGCCAGTAATATATTAAATAGATCTTATTTTGTGGAATTTCGTGAAATTTTTCTAGTATTGTGCTCTCTATAAAATCTGTAATCCTTATTCCTTTTTTCCTGAGCCTCCGCTGATAGATCTCCAAGTGTCACCAAATGATATTTAATGACATCTTCTCCATGATAAAGTATTTTGTGAACTGTTGCAGACATATTTCTCCATGGGTACTTGGTTGTATATATTTTTGCAGTTTCCTTAGCATAATCTTCAAATTTTCTAGAGTCATTTTCTTCATTACAATTATATATACTGGTAATAGAACAAATAATGACTATTATAAGCTATAATAATAATATAATAATAATAAAGCACAAATTTAATACACCATTGCATACGAATCCTTATAGGGCTGTTTAAATTATCATGATTTGAATTTTTTTAGAGTAATTTAATTAAAATGAAAAAAGTTTTCTACCCACGGGTCGTCACGGGTGCAAAAGTATAAATAGGGTTAAAGAGGACACTTTCACCTTTCTCCGGGTGGAATACGTTTCTTGTTCCCTTTTGCTCCCTAGAAGTTCTATTCCACTAAAGTTTAAATTTGAGAAAAATATAGTAGTTTCATAAATATTTCATAACGCCTCCAATATTAAACGGTAGAGCTGTGACCACTTAAGACAACTAAAGACTATAATCCTACCAACATTATAAAAAAGACCGCAGGTCATTATCGATGATAGCTTGCGAGTAGTAACCATTTATTTTTGATAAAAAACAAAAGAAAAATCACCTTTATCTGAAATTTAAAAAACAGTTGAGTTCGACAGCATGCCACGCCCACAATTAGCAATAGTTTAACCTAATTTTTTGGCTACCTTAATCTGGATATATTAGCTACAAAAAGACGTTAAATTTTTAAAAAATCGATGACAAAAAAAATTAGACTTTTGGTCAATGAAATCAAAATTTCAGCCACAGTGCGTCGCAACGAGTCTGCCTGCAAAGTTTGTGCTCGATTGGTTCGCGGAAAAAGGGCTAAAAATCGGTACAAAGTTTTGTCGGCAGACAAACAGACACTACAAATTAAAATAAAGGGACTAAAAATCGTACAAAAGACAGGTCTAATAAAATATATTTTTTTAATATAGAAAAAATAAAAAAAAAAATATTTAATTTTCCCAAAAAAAAAATATATTACCACTTAATATGAAAAACATACTAGACATTCCAATACTAACCTAGGTCCTCATCGCCGCTACTACATTAGAATTAGGGATTGGTACTTAATTGTTTAAGTAGTTATGCTGTTATATTTATTCTATGATAAGACCCTTTAAAGTCCATATATGTATATTCACAATTAATATACATACTCAGAAATCTTATTGAAGTAGCTTTCCCATGAGATATGAACCGATCAATTGAATTAATTTAAGTTTTTTTCAAACTAAAATAAAATTAATATATAAAAAAATTCAATTAAAATTTTTAAATTTCTCAATGACATTTCCACCTTTTTTCTTTTATTTCTCTATGAATCAGTGTTGCCATAATTTGAAATTGAAAAGATGCTAAATTGCAAAAAAAAGATGCTAAAACGTACTGGAGTCAAAATAAAAGATGCTAATTTTTTTTATTTTTCATTTCATTACCTTTTGATTAAAAAATTAAGTACTTATTAATTAATTCTTTGGTTTTTAAATGGAAAAATAAATATAAAACATAAGTTTCGATTTATATTTTTAAAATTTTAAATAAAATTATTTTGAATTTCATTTGTAACATCAAATTGAATTTTTTAAATCTTAAATTAAATATTATCAATTTTAGAGATTTGTTTTTAATTTCAAATATAACAAAATTTACATTATCAAAAGATACGAGTATATTACAATAATTGATTTATGGAAACTAATATTTCTGTGATGTCTTCATCTTCAAGTTCTTCTTGGCTCTGATATTTTTCTGACGATCGATTTTTATCAACGACATCGCTCGGTATATTGTAAGTGTAAAAGCACCCATTTTTCAATTTCAAACCTTCTTTTATACGTATTACAGAACAACAACTCGGATTTTATTCTGTTGCAAAGTTTGCTTTTAACTAAAGTCATTAAATTAAACGAACGTGCAACTCCGGCTTTTGAGAAAGACAAAACTAATAAAGACAATACAAATGTGGATAACTCTTTAAATGGACTTTCGCCAAAATAATTTTTGTTAACTTCAATCCATGAAGAGGTTGTATTCAGTGCTGTATCCCAATACTGTTCTGTGTTATAACTCAATTGGATTTGAATTTTTTCTGTTTCAGATGATCTAAATTTAAAATCTTCTAATATATTGGTTGAACCGTTTTAATGTGTTTTGTATTGAAAATTTTGGCATATTTTTAATGCAATTGTATTTTTTGGCAATCGACTTTTGAATTCATTAAAAACTGTTGTTGCTGTTTACATTCTTCTATTTCAAAATGTTTTGTTATATTTGTTGAAAGAAATGAGCAGAGTGGTAAAAAGAGTAGTACACAAATTTCTCATATTAAACTTTGAGAAATTTAAACATATCAATACCATTAAAATTAAAATTATATATTCAAAAATAGTGAAAAAAAAAAAAAAAATAAAAAAGACGCTAAAAGCAACTTTTTATTAATAAAAGATGCTAAATTAGCATCTAGCATCTTTTCATAAATTTTGGATGCTAAGCGACAAAAAAAGTTGCTAAATGTAGCAACTAAAATGCTAAAATGGCAACACTGCTATGAATTTTCTACTAGTAACTGAATGTTTAATTGCAAATTTACATTTACAACTATTTAACAATTTGTAAGTAAAAAATACGTACCTTAAGATAGCTTAAATGTTACTTTAGAAATATTTCTTCAAATGGAAAAATCATAAATTAGTGTTTAGTGAGTTTATGATTCACAATAATCTGATTCGATCATAAATTACGCATAAATATCAAAAGTACTTTCCAACTTAAAAAAAAATTTTAAATTCTAAAACGGTATTCAATAGGTTAATGGAAAAATTTTGGATTTTGCACTGGCTATATATTTGAGATACACCAAAATCAACATCTGAAAAATCAATAATTCTGAACTTACCTTAATTAAGAGTATTTCAGAAAGAAAAAATTGGCTTTGCTCCAAAATTTTCAAATTTTTTCTTTTGCTCCTTTTCTAGAAAAATTTCTGTCGCAATATAATATACCATTTTTGAAATACACTCCGGTTCACTTATTTAAAGGCACTAAAAATTCCATATTCTTTTTTTTTTATTTATTTAAACTATCATCGTTAACAGTTAAAAATATATAAATAAGTTTGTATATACATTGTTTGAGATATAACTAAATAAATAGTATTGCAGCAAATATAAACTAATTATAATATAAGGAAAAGGGTGATTAGAAATTTACAGTTTAAAGGCCTGTACGCAGCTTGCTAAGGAATCGAAAACTTCATATAAAAAAACGCTTCAGAAATGCTTAAGGAATTTTTCTGTCAAAAAATTTCTGTTGATAGTCCGCAGCTTTTTAAAAAAGTAGTATTGTTTTTACTACTTTTTTTTGACGTAAATTAAGTTAGGCAACCCAGGCTTTGAGCAGGAATATCAAATTTTTCGTTCTTTCTGAAAGGAATTTTGACAGGAGAGGTAAGCATAAACAAAATGTAATATGCTAAAAAAAAATAAAAGTTATTTTTCAGTTGCAAACATGGAAAAAACGAACAAAATTCGGCAAAAAAAAAAACACGAAGCGGATGGGTAATTTTGATACTGAGCTTAAAAAGCGTTTAGCAGGCCAAATAAAGCAGAACCGAAGAATTGATTTGTTTTCAATTTCACAATTCTTAATAATTGACAGAAAACAGCTGATTTCTAGCGTTGCACTGAAAGGTACGTTTGTGATTTTTTTCTTTAAGAAATATATGAAAATTTTCTGTTAAGATTCCTTAACAAGCTGCGTACAGCTCTTAAGGGAAAAATATAGAAAAAACTAATTGAAAATGTATAAGAAATTTTTAAATTAATTATTCTAATAGCTTCATACTGAAGTTTACAGAAACATTAACTTTACAAATTTCTTATTAAATCATAACTTGGAGATTTGTTTCGGTCTTCGAATCTTCGTGTTAATTTTCTAGTTACTGTTTCAAACATATCTTCTTTGTAGTTTCTGTGTAGCAAATTTGTTGAGTATCGCCTCGGAAATTCCATATTCAGCAGCCTGTATCTTTTGCAATTTTTAACCGATTTCAGAATTTTAAAATGGAAATGGAAGCTAGACATCTTGAGATATAAAAAAATTCATGACAGTAGTGGTTTCTGAACTAAAGAACATTTTTTGAGCAATTTATAAAAAAAAAGTCCAAAAATGTGCTATTTTTTTGGTTCACTTGAATAAAGGCACTTTATTATTTTTTTTTATTATTTTTAAAGTAAGCGTTGATTTTTTGTAGGGAGCGTTTGTTTATTACAATTTATGACATCTTAATCATTTTACGAGTCAAAATAGCTAAACAAAAAATGTTAAATCTATCGGAAAAAACTAAAATCGATGTTTACCGTTCTGAAGGATATTCTAAACGCGCACTTGCAAAAAAAAAAAAAAAATTGGACGAAACCCAACAGTTGTCGATAATTACATCAAGGACCCCGAGGGGTATGGAAAAAATTTTAAATGAAGGTTTTCATTGTCTTTATCTACGTATGAGAAAAGAAAAATCATTAGAATTGCTTCTAATTCTGCCTTATCCTTGTCAAAAATAAAAGCTCAAGCTGGAGTGCAAGCGAGCAAGTCATCAGTATGCAGAGTAATTAAGAGCTGTGAGTATCTTAAATACCTGAAATTACGAAAAAAGCCGCCACTTAATGTCCCTCGTAAGGAAAAGCGGCTTCAATTCGCAAGTGACTACATGGTATGGGATGTGCAGCAAAGAGGTCATGTAAATGACTGGAGAACCTTTGTATTTACGGATGAGAAGAAGTTTAATTTGGATGGGCCTAATGGCTACAACTATTATTTCCATGAGCTGCGCAAAGAAAATCGATTTTTGAACCGACATCACAGCCGAGAGGGCGGCGTTATGGTGTGGGGTGCTATTACGTACTATGGCACCATCGATCTTGAATTTCAAAGTGCAAAAATGACTGGTGCAAGCTATAAAACGTTATTGGAATCGGCTTTTCCGAAGTTCAGTGAACTATTTGGTCCCATATCTTGGATATTGCAACAGGATAATGCCCCTATACAAAACGCCAGAGTAGTAAAGGAGTTCATTGCAAGCCAAAATGTTAATATTCTTGACTGGCCACCCTATTCGCCAGATCTAAACATTATCGAAAATGTCTGGGGTTGGTTATCTCGTAAGGTCTATGAAGGAGGTAGACAATTTGATGACAAGCAGTCACTAATTCAGGCCATAAATTCTCTTTATCTGTCAATGAAAACCCGTGTATTTGAAGTTATTAAAAACAAAGGGGGTTGTACCATTACTAATAGTTCTTAAATAAAATAAAATAAATTAAAAAACACGAAAAACTGTTTTTCATTAAAATTAGTTAAAGTGCCTTTATTCAAGTGAACCAAAAAAATACCACATTTTTGGACTTTTTTATAAATTGCTCAAAAAAAAGTTCTTTAGTTCAGAAACCACTATTGTCATGAATTTTTTTATGTCTAGCTTCCATTTCCATTTTAAAATTCTGCAATCGGTTAAAATTTGCAAAAGATACAGGCTGCTGAATATGGAATTTTTAGTGCCTTTAAATAAGTGAACCAGAGTGTATTAAAAAAAGCATTTGCATTATTATTTATTTATTATTATTTCTTTTTGTTTATGTAATGTTTTTAGTTGTTTTTTTTTTTTATATTTAAACATACCTTTTTAACAACAATGTTCGTCTCAATATTGTTATTTCTGTTATTTTATTGAGAAATGTTTTTTAAATGTTGTAACAGCTTATCGCGGCGGCAGTGAAGATAGTGGCTGTGAAGTTAATACCACACAACCAGCTAACCACACTGCCAAAGCGCTTAGCCAAATTATTAACAGGTTTATTTTTATTGAACACTTTTTAACATCTTTAAAATTTACTATTTTCTATTTTAAGTTTAACGTTTATGATTTCAATTTAAAAAATTACCTGGCAACACTGTTCTATACATACATTAATTCGCTGTGCCAGGCACAATTGCTATGCTTGCCAGTCACTGTTATGCTAAAAAAAAAAATATTTCTTCGCATGTAACAGGCATATGTGTCAACATTGGTAAATTCCAAAGCATACTTATTGGCATTTTTTTAGAAAACATTTTTTTTTTTTTAATTAAAATCTTTCTTCCGAATAGATTTTTTTTTCTGAATTAGTTATCTTGTGTTAATTTTAGGCAACATCGTAATGTGTTGGAAAATCTGAGGTTTTTTTTTACAGCATTCACTGTGGCTAACAGCAGCATTCTGTTATATTTTTTAATTACTTAATGAAAAGAACTTTTTTTTTTACTTTTAAGATTAAATTTTAGTTCGTTTTTTTAAGTATTTTTTAAACAATATATTATCTGTAATAATTTGTAATATTAATTATTTAATACAAAAAATTAGTAACTAATTGAACTAAATTGAAATTGTTTTCATTTCGAAGAAAACAAATTTTTAGGAAGAAGCAAAATACGGATGCAATTCCGATTTGAAACGGAATTTGTTCTGTGACTGTACATGTCGGTAAATCGGATATTAAGAATTCATCATTCAGTGAGTGCCTCACACATAAATGTGTGATTCAAGTTTCTAAGATTCCTAAAGTTATCTTCAAAATGTTGATGAATTTTTCCAACTTCAGTTTAATACTCGTCTTCTTCTAATATGAGAATTTTGATAGTTGCTAAGCTATTTTAGCTTGGTTTCTTAAAAACAACGAACACTTTTGTTTGTTTGAAAATTATTTCTTCTTTTTTCTAAATTTGATTCAAAAAAATCAAATTTAACACTTAATATCCACATATAACACATGTGCGCGGTGTGGGTAATAACACCTAGGTTTTTGTCCATTTTTTACTTTATTCATAATGTGTGTAGTTTTGTATGTTTGTTTTCGTCCTCTTGCTGCTAAAAAAAAAATAGGTACAATTTGCGAAAGTTTCTGCAAATAATGAGTTCAAGGTCACTTCGAGGTTAAATGCTAGATTTTTCATCGCTATAAGCAACGCCAAGTAAATGGTAATGGCCCACTTTTTGGGATAAAATTCCACAAACAAAATATCATTTTATTTTGATATATTGTTTAATGCAACTGAATAACTTTGTACAAGTAAAAACAGTTATTTTTTTCATTGCTCTGCTTATGAGCAAAAAAAAAAAGACATTACAATCAGTTTGACATCATTAGGAATTGTTCCGAAATTTATTTTTAAAAAATTCCTTGAACAAATTTTGGAATTTCCTGTTTCTTAATAATTTGAAAACTATTTTTTTAAATGTAAAAGCAGTAAATGCAGAACTTAATGATTTAAAAAGTGAGTTGATAACTTCAAACAATCAGATTAATATTTTTAAATTCTACGAGTTATGAAAATATGTCATTTAAAGAAGTTTACAGTTTGAATAAAGCAAATAAAAATAGCTGTGGCTAAAGGTTCTCGCAAAGTTGCCTCTCTAAGAAAATAAGGTTTAAAGAACAGAGCATATCACATAGAATTTACTGAGTAAAAAAGTCATTAAGTTTTCCGATAAAGCACAAAATGTGTTTCATAACATTGCTGTTGGCAACTCCACCAAAGTTTTACAAAAAGTTTTAAAAACAAAGCTGCAAATATTAATTAATATTTATTTAATATTGTTTAGCAGTCCAATCCTATTTTTGAAGATTTATATTTTAGAGGGCTTTTATTATCTGGCAATTTAAGGGGAACTGTGACACACTTTTTTTACTTCTTTTTTTTCTTCAAACATTATGTAAAACATTTTATATAGTATTAAGTAAAATAAATAATTATTTAATAAAACAACAAACATAGTTTTTCTTTATATAAGTATTCTTTATTTATGTAATGTTCAGTCTTAAAAATATATTTTAAATATACCTTAAAATACTTAATAAATAACAAATACCTTAAAAATTCTTTCAACACTAACACTTTTCTTAAGAAAAATTGCATATTTTCTGTAAAATTCGATTGGGTAATTTAAAATTTGAGTGTATTATAAATCAAACCAGAAGATTGATCGTAATGGCGTGTCGTACCAGATAGTGCATTTACAAACTACTTAAAAACCCAGTGCAAATGTCACCCCTGATACGAACTCCAAAACAAAGGATAATAAAAAATATATGTATTTAAAACAAAACTAAAGTTATTCCAAAACTCAAAGACACCTTGAATAATTTAAAAAGAAAAAAAAAAATTGCACGGGGTTTACTTTTGCACTTAACAAAAACTAAAACAATTAAAGTTAAACACCAGGACAACTTAAGAAATCAAAACAGTTTCCAACTAAACAGTATCCAAAAATATAAAGAATATTTTGAAAAAAGTGTAAATTATACGAAATAATTTGTAAAGTTTAAGTGACGCATTGTTGAAATGATAATTTTAACTAA
Source organism: Cordilura impudica (assembly GCA_963682025.1). Classification (NCBI taxonomy): domain Eukaryota; kingdom Metazoa; phylum Arthropoda; class Insecta; order Diptera; family Scathophagidae; genus Cordilura; species Cordilura impudica. Next base: position 1,322,884 of record OY821517.1, on the reverse strand, counting down.
ATTTTTATAATATTTCTGCTACGTAATGATTTGTGATATGAATGATCCAATAATGATACATTTTATTATTTGAAAGTCTAAAGGTTAACTTGAGGTTAAAAAAAATAAATAAAATAAGTAGAGATCGGCATACAGCAAAGATTAGGTAATAAATATGATTGTTATAATTTTTATATGTTTCCAAATTTGTACATTTACGCCCGTATTCATAATCAAATTCTTTTTTCATACAAATTTTGAAATTTTCGTATGAAAAAAAGTTAGCCAACTGCTAGAATTTGATTATGAATACGGGCGTTAACAATTTGTTGACATAAATAAATTATTAAAACAGTAACATATTTAAGTTATTCTAATAACGAAAAGGTTTTCCACTTGTTTTTTTTTTTATTTAATTTTTAATAATTTCTTTAATAAATAAAACGATAAGTTATCTACAATTTGTGTTTATGTACAAGCCGACATACATACATACATTGATAATTTATAACTTTCTTGTTGATTTTATGTGCTTAACACAATAAAATGTTGAAACAGTTTTTTTTTTATATCTGTATTTGATCAGTTGAAAGAAAATAAAGAGTTTCTTGCTATATGCTTGAGTGATTTTTGTGGTTTTTAGGTTATGACTATTATTATTTATTTTAAATTGGCGAATAAAAAATGTATTAAATATACCAAAATCACGCTAGTTTTAGCAATTTTCTCTTTACACACATAAAAATAACTGCTTAAACAAATTAAAGTCGTAACTTACAATTGGTAATTTTCGAATAAGTTTGATTTAATAAAACCCCCAAATTATTTATATGATTTAATGTAATCTATGGCAACATTATCTCCATGTACAGGTTTTGAATTTACTAAAAAGTAAATAACACAAAAATTAAACAAAAATGTTATTAGCATTAGCCAAGGGGCTAAAAATCTGAGTCAAAATATTCGAAATTATTTATATGAATGCATAATTTTTCTAATCCAAATTACTTTCGCACACATTTTTTTAAAATATTCTTTCGCTTTGACATTTTTGTATAAAAATTTTATGTTCCCACAATTTTAAAAATTTAAACAAGAAGAAAATTATAGTCGGTCTAGACCAACTATACGATACCCTATACCATGGGTTTAGAGACCCTATCTCTTAGGCCAAACTAATTGGATATAGAAAATAAGCATAAACCAAATTTGAGTGGCATTGTTACTAATTTTGTTGCCTTTGAATATGAAAAAGTTTATATCGGATGCTATATTTATATGGGGACTTGGTCGAAAATGGACCGATACTGACCATATTTCGTAAGGTCACTTATTTGTTGTAAAAATATATAAATACCAAATTTGAGAAAAATCTATGGAATATTTTTTTTTTTTTTATAGATTTAAGTGAAGGTCGGGAAGCAGCTATGACTAAGAATTGCCCTATAGGGTTTATTTTTGGACTACTGATTAATGGGAGTAATAAACGTACACTAACCCAATTTGACCGAGATCTATATGAAACTTGGGATCATATGGCAATTTAAGTCGATTTTATAGGGGTCATTTTGTATGGGGACTTGGTCTGAACCGATTTTCACCAATTTCAATAGCGTTCATGCCATGGCTGACATAATCAAAATATATTCATATTTGCGACCTGTAGTTTGATTACAAGGTTTGCATGGACACATAGACGGACGGACGGACATTGCTAAATCGGTATAATAAAAGATGGAACTAGGTCGAATATTTTTGGTAGTTACACCAAGTGGTATAGGGTATAACTGGGTTTTAGGAAACTAAAGTAAATCCTTTAGCAGTATGAAATTCCGACTTTATGAAAACATCTTCTTAAAACATTTAATATTAATGTTTTTTTTTTTTAAATTACACGTAAAAAATATAATTTATTAGAAACTGGTAAATTAATTTATTTTTGTTGTATCATCGGTTCCAATTGGAATAAACAAAACTATATCCTGATATATTCTCTAGATTTGGACTAAAAATTAATCCAAAAATTTTATTTTTTTCTAGTTTAAGAGTTAAAATTCTAAAGATTCTTTTGCTCTAAAATTGTCTACAATAAAACGTTTGTATCTCAATTAAAATTTTTTTGATTTAATATCAACATTTGTGTTATAATTTAAGCTTTGCAAGTTCTATTAATTTCATTGAAGAGCGAACCAAACAAAAATAAAATTGAATTAAAAATTAACAGAATTAACAAACTAAAATTGAGTTAATTATCACGTGTGTGTGTGCATGTGTGTTGAGTATGAAATACGAGTAATATTTTTTTTTTCTCTCCTCACTGCCAGAGGTTAGAAATTCTACAAATTGTAATTTAAAATGTGTTTTTTTTTTCATAAAAAATTTAAAGCGAAAAAATGCAGCAGAAATATGCACTTTAGCTCTTATTTTCGAAAAATAACAATTACACTAGACTCCATACTTTTTTAGAATTTAATAAATATAAATCATTCTTTGATATATATCTGTGCTCACAAGCGATAAACCCCTAAGTCGACTTAAGAACGATTTGAGTTATGTATGCTATCATATTCTACTAAAATCGCTTTATATTTAAGTGAAATCCCCATTTCTCTAACACTGTTTATTAAAAAGTTATTAATGAAAACATACTGACCCAAGTAAGTCGTAATGAAATCCCATGATATTTATATAAAAAGTTATTATTCTCGAAAGCATGATTTTCGACTTAGGCGGTTAATGCTTGTGACCACAGATATATGTATTTACATTGTTTAAACTTCTTAGCGATATGGATATCTAATTGTTGACTAGTGTTAATTTTTAATTATTTTTTTTTTTTATATAAATTTTGTTTGTATGCGTGCTATGTGTATATGGGCCATTTATAAAGTTCATAAAATTTTTTATATTCGTTATTTCATTGCTAAGTACACACAATTTTGTTCTACATATTTTTTTTTAATGTTCTCAACGATTTCTCATATAATTTTTGCCGCTTTTTTTTGGTATGTTATTCGCTTTTTTGTTTCTTGTGTTTAAAATAATTTCATTAGCAACGTGCCATCCATCTATGACAAGGTTATTAGTATAAGTTGCTTAATCTTTTCAATTGTAACACACTGGAAAAACTTGTAACTTCAATTTTAGTCTCAAAGATTTAGGTCAACATTTTTTTTTTATTGTAGAGTTTTTGTTTGTTTCTTAATTCATTAGTTGAGTAGTAATTGGGAAAATATCGAAGTAGTTTTGCTAGCTTAATTATTGTATGTTTAAAAAAAGTTTTTCTCCTATTATGAATAAAAATTCCTTTGGAAAAAAAATTCGATGGGAATAAAAGTAATTATCCTCAATGCATTTGAATTTGTTTTTTCCCTAAAAAAATTTCACTTGCAAAGGGAGTGTACATAAAAATGTAAGTAGTGCTTTGATAAAATAAAATTTAAATAAAAAAATCATGTGAGTCCGCATCTAGTAATTACAGATTGTTTATGGCACTTTTTCAAAATCAAACAAAAAGTGTATCTACTTATACATATATCACTTATAGCAATCAACTGCTAATATAAAAATATGTATTATATTATTATTTCAACTGGTTAATTTTTAATTTTTAATTTTTAATTTTTAATTTTTAATTTTTAATTTTTAATTTTTAATTTTTAATTTTTAATTTTTAATTTTTAATTTTTAATTTTTAAATTTTAATTTTTAATTTTTAATTTTTAATTTTTAATTTTTAATTTTTAATTTTTAATTTTTAATTTTTAATTTTTAATTTTTAATTTTTAATTTTTAATTTTTAATTTTTAATTTTTAATTTTTAATTTTTAATTTTTAATTTTTAATTTTTAATTTTTAATTTTTAATTTTTAATTTTTAATTTTTAATTTTTAATTTTTAATTTTTAATTTTTAATTTTTAATTTTTAATTTTTAATTTTTAATTTTTAATTTTTAATTTTTAATTTTTAATTTTTAATTTTTAATTTTTAATTTTTAATTTTTAATTTTTAATTTTTAATTTTTAATTTTTAATTTTTAATTTTTAATTTTTAATTTTTAATTTTTAATTTTTAATTTTTAATTTTTAATTTTTAATTTTTAATTTTTAATTTTTAATTTTTAATTTTTAATTTTTAATTTTTAATTTTTAATTTTTAATTTTTAATTTTTAATTTTTAATTTTTAATTTTTAATTTTTAATTTTTAATTTTTAATTTTTAATTTTTAATTTTTAATTTTTAATTTTTAATTTTTAATTTTTAATTTTTAATTTTTAATTTTTAATTTTTAATTTTTAATTTTTAATTTTTAATTTTTAATTTTTAATTTTTAATTTTTAATTTTTAATTTTTAATTTTTAATTTTTAATTTTTAATTTTTAATTTTTAATTTTTAATTTTTAATTTTTAATTTTTAATTTTTAATTTTTAATTTTTAATTTTTAATTTTTAATTTTTAATTTTTAATTTTTAATTTTTAATTTTTAATTTTTAATTTTTAATTTTTAATTTTTAATTTTTAATTTTTAATTTTTAATTTTTAATTTTTAATTTTTAATTTTTAATTTTTAATTTTTAATTTTTAATTTTTAATTTTTAATTTTTAATTTTTAATTTTTAATTTTTAATTTTTAATTTTTAATTTTTAATTTTTAATTTTTAATTTTTAATTTTTAATTTTTAATTTTTAATTTTTAATTTTTAATTTTTAATTTTTAATTTTTAATTTTTAATTTTTAATTTTTAATTTTTAATTTTTAATTTTTAATTTTTAATTTTTAATTTTTAATTTTTAATTTTTAATTTTTAATTTTTAATTTTTAATTTTTAATTTTTAATTTTTAATTTTTAATTTTTAATTTTTAATTTTTAATTTTTAATTTTTAATTTTTAATTTTTAATTTTTAATTTTTAATTTTTAATTTTTAATTTTTAATTTTTAATTTTTAATTTTTAATTTTTAATTTTTAATTTTTAATTTTTAATTTTTAATTTTTAATTTTTAATTTTTAATTTTTAATTTTTAATTTTTAATTTTTAATTTTTAATTTTTAATTTTTAATTTTTAATTTTTAATTTTTAATTTTTAATTTTTAATTTTTAATTTTTAATTTTTAATTTTTAATTTTTAATTTTTAATTTTTAATTTTTAATTTTTAGTTTTTAATTTTTAATTTTTAATTTTTAATTTTTAATTTTTAATTTTTAATTTTTAAATTTTAATTTTTAATTTTTAATTTTTAATTTTTAATTTTTAATTTTTAATTTTTAATTTTTAATTTTTAATTTTTAATTTTTAATTTTAATTTTTAATTTTTAATTTTTAATTTTTAATTTTTAATTTTTAATTTTTAATTTTTAATTTTTAATTTTTAATTTTTAATTTTTAATTTTTAATTTTTAATTTTTAATTTTTAATTTTAAATTTTTAATTTTTAATTTTTAATTTTTAATTTTTAATTTTTAATTTTTAATTTTTAAGTTTTAATTTTTAATTTTTAATTTTTAATTTTTAATTTTTAATTTTTAATTTCTAATTTTTAATTTTTAATTTTTAATTCTTAATTTTTAATTTTTAATTTTTAATTTTTAATTTTTAATTTTTAATTTTTAATTTTTAATTTTTTATTTTTAATTTTTAATTTTTAATTTTTAATTTTTAATTTTTAATTTTTAATTTTTAAATTTTAATTTTTAATTTTTAATTTTTAATTTTTAATTTTTAATTTTTAATTTTTAATTTTTAATTTTTAATTTTTAATTTTTAATTTTTAATTTTTAATTTTTAATTTTTAATTTTTAATTTTTAATTTTTAATTTTTAATTTTTAATTTTTAATTTTTAATTTTTAATTTTTAATTTTTAATTTTAATTTTTAATTTTTAATTTTTAATTTTTAATTTTTAATTTTTAATTTTAAATTTTTAATTTTTAATTTTTAATTTTTAATTTTTAAGTTTTAATTTTTAATTTTTAATTTTTAATTTTTAATTTTTAATTTTTAATTTTTAATTCTTAATTTTTAATTTTTAATTTTTAATTTTTAATTTTTAATTTTTAATTTTTAATTTTTAATTTTTTATTTTTCATTTTTCCTTTTTCATATTTTATTTTTCATTTTTTTTTTTATTTTTCTTTCTTTATTTTACATAATTTATTTTTCATTTTTGAATATTTTTTCATTTTTTATTTTTCATTTATTATTTTTCATTTTTAATTTTTTATTTTTCATTTTTAATTTTTAATTTTTAATTTTTTATTTTTTATTTTTCATTTTTCATTTTTAATTTTTAATTTTTCATTTTTTATTTTTAATTTTTTTTTTCATTTTTAATTTTTTTTTTTTAATTTTTCATTTTTATTTTTCATTTTTCATTTTTTATTTTTCATTTTTAATTTTTCATTTTCAAAAAGGTTATTACATATCATAATTTTTTCACCATTGCAATCATAAGTCACACCGATTTTGTCTTACGTCTTACGCTGTTTTTGTGATTGTATTGTGAATAGATTTTTACCCCCTGCGCTCATAGATTTTTACACATCAACAAATAAATATTTTATTGTTTTTGTAGGTCGAATACTACAATTAAAACCCAACTAAAACATTTTTAACTTTAATGGAAGCCAATTCAGGCATTGATTGTGTTTTCCATAGATTCATCCCGCAATTGTCTTCTAACAATCCTTTGGCTATTTCGTTGTTGTTATTCTACAACACCCATTTCTTCCACAAGCTATGCTATTAATTTTTTAAAATTTTTTTTTCAAATAATTTTATTTGTGTTTGCAAACACAAAATAAAATAGAAAATTAATTGTCAATAAGCAAAACAACTGGCTTCGAAATTCGATGAGCTTTCAGTGAAATAGATTTCTTTAAATTCTTCCGTTAATTCTTTAAAATATAGACAAAAATGTAAAATTAATGTTGTGCTAATTATAAAATTCCTTCAAATATTTCTACTAAATTTTATATGTATATATATCAAAATCTAAATTTCATATATAAACAGTACTAGGACTGAAAATTAGCAAGAACATAATATTTTTTTATTTGAAAATGAACGGTTGTTTGTAATACATTTTTTTTTAAAGTATTTTATATTTTTTATTGATATACACTTAAAAAGCAATATTAAATATCAGCGCTTTTCGTTTAATTACATTTTAACGCCTTTTAGCGCATTTGTTGTCATCGCTGCTTGGAATCTACCTTCCTTTCTGTCACATGATCTATATAAATACAAAAGTATGTACGCAAAATCATTACTTTCGAGGTATTTCGTCGGTCACACACTATTTTTAACGTACACATAATAAACTGATTAGCTCGTGTTTTTATACCCTATACCACTATGTGGTTTGGGTATAATGACTTTGTGCTGCTGTTTGTAACTACTAAAAATATTTGACCTAGACCCATCTTTTATTATACCGCTCGACTCAGAATCACTTTCTGAGTCGATTTAGCGATGTCCGTCCGTCCGTCCGTCCATCTGTGTGTCCATGTAAACTTTGTAATCAAACTACAGGTCGCAATTATGAATATATTTTGATGAAATTTGGTTTATAAGCTTTTATCGGCCATAGGATGAACGCTATTGAAATTTGTGAAAATCGGTCGATGTTCAGACCTAGTCCCCATACAAATGACCCCTATGAAATCGACATAAATTGCCATAAGATCCAAATTATCATATAGATCTCAGTCAAATTGGGTTTGTATATGTTTATTATATCCATTAATTACTAGTCCTAAAATAATCCCTACAGGGTAATTCTTAGTTATAGGCCCCATATAGAACTGCTCCCGATCTTCACTTAAATCTTCAAATCTATCAAAAATACTGCACAGATTTTTTCCAAATTTGGTTTGTTTATATTTTTTCAAAATATAAGTGACTTTACCAAATATGGTCAGGATCGGTCCATTTTTCGACCTATAAATATAGCACCCGATATGCACTTTTTCATATCTGCAGCCAAAAAAATTAATAACAATGCCACTCAAATTTGGTTTATGCTTATTTTCTATATCCAATTAGTTGGACCGAAGAGAAAGGGTCTCTAAACCATGGTATAGGGTATCGTATAGTCGGTCTAGACCAACAATAATTATCTTACTTGTTATACCCTATACCACTATGTAACAACCAAAAATATTTGACCTAGACCCATCTTTAATTATACCGATCGAATCAGAATCACTTTCTGAGTTGATTTAACAATGTCCGTCCGTCCGTCCGTCCGTCCGTCCGTCTGTGTGTCCATGTAAAGCTTGTAATCAAACTGCAGGTCGCAAATATGAATATATTTTGATGAAATTTGGTATATAAGCTTTTATCGGCCATGGGATGAACGCTATTGAAATTGGTGAGAATCGGTCCATGTTCAGACCTAGCCCCCATACAAATTACCCATATGAAATCGACATAAATTGCCATAAGATCCAAATTGTCATATAGATCTTACTCAAATTGGGTTTGTATGCGTTCATTACATCCACTAATGAGTAGTCCAAAAATGATCCCTTTGACCCCATATAGAGCTGCTTCCCGATCTTCACTTAAATCTATTAAAAAACAGAAATATTGCACTGATTCTTCTCAAATTTTGTTTGTACATATTTTTGCAAAATACAAGAGACTTTATCAAACATGATCAGGATCGGTCCATCTTTGGACGTAGTCCCTTTATAGATATAGCATCCGATATGAACTTTTTCATATCTGCAACCAAAAAAAATAATAAAAATCCCACTCAAATTTGGTTTTTGCTTATTTTCAATGTCCAGTTAGTTGGGCCTAAGAGATAGGGTTTGTAACGCATGGTATAGGGTATCGTATAGTCGGTCTAGACCGACTATAATTTTCTTACTTGTTTTTTTTTTTAAATTAATGAAAACACATCTTTAATTTTGGAATTCCACAGAAAGAACTGTGTGTCTGCTTGTGTAAGAGACGACTTGGCAACAAGTAATGAATGAATGCGCACATTAAAGAGTATGAACTCCATTAAAGAATATGAATGTCTTATCTATTTCAAAAAATGTTTCGAGGTATTCTATTTATACCCTATATGGTTAGGGTATAATGAGTTTGTGCTGATGGTTGTAACTACCAAAAATATTTTACCTAGACCCATCTTCTATTATATCGACTCAGAATCGATATAGCGATGTCCGTCTATTCCTCCGGCCGTCCGTCTGTGTGTCCATGTAAACCTCGTAATCAAACTACACGTCGCAAATATGAATATATTTTGATGGAATTAAGTATGTAAGCTTCTATCAGCCATAGGATGAACGCTACTGAAATTGGTGAAAATCGGTGCATGTTCAGACCTAGTCCCCATACAAATGACCCCTATGAAATCGACCTAAATTGTCATAAGATCCAAATTATCATATACATGTCGGTCAAATTGGGTTCGTGTATGTTTATTACATTCTTTTATCATTAGTCCAAAAATAGACCCTATATGACAATTCTAAGTCATAGCCCCTATATGAAGCTAATTCCTGATCTTCACTTAAATCTATCAAAAAACAAAAATATTGCAAAGATTTTTCTCAAATTTGGTTTGTTTATTTTTTGCAAAAAAAAAAAATAAAATAAGTGACCTTATATGGTCCGGATCGGTTCATTTTTCGACCTACTCCCCATATAAATATAGCATCCGATATGTACCTTTTCATATCCGAAGGCAAAATAAAAAATAATAACAATGCCACTCAAATTTGGTTTATGCTTATTTTCTATGTCCAATTATTTGGATCTAAGACCATGTTTCTAAATGTATGACATAGGGTATCATAAAGTCGATCTAGATTGACTATAATTTACTTGTTTTTTATTTTAATTGTTCAAATAGCTTGAATAGATTTTTTGTTTTTGTTTTGAGATTTAAGTAAACAAAATATTTAGTTAATGGAAAAGCGATTTCAAATAGAGTATTTTTGGCTATGTTTAAAAGAATTTTTTAATAACAAATATCTGTTTTACAAATTTCTTTTGACCTATTTAAATTGCATGATATATGCAGTGTAGGCTGATGGACTTTAAAAGTATCAGAACTTTATAATGCAAAGAAAAGCTTATCAATAATCTAACCCATAAAAACAAAGTTTTTATTAAAACTCTTTCTTTCCTTATGCATATGAGTTTTGAATCTCTCCGTAACTGTGCGTGACTGTGTGTGACTGTCTTAAAATTAATCTTTGGCCACAACAAGTCTATGGATCGGATGAGCTCCATCGGATGAGGGGAAGTGGGGTTTTAATCTCTCCGTGACTGTGCATGACTATTCGTGACTGCGCGTGACTAAATCAAAGTTAATCTTTTTTCACAGCATGTGTATGGACCAAGTTTCAGATCAATCAGATGAAGGGTAATGACATTTACTTTACTCTGTGACTTTGCGTGACTATTTTAAAATTAATCTTTGATCACAGTAAGTCTATGGACAAAGTTTCAGATCGATCGGATGAGGGAAAATGAATTTAGATCACTCCGTGATTGTGCGTGACTATACGTGACTGTGCGTGACTACCCCAAAATTAATCTATAGTCGCAACAAGACTATTGGCTAAGTCTCAGATCAATTGGATAAGGGGGAATGGGGTTGACCCACGACAGACAGACAGAGAGTATGAGTTAGACTGAGTTTAAAATATACTAGCAGATTCCAGCCCTCCAAATTCGAGTGCAAATTCTAGGAAATTTTATTTTTTCATTAAATAAAGACCCTAAAGGTATGCTAATCAATTATAGCCAATTCATGTATGTGTTAGTAGCAACTTTAAATACAATTTACTCAAAATAAAGGAAAAAATTTAAAAATCTGTAAATCTGGTGAACAGCTAAAAAGAAATACATTTCAAATAATATACGTTTGATCATAATCGGGATAAAACGGTTGAACAAAACATCGGTCACAAGAAATCGCCTAGCCTATTAATATTATAGATTGTACTCGTAATTCGTGCATACGCTTCAATTCTGTTTTTACGGTAATTAAAAACAAAAACCTACACATAATCAAAAATTAATTGCATTCGATGCGGGAACTTTTTTGGATAACGAAAAAAAAATCATAATTTTTACTAATCTATACCAATTTTGACTTTTAGTAAAACTTTTAAAAAGTTATATTACTATTAATATATTCCTATTCTCGATCGCTTTTTTTCCCTCTCTATAAGTATTAGAAGATTTGGTCGAAAAAATTTCAGTTAGTTAAAGCTGAAGCATGAGTTCACCTTGTGCGAAATGTTGATGAATTTGACACGAATCGATGTTTAGGGTGTATATACTTAGGGTATATACATACATACTATATAATTGTAAGAACCTTACATTTAAAGTATGTTTGAGTATGTATAATCCATTTTATAAGCAACTTAACCTTGAGAAAACTATCATATCCTTAGAATACACGTTTGCATCTTTTTTATATTCGTTGACGGAATTTTTTTTTATTAAATTAATATGAGCCACCATTTAATTTTCTAAAAAAATTTCTAATTCAAATAGGTAAAACAAAGAATATGTTTATTTATTTAACACATTGAATTTAACAACCAAGGACATTCTAAGTAAAAAAAATATATAATTGTGAAAAGTCATTGAAAATTTTTTTATTTAATTTCAATTCATTTTTTTTTTGACTTTTTATTTAACGCGAAACAAAGACTTTTTTCTATACATACATACATACATACATATGTAGTTGGAAGTAAAATGTTCTTATTGCTCGTACCATATTTCAATGTACTTAGTAAGTATGCATTTACATATTTAACATACAATATACATTGTTTACAGCGTGTCGTAATATATACTCATATGTATGAAAAAGTGTTTGTTTGATTGGTTGTTTTTGTATTTATTTTAACGTTTTCCCCATTAATTTTTATTTTATTGTTACAATTTTACTGTTTACTAACACTACTACTAGTCACATATACACACTAATTTTTTTTATTGTTGGATTTTTATCGAACTGATTTCTGAACAAAAAATTCTATTTTTCCTACTACATCTGCCATTGATCCTGTTTTTATTTTTTTTTCTATCTTTTTGTGTTGGTTCGCCTTTGACACGTTCTTATATGTCTGCAAGTAAAAATATTGTTAAGGTTTTAGTATTTGTGTAGATGCTCGCATACTTGCATGTACATATGTATATATTATTGCGCAATAGATTTTATATAATCAGTTTTACATATATCGAACTATATAAATATATATATATAAATTTCGATGACATTATTAACACATACATACATACAAACATACAAAAGACATTCAACACATTTTTGGTTGCATTTCATTTGGCAAAGTAAATATGTGTGTATTTATGTACATGTCCTTATTTTTACTTTTCGAAAACAACTTGTTTTCTGGTCTGTTTTCATTTTTTCTTTCACCGAAGCTTGAAAGCTATTCAGAGTTGTGACTAAACATATGCTAAATTGACCTTAATTTGGTAAATATGATTAGAAATATAGAAAAGAAAACTATTTAAATTCTGATTTTTGTCAGATCAGTTACAGATTCTCTTATAAAAACTAAATAATAGCAATGACATATTTTATTCGAAAAAGAATTCATTCTTTTGCAACTCTGGTTTCTTATACATAAATGAATGCAAGTACATTTTATTAACGTATTGGTAAAATAGAATATAAAAATGCTTTTAACAAACAAAATATAATCAATAAATGTTAAATGCTATAAATATTTATAGCACAAAATAATTTCGTTTAAACTTATACACATGGTAGGTAGGCGTACGAACTACATTTGTACATATGTATGTATGTATGTATAGTATAATTATATTAAAATTCTATTCTATTCTTTTTTGCTATTGCATTTTTAGATGCATTTTTTTATTTGTTCATTTTTTTTTTTTTTTTGAGTGAGTTTTTCGAATGTGTTATTTGGCTTTTAGCCAATTGTGTTTGTGCTCTTATATTTGACATTATTTCGTTATTGCCATTTTGTTATCTATTTTTGTTTATACAAAAGTTTTTTTTTTTTTCCTGAAGTGCTTGAAATATACATACGATATTTCTTTAGTTATTTATCAGAATAATTTGCAAAAACCAAACATGCATTTGGCACCATTATTTCTCACATTTATTTTGTCGTCGTTTGTATTGAAATTTTACTGCGGTAAAGTGAAAATTGAAATTAAAGAAGAAAAAAAAAACCATATAATCAATAATCTTTTCTAATGTATCCTATATTGTAAAATGTAAATATAAAAAAAAGACAACAAAAAAAAAATATGTTCTAATAGCAACAAACGAGGCTACGAAATTTTGCTTGTTATACTTGACAATTGAGAATGTTTTTCTATTAATTTTATAGTTGTATTTATTCGACCTTTCAAGCTTTATTAAGAATGTTTTTCGTTAACGTTAACGTAAATGTTGAATTTTATATGGCCCAAAAGTTTCTATCAGAAGTTTATAATGTTATTTGTTTAGATTTTTATATATTATAGAAAAAGGAACTGATATTAAATACATTTTAATGTAAATTTAGTTTTCGAAAATTGTTATGCAATAGATCCTTATATAACATTAGATATTTACGAATATACTGTAAAAATAAAAAAAAAAAATATACATCTATTATTTTTCATTATTATTACTAAGTATTGTAGATTATTCGAATTTACAATGCTTCCGCTTACGGTATTTCCTAAATAAAAGACAGCTAGCTTTTTTCCCGAAGTTTTAACTTTAAAAAAATATAATTGAATCACTTAACATTACACAATATTAAATACTAAAACTGTCCTTTATTTTTTTACCATCAGACAAAATGTAGGTCGTAACACTGACCCACATTACATGTTCTCACATAGTAAATACTATGACGCATACATTGTTAACTTGAATGGGAGTTCTAAAGCTTATATAAAAAAGTACATTATAAATACATACTCGTAGGTATGTAGTAAATGTTTTTTTTTTTTTTGTTTTTTTATAAAAGAATTTCTGTTTCTGGCTGACCTTAACTTTTGCTAAACAAGGTCATCAAAGAACCTAACATTTAAAAAAAAATCTTTGATTAATTGGCAAAAATTCAAAATGAATAAATAACAAAAATTATAAGTATTTGTTTGATATATTCGTGATTCATACATCTTATGCTACATACATACATACTCATATATGAAAGTTAATATTCTGTTTTGATATATAAAAATATTTAATGATGACAATGCCCTAAATGTTTCATTTTTCTCATCATTACAGTCTTAATATCCTTCGCTTCTAGCGAACACCGGTTTTATAACATAAACGAACTTTTTTAAAATTACATATGAATTATAAAACGATTTTAAAAACAACTAATATCAGAATCGTATCAATACGCTGGGAATCTAATAAGACCGTTGAATTTAGAATTATCGAAAAGTAATTTTTTGAAATTCAAAAGAGGAGCTATTAAATACTTAAATATGAGATGCCCTTTTCTTCTTAAACCACAGGAAAGAATCAGCAAAGAAACAATACTGACTGCATATCATGGCAAACGAAGTAAACAGCGCGGCTCCGTCCAGTTCGTTTTAACTGTACTAGCAGATTCCAGCCCTCGAAATTCGAGTGTAAATTCTAGGAAATTTTATTTTTTCATTAAATAAAGACCCTAAAGGTATGCTAATCAATTATAGCCAATTCAATAATCAACACAAAAAAATAAACTCATTTTTATTACAAACACATTAACAAATTTAATAAACACACACATAGCATTGTATAATTTTATGTATGTGTTAGTAGCAACTTTAAATGCAAATTAAAAAATCTGTAAATCTACAAAACGGCTAAAAAGAAATACCTTTCAAATAATATACGTTTGGTCAAAATCGGGATAAAACGGTAGAACAAAACATCGGTCACAAGAAATCGCCTAGCCTATTAATATTATAGATATGCATTGTTAAGCGGAGGCATATCAACTTGAAAATTGTATGAATTTATTTTCTTTCTCTCAAAGTTTACAAAATTTTCTCAACATCTTTAAAAGTTTTGAGAGAGTAAGAGTAGCCATTAGGAATTACGAAATCTGTATAGGGCACATCATTTGTAAAAGTCTCTATAAAACGAAACAAACATATTTTAGGAATGAAAGTAAATCCCACATTAATTTCAACAAAAGATTTGCATATTAAATAGAAATAATCAAAAAACCTCACGGCCGCCCTAAGTAAAAAAATTTCATATAGAAACAATATAATCAATTATAACATAACAATTATTAAAAAAAAAAAAAATAATAATATAATCATTGATGAAGGCCAGCAACCGGTCTGATTAAGAATACAGAGGAGTTATGATGTTTAGAAATATACATATGCTTTCTTCTTCTCTACGACGCATTATTAAATAAAAATTTAAATATTATCAGTTTTATGTATTTTGTTGTTGTTATATTTTGCAACATTCTATAAGAAACATTTTGAAAATGATTGTTTTATATAGAAAATATAAAACCATAAGAAAAATAATGCAAAGTCCAAAATATAAAAATAATCTAAAAAGAGGCCGAGATTCTTTTGAAAAAAAGTAGATAAAAAAAGAAATACAAAAATATTGTCTCGACATACAGAAAGAAGAAAGCTTATCTATCATACATACAGAGTCAGTCAGTCATTGAACTTGTTCAGACATTTTTAATATAAACTTAAATTGTTGAAGTAATTATTATGTTTATATATATATTTGTATTTGTATTTGTTTTTTTTTTTTTTGTAGATTCAAAAAAAAAATTATAAGCGCTAATTGTATAAATATGTATATGCATATGTACATATATCTGTACAGATTTTCTCTCTGCAAACCTGTATTCATACGTCAGTGTATTATAAATGTAGATAATGATGCAATTTTAACAGAAATCAAAGTAATTTTCAAGTTTAATAAAACAATTTTTTTAAATTGTGAAATAATTAGACTCTGGAATTGTTTTGCTTTGCGAAATTCTGCTACTATAAGAGAATATGTATATTTATTTCAACTTTTATAAATTTTAATTGTTTAAAGCAGTGCTGAGAATTGTTTCACGAAGTATCACTAAAATTTTTAAGTTTCACAGAAGAAAATCTAAATTAAATAATTTTATTGAAATAAATGTTACTTAAACTTGTTGAAAATATTTTAATATTTTTTTTTTTTAAATTTAAATGAAACTTATCTATAATATTAATTGGCTAGGCGATTTTTTGTGATCGATGTTTTGTTGTACTGTTTTATCCCGATTTGGACCAAACGAATATTATTTGAAAGGTATTTCTTTTTAGTCGTTTTGAAGATTTACAGATTTTTAAATTTTTTCCTTTATTTTGAGTAAATTGCATTTAAAGTTGCTACTAACACATACATAAAATTATACATATGCTATGTGTGTTTTATTAAATTTTTTAATGTGTTTGTTACCTTCATTCACTATAATAGTAAACCATTAAAGTGTTGGTTTGTGAATTGGCTAAGTTGAAAAATAAAGCTGCCTAGAAATTGTGCTCGAATTTCGAGTGCTGGAATCTGCTAGTATTTACTTAATATACATATGAATGTATATGTCTGAGGTTATTCTTTTTCTATTTTTTATTAGGAGGTTAAAATTGGCAAAATTGTGAGGAAAGAGTTAAAAAAAATTGAATAAAACAAAACATAGAGAAACATAGATATTTAATTCTAAAATGGTATGCCAATGACTCTAGTCCAATATGTACTTATGTATATTCAAACACTGAAATGAAGAGATTTCAATGACAGTTAAATACATATATTTTCAATTGGTTGACATGAAAAGCTTTATGGAAACAAGAGGACATTAATAGTATACTAGCAGATTCCAGCACTCGAAATTCGAGTGCAAATTCTAGGAAATTTAATTTTTTTCATTTAATATAAACCCTAAAAGTATGCTTCACAATTCAAATCATTTTAAATGAAGAAAACAAACTCAACACATTAACACCAACACATTAACAAATTTAATAAACATACATATAGCATTGTATAATTTTATGTATGTGTTAGTAGTAACTTTAAACGATCATAACTCCAAAAAAATATTCCAGACGATGAAAATCTGTAAATCTGGGTAACAGCTTAAAAAAAATACCTTTCAAATAATAAATTTTTTGTCAAAATCGGGGTAAAACTGGGGAACTTACATCGGTCACAAGAATTCGCCTTGCTTATAAATATTATAGATTGATATTAATTAAAAATTTCATATTTCTTTGAAACGAACAAAAACTTAAAACCCAATAAGGCCGGAAACAAATTGCTTTCGAGAGTAGGAGCTCATAACTATTTCAGTTCTACGAAATATTTTGTCAATCTAGTGCTTATATTATGAACACTACTGTTTGTGTTTGTTTCAATTTATATTGGCGGTGTGTGTATGCGCATTTGGCCTTTTAAAGATTTTTCTACACACCATTAGCTTAAACCGCCCATGTTTTTTTTTTTTTATTTAGTCGCATATATTGGTCATGTAACAATTTATTTATTGTTGTTTTTATAACAATTTTCTTGTCATTGTATATTCATCGTTTTTCGTTCCTACAACTAATACCAAGGTCAAGTCATTAGTTTTACATTTTTGTTTTAAGAAACAACGGGTTTGCTTTGATTTTATATACATACATCATTATTTTCTATAATTCTGTTTTGCTTTTTTATTTTTGTTACAAAGTGTAAGTAGCCACAAATATACATTCTTTTAGCATTTAAAGATGAATGTTTATTTATTACCAAAAATATTTTTACTGTATGTAAACGAGTATATGGTAGTATACAGGGTATTGATGTTTATAACAATCAATAATATTTGACCTAAACACACCTTTTATTGTGCCGATCGACTCCGAAGCAATTTCTTAATCGTCTGTCAGTCCATGCAAATCTTGTAAGCATATAAGCTTCTATCTCCCCAGCTCACTTATAGTAGTTTTTTTTATGTCCATTATGACCTCAGGAATTCAGATTTTGCTAAAATTCTTAGAACCAAAAAAATATTAATTTTCGTCATAATGGAATAGTTTTAAGAAAATTTTTATTTAAAAAAAGTCTGAATTTATTTTGATTTTGAATCAATATCAATATTGATAATAACTATTTCGCTCTTTCTATTCTTTTAATTTGTATTTATTTATTGATTTGAAAAAATATTTCTGCTTATATTTCAACTAACCCAATTTGTTTTCGTTTTTTTTTCTTTGCAGGTGTGTGTCAATTTCATCAATTAAATTATCTTGCAGGTACTTAATGTTCCTCCCTGGTTGAATTTTCAAAATATTTTTAAATATTTATAAAACACGATTTTAAAAGAAGAGAATTTTCTAAAAAGAAAACTATAAATATCATTTTGTTAATACAAACAACAAATTACTTTAAAAAAAGAAAATAAACTTTTTCTATCCACACTGAGAAACTATTTTCAACCCCGTAAGGGGTGAGGGGCACTTACTACATAATGGTGATATAATCTGTTGCAAAAAATCCATCATCAGGTTGTGTAGAAACACAGAAGTTTAATTAGCCACAAAATATGTATGAAATAATGTGTTAAACAACAACAACTGAAAAAGAATGATTGTGATTCAATAAATTAATATTGGTTGTTGTCATTACCAGTACGGTAAAGAGAATACTTATTTACCACAGTTAATAGATTTTTCTATAAAGTGCTGCCTGCACGTTGCGTTTAATACGATTTCATAATTTTGAATTGGAAATTTCAATGGGTTTAGTTAGACTTTTTACTTTTTTTTTTAATTTCCATATTATTTGTCGTATAAATGATATTCAGACTTTTTGGTGTTGCAACAGCAAAAAAAAAAAAAAGTTAAATTTAGCTTTTGTTGTTGGCTGATATAATAAGGTAAAATGTAAAAGTATTTGTTTTACATTGGGCATGGCATACATACATACATATACATATGATGTTTTTTGTGTTGCTAAACAAGTGCAACGGTTGCCATTAGGTATAGGTAGATGTATATATAATTGGCAATAGCAAGAAAATTAAAAAAAAGCCACATACTCGACACGAAAATAATCGCATTTAGAAATAAGGTGAATTGTGTCATTGCATAATCGATGGAAAAATTACAAAGAAGTTGTAAAAAATGTGAAAAATTTTAAAGCTATTTTATTTAAAAATGTATGTACATAGTTGGTCAAACAATATTTTATAAAGATGTTTATGTTGTTGTTTAACGATGAGTGAATTGAAATGTAGTTACTATAAAAATACTTATTTCTTTTCCCTATACGAATATGACTGAAACGTGTTTGGATATTAATCACATTTGAAAATTTAAAATTATAAGTTAAAAAACTAACTACCTATTCGTTTTTCTTTCTTTCTTTTTTTTTAAATATTATCTTAAACAATGCGTCACTTTTTATATCACTATTTTCGTTCTTGTTTTCAAGACACGTGTTCTTTAAGTCAAGTTCATAATTTATAGTAATTTACACTTAATCCTTAATAGGTACATGTATCGTTTGTAGGTATATAATCCATTTAACAGCAGATTTGTAGAGACACTGGTCTTCAATGCATGTTATAATTTTTCCATAGAATGATTTGTTGTTTGATGTAGTCGGCATTATTTTCAATGATTAAATATTAATTATGTTATTTAATAATATTTATATATTTTTTTTGGTTCCTCTTCGTTTGTGCTTAGATCCCACTCTTATTTTTTTATTTATTTTTTTTTTTGGTTTACGTTGAGCTGTGTAGTAAATGCTGTTGCTGTTTCCATCTATAACTAAACACTGATGGTCAAATTTTTTCTAAATTTGCAACTGTCGTAGCAGTAGTAGTCATCACCAGCACACGTTCGTTGTAGGGGAGTCGTATTTGCCTTCGTCGTCGTAGTACTATTCGTATTTGTCGTTTCATAGTTGTTTTTGTCATCATTGCACTCTTGTATTATTTCTACATTAAAATTGTTTTTGTTTGCTGTTTTCTACATGGAAACTTTTACTATAAAGTTTTCTTATTTTTGTGAAATGCACTCATACAAAGCTTTCGTCCATCAAACACATGGCTAACACTAGCTAACTTTCTTTACACAATTGTTAGTGCATTTTAAAGATTTTCTTTCTCAAAGTTACATAAAGGTGAAATATACTACATGATTTTTTCTTCTTCTGTCATTACGTTTTTGGGTAAGAGTAGATTGAAACAAAAAAAAAATTCATAGGGTTCTCTATTTTTGTAATGCATATTTATTTTACATTAGTCAGAATTTTACGTATTTTAAACAACATATATGTACATATGTATGTGTGGATGTATTTAGTTTTAAGCAGCATGCCGACCTCTTATTCTCTCACTTTATACTAAAAGTTTATATATGTATGACTAAAATTTGATAAATTTACTAGGTAAATGAGAAAAATATAATATAAGCTTAAATTTGTAAAAAAAAAGCTTGGTCTCTTTTAGCTTTCTACTCTTATTTTCAAGTATTTAAAACAATCTTTTGTTTTATCTCTTAGATAAATCCAAAATCTTATTTATTCTCTTTTATAAAAAAAAATATTAGGAAGTCGCTGGCTTATTGTTGTACACATTTCATGCCCAGCTTTAAAAGTTTCCAATGTTATGTGTTATTCGTTAAAAAGCTTTCATAATTATTTACTAAAATATTCTCTCTTAATAGCTTTATAAATGTCTCCTCTCTTGTTCTAGCTAGTTGCATTGGGCGTTGATGTTCAAGGTGATTTACAATAGTTTTTAAAACAACAAAAAATATAATAGATAATTCAATAACTATTTATGTGTGTATTTTTATTTGTTGTGCTATCTATCTATATGTATGCATTTATATATACATTATTTAATTTTTTTCATACCCTATACCACTATGTGGGGATGGTGTAATAGTTTGTGGAAAAATATTTGACCTAGACCCAAAACTTAGTATACCGATTGACTCAAAATCAAAATCTGAGTCGATTTAGACAAAACCATACGCCCGTCTGTCTGGCTATGCGTCCATGTAAATCTTGTAATCAAACTAAAGGTCGCAAATAAATATAAATATACCTATTTTGATAAAATTTGTGTCGGCCATAGGACGATCGATATTAAAACTGGTGAAAATTGGTCCGTGTTCAGGCTCATATTAGACCGACTTAAATTCTTGTAAGATTCAAATTATCATATAGATATCGTTCAAATTTGGTTTGTATGTGTTTACTATACACATCATTTAGTACTCTAAAAGTAAACCCTGTAGAACCATTTTTAGTCATAGTTCCCATATAAAGCCGCAAAAATATTGTATAGATTTTGCTCAGATTTGGTTTGTAGGTATGTATATGTTTTTAAGTGAAATAAGTGAGTCTACTAAATATGATAATGATCTGTGTAGTTTTTGATCTAGTCCCGATAGGAAAATATATTCTGTAGGGTACACATAAATACCATTGCCACTCAATCTTGGCTTATTCTTATTTTCTATATCCAATTATGACCTCAGCATAGTTGGACCATTTCTCGAATCTCATTGCATAGTGTATGTTATAGTCGACTATTATTTTATTTGTTGTTTTTTTTTTTTTTTTTTTTTGTATAGTATGTGTCTTTTTATCTCACACAATTATGTGAAATAATCGATCAATTTTGAGGCTAAGGTTAGAAAACAACAACAACATGCAATTTAAAATTTAACATTACTAAAGAGTTTGAAAATTTATTATTTAATTTTTTTTCCTAACTAAAAACTTCAAAATTTTTTTTTCATTTGTAAAACTGAGAACTTTTACGAGGTTGGCAAAACTAATTATTTAAATATTTTTTCTTCTTCTGACCTAATTGAAATTGCAATCCCATCGATGCCATTCTATTATATTTATATTATATTATATTCTACTAGTATAGCCCAGCACTCGAAATTCGAGTGAAAATTCTAGGAAATATTATTTATTCATTAAATTTTTTTCTTTCAATGTTTTTTTTTTTAAATCTATATAAAATATATATGAATATTTAAATGAGCCTAAAGGTATGCTAATCAATTTTAGCAATTCACAATTCAACACAGGGCGTGTGAAATACAATTTAAATCATTCGCATTAACAGGGTGTAAAGAATCTATAATATTAAAAGGCTAGGCGATTTCTTGTGACCGATGTTTTGTTCTACCGTTTTATCCCGATTTTGACCAAACATATATTATTTGAAAGGTAGTTATTTTTAGCCGTTATGCAGATTTACAGAATTTTAAATTTTTTCCTTTATTTTGAGTAAATTGCATTTAAAATTGCTACTAACTCATACATAAAATTATACAATGCTATGTGTGTGTTTATTAAATTTGTTAATGTGTTTGTAATAAAAATGAGTTTGTTTTGTGAATTGGCTATAATTGCTTAGCATACCTTTAGGGTCTTTATTTGATGAAAATATAAAATTTAATAGAATTTGCACTCGAATTTTGAGGGCTGGAATCTGCTAGTTATTAAAAATATGTTATTTGATTTAATTCAATATATTAAAAAAAATATATATATACATAAATTTTCTCATTTTCCGCTTATCCTCCATATGAAATATAGCTATGGCTAATTTCACACTCCTTCGTGCCCGCATTTTGCTTAAAAAGGGAATTAAAAATTTTCCTTCACGTATTAATATATACATACATAGATAAAGTACGTTTTATTTTTAGTTCTATCTTTGGATAATAACGTCCTTGCAGTATTTCATATACAACAAAAAATGAATAAAAATAATAATAAATTAAAACATTTAGATCAATTGAAATCTATGTTTAATTTAGAAATATATACAAGTTATCCTACACAGTTGTTCTATTTGAAAACATCGATATATTTAAAAGAATTACGTTTGGCGTTCCATATATATTTTTTTTTAATCCATTAGAATCTTTAGTCTAAAAATTTCCGCTTTTAATTTGAAGTTCTTTCTGCTTAACTATAGAAATGATGTTAACTAGATGTACTGATAGATAGTGAACAAGCTTGCTCATGTATTTAACGCTCTAAAAGTAAAGAAATAATAAGCAGCTTTCAATGTTCGGTTAGAAAATTAAATAGACCTCTTAATATAATAATTAGTTAATCAAAACAACATTAATTACAGTCCGTTCAATAAAAAACGTCTTATGAATATTTTGATTACCAAATTTTTAATATGAACCTATATTGATTTTCACAAATGATTTTTTTTTTACCATATTTTATCTTTGACCCACGAATGCTAAATTTAATATCTGCTTAGCTTACCTTGAATTAGTACTCAAACAATTTAGCTGATTTAAGTGTTAATTTATTTTATTCGCCGCTTTAAAAACTAGTTAAATAACATAGGCCAAACGGATAATAAAATTCGTTTAAAAATTTCACTTTAAATAAATATATATTATATGAGTGAGGGGGGGCCATCCTTTCAGTCCACTAAATAAAGCACTCTTAATTGTTTAATTTTTAAAAAATTCTCATAGGTTTAAGAACCAGTGTTTCGACTATCGTCAAGACTTTTGGCATAGATTTTAAAAATCTTGGCATGATTTTCAATGTTATTGTGCAATTTTAAGATCAAAAGATGGGGATATAAATAACCAAATCAATGTTATATTTGATTCATACATACATATGTATATATCTGTGGTCACAAGCGATAACCGCCCAAGTCGACTTAAGAATGATTTGAGTTATGTATGCTATCATGTTCTACTATAAATGCTTTATATTTACGTGAAATCCCCATTTCTCTAACACTATTTATTAAAAAGATATTAATAAAAATATACTGACCTAAGTCGTAATGAAGCTTCATTACATTTATATAAAAAGTTATTTTTCTCGAAAGCATGATTTTCGACTTAGGCGGTTAATGCTTGTGACCACAGATATATATTTTATTTTCTCGAAATTGGTTATATAATAAATCTAAAAAATATTTTCTTTTCATATGGAAAAATCAAGTAAATAATTTGTGAATATTTTTATACATTTTGACTATTTCTAGTTTTATTTTGGATGAAGTAACTAGAATTTTGCTGTAAAATAACTGTAGCATAACTGCTCGTATATTCCAACAATTTTATGATAGAATATAAGAAAATTTTTTGATGAATTTTTTCACTTGTATAAATCTAAATGTGCAAAAAAAAAATCTTTTGAAAAAGATGGACTTAACGCCCTTATTTATATAATAAATTAAATTTGAAAACTTGTGTCATGTTTTTCAGACACGGACTGTAGAATAAAATAAAATACGCTTTTTAAAGTTATTAAAGTGTATCGGAAACATCAAACATGCCATTGTGTGCTAAAAAGCACATCAAATTATTATTCTACTTAAAGAAAAATGCTTTTTTTCTATCGAAAATAATTTATGGGGCTTTAAAAATCAAATCTATGTATGTAGTTGTTTTAATTTTCTTCACTTTGTTTAATTATTTGTAAATAAATAATGATATTTTTCTTGAAATGTTTTACTATAATATATATATACTTATATATATAGTATGTACATATGTTCATATATACTCGTAATTTACTAACAATAGATTATCGTATTTGTTATTTTACTGAGTGGTGACATTATTTGTCATTTGCACTAGAGCAAAACCAAAGTATTTTTATTTTGGCATTTGATTTATTTTTGATATGACCGTCAGTTATCCTTTGTTGTTAATATATTTTTCTTTGTTTTTATTGCATTATAAAAACCGAAAGAAAAAAAAACAAATAATGCCAATGCCAAAAATATATCGATTCTTTAACTTTCCCTTTTAGTTTTACAACATTATTTAAAAATTGATATAATTAGAAAAGTAAATAGTTCTGATTTTCAAACAACCTTCTATTTTCTTTATATCTACATACTAAAATACGAGAATGATAGAACATATAACAGGTGACATGTTTTAATAACAACAAAGGCAGATCTATTATTGCCAAGATTTAATGCATTCGTACATTTTAATCCCAGTAATAATGCAACAATGTACAGGTCTGTTACATTAATTTTATTTTATTAGAATACAAACTTGTTGGTATAAAGTTGATTTGACTTAATCATATTTCTTTTGGAAACTATATTTTGGTCGCCATTCCAAACAAACTATTTTGGCGTCAGTAAAACAGAATCCCAGAATTACTGCTTCCCAGATTAGTTCTAAAATCAAATAACCCTTCGGCAAAGATATCTATGAAGATACCGTTCTTAAAATATTAAAAAAAAAATCTGACTATTATTGTCGAGTAACGCGTAGAAAGCCGATATCGATAGAAAAAAAAAGTATGGACTTTGCAAATGAGTACGTACACAAAGTAGACGAAAGCAAGTTTTTCATTTTTGACATTACAGGAAAACAGTTATTTTTGTGAAAAAGCGAAACTGCATAAAATAAGAAAAATCACGGTGTAGGTCGCATTACGATTTCAGATTGTATTGCAGGCAACA
This sequence comes from Cordilura impudica, assembly GCA_963682025.1. Lineage (NCBI taxonomy): Eukaryota > Metazoa > Arthropoda > Insecta > Diptera > Scathophagidae > Cordilura > Cordilura impudica. The sequence goes on along the minus strand of OY821517.1, from coordinate 1,297,410 downwards.
CGGTTGGTAAACTCGTAGATATTGAGTTTATAATGGACATTAGGTTGGCTCTTCATTATGTGGAGCGAAAAAAAAGTGTTCAAACTCTCGGTCTCACCCCCTAGAAATATGCGTATTGCAAAAAAAAACTGAGAAATACAAAGTTTTGGGCCACTCAAAAACCATTTAGTCGTGCCTCAACGCGATTGAAAATTTCAAGTGTGTTTTTATGGGGAAAATATGACTTTTTTTTTCAGATTTTACGAAAATTTCGTTCTATAGTTTACTTTTTCCGACAAGTTGTTATACAATTCGGGATCATCAAAAAGCTATAAAACTTCAAAATCGAATAAAAACTCGTCAAAAAATAGCAAATGCCCCAGACCACTTTTGTGCCAAAAAAAAACTAGGTCATGAAATTTGATGGCATTTTTTTCAACTTTAAGAAATTAATTAAAGCCAATATTTTGTTTTCGTCTCTATACCTGTAAGTACTCAGATATGAAGTATTGTTTTATTACCACCTTGTTAACCTATTAAGCATTGAGACCGAAAATGAAAATTTTTTTGAAAAAATTGGAAAACTCCTTTTTCAAGTTTTGAAAAATTTTCTTAAACAAACTTTAACAAAATTGATCTAGCTCTTTAAGGTCTTGTTAAATATATGTTACAGATTAACTGTGTGAATTTTTAAGTAAATCCCTATGCCACGATTTTTTTGACAAGGATTTTATTTTTGGGGATTTCGAGAAAAAATGGGATTTTAGTAAAATATTCTGTAAATGTACTCTTTCTAAATACTTTGTATCAAAAATTCATCGCTTTTCCACTTTTAAAAGTTTATATTTTATCTTAATAGCCTAGGGTTTCGGAAAAAAATAATATGACCCCACTAACCCTAATAAAAGACAATTTATTCAAAAAATTCAAATATTCTATAAGTGCTCTGGAATTTTTAGATGCGATGGTTAAAATATAATAGCCAAGTGTGTAGAACTTCAGCTCCTAAACTTTGGGATAAATCCGAGAACGTTAAACCATCATTTGCCAAGGCCAGCTTTGGATTTTAAGATATTTTGAAATAAAAATTACCGAAATCGAGTTTTTCTGTTAAACTCGATGAAACCACTATTTAGAATTTAAGAAAAATAATTCGGTTAATTTTTATTTATTTAATCCTTCAGTGCTCCTGGGATCAAAATAATCCATTGTGATATATCTTTGATGCAATTATCTGCTTATTGCTCGCGAATATAAATGAAATTAACTTTTAACGAATTTTGTTATAAATTTATTTTTTTTATTTTATAAATTTATTTTGTAAGTGCTCTTGAATTGTATAAATGTATAAAAACTATCTACTCTATATGTTTCCTAAAAAAAAATAAGAGGACCCACTAATGACCCAAAGCTAATAAAAGAATATGAAATATAAAATTAATATAATAATATAAAATTAAAAAAAAGCAATACTTATTGCAAGTCGTAAGTGATTACAGAAAACAATTTGAATCGCACACTAAATAATCCTTAAATACACCAAAATAAATACAATTAATTTTATATTTCATATTCTTTTTAATAAAATCTCTTTTATTATCTTTGGGTCATTTGTGGGTCTTCTTATTTTATTCAGAAAAATATAGATAGTTTTTATACATTTATACAATTCAAAAGCACTTACAAAATATTTTGACTTTTTTGAATAAATTGTCTTTTATTAGCTTGGGGTCATATGTGACCCCAATTACAAAAGGGTTAATGGGGTCATATTATTTTTTTCCGAAACCCTAGGCTATTAAGATAAAATATAACATTTAAAATTAGAAAAAGTGATGAATTTTTAATACAAAGTATTTAGAAAGAGTACATTTACAGAATATTTTACTAATCCCATTATTCTCGAAATCCGCAAAAATAAAATCCTTGTCAAAAAAATCCTGACATAGGGATTTACTTAAAAATTCACACAGTTAATCTGTAGCATGTATTTAACAAAACTGTAAAGTTTTAGATTCAGTTTTTTAAATTTTGTTTAAGAAAATTTTTTAAAACTTAAAAATTTTATCAAAAAAATTTCCCATTTTCGGTCTCAATGCGCAATAGGTTAACAACGTGGTAATAAAACAATACTTCATATCTGAGTTCTTATAATTATAGAGACCAAAAGGAAATTATGGCTTTAATCAATTTCTCAAAGTTGAAAAAAATGCCATCAAATTTCATGAGCTAGTTTTTTTTTTTAGCACAAAAGTGGTCTGGGGCTTTTGCTATTTTTTGGCGAGGTTTTTTTTCGATTTTGAAGTTTTATAGCTTTTTGAAATGATAATTTAATACTGATCCCGAATTATATAACAACTTGTCGGAAAAAGTAAAATATAGAACGAAATTTTCGTAAAATCTGAAACAAAGTCGTATTTTCCCCATATAAACGCACTTGAAATTTTCAATCGCGTTAAGGCACGACTAAATGTTCTTTGATTGGCCCAAAACTTTGTATTTCTCAGTTTTTTGGCTATTCGCATATTTCTAGGGGGTGAGACCGAGAGTTTGAACACTTTTTTTGATTAAGGGCCACCCTAATGGACATGATAACGATCCAAAACATATTGTTTTGTATTTGTATTTATTTATTAAATTTGATTTTCCATTACAACAAGACACAGTATCTTATAAATTACAGTAACGAATCAGATAAGTTATTTATCATGTTTAGCATTACTAATTATAAATCTGGATTTGAAAATATTACAAATTACAATTTAAAAACATTAAAAAAATTATATGAAACAAATTAACTAAACTAGTGGTACAATTTGCTATGCCCTATAAAAGCAACGCAGTATTTTGCATAAGATTAGGAAATTGGTTCCAGAGACGAATAGTTAGAATAAAAAATTGATATTCGGAGGCATGGTCCCCGTGTTTAAATTGAATTATTCGATTTCCTCTGGAAGATCTTGCGAACCTTAATCGTTCAAAAAGATATATTTTTATGCCTCTGTCAAAATAATTTTATGTAGAAATGTAAGGTTTTTGAATTTAAGAACGTTGTCAAAAGACATGTGTAAGACCAAAGATATAGGAATAATGTTTTCGAAAGTTATGTCAAGCTGTAGTTGGTCTACAATACTAAAAACCAATTGAAATCACCAACCCTATCACCCTATCTTAGTCCTATAGAGAATTTGTGGGATTTACTTGAGCGAAAAATGCGTCAGCATAAAATAACCTCAAAAGAAAGTCTAAAAAGCGTCATTTTAGATGAGTGGAGTGAAATAAGTAAATTTGGTTAAAGGATATCCTAAAGGTTACTAACTTAATCAATATTTGTATTAAAATTTCAAGTGTACGAATACTATTTCTTATGAAATTTTTCTTTTTTACCTTTTTTACCTGCATACAAATTGTTAAAAGCCATAAATGTAAGCCGTAAATAAATTTAGTAAAAAATAAAAAAAAAAAAAAAATAATTCAGCTTAGTTCATTTCTTCTTATTTATTTCGTAGGTGTAGGGATACTTTTTCAAGCAAGTTTACAGTGTGCTACAAAACATATGCACGAACTTTGCTTATTATTAATTAATTTCTTAGAAAATTCATTTCATAGAAAAACTCACTCGGATTTGAATTATTTTTATTTATTTATAACGAACCAAAATAAAAATTAAATAAAACAGAAAGAAAGAATATTAAATTTACAACAATGCTTTTTGCCCGCGACAAAACAAAAGCACGAAATAATAGATATTTACATTCTTCTTTAAATGTGAAAGGCTACCAACAACAATTACCATTAAATAATAAAAACTATATTTGGACATTGTAAGAATACATAATGGTGGTCGGCAGCGGAAAACTAGCAAACGGGACGACCAGGCAATACTCCGTTTAATAAAAAAGGATATATTTATATCAGCAAGGTCTATTGCAAACCAATTGCAAGTATATGTTTCAATAAGATCCATCAAAAGAAAGTGTGTTAAAAACATACCGAAGTGCAAAAAAAATCATTTATTTCCGCCAAAAATAGACTAGCAGAATGGAATTAGCTAGATGCTAACTTAGCATCCTTTATTAATAAAAAGTTGCTTTTAACATTTTGTTTTTGATTTTTTTTGTTTCATTATTTTTGAATATACAATTTTAAGTTTAATGGTATTGATATGTTTTAATTTCTCAAAGTGTAATATGAGAAATTTGGGTACTATTCTTTTTACCACTCTGCTCGTTTCTTTCAACAAATATAACAAAACATTTCGAAATGGAAGAATGTAAACAGCAACAACAGTTGTTAATGAATTAAAAAGTCGATTGCCAAAAAATATTATTGAAATAAAATGGCAAAACACATTAAAACGGATAAAAGAACCGATAACCAATATATTAGAAGAGTTTAAATTTAGATCATCTGAAACAGAAGAAATTCAAACCCAATGGAGTTATATCACAGAACAATATTTTTACCTTTTTACCACTCTGCTCGTTTCTTTCAACAAATATAACAAAACATTTCGAAATGGAAGAATGTAAACAGCAACAACAGTTGTTAATGAATTAAAAAGTCGATTGCCAAAAAATATTATTGAAATAAAATGGCAAAACACATTAAAACGGATAAAAGAACCGATAACCAATATATTAGAAGAGTTTAAATTTAGATCATCTGAAACAGAAGAAATTCAAACCCAATGGAGTTATATCACAGAACAATATTGGGATACAACACTGAATACAACCTCTTCATGGATTGAAGTTAATAATCTCAATAATTCTATTGGTGAAAATCCATTTAAATAGTTATTCACATTTGTATTGTCTTTATTAGTTTTGTTTTTCTCAAAAGCCGAGGTTGAACGTTTGTTTAATTTGATGGCTATAGTTAAAAGCAAACTTTGCAACAGAATAAAATCCGAGTTGTTATGTTCTATAATATAATATGTTCTATAATTGAAAAATGCGTGCTGTTTCACTTACAATATACCGAGCGATGTCGTTGATAAAAATCGATCATCAGAAAAATATCAGAGCCAAGAAGAACTTGAAGATGAAGACATCACAGAAATACTAGATTCCATAAACCAATTATTGTAACTAGCAGATTACAGCCCTCGAGATACGAGTGCAAATTCTAGGAAATTTTATGTTTTCATTAAATAAAGACCCTAAAAGTATGCTAATCAATTATAGCCAATTCACAAATCAACACAAAAAACAAACTCACTTTTATTACAAACACATTAACAAATTTAATAAACACGCACATAGCATTGTATAATTTTTTTATGTATGTGTTAGTAGCAACTTTAAATGCAATTTACTTAAAATAAGGGAAAAAATTTAAAAATCTGTAAATCTGCAAAACGGCTAAAAAGAAATACCTTTCAAATAATATACGTTTGGTCAAAATCGGGATAAAACGGTAGAACAAAACATCGGTCACAAGAAATCGCCCAGCCTATTAACGTATATTATTTGAAAGGTATTCCTTTTTGGCCGTACTGCAGATTTACAGATTTTTTAATTTTTTCCTTTATTTTGAGTAAATTCCATTTAAAGTTGGTACTAACACATACATAAAATTATACATATGCTATGTGTGTGTTTTATTAAATTTGTTAATGTGTTTGTTAATGAGTTTGTTATCTTCATTCACAATAATAATAAACCATAAAAGTGTTGGTTTGTGAATAAGCTAAGTTGAAAAATAAAGCTACCTAAAAATTGCACTCGAATTTCGAGTGCTGGAATATACTAGTAAACAACAAATGTGCTATTGTTTTGTCGCATACAAAAAAAACTATATCAAAGATTTAATATGATTTTTTTTTTATAATAAATTTTGTTTTTATTTTTTTTAGTAAATTTAGTTAAGTTTAGTTTATAAATAAATAAAATAATTCGAAACCCAAATGTGTTTGTCATTGTTATGAAGCCGTATTGTATTAACCACAAGCTCGTGCATATGTTTTGTCGCACACTGTATATATGTATATATGGGGCGTTTTATGTCTAGTGATCTAACTTTTAAAACCGATGTCTTCCGATCAGGATAAAATTTGCATCAAGGTTAGTCCTATTGGATAGTAGTTTAGACACAATTTTTCAACAAGATCGGTCTTGAGTTACAAAACATTTCTTTTGATATATATCCCACTCGCATCCCACTAAGCGACCAAAAATCTCTTAAAGGAAAAAACCTAAGCTTTCTTTTGAGCAAAAAAAAAATGTCCTCTCTTGAAAAAAAGTCAAAAAATTTTTGATTTTGAAAAAATAAAGTCAAAAAAATTTTTTTTTCCGAAAGACTGAAGAAATAGCTGTCTAAACTATTTGGGATAAATTTTGCTAAGAACAATAGGTAAAAAGTTACATGGATGAGAAAAAACACTTGTTTGGTCAAAATGTCAAATTTTGACCCCCTCTAACTCAGACAGTTCTGGACCAATCTTGTTGAAAAATTGTGTCAAAGCTACTATCTAATAGGACTAACCATGGTGCAAATTTCATCCCGATCGGAAGACATCGGTTTTAAAAGTTGTATCACTTGACATGAAACGCCCCATATACATATATGTATATATTTATTGATATCCAATTGAAGAAAAAATGTAAATACCTGGCCAATATATTGTTTTCGTTTTAATTGTATATTTCACATCTCAACAATAGTAAATAAAGATTTGGATTTAATAAATTCAAATATTATTGGAAATGGCAATTTTAAGTAGGACTAGATGGCGCAACAAAAATTAAAAAAAAAAAAAACATTAAATATGAAACAGAACAAATTTCAAATTTACTTATTTTACTAAATATTGTTTTTTCCAACATAAAAAATAAAAGAAAAATAAAAGTACTGAATACAATGCAGTTATTCAAAAATTGTATCAACCTAGACAATGAATCCATTTACCTTTTGGATTTAATAAAACTCTCTTGTATGAAAAAATTTATTAAAAAAATACGACTAATATTATTGTATTAGTCTGGTATTGAAATAATATGTTTTGGTTTAAAGCTTGAATGATGTGGTGCTATGGTATATTGGCCAATTAAAATAATGTTTTTTTTTACGATCAATCAATTAATTTGATTTATTTCTGGTGTTTTCAAATTAAAACAAATCTTTAAACTGAAAATAAAGTAAAGCTGAAAATATGCAATTTTCTTAAAGTTTTTGCGTATTTTTAGTTGAACAATTTAAATAATCTTCTCTAAAATGTACTTAAAAATGAGATAATTATCAATTATATTGTTAAAATGTATAAACAAATCTTTAAAAAAACTTAAAAACTAATGCTATTCAATAAAATGAAATTAAAACAGTATTAAAGTAAAAAAAAAATAAATAAAATGATATACTTTTTTAAATAAATTAAAAAAATCAATAAATAAACTTACCTCAATTAAATTGTAATGACATTGATGTTTATATGCTCTGGATTTTTTTTTTTCAAGATTTTTTCTAATGAATTTTTATTTTTAATGTAATTCAATTATTTTCAAATTTATCGTTGGCTTTAATGTTATTTAATACTGAGATACCACCAGCTGTGTTCACTGATATCATATTGTTAGCTTTAAACTTCAAAGCGAGCACAGGGTGTATCCCGGCAATAAATACATTTTAAATTTTGCAACTTTATGTCAAAAAGCTCTTTTTCACATTCAATGTTTAATTAGTTTAGACAATCACCGCATCATTACAGATATTTATTTTTTGTTTCGTTTGCTTTTTGGCTGTACAGAATTTAAGCTTTTTCATGTTTAATTTTCTGTTGTATTGAATGAGTGTGTGTGTGTGTATGTGTGGGTATGCTATTTTATAATTCTATCGTCACTGTGTTTGCTCAATTCATTTGAAAGTCATTGAAGTGGTCATAAAATGATACACCATGCCATCCATGCCTCCTTATGAAATTCTGTTTAGTTTAGACTCGTAAATAAGCAAAATCGGTGTAGAGTGAAATTATTTTCTTTTTATTAAATCTGACATTAACCTTTTTTTTATAAGTATCCGCTGCCTTGAAAATATTGGATGCGGTGTGGTTGAATGTAATGTGGTTTATTTTTGATTTGGTTAAATAACTATTTATATTTCCGATTTTTTTTTAAAAATAATTTATAATATGTAAATATTATGTATTTAAGTATTTAATACGAAACTTTTAAATTTCTTTCTGCCTTCTAATTTTTATTTTATTTATATTTTAGATTGTTTCAATAACATCTTTGAAGAGTTCACAGTCTAAAAAAATATTTTTTATACAGTTTCTACTATGATTTATTATTATGTGAACTTAAGCAATAATAAAACATATTTAGATCCTACTTTGTAATCAGATCTTTTTGATAGTTTTAATTATAATAAGTTTTTTATTTTAATACGTTTTTCATTTAAACTTCATAAATCTTAAATATCGTTAGCTTAGAGAGCTGAAAGATTTTCCCAACTTAAGTTTTATCATAGATAATACATGCTCCAAATACTTGTATTTTTATTTGGTGAGAAATATATGATATAGTCATGATGACGGAAACTCGAAGATGGGATAACTAAGGACAAAAAGTTCTGCAATGGCCCTTTTGAAATACATCAGGAGGTGATTCGGTACCTTAGTATGAAAATCACTTAGATTTTGATTTTTGTTTTTATTAAAAGTCAAATTTTACTCCATTTTATAAGGGTTTCGTTATTCAAGTTCGTTTTTTTTAAAGTATTTAATTTGTCTTGAGTTTTGTGACACTGGAAATATCATGTTTTAAGTTCAGGATTTATATGCTACCAAGTCTTTTTTTTATTTGGTATTAAGGATGAATACAACATTTCATACGACGAAATTACGAATTAACTTTAAAAACTTTTGTTAACCGAGTTACTGAGAACTGAATCTGAGTTGCATCACATATGTATACATATGTATATGTAAAATGTATATAAAATATCATTGCCACTTTTATAAAAAAAAAAATCTTTTAACTTTTCTACTTCAAATGGAAAAACTTGAGCCAATATTCTCTGTGCAGTTATTTCTGAATATTTTAATATAATTACATCAAATTTTAATAATCCAATATAATTTTTATTGACTGCAAACAATCATTTTGAAAATCAATACCCTGTATCTCATGTTTAATGAATTCTATAAATTATTAATTCAGGAGAAAATCTAGCCTTTTCTTTGGTTAAATTTTTGCTTTTTTGTTAACATATCTATATTTTTAACATAAGCCGGACATAAAGAAAAGGGGCAACAAGTGTGATGTTAATAGCAAACAAAAAGTTTCACTGTTATGCAATGAGTTTTAGAATTTTAATTTTTGGGAAATTATAATTTTGTTCAAGCTCTGGCAGGAATACACAAATTGACCTTGAAAAGTTATTAATAATATGTATTATAATAGAAAAACCTTTTTTTTTTTTTATGTATTATTCATACAACGCAGAAGCTGTTCTTTTGTATATTTTATAAATATAAAATGTCTTAAAATATTTAAGCTTTTTGTTTTTAACTTCTTTTTTAATTTATATTTTTTTTTATTAATATTACAATTACTTTTAACTTTGCTTGAACATCCTTTAATTTTTTAACACATTTTTTTTATTATCATATATTTATTTATTATTTTTTTAATTTTCACACAGCATCGACACCTGTATGTGTTGATGATGGATGCTACGAGTACTACAAGGCTTTATTCTGGAAACTTAGAGTTTAGGCACCAAAAGATAGGCAGCGAAATTTTGAATTTTTATTTGTTAGCCAAGCTATTAAATATATACGCACGTAGAAATGGCTGTTAAATGCCACCTACACGAAAAAATAAAATTGATTTCCACAAATGTATGGAACTGTTGAAAAAGCTTTGAGTGTAAAAATGAAACTTCGAGAGAGCTTTAAATATAAAAAAAAAAGATAAACTCTCTTTTAACTAAATTATTAATAATTAAACAAATTAAAGGGAATTTGTATATTATCTAGTATCTCGTTGTTGATTGTTTATTGTTTGTTTTCAAAAACTTTAAAAATGTTTTTCTTATACATATGCTAATAAATGCAATATTTATGTACTCACTTTTGTTCTCTTCGAAAACTTTTACGCTCTCATGTTATTTTGCTCCTGTATTTCATCATATTCCAAAATATATTTCCTTCTTTGTTGTGTTTTTAAGTCCATGTATATAATGTGCTTTCACTCGTACTTTATTCGAAATTTGACTTTCAATTTCACTTTTATATACCCGGCCACCCAGCCATTGGCGAAATTTCAGGTTCAAGTGCAGTTGCGCATGTCAAAGTCATGTTGGTACTTTGACATTAAATGCATCCCGGGTATGAGTTGTGCACCATCACATTTTACTACAGTTTAACCTATATTGGCAAATATCCTCGTATATTCAAAATGTACCCATGCAGAATGTACCCTTATGGTTGGTTTTCTGTCGTATTTTCCTTCTTCTAATTATTGTTGATTTATATAATCCATATTTTGTAAGATTGGGTGTAGATTAAGGTTGCTGCTTTTTTCGTCCTCCCACTACAAAGATACATATTAAAGAAATAATGGTATTTTATTTAAATTCTATTTTATATCGCAATAAATTAGTGTGTTTGTCATTTTAACTTATACTTAAAATTGATTTACTCAAAATAAAAGATATCCAATATTTTTGGCTTTGTTAATAATAAACTCATCTACATACATATATATCTGTGGTCACAAGCGATAACCGCCTAAGTCGACTTAAGAACGATTTGAGTTATGTATGTCATCATATTCTACTAACAATGCTTCATATTTACGTGAAATCCCCTAACACTGCTTTGTAAAAAGATATTAATACAAATATTCTGACCTAAGTCGTAATGAAGCCCCATTACATTTATATAAAAAGCTATTTTTCTCGAAAGCATGATTTTCAAGTTAGGTGGTTATTGCTTGTGACCACAGATATATGCCCCTTTTAGAAAAATTGCATATTTTTACTAATTTCAGATATTTCATTTTAAACTTTACTGCTTTTTGAACAGGGATCGTAATAATTATTAATTTTTTCATAAAAGTCAGATGATAACAGTTAGTTTTTGATTTTTATATTTTCGAGCAAAAATAACAGTTACTTTTTGATAATTATTTTCTCAAACAAAAATAACAGTTATTTTTAGATTTTTAATTTTTCGAGCAAAAGTAACAGTTATCATTTTTCAGCAGTTAACTGCTTCACTTGCAATATATATACATAAATACTATAAGTATGTTTATAATTTTTTTTAGTATTGTACTATCCTATTCTATTAAAACTCTAATGAAGGTTTTTCGATCATAAAAATTTTCCTTCCCGATCTAATTCATTATTAACTATATGCGTATTGAAAATTCAAATGACTGTTATAGATGTAAGGTAGTTTATCCAACTCTCTCTAAGAAATTTTATTGTTTTTTATAAAGTATGATTTTGAAATAATAAAATAAAATAATAAAGAAAAATAACAGTTATTTTTAGATTTTTAATTTTTCGAACAAAAATAACAGTTATTTTTAGATTTTTAATTTTTCAAACAAAAATAACAGTTATTTTTTAAACAAATTTTAACTTATTCAAATGTAGTTTCAAATGAATTCACATTAAAAACTGAACTAAAATTTTCTTTTCACACTTTTGATTTTAAATATTTGTTGTTACTTTCATAGTTTATCTAAAAAGAATAATCAAGAAATTATACAGATAATTATATGACAAATATTATAAAATCTATGAAAACTATTGTTTCAATTTTGTTTAAGTTCTACAGTGTTTTTTGTTAAAGTATATAAATCATACTGAAGAAGCCATAAAAATATTAACTTTTATATTTGCTCAAAAAAATAAAAAAAAAAATTTTTTTGCTTCAAAAAATAAATAACAAAAAATAACTGTTATTTTTGTTTGAAAAAATTAAAATCAAAAATTAACTGTTATTGCTCGAAAAAATAAAAATCAAAAAATAACTGTTATTTTTGTTCGAAAAAATAAAATTCAAAAAATAACTGTTATTTTCGCTCGACAAAAAAATCAAAAAATATCTATTATTTTTGTTTGAAAAAATAAAAATCAAAAAATAATTTTGCTCGAAAAATAAAAATCAAAATTTTAAAAATCAATATATTTTATCATAGACTAGTTCATAAGGATGAATATGGTATACTTGAATCAGTTTTCCGACATTTACTTCTATATGCTTTTCTTTGTTTAAAATTTCAAAATAACTGTTTTTTTTGGTCTCTGTCGTTGAAGCTTAAAACATTTGTGGAAATTAAAAGTTATTTTAATAAAAAGTACAAGAGTTGGTTAACCGTTAGAAATAATGGTTAAAGTTTTAGAGCTCTTACTAGTCGGGAAGTTGGAGAAAATTCAATAACAATTATCTGCCTCAACAAATAAACACACAATGTATTTGAAAAAAATATAAAATATACATAAATAAATAACATCAAGTTAGAAAATTACAGTCGGTCTTAATTATCTAAATTATCCAAATTTGATGTGGTCATAATTGGATAGAGAAAATAAACATAAACGAAATTTGGGAGGTTTTAAATATTATTATTTTGTATGTATGAAAAAGTTCATATGAAATGCTATTTTTAATTGGGGACTGGGTCAAATACTGGTCCTATCATGAAGATATTGAGTATTTTTCGCAAGAACATGAATAAATTGAAAATTCTATGGAATATTTTCGTTTTTTTTTTTATAGATTTAAGTGAAAATGGAGAATGTTACAAAATATGGTCCTACTGGGTTTATTTTTTTTTAGCAATGGTTAATAGATGTATTAAGCACAAATAAATCCAATTTGACAAATATCCATATGATAATTTGAATCTTCTAGTTATTTAAGTCGACATCATAGAGATTAGATGAATGTGGACTAAGTCTGAACACAGACATCGCTGATGTTTACTGATCGGTAAATCAATGTAATAAAAGGTGGATCTAGCACAAACTCGTTATACCCTGACCACAGATTGATAAATGTTATAAGTATGTATATTTGTAATGTGTGCGACTTTTTTAAATCTATAATAGTAATAGTCTAGGCGATTTCTTGTGACCAATGGTTTGTTCTACCGTTTTATACCGATTTTGACCAATCGTATATTATTTGAACGGTATTTCTTTATAGCCGATTTGCAGATTTACAGATTTTTAAATTTTGTCCTCTATTTTGAGTAAATTGCATTTAAAGTTGCTACTAACAAATACATAAAATTATACAATGCTATGTGTGTGTTTATTTAATTTGTTAGTGTGTTTGTAATAAAAATGAGTTTGTTGTTTTGTGTTAATTTGTAAATTGGCTATAATTGATTAGCATACTTTTAGGGTCTTTATTTAATGAAAAAATAAAATTTCCTAGAATTTGCACTCGAATTTCGAGGGCTGGAATCTGCTAGTTGTTTATAAATATTTTCGAAAATATTAAAAAACAAGTAAGAAAATTATAGTCGGTCTAGACCGACCATATGATACCCTATACCATGGCTTAGAGACCCTATCTTTCGGTCCAACTAATTCGTTGTAGAAAATAAGCATAAACCAAATTTGAGTGGCATTGTTATTAATTTTTTTGCTGTAAATATGAAAAAGTTCATATCGGGTGCTATATTTATATGGGGACTAGGTCGAAAAATGGACCTATCTTGAACATATTTGGTAAAGTCACTTATATTGTTAAAAAATATATACAAACCAAATTTGAGAAAAATCTGTGCAATATTTTTGTTTGTTGATAGATTTAAGTGAAGATCGGGAGACAGCTTATATGGGACCTATGGCTAAGAATTATGCTATTGGGATTATTTTTGACTACTGATTAATGGATATAATAAATATATACAAACCCAATTTGACTGAGATCTATATTATAATATGGATCTTATGGCACTTCATGTCGGTTTCATAGGGGTCATTTGTATGGGGGCTAGGTCTGAACATGGACCGAATTTCACCAATTTCAATAGCGTTCATCCTATGGCCGATAAAACTTATATACCAAATGTCATTAAAATATATTCATATTTGCGACCTGTAGTTCGATTACAAGGTTTACATGGATACACAGACGTGCAGACGGACGGACGGACATCGCTAAATCGACTCAGAAAGTGATTCTGAGTCGATCGGTATAATAAAAGATGGGTCTAGGTCAAATGTAGTTACAAACAGCAGCACAAAGTCATTATACCCAAACCACATAGTGGTATAGGGTATAAAAATGGAAAAAACTGAGAATTTGCGCCGAACAGGTAGACAACGTAAGACTACGACCTATGAGGACCGGCTGATCGTTCGGAAATTTAAGAACGACCCACTAATATAAATAAAAACACAATTAATCACATAAGCGAAAGAACAATTCGTCGGCGTTTAACTGAAGCTAATATGAAGTTATACATTGCAAAGACAATCGCCTCTTTCCTTCTGGCGTAATGTACTCTGGACTGACGAGAGTAGTTTCGAGTATCACTTATCACCCAAAAAAGTTTTTGTCAGATTAAATAAAAAAATTAGCAAAAAAGTATCACCTGTATACCAGAAAGTAAGCCACGGAGGTGGAAGCGTTATGTTCTGGGGATCTATTTCATTTAATGGAGTAGAGGATCTAATTCCTGTTAACGGTTCCATGAACCAACATCAATATTTAAGAATATTAAATGAATGTGAATTTTCCTCTGGCGATAGATTAACCGGGAACACATTCATTTACCAACAGGATAACGCTCCATGTCATAAAAGCAGGATGATCACAAAGTTTTTAACAGAGACTGGTCGAAACATAAAATATGTCTGGGTTGAATTTCAGGGTGGCAGATCTAACTATTTTTTTTCGCATCCGTACAAAACCAGGCATTTAAATGTAACATTTAGATGCTGCAACTTTTTTATTTAATTATAATAATTAATCCATAAAATATTAGAAAGTACAATAACGAACATATAATTGACCTCGTCGAAAGAGGTCATGACATCGCTTTCTTAAAATTTTGAATTTTAGACGCTGTTCCAAAAATTATGATATCGAATAATCTATCGTGTAGGAAAAATACCATATTTGGAATGTTCCAAATCTTTTATCAATTTTATCCAAATCTTTTATCAAATAATTAAATCATTTTAATTATCGAAAGTAAATATTTGTATTAAGAAAACTTTATGGTAACCGAAAGGGCTTTATTGGTCTTTTAAAACGTTTTAGCACCTTTTGCTGTAGTTCCATTTGACGTTGTTAAATTATGGGTAAAAATAGGAGATCTACTACCGCTGGAAGGGAGATCATTTAGAATTGCTTCCAAAATGATTATTCAATTGCTGAAGTGGTGAAAATATTATCACTATCGCGCGGAAAAGTTGTTAACGCTATTAAAATTTATCAAAAATTTAAGACTTTTGATAATTTGCAATGACATAAACAACGCAAAACGACACAAGCGAAAGATACGCTTGTGGCCAGGATGCGTAAAATTTACCCATTACTCATGTCAACTTAGATTAGATTGTGAATTGAGTCTGATATTGGCACTAAAACATCGGCAAAGACTGTAAGAAGGCGTCTGACGGAAAATAAACTTCATGACCGCATAGTGAGAAAAAAAAAAACGAAATGTGTCGAAGAAAAATATTCAACAGCGCTTGCGGTTTGCAAAAACCACCTCCGTAAGGATCAAAATTTTTGGAAATTAATGGAGTGGAGTGATGAAACAAAGTTCAAAGTTTTCGGAAACAGCGGAAGACCCTATGTATGTGCGACGACTAGTGAACATATGTTTGGACCCAAAGTAAACCTATAAAACCGTAAAGCACGGAGGGTCGTCAGGGGATGTTTTACCTCGTCCCTTAGTTAAAATCGATGGCAAAACGACTGAGGATATGTACAAAGATATCCTGCAGAAAAATCTAGACAATGTTTATGCTGATGATTTACCAGAAGCATGCATCTCGGGTTGTTAAGACGGTTTGATGAAAACAAAATAAAGGTTCTTGAGTGGGCAGCTCAAAGTCCCGATTGAAACCCCAAAATTCAAAATAGTTTGAATTACAAATAAAACAATTTAAACTAAATAAAAAAATTAAACATAAGTAATAAAAAACAAAAATAAATGCACTTTATTTAGAAAATGACCAAATTTTACGCGTCAAAAAAAAGTAAACAGGAAAGAAAAGGCAACAGAACTTCAATAAAAAATAAACTTTTGAAACTTTTTAATATTTGGTTTATTTTCATTTGGCCCTAAGCCCCTTATGTAGTCTTCTAGGCAGCGACTCGACAATTTTGTTTGTTATACCATTCTTTCTTTTGAGCCATCTTTAAGTTTGCCTTGCTTGAAAAAGCCCTTCGACCTATTTTTCTGTCAAGATTTACCCACAGATGCTCGATTGGGTAAAGGTCCGGGGACAGCGACGGTTGATCAGGAGTCCGATACAGTAGCCACTTTTTCACAATTTTAGATGGTAAGCTTTAGATCGTTGTCCTGTTGGAAGATCCTATTTCCAGCCATACCATATTTCTTGACGCTAGGGCCAACATTGTCCTTCAAAATGGCTAAGTAATCCATTTGGTTCATAGTGGAGTAAATAAAAACATAATTACCAACACCTGTTCCCGGCATATACCCCCAAAATATAACTGAACCCCCACTGTATATAACAGTTTTGGTTACACACTTTTCTTTGCATGTTTCATTCTTAGCACGCCATATTTTTGGAGGCTTTTTCGTGCCGAAAATTTCAAATTTCCTCTTATCTGTATATAATATACTTTCCCACAAAGATAGAACCTAATTTTTCTACTTTTTATCGAAATTCATTAGCTTGCTCTTATTAGCCTTGGATATGTATGATTTCTTGCATGGTATCCTTCCATGTAGACCATTTTTGTGAAGCGATCTCCTTACTGTACTCGAACTTACCGGTTTGCCTGATGTCTGCGTTATGTTTTCTGATAATTTAACTGCACTTTAGACTGAATATGTCTTTACTTCTCTTACTACATCTCTAACTTCAGTACCACTAAGCTGCTTTGGGCATCCAGATCTCGTTAAATCTTCAACATGATGGTGTTTGGCGCATTCATCAACTACTTTTTTTTTATTGTCCAGTGGTTCCTAACCACAATTTCGTCAATTTCACGCAAAGGTTTACATTTTTCTTTTTAATCTAAAATATTTTCCGAGTATAAACCGATATTTGCTTTCCCATAGTGAGAATATTTGCTTTTACATCTTTTTAGCTATTATTAATTAGTACAAATGAACTTCAAATGATTTTTAGTAAAGTAGAACACGTGATCAGTACACATTTGTTACAAAAAGGTTAGGTTCTTCCCCGAAATATAAAAAAGCGTAAGTAAGTAAACAGTGGTAACACTTTTTTGTGACGCTTAAAATCTGATGCATTTTCACTTTCGAGAGATTTGTGCAATATTCCCAATTGATTTGATTTCATGTTTTATAGCAGTCAAGACAATTTAAAGATTAAAAATTGCTGTTTACTTTATTTGGACGCTCACAGTATGTTTTTTAAACTTATTCAAAAAATTTTAAGTATTCAAAGATTTTTTTAAACGGGATAAATCCTTAGTACTGAGTTAAAATTTAATCACAGAAACTACTTAAAATGGAATTAATGATGTTAATAACTTTACAAATAATCCTACAAATTATAGAATTTATAATCCATTGTAAATACTTTTTTTTTAAACCTACAACAACTTAATTGATTGCACAGAAATTCCAATAGCAAAAAAAAAAAAAAAAAACGAACGATTAGCAAAAATACAACGAAACGAAAAATACAAAATATTACTAAATCATGTAGAAAATTAAAAAAGCAACAAATTCAAGAGAACCAAAACATTGAATATAAATTTAACTTTTCGCATTTTGAAATTTTGTTCTTGTTCAATCTCACATGGCACTCTCTTTTTTTATAATCATATTTACTAGATACTTAAATAAATATCTCTCAGATATTAATCAACAAATTTAACTTTTCTGCCTTTATATCACTAATACCTTAACAAAAACTGTTCTTAAATAAATCTTCATACAACAATTGTAAAGCGAGCACTTTTTTTTTTTTCCATTTTTCTCAGTTCTCATGTATACGTACTCACTTTTTTTTTACTTCATGTATTGAGTACGAGTTTGTTTACTGGAACAGCAGCAGTTGGCAATAAAAAAGTTTAGTGAGTTTGCATTTACAACTAGTATCTTAACCTTGAACTTGAAATACATTCTGTTGTTTGTCTCATTGTACTCTTTATTAATATATACTCACACAACACACACACACACACACGCACGCATACCTACTCTATTTACTTTTGTTGTTTGTTTTTATGCATAATTTTTTTTTCGTCTTTTCCCTTTTATTTTGTATTCTCTCATATATTTTGTTTGTTTCATTTAGAGCTGCCACATTTGGGGTATTGTGGATTGGGGTAAGGTATTTTTTGGGGACGATCCAAACATGAAGATATTTTTCTTTTTTTTTTTGAGAAAAATCCAAAAAAATACATAATTTGTTATTTTATGAATACATTCTGCAGGGTTATAATTTTATAATATCTTTGAGGGTAATTTCTATGTTGGTTTAGTAATATAGCATTTCTCTGTTTTTATAGACAACACCACCCTTTGCTTATGTCTTTTGTTATACAGATTAAGCGTCCGTCTGTCTGTCTATCTGAAAATAATGTAGGGTATTATTTAGCTGGCCTAGATGATCTTTAACATCTTTATCGAGGGATTATTTTCAATTAAAATGGTTTTAAACTATTAGATTGTCCAAAAATCAAATTTCAAAATAAACTGCATTGCGTTTTGGAAATGTACCTTGTACACTATACCATATTTGAAAATTTTTAAATGTGACTACAAAATTTTATATTGACAGCCCCATTAAGTACTGTCTAAAAATAAAATTATTCAGGAGAACAGTAAAAAATGACAATAATTTTATAATTAAAAATTATCTCCATAGGTAAGAAGTACACTTGGAATACATAAAACCAATAAATTTAAATCCTATTGTATCATAAACGTTTTTGGGGCTTTTTTGACTTTGGGGATAACGAAAATTATATATGGCAGCCCTAGTGCAGTTCACTTTTATTTTGTATAAAAGATGTTTAACAAAAGAGGAAAACATCGAGTATCGAAAGTGTGATTTTTTTCTGACAAGTTTATAATATCGTACGGATACTTTTTGTAAGCTTTGGATTTGGTAACCTATTTCTAATTACTTGGATACGCTATTATAAATTCGAAAATTGTTTTTGAGTTATCTCTTGTTAACGAGATGTCATTAAAAATTTTGATGGTTAATATTATTTTTGCACTTTTTTGGGACCTCATACAGTGCCACGATCAGTACTTTTTAGTTGATACCTTTTAAAATATTATAATATTAAATAGGTTGGATCTAGCTTATTAAGACTTTTATATTCGACAATTTAAAGTCTTTTTTTACGAACACTCATTCGATTAAAAATTATAGTATTTTTATATTAGCGACGGCCATTTGATCAAAACTTAATTTTATTTTTTCTAAGCCGTGCTCAGTGTGATGCCAACTAAGTAGCAAATACATATTAATTTTACTTTGCCTGAGGTGGTGCCATAGGGTGTGATCGCGCTTTCACAGACAAACGGATGTCGCACATTATATCCAAATTTATATAAATAGATTTAACTTACCACATTTATCTACACAATGGAGCGAAGCTTTTTGTTCAGAGAATTTTTTCGTGAGCTTATACTGAAAATTGGACATAGTATTTGGAAACGATAATCGAATTTTTGTTTTATTTCCAAATATTGTTCAATTGGTTCGCAATGGGTGGTAAATTATTGTCGACCTTCGATAGATATTTCAAATACCTATCGAAAGGTATATATTCAGCTTTGAGCCGATTAGTAGTTTTATATATACTCCGCCCACCGGATGGAGGGCGACGCCGACGCCGACAAAAATAAGCATTCTGCCGAACTACATTAAAAAAAACATAGATAACATTATTCAACACTTTATGAATTGCCCATTTTTTTATAATTGAACTAATGCCTGGTTTTCAATTGTCAATTGTTGTTAATTATTGTCAATTATATGAAAACGGGTTGTAATGTCTTGCCATTTGCAACCCTTGGCAACATTTGACATCTAAAATGAAATTGTCAACATGTTGGTAAATTGTTTTTGTTTGACAGCCGATTTTTTTTTGTTAGTTTATAAGATGTAATGCATACGTAATTAATAATAAAATTACGTGATGTCAGTTGAGGCAATTGTATGTTATCAGTTCATATGACATAGTGAAAACCAGGCATAAATTTTAATATTGTATTATAATTATAATACATATCAGGCAGTTTTTCATTTCAAATTCATAATTTTCGAAATGAAATATATACATATATATATATTTATTCCAATTTATTCCTGAGAGGAACATTTAATGCCAAATATTTAATTTCACTCCAGCTTCGTCCCATTCTCGCTGCTTCCGTTTCCACAGACCTTCTCCAGGTGTTTGCAGGCCTACTTCTTCTACGACTCCCTTGCGGGTTCCACTCTAGTGCCTGTCTGGCAATATCGTCTCTTGGTTTTCTTAAGGTATGGCCTATCCATTTCCATTTGCGCTCTTTTATTTCCTGGTTTACTGGTTTCTGCATAGTCAATCTCCATAGCTCTGCATTATATATTACATTCGGCCAGAATCTCCTCATGATTCTACGTAGGCACGTGTTCGTGAAGTCTTGCAGTGCCTTTAGCTCAGTCAACGGTACGTTTCACGTTTCACAGCCATAAAGAATGACGTTTGAGTTAAAAATCCGCAGTTTCGTCCCTCTGGAGATGAACCGAGACCGCCCACATTGTCCAATGCTCCAAAAGCTCCACGTCCTTTCTTGATTCGGTGGTTCCTCCGTTGTCATTTATGATGCTCCCGAGATACATGAACGAGTTGACCGTTTTAACTACTTTTCCATCTATAGTGATGCTTGGGGGCGGCATTGTGTTGATGGACATCATCTTTGTCTTACCGACATTTATTTAATCCACCTCTAGCTGCGTATGCGTGAATAGCATGTAGATTTTCCGCCAAATGTGTATGTTTGTGAGTGAGCAGGCAACTGTCATCCATATAATCGAGGTCGAGCAGGCTTCCTTGCATCCCCCATTTTATTCTGCAGGAGCCTCTTATTGCGTTGTTCATTATTACGTCCAAAACGATGTTAAAAAGCAGGGGGGAAAGCACACAGCCTTGTCTTACTCCTGCAAGAATGTTGATTCTGTCGCTCAGTTGACCTTCGTGTAGAACTCTGCACGAGGCATTATCATATAACGCATTAACAAGGTTAATCAACTTTCTCGGGACGCCTTTGCACTCCAGTGCGCACCAGATTGCGCTATGGTGTATGGTGTCGAATGCTCTTTCGAAGTAAATAAATCCTACGTAAAGTGGCGTTCTCCATTCAACCGACTGCTCAACAATCACGCGCAGGCTGTTCACATGATCAATGCATGATCTGTGTGGTCGGAAACCCGCTTGCTCGCTTCTTAGTAGTGGTTCCAATTTTTCGCCAATCCGCGTGGCCACAATATGCGATATTAGTTTCAACATGACATTCGAGAGGGATATGCCTCTCCAATTTCTGCAATCCGCTAAGTTGCCCTTCTTAGGGAGCTGCATTATAATGCCTTCCTTCAATATACTGGCGAGGGACTCATTTTCCCAAAAGTGTTCTATAACTGGGAGTATTATATGCGCGCTAGTTTCAGGGTCAGCTGTTAATAGTTCTGGAGGTACATTATCTGGCCCATGTGCTTTATTGTTTCGTATGCTCTTGATTGCTTCTATAATTTCAATTGTATTGGGACATTGTACGTCCATCTCTTCCGTGACTGCATGATTGCTACAGTCACATAGTTGTTGAGAAGCAGGCGGCATAACTGACAGCATTTTTGAGTAATACTCAGTCCAGATTTGAAGTTGTTTCTGTTTCGATGAGGTAAGCACGACGTTTCCGTCCAAGAGTGGTCTGGATGCTACCATTTGCTTGCCTAATAGGTCTCTAGCATGTTTATAAAGGTCTCTACTACGATTCGTGGCAGCGGCGGCTTGTGCGTCTGATGCTTTTTTTGATCTTTTATGAATTATTTTTTTTTTTCACAACATGTTTATTTTTTAAATGGAATTAATCATTTTTAACATCCCCTAACGTATTAACAATTGATAGTTTTCACCTTCAATAGCAGAGTTCCACATTACGCGATTCACAACAAAATTAAAAGAGAAATAATAAACTAAACACGTTCGCGTTTTTTTGAGTTTCCTGTTGAATCTTATGAACAAAATATATTAGAATCTAATAATCTAATAATGATCTAATAATTAGATCATATGAATTAAAAAAAAAAAAAAAATTACTAAGAGAGACTTTTGTCACATTTTTGAGACATACTATATGACATACTATTGTGACTTGAGCTTTGAATAGAGTTAGTGTCGCATATATGTGACATAAAAAAAATATTTGATTTCTTCAAATTTCCAAATATTAGCAGCACTTTTTCAATATTATAAAAGAACAACTTCGACTATAAATCATTTTTTTTATATCAGTTTTCATATACATATGTATGTATAAATAAAATATTTATATAATTATTTAGCTTAAGCACAAACCGCTTCACACAAATATGTGTCACATTCTACCAGAAGCTAAAAAGTGTAAGAAAATTTCTTACCTTGAACTTCGACCCATATATGTATATGTATATGATTTGAGTTATTACGACGTCGCGTGGCGAGCAAATAACGTGTTAATAAATAGATACCTATTTCGTAATTCATTCAAAGTAATATTACAGAGCTTACAGAGCTATACCATTTAGAGTTGGACTACTATGACTAAAACATGAAATCAAATCACAAATCTCTCGAAAGTGAAAATGCATCCGATTTTACGAAACAAAAAAACAGTGGTAACACTTACTAAACTTATTATATTTCGGGGAAGAACTTAAACTTTTTGTGACAAATTTGTACTGATCACGAGTCTTACTTTACAAAAAAATATTTTAAGTTGATTTGTACTAATTAATAATAACTAAAAAAATTTAATAGAAAGTAATCCTACTATGGGAAAGCAAACATCGTCTAATACTCGGAAAATTATATTAGATTTAAAAAAAGTAAATCCTTGCGTGAAGTGCGAGCTGTAGTGGTACTGAAGTTAGAGCTGTAATAAAAGAAGTAAAAACATATCCATCCTAAAGGGCAGTTAAATTATTAGAAAACAACGCAGACATCAGGCAAACCAGTAACTTCGAATACAGTGGAAGCATACCACGTAAGAAACCGTACATACCCAAGGCGAATCGGAGCAAGCTTATGAATTTCGATAAAAAGTACAAAAATTAAGCTCCATCTTTTTGGGAAAATATTTTATGTACAGAAATTTGGGAAAATATTTTATGTACAGAAATTTCCGAAATGAAAAGGCCCCCAAAAATATGGTATGCTAAGAATGATGCCTTCAAAGATAAGTGCGTTAACGACACTGTCAAACACGGACTCCACTAAGAACAAAATGGTTAACTTAGCCAATTTGAAGAATAACGTTGCCCCTAGCGTCGTGAAATTAGGATTGGCTGGACAAAGGACCTCCCACCAGTACAACGATACAAAGCATAAGTCTAAAATTTTGAAAGAGTCGCTACTTTATCAAACTCCTAAGATACTTGAATATCCGTTGCAGATATTCAAAGGAAGAATGGAGCAAAAACTCCCTCGATATAACAAAAAAGAACTTGTCGTGTCGATGCCTAGGAGACTCAATGAGGTGCTTAAGGCCAAATGAAAAGAAACTAAATATTAAAAGATTTAAAAAGTTTCCTTTTTTTATTGAAGTTCTGTTGCCTTTTGTTTGCTGTTTAATTTATTTTGACGCGTAAAAATTGGTTATTTTCTAAAAAAAGTGAATTTATTTTTGTTTTTATACCATATACCACTATGTGGTTTGGGTATAATGACTTTGTGCTGCTGTTTGTAACAACCAAAAATATTTGACCTACACCCATCTTTAATTATACCGATCGAATCAATGCGAATCGAATTTAATTATACCGATCGTCCGTCCGTCCGTCTGTGTGTCCATGTAAAGCTTGTAATCAAACTGCAGGTCGCAAATATGAATATATGTTGACGAAATTTGGTATTTGATCTTTTATGTGCCATGGAATGAACGCTATTGAAATTGGTGAGAATCGGTCAATGTTCAGACCTAGCCCCCATACAAATGACCCTTATGAAATCAACATATATTGCCATAAGATCCAAATTATCATACAAATCTTAGTCAAATTGGGTTTGTATGTATATATTACATCCGTTAATCAGTAGTCCAAAAATGATCCCTATTGGACAACTCTTAGTCATAGGCCCCATATAGAGCTGCTTCCCGATCTTCTATCAAAAAACAAAAATATTGCACTGATTCATCTCAAATTTTTTTTGTATATATTTTTGCAAAATACAAGAGACTTTACCAAACATGATCAGGATCGGTCCAATTTTAGGCCTAGTGCCCATATAGATATATCATCCGATATGAACTTTTCCATATCTGCAGCCAAAAAAAATTAATAAAAATCCCACTCAAATTTGGTTTATGCTTATTTTCTATATCCAGTTAGTTGGGCCTGAGAGATAAGGTCTCTAAACGCATGGTATAGGGTATCGTATAGTCGGTCTAGACCGACTATAATTTTCTTAATTGTTTATTACTTATGTTTTTTTTATTATTTATATTCAGTTCAGCTATTATTAAATAATTTTTGACTGTATTATATTTATTTTTTGATTTTGTTTTAATTACTAATTTATTTTGACGCTCACAGTATATTACAAAACAAATATTGATATTTGTAACTTTTACGAGTATAAAATGAACTTAATTTCGAACTCATTCATTAAAAAAAGTCTAAAACACAAAGAAATACGTACCAAGAAACTGACAAATTAACATTTCGCGTCTAGTTTTCCCACATATTATACAAGTGTGCGTAGTTAGCCCCCCATTTTTGGAAATAAAATTTTTTGAAGATTGTTCTGAATTGTTCTAGGATTGTTCTACAATGTTCCAAAACGATGAGTTTCTTAAATGTAATTTGTACCGGTAAATCGAAAAAAAAAACGAATTTTAAACTTTGCCCCCACTTTTGGAAAAAAATATCAACGTTAGTAAACGATATCAATATTTTTATGCAACACGAAAGTTAACGTACAGATTCCAAAATTTCTTTCTTACAAGGTATCCTGATTGGCACCCTCAGATCGCTCTGAAACTTGGACATGTTATAGAGAGGATGTAAAATTAAGGGACCCGTATATTTGGGGTTGATTAAAATAGTGCTGAGGGTGGGCTAACTTTGCACACTTATATTATACACAATATCTTCATTTAAAATTTGATTGCAACCAAAAAAAAAAAAAAAAATTCGTCCGTCCCAAAACACAATTGAAAATTTCATTTAATCTAAATAGTTCAAAAAGTGGTTTAGATATAAAATTTATATAAGTTGGCCTAGACCGACTATTACTTTTGATTTGTTTTGTACAGAGTGAGAAATGTTTGATAACCTATTGGGCAAATCCTGAAAATCTTTTATTGCTTGGGATAGATATATATGTAGATAGATGTGTGATAGACAGATAGATTTTCGCCTAGATAAATTAGTGTGATTATTGAAAAGGTTTTTGCATCACTCACGAATACATTATTAAGCACTTACATTTTCGTTCGGATAGATTCTAACAAAATACGTCGTTGTAGGTTTAACGTCAACAAACTATTTTTGCTTTTAAGCTTTATGTTTGATAAATGAGCGCATATACGAGTACTTAGTTGCTGTGCTTTTCATCGTATCGTTATTGTAGCTGTTTCCCCAGTTTTTGCTGTTTAATATTGTTATATTCTAATGTCAATTAAATTAATTTTTATCGTTTGCTTGCTGCTCGACTGCACTTTGCTCACGTAACTCTTATATTCGATTTAGGTATTCGCATATAAAAAGGTATACTTAGTGTTCAGCATCTCCTCCTCGCATTTCACAAACAATAATTTTTTGTTATATCTATTGTATTTATTACGATTCAAGTGTATTTATTTTCATTTACGTAAGTTAATGAAAACACTAACTGACTAACTAACAAACTAACGTACGACGTACGTACCTTCTTAATATCAAATAATTGTGATGTTTATTTTTGATGACTTTTTTTCTATTTCTATTAAACACATTAGAGAATAGCGTCATCTTGAATTAACGAAGCATTCAATTATCGAGATTAAATATCGTCAGGCATTTAGAAAATAAAATATGATATTCTAGTTATAGATGTTAGAGTTGCTATAGTTTTTAGAATGAATTATACCAATCAGAAAAGTTTAAAATTCGAATGCCTCGAATTATATTGGAAAAAAAATTTGTACATTTACATATAACAAATCTTGACATTTTTTATGATGATAACAAAAAACAAAACTCGGCTCTAGCGACAATCGTTAATGAACTGGATCATATTTTTTAGTTTCATAAAAATTTAATAAAATCCCAGTCTCGTGAAAGGTTTTTTTGAGGCGGATCTATCATTATGTTGGACGTGTTCAGGCAACGCCAAATTATTTTATTTCAATCTATATTCGTTTTAAACATTATTGTATTATTTCCCATTTTTCGATATTTGTGTTAGTTATGTCGAATTTTAGTTGAATTTTTCAGAAGTGTCCATTGTGGATATCAAACCTTTCTCGTTTTGTCAAGCACATTACTAATATATAAAATGTTTTGGAATTTAGTTTGTTTATTTTTAAGATCATCCGATTTCTTAATAAATAACGAAGAATACAACGAATGTAATCATTGCATTATATTTCGGACTTTTCAATGAGCTTTAAAACGATATACATACATCATATAAATTTATATATTTCTTCAATATGTTTCAAAGTATTTTTTTTTGTGTTATTTTTAAACACTTTGAATAAATTTTTTTACATTCAAAATTTTTTAAGTTAAAATCTTTCAATTTTTTTATGAAAAACATTTTATTAAAATAAATAAAATAGAAAATTATAGTCGGTCTAGACCGGCTATATCATATCCTATACCTTGCGGTTACAGAATGGGTATTAGGTCCAACTTATTGGATATAGAAAATATGCATAAACCAAATTTGAGTGGCATTGTTATTAATTTTTTTGCCTTCGGATATGAAAAAGTTAATATCTTATATGGGGACTTGGTCGAAAAATGGATCCATCCGGACCATATTTGGTAAAGCCACTTATTTTTTGCAAAAACTTAAACAAACCAAATTTGAGAAAAATCTGTGCAATATTTTTGTTTTTTTTGATAGATTTAAGTGAAGATCGGGAAGCAGCTTTATATGGGGGCTATGACTAAGAATTATCTTACAGGGTTTATTCTTGAACTGCTGATTAATGGGCGTATAAACACACACAAACCCAATTTGACAGAGATCTATATTATCTTATAGGGGTAATTTGTATGAGGCCTAGGTCTGAGCATGGACCGAATTTCACCAATTTCAATAGCGTTCGCCGTATGATCGATAAAAGTTTACAAACCGAAAATATATTCCTAATTGTGACCTGTAGTTTGATTACAGACAGACGGACGGACGGACATTGCTAAATCGACTCAGAAAATGATTCTGAGTCAATCAGTATAATAAAAGATGGGTATAGGTCAACTATTTTTGGTAGTTACAAACATCGACACAAACTCATTATATCCTGACCACATAGTGGTATAGGGTCGAGTATTGTGGAATATATGGGTAATGTCGACCTGCCCCATTTATTACAGAAATTAATAATATTTTGGTAAATCTGAGTTTATTTACATGTTACATGCACACAGAATTATTACCAATCGAATTGCGATAATGCTAATAACCGATTTTCGGGTTCACGATGATTACAATTCCATTGCCTTAACAGTAAATATTTTATAATAATAGAAAATTTGCAAATAATATTAAATTCTTGTTGATACAATCGAAAATACGGTTGTTCCGCTTAAGACCAATTCGGTTGGCAAATATTTTTTCTGTGTGTGTGAAAATATTTTAAAATTGCATAAGCATTTCTGAATATAATCGTAGCCGTTAGATGCCAGTTATTTGGGAAACATTTACTGGTGTTGCAGACTTTAAGTGAAAGTGATTCTGTGCAATAAAGTAATATTTTTAAAAAATATAAAAATTAAGAAATATTTTGTAATCGGTAGTTTCATATTTTTTTTTTAATTTTTAAATTTAGTTGTAGTTCAGGGTATCATATAATATGCCTATACCAACTATTACTCTCTAACTTGGCCCTAGGAATCAAAATTAACTACCAAGTTCTTTCCAGATTATCCTCCAATTTGGAATATGATGTTGTGAAGTACCTTAATTTTTTCGTTTTGTAAATATTTCGATATAAGTTTCTATCGAGGTTGCAGAATCCGAATATAATTTTAATTCGGTTGTGTCATTAGAATTAACATTGTATCAAATATTTACAAATTGTTTTACAAACTTTTTCTTGGTAAGAAAATTAATAAAACGTATTATTTAAACGTGAAATATAGCGTTGGCATCACTTGACAAAATGATTTGAATGCAACAGAATTCATGAAATCAATTGCACGTAATTATTTCCATTGTGAAATAAGTCAAGAAATTTTTATTGATGAACATGCACATGAGTTGTATCAACCGTTGACAAGCTTCGGAATAATATCGAAATAATAATACATATTACTATAGTTAATTTCCGCCAAACAGTTTCTTTTCCCTCCGGCTGTACGTTTGTGAAAGTTACGAATAAGTAGATTTTAATGACTTGGTGTTGTAATAATGAATGGAAATTTCAATATATGTACTAATATTCCGTCTTGTTATTCTTATTCGGATATAGGCAAAATATTTTTATTGGATTCCCTGAGTTTATTAATAGCCTATGTCAAATGATGGTATTTAATTCTGTTTAAATTTCCACAATCAAAGTTTTAAGGCTGTGTATTTTCTATTTGATATATATGAAAATAACGGGATTTTAAATTGGTCGAGAATGGTCGAAAATTTGTAAGAATAGCTGAGTTTTATATTGTTTATTTTTACATATGATATATATATATATATATATATATATATATATATATATATAATGATATGTATGATAATTAAATAATACTTTGAACCTAAATGTTCATATGTAATTAGTCAATAAAAGAAACTTAATAAATGAGTTTTTATGCGAGTATTATGAACAGTTTTTAGAATAGAATAATCCGGATGGTACACGTTCGAATTCCATAATCCATTCAAATAAAGCTAACCAATTCGGCTGTGCCAACCGGAAATCTTTTAAAATAAAATAGAGGGTTCGTATATTCGAACTTAATCTACTGTTACCATAAATAACCTTTTAACTTTTTTCTCTTCTCTAGTATTTGTCCCATTAAATCAAAGGATGTATTTTTTTAAGTTATTTATATTTATTTACAATAAAATTTGTACAAGCTGTTACATATATCCTAGATCAAATTTGTTCTCACAAGCATTAACCGCCGAAAATCATGCTTTTGAGAAAAATAACTTTTTATATAAATGTAATGGGGCTTCATTACGACATAGGTCAGTATGTTTTTATTAATAACATTTTTTTAAACAATGTTAGAGAAATGGGGATTTCACGTAAATATAAAGCGTTTTCAGTAGAATATGATAGCACACATAACACAAATCGTTCATAAGTCGACTTAGGCGGTTATCGCTTGTGACCACAGAAATATAGACAGTGTAGATCTTATTAAATCTTTTCTGTTCAAACATTGAGGAACTTTTAATAGTTAGGATTTCGAGGTAAAAGTTTAAATTATAAAAAACAAAGGAAAAAACAAGTAAGAAAATTATAGTCGGTCTAGACCGACTATACGATACCCTATACCATGCGTTAAGAGACCCTATCTCTCAGGCCCAACTAACTGGATATAGAAAATAAGCATAAACCAAATTTGAGTGGGATTTTTATTGATTTTTTCGGCTGCAGATATGAAAAAGTTCATATCGGATGCTATATCTATATGGGGACGGCCCAAAAATGAACCGATGCTGACCATGTTTGGTAAAGTCTCTTGTATTTTGCAAAAATATATACAAACAAAATTTGAGAAGAATCAGTGCAATATTTTTGTTTTTTGATAGATTTAAGTGAAGATCGGGAAGCAGCTCTATATGGGGCCTATGACTAAGAGTTGTCCAATAGGGATCATTTTTGGACTACTGATTAATGGATGTAATATATACATACAAACCCAATTTGACTAAGATTTGTATGATAATTTGGATCTTATAGCAATATATGTTGATTTCATAAGGGTCATTTGTATGGGGGCTAGGTCTGAACATGGACCGATTCTCACCAATTTCAATAGCGTTCATCCCATGGCCGATAAAAGATTAAATGCCAAATTTGATCAAAATATATTCATATTTGCGACCTGCAGTTTGATTACAAGCTTTACATGGACACACAGACGGACGGACGGACATCGTTAAATCGAATCAGATAGTGATTCTGATTCGATCGGTATAATTAAAGATGGGTGTAGGTCAAATATTTTTGGTTGTTACAAACAGCAGCATAAAGTCATTATACCCAAACCACATAGTGGTATAGGGTATAAATATTAGTACACTACACTGATAATGCCGCTAAGTTATTGATATGCCGATATAAGGATAATTGACACCTTTGGTCAATATTTTGCTTAAGCCGGTGGAATTTCATATCGACCAAGGAAGGTTATACATTAGTTTTAATAACTTATTCCATACGATTTGAAATGACATTTCGATGACATTTCGCCCAAACAGGAGCGCCATCAAACATTATCGAGTGAACTTTCAATATAATTCTTTTATTTTCGCAGCTCATTTCCGATTTTTTATCACTAAAAGGAAATAGTATTCTTTTGGTTAGGTTAACTTTATCTATGGCATATGAAATATGTTCTTTAAAATACCTAAGTATTTTACTTTAGAATCCCATGGAATGTTGGATGTTTCCAAATGTAGACAACGTTGAGGTGTATAAAATTGCTTTCTTTTCGTTGTGAAGTAGATTGCCTGCGATTTCGAGTGATTTTATGGTGATTTTATGTGATTGTGTGGGTACGTAGTTTTAAAAAATATCGAGTGGCGACTTCATATAAGGAATAATACTAAACATGGTCCTAGTAACAACCAATGGATTTGTATGAGAGTTAGGTCTGAAAATGCTCCTATTTGCGACAAAAAACTCACAAAAAAAAAAACAGTTTTCTTCTATTTTACCGCTATTTCTAAGAATGGTAAAATTTACAAGTTCTCACTTTTCAAAAAATACATTATTGTGCGATTAACTTAGTTGTAAAGAAATATGATCAACTAGCTGGACCCGGGAAACGTTGTTTTGCCATAGAACTGTAAATATATAATGATATATATTTACAGTGTATGGGAGGTGCCACGCCCACTGATTTGATCCCGCCAATTTTTCACATAACTGCTCACACTCATCATTCGTGGACTCAAACCTAGTTTCAAGACTGTGGGGTTTACAGGTACTCCAGATAATTTTTTTGTATAGGAGGTGCCATGCCCACTAATCCAATCCCGCCCATTTTTGGTACGACTGCTTACATTAACAACCAATTGATGTGCAGAAAGTTTCAAGACTCTGGCCATCATAGTACTCTAGATATTTACCATGTGTGGAAGGTGCCGCACCCACTGGTTTGCTCCCGCCCATTTTTTCCGAGTATTAACGTTGATAACTTATGAACTCGCACTAAGTCCCAAGACTTTTTCTATTACAGAAGTCTAGATATATGACATTAAATATTTACTTTTATGGTGGATGCCACGCCCATTGACCCGATCCCGCCCATAGTACTACAGATATTATATGTTAAAATTAGATGTTAAAAAATCACTTTATATGGTGGGTGAAACATCAAAAAATATAGCCTATTTTTCCTCCCGGATAGACGGTTACCTACTGTAAAAATTTCAAGATGATTGTTCCAGTGGTGTAGTTTCCTATAAACATACATACATACAAACATACATCCATTTTTATATATACTCGTAGGGTTAAGGCATTTTGTTCAATTGAAGAAAAATACAGATCCTGCATAATATATTGAAGAATTCTTTCCTTAGAAGAAAAGTGGATGAAGACATAGAGCAAATTAGTGACACAAAATGAATACAAATTTTTCACATTTTCTATAAAATATATAGTCATTTTTTTTTTATATTAACCAACACTCAGGGGATGCCCCCTACAAATGCAGTGCATTGTGTTGATTTCAGGAAAATAGGTTGTGGGGAGGAGGAAAGAGGGAGTAGTGTTTGTGGATATTTGACTTAAATTTTATTAGATTATAACTGTCAGGAAAGACCTCTGCGGGGAGTTTATTCCACATACGGCTAGTTCGACTGATAAACGAATTCTCACTGGACAATAGACTACAAACGGATGTGATCTACTAGAGAAGCGGGTAGAGCGAACCCAAACTCGGGCACTTGGAATAAGTTCGCTAATCTCAGAAGACCATTTCCCATGTTAGTATCTATAGAACAGTAATACACAACCCACATTCCGACGATGTTCCAATGAGTCAATAGAGTTGGATACCTTACTGTCATTGATGAGCATAAACGCCCTCCTTTGCACACGGTCCAGTAGCTCCAAAATAGACTTTGAAGCTCCTGCCCATATATGGGAGTTGTATTTCATTTTCGGTCAGATGTAAGTGGTATAGATTTTGAGATCAGGGGGAATGAAGTAATTTTTGCACCTTTTTGGAAAACCAAGACACTTGAATGCTTCTTTCGACACTTGAAAAACATGCTCGTTCCAACGAATATCACATTGTATTATCATGCGTAGAACATCAAGAGTATCCGATTCCTCAATACCTATATATTTCTAATTTCTAAAGACGATTTCAAATTACGACCTTAAATTTAACTTAGCCTTCATTTTTGACTTAAAAAGGTTTATTAACATTAATCTTAATGGAACCAACAATAATTTAAATCATTGTCAGTTTTTCTCTTTTCCAAAGGGTACACTATAGTTTATTGACAGTAGTTTTTATTTGTTTGTCCAACTCTTTCATAAAGCGATATTCTATAGGAAAACTAATACGGTCCCATAGCAAAGAAAAAAAAAAACATTGGAATACAGTCTGAGTCTAGACTCGAACTAAGTTTTGATATTAAATTCTTATTATTAGCATTAATTTTACCAATTTTGTTTATGGGAACTTAATTCACAATTTCCCAATCTTTTTTTTTTATCCAAAAAAAAAAGAGTGATTTGACAATTTTTCATTTGTTTATTACCTATACTGATTGCCCCTGACACTGGACCCTGTGCGCTCAGTTTTTTCCCATCTCTACCGGATGTGCTTTATACGATATATGTGTATAATTATAAACATTTCATTTATTGTCTTTTCTGCGGTTTCTTCGTCTTATTCGCTGTATGTCTTGGTTTTTTTTAAAATTAATTTTAATGTTTATATTTGAATTGTTTATTTTAGAAATAAATACCTAACAAAAAAAAAATCCCAAGCAAATAACTTAATTATGCATTTTCCTTATACATATTGTATATAATAGACATATGTATATATGTGTGTATATGTGTACCTTGTATATGTACACAAAATACTAAAACATACATAGGTACAAAAAAGAAAAAATAACGAAATAAAAAAAAAAAAAAAAATTTTTTTTTATCCCTTTGTACTTTTGTATGGAGACAAATTTATTTAATTTTTTCAGATTTTCGGTTTATACACTAGAATTGTTATTGAGTGTTTTCAGATACCAGATATCCTTAGTCCGCTTAAATTAAAAAATGATTTAAGTTTTAAATGTTTAAATTTAAACTTCATTAG
Organism: Cordilura impudica; assembly: GCA_963682025.1. Classification (NCBI taxonomy): domain Eukaryota; kingdom Metazoa; phylum Arthropoda; class Insecta; order Diptera; family Scathophagidae; genus Cordilura; species Cordilura impudica. The sequence goes on along the minus strand of OY821517.1, from coordinate 1,263,351 downwards.
TTATGTATGTTTATTTGTTTGTATGTCCTCCATCAGAAATGATGTCACCTCACCGTTTGTAATGAGATTAAATATGGGTTTCGTTAATTATGGATTTTTTTTTTATAAAAGATATTTTTGATGATACATATATCGCAAACTATTCATCAGAATGGAAAATATATAGAGAAGTATCTAATCGACGATGTTCAATATATATATTTTTTTTTTAAACAATTTCTTTTTATTTGAACTCGACTCTCAGATATAATTCAAATTCTCCTCGGAATTTAGTTTCGCTAAGCCCCAGATGTACAGTGTTGGTCAGAAGAAAAGCAACTAAAATCACTACTGACCTTTATTGTACTTTTTAAACATGTTATTGTTGTTTTTCCAAAATCTTCTTTGCCGGCAAATAATATTTTGTGGTCAGATTGAGGCAAACAAATATTTGTCGTTTTTAGTCAAATATTTGCCTAATCTGACCGTACCTTTACTCTTTATAACATTTCAAATAAAAAGAAAAAACTAAAATTGTAAACGAAAAGAACCGTTATATTATTTTGAAAAAAAAAAAAATCAAAATGCACTATTTCAGTTGGACAAACCAAAAGCAACTTTAAGCAAGAACAAATTCCATTGTCTCTACATTCTTAATTTAATATGGCTCGTGATATATGCTCCGAAAAAATGAAATGATTAAGGATTTTTTGAATGCAAAGAGTCAAATAGAACTCGCTAAAAAGCATAATGTTAATAAATCTATAATATCTCGGCTTGTAAAAATATAAAACAACAAAATCTGTAAAAACATTGCATTTGGGAAGAGCACCACGGAAGACAGATAAAAGGACAGACCGTTATATTGTAAAAATTGTGCAACCCAATCCATTTACATCATCAAAAATTATTTTAAACGAGTTATATTTAAATATAGATTCAAAAACTGTTCGTCGCCGAACATTAGAAGAAGGTGTCCGACGCCAGCAAAAAAACCACTGTTCACTAATTCACTAATCCATATTTTTAGGCTTCATTTTGCACAAAAATATCAAAACTGGACGCCCGAAAAATGGAAAACTGTTTTATTTGACGACGAGTCAAAATTTAATTTGTTTATCTCTGACTGTTCGCCGCAAGAAAGGAGATCGTTTAAACCCACGCTATTGCAAATCAACTGTGAAGCATGGCGGCGGATCAATTAGATTTGGGCATGCTACTCTGGTTTTGGCATTGGATCCTTCCACGAAATCGATGGTTTAATGGACATATTTAAATATAGAGACATTCTTGCTAATGTTATGATGCCACATTCTAAGTGATAGATGCCGCTTCGTTGGATATTTCAACACGACAACGACCCGAAACATACTTCGAAGCTGGTAAAATAGGGGCTCGCTGAAAATGGGGTTGAAATACTTGATTGGACGGCCCAATCACCTAGTTGGAACCCTACTGAGAACTTGTATGGCATTTTAAAGCGGCGAGTAGCTGGTCGGGCTTTGAATTCTAAACAACCTTTAAAAGAAGCGCTGGAAACTGAGTGGAAAAGGAAAAGCATTCCAGTCAATATTATCAACCACCTTATTGAATCCATGCCACGTAGATACCGCAAAGTTATAAAAACAACAATAACATTAAATGTTGCTTTTGTTTTTTCCAACTGAAATAGTGGCATTTTGAGTTTTTTTGCAAAAAAAAAAAAAAAATATATAGTTTTGTCTTTTTATTTGTAATGTTATAAAGAGTAAGAAATGCTTAAAAATACAATGATTTTGGTTGGTTTTGTTCTGACCGACACTGTATATACATTGGCTCCATAAAATATTCGCTCACTAGTATTTTTATTTCAAGATTTTTTCATAGAATGTTAATGTTACATCATTATATCTATTTTTATTATTTATTTTATTATTCAAAACATTATTATTTTCCAATAATAATTAACTTTAAAAGTAAACGATATATTATTTTCAACCCCAAAAAGTATTCGCTCATTATGATTATGACACAATTTTAAACTATAAAAATTTTGTTCATTAGGCAATTAAATTTTGAAATATTACAATTTGAACAAAAAATTTTAGTTTAGTTATTGTTAGATCGGGAAACCACAGAGAATGTAAGAAAAATTTTATTAAATCTTCCTAAAGAAGGAAAATCTATTCGCGAAACTAATGACCAATTAGGTCATTAGTGTGAGTTTTGGTAAGATATAGCTGTTAATACCGTGTGCAATGTGCTCTTGAAGCTGATGTCCATGATAGAATATCATAAAAAAAAAAAAAAACATTAATCAATAAAATCAACAATCTTCCTGAGTTTTGGAGGAAGGTAGTATCTCTAATGAAAGTAAAATTAATATCTTTGTATGAAATGGCGTCGGAAGAATACAGGGTTGGAAAAAATACCGTATGCCAACTATTAAGCATGGAGAGGTCATGTTCTTATAAACGGCTGTATGAGTGCCAAAGGTACAGGAAAACTTAATTTTTCTTGAAGGAATATATAATATACATTAATGTGTTAAAAGAATATTTAAAAAAAAAAAAATGAGTGGAAAAAATTAGATTGCATCGTTATTATATTTTTATGCAAGTTAATGATTCTAAAAATACTGTATGGAATTCTAAAATGTGACCACTTCATAATGATTCAAAATATGTTGAAAGTCTAAAACTTAGGGAGTCTGTTTAAGACCTGAAAGTGGCATTGAGGGAGAAAATTTCAGCAGATATCATACAAAAATCTATGGATTCAGTGCCGTTTCGTTTGAAAAAGTGCCTCAATCAAGGCACTAATGTTGAACAGAAAATATTTTATATACTTATATTTGTTCTCTATGTGAGTGAATACTTTTTGGAATATAATTTTTTATATTCGAAAATTTTTGTATGTTTCTCCATTATTAGTAATTAAGTTTTGTTATATTTTTTTAATTTTATTTTTTGGAAAGACTTTTCATATATTTTATAAACTAACAACAAGTAAAAATAACGAGATTTAGTTAAAAATTAAAAACAACATATTAGCGGATATTTTTTGGAGTCACTGTATATGTTGCTCAAATTTGGTGTATGTGTGTATTTTATATCGATAAATCAATCATATGAGTATTAATAATGAACATATAAAGCAGCTTCCCAATATTCACTTATAGTGCGTTTACATCTGAAGAAAATCTAGTAGATTTTAGTTGAAATCTATTTCGAAATCTATACCGTTTACATCTAACTTTTTTGACATTTTGTTTCCACAACATTAAACAGATGAGATTTTATAATTATATTATGTATCAAAAATGAAAAATGCATAAACTGAATTTTAAATTTTGCGAAAAAAATTCAGCATTTGTTAAATGTGTTGTTTGAACAGCAAAAACAAATTCATTTCCATTGGAAATGGCACATGTAAGTATAAAAAGTTATAACTTTTCAATTACTAAATATTTTTATTATAGATTCGTAGTTTTTTTTGTTAGTAATTAATATTTTATTTCCTTTTTATTCAACTTGTTTTCTACTACAATATTAAAAAAGCACAGTAGTATCATTTGGTAGTACCAAGATTGTGTGAGATTTTGCACAAATCTAGTAACGAGCTAGATTTTGTTTTGTATGGGAAATCTCGTATATACTAGATTTTGCTTAGATGTAAACGCACTATTAAGTAATATATTTACTAAAAATAAGATATAATTTACTCCAAATTCTTTAATATATGTTTTAAAAAAATATATCCTCCAGTCCAGAAAACTGAAAAACCTCATTATGTCCCTTCTTGATATTTAATTATTTTTTTTCTGAAACACATTTTGTTGGATATCTAGAAAGTCGATCGATGCCGACTATAACTTGTTTTATATTTGAGGAGGTCCATAACAAAACGCAATAATTCCACTTTTTAAGTTTTTAGTTTTTTTTTTGACTAAATCCGGTTCTAAATATTGAAATCTATGTGCCCATTATTATAAAGCATACCAAAGGTCAATAATTTTACTGTAATTCAATAACAAAAATAATGATTTAGAGCAAAATTAAACAATTTCAATATATATTCTACTGACTTTAATTAAATTTATTTGTTTTTTACAAAAAAAGTATTCTGGTGGATTTATTGCGTTTTGTTTTGGACCTCCTCATTTGTATAATGTATGATTGTTTTTAGAAAATATCTTGTTTTTTATTTTATATATATATATATAAGTTTGGTTTCAAACTCAATGGTTTCTATTGAATTAAGAATTATTTTAAATTTTTGTATTTTTTTTTTTTTTGAATTTTGAATAAAAGATCGTTGTTTCCACTCTAATTTCTTTTGAAAACAATATTTTCTGTTTTTGTATTGAGGTACAGTTTTTGTTTATTGAAATTGTGTTGGGATATCTTTTATTGAAGAATGGAATTGGAAGAAGATAAAACAGAGCGAAAAAATATAAACTTTTCGCTAGTGACATCTCTACAATTAAAAATTAAAAACACTTACATATTTCACAAATTTAAATAGTGAGTTAGACTTTTTCTTTGATTTCATATAAACTGACAATTCAATAATTGAACACTAACCCTGTTAAGGTCAGATCGAATTATCCGCCGTATTGTAGAGTAAATACTTTTCTGGTTCAGTATCTACGGGTGTTTGTGAAAATTTTGTAATTATTTGTTTTGTTTCAGATTGACACAATGAATTTCACCACACTGTATTGGTACGAGTTTATAGTATATACATATTTATAGTGTAAATGGAAAAAAATATACTCATATTCGATAGTTTTTAGTTTACGACGCAATTTGGTTTTTCTTTATAAACTTTGTTTTTTTTTTTATACTCACTTGTAAAATAAAACAAGGTTTTGGTTGTTTGTTTAAGTTTGAAAATTTGTTATACAATTTTAGTTCACACTTCTTGTTAATATTTAAATTTTATATAAAAAAAAAATCGTATATTTTTTTTATTTTTTGAAATTATTATCACAAATTTGTACATAAGTATGTAGATATGTGTTAAATAATATGCTCTTTAAAATTCCTTTCTTTATTAAACTTTTTTCCTGTTGTGTTGTTTTTCATGTATTGTTTTGTTAACTATCTTTTTTTTATATTTTTAATACTTTTGGAGGCCGCTATATTCGTTTCGTACGATCACACAAAGGTTTCATTTCTCAATGCCAAAGTCATCACTAGCAGACCATATGGAAAGTTTAGTTCTCTACCTTCGTTTACAAAATATAACAAGCGACGTTGTTGATTCGTTTAAAATCGTTTCTACCGTCTAGTACTCATTCTACGATTATTTAAGTTTTTTTTTTTCTTCTACACAACCATTACAAATATAATAAAGTTAAAAAAAAAAAAAATTACAAAAAACTTGGTTTGATTTTCTTTGGAAAATTTTAAGAATATTTTTTCGAAATTAGCAAAGAAATATTTAAAAATTTTATATTACAATATTTTGTTGATATGTACTTAGGTACATATCCAAATGTAGTTGTAAATTTTTTCGTATATATAAATAGGTAAATCGTTGTTATTTTCTCTTTCGGATGTACATATATTTGGTTTCGCCCAAGAAGGGGTTGTATGCTACACACATCGGGGCCCTTTGTTTTTTCACTAGTGAGCGACCCTCTGACCCAAACATTTTTCTGCTTTCTGCTTTTCTATATTCTCTCTAATATCACAAATCCAAACACAATAAAAATTTTTGCTGCTATTCTCAATTCTGCTCTTCGTTTTTTTTTTTTTTTTGTGTTTATGTCTGTATATTCCTCTCAATTTGGTTTTTTCTTATTGTAATATATGCCTCAATTTGCAAAAAAAAAAAAAAAAAAACTCTTTCTCGTAATCTCGATGTGTCAGTTTTTGTGTATTCGAAATTCGCTAATTTTTGTGTTGTTGGTATATATTGCTGTATTAGTATTACTTTTGCTTTCCTTGTATTCCTACTATCTTCACGAACGACATGTATTCATGTGCACACATGTATGTGTTGTTACTTTTTCTTTCATTAATTTTTTAGTGTGTTCTCCTAACCCAGACTCAAACCCTTTTCATGACAAAAAAAAAAAAAAAAAAATATATATTAAAATGTAAAAAAAAAAACTTATGAAAGATATAAAAAAAAATCCCTTGACGCAAACACAGTTTATTGTTTTGATTGATTTTTCGAAAAGTGTTGGTTGGTGAGATAAAGTAATATTCCACTTATGGTCGTCATATTAAGATCATTGCACAACGTCCTATCATAATATTTGCTAAAAAATTTTCTTTTATAAGTAAAATAATTTATGTTTTAAACATTTTTAAAAATGACAATATACAAATCTATGCTTTGTTCCGATCGGTATATAAAAATGTGATCTCACCCTACGGGGTAGAAGCTAATATTAATATGCGTTTTTCGAGTATTTTTCGATAAGTTTCGTTTTTTCGAGTATTTTTCGATAAGTTTCGTTGCATTAGTTAAGTTTGACCTAATTTACATATCGCACCTTAAATACAAAACAGTCACAACTCAAAATTTTAAAATTTTCAGGAGATTGTATTATTTAAAAAAATGTACATAGTTTCATTATGAAAAATGTCCATTTTGAGGAAAGTTTTGCTATACTTTTTTTTAAATTTATATTGTGTTTGTGGAAATAAAATAATTTTGAGTTATGACTCTCTGACTGAAATTTTTCATTTGACTAGTGATATTATCTCAAGTTGTGCCCCAGATATACAGCATTTTTCCTGTTAAAGAAGATAGTTATGAGAACTAAATGTTGGCAGTAGTTAGAAATGTGTACTCTGAATTAATTTATGGAGAAAAAAGTCAATTTTGGAAAATTTTGAGTTGTGGCTCTTTTGTATTTAAGGTGCGATATGTGTATATAAATTTAGCAATTAGTCCCGGTTCACACAAGGCAATTTTTGTTGCGCAACTTTTTTTCAATTCTCTTTTAAAGTTGCCTTAATGTTCACACAGAGAAATTTGTTGCCGCAACTTGTCGTTTTCTTTTGTTTTCAAATTCTTAAATTTTTGACAGTTCATTTTATTTAGTTGGCGTAAAAATAATTTATTATTGGTTCAAAGTGTGAAAAAATGGAAGTCAAAGAAAAAATTAAATAATAAAAAAAAAAAAATATAAAATAATAATTTTTCACAGCGAAGCAAAGAATGAAAAGAAATGTCAAATAAAAACCTGCAGCTAACTTCGTGTTTATAATTACGAATGGCGCAACAAAATGAGTTGCCGAGTACAAGCAACTCCGTACCAAATACCTCTCTTCTTTCCCCTCTCTCCTACAAAATCAAAAATTGCGCAACAAAAATTGCCTTGTGTGAACTGGGACTTATATATTTGTAAATTCTATTATATGTACGTCATATGTTAACGCTGTACCCAGTAACTCTTAACTAATGAACTTTGTGTGGTCTGATTTATAAAATCTTTTGATTGTTACAATTATCATTATAATTATCATATAGAAAACAAGTAAGAAAATTATAGTCGGTCTAGACCGGCTATATGATACCCTATACCATGTGTTTAGAGACCCTATGTCATAGGCCCAACTAACTGGACATAGAAAATAAGCATACACCAAATTTGAGTGGGATTTTTATTAATTTTTTTTGGCTATAGATATGAAAAAGTTCATATCGGATGCTATATCTATATGGGGAATAGACCTAAAAATAGACTGATCCTGACCATGTTTGGTAAAGTTTCTTGTATTTTGCAAAAATATATACAAACAAAATTTGAGAAGAATCAGTGCAATATTTTTGTTTTTTGATAGATTTAAGTGAAGATCTGGAAGCAGCTCTATATGGGTCTATGACTAAGAGTTGTCCCCTAGGGATCATTTTTGGACTACTCATTAATGGATGTAATAAACGCGTACAAACTCAATTTGAGTAAGATCTATATGACAATTTGGATCTTATGGCAATTTATGTCGATTTCATAGGGGTCATTTGTCTGGTGGCTAAGTCTGAATATGGACCGATTCTCACCAATTTCAATAGCGTTCATCCTATAAAAGCTTATATACCAAATTTCATCAAAATTCAATCATGTTTGCGACCTGCAGTTTGATTACAAGGTTTACATGGACACACAGACGGACGGACGGACGGACATCGTTAGATCGAATCAGTTAGTGATTCTGATTCGATCGGTATAATAAAAGATGGGTCTCGGTCAAATATTTTTGGTAGTTACAACAGCAGCACAAAGTCATTATACCCAAACCACGTATATGTACGTCATATGTTAACGCTGTACCCAGTAACTCTTAACTAATGAACTTTGTGTGGTCTGATTTATAAAATCTTTTGATTGTTACAATTATCATTATAATTATCATATAGAAAACAAGTAAGAAAATTATAGTCGGTCTAGACCGGCTATATGATACCCTATACCATGTGTTTAGAGACCCTATGTCATAGGCCCAACTAACTGGACATAGAAAATAAGCATACACCAAATTTGAGTGGGATTTTTATTAATTTTTTTTGGCTATAGATATGAAAAAGTTCATATCGGATGCTATATCTATATGGGGAATAGACCTAAAAATAGACTGATCCTGACCATGTTTGGTAAAGTTTCTTGTATTTTGCAAAAATATATACAAACAAAATTTGAGAAGAATCAGTGCAATATTTTTGTTTTTTGATAGATTTAAGTGAAGATCTGGAAGCAGCTCTATATGGGTCTATGACTAAGAGTTGTCCCCTAGGGATCATTTTTGGACTACTCATTAATGGATGTAATAAACGCGTACAAACTCAATTTGAGTAAGATCTATATGACAATTTGGATCTTATGGCAATTTATGTCGATTTCATAGGGGTCATTTGTCTGGTGGCTAAGTCTGAATATGGACCGATTCTCACCAATTTCAATAGCGTTTATCCTATAAAAGCTTATATACCAAATTTCATCAAAATTCAATCATGTTTGCGACCTGCAGTTTGATTACAAGGTTTACATGGACACACAGACGGACGGACGGACGGACATAGTTAGATCGAATCAGTTAGTGATTCTGATTCGATCGGTATAATAAAAGATGGGTCTCGGTCAAATATTTTTGGTAGTTACAACAGCAGCACAAAGTCATTATACCCAAACCACGTAGTGGTATAGGGTATAAATATATAAGCGCTTTTAAAAAATCAAAAGCTTCTATTTTTGTAAATTATTTAAAAATAATTAAATCTAACATTATTTAGGAAATGAGTATGGCTGTCCACTAATGTCACAAAATAAAGTAAATAAGAAAATCAATACTTAGTCCGAAGGAACATAATGTCGATAATAAAAAAAAAAACAATTTTCATATTTCGGAATAATAAAATCCAACTTTAAAAGAATTGGCTAAATTATAAAATTATATGTATATTTATGCCCTATACCACTATGTGGTTTGGGTATAATGATTTTGAGCTGCTGTTTGTAACTACCAAAAATATTTGACCTAGATCCATCTTTTATTGTACCGATTGACTCAGAATCACTTTCTGAGTCGATTTAGCGATGTCCGTCCTTCTGCCGGTCTGTGTGTCCATGTAAGCCTTGCAATCAAACTACAGATCGCAAATATGAATATATTTAGATGAAATATGGTATATAAGCTTTCATCGGCCATAGGATGAACGCTATTGAAATTGGTGAAATTCGATCCATGTTCAGACCTAGTCCGCATACAAATGTCCCCTATGAAATCGACATAAATTGCCATCAGATCCAAATTATCATATAGATCTCAGTCAAATTGGGTTTGTATGTGTTTATTATATCCATTAATTAATAGTCCAAAAATAATCCCTATAGGAAAATTCTTCCTTTTTCATATCTGCAGCCAAAAAAATTAATAACAATGCCTCTCAAATTTGGTTTCTGCTTATTTTCTATATCCAATTAGTTGGACCGAAGATGTAGGGTCTGTAAACCATGGTATAGGGTATCGTATATTCGGGCTAGATTAAATATTTCCGTGTGTATATGTATTCAAAAAATCCATTTGCGCAAACTACGGGTGTCACATCTATAATATTAATAGGCTAGGCGATTTCTTGTGACCGATGTTTTGTTCTATCGTTTTATCTCCATTTTGTCCAAATGTATATTATTTTAAAGGTATTTCTTTTTAGCTGTTTTCCAGATTTACAGATTTTTAAATTTTATCCTTTGTTTTAAGTAAATTGCATTTAAAATTGTTACTAACTCATACATAAAATTATACATATGCCATGTGTGTGTTTATGAAATTTTTTAATGTATTTGTTAATGATTTTGTTTTCTTCATTCGCAATAATAATAAACCTAAAAAGTGTTGGTTTGTGAATTGACTAAAGGTGCGTTCAGACTACGCAAATATTTGACCAAATAAACGTAACCCCTAATTTTATGAAAGTTTTATTCAATCTTACATGATATATAAAAGCCAAAATTAAGTTATGTTTTATTACATTAGTAATATTTAATATATTTAACTATATTCTATATCATATATTGTATAACTTAATGAAAATTATACAAGGAAAATTATACATTATTTAGGGGTTACGTTTATTTGGTCAAATATTTGCGTAGTCTGAACGCACCTTAAGTTGAAAAATTAAGTTGCCTAGAAATTGCACTCGAATTTCGAGGGCTGGAATCTGCTAGTATAAATAAATTTAGTGATCGCGTCAAGAATGATTATTATTATTACTGTTAGAAATAAATCCACCCCCTGCATAGGTCCGCATGTGCTAGAAATTACTCATCCCTGGTACGAACCACGGTATAAGCTCTGTTGCAGCATAAGCTGTATGAACTATGTTTTTAGAATTATTTATTAATTGTATTTATTAGTACTTTTAATACTTTTAATAATCACACTGTTTACATCTATAATATTAATAGGCTAGGCGATTTCTTGTGACTGATTTTTTGTTCTACCGTTTTATCCCGATTTTGACTAAACGTATATTATTTGAAAGGTATTTCTTTTTAGCCGTTTTGCAGATTTACAGATTTTTAAATTTTTTCCTTTATATTGAGTAAATTGCATTTAAAGTTGCTACTAACACATACATAAAATTATACATATGCTATGTGTGGGTTTATTAAATTTGTTAATGTGTTTGTAATAAAAATGAGTTTGTTTTTTGTGTTGATTGGTTATAATTGATTAGCATACTTTTAGGGATTTTATTTAATGAAAAAATAAAATTTTCTAGAATTTGCGCTCGAATTTCGAGGGCTGGAATCTGCTAGTATTTCATAAATAGTTTAATTTTCAATTTTTGCTCTATAAAAATACATTATTTCTTAAAAATTTTACATATTCTCTTCCAAAAACATATTCACTTCTCTAATTTTTTATATTATTTGGAATAAAGTTATATTATAATTTAAGTCCTTTGTAGAAAACTGATCGCTGTATTGCTGTTGTGGCGACTCGTTGTATTCTAAAATTTTTGGCATTTCTTAGTCTATACTTAGTCTGTACATCTCCTACGTAATTTAGTTGCTCGCTTAAATATTCTGATGTATTACCATTTTTTATCTTTTGTATAAATATTAAAGAATTTAATTTCAATCTTGAAATTGCAGCCCTATGCTCCTTATAGGAATGACGGGAACATATCTATAATATTAATAGGCAAGGCGATTTCTTGTGACCAATGTAAGTTTCACAGTTTTACCCCGATTTTGACAAAAAATTTATCATTTTAAAGGTATTTCTTTTTAGCTGTTACCCAGATTTACAGATTTTTATCGTCTGGTATATTTTTTTGGAGTTATGATCGTGAAAATTTGCTACTAACACATACATAAAACTATAAAATGCTATGTGTGGGTTTATAAAATTTCCTAATGTGTTTGTGTTAATGTGTTGAGTTTGTTTTCTTCACTTAAAATGAGTTGAATTGTGAAGCATACCTTTAGGGTCTTTATTAAATGAAAAAATAATATTTCCTAGAATTTCCACTCGAATTTCGAGTGCTGGAATCTGCTAGTATATACATATATATTTGCTATTGAAATTGATGTATAGCTTTGTTGAACTACAAAAGCTTTGCTTGACCCAAAAATGATCGCTTTTGAAATTGATGAATATCGGTACATGTTTAGAAATATCAATTTTCGAATTTCACTGCGGATGTGACCTGAAAATTATTTTACTTGATTTTTAGTCCCTTTATTTTTTTTTAACTGATCATCGTTGTACAGTTATTTGATATATGATTTTTCCCGTCAGGTAAGGTAAGGGATAACTTTACAAGAAAGATCAAGTAGAATGCAATGAGTTAAAAAATCAAAGTTACATCAAATAAAAAAAAAAAAACCATACAAAGCCGCTTCACCGTATACTACAGCGATGGCGAATCTTTTTGACAAGTGAGTCAAAATTGAATTTATTTTTTTGCAATATCAACCTACGGGTCAAGTAATGCGAAACTTGTTGTTGTTTATTTTCAGATAATTGACGTACTCTATATTTGATTCATACTTGGAATTCATTACTTTTACACATGCGGCAGTCATTTCATTACCAAGTCTATTTCTTTGCGTGGATTTTATAAAATTCATTGATGAAAATAAAGTTTCGCATACATATGTTGTACCAAACATTGTTAAAAGAGCATTTGCCAGTTTTTTCGTTGTATTAAATGTATCTGGTAAAGAGTCCCATTCGTTTAATATTATATTATCAGTTCTTTGTTCGAATACCTTTTTCTTATTGTCAGAAATATTTTCTAAATCCTGTTTTTGCAAATCTGTAATTAAATTTTCAAATTTATTTTTCCACATAAAACTGTTTTGGAATTCTGCTAATTCTATTTCCAAATTTTCAATACCTAACCAAGTGAACACGGTTAATTCCAAATTATTATATTCTATTTTGTGTGGATACAATATAAACTGTAATGTTTTTTTCTAAATCCTTAAATTGATTAAATCTATCCAGAAAAGCTTGTTATATTTCCTCAATAACAGTTAAATATTTTTTAATTGTATGATCCTGTGTAATATTACTATTTTCATAGTTTTCAGTTGCTTGGAAATGTTTTTGCAGATATGAAAAATATTTCAATATTTTCATTTTCAAATCATTACTAAATATATCAAGTTTTGTCATAAACGTTTTAATATTTTCAAACATGGCTAATACAACTTGACCAGGTCCTTGGAGTTTTTTATTCAATTCATTAAAGTGCTGAGTGATATCACAGCAAAACATTAGGTCATTTAGCCATTCTATATTTGATAATTCGTCAAAAACATTATTTTTTTCATGCAAAAATAGTTTATTTCTTCTAATAAATCGACAAACCTATTTAAAACTTGACCACGGCTGAGCCATCGAACATTATTGTACATTAAAAGCCCAGAGTATTGAGAATCAATTTCCTCTAATAATTTGGCAAATTCTCGCTTATTTAGAGCTCTTGCATTTATAAAATTGACTATTTTTGTTACAACTGGCATTACGTTGGAAAATGTTTTCAATCCTTGTCTTGCACATAAGACTTCTTGATGAATGAGGCAGTGAAATTCAATTAAAGAATGTTGGACACTTTGTTTAAGTTGCTGAATAAAACCAATATTTTTGCCAATCATGCTAGGAGCACCATCAGTTGTTACAGAAACAATTTTCTGTAAATCAATATTTATTTTCATAAATGTATCAGCGAATTCCTTAAAAACATCAAGACCAGTAGTTCTTCCTGTCAATGTTGACCAGTTCTTCCATCATTATATTTCCTGATTTATACCTAGCAAAAACTGCAAGTTGTGCGTAACCACTTATGACCGTGCTCTCATCTAAAGCAATTGAATACATTTCGGCACATTTTAAATCGTAATTTATTTGAGAATAAGTATTTTCATCTAATCTTAATATTCGATCTTTAATTGTATTTCGGCTTATAGGCAACTCATTAATGCGCTTTATTATCAAATCTTTTTCTTTAAAATCAGCAAATAGGGCAGCACTACCTTCCAAAAACGCTTCTTTTAAAAACTCACATTCCGAAAGAGGTTTTCCATGTCGTGCGATACACTGTGCTACATGAAAACTAGCAGCTGTAATGTTGTTTTTAGGAATTATAAATGTTTTTAATACATTAGCTTGTGATTTATATTCTTTTAGCTTTTAAGAAAATAATTCTTTTTTTTTCTTCTTCTTTTAAGGAAGCAAGATTTGCATGTATCTTTTCAAAATGTCGTTTTACATTGTAAGCACGAGACGTACAATTTTCCTTGCAAATTAAGCAAAGAATTTTCTTATCTATCTCAACAGCTCCGTATTTTCCAAACCATTCTGTTTGATATGACCTTGAACTTGTATCTTTCATCTTAAATTTCTTAACCGCTGACATGCTAAAGATATCTAAAGGGTTAATATTTATAATTTGAAAATGTTAAATTTGAATTGAAATAGAAAGAAATTATTAAAACTAATTTTCTTACCGAAAATTTAAAACTCAATAAATCAAGAAAACTTTATGAATCAATAATTTAAAGACCATTCGCAAGTTACGTCTTTAGTTTGGTTAAAAGTAAAGTTAAATGATATAATATAAATAGTTAAAAAAAATTATTAATTGTTTTGCAATGCCTACTGACATATTGTGTGTCTTTTTCTGTGGAAAAAATGAAAAAAATTATGAAAAATAAAAAAAATTATGTGGAAAAAAATGAAAAAAATTATGTGGAAAAATATGGAAAAATTTTTTTCCACAGAAAAAGACACACAAATTTCTTGTTTGCATTTTATGTGTTATTTTTACAAAGCCTACTACAAAATTTTCACAGTTTTCTTCGTACATCTACAATACCACAATTTGTTAATTGAGTAAGTATAACAATATCTCAGTTTGAAAAAACTTAGAATTTAAAAATATAGTTTGAAAATACTTAGAATTGGTTTGAAAAAACAAAACAACTCGTGGGCCACTTAAAATTGTTGCGTGGGTCCTAGGTTTGCCATCGCTGGTATACTACATGTTCTTAAAATATGAAAGTGACTTGACTAAACTTTGCCAAGAACAGACCAATTTTCAGTTTAACCCATTATATAATAATCACATTTGATAGGAACATATATCCAGGCAACAAGTACATGACCAACCCACTCAAATTTGTTTCTGCTTATTTTCTCTATCATCTTCAATGACATCATTCATTATGGTTGCGATCTGGATATTTTTGAGTCTAAAACCCTTTTCCCCTTTATAAACAATGAGAGGCAAATTGCATTGAAATTTATTGTTTACGGATATGAATTTAACCCTATAATGCCCAATGTGATGATTTCGAGCGTTTGATTATAAAGTCGATTTAGACAAAATCAACAAACTTTACTAGTTCAAATATATATACATTGTATGTCGTAATACTTAGTAATAATATTTGTTTCTTAAATTATCGTAAACCTTTTCAGGCTATATTTCATTGTTTACTTCAAATGCCAAATAATATTAAAGTATTTACCTTGAGACATAAATTTTGATGATTGCAAAAAAATGATGATTGGTTCGTTTCGTTTCGTAGATATTACTCGTATGATGGGAAATCTAAATATAATTAAATTTTTATATGAAATAATTAAAACAAAGATTTTATCAATTTCCTTTTGTTTTTGTTCTTCTTCCTTTTTCTTTTTTCAATTTTGACACAAACAACGTTAGCTATTATTTATATTCAATTATTTATGGGTTTTTTGTACTTTTCTGTGTATTGTGTAGTTTTTTTTTTAGTTTTTATTAATGTGCTCACTAATTTTGTTTAAACTTTTATGTATGTCATTATATTTGATTGATTTGTTGATAACCAAAAAAAAAAAAAAAAGAATTCTGTTGATGTCACTATTTCACATTTTCCTCAATTTTTGCCAATAAATTTTAATGACTGTACTTATTTTTAAGAAATTTCGATATAAAAAACTTGTAAATTTTATTTTCTCTTAAAAATTAATATTCTGCTTTGCCAAGTCTTAAGCTTGACTAAATTCTGTATTTGAAGTTGAAAAGTAGGATGTAAATAGTATCAATCTGTTTCTATCGTTTTTTTTTTTTTTTTTTTTTGACGAACTATATATTTCGTTTGTTGCTTACTGTTTGCTTGTTAAGCTTTCAATGGCAACTACGAATATGGTAAGCACTTAGTTAAGCCAAAATACATACTACTCTACTGCACTTAAGTTGATAGAAATGGTTTTTCTCGAACACCCAACCAACAGAATTAAAGTCATCAACTTAACGAACTAACAGTAAGCAGAACTTAAAAGAATGATATCTTTTGTGTGTTGAAAAAAAAGCATAATTTAGCTTAAAAGTTATTTATGTATTTGCTAAAATCCCTTAAAATCAAACTTCGAGAAAAAAGTTTTTTTTTTAATGTCTATAACGAATGTATATTTTACATATCAGATTATCCTCACGAATAGTCATCGTTTAATTGCTCGAGAAAATTATGGACGAACTTCGAAAACCAATACCAATAAAAATTGTATATCGTTTACAACCAAATCAACAATTTGGCTTATTTTGAAGGTCATTCTGTTAATATTTTTTTTATTCAGTTTTTTCAAATAAAAATCTCCCTTTTTCGTGTTTTAAAGTGCGAATTAATTTTTTAAAGGGTTTTTTTTAAATCCTAGAATGGCAAACATCGCTCGTGAGGCGAAGCAATTTTTTTTGCGTTATTTCGTAATCGCTCACTCCTATCAAAGCGTGCGCTCCTGCCAACTCAGTTGAGTATTGTACGAGCTTGTGCACAAACGCATTTTGTTTTGCTGCGTTGCGTTGCTGTGTCGCCTGTGAGGCGAAGTTTACAAATAAGGTAATTTTTTGTTCATATTCGTTTTGCAATTTTTTTCTTTAAATATATTTGGTCATCCGAGCCGTCTACGTCAAAAAAAAAGTATCGAACAGAACTCCTTCGATAAACATAGTACATATTATGCCAGGGCCAAAAGAAGGAGCCAAGGATACACTGTGGAACAAATTCAGGTTAGCAAAAGTTAGGTCGATTCTGAGAGTGAGGGGTGAAAATAGAGGCTAAATTAGAAGACCCGTATCGCGGCGTTTGTTTATGTTAGATCGAATTTTTTTTTTTAATCGACCTTCGAACTTTGCAGTCAAATGCGGATTTTCAGCATATTGTTTATATGGTTTTTTGGCTATAACTCGTCGACTAATTGATATTTTTTCAATCTGTAAAAGCCAAATTATTGCTAGAGACCTGTGCAACAATTAAAATTTTTTAAAAAATTGATTTAGAAAATTTTTGTGGTGCTTATGAAACAAAATGTTGGAAAATTTTTTTTTTTCATGCTTTTTGAAAATATTTTCCACAAAACTAAGTCTTTTTTGCTTTCTGTTTGATCTATAATATGCTTCTCAGTTTCTTCAATAAATTTCATTTGAAAAGAAAACAATCATAATACAAAACTTGCGTTTTCCAGCTTAATATTAATTTACTTCTCATTTTTTATGTACCATTTTGTTCAGTGTTGGTTTTGAAGAAACATTGAAAAAGAAATTATAAAAATATGGAAAAAATATATTTTTGAAATGTTAGTTATGAAAAGTTTTAAGTAAAAAAATTAAATAAATTAAATTAATGATTTGTCCAGTTGCCGTTTAGCAGGCGGCTGTGGATCAACATCACTGCTCTCTCAAATATCTTGGTCATCGTCATCATCATCAGAAAGGTCGATAATTTCGTCCAACAGATTTTCCGGAATTTCATCTTTGTCTTCCCGTTCTTCCTCTTTTTCCTCGTCTTCCTCTTCTTCAAAGGTATTTTTATACCACCAACAAATTACAGCGAGTATTGCATCTGGAGATTTCTTTCCTCTGTACCTGAAACGAAAATAGTTCTCCATCGTTAACATGGAGGAATTCAAGAATTCAAAATGTGCACACTCTATAGTTACCTTATTTCAAATGGAAGCGCAGTTTGGTGATAACGTTCGCCTTGCTCATCAGATTCAGTTGCCAACTGTTGAGCGAGTTGATCAAAATGCTGATGCAAGAGATGAATTTTGTACGACATATTAACCCCAATTTCATCGAAAGCTGCCAACATGTTTGCAACAGATTTCCTGTAAAGTCCTTTAATGACTGCTTTCAATGCGAGCCATGCATTTAATTCTCGGTCTGTCAGAACTGGGTCAAAATCTTGACGACTCATTAGTTTCCGTATGTCGAGACCATTAACAACACCATCCTGAATTTTGGCGTTACTTAGTCTTGGGAAAATGTCTTTTAAGCGGTTGAATACTGCTGGTCCTTTTGCGATACATTTCAAAAAAATTTTAGCAATGCCAAGTTTAATGTGGAGCAACGGCAACAAAATTTTAATTTCAGGAACAAGACTTTCGTGTAGCCTATTGTCTTTAGGCCATTTCCGTCCAATGCGACTATTCCAGTTATGCTGTTTGTACTGGTTTCTTCCTTTAATACCTTCTCCGTATCGTGAATCCCAATCGCACAAAAAACGCGGATATTTTGGACGGCCAGATGCTGTTAAGCCTCTAATCAATGAAACTATTTTGAGGTTGCAGCAAATGCGCCACTGGTGTTCGTTATATTTGACTACTTCCAGAATGTATTTCAAATTATCCAAATTTTCACTAGTGTCAGTGCTATACGCAATCGGAACAGAAGGCATTCTATTTGTCTTTTGCACAAATAGATAGAGCTGATTAGTGAACTATCGATGAAGAAACGCCAATCATCTTTTTTATAGGTTAACCCTATCGTCTCCATTAACTTTTCAATATCGTTGCAATAAGTGAAATTTTTTGCATCATTCACATTGAAGAACTTTTCTAACTCTTTTTGGCGTTTTCGATATGCTGTTACTTTGGTACCTTTCGCCAGCAAATTATTTCCTTTCAAAAATGATTCTGATTTTTTCTGAGTCAAACACAAATTTGCAACAATTCCATCAAATTGGTTTTGTGTGACTAGGATTGGGTCCTTTGATGTTTCATAGGATGTACCTTCACCAGGGTCGTATTCTGAGAAGAAATCCATGGATGTAGCAGCGGCGGTTGTAGTACTGATATCTGTTTGAAGATCAATACTTCGGTATGTTGGTACTGGAACTTATTCTGAGTGCGGTAATGTTAATTGGACACTTGGCACTGCTACATAAGTTTTATTCTTAGCTTTCCTTCTATTCAAAGTTTTATGGTAGTTGATACATCCATAGCAATTTTCTTCTTGATGCGGGCTGTTGTCCAACCACATCATTGGTATACCAAAAGGCATGGCCTTCTTCTTTTCACTTTTCCATTGCATAAGAGTTGAATAGCAATTAAAGCAATCTTTTTTAGGGGCATAGTTTACGTCAGTTATAAACTCTAGCGAGAAATATTGTTTATAGGCTCCCAAAAAAAAAAAAAATCACTCGCATTGCCACATTTTTCATCGCTTGCTATGAAACGTCCACAAACATTACAAAAATGGTCCATTTTACATTTTGGTTCCGACATTTTTAATACAATATATATTATATAATGTTTTTTTTTTTTGTTATTTTTATGAAACCGATGCACTTAACTTAAATCACTCACAAAATGAAATAAGTTCCAAAAAAATTAATAGCGAATTTTATCACGACCGAGCGAAAATTAAAAGAGCTTCGGCTGAGTTTCGAGTCTTAACTGAATATTCATTTTGGAAATTAGTTCGCTTGTACGAAATAAAAAAAAATCGCTACCTGTGCTGTGGTTGAAAACAAAAAAGTTGTTTTACTAATTCCTAATTCTTGGAACTTCCCTTTTTAAATACTTCTACCTAAATCGCTATTTATTTAATGGTTTTGGGATTTTTAACGCAAATTATCGATTAAGACCATTTTCTTTTCAAATGAAATTTATTGAAGAAACTGAGAAGCATATTATAGATCAAACAGAAAGCAAAAAAGACTTAGTTTTGTGGAAAATATTTTCAAAAAGCATGAAAAAAAAAATAATTTTTCCAACATTTTGCTTCATAAGCCCCACAAAAATTTTCTAAATCAATTTTTTAAAAAATTTTAATTGTTGCACAGGTCTATAGCAATAATTTGGCTTTTACAGATTGAAAAAATATCAATTAGTCGACGAGTTATAGCCAAAAAACCATATAAACAATATGCTGAAAATCCGCATTTGACTGCAAAGTTCGAAGGTCGATTAAAAAAAAAATTCGAACTAACATAAACAAACGCCGCGATACGGGTCTTCTAATTTAGCCTCTATTTTCACCCCTCACTCTCAGAATCGACCTAACTTTTGCTAACCTGAATTTGTTCCACAGTGATATTGTAGATCCCTTTTGTTTTGATGAGCTGTTTGATACTACAATTTGTGGATGCCAAAATTTATTTATGTATGTTCCAAATACGGAATAAAGATCGTTTTAACTTAAATCACTCCCACTCTTGTTAGCTACAAGTGAAAGCCTCAAAAGACTGTTCTTTTGCTTTCTGCGATGCACGACAGGCGTTCGTTGACTTATGCCGTTTTCTTTTCTGACAAAAAATGTCGCCCTTTTTCTGCCCTTTTTTAGAAAAGTGTAATATTTTATATATTCTGAATTAAGAGCAACCTCATATTATGTATCAATCGAAAGGTCTCAAAGTGCTGTGTTCGTAAATGCGAAAAAAAATTTATTATTATCCTCTTGGAAGTCATAGGGTGAAAATATTCAAAAAAGGGGAACAATGGGGAAGTATTCTCACACTGAAAGAAGTCAATGGCTGGAATTTTTTATGATTTACGAGGGCTCGACTTTGAGGCCTTTCGATTGATGTATAAGATAAGGTTGCTCTTAATTCAGAATATATAAAAAAAATACGCTATTCGAAAAAAGGGCAACAAAGGGGGCGACATTTTTTGTCAGAGAAGAAAACGGCATTAGTTTCCGGTTAGCCATTAATACTTCAATCTTACAATGAAACAAAAGGTGCTGTGGATACTTTTGATCAGATGTGCGCTCAGCCAAGCTGTAGCCGTAAAACCAAGCGTTGGTCACTTTGCATGTTCTATGGAATATGCGAAGTTTTGAAAATAATGTCAATGTCAAGAAGAGAATTTCTCAAGAAATTAAGTAAGGACCTATGTACTGATTGGTGCGCCATCCGTTTGGATGAAAGGCCACATATTTATGTAAATAAAAGTCTGTGCGGCAATAAATGACGCTATTGGTCGTAATACTGCCGATGATACGGACGAACCAAGTAAAAAAAAGGGCAAAAGATCAAAATGCGATTTCTGTCATTCGAGATTCAATGCAACAACTCTTACTGTTTAGAGAACAGATCACCTAACTGTTGGCAATGTGACGTAAAAATGTAGGTGGAAAAACTTAAAATTTTATTTTGTTGTGCACATTTTTTTTTTGATCTGATTTTTATTTATTGTTTTGTAAAAGATCTGTTCATAATATATATTGATCTACAAATATACCTACAATATGTTTAAGATCTTTAAAAAATTAATTGTTTTTTGTTTATTTTTGAATATGTTTTTTTTTTCCAATAAATTTTTATTATTTTAAAGCTAAATTTTGTAAAAGTCGCCTCACAGGCGAAGTTTACCATTAAAGAGTTAAAAAAGATGTTGTTCAAAAAGAACAAGATGTTCTGATCAAAATTTACTTACAGCAAAATACACCAATTCTCGCTAAAATTCAGTGATCGATGTTCCAGAGACAGTTTCTCTGCAATTGTGCCGGTGTTACTATTTGTCAAACAAAAGTCTCCAGATTCGAAATATGTTTTGATTTTGAGGAATAATGGTCGTAGCATGATTAGAGTTAAGTTTATTTATAAGGTCCAGATTTTAAAATAAAATTTTCGAAATCTTTTTTTTTAGAAAATTGCCAACAGTTTCCACTTTATTATTCATAATCGTATTATTCTTTCAAATCGAAACCACATTGAGTTCCAACCTAATTAGGTCGGTTTAATTAGATTGCTGCAACCGAATATTCAATTTTATAACCAAATTCAGTTGACATAACTGAATCTTCAATTGAAACAATCTCACGCTGCTTGTTGTTGCTAAAAAATATTCAATTTCCCGTGTGACAGTTACAGATTTTAATGAAATTCATTCCAATAGGAACGAAAGCATTCCTTGAAACTCGTATCAGTCAGTCATCTATTTATTTTAACAGTTTGCCTGTCAGCCACATCACAATATCAAACTAGCCATAAAGCGGGCAGGATGGTTGGCTGAATGTATGGTTGGATAAATTGTTTGATGCACACACATACACAAATCCATACACTTTCAGCCCAAAAAAGCAACTAATGTGGTTGGCTGCAAATGTAATGTTTGTTGTACTTTATACAATATCTGTATATGTATATTGTAAATGTACTTTGCACAAACTCATACACAATCACACACTGCATCACCAAGTGCTGTTTCTGGGTTTTGTGAAATTCTATTCAGTTATGTGTGATTTTTGTTGTAGAAAAGACAGAGACCTACCAACCGTGAGACCGACCGAACCAAAACGAAGCTCAAGTTCAAGGATGTTATGTAATATTGGTTTTTGCTCGTTGTCATATTATTCGCTCATTTCTTGTTTGTTTGCTGGCCTGCTTGTTTTTTGTGTATACTTAGCCACTCCACCAAACTCTCAGTATGAAATATACAAACATCTCTTTGTTTCTGATGCTCCCTTTGCACCATCAATGTAGAATTGCAAACCATCATCAACTGCTAAACCTTCCTCAACCAGTTTATTTAATTCTAGCAACCCTCCTCCACCACACGTACCTCTGTCAACAAAATGTTTCTTTTCATTTCTTCTTTTTCTTTTTTTGTTTGCACTACTTGTTCCCTTTCTTTCCTTGATATATTGCATTGTTTGAGTGCATCTCACATTTGTATATTCTCTAAGTTCCATATGTTTGTTCTCTGCTTGAATATTACTCTACTATATCAATACATACATACATACATACATATGTACATATATATCTGAGTATAGTTATATTTTATTTTTGTTATTATTTGCTCTACAATATATAGATTTTTTTTTTTTTTTTTTACATTTTACACATGTATTCAATATATTCATATACTCGTACTTAGTTGGGTATATAAGAACTTCTAGTACACTTTATACGTTTTACTGGATTTGTAATGGAACACGCTATTGTAAATATTGCAGCGATGACTATATTTCAGATAATAGATAATTCTACACATCGACATGTACTAGTACATACATATGTATATACCCACCTGATGATCTAATTTTTTAATATGGAAGCAGTTGATTGAGAAAATACGATTTAAAATGGTGAAAATTAATTTTCAAAAACCAAAAAAAAGTTTTTATTTTGGAAATTTGGGTTCTTTCAAATCTCTCGGATTTTTAAATTATTAACAATTCAATAAATTTTTTTTTTTTAATTTTGAATCATATTTTTATGGAAAATTTACAATATCATCTGACGAACACATTTGTAAAAGTTTGTATCATTTCTCCTGTTTCTGCACATATAAATAAAACTCAACATTTCTTTATGTAAAAGTAAATTCGAGAACATGATTTTAAATTAATAAAAATTATAAACTGAATTTTAAGTTAACATTAATTGTTAATTAACATGAATTTTTAATTATGTTTTTGTTAATTTTTTTTTTTATTAATTTTCGAAATACTGATCTAGGATCTTAATTTGGTACTACCCTGTACCAAAATATGTACAATATGGCTTTTGGAGCCAAAGTCAATATCAACGTTAATTAATGAACTTTATTTTACTCATAAGTGCTTGAATAAGAAGTAGCATATGTTATATAAATTGTTCTTGATGATCCTCAGATATTTTACGAT
Organism: Cordilura impudica; assembly: GCA_963682025.1. Lineage (NCBI taxonomy): Eukaryota > Metazoa > Arthropoda > Insecta > Diptera > Scathophagidae > Cordilura > Cordilura impudica. The sequence goes on along the minus strand of OY821517.1, from coordinate 1,239,516 downwards.
ACAAATCAATCTAGTATAGTTTTAGTATATTTATACAGTACTAGCAGATTCCAGCACTCGAGATTCTAGTGCAATTTCTAGGCAGCTTTATTTTTCAACTTAGCCAATTCACAAACCAACACTTTAATGGTTTATTATTATTATGAATGAAGATAAGAAACTCATTAACAAACACATTAACAAATTTAATAAAACACACATAGCATATGCATAATTTTATGTATGTGTTAGTAGCAACTTTAAATACAATTTGCTCAAAATATAGGAAAAAGTTTAAAAATCTGTAAGTCTGCAAAACGGCTAAAAAGAAATACCTTTCAAATAATATACGTTTTTTCAAAATCGGGATAAAACGGTAGAACAAAACATCGATCACAAGAAATCGTCTAGCCTATTAATATTATAGATTCCACTATTGGGATAGGGTACAATGACTTTTAGCCGATGTATGTAACTACAAAAAATTGTTGACCTACTAAGTCGATGTCCATCCGTCCTTGTAATCAAACTATATGAATATATATGAATATAATCCGACCAAATATGGTCAGGATCGGTCCATTTCTCGACCGAGTCCCCATATAAGTATGGCATGCGATATGAACTTTTCCAAATCTGCAGGCAACAAAATTAATAAAAATTCCACTTAGATTTGGTTTGGTTATTTTTTATATCCATTTAGTTGGACGTAACACCAAATCTCTTAACGCTTGGTATGGGGTATCGCATAGTCACTCTAGACGGACTATAATTTTCTTACTTGCCACTTTTATCCAAGGGTATATGCTTTTAAGAGGAACCCTAAAACGAATGGGCCAAGTTAGTTATATTTAAAAAGAAGTAGCTAGCTGATTTTATATTTGTAAATGTTTTTATTTAATTCTCTTTGTCTGTCTGTTTTTTAAGGCGGACTTTTGTAATTGAATTTTAAACAGCTTGAATTTTAAACATTTGGGATGTCAGTTAAATTTAGATTGATTAATTGAGGTTTATAATTCTTTAGTCAAATACTTTTTGAATAATAAGACCGAGTTTGTGAGATGTAATATAAAATAAGTTTTGTTAAAAACGCGATTTTTAGGGTTTTAGTCAAATAGTTTGACAGTTATAACTTTTTTAAAAACACAAGTTTAACTTAACTGACGCGACCTTATTAAAGTCCACGATGTCAAAATAATTTTATCGACTCAGGAAAAAATAGACATTTCAGTAACGCATTGGATGAACAATTCTAAAAAAATTCTACGAAAACCGAAAAGCGTTGGAAGCGGACGATCTAATCAAAATAAACTTTTAGTGGTTTAAAAGGGAAACTGATGACTTGTCTTATAACCACAAACGGTAAAATAAGAACTTTTAAGAACTTTAAAAATTCTATGTAATGTTCATAATAAATATGAAAATATATAAGTTTGCATTCGTATGAATTGTAAATAATTTCTTCCTGCTAAGGTCCAATTTCATCATCCCCAAATTTATTGTTCAAATTGAAACGCATTCAATGATGTATTTCGCACCTAAAACGGTTTTTACAAATTTTCGAATACGGTTTCGTGAAGTACTCAATTTTAAGAATTTTCGGTATAACAGCGATATGACTCTTAATTTAATTTGACTATTACTCGCATTTTCTTGTAATTGAATTCGGACTTTATTTGAATTCCTGCCAGTGTTTGTATGTTTATAGATAAATTAATGAATTTTGTAAATGTTGAGTATCATGCGAATGTTTCTTGTAACTGTAAGAAATTTGCTGATAGTACAATTTATTTATTTTATTTCACTCCTCACTTTATCGTTGTCCTCTTCTGCCTTTTCTACTTTTAGTTGTTTATCGCGCATTTGTTTAACGTTCTCTAAACATTGTTTTGCTGTTTTAATTAAATTTTGTATTTTTAGCTTAACTCTTTAATTGTTTAATTGCATTAAAAGTTACGCATACAAATTACATGTTTACGACAAGCGAACTTATTGGAAAGAACTAACGAGAAATCGTATATAATCTTTGATATTTGCATAAGCGTCTATTATTTTATTGATTATGAAATCTTATGAAAATGCCTTCAACAGGTATCATACATAGTGATCAGCATCGAAGATTCCTTATCCTTGAGTTGAATATCATTTAAATCTGTTTCCATCTAGCTGAACTTAATAAGGTGACTCTTATATGGGTACCAGGTCCCAAAGAGTATGAAGGAAATGAGAACGCCGACGATCAGGCAAGACGAGGAGCGGAAAGGCCATTCATTAGTCCAAACCCTCAATTCGGATTCACCAGAAAATACATAACCGAGAACATCGACAGATGGATTAAAGATGAATCAGTGAAGTATTGGACAAATACTACTTCAACACTCAAAAAAATATTGATACAGATCCAGACTTCTATGTGCGGCACTCACACGGCACTATGTGTGCAATTACATCCTATACAAAATGCATTTGGCTGAAGATAAAACGTGCACATACTGCCTGGAGGACGATGAAACCATGGAACGTATGCTGGCAAAATGTCCTGTATTTTCTGGAATAAGGAGGAGGCATACAATCAACAATTTCCTAAACGCTTTAAGGGACTAATGAAACAGGAGAGAAAACCAAACTGAAAGAGGGTGCACAATAGATCTACTTGGTCGCAGTGCAGGACGGAATAACACTCAACCCGGATACATCGTAAATCGTAATTGTAAATCTGTTTCCAACACATTATAATAAATATATTAAACGGAAAAAAATGCAGCGACCCGTATTATGTACACAAGCCCGGTCCAATAGTGGAAAATGATACACATAAAATATACCTGGACTGAAAAGTACTCGTAAGCTGACAAACAGATAAAATCATAGACCAGACATGCCAGTGATAAGAAGGAGAAGATCACATATTTAATGGAGATTAATATCTCGAATGACAAAAATCTACAAAGAAAGTTATATTGTTATTCATCGTTGTTGTGAAATTTGTGAACTTTTAAGCGGAAATTGTTAATAGTGAATAGTATTTTGATTGTACACTAAAAAAAAACATTAACCGGATTAAGTTAAGTTAGAAAACCGAACAGTCCACTTCTTCTCAAAATGTATTTCTCGCCTTACATTTTCAAATATTTGGTCTACTTGCTATTCGAAATTTCATGGTTGGCAATTAAGTGCAACTCTTTGTACATAGGTACTTGCACATATCCATATGGAAATGTTCTTATATTGCGTAATAACAATTTCATTTTCTTTAGTTTCCATAGTGAGTAAATAAACGTATTTTGCTGGTGTTTTGTAGCGCGTCATGATTTTTTAGTTTTTCACCATATTGTATATGAGAATAAATAGAAACAATATGGTTTTATTGCTTCTGTATTATTTAATTAACAATTCTAGTTATTGTTTGCTAAATTATTACATCTCACTGAAACTGTTATAGTCCGGGCTTTAAATGAAATTTCTATTGTTTTAATATGTATTTACAGGTGATTTAAATGGCACTATATATTTTGAGTATATGTACATATACAGAAAATTGAAATAAAAATATTTATTTTTGATCTGTAAACAGCGTAAGACGTAAGACAAAATCGGTGTGATTTATGATTGTATTGGTGAAAAAATTATGATATGTAATAACCTTTTTGTCGCTGTCAAAAATTAAAAAATGGAAAATGAAAAATGAAAAATGAAAAACAAAAATGAAAAATAAAAAATGAAGAATAAAAAAAATTAAAAATGAAAAATAAAAAATAAAAAATGCCAAATAAAGTAAAAAAATTAAAAATGAAAAAAAAAAAAATGAAAAATGAAAAAAAAATAAAAAAATTAAAAATAAAAAAAATGAAACATTAAAAATTAACCAGTTCAAATATTAAACTACAATAAATATTTGTATATTAGCAGAGCCCCTGCAGTTGTTTGCTATAAGTGATACATATGTACATACATGACGCTTTCTGTTTGATTTTAAAAAAGTGCCATAAAAAATCTGTAATTACTAGATGTTTACACATCCCCCCTGTGATTTACTCGTAGATGAATATCCGAATGTGGTTACATGTATACTTATTATTTCACTACGAATTACACACTAGAAGTTAGTGAGGACTATAGGACGCCTGATAGTATGTGATACTTTGTATTATGAAATCATGTGGGCGTATGTGATGAGAAATAATTGAATAAACATTTATAAGCGTTGCAGAGTCAGTCAGTCAGGGAGCCAGTGATGATGTAAATATTATAATTTTGTATTATGATGACAGATAAACATAATTTAAGCTCAAATCACAAGAGTTCAATAATTTTTTGCAATTTCAATGGCGATTTCATTGAGCCGATCAACGATTATATACCAAATATGGGTTAGTTATTCTGAATATGATCTTATAACGAGTATTCATTTTCAGAAGAATTTCGGAATTGCGATAAAGCTTTTTCTAATATATACATATACATAATATATATTACATAAAAGTGACCAATTCATACTCGTAGAATGTAATATTCATATGTTTTTGATATTAATTATTTTCAAATACCGAGAGGCGTCCTTGTATGTTATTATCAGATTTAATAAAACTTATGATCTAGCTATTTTTCACTGGGAGCCACAACTTTAAATATGGTCATAAAGACTCACATTAGATAAGATTATTTCTTTGACTGGTTTAATTGTGAGAACTCGTTTTGAGCAACGTCAATACATACAATACCATCCAAAAGAGCTCTTGATATATGAGTGTTATCATCAACACCTGAAAATCGTTTTAGTGACCTATTAAAGAATTGTCAGTAGAATATTTTTATTCGCCATCAGCGTAATCTAAGTAATACCTTGTTCTAAATTAAATTAAAAACAAGTAAGAAAATACGATACCCTATACCATGCGTTTAGAGACCCTATCTCTTAGGCCCAACTAATTGGATATGGAAAATAAGCATAAACCAAATTTGAGTGGGATTTTTATTAATTTTTTTGGCTGTAGATATGAAAAAGTTCATATCGGATGCTATATCTATATGGGGCCTAGGCCCAAAAATGAACCAAAAATCCTGACCGTGCTTGGTAAAGTCTCTTGTATTTTGCAAAAATATATACAAACAAAATTTGAGATGAATCAGTGTAATATTTTTTTGTTTTTTGATAGATTTAAGTGAAGATCGGGAAGCAGCTCTATATGGGGCTTATGACTAAGAGTTGTCCCATAGGGATCATTTTTGGACTACTGATTAATGGATGTAATAAACACATACAAACCCAATTTGATTAAGATTTATGTGATAATTTGGATCTTATGGCAATTTATGTTGATTTCATAGGGGTCATTTGTATGAGTGCTAGGTCTGAACATGGACCGATTCTCACCAATTTCAATAGCGTTCATCCTATGGCCGATAAAAGCTTAAAATATGTTCATATTTGCGACCTGCAGTTTGATTACAAGCTTTACATGGACACATAGACGGACGGACATAGTTAAATCGAATCAGATAGTGATTCTGATTCGATCGGTATAATTAAAGATGGGTGTAGATCAAATATTTTTGGTAGTTACAAACAGCACCACAAAGTCATTATACTCAAACCACATAGTGGTATAGGGTATAATAATAATAATGGAAAAAAAAAACAAGAAAATTATAGTCGGTTTAGACCGACTATACGATACATTATACCATGCGTTTAGAGACCCTATCTCTCAGACCCAACTAACTGGATATAGAAAATACGCATAAACCAAATTTGAGTGGGATTTTTATTAATTTTTTTGGCTGCATATATGAAAAAGTTCATATCGGATGCTATATCTATATGGAGACTAGGCCCAAAAATTAACCGATCATGACCATGTTCGGTAAAGTCTCTTGTATTTTGCAAAAATATAAACAAACAAAATTTGAGAAGAATCAGTGCAATATTTTTGTTTTTTGATAGATTTAAGTGAAGATCGGCAAGCAGCTCTATATGGGGCCCATGACTAAGAGTTGTCCAATAGGGTTCATTTTTGGACTACTGATTAATGGATGTAACATATATATATACAAACCCAATTTAACTAAGATTTGTATGATAATTTGGATCTTATGTTGATTTCATAGGGGTCATTTGTATGGGGGCTAGGTCTGAACATGGACCGATTCTCACCAATTTCAATAGCGTTCATCCCATGGCCGATAAAAGATTAAATACCAAATTTCATCAAAATATATTCATATTTGCGACCTGCAGTTTGATTACTAGCTTTACATGGACACACAGACGGACGGACGGACATCGTTAAATCGAATCAGATAGTGATTCTGATTCGATCGGTATAATTAAAGATGGGTGTAGGTCAAATATTTTTGGTAGTTACAAACAGCAGCACAAAGTCATTATACCCAAACCACATAGTGGTATAGGGTATAACAAAACAAAGTTATTACCCATCTAAGTATTTTGCAAAGTCATAAAAATCGCCCAGGCTTTTGGCGTTTTTAAAAAGGCGAAAAAAGTCTTAACAAAAAATTCATTTCTGTCAAGTAATCACTTTTGGGCATTTTAGTAATTTATTTGCAATAACTTATTTGCTTTATATGCAAATAGTTGTTATAGTACTACTTAAGGTGATAAAATGCTCGATATTACAACCCTTTTTGGGTTGCAATATTTTTATACCTTATACCAATATGTGGTTGGGGTATAATGGCTTTGTGCTGCTGTTTGTAACTACCAAAAATATTTGACCTAGACCCATCTTTTATTATACCGATCGAATCAGAATCACTTTTTGAGTCGATTTAACAATGTCCGTCCGTCCGTTCGTCCGTCTGTGTATCCACGTAAACCTTGTAATCAAACTGCAGGCCGCAAATATGAATATATTTTGATAAAATTTGGTATATAAGCTTTCATCGGCCATGGGATGAACGCTATTGAAATTGGTGAGAATCGGTCCATGTTCGCACCTAGCCACCATACAAATGACCCCTATGAAATCGACATAAATTGCCATAATATCCAAATTGTCGTATAGATCTGAATCAAATTGGGTTTGCATGTGTTTATTACATCCATTAATGAGTAGTCCAAAAATGCTCCGTATGGGACAACTCTTAATCATAGGCCCCATATAGAGCTGCTTCCCGATCTTCACTTCAATCTATCAAGAAACAAAAATATTGCACTGATTCATCTCAAATTTTGTTTGTATATATTTTCGCAAAATACAAGAGACTTTGCCAACCATGGTCAGGATCGCTCCATTTTTGGACCTAGTCCCTATATAGACATATCATCCGATATGAACTTTTTCATATCTGCAGCCAAAAAATTAATAAAAATGCCACTCAAATTTGGTTTATGCTTATTTTCCATATCCAATTAGTTGGGCCTAAGAGATAGGGTCTCTAAACGCATGGTATAGGGTATCGTGTAGTCGGTCTAGACCGACTATAATTTTCTTACTTGTTTTAATGAGTTTTGATCCAAAGGGCGATCAAGTTTATTTTAAGAAATATATTTCGAAAGTTTTCCATTTACACTACTACTACCACAAACAAGCAATTTAATGTGTGCGAAGTCATATAGAAAAAACTAATTGTAATTTTCCCTTTTCCTCCTACAAACTACGATTATAAATAACACTGTCATTGAAGCAACGACAACAGCATCAAGCAATACACCACAATGGGTTAATGAACCAGAAAGGACAACTTTCTGGTCTAAAGTTTCGATCGGTTTATTATAGTTTGGGTTGTACTTCTTTCGATTATGCCTGTATCGCTTTTTTAAAGTTGGTTGAAGTAATATAGAATAGGACTCGGGGAGTACTGCATACTACTTAAAATGTGAACTTGGCTTTAGTAAAAAGGTAATGTAATTTTATAAAACCCTTTGTGTTGTTTCTGTAGATCTTAGAACAGATCTTGAAACATTCGCTCATCTAATAGGAGCGATTGGTCCTGTTAACGCTCAACTTAAGGAGCGTTCCTATTCGCTATTTATTAAATATATAAGCGAGTGGTTCTTTTTGTTGTCTGGTGACAAATTGTTCTTTTTATTAAAAATCATACTGCTTATAAACTAACTGTGGGAATCTTAATTCTAGTCTAGTATTGAGTGACGTTTAAAAGTCACTCAATGGTTCTTCTTAGTTTTAATTTCATTCTTTTGTTTTTGTTGCTTCATATCTTAATACATGCACTATGTATTAATATCCCAGCATAATAGTGTTTTCTTTTAGAATTTTAGGACATTGAGTAACTTTCATTTTTATTGAATGTTACTCAATACTTATATTAATAAAATACCGCTTTGGTTTAAAAATGTAATTCTAAACCTTTCGTTCTAATTTTATTACATGGTGCACTTTGTTTACATTGACCGAACGACAACACTTGTTTATTAATTTGGTGGAATATTCATACATGTTTAGTCACTTACTATATTCACGAATGCTTGGCTTAATTATTACATAACAGACACCTTTCAAAACTGATCTGAATTTATAATATATAAGAAAAATGAATTTATGAAACATGTGATAAGGAACTGAGTACATTTATAATTTCTAGCCTTCTCCTTTTGCGGTTATCTGACGTGTCTGAAATAGTTTCTTCCTCTTCTTTATCCTCCCGAAAAGCTACGGCGTTATTTTCAAAACCGTTTCTAAGAAATTTTGCTATGTTGTGCAACAGCCCACAGCTTATAATTAGTGCTGCAACTTTTTAAGAGCAACACGCACTTTTTATTGCAAAATAGGGAGTCGACTCTTACTAGCCAAAGCAACGCTCTATTATAACAAGATTTTTTGTGTGTGTTTTGTTGCACCTTTTTTGTCCTGCAGATTCATTGGGGTTTTAAATGGTGTTAATAACCATGGTCGAATACCATAGCCGATATCTCCTAAAATGATTTAATCGTTGCGCTTACTATTCATATAAGTGAAAACAGGAAATCGCTTCACAATTCGACTATCGTTTTAGCTTGAACTACGTTTTTATTCACACGGCCCATTGGATACCTTTTTTTTAACGCCTAAATAAAAAAATACGTGTTACCTAATTTTTCGTGTTCTATATCCAAGTTCCGTCGAGTGCTGCGGATACCCCCCACGAGACCTTTCTTGTAAGTCAGATACTCATCTGTCAAAACCAAAACATAAATATAGTGTACGCACATATATGTAAAAACTATTTCATATCTGAATAGATATACCACAATGTGGTCAGGGTATAATGACTTTGTGCTGATGTTTGTAACAACCAAAAATATTTGAGTTAGCCCCATCTTTTATTATACCGATCGAATCAGAATCACTAACTGATTCGATTTAACGATGTCCGTCCGTCCGTCCGTCTGTGTGTCCATGTAAACCTAGTAATCAAACTACAGGTCGCAAATATGAATATATGTTGATGAAATTTGGTATATAAACTTTCATCGGCCACAAGATGAACGCTATTGAAATTGGTAAAAATTGGTGCATGTTCAGACCTAGACCCCTATGAGATCGACTTAAATTGCCATAGTATCAAAATTATCATACAGATCTCGGTCACATTGGGTTTGTATATGTTAATTGCATCCATTAATCATAAGCCAAAAAATAAACCCTATAGGACAATTCTTAGTCATAGCCCCCATATGAAGCTGATTCCCGATCTTCACTTAAATCTATTAAAAAACAAAATATAATGCACAGATTTTTCTCAAATTTGGTTTGTATATGTTTTTGCAAAAAATAAATGACTTTACTAAATATAGTAATGATCGGTCCATTTTCGACCTATTTTTTCATATCCGAAGGCAAAAAAATTAAAAATAAATTGTTTATGCTTATTTTCTATATCCAATTAGTTGGACCTAAGAGATAGGGTCTCCAAACGCATGGTCGGTCTAGACCGACTATAATTTTCTTTCTTTTTATTTTGGAATTAGGGAGTAGTATACTCTATAGTGACGGCATATAAACGTAACCGCGCTGTGTCCTGATAGAAATTTCAGTGCATAAAAAAGTTTGCTTTGTAGTGACACAATAAAAAATAGATCACAGAAGGGAACACAAGTATTGGAGGCGTAGACTATCTAAATCAAAATATACATATGTACATCTTATCGGGTAGATTATTTTGTTGTATAGGTCAAACCAATAGAGTATTAAGTAATGGAGAATAGTGTTTTCTAATAGCCTTATAGTGATACGATAAAAATAAAGGCCATACAGGAAAGTGGAAAGAGCGACATGAAGAAAGAGGAATAAAATAATCTTATGAGTATGTTAAACGTAGAGTAGATAAAGTTAAAAACTCAGTTTTGACATTGGAATTAGGAAGTAGTATACTATATAGTGACGGCATATAAACGTAACCGCGCTGTGTCCTGATAGAAATTTCAGTGCATAAAAAAGTTTGCTTTGTAGTGACACAATAAAAAATAGATCACAGAAGGGAACACAAGTATTGGAGGCGTAGACTATCTAAATCAAAATACACATATGTACATCTTATCGGGTAGATTATTTTGTTGTATAGGTCAAACCAATAGAGTATTAAGTAATGGAGAATAGTGTTTTCTAATAGCCTTATAGTGATACGATAAAAATAAAGGCCATACAGGAAAGTGGAAAGAGCGACATGAAGAAAGAGGAATAAAATAATCTTATGAGTATGTTAAACGTAGAGTAGATAAAGTTAAAAACTCAGTTTTGACATTGTCAGCACCATGAACGAAGCCAACAAACAATAAAAATTTTAAAACGAACAACGAATATGGAAAAACTTACACAACACACATTTGGATGAGCAGTCACGCCAACAAGCGACAAAACTAACGACGAGCTGCACAGTATGGAGAGGACGGTACAAAATAAAAATGTCGCTTTTTTACTTATGCCGCTTTTTTCCGACAAAAATTCACATTTTGTTTAAATTTTCTTTAATAATTTTTTTTAATCGTTCTAAAACAAATTGCCGATTTTTTTGCTTTATTTAAAGTAAAAACATTTGATCTTGAGCCTCATCATTAAAATTATATAGATCGAAAATAATAATTTTGTAAAATACAACCATTTTTTATGTATTCGTGTAAAGGACTAAAAATGCTATTGCATTCTTTTAAGTCACTTGCAATATTTTCAGCCTATATTATAATATTTTAAATTTAGAAAATTTCGAATTTTTAAAAACTAAAGTAAAGGTTCATTTAGATAATTTTTAATTTCAAACAACACTGAATTTTATCCATTTTTATATCACCTACAGCACTACGCAGAAGGTATATATTGGTTTATCATTCCATTTGTAATCATCGAAATAAATTTCGGAGAGCCCAAAATCATATATTTTCTTAATCCTTATCACAAGGGATGATTTAAATATTGAAAATTATAAATTAAAAATTAAAAATTAAAAATTAAAAATTAGAAATTAAAAATTAAAAATTAAAAATTATAAAATTAAAAATTAAAAATTAAAAATTAAAAATTAAAAATTAAAAATTAAAAATTAAAAATTAAAAATTAAAAATTTAAAATTTAAAATTTAAAATTTACAATTAAAAATTAAAAATTAAAAATTAAAAATTAAAAATTAAAAATTAAAAATTTTTAAATTAAAAATTAAAAATTAAAAATTAAACATTAAAAATTAAAAATTAAAAATTAAAATTAAAAATTAAAAATTAAAAATTAAAAATTAAAAATTAAAAATTAAAAATTAAAAATTAAAAATTAAAAATTAAAAATTAAAAATTAAAAATTAAAAATTAAAAATTAAAAATTAAAAATTAAAAATTAAAAATTAAAAATTAAAAATTAAAAATTAAAAATTAAAAATTAAAAATTAAAAATTAAAAATTAAAAATTAAAAATTAAAAATTAAAAATTAAAAATTAAAAATTAAAAATTAAAAATTAAAAATTAAAAATTAAAAATTAAAAATTAAAAATTAAAAATTAAAAATTAAAAATTAAAAATTAAAAATTAAAAATTAAAAATTAAAAATTAAAAATTAAAAATTAAAAATTAAAAATTAAAAATTAAAAATTAAAAATTAAAAATTAAAAATTAAAAATTAAAAATTAAAAATTAAAAATTAAAAATTAAAAATTAAAAATTAAAAATTAAAAATTAAAAATTAAAAATTAAAAATTAAAAATTAAAAATTAAAAATTAAAAATTAAAAATTAAAAATTAAAAATTAAAAATTAAAAATTAAAAATTAAAAATTAAAAATTAAAAATTAAAAATTAAAAATTAAAAATTAAAAATTAAAAATTAAAAATTAAAAATTAAAAATTAAAAATTAAAAATTAAAAATTAAAAATTAAAAATTAAAAATTAAAAATTAAAAATTAAAAATTAAAAATTAAAAATTAAAAATTAAAAATTAAAAATTAAAAATTAAAAATTAAAAATTAAAAATTAAAAATTAAAAATTAAAAATTAAAAATTAAAAATTAAAAATTAAAAATTAAAAATTAAAAATTAAAAATTAAAAATTAAAAATTAAAAATTAAAAATTAAAAATTAAAAATTAAAAATTAAAAATTAAAAATTAAAAATTAAAAATTAAAAATTAAAAATTAAAAATTAAAAATTAAAAATTAAAAATTAAAAATTAAAAATTAAAAATTAAAAATTAAAAATTAAAAATTAAAAATTAAAAATTAAAAATTAAAAATTAAAAATTTTTAAATTAAAAATTAAAAATTAAAAATTAAAAATAAAAAATTAAAAATTAAAAATTAAAAATTAAAAATTAAAAATTAAAAATTAAAAATTAAACATTAAAAATTAAACATTAAAAATTAAAAATTAAAATTAAAAATTAAAAATTAAAAATTAAAAATTAAAAATTAAAAATTAAAAATTAAAAATTAAAAATTAAAAATTAAAAATTAAAAATTAAAAATTAAAAATTAAAAATTAAAAATTAAAAATTAAAAATTAAAAATTAAAAATTAAAAATTAAAAATTAAAAATTAAAAATTAAAAATTAAAAATTAAAAATTAAAAATTAAAAATTAAAAATTAAAAATTAAAAATTAAAAATTAAAAATTAAAAAAATATAAATAAAAATTAAATTATCTGTTTTTATTATTTTTTGTATTTTTGTTTTTTAAATGTATCCTTAAATTAACATATTACTAGCTAATTCAGATAAAAATATTTTAATTTTAATAACAGGAAATTTTTGGCCTTAATTGCTATTCGAATATTTCACATTGGGTATTGAGTTTAAGACCTAGGTGGAGGGTATCAAAGACAGTCTTACTTGTTTTTTGTCAAATTCAGTATAGAACCTTAGTTTGTGCAAAATTTTATGTATATACGAATTCTCTTTTCTATTTTGGCCGCTCATTCAATGAAATCACAACACTGTGTACCGCCATCCAACTGCTTGTCAATATTTGCTGCCTTTGCTGTGGTGTTCCGTCATTCTGTCTCAATTTCAAACCAAACATTCTCAATCATACTGAAAAAGTATATATATACACATGTACATTAAAAATGGTCACACAACACCGGGTAGCAAACTGCGGTAAGGGCAAGCGCATGTCAAGAGCGGGCGACCTTGACAGTGAACTTGAAAATGAGCGACAATGATTTTTGTTGTTTGTTTTTTTGCATTTCCAACGACTACACGAAACTAAGCACCAACACAACGAACTGAAAAAGTTGTTTGGCTGACGTTAGCAAGAGTTGCATTCCTAACACCACTAACGAAGACCCATTACGACGAGCTCTGAAAATGTGTATTTATAATAATTTCATGTACGAGTGTCAAAGCACACAGAAAGCTTTGTATCGATTTTTTGCATTTCTTCTTAATTATTTGTACCTTGTAATTCATTTGCAATGTGAAATCAGCTACAAATGGGCTCTCTTCAATTTGTTTCATACCCTGCCACCAGCTGACTGTTTTGTATATTTTTTAGAACGAAAATTTGCTATACTTGGGTCTGTACATTTTTGCCCATGTTTTGTGCATTCTACAATTGTTTTCTTTTTGTCGCTTTGTTTCTTATTTTTGTGTTTGTTATTTTTTTCTTTTTTTAGTTTTTGCTTTCGTTGTACTTTGGCACATATTTTGTTATTAGTTTTTGCTTTTTACTTTGGTATGATGTATTTCCAATGCTTACTCTTACTTGAATGTACTTTCGTATTTCGAAACTCTCACTCTCACAGACACTTACATTTTCATTTTTCTATCTCATTCATAATGTCAAGGCATCTCTCTCTTTCACAAAATATGAATCATCAGCACAACACCTTCAGTATGGGTAGACCAAACAAATATTATTTCGTTTACCAATGTACATTATACCCTACGAATTGTAGGGTTCCATTGTAGGATCGTAGAAAAGTTTTAGAATTTTGAAGTAACTGGGCAATATGTATAAAAATGATCAAAAAATTTTTTTTCGTATCCTCACGACTACTTCGTAATCGTACTTTTTCATGCCAAAACAAGTAAGAAAATTATAGTCGGTCTAGACCGACTATACGATACCCTATACCATGCGTTTAGAGATCCTATCTCTTAGGCCCAACTAATTGGACATAGAAAATAAGCATAAACCAAATTTGAGTGGCATTTTTATTAATTTTTTTGGCTGCATATATGAAAAATTTCATATCGGATGCTATATCTATATGGGGACTAGGTCCAAAAATCGATCGATCCTGACCGTGGTTGGCAAAGTCTCTTGGATTTTGCAAAAATATATACAAACAAAATTTGAGATCAATCAGTGCAATATTTTTGTTTTTTTTATAGATTTAAGTGAAGATCGGGAAGCAGCTCTATATGGGGCCTATGACTAAGAGTTGTCCCATAAGGATAATTTTTGGATGTAATAAACGCATACAAACCCAATTTGGCTAAGATCTATACGACAATTTGGATCTTATGGCAATTTATGTCGATTTTATAGGGGTCATTTGTATGGGAGCTAGATCTGCACATGGACCGATTCTCACCAATTTCCCGTAGCCGACGAAAGCTTATATACCAAATTTCGTCAAAATATATTCATATTTGCGACATGCAGTTTGATTACAAGATTTACATGGGTACACAGACGTACGGACGGACGGACATCGTTATATCGACTCAGAAAGTGATTCTGATTCGATCGGTGTACTAAAAGATGGGTCTAGGTCAAACATTTTTGGTAGTTACAATCAGCAGCACAAAATCATTATACCCAAACCACATAGTGGTACAGGGTATAACTACCGAACACTGATAGGGGTTCCTCTGTAAGGAACTATATATAGCCAATACTAAATTTTGATCGGATTCCACGCCTGGTTCTAATGTCATTTGATTTATTTATTTATTTATTTATTTATTTATTTTATAACTACTAAATCGATTATTTTCAAATTTGGAAAAACTTTAGGTCACACTAGATACTAATTGTTCGTTACAGAGTTGTGCCCACTTTTTTTGTAATCAGTGTTGGTTGGTTCGTTTATGGACATCATCTCAAGAAAGTTTATGATCGTATGATGAGAATTGAAAAAAGAAATAAGAAAAATTCATTCAAAACTCTTGATAGTACGTGCTGTCTGTAAATGAGGAAAATTGTTTAGTGTGGAAATTTTATAACATTAATCGTGAAAACGTGTTTTTTAGCTTTGTCTACCGTAATCTCTTTGGTAAAATAATTTAAATCTATTGTTCAGGACAAGTTAATATCGTTGCTGGGGCATTCCGATGTTTGATATGCCGCGACCATCAGGGTGCGCCATCTGTTATATCGGTATGTGAATATTGAATAACTGTATGAGCGATATTTTATTCAACTTTGTCCTTTTGAATTCACAATTGTTTATACTAAGCTCGTCAATGGTCTGAGACTTGTTACAAACACTTTGCGTTTCCAATAAACCCACAAAACGAAGATCAGAGGAGCTCTTGTTGGCCAGTCAATTACACATTATTTTGACATCACACGTTCGGGGAATTTTTGTCCAAGAAACTGTATTGTTTGATTTTCAGTGTGCGTGGTGCAGCATGTTATTGAAACCAGTAACAGTGCAAACCTTTTTCACACGTTTTCAGGAAGAAGTAATGAGCCAACATGGACCGACAGTTTCGCCTTCTCTTAAGAAAAATGTGCCAATGACCGTTTTGGCACAAACAGTTTCTTTTTGGTCATACAATGGTATTTCCTGGATCTCGTGGGAATTCTCCGTTCCCCAAAAGCGGAATTTTTGCATGTTAACGCCCCTACAGAGTATGAATAGGCCTCGTGAGTCGTTAAAATTTGCTTCCAAAATACAGGTTTAGAGTCAACCATTCGAGCGACTGTTTGGCCGTATAGCAAGCGACGTAGCCGATCTGCCAGCAAAATTCTGAGTCAATTGCACTTTATACGGAAATTAATGAGAATCAGCCTTACAATTGAGCCGCAAAGTTTGACGAAATGTGTTGCCAGATGGTGCTTCTTGGCCAAGAATGATAGAACTAAAGATTACGCCATCCGAATGTTTTCCCGTCCTATGATGTAGTGTGTCCCTCCCAAGGGTTACCAAGTCTGTTTCATGTGTGAAAATTATAAAATCTTGCGAAAAAATTTTGTTTTATGTGATAGTTGGCAACCCTCCAATTTAAATCACTTTGACAGTTCTTAAAAAATATACTGAATCAGTTCTTGTTATAAATTACAAATTTCGCTTTATATCTTCTTAAAAACAATATTTAAATAAGTGAAGTGTGTTTAAAAGTTGCCACACAAAGAAAAACTAAAAAACAAAAGAGCAGAAAAAATGTAAATATGAGGTGTGCACTGGGCCAAACATAAAATGCAAGCAAAGCAGTTGGTAAAAAAAACATTTTGTCTGTTTTTAATGAAATGATTATATGTTTTACTTAAAATTCAAATTTATTAGTGGAAGCGCTTTAAACGTATGATTGTGAAAAATTGGTGCTTACAAGTGGATATTTAAAAAAAGCATTTGTTGGAAGCAAAGGACATGAAGCAAATGAAGTAGTGAAAAATATTTTTTTTGGATGTAGAATGTACTTTAGAATAAGGTAACTAAATGCCGAAATTTCCCAAAACATCAATAAACGAAAAAGGAATTTGAATAAAATAACAACGTAATATAAAAACATTTAGAAACTTCATTCAAAAGTACAGAACAATGGCCTTTAAAAATTTGTTCAAATTTTGTTAGACCATTTTTATTTAATAAAATTTTTTTACTAACAAATAATTTGAGGAGAAAAATAATAAATTGTCCCATTGTTACAATGCTATTGTTTATGTATAAACATACACATAAACACAGCAGTTTGACAGTTTAAAATTATTAGCCAATAAGAACACAGTCTGCGTGACGTCACTTGCCCTACAGGCGCACATTATTTTAATACACTCCGCGGAATGGCGTAATTTTGTATTCTATCATTCTTGCTTATTGGCCATGCTATTTTTGACGATATGCATGTTAAGTTAACACAACTAGTGTAAAGTAAAACATGGTGAAAGTTTTACTGAACTATCGTTTCAAAAACATGTTTTTTTAAGTTGACAAATTTCGAAGTTTTTAATGTTGCCACATCGACATAAAAGGTGGCTCGTTTTTAGATGGTTCTGGTGGAATTGTGGCAACTGTTCTTAGCGGTGGGTAGTATAACTACACACTCTGTTCTCAAATTACCGCTCAATTTGGTCAAAACCGAATACCCAACTTGTAGTATTCACAAAAATTAAAGTCTGTCTGTTTTACTGTAAAGATGCAAATTACTGGCATGAGACGAGTGTACCATGTATCAGAACCATACGATTGAGGTCTTAAATGATAGTATATAGGACATCTGTATTCACGAGATACTTGGAGGCCTGGTTGTGCTTTTTGCAGAATATAACGACTGATGCACTAAATGCTTGCTTGAAAACTTCCTTGGAATAAAGTTTCTACAATAAGCCCTATCCTCCTTGCAGGAGTAAAAGGAACATATGCATATATAATAAGCATTATCAACATATAATAACTATTATAATAAGCATTATCAATATGCATAAGTATCTCTTGGATGACTACAAATTACTAAAGAATATAAATGGTGAAGTTGTTGAATACAACAATGGAGAAATTACATTCAAAGCAACATTTTTCTGTTCGGAATACTCTAAAGATGAACTTCTATCCAAAGTTTATCTATCCAAAGTTTATACGAAACAGCTCAAAAAATTATATTTCGGATTACATAAACTACCAAATATACAAGTTGTTGAACTGTGAATTGTCCTTTGATGAAACAAAAGGGCAAGAATTGCAATTCTTAATTCAAATTAAATTTATTTCAGCTTCCTGCTGACTGATTAGTCTGATCATACAAAAGGTAATGAATAGAACTTTAAACTAAAAATAACATAGCTCAAGGGAAATTGTACATATACATATAAGCAAAAATAAATATAAACAAGTAGGAAAATTATAGTCGGTCTAGACCGACCATACGATACCCTATACCATGGTTTAGAGACCCTATCTCTTCGGTCCAACTAATTGAATATAGAAAATAAGCATAAACCAAATTTGAGTGGCATTGTTATTAATTTTTTTGGCTGCAGATATGAAAAAGTTCATATCGGGTGCTATATTTATATGGGGACTAGGTCGAAAAATGGACCGATCCTGACCATATTTGGTAAAGTCACTTATATTTTGAAAAAATATACACAAACCAAATTTGAGAAAAATCTGTAATATTTTTTTTTTTTTATAGATTTAAGTGAAGATCGGGAAGCAGTTCTATATGGGGCCTATGACTAAGAATTGTCCTACAGGTTTTATATTTTGACTACTGATTAATGGATACAATAACCACATACAAACTAAGATCTATGTAATAGTTTGGATCTTATGGCAATTTATGTTGATTTCATAGGGGTCATTTGTATGGGGACTAGGTCTGAACATGGACCGATTTTCACCAATTTCAATAGCGTTCATCCCATGGCAGATGAAAGCTTATAAACCAAATTTCATCAAAATATATTCATATTGGCGACCTGTAGTTTGATTACAAGGTTTACATGGACACACAGACGGACGGACATCGCTAAAACGACTCAGTAATTCTGAGCTGATCGGTATAATAAAAGATGGGTCTAGGTCAAATATTTTTGGTAGTTACAAACAGCAGCACAAAGTCATTATACCCAAACCATAGTGGTATAGGGTATAAAAACTACAATTACAGTAAAAACAAGTAAGAAAATTATAGTCGGTCTAGACCGACTATACGATACCCTATACCATGTGTTTAGAGACCCTATCTCTCAGGCCTAACTAACTGGATATAGAAAACAAGCATAAACAAAATTTGAGTGGGATTTTTATTAATTTTTTCGGCTGCAGATATGAAAAAGTTCATATCGGATGCTATATCTATATGGGGACTAGGCCCAAAAATGGACCGATCCTGACCATGTTTGGTAAAGTCTCTTGTATTTTGCAAAAATATATACGAACAAAATTTGAGAAGAATCAGTGCAATATTTTTCTTTTTTGATAGATATAAGTGAAGATCGGGAAGCAGCTTTATATGGGGCCTATGACTAAGAGTTTTCCAATAGGGATCATTTTTGGACTACTGATTAATGGATGTAATATATACATACAAACCCAATTTGACTAAGATTTGTGTGATAATTTGGATCTTATGGCAATATATGTTGATTTCATAGGGGTCATTTGTATGGGGGCTAGGTGCGAACATGGACCGATTCTCACCAATTTCAATAGCGTTCATCCCATGGCCGATGAAAGCTTATATACCAAATTTCATCAAAATATATTCATATTTCCGACCTGCAGTTTGATTAAAAGCTTTACATGGACACACAGACGGACGGACGGACGGACATCGTTAAATCGAATCAGATAGTCATTCTGATTCGATGGGTATAATTAAAGATGGGTCTAGGTCAAATATTTCTTGTTGTTAGAAACAGCAGCACAAAGTCATTATACCCATGAAATCGACTTAAATTGCCATAGGATCCAAATTATCGTATAAATCTTAGTCAAATTGGGTTTGTATGTGTTTATTACATCCATTAATCAGTAGTCCAAAAATGATCATTGTGGGACAACTCTTAGTCATAGGCCCCATATAGAGCTGCTTCCCGATCTTCACTTAATTCTATTAAAAAACAAAAATATTGCACTGATTCTTCTCAAATTTTGTTTGTATATATTTTTGAAAAATACAAGAGACCTTACCAAACATGGTCAGAATCGGTCCATTTTTGGGCCTAGTCCTCATTAGATATAGCATCCGATATGAACTTTTTCATATCTGCAGCCAAAAAAATTACTAAAAATCCCACTCAAATTTGGTTTATGCTTATTTTTTTATATCCAGTTAGTTGGGCCTGAGAGATAGGGTCTCTAAACGCATGGTAGTCGGTCTAGACCGACTATAAATTTCTTACTTGTTTAATTTGTTTTTAGTGGGTATTGTTGTTTCCCCCATAGAATTCTCTCGCCTGAATAAAGTCATTGCATTCCTATTCCTTACAACACATATAACCTTTATGTAAAGCCAAGGCAAAAGAAAAACTTGATGACGCAAATCGCGTAAAAACCTTACATATACCTAATATTTATAAATGAGAGGTAGTTGAAATTGAAATTTTGAACCGATCCGAATCATATTCCTCTAATGATTGCTTAAATTTTGAAGTATATTTAGATAGATTTGAACGATTAAAAGCAAAGCGAAGATGTTTAAGTTTACGAAAAGAAGATAAACCAGTAGACATTGAAAAATCTAAAGTTAAAGAAGATTTTTAAAACAAACAAATAAACGGAATGGGATTATATGATCGTTCATCCAAATTGAATATCGAAAAAGCAATCACTGTTTATCCAGAAATTATTCATTATGCAGCTAGAATTGTGACTGCAGTGCCTCAGATACAAGTAAGTTTATTTAAATGAATATATTTTTAAACTCTTTCTTTTAACTCATACTCTCTGTCTGTCTATCGTGGGTGGACCCCATTCCCCCTCATCCTATTGATCTGAAACTTGGCCCATAGTCTTATTGTGACTAAAGATTATTTTTGGGGTAGTCACGCATAGTCACGCGCAGTCACGGGGTGATCTAAATATCATTCCCCTCATCCGATCGATCTGAAACTTAGTCCATACACTTGCTGTGAAAAAAAATTAACTTTGACTTAGTCACGACCGATCACGCATGGTCACGCGCAGTCACGTAGTGATCTAAAACCCATTTCTCTTATCCGATTGATCTGAAGCTAGTCGATAGACTTGCTGTGAAAAAATATTAAGTTTAATATAATCACACACAGTCACGCATAGTCACGCACAGTCACGTAGTGATCTAAAACCCATTTCCCCTTATCCGATCGATCTGAAACTTGGTCAATAGACCACAGTCTTGTTGTGACTAAAGATTAATTTTGGGGTAGTCACGCACAATCACGCACATTCACGGAGTGATCTAAATGTCATTTCCCCTATCCGATTAATCTCAAACTTGGTCAATAGACTTGCTGTGAAAAAAGATTAACTTTGACATAGTCACGCACAGTCACTGAGAGATTAAAACCTCACTTCCCCTCATCCGATGGATCTGAAACTTTATCCTTAGACTTCTTGTGGCCAAAGATTAATTTTAAGATAGTCACATACAGTCACCCACAGTCACGGAGATATTCAAAACTAATATCCGTAAGGAAAGAAAGAGTTTTAATAAAAACTTTGTTTTTATGAGTTAGATTATTTAACCTTTTTTTGCTTGTTTATTTATTTAAAAATAAATAATATTTGAATTTTTAATTATAGTTTATTTTATTAAAAAATTTTAATTTTATTTATACATAATAATTTTCATAAATATACATATATGTATGTTTCTGCAACTTCTGGTCAAACTATAAAATATATTGTGCAAAACCTGTATATTAAAGAGTTGGAGTCGAAACGAATCGGAGTCGCCAATAGAAAAAATAGTTTCGATGTCGGAGTCGGTAGCTTTGGTTATCGACTCACAGCCGGCTCTCCACACCGCTTTTCTCAACTCTATCAAGGTGTTGGGATTTCCACCCCACAAATTAGAACATAAGATTCTTATGCGGGGTCTCAATGAGCCAAAACTTTCCACGAAAAAAAGATAACGGGTAACACATCTCAGCCTTAACTATCGAAAAAATCCTATTAATAGGCTCGGAAAAATTAAAAGATGTTTCTATTCGAAGGATACACCTCATATCAACAGATTTATCATTTCAAGTCAAGTGACTCCAATTCCCATTAGGCACTACAGTAAATAAGTCCCAAGGACAAATATTAAAACATGCTCACTTGTTTCAATTCATGAATATTTTCCTATATTCAATCTAAACGCAAAAACTGTGAACGTATACTTTGAATAACTTCTGTTTAGTAAGACTACTAGATATAGGTAAAGGTCCAAACATTCATAAAGTTAAACCCGGAAATGGTGGTAAATGTACCTAGTAAAGTTTGTTTTGTTTCATTTTGAAAAACATGAAAATTGATACGAGTTTATTATGTATTTGACAATAAATTTAAAATTTTCCAGCATTTTGTAATAAAAATTTAGTAAAAGCGAAATTTATTCTCTCTTCAATTCTTACTACTTTTACTATTTTTTGAATTACTTAAACGTTTTTGTAATAAATGGTAAAAATAGTAAATTGTAGCAGGTTGGACGATCACAATTACTAATATTTACTATAAAATTTAAAAACAGTTATTGTATTGTAAAGAATTGCGAATAATAAGTGTACAACAGTAGTTGTTTTTGCGATTTTTTCAGTGATCATCAAAAATAACAAGTTTTTTGGATGGAACTCAAAATATGTCTTTTTAGTGGATTCTAAAGAAGCTACTCTTATAACACAAAGAGGGTTACAACTGTATTTTTTTTGCGAAAGACTAGAAAAATCGATGTAAGATTTTTACGGTGGGTAGATATGACCACTGTTTATCGGTTTCTTGCAAAAAGTGAAAAATTTTGAGTTGACTCACTTTAGAGGTACAGGTGCGATATATACCAAAACATTTATTTACTAGATAATTTTAGAAAAAACACAAAATGACTTCAATACGTTTAATTTAGTAATTAATCATCGTTTACGTAAGTTTAACAAAGAAACTTATATAAATGTAGATGAAATTATTATTTTAAAATATTGTTGAATATAATTTAATTACATCAACAAAAAGCCAAATAAGGTAGCACACGCCCTGTCCACATATAGAAACGCCCACAGAATAGGAAAATAAAATAGAAACTAGAAAAAAAAAAAAAAAACATGAAAATGATGAGATATGTATGTACGTATGAGTGTGTGTGTGTGTTTTGAATTAGCAGCCTGTTGCCTTTTGATAGGGAAAAATTTTGATTTTGAAGTATTCTCATAACTTTAGACGGATTTGTACTACGGCTATTTTTTAACTTACTGACCTTGAAATCGACATTTTCCTAGCTGTATATTGCACTGGCAGTTTTGCACACATATTTTACAGACAGCATCTCTTACTAATACACTTATGCGTCTTAGATGCATGTTACATACAATGTATAATAGGGCGGGTCGATTTGTAGGGAGGCAAAAAAATCGCTCAAGTGAAAAGGAAAATCATTTTCTAGGGTTCAAAATAAGAAACTTTGCCCAACGAACCATACCTCTAAAACGAATTCTGATGTCCCGACTTTTTACCTGTCTGTCTGTCTGTCTGTCTGCCATGGGGCAACCCCATTCCCCCTCATGCAATATGTCTGAAACTTGGCCCATAATCTTGTTGTGACTACAGATTAATTTTGGGGTAGTCACGCAGAGTCACGCATAGTCACGGAGTGATCTAAAAGTTATTTACCCTCATTCGAGTGATCTCTTTGAATAACATAACATAGTCAAGGCGTATGATTATTATTTATTAGCAGAGTAGAAGATACGTATACGTATGAGTGTTAATTTTAATATTAAATCAAACATAGTTTGTATAGGGAACCCCCCAGGGGGTTCCGGGGGTGTGTCACTGGCATAGATGGGTCGGCCCTCCAAAGTTAGTGGGGGTAGATCATACATTTGGACTCGATTGGGGCACTCTAAATGTGTCAAAGTGAGACAGACAGGTCAAAAGTCGGGACATCAGAATTCGTTTTAGAGGTATGGTTCCTCGGGCAAAGTTTCTTATTTTGATCCCTAGAATACGATTTTCCTTGTCACTTGGGCGATTTTTAAATCGACACGCCCTAATGTATAACCATTGAAATATACAGGGTGGCAGCATTGAAATACATATTGAGAGAGGCTCTCGTCGTTGATGGTAATGTCTTAATTTTGAAGGCATAATTAATGCCTCTGGCACATTGTCGAATTGCTACAGATTGTAAGACGACAAGTTTGTTTTTAGCAGAACTTTCGGCTGAATTTGTTTGTTTTATAGAACTGAAATCTACTTTAATCTTTATCTTTATATTGAAAATCCATCGACATACAAATGTAATCCTTCCCTTATCTTAAGGGATATATTACTATATATTACTGTTTGACTCTATATTTAAAATTTTTGTAATATGTTGACGTAACATGTCGAAAAATATTAACATTGGATTCTCAGTTGTCAGTTGTTGTTATCAGTTGCTTCGGAAGCATTTTTTGGTGTTTCAACGTTACATTCATACATACATACCTGTTTTGAAAAGATTTTTCAATAAACATTTGTAATTATTTATTGTTTTATATTTTTATACTAGTTGTTTTAGGTATATTATTTTTTTTTTTTTATAAAATTTGTTTAAAATAATTGCTTAACCTATTGTTATCATACAATTTATAAAGTTTTAGTTATTTACATATTAAACCTTTCATCTAAGATATAAACATTTTATATTACAAAGTATACAATATTTTTGAAAAAATAAAGTAATATTATATATTTCAGAAGAAATCTATAATATTAATAGGCTAGGCGATTTCTTGTGACCAATGTTTTGTTCTACCGTTTTATCCCGATTTTGACCAAACGTATATCATTTGAAAGGTATTTCTTTTTAGCCGTTTTGCAGATTTACAGATTTTTAAATTTTTCCCTTTCTTAAATTGCATTTAAAATTGCTACTAACACATACATAAAATTATACAATGCTATGTGTGTGTTTATGAAATTTGTTAATGTGTTTGTAATAAAAATGAGTTGGTTTTTTTTGTGTTGATTTGTGAATTGGCTATAATTGATTTGCATACCCTTAGGGTCTTTATTTGATGAAAAAATAAAATTTCCTAGAATTTGCACTCGAATTTCGAGGGCTGGAATCTGCTAGTTTTATTTAAAGCCTTTGATTTAATACATTGAGTATTATTATGATTTTGTTATATTAGTTATAAGTTTAAATAAAAACATTTTTATGGTAGAAAAAAATGGGGGTTAAAGTCCATATACATGCATACTAAGGCTATCACCCCTGTTCTTGAAATCACTATCATAAAAAAAAACTCTTAAATGAAAAAGTTCTTAAATCTACGAGTTTTTTGCTGTTCTCTAATTTCAATAAGAATATTTTTTCACGTTTTAATTCACATAGAAAAGGCTTTGTGAAATCAAAATAAATGCCCTTTTTTTCTACTAAGCAGGTCTTAAGAGATAAAAAAACTAATTGATATTTAAACTCTAACATGTTTTTTATTGAACCTTGTCATTATTTTAAAAAATTAGATTTTAATTTTATGAAAAAAAAAAAAAACGATTTTAAAAAACGTCTACATTTTGAGCTGATTAAAAAAAAAAAAAAAAAACTCGTAATAAGTGGTCGATGTTAATAAAACACACTTTTTGCGATGATGCTATTCTATAACAATAATAAAAACTTTTTATTTACACAATCTATTTTCCATTATAATTTTTTCAATTATAACTTAGATTCTTTATGCACTTTTGAATATCGAAATTTTTTTAATTGAATGAAATTGAACAAAAACAATTAAATGAACAAATAAGTTGATATTTTCTTTATACTTTTTCTATAAACTTAAGAAAAAAAACATGCACAAAATACTTAAAAGTTTTTTGTGAAACTGAATAAAGAACTATATGGCACCTCGGTTTCTAGATAACATATGTTCTTAACTCAAACATATGGTTCTTAACTCAAACATATGTTTCCATTAAATAAATAAAAAAAGTGGTTTCAAGAAACTCAAAATTTCAATTTCATGTGATTTTAAATTCATTCTTATTCAAATAACAACGTTTCAAGAACAGGGCTGTATATGTGGATAAGTGGATATTCAGAAATATTTACTATTATATTGTTGCTGTGGTAGATTTAGCATCATTTTTAACAGTTTGTTTTGACATATTTGTAATTTTTTTTAATGTGCGACGCAGCACAAACTTCAATCTGGGCATGCGTAAAGCAAAATATGTTGGAAAACTATTTTAGATAAAATTATTTTGTTAGCATAGCTTGAATGTGATCCATGTTGAATTCTCAATTTGTCTTTTAATGTGTAGCTCAAATATTAATTTCCTATCCATATACACTCCCAAGTACTTAACATTGTCACTCCACGGAATTCTTGTCTCATTAATGTTCAATTGATTAGTGGGATAGAAACAAGATTTGCGTTTTCGAGTAAAAAAATACAGCTTGAGTTTTCTCCTCATTAATCTTAATTTTTCACTTTTGAAAATAATTTTTTAATTCGTCTAGTGCGCATTTTAATTTGGTCACTATATTTTGAGAAAATTCATAAGAAAAAAATAAGCAGATATCGTCAGCAAAGGTAGCGCAATTAAAATCGTTAAGATTTGGTTTATTAGAACAATATAAAATATACAAGATTGGTCCTAAAACTGAAACTTGTGGGTGGTAATCCAGCTGGAATCTCTCAGAGATCAGAAGATTTGTCATTTAGGCAAACACAAAAATACCTGTTTTTAGAAATGATTCACCAATTCTAATAAGTTAAAGCGGAAAATTAAATTGAATCATCTTATAGAATAAACCATTGTACCATACAGAATAGAACGCTTTTCCGATATCCAAAATTATGTAAGTGCCCTGTTTGAAACCTGTATTTATATGGTTATATCACCGTTTAATTTGGTGGGTGATGCTATGAAATGGTCTAAAGACAAACTGATTTAATGGAAGAATACTACAATAAATTTTGAAATTCTAGGTTTTAGAACCTCTTCTATGATTTTATTAAGGCTGCTCAGTAAACGTATTAGGCGATAACTATTTACGGAACTTGGTTGTTTGTTTCGCTTTAAAATGGGAACTACTTTAGCAGTTTTTCAAATTTTTGGTAAACAGCAATTTATTATAAAGCAAAAATATATGATAGCACAATTCGATGGTTTTCTAGAATAACCGCGTATGTCATAAAATCAAAATGTTCAGGAGAGCCAAAAAACGTGATATTTGAAATTATGGGCTCGATATAAGGTTTTTAGGACTTTTTATTTAACAGTCCTGTAGATATGGGCAATAAATAAATTATATAAAATTTTTAGTCAAAAATCTTAAGAAAATCTTAATAGATCCTAGAGAAGGACGAAAAAAACAATATGTAAATTACACTTAAAGTGTGTGCAGATAAAACAACTTATGTCGACAAACGTCGTTTTCTTTGAAAATGAAAACTACGAATGCAACCACCCATGTAGACATAAGTTGTTGTTGCTTGAAAAATGGATTTTTTTGTTCGTCAACAAAAAGCTAACGGGACTTAGGATGAGAATATAACAACGTATCAAAAATAATAGTGACAAAAAATAACAGAAATAAACACACAAGTTTTTATAAGTGGTTACAAACTGAAAAATAATCCAAAATTATTTTGCATTTTTTTTCATTAATAACAACGTATGTCGCTATGTGTCGTTTTCTGAAAAAATAATTTGTCAGCGATCAAACGTAGGTTGACATACGTCGATAGTGCTGCAAATTAATTTAATAAACATTTAATTACGTCGTTATTTAAAGAAAAAACTCAGAAATGGTCAATATTAAAAAAAAAAAAATTTAACACATGTAAAGACCATTCAAAATTAATATATTTGGCATCGTTAACTCAAAACTGACAAAAATGGACATACGCGTTTATTCCAGAAAACCACAGAATTAGGTTATTGTTATATATTTACATGATTAAAAATGTGAACTTCAGAAATATGTAACCCGTTTCCATTAATTTCGAAAATATTTTCTTTTTAATCATTCTAGCGACGACCCTGGTGTGTATGCAAATGTTCCTTTAGAATTTGGAATGCTATAAAGCTATCACTAAATGCTTTTCTTAATATACATATGTACGTTGTTATATAAAATGTACGTAAAAGTTAAAAAAAAAAATTATAAATTGTTTTCATATATAGAAATTTTATAAATTTTTTTATACTTTATATAGATTTTTCCTATTTACACATGTTTTTTTTTCTTAGTTAGTTGTATACATATACTGCATGCACTTCTTTCTCGCTCTCTTTCTAACTATTTGTTTGTATTAGGGATGGTAACCAAGTACAATTCAAACTTAAAAAGTACCATGGTATCTCAGTGACCAATGTAGTACTATTTTGAATTTTTCGAAATTTTGATGAAATTTAGCATATAAGCTTCTATCGGCCATAGCATGAACTATTGAAATTGGTGAAAATCGGTGCATGTTCAGACTAAGTCCCCATACAAATTAACCCTATGAAATCGATCTTGGTCAAATTGGGTTAATGTATTGTTATTGTTCCCATTAATCAGTAGTCAAAATTAAACCCTATAGGACAATTCTTAGCCATAAATCTATCACAAAAAAAATATTCATAGATTTTTCTCAAATTTGGTATTTATATATTTTCGCAAAAAATATGTGACCTTACCAAATATGGCCAGGATCGGTCCATTTGTCGACCTAGTCCCCATATAAATATGAACTTTTTCATATTCAAAGGCAATACAATTAATAACAACAATGGCACTCAAATTTTGTATATGCTTATTTTCGATATCCAATTAGTTGAAGGGTCTCTAAAGGCATGGTATAGGATATCGTATAGTCGGTCTAGACCGAATATAATTTTCTTGTTTTATTAATATCATGGGGATTTCACGTAAATATAAAGTTTTGTTAGTAGAATATGATAACATACATAACTCAAATCGTTCTTAAGTTGACTTATGCGGTTATCGAAAGTTTTGTTAGTAGAATATGATAACATACATAACTCAAATCGTTCTTAAGTTTACTTATGCGGTTATCGATTGTAACCGCAGATATATATATATATATATATATATATAGATACATTTTTTAAATTAAGTTGATAACCAGACAAATGTGGAATACCGTAAGGCAGGGTACCATATACCCGACCTTGACCTACTATCACTGTCTTACCAGTTTCTTGTTGATTTTATTATATTTATATATGTCTACATATATTTATCTATAATATTAATAGGTAAGGCGAATTCTTGTGACCGATGATTTGTTCAACAGTTTTCTCCCGATTTTGACCAAACGTAACTTATTTGAAAGGTACCTCTTTTTAGCTGTCCACCGGATTTACAAATTTCAAAATTTTTTAATTTTTTTGGAGTAAAATGCATCTAAAGTTGCTACTAACACATACATAAAATTATACAATGCTATGCTTGTGTTTATTAAATTTGTTACTGAGTTTGTGAGTTTGCTTTCTTCATTAACAATAATAATTGTGTTAAATTGAAAAATAATTTTGGACATAAACCAATAACGACAATAATCGATATTTAAAAAGAGTTGAATTGTGAATCGGCTAAAATTGATTAGTATACCTTTAGGGTCCTTATTAAATGAAAAAATAAAATTTCCTGGAATTTGCACTCGAATTTCGAGGGCTAGGATCTGCTAGTATATATAAACATGCTTAGAAAAGTTGAAATTATGAAATGGAATTCAGAAAACAATCCGCAAGTTGTAAAAGCTTCTTATACACATTGTTGTGCTTTAGTTTTTGCTATTAAAATAAAAAAGTAATAATAACAACAAAGAAGCAAACCATAACAAGGAAGAAAATTATAGTCGGCTTAGACTGACTATACGATACCCTATACCATGCGTTTAGAGATCCCATCTCTTAGGTCCAACTAACTGGATATAGCAAATAAGCATAAACAAAATCTGAGTGGGATTTTTATTAATTTTTTTGGATGCAGATATGAAAAAGTTCATATTATATTAGATTTAGATTATTCTTTTCATTACAATTTAACAAGTAAATGTATCAAAGTAATATTAAAATATATAATAATAAAGAATTTATACGGCTTGGTACATTTACCGTCAGCCGGGAAAAGTTCATATTGGACTCAGAAAGTGATTCTGAGTCGATCGGTACAATAAAAGATAAAGTATAGGTCAAATATTTTTGGTAAATACAAACATCAGCACAAACCTATTATACCTTAACCACGTAGTGGTGTAGGGTATAAAATCGTTAATTTCAGTAAATTTTTGTGAGCCAATAAAGACGATCTGTAAATTATTTTCAGTACTTTGTCAGTTGTTTGTAGTCATTTAAAAAAATTTAAATTACTTTTGATTCAACCGAAAATGTAATAGGCCGGTTTTCAAATGGTCATTCATTTATGGTTTCAAAATAAAGTTTTTGGCGAATTTTAATGGTGGTATGTATCTAAGCTTTTTCGATTATAATATTTTTTGAATATTTAAGTAGGGAAAATGGTTCAATGCACTTTATTTAATAATTTTCCAATAAAAAAATCAACAAAAAAAAAAAAAAGTAAGAAAATTATAGTCGACTATATGATACCCTATACCATGCATTTAGAGACCCTTTCTCATAGGCCCAACTAACTGGACATAGAAAATAAGCACAAACCAAATTTAAGTGGGATTTTTATTATTTTTTTTGGCTGCAGATATGAAAAAGTTCATATCGGATGCCATATCTATATGGGGACTAGGCCCAAAAATGGACCGATCCTGACTATGTTTGGTAAAGTCTTTTGTATTTTGCAAAAATATATGCAAACAAAATTTGAGAAGAATCAGTACAATATTTTTGTTTTTTGATAGATTTAAGTGAAGATCGGGAAGCAGCTCTATATGGGGCCTATGACTAAGAGTTGTGCCAGGAATCATTTTTAGACTACTCGTTAATGGATGTAATAAATGCATACAAACCCAATTTGAGTAAGATCTATACGACAATTTGGATCTTATGGCAATTTATGTCGATTTCATAGGAGTCATTTGTATGGGGGCTAGGTCTGAACATGGACCGATTCTCACCAATTTCAATAGCGTTCATCCTATGGCCGATAAAAGCTTATATACCAAATTTCAACAAAATATATTCATATTTTTGACCTGCAGTTTGATTACAAGGTTTACATGAACACACAGACGGACGGACGGACGGACATCTTTAAATCGAACCAGTTAGTGATTCTGATTCGATCGGTATAATAAAAGATGGGTCTAGGTCAAATATTTTTGGTAGTTACAAACAGCAGCTCAAAGTCATTATACCCAAACCACATAGTGGTATAGGGTATAAAAACAAAGCACTTAATACCATCAGGGTCAAAAAAGTACTACATTTATAACTGGCTTGTACTTTTTGGAAAATCAAATTTATCATCCCTGGTTTGTCTGTATTACATAAATTTTAGTTAGTTTCTTTAACAATTCATTTGTCGTGTTGAATGTTTGTTGAACAGTTTGTTTGAACGAAAACTGAAAGAAGAGACCAAAGAAATAATTTGCGCAAATGCAGTTCATGTTCAAGGCCACAATTAAAATTGCATACAAAACCAATACACTCTCATCTCAACTCAGTTAAAAACCAACAAAGCCAAAAATACAAATAAATTTACTCGTTACTTTGTGTATCCTCCAATGGATGTGTGTTTGTCGTTCAGGTCTTCTCTATCTATTTAAATGCCAAACATTTTATAGTTGTCAACGGGGCTGTGCCGTACGTATGTACGAGTATATATGTATGTACATACATGTATGCATGTGAATTGAGTGAATGTGTGTTTGTGAGTGCATTTACGTGTTATATTATGATATTTATTAAGCAATCAATAAATTTGTATACACTCTACTCACAATTCTTCTTCCTATACTTCGCAACTATACCATTTCCATATACTCGTAGAATTGTCTAGATTTATTCAATGTTTAAATGTAACTGGGATTTTCTGAAATTTATTTAGTATATTTTGGAATACACTTGTACAATTATAAAAAAAAATATTCCTTTCCTATATTTCAATCATCTCGTTAGTTTGTTGAAAAGATACAAAAAGTTTTCCAATAAAAACAGTACAGTCACTTTGACATTGCTTTCAAAGATACAGTTTTTGGATGCAGTTGCAACAACCTCCAAAGTTTCAATGGTGCGTGGTAGAGAAGAAGAAAGCATATATTTCAAAAATTCATAACTACATACACTGTATTCTTAATCGGACCGGTTTTTGGCATTTCAGCCTTCATCAGCGATTTATTGAACATTGTGATAATTGTTATGTTAGAATTGAATAGATTGTTTCTATATGAAATTTTTTTACTTAGTTGTCAATATAAAGTTATTATGAAAAACTACACTTTCAAATCTTAGCAATATGAAAGAAAAATCGAGATTAACCAAAATAAATAATATTGGGAATTACAAATTTATATCGAGAAAAAATACAAAATAAATAAAAATTGCTTTGATGTTAACCCTCGATTACTAACATATGGATATAATCCACCCAATTTTAACATATGTTCTAAAAACAAACTATAAAACAAATTCAACTGACTTTATACCAACCCAATAAACATTTTTGTTTGCTATCAACTTGAGGTGCATTTGAGATCAAATATATATCTCAAATCTCTAACGTTAGTTCTCAAATGCACCTCAATAGTCCGATTTATAGTCTTCTCAACTTAAACGGCACATTTTTTATATGGTGATTTTCTTAGTTATCAAATTGAGAAATTTGTGATTCTAAACTTGATAGCAAATAAATTGCTCCAAAAATATTAATTCTCAACTTGATGTCAAGTTGAAAGCAAACAAAGAGAAAAATTGTTCAACTCAAGTTGAGAATTACATTAGCCATCAATTTGAGAACTTTACTTTTCTCCAACATTGGATAAATAATACTGGGATAATCTTAGTAGGTATATTTCTCAACAATTTTAAATGCCAGAAACCGGTCCGATTAAGAATACAGTGCAGTTATGAATTTTTGAAATATATGCTTTCTTCTTCTCTACCACGCACCATTTAAATTTAAATTATTTTCAGTATTCATTTTATAGGCGAAGTGTCAAAAAAGTTATTTATAAAAAGTGTCTGGGTGATGGACACCCGATGTTTGTAAGAAAAGTTAAATATTTCTGGCTATTTACACCGGATTACAGGTAATTATTTTTGCATTTTTTGGTTACTTTAATGATTCTAACACACACTTTATAGGATGTGAAATTATGAAAGAGAACAAATCAGATCAGCTGGGCTTATAGATGTATAAATTATAGTGAAGATGAGCTTGTGGGCGGTGCAGTAAGTGATAATGAAGTTGACATCAAAATAGAAAGTGAAAATGAATCGGAAACAGAACAGGATGACGATTCTGATGGTGAAAATAATGCAGTTTGTCCTACTAATGGCAAAGTTGGGTCCCTTTGGAAAAAAAAGAGCCATTTTTCGCAAAGAAGAACACGCGCACAAAATATATTTACCATTGTACCAACATTGACAACCTCTCTCCTCTTTTGTAGACCAGATTGTCAAATATACAAACATGTTTATTACAAAAAAGCAAATTAATTACAAAAATACAAAACATGCGCTGACAACAAACACCACTGAAATAAATAGTTTATTTGGATTACAATATCTTACTGGAATGCTCAAATCTTCTCACGTGTATGTAAGAGAGAGATTTATGGACTGCAGATGACACGATATTGGAAAATTTTCCCGCCGTAATGAGCTACAACCGCTTTCAATTTTTAATGCAGTGTATACGTTTTTACGATTTGGCAACACGTCAAGCACGTCGTCAATTTGACAAGCTTGCATCTATACGAGAAATTTTTGATAATTTCAATAAAAGTTGTGAAGATAAATATAGTGATAAGAAATAGTCCAAGTCCGTGTATTCCGAAATTTATAAGAAAAATATTGTATGTAAAATCCATGAAAATATATTTGTAGAAGTCACTTCATCTCGCTTTGCACAAATTGCCATGAATTATCGAATTTAACTGTTTAAGAAACCACAAATAGCTATGATGATATCGCTCATTTGCGAGAAGACCGGCATAACTCAATATATGGGTCACACCGTAATCTAAAGTATATCAAAAAATGGTATTTATGTCTCTTTTTCACATAGCCTGGCGGCCAAAAATTTTTTGTACTTTACTCGGCAGTTAGGCTCAATTGCAAACGTTAAATGCATTTATCTCGATATCGCTTTTTTTGAGTTATGCCGGTCTTCTCGCAAATGAGCACCGAATGATAAAAAGTATGCATGATTTTTTCATAATTTTTTTTTTCAAAAAGTTTACTTTATGAAGAAAAAATATTTTAAACAATTTATTTTACTCTACTTCTTTAGCTATCAAAAAATATCATTGCGAGGTATTTGGCTTCGAGATTGAGGAATTGATATTGATTTTTCGAAACCATTTCCTTTTTTTCTTTTTTATTGAAAATATTACTTTGAGTTACAACTTTGTGAAACAAAAATGGATTAATAAAACAAATTAATATTTATGTTTTAAAATTATGACACTTTTGTTAAATTTAC
This sequence comes from Cordilura impudica, assembly GCA_963682025.1. Taxonomy (NCBI): domain Eukaryota; kingdom Metazoa; phylum Arthropoda; class Insecta; order Diptera; family Scathophagidae; genus Cordilura; species Cordilura impudica. The sequence continues at coordinate 1,204,682 of OY821517.1, read as the reverse complement.
ATAAATCAAATATTTTCTTAAATTTTAGTGGTATGGTGAGTAGAGAGCTGTGGGTGAAATACATCCATGGTTAGTAAGAATCTTGCATATTTTTAGGTTAGTAAAGTAGGGTTAAGTAAAGAATAATTGATTTTTAAATAGAAAGAGTGGAAAGAACTGCAAGAGATTTAAGATAATATGTGGCTTTATAAAAGCAGTTTAAGCAGTCAGTCCATTTTTTAATACTAGCGGACTCTAGCACTCGAAATTCGAGTTCAATTTCTAGGCAACTTTATTTTTCACTTTAGCTAATTCACAAACCAAGACTTTTTTGGTTTATTATTATTATGAATGAAGATAAACTTATTAACAAACACATTAACAAATTCAATAAACACACACATAGCATATGTATAATTTTATGTATGTGTTAGTAGAAACTTTAACTGCAATTTACTTAAAATAATGGGAAAAATTTAAAATTCTGTAAATCTGGTGAACAGCCAAATAGAAATACCTCTCTAATAATATAAGTTTGGTCAAAATCGGGATAAATCGGGTACATATAATGTTTGGGTGTTTTGTATATTCTACCGTATTCCCCCATCGCCCCTTCCTCTCCAGATGCCCAACTATGCATCGCAATCAAGAATCATCTTTTATCTTGAGTTTTCGCAAAAATTCTATTTGTCGATTGTTCCTTTAAGACTAAGAGTATAATAAAATTATTGAATTTATTCTATTATATGTATTATATGTACATATGTATAACAAATCTATTGACTGAATAAAAATCTACATAATCAAAACAGGCTTTTGTTTAAAATACATATATTTATGTTTAAATGTATTGCATTCTTATTTTATGATTCATTCATTCATTCATTATAATTTCTTAATTTCTGCTACGCACTTAATATCAAATAATAAATTTAAAGCAGCAAAATATTATTATTAAAGTTATACCTCTTTACCCCGGTGGTCGGCACTGTAATCCATATGGACCTTTTGCACCTTTGATCTTAAACTATTCCACGTTTCATATTATGAACGTAGACACTGAAGATATGGAGGAAAATCTTATATCCTCAGGAACTAAAATGTAACTATCAAAAATTCTTCTGGCTTTATAGCAATCACGTCGTTGTCACGACATCTTCGACAGAGATCTGAGATAGTCAAGTTAATGTTACATAAATGGATGTTCAATTTGTAGTACCCCGTAGTGTAATTAATGTTAATGTCCCTTTAGTGTAATTAATGAGTGTTACACATATACATACATATTCCTAATAGACCCATTAAATTCATTACATATATGTACATTAAATCTCCCCACTCTTTTCGGATGCAATAACGATAAAAAAAGGTTTTGTCAAGAAGAACCGGACCTTTCATGTTGGTTTTGAATGTCAAATATATTTCTTTTTGGGAGTAATGAAATTTCTGAAGACTTACATCGCTTATTAGAGAATTAATTATATATTTATTTGTCATATACATAAATGTATATATAGTATATATGGGGCGTTTCATGTCAAGTGATCCAACTTTTAAAACCGATGTCTTCCGATCGGGATGAAATTTGGGCCAAGGTTAGTCCTATTGGATAGTAGTATAGACACAATTTTTCAACAAGATCGGTCCAGACCTCTCTGAGTTAGAGGGGTCAAAATTTGACATTTTGACCTAACAGGTATTTTTTCTCATCCACGCAACTTTTTACCTATTGTGAAATTCGGTCCATGTTCAAACCTAGTCCCCGTACAAATAACCTCTATGAAATCGACATAAAGATCCAAATTATCATATATGTAGATCTCATTCAAATTGGGTATATATGTGTTTATTATATCCATTAATTAGTAGTCCAAAAATAATCCCTATAGGACAATTCTTAGTAATAGGCCCCATATAGAGCTGCTTCCCGATCTTTACTTAAATCTATCAAAAAACAAAAATATTGCACAGATTTTTCTCAATTTTTTTTATATATTTTTCAAAATATAAGTGACTTTACCAAATATGGTCAGGATCGGTCCATATTTCGACCTATCCCCATACAGCAATGCCACTCAAATTTTCTTACTGGTTTATTGTTCGAGTTGAAATCATTTATATTTTATAATAATAACAAGTAAGAAAATTATAGTCGGTCTAGACCGACTATATGATACCCTATACCATGCGTTTAGAGACCCTATCTCATAGGCCCAACTAACTGGACATGGAAGATAAGCATAAACAAAATTTGAGTGGGATTTTTATTAATTTTTTTTTTCTGCAGATATGAAAAATGGACCGATTCTGACTATGTTTGGTAAAGTCTCTTGTATTTTGCAAAAATATATACAAACAAAATTTATTTTTTGATAGATTTAAGTGAAGATCGGGAAACAGCTCTATATGGGGCCTATGACTAAGAGTTGTCCCATAAGGATAATTCTTGGATGTAATAAACGCATACAAACCCAATTTTAGTAAGATCTATATGACAATTTGGATCTTATGGCAATTTATGTCGATTACATAGGGGTCATTTGTATGGGGGCTAGGTCTGAACATGGACCTATTCTCACCAATTTCAATAGCGTTCATCATATGGCCGATAAAAGGTTATATACCAAATTTCATCGAAATATATTCATATTTGCGACCTGCAGTTTGATTACAAGGTTTACATGGACACACAGACGGACGGACGGACATCGTTAAATCGAATCAGTTAGTGATTCTGATTCGATCGGTATAATAAAAGATGGGTCTAGGTCAAATATTTTTGGTTGTTACAAACAGCAGCACAAAGTCATTATACCCAAACCACATAGTGGTATAGGGTATAAAAATGATAGTAATTTTCTAATGTAAGAGAAATATGGAAAAAATTTAAGACAGCGCTAGATGGAGTAGCATCACATTACAAGACCTGTAATTGATAAAGCTATGTTAATATAGAGAAAGCTAAAATTTGAAAATACTCAGTTCGTTCATACTAACTCTAGATTAAAGGAAAAAAAAAACAATTCTCATGTCCTTGTTTTGTTCTTTTTTTTAATATTTGAGTTAAAGTGTTAATTAAGCATGAGTTGAAGTAATAGACAGAAGGATGCTTACGATGAAAAGAATTCCAGATGTTTTGTTTAAATCGGTTTTTCCGAGGATAATGCAGAACTTGCTACTGTTGTATACGATAAAGACTTCGGTAAACTTGAAAAAAAAACTTTGTTGACTCAATGATTTTTTTGTAATTCTTCAACAGATTTTTTCTCCGATCGCTAATGAAATCGGAATGTTTTCCATGGATATTACTCGATGTTACTAGATTTCTTGTTCTGAAGTCTCAAATTACAAATTAGGCACTGGATTAAAATTTCTGTTTTCCTCAGCTATTTTTCTTTTCTTGTACTCATTTACATGTTTTCAAAAGACAAACAATGTTTTAAATTTAAACTGAAATAAATTGCCGAAATAGCGTACATTACAAAAAAAAAAAAACACCAATTAAGATTGTGTAAATATGAAATTGTATATTACAATATATATTTATATGTATGTAAATATTAAATAAAGCCAACTGAGATTGTATAAATTTTAATTTTCAAGCCGTGTTAGTTAACAGTTTTCCTCCATTTTGAAGCCAAAATTTGTCAACAGTGTTCTTTAAATCAAAATTACAAATTAAATCATAATTTGAATAGTTTTGGTTTCATATAAGGAAAATGTGTAATTTTTGCCAATAAAAGTTATAAATATGAACAAACTAAAATATTTTTTTTTAATATAAAAGTCGCATGTTCTGGACCCTTGATTTAAGAGCTATGCACTTTTTTATGCCATTTTGATCATTTAAGTTCGACCGACCTGCCTTTTTTTCCACTACCGATGTCCAATATTTTTTACAGATCTTTACACTCATTCTATCTGAAAATGAGTGGAGAGCAAAGAAATCTTTTTTTTTGTTAGATTTTTGTGTGCTCTGAGGTACATACACAGACACAAATTATTTTAAATTTGACTTTAAAGTTCTTGCAAATATCTACATACATAAATCAAGCGTCTTGAGCTTCGCGTGCAATGTTTTCACTTATTGCTATGTAGTGTTATGATAATATGCTAACTCCACAAAACAACAAAAAAAAAAAAAACTAACGAAAGTACGTGCTAAGCCCAGCTGGGATTAACAAATTGTTCATTTCAATCAATTTATTCAAAGGAAACCAATGAAGTCATATACGAAAAAGAAAAAAAATTTATTCAGTAAATCAGTTGCATTTTTCGCAAAAAGTGTACGAACGAAAAGAGCCAAACATTTTGACAAAGTTGTCGGTTTTCCATCCATTTGGGGAAATGTCATATTTCTTCAGTCCGTACTGAATTCAAGGGAAAATTCTGTCGCTTTCTTATTTTACTGCTTGTGGGTGTAGAGACTGGCCGTCCTCGTTTTTTAATTAACCAACCTTACAAAGATGGTCAGCTATTGCAAGTTTGAAGTCAAATAACGAAATATATTGTTCCGATTTACAATTCGCTTTTATATTTCTTACTCCTACAAAAAAGTAAACAAAACATAAATTCGATTTTATATGAACGTTGCATCCACTTACACAATTTAGATTTATAGGTGCAATTAAGATGTATGTATGCTACTCCAAGAACAAAAGGTTCGTACAGGCGACAAATATTTTCATACTGTTTTTGTTAGTATACTCTCCAAATGTCGAGATATCAGAGAAAGACCTTTTCAACATTTTTTAAATGGGACAATTGATATGTTTTTTGTATGATAAAAAAAAGCTGAAGTTTGATAGGACTGACTGACTAATTGTAAGCCTTTTATAAATTTGTTTTCTTCTTAACTTTTGTGTAATCAATTATTCAGTTTCTTTTGTTAGTGCATTGACACGCGTAGTTGATTGAATTTGTTGGAAAATATGTGTTTATGTATATAAACTTCAAAGTCTAAATGAAAAAGAATTTTCTCAGAAATATTTTCTTTTATGCAAATTTATAACAAATTCAAAGGAAATATATAAATAATATAACCGGAAAGAATTTATTGGATATTATCAACATATTACTAAAATATTTTTAATAATGAATTAATGGCAATGTTTTAATTAACCAGTATTAAAATATTTGTTGCCTGTAACAATTTAATCAAGAAATAGAAATAGAATAGAAGCTTACGTAAGGAATATCATCGTTAAGGTATAGTTAACCACGCGTTGTTAGAATGTGTTCACCGTAAATGTAACGTTGGCATTTAGTGCAGTTATAGAACGTAAAAAACGAACCAGCATGTTGCTGTGTAAAATTAACCAAACTTTATCAGCTGTTCACAAATGTTACGTACAAACGAAGCAAAAATCTATTTGTTCGGTAACTGCTCTAAATGCTTTTCATGTAACTGAAAAAAAAAACAGCTGACACGTTTGGTTACGGCTACGTGTGGATAACTAGGCCTTAATACTCAGGGCTGTGGAGTCGAGAGTCGCGAATTTTTTATGAGAGTAAGTTCATTAAATACTTAAATAAAATATAGTTTAAATTATTATTTTATTTTAATAATTTAAAGTATTATTTTGGTAATATATAAATTAGTGCGGGCAAGAGTCTAAATTGCTTTAGCAGAACTTATACTCGGTTATTGATCAAGTTGAAAATAGAGGTTTATGGTTTTTTAGGTTTGTGGTTAATTTAATTGAATTTGAAGAATATACAGCATAAAATTAAAATTGATTTGTGTGTTATGAATATTGTGGTTCATCTTACATATTAAAGGTTTGGTTTTTAGTTAATTTCTTATTTAAAAAAAAGAACTATATTGAAAACTGAAAGTCAAAGTAGAGTTTAAGTTTCATGTGAGTAGCTCTTAGCATCGAATAGTTTCAACTCCATATACATACTTAATATAATTTTATTTTTATACGCTCCACCCCAGTGTGCAGACTGTATATATAAGTTTGTCATTCCGTTTGTAATAATTAGAAAAAAATTTTTGAACACCATTAAATATTATATATACATATGTGATCCTTATAACAAGAGAAGTTGATATAGCGTGTCCGTCTGTCCGTCCGTGGAAATCACGATAACGGCTTCAATAGGGCAGCTATGGTGCTTGTTGGCATAAAAAATGATTCATTGACATCCTGAAAAGTTTGCTATTGAAAATCGTTCAAATCGGTTGATTAGGTCCCGAGAATTGAATGAAGAAGTAAAAAAAGTCTTGAAAAAATATGTTTTGTCTATGTTGTTCTTGTCACGATCACGACCTCAATAGGATAACTGGGGCGCTCGTTTTTAGTCAGGATGATTGGCTAACATGAGAAGGTGTCTGAAAAATCATGAAAATCGGTTTAATTGGTGCCGAGAAATAACTGAAGAAGTAAAAACAAAATTGAAAAATATATGTTTCTGTATTGTTCTTGTTGTTATTCTAAATGTTGTATTGTCGTCATAGCTGGACTTGTTATTTTTGTGGTCGTTGTGGTAACAATAACCCTTTGTACATTTTTTATCAACTGGTAGAAAATTTTTAAAGTTTCCATTGTTTTGGCATCACTAAAAAAATTTGTTAGATAATTTTTGTATTCGCCACGAGCCTGCCTGCTAAGTTTCAGATCGATTGGGTCACGGGAAAGGGGTTAAAAATCGATCCAAAATTTTGTCGACAAGCAGACAAGCAGACACAACGAGTTAATATAAAGGGAGCAAAAATTCACCAACATCTAAAGCAAATAATGCTAAACTACCTAGTTGTTAATAAAAAAAAACCAATGCAAATTTACCAAAAAAATTTTTTTATGTACATACATACATATATTGAATAATAAAATAACATACACATATTCTATATATGTACATGTATACATATATTTTATATACATATGTATATTCATAATAATCGCATGTTAAATAAATCGTTATATTTTATTTATATAAAATTCTACAATATGTATTTTGTTTTAGGGAAAATACATTTCTTTTGTATTAACAGAGTGTCAATTCATTTTGCTCAGTGTTGCTATGCCACAGTAGATGTCGCCACAATTGTTGTTTTTTGCAATAGTTATTTTTATTTTAACATGAATGTGAACATTTTTAATTAGACATTAAACACAACAATGTTAAGAGTACACACAGGGCTGGTCTTTTATTTCATACGTTTTTCCATTTTTCTTTTACAAATTTGACAATAAGTTTGGCATATTATCTTTTTGTTTTGTTAACAAAATAGAGTTACCCAGTTCATCAATGAGTTTTTTACTTTCAAAACAGTTCTACATAGTTATATAATATTATTATTTATTTATTATTATAAAGCATACTATTGAGATAAATACAAAATTGCACCTTTAAATTTTCCATTCTGTTAACGTACCGTCTAATCGGCGCTTTGGTGTCATACGACAAACTATAGGATTTGCCAACTGACTAACCAGAGCAACGAGTTGTTAATTCGGTTTGGCCGCCCACGAAGCGGTTTTTTCCGCCGCCGGCATATAAACGAGATGGCATTGTTTTCTAACACATTTTTGCTTCTATTCATCTGATTTGTGCATCATAAAAAGCATCACTATCAAAAGGCGAACATCAGCCTCTTCATTTTTTTACCCTTTTTAATGAACCACAAGGATTCTTTGTAAAGTTATTTTAAAGTATAAATTCAAATAAAACAAGTTTATATCCAGCTGCAACCACTGTGTTTTTATATAAGCATCGATCATCAACGACAGACAATACAAGTGGCCAACGCACAGCAGGCAGTCGAACTACCACAACCCTTTTTTTTGGACAACAGCTTGTGGAGCAAACATTTGGTCCTTCTCCACCTGAACCAGGAGGTAAAAAAAAGAAGAGTAAAGGTACGTAACCTGTGATTTTTTTAAAATAAAACGTGAAATAAGGATGTTAGTGGCTCATAAAATCTGAAAGTTAAATACTTAACGTGACCGAATTACCGCCATTTGCCCTTTAGTAGCACATTTATTAAAGATTACGCCATTTTGTTTTTCGATTTTAATTTACGGAGCCATCTTTATTTAAAGTGAATTTTAATTTGTCATTAAAACCACGCCAATTACATTTGAGGTTATGTGAAATCTTCTCATAGATTTTTTTTTGATTTTTTGGAGATTTGTAGCCCACGAATAAATTTTTAAAATTTGATTGCGGAACATTTCGTGAATTTCTGATTTTTTTGGAGATTTTGTAGCCCACGAATAAATTTTTAAAATTTGATTGCGGAACATTTCGTGAATTTCTGATTTTTTTGGAGATTTTGTAGCCCACGAATAAATTTTTAAAATTTGATTGCGGAACATTTCGTGAATTTCTGATTTTTTTTTGAGATTTTGTAGCCCCTCTACAATTGAAAAGCTGATCTTAGAACAGTTCGTAAATTTTATCGTCATCTTTGAGAAAAATTTAAGGAGATTTTGTGAAACTTTTTTTTTACAAAGTTTATTAGGCAAATTTATACAGAACAAAGTGGTTCTTTGACATTTTAAATTAATTTGCGGTGACACCAAAACTAATTATGTCAATGTTAGACAAATTTAATGAAACGGCTGATGAGATAGCCAGATTTGAATTACGGCTCAAAGATGAAGATTTTTCAATTTACACTTTAGAAGCCCTGGAATTTGAGAAAGCAGAATTAGCTAGACTATGGGCAAAGTATAAAAATTATTACGAACAATGTTCAGGGGAACCAATAGAAAAAAAGAAAGATATATTGGCCATCCACACAAAGCACAATCAAATTCACAAAATTCACGTCAGATGTATTAACATAATTGCAAAAGCAACGCGTAGGATATCTAAAGAGCAAGCAACATCTTCAGACACAGTAGTTCACAAACATGGGAGCTCTATACCAGTTCAAGCTTGCGATATTGATGTTTTTGATGGAGATTATGCTGCGTGGCCCACGTTTAGAGATTTATTCACTGCGATTTATATTAACAATGATCGTTTAGGCCCCGTAGAAAAATTATGTTACCTTTTTAAAAAAACAACTGGCGATGCCCGAGAGGTGAATAGAAACATTACCGTGACAGCAGATAATTTTGACATTGCTTGGGAAAATTTAAAGGCACAATATGAAAATAGGCGCGTTTTATTTAATGGGCAACTAAAATTATTATACGGTTTAGCTCCATGTTTGCGGGAAACTGCAACAGAAATTAAAAGACTACAGAGGGAAATAAATAATTGCATGTCGACTTTGAGGTTATATAAAATTGATGTAGATGCATGGGAACCATTATTTGTCTTTCATTGCTCAATCAGGCTACCAGAACAAACTTTAAGCCTATGGGAGCAATCTGTGAAAAATAAGACAGAGATTCCAAAATGGAAGGAATTTAATGATTTCTTAACTGATAGATTTCGTGCACTTGAAAGTTTTTCCAACCTTAGATCCAGTGGTTCCCAAGCAGGTTTTCAAGATAGTCAAAATAAAACCAAACCATTTAAAACACATCATACCAAAGTTGATGTAGCTCAATGCAAATTATGCAAAGAAGCCCATGCGATTACCACATGTAAAAAATTTTTAAACATGGACTACAAAACACGTGTTTCTACATTAAGAAAATTCCATTATTGTTTTAATTGCCTCAAAATGGGTCACATGTTCACAGATTGTCCTAATGAAAATGGTTGTTCGAAGTGCAACAGAAAACATCACAATCTTTTGCACAAAGATTTCGCGCAAAACAAAGGGCAAAGAAATCAATCTTCTAATGTGACCCAGGGTAATTATAAGTCGGCTTTGCTTCAAAATAATATACAGTCCACTCAATTGCCGACTACATCCAATATGGTTCAAAATCACCATCATTCTGTTGCCAAAAAGGTGATGCTAGCTACTGCATGGGTTAATATAGCACATTGTGGTTCTAATTATAAAATACGAGCCTTAATTGACCCATGTTCGGATGAAAGTTTCATTTCCGAAAAAATTCAAAAATTATTAAATTTGCCTACTGTACCAGTGGCTGCTGAAGTAGCTGGACTAGGTGGAGAAGTTATTAGTAGAGTCGAAAAAATGGCGACCTTTTCTGTAGCTTCGATAGTAAATTCAAATTTATCTATTAAAGTTGATGCTTTAGTGGTTCCACAAGTCACAAGTGATATTCCAACACACACTTTTAATCCCTTAAATATGGAGCTACCAAATCTGAGGTATGCAGATCCAAATTTTTATAAAAGTGGTGCAATTGACATTTTGTTAGGGGGAGACGTTTATCCAGCAATTTTGAGAGGTGGTGTTCAACATGGAGTTTTTGATTCACTAGTTGCTCAAGAAACAATATTCGGATGGATTGTTACTGGCCCTACATGTCCCCGTCGTTCCGTTAGACTGTCGCATTTCACTAAAGTATCTATTGATGAACAATTATCTAAATTTTGGGAGCTTGAAGAAGTTTCACATAAACCAATAATGTCTGAAGCTGATAAATTATGTGAAGAAATATTTCGGTCCACTACAGTGAGAAATTCTGAAGGGAGATACGTAGTTGATTTGCCCTTTAAATCTGATTTGTCATTGCTCGGCCCTAATAGACACATAGCTTCGAGTCAATTTATGAGAAACGAAAAATCGTTGTTACGTAAACCTGAAAACAAAATTTTATATGATGGGGTTCTTAACGAATATTTGACTTTGGCACATATGGAAAAAATTGAAAATCCTGTAGTTGGCCCGAGTTACTATCTGCCTCATCATGGCGTTTTCAAACCTGACAGTACAACAACAAAGTTGAGGGTGGTTTTTAATGCCTCTAGCGCTACGTCCAGTGGGACAAGTCTTAACGACATTTTGCACGTTGGCCCCATTTTACAAAAGGATTTGGTTTTCTTAGTTTTAAAATGGAGGTTCTATGAGTTCGTGTTCAATGCCGATATTTCAAAAATGTATAGGCAAATTTTAATCAACCCAAAGCATACTCCATTCCAACGAATTGTTTTTCGTAGCTCTCCTGATGAAGAGCTTCAAGATTATCAGTTAAAAACTGTTACTTTCGGCGTCAATTGTGCTCCTTATTTGGCTCTAAGAACACTATTGCAATTGGCGGATGATGAAGAGGGCCGTTTTCCATTTGGCGCAAGAATTCTGCGAGACTCCATGTATGTCGACGATGCGTTGGTCGGATCTCACAGCTTACCAGACATTTTAAAGTTCCGTGATCAGCTAATAGCCATTTTAAAAACAGCTGGTTTTGAATTGCGAAAATGGACGGCAAATTCAACAAAAATTTTAGATGGGTTGCCCTGTGACCATTTATTAAATGAAAATTTTCTATGTCTGAATGACAAAAGTAATGCGAAGACTCTGGGTGTTCGATGGAATGCTTCAGCTGATTACTTTTATTTTGCGACAGAAAAAATTCCTCTAAAATCTTCTTACACCAAAAGAGAGGTTCTTTCCGTGATTGCTAGACTGTTCGACCCTGCTGGTTGGCTCGCTCCGGTTATTATAACAGCGAAAATCTTAATGCAGCAAATGTGGCTCGATAAGATTGACTGGGATGAAAAAATAAAGCCGGTGGCGCTTAAAAATTGGCAAGATTTTGTCTCTCAATATAATGATGTAGATGCAATTACTGTCCCTCGTTGGATCCAATATTCTCCAAATTATAAAATCGAATTCCATGGGTTTTGCGATTCTTCGGAGCTGGCGTATGCGGCGACTTTATATGCAAGAGTGCAGATTGGCGAAAAGGTATTTACAAATCTTTTAGTGTCAAAGACAAAAGTAGCTCCAATTAAAAAGCCATCAATTCCACGATTAGAATTATGCGGTGCGGTCCTATTAGCGAAGCTGGTCGATAGTATTATGCCTCGATTTAATTTGAAAACCTATTCGCTCTTTCTATGGTCCGACTCAACGATAGTTCTTGCATGGCTAAAAAAACCACCATGTAATTGGAAAACCTTTGTTGCCAACAGAGTCGCCACTATTCTTGAAAAGGTCGGAAATAAACATTGGTCACATGTAGTGTCACAACATAATCCTGCCGATCTAGCAACCCGGGGGCTGACTCCTTCGGATTTGAAATGCTGTAATCTTTGGTGGCATGGTCCAGATTGGTTGAAATTGCAGAAATCCTCATGGCCTTCACACCCATCTAATTATGAAACAAATGAAGAAATTAAAGTTGCTCAAGTTTATGTTGCTAGATCTACCGAAAAGGAAGATATACTGGATAGATTTTCTAGTTTGCCCAAAGCCATTCACGTTATCGCCTACATGTTTCGCTTTTTTCATAGAACTCAGCTAGAATTTCGAAATAAAGTTCAATTTAAATCTTTAAAATTATCAGCTGGAGAATTGGGTTTTGTCAAAAACCGGCTATTTTCATTATCTCAACAGATGCACTTTTCAAGAGATTTTTATTGCTTGTCGAACAAGAAGAAAATAGAATCTAGTAGCCCATTGTTGACGCTTACGCCTTTTTTGGATGAAAATAAAATTATCAGGGCAAATGGTCGCTTGATTGCATCACCGCATTTATCTTATCACGAACGGTTTCCGATTATTTTGGCATACCACAGTAGATTAGCTCGTTTATATGTTGACTTCATTCACAAAATGGTTCATCATGGCGGTTTGCGGTTGGTTCATAGTGTCATTCGACATGAATGTTGGATAATAAAGGCAAAAACTCTTATTAAAACATGCATCAACAATTGTAAGGAGTGTGTAGTGCATCGTAAATTACGTCAAGGTCAAATAATGGCAGCGCTGCCCGAAGAGAGAACCACTTTGAGTCGCCCCTTTGCAAATACAGGCATTGATTTTGCAGGCCCATTCGAAATTAAAAGCTTTACAGGCCGTTACTGTAGAATCACCAAGGGTTACGTGTGTCTCTTCGTCTGTTTCTCTACTAAGGCGATTCATCTCGAAGCCGTCAGCGATTTGTCAACTCCATCCTTTTTAGCTGCTTTAGCTAGGTTCATAGCTCGTCGTGGTTGCCCAAATTGTATTTATTCAGACAATGGCAGAAATTTCGTCGGAGCTGCAAGGGAAATCGATACAAACTTCGAAAAGCATGTGAAAGACCTGCGTGATATTGTCGTAGCCAAACACCAACATCAACGCCTATCATGGCACTTCATCCCCGCCGCAGCACCCCATATGGGAGGATTATGGGAAGCTGGTGTTAAAAGCTTTAAAACACATTTCAAAAAAATGGCTGGTCAACTGAAATACACCTTCGAAGAATTTTCTACTCTTTTAGCCACTATAGAAGCTTGTCTTAATTCACGTCCGCTCGGCCCGCTGTCTGAAAGTGTTGAAGATCTGTCTGCTCTTACTCCTGGCCATTTTCTGATTGGCTCTGCGTTGCTTACTCCGGCTGAACCTGAAGAATTGACTCCGGCAATAAGTATCGTGAACAGATGGCGGAAAGTAAAGGCTATGCAACATGAGATCTGTCGCCGATGGAAGGACGAGTATTTAAAAGAATTGCATAAGCGTAATAAATGGAAATTCCCTCAAATCGACCTACAAGAGAACGACCTCGTTGTCCTTAGAAACGAGCCGCTCTGTCCCACTGAATGGCGCTTAGGTCGCATTACTAAGATTTATCGTGGTGCAGATAGCAGAGTACGGGTAGCTGACATAAAAACTCAAAATGGTGCAATTACGAGACCAATTCACAAATTGATCCTCTTACCACGTCATATAAATTAGAAAAATTACATTTCTCTCATACGCCACGATCTCTTTATTACTCTTCTGACATCTTACGAACTAATAACTCTTCTATTTTGCAGTTCATAATGGCACAAACTTTGTTCATCACCAATTATTGCTGCCCGCTTTGCCACCACCTACATGCGATCAGGGTATAATTATTTCATCGAGTACGAACTACCATAACTCTGGTCCATCGTCGATATACTATTCAACAAATGATGATTGGTGATGCCTATTTTGGAAAACCTCAACTACACTGAATACGAGTACAACAATTGACATGGCCTTTTTTTTTTGCCTTTTCATATTTTATATTATTAATCCTTTTTAAATTTTATTCTCCTTATCACAACTGAAATATTCCATTCACTCTTTTTACATACCATTGTACTTGTATAATTTCATTCATAATTTAAATGTTCATTTCCTTTATATACTTAATATCAATTGTAAAAATTGTACAGTACTTTAATTATTTAATTTTTATGGTGTGGTCCAATCAATTGTTGCACTACCGTCGCAAGGGTGGCGGTATGTTAACGTACCGTCTAATCGGCGCTTTGGTGTCATACGACAAACTATAGGATTTGCCAACTGACTAACCAGAGCAACGAGTTGGTAATTCGGTTTGGCCGCCCACGAAGCGGTTTTTTCCGCCGCCGGCATATAAACGAGATGGCATTGTTTTCTAACACATTTTTGCTTCTATTCATCTGATTTGTGCATCATAAAAAGCATCACTATCAAAAGGCGAACATCAGCCTCTTCATTTTTTTACCCTTTTTAATGAACCACAAGGATTCTTTGTAAAGTTATTTTAAAGTATAAATTCAAATAAAACAAGTTTATATCCAGCTGCAACCACTGTGTTTTTATATAAGCATCGATCATCAACGACAGACAATACAAGTGGCCAACGCACAGCAGGCAGTCGAACTACCACAACCCTTTTTTTTGGACAACAGCTTGTGGAGCAAACACATTCAATTTTAAGAAAATATCAATTCTAAAAATTGGAATTCAGATTTCTAATTATAAATTAGAAAATATCTATTGAATTTCAGAAAATCATATTAAAATTAAAAAAAATTTTTTTCTTAACAAATAACCATTAAAAAACATATTTTCTTAAACAAGTACATTTCCTTAAAAATCTACCCTTTTCTAAAAAGAGCATTTTCTTAACAAGTATTGTTTTAAAGTACTCTTGTTTTAAAAAAGTACCTTTTTACAGTAAATTTTCTTAGAAAGTTACCTTTTCTCAAACAAAGATCTTTTATATAAAATAACTTTTTTTAAATAAATTTTTTTTTTTTAAGTAAATTCTTTTAAAGTACTTAAAAAAACACATTTTCCTGGTATATGGCAAACCAAAAATTTGCCAAGATTTTTTGAAAGTTTTAGTTTGAAATACCGCATAATTTTTAGCTCTCAAAACATTGAAAAGTATTGTTCCTTATTGTGATTTGTATTCTGTTGTAACGCATTGAACAATGAATTGCGATCCCATAAAGTATTTGTATTCTTAATCCCTATAACAACTCGAGTCCATATAATGTCCGTACATGTGTCGCTCTCTCTGTCTTTTGAAATTACGGTCATTCAACAAAATAAGCCATTTACCTGGGTAAAGTTAAAATAATATTGCTTGTCGTTACTACGAGCAGGTTGGTATTTGAAATGTGTTAAATCGGGCATCACTGTGTCAAGATATGGTCTAAAATATGGAGATACCTCCAAAAATTTATTAGAATTAGAAAATTAGAAAAAAAAAGCCTTATATACATATGCACATATAAGGATTCTTTTTTAAATTTTAATAAAAAAAATTAAATTATATTAAGTATGTATTTTCAGTTCAAATTAACTATGATAATTAAAAAAAATTAGACGAGCAGGAACAGTCCAAGCGTCGAACAGTTGCGTTTGTAGAACAAGTGAGGTTACAAAAAAAAAAAAAATTTCATGTGCCCCTAACAAATATTGAATACACCTATTTTACATTGTCCAGCGATTTCAAATATGCTTCTCTTATTACAATCAGATTTTTGGTTCAGAAGATATAGCCCTTCAAAGTTGACTGATTTTCAGTGTTAAAAAAACCGGACCATTTTTAGGTAATTTGCGCCGCTTTCAGATGCAGTATCTCGAGCACTGTAACGGATCGTCATTATTTTTGATTTTATTGATAGATCTATTTATTAAGAAAAGAACAAAAAAATTGTACTGTTTTGCTTAATGTTTCTCCAGGTAAATCGATATTTACCAAATATCCATTTTTTTCAATATTTCTCAACTTTGATGGAAAATAAAAAAAAAAAAAACTGTAAATTCCTATATTTGCCATATTTTTAAAATAAGTTCTTTGATTATTCCTTTACCTAATGCAAAAATTTCCAGCTGCACGTCCTTGCCCAATTTTTTGCTAGAGGTATAATTTTGAAAAAAGACATGGTTCCAGAAGCCGTGAAAACAATTCTTATGCTATGTTCACACGGACAGCAAGATTCGCGGTTCGCTCTCTCATTCACGGTTCGCGCCCGAATCATGATTGAATCTACATGATTCGCCATACAAAATTTTGAGAGCGAACCTACTTGGTTCATTTTGAACCTAGAAACATTGAGTGTCATCTCCAATTTTGATAAAAAAAAATTTATCTGAACTAGCTGTCAAAAATATATAAACAAAGAAAAAGCCAAAAATTAATGTGTGCAATAAAATAAATAAAAAGTTTATATTTACAAAGATATATTCAAATAAAAATGGAAAAAATTAAAAAGTGAAACGTAAACTGTAGAAAATCCTAAAATGAAACAAGAACACACGTCTGAATACCAAGGTTCACAATCATAATTCAGAGAGCGAATCAAGTGGTTCATTTTGCCGTCTGAACATGTTATTATTGTTATTCCCCAAGTATGGATATGGAAACTCAAACGATGGAAACACTTCGAGAAGATTCTTTGAAAATGATGAGGCTGTAACTCGAATCACAGATAAACAATCAAATCGTTGAGAGATTGGGAAAGATCTTGAATGTTTTAAATTGCAAGGAAAAAGTTGATTCTGAAAAATATGAAGAATATGCTTCGAAAACTGCATCACTTTTAGCAGAATTATATCCACAAAAAAAGTTGACCCCGACAGTTCATAAAATATTGTCGCATGGCAAAGATATAATTGAATATCAGACTTTGCCAGTTGGAGTGCTTTCTGAAGAAGCACAGGAGTTCCTAAACAAATGTTATAAAAAATATAGATTGCTGAACACTTTCAAATCATCAAGGGTGAGACAAAATGAGGACCTCTTCAACATGTTAGCAGCATCTTCCGATCCACTTATTTCATCACTGCGGCATGTAAAGTCACGAAAAGAGTTAGAAAATAATTATAGTTCAGAAATTATTAGTCTTTTTTACGGATTTGTGAATAATATTTTTCAAAAAATTTAAAAATAAAAGTAAAAAAAGATTTTTTTTTTATTAAATCTTTACTGGAATAATTTTAAATCATAAAAGCCTTTAAAGAAAAACATAAAAAATCAAAAATTTTAAACAATATTTTATTTTACTTCCCATAAAATTGATTTTTCCACAAATTTCAAGTTTGCGAACCAATAAGTAGGCACCTAAAAGGTATAGAACCCTTTTCAAACACACATTTCATAGGTTCATCAATTATCTCTCATATGCCTTTTAAATTTTTTTATTATCTTATTTGGTTCAAAAGTTATGATTTTTGCAACAAAAAAATTCAAATGGCGCCACTGTGCGTCATCTTTTAAATTTAGTAGAAAATAACGGAGACACAGAAGGTACAGAAATTTGATAATTCTTCAAATTTTGCAAGCAAAGATGCAATTTCAAGGTACCCTGAGATTGTCCAGGGTGCTGCTCTGATCATCGTGGCATTATCACTGAAACAAGTGTCCGTAGAATTATTATATTCCGCACTCAGTATCATCAGATCCGATTTGAGTGCATCAATGAAGCCAGATATTATTGAGGCTGTCCTATTTCTAAAGACAAATGCACAGTTATTTTTTATTTTAGATTTGCCATTTAAAGTTTTGTTATTTTGCGTTTCCGATCTTATAATATTTTTTTATTAATAAAAATTTAACAGATGGAGTCGGAGTTGGAGCTTTTTTTACGACTCCACAGCCCTGTTTATACCTTCACAATACTACAACTTGTAGTATCCGCAAAAGCTTTTCATGAACATGAGGGTTTTTTGATTTTTGCAATTCTTAAAGCAGAATATGAATTATAACCCAAAGAGAAAGTACGAGGTCGCTGAAATCGTTTTTATTCGAAAAATGATTTTATAAAACATAAATTTTTTTTATTTTTATCTCTCCTGCTTTATTTTCACAAAACAACATAAATCACTTCTAAAGAAAATTATCCGCATAAAAAATATGGTAGTTTAAGGGACACTCCGGTGACCTTAAACTAAGAACTAAGTATTTTACAACTATTATTTACCGGGAAATTGTCAATATTTAGGCGTATAATTAAATGCATTAAATGCAATTTGTCTCTTGACACTTGAAAAAAAATATTAAAAGAAACAAGTAAGAGTGTTAAATTCGGCTGTGCCGAATCTTTGATACCCTCCACCTCGGTTTGAGTATTGATAATAAATGTAAACAAAATATTGGAAAAAGTAAACAATTTGTTAAACTTAATACCAAATTATTTCAGAAAATTCTTTGGGTTGATTTTCGTCTTTTCTATTATTTCGGATTTATTTCGGTGTTTGCTTTTTGGTCATCGTGGTTGCTGAACGGCATGCATTTAGGTTATATACCTATATGCATGCGTTTCCGGTTATATGACATAACTTCTCGTTTAATTTAGTTTTTGCTAATTAAATAGCTCGCTCTAACCTCCATTGCAAAGTTATTGGTTGTGTAGGGTGGCTATATGCACTAAATCGTGCTGATTGGAGATGGCTGTATAGTTTCTTTTAACTGGCCAAATATTTCTTCATTGCGGCCATTTAGGTCGGATGGAGTAACAAAATAATAACCAAAAAAAAAACTCTCTCAATTTTTTTATTAAAATATTGCCATATTTGGAAAACATAGAGAATAAATTTATAATAATAAATATTCAAATTAGGGATGCCAAACGCAAAAAACCAAATGCCCCAAACATTTTAAATAAAATAATTTGTTCTCTTTATTTTCTGAAAAACTTATATAAATAACATTCTCATCAAACTGCGTTTATTTATGTAACAGTTTTTATGTTCGCAATTCTTAAATATCATTTGACGTTTTCTAAAATTCATTGAATTTAAATTAATGTTTTCTGTAGTATGATTCTGTAAATTTCAACGATCCGACAATCGCAAAATATATCGACACCTATTGTTGTTTGCACTAAGGATTAAGTGATTCACTAAGAACATACATCTTAACGACAGTCGACAAATCTATTTTTCTATTTATTTAAATTGTAAACGAGTGGCATCTCTGTCAAAATAAGCGAAAAACACAAAGAATAGAAAAAAAATACAAATTACTTTGTGTTTGACAAGATGATTTTATGTTTATGTTTAATATCTTTATTTTTTTACTAATATTTCTTTCTGTTTATTTATTTGCAAATGAAATAATGAATTGAATATGCTATTTAATTTTTTTATTTATATAAAAAAGTTTTTTAATTAAAGCAAAATATTTTCACTATTTTATGATTTTTATTTATGTATGACGACATTTCAACCTAAAAATTTAAGTTTTTATCGATTGAATAAACAACACAAAAATGGTTGTCGTTTAGATAACAACAACAGCTGACTTTAACAATAGCGAATATCGTTTAAAAATTTTACTGATAATTTTGCAATTTTCTTTTTTTAACGATTCGACTATCGTTAAAAGAAGTTACTTAATCGCGATACTGAAAAGCTATTAATTTCTCCTGAATGTCAATATTTTTTTCAAATGTAAAAATTTTTTTAAATGTAAACACAGGTATTTGGTGTTTTTTTTTTGGAATTTCAATTTGTGTTTAACGAATAAAATTTATATATTAAAGATGCAATTGATGTTTTCTAAATTTAAAATTATAATTTCCGACGTTTTGATATGATTTTCTGAAATTCAATTAATTGTAATTTATAATTGGAAATTTTTAATTCCAGTTTTTAGAATTGATATTTTCTTAAATTTGAATGGAAAATTTAAAAAGTGCAATTTTGTATTTATGTGTATAATAATGCTTTAGTAATTATAAACAATTTTTAAAAATTAGATGTAATCGCAATCAGATATTTTGTAGGTAAAGCAAAATAATAATTCTATATAACTATGTAGAATTGTTTTGAAAGCAAAAAACTCATTGATGAACTCGGTAACTCTATTTTGTAAAGACAACAAAAAGTTTATATGCCAAACTTATGTTCATATTTGTAAAAGAATAATGAAACTACGTATGAAATAAAAGACCAGCCCGTGTATACTCTTAACATTGTTCTGTATGATATCCAGTTGAAAATATTAACATTAATGTTAAAATAGAAATAACTATTGCAAAGCTAATTAGAACAAACAAAAATTGTGGCGCCATCTACTGTGGCATAGTCACGCTGAGCAAAATGAAGTGACACTCTGTTAATGCAAAAGAAATGTATTTTCCCCACAACAAAATATTGCAGAATTTTATGTAAATAAAATAATATACCATATACCAATATACATATATAATATATGTATATTATTTGTATTATTTAATATGTTTATATAAATTTATAAATAAATTTATACATAATTTTTTTTTTTTTGCTATATTTACATTATTTTTTTTTTTTTTATTAACAACTAGGTATTTTAGCATTATTTGCTTAAGATGTTGCTGAATTTTTACTCCCTTTATATTAACTCGTAGTGTCTGCTTGTCGAAAAAATTTTGGATCGATTTTAACCAATTTCCCGTGAGCCATTCGGTCTGAAATTTTGCAGGCAGGCTCGTGGTAATAACAGAAATGATCTAACAAATTTTTAGAGTGATGCCAAAGCAATGGAAACTTTTCAATGTTTCTACCAGAGTTAATAAAAAAATGTACAAAGGGTTAGTTTTTATTATGTTATTACCACAACGACCACAAAAACAACAAGTCCAGCTATGACAACAACACAACATTTAGAATAACAACAAGAACAATATAGAATCATCATATTTTTAATTTTTTTTTTTTACTATTTCTGAGATTTCCCTGGACCTGTTCCACCGATTTTAATGATTTTTGAAATAAAAATCTTCCCATGAATTCGATGAATCATTCTCCTTAAAAATGATCACTGTAGCTGCACTTTTCAGGGCGTGATCGTGACAAGAACAACATAGAAAATTATATTTTTTCAAGACTTTTTTTAGTTCTTCATTCAAATCTCGGGCCCTAATCGACCGATTTGGACGATTTTAAATAGCAAACTTTTCAGGATGTTAATGAATCATTTTTTATATCAACGAGCACCCTAGCTGCCCGATTGATGCCGTCATCGTGATTTCCACAGACGGACAGACGGATAGACGGACAGACGGACATCGCTATATCAACTCCGGTTGTTATAAGGATCACAAATATATATATTTTATGGGGTCCAAAATTTTTTTTTCTAATTATTACAAACGGAATGACAAACTTATATATATGTACCCCCTGCACACTGGAGTGGAGGGTATAAAAATCTTTTTTACCCCATTGCATTCCCCCAAAATATGTGATAAAAAGCTTACCGTTTTTTTTTTGCAATAAGTAGAAAGCAGTTATTTAAAAAAAATCTGTATGGAAATAACAATCCAGCTTAAATCACACAGTGCAACACATAAAATGCAAACTCCTTCTCGTGTGCGGTTTTCGAAGTACTTATCGAAATTAACAAAACCCCATTTGGGTTTTGCTTGTTTAGCTGATGTTTGGATTTTATGGCCTCATGTATATTTTGGCTAAAACTTGATTTTTCCAAAGAATTAGAAATTTTTCTAACGGCTACATTTGGGTAACCAATTCGAATTTTATTTTCCCTTGCGGATATGGTTATTCTCGTTAAGTGCAGTTATAATTATCCAACTCTCAACGCACAATAGTAACTCAATATTATGTAACGAACGAAAGATAATTTATAATGCTTTTAATAAACTGCAAGCGGTTTTCATTAAAATGTTTTTTAAAATTTTTATAACGAACACGTTCGGTTGAAATATCTTTAAGATATCAGCAATTTCACTCACTTAATTTCTTCGATTCGTAATTAAATTTTTCGTAAACTTAAAACATACCGGAAAATTCAATTATTAAGACATAACATTTATGTAGGAAATTTACAATTATAATCAAATTAGAAAAATGATTACGATAAGAGAAAATCAATTCATAATTCAAGAATAAATATATATGTATGTATATAAGTATATAAATAAGTATGTATAAATACTGTAGATTGCACAAACATTTATATCCACATATAAACTTGAAATATTTTTTTTGTTGTTTAGAGGTCAAGGTCGTATGTACTAAATACTTTTCCATCTACTTTTATCAAGGAAGAAGCATTATATTATGTATTGCACATCACAATTATGTGAATGTATGTATGTATGTATATATATTGCTAGATAAGGGTATACACATATACATATTTACATTAAGCCAGTCTGGCTATAATAGTTGTTGCAAGTACAAGTATATGGCCAATATACTCATAACATTTCGAAATTGAATATTTTGTTGCTATGGTAAGTTTTTGCCACATAAAAGGAGTGCGATGGTTGAACATAAGTGTAGATACAAATATTGAAATTGCAATTGCATCTGCGCTGTTGCATACAACAAACCAAGGGGTGTGAGTTTTCAATTTTAGAGTAATACACATCTCAAAATACGCACTACAAATAAGAGTACTAACTGGAAAAAAAGCTTTGTGTTAAAATAAAAAAAACAAGAAAAAAAATATTTAATGAATTGTTGTCGATATTTCAAAGCTGTTTGTTTGTTTTTTTTTTTTGCATTGGACGTTAGAGACACCTACGTTATGACATTATAAATTCACAGCACGTGTCACGAATACCATCATATTCAAAGGTATATCGTAATATTTTCCATTTTTCATTAGTTCATCTTATTATTCGAAATAAAATTTTCCCACCATAACATTTTTTCGTAACTAAATATGTGCATATGTATGTCGTTGCTTTATAAATGCACTCTTAATACCCTACATGAGTATTTAAGTACCTACTAAATTACTTGACCTTGACTAATCTCGAATGGTAAATATCAACTCATATTCACTCAGATATTCACAAATTTATCTAAAACCATACAAATAAACAAATAAATATTTTACTCAAATATGGTTTGTATACGTATTATGAAAATAATCGGACGATTATAATTATTTATGAACTTGACTGGAGGCAACAATATCAAATTAGTCCACCACTATTAAAGATTAACACATAAACAAAATTTGTTCAAGATATACTTTATAAAAATCTAGATCTTAAAGCGAAATAGGTCGATACCCCAGATGACATTCATGTAGGGGCTGAATATGAACCGATGTTGATATATTTTTAAATCACATGGAAAGTCCACTATAATTTTGATAACTTGCAGTGAGAATTTCAGTCGAGCCAATATAAACCATATCTTCTTCAGCAGCTAAAACATACTCATGGAATTTCAAATTAATAGGAAAAAAATTATGATAGCTTGGAAAATGTAACAGAAATTAAAAAAATCTTAACAGATTTTTATAGTTTTCATTTAATAAATATTTGCACGTATTATTAGGGTCAGTTCGAAGAGTTTCGCAAAACTATAAAACGAATATATTTTTATTCATAATTATCAGGGCTGAGACTTTCATGCTAATGTATGTTTTTGACCAAATACTTTTCGGAATCAAAGTATGAAAGCAATCTATATTCCTGAATTTTTTGATTTGTAGTGCACTTTTTTTTTGGCATATTTATGTGATTTTTATTAAATATTTTTGCATACATAAACATTTTTTAAAATATACAATTTCAGAATTTATGCTATATACATAGAAGTATTTAGGGCTCATTCATAAAAATAATTTGTGCTTCAAGTAGATTTTATCAATAAATTTTGTATGAAAACTGTTTCATAAATCTACATATATTTTGTACGTTTTATTTTATATAAATAAGAGCTATAAATAGTTATAAAAAAAAAGCATTTTCCAGCATATAAATGTTCTGAAGAATTGTAAATTATATTATTAAAAAACAAGTAAGAAATTATAGTCGGTCTAGACCGACTATACGATACCCTATACCATGGTTTAGCGCCCATATCTCTTCGATCCAACTAATTCGATATAGAAAATAAGCATAAACCAAATTTGAGTGGCATTGTTATTAATTTTTTTTGGCTGCAGACATGAAAAAGTTCATATCGGATAGTATATTTATATGGGGACTAGGTCGAAAAATGGACCGATCCTGACCATATTTTGTAAAGTCATTTATATTTTGAACAAATATATACAAACCGAATTTGAAAAAAATCTGTGCAATATTTTTGTTTTTTTGATAGATTTAAGTGAAGATCGGGAAGCAGGGGTCTATGACTAAGTATTGTCCTATAGGGTTTATTTTTGGACTACTGATTAATGGGTGTAATAAACACACACAAACCTAATTTGACAGATCTATATGATAATTTGGATCTTATGGCAATTTAAGTCGAATTTATAGTGGTCATTATATGGGGACTAAGTCTGAGCATGGACCGATTTTCACCAATTTCAATAGCGTTCATGACATGGCTGATAGAAGCTTATATGCCAAATTTCATTAAATTATATTCATATTTGCGAACTGTAGTTTGATTACATGGTGACATGGACACACAGACAGATGGACGGACGTGAAAGTGATTCTGAGTCGATCGCTATAATAAAAGATGGGTCTAGGGTCAAATATTTTTGGTAGTTACAAACATCAACACAAAGTCAATATACCCTGACCACATAGTGGTATAGGTTATAAAAAAATTATAAATTTTCGACATTTTATCAATTTTGAGGCACTAGATGCAGTTTTATCGGGTTGGTTTGTTTTACACTTTGTTTCTTCTAGTCTATAGCTACAATTGTGCCGAAAATAGTAAAACAAAATTCTAATTGGTTTCCAAGATATAGTCGTGAGATACAGTCGAAACATACATGAGACCATACAATCCGATTAGCAGCTAAGCTAGCAAAACCCAAATGGAGTTTTGTTAGTTTCGATAAGTACTTCAAAAAACGTCACACGAGAAGGAATTTGTTTGCACTCGATGACTTCAAAAATTTTGTACTTTTTATAGCGATGGTTGTTGTACTAATGTAAAACTAATGTAAAATCGCATCTGAGTAATGAGTAATGCCTTTCGAATATTGGGTTGTTCAGTTTTTGTAGAAAATCGACAATACCCTTGTTTTTTTTTTACTAAAAAACAAAATCGAAACAATGGGTATAAGTATAATGGGAACCAAATTTGGGGAACCGATATTTAAATTTGTGAGGTGGCCGTAACTACAGATTTGTCACATATATTTATTTTATTTCTATTTCGGTTGAAACATTTTCAACCATCTTTTAAATAATCTAAAAATAATAATCCAACAAATTAAGACTTTTTGAATGGAACAGAATAGCGACCCCATAATTCTGAAAGGGTATGCTGAGTAGATCATTTTTGTAGAACAAACTTATGGCCCAGCACGTCTGAGTATTTTTTTTACAGTGGGTCAAAGTTTTCATTTTTTGGTCGAAGGGAGCATTATACTTTATGAAAAAAATGATGTAAGTTAATGTCTGAAAGAATTCTTATGGTCAGAGTTGTATTGTGGAATTCTATGAGGATTATTTTTGTGGAAGATCTTAACCCTCTAACTGGTCTCTTTATGGGTCAATTTGACCCTTTTTTCGAGAAAATCAAAAAATATCCTTTAAAAAAGGACATTTAAGGATTAAAATATTCTACGAAAATGTGTGCCGAAAAATTTCAGTGGGGGTCACCAAAGACACCATTCTTGTAAATAAAGCTCTTTACGTTTAATTGGCAAAATTACACGCCGACTTCTATAAAAAAATTATAATTTTGTTTTAATACTTGTTTATTATAGTATGTACATATTTATTTTTTTGCTTCAAATTTTCGAGTAAAAGGGAATTGGGAAATAGCAGTAGTATGACAATGGATTAAAGATTAAACTTAATATGCTTTCCTGTATTTAGCTTGACGTGAATGTTCCGATGGGTCAAGGTTTCTGTACAAGCTCAATACGTATTCAGCAAGCATTACACTTTGGGATTTCCCTTTGAATCTTTCTTCCAATACCTTTATATCCTGATGAAACCTTTCACCGTGTTCATCTGAAACCGCTCCAAGGTTTTCTTTAAAAAAATTGAGATGAGAGTGCAGAAAATGCAGCTTTAGTGACATCTTAACGCCAATATTGTTAAAAACCGATTAGCATGCTTTCAATATTTTCTGCATAGTTTTGTGCTTTTGAGTTTCTAAGGAATTCTGATATAACCAGCTGCATAAAGTCAAATGCTGTCTTTTGCATATCCGACAGATGACCATAAAATTCTTCATCTTGTAATAATATTCTTATATCGGGTCCAACGAGCATTCCTAGAAAAGGAAATTTACATTGAATGAAAATTTCCTTCTTTTAATTTTGCTGCAGATAATCTGGGGAAAATTGTTTGAATGCGTTTGAAAGCATTTCCTTGTGTATTTAAGCTTTTAATAAAATTTTTCACCACACCCAACTTAATATGCAGCGGTGGAAGTATGACCTTATCTTTTGGGACAAGGGATTCATGGATTACATTTAAGTCACCAATAATATTTTCTTTACGTTCTTCGAAATATTTAATATGATAATGGCTGCTGGTAGCACGTGAATCCCATTTACAAAGAAAGCACATGTATTTTGTGTATCCTGTTTGCATTCCAGTCAATATTGCAATCATTTTGAAGTCTGCGCATACTTCCCATTTATATTTATAGTATTCAATTTTATTTAAGAGATTTGAAATATTAGCGTATGTTTCCTCCTTTTTTGTGGAATACGCAACCGGTATTGATGGATGCTGATTTCCATTGTGCAGTAAAACTGCTTTTAAGCTGTGTTTTGAACTATCTATAAATAGTCGCCAAGCGGAAGAGTCCAGTGGAAGCTTTAGATATTTTAGAACCTCTTCAATACTGCAACAGTATACAAGTTCTTCTGATTTTTTAAAATAACTTTCCAGATCGGCGTGTCTTTTTCTTGGAAATGTAACTTTTACATCGGCTTTTATCAAATTCCTGTTTTTCAATCTAAGCTTGGTCTACCAAATTAGGACATATGTTTAAACCATCAAGAGGCAAGTAACTTATATCTGATATGTTTTCAACCGCCGCTGTTATCTCTGTATTGGCGACTGTCATATTGGCCGAAAATGTATGTGTAGGCGGTTGAGGCACCGGAACACCTTCACAGCGCACTTCTGCTAAAATAACATTATATGTTGCTTCGTATGTCATTGTCGCGTAGTGCCTTTGGCTTCTACCAAATTTGTAATTTACGCAGAAATAGCATGTATCTGATTTGTGATCTTCGGGTTCAATCCATGTAATAGGCGCAGAAAATGGCAGCGCCTTAGTACCGCCTTTGTACCAGGTCAAAAGACCACTTTCGCAAGTAGTACATACGGTTTTTGTTATCCAAGCTTCAAATAAAAATCGTATTCCAAAGAAAAGAAAATATGGTTCTTCAATTGTAGGCAATATCTTTCTTCTGCTTTGATGGTGCGTAAAATGTCCACAAATAAAACAAAACCAATCTCTTAATTTGCAAACAGAATCCGCCGTGCTTATTTAAGCTTTAATTTTTCTTTTTTTATATTAATTTTAGTAAAAATCACACCCGATATGTACTTCTTAGTAGCTCAATTATGCTTGAATTTTTTCTTTTATTTTTTATTATTAATTTTAATAAATATCACACCCGATTTGTAAGTCACAGCTGACTAGACGCGAGAACTCAGTGTTTGGCCCGGCCGAATTTGACGCCGTTTTTACCTGTTTTGTATATGTTGGTGTATAATTTTACTAATTAAGCATAAAGAGCTTTATTTACAACAATGGTGTCTTTGGTGACCCCCACTGAAATTTTTCGCCAAACATTTTCGTAGAATATTTTAATCCTTAAATGTCCTTTTTTAAAGGATATTTTTTGAGTTTCTCGAAAAAAGGGTCAAATTGACCCATAAAGAGACCATTTAGAGGGTTAAGATCTTCCACAAAAAAAATCCTCACACAATTCCACAATACAACTCTGACCATAAGAATTCTCTCAGACATTAACTTACAGTATTTTTTTCATAAAGTATAATGATCCCTTCGACCAAAAAATGAAAACTTTGACCCACTGTAAAAAAATACTCAGACGTGCTGGACCATAAGTTTGTTCTACAAAAATGATCTACTCAACATACCCTTTCAGAATTATAGGGTCGCTATTCTGTTCCAAAAATGCTGTTGGACAGTGTAATCAAAGTTCTGGCTTAATGTCTAATGCTGTTAGAACTTAAATATGTGAAATTAAAGTTTGTAATTATAATTAATTTCTGATATTAGGCCTGTTCTAATATAAACCTTTTTTAAATACACATATTAAATATAAATTTTTTACTTTAAAATTTAACGAAAATGTTTAGCTTTTAGATAAATTGGCGTACACACGTGTGTACATCCATACATATATTCTGCCTGTTTTTTATTATAAAATTTATAAAACTTTATTTACGTTTGAAAGCTTTGAAGGTTTAGAACTATACTAAATATTTATATAATTTTATAGGCTTTCAAATTAAGTAAAAACTTTGCGTAGAGCTTTTACTGTTGCAAAGTTAAACTTGCTGTTAAGTTAACATTACATTAAAGTTAACTTATTTGTACATACAAATGAATGCCTGGATATCTCGATTTGCGCAAATTTCAAAGCATTTTCTAAACTTTTGCTCTGGTCTGAGCAAATATCAAAAACGATTTGATAATTTTGTTCAAACAAGCAAACTTGATAAATGTATGATTCTGATAAATGTATATTTTCGTCACTACATAAATTGGTATAACGCAGTAAATTACAACGTAAAAATTAAAAAAAAAAATTCTAAAAAGGTTTTACAAAGTGGAAAAATATTTTCATAAATAACAATAACTGTCCCTAGAGTATGAACTTGATGGAACTGAATCTTAAGAAATGTAAACAAATGGTATTTCACAGAAAGGGAATAATTTCTAACGAGTATTGCATTAATCGAATAGTACTGGATACCGTTCAAACATTTCTGGATCTTGGTGTAGTTATGGATAGGAAACTTGATTTCATGGTCATATCAGTATGATTGTTAATAAGGCAAGAATGAAAGATGGGCTAAGGAGTTTTCAGATCCATATGTTACTAAACAGTTTTATACAGCACTTGTAAGACCAATTTTGGAATATACAACAATAATATGGAATCCATATTATCAGGTTCACACCAATGCAATTGAGTCTGTGCAGAAAAAGTTTTTGCTATTCTATCTACGTGGTTTAAGTTGGAGTTATGAGGCCTTACCATCATATACTAATAGACTAAAGCTTATCAGACTTCCAACTCTTGAGACCATATTGGGTGTCACCTTTGCTTTCAACATTGCGAATGGTGACGTTGACTCAGAGTTTCTTATATCAAATTTAAATTTTAACATACCTTGTAGTTTCACAAAACACTTTAATCCGCTTCATTTGCACTATTTTAGGATTAATTATGCTAATTCTTATCCTTTCCGCAGAAGTTATCATGATTATAATGTGTTACACAATTTCTTTGATTTTAATTGTAATGTATTGAAAGTAAAGCGCTATATAATTGAATACCTCAATTAACTATTTGTTTGTTCTTTATGCTTTTTAAGTTGGTCTATTCCTGATGACATAGTCTGTAGCTGATTTACGACAGCAAAATCTACTTGTCAGCTCTTGGAATCCGCCAGGGTTCGGACCATGGTGTTTACGCGGTCCCCACATTATGGGGGCGTGCCCCTTGTTTGGGTGGAGTGGGTAAGTGTGAGCGGGGTTCGGTCACTTTGATATGTGATATGTAGTTCAGTTCAGTGCCGCAAACAAATAGTCGATTTTGAATTTTTGGTTTGTTACGGCCTTCTGCATTTTAGGTTCTTTCGATCGTATAGAATTTTTTCTTTGCATATAACATGAACGACAATATTTCTCCTTTTGGTCCACATTTCTTCTATTAATTGAAAAATATTCAGTGTTTTCGATACGAAAACTTCTCTTATTCGAGACTCGATGTTCAAATTTGTAATCGGTGTTTATCCAATGAAAATTCGGTTTTCAATCAATTGCCGAAAACGCAGTTCTTGACATCTCTAGTTGAAAGGGGGAATTTGTTTGAATATGACTGCTCTTTTTTTGCTGGAATGTTTGGTTACAGTTCGTTTTGTTATCTCAAAACAAATTTATAACACATTTACTACAACACACCAATTTTAGATTTCAACATGGTCTCCTGCTAAATGTTATAAACCTATAATTAATATTTAGAATAATGCATAATTCATTTGTTAATTTGTCAATTGCTTTATGATAATTACTCGTATTATAAATTTCATATCAATCATACCAATTGTTGCAACAAACGAGAATTTTGCTAACCGTCCGAGAGTCTTCTAATGACTAAATGCTTTAAAATGCATACATACATAAATACTTAAAGGACATACATACAATTGAAATAAACAATTGATTTGTTGCAATTGTAAATGACATATAATTATTTTAACAATAATGAATATTTTCTCTTACCAATTTCAAGTACGAGTATGTACATTAGGGTGGCCTTTAATAAAAGAAGCGTTCAAACTCTCGGTCGCACCCCCTAGAAATATGCGAATAGCAAAAAAAAAGTGAGAAATATAAAGTTTTGGGTCAATCAAAAAAAAAAAAAAAATTTAGAGGTGGCTCAACAAAATTTTTATTACAAAATTGGTTGAAAGTTGTTTTAATTTATATTCGCGAGCAATAAGCAGATAATTGCACCAAAGATAAATAAATAAAAAATAACCAAATTATTTTTCTTAAATTCGAAATAGTTGTTTCATCGAGTTTAATATAAAAACTCGTTTTCGGTGATTTTTATTTAAAAATATCTTAAAATCCGAAGCTGGCCTGGCAAATAATGGGTTAATGTTCTCGGATTTATCCCAAATTTTAGGAACGGAAGTTCTATATATTTGGTTATTATATTTCGAAAATATTTGAATTTTTTGAATATATTGTTTTTTATTAACTTGGGGTCATATGTGACCCCAATTCCAAAAGGGTTAATGGGGTCATAATATTTTTTCTGAAACCCTAGACTATTAAGATAAAATATAACATTTAAAAGTAGAAAAGTAATGAATTTTTGATACAAAGTATTTAGAAATAGTACGTTTACAGAATATTTTACAAAAATCCCATTTTTCTCGAAATCCGCTAAAATAAAATCCTTGCCAAAAAAAATTATGGCATAGGGATTTACCTAAAAGTTCACACAGTTAATGTCTGACATGCATTTAACAAGACCTTAAAGAGCTAGATTAATTTTTTTTTAAATTTTGTTTAAGAAAATTTTTCAAAACTTGATAAAGGAGTTTTCAAAATTTTATCAAATAAATTTCCATTTTCGGTCTCAATGCTTAATAGGTTAACAAGGTGGTAATAAAACAATACTTCATATGTGAGTACTTAATTAATTAGTTTCTTAAAATTGAAAAAAAAAAATACCATCAAATTTCATGACATAGTTTTTTTTTTTGGCACAAAAGTTGTCTGGGGCATTTGCTATTTCTTAACGAGGTTTTATTCGATTTTGAAGTTATATAGCTTTTTGGATAATTTAATACTGATCCCGAATTATATAACAACTTGGCGGAAAAATTAAACTATAAAACGAAATTTTCGTAAAATCTGAAAAAAAGTCATATTTTCCCCATATAAACACACTTGAAATTTTCAATCGCGTTGAGCCAACTCTAATAAAAGTTTTTTTGATTGATCCAAAACTTTGTATTTCTCACTTTTTTTGCTATTCGCATATTTCTAGGGGGTGCGACCGAGATTTTGAACACTTTTTTTCTCCATATAATGAAGGGCCACCCTAATGTACATACATACATACATATATTCGAATGCATTTATATGTATGATAGATTTATGTACGTATGTATATAATCGTATATATGTATGAGCAATTTGGTTTGCTACACTGGTGGCATTTTTTTTTTTTTTGGGGGGGCTTCAAATAACACGTTCTGTTGAAATAAATCTTGTTTGCAAAAATTTTAAATATTCATACGCAATTAACGAGTAGAAGAAAAACTAACAACTATTGTGACTTTTGTCCACTATTCAAGTGTAATGATTGGGGTTGGCAAAGTTGAAGAGTTCAATTTTCAGTGTTTTTTTTTTTTGTAAATTGTTTTTTAATAAAACAAACAATAAATTGTCATATTGTCAAATGCAATTCCAAACAGATAATTGTTTATTTAATATTTTTCTATTTGTATGGTATTTTTCAGTTCAGTTCATTTTTTAGTTTCCAGGATTGTTCCTTTTCAATAATAACTATGTAGCTGTGTAGATATATATGTTTGTGTGTATGTATGTACATAAATATGTAAGTATTTAACTTACTTTGAAGTAAATGTGGTTATATGTACCTTGTCTTTAACTTGGTATGTGGTCAGCAGTTGGTCGTACGTTTAAAGTGTACCTCATACCTTTTTAGATTGGTTTTGTTTTTTTTTTTTTTTTTGATAACTCAAGAAGGATATTGGGCTGTCCCATACATGTGTATGTTTATTTGTAATATTATTTTCAATTTTGTCATTTGTCATATTATTTATTTTGTTATTGACATTTAAAGTAAACAAACTACACCGGAAGTGTGGTCACATCTTAGTAGCAATTTATTTCCCTTTAAATATAAATGTTGACTTTTCATGTCTTTAAATCGTGTGAAGGTTGATGATATACATATTTGGAATTTGGTTTGTTAAATATACTAAGAACAAGGGGGGAATGACATCAAATGTGTGGTTTCTTGAATATGTAATAAGTATGAAGAAGAAACCAAGGTTCAGAAAATACACACACGAAACACACAATGTTCTGTTCAAAAGCAGCCAACACATATCTTTATTTTCATATCAATTATGTGCGTTTCAAAATTTTCTACGGTGCCCAACACAACCATGACTGTGTTCGTTTTAATATTTCGTTATTTACACGAACATTTTTGTATCACATTCTTTTTGCTTCAATCACACATAAAGCACACATTTTTGAGTGTTGCTTTATTTGAAGTTGATGTTCTGGTACGTGTAGTGAAAAAAAACACAGAACATGTAAAATAAACAGGTTCGAGTTCAGTTATATTTTAAGTCGTGTTGTGGCTCGTGTAGTAAGAAACAACAGAACATGTACAGTAAACAGGTTCGAGTTCAGTTATATTTTAAGTCGTGTTTAAAATATAACTGAACTCGAACCTGTTTACTGTACATGTTCTGTTGTTTCTTACTACACGAGCCACAACACGACTTAAAATATAACTGAACTCGAACCTGTTTATTTTACATGTTCTGTGTTTTTTTTTCACTACACGTACCAGAACATCAACTTCAAATAAAGCAACACTCAAAAATGTGTGCTTTATGTGTGATTGAAAAAAAAAGTACGTGATAGAAAAATGTTCGTGTAAATAACGAAATATTAAAACGAACACAGTCGTGGTTGTGTTGGGCACCGAAGAAAATTTAAAAACAAACATAATTGATATGAAAATAAAAATATGTGTGTGTTGGTCTAAGTTATGTTTATTTACATATATGTACGAGTTTTTTATTCAGTGTGTGTTTTTTTCTGAACTCTGGAAGAAACAAAACATTTGGTCTAGTGTGATTTGTTATCGGGCCATTCTCTTTAAAAAAACAAACAAAATAACCGTAATGAACTTCAACATCAATCTATACTCATTTGCCGTGATTATCCCGATTTTTTAAGACTCATCTGATTAAAAATAGTTATATAAATCATTCAGCCTTTTTTTTTGATTTATAACATTATAATAATTTTTATCTCAAATATCCATCTTGTTTCGACGATCCAGTTTTTTAGAATTCCTTGAGAAAACTTCAGTAATTGTCTTAGTTGTCTAACTTAAAAAAAAAAATTTGTGACGAAAATATGGGGCAATATTGATTGATTTGCCGGGAATCTTGTAACATATAATGGGTAATTGGGTTACGCTAATTTCAAAATTGTTAGCCAAGTTTGTGGGTCCATTCTAATTTTTGAGATCTAACATAAAGGGTGTTATTTTTTTTAAGCATGTTTATGAGTCTTTATTTTCCAATACTGCACATAGAAAAAAATATTATTGAAGATCGTTTACCACCAGAAAAATTTATTAAGGTAATTACTTTAAGTTTTATTATAATTCTTTAATATTTCAAAATACTATAGATTTTCATCAATAACAATCACATGAAGTTAGTCAATCTAAAAAGAAGATATCTATTAAAACAAAATTAATTCCGAATACCATTCAAAGTAATTAAATCTTAATATATAAAAACGTTGGTGCGTATGTTGGTACTCTAATAACTGTTGAACCACTAATGCTAGCGACTTCGTATTCATACCATATGTTCCTTTGGTTCTCCGATTTGCATAACTTTTTTTTTGTACCTGATAGGTGGCGCTGGGGTCGAGATTTTCCCAAAAAATTTATTTACGGTCCAATTTAGCTCAAATTCGCAACATATATTATGTACATAAAACTAAAGTTGCTGACAAAGTTTTTCACCTGTAGGTGGCGCTGGTGTTTTTTTCAGTCATATTCATAATATTATTAAATCGTGCTTTACTTTTGCCCGACACTCGGTATTAAAATTTAGATGCAATATAAAATCCAGATGTTTTCTTCGGGCCAGCAACGCGGACCGGACTCAGCTAGTAAATTATAAAACTGATTTGATTGAGGCAACTTAATTAAATCAACTATAACTTGCTTCATTCCTAAATATTGGTAATTGTAACTACTAATTATATTATAACGATATTTCTGTGGTTTTCTAGAATAACCGCGTATGTCATAAAATTCAAATGTTCAGGGGAGCCAAAAAACGTTATATTTGAAATTATGGGCTCGATACAAAGATTTTAGAGCTTTTCATTTAACAGTCCTGTAGATATGGGCAATAAATAATTTATATAAAATTTTGAATCAAAAATCTTCAGAGGAATAGATCCTAGAGAAGGACGAAAAAACTATATGTAAATTATACTTAAAGTGTGTGCAGATAAAACAACTTATGTCGACAAACGTCGTTTTGCTTTGAAAAGGAGAACTACCAATGCAACCACCCATGTAGACATAAGTTGTTGTTGCTTGAAAAATGGATTTTTTTGTTCGTCAACAAAAAGTTAACGGGACTTAGGATGAGAATATAAGAACGTATCAAGAATTAATAGTGACAAAAAATAACAGAAATAAACACACAAGTTTTTATAAGTGGTTATAAACTGAAAAGTAATCCAAAGTTATTTTGCATTTTTTTCATTAATAACAACGTATGGTGCTATGTGTCGTTTTTTGAGAAAATAATTTGTCAGCGATCAAATGTAGGTTGACATACGTCGTTAGTGCCGCAAATTAATTTAATAAACATTTAAGTTACGTCGTTAATTAAAGAAAAAACTCAGAAATGGTCAATATATTTTTTTAATTAAACATGTAAAGAGCGTTAAAAATTATTATATTTGGCATCGTTAACTCAAAACTGACAAAAATGGACATACGCAGTTATTCCAGAAAACCACAGATTTTTTAACCTGAAAATGCAACAAAATATTGGTTAAAATTATATAAATAACAATTTTCAGTAAGCCAAACTTTTGACATGTATGGATAACTGGAACCAAAAGGAATAAAAATACTATTGTAAATACCAATAAAAGAAGAAAAAAATGATTAATCTGACTGAACTTTTAATAATTATGTCACTTTTCAAAAAAAAAAAAAAAAAAAATAAAAGAATGAAAATTTCTGAATATTGTGTTAAAATTTAATATTACATACATATAAATTGAAACCACAATGTGTAAAATATTTTAAAATTATTTAAAAAATAATGGAGAGTCGAATAGTGTACATGGAATGGGCCTTAAGACGTAAACACGATCGGTAAAGGTGCGTTTCAGCATACACCGTAATCGGCACCGAAAACGAAATTCCATACATTTGCGCCGAAAAAAAGTTCGTTCCAGAAATCGGCGACGAAAATTCGGAACGTAACGGAGCCGATCAGCAACGAAAAACTAGCTATTTGGCAACGGAACGAAAACAGCATCAAGACTATTTAAATGAATTGGAAAACAGGTGCAGTTCAGACGACTTTCAAACAAGGAAACTCAATTTTTTCGTTCAGCTGAGAACACCATGGTCTTAACGGTACTTCTAAATGAAATGAAATCTTCTAAGTCGCAAAATGCCGCAAACGATATCTTGGTCTATGCCACAGGACCAAGAAGGAACCTATATGGCTCATGTTATATCTTATTCACTTAAAATGGGTCTTTTTAGACCCATAAAGTCAAATAAATAATATTGCTTTTAACAGAAGTATTTATTTTTTTAAATTCAAATTTACATTTTTTTTTAATATTTGGCTAACAATAACTTTAATAAACTACATTTCTTAATACATTTTCATTTAAGCATCATCCAATTCTGATCTTGGTTTAATCGAATCGTTTGCTGGAATGGTGGGTGTCCAATTAAACTGAGACATCGATGAAAGATTGGTGGCTGAGTTCGTTGAACCGGAATGGGTTAGTATGGATGCCGTGGATGTTGGTTGGTTAATAGCGTTGGTTGGTTCCTGACTTATTGTGGTAGTCGCTGTTACCGTCGATGTTAATGCTATTCTAGGTACAGGACGTAAAATATGTTGTCATTTAACCGGTAGTGGTATAATAGGCAAAGGCACCACTGGTCTATTGACAAAATTACCCGCTACATTATTTAAATTACGCAAATTATTTGCTTGTACATATTGAAATGCTGAAGAACGTTCCAACTGTTGTGAGAGATAAAATTCACCCAG
This sequence comes from Cordilura impudica, assembly GCA_963682025.1. Lineage (NCBI taxonomy): Eukaryota > Metazoa > Arthropoda > Insecta > Diptera > Scathophagidae > Cordilura > Cordilura impudica. The sequence goes on along the minus strand of OY821517.1, from coordinate 1,167,737 downwards.
CGTATAGAAACGTCTATGATCGAATGGTGTTGGAAACGGAAATGCACCGAAACGTGATGGATAAGGTCTTGTATGTTGTACTGGTGGATATAGTGTATTTGCTTGTATTCGGTGTGGTGTCGATACTGTATGATTCCCTAGATGCGCTGCAGATGATGGAAATGTTGCAGGATTTGTTGAGGAATTCTTAAAAATGTCCAAACATTTTAAATTTTCCAGCATTTGATGAGAAGCTTGATGTTTTTTAAGATAGGCATGACTAAATAATATGAATAATATTTTAAACTTAGATCCGTGGTTATTAGGTTAAGAGCAGTAGCTAACTTACCGTCGAAATGTTTTGCCGCATTGATTACATGGATATATACCGTCGACACTGTCATCTGTTACGGTTTTATCTTGCAAATTTGAGTTTACTTGTGAATTTCGTTCTTGATGAACTCTCTTTTTTGATTGACTATTGGCTAATAGTTCCGCTTTTGGTTTATGCCATCGACGATGTGATGCCAAATTTGCAGGGCAGTTGAAAACCTGTAATGATAATTTCATTAAGAGTTTATCAACGACGTTTTAGAAAGTAAAATAAACTATTTTTATCATTATTATACTCGTGTCTTGTTTCTGAATATTATATTTTCGCATAATGTGGCTGCCGCCGTCAAAAATTCTAATTTGTGATGAGACCGAGCGTAATAAAAAGAACCGAAAATAAATTAGTCAATTTCGACGAAAAAAATTTTACATATGGGGCATTTCATGTAAAGTGATCCAACTTTTGAAACCGATGTCTTCCGATCGGAATGAAATTTGCACCAAGGTTAGTCCTATTGGATAGTAGTTTAGACACAATTTTTCAACAATATCGGTCTAGAACTCTCTGAGTTAGAAGGGGTCAAAATTTTACATTTTGACCAAACAGGTGTTTTTTCTCATCCATGTAACTTTTTACCTATTGTTCTTAGCAAAATTTGTCCCAAATAGTTTAGATAGCTATTTCGCCAGTCATTCGAAAAAAAATTTTTTTTTTTTTAAATAAGAAAACTTTTTTGACTTTTTTTTTTGAAAAATCAAAAATTTTTTTTGACTTTTTTTGCAAAATCAAAATTTTTGACTTTTTTGAAAAACGAAAAAAATTTTTTTACTCAAAAGAAAGCTTTTTTGTCGCTTAGTACGATGCGAGTGGGATATCTATCAAAAAAATGTTTTGTAACTCAAGACAACGGTTTTTCAATTTTTAGCATATGCACTAATTTGAATATTTTCCTATTAGTGTGTAACTGTTGCTAAAACCTTAAAAATAAAAAGTATAATGAGAAACTAGACAAATTAACCTTTCCGACGGTATGTAACATACCTACTAAAATTTCATACCTTCGATACTGTAATACCCTCAATATGTTAAACCCTCAACATTTTTTCTGAGTCTTTTATCTGCCTTTCATAGCGGCTTTTTTTTTGTCAATCCTGTAGGTAGTTTTGAGCGCACGTAATACTTAGTGTGATTTCTATTGTCAAAATATCAGGTACCCCAGAGACAAGTGTTTGGGTGGAGAGGTAGAAGTTAACAGGTAGTTTATTTTAATGATATGTTGAAAAGGTAAAAAATTAAAAGGTAGTTTATTTTTATTAACATTTGGTTAAAATATGTACTTCATTATTATTTTTATTATAGAACATGCGGTTAACCCACACTAAGCCCCTCTTTACTTTAATAAAAGATTTGACCCATTCATTAAAATGTGCTACCTATATGATCTTAAAAAACTATTTATTGTCATTCTGAAGACATTCGGAAATAAGTTTTTTAGAAACAGCGTTAAAGTTTAGACGTGTGTTATTTACATAATTTCTTACATAATTAATCTTCACAATGTCTACGGCTCCTAAAAAGGCTAAGCTTGAAAAAGAAATTGGTTCCTTTTGTTTGAAACCCTTTAACAAAAGGTGGCACAGATCATCAGATATTAAAATTATTTCCGACGGCTTATTAAAAAAATTTCCTACGCTGTCAAAACGGTTGTTAATTTGTGGATCATTCAGGAAAGAGCTCAGAATGTTGAAAGAATTACCGGATTTCAATAGTAATGAGCCTTGTGTGAAGTTATTCCAGATGAAGACAATAGTAATTCTGAGAATGATGACAGAAATGTTGATGATGATGGTGTTTCTAACTTTTCATTAGAAGGTTTAAGTTCAAAGAATGAGTGTCAAAATCAGTATCATAAGGAATACTGCATCCTTCAACAAATAAAAGAAAAATACTAAACGTCACAGAGTAGAGCTGAAAGAATTCAACTTCTCACGATGGACATGGAGTTGTGCAAAAATAAAGACTGCGTTTGGAACGTTTCACCGAAAAAGCAAGAAAAGTTAGAATTGTTGCCTGATGCCAGGGATGAAAGGATTTGTGTCTGTACGAATCGATGGCAAGAAAGTTCAAATGCAGAAGAGAATGGTTCTCTGCAACCTGAAAGAGTTATTTGCAACATTTCAATCTAAACACGAAGATGTAAAAATTGGCTTCACAAAATTTACCCAACTGAGGCCAAAACATTGCGTTTTAGCAGGCAGTAGCGGAACTCACACAGAATGCGTTTGCAATTACCATGAAAATGTTAAACTGATGTTGAAGGAAATCAACTTAAAGTACTTAACAGATGATTCGCCAGAAGATTTACACGATTACCGCGATTGCCTTAAATTGACTATGTGTCCTAATGCAACAACTTCTTGCCACTTAGGTGAATGTTCAAATTGCCCGGAAACCCCATTCATCAAAGAGAATTTAATCAACTCTTTTGATCGCGAATATATTGAGGAGGTCAAATTTGAATCTTTGGTTCAGACTGACACATGCACATTGAAAACAATAACATTAAATGTGGATGATTTTGTGGAAGAAATGTGTACAGGATTGCTAAACTTGAGAACCCATGTCTTTTTAGTCAAAGAGCAATGGTCATTCTTTAAGGATTTGAAGATACATTTGAAGTCTGGTGAATTCGTTATTTCATATGATTTCGCAGAAAACTATTAATATGTTCTTCAGGATGCCATACAAGCATTCCAAGCAACTATATTCACAGTAGTTATTTACTACATGAAAGATGAAACACTGGAACACAAAAGTGTGGCAATCATATCCGATGGTTTGAAACATTATGCCGTTGCAGTTTGTGAGTACCAGAAGATAATACTAAAATATCTACAATCTAAATTTACAGTAGAGAAGGTATACTATGTTTAGGCCGGAGCTTGTCAACATTTTAAAAACAAAAGTAGCTTCGCAAATCTTATGGCTCATAAAACCGATTTTGGAATGCCAACTGAGTGGCATTTTCATGATAAAGAAGCATGTAATGGTATTGGAGCAAACCATAAAAGAAATGCAGCGAAGTATAGCCTCCAGTGCTCTCATAAATATCGCATCTTAGATGCGACTGCTTTATTCCATTGGGCAATGAATTATTGTAAAGAAACTAAAATAGTTTTTAGTAGCAAAGAGGATCATGAGGAAACATTGAAAACTCTGAAGAGCAGGTTCGATGCTGCGGTAATAATCGACGGCACCGCTCAATACCATGCTTTTATACCGCTTGTCGATGGAAGACTCAAGTTGAAAAAGTTTTCTGCCTCTATTCAATGCGATTTCTTTCCAAAGACAACAAATAAATCAGCAGCGAAATCAACAGCTGAACCTAGTAACGCCAAGAAACAAATAAGCTGGATGAAAGACTGGATTTTTAAAAAGTGACAAAACTTAAATAGTTCATCAGCTACAATAAATTAAGTATAAAAAAAGTTATGATATAGATGGTTATAAAGTGATTAAGATTATTAAATTATTTATCTATTTATATCTATTATAATTATTATATATTAATTTAATTATTATTACAAATAAATAAAAAAAATAATTTTTCAACATTTCTATAGAAAAAGTTATTTTTTTCTGAGGTTAACATATTGTGGGTATTACAGTATTGAGGGTATGAAATTTTAGTTAGGTATGTTACATATCGTTGGAAAGGTTAATTTCTCTAGTTTCTCAGTATATGTTATATTTTTAAGGTTTTAGAAACACTTACACACTAATAGGAAAAAATTCAAATTCAAAATGCATATGCTAAAAATTAAGAAACCGTTGTCTTAAGTTACAAAACATTTTTTTGATAGATATCCCACTCGCATCTCACTAAGTGACCAAAAAGCTCTTAAAGGAAAAAACCTTAGCTTTCTTTTGAGAAAAAAGTTTCCATTTTGGAAAAAAAAATCAAACAAATTTTTGATTTTGCAAAAAAAAAGTCAAAAGAAATTTTTTATTTTTTAAAATTTTTTTTTCCGAAAGACTGAAGAAATAGCTATCTAAACTATTTGGGACAAATTTTGCTAAGAACAATAGGTTAAAAGTTACATGAATGAGAAAAAACACCTGTTTGGTCAAAATGTCAAATTTTGACCCCCTCTAACTCAGAGAGTTCTGGACCGATCTTGTTGAAAAATTGTGTCTAAACTACTATCCAGTAGAACTAACCTTGGTGCAAATTTCATCACGAGCGGAAGACATCGGTTTCAAAAGTTGTATCACTTGACATGAAACGCCCCATATACATAAATATTTTACTGATTTCATTATCATGATTTACAGACAGCTGTAAATCTCTCCAAAATTAATTAAGTTGTGCTTATTTTCCATGTCCGTATTGATCTGTTAATTTTTTTAACTTTTACCTACGTATTCTTTTGATTTTTTTTATACACTTATGGGCTATTACTGATGAAGTCTTAAAGTCGGAAACTAGTCTGATTAAAAATATTCAAAGAGTAGTTATATTGTTATCTTTTTTAATAAATTTCTAACGAACACTCCTATGAAAAAAAAATATATTTTTAAGAAATTTTTCCCATTTATATTTAACTAGTATAGCCCAGCACTCGAAATTCGACTGCAAATTCTAGGAAATATGATTTTTGCATTAAATTTTTTCTTTCAATGCTTTTCTAATCTATATATATATATATATAAAATTTGTGAATATTTAAATGAGCCTAAAGGTATGCTAATTAATTTTAGCAATTCAACACAGAGCGTGTGCTATACAATTTAAATCATTCGCATTCACAGGGCGTTACGAATTATTAGAAATATTTTATTTTATTTAATTTAATATATTTTTAAAACAAATTAAACATAAATTTTATCATTCTCAGCTTCTCCTCCATATAGCCTATAACTATGCCAATTTTCACACTCCTCCGTGCCCGCATATTGCTTAAAAAGGGAAATAAAAATTTCCCTTCAAGTATTAACATATAGATATCAATAATTTTCTATTGCTAAAATTTAAAGGAAAATATTTGAATATTGATTGAAATAAAAAAGTATTGGAATGCATCTTAACTGTTACCCGGACTGACAATTTCCGGCACTTACAACAATGCTCTCACATACAACTATATTCAGAAATATTATCATTATTATATTGGAATTTAACGTACCTTTTCACATTCCGAACACTTATATTCTATATGCACAATACGTGGACAACGATGTTGAGCCAACTTAAAAGCGTCGTCGTACAGTGTGCGACACAGTTGACATAAGTAATCACCAATCTTATTATCGATACTGGCCAAAATCGCTTTAGCTTCTTCCGTAACTTCCACCACATTAAAAGCCGGATCAATGTCACCTTTACGCACTACCAACTCTTCATCGTCACGCAACTTTCGTATGATTGTACCCGAAACAGGACTTATAGTTTCCTCATCCACAGACATGTGCTTTCGCAATTTCATACGTTTACGTTCGGTTTTATGTGTTTTATAAGGTGCTCTTAATGAGGTGGGTAATTGTGAGGTTTCCATAAGTTGTTGCTGCTGATGTTGTTGTACTTTTTCATGATTTGGCGCTGTGTAAGGATTCCCTTTTGTTTTCTGGCAATTAGTTAAATCAATGTATGTTTTTTCCTTATCCAAGTTTTCGCTGGTGGATGCAACAGCCTCATCGTTTATTTTATGAAAATCTCTCTTAAATAATTTTTCTAAACCATCGATGGCACGATTGTGTAATTCATCATTTTCATAGAACAATTTATTGCGTGTTAAAACTTGGCCGGTTTTTTCTAGTTCTTTTTCTAAATCTGTTTGACTTTGTAAATGCAACATTGTGATGGCTCGACCAGACAAAGGATTTATGTCATCATCATCATTACTTAAAATGTCAACATACTCTTCTTCTTCATCGTGCTCTATTGCCGGGGAGTTTACTTGGTTGTTGTTCGTACTTTGAGGAGTTTTGTGTAAATTATGTGCCTCATTAGATTCATCGGCCAAATCAGCATCATCTTCGTTAATTTCTTGAGAACTAATAAGTGTTTCATCATCTTCATGCATCTCGTCGCCTTCTTCTTCCTCTACATCATCATCATCTTCATCTTCATCATCGTCATCATCACCATCACCATCAGCATCAACCTCGTCTTCGGTTAGTATTATTGTTTCATCATCCACATAAATTGTTGACATATTTCTATGATGATGTAGCTGATGTTGTAGTTGTTGCTGTTGCTGTTGTTCTTGCTGTTGTTGTTGTTGGCATTGATACTCTTTTATTAACAAAACGTTTCCACTTCGTTGGCTCTTTGGTATTTCCCCAAAGTTGTTGGTCGATGTACCGTTGTCGACAAAATTGTGTGTTGACGTTGTCTTTGTTGTTTTCGTTGTATTATATCCTTCCTCCTGCAAAGTGTACGCTGTCAATTCTCCACGTCTTGTGTAGGTCATAGTGTGCAAACAATTTTGATGTTCTGCTCGTAGTTGTGCAGTTGTTGTGTTGTTTGTGTTTGTATTTGTGGCCGTTTCGGTGGCTGGCGTTACCATGATATGCGGACGCCACAAATAATGTTCGTCTGACATAAATCTTGGCCGTTTTCTGGGTGGTGAAGGTGTTGAGGGTGGTGTAATAGGTACAATATTAACTCCAGCTCGAAGTGATAAATCTAATGGTGAAAGTATTAAATTATTTGTAGATGTTCGAGCTGTTGTCTCTAGTGCTAATGATGATGGTGGTGGGTGTTGTTGGATGGTTGGTGGTCTGGAACTAAATTGTGGGAATGTCTCATTTATAGTTGGTAATGTACGACATTCCTTATAGTGTTCACTCATCATTTTCAATATTGACTCTAATAATATGTTTTCGGAAAAAAAAATAGTTGAGTAAATGGATGACACTACAAATATACTTAATAGATAAATCATATTTGTTGTTTATTTTTTCAAATTTTGGTATAACCAATCATTAAAAATATTTTCTTGATTTAAGACAATTACCTTCTGTTCGAAACAGTTTTTATTTTCTTTAAGTACGAGTATAATATTTGGTATAAGTATCATCAAACAATTTGTAATTTGTCTAAAATTTAACGGGAATATGTTTTATCCGTATGGTATTAGGGGTGGTACTTGGTCTGAATTCTTATTATTGACACTAGTGTTGTTACTCAATTATAAATACTGCGTTTAGTGGCGATTCTGTACATTTACATAGATTTTGATCTAAATGTCATATTTTAAAATGATAAACAGTCAATCGATCCCATACAAAATGAAATTTAAATATAAGGAGCCATCGCATTATTATGAAATTTGGTAAATATTTAGTTTTTTATTGTTCGGTTTGAGATGATGTATACATTTTCTAATGAAAAAAGATAATTTTTGTAATGTATGAGAAATATTGCAAAAAATTCAAGATAGCGCACTGTGTCACGAGGCTGGCCAAAAATGGTTAAAGTCAATGTTAGAATTTGAACGTTTTTTTTTATATTTTTTTTTAACAATCTGATTAGATGATATCTAAAATATCTTCTTAAAATGTTTACAAATTTTAAAATTATAGTGGTTCAAAGTCAAGGTTTGTGTTCAGCATACGAAATTTATGGGAATCCCAAATTTCATGCTCATTTATAATTCAAATTTCATGTTCATTTATAATACTAAGAATTTAAGTATTTGAATGTAACGGCTACCAAAATTTGTAACAGGGTTGTAAGTGATGCTTCTAGTTATAATTACAACACTGTTTTTGTTTACAAATATTGATCATATGTCAGATACCGTTAGAAAAAAGATAGTAGTGAGGCATTGTCAAGACTTTTCAGCAACCGTGAACTTTCGTAGAGAATTTAAAAGAAAGTAGAAATAACACTTTTCCTGTTTTTTTTTTTGTATTTTGTAGCTACAAGTATGTATTTTAATATATTTAAAGTTCAGCTGCCCGATATTGCCCGAATTCTTTTTTTTGATTGTTTTTTTGTGTCGACTCGTTGCGGATTCGTACTATTTTTCAACTGTGGCTAGAGATAAAGGAAAACAGACCATGCGATGTTATGCGTCATGTTAAAGATTTTGTAGAAAATCATTTTGAACGAGTATTATTAGAAAGGGAACAACAGAAAATAAGGCTTACTCTTTTAAAATTTTCTAACAATTGGTCTAAATATCATCGCATGAGAGATAGATTTGAAACTGAGTTGAGTGACTGGTTAGATAGCGATTTATTTGGTGAATTCATTTGTAATGTAAGTTTCCGTATAAAGTTTTGGTTTTGCAATAAAACTAAATTGTGTTATACTGTATTTGGAAGCAAATACAAGTGGTAGAGGCCGACCGAATGTTTCTTATGAGGAGGGTTCAATGAGAACAAAAAGGAGGCGAGTGGAAAAACTTGTCGCTTCTACTTCATCTGAAGCTCTTAAGAAAGCCGCAGAAAGGGTAACAAGTTGAAATACTGATAAGAAAATTTGTGTTGAAAGTGCTCTAGCATTATACATTGATATGGATTCATCTATGAGGCAGTACAATATGATGAGAAAAGTAGTAAATTCTGTTCACGAAAATTGCTTTCCGTCATACTATATGATTGCAGATGCTAAAAAAAAAGATTTTGCCTAATGACATACAAGTAATAGAAACTTCTGCAGAGGTCCCCTTACAAAAGATTTTAGACAAAACTGTAAGAAGCATTTTAGATGTTCATGATATTGATACCGAAAATGATATAGTTCTGGAATGCAAGTGGGGATTTGACGGCAGTAGTGGTCATAGTGTATACAAACAAAAATTTGAAAATGAGGAAGGTAGTGATGAATTTATGTTTGTTACTTCTTTCGTTCCTTTACGCTTGTTGGATTGGGCAGATGATCAAGTAATTTGGGAAAATGATAAACATTCGTCTTGGAAGTTAAATAGACCGCTTAAAATTATTTTTACAAAGGAGAAACCAAATGTAATACAATCAGTAAGGGATAGCATAAATTCAGAAATTGAAGGTCTAGATACATATAATTACATTTCAAAAAACAAAAATCTTAATGTTCATTATAAAAGCAATTGACGATGATAGATGGTGCAGTTTTAAATGTATTAAGTGGAAACAGTAGTAGTTCAACTTGTGCTTTATGTCGAGCTAAGCCATCTGAAATGAACAGCTTATCGATTTTCGAAAGGCCTGTGAATAAGCAGTGCTGTCAGTATGAATTGTCGACATTACATGCATGGACCAAGTGTTTTGAATGCATTTTGCATATTTCTTACAAACAGCATATAAAGAAATGGAAAGTGGTAGGAAAAGAAAAGAGAAATATTCAAGCAAAATTTAAGTCTGAAATGGGTCTTAGAGTTGATAAGGTTAAGACGGGGTATGGCACAACAAATTATGGCAGTACTACAAGGCGCTTCTTTTCTAATGTGGAACTTTCAGCTCAGATTACTAATGTTGATGTAAGGTTAATAAAAAATTTTTCCATTATTGTAAGAACACTTTCAAGTGGTCATTATATTAATATATCAAGTTTTGAAAAGCTTTTAAAAGATACTGCACTTTTATATTTCGAATTATATTCTTGGTACTATATGCCTTCAACTGTGCACAAAATTTTAGTTCATGGTATAGATTTTATTAAATATTCTACAATTCCCATTGGAATGTTATCAGAAGAAGCAATAGAATGAAGTTATAAAATTATAAGAAATGCAAGATTAAGACATACGAGAAAAATAAGTAGGATTGCCTCCATGAGAGACCTCATAAATTATCTTATTCTGCAGTCAGAGCCATCAATTTCGATGCGTAGTCAGAAAATACTTTTAAGAAAAAATGATTTAAATGATCTGAAAGGGTACTTAGTTGAAAAAAAAAAGATTTAACGACATAAAAACAGCGAATGAATCATTGGTAGAATCTGAAAGTGATGACAGTGATAATTGTTAATATACTTTGATTGCCTGTAATATATATATTTTATGTATGCATGTTAAATATGTTATGTTAAATAAATAAAATTTATGTTTCTAAATTTATTTTTTACTGAGCGGCAAGGACTTACGTACTAAATTAATTTTTGTAAAATTTTGCTCTTATCTGATCGATAATTTCTAAATTATGACAATTTTTAAATTTAGGTTGTATGGGAGGTGGGCGTGGCGCTTGTCCGATTTTCTTGAAAATTGGAAATATGTTACAATATTACTTAATATATTCACATGCAAAATTTCAATGTTATCGGATTGCTAATTTCCAAATTCTTAAAATTTTTAAATTTAGGTTGTATGGGAGGTGGGCGTGTCCTTTGAGATAGTTTCATAAAATTTAACAAAGTTATCAGGAATATATCAGAGACAAATCGAACTAAGTTTGGTTCAATTCCAGAAACAACTTTGGAAAATATAAGGTTTTTTCATTTCAGGATATATGGGAGGTGTGCGTGACCTTGGGCCGATTTTCTCTAAACTTCGTTTTTTTTTCTTTCCTACTTATAAAAGCAATGTGTACTAATTTTCATTCTTTTATGAAAACTCCTTCTATTTTTGGCCACCCTTTATATGAAAACACGACACTGTGCAGCGCTAGATGGAGTAGCTACTTTCGAACAAAGCGACTTGTTCATCTTCAGCATTCTTCTGCCTATTACTTCATCTCATGCTTAATCAACTATTTAACTCAACATTTGAAAGAAAAGAACATGCGATTTTTTTTTCTTTTATAAATATACGAGAGTTACTACGAACAAACTGAGTTTTTTTTAAATTTTTAGCTTTCTCTACATTAACATAGCCAGATCAATTACATGTCTTGTAATATGAACTGCTTTTTGTTTTTGCCATTGTCCTGTAGGTGGAACTGTAATGGCATGTGAAATCTTAACAGATTAATGGAACACAGATCAACAATACATAACACTAACATTTGGTAAATATCTCTAATATTAATAGGCTAGACGATTTCTTGTGACTGATATTTTTTGTTCTACCGTTTTATCCTGATTTTGACCAAGCGAATGTTGTTTGAAAGGTATTTCTTTTTCGCTGTTTTGCAGATTTACAGATTTTTAAATTTTTTCCTTTAGTTTGAGTAAATTGCATTTTAAGTTGCTACTAACACATACATAAAATTATACATATGCTACGTGTGTTTTATTAAATTTGTTAATGTGTTTTTTAATGATTGTGTTATCTTCATTCACAATAATAATAAACCATAAAAGTGTTGGTTTGTGAATTGGCTAAGTTGAAAAATAAATTTCACTCGAATTTCGAGCGCTGGAATCTGCTAGTATGAACTTGAATGGGCCAGTTTCAAATATGTAACCAGATTTATCAGTTTGTAAAGGGTCCGCCAAATAACTTTTTTTTTTTGAAAATGATATAAAAAAAAACTACTGAATATTATCTCAAATTTCTTTTTTTATTTGAAAGTACAATCCTTCCGGTTAATAATGGAAAATAATTTCATTCAAATGGCTGCCTCGGCTGGCCATGCAGTAGCCGGTCCAATTTTTAAGCACATTATCGATTGTGTGCAGCTGTATTTCACCAATGGCTTCACGAATATTGTCCTTTAAAGCGTCAATTGTCTCTGGCTTGTTGGCGTAACACTTATCTTTGAGGGCACCCCACAAATAATAGTCCAACGGTGTCAAATCGCAATCCTGTTGAAACCAAATGTTGCCAATATCCTCCAAACAAATATTCGTTCAACATGGCCCGATAACGATCGCCATTGACTGTAACGGCCACTCCTTGCTCATTTTCGAAGAAAAATGGCCCAATTATGCCTCTGGACCAAAATCCGCACCAAACAGTTACTCGTTTTGGGTGTATCGGCTTTTCAATGTATGCGTGCGGGTTTTCTGTGCCCCAAATGCGACAATTTTGCTTGTTTACATACCCGCCAAGATCAAAATGAGCTTCATCTGAAAAGATGATTTTTTTTTTTTGCAAAATCGGCATCTTCTGTAAGTCGATCGCAGGCCCACTTAGCGAAGCGAAATCGCATTGGATGGTCAGCTGGCTTCAACTCCTGAACCAATTGGACTTTGTATGGCGTCATACCAAGGTCTTTATGCAAAATTCGTCTCAATGATGCCTCCGAAATGTTCAATTCTTGAGAACGACGGTGAATTGATGTTGATGGCGCTTCACGCACACTTTCTGCCACAGCAGCAATATTCTCGGGTGTACGCACTGTCTTTGGCTTTTCACGCTTTGGTTTATCGATGAGGATGCCAGTTTCTTTCACTTTTTTCACAAGATAACGAACATACGGGGCTGACGGTGCTTCTCTTCTTCCAAAATCCGTACGCAATTTTCGCACACATTCTGCAACATTACCATGATTTTCAAAGTAATGTCGCAATATTTCCCAGCGTTGTTCAAGCGTATACACAACCATATTCGTTCAGCGGAAGGATAAAACTAATTATCTGTCAAATCAGACATGAGCTAAGTGTTACCATTCACGAAATAAGCACTAGTTGAAAAAAACAACGTTAGATGGCGGACCCTTTACTTTATATAAAATTTTGAGTCAAAAATCTTCAAAAGAATAGATCCTAGAGAAGGACGAAAAACGCTATGTAAATTACACTTAAAGTGTGTGCAGATAAAACAACTTATGTTGACAAATGTCGTTTTCTTTGAAAAAGAAAACTACCAATACATCCACATAAGTTGTTGTTGCTTGAAAAATGGATTTTTTTGTTCGTCAACAAAAAGCTAACGGGACTTAGGATGAGAATATAACAACGTATCAAGAATAATAGTGACAAAAAATAACAGAAATAAACACACAAGTTTTTATAAGTGGTTATAAACTGAAAAGTAATCCAAAGTTATTTTGCATTTTTTTCATTAATAACAACGTATGGTGCTATGTGTCGTTTTTTGAGAAAATAATTTGTCAGCGATCAAATGTAGGTTGACATACGTCGATAATGCTGCAAATTTATTTAATAAACATTTAAGTTACGTCGTTATTTAAAGAAAAAACTCAGAAATGGTCACTATTTTTTTTTAAATTGAACACATGTAAAGAGCGTTAAAAAATAATATATTTGGCATCGTTAACTCAAAACTGACAAAAATGGACATACGCGGTTATTCCAGAAAACCACAGAAATTAGAGTGCGTTAAAGCGGATGACCAAAAAGTGCAAGTACGAGTGTGTGTGAGATAGACGCAGATTTAAACCTCACGGCCCTCCTAAGTAGAAAAATTTCATATAGAAACAATTTAATCAATTATAACATAATTATCACAATGTTCAGTAAAATCACTGATGAAGGCTGAGATGCCGGAAAGCAGTCTGATAAAAATACAATTTTGAATTTTAGGAATATATGCTTTCTTCTTCTCTACCACGCACTATTGGCAGAAAAACATTTTTATTTTGACATTTTTGAAAATGATCCATTTGCTTAGTTAGATAAAAAAAAGTATCCTGTATAAAATATTAAAAAAACAACATATTGAAAGATTTGAAAGCTTTCCCTATTAAAACAAGTAAGAAAATTATAGTTGGTTTAGACCGACGATACGATACCCTATACCATGCGTTTAGAAACCCGACCCTAACTCTTATGTCCAACTTATTAGATATAGAAAATAAGCATACACCAAATTTGAGTGGCATTGTTATTAATTTTTTTTTGCCTTCGGATATGAAAAAGTTCATTTCAGATGCTATATTTATATGGGGACTAGGTCGAAAAATGGACCGATCCATATTTCGTAAAGTCACTGATATATTGAAAAAATATATACAAACCAAATTTTAGAAAAATCTGTAGAATATTTCTTTTTTGATATATTTAGGTGAAGGTCGGGAGCAGCTTTATATGGGGGCTATGACTCATAATTGTCCTATAGGGTTTATTTTTGGACTAATGATTAATGGATGCAATAAACATACCCAGACCCAATTTGACCGAGATCTATATAATAATTTCGATATTATGACCATTTAAGGCGATATCATAGGAGTCAATATTATGGGGACTAGATCTGAACATGAACCAATTTTCACCTATTTCAATAGGGTTCATCCTATGGCTGGTAGAAGCTTATATACTAAATTTCACCAAAATATATTTATATTTGCGACCTGTAGTTTGATTACAAAGTTTGCATGGACACACAGACAGACGGACGGACGGACATCGCTAAATCGACTCAGAAAGTGATTCTGATTCGATCGGTATAATAAAAGATGGGTCTAGCTTAAATATTTTTGGTAGTTACAAACATCAGCACAAAGTCATTACAAAGTCATACCATAACCACACCGTGTTATAGGGTATAAAAAAGAAATTGCGTTTAATCAGATAGTGATAAAATGAGCAACATGAGTAATTTTTTAGATTTTGATTTATAAAACATCTGGCATATTAAAGATTAATTTTTGATTGAAAAACCTCTTTTAAAATTATTTTATCAAATTAAGATATTCGATATACATAGGATCTAGCTTTCAATTTGCATATAAATACATATATATTAATACATATATTTAAACATCGATTTTTGTACACTAGTTATATAATTAATTGTTGGGTTGCGACCTTCAATCGAAAAAGGTCGGTGTTTCGAATGAACGCAGGATCCCCTCTTTCGTAGTGCATAAATTACGAAAAATATGAAGACGAACGATAATCCTATGATTTTGTATGTTGCCGTTTATTTTAATTAATTAATTTATTTCTTTATTTGCTTTTCTGTACAACAAAAATAAATCTTATAATTACAGTAGCGGAATAATTATGCTAAGTCATGACAATTACATATTTATTTAAAAAATACAGAAAATAATTAAGAAATATGTTAAAAAATGACCAAGAAAACAATATAAGATTACAACAAAAGTGAAATTTATAAGTAAATTTGATTAATTAATAAACTTAATATGCAAACAATTTAAAAAGGAATTTTTTAAAATTTGAAGCGTTGCTTGTTTAGTTGCTGAGATTGTGGAAGCATATTCCAAAAACGTATAGTGCTGACGTAGAAGTGCCATTCAGATACCAAAAACCAACGATGAGGTAGAATTAATTTTTCCCCCGATTTGATCTGGCGGGAACTGGAGATTTTCATAAAGGTAAATTGGTTTTGCGGTGAAAATTACCTTATGAAGAAACAAAAGAACTTTAATTTTCATCACATTTTCAAATGATATGCCGAAAAGCTTATTCGTGAAGCAAGAAGTTCCAGCAGACCTTCTTAGTCTAAAAACAATATCTAATTACGCTGTTATATAAAACATTAAGTTTGCCTTTACTACGAGAATCACAAATTGTAAAATGCCGGGAATTAAATACGTTTTGGCTATTCTTATACAGTAGTTTTGACTTAACTGCTTGTTCTTAAGTGCACTTTGATTTGGTTTTTATTTTCAAAATTCAATAATAATTTCTTTCTTTAAGTGCACTTTTTATACCTGTATATTTAAGATTGTTGTCATAAATTAAATCACATTTAGCTGCCTCTTACGAAAAACGACGACGTTATTAAGTTTGTTTATTTTACAATCCCACTCTTAATGAAAAAAAAGACAAATACAAAATAAATGGTGACGTCAAATTTTTGTGATATAGAAACCGGTAAAAAAAAATCTTCAAAACGCTAAAAGCCAACTTTAGTCATTTGAAAATCTCAAAAACACGAAAGAGAGAAAACATACTTCTATACCTATACATATAGGCAGGTAAGCAAATTTAACTTAAGAACGTTTTTGGCTTATCTGCACATAAACTCGTGCAAAAGTTGGATGTGCAGCTATGTCAAAACTACTCTATTAGTATTCTTAAGCCGTGTGTCCACTACCAAGTTTTCTTGCGGAAGTTGGTTCCAGAAGTTTTTGTCAGAAGTCACGGCTTGCAGAAGTTACTTGCAGCAATTATGTGGAAACATGTGTTTGTTGCTTGCTGGAAGTAATTTGAACGACTTGCTGTGAACTTCAAGTGTTTTGAAGACTTGCAGAAGAAGTCGGGTAAACGGTTTATGATATTCTCTTCTGTTTTCAGATTTGTTTTGTTTTTTATACCCTCCACAGCTCAGTGGCAGAGGGTATATATAGGTTTGTCATTCTGTTTGTAATAAATTCCTGAGACCCCCAAAAATATATATTTTCTTGATCCTTATAACAAGGGAAGTTGATTTACCGATGACCGTCTGTCCGTCTGCCTGTGGAAATCACGATCACGCCGTCAATATCTAAGCTAAACCGTTCGTTTTTGTATAAAATCGTTTATTAACATCCCAAAGGAGTTGCTATTTAAAATCGTCAAAATCGGTCAAAGGGTTCACGAGCTATGAATAAAACTTTGAAAATACTCTTGAAAAAATAAAATTTTTCAGTGTGTTTGTTGTTTTTCTTAAGATATGTTGTATATGTTGTAATTCTTCGTATTGTTGAAGTAATTACAGTTGTGTGTATATTAATACTGCACGTGTGACAGTGGCCTAAGCAAGTTTTACCACATATTTTTTTTTTATCATTAAAATTAAATATTAAAAATTAAAAATTAATAAAAATAAAAAATGGAAAATTAAAAATGAAAAATTAAAAATGAAAATTGAAAATTGAAAATTGAAAAATGAAAAATGAAAAATGGGAAATGAAAAATTAAAATTGAATAATGGAAAATGAAAAATGGAAAATGAAAAATGAAAAATGGAAAATGAAAAGTGGAAAATGGAAAATGGAAAATGAAAAGTGGAGAATAAAAAATTCAAAATGAAAAATGAAAAATGAGAAAATGGGAAATGGAATATGGAAAATGAAAAATAAAAAATGGAAAATGAAAATTGAAAAATGGAAAATGGAAAATGAAAAATGAAAAATGAAAAACTTAAAATTAAAAATGGCAAATGGAAAATGAAAAATTAAAAATTAAAAATTAAAAAATAAAAATTAAAAATTAAAAATTAAAAATTAAAAATTAAAAATTAAAAATTAAAAATTAAAAATTAAAAATTAAAAATTAAAAATTAAAAATTAAAAATTAAAAATTAAAAATTAAAAATTAAAAATTAAAAATTAAAAATTAAAAATTAAAAATTAAAAATTAAAAATTAAAAATTAAAAATTAAAAATTAAAAATTAAAAATTAAAAATTAAAAATTAAAAATTAAAAATTAAAAATTAAAAATTAAAAATTAAAAATTAAAAATTAAAAATTAAAAATTAAAAATTAAAAATTAAAAATTAAAAATTAAAAATTAAAAATTAAAAATTAAAAATTAAAAATTAAAAATTAAAAATTAAAAATTAAAAATTAAAAATTAAAAATTAAAAATTAAAAATTAAAAATTAAAAATTAAAAATTAAAAATTAACAATTAACAATTAAAAATTAAAAATTAAAAATTAAAAATTAAAAATTAAAAATGAAAAATGAAAAATGGAAAGTGGAATATGGAAAATGGAAAATAGAAAATGAAAAATGAAAAATGCAAAATGAAAAATGGAAAACGGAAAATGAAAAATGAAAAATTAAAAATGGAAAATGAAAAATGAAAAGTGGAAAATGGAAAATAAAAATGGGAAATGAGAAACGAAAAATGAAAAACGAAAGATGAAAATTGAAAAGTGCAAAATGGAAAATGATAAAAAAAAATGAAAATTGAAAATGAAAAAGGTGGAGGGTATCAAAGATTCGGCCCAGCCGAATTTAACACTCTTACTTGTTTTAGTTCTTTTTTAAATTTATAAAAATGTACAAAAATAAATTTGTTTGGAGTAGTGAAAAAACACATTTGGTAATTGAAAACCAAGAAAGTTATCCTGAATTATGGGACTCGTCCTCAAAAGACTATGAGAATAAAATTAAATGAAATAGCTAATGATATCGACGCGCCCGAAGAAGATGTCAAAAGGAAATTGCACAACCTCTGAACGCAGTTTGGTCAAGAAGTAAACAGGGATTCGAAACAGATACACAAGCGAATGAAAGGCGGTATAGCCAATCTCATTTTAGTATCAGTTTTTGAATACTTGTTTGAATTAAAGATAAAATGTATTCAAAATCATCATAAGACATTCTCAGCTGCATGGATTCTTCGGTCTGCAATTCTTCAAGTAATATATTTTGGAAACTTAAAACTACGCGCCGCAGCACCAAATTTCTCACTCAAACACTTCTTTTTATTTCTTCCGCAAGTGACTTGCTAGTGGACACAGCTCTTTATATTTAAGGGAGTGAAAGATTGAGTGTGCCATAGACACCAGTCGTATTAATATGTTTCGACCACGTTAGAGTGTTCTCAAAAGTTAAAAGAAGATTTGGAAGCAGGTCTTTGTTTTATCTCCACATTTGTTGTTCACTATCCGATTCACTGTGAAACTTTGACTGTCAGGCATTATAAAACTGAAAATATACGCTTAAATTATGTAGGATAGAAAAATGCGTCCTGGAACATATTTTTTTTAAATTTTAAATAATATGAATTTAAAAAATTTGTTTCTTTTTAGATAATTTTTAATACGAAAAAATAAAAATAATTTTAAATTTTAAATAGTAACGTGTGAATGAATATAAAAAAAAATTGCAAACGAAATTTTCGTTACTAAGTAGGCCATGTACTTCTTTTGTAACAATTTTTCGTAAGTTACATATTTTAGTCGATTTAGTTTTGAGTATGTATCAAATCGCCTTAGCTTCCAAGTTGTGTTAAATTTTGTTTAAAAAAAATTGTAAAAAATTGATAAATTTTTGATAATAAAAAGAAAAAAAGAAAAAATCTTCTTAAAGAAGAACATGTGGAAAAAAGGGCGCGGGAAGAGGAGGCTTGTAATGTACCTAGTACATCAAGCCACGACTGTACATTACTGGACAGAAGTACAATGGCATGAAAAGTTAGAAACATATAAATGGCTAACCGTTAAAGAAAGTGGACTAGGATGTTCTATTTGCAGTTCACTAAGTGATTTGGGAACAACAAAGACTTAGAGATTGAAGC
Organism: Cordilura impudica; assembly: GCA_963682025.1. Classification (NCBI taxonomy): domain Eukaryota; kingdom Metazoa; phylum Arthropoda; class Insecta; order Diptera; family Scathophagidae; genus Cordilura; species Cordilura impudica. The sequence continues at coordinate 1,148,442 of OY821517.1, read as the reverse complement.
TGATAAATGAATGGGTCAACTGTTACGTTAGAGAACATCGCCCAAACGCCAAAACCGGATTAGTACATCTTCAAAAGGTAAATGGAATAAATATGGGATGGATCTTATAGTCTGACCATTCAGCCTCAGATATTGCTCTTCATATTGCTGATAAAATGAAAAAGAAATAGTTAATTATATACTAGAAAATTATTTAAAAATAGGTTTTCTCATGGATGAGTCTACAATAATTAGTAAAATATATACTTTATCCATCTGTTTACGGCGTGTAAAAATTTCAGAAACTGCTGAGGTAAATAGTTTGACTTAGTAGAACTAGAAAATACTGCAGCTTCTACCATTACTGATGTGTTTTTGCAATTTCTACATCGAGATGGATTTAATAATAATTTTTTGATCCGCAATTGGATTTCCTTTGCATGTGACGGTGCTTCAAAGATGCTCGGAAGAAAATCTGATGTAACTTCCCAATCTAATAGTTTGGCACTGCAGTAATTATCGTTTGGAGTTAGTAGTTAATTTGATTGTAAATCCAATTTCTTCACTCTGCCGTATAAAAAAATTTTTCAACAAGCTATACGCTATTTATATAATGCTTTTCCTAAAAATCGAAGAGAATTGGAAAAAAGAATTATGTGGAAAACTGATTCTATTGGACGCATTTTGGACACTAGATGGGTTTCATCAAGTGCACGGTCAGTACTGGCTGTTTGGAATAATTATGAAGCATTGTCCAAGCATTTTGACGAAACATCAAGCGATGTAAGTCGAAGTGAAAAAGATGGAGTAACATATAATATGGGAATAATGTTGGATGCATTGTTGGAACTCGAACATCTTTCAAAAAAATTGCAATCAAGAAATATGACATTGCCAGAAGCTCATCATTTAATAATTTAAAAAAACCGTGTGTGGCCAATATATTTAATGTATGTGCAAACACTTCAGTGCAAGGATTTAGAGAGTTTTTTATGAGTAAAAGCGACAAGAATAATAAAACTTTACCAAAGGAGTTGCAACCATTAAAAGTTGCAATTGATACAATAATAATATCCACTGCAGAATGTGAAAGATCATAATCCTCTTAGACATTCGAAACACTTTGCAAATAAGAACAACATCAAGTTTAATGTTTCTCAAAATGGTAGGTCTGTCAATTGGAATATTAAATCCAACGGAGTACGTACAAAATTGGTTGGAAAAGGGTCGGCGGTATGCAGATTTTAGAAATTGTGGTAAAAGGTTGACAACAATAAACAGGAATAGGAACAGATATGGAAACTGTTCTAAGAATTGTAAGTTTTGTAGAATCTGCACTATAGAACAACTATGATTAATTTAGATTATTTTATTTATTTTCAGATATATTAATTAAGCATTGCAGGTGATTGCTTGAAATAAGTTATTGATTTTATATTATTTTTGTAAAGTATTTTTTTTTTTTAATAAAAGAATTCTTGTTTTTTATATTTTATTTATATGCTGTTAAATTATATACGCCATACGCTTGTATTTCTTTCAACCATCCAACCACTTTTAACCTGCTACTTCGACTACTGTGTACCGTAAAATTGAAAATATGTATCAAAAACATGCTTTTACTTTATATTTTTTATGTTTTATAATTTCTTAAATCTTATTTATTTTTTAAATTTCAAAATATGCAAAAATATGCAATTAAAAACGCTAAACATGCGACAAAAAAATACATACCTTAAAGCAAAATATGCAAAATTATGCATGTATGACAAAATATACAAAAACATGCAATAACTAATCGATGTCATATTGTGGCAAATTCTTTGATTCGGAATAGTAATTAATCAAAAATGATTTTGGGCTACTGACTACAATATGCCACCCTTGCCATGTAGAAATGACTTTTTGAAATGTAAAGTGTGTTTTTTAACTATAAAAAATTAAAGTTTGATCAACAAAATCTTTTTATTCGAAGGATCAATACATGACATTAACATTTCAAAAGGATTTTTGGCTTATGACCACCACTTCTGTTCTTGGCGAAGCGTATTCTGGACGTCCAATTTTGGGAAACTTTTTTGAGCAACATGGTCGTATGTCACGAATAACACGAAAATTTTGGAGTCGTTGGTATCTTACGCCTAAAAACCAAGTTTTCTTTGTGCGATATCCTTATTTGAAAATTTTCTCATACCTTAACTTTGGAAAAAATAATGACGATATTGAAATGACCGATAACGAATAAAATTTTTAATAGTTATTCTGTACTCAGTATCGAGTATTTAAATTTATTTTAGCTCTGTACTTAAAATTTTGTAAATTACTTTAATATTTAACACTTCAACATACAAAAGTTTAGGATTATTGTTCGTCTTGATTATTTTCCGTAATTCATGTATTGCGAAAGACGGAATCAAGTTCAAGTTATCAATAAAGCATTGCATAATACGAGTAAATAAAGAAAATAAAATCTTTCAGATCTATTCCCAATAAAAATATAATCGATTTTTTTAAGCAGGACTAAACGAGAGCGCATATACTCGTATGGCAAATCGTTTAAATGCGAAAAACTACTGCTTCTAAATGGGAATTCGCACATATGGATCTGGTTTGTAAGGGTTGCTAACCCGATTTAAGATAGCCGTGCCCAAATGAGGACACCTATGCATTGTTAAATTTCGCAATTCTTTATGAAACAAATTATCTTTGTTATTGACTTTTTATTTGCTGAGATTATTACATTTAAGAAAACTAGCAGATTCCAGCCCTCGAAATTCAAGCACAAATTCTACGAAATTTTATTTTTTCAATAAATACCCAATTCACAAATCAATATAAAAAACATACTCATTTTTATTACAAACACATTAACAAATTTATTAAACACACACATCCCAATAAACCATTCTATAAGTGAAATGTAACTGAATTGGAGAATAAGCTTACTATAACAATATTTCTATAACTTTTCATAAACATTGTTATGATAGGTTCATTTAATTGCAAAATATGAACTCTTTTTAAATGATGTTTTAAAAACGCTTTACATAGCAATAGCATTTACAATAACACGATATACACTTATTCTGTATAACAGTTTGGCAAATATGATTGTAAACGACTTATGCTCGCTATAGTTTCGTAAACGTTGTTGCATATGAAGTCCCGTTATTTTCGCGTTGAAATTATTGTGAAATCCTCGGTCTTTTTCTTTTGTTTGAAGAGTGAAGTGTTTTTTTTTTAAACAAATAAAATATATATATATAATATATAGAGGTACAGTTTGTATTAAAAAAAGTAAATATATTAGTATATAAATTTATATTTTTTAAATATTTGATATGCCATATGAATCAAAACGAAGTTTTCGTGAAGAATCTAAAGAAATTGTAAAGTTGTTAGTGTTTGAACTGGCGGACAAACTTTGCTGGAAAGGCACAGAAGATAAAATGAGTGTGCACAGCCTGAGTGCAGCAAAAGCCATAAGGAGTAAGATTTTTTATATATAGTTCATTGACTTTTGAAATTCAATAGATGCTGCAATTTGCATTGGATTACCAGAGGATGAATATATCAAAAGTACAAAAGCATTCTTCCAATTTAATTGTATTTAAAAGCTTACAAAAATATTACGATTATAAGCTTACAAAAATATTACGGTTATAAGTTTAAAAAAATATTACGATTATAAGCTTACTGCAAGCATGATTAGAATACTATTTTCCTGTAAGCTTATTCCATAATTAGACTTCTAAGCTTGTTCACAAGGGTTCAATTTTCGTTATTAAACAATTGTTAAGAAGCCTTTCACAATAATATGCACAACAGTTTTCTAAACTTAAGGCTTATGGTAGCAAGTTTGTTACAAGCTATTTATACCCTATACCACTATGTGGTTTGGGTATAATGACTTTGTGCTGCTGTTTGTAACAACCAAAAATATTTGACCTAGACCCATCTTTAATTATACCGATCGAATCAGAATCACTTTCTGAGTTGATTTAACAATGTCCGTCCGTCCGTCCGTCCGTCCGTCCGTCTGTGTGTCCATGTAAAGCTTGTAATCAAACTGCAGGTCGCAAATATGAATATATTTTGATGAAATTTGGTATATAAGCTTTTATCGGCCATGGGATGAACGCTATTGAAATTGGTGAGAATCGGTCCATGTTCAGACCTAGCCCCCATACAAATTACCCATATGAAATCGACATAAATTGCCATAAGATCCAAATTGTCATATAGATCTTACTCAAATTGGGTTTGTATGCGTTCATTACATCCACTAATGAGTAGTCCAAAAATGATCCCTTTGACCCCATATAGAGCTGCTTCCCGATCTTCACTTAAATCTATTAAAAAACAAAAATATTGCACTGATTCTTCTCAAATTTTGTTTGTACATATCTTTGCAAAATACAAGAGACTTTACCAAACATGATCAGGATCGGTCCATTTTTGGACCTAGTCCCTTTATAGATATAGCATCCGATATGAACTTTTTCATATCTGGAGCCAAAAAAATTAATAAAAATCCCACTCAAATTTGGTTTATGCTTATTTTCTATATCGAAGTAGTTGGACCGAAAGATAGGGTCTCTAAACCATGGTATAGGGTATCATATAGTCGGTCTAGACCGACTATAATTTTCTTACTTGTTTCATTTTTATGATTGCGGTAACAAACTAAAAAACGGTCATAAATGTGCGCAGACGCTGTATTTCTCTTCTTGTTCCTTCATGATACCTACTTCGTGGACATACAATTAAAGGGAAACAAGTAAGAAAATTATAGTCGGTCTAGACCGACTAAACGATACCCTATACCATAGTTTAGAGACCCTATCTGTTCGGTCCAACTAAGTGGATACAAAAAATAAGCATAAACCAAATTTGAGTGGCTTTATTATTTTTTTTGGCTGCAGATATGAAAAAGTTCATATCGGATCCTATATTTATATGGAGACTAGGTCGAAAAATGGACCAATCCTGACCATATTTGGTAAAGTCACTTATATTTTAAAAAAAAATTAATACATGCCAAATTTGAGAAAAATCTGTGCAATATTTTTTTTGATAGATTTAAGTGAAAATCGGGAAGCAGCTTTATATGGGGGCTATGACAAAGAATTGAAATATGGGGTTTATTTTTGGACAACTGATAAATGGATGTAATAAACATACACAAACCTAATTTGACCAAGATCTATATGATAATTTGGATCTTATGGCAATTTAGGCGATTTCATAGGGGTCATTTGTATGGGGACTAGGTCTGAACATGGACCGAATTTCACCAATTTCAATAGCATTCATCCTATAGCCGATAAAAGCTTATATACCAAATATCATTAAAATATATTCATATTTGCGACCTGTAGTTTGATTACAAGGTTTATATGGACACACAGACTGACGGACGGACGGACAGATATCGCTAAATTGACTCAGAAAGTGATTTTGAGTCGATCGGTATAATAAAAGATGGGTCTATGTCAAATATTTTGGTAGTTACAAACAGCAGCACAAAGTCATTATACCCAAACCACATAGAGGTATAGGGTATAAAAATAAAAGTGCACTTTTTTATTGATGTGGGGTTTTCAGTTTGTATGGGATTATTTTTTTACAGAAATTCCACCCACATTTATATAATAACTAGCTAATACCCACTACTTCGTTAGCGGACATTTAAGTTACATTTATTCGTTTGTACAGTATATTATATTAAAAATGCCCCTTTACTGGACTTTGATGTTATGTATTCGGAAAGGCATGTTTTTCCCCTGGTTTTACTCCAATTCAATATTTTTTCCATTTTTCTTAATTTTTTCTGCCTTAAAGTCTGAAATTCCAAAATGTTGACATGTGCGCATACTCCTGGAACAATGGCAACATATATTTCAAATATTACGTTTCAATGTTAAAATGGTACAAAGATTAATGAGGTACCAATTTTAGCCGTTGCCCCGATTTAACCCTATTAGTGTTAGAATTTCCAAAAATTCGTTCGTAGTGGTCCCTATGATGAAAGAGGAACTAATAGTCCGAATTTTATGTTTCTTAATTTATTAAAAAATGGTTTTTTAAAAAGTACCAAGAACCAGTATCGTTTCCCGTTATCTCTTTTTACCCCCTTAGAGTTCTCATTTCGAAAATTATATTAATGCATATTTTTGGAACTAAGCTTATCCATATTTCAAATATTGTGTTTTTTGAGTTAACAGATATGAAGATATAAGTGGTACAAATTTTAACCTTTTTTCCCCCGTTTGCCCCTTAATAATCGAATTTCTAAAAAAAACATTTCTAGCGAAACCCCTGCACACTTCGTAGAACAAAACAGAGAAATGAAAGAAAACAATTTTAAATTTATTGAAATCAGTAATTAACTCTTTTTATTGTAATGCTCTGTGGTACACAACATTTTTAGTTTTTCCATTTTCTGCGTAAATATACAAAACCGATGGTTTGCCAACACGCGAACAGGCTACATACAATTGTCCATGCGATAACGTAGCTTTCAACAGGTGAAAGAAATGTTGAAATCGGATAAGTAGTTTAGAAGATCCGTAAAGGGGGAGACTTTTCCTCTTTTTGCCCCTCCCGGAAGGATAGCCTATAGCACTCAGTGATAACGTAGCATTCAACTGGTGAAAGAAATTTTGAAATCGGATAAGTAGTTTAGAAGATCCGTAAAGGGGGAGACTTTTCCTCTTTTTGCCCCTCCCGGAAGGATAGCCTATAGCACTCAGTGATAACGAAGCATTCAACTGGTGAAAGAAATTTTGAAATCGGATAAGTAGTTTAGAAGATCCGTAAAGGGGGAGACTTTTCCTCTTTTTGCCCCTCCCGGAAGGATACATAAAAACCTTGGTATTGACGTCACCTTTCATGAGAAGTTTACAGAATTGAAATCGGTTCAGGCATTACAGAGAACATCAATGCCAAACACAATGCTCTACATTTTTATATATATAGATAATGAGCACTCATTATTTGGAAAGTTATAAAACATTTGAAACGAATTTGTATGAGCCCTGGTTTTAGAAAGCTCAATCAGGGGCCAAATCACCGCAATCGCTATCGAAATTTTTCGCTCGAAATTATTTTGTTTAGTTTCCAAATAGAAGAATAATTTTATTCTGACACAGTTAACGAATTATGGCCCCGAATTAAGAGTAAAAGTGAAACGAGGGCTGATGTTTGTCCGTCTTCTCTAAATAATAAACCAAAATATGGAATTTCGATTGATATTATCGAAATTGCGGTGATTTGGCCCCAGAAATATGCTCCCTTAACAGATGCGTCCATTAATAAGTACCTAGCAGTTAAATATGGAAAAATACGTAGTATATATGTAGGTGTTCTTTGTCGTTTTATGTCATTCAACAAGTATCTACGAACGCGAAAAGTACGGTTGTTTAAAAGTAATAAAAGTATAAAATCGAAATGAGTGCAAATTGTCCAGAAAATCTCAATTTATTTTGTTACGTTTGCGGCAAAAGAGCTTTTTCAACAAATACTGCATTACTCACTTATAGTTCGTTTACATCTAAGAAAAATCTAGTAGATTTTAGTTGAAATCTATTTCAAAATCTATACCGTTTACATCTAACTTTTTTGACATTTTGTGAGATTTTGTTTTCACAACAATAAACAGCTGATTAAAATAAAACATATAAACTAGAAATACCAAAAATAAACAAAACAATAGGAAAATGTAAATATGGAAAATTCTGAAAAGGAACAGATTTTATAATTATATTATGCATCAAAAATTAAAAAGCACAAACTGAAATAGAAATTTTGAGAAAAAAAAACACCAGCTTTTGTTAAATGTATTGCTTAAACAACAAAAACAAATTCATTTTCCACAATTATTATTTAGCAGATTGGAATGGGCACATGTCAGTATAAAAAGTTATAACTTTTCAGTAACTAAATATTTTTATACCCTATACCACTATGTGGTTTGGGTATAATGACTTTGTGCTGCTGTTTGTAACTACCAAAAATATTTGACTAGACCCATCTTTTATTATACCGATCGAATCAGAATCACTCTCTGATTCGATTTAACGATGTCCGACCGTCCAGGTCGCAAATATGAATATATTTTGATGAAATTTGGTATGTGAGCTTTTATCGGCCATAGGATGAACGCTATTGAAATTGGTGAGAATCGGTCCATGTTCAGACCTAGCACCTATGCAAATGACCCCTATGAAATCAACATAAATTGCCATAATATCCAAAGTATCATATAAATCTTTGTCAAATTGGGTTTGTATGTGTTTATTACATCCATTAATCAGTAGTACAATAATGATCCCTATGGGACAACTCTTAGTCATAGGCCCCATATAGAGCTGCTTCCCGATCTTCACTTAAATCTATCAAAAAACAAAAATATTGCACGGATTCTTCTCAAATTTTGTTTGTATATATTTTTGCAAAATACATACAAGAGAAATTACAAAACATGGTCAGGATCGGTCCATTTTTGGGCCTAGTCCCCATATAGATATAGTATCCGATATGAACTTTTTCATATCTGCAGCCAAAAAAATTAATAAAAATCCCACTCAAATTTGGTTTATGCTTATTTTCTATGTCCAGTTAGTTGGGCCTAAGAGATAGAGTCTCTAGACGCATGGTATAGGGTATAGTCGGTCTAGACTATAATTTTCTTACTTGTTTTATTATAGATTCGTCATTTTCTTGTTAATAATTAATATTTTATTTCCTTGTTTGCTTTTGTTTTTAAATGTCAATTTTTCAGTCACTGGATTGTAATATTCTACTACGATATTTATTTATTTATTTATTAACTATATAATAATAAATTAATATATAATTAGTGGCTTTTGAGCATTAGCTACTAAGGCCATCTGCTAAGCTACGGTATTAAAAAAACACACTAGTATCATTTGGTAGTGCCCAAGTTTGACAAGATTTTGTGAGATTTTACACAGTAACGAGCTAGATTTTGTTTTATATGGGAAATCTAGTAAAAATGAGCTAGATTTCGCTCGAAATCTCATATATACTAGATTTTGCTTAGATGTAAACGCACTATTAGCAAGTGGAGCGTGTTTTTAAACTTTATTTTGATTCCGAAATAGTTCGCGACGTGTCGTGGGCCCCAAACAAAATTTGTAAAACGTGCTACAATGCTCCTAACATGTGGATCCAAGGGAAACGCAGTTCACTTTCTTTTGGTATACCAATGATTTCGACTGATCCAGGAGAGCACAATCCCAACAACTGTTATGCTTCTGAAAACAAAATATATGGAGTAAATCGTAAAGGCCTTAAACAAATAGTTTACATCTCTGTTAAAAGTGCACAAACACCTCTTCCGCATACGGATGACATACCAATTTGACCGCTTCCAAGTCCTGACAGAGAAACTTATTTTTCTATTGCAACAATAGATCAATCGGATTCCACCTATGAACCAATACCAGAAGCCGGCCCATCGAACAAAATAATTCGAATATCACAAGCAAGAATGGACAAGATTGTTGCAGAATTAAACTTGTCTCAACGTGAAGCAGAAAAACTTATCCTGCTTTTGAAAGAAGGCAACAATTTGGAGCTTAATGTCAGATATCGAAGACGACAATTAAAAACATCCGATACAGACTCTGAACAAGTAGGCGAACCACCAAGCAAAGAAAGGGAGCAAACAAACAAAAATAAATTTATGGTTCATTGATTTTTATGATCTATGTATCTATGTAATAAACTGATATTTTTAATTTTACGTGTTAATAATAAATAATATATGTATAATAAATATTATCCAAATTCATTGAAACATAAAATCAATATTCTTGTCAAAATGAGATACCTTTACTTAATTGTGAATAAAAGCGAAACGCGTACATCGATTTTCATGATCTATGTCTCATTTTGTTCATAGGTTATGTGACTACGTGACTTTTTGGATTTTTTATGAATTAAAAAAAAAAATTTAATTTTTTAGTAAAAAAATATTTTTTTTTCTTCATACATTTATTTATAACTGCAAAACTGTTGCTTATCTAGCGAACATTATATAAACAGATTAAAGGAATTGTAATTCTTAACTTTTCTAAATTTGTTTCAGCAAAATCGGACTAGTGGTTCTCGAGTTATGTCAAACAAAAGAGCCCAAAACGTGACAAATTCCTATATACAATATTTACTAAGTTCAAATCGATATATCTCGATTCCTAGACGTGACCCAGCGAAACGCCGGGACGTGTTTAACTTTTTTTTGACCGATATAACTTTACCCGGTGGTTTCATCCCATTCCGATCACTGAGCCCTACCATTTGTCGCACAGTGTTATTAAAGTTTGCAAAAATAGTTTGGCAAATGTTTGTAGTATAAAATAACAATAAATTGTATATTCTCTAAATTTTTGTTAAATTCTAATAAACAAGTAGTCAAAAACGAGTTTGTTTTTGTTTTTTCCCGTTATTGCTAACAACGTTTTATTTAAAATTAACAATTATTGTTTTTATAATTTTAGGTAAATAAATATTATTTTATACTCGAACAAACAAAAGGAAGCCAGAGGTATGTTTTTTTTTTTTTTGTACTTTTAAAACCATTTTAATTATTTTTATTCAAAATATTTTTAAAATTGTTTTTTAATTAGTGAGTAAGAAATTTGTACCACTCTTGAAATTGAAGTCATTGCGTTGTTATTATTATTTTAAAGAATTTTCCCAAAAGATAACAGAGACCCATAAAATATGATAAAATTTCAGACCCTGGGACCAAAGCATGCTTTTGTATAGATCGATTTTGCTATATTTGAGATTGTACTACATTGCGAATACATTTTTTTCTCACATTTTTCGTAATTTTAAATTACTGCTTTTCATCTTTGGTTGAAAATAATTATTTTGGCTTTTTCGTTTCAATATTTTGCAATTGTTCCTTGAAACCAGATTATACTTTCCTAACATCAGATTTTCGAGAAAAAGGTGGTTTTTGGATTTTTAAGGTTCTCTGAAAGTATGAATGAAAATTTAGTAGAAAAAAAATAAAAACATAAATTTATGTATTGAAAAAAAATATATATATTGAATGTTGAAGGAGCAAAAAGAAAAGGTCGAGAATTAAAATAAAATAAGTTTATAACGCTTGCTGTGTTACTTGTCGTGTATAAAGCGCAAAAACATGGAAAGCTCAAAAAGCGTTGCCGTCGAAACGTATGGTGTTTACTTCCACCTTAACTTAAAAAAATTTTATTCGCGCTGTAGTAGAGTTCCAAATATAGCAAAAAACAATTAAAAGTGTTAAATTCGGCTAGGTCAAATATTTGATACTCTCCACTCGTGTTCTAAATAATATTGTTACCAAGGTTGTCAACATTAAGAGACAAAAAAGGCTAGATTTCCAACTATAATGGTTAGATTTAAAAAAAATTAATAAAATAATTAACAAAAGTTTTAGATATATTCGTGCTTCTTTAATTTAATTAATAATTTAAACACATACAATTACTTGTTTTGTTTATTAGCAACGCATACACATTTTTTGTTGTTGTCGTGTTTTTCACATGTACAACAAGCACACAAAAATGTATAAACAACATTTTTCATTATTTTTAGTTTTTTTATATGAAATTTTATCGAAGTATCTTTACGTTTTCGTACGTCATTCCTCACCTATTTTGTCTATATGCTCCAAATTCAATATAAAACAACTGCTGCAGATTATGACGACCCACTCGACCTATTGCAGACAGTAGAATGTTTTCAACAGACAGACAGACGGACTTCACCAGATCGACTTCTCTTTTTGTAAGGATCACGAATATATGTAGCTTATGGGATCTCCGGAATTTATTTCTATGAGTTACAATGGGATTGACCACTATGTGGTCAGGTTAAAAAATTACTTTGTGCTGATGTTTGTAACTACCATATACCATTAGGGTGGCCCTTCATTATATGGAGGGGAAAAAAAGTGTTCAAACTCTCGGTCGCACCCCCTAGAAATATGCGAATAGCAAAAAAGTGAGAAATACAAAGTTTTGGGCCAATCAAAAAAGATTTAGAGGTGGCTCAACGCGATTGAAAATTTCAAGTGTGTTTATATTTGGAAATATGACTTTTTTCAGATTTTACGAAAATTTCGTTCGGGATCAATATTAAATTATCTTTCCAAAAAGCTATTAAACTTCAAAATCGATAAAAACTTGCCAAGAAATAGCAAATGCCCCAGACCAATTTTGTGCCAAAAAAAAATAAGAAGACCAACAAATGACCCAAAGTTAATAAAAGACATTTTATTCAAAAGAATATGAAATATTATTATATATTATTTTATATTTCATATTCTTTTGAATAAATTGTCTTTTATTAGCTTTGGGTCATTTGCTGGTCTTCTTATTTTATTTAGAAAAAATTATAGATAGTTTTTATACATAAAATAATTTTATAACGAAACTGGTTAAAACTGGTTTTAATTTATATTCGCGAGCAATAAGCAGATAATTGCACCAAAGATATATCACATTGGAGTATTTTGATACAAAAAGCACTGAAGGTTTAAATAAATAAAAATTAACTGAATTATTTTTCTTAAATTCTAAATACTGTGGTTTTCTAGAATAACCGCGTATGTCATAAAATCAAAATGTTCAGGAGATCCAAAAAACGTTATGGGTAATAAATACTTTATAAAAAATATTGAGTCAAAAATCTTAAGAGGAATAGATCCTAGAGAAGGACGAAAAATACCATATGTAAATTACACTTAAAGTGTGTGCAGATAAAACAACTTATGTTGACAAATGTCGTTTTCTTTGAAAAAGAAAACTACCAGTGCAACTACATTTTAGACATAAGTTGTTGTTGCTTGAAAAATTGATTTTTTTCGTCAACAGAAAGATAACGGGACTTAGGTGAGAATATAACAACATATCAAGAATAATAGTGACAAAAAATAACAGAAATAAACACACAAGTTTTTATAAGTGGTTACAAACTGAAAAATAATCCAAAATTATTTTGAATTTTTTTTCATTAATAACAACGTATTTCGCTATGTGTCGTTTTCTGAGAAATTGATTTGTCAGCGATCAAACGTAGGTTGACATACGTCGTTAGTGCTGCAAATTAATTTAATAAACATTTAAGTAACGTCGTTATTTAAAGAAAAAACTCAGAAATGGTCAATATTTTTTTTATATATTTGACATCGTTGACTCAAAAATGACAAAAATGGACATACGCGGTTATTCCAGAAAACCACAGAATAGTGGTTTCATCGAGTTTAATAGAAAAACTCGTTTTCGGTAATCTTTATTTAGAAATATATTAAAATCCAAAGCTGGCCTTGGCAAATAATGGGTTAACGTTCTCGGATTTATCTAAAATTTTAGGAACGGAAGTTCTACACATTTAGTTATTATATTCTAAACAACGCATCTAAAAATTCAATAGCACTTAGAAAATATTTAAATTTTGAATAAATTGTTTTTTATTAGCTTAAGGTCATTTGTGGCCCCACTTCCAAAAGGGTTAATGGGGCCATAATATTTTTTTCCGAAACCCTGGGCTATTAAGATAAAATATAACATTTAAAAGTAGAAAATTGATGAATTTTTGATACAAAGTATTTAGAAAAAGTACATTTGCAGAATATTTTAGAAAAATCCCATTTTTCTCGAAATCTGCAAAAAAAAATCCTTGTCAAAAAAATTCTGGCCTAGGAATTTACCTAAAAATTCACACAGTTAATCTCTAACATGCATTTAACAAGACCTTAAAGAGCTAGATAAATTTTTTTAAATTTTGTTAAAGAAAATTTTTCAAACTTGAAAAAGGAGTTTTCAAAATTTTATCAAAAAACTTTCCATTTTCGGTCTCAATGCTTAATAGGTTAACAAGGTGGTAATAAAACAATACTTCATATCTGAGTACTTATAGGTATAGAGACTGAAACAAAATATTGGCTTTAATTAATTTGTTAAAGTTTAAAAAAATGCCATCAAATTTCATGACCAAGTTTTTTTTTGGCACAAAAGTGGTCTGGGGCATTTGCTATATCTTGGCAAGTTATATTCGATTTTGAAGTTTTATAGCGTTTCGGAGATAATTTAATACTGATCCCGAGTTTTATAACAATTTGTCGAAAAAATTAAACTATCGAACGAAATTTTCGTAAAATCTGAAAAAAAGTCATATTTCCCCATATAAACACTTGAAATTTTCAATCGCGTTGAGCCACCTCTAAATGTTTTTTGATTGGCCCAAAACTTTGTATTTCTCACTTTTTTTGCTATTCGCATATTTCTAGGGGGTGCGACCAAGGATTTGAAAACTTTCTTTATTAAGGGCCACCCTAATATACCATATATAATATTTGACCTGAACCTAGATCTTTTATTATACCGATCGATTCAGAATCACTTTCTGAGTCGATTTAGCGATGTCCGTCCATCCGTCCGTCTATGTGTCCATGTAAACCTTGTAATCAAACTACAGGTCGAAGCCTTTTATCGGCCATAAGATGAACGCTATTGAAATTGGTGAAAATCGGTTCATGTTCAGACCTAGTCCCCATACAAATGACCCCTTTGAGATTGACTTAAATTGCCATAATATCAAAATTATCATATAGATCTCGGTCAAATTCGGTTTGTGTATGTTTATTCCATCCATTTATCAGTAGTCCAAAAATAAAGCTGATTCCCGATCTTCGCTTAAATCATTTAAAAAACAAAAATATTCCACAGTCTTTTCTCAAATTTGTTTTGTATATGTTTGTGCAAAAAATAAGTGACCTTAGCAAATATGGTCGGGATCGGTAAATTTTTCGACCCAGTCCCCATATAAATATAGCATCCGATATGAACTTGTTCATATTAGAAGGCAAAAAAATTAAATTTGGTTTATGCTTAGTTTCTATATCTAATTAGTTGAACCTAAGAGATAGGGTCTCTAAACGCAAGGTATAGGGTATCGTATAGTCGGTCTAGACCGACTATAATTTTCTTACTTTTTTTTCATTTTATTGCTGTATTAATTTATGTTCAGATTCAGTTTTGTGAAACTAAAGTGCATCCGCAATTAAAATTTAATGTTTATTATTTAATTTTAATTTTAATTATTACCCAATTATGGTAGTTACTTGGATTAGAATTCCTCTTTTTGTATCACTTTTTGTATCAAATTTCGTATGGTATATTTCATTTAAATTCATTTACATTAACTTTCTTTAATTTCAATTTAATCCTGTTTTTATTCGAATATTTTTTTTTTCCTTTTGTATAATATAAATTTCTTTGATTACCGGCGACGAATAACTTTAATCCTTATGGTTACGCGCGTGGCTAAGAACTAACTGTCAATGAGAATTGCGTGCTGTTAGGACACCTGACGCAGTGACGAAAATTAGATTTGAATTTCAACAAAAACATCAAAGCCTAAAGCACTGCAACCTATCAAGAAACGAATATGGTTAAATAATAGAACCGAAGCAATAACAACAACCAACACCACCAACATCATCTTCAATCCAACCACCCACTAAGATAATAAATGCTTTTGCTTTGCCAAGAGCACAAACTCTTCACCCCCACCCATGAAAATCACACAGAATACAGAATATAATAATAAAGAAAAACTATCGGAACGCATTGATGAGTTACATACATTCTTTCTCTTTCTGACTTTCAAAGCTTGTGTATGATGTTTGGGTCAGTGCTACGGAATGCTTTAGTAGTTTTTACAAATAAATTTCTCCACAATACACAATGTCTGGTGAGTTGCCTTTTGAAGGGATTGTTAGACATCATCCCCTTTTAGAGTGCGAGTATGAATCGTTTTAAATCTGGGTTGGCTTTGCGATAGTGCGCATGTACGTTACCGCCTACTGTTTCATAGACAATGAATAATTTTGTTTTAACGCAAACAAGGATTAATCAAAATATAGTTTAAAATTTTATATTGATAAAAAAAAATATAAAAATTTATCATGTATTGGCATGCTTTGTTAACGATGGTCCGCCCATTTTAATATATGTTTTGCTAAAGTAAATTTGTTATTTGAAATACCTATATCCGCTATAAATATGGAAATTTCAATAATCTACCTTATGTAACATTTTTATGATTTTCAATTATTATATCAAAGATATTTGATATTAACTCAAAGATTTAATTGACTTTAGAATACGCTTAATTAGTTTCAAATTCATGAAATCATGCTCTAGATAATAAATGTGGCTTATCATGTTATTGCTATATGGCCTTTGGACTATAAAATCATTGGACATCATTCCAAATGAAGTATTTGTTATTAAAAATCCATCGTTGAAATCCTCTTGAGCCTGTTTTGAACTTTAAAGGCATCGATAATTATGTTTTATTATCTAAAACAGAATCGAACTACGAAAATACCCGCTAAGTTCTCTCTCTATAAAGTACTTCAGTTTGAATCCTGTAATTAAATCCGTTTTTGACGAAAAGATTCACTGATGGTATAAATATTTTAAATTCAGAGATCAGCTTTTTATATAGTTTTAATCTATAATATTAATAGGCTATGCGATTTTTTGTTACTGATGTTTTGTTCTACTGTTTTATCCCGATTTTGACCAAACGTATAGTATTTGAAAAAGGTATTTCTTTTTAGCTGTTCACCAGATTTAATTTTTAACTTTATTTTGAGGAAATTGCATTTAAAGTTGCTATGTGTGTGTTTATTAAATTTGTTAATGTGTTTGTTAATGAGTTTGTATTCATTCACAATAATAATAAAATAAAAAAGTGTTGGTTTGTGAATTGGCCAAGTTGAAAAATAAACTTGCCTAGAAATTGCACTCGAATTTCGAGCGCTGGAATCTGCTAGTAGTTTATTAACGTGTCTCTGATATGATTAACAATAAACCACGATAAAGCAACTAAAGAAATAAAAAAAATAAAATTAATATACTGTTTGGATTATAAATGTGTAACATTTTGTGGCTGACTTTAGGGACTATAATGAATCTTCTATAGAGTTACTTTTTAAACAAAATTCTGCAGGGCTTCACAAAGTCGCCCTCTGCCAAAGCCATTTCATTTGCTGACATGATGGCGGGTTGGTGTGGGTAAACATTTCTGTGGTTTTCTCTCTTTTTTAAAGGCAACGCATTGTCATTGGCTTCTGTTACATCCTTATTTATATATTTTTTTGTTTGATTTTTTTTTTGTATATGAATTTTCTAGTGCTTTAATTTTCCTGTGATTTATATACAGTTTGGTACACAACAAAAGCAGCAAACTGCATACCAAACCTTAAATTCACTCTAGGAATAAAATGGACATTTGTTTTTTTAAGAACTTCGTACTATTAATAAAACAACAAATAGATTTTTTTAAAAGTTCTTATTCTCGATCTACAAGGTAGGGCAAAAGTCGCGCTACCATTTTGATTGCGCGTTGCTCAGTTTCGCTTTAACCATTGTGTTGTGTGGACGTCAAAATTTTATTGTAGGGAAATATATGCCACGAGAACACACACGCACAGCTCTCTCAACAATTCAATTATTGAATGACGTTTTTCCACGAGACTAATTTCGCGAAGTGGCGATTTAGCATGGCCAGCCAGATCTCCGGATTAAACAGCACCAGACTTTTTCTTATGAGGTTTTTTAAAAAGTTTATGTGAATAAGCCCCAAATGATTCAACATCTTAAAGACAATATTCGTCACAAAATTGAAAAAATTCGGAATGAGTGTTGCAGGATGTCATGAAAAATGCCTTATAAAGAGCCGAAAGTTGCATAGCAAATTGCGGTTACCATTTAGCCGATATAATTTTCCAGTCATAATGAAAAAAAAAAAATGTAAAGACCAAATAAAGTTTTTATGAAAACCAAACTTACTTATCTTTTCTTTGAGAAATGTTATAGGCAATCAAAATGGTAGCGGGACTTTTGCCCCACCTTGTATATCATTTTAATGATTGAGTTAAATCAGGCTCAAGATCAAAAGTTTTTACTTTAAATAAAGCAATAACCTTTGGTACATTTGTTTCAAAAATTGATACATATTCAGCATCACAGGTTATACAGCTGTTTTGGGTCGAGTCACCCAAACCCTTATCAGTAACCAAAAGTGGTAAATATTTTGTTTGGTAAAAAATTTAATTCATATAAGTACCTATGCTGTGAAACCAATGCAATGAGAATCCAAGCAAAGAGTTATACTATTAAACGTTCTCCAATATTATAAACTAGAGAATGCTAAAATTATTTTTTGAGGGATAATATTTGAGTCTCACCAATTTTTCGTACCCTCAACACAACTGTACAGAGGATATTTTTATGTATATCAGTTTGTCGTTCCGTCTGTAATGTATCGAAAATCGAATTTGCGACCCCATAAAATATATATTCACGCTCATTCACAATATAAACCATTTACCTGGGAAAACTTTAGATTATATTGTTTGTAATATTTCGATCAAGTTGGTATTTAAAATGGGTCATCATTGTACCAAAATATGATCTAACATATGGAGGCACCTCTGATATATGCAAAATTCTGTGTGGTTGTTGTAATAATTTAGTATTAAGTTTATCAAATTGTTTACTTTTTCAAATATTTTGTTTACATTTATAGTGCAATAAGTCCGGTTATTAATGTAAACGTAAAACTCAGATGGAGAGTATCAAAGATTCACCCTAACTAAATTTAGCACCTCTTGTGTTTATTAAATTTTGTTAATTTCTTCAACCGGTCGGACCAATATAGAAATAAGAAAAATCAATGTGAGTCCGACCACAGGGGAGATGTGTAAACATGTACACCTTTTTTCAACTGTATTTCAGAAAATATCAAATGTATTTCAGAAAACATCAAATGTATTTCAGAAATTATCAAATGTATTTCAGAAAATATCAATTAAATTTCAGAAAATATCTATTGAAATTCAGAATTAAAAAGAAGTTTACCCTACAATACCGAAAAGTTATTATTGTTTCTATTAGTGATTTGGAGTCGCAGAAAATGTTTTTAGCAATATTTGGACATATTTGTTATGCACTGGAAAATAAACTATCAAGGGCAGCCTTTTAATCAAAAGAAGATGAGGACCTCATTTGTTAATCAGCTACGATATAAACTCCAGGATCGTATTTTCACCGATTTTGAAGTCATAATTTTGAAAAAAAAAACCTTTATATCATCACCTAAAATGCAAAAGGCCGTAACTAACAAAAAGTTCAAAATTGACTTTTTGTATTGTAGTTACGGCCTTTTACTTACTTTGCCATAAATTTGTTTTCATAAATAAAAATCCATCTTTATTTTTCAGCTTGATTCTAAAATTTGGGTATTGAGTTTAAAGTAGTTTTTGTTTTATGATGTTTTTTGCTTCTCCTGTAAAAAAAATAAAAATACTAGTTACGGCCTTTTGCATTTTAGGTGACGATATGTATGTTTCCAAGAAATATTACAAACCCAGTGTAATACTTAAAAAAATATATTTTTATATAGCGTTCTGACTATTTTTCAGAGACTCAGTTGATGTTTTCTGAAATACATTTGATATTTTCTGAAATACATTTGATAATTTCAGAAATACATTTTATGTTTTCTGAAATAAATTTGATGTTTTCTGAAATAAATTTGATGTTTTCTGAAATACAGTTGATATTTTCTGAAATACATTTGACAATTGCTTAAACACATTTGACAATTTCGGAAATACATTTGATATTTTCTGAAATACATTTGATAATTTCTGAAACTCAAGTTATATTTTCTGAATTTCAATTGATATATTCTGAAATACAAATGATACTTTCTGAAAAGCAATTGATGCTTTCAAAATACAATTGATTATTACTGAAAATCAATTGATGTTTTCTAAAATTCAATTAATACTTTCTGAAAATCAATTGATGTTTTCTGAAACACAATTGATACTTTCTGAAATTCAATTGATGTTTTCTTTAATACAATTGGAAAATGTGTAGTAATTAAAAAAACACCTAAGTTTATTTTCGACTTCTTCAAAGTTTTCCTAGTATTTAGCTTTTTAAACTCACAGCACACCTAGCGGTTCTGCTTACAAGTTTGTGAACATGTTAAGCTCATAGCACACCTACCGGTCAATAGCTTGAATATTTAAAATTAACGAAAAAGATTTGTGATTTTGCTAAACAGACAGCGAAATCGGCGGTTCTGCTCACTAAATACACCAATACACTTACATATACCACACACCGTTTTTCCCTTATGCTGTTTTTATGATTGTATTGTGAAATTGGATTTTACCCCCCCTGAGCGCATAGATGTTTACACATCAAAAAAAGATAATACATTTACAACATCCATTGACCTTCCGACATTTCTAAATTTTAATGTAGTTGTAATTAAAGTATGTAGACGAGCAAACAAACCAACTTAACAAGCTGCAGATCAGCCAAGACACTATTGTTTATCAAGTTAAAATTTGACATTTCCATTTTTGCACTTGAATTGTGTAGTATTTTTAATTTTTTTTTTTTTTCAATAAAGAGATTAAGTTTTGCCGAACTTAACTTAACTGGATCCCTTAAAAGTGGAAAACAGTTTATTTCAGTGATGAATCAAAATTCAATTTGATCAACTCAGACGTTATATGTACGTACTGACACTGTCAAGGTGTACAGACTCACGTAATTACAAAAATAATTTTAAACATGGAGGAGCTGGATGGAATCATTATCTGGACTTCCTTTTCAGCTGTTCCTTATCACAAATGATTTAAAATGCATAGTTGAATATGCTGCTTCATTGAGATCTTCACCGTGATTATGATCCAAAGCACACTTCGAAGCTGGTAAACACCAAACTTGAATCTCATTGAAAACTTTTCTTTTTTGTTGGTTCTGCACAATACTGTTTATATGGATGAATGTGCGGACTATTTTTTTTAGCATGAATGAATGTACATTGTATACGAGTATGTATCCTCTTATATAAATGCATATGCTTTTAGATGGCATAGTATTGTCATTTTAAGATCCATTGGATTTTTTGTTGTTTTTACAAATTTAATGCTTTTATATGGTCTGGTGTGATTCCGGTTGTTGTTGTTGTTGGGCATTCACAAACAAGAAAAGAAAAAGAAAATGTTCAAAATGGCGGAAATTTTAAAAATTAATTGTAGTAAAATTTAAAATAAAGTAGTTTGATGATATTTTCAATTTATGAAAATGTGGTTGATTATAATCAAGTAATTATTTGCGGTTTCGCATTTGATATACATACATGTTCGATCAAATTCACAAAACCTTTGAAACTGCTTAATAAGTTGTTAATAAGTAAAAGTCGAAAGGCAGTATAAACGTTTATAAAAAATTTAAAAAAACATAGAAAAAGAAAAATTCGCCAACCGATGAATTGTTCTAAAATTCATCAATTATATTTTCGATAAAATAGTAGCTAACAATTTTCTATTATTATAAAATATTTACTGTTAAGATTGACACTGTTAAGACAACAATAAATATTTTAAATTAAATTTAATAACCATTATCGCCATTCGGTTGGCAATATATTCGATAGCCGAAATAAATCTGTTTTATGTACGAGATTCTTTTTTATAAAAAGAAAAAATTGTGATCGTATTTTTTATAGAAAAAAGTATTAACTATACAAAAGTTGGCAATATAGTTTTTTCCTGCCAAACCAATTTTGAGTGGTCGTAAGAATACTTCCTTAATATTGCTACCAAAAATACTTATCAGATCAAAACAAGGTTGCATACCGTTAAAAAGATTTTTGAAATATCTATTTAATGAGATGTAAAATGTGACAATCAATCTAAGTTTATTTTGTTCCGATTACCAAGATGATAGATAATTTTTTTCCTGTAGCACTAACAATAAAATGAGAGAAAAGGAGAATAATGTTGTCACTCAAAAGACATAAATCAAATATCATCTGTTATTGAACATTTATGAATACAAATACTTATTGAAGATTTACAAAACAATAGATGTTCATTAGAAATGTACTCGTATACATCAAATCAATGATAAGAATTTTTTATGAATTATAACATTTAATTTTAGTATCCGATTTGATATAATACAAACCGATCCTGACCACATTTGTACAGATCTATATTATAATTTGGATATTGTGGCAATTTAAGTCGATCTCATAGGGGTCATTTCTATTGGGACTAGATCTGAACATGTACCGATCTTCACCAATTTCAACAGCGTTCATCCTATTTTTGTGAAGGTTAACTGATTTATACTCGTACCAATTATTTGTATAATTCCAGATGTTGAGATTCATATTGTGTATTTGTTCCTTAACAGTTTTCTTTATGTCAGAATAATTTATATTAATGGTCATAGTTAATGGTGCTTTGTGGGCTAATTTGGCAGCATAATCAGCGAGTTTGTTCCCTGTGAGTAGAGAGTGACCAGGTATCCAAACTGTGATAATTTGAGGGAAAAGTGTAATCAGTGAGTTTTTATGTTGATTGCATAAACATTGTTGTAATTAATTTTAGTGATGGCGTCGACTGCAGATAGTGAATCTGTGCATACACCAAATTTACCTGATTTCTGACAAAGTGCAATTGCTTTATATTCACCCCTGTTCTTGAAACCACTATCACAAAAAAAAACTCGTAAATGAAAAAATTCTTAAATTTACGGGTTTTTTGCTGTTCTATGATTTCAATAAGAATATTTTTTCTTGTTTTAATTCATATAGAAAAGGTTTTGTGAAATCAAAACAAATGCCCTTTTTTCTACTATACAGATCTTAAGAGATAAATAAAACAATTGATATTTAAATTATTTTTAAAAATTAGATATTGATTTTATGAAAAAAAATATTTTAAAA
This sequence comes from Cordilura impudica, assembly GCA_963682025.1. NCBI lineage: Eukaryota > Metazoa > Arthropoda > Insecta > Diptera > Scathophagidae > Cordilura > Cordilura impudica. Next base: position 1,125,606 of record OY821517.1, on the reverse strand, counting down.
AACGTCTAAATTTGGCGTTGATTTAAAAAAAAAACTCGTAATCAGTAGTCAATGTTAATAAAACACACTTTTGGAGATGATGTTATTCTATAACTATAATAAAAAATTTTTATTTGCACAATCTATTTTCCATTATAATTTTTTCAATTATAACATAGATTCTTTATTTATTAATTATTACGAATAAAGGAATTTAAAATAATATTTCACTCAAATCACATATTTTTCTTTTTTTTTTTTGCATATGACTGCCACAACTTTGTTTATGTTCGAAACAGTAGTGATGCCAGTCAAATCCAAATTATTTGAATTTTGAATTTTCTTTGGTGATGCCTAACTTATTTCAAAAAGAGAAGTCATTCTTAATTGACTGAAATTGAAGAACAAAAACAATTAAATGAACAAGTAAAATATTATTTTAAAAGAAAATATTTTTTTTACTTTCTTTATAATCTTAAGGAAAAACATGCAAAAATTACTTAAGGTTTTTTTGTGAAAGTGACTAAAGAACCATATGGCACCTCGGTTTCTAGATAACATATGGTTCTGAAGCTAAACCATATGTTTCATGTCATTTGCCAATAAAAAATATGATTTCGAAAAATACTTCGAAAATATAAAATTTGTGTTTTCAAGAAACCCAAAATTTCAATTTCATGTTATTTCAAATTCATTCTTATTCAAATAACAACGTTTCAAGAACAGGGCTGATTGTTATTATTTGAGCAGAAAAAAGAGCTGAAGTGAGGAAGAAGCGAGTTTGAAATTATTTTGTCTTCTAGGGTGACCCCAAAGGATACTGCATCATTTGATCTAGATCCATTTGTATATATAAATGTTCTGTCATGATGCTCATTGCGAGTTTTTAAATGAAATAGTATTCGATATTGGGAAGGTGGAGTGTTTTCTTTTTAAACTCTTTCTTTAACTCATACTCTCTGTCTGTCTGTCGTGGGTCAACCCCATTCCCCCTTATCCAATCGATATAAACCTTGGACCATTGTCTTGTTGTGACTACAGATTAATTTTGGAGTAGTCAAAGGTGACCAAAAGATCAACTTCGACATAGTCACACGCAGTCACGCACAGTTACGGAGAGATTTAAAACGGATTTCCCCTCATTCAATCAATCTGAACCTTGGTCGATATACTTGCTGTAAAGAAAGATTAACTTTGACACAGTCACACACAGTCACGGAGAGATTAAAACTTCAGTTCCCCTCATCCGATCGATCTGAAATTTTGTCCATAATTTTAAAATAGTCACGCAAAGTCACGCACAGTCACGGAGAGATTCAAAACTCATATGTATAAGTTAAGCAAGAGTTTTAATAAAAATTTTGTTTTTATCGGTTAGATTGTAAATGCCATTGACGATGTGTCGAATTGTTTGATTTGGTAACTTTAACTGGAAGATCGAAGATTTGATTTTAGATATGTTTTTTGTTTTGGTGTAATTTGCGATAATCTTTTGTAATGGAGTATTATGAGAGAATATTATTGATTTCAAGACTTTCTTTGACTCAAGTTGGAATAAAAGGTTTAAATCTAAATTGGTATTGGTTCTCACCATTATGTTATTAATTGGAGTACTTCGAAGTGCACCAAGTACACATCGAGTGGCTGTGTTTATAACTGTGTTAATTTTGTTTAAAGATGTTTTGGATGCATTACCATACTGAAACAGTCCATATCTAATTTTTGATATAATCAAGGACTGTAAAATTTGGAATATGATAAGAATTTTATGATGTTAACTCGATTTACTAAAGCTTTTGTTTGATATTTGATGTGGTTGTTACATTTAAGAGTTTATTGAAATATTCGCTCAATATTTTTAATGCATTAGTTGAATATTACCTGTAATAATGTTACATGTTACAATTGTGTTTTCTACAGATATGCATATATTGACATTTTGTACTGGATAGTACGGCACACAGTGGCTGAAAATCGTTTTTCATTGGCCAAAATTCTGTAACTTTTTAACCGATCAAAATATTTCACAAATTTTTTTTAATGGATAGATATTTAGTTGAAGTTGAGTCAGTTTTAATTTCATTGATTGAGTACTATTTAAGGAATTCTGGGTCAAAGTTAAACTTTTAATTTTTTTTATTTTTAGCGTGAAATATTGGTTTTTATTTTTTTATTTATTAAAAAATGTCATATTTCGATTTTAATAATAATTATAAGAACAATTTTGCTATTTCTACTAAAATATTAAAAATTTGTTCGCTGTCAAATTTACACTCAAAGAATATTTACACTTAAAAAACGTTAGTAATATTACCTAAAAGTATTTCTATTACTACAGAAAAATTTATAATTTTTTGCTGTCAAATTTGTTAATTTTAGCAAAATAAATCTGCTGATATGAAAATAAGAGTTTTTTTTGTTGAATCTTTCTTATTCATTAAAACATTTCGTACATAAATATATGGGTAAAAAACCTTTTAAAAATAAAAACTGCAATAGATGTTAATTGCACTTGTAACAATGGGATGTTCTGTTTATTATTATTTTTTACTAATACTATGTTTTTCGTACTTAAATAAATATGAAAGGCAGTTATAATTATTATTCATTTCATTCAAATATTGATTGGAAATATAACAAATTTTGTTCTGTGTTATTTCTGTTCCTTAGTAGTTCTTTGACTTCTTCATCTTAATCCCGATGTTCCACTTTTCATTGATTTCGAATACTGGAGATGGACGGATCTGACGTTGCCAATAATATATTAAATAGATCTTCATTTGTGGAATTTCGTAAAATTTTTCTAGTATTGTGTTCTCTATAAAATCTGTAATCCTGATTCCTTTTTTCCTGAGCCTCCTCTGATAGATCTCCAAGTGGCACCAAATGATATTTAATGACATCTTCTCAATTATAAAGGATTTTGTGAACTGTTGAAGACGTATTTCTCCATGGGTAGTTGGTTGTATATATTTTTGCAGTTTCCTTGGCATAATCTCCAAATTTTCTGGAGTCAATTTCTTCATTGCGCGCAAGTACTTCTAGGATAATTTTAAATCTGAAAATAAGGTTTAAATCCACTCCTGTTTCTGGATCTGAAAAGAATCTTCTTGCGGTATTGCCATCATTTGTATTGCCTGACCCTTGTTTTGGCTGATCTATAATCAATCCAAATTTGTGATATTCATCTAGAACATGTTTCTTTTTTGAACTTCTTAACTCTTTGTTGGTTTCGTTGTTTCTTATTTATCCTGAAGACCCGAAATCCAAATCATAACTGATTTTTAGTATGTGTTCCATAAGTCGTATTCTTGCATGTAGTGTTGATAATCCAAATTCATATGCATCGTTATTATCTAATGATTTTGTCGGGACTTGGTTTAATTGGCTTGATGTTGCTTGACATATAATGCAGCTGGATGCAGCCTTCGTGTTACTCAAAGCCTGACCTACTTTTCCATTTATCATCGTCAGCATTAATTGGTAGCTTACTTCAATTTGCTGCCACTCTAACTGTAGTGTTGCAATTTAGGCCTTGATATCAGTAAATTCTTTGTTAATGGCATCATGAGTTCCTTTTTTGAATTCAAATTTGATTGGCCTGCAGCATTTTAGAGAAGATGGTGTCTCATTTTTCCAAATATCCTTCGTTTGCGTTGCACTAGTCGAAGGGTCTGAATCTTCCAAAATATTTTTCAATCAAAATGGTAGAAATGATACCATGAACATATCTAAAAACATAAAAAAGGTATGATAATAAAAAAAAAAAAAAAACAAGTTGCAAATGAATTACATCCTCTGTGTATTGACATTCTTACTTAAAAATGTATCAAAAGGGTGGTGTATTTTGTAAGCAGACATCATTACCGGTAATAGAACAAATAATGACTATTATAAGCTATAAAATACCTAAAGCACAAATTTAACACACAAACATAAGTATGGGTTGTTTAAATGACCGTAATTTGAAATTTTTGAGTAATTTCATTAAAATGAAAAAAGTGTTCTACCGGCGCGTCGTCACGGGTGCAAGTATATGTATATAAGGTTAAAGAGGACACTTTCACCTTTCTCAAGGTGGTATATGTTTCTTGTTCCTTTTGTTCCCTGGAAGTTCTATTCCACTGAAATTGAAATTTGATAAAAATATATTATTATTTATTTATTATTTTTATTATTTATTTATTTACATCAGCTACAGTACAAATGACATCAGCTGAATAGAAATATATAGGATACAGTTATGATAACAATTAGAAAATAAAATATAAATATAAAACTAATACTAACAATAATTAAATATTAATTAATAATAATAAGTATGAAAATATGAAGATACAAAAATATAAACAAATTGTTTTTAAAACATAAAATTTTATGAAATTATGAAAGTGGAATAATTATGTTGAAAAATAAGCTGGAACAACTGGAATAGTACAGGAAACTGGAACAATACAGGTAACATAAAATGTGAGCAGGAACTGGAATGGTTTTTCAAAAAAGAACAAAAGGGTCGCAAAAACAGGAACAAATATGTTATTTGATAAATAAAATTTAATAAAATTATGAAACAGGAAAAATTACGCTGAAAACTGCTGGATAAACAGGAGAAATACAGGAAACAGGAACAATACAGCAAGGACAGAACAGGAGCAATACAGGAAATAATATAGGCACTACAAAATAGGAGTAGAAACAGCCACCGTTTTCCAAACGGATGACAGGAGCGGGAACAAATTGTTGATGAAACAATAAATTTTTATTATATTATGAAACAGGAACAATTACTGTGAAAACATCTGGATAAACAGGAACAATACAGATAACCGAATCAATACAGGAAACATAAAACAGGACAAGAACTGGAACGGTTTCTTCAAGCAAAAACAAATGGGTGGCAAAAACGGGAACAAATTTTTTATTTGATGCGTAAAATTTTAATGAAATAATGAAGCAGGAGCAACTATGATAAACACTGCTGGAAAAACAGGAAACAATACATGAAACTGGAACTATACAGCAAACCGGGAACTAAACATTAATCATAAAATAGCAGGAACTGAAACAGTTTTTCCAGACGAGAAAAAAATGGATGACAGGAGCGGGAATAAATTGTTGTTGAAACAATACATATTATGATATAATGAAACAGGAACTATTATGGTGAAAACAGCTGGTCGAACAGGAACAACACAGGAAACCAGAATGAAAACAGGAAACATAAATACAGGAGCAAGAAACTGGAACGGTTTTTCCAAACTGGTAAAAGTGGGGCAAAAACAGGAACAAATTGTTATTTGAAACATAAAATTTTATGAAATTATTAAACAGGAAACAATTATAATGATCACAGCTGGATAAACAGGAACAAATACAGGAAACATAAAACAGCAGGAACTGAAGCGGTTTTTCAAAGAAACAAATTGTTGTTGAAACATGAAATTTTATGATATCATGAAACAGGAAACAATTGTGGTGAAAACAGCTGGACAGCAAACCGGGAACAATACAGGATTCATAAAACAGCAGGTACTGGGCAGGTTTTTCAATCGTGAAAAAATGGATGCCAGGAAACTGAACATATTGTTGGAGTATAAAATTTTATGATATTATAAACAGGAACAAATACAAATGGATGGCAGGAACGGTAGTAAATTGTTGAAAAATAAAATTTTACGATATTATGAAGCAGGAACAAATAACAGGAAACATAAACAGGAGCAGGAACAGAAACAGAAACACATATCTGGAGGCAGTCGGAAAGTTCTCATACACTAAAGAAAATTCCGGCACAATACTACAGATACTGAAAGCAATTGGCAACATGTCTAAGTATCACGTAAAATTAACCGTTTAATTATATAAATGGGATCAGACACGGAAAATAAATTATAAAATTCATTAAATTGAGTACATATACAACGAAAAGGATTGAACTCCTCGTAATTATATCAACAAAATGACGTTCTTACCGTAACGTAATTTCTTATAACCCGAGTGGGAATATTAAAGTTAATTTTCCCAAATAAAACACATGAGGCAATGTCGCCATTAATTAATTTTACCATGAAAGTTACTCTCAACATTAACCTTCTCTTCCAAAGTGGGGGAAGATTAATAAGTTGTAAACGGTGGCAAATTTTCGTTGACATTCCAACCTAAACCACGTAATGCAAATAATAGGAATTGTTTCTGCACAGATTCTACACTCAGAAAAGAAACACTTTAAACTCACTTTAAATTCTGTACAAGGGACTTTAAAATTTAAAGTTTTCATGTATGAAAACCAGCCGTATTATAAAATATTTGATTTTAAAGTTTACACTTTAAAATGTAAATTATTAATGTTAACACTTTGAATATTGAAGTGAAAGCTTTAAGTTGGAAATACAACTGGGACGATCGACGAATTTTTCGTTCCGAATATTTGTCGTCAGAAATAAAACACATTTGTGTATATGAAAATGCACACAATCAGTGCGTCGAACGAAATATGTAGTGCGTAACGAACTATGCGATAGGTTTATTTCTATTTCTAACGCCGCACTGTGGTCAATATTTTGAGATAGCGGCCAAAACTCCTTTTGGTTTTTGTTCTCCGATTTTAAAGTTATTAGACTCATATGAAAGCAGACAGTAGTAAACCTCGGGAGCCAAAAAATTAGAACTCCATTTCAACTATTTCACTGAGAACAGGGTGGTCCAAAATGGGCTTTTTCAGAATTTAGTAAATTTATGATATTTTTAGTTAATTTTTAAAGTTTAAATGATCACAACTTTTTTTCAAGATTTTTGGACGAAATAAATTTTGTGTTGTAACTTAACTTATTTCCTATTACCGGTAAAAAAATTGAAGCTCTACTGTTTTCAGAACAATTTAAATTTTTTTTTTAAAAAAGGTCAAATTTCTCGGAAATTTCCTACTTCATAGAGCACAACTCCTGTGAGTCAAGCTGAGTCAAAACACAAATTTACTATTTTGTAGTCCTAACTCTCCCCTACATTCCTATATATACATGTCCATGCATCGGGACTGCACTTTTTGAGCTACAGCAATTTTTCTGACCCAAGGTAAGATATTCGATACAAATGCACGTCATATTTTTTGAGAAGTTATTTGTATGTGAAAGTGGCTATTATGCATATATTTTGATGAAATTTTGTACAAGAGTTCTTATTGACCCAAAAAATAATTCTGTTGAAATTAGGAGAAGTTGGCCCATATTTGGACCTAGTCCACATAGAAGGGTGTATCAAAATTTTGACAAAAATGACAATAGAACTCTCAAATTATGTGGTATCTGGCAATTCATTTGGAAAAGGTAAAAAAGATTTTATTGCCATCTAATATTACACAACTTAAATACGTGAAAATTGCAAATAAATTTAAAACCAATGGAAATAACTGGTAAAACCAACTACCTGTTATATTATGTTTCAAAGAGGTAAAAAAGATCATGTTGAAACTTCGAGCAATAGTATATTAATCCATGCATTCATTTTTTTTCTTCATTATTGTTTAAACAATGGCTAAATTCATTATAGTGTTCTATCTGATATATATTTTGAACGGAAAGATGAAAACGACATTATTTTACATATAATGAATAATCCATTCTTCAAAATATGCGACAAACAAGAAATTAAAATTCATAACTTAAAAATAAAAAACTTTTTAAATACTTTAAGAAAACGGTACAATCAATGTTCCAGAAACAAGAAATTGTTTTACTCACGCAACCAAGAATGGCAAAGAAATAAACTTATTTTTAAAAAGCCATCAGTAACTACCACGGAAACTGGAAAAGGTGGTCGACCAGCAAAGCCAATTGATAATTGTAGTGAAAGAATACGAAGACGCAAGCTTAAACATATCAATGAAGAAGTTTCTTGTAGCATCATAAAGGATTCATTTCTGCATCAAATTCAACCATCGAAAACTAAAAAGGGTAAAATTGCTATCATTGAAAAAATAGTGGAAGCAAGCCCCAGACGCACAAAAAGGATTTTAGAAAGTATGCCGACACCAACTGAAGAAAATAAATTTACTCCAGAAGAAGCATTTGCACTATTTTTGGATTTGAAAATGACTAAAAACCAATACACAGAATTGCGGAAGCGAACCAATGAAAAAAATTTTGGAATTTTTCCATCATATCGAGATATAGTTTCTGCCAAAAAAGATTGCTTACCTTCACCAACTGCTATTAGTGTAACTTCAAGTTCAGCAGAAATAAAATTGCAGAATCTTCTTGAACACACTGCAGAACGATTATTAAAGACATTTGATGCTGACTATTTAAAGAAGTTTAAAAATTGCAGCATGACTTTATTTTCTAAATGGGGATGTGATGGGTCCTCTGGCCAGAAACAATACAAACAATGTAATGCGGAAAATTCATCAGATGCCAATTTATTCATGATTTCTTTCGTTCCATTACGTTTAACAAAAACTTATATTGGTTCAGAGCCGTCAACTAGTAGAGCTGCGGAGATAGATGTATGGAAGAATGAAATTCCCTCGTCAACAAAATTTTGTAGACCAATAAAGTTTGCTTACAAAAAGGAGACTCAAGATGTCATAGATGAAGGAGTTCGAAAAATAAATGATCAAATTAAAGAACTTCAACCAGTAACATTTAAATTTGATGACCAAGACATTGAAGTAAATTTTAAAATGTGTCTCACAATGATTGATGTAAAAGTTGCACAAGCTTTAACTAAAACAAAGTCATCGTCAAGCTGCACCATATGCCAAAAAACATCAAGTCAATTGAGCCAACCACCAACACAAGACGATAGTTTTAATGAAGCATATGAATTTGGAATGTCACCTCTTCATGCTAGAATTCGTTTTATGGAGCATATTCTTAAATTGGGATACGATTTGGAATTTGGCCCGTTAGGCGAAACAGTGAGAAACAACAAAGAAAATTTGGAAAAAAGAAAGCAAAAAAAAGATATTCAAGAAAAATACCGTGAGATAGGCCTTATAATTGACCAGCCAAAGCAAGGAGAAGGAAATTCTAATGATGGAAACACAGCAAGGAGATTTTTTTCCGATCCAGAAACTGCAGCTTCTATAACTGGAGTAGATTATGATTTAATACGACGATTCCAAATCATATTACAAGTTATAGCATGTAGCAAAAAGATAGATGCAAAAAAATTTGGTCAGTATGCTAATGAGACAGCAACCCTTTATAACCAAAAATATTCTTGGAGACATATGCCAACCTCAGTTCACAACATTTTGTTCCATGGGGAACAAATAATTCAGCACAATATGCTTCCAATTGGAGATCTCTCAGAAGAAGCCCAAGAAAAAAGGAACAAAGACTACAGATTCTTTCGCGAGCACAATACAAGAAAAATTTCCAGATATTGTACTAGTGAAGATCTTATTAATATTTTGTTGTGCGCATCAGACCAATATATGTCCAGTATTCGACAAAAATGGAAATCAATCTCATTAGAGTTAGATGAAGAAGCTAAACAACTACTGCAAAATGAAAATCAAAGCTATTTGGAAGAAATTTTTACTAATATTGTTTAATTAATACTAGTTTAAAGATTATAATTTGTTTCTAATTTTAGTATAAATTTTTATTAATACATTTAAATAAAATATATGTGCACTTTAAATCAATAGTAAAAGTTTACTTAAAATTTTATCGATGTTGTGTTCTGTATATAATATATCCAATTGTTGGGAATTTCAGTGTTATTTTTCAGTTTAATCCTCACAAGAATTAGCTTTCTTCCAAAAAAACCAACCTTTGGCCTCTGTGAATATTGAGACTAAATAAATGTCAGGGACCAAATGTTGACATTTTTTGACCAAAATTAAGTTTAGGAATAATAAATAAGTATTGGCTGTAAAATACGATTGAAGAAAATAAGAAATTATAAAAAAAATACCTATTTAAAATGTCAAAATATTCAACTTTTACATGGAAACTCAACAAAAAATTAAAATGCATTTTTAACTCCAAATTACTTACGTTCCTATCAGTCGATTTTTACGTTTGAACACGCAAATTGAAGCTTAAAGTCCCTCCTATTGCGTAAAAAAATACCAATCCGGTCAAAAGTTATAGAGTTTTGACCGCTATCTCGCGAAATTGACCACTGTGCGCCGACGAACGACGAATAAATTGGTGTAGAGTGACCGTATTTTATTTTAGTTTTTCAAATGTTTTAGTAAATAAAATAATGTTTGTCTTTAAGAATTGTTTTATATATTATTTATAACTTATAAGATAAATTAAATCTATTTTTAATTATATAATTTTCTTTCACATAGTTTTTTGTTAATATTTATTCTTTTTCGTTTAGTACTTCTTTTTTTAAAATATGGTCACACTATCAGCTACAACATGTAAACAAAAATGACATAAAATTAATTTATTAATGAAAATTTATGTAATTTTTTCAGAATTAAAAAATTAAACGCTGCCGTACTAAAAGTAAGGCTTTTACCATCGTGAACATGATGTTTACAATTGTAATAACTCGTACCAACTTAAAAATTCTATTATTCGATTTTTCCAATATTTATTTATATAAATTACAAACAATTTCAAATGACGTTACAGCTGTTATGTGAATTCGTCATAATTGTATTTCATTCGACGAATTTACGCAAAGAATTGTTGCCGACAAATTCGTCGAGCTGTGCGAAATTCGTCGTTCGTCCCAGTTGTGTTTCCACCTTTACATTTTAATATGCGCATTTTCGAATACAATTAAAATACTTTTGATTTTAAAGTTCACACTTTTAACCCAATTTAAAAATGTTTGTATTTAAATTAAAAGTTAACACATTCAATCTCAAATTAAAAGCTAACGCTTTCAAATGCAACTAAAAGTGTTCACAATAAACTTTAACGAAAATACATTAATTTAATTGTTTTTAATCCACATATTTTTAATTCAAACATAACGACAGCGTTTTGTTCACTTCAAAATTTTCTTCCACTAATGGATCACGTATTTCACTCGAAAGAAATCTTTCCTCAAATGCACCACTCTTTCGAATATTTGTCTTTACGCTAAAATATTTGGAATAGAGCTTGCCTAATGGTTTTTTTTTTTTTTTTTTACGAGGAATGTACACACACACAGAAAACAGATTCATCGTGGCTACCGAATTTATTACCAACCGAATTGCGATAATGCTAATAACCGATTTTCGGGTTCACGATGATAACAACTCTGTTGCCTTAACAGTAAATATTTTATCATAATAGAAAATCTACAGACGATATCAAATTTCTGTTAATACAATCGAATATACAGTTATTCCACTTTAGCCCAATTCGGTTGGAAAATATTTTTTCTGTGTGCACAGAAAACGGATTCGTTGTCGCAACCAAATTTGTTGCCAACCGAATTTTTGTAGTCCCATGTACTATCACAATATTCTTTTGTGATAACTGAATTATATAATCTATATAAACGTAAAATGCTAAGGGCAATTGTATATAAATATAAGTTCGATTGTTAGAACTGTGGTATATAGTTGGTACAATGAAAGGATTTATTAATTTTTTTTACCATTTATCTATGTTTTTGCTGATAAAAAATATTTAAAACACTTTTTTAATAATAACTTTTATTAATAATTTTTATTAATAATTTATTTTTATTTAAGCGATATAAGACAATAGCTTGCAATAAAATAGTAATCATTAATCTTTAGGTAGTCCATACATACTTTATAAATTTTACAATTTTGAAAAAATATTTTTCTGTTCCACTTATTAAAAATCATAACATATCGGCATATTGTCCGCAAAATTTCCTGAAATAATAAGTTGGTATTAATTGGGAAAAAATTTTTTTTTAAGAAACTCAACTTGACCACAGAGTAAAATAAATGCAACAAACACAAATTATTATCACATATATGTAACTTGCTCTTAAGTCAATTGATCGACATTCTGTTACAGAAAAGAATTAATTGGATGAAACACATTGTGTTCCAATACATCGCGATATATTTTTGGTCTTTGGTGAAATCACAAAACAGTTGATCGATCTCATCCAACACGAAACATTTCATATTGTTCGTGTGTATAGACATGCGGTTAGTCATTTCTAAATAAGGTCTGATAAGATGACCACATCATGACGACCTGCTTCCTGGTTACGTACGGCCTTAGAAATATTTTTTTCGTCAACACAGGCGTGGAAACGAACTATCATATTTGCGTTGACAAGTCAGGAGTTGTTGCTGAAATCAAATCCTGGACGTATTGATTTATTGTAATATGATAATAAATAACTTTTACAGGTATTCCACAGAGTTCAGACCATATCTCTCTATCTTTGACACGACTATTGGTAGTGCGCAGTTGAATGGCAGATTGTTTTTCTAAACCATAAGCATAAATGTCACACAAAAGCTTCTTCCCAGACGCGCTTAAATACACTTTCAGGTTTCGTATTTAATTTACATACTTCTATGATCCATTTTTTTGTATACATAAATTACATTGAAGTTTTTGTAAACGTTGTGATATTGATTTGAAAATTTAAATGTTCATATAATATTCAAAAGTTGTTTTTTAGATTTTGTTTTAAAAAATGACAATTTAATTCGAAAATTCAGTATGACTATACATATTTTTATATTTATTCGGTATTTACAACAGAATTTGATTCATGCAAATTTCTGTTGGTTAGAAATACCAAAATAGTTTAATAGTTTTGGTTTCTTTTGTTATAACCGAAAAATATTTCTTAATACAAATTTAATTTGTAGGAATATAACCAATAATTTGTTACAATATCTGTTAAAACATTTTTGGTTTAGAATATGTTGTTATAACCGAATAAGAGATTGCAGTTGCCAATATTTGGGATTGAAGAATGTAATTCTTGAATTTATAAGGTTGCCTCAATTAAATTAGTTGAATATTTTTTATAAAGAATTTTATTAGTAAATGGAACTATTTTTGTTGTTGCAGATACTTTTATTTCAGAAGAATTGTGTTTATACAGTAGTTATTAAAGTAAATATATTGTATTATTAAATATTGAAGAATTATAATAAAAATTCTTATTACCTGAAAGAAATCAGTTTATAATATGTTCTCTTTATATATCGTTTTTAATAATACCTGAGACTCTTTTTCTTTGGGTAATAATCCAATTATTTCTTCCACAATACTGGCAAAGTGTTCCGGTGAAGATCATCGCGTTGCTTATTCGTAAAACATGCCCTTTCCTCATAATATTGAATAAGTTGTTTTCCGGTTGAGTTATTCTTTAAAAATTTTGAAAGGGTCTGCAATGCAGTGTACCATTAAATCTAATACAAAACTTTGTACTGTATATTCTTACCTGCGATCCAAATGCGCTTCTTATTGGAATTATTTGAAGAACAAGCTGAATCGTTGTGACGGTTTTTTTCTAGCCAACCAACAATCTTCGAAGTCTGGCTCAACGTTTCGTCTTCTATTCCAATCTGAAAAAAGCAGCTTGCTAATTTCTAAACGTAGTAATATGGAAAAGGGAATTGTATCTATGTATGTATGTGCGTAACATCGCAAATAAGCTTCAAAATTAATATTATATTTACCAGAAAAACAACTTTTCTTTGTAGTATTGTATAATTTTATGTATGTGTTAGTAGCAACTTTAAATGCAATTTACTCAAAATAAAGGAAAAAATTTAAAAATCTCTAAATCTGCAAAACGGCTAAAAAGAAATACCTTTCAAATAATATACGTTTGGTCAAAATCGGGATAAAACGCTAGAACAAAACATCGGTCACAAGAAATCGCCTAGCCTATTAATATTATAGATTAGGTGGCTAATTTCGGGTTTTTAATACAAATACAAAAAGTGGTTCATGTAAGTTAAGAAAATTAACAAAACATATTTATTTGATATCAAAGTTGATTATAGATTGAAGGGTATATATGAAAAAAATCGAAAGAAAAAACGAGTGATTTGCTTAGCTCTTTTTTTACATCTAAATATTAGATTGAGACACATGACCAAGTTTGTGATCATTTGATTGCTTCCCTTGTAGTTTCTTGACCAGTGAGTGAAATTTTCAAACATATTTTGAAATTAAAAGTTATAATGATTGAGTTAGAAATTAACCAGATAAGATATAATAAACAATTTTCAGATTATACATCATCTCAAATATCCTTTAATGTTAATCTTAGAAAAACTACCACATATGGAAAAATAAGTCCTTGACGTTGATATTATGCGCCTAATTAAAGAACCATTACCAAAACCAGTACCCCTTGTAACAAATTGATATCATGAAATCGCCGTAAACAACATAATAGTCAACAGATATGATACAACAAAACCACAAGACCACAATAACATCCCAAGGGGTGAAAGGGAGAGATGATTACACTACGTTTAAAAGATACCCAGAGTTACAAGAGAATTTCAATGAAAAATAATACATGAAAGAAATATGACACGTTAAGTGAAAAATGTTAAATACTCTAAAGAAAAATAAAGAACAACAAAAAAAGAAAAGAAAAAGAAAGCACGAGTAACGAGTAACAGGAGGGGAGGTTTTAAAAGGAACTCTGAATGGTATGATGTCGATTGGTATGGTATTGGTATGGTATGCATAATTGCAGCTAAGGGAAGGTTATGTAAATAAGCCAGAAAGTAGTAGAGATAACATAAAATCTAATAATTTTTCGGTGCTAATTAGTAGAAGGTAAACATAAGGTGTCACCAACAGGTTAAATCAAATAAAAAGCAGAAGCCAATTAATTAAAATAAAGATTTAAAGCACATTTAGAAAAAAAAAAGTAATAAGTCATCATAACATGATAATGATATTTCATCAAACAATTGACCTGTTTTAAGTCCAACAAAGTATTTTATTAAAGTTGTTCATTAGAGAAAATATGATAATGTTTCAAGTAAATACAACATAAAGTAGCACTTAATTAAATTGTCTTATGAAAAGTAAAAAAAAAAAAAATAATAAATTTTTCTAAGAGTCCACCTTAAGTGGTAGTTTTCATAATTTCTTTTAAACATCCATCAACAGAACTCTGTCCTCTTTTACCATTCCATCCATTTATTAACTTTATTTCTATAATGTTGACTCAATTCTGCAGAGCCTGCTGCATTATTCTGCAATAACCTCTGTGTGTGCCATGGTAACATCATTGTGAACTGTAGGCTGTCAACATGATGATGTTAGTGCTGATATAACCATCGCCATCACCATCACTTAATTTCGTTACAAGTTGCACAAAAAGTTTATAATTACATTCCTGTTTATTAGCCATGATTGTTGTAGTTCCTTATATTTACAAGGATGTTTGATGGTACTTGCTGGCAAAAAAAAAAAATGTTTATGAACATTTATGTTAATTTTTATATTTTTTTTTTAATTATTTAATTAAATATTATATGCTCGTATAATTTTCCCTCTCTATGTGCGTGTGTGTGTGATTTTATTACGTACAAAAATTAAATTCTGTAATCAAAGGCATTTTTATTATTTTTTCAAGCGTTTTTTTTTTTAATTTCAGATATTACGATTTTTTTTTCATTGAAAATTGATTAAGATCCTTAAAGCTTATTTTATGACCTTATTATTTTACAGGCAAAATTAAATAAATTTAAGAATTTGCTGTCCATTAATATAAAAATTACTTTTTTCAAATATATTTACCAAACACCTGTTCAAGTTTTTTTTAAAAGTAATTTTTGAAATTTAATACTTTAATGGTGCCTAACCACTCTTTACTTAATAATAAAGCTTATTTAGTCATAACCCACTTTTAAATTTAACATTCATTTCATTTATGAGGGTATTTTATTTATTATTTTTTTTTTTTTTTGTAAATAAATTTTTTAGGCACAATCAATTTTGTTTTGGCAAATTGAATTTTTGCAAAGAAAAAATAAGTACGTACCATGTCTTTATTTATCAAAATCAAAAAAGTGGGAAAATGTTCAAATGTCATACATGAATTCCTTTAAGAAAACAAAAAAACGTCCAATTTCTAGAATGTAAGTTGTTGGAAACCTATAGAGAAAATAAATCCACTTGAGTCAAAGAAAATTACTTTAATTCGATGTGATTGTAAAGCAATCACACTTTACTTTTATTTACCATCGCATATGAATGAATGTTGTTGCTTCCTTTTTCAGTTTCCGAGTGTGGGTGTTTACGACAAGTATCAAGTATCACTTATGTGTGACCTTTGCAAATTGAATTTGTCGCCTTTATTTTATCTTTTGTAATTGTGTGTGTGTGTGTGTGTGTCTGTGTGTGTCTACAAGAATTGAATGTTATTAGCTGTACACAGGAAAACGTTATTGCCAACGAGATATGATTTGGGAATTTCTATTTAAAATAAACCTTTTATGAATGATAGAAAATATGATTTACTTTCACTTAAATTTTGAATTTATTTTTTATGAAAATTTTATCACATGTTAAATTGAATCACTCACGTATGGAACATTATTCTGATATACGATTTTCTGTGCTCGCAGATGGTATACGAATGTGTCATAATGTTTTGAAAATTTGCAAATGACTATAGCAGACATACGAGTATAACATACATAATATACTCGTATGTATCCATTCCATCAAAATTAAAATTTTTAAAAAATTCCCTCTAATTATATAGATCATGCATCTATTCAATATTTTTTAATATAGATTTGATTCTGATAATACTTCAAATTTAAAATGTAAATATCTAGTTAAGATTTTTGTGGAATACGATGATGAATGGGTTGGGATGACGAGTTCGTCGCCGACGAACGATCATTTGTATAAAGTGCAGCAATAAAATAGAAGCAGTCTTACTTTTATTTCGTTGGCGTCTTCTTCCCACTACTTAAATTTTGGCTGGAATGAACGTGATTTTTTAATTTTTTTTTTTTTTTTGTAAATTTGGAAATTGGCATAGCATAGAGAAATACTACATTAAAAAATATACAAAAATATGGAATTATTTTTATTATCAAATAAAACAATATTTTTATTAACAAACCACAA
The DNA here is from genome assembly GCA_963682025.1 of Cordilura impudica. NCBI lineage: Eukaryota > Metazoa > Arthropoda > Insecta > Diptera > Scathophagidae > Cordilura > Cordilura impudica. The sequence continues at coordinate 1,108,603 of OY821517.1, read as the reverse complement.
ATGTTTTGAGAGTGTATTGTTTTCACAGACACAACGGATCTAAAAGTCAATTTTTAAAAAGTGAAAGAACCCCGTTATGAAAATATTAAATTTTTAATTTTAATTAGTAAAGCAAATTTAATGTTCGTAATTTTGTATTATTGGAAATTTCGTTTGTTGTTGAAGTTTTTGCTTCTTTTTTGAGAAAATGGCCTATAAATGTTTTTTTTTTATTATTAAAACGATATTGCCCATCATGAGGCGGTGTGCACTAAGATTGCTTAAATATTATTCAAATGTTTATTGTAGTAGCGATGCCAAACGGGAAATCGGGATTGACAAATCCTGAATCCCTAATTTTGAAAAAAGAACCGTTTACTCATAAATTCAAATAATAAATCTTCCTATAGAAGCAGAAATATAATAGTTTACGAGTATTCATCACGTTTTAAAAAATTTTATATTACAAAGAAAAAACTTTATGTTTCCATTTTTACAAAACTAAATGATGCCATTAATATTTGTAAAAATGTGTCCGTCTGTCTGTAAAAATCACGATCATACCCACAATAACTAAGCCACATTTTTCGTTTTTGCATAAAATCAAATAAAATCATAAAAATCAGTCCGAAGGGTCACAAGATATGAATGAAAATGTGAAAAAACTCTTGAAGAAACAGAAAATTTTCAATGTGTTTGTTGTATTTTATATTTTGTAATTTTTCTTATTGTTGCAGTTGTTGTAGTTGTAGCATTTGCTTCATGAGGATGTGTGTATGGTTAAACTGCAAGTGTCACTTAGCTTAAGCATATTTTTTTTATTGATATTCCGATATAGTAAAGAAAATCGCCAATATGAAAGAAAAAATATAATCCCTAAAAAAGTATCTATTTTCTAAAAGGAATGGTACATCCTTCAAAAGTATCTTTTCTCAAAAACTATCTTTACCTATCTATCTTTTAAAAAAGTACCCTTTTTCAAAAAAAAGTACCTTTTTTATAAAGTACACTTTTTTTTAAAAAAAATTTTTAGTTATGAACAACTTATTTTTACTAATTGTTGAAAATTATAAGTGGGGAACAAATTCGTGATGGAACCAGTCTTTGAATAAAAATGATGTCATCCAGGCATTATTACTGGACTTGTATATTGGGTTTTTCGATTTTCCAACAACCAACAATTTCAGTTTGTCTGTGCCATTCGAATTTGAACAGGGCAAAAAAGTTATTTCTTCCGAGAGCCGTTTTCTCATAACATGTGACAAGAGTGTGATTTGGAAGCATCCTATAATATAAACCGGATTCGTCGGCATTGTAGATTTGGTGCAGAGTCAACCCATGCTCATCTACGCAATCCTTAAACTCTTTCACAAATCCATCAATAAGATGAGTTTTCGAAGGGATACGTATATAATACTGTTATGCAAAATACTGTTTAGACAAAATACTGGTCAAAAAAATTTTAAAAATCCTGCTTTTCATAATACTGTTTTACAAAATACTGTGTTTCATAAAACTGTTTTACAAAATACTAGATTTCACAATACTGTTTTGCAAAATACAGTGAAGTAAAAATGCTGGTTAACAAAATTCATTTTATTAAAAAAAACTTCAACAAAAGTATATAATTTTCAAAAATTAACAAAACCTTTTAACAAAAAATTAATTTCAATGCATTTCATAAACTTAAATTAGTACAAGATTTTTTTCAATTCGCTTTAGGTAGCCTGTATGGCTTAATTCACACCTTTTTCTTATAACTCTTTTAATGTTTGTGTACGCTTTTCTTTTGAAATGGTATTTTCAGCTTGTTATGGTTTCAGCAGTATGATTTATATACTTTACCCAGCAATCTCACATCACACTGCAAGTTCGAAAAACTCAATACACTCACATTTTTTTACTAATACACACACATTTTCCGCAGTGGTCACACTAATGGCACCAAATTTTTCGTGCGAGTAGTGGCAGACACTAACGATGATTAATGTTACCCTGTTATAAATTTAATGCAAATTTACTGGATTCTGTAAAATTGTAATTAAAGTTTTAACTTGATAAATCTATTATAATGATTTATTTTTTGAAATGCGCATACAAAAACGCAAGTTTGTTAATTATAGAGCATAAATATTATTAACTATTATTAAAATAATACTAATAATAATAAATGTAAACATTTTCCCTCAAACATGTGCCTGTATAATAAACTCGGTAACTCTACTTAAAATAAAATAAGAGAGAGAAGTATACAAATGAGATTGCAGTCAGATGTGTGAGCATAAAATTTAATGGCGATGGATTCGACTAATTCGAACAATTTTTCGTTGATAATACGTACACAACGATTTTACAATTTCAGTGTGATGTGAGATTGGGGGGTTACCAAAAACACTGTAGAATTAAAACAAAATTGAAACAATAGTTTTCATAGATTTATTAATATTTGTCATATAATTTTCTGTATAAATTTTTCATTATTCTTTTAAAATAAACGATAAAAGCAACAACAGTTTTCAATTTTTAAAAAACTCTACGATTTTTTTTGGAATTTTTCTGAACTTTGTCAGATTTTTATTGTGATAATTTTATCTGAGCTTTGTCAGATTTTGCGATATTTTGCTCGCGCACATTTTATTTTCGATGCCTTGTGGATACAATTTACGTTCTTCTCAATCGGTTCCGGATTGCAATGCCTCATCTGAGTTATTTCACCAATTCGTATGGAATATGATGAAGAATTAAACACCACAATGATGGAAACAGAACCATCAATTCGGAATCAATTGTCTGATGTCATTGACAATTTGCAGAAATTAACAAGGGTTGTTATTGAAAGTCGTGCTGAAATCGATTCCTTAAAGCAGCAAATTCAAGTTTCCTCCAGAATTAACTTAAATGAAGAAAGGAGAACTGAAATGCCTGTTTTGCCTCATGGTGCTCAATCTCATTTTCGATGCCTTGTGGATACAATTTACGTTCTTCTCAATCGGTTCCGGATTGCAATGCCTCATCTGAGTTATTTCACCAATTCGTATGGAATATGATGAAGAATTAAACACCACAATGATGGAAACAGAACCATCAATTCGGAATCAATTGTCTGATGTCATTGACAATTTGCAGAAATTAACAAGGGTTGTTATTGAAAGTCGTGCTGAAATCGATTCCTTAAAGCAGCAAATTCAAGTTTCCTCCAGAATTAACTTAAATGAAGAAAGGAGAACTGAAATGCCTGTTTTGCCTCATGGTGCTCAATCTCATCCTCAGATCGTGCCTTCTGTTTCTAATTTGGGTTCATGTACTCCTAGTTATTTGCCGTTTGTACCTAATACCGCTGTTTCTGATGAAGAGCCACGTGCTCCAACTGATTTCTCGAGTCATAATATTCTTGCTTCTTCATATAAACTATATGATTTGCCAGCATTCTCCGGCAATGCTGATGAGTGGCCATTGTTTATAGCCAATTTTAAGGACACAACTGATGTCTTCAAATACAATAGTCGTCAGAATCTTATGCGTCTTCAGAAATGCCTTTCTGGGCCAGCTAAAGAAGCTGCCTCATCTATGTTAATATATCCGAGCGATGTCTCAAAGGTCATAGAAGAATTGGGGTTTAGATTTGATCCTCCTGATATTCTCGTTCGTTTTCAAATTTAAAAGGTTCAACAATTTCCGGTTATAACTCATAGAAAAATGGACCAAATAATTGTATTTTCAACAAGGGTAAGAAACGTCGTTGCGTTTTTAAGTTCAGCAGGATGCAGTAATCATTTGAATTATACCACGTTATTGGAAGAGATGGTTTCAAAACTTCCGATAGATCAACAATTTGAATGGGCGAAAGCTGCTTGTGCTATAAAACCATTTCCCACAATTGTAGAATTTTCAAAATGGCTTGGTGATTTGGCAAAAGTAATAAGTTTGATGCCAAATATATCTCAACAAATTCTGCCTATCAAGCAAATGTTGGTTATGGACAGCAAGAAGCCAAAGTTAAAGTGTGATATTTGCAATGGAGAACATTTAATATTTAATTGCAAATCATTTGTTGAAATGTCTGTAACTTCACGATGGGAAAAAGTTAAACAGCTAAAATTATGTTTTTCTTGCCTCCATAAAGGTCATGGTTCCAAAGGCTGCCGTTATAAGAAAGTATGTGGTATAAATAACTATAAAATACATCACCACAGATCGCTACATGAAGAAAAAGCAGTAGAAGCACAGAATCCTTCAAAACAGTTGCTAAATTGCAGAGAGCAACAATTTCAGGCAAGTAACTTTTTAAAATATTACCTGGGAAATTGTCTGGCCCTTCTGGTTTTCTTAAAGCGTTTGCAATGTTTGACGAAGGATCTTCCATTTCCCTTATTGAAGAGAACACCGCTCGTCTTTTGGGATTGAAAGGAAAGTCATCGGATTTAAATCTCCAATGGTATGGAGATAAAACAGTTAAAGAAAAATCTTTCCGAGTTACTTTTGAAATTGAAGGAATATGCAAATCAACAGCAAAGTTTGCTTTAAAGAATGTACACACTGTGAAGGAGCTTAATTTACCCTGTCAATCCTTCTCAAAGAGCTTTTATCCACATTTGAGTGAAATTCCAATAGAAGACTATATGAATGTAACACCTATACTTCTTATTGGTCTAGATAATGCTTTCCTCGGTACACCTTCTGCAATTAAAGAAGCAGGAAATTGTGAAATAATAGCAATGAATTGTAAACTTGGATGGTTCGCATACGGTTCAACAAATCCGTCGTGCCAGCCCACTGTTTTGCATATCAAAGATTATCTATTGAATGAAATCGTGCAAGATTTTTTATCAACGGAGAATTTTGGCACAAATCCCAATATTAAGCATCTATTATCAGATGAAGACCAAGTTCCCAAAATAATAATGGAGGAAACAACGAAACGAATTGGAAATTGTTTGAAATTGGTTTGTTATGGAAAAAATAGCCTCCTGATATTCCATCAAGTTTGGAAATGGCGGAAAAACGCTTGATAACAATTGAAAGGAAAATGCTTAAAGATTCTAAATATGCCGAAAAATACAATACGGAGATAGAAAATTATATTAAGAAAGGATACGCTCGTAAACTTTCTTATGAAGAAGTCACCGAAACCCGTTATTCTGTATGGTATTTACCCCATTTTGGTGTTGTTACGCCTCACAAACCAAATAAACTCAGAATTGTTTTTGATGCTGCTGCAAAAACATCTGAAACTTCCCTGAATTCCTTATTGCTAAAAGGTCCGGAGCAAGCAAAACCATTGTTAGGAATATTACTTAAATTTCGACAAGGCGTTATTGGAGTTGCAGCGGATATCAGGGAAATGTTTTCACAAATACAAATTAGTGAAAGTGATCAGCATGCGCAAAGGTTTTTATGGAGAAATGGTAAAATCAATGAGCCATTACAACATTATGTAATGGTTTCTATGGCCTTTGGTGCCATTTGTTCTCCATGTTGTGCGGAATTTGTAAAGAATTATAACGCTATCGAGTATTCTCACAAATATCCTGAAGCTGCATTAGCTATTATTGAAAAGCACTATATAGATGTTTTTGTATCTAGTTTCCGAAATGAAGAAGAAGCTATTTTAACTTGTCAACAAATTGTCGAAATCCATTCTGAAGGTGGCTTTGAATTAAGAGGTTTTGTTTCAAATAACAAAAAGTTGGGAGCTACTATGAATTATAAAACAACAAATTGTTCTGAAACGGTTAATATGGAAAAACAACCCACAACCGAAAAATTTTGGGAATGTACTGGAATAAATCTGAAGATGTGTTCGAGTTTCAAACAAAATTGTATTGCCTTGCCAAAGAAGTCCTTGAGGGTATTCTAGTTCCAACAAAACGAGAACTTTTAAAGATTGCTATGGCTGTCTTTGACCCATATGGTTTGATAGCAGACCTATTATTATATTCTAAAGTTTTGATTCAGAAAACTTGGAAGCAACATATTTCTTGGGATGATCCCATTCCAAGTGAATTTCACAAAAAATAGAAATTGTGGTGGAACGAATTAAAAAATGTAAAGAACTTCAAAGTGCAACGATGTTTATCACCTAACTTATTTGGATCGAAAATCCAGTTACACATTTTCGTGGATGCTAGCTAGTCAAGATGCGTTTGCTGCAGTATGTTATTTTCGAATTCTGCATTCAAAAGGAGTTGATATTTCTTTTGTGTTTGGGAAAATAAGATGTGCACCTTTAAAACTAATGAGCATCCCACGTTTGCAACTCCAAGCTGCCATTTTGGGCTCAAGATTGAGTAAGACAGTTGCACAAAATCATGAGCTGCAAATTGCATCAGTACATTTTTGGTCTGACTCTCAAACTGTACTACAATGGATAAACTCAACTGAAAGACGTTTTAAAAAATTTGTAAGTCATCGTATAGCCGAAATTTTGAATATATCTAAACCAAAACAGTGGAGATATGTACCGACACTCCAAAATCCTGCAGTGTTTGAATAAGTGGTCCTAAATTTCTCCAAGATGATGAAAGCCTTTGGCCAAATAAAGCATTTGAGTTGCCAAAAACTATCATAGAAGAAGAGATAAAGCCAAGTTTACTTATAACTACAACATCCGCTAATGGGTTGATTGATTTTTCCCGATTTTCTTCCTATATCAAACTTAAAAGAACTATGGTATGGATAAGCTGATTTGTAAGATGGTACAATCAGAATGTTTTTTGAATGAAATCAATTCGTTAAAGAACCAAATACCAGTTTCCAAAAGTAGCCCATTATACCCGCTTGTGCCTTATATAGATGACGAAGGACGTTTAGATGAAGCTCAATATTTACCATTTGAAGCCCGAAGACCTATTATATTGCCTCAAGATCATTGGGTTTCAGAATTGATTATGAAGTTTTACCACATCAAAAATCACCATCAGAATATGAGCCTTACAATAAATGAATTACGGCAGAAATATTGGTTGCCACATGCTAAATCCGTATTCAAGAAAATTAAACGTAATTGCCATATTTGCAAGTTTGATTCAATTCAACCAAAACCACCTTTAATGGGACAATTACCTCTTGATCGCGTTACTCCATATGTACGTCCATTTACATACACATGCGTAGATCTTTTTGGGCCATTCAATGTGTCAATAGGCCGTAGAAGAGAAAAGAGATGGGTTGTTATTTTCACTTGTCTCACTATACGTGCAGCACACCTTGAACTTGCAGATTTATCAACAGATGCCTTCATTCTGTGTTTTAAAAATTTTATTAATCGTCGAGGTACTCCAAAAAAAATTAGAAGTGACAATGGTACTAATTTTATTGGAGCCCAAAAACTCCTTAAGAAAGAAGAACCAAATCAACTTTACCGGGATGCAGCAACTTAATATAGAATGGTTATTTAACTGTCCTGCTAATCTTAGCTCAGGTGGAGTCTGGGAGCGTTTGATTCAGATAATAAAAAGACTTCTGCGTAAGACACTAAAAGATTCATCTCCGAAAGTGGAGACCCTCCGAAGTTTGCTGATTGAGGCTGAAAACATATTAAACTCAAGACCCCTAACAGAAATACCAATAAAATCAAATGATGATGAACCTCTTACACCAAACCACTTCCTGCTAGGTTGTTTAAAATCAACACAGACTCCAGGTAACGCTGATGAAAATATGTGCCTCCGTAAGCAGTGGAAAATTTACAAAATTTGAAGAATCGCTTATGGAAAAGATGGGTGACAGAATACCTTCCGCAACTTCTTCAAATGACTAAATGGAAAGATAAATCAAATCCAATTAAAGTAGATGATATTGTTTTGATTTTAGATTCAACCCTCCCAAGAAGTCAATGGTTAAAAGGTCGAATTGTGAAAGTTTTTCCAGCCAAAGACGGACAAATTCGTTTCGCTGAAATCAAGACTATCAAAGTTACAATACGCAGACCTGTTTCGAAATTAGCTATTATTGCTGTTGATGGTGGTGATCTGCTGATTCACAGGGGGGGGAGAATGTTATGGTTTCAGCAGTATGATTTATATACTTTACCAAAAACACTGTAGAAATAAAACAAAATTGAAACAATAGTTTTCATAGATTTATTAATATTTGTCATATAATTTTCTGTTTAACTTTTTCATTATTCTTTTAAAATAAACGATAAAAGCAACAACACAGCTACCACGACCTCAATACCCAACTGCGCAAACCAATAATAAGCTGACGATATATAAATTGAGAAAAATTTTACTTCATTATTACAGTGAACCCCAGTAAAACAGGATTTTGCAAAACAGTATTGCGTCATACAGTATTTTGTAAAACAGTATTATGAAATGCAGTATTTTGTGAAACAGTATTACGAAAAGGTGGATTTTGAAAACAGGATTTTGTTATACAGAGGATTTCGACCCGAACCCGGTTTCGAAGACAATATCTCGCCCGTAATTTTTAAAAATCTAATGCCATGTCGACGCTTAAATTTCTTCAACCATCCTTCACTGTCATTGAAACCTGAATTGGTTTGATAAATTTTGGAATACAAATGACTGGCTTTTGATCATAAAATATCTGCTGATACTTTTTCCCTTTGTTTTATAAACCACTTATAAAGCATTTCTTCCATTCTTGGGTACTCAGCTTCCTTTGAGGTGCAACGTTTGCCAGGGCCACTTTCTGTTGTACGTACGAACTTTTTTAACGAATTTTCATGCTTTATAATGCGGTAAACCGAAAACTTATGCAACTTGTAATTCACGCAAATTGAATTTATGGAATTTACACTTTCAAATTTTTTTTTAAAATCTCTAATTTTTGAGAAACAAATTACACGAGTAAACTGACAAAATTGAAGACCAAAATCATCCAAAAAAGTTAATATACCAAAAGACGGGGATTTCCCTTTTTTGGCTATAGACATTGTAATCAAATTTAAAAAAACAGATACATAAAAGTCGCGACAATGGAACCCGTTTTGCGCAAACTGTCGCGATTATAGAACCTGCAATGTTAAAAATTAAGCCATCGTTGCGATAACGGGTGGTCGCGAATACCATGCTTTCACTGTATTTAACACGCTTTTTAACTAAAAAGACTTTTTTTATAACCTCCACATCACTGTGCAGTGGATATATATCAGTTTGTCAATCCGTTTGTAACTCATCGAAATAAATTCCGGAGACTATAAACTGACGATCTGGCGATGTCCGTCTGTCTGTCTGTAAAAAACATTATCCTGTCTGCAATAGACTTAAAATGTTTGTCATAATCTGCAGCAGTTTGTTATTGAATTTAGAGCCTCTAGACAAAATAGGAGAGGAATGACGTACGAAAATGTAAAAATACCCTGATAAAATTTCACATAAAAAGCTAAACATAGTGAAAAATGTTTATGCGTAATAGAACATGTGCTTATAGATAATTTATCAGCTATGCATACATATTTTTGTTTGCTTGTTGTACATGTGAAAAACCAACAACAAGAAAAAATGTGTATGCATCGCTAATAAATAAAGAAACAAAAATGTAATTGTATGTGTTTACATTTAAGCTTAATAATTGCTTTCAATTAAAAAAGCACGGAAATACCTAAAATTTTTGGTAATTATCTTCTTAATCATTGCAAAAAATCCTAACCATTATAATATGAAGCTTAGCCTTTTTTGTCTTTAAATGTTGACAAACTTTGTTATAATATTGTGTTTAGAACTCGAGTGGGGGATATCAGAGATAAGGCATAGCCAAATTCATTGGCTTAACAATGAAAAAACAGTTGTTTTGATTTTAAATAAATTGTATTCTTCAACGTAATCTCCGTTAAGTGAAATGCACTTCTTTCAACGATCCTCAAACTCTTCAAAATAGGCTTGCGTCTCTGAAATGGTTTCTTCATTTGTGGAAAATCTCTCTCCCTGGAGCTGTCTTTTCAAGTTTGAAAACAAATAATAATGGCTGGGGGCCAGATCTGGAGAATACTATTCGTAATGTAGCGGAGCATTGTCATAATGATGTTTTTTCTTAATTTCTTCATCCAATCTATCCAAAAACTCAAAATAGTAATTGGCAGTTATTGGTTTTCCTTTCTCCAAGTAATCAATAAATATTATACCACTTGCTTCCCACAAAAACACTGGCCATTGCACTTCCAGCCGATTGTTGAGTCTTTGGCCGCTTTCGTCGGCTTTCCCACCACTCCGTAGACTGTCTATTGGACTCTATAGTATAATAATGAATCCACGTCTCATCCGTGTTATAAATCGAGGAAAAAATTCAGTTGAATTTACTTCAAACATCTCCAAAGCATACTTTGAATCGGGAATACGTTTCAGTTTTTGTTCAGCTGTTAAAAATCACGACACCCATCGAGCAGAAAGCTTTGATCATGTAATACATGCCGAAATAACTCTGTTGATATCTTTGTAATGCCAGCAATCTCACTCACTTTAATCTTTCGATCATCCAATACAACCTGATGCAGTTTTCCTACATTTTCTTCGGTAGCTGCCTCATTTGGACGACCATTAAATTCAAAATACTACCTTTTAACCATTGAATACGACAGCGAAGATTCACAAAAGGTTTCTCAATCCATTCTTTGGCTTGGAACGTATTTTTTTCCTACAAAAAACAATGTTTAATCGAAATACGAAACTCTTTGCAATCCATTTATTCGCAAACTTTAAAAGCAGCATCATTTTTATGATGGTAACTTTTTTGTAATTAATGAAATGTCACGAAATTTTTACACAATTTTTCGGACAGTTGGCCCTACTGAATAAACAAAACAAATTGGCACTTGTCACGCCATCTCTATGTGAGGCCACGTACTTTTCACTCGATGTAGTACTTGTTTTAATTTTTAATACTATTCTTAGTTACACTTGTGTATCGAAATAAAAACGTTTAAACTTATTTTGCATTTTTAAATTGGTAACACTCTTTTCATGCACTCTCGTATAATTGTTATTGATGTATTCAATTATTTTACAGATAACTTAAGAATCTGAAAAATGTCAATTGACTTTCAAGTTTTATTTTAAAAAATGATCTTAAATTAAACATGATGCAAATTTTCATAAAAATACATATTTTGTGAATAGCTTTTGTAATTTTTGATTTTTAAAATAATACATCACTAGTTTCCTTTAATTGTTTCGATATTTATTTCTGCTACAAATTATAATTATTATATTTATTTTTTTATAAACATAAATTTTATTTTAAATACATGTGAATTAAAAAAATGTTTGACAAAAAATATTAATAGGTTTGTGTTGATGTTTTTGTAAAACTATCAATAATATTTTATATACGCACGCCTCTTATACCGATCGACTCTAAATCACTTTCTTAGTCGATTTAACGGCGTTTGACCGTCCGTGTGCCTGGTATGCAAACTAAATGTCTGAATTATAAAAATATATATTTGAATGAAACTTGTGATATAAGTTTTTATCGGGCATAATTTTTTGTCTGTATACAGCGACAAATTTCTTACTGTTTTTATTTTTTTTATTTGTTTTTTGTAGTAAATGTATCCTTAAGTTAACAAATTACTAGCTAATTCAGATAAAAATATTTAAAAATTTTTTTTTATATAATAATATCTTGAAATTTTTAGCCAAGCATCATTTGAAATTTTATTGAGTTATCGTACAATTTCTAAGGTCTCAAAATAGTCGTATATGGATCAAACTTTGGGTATTATAAAGCCTGCTGCGTTAAATAATGTATTTCATTAGAGTTCTACAATGCGGTTAGGGAACATATAGGTTTTATACTCTAGTAAAAGAAAAATAATGCAATTTTTCAAATAGAAATTACTCCTTTCTATGGGAGACATGATCAATGTTTTTTATAAGAAGATATTACAATATCAACTGGCCAAAAAGAAAAACAATTAACTTAAAATTTAATTGGTGTTCGATTTTAAACTTTCAGTATCGGCAAAAGTTTTAAAGCAGTAGCCGTACCCAACATGTGTTGTAATAATAACCGAATTTAACACACTTTCTTATTTTTTATTTTTGTTATGTTATTTTATTTTATACACAAAATATAGAAATTAAATAAGTTAAAAGTTAATGACTTTTTATATTGAAAATTGCAAAATAAAAATATATTGAAAAATTAAAAAAAAAACCCCGAAATACCGAAAAATTTAAAATCTCGAATATCGGGACTTACAAATGGTGATCCCAATTGACATCTCTAATATGTAGCTTGTGTTGCTATCTTACATTTTAACCACTTTAAAATTTAAAGCATTAAATTTAGTTCTTACTTCCTTTTTACTAAGTTTAGGTATGTAAAGAGTTAATCACAAGTGAAGAAATAAACGAATATTTATAAATAATAATTTACATTTTGTTATTCCGTTAGTGTGACGTTGCCATATAATAAATTACCGCCCTTGTTGAAAATGTTCACTATTTTTTTTTTAATACCAAATTAAAACAAATCAAAATTGCATAACTTCATGTCATCATCATAGCAAAATACTGACTTTTCTACACATGTTAAAGTTTCATCATCATACAAGGAAAAGAAAAAAAAATGGGAAACTTTTGGCACGCACTTCGAGGTTACACATTTTCAAATGAAATTAAAAACACGTAAATAATACCACATCTAGTATTTTGCCTTCCATAAATATTCATTAAAAAAATTTAATTTTCAACCATAAACAAAAAACATTTTCACAGTTTTGTAATTAAAAAAATTTGCATTAAGCTCAAGGCATTCTTTCATGCAACTCTGACGACAGAGTTGCATTCACATATTATGTAATTAAAACAAGCACCAGCTAATACCAGCTAGGCATTTTTTTTAATTGTTCCATTTTACAGATTTAAAGGTTCCTATTAGAGGTCATTAAAAATTGGCTCTACTCATGAGGAAAGAGAGAATATGTTTAAACTTTTTAGGTTTACTGACTGACGATTTCATTTTTATTATATACTCGCATATATCCGCCAATTTGTAATCGTTGTAAATTTATATGAATTTAATTGTTGGTTTAAGGTTTTTTATTATTTCTTGGACATTATGTTGCCACTAGTAAGTAAGTGTTGGGGATGTACAAAATTTCAAGAAATGTATGCTAATTTCTAATAATTCATCAAAAGGACGGTTGTGTTTTTAATTGACCTAATATTCCACGAAAATTTTCCATTTCTTTTTTCTTTGTTTGATTTTTATTTATACTTGATATATTTTAACTGACCACAAACAAAGAAGAAGCTTATTAAAATTTGTATATATATATATTGTATATTGTATATATGTATATAATAATGTATGCATTTTGAACAAGATTAAACTACATATGGCTTCGAAAAATGATGAGGGAAACCGTAAATACACGTATCGAAAAGAAATCCCTCGAGAATTGATATAAAACATTCATACTAAGTATTGATAGAGAAAAAAAATTAAAACCTAAGCGGAAAATTCATATGATAATCACTGAAAGATAATCGAGAAAATTCATACATTAAACTAACAAACTCATACAGAAATAGATCCTAATAGTATTTTTTTTTATTTTCACGAATGGCAAGAAATAAATAGAACAAACATATTTGGAAGCCATCGAGTAATGCACAGTGGTGTGTTAATTGCGGGCAAGTGTCCTTTTGAACTTGTTTGATTATAGCTTGCTGCATGTTATTATTGTTTGCCTCTTTTATTTGAAGTTCATTAATAACACAGTACAACACATGATTTTGGGACTCAATTCTGACAATTGCACCTGAAAATAGCCCGAAAAATAAAATATCTACAACTTTGTTTGAGACACAAAAGAGATATTCCGTACGGTTACCGAGTTATAACCGTGTTAAAATATACAAAAAGTGATAAAAATCTACCTTGAGCAAAAAAATTCGTATGGCCATTAAATTATAATGGCAGGCAACTTGTACTTTCAGTTACAATTCTCAGAATTGAGTTCCAAATCAATGAGCTGAAAAATGTTGTACTGTGTAATTTAGAAAGAGTACAACGTAAATGCATTAAGTTTCCTTTTTCTTTTTGAAACTTTTCAACTACGCTTACATCTTATGGAAATAGATGCATTTGAATATCTATGAAATCTTTGGAAGTTCGTAGGAATATATCGTCATACGGAATTTTGCATGGTATTGATCTATTACATTTAATTAAATTTCTCTGCCTTTGGTTGAGAATTTATACTTTAGCTTCAAACAAGCGAATTGGAAAAATATAAAACGGTCGTTAAAAACCCCATTCGTAATAATATATTGAATAATATCAATTTTAATACTACACACGATTAGATGATCATGTAGGCTGTTTCACTAGCTCTCTGGTTAATGCTGTTAGAGAATCTGTGCCTTTGTGTGCACCAAAAACAAATTATTTCAAGCTGCCGAATTATATATTGCGCTTAATTAAACCAAGAAATCAAATACGATTGGGTGAGGTACAGACAATACTCTGATTATGAAGTTATGAATAGATATACAGTTATTATTCGTAATGAGATTTACTTATACTGTAATCGGCAATGGAATGATAGACTTAGTGCCATGGATAAAGGATCAAAAGCCTTTTGGAATACAACAAAAATTTTAAAAAATAAGTCTGTTATGTGTCACTCCCTTATAGTCGGTAATGATATTTTAATTTATAATGATGATAAAGCCGATGCATTTGCAAATACATTTGGTCTAAATCACACACTATCTGATAACTCTAATCATGAACCAACTGTCAATCAATCTGTAGAATACTTAGATTCGTTGGACATTATCACACCAAGTTCTGAGTTGATTTTAGTAACTGATGTTGAAACAATTATTAGAAACTCAAAAAAGAGAAAGGCTAGTGGATTAGACGAGATTAACCATCAGATGTTAATGCATCTCCCTCAAAATGGTACACGCTACCTAACCGAAATTTGCAACTCATGTCTTAGGCTACAGTACTTCCCGAACACCTGGAAAACCGCCAAAGTTGTTCCTTTACCCAAACCTGGTAAGTCCCCTCACAGAGCAAAAAATTATAGAACAATTAGTCTACTAAGCAGCCTTGGTAAAATTTTAGAGAAAATATTAAATATGAAACTTCTTGACTTTGTTAATAGCAATAGTATTCTACCTGATGAACAATTTGATTTTAGGAGGTCACACTCCACTATTCATCAGGTAAAGAGAATTTGTAATGATGTCAAACATGGCTTTGTATCAGGGAAATCCACAGCGCTAGTTTGGCTTGATATTGAAAAGGCATTCGATTCTGTATGGCACAATGGCCTTATCTACAAACTTATACAGTTTAACTTGCCGCTATTTCTTATTAAACTGGTCAACAACTTTTTAAGTAATAGATACTTTTGTGTGGCTATGGGTAATTCCTTATCCGAATTAAATGTTATCTGCAGGTGTTCCTCAAGGATCAGTTTTAGGTCCACTGCTTTATAATTTATATTGTTCTGATATGCCTGTAATTAGTTCATGCAAATTTACTGCTTGTGCCGATGATTTTGCGGTTTATTTTACACATGAATTCAGTCAAGATATTTTGACAGAGCTTCAATGTTCACTACACAAATTGGAAGAATACTACCACAAGTGGAGGATTAAAATCAATTCGAGAAAACACAGGCTATCTTTTTTACGAGGAAAAGAAAGTTATGTTATTTACCCAATTATAATCTTACCCTTTCGGGTAGCACTATATCTTGGTCGGACAAAGTTAAATACTTAGGCGTTTTTTTTTTGATAAAAAGTTACTTTTTAGCACCCACGTTTCATACATCATAGAAAGAGTCGATTTGTACAAGAAAATATTATACCCCCTAATAAGTAAAAACTCTCTTCTTAACAATTCAAATAAAATTCTTATAGTAAAAGCCATTTTCCAGGCAATAATCCTATATGGTTGTGCTGTATGGGGTAATTGGGCAGAAACCCATCTAAAAATAAACTTCTTAAAATGATTATAAAACTACCATGGCACTTTTCTACGTCTAGGCTTCATACTATAAGTGACACTAAATATGTAGCTAAATGTATTGAGAGTATCAACACTCGCTTCATGTCAAATTGCAGGATGTATAAAAATCCTCTTATCTTAAATTTATAGTTTCGCATTTTTGTTTATTGTACATTAATTGTTATTCTCATGGTAATTGACAAGTATTTAATATTTCTTTATGTTTGAATTATATTCCATAAATGTATGTATATAATAATATATAATAAATTATATATTTATAGTTAGCCATAAATAACTAAACATTTCTTATAATATATATGCATATATGTTATTATTATTATTATTTTTTTTATTTTTATTGTTTTTTTTTTTTTTTTTTTTTTGTCATATTGAAGGTTTTTATTAATAGCTTTCCTTCAGAAACTAAATTTTGTCTTATAAATTATAATATCTTACCTCACATAATTATCATACTTTATATAAAAGGCTTACCCAAATCTTTGCAATAACTTTAAGTTATAAGTAAATTTGTAATTTTTCTATTAAATAAAGTATTAAATTAAATTAAATTTCTCCTACCTCAACGAAATTTAAGGAAAGATATATTATTTCATATTGATTTCCATATGACTGATTATTCAATAAATGAGCCACTCACTAAAGCCATCAGATTATTCAATAACCTTTGGAATGAAACCAACTAAATAACTATAAAATTGTGTCCATAGACTTAACGTATAATTTCTAACTGGACGATTACAATGCTGAAAGACAGACTTCTGATTCTACAGTCAGATCTGAAGGTCTGTTCTCAGGTATTTAGTTGTTCGCGCTGAATTATAATAGATATTCCAACTCAAAAGTGCAAAAAATATAGATTTTCAGTAATATCAGGTTAAAATAACTTCGATTCTAGGGCAATATGGATTACGTGAGGAAACAGTGGTGGTTGACTTAATCAAAAAGAGGAATTTTGATGAAAAAATCTGGTTTTTAAAAACTTGCAAAATGACAGCTTTGGAAAAAGTTAATTGTGGAAAAACATTCTTTGGAAGAAATAAGCAAATTTCAGAACTCGATCTCCTGCAAAATAACTGACATACATATCACATTTAAACTTACATTACATTACGGAATCGAAGTTTCTAAGATTTCTTTAGATACGAGTATATCATTTTAATATTTCAAAATTAAATATAAAATGTTTATTTCTTGTGTTGACTTGAATTTCTGTTTTAAGAACATTATTATTGTGAAGCTAGAAAAATTCACCACAATCTAAAACACTGTGCAATATACTGAATGATTGCAGGTATAGAAAATACAAAATACTTCATGTGGGATGACAACAATGAAAAATTCAATAATATTGGAAAATATTAATGCAACATAAAAGAAAAAAGCAACAGAATAATCAAACTAGAGCATACATACGAGTAGATCCATTAACAAACACACGGAAACTAATACACTAAGTATGTTTGTTTGAGTGTGGACAAAATCGTTGAAAAATAACAATCCGCTTAAAGCTTTGGGTGGCAAATTGCTACCACCTTGTTGACTAACAATACCACATCCATACGGTACGGTGAAAGTATACACGAACATATGACAAGGTGCCATCATGCAATAGTTCAAAACTTACTCGTTCATATGAGTATGTGTATGTATGTGTGCGTGTACACTTACATATGGTTTTTTACGTTTTCTATATTTTTTTTCCTTCTGTTATAAGTCTATAAGTCCTTGCCACAGGAGGGTTTTACTACTATGAGGGCTCGCACAACGCAGCTATTGTGCTCTGTAATTACACTATTGTTGTTGAAGTAGTAAACACACAATGTCCCTTTAAATTATTATTTATGTAATGACATTTTCAAAGATTTATCAAGAAAACTTTTTAATATTTTTTTAGACAATTTTGATTTTGAAAATATTTTTAATGTTATTATGTTAAAAAAAACATTATGCAAGCGACAACCTCATAAAAAGTGCCACATTGTCATTGTTCAGAAAAAGATCCAGCTCAAGTATTCACTTTTTAACATTTTGACGGTAACACTTTACACACTCACTTGAAATAGTTAGTAAAGACGTCGCTCTGAAATTTACAGCTGGACATATAAAGAAGTCATTTAGTATCATCCATTTTAAGGATCAAGCTGGAATTATTAACATATGGACCAAAAATCTTTTTTTAATAAAAAAAAAAACAAAAAATAGCTTTTCTCTAAAACGATACTTTAAATTAAATTTAAGAATCATAAATAGAGTTGTCAACGTCCGTTGTCGAATTTTCCGAAACTGTTTTTTTTTTTATTATTTTTTTCTGTTTTAAGTATTGCGGTTGCTGAGTTATTCGAGAACCTGGGGTCGAATCGTCGCATTCGTTATCGAAATTTTTCGATCGAAATTATTTTTTTATTTTCCACAATAAAATACTAAGAGTAATTTTACTCTGTCACAGGTAACGACTAATGGTCCATAGTTAATAGTAAAAGAGAAACGATGTCTGACGTTTGTCCGTCTTCTTTAAATAATAAACCAAAATATCAAAATTTCAATTGATTTTACTCGATATTGAATGCGACGATTAGTCCCCTGTTTTTATACTCTCCACACTGCTGTGTAGAGGCAACATATAAGTTTTTCGTTCCGTTTGTAATGTAACAAACAATGAATTTGCGACCCCATATTCTTGAACCTTATAACAACTCGAGTCTCTATAGCGATATCCGACTATTCATCCGTCGGTCTGTCTGTTTGTTGAAATCACACTCATTTGAAAAATAAATAATTTACCTGCGTAAACTTTGTCGTTATTTCGGAAAGGTTTGTATTTAAAATGAGGTTAATCAGGAATCATATGATCTAAAATATGGAGACACTATAAAAAATTTTGAAAATTCAGTACTAATTAAAAATTTAGTAATTGAGTATTAAGTTTATCAAATTGTTTACTATTTCAGATATTTAATACCCTATACCAATATATGGTCAGGGTAACTACCAAAAATATTTGACCGATCGACTCAGAACCCGTATGTCCATATAAACCTTGTAATCAAACTACAGGTCGGAAATATGAATATATTTCGAGGAAATTTGGTATATGATCATATAGATCTTGGTACAATTGGGTTTGTATGTATTTATTACATCCATTAATCGGTAGTCCAAAATTAATTCATATAGGACAATTTTTAGTCATAGCCCCCATATAAAGATGCTTCCCGATCTTTACTTAAACCTATCAAAAACAAAAATATTGTACAGATTTTTCTCAAATTTGGGTTGTTGATGTTTTTGCAAAAAATAAGTGACTGCCAAATATGGTCTGGATCGGCAGGTAAAAAATTAGTAAAAATTCCACTCCGATTTGATTTATGTTCATTTTCTATACCCAATTATGTAGTTGGACCTATGAACAATTCTCTAAAAGCATGGTATAGGGTATCGCAAAGTCGGTCTAGACCGAATATAATTTTTTTTTACATTTGTTACGTTTCTTAATGTAAACGAAAACCCAGGTGGAGCGCTCATTGAGTCCAAATGATCCCAAAATGGCGATTAATTGGGTTCAAATGATCCCAAAGTGGCGATTAATTGCAAACTAGCAGATTCCAGCCCTCGAAATTCGAGTGCAAATTCTAGGAAATATTATTTTTTCATTAAATAAAGACCCTAAAGGTATGCTAATCAATTATAGCCAATTCACAAATCTACACAAAAAAAACAACTCATTTTTATTACAAACACATTAACAAATTTAATAAACACACACATTGTATAATTTTATGTGTTAGTAGCAACTTTAAATGCAATTTAAGCCGATAGCCTAAGTTGCTAGTGCTTTAACTTTAAGATTTATTATAATTTAAATTGTAATAAATATCTAATAAATAAATAAATAAAATAAATGCAATTTACTCAAAATAAAGGAAAAAATTTAAAAATCTGTAAATCTGCAAAACGGCTAAAAAGAAATACCTTTCAAATAATATACGTTTGGTGAAAATCGGGATAAAACGGTAGAACAAAACATCGGTCAAAAGAAATCGCCTAGCCTATTAATATTATAGATTAGAAATCAAGTTTTTGTAATTAAATTTGGTATCGGTTAAAAGTAGATAAAATTCTGCATCACTAAATGTCAAAATCATTCAAGTAGGTTGTTTGCTTTTTTGCTGTGAGCTGTCCAATTTAGCTAATTATTGCTATTTTAACGAAAAGTGGAAAAATTTAAATTCTTTACGATTCAAGTGTTTACTTTTTCATTAAATCTTTCAAAAGTAAAACTTTTATGATGAAACCTTCAACTCCAGGTATATATAAGTATAGTAAATACTTTTTTGTTTATAAATATTGTTTGTAAATATTTTTAATATTTTTTTAAAAAAGGCCCAAAATTGTATAATTTTCCACTTTTATTGGGCCACAATTTATTAAGTTAGAGTTGAAATTAGTTTTGTAGATTTTAAAAAAGTATAGGATTTCAGTTTGTATTTACAAAAAATAATTTGAAACAATGCGTAGTCATTTTTTTATTTGCGTTTTTGTACAAAAAGTCTGGTTGTCATATATTGTGTTCTTGTGTTTTAACGGACACAAATTCTACACAGAAGTGTTATATATGTGGGGCCACAAGTAAGATCTTCAATTCAATTGACAGCATGATTGTGAGAGAAGTAAAAATATATTCTTTGGAGTTTGGGTTGTCCATACTTCGTGGATTCCATTTTTTGAATGCCTTCTTCACATATCGGATAATTTCTGCTTACTCTGATTTTATAATAATTAAGATTTTTTCACATTCTTTCACTCATTCTTCTCTTTTTATTATTTTAATCTTCTCTGGTAAAGAAATTTAAAAGCTTCCACTGTTTTGGCATCACTAAAAATACTTCTTTTTTGTTTATCTATTCTTTTCTTTTTAAATTGTATTTTTAGTAACAAATGTGTTATCTTCCAATATAGAACACACCAAATAATGATTTCGCAAAAAATAAATAAATTTAAGAATTTTGTAAAAGTTTCCAATGTATTGCCACCTACTCTATTTAAGTACCACTTTTTTATTCATAATAGGTTCGAAAATTATTCAAATTATAAAGATCAAAAATAATATTATTTCTAATATCGATGACTTAATTTGAAATTGGTGAAAATGGGTGCATGTTCAGACCCAGTCCTCATTCAAATGACCCCTACGATATCGACTTAACTTGCCATAAGATCCAAATTGTGAAATAGATCTCAGTCGAATTGGGTTTGTGTGTGTTTATTACATCCATTAATCCGTAGACCAAAAATAAACCCTATAGGACAATTGATAAATCTATCAAAAAAACAAAAATATTGCACAGATTTTTTCAAAATTAGTTTGTATATGTTGTTGTGAAAAATAAGTGACTTTACCAAATATGGTCAGGATCGGTATAATTTTCGACGTAGATTTGGTTTATGCTTTTTTTCTAAACCCAATAAATTAGACCTAAGATCGATTCTCTAAACGCATGGTATGCGGTATCGATCTAGACCGACTATAATTTACCAGTTGAAAAGTATCAGTTTTCGCATTTTTTGGCCGTTTTTTACCCCCCTAAAGGCTCAAATTAAAACAAATTTTATTCTTCTCCGATGTTTGTGTCTCTGGTGGAATCTGCATATCAAATTTCATATTCCTAAATTACTTTGTAAAGAAGATACAAAAAGGTACACTCTTACGCTTACAGACCGTTTTTACCCCCTTTAGCATCCGAATTTCCAAAAGTTTTCCTCTCATCTACTGTTTCTATCTGTAGTGTAATCCACGAACTGTATTTTATATTCGTTTGTTTAGAAGATACCAAACCATCGCTAATTTTTATATACATACATACTTACGAAAAAGTGTATATGTTTGGAAAGCTCCATTCTTCTTCTTTCTAAACCCTTACAAATATTTAAAATTTATGCGTTCTAAATTACTCGAACTAACCTCAAAATGTTTTTTTTTTTTTCAAAATAACTCAAAATATTGAGTGTTTCAGATCATTTTAAAACTGTTATATAATGTCCTCAACAAGGCCTACAACCCTAATTAGGTCGTCTTTCAATTATAAAAAAGTGCTTTTTGTAGCACCGTCAAATTAACGGTTGTTCTTAAATGTTTTTCTTTGAACACAAGTCCTTGTTAACGTGTTACCATATATTAAGGCACATAAAACAAATGCTGCTTATAATTACAGTGATTGCAATATAATAGCCAGTTACTTAGAAAATATATTTTTTAAGATCTGATGGTACCGTTTTTTTTTTCTGTTATTGTCTTGAATAACTTAAAATAAATAACTTAAAGTAACTCTAAATAACTTAAAAAGAGTAAATAAATTATGTTTCTATAAAAAAAAACCTTAAACCCTGACCACAGAATGGTATACGGTATAAATAGCTTAGTGATCATTGCGGAACAAAAGTTCCCTTTCCATGTTATGGCGTTGGGTCTTTCATCAAATCAAAGAAATCATAATTTAAAAATTTATTGTAATATCTTAAAAGATATATGGCTCGTATAGTGGTAATAAATGTACTAATATTTGAAAATACAGATTTTATACTGAGAGCAACAAAAAAGTTTAAGAAATTAATAAATACTAGCAGATTCCAGCGCTCGAAATTCGAGTGCAATTTCTAGGCAGCTTTATTTTTCAACTTAGCCAATTCACAAACCAACATTTTTATGGTTTATTATTATTGTGAATGAAGATAACAAACTCATTAACAAACAAATTAACAAATTTAATAAAACACACATAGCATATGTATAATTTTATGTATGTGTTAGTAGCAACTTTAATTGCAATTTATTCAAAAAAAAAGGTAAAACTTTTAAAGTCTGTAAATCTGCAAAACGGCTAAAAAGAAATACCTTTCAAATAATATACGTTTGGTCAAAATCGGGATAAAACGGTAGAACAAGACATCGCCTAGCCTATTAATATTATAGATATGTGTAAAACGGGATCACGTACAGCCATTTCTTGGCGAGTTGAAATAAATAAATAAAACAATTAAAAAATTTTTTTTTAGAAAATAAATTATAGTGAATCCATTAATTGAACATTAACTTTAAAAAAACAAAGCGTAAACATAAAAACATAAAAGTGACTGCGCTGTAAATAGAAAATAGTTAAAAGTTGAGTATTAAAAAAAGAAAATGAAAAATAAATCAATCAAGTAATCTTCATCTTTTTATACCGTATACCATTCGAATGATTCGGAATCACTGTCTGAGTCGATTTACATGTACGTCTAGTCTATAAGCATTTGTCGAGCATAGGATGATCACAATTAAAATTCGTAAAAATTTCTTTATGTTCTGACCTAGATCCAATACAAATGAAATTGACTGAAATTGCCTTAAGATCCACATTATCATAAGGATCTCAAAAATAAACCTTGTAGGAACATTATTAGTCATAGTCCCCATATAAAGGTGGCTCCCACTCTTCATTTACCGAAATAGAATTACACAAATTTAGTTCATATATGTTTTGGCGAAAAGAAGAGACTTTACTAAATATGGTCATGATCGACCCATTTTTCGACCCAGTCCCCAGTGCCATCTAAAACCCATTCTCTAAAATCATGGTATAGGATGTTGTATCGTGGATCTAGAACAACTATAATTTTCTTAGTTGTTAAATTCTATTTTCTTGGTAAGGCATATTAAAAATGTTACCGAATTACCGGTAACTTATTTGAAAATTACCACAACTTACTTTTCGATTTTTGAAAAATAAAAGCAAATAATTTTGTTCTATCAATGGTGCGTGGTAAAAAAGAAGAAGAAAGCATATATTTCAAAAATTCATAACTGCACTGTATTCCTATTCGGACCGGTTTCTGGCATTTCAACCTTCATCAGCGATTTATTGAACATTGTGATAATTGTTATGTTTTAATTGAATAGATTGTTTCTATATGAAATTTTTCTACTTAGGGCGGCCGTGAGGTTTGAACCATGAACCTTCACATACACTCGTACTTGTACTTTTTGGTCAGTGCTTTAACACACTCACCTAAAGTCAGGCATACGAGCAGTGTAGTTAGAGTCAGTTTTCGTACCATACAGCTTTACTTTGTATTAATTTCAGAAGATACAACTCTGTCCAAACAAGCAATCGTTTTTTTTTTTAATTTTGAATATTTTTTGCATTTATACTTCTAATTTCCACTATTCTCTGTTTTCGTAAGAGTTTTGTTGTAATTTAAAATTATTTTAAAAAAATAAAATAATTTCAGCGTTTAAAAAAAAATCAAAAAGTAAGATTTTTATTTTGCATAGCACTGTATGTATATAAATACGTTATAATTAATTTTTAACATTAACAAATTTACATAGAAAAACTATTGCAAAAATTGTGTGTAATTTTTTAAGGGACATTTTTACTATACACGTAATATGTTTCTACGCACGTTGATAAGTAACAATATTCGTACACTGTGTTTGCCACCACCACTTTAGGCTTTCGGCCTACTATTTACTCTCTCGTATTATTTGTAATTGTTATTTTCTGCGTCATTTAATTAAGCTGTTTCAACGCCTCGTTAAGAGGGATAGAAAATTACGTATGTATTACCTTCAAGTGAATATGTGTGAATGTTGAAACTTTCAACTTGGTATAAACATGTTTAGCTTAACTGTCTGTCAAAGTATGTCTTGTTTTTATAACAAATAGCTGTCAAATTAATAGAGACGAAAGTAGATATTACTGGTTTTTAACAAGATTGGTTGCGTCTACAGGGCATCCCCCGCCCACCCCTCTGTAGCAAGACATAGGGAGAAGTATACGAAATAAATAAGAATTAATTGCTATTACAAAAGATTAACTCAACTAATATGCTCCCTTGCATGAATAAGAATATTTTAGGAGATTTTTGCGTATGTTATAGATTAAAATACAGGGTCCATTGTTTCTACTTATACTCGTACATATGTTTCGTTTACATATTTTTGTAAAAACTTGAATTATTTCTTAATAGTATTTTAAATTATCAAATAGTTATTGAAGGGATGTTTAATATATCTAAATTCTGGTATCTACCACAAAACAGTTTAGTATTGTATCATCATTAGGATCTATTAGTGAAACTTCGATTTTAGTTGGCACCTCTGGTTGGCGTTGACCTATGTTTAGTACTAAATGGTAGGTGGCTTCTTCTCCTCTATCCATGGGACAATAGTCGCCAAACAAAAGATTTTGACAAACATCTGCACGTTCTTTTTTAATTCTATGCCCAAGGTGGTTAATTAAGGTAATACATACGTAATTTTCTATCCCTCTTAACGAGGCGTTGAAACAGCTTAATTAAATGACGCAGAAAATAACAATTACAAATAATACGAGAGAGTAAATAGTAGGCCGAAAGCCTAAAGTGGTGGTGGCAAACACAGTGTACGAATATTGTTACTTATCAACGTGCGTAGAAACATATTACGTGTATAGTAAAAATGTCCCTTAAAAAATTACACACAATTTTTGCAATAGTTTTTCTATGTAAATTTGTTAATGTTAAAAATTAATTATAACGTATTTATATACATACAGTGCTATGCAAAATAAAAATCTTACTTTTTGATTTTTTTTTAAACGCTGAAATTATTTTATTTTTTTAAAATAATTTTAAATTACAACAAAACTCTTACGAAAACAGAGAATAGTGGAAATTAGAAGTATAAATGCAAAAAATATTCAAAATTAAAAAAAAAAACGATTGCTTGTTTGGACAGAGTTGTATCTTCTGAAATTAATACAAAGTAAAGCTGTATGGTACGAAAACTGACTCTAACTACACTGCTCGTATGCCTGACTTTAGGTGAGTGTGTTAAAGCACTGACCAAAAAGTACAAGTACGAGTGTATGTGAAGGTTCATGGTTCAAACCTCACGGCCGCCCTAAGTAGAAAAATTTCATATAGAAACAATCTATTCAATTAAAACATAACAATTATCACAATGTTCAATAAATCGCTGATGAAGGTTGAAATGCCAGAAACCGGTCCGAATAGGAATACAGTGCAGTTATGAATTTTTGAAATATATGCTTTCTACGCACCATTGATAGAACAAAATTATTTGCTTTTATTTTTCAAAAATCGAAAAGTAAGTTGTGGTAATTTTCAAATAAGTTACCGGTAATTCGGTAACAAGAGGGATAGAAAATTACGTATGTATTACCTTCAAGTGAATATGTGTGAATGTTGAAACTTTCAACTTGGTATAAACATGTTTAGCTTAACTGTCTGTCAAAGTATGTCTTGTTTTTATAACAAATAGCTGTCAAATTAATAGAGACGAAAGTAGATATTACTGGTTTTTAACAAGATAGACGCAAGATTGACGCAACCACAGGGCATCCCCCGCCCACCCCTCTGTAGCAAGACATAGGGAGAAGTATACGAAATAAATAAGAATTAATTGCTATTACAAAAGATTAACTCAACTAATATGCTCCCTTGCATGAATAAGAATATTTTAGGAGATTTTTGCGTATGTTATAGATTAAAATACAGGGTCCATTGTTTCTACTTATACTCGTACATATGTTTCGTTTACATATTTTTGTAAAAACTTGAATTATTTCTTAATAGTATTTTAAATTATCAAATAGTTATTGAAGGGATGTTTAATATATCTAAATTCTGGTATCTACCACAAAACAGTTTAGTATTGTATCATCATTAGGATCTATTAGTGAAACTTCGATTTTAGTTGGCACCTCTGGTTGGCGTTGACCTATGTTTAGTACTAAATGGTAGGTGGCTTCTTCTCCTCTATCCATGGGACAATAGTCGCCAAACAAAAGATTTTGACAAACATCTGCACGTTCTTTTTTAATTCTATGCCCAAGGTGGTTAATTTGATTTCAGCCTTGATTTAAGTCATTGTATTTTTATTTGCCACAAATTGTATGGCCATATTGGTATCATAATCTTTCGACAGATCACAAGGCATTTCAGAGCATGTTTCGACTTGTACTGACAATAGTAATTGTTGATCATCGGAACCTTTTAATACGAAATAATTAAAAATTAAATGTATTTAATAATTTTTGTTCCTAAAACTATAAAAACAAAAAATCTATTCGATCTTTATCATTTAATGATTGAGTAATTTACTTTTACTTTAATTAAAATGAAAACATTTATTCAGATTTCTTAAAAAACAAATCAGAGACGTATAAACATCTAGTAATTAAAGATTTTTTATGGCACTTTTTTAAACAGAAAGCGTCATCTATCTATCACTTGTAGCAAACAACTGCAGGGGCTCTGCTAATATGAAAATGCTTATTATTATTTATTATTTTAACTGGTTAATTTATAATTTTTCGCTTTTTATTTCTTATTTTTCATTTTTTATTTTTCATTTTTCATTTTTCATTTTTTATTTTTCATTTTTCACATGTCATTTTTAATTTTTTAATTTTTAGTTTTTTATTTTTCATTTCTCATTTTTTATTTTTCATTTTTTATTTTTTATTTTCTATTTGTTATTTGTTATTTTTTATTATTTTTATTTTTTTTATTTTTAAACCCTTTCTTTTAACTCATACTCTCTGTATGTCTGTCTGCCATGGATGGACCCCATTCCCCCTTACCCAATTGATCTGAAACTTGGCCCATAGTCTTGTCGTGACTACAGATTAATTTTGGTGTAGTCACGCACAGTCACGAGTGGTCACGCACAGTTATCTAAATGTCATTTTCTTCATCCGATCGATCTGAAACTTGGTCCATACACTTGCTGTGAATAAAAGATTAACTTTGAGTTAGTCACGCACAGTCACGCATGTTCACGCACGGAGTAATCTAAATGTCATTTACCCTCATCTGACCGATCTGAAACTTGGTCGATATACTTGCTGTAAAGAAAGATCAACTTCGACATACTCACGCGCAGTCACACAGTCACGGAGAGAATAAAACCCCACTTCCGCTGATCCGATGGATTTGAAACTTTGTCCATAGACGTTTTGTGGCCAAAGATTAATTTTAAGATAGTCACACACAGTCACGCACTGTCACGGAGATATTCAAAACTCATATGCATAAGGAAAGAAAGAGTTTTAATAAAAACTTTGTTTTTATGAGTCAGATTATTGATGTGTAAACATCTATACGCGCAGGGGGGTAAATTTCTATTTCACAATACAATCACAAAAACAGTGTAACACGTAACAGATGAGAGCTGACACATAACGCTGTGTGACTTATGATTGTATTGGTGAAAAAATTATGATATAACATTGTTTATCACTTATATACGTTCATATTGGGATATTTTTAACGTTTTACAGCAAAGGGTTGTTGAATTAGCTGAAACAGTTTTTGTTATAAGTGACGCTTTCTGTTTGATTTTAAAAAATTATATAAAAAAATCTTTAATTACTAGATGTTTACACATCTTCCCTGTGATCGGACTCACATGATTTTATTTTAATTTTTAATTTTTAATTTTTAATTTTTAATTGTTAATTTTTAATTTTTAATTTTTAATTTTTAATTTTTAATTTTTAATTTTTAATTTTTAATTTTTAATTTTTAATTTTTAATTTTTAATTTTTAATTTTTAATTTTTAATTTTTAATTTTTAATTTTTAATTTTTAATTTTTAATTTTTAATTTTTAATTTTTAATTTTTAATTTTTAATTTTTAATTTTTAATTTTTAATTTTTAATTTTTAATTTTTAATTTTTAATTTTTAATTTTTAATTTTTAATTTTTAATTTTTAATTTTTAATTTTTAATTTTTAATTTTTAATTTTTTATTTTTAATTTTTAATTTTTAATTTTTAAATTTTAATTTCTAATTTTTAATTTTTAATTTTTAATTTTTAATTTTTAATTTTTAATTTTTAATTTTTAATTTTTAATTTTTAATTTTTAATTTTTAATTTTTAATTTTTAATTTTTAATTTTTAATTTTTAATTTTTAATTTTTAATTTTTAATTTTTAATTTTTAATTTTTAATTTTTAATTTTTAATTTTTAATTTTTAATTTTTAATTTTTAATTTTTAATTTTTAATTTTTAATTTTTAATTTTTAATTTTTAATTTTTAATTTTTAATTTTTAATTTTTAATTTTTAATTTTTAATTTTTAATTTTTAATTTTTAATTTTTAATTTTTAATTTTTAATTTTTAATTTTTAATTTTTAATTTTTAATTTTTAATTTTTAATTTTTAATTTTTAATTTTTAATTTTTAATTTTTAATTTTTAATTTTTAATTTTTAATTTTTAATTTTTAATTTTTAATTTTTAATTTTTAATTTTTAATTTTTAATTTTTAATTTTTAATTTTTAATTTTTAATTTTTAATTTTTAATTTTTAATTTTTAATTTTTAATTTTTAATTTTTAATTTTTAATTTTTAATTTTTAATTTTTAATTTTTAATTTTTAATTTTTAATTTTTAATTTTTAATTTTTAATTTTTAATTTTTAATTTTTAATTTTTAATTTTTAATTTTTAATTTTTAATTTTTAATTTTTAATTTTTAATTTTTAATTTTTAATTTTTAATTTTTAATTTTTAATTTTTAATTTTTAATTTTTAATTTTTAATTTTTAATTTTTAATTTTTAATTTTTAATTTTTAATTTTTAATTTTTAATTTTTAATTTTTAATTTTTAATTTTTAATTTTTAATTTTTAATTTTTAATTTTTAATTTTTAATTTTTAATTTTTAATTTTTAATTTTTAATTTTTAATTTTTAATTTTTAATTTTTAATTTTTAATTTTTAATTTTTAATTTTTAATTTTTAATTTTTAATTTTTAATTTTTAATTTTTAATTTTTAATTTTTAATTTGTAATTTTTAAATTTTAATTTTTAGTTTTTAATTTTAATTTTAATTTTTAATTTAAAATTTTTAATTCTTTTTCATTTTTCAAAACGTTTTTATAACGCTATTCGCTCCCTCATTTTATCTCCAAACACTTCCTAATGAAATTGTGCCTTCATTTTGCCCCAAACACTTCCCAATGAATTGTGCCTTCATTTTATCTCCAAACACTTCCTTTTTACTGTCATTCGTTTATTTTTTATTTTTATTTATGTTTGATTAGCATTAATATTAAATGCAGTGGTAATTGTGTTATTTAAATGTAGTCAATTATAACGTTAAGAATATTTTTAAATGATTGAAGAAATTAATTATAAATGTTTATAAAAAGTGAAGAAATATAATGCAGAAACCAGCGACAAAAAAGTTATTACATTTCATAATTTTTTCACCAATACAATCATAAGTCACACCGATTTTGTCTTACGTCTTACATCTTACGCTGTTTTTGTGATTGTATTGCGAAATAGATTTTTACCCCCTTGCGCGTATCGATGTTTACACATCAAAAAGTGATCTATATTCGTCAAGTCAGGTTTCGGGTTGAGTCATCAACCCTCATCAGTTATTGTATTATTATTTGAGTTTGTCCCTTTTAAACTTACATTTTCGAAATGATATTAATGGAATTAATAATGAACAAAGTTGTATATAATTTTATACTTTTTAACAGTTTGTTTAGCAGATTTTAATAAATTAATTAGTTGTTAATATTTATTAATTATCTTAAACGTTTACTTTCTTTAAAAACATTCAAATTCTGATTTACTTCTCGGTGGCATTGTCTTGATTTATATTAGATCTGTTCTGTTTTGAAATGATTTCGTGTCTTTGTAGATAACATATTACGAGAACATACTATGTAAACTAATCATATCGATCCATCTATAATATTAATAGGCTAGGCGATTTCTTGTAACCGATGTTTTGTTCTACCGTTTTACACCGATTTTGACCAAACGTATATTATTTGAAAGGTATTTCTTTTTAGCCGTTTTGCAGATTTACAGATTTTTAAATTTTTTCCTTTATTTTGAGTAAATTGCATTTAAATTTGCTACTAACACATACATAAAATTATACATATGCTATGTGTGTTTAATTAAATGTGTTAATGTGTTTGTTAATGAGTTTGTTATCTTCATTCACAATAATAATAAACCATAAAAGTGTTGGTTTGTGAATTGGCTAAGTTGAAAAATAAAGCTGCCTAGAAATAGCACTCGAATTTCGAGCTCTAGAATCTGCTAGTTTGGCTGAATGCTTTTAAATTTTGATTATTCTGAGCTGATCATATGTGGTTCAACGAACAATGCTTATTTTAAAATTTACCGAGTACTGTTGTACCTCTGAGTTTTTTAGCACTTAAGAAAAATAATATTATCTTTATATTGGGATCCCAAATTTTTAAAGTGTCCATTGGTACATATTTGCAAATTGCATTCTTTTCGCCTTTACAACTCTGTGATCAGGGTATAATGAGTTTGTGCTGAGGGCTGAGCTACCAAAAATACTTTATCTACGTTTTGTTATATTGATCGAGGCAAAATTAATTTTACGATAATTGTGGATAAACAATTTGAAAACGGTGGATTTTCTGACCTATCCCCCATACCATACTAAGATCTAGATTATTGGAAAGATCTTGTTCGAATTTGATTGAGAACTGTTGTTACTGCCATAAATCATTTTTACTTTAAATTTATATAACTACTTACAAATACCGTTCACTGACCCTCTCATGACCTAGTCCTCATATAATAATCACATCAGATATGAACTTTAACATAGTTACAGGCAAAAATACAGAACAATCTCACGGAAATGTGGTTTATTCGTAATTAGTATTTGCTTAAAGTCGGCATTTAGTAAGATTACGATCTGACCATATTTGGTATAGCCAACTAACATACAATTTTCTTCCTTATATTTTTATTTTTATTTTTATATTTCTGCAATGGTTTTTAAATTTATAAACACATAATTTCTATAATCTGAACATTTATTACGATGCCTTTTAATTTAAATTTTAAGTAAAAATACCCCATATTACGAGTATTATGATTGCCTTAGTATTTTTGGAGACATACTCGTAATGTTTAAACTAACTTTTTTTGGTTTGTTTGTTGATAACAGAGTTTAGAAAATTCTCTGTGGTTTATCCAGAAAATACCATCAGAAATCTGGAATAAATATCATAATATTTATAGAAGGAAGAAAATGATTGATTGCAAACTACCGCTTATTAATTGTTCCAAAGGAATAAAGTGCAACTTATAACATTTTTTTTATTATCTAAATAATCATGCAACAAATGTTAGTATATCAAACATTTTCCTATCAACGAGAGTTGGCATTTAATTATTATAAATATAATTTAGTAGATTATGGAATTTCATATACTTAAGGCAACAAAATAATGCAAAGAATATAATTAGGATGAATATAAAAAACATAACCAACCACTACGTTTTTTTTTTCTTTTGCACAACCATAAATTTATTCTAAAAAGTTTAAGTTTAAAAAAACATTAACATCAATTTATATGCGAAAAACACTTTCAGTTTGCTAAAGTAAATGACATATTTTACATTCACTTGACTTTGTAAAATTGTAACCAACCAACCAACCACCTTGTCAAACAACCTTGTAAGGGTTTAAAATATTTTTCAATTGATGTCATCATTCATCTTTTCTAATATCATCCGTCTGTATGGGTCTAAACTTGACAATCATGGCACTCAATATTTTGCCATATTTTAACAATCTAAATACAAGAAAGCAGTGGAAAAAACTGAACTACATAATTCAGCTGTTTTATATGCAAATTGGCCTTTATTATGATTTAGCAATTTTATTAAAAATATATTTTATACAAATTGATTTTTCTATACATTTATGTACGTACATACTTAATTTACATTAATAATGCGAAAATGATTTTAAGTTAAAATTTTTAAGGATTTTCTGTTAAGCTAATTTACATATTTTAATTGTTAATTGTAAAAAGTTATTTAAGAACGGTTGTTGATTAACCAGTTTGTTTAGTAATGTCATAGCAATTTGTTATTTAAAAAAATCTTTATTGTACTTAATCACTTTTTTCCACATATTTGATTTTTTAT
Source organism: Cordilura impudica (assembly GCA_963682025.1). Classification (NCBI taxonomy): domain Eukaryota; kingdom Metazoa; phylum Arthropoda; class Insecta; order Diptera; family Scathophagidae; genus Cordilura; species Cordilura impudica. The sequence continues at coordinate 1,075,658 of OY821517.1, read as the reverse complement.
GTCGATTAATGGTTAATTTGGCTTAAAGATATTTCAAAATAAAATCTGAGTGGCGTTGCAAAATATTAAATTTTTATAAAGGATCCGCCAAATAACTTTTTTTTTTTTTTGAAAATGCTTTAAAAAAAAATTACCGAATATTATCTCAAATTTCTTTTTTTATTTGAAAGTACAATCCTTCCGGTTAATAATGGAAAATAATTTCATTCAAATGGCTGCCTCGGCTGGCCATGCAGTAGCCTACACGATCGGTCCATTTTTTAAGCACATTATAGATTGTGTTCAGCTGTATTTCACCAATGGCTTCACGAATATTGTCCTTTAAAGCGTCAATTGTCTCTGGCTTGTTGGCGTAACACTTATCTTTGAGGACACCCCACAAATAATAGTCCAACGGTGTTAAATCGCAGCTCCGAGGTGGCCAAGCGACATCAGCTCTGCGGCTGATAATGCGATCTTCAAAAACAGGGCGCAAAACATCGAGTCTAGTTTCGGCTGTGTGGCACGTAGCGCCGTCCTGTTGAAACCAAATGTTGCCACTCCTCTTCAATTTTTGTGAACAAAAATTCGTTCAACATGGCCCGATAACGATCGCCATTAACTGTAACGGCCACTCCTTGCTCATTTTCGAAGAAAAATGGCCCAATTATGCCTCTGGACCAAAATCCGCACCAAACAGTGACTCGTTTTGGTGGGCTTTTCAATGTATGCGTGCGGGTTTTCTGTGCCCCAAATGCGACAATTTTGCTTGTTTACATACCCGCCAAGATCAAAATGAGCTTCATCTGAAAAGATGATTTTTTGGCAAAATCGGCATCTTCTGTAAGTCGATCGCAACCATATTCGTTAAGCGGAAGGATAAAACTAATTATCTGTCAAATCAGACATGAGCTAAGTGTTACCATTCACGAAATAAGCACTAGTTAAAAAAAAAAACGTTAGATGGCGGACCCTTTATTTAAAATAATCACATAAAGCATGGTTCACATGAAATCCGGTAACTATTTGAAGAAAAAATGCAATTTATAATGTTGAATCACCAATTAATGTTTATAGGCAAAACACTATTAAAATAGCATTACTTTTAATAAATTTTAGCGTTTTTGGGCTTGATAGAATCCATTAACTGTTGTAAAACTTTTTTATTCACCTGCTCTGCAACTTATTTCAAATTGTTAACACTTACCGTTCTATATTTTTCAATTGGCCGCAGCGAGGGGCAATTAGGTGATTTCATATGCTTTTGTGTTACATCAGCCATTTTACTTCGATACCAGTCGATTGCAGTTTTTGAATAGTGGCAAAATGTTAAATCAGGTCAAATCTTTCCTAAAGAATGGTGGCATTTAATAAGACACAGTAAATGTGATGATACAGAACACGCTATTTTCAAAGAGTGGATTACAGGAAAAAATGTACAAAGCGTACGACAAAAAAAAATCCCTGGCTTTGATTTTTTTGCCAATAATTGAATCCAACAGTGTCGCATTGTATACAAAGTTGTGAACAATTTTTTTTCTATTTTGATTTTCCATTGCACACCATGCGTACAAACAGTTTTTTAAATCATTTAAAAATTTGGCAGAGCAACGAAGCAATGTTTATATCACTGTCACTGAGTTTTTGTAAAAAGCTTCTAGAGTACTGATCAATGATTTAACAAAAACGTAAAAAAATAAAATTTTATTGTATAAATAACTAAAAATTACGGCATAATTCAATATTCTTACGATCATATTCATAAAAAATTACAATTTCTGATTTAATGAATACATTTGTTATTAAACAAATATTGTTTTATAAAACTTTAATAAGAATTTGTATTCATAAACGTTCAATAATCTGCATAGAAGGGCAAAGGCAAAATACTCTCGACCTTTTTCTAACTTCACACCCTGACAATTAAGAATTGAATATACTTGCACCTCTCGGTAATTCGGATAACTTCACCATTTCCGCATCTTTTTCGTACTAGGAACTTCAAAGTGCTTCAACACCAGCTATGAAATGCTCAGTTTTTATTCACGAAAAGGCTCGTTGGGCTGAGTTCAACGATTTCTTCAAGCATTTCAACTGGAAACTTTATTTCCTGGATAATAATGTTGACACTGCAGCGTTAATGGTTAAACATAATCAAAAATCTTGGTTTAACCAGACTTGCAGAGATGCAGTCAGATCCAGAGAGGAAGCATTCATATATTGGCGTGAAAATACAAATTCCGTAACTGAACTGCTTCGAAAACAGGCGAGAAACGAATATGTCAAAGCACTAATGCGCGAAAAGTTTCTAAAGTTCTTTCTGTTCCTCGGGACAATAAGAGCTTTTGGTCATTTGTTAAAAGAGTAAAGAATAATGGTAGTTCTGCTATCCCAACTCTTATAATGAATGACCAAATATTCACTAACTTTTGCAAATAACTTTTGCAAATAATAACTTTTTGCAAATAATTCGATGAACCATGAAAAATCGAACAGCGGAGCGAAATGGGTTAAGTAAGTACGATTAAAATGCTGTAAAAAAATAAATTAATAATAGAAATAAAATCATTATATACATTTTTGTACACAATAATGTTGCTAAGAATTTTATTTATGTACATATGTATGTTTTCTTATTTTCTTAAATTTTTGTTCTTTTTTTTAATATTTCCTTTTTTATCTGCAGAATAAAACACTTTTCAAAGGAATTATTTGCTAACAAAAGGATACAGCACATTCGCATGACATGTTATGCAAATTATTAACACAATTATTCGTATAAATTTAACGAACACAGAAAGAAATAACCAAACTGACCAAGTAATATTTTTTTTTTATATTTTACTACAATAACTTCAAGGTTATAGTTGTATGCATATGAATGAATGAATATTCATCTATTCGTACATTGTGTAAATACATGTTACACCAACAAAAAATATACATTATTAAAATAGTTATGGCTGAGTGAATCAAAATTGTGTTTTTTTTTTTTGGACATCTTACAAACATATGAAAATATTAACCCTTCACTCTGAATACTTTATTATTTTTATAACCTACAATTCTCTATAGAACGGTTGTTGTTTTTAGCTCGTGCTAATGTCTGCATCTTTCTGAAGTATAAAACACTTTTATTGCACCAATCGACTCAAAATAGGATGTAATTTAGCTTTGTTGGTCCAGAAAATTATACAGCTATTTGAAATTTAAGAAAACGCGACAATCACATAGTTTAAGTTTAATATCAATCAAAATTTAATGCATTAGAAAGCCCAGAATCAATCGTGAGGACAATTCATGTTCAAAGGGGATCCCTAATTTGGCAGAGTTGCTGTTGAATTATCAATCTAAAATCGTTTTAAAAGCTAAATTCATGCTCATTAATATTTCATTTTAGAACGAAATTTAACATAAATTGTCGATTCTTTAAATTTCTTATCTTTTTGGTTACTTAACAATTTCTAACTCCGTCATTTTTCAAACGATTAACGAATGTATTGAAGAGAGGATTATCTGAGTTTTTTGTTTAACTTTCTTTGCAACATTTCTTAAAATACAATATCGTTTTAATCAACATTTGTAAATTGCATTCTACTGGAAATAACTGACGAAGCTAAAATTTCAAAATAATCCAAATGGGGAAATAATCCAAATACAGTTTTTGACAAAACTTACAATTCTGTGGTTTTCTGGAATAACCGCGTATGTCCATTTTTGTCAGTTTTGAGTTAACGATGCAAAATATAATAATTTTTAACGCTCTTTACGTAACTTAAATGTTTATTAAATTAATTTGCGGCACTAACGACGTACATATGTCAACCTACGTTTGATCGCTGACAAATTATTTTCTCAGAAAACGACACATAGCGACATACGTTGTTATTAACGAAAAAAAATGCAAAATAATTTTGGATTATTTTTAAGTTTATAACCACTTATAAAAACTGTTGTGTTTATTTCTGTTGTTTGTTGTCACTATTATTCTTTATATGTTATTATATTCTCACCCTAACTCCCGTTAACTTTCTGTTGACGAAAAAAAATCAATTTTTCAAGCAACAACAACTTATGTCTAAATGTGTAGTTGCACTGGTAGTTTTCTTTTTCAAAGAAAACGACATTTTATGACATACGCGGTTATTCTATAAAACCACAGAAAGTTGAGATAGTTACAAGATTTTTGAATATTTTTGGTGATTATAATTTGGAAATTCTCAGGAATCGGGAATTTCAGTTTTTTGCTAATATATGGCGATAAATAGTTTGAGTTCCTAATTTTAGTAAGAAAAATATTTATTTTGAAAGTAAATTGGGTTTTATTTTAAGAAAAAAAAATTTAAAACAAAAAAATCCTATTTTTTGAGGTACGTCGATCATACAACTCAGGTTTATACATAAATAAGAAAAGATAAAGATCTATTTCAGATAAATATTTTAAGAAACTGTATTCAATGAAACAATATTTATGATAAATCACTAATGCATTAATAGCATTCTTAGAAAGTCTATTCCTTATTTTGCTCACACAGTTTCTTTTAATAAAGAACACCGTTCAACTTTCGATAAAAATGGGTTTATTTCTATTAAATGAGTTATCCATATTTGGAAGGCTCACAGCTGAAGCGAACCAAGTCAAAAAATACATTTCGAAGATATTTTGAGGTTGAGTAAATGAACTTCCATTAATTTCTGGAATGAATATTTCAGTTGTACTAAAAACAGTTTTAAAGTTTATTCTCGAAATTTTTTAATGATATAAATTTTACAAACTGCATTTGATAATTTTTCCAAAAAATTAAAAAAAAAATAAATTACTTGGTTAATTTTTACTCCGAATAACAATTATTTTCAGAACTATTGTCATTTTTTAGCAAAATAAAAGTCGGTATAACTTTTGACAAGAGTAATACAAAAAATAAATGAATTTATTTAATAAATTAATTAAAAACTAGCAGATTCCAGCCCTCGAAATTCGAGTGCAAATTCTAGGAAATTTTATTTTTTTTATTAAATAAAGACCCTAAAGGTATGCTAATCAATTATAGCCAATTCACAAATCAACACAAAAAAAATAAATTTTTATTACAAACACATTAAAAAATTTAATAAACACACACATAGTATTTTATAATTTTATGTATGTGTTAGTAACAACTTTAAATGGAAAAAATTTAAAAATCTGTAAATCTGCAAAACGGCTAAAAAGAAATACCTTTCAAATAATATACGTTTGGTGAAAATCGGGATAAAACGGTAGAACAAAACATAAGTCACAAGAAATCGCCTAGCCTATTAATATTATAGATATATTGAACAAATTATTCAAATTTAAGGCTACAAAAACGTTTACACATAAAAAAATCGTCATTTTCATCTATATCATTTTGGGGCTGCTCCTGATGTTGTCTCGTTGTTAACTCTTGTTTGCTTGGTAGAAATCCAAAATCAAAATTACGAATAAATGTTTTTGCAGAAATCGTAAGACCTTTTTGATTTGTGTATTCATTCCAGTGTTTTTTCCTTCCCAAATGTAGTAATAATTCCTCCTGTGGTTCTGACAATGCAGATGATGGCGCAGACACATGTTCCTCCGCCACATTTTCTACAATTTATACAAAAAAATAATAATAAAACCAATGTAATTTAATAAGCAAATATTTAGTTACATGATAGTTTAAAAAAACTATCACTGTCCAATGATTCCAAGGTTGGATGATATTTCTCATCCTCATCAGGGAAAAAATCACTAGCACTACAATTACTGAATAACAATAAACACGAGTTCATGAATAATATTGATAAAAAGTTAATCACACTGACTTAGTTCGTTTCAGCTTCGAAAAAAAATCGAAGAACCATTGACTTGGGTTTTTATCCTTACCTTAGGAACGAATAGAGTTAAACTTTGCGAAGAATTTCGTACTAGTTTTCAAATTTCTTATATTTCATGACTTGGTTCGGTTCTGCAGTGAGCCCTCTATTTGATGTTCTTGCACAAACTTGTTATTCTAGTTTTCTCTATTTTATTTTACTTTCAATAAAATCAGCTGTTTTTTTTTTTTTTTTTTGATTTTTTTGTTTTGTTTTGAAAATACTTAGTTGCATAAATTTGGTGATAACACAGATAGATGACTTAATTTTTTTAGTTTAGTTTTTAGTTTTCTGGCACCCGACAAAATTTCTCGAGAATCAAGAACTGAAAAACCAAATTAATCCTGTAATTTTTTAAGATAAGTTTGTTGAATTTATTTGTAAAATTTTGATGAATATTTTGCATATTAATAAAAATTAATTTTGTAGCATAGTGTTATCGGTCCAACACAAAACAACCATAGTCTATTAATTATTGCTCCGAGTATGGGTTGTCAATAAAAGTCGTCCTTGTGAATACATTTATAGCTTCACATGTAATTGTAGGGTTAGAAGAAATATTTTTAAATGTTTCATTAAAAAAACATTACTTAAAATTCAGTATCTTAAAAAAAAGGACAAAAAATTTACACGTGGCTAAACACTATCCATATGATATTCTTTTTCTCTGATCTACCCTTTTGGATAAACAAAACAATAAATGTCATCTGACCAACACAGGATCAAAACAACAAAAAAAAAAAAATAAATAAACAACTAGTAACGGGTTACAGTATTGTATGACACTTAACAAACATGCGTTAATAATTTCTTTGTGGTATGCTCTGCTCGTAAAATACAACACACACTCCATCAAACGCACGCAATGATTGGAGTCAGATGTGTTTAAATAACGGTAACGTAAATATCAGACATACCAAACAACAATTCAGTCATGTATGTAAGTCTGTATTCGTTCCTTTTGGTGTCATGTAATTAAGTTGTCATTGTTTTCTACTTGTGAACACAAACACAAAAAATGAATGTCCCCTCTATCACACCTGTTGGGTTTCATGTATAAAAGGAGTCAATAAATAACAAAAACAAAAACAAAAACGTTTATAAATAGATTTAAAACACGCCTTTTATGATTTACTCATTAGTTTATAAATGCCTTCATTAGTTGACTCATCTATTCTCACTACTGTCCTCCTCTTCTGTTCTCAACTTTCATAATTGATATTCATTCATATTGTCTGTCTCGCTGTCGGTTTGTCGTTCTGTTTAAACATCATAATAAACTTCAAACATTATTAAATTGTAAACTTAATTGCTGACACACAACACAAACAACCATTTAACCCAATCCTGCCCAAACCCAATATCGTTACAGTCATCACAACAGACATTATATTAAATTACGTTACTGTTGGCGCAGAAAGGGCAACTGTATCTGTGCATAGTTTGTCATCAAATATTTTTGTTCTTGTTTTAATTTGATAAATTAATTGATTTTTTGTTTGATTGTAACTCTAATTGACATTTCATTTGTCATTTTGAATTTGTTTCAATTAAATATATAATTTTTTTTTATTATAAAATAAGAAATCACCAAAAAAGTGTACGTATAGAGGGTATATATCAGTTTGTCAATCCGTTTGTAACTCATCGAAATAAATTCTGCAGACCCCATAAACTATATATATTCTTGATCCTTATAAAAGGAGAAGTACATCTGTTGAAAACACGCTCATTCACAAAATAAACCATTTACCTGGGTAAAGTTATGATAATATTATTTGCCATTATTTGCAGCAGGCTGGTATTTAAAATGGGGTAATTAGGGCGTCATTGTGCTGAGATATAACCTAAAATTTGTGGATACCTCAAAAAAAAACCCAGTGTGTTTCTTGTAATGAAAATAATTGCTGTACAACATTCACAGTTACAAAAAAGCCACAAAAAATATCGACAAACACAACTACCATGAACTATGTTACATATTTTTTATACCCTCCACACCACTGTGTCCGTCTGTCTGTGGAATATAATATCTAAACTCAATATCTAAGCTAGACCGTTCGTTTTTATATAAAATCGTTTACTAACATCCCAAAGGAGTTGCTATTTAAAATCGTCAAAATCGGTTAAAATGGTCACGAGATATGAATGAAACTTTGAAAAAGTCCTTGAAAAAATAAAAATGTTGAGTGTGTTTGTTGTTTTTCTTAAGATATGTGGTATATGTTGTATTTCTTCGTATTGTTGAAGTCATTCTAGTTGTGTGTATATTTATACAGCACGTGTCACATTGGCCTAAGCAAGTAGTACTATATACGGGTATATTTAAAGAAAGTACAAATTAAAAATTATAATTTATAAATTAAAAATTTTAAATCTAAAATTTAAAAATTTAAATGTAGAAGTCGATCTAGCGTTATCCTAAAATTTTTGTTAATCCGATATAATTTTAAATCTAGCCTTTTTTTATCTCTTAGTGTTGACAACCTGCTTATGACAGTGTTTTTAGAAATCGTGTGGAGGGTATCAAAGATTCGGCACAGCCGATTATAACACTCTTACTTGTTTATACTCAAAAATTTTTTTTGTTTTATTACTAAAAAGGACAAAAAAAAATAACACAGCTCAACAAAATGAGATATTTCGGTATTGGATTGACATTTGATGACCTAGTGTTTAATACATTGATGTCGGAACCGTTTTTCAATGTTTTCCATCAACTCGCAGTCTCAATCGCGAGAAAATCGTAGTTGAAAATCTGAAAAAGTGTTTTTTAACAACTTTATATATACACTAGCACTATACCCGCTACGTTGTTAGCGTAATTGTTATATTAATTATTTAAACCATAATAATATTTAAAAACAATAAGAAATATAGTGTGAGTGACAATACGATGGGAACTTTTAACAAAATTAAAAACTCTTTTATTAATTTAAACATTTGTATGTTTTATTTATTTAACAAAAAATAAATATTAACATAACTTCAAAAAAAAAAAAAAAATTAAAAGTCTTATGCCGGTTTTTTCAATGTATCGTCAAACTGCCTGTTACTTAATCAGGACATAAATTTATTGGACCGATAAACTGCTGGTTAACAATTTTGGTTTTCTCAATGTACCGACAAAAACATTATTTTCAGTTGGCAATGCATCTCAAAATACGTATGAAAGTTGGAAGAATTATTTTCAGTTGGCAATTCCTCTCAAAATTGATATGAAAGTTGGCAGAATAATTTATCTGTACGATAAATAAATAATTGGCAGATGAGTGCCGGTTAGCTTTGCGACAAAATCGAAGCAAACCAGACATTGAGAAAACCAAATTTGTTTAATCGGCAGTTTCTCGTTGGGATAAAAGATAATCGCCTGTTGAGAAAACGGGCTTTAATTTCTATGCTGTTGGCAAAACAATGGAAACCTTTACTATACAATAACACTGTGGAATTAAATGATGGTCTTGGGGGTGGAGGATTCTTATACCGAACTATTGTATTAGGTTATTACAATAAAGCCCCCAAAGCGTTTGATCCTATGTGGGTATAGGCAAATTTTATGGCCGTTTAAATATATCATTTCTTCGTCAACACTATTCTGCTTTAGCGATTAATGCTAGCCAAATGAATTTTTCTCCGATATCAGTTGTTTCCTCACAGGACGGTAACAACCAAGAGCAGCCTCAATTGCTCGTCGGGAAACAGTTCGAGCACATAGTTTTAATTTCAGATTGTTAGTGACTTCTGCACTATTTTTCCTTGTTTGAACACCATCTGCGTTCCCCGAATCAGAGTCAGAATTTTCGCTTGCTTTCATATTATTTATTATATCATATAAGTTTTTAATGTTATTGCTATGTATTGTTGATCTGTATTGGAATAATTAGTTATTTATGTTTTTTCTTTTTATATACGAAAGTTTGTACGAACAAGCTGAGTTTTTTCCAATTTTTAGCTTTCTCTACATTAACATAGCCAGATCAATTACAAGTCTTGTAATGTGAACAGCTCTTTGTTTTTCCATTGTCCTCCAGATGGAACTGTAATGGCATGTGAAATCTTAACAGATTACACAAATGCTTTGTACCTCATGTGTTGTATGTTATTGTTATGTATTGTTGATCTGTATTGGAATAATTAGTTATTTATTGTTCGGTTTAAGATCATGTACATATATATATTCTAATGAAAGAAAGATAATAATTTTTGTAATGTAAAAGAAATATTGGAAAAAATTGAAGACAGCGCTAGATGGAGTAGCTACTTTCGAACAAAGCGACTTGTTCATCTTCAGCATCCTTCTGCCTATTGCTTCAACTCAAATGTTGAGTTAAATAGTTGATTAAGCATGTGTTGAAGTAATAGGCAGAAGGATGCTGAAGATGAACAAGTCGCTTTGTTCGAAACTAACTACTCCATCTAGCGCTGTCTTTAATTTTTATACCCTATACCACTACGTGGTTTGGGTATAATGACTTTGTGCTGCTGTTTGTAACAACCAAAAATATTTGACCTAGACCCATCTTTAATTATACCGATCGAATCAGAATCACTTTCTGAGTTGATTTAACAATGTCCGTCCGTCCGTCCGTCCGTCCGTCCGTCTGAGTGTCCATGTAAAGCTTGTAATCAAACTGCAGATCGCAAATATGAATATATTTTGATGAAATTTGGTATATAAGCTTTTATCGGCCATGGGATGAATGCTATTGAAATTGGTGAGAATCGGTCCATGTTCAGACCTAGCCCCCATACAAATTACCCATATGAAATCGACATAAATTTCCATAAGATCCAAATTGTCATATAGATCTTACTCAAATTGGGTTTGTATGCGTTCATTACATCCACTAATGAGTAGTCCAAAAATGATCCCTTTGACCCCATATAGAGCTGCTTCCCGATCTTCACTTAAATCTACTAAAAAACAAAAATATTGCACTGATTCTTCTCAAATTTTGTTTTTACATATTTTTGCAAAATACAAGAGACTTTACCAAACATGATCAGGATCGGTCCATTTTTGGACCTAGTCCCTTTATAGATATAGCATCCGATAAGAACTTTTTCATATCTGCATCCAAAAAAATTAATAAAAATCCCACTCAAATTTGGTTTTTGCTTATTTTCAATGTCCAGTTAGTTGGGCCTAAGAGATAGGGTTTCTAAACGCATGTTATAGGGTATCGTATAGTCGGTCTAGACCGACTATAATTTTCTTACTTGTTTAATATCAACACTTTTCTCTCTTCAACAATATTTTTACACAAAAAAGCCAAATGAGTTGATCGGAACACACAAAATATTTGTATACTTATGCTATGTTCACATGGACAGCAAGATTCGCGGTTCGCTCTCTCATTCACGTTTCGCGCCCGAATCATGATTGAATCTACATGATTCGCCATACAAAATTTTGAGAGCGAATCTACTGGGTTCAAAATGAACCTAGTTGTGAACCTAGAAAAATTGAGTGTCATCTCTGAACTGTCTGTTTATCTGAACTAACTGTTAAAAATATATAAACAAAGAAAAAAGAAAAATTATATTGTGCAATAAAATAAATAGAAACATTTAACAAATAAAAAGTATATATTTACATATATATATTCAAATAAAAATGGAAAAACTGAAATAGTGAAACGTAAAGTGTAGAAGGATGTCTGCAAATATTTGCACAAAAAATATAAACGTCAAAATGAAACAAGAACACTCGTCTGAACACCAAGGTTCGCAATCGTGATTCAGAGAGCGAATCAAGTGGTTCATTTTGCCGTCTGAACATGCTATTAATTATATTGGGAAGTACCGTATAAAATGTTTCCTGCTTGTCAAAAGCAGAGAAACAAGTCGATCGATTTATAGTCTGCCACCGCCGGTGTTTTGAAAACTCGAACCGCCGCCAAATACATCAGCTTATTACGATTTTTAAATGTAGTTAGGCTTTAAAAACTGCATTATTTATTTTAATTTATACAATATACAACTCAATTTTTCTTTACAACAGACAATTTTATGTTTCATACACGAATTTTCATTTAAAAATGTATTCGTAACTTATTATTTCTCCGCTAAAGCGAATTTGATACTTGGGAAATATAAACGCTGCGCTGAGAGATTTACCTTGTATTACTGTATGGTGAAAACCAATCAAACAAAACAAAAAAAAACGAGTTAGGGCTTTTTCAAAAATTCTTTGATTTGACTTAGGGCTTTTTTTGAAATCGTTATAAATCTGTTATTTGCAATCTATCAGAGTAAACAAAAAACACTATTTTGAAAAAATTGAGTTAAGCCTTTTTTACATTAAGCCATCGATTTCTATATAAGGTTCCTAAAAGGAACAAAGGACCACAACTTTGCCTCAATTAAATTGGATGCGAGGATTTCAAAGTAGTTTTAGCTTTAGTTAAAAAAGAATGTATTCGTCTAGCCAATAATTGTTGCTGCTTCCATAAAAATGTTAAAGTTGTGATAAAGTTGGTGTATATACCAAAGGCATGGTGGAGGGCAAGAGTGGTGTTCATACCCAAAGTGGCGAAAAAGGACGCCGCGCATCCAAAATCCTTCAGACCGATAAGCCTAACATCTTTTATGCTGAAAACACTTGAAAAAGCTGTAGACAACTATCTAAGATGTGGAATATTACAGCAGATGCCGTTCCTTCCAAACCAACATGCGTATAGAGCGGGCAGATCAACAGAGACCGCTCTGTAGCGTAACACGACTTTCGTAGTGTGCTGTATAATACCCACACTGCATAGCGTACAATGTTTGCAAATGCGGAAATAACAAATATCAATATTGTTGACCACTGCATTTACAAAACATTGTATGACTGCGTATATTCTTATTGTATGTTGTTGTTACGCTGGCACACTTATGTTTATGCTGACCCAAGTGCAGGTAACACATTGTTGTTGTTAATATAGGTTGAAAATATGTATATAAAGAAGAACCTTTTATAATCAATTACTCATTAATAATTTATCAATCAATCAATTAATAGTTTAGCTCCTAGATAGAGCTGAAATAATAATAATAATAAATACTATTTAAAACACAAAAGTATCTTGTTTGCTATATGGCGATCCTGCCAGTGCTCCTTAGATGAGCATTGCAGAAAATATATATAATTCAAGGATTATGCTCTTAAATTGAGCAATCCTGAATATAATAATAATAAAAAAAAAAAAAAAACACATAATAATTTTGTCCTGGTGGATCAGCCACAACGATCCATCAGCTGCGTTGAAGGAAGATACTGTCTGGCCTAAAGACAGTGGAGCTTAAAATCAATGGCGGAAGGGCCAAAACCTATCTCCATAGAAGAGTATAGAAGAAGGACGGGCCAGCAGAAAAAGAAGGAAAAACACATCAAAAGACCTCTGGTATATATCAATATACACATCAATATGCCCCTAACAGGTTCATCCTAGTTTTACCAAAAACAAAAAAAAAAAAAAAACAAAAAAAACAAAAAAAGTGGAGCATCCCGTTATGCACCCGTAGGTCAGAAAGCGTTAACCGCTCTTGACAAATAAACAAAAACAAATAAATAGAAAACACAATAATTTATAAGAGGGAAAAAAATTGTAAGAGATATAAAAAAAAAAAAAATAAAAATCCACAAAGGAATGTAGTTCAATTAATCTGATTTGTTCTGTATAAAAAGCTATTATTTAATCTTGATACAATTATATAAAGAGAAAAAATAACTTTTGTAATTATGCTGTTTAAGAGAGAAAAAAAAAAACACAAATTAAATTAAAAATTTTTTTTTTAAATTAAATATACATAAATAAAATGATGCATGTAAAATAGTATAAGCTATTGATAAAAATAATGAATTACTAGGGAAGATATATAATTAGCAAGATATAAGATTCGGTTAGATTATTGAGGCAGTCAGAAAAATATTTAATAGAAATAAATAATAGGAAAATATGCAAAATAAATAGCGAAAGAAAATGGGAGGTCGTCAATCAAAAATAGAGAATCCCAATGCAAATGTTATTAATGAAGTTGAAATAAAAGAAGACTCAATCGACCTAAAATTAATTGAGTGTTGTTTACTAATAATAACCGTACTGATTAGCTTAAATTTTGCATTACATATTTATGCCTTAAACACCAAGAAATTAAAAAAGAAATATTTGAGCAGAGCCAATGACTTAAACAAAATTTAAATAATTTTCCCATGGATTGGCAAGAAATAATTCAGAAGGTGAGACTAATCAAAGAGGAGTTCGACAAATCTTATAAATGTTTAAATATAGATAGAAGCACAAAAGTGGAAACAATAATAAAACATATTAGAATCTTATGCGAAAAGTTAGAACAAATCAGGGTTTTGCTAAATGCAAATTATAACAGACTCACGACACCACATAGGACAGCTGCTGAAAGTTTTTTCTTAGATGTCAAGACTAGAATCCTGATTATATCATCTAAGAAGGGTGTTAAGGTAAAATTACCAGATACACTACACGAAGAGGTAAAATTCTTAGTAGAAACTGAAAATTCAGAGAATATTGGAACCTCTTTGGAAAATACAGAAGTAAAAATGACACAAACAGTCGTTGACTTTCTGAACACAGCTTCAAAGCTGATCATAGAATTTGATGGAAAACCAGAAAATTTACGTTCCTTTATAGACTCATTACAGTTAATAGAATCCATCAAAGGTGACCACGAATCTATCGCAGTCTCTTTAATAAAAACAAAGTTAAAGGGAAGTGCAAGAAATTTAATAGGTAATGAACAAACCATTACTGAGATAATACATAAACTAAAAAACTCAGTAAAGGGCGAGTCGGTTGAGGTATTGACAGCAAAAATAATGAATACCCGACAAAACAATAAAACTGCCAATAACTATTGCAGTGAAATAGAGAATTTAACGAAGTCATTAGAAAATGCCTATTTATCAGATGGTTTGCCATGCGAATTGGCATGTAAATATTCAACACAGGTAGCAGTAAAGGCACTAACCAAAAATTGCACCATCGATAAAGTTAAACTTATCATGGAAGCAGGCCAATTCAGTAACATGAATGAGGCCGTTGGCAAATTCATAAACAGTTGCACTGAAGCAACAGGGCAACAAAATGCCGTATTGTATTTCGGGCAGAAGTTTAACCGAAATAATAACTACAGACAATATCGTGGAAGGTACAATTACCCACGCAATAACAGTAATAACAGTAACAACGGCAGACCCCAACAAAAACCTATTCACAACAGGGTTCAACAAAATCAGAACCACAGACGTAACAGAAATTACGTCAGAGCAGCAGAGTCACATGAAAATGATTCGGAAAACTGCTAAAATCCTCTGAGATATATCATAATAACAATACCAACTACATATACAACCTTAACCTCAGCTTAAGTTTTTATGTTAATATAAAAATTAACGACACGAACAACACGGTAACACTGTTGGTAGATACAGGAGCAGACATTTCGGTTATAAAAACTAAACATTTTTATCAAACACAAATTAACAGAAACAGAACAACCACATTGAGTGGAATAGGACAGGGTAAAATTCGTTCAATAGGTAATGTATTTATTGACCTAAAATTTAGAGGTTTTTTGATACCACATGATTTCCAAGTAGTACAAAATAATTTTCCAATACCTTGCGACGGTATCCTTGGAATGGATTTTTTTAAGAAGTATAAATGTATACTAGATTTCAATGGGAACCATGATTACCTCGTACTACGACCACCCAATCTGTCGCATGTAATAGAAATTCCACTTACGAACGGCTTCAATGGAATAACACTCCCACCAAGGTCAGAAGTGATTCGTAAAATCAGGTTTCCGAAGCTTGAAGACGATGTACTAATACCAAATCAAGAAATCGTACCAGGTGTCTTTGTACCAAATACACTGGTAAAATCAAATAACGCATTGGTTCGTTTTTTAAATACCACACATAAAATAGTAACAATTAGGCAAAATAACATAAAAACCGAGAAAATGTCTGACTATGAAATAGTAAAACAAAAACCACATAAAAATAGCCAAAGAAAATCTGAAGTTTTGGACCTTTTGAAGGGAAACTTTCCTGAACAGTTCAGAACAATTTTAACTAAGCTTTGTTTAGAATACAATGATATTTTTGGCTTAGGGACTGAAACAATTACTACCAACAATTTCTATGAACAAAAACTGAGAGTAAAAGATAATCAACCAACGTATATTAAAAATTATCGCATACCAGAATCTCATAAGGAGGAGATAAACAAACAGGTTGAAAAACTAATAGATGACAAGATAATCGAACCATCATTTTCGGAATACAATAGCCCAATTCTGTTGGTACCAAAGAAATCACTTCCCGGAACAGATGAAAAAAGATGGCGCTTGGTGATAGATTATAGGCAGATAAATAAAAAACTAATATCAGATAAATTCCCGTTGCCTAGAATAGACGATATTCTAGACCAACTAGGTAGAGCAAAATATTTTTCTTGTTTGGACTTGATGTCCGGGTTTCATCAAATTGGTTTGGAAAAGAACTCTAGAGACTTGACGTCATTTTCAACAAACAATGGTTCATACAGATTTACTAGACTACCATATGGCTTAAAAATAGCACCGAATTCATTCCAAAGAATGATGACATTAGCCTTCAGTGGTCTGAAGCCGAATCAAGCATTCCTATATATGGATGACTTGGTTGTATTGGGATGTTCTGAAAAACATATGCTTTCAAATTTGAAGGATGTATTCGATCTTTGCCGTAAACACAATCTTAAACTACACCCCCAAAAATGTTCATTCTTTGTGAGAGAGGTAACCTACCTTGGCCACAAATGTACTGATAGAGGAATATTACCAGATGATAGTAAATATTCGGTGATAGAAAATTACCCGACGCCTACGGACGCCGATAGCGCACGAAGGTTTGTCGCGTTTTGCAACTATTACCGCCGATTTATTAGAAACTTTTCTGAATATTCCAGACACCTTACAAGGCTATCCAAAAAGGGAGTACCATTTCAGTGGACAAAAGATTGTGAGTGCGCGTTTAAATACTTAAAGAAGGCATTAATGAGCCCAACATTGCTTCAGTACCCAGACTTTACGAAGGAATTTTGCATAACAACAGATGCGAGTAAGCATGCTTGCGGTGCAGTTTTAACACAGGAACATGAAGGTAGACACCTACCTGTGGCCTATGCATCTAAAACTTTCACTAAAGGCGAAAGCAACAAATCGACCATTGAACAGGAATTAACTGCCATACACTGGGCTGTCACATATTTCAGACCATATATATATGGAAAACATTTTTTGGTCCGAACAGACCATAGACCACTTTCATACCTGTTCTCCATGAAAAATCCAAGTTCTAAGCTAACGAGAATGAGACTCGATCTGGAGGAATATGATTTCACAGTAGAATATCTCAGGGGAAAAGATAATTATGTTGCCGACGCACTGTCGCGCATTACAATAAATGACTTAAAGGATATTAACGACAAGATTTCATCCGTTTTAAGGGTCACGACAAGATCGATGACTAAAGAAGAGAAAATTAGTAAACCAGTAGTAAATCAGCAAAATATCAATAATAATAATAAGCCCAAGGTATATATACCATTGAATAATATAGACGTCAAAAGATATTATAAATTAAAGATTTTACCCAACAGATGTTACATCAAAAAGGGAAAATCCATATATGCTAGCATAAGAATAGATGATTTGTTTACTAAAGGGAATATTGACTTAGGACAATTTTTCCCTAGGCTAGAACGAATAGCCTGTAAACTAAATATTAATAAGATTCAAATTTCACCACATGAGAAGATTTTCGAATTTGTCTCGATAAGTGAATTTGAGAATATGGGCAATAAAACACTGAATGAAATCAGAATAGCGCTATTAAACGAAGTAACTAAAATTGATAACACGAATGCAAAGGCAATACGTGAGATAATGCTGAAATACCATGATGATCCTATAGAAGGAGGACATTGTGGGATATATAGAACCACTGAGAAGATCAGGAGATACTATTACTGGAAAAATATGACAAAAGACATTGCCAAATATGTGAAAACATGCCATAAATGTCAATTGGCTAAAACGGAGAAACATATAAAAAGTCCAATGACAATAACGGAGACACCAAATAGGGCTTTTGATACGGTGTACGTAGATACAATTGGACCATTTCCAAAGTCAATTTATGGAAATGAATATGCAGTCACAATGATATGTGACTTAACTAAATACTTGGTAACAATACCAATAAAAGATAAATCAGCTAAGACGATCGCAAAAGCGATATTTGAAAATTTTGTGCTTATATACGGTCCAATGAAGACGTTCATTTCGGATATGGGCACAGAATACAAGAACTCTATACTGACAGAGCTTTGCAACCTATTGAAGGTAGATAAACGCACATCGACAGCATATCATCACCAGACACTAGGTAGGATAGAAAGAAGTCACCGGACTTTTAACGAATACGTACGAAACTACATATCAGTAGATAAAGACGACTGGGATGAATGGCTCAAATATTTCACGTACTGTTTTAACACTACACCATCTACAGTACATGATTATGAACTTATTTTTGGAAAAATTCCAAACAATTTTAGACAATTTAGTGAAGTAGATAGAGTTGCACCACTTTATAATATAGATAATTATGCTAAGGAAATTAAATTTAGATTAGAAGTAGCAATAGATAGAGTTAAAAAACTATTAGATATAAATAAAATAAAACAAAAAATTAATTATGATAAAACAAAATTAGATTACAATTTTAAAATAGGAGATTTAGTCTTAGTAAGAAATGATGCAGGACATAAGTTAGAGATGGCATATAAAGGGCCATATAAAATTAAGAAAATAGATTTCAGAAATAATGTAACCATAGTTGATAAGAAAACAAATAAAGAACAAATAGTTCATAAGAATAGACTTAAGTTATACAATATTAAATAAACAATATGCATTCTTTTCTTTAAATCTATATTTGTAAATAAAATAAAATAAATTTATTGTAAAATGTGAAACTTGCACTTGATACAACCACAAAAAAAAAAAAACCCAACAGTACAAATAATAAAAGAATGTCCATAGAACAAAATGTTATATGAACATTCTTATAAAAAAGGAAGGTGTAGCGTAACACGACTTTCGTAGTGTGCTGTATAATACCCACACTGCATAGCGTACAATGTTTGCAAATGCGGAAATAACAAATATCAATATTGTTGACCACTGCATTTACAAAACATTGTATGACTGCGTATATTCTTATTGTATGTTGTTGTTACGCTGGCACACTTATGTTTATGCTGACCCAAGTGCAGGTAACACATTGTTGTTGTTAATACAGGTTGAAAATATGTATATAAAGAAGAACCTTTTATAATCAATTACTCATTAATAATTTATCAATCAATCAATTAATAGTTTAGCTCCTAGATAGAGCTGAAATAATAATAATAATAAATACTATTTAAAACACAAAAGTATCTTGTTTGCTATAGCTCTTACTAGCCTAGTGGAAACTATTCAGAAATCAATAGATTAAAAGGAAATAGCCGTTTGTGCCTTCCTAGATATAGAAGGAGCCTTTGATAACACTTCAACCGAAGAGGAGTAGACTCAGTGACATCAAAATGGATGGTAGAAGTGCTCTACACGAGATCAGTAGAAACAACAGCAGAAGGGGAGACCATAGCCGTCAACGCAACCAGAGGATGTCCACAGGGAGAAGTTCTTTCGCCCTTAATGTGGAGTCTGGTTGTGGACGAATTACTAATGAAACTGTCGGAAGCAGGAATAGAATTTCAAGGCTACGCAGACGATGTAGTCTTAATAGCAAGAGGCAAATTCGAGGAAACCCTATGCGACATTGTGTAAAGAGGGTTGAGGATTATATGGTAATGGTGTAGGGCAACAGGATTGAACATCAATCCGACAAAGACCACTATTGTACCATTTACAAAGAAAGGGGAACTTCCAAGATGGAGGGCAATTCAAATTCTGGGGGAAGTCATCGAACCAAAAGTGGAGGTGAAATACCTGTGGATAGTACTGGACAGTAAGTTAACATGGAAGGCACATGTCGACTGAGAAAGTTAAGCGAGCTACAATGATATGCAGAAGGTTAGCGGGTAAAATCTGGGGATGTAAACCCAGCATCTTGCACTGGATGTACTCTATGATGGTCCGCCCAATTGTGATCTATGGGGCTACAGCGTGGGCCAAAAGAACAGATCTGAAGTCGACTCAAATGGAGTTAAGTAAAATACAAAGATTAGCGTGCATTGGGATAACGGGTGCAATGAGGACGTGTCCAACAGCATCGCTGGAAGCACTATTGGACCTAAGCCCACTACATATAGTGGTGCAAAGGAAAGCCCTGGCAACGGCAATCATTATCAGGGGGGACAAACCTATAACCAGACTTTATGAAAGGCAATGGAACCGAATAAGTCAAGTTAATGATTACTCCCTCCTATATTGCCCCATGGATAGGGTCGAGAAGAAATATGACTTCAGGAAATACTTTGTTACAAAACTTATCAATAAGAGAGAATAGAGTGATTTGAGCACAGCATATTCTCTAAGAGAAGATACAATCAAATGGTACACAGATGGGTCAAAAACCGAAAGTGGCACAGGGGCGGGCGTCTTCGGGCCTAGAACCAAATACTTTGACTCAATGGGAATATAAACAAGTATTTTCTAAGCAGAAATTTATGCCATCGATAGATGTGCACAAATCAACTTGAATTGGAAATACAAAAGACGGGACATAACCATACTATCAGATGTCAAGCTGCTATTCGAGCACTAAGCTCCTATGAAGTACGCTCCAAGTTAGTATGGGACTGTCTACGGAAACTAAATGAGCTAGGTAAACACAGCAAGGTTAGCCTTTGTTGAATTCCGGGACATATTGGGATTCAAGGTAATGAGCAAGCTGATGAACTTGCCAGAAGGGGAGCTTCCACAATTAATAGGGCCGGAACCGTTTTGTGGAATAGGAAAAGGAGTATGGGAAGGCGTACTCAGGGAACATGAGAATTATGTCAGACGGGAACTTTTCTCGAGCCACTTGGGCGCAATCCAAACTCTTGTTGGGTGGCTACAACAATAAGAGATTTGGGCCGTGCATTGGGTTGTCGAAGAACGGAATTAGAATACTAACCGGGATTTTAACTGGTCACTGTAGGCTAAGGGAACATCTGAGCAGGATAGGAATGGTAGAAAACCCCATGTGCAGATTCTGTAATGAGGAAGCCGAATCACCAGAGCACATACTTGGGGAATGTGGAGCGTTAATGCATAAAAGAAAAAAGCATCTGGGCTCTTTCCAAATACTAGGTAGCGACATAAAACTACTAGAACCAACCAACATCCTCAAATTCCTGAGGGCTTCAGGGTTGGATGAGATTTTATAGGGACAAGCTATTAGCAGAGGGCAGTACAATAGATCACTGGTCGCAGTACTTCAAATACCTCTTTATACAATACAATTCAAAACTAAAGAGACTCCGCATACATGGCATACCCAAAGTCGACTACGGTTTCTGGATATAAGACGAGTGTTGTTGAATAAAGTCTCACAAACATGCTAAAAATAGCTCATTTTCGAAGTTTTATTTACGCTATATAACACATGAAACTCGTACCAGATTTTAAATCGACGTACTTGAATTATTCAGTTTACAGATCCCTGGTAAATCAATCAGTTTTGCCCTATGTAATTATATAAAATATTTTTACCAAATTAGTTTTTGTTAAAAAAAACTATCTCTTATTATTTCGTCTCCAAAAACTTTATTGATTTTCATAATTTGTTTTGATAACGTTATCATAAATGAACATCATTTATGATTTAACATACATAAATCCTTTTACAGTCAAACAAAAATCCATAATAACATTCAATAGCAAAATACACATGGGAATAATTCCCAAGTGTTACTCGTATGAGCAAAAAAGGGTGAAATCTTTGAAAAATATTCCAAATCCTCTACTTACACACAAAGTAAATGTGTTGAAGAATCTAAACATAACGGAAGGATATTAGTGACTACAGTCACTTGATATTCATATGAGTATGTACATATATCCACACATACAACTATGTACAAATATAGCAGTATGTACATATATTTGTATACGTACACAAATGTTTAACATTAATACGTATAATAAAATTTATATATGATTATCTTTAAATTATCAAATATCTTATCATTGATTGAATTCAACTTCTTTCTTTTTTTTTATCAGATATTAAAGAGAAACCTTATTTTGTTTCAAAAATTGTGTTATTAAATTATCAACATTTTTCATTTCTATCAATACTATTTTAACTAATCCTCTAACAAAAGTAATTTTTCTTTAGATTTTTTTTTTGTTCAATAATATCGCACCTAACAATGTGGCGTACGCCACATTACCTTTAAATCCCTGTGACAATAAAATTACACACACACACACACACACACACATACACACATAGATAAGGATGACATATTTTTATTGTCAATGACATCAAATGTATTTGATCTGCTCGTATATACGAACATCAAATACATTTGAAAATTCGAAGAGTAATGGTATTATTATTTTTATTTATTTATATATTTTTTTTTTCTTATTTAGCAAAAATGTGACAATTTACTACCCCAGCCTAAAGTGGCATTGTTGCATATCTTAGACACAGACATGCCATTTGCTCGGAATTGATTTAATATTTAATTTGGAAATTGAAATGTTTCATCTATAGTAGCTAAGATTCAGAAACACTTACGAATCGAAAAAACTTGTTTATTTTTTAAATCCAAAAGCATTTTGATTTCGAAGGCATTGGCTTAAAAGTCTTTAAAGTTTCTGATATTATATCAATAAGATGGATTTTTATATACAATACCACTTGGTACTGATGTTTCTAACTACCAAAAATATTTCACGTAAACTCACCTTTTACTCCTCGTTGGTCTGTCCGTCTGTCTATCTGTGTATCTGTCTGTCTCCGTTTCCATGTAAACTTTGTAATAAAACTACAGGTCGTAAATATAAATAAATGTTGATGAAAAATAGTATATTATATTATGTCGACCATTGGACTATCGGTATTGAAATTGGTCAATGCAGGTGTAAACCTAGCCGCCATACAAATAAATCCTTTGAGATTGACTTAAGCTGCCGTAAGATAAGATTATCGCAAGTTATATAGGACCATATTCAATTAAATCTATCAACAAATAAAAATGTTGCATAGTTTCTTCTGAAATTTATTTTAAAAAGATTTTTGTGAAAAATAAGTGATCTATAATATTATAGGCTAGGCGATTTCTTGAGACCGAAGTTTTGTTCTACCGTTTTATCCCGATTTTGACCAAACGTATATTATTTGACAGGTATTTCTTTTTAACTGTTCACCAGATTTACAGATTTTATTTTGAGTAAATTTCATTTAAAGTTGCTACTAACACATACATAAAATTATACAAATGCTATGTTTGTGCTTAATAAATTTGTTAATGTGTTTGTTAATGAGTTTGTTATCTTCATTCACAATAATAAACCATAAAAGTGTTGGTTTGTGAATTGGCTAAGTTGGCTAATCAAGGAAGAAATGAGATGGGTTAGTTGGATAAGATACATCACAGTTGCAAAATGGCAAAGTATTAGAATTACATAATATTGCGTATATGAGTCTGGTATGCCCTAGACGGAGACGTTTTAATCTATTCACACTCGAGCGGTTGTCAGTCATGAAATTGTGTATAGTTTTCTGGTTAGGATTTATTCTCCAGGATGGTCCTGGAGACCATCAGGCTGATGGAAGTGTAGATCTATTCAGTTTTCAATATTTCTACGATTAAAGTTGTGTATTTACAGTTGCGTTTTTAGCTGCAAGGACTACAAATTATTTGAAACTTTTCGTTATATGAAACATTTCGAATTGATTCTTGAGACGCTAGGGAAACTGAGCATATGGCAAACTACCTTGTTTTCCCTTTCACAAATAATATGGCTTCGTAAATTGCTATTAGTTCCGCCGAGAATACCTAACTGTATAATGGTAGATTTAAAGTTTTGTTTATACTATTTATTAACTGTAGTAATAATGTTGGAAGTGGAAATGTTAGTTTTTGAGCCATAAGTCAGGGGTTGGTAACCTTCTTTTTCAAAGAGCCACACAATTTTTTATTTCCAGCAGTAAATAGTACTCGCATAAATAAAGTTTTCTGATAAAAAAAAAGGCTAATCTATTCATAAGAAAAATATCTATTTATTCATACAAGCAGATTCCAGCCCTCAAAATTCGATTGCAAATTCTAGGAAATTTTATTTTTTCATTAAATAAAGACCCTAAAGATATGCTAATCAATTCTAGCCAATTCACAAATCAACACAAAAAACAAACTCATTTTGCAATTTACTTAAAATAAAGGAAAAAATTTAAAAATCTGTATATCTGCAAAACGGCTAAAAAGAAATACCTTTCAAATAATATACGTTTGGTCAAAATCGGGATAAAACGGTAGAACAAAACATCGGTCACACGAAATCGTCTAGCCTATTAATATTATAGATACAACTAGCAAACAAATTCAATTCAGTTTGGATAAATTTGGCTCATAACTTGTTGTTTTAAGTTTTCTAAATTTTCATTTGTTAGTTGGCTTCTTACTTTACTTTTAATTATATCCATGCAAGAGAACGCTTGCTTGCACGAATATGTCGATCCGAAGATAGTCACCATCCAAATGTCAACTGTAGTAATCTGGAAGACTACTCCATGCGTCGAATATAAGTGCCTCGACTCGCGGCATTTCTTTTAAAGCTGTCCAACTCTTTCGACTTGCATTTCAACTCTGTAAATTTTCCACTCCAAAAAGTTTTACTTTTTAAATCAATAAATTGCATCCAGTATCAATTCCAAATGGGTCAATGTGGATTTAATTTGTGTTGAGAGGATTTACTATGAATGCTAAAGTGGTTTTGTTAGTTTTGAATTGCTCAAACCTGTCAGCAAATTTATCTTTAATTTTTTTTTTTATAACTGTGCTGAAGTAATTCGTGTCAGCAGTTGCACTGATTTTATCGCAATAGAGCCTTAGAAATTGGAAATGAATTAATTAACCGTTCTGAATATCGTCTGCAAAAATAATTAATTTTTCTTCAAAATAAACCAATTCTTCTACCAAAATTTTGTTTGCTGTGATATCCACCATAAAGTAAAATTTTTGCAACCATTTGTCGTTCTCTAATTCAGTGTGATTAGTGACTTTTTCATTTAGGAATGTATTTATTTCATTCAAGCGCAATTCAAAACGTCTCAACACCTTACCTTTGGAAAGCCATCGCACTTTATTATAAAGAAGGAGGTCGGAATACTGAGTCTTCATTTCATTTCAGAATTATTTAAACTGACGATGGTAGAGCGCTTTTAACAAGATAAGATGCTGTTAACAGTCTTGATTACCAAATTCATGACCTCAACTATGTCGGCCGGAAAAGTTCGGGCACAAAACGCTTCTTGGTGTATTATGCAGTGAAACATGAGAATTTCTTGGTTTATTTTACTCTGAAGAACCATTGCTGCCCCTTTATTTTTTGCTGCCATGCTTCTGGCTCCATCAGTTGCTATTGAATCGATTCAATTTAAGTCGATCTTATTTTCTTCAAGGCAATTTTGCATGATATTCGCTAAATCGTCCCTTCTAGTTTGTCTCGAGAGCGGTAGCAATCCTAGAAGTTCTTCTTTTGGACCTTGGGAAGACATATACCTGACAAAAAGGGCAACTTGTGCCGTGACTTTTATGTTGCAATACTAACCTATAGCAAGTGATAAGGCACAAGAAAGTTGAATATCTTCCACCTGCAAATGTGTTAAATTTTGAGACATTTTAGCTATTCTATCTGTTTTAGCGGATAGTGGCAAATCTTTAATTTTTTCAAGATTTCTGGTTTGTTCTTGAAATCACGAAGCAGTTCTTCAGATGCACGTATGAAGCAATATTTGACATACTCACCATTTGTGAATGGTTTGCCTTTTTTGCACTTTCTGGTGTACTTGTAGATTGAGTCCAGTTACTTAACATGAAACTGGATTGCTGTATGTGTTCTTGGAGCTCGTCCACAGCCGGTTGGATATGTTTTTTTTTTTTAGTATTTTTGAGTATGTTTTTTTAGTGAAATGTCTCTCTAAATTTGATTTCTTATTGTTTGCCAGTTTTTCGTGACAAAAAAGTCAGGTGGAGTATAAGTGGCTGAGAGATAGAATCGGTGCCTAGTCCTCGTTAATCGATTCAGAATGATTTTTAAGTTTTTTTTTTTTTTTTGAACAAATAAGTAATATTTTCATATGAAACTAAAGAGCCGCGGCTAAAAATTCAAAGAGCGGAAGGTTGCCAACCCCTGCCATAGGTGTACAAAAATTTATAGTCTTTTAATTGTTCCCTGATCCTGCCAACCATAATTTTGAATTGTGAAGAATCTGTGTTCGATTCTGTGAGTATATGTAGGGTTGTATCTATGCATTTATTGTCTAAAAGTCATGGTGGGGGTTGTTGTGATTTGGGAGTATAAATAGGTATATGTAGGGGGATATCTAGTTTTTTCCAATTTTCTATTGCCCTGTAGATACATGAGGATACTTTAGGTGTTCTTTTAGATATCTCTACCTTATTAACTATCTGATTTATAGGGCTATTGGTCCCATATAATAATGTTCGAAACAATTTTGAATTTAAAATTTCCCACTGAGTATATAAAGGTCTTATGTTTGTTTCAAAAAGCATGTTGTTGATGGGAGTAGAACGCAGTGCTCCAATAAATTATGGAATCAATTTTTCGTTGTTGCTAGTTGGGAGCATACCCAAATAAAGTCAAACCATAATTAACTTTAGAACTAGTGAGAGCTTTGGTGATTGAGATGAGAGAGTTGGAGTTATAGTTTAATCTTGTACTTGAAAGGCATTTAATGATATTAAGCATTAATATAACCAATATTTAATCAATATAATCATTCCATTTATATTGTTTATTTATAAGGAGACCTAGTATTCTTAGCGTATTAACTTTTGATATTGTGATGTTAGAGGATTGTATATCACAAGTACAGTTTTTAAGTTGAAAATATGTATATATTTACATTTTAAGGAAGATATGGTGGCTCCAACATAGTTACACCAGTCATTAATATCATACAAAAGGTTATCTAGGTTTAAAACCAAGTTTTTGTTTCTATTTGAACGGATTATTATGTTAAAATCGTTTGCATATGCGCAGAAATCAAGTTCTTCATTTAGCAATATATGATCGAACATAAGTTATTATAAGCTATAATGAAGAGAATAATAGGAGAGATATAGGAGAGAGCCCTATGGAATTCCATTGTATAGAGGAAAAGTCGATAAGTGGCAATTTTGAATTCGGACTGTAATTTTTCTCTTGGTCATAAAGTTAATCACATATTTTGTTATCTTTAGTCCTACCGACTTTATCGAATACTCTTTCAAAGTCTAGCGATATAATTATCGCATGTTTCCGTAACGAGAGGCAATTAGCAATTTGATAGTCTACATAAAGTAGATTAACCATTATTGAGTTCCCCTTTCTAAAAGCAAATTGACGACTATTCAGCAGTGTGTTTGTAGTTTTTAACTAAATATGGAACGTCTTTAAAATTTCATCAATAACACAAGCGAACAAAATTGAATTTTTTTTGGTGTTGACTGGAACTTTATTGCAATTTTTTACTAATTTGAAGTCGCTGATTTCAAATCTGCACTTGGTTTTTTTCTATCAGCTCGACTTTTCGCGATATACCGTTATGTCCAAAATTAAGGCACTTCCACTACATATATTGGAATAACTTGAAAACGGTTCATCATATCCAGTTAAAAAATCCAAAACTCTTATCTTATCTTTAAGTCATGCTTACATTGGTTTTAAATTTGCCCAGCAGTTTCAGAGATATCGTGGAAGTTTAAAAACAAGAAAAATTTGCAAAAAAAATTTTTTTTGTAAAACAATGATGTTTTTTTTAATAGAAAGAATTAATTTCTATCTGAAAAATACATTACACTGTTCAACAATTTTTGGATTGTTGTGCGGTGTTATTTTTGTTTTCTCTTGAAGAAAAATAAAAAAGTCGCTGCAAGTTAATTAAAATTAAAGCTTTTTAACTCTTTCTCTATTAATATCTCTAAAGAACATTGACGATAACTATTCGCCACTCGATTAGATTATGTTGCAAAAAGACCGAGCGTGAAAACTTTCCCCAACCTATAAAAACCTTAGTGAAGGGGCGTTGCTAAACAAATACCAAGTGAACTTAAAACAATTAACATAGAACTAAGAAAAGTATTTTAAAAAAAATAATAATTCAAGAACATGTTGCGTTTATTAGCACTGATTTTTGCATGTCTGTTATTGTGCCAAGCCACCGATGTTAAACAATGTAAGAATTCTCATTATCAAGTTAAAAAGGTTTCTTATATTTCAACATTTATGCGGATTTCATATTAAAGGTGGTGAAGGTAAACCGTTTCCTTTGGATGTACGTGTAGCTGGTTGTGATGTACCACCATGTGATATTGTGAAGGGTACAAGTATCGTGTTTGAAATTGATTTTGTGGCACGTATGTACTTATTAAATTTACATAATATTTTGTTAAAAACAAAACTGTTATAACAAACATATATTCATTGCTTTTTTAAAGGTACATATGTGACCAAAGCTACAACATTGGTAAAGGCTAAAACTTTAGGTATTACTGTACCTTATGAATTGCCTGAAGATGTTAGAGATGTCTGTCCTAATCTTTTATATGGTGCCTATTGTCCTCTTTATCCTACCGAAGATGTCAGCTATCTTTTTGTATTTCCAATTGCCAATACTTATCCAGAAATTAGTGTTAATGTTGAAATATATATAGTGGATCAAGATCAAGAAGTTATAACATGTTTCAAATGTGACATAAAAGTGAAAAAAGGATCAACTGCCGAATCAAAAGCTACTTATTCACTGAATTAGTTAAAATTTACATCTACACAATAAGTTTATTAATATTAAGTAGTTTCTAGTTTATGTTTTTTTATTTATAGATCTAAGTTTTGGTTTATACACTTTATTTATATAAAAAAAAGATATCTCTGATAAAATCGTAAAAAAACGTCTTTATATTTTCCTTTTAAGTCTACTTTAACAGTAATGTCAGATTTACTTAATTTCCGCATCCCTTTACTGTTTCGTACATACTAGAATATATTCATATTCATATTCGTGTGTATCCACAGAGTCGTTGTAAAAAAAATTTATTAAGGCATCATTAAAATATATATTTAGTATACTTTACATATTGAGCTATGTTTCTGATGTCTTTCCCATGATCTTATACAACAAGTAATTGATGGACAAGGTAAGACAACATTTAATAGTATATAATTATGACAATAACATAAGGTTTCGAAAGCTACCGACATAAACAGCAAAAACATATATTGTACGAGACTGTAATGAATTCTTTATTACACCCCACTTTTCTAGGATGGGATTTCCCGAAAAACCTGATGTGATTTTTATATTTTTTTTATGTGTCTAAAACTTTTGAAAAGTAACAATTGTTTTGTTGTCTGTGGAACTCAAAATTTATTACTCACTTTTGTTGTAACTTTTTTTATTAGCCAACAACAAAGTTAGCGGAGTTAGTTTTTATTTGCCGCTCTTCGCTTCTTTTCAGTTTACCCTTATTTATAACATTAGCAGAAAAGTTTTAAAATCTTCAAATATTGTGGTATAAAAAATTAGCTTCCTTTGAATCTTTAGTTTAGAAAATCCACAAGAAAAGTAATTTTTGCCAATTGACATGTTGTGTAATTTTCATTACTGCGCAAAAATATTGGATTTTTAAGTCTTTTATTTCGAAACAAAAAATAACGTTTTTAATGTTAGTAAAGAAAAAAAGAAAAAATGCTGTAAAAAGGTGCCAGGTGCTAGGCGCTATATGCTAGAACAATTTTTAAGTGCTAAACAAGTTCAAAAGGTGCTAAATTGGCAACATTTGACAACATATTAAAACGTTATTTTTTTCGATGGAATGTATTTTTAAGAAACAAAAAAAGGTTACAGCTTATTGAACAAACCTAGTGTTTGTCTAAAATAATTCTCTAGGCGTTTAGTGTACACTTTAAATATCTTTAAAATTGAGTGCCACGATGCAGCCAACAGTGCATTAATAGTTTCCGTACGTTTTATTGTACATTATAGCTGATTAAAAAATGAAGTAGTTCTTCGTGGTCAGATTTCCATATTTCTTTATAAATTTTTATGGAAGACTCAAGTTGGTTAGTCCCGATGCACACTATGAAATGTTTCTTTCTGAAAGTCTGAGTTTATTGGGAGAGAAGAATATCATGTATTCGGAAATTCTCTTATGTTCTTTAATTCGTAATTGTCAAAGTGAAGTTATTTTACGTTTATTTTTTCATTTTTATTTCCGTTCGTGAATGAGACCGCAAGATTTGTGTTAAAGAAGATAATAAATTTAAATAAATTCCAGTTAATTTGAATTAAATAAAACTTAAAAATAAAAAATTAAAACGAAAAAATAAAATCAATCAACAAAAATAAAAAATAAATAAAAATTGTTTCCCCTGGAAATGTCAAAGAAGAAAAATAATGTAAACATGAAAAAATCTTGAATTTCATTACAAAAATTTCAGTGTAAAATTAAAAACAGTTTCAGAAAGAAAAATTTCATAGTGTGAACCGAGATTTATTGGTGTTATTTTCGAATTTTTGACTTCAAATTATCTTTAAAACTTTTTTATTTATTTTTTTATTATCAACAATTATTAAAGTGACAACAGTAACACTCCAAAATTGTTAGGATCATCCAATCATTATCTTCTTGAAATACTACAATAACATATCTTTGCATTAAAACATTACAATCAGTTCAATGATAGTAATTTTGTTAGTACCCGCCCCCCTTAAGGCATTGCCAAACGATAAATATTACAATTTCCAACGCCACTGCATAAATATGTTGCTTTTGCATATATTTCAATATTGTTGATGTCTCTGCGTACCTTTTTTTTTTTTTTTTTGTTAAAACTCTAAAACATTTACATATTTAATGGTTTCCTTAAAAGCTTGTACTGGTATTACATCCATAATATACATAATATACTCGTTTGAATGGGGTACGAATTTAAGCTTAAAAATGTTTCACCATTGGTAATATTTTATAAGACCACTACAATTTTTTTTATTTTTTATAATTATCAAAAGATTAAAATACTTCTTAAATTTAAAACAAACAAAAACTCCAGAAATATGAGATGATTTATAGGTCCGTATGGCCCAAATGGCCACAGCGTAATAAAATAGTGATAGGGCTAACTAATTTGAAACATTTTTTGTGAAATGATTCAACTTGCCAACAGACAACATTCCACACAAAAGTAATCTATATACACGATAAGTTTACTACCATATTAGTGTATGTGTTCTAGGTACACAACACTAAAAATAAAAATAGTATATGCGTACTTTCTTTGCATGAATGTGTTTGCATACTGTAGAGAACACTAAGGAACCCTTTCTTAATGTTTTTCTTACTCCTAATTTAAATGTACGTACTTAGGCCCATTCTAAATAAAATAAATAACCTGAAGTTTACACTAACCTAAATATTTAACACAAAATTTTTGAGAAATTTAATCCTAAAATTTCTTCAGGCTATTTCTATAGCCACAAATAACAAATTTGGGGGAAAATAATACCAAATCAAAAATTAAATAGAAGCAAATATTGAAATCAAATAAAAAATATTCATCGTTTCAACATATACAGCTGTTGACAACTAATTAGAAACGCTTTGTATTTTACATAAAACGCGCTTTAGTTTTTATATAAAGCAATTTATTTTCCATCTATTTCATCATATCTATAATATTAATAGGCTAGGCGATTTTTAGTTACCGATATTTTGTTCTACCGTTATATCCCGATTCTGACCAAACGTATATTATTTGAAAGGAATTTCTTTTTAGCTGTTCACCAGATTTACAGATTTTTAAATTTGTTCCTTTATTTTGAGTAAATTGCATTTAAAGATGCTACTAACACCTAAATAAAATTATATATATATATGATATGTGAGTGTTAAATTTGTTAATGTGTTTGTTAATGTTATCTTCATTCACAATAATAATAAACCAAAGAAGTGTTGGGTTGTGAATTGGCTAAGTCGAAAAATAAATTTGCCTTGAAATTGCACTCGAATTTCGAGCGCTGGAATCTGCTAGTTTTTTTTTAAATATATTAAAGGGTTAACAAACAAACTAAAAGAACTTAAAAAATTATTAAATCTTAAAAATATTTTAACAATTAATTGTATTATTTGAAATTTGACTGCGCCACCTAATTAGAAATGATAATCTTAATATATAAAAACGTTGGTGCGTATGTTGGTACTCTAATAACTGTTGAACCACTAATGCTAGCGACTTCGTATTCATACCATAAGTTCCTTTGGTTCTCCGATTTGCATAACTTTTTTTTGTACCTGATAGGTGGCGCTGGGGTCGAGATTTTCCCAAAAAATTTATTTACGGTCCAATTTAGCTCAAATTCGCAACATATATTATGTACATAAAACTTAAGTTGCTGACAAAGTTTTTCACCTGTAGGTGGCGCTGGTGTTAAAATATTCAAGAAAACGTATATTTTTTTTCAGTCATATTCATAATATTATTAAATCGTGCTTTACTTTTGCCCGACACTCGGTATTAAAATTTAGATGCAATATAAAATCCAGATGTTTTCTTCGGGCCAGCAACGCGGACCGGACTCAGCTAGTACATTATATAAGAAAAAATTAGTTATTGAGTTAATGTTCTTACTTGATCTCAAT
This sequence comes from Cordilura impudica, assembly GCA_963682025.1. Classification (NCBI taxonomy): domain Eukaryota; kingdom Metazoa; phylum Arthropoda; class Insecta; order Diptera; family Scathophagidae; genus Cordilura; species Cordilura impudica. Next base: position 1,042,857 of record OY821517.1, on the reverse strand, counting down.
ATTTTGTTGCAAAACCTTTTTGCTTCATTACTGCCTCACATCGATTGCGCATTGATGTTATGAGACGCCGACATCGCTCGACTGGTACTGATTACCACGCCATCACCACTTTCTCAAAAATAGCTGGCATATTTTTTATATATTTGAAGCTTACGGCTTTTTTCACGTCATCCCACAGATGTTCGATAAGGTTCAAGTCTGGATTCCAAAACGTTGATTGAATTGTCTGCAAACCATTTTTTGTGAACTTCGCCGTGTTGTTCGGATCGTTATCCTGTTGGAATTGCCATATAACAGACAAATTCTCCTGCCTGCGGCAGTATGACATTATTCAATATTTCAACATATTTTTCTTTATTTAAATTTCCATCAATTCTATGAATTGGCCCAACACCATTCCAGGAGAAGCATCTCCATACCATAATTGACCCTCCACCATTCTTCACTACACGTGAAACAGCGAGGATTAAATTCTTGATTAATTGGTCATCTAACATATCTGCGAGCATCAGGACCAAGGCGATTTATCTTCGTTTCTTCGCTCCAATGCAAATATTTCCACTGATTTTCAGTCCAACTCAATGAGACTTGGCAAATTCTATACGACGTTTCCTTTGAATCATACTCAGAAGCGGCTTCTTGCGTGCTGCTATACCATGCAGACCGAATTCTTCCAAACGGCGTGCAATAGTCCTCTTGGATATTGCGACATTAAATTTTTCTTGAATATCACGTTGGATTTCAGTGGATGACAATTCGTTTGCTTACTTCAGGTTACGGATTTAGGTTAGGTTAACTTTCCGGTTAGATAACTCTGCGGTTACAAATATGTATATAACCAGAATTTGTGTTAATGGACCTCATTTTTTTTTATTATGAAATAATTTTAAAACATGGGAAAATGATTTCAAATATCTTTGTTATTTATATTTAGTTCGATTAATCAAACAATTTTTAAAAATTATTCACCTGTTCGATTGATCGAAAAAAGTTTAATATATTAGTCGATCAAAGATGAAACCCAGAATAATTGATAACTGTAGTGTACATATATGTACATACCCCAATCCAAATAGTGGTAAAATACATAAAAGTCGAAGAAGTATCTGATTCACAAGCCATCTGCAATTTGATGATAAGTACAATCATATTTTATACATGTAGTTTTAAGTGCATTTCGATTTGTTTGATAATCGAAAAACATGCCAAATAAAATTCTAATTCTAAATAAATTTATTTTCAAGACTAAAACAACTCTACGTAATTTTTAAGTACATATTTTCATAAATTTTAAATAATCCTAATAGATTATAGCTGGCAATTGACTTCTAAGTGTGACTTGATTAACCAATTTAATAAAAAAAAATATATCTGTGGTCACAAGGAATAACCGCCTAACTCGAAAATCATGCTTTCGAGAAAAATAGCTTTTTATATAAATGTATAAATGTTTTGCATAAACAAAACATGTTTTGGAAAAAGTGAAACATTCTCATTTTGTAAAATGAAACTACAAATAATGGGGCTTCATTACGACTTAGGTCAGAATATTTGTATTAATATCTTTTTAAATAACAGTGTTAGAGAAACGGGGATTTCACGTATATTTAAAGATTTTTTAGTAGAATATGATAGAATGCATAACTCAAATCGGCGAAAATCATTCTTTCGAGAACAATAACTGTTTATATAAATGTAATGGGACTTTATTACGACTTAGGTCAGTATGTTTTCATTAATAACTTTTTAAATAACAGTGTTAGAAAAATGGGGATTTCACGTAAATATAAAGCATTGTTAGTGGAATATGATAGCATACATAACTGAAATCGTTCTTAAGTCGACTTAGGCGGTTACCGCTTGTCACCACAGATATATAAAACTCGTATACAATCAAAAGAATCGTGTTAATCAGTGGTGGTGAATACTTTGTACCTAAATATTATCAACCTAAAAAAAATTGCTGTTATACTGGCACCACTTCAATATTAATGTATTTATTTGGTATGGCTTAAAAATAATCATAATAAAACAATGTTTTCTTTATTCCTGCAATTGACGATAATAAGAATAATTTCTTGCACACCTGTTGTTAGTAGAACAAGGTAACATGTTAAAAAAAAAAAGTATATTAACAAAACAAACAAATTTAAAACTGATAACACTGTTCAGCAGCCAAATAAAACCAGATATTGAAACACATATTTTTTAGTAAACATTGGTGAGTTGAATGCAAGTCTTGCCATTTTTGAAATATCGCGTTACAAACGAGTACCCCTTTTTTTATTCTTTGCTTAATTTTTCGAAGCTGGACTTTAAAATCATAAAAATTATCTTTCTTTTGAGTATGGGGTACATAGTAACGTTAATGTTTAAAACGCGATATTCCAAAAAAGGCAATGATTTTGCCAGATTTGGATTCATGCTCACTAAATTTTATTAGAATACACGTATTGTAAAGACAGATTCTGTAAAAAGTTTTACGTTGTTGAGTTGTGTAATTGGTCAATTTTGATTTACTATTTAAAAAAAGAAAACATTAAAAACAAATTAATTTTAATCCATTTTCCACAGACTAAATCAAATTTAAAAACAGTGATTGAGTTTGAAAATTTTCAGTCTCAAGATTAAATGTTTATACCCTATACCACTATGTGGTTTGGGTATAATGACTTTGTGCTGCTGTTTGTAACTACCAAAAATATTTGACCTAGACCCATCTTTTATTATACCGATCGACGCAGAATCACTTTCTGAGCCATATGATGAACGCTATTGAAATTGGTGAAATTCGGTCCATGTTCAGACCTAATTCCCCTACAAATGACCCTTATATAATAATAATAATAAATTCCCGTCGTTCCTATAAGGAGCATAGGGCCATAACATATCTGTTCCATTCAATTCTGTCCAACGCTAGTGCCTTAATCTCGTTCCAGCTCTTGTTCATTCTGGCAGCTTCCAATTCAATTTGGCGACGCCATGTGTGTGATGGTCTTCCTCTTCTTCGGCTACCTTGAGGGTTCCATTCAATAGCATTTCTTATGGTATCATTCAGTGGCCTTCGCAAGGTATGACCAATCCAGCGCCATTTTCTTCTAAGAATTTCATTACTAATGGGGGTTTGATTTGTTTCTCTCCATAGCCTTTCGTTCGAAATTGTTTGAGGCCAAAATATTCTTAGAACTCTTCGTAGACATCGATTTATAAAACTTGCAAAGAGTTTATATCACGAACTGCTGCGTTCCAAGACTCGCATCCATAAAGAAGCACGGATTTAATGCAAGAATTGAAAATATTAATTTTTGTTCTTATTGACATGTGAGGAGATCGCCAAATGGGATTTAAGAGACCAAATGATCGCTTGCCAAGATTAATGCGACTCTGTATATCATTACTGGAACCACCCGTTGTTGTTAATAAACTACCCAGGTAGGTGAATTTGGAAACATCTTCTAACACTATATCATTTATGGAAAACGTTCTGTTGTTTGAAGAGTTGATGCGCATTACCTTGGTCTTTGCTATGTTTATTTTCATACCTGCTTTTTCTGCTTCTTTTTGTACTGCTGTGATCTTTGCCGCCATGTCGTTGTAGTTATGTGAAAGCAGACAAATGTCATCAGCATAGTCGAGGTCATCAAGCCTTCTATGAAATCCCCATGAAATTCCTCTTTCTTCACGGGTTGCTTTATTCATGATGTTGTCTAAGACTATGTTGAAAAGCAGGGGGGATAAAATGCAACCTTGCCTCACGCCAGTATTTACGGTAAATTTATCACTCACGCAACCTCCATGCATCACTCTGCAGCACACATTATTATAGAGGGCTTGAACCAAAGATATAATCTTGGCGGGTGTGCCTTTACATGCGAGGGCATTCCAAATAGCCGAGTGTGAGAGGTATAATCCGAAGGCTGTTCACATGGTCTATGCAGGATTTTTGGGGTCGAAAGCCAGCTTGTTCATTGCGAAGATTTGAAACGAATGCGGCTGAGAGTCGTTTGTTTATAATCTGTGTTATAACTTTGTTTGCTATGTTGATGAGTGTGATACCACGCCAATTTCAACATTGAGATAAGTCTCCTTTTTTTGGGATGTTAATGATTAACCCTTCCTTAAGTTCATCGCATAGTTGATTAGTCCTCCAAAATTCCTCAATAATTTTATACATAAAACGGGCGCTTGTTTGTGGTGCTGTTTTGAAAAGCTCGGGGGAGATGTTATCTATACCTGGGGACTTGTTGTTCTTAAGGGCAATTATGGATTCTATAATTTCGGGTATATCAGGGCATTCTGTAGGTATATCATTCCTTATATCGTGGTGGTCGCAGTCACAAGGATCGTGCTGTATGGATACTATATCTGACAACATAGTAGAGTAATGTTGCAACCATAATTCCATTTGGCCACTTTTTGATGTAATTATTTCGCCGTTGTTGGATCTAAGAGGTTTTGCCGTTGTAAAGTTCTTCTGAGTAAGTTTCCTGGTTATATTATATAGATCCTTAGTACGGTTATTCACAGATGCGATTTCTGCTTCTCTAGCAAGATCATCAAACCATCTGCGTTTGTCATTACGTGCATTTCTTTTCACACTTATCAATAGTCCGGTATATTGTGCGTAACCTTAGTTTTTCATCGTGCGTCAATGCAGTATTTATTTGTGCTTTTGTATTCCTTCTTTCAGCAATCAAGTCCCAGGTAGTATCTGAAATCCAATGCTTCCTATTGTTGGTTTTGAATCCTATATGCTCTTTAGCAGCCGATGTAAAACATTCTTCTACCGTCTTCCAGCCAACTGTGGAATTTGTTTGTGAGGCTTCTAGAGAGGTTCTTAATGCTTCAGAATAGGTGTTCAGTATGGTTGGATTTTTTAGTTTCTTTACATCAAATTTTCGTTGTACTTTTTTGATACTCTTTACGGCAGCAACTTTCAGACGGATTGTGCCTATTAGAAGATGATGGTCGCTATTGCAGTCGGCGCCTCGTTTATTGCGGACATCGAGCAGAGATCCTCTCCATTTTCTGCTGATTGCTATGTGGTCTATTTCGTTTTCTGTTTTGTTGTCTGGAGAGACCCAAGTAATTTTATGTACCCGTTTATGGGAAAAAAGCGTACCACCGATAACCAGGTTGTTGTTGAGGCATAACTCGGCAAAAAGTTTACCATTTTCGGTCATTCTACCAATACCGTGACGGCCCATCACACTTTCCAAGCCGCTGTTGTCGGGTCCAACTTGAGCGTTAAAATCCCCCGTCATCAACATAATATCACCACGATTAACAGAGGTTGTTACTCTTGTTAAGTGCTCATAGAACTCTTCCTTCACAGACAATTCTGAGGTTTCAGTGGGTGCATAGCAGTGTACACATGTAATGTTTCTGGCGCGGGTTCTAAATCTTGCTGTGATGATTCTGTCAGAATGCGGTTTCCAATCTATTAATGCATTTCGGGCATCTTTAGACAACAGTAGCCCGACGCCGCTCGATCTTGGTTCTTCAGGTGGTTTACCGGAATAAATCAAAGTAAGTCCATTAGCTGTAGCAAACTCACCAGAGTCAGGCCACCTGGTTTCACAGAGACCCATGAATAAGAGGTTGTAACGGAGTAGTTCGTTGCATACTTGAGCAACTTTTTTAAAGTAAAACAAGTAAGAAAATTATAGTCGGTCTAGACCGACTATATGATACCCTATACCATGTGTTTAGAGACCCTATCTCATAGGCCCAACTAACTGGACATAGAAAATAAGCATAAACCAAATTTGAGTGGGATTTTTATTAATTTTTTTTTTGGCTGGAGATATGAAAAAGTTCATATCGTATGCTATATCTATATGGGGACTAGATCGAAAAATGGACCGACCCTGACCATATTTGGCAAAGTCACTTATATTTTGAAAAAAATATACACAACCAAATTTGAGAAAAATCTGTGCAATATTTTCGTTTTTTGATAGATTTTAGTGAAGATCGGGAAGCAGCTCTATATGGGGCCTATGAATAAGAGTTGTCCCATAGATATCATTTTTGGACTACTCATTAATGGATGTAATAAACGCATATAAACCCAATTTGAGTAAGATCTATATGACAATTTGGATCTTATGGCAATTTATGTCGATTTCATAGGGGTCATTTGTATGGGGACTAGGTCTGAACATGGCCCGATTATCACCAATTTTAATAGCGTGGTGGTGCTCCTCCCAATTGCAATGCTTTTACAGATTTTGTTGTTTTATATTTTTTTTATAAACCGAGATATTACATATTTATTAATATTATGCTTTTTAGCTAGTTCTATTTGTCACTTTCCGTTCAATAAATCCTTAATTATTTATTTTTTTAAGTATTAGGAGTATTTACCAAGACCCATGACGATTTGTTTTTAATATGATCAATTTCACAACGCAACCAGGTATCAGTCAACTTAAATTAAATTAAAAGAGAGTGCAAAAATAAGCCGTTAAACTTGAAAGTAGAGACAATGCAATTTGTTCTTGCTTAAAGTTGCTTTTGTTTTATCCAACTAAATTAGTGTCATTTTTAGTTTTTTTTTGCAAAAATAATATAACGGTTCTATTAGTATACAATTTTAGTTTTGTCTTTTTATTTGTAATATTATAAAGAGTAAGAAATGGTAAAGAAGATTTGGAAAAACAACAATAACATGCTTAACAATACAATAAAGGTCAATAGTGATTTTGGTTGCTTTTGTTCTGACCAACACTGTATATCTTATTGACGAAAACCGATTACATTTTAAAATTAAGCGTAAAGCCTTATTTTGTAGCTTTTGCAGCCTAGTTATTTGTTGGTCCGAAGAGCATGTAAATAATATAGTTGACCCATACTCAAAATAAGGTTCTATCATAGTGTTTTAGATATTTATTGCGATTAATATTGTTACTTTGTTTCTTAAACGTTTAAAAACCCCGATTTTCTTGCCATTTTTCTTACATACATATGTATTCGACATGATCTTTAAGGTTTAAGTCTTAGTCTATTAAGGAACCCAGATATTTTATAGTATTTCCTTTTTCTATTACATATTACATTATTTATTTTGAATGTTGTGTTTGTGTTCATGTTGATTTCCATTAATTTTTTGTTTTGTTTTCGTTTAGGTTTAATTTATTCATTTTTACCTATTTATTAATACTAGTAGATTCCAGCGCTCGAAATTCGAGTGCAATTTCTAGGCAGCTTTATTTTTCAACTTAGCCAATTCACAAACCAACACTTTTATGGTTTATTATTATTGTAAATGAAGATAACAAACTCATTAACAAACACATTTACAAATTTAATAAAACACACATAGCATATGTATAATTTTATGTATGTGTTAGTAGCAACTTTAAATGCAATTTACTCAAAATAAAGGAAAAAATTTAAAAATCTGTAAATCTGCAAAACGGCTAAAAATAACTACCTTTCAAATAAGATACGTTTGGTCAAAACCGTCGAACAAAACATCGGTTAAAAGAAATCGCCTAGCCTATTAATATTATAGATTATTTATATAATTTTTTAAATTTTCATGGCATATTTCCTTCGTTGCTGCTTCTGTGAAAATCAAAGTTTCGTCCGCATATAGTGCAGCTTCGCATTTTCCTAATGTATTTTCCATATCGTTTATATATATAACAAAGAAGAGAGCTCCTAAAAATTGAGCCTTGTGGTATTCCAGGATCATTTTCTATTGCATTGGATATTTCATTATTAACATTTGTTAATTGTTTACGATTTATTAAATATGACTGAAATCATTTTTCTGTATCTTGAATACCATATTTAGCTAGCTTCTTCAATAGGATATCCCTATCTATCGTTTCAGAAGCTCTTTTAAGATCAAGGAAAATCGCTAATATTTTATTTTTCATATTCTTCACATTTTAATGATTTTTTTTCTTTTTCTGTAGGAAAACTCATCGATTCTTTCCAATTATTTGGAAATTTACCAGTTTCTAGTGATTTATTTATGAGACTTAATATAATATTGCCTGTTCTGTCCCAATTGACCCGGATTATGTTACTTGATAATTTGTTATATTCAGGTTTCTTGTTAAATCTAACACAGGTATTTGATTATCATATTGCACATTTTCAATGGAATATCTGATTTCCGTAATACTAGTTAAGAAATTATTAAAATTTTTGGCTATTTGTCTTCATATTCTATTTGTTTATACATAGATCACTGTTTTTATAACAGATTTGGGTTTTTAGGACTAGTTCTTTAATTTTACTCCAAATTTCTTTTTGTTTATTTGCACTATTTATTTTATTATTAATATGTTAACTTTTTTCATGTTAAATTTTTACTTTATATATAGATTTCTCATTATTTTATAACTATTCCAAGCATCATATATATTTTCTGTAATTACGTTTTAGTATTTAAAGAGTTTTTCTCTTTTTAATGTACTGAGTTCGTTGTTTACTTTTTTCAGTTTTTTTTTTTTTTTTTTTTTTTTTCTTAAAAATAAATTTTTTTTATTGGGTTTTGGATGCAGTAATCGACATTGTATATATTCGTTTAAACCAGTTATTTCATCATAATTTAATATTGCACTTATTTAATTTTTGAATATGTTTTTATCGTATTTGAAAATATTTATTTCTTTATTATATTATCTTGCTTCATACTTTCGCACTCGATAAAGATGCCAATGAATTCATGATCAGATATTTTATTATTTATATTATCTTTTGACGTAACTGTTTCATTATTTGTTATTATATAGTCTATTAAGGTTGTTGAGTTTTTTTGTTTTTCTAGTATATTCTTTCATTACATGTTTTACTACATTATCATTAAGTACACTTTCCAATCTACTTGCATAAAAATCAATTTTTCTGTCATTGTTAAAATCTCAGGCTATTAAAATACCACTGTTTGTTTCACTCACAGAATTCTGATTTTTAACCACTTGGTGATTTATATATCTATAATATTAATAGGCACGGCGATTTCTTGTGACTGATGATTTGTTAAACAGTTTTCTCCCGATTTTGATCAAACGTATCTTATATGAAAGGTATTTCTTTTTAGCTGTCCACCAGACTTAAAAATTTTTAAATTTTTTTGGAGTTATGCTCATTTCAAATTATACAATGCTACTTGTGTGTTTCCTTAATTTGATACTGTGTTTGCGAAAAAAAATAAGTTTGTTCTCTTCATTCACAATAGTAATTGTGTTGAATTGTGATTAGCATACATTTAGGGTCAATAATTTATTAAATGAAAAATTAGAATTTGAACTCGAATTTTTTATTATAAATGATGTTTTTTTCATATTTCGCCATATTCGCACTAATCCAATGTTTTGTGTCTTTAATATTATCCTTGATCTTATTTATATTCCAATGTTTTTTGAAATAAACTATTACTCCACCAGTTCTAGACGAATTTGATAAGGCGCTATAATGATCGTATTGATCTATTTCAATTTCACTTTCATCTATTTCACCAGTTTGATGCGTTTAGAATTATGAACTCAGGTTTATGTTTGTATATATTCCATGTATCTGGTTTGGTTACTAGATTGATATGCCCATCCTTCTCTTTCGATGATTCAATTTATTTTGATACTCCGGACACCCGGTTATTGGTGACAGGATTATCATCAAGTCCTAAATATAGCCTTTTGTTATCCTTTATGCAGTTGACACATTTTATAATTATTTCCTTATTACAATCTTTACCTCTGTGGTTTCCATGGCATTTGAAGCATACACTTTCGTTTTTACTGTTCGACGATTTATGGTTATATCCTTGGCATTTGCAGCATTGCATAATATTTGTACCATCCTAAATTAAGCTTTTAACCTATTATTATTTTTAGTTACGATTCATTTTCTATTTTCGATTTTGCATTAAATATTGTTCTACTATATCTTTTCGTTTCATATATTTTAATCACTTCTATTTTGCTAGTTTTTAGTATTTCGTTTTTTTTTTTTAATTTTTCCATTAATTCTTTATCAGACATTTAGATATGTTTTTTTTTAGTTTCATTAAAAATTTTAGATACCTCACGAAAAATTTATTGTATACTGTTACTGTTATACTGTGTAAAAGCAGTTTCTCTTTTAATTTCACGTGAACAACCTTGCCAATTACCTTATCAATACTACAATACTGGAAAAAAAAATACAATAGCTTAATACGATAGCTTTAAAATTTTCTGAAAAAAATTATTCCAGAAATTAACTGTCGGAAAATCAAAATAATTCTGAACTAGAAGTAATTCGTTTAAAGGCACTTATGGGCACTGTTACACGTTCAATATATATTGACAATATCACAAATATCAGAACATATATTGAACGTGTAGTATGTAGTGTTAATGGATCGCGATCCATCTTAATGAATATCAGAATATGAGGTCATTCTGCGATATGCGATCTAAATATCACAATATATGTATATTGAACGTGTAACAGTGCCCATAGAATGTAAGAATTCTCGATAAAAATTTTGCATATTTTGGGCACTGAAGTATTTAATTTTTAGATTTTTTTTTACCCAAAACTCATTTTGCAAATTCCATTGCAACTTAGTACATCATATATATATTTTTTGAATTGCCCAACCACAAGATGTAATAGTAATTAAATGATACAATAACTGATTCACATTTTATTTGTCTCACTGTATATTTGTACTCAACTATTATTCTTTCGTATTCTTTGATTTGTTTATAATCGATTCGTAGACAGCGCGTTACAGTTCTTGATTTTATTTTTATTTCTATTTTTTTTTTCTTTTTCATTTTTGAGTGCAAATTTTTAACTTCACATTTCGTTGGTTAATTGTTTGCGTAACGTTTTCTTTGTCATGAAAGAATTGTGTTAATCTGATAAGTAACTGGAATAAATAATTTATGTCAATTAGTGCTGTTTACTTATATTGTAATTAGCAATATCTCAAAATCGACTTTTTGCGAAAAATAACTTTTTTATTGTTGAAAATTAATCTCTGGGGTATCGGAAACAAAGTTTGTTCTACAACTTTTTTATTTCTGAATTTTTTGAAAAGATACCGTTATTTTTATGTTATATATAAGCATCTACTTATTATTTTGAACATAAGTGTATATATTTTCGTACCAAATCTATGTAGAGTTTTTATAAACAAATTAAACTTTTACGTTTTCTTTATTTTTACTACCATGAGCACATTTTTTATGCAAATTTTTTTTTAGCACAATAATGAGTACATCAATATTCTAAAAGTTCTTTTTGTTCGGAATAAAATATTTAAATCGATCGAAAACTTACAAACATACGGTACTTTTTCTAAACATGGAAGTTCAGATATTGAGATAACTTTAATGTCTGTTCAGTTTGTAAAGTTCCCGAAATCGGTTTATATTACAAAGAAATTCTCTAAAGTAATAATTAAAACTATTCTAATATATTTACATATAAATTATAAACATCACTTTGGACGGTTTGTGATGTACTCAACCAGAACTACAAAATGTACTACTTCATTTCACAACTTCAATATCTATATATACCACAAATATCCAAATTCTTATGTTAATCATTCGTATACTTCAAATTTCAGAATCCGTTTCCGGTTAATGCAGTATTGTCTTATTAAACCAATTTTTATCAATTCCTAGAGGTATGCAATATTTTATTTCATTATTATTTCATACGTATTTATTTCTACATGTTAACCGACCATAGAAGACTTGTCGATTCCTTTGTTTTTTTTTTTTTTATTATATTCATATTGTTCGATTCATACGAGTATCACTGCAGATCAGTTAAAAAGAAAATGTGCCAACTTTAATGACATGTGTGAATTAATTTGTTTTTAACTAATTCACCATTTTTATATTATATTATTTTATAGTCTGTAAGGTTTTAATTCATAGATTTAAATATATATTTCAAGTCATTTCTTAAACCCTTTTCCACTGTTATGTTGGTAACTACCAAAACTACTTGACCATGCTAAGCCTGTTATCAAATACAGGGCGCAACAATAAATAAATCAGTGGGAACTAATACGCTGATATGTCGTAGTACACCTACAATAAAGATTATAATTAAACAAGTAAGAAAATTATAGTCGGTCTAGACCGACTATACGATACCCTATACCATGCGGCCCAACTAACTGGATGTAGAAAATAAGCAAAAACCAAATTTGAGTGGGATTTTTATTAATTTTTTCGGCTGCAGATATGAAAAAGTTCATATCGGATGCTATATCTATATGGGGACTAGGCCCAAAAATGGACCGATCCTGACCATGTTTGGTAAAGTCTCTTATATTTTGCAAAAATATATACAAACAAAATTTGAGAAGAATCAGTGCAATATTTTTGTTTTTTGATAGATTTCGGTGAAGTTCGGGAAGCAGCTCTATATGGGGCCTATGACTAAGAGTTGTCCAATAGGGATCATTTTCAAATACCAAATTTCGTCAAAATATATTCATATTTGCGACCTGCAGTTTGATTACAAGCTTTACATGGACACACAGACGGACGGACGGACGGACGGACATCGTTAAATCGAATCAGATAGTGATTCTGATTCGATCGGTATAATTAAAGATGGGTGTAGGTCAAATATTTTTGGTTGTTACAAACAGCAGCACAAAGTCATTATACCCAAACCACATAGTGATATAAAAAAAGTCTTAAAAATAATTTTGTTTGTTTTTAGGTGGCAGGCACATCGAATATTATTTTACCAAAAATTCGAAACATCTTGCGATAATGAAGAATTTGTAATGTACTGTAGAGTAGCTCACTAACCAACACTGCATACACAGTGTATCAATAACGATACAAATTGTTAAATACATAATTTGTGCTGAAGAAAGGTTAGTTGATTGACACACATTTGATTTGAATACATTCAGTATAGCAATACGATCCTTAATGATACTGAATGAAAGACAAAAACTGTACAAAATTCATAAAAATATATTTTATGCTTTGAAAGAAACACTTCAAGATCTTAAACTTTTCAATGTGGATTTAACAAATATACCATCTAAATTTTCTAATTTAGAACATAAATGTAGTCACGTAGAATATAGATTAAAAGTATGTGTTCCATGCGGACAGAAAATTGTATTTGGGAGTAAAAAACCAAATACATTTTTCATATGTAATAAAGTTGAAGGCCTTGTAAAAAGGTTCATAAACAATAACTTTGATATAAATAATGTTAAGTTTCCGAAATCAATTTGCGTTACATGTCGGCTGACTTTGAATGAGAGGGATAAAGGAATTGTTAAAAGACCTTTACCTCGATGCCTGGTTACACTTTCAATGTATCCAAGGAAACAAGAAGCAGCACATTTTGTAGTTGCTACATTTGTGTGACAAAGGCCATTTGCCTTTGAAAGAAGCTAGAGGAAAGATTCGTGCATTTGCTTCAAGCATTGACGAAACTGAAAATATTGCACAAAATGGGAAAACTCAAAAGCTTCTATTAACTTTGTAAGACGTGATTTCACGAAATAGGTAAGGGTATTCGAGATTCTTGCGAAAGTAAGTCATCATCATCTCAGGCCCGTGAAAATATTTCGAATATTGTAGAAAAATTACCTGAAAGACAGAAAAATCAAATAATCTATTCTCAACTAAAAACAAAAAATAAAATAGAGTGACCAAAAAAATAAAATTATGTTAGATATGTACATTGGTTCCGAAAGCTAGAGTACCATTAAGTAAAAAAATTGAAAAAAATTAATTTTACAGCTGATATTTTAGATAATTTTCAGACAACTACTGGCGCTTCAAATACGTACATATATGACAAAAATAACTAATTTCATTCGTACTTCTGCTGGAAAGCAATCAGTACCAGCAAATTACGTCGTTCATATGCGCTCCAGATCGAACAAAATTACCCATATTTACAAAGAGGGCATTTATGAGTTTGAAATTGCAAACGTGCAGTTAAAAAGGTTCTTTCGGATCTCAACATTAATAAGTCTCCGGGACCGGATGGTATACCAGCACTTGTGCTGAAACAGTGCTCTTCTACGGTAGCCAGTCCATTGGCCAACCTTTTCAGCCTTTCGTACCGTGCAGGAGGCTTTCCCTCTTGCTGGAAGGTTGCTGATGTCCAACCAATCCCTAAAAAGGGTGCGGCTAATAACCCTGAAAATTATCGTCCAATTGCAATCTGCTCTGCACTCTCAAAGATGATGGAGAGCATGATCAATTTCCATCTTGTGAACTTCCTAGAGGCCAACTCACTTATTAATGATCGTCAGTATGTATTCCGTAGAAATCGTTCCACGGGAGACCTGTTAGCTCTGCTTTCTGAGCGCTGGAGTCGATCCATTCACAATTTTGGCGAAAGTAAAGATTTTGCTCTAGATATTTCCAAGGCATTCGATCGCGTGTGGCACGGTACATTGACATCAGAGCTTATTGCATTTGGGGTCGGTAGTGACTTCTCTCGATTTATATCCAGTTTTCTCAGAGACCGCACAATACGTGTTGTTATTGATAGGGTCTCATCTAATGAGTTTCAGCTTAATTCAGGGGTATCCCAAGATTCCGTTCTTTCTCCTTCTATTTTCCTTATCTTTCGTGGTCAAACTTTTAACTCTATATACTCTTTCGCAGATGACAGTAGCATTTGTCATTCATTGGGGGCAAAAGGCGGACAATGAATGACACACTCAATCAAGACGTGTTAACAATCTCCGAGTGGGGTAAAGCGAATAGGATTGATTTTAATGCGCTGAAGACTCAATGTTGTATGTTGACCCATAGGGCCAATTCAACAATGTCATCTGTATATATGGGTGGTATAGGTATTGAGGAGTCGGATACTCTTGATGTTCTAGGCATGAGAGTTCAATGTGATGTTCGTTGGAACGAGCATGTTTTTCAAGTGTCGAAAGAAGCATTTAAGTGTCTTGGTTTTCTAAAACGGTGTAAAAATTACTTCACCCCTTCTGATCTCCTTAAAATCTATACCATTTACATCCGACCGAAAATGGAATACAACTCCCATATATGGGCAGGAGCTTCAAAGTCTATTTTGGAGCTACTGGACTTTGTGCAAAGGAGGGCGTTGATGCTCATCAATGACAGAAAGGTATCCAGCTCTATTGACTCATTGGAACATCGTCGGAATGTGGGTTGTGTATCACTGTTCAATAGATACTAACATAGAAAATGTTCTTCTGAGATTAGCGAACTTATTCCAAGTGCCCGAGTTTGGGTTCGCTCTACCCGCTTCTCTAGTAGATCACATCCGTTTGTAGTTTATTGTCCAGTTGACCGCACAACGCATTACAGAGAGAATTCGTTTATCAGTCGAACTAGCCGTATGTGGAATAAACTCCCCGCAGAGGTCTTACCTGACAGTTATAATCTAATAAAATTTAAGTCAATTATCCACAAACACTACTCCCTCTTTCCTCCTTCCCATAACCTATTTTCCTGATATCAACACAATGCACTGCATCTGTAGGGGCATCCCCTGACTGTTGGTTAATAAATAAAAAAAAATAAAAACGCCCCAGAGATTCTCAAATATATTTTTGATCAACGCTCTACGGAACATATCGAAAAAAGTAAGATCAAAATTATGGCTGACGGTGGTCAAATTTTCTATTTCTATTTTAGAAAAAAGAGGAAATTGAATAGTGTTTATTGATTAATACTATTATGTATAGTACCAAATATAAAAGAAACTTACGAAAATTTAAAAAGAAAATTGTGGATTTAACACAACTCAATGACATACCATTTAAATTTGTTTCGGATTTCAAATGTTTAGTAATTGCTATTGGCCAACAGACTGCAACTGCAACATACCCATGTCCTTATTGCTTTGAAAAGTTAAATGAAACGTTATTTGTTGAAATCTGGTTGAATAGTATTGATAAAATGTTAATTGGAATAATATATTTACCAAATGGGCACTTTAAAGACTGTGAAGACTTATTGATTGATATGTCAAGCAGATATACAAACTCAATTTTTATGGGTGACTTTAATACTGATTTATTTACAGACTCCTTGTTAGTTCGAGATTTTTGCTCCCGCTCAAGTTTATCTATTGTACACAATAGCATACCAACTCACTTTGACCAAGTTTACCAGAGGTCATCCATACTTGATTATTTCTTTGTATCAGATATTACATGTGTTTTACAAAAGGGTCAGTACCAAATCCCTGCATTAAATTCTGGACATGCACTTGTTTCACTGTCGTACTGCGTCAAAGTTGAACGAAAAACGAATGAATACTGGTATAGAAACTATAAGGCTTTTAATATGAATAGATGCATTGCTGAGTTGAATGCTATTAACTTTTCTGAATTTTATAATACATCTTGTGTTAATGAAAAATTGAGGATATTTAGCCAAATTATTACCAAAATTTTTAATGACAATGTTCCATTGATAAGATCTTCGTCTCGGAAACGTGATAAATGGATGGATTCGCCAGAAATAAAAGCAGCAAGGAGTTATAGAGATTTAGCATGGCGAGCGTACTGCGAAACTGGGTCTATCGAAAATCGTAAAATTTACTGCAAATACCGGAATAAAGTTAAATCGGTTATAAGGCGTGTGAGAAGAAATACTTCAATTCAATATTTTGAAGGATGTTCCGATTCACAAATGTGGAATAAGCTGCGATCATATGGTATTCTAGGTGATGATAATAGGGCGAGTCAGATTGATGTTGAGGAGTTCAACAAAAGCTCAATTCTTCCTCCTATTAATCTTCCGAATAATATTTATCTTCCCTTTCGGAATTCTGTAACTGAGAATGGTTTTACCTTCCGTAATGTTAATAAGCTTGAAGTATATAATGCAATGATGACCATTAAAACAAATGCCATTGGGACCTCTAAAATTTATAAAATTAATTTTTGAAAGTATTTCCCGTCAGTTGCTTTGTAGTTTTAATACAATTATAACCATTAATTTTCCATTAATTTGGAAAGTTGGAAGAATTATTCCGGTTCCAAAGATTAAAACCCCTCGACAAGTTTCAGACTTTAGACCGATTAGCATTCTCAATGCTACCTCTAAAATTCTCCAAGTTTTATTAAGGAACCAAATAGAGGGACATCTGAACTCCGGTAGTTATTTAAATCAATTCCAATCCGGTTTTAGAAAACGTTACAACACATCAGGCTTGGTTTTAGATATTGTAGAAAATTTAAGGACTAATCTGGATAAAAAACTAAGCTCAGTACTTATTTTTTTGGATTATAGTAAAGCTTTCGATTCCTTAAGTCATGAAATGCTTTGTAACAAATTATTTTATCAATTTGATTTTGGAATTTCTGCATGTAATTTATTGTGGTCGTTTCTAGATAATAGATATCAATATGTACAATCGAATGAAATTTTCTCAACAACATTAAAGACTTTTAGAGGTGTCCCGCAGGGATCTGTACTTGGCCCACTTCTATTTATGATTTATATCAATGATTTGTATCAGCAAATTAAATTTTGTAGATGTTATACATATGCCGATGATATTCAGCTTTTAGCAAATGACAATGGTCTCGGCCTTAGTTTTCTGGAAGACAACGTAAATAGCGACTTGTATCGAATTATGGAATGGTCGTCATCGAATTTTCTATGCTTAAATCCTTCCAAAACACGCTGCATGTGGTTTTCACAGTGTAACTCAATTCCAAGCATAATATTGGATAGAGAAAGAATTGAGTTTGTGTCTCATTATAAAACTTTGGGAATTTATATTGATAGAAATTTAAGTTTTGATTTTCATGTTAACCATGTGATTCTCAGAGTTAATTTTGTGCTAAAACGTCTTTATAATGTAGGACTATATCTGCCACACGATGTGAAGAAAAGAGTTGTTTTAGCTTTGTGTCTGCCTTTATTTTTGTATGGATTAGAAATTTATTCCGGTTTGTCGCAATACAATTTTTCGAAGCTTAGACAATGTTTTAATAGGGTAATCCGTTATATTTTTGGACTTCGCTATAGGGATCATACACATATGACGTCTTATGCAATGAATATCCTTGGATGCGATTTTAAGAGTTTTATTGATAATGATAATTTAAGGATAATGATTCAATTTTATAAAATTTTTAAATATGGAAATTCTCTGTACCTGCTATAAAGGTTTAGATTCTGTCATTCGGCAAGGACACATTCCCTTCTTGTTCCAAGATCTTCATCACTCATTATGAGTCGTTCATTTGTTGTAAGGCTTTGGAATTCTTTGTTGCCGTACGAGGAATGTAAGTTCTCTAAGTCAATTTCTGGATTTAAAAAGGTTTTATTGGAATATTTAGAATAATAACTAATAATTAAATATTTTAAAATATTAAACAAGTAAGAAAATTATAGTCGGTCTAGACCGACTATACGATACCCTATACCATGCGTTTAGAAAGCCTATCTCTTAGGCCCAACTAACTGGACATTGAAAATAAGCAAAAACCAAATTTGAGTGGGATTTTTATTAATTTTTTTTGGCTGCAGATATGAAAAAGTTCATATCGGATGCTATATCTATAAAGGGACTAGGTCCAAAAATGGACCGATCCTGATCATGTTTGGTAAAGTCTCTTGTATTTTGCAAAAATATATACAAACAAAATTTGAGAAGAATCAGTGCAATATTTTTGTTTTTAATAGATTTAAGTGAAGATCGGGAAGCAGCTCTATATGGGGTCAAAGGGAGCATTTTTGGACTACTCATTAGTGGATGTAATGAAGGCATACAAACATAATTTGAGTAAGATCTATATGACAATTTGGATCTTATGGCAATTTATGTCGATTTCATATGGGTAATTTGTATGGGGGCTAGGTCTGAACATGGACCGATTCTCACCAATTTCAATAGCGTTCATCCCATGGCCGATAAAAGCTTACGTACCAAATTTCATCAAAATATATTCATATTTGCGACCTGCAGTTTGATTACAAGCTTTACATGGACACACAGACGGACGGACGGACGGACGGACATTGTTAAATCAACTCAGAAAGTGATTCTGATTCGATCGGTATAATTAAAGATGGGTCTAGGTCAAATATTTTTGGTTGTTACAAACAGCAGCACAAAGTCATTATACCCAAACCACATAGTGGTATAGGGTATAAAAAGCATAATATTATATGACATAATTAAAGAATAATTTTAATAATTTAATTTAATTAATTATTTATTTGAAGAATGCAGCACAACAAGAAATAGATCTTATTAATATTACAGTACTGGGGAGATAAAGTTAAGACAGAAGGTGTTATTTAATTTAACATAAAATAAAAAAGCATAATATTATATGACATAATTAAAGAATAATTTTAATAATTTAAGTTTTTTTAAAAAAATAATTTTGTTCAAAATTGATAGGTAGTTAAACATAAATATTTATTTTAGATAAATGAAGAAAAAAAAATTTTTTTAAGAATGGGAAAAAAAAATTTAAGAGCAACACAAAAAATTAAGTTAATCAAAGTGGCGAAATATTGCTGTTTTAAAGAGCTTTGCATTGTTAATGGTTTGTATATTATGAGGTAGTTGGTTCCAAAGTTTTATAGTTTCCACAAAAAAATGTCTTTCAGATATTTGTGTTTGATACCGAATTGAGTTTATTTTATTCCCTCTATTAGATCGGGAAAAATTGTAGCCTTTTGTAAAGATAATCTGGTTGCTTTGTGTTAACTATTTTGTGCAGAAATATTAGAGTTCGGCATTTTAGCAGATTTTCGAATGAAACATTGTTTATACGCTTTGAAAACTGCGAGATTTCATCAAATCTTCTACGTCCAAATATGTATCTGGCAACATTGTTATAAGTTACTTTTAGCTGCAAGTAAAAGAAAAAATAATAAATGATTATTAAAGAGGCGAATCAGTGACATCCATTGCAAATAAATTTAGAATAAATCATAGTGTGATTTCACGTATTATTAGCCATTTCCGTACTTCAGGCTCATTGACTCCCGGCAGCGGAAAACTAGAAAACGGGACGACCAGGCAATACTCCGTTTGATAAAAAAAAGGATCCCATTATATCAGCAACAAAACATTTATTTCCACCAAAAATAGACTAGCTAGAATGAAACTTGCAAAAGAACACATAAACTGGAGTACAACCCAATGGAAGACCGTACTTTTCTCTAATGAGTCGAAGTTTGATTTAAAAAGTTCTGATGGATTTAGGGTAGTACGCAGACCTAAACGACACCGTCCTAATCCTCGGTATTCTAAAGGCTCGGAAAAACACGGAGGAGGGAATGTTTTGGTCTGGGGATGTTTTTCTGGTCATGGGATGGGACCAATCCCTAAAATAAATGGCATAATGGATCGTTTCCTGTATAAGAATATCCTACAGAGTGCAATGCTGCCAGTCGGAGATGAGGAAATGCCACTTAAGTGGAGGTATCAAGATGGCAACGACCCAAAACATACGGCTAAATGCGTGAAAGGATGGTTCATATACCATATGATTAACGTTTTCAAATGGCCAGCACATTCGTTATCGAATTTTTTTGATCGAAATTGTTTTTTTATTTTCCAAAATAAAATACTAGGAGTAATTTTACTCTGTCACAGTTAACGAGTTATGGCCCATAGTTAATAGTAAAAGTGAACGAGGTCTATGCAACTAAATATTAGTAAAATTCTAATATTTATTGATCGTCGCGTACAAAAAAACTGTATTAAAGATTTAATATGAATTTTTTTTATTTTTGATAACAAATTTTGTTTTTTTTTTTTAATCTCGTTTTAGTAAATTTAGTTAATTTATTTTATAAATAAATAAAATAATTCGAAACCCAAATATGTTTGTCATTGTTATTAAGCCATATTTTATTAACCACAAGATCGTGCATATGTTTTTATATATAAAAAAAAAAATAGATATAATATTTAATATATATTTTTTAGATTTAATATATACATATATGTATATCATTATAAAGCGCAGTTGTTATAATTAAACATGTTATCAAATGTATAACAATTTCAAAAAGCCCCAAACAAGAAGTCGCAAAAACCGAGATCCGATAATGAAATAGCGGTATTTTAATTAAATTATATTCAGGCATGTGACGAAAACCGAAATCAAGACCAAACGAAACAAAATCGAAAATAGGTGTGGTGTAAATCAATTTTTCGATTTGCTTTCGTTTTTAAATATGGATAAAGATGTGATCGAAAACGAAATTGTTATTTTTTATCGTTTTTAAAATCAAGACCACTTTGCTTTTCGGTTTGAAACAGATAAGTTTTTTTTTTAATAAAAACTAGCAGATTCAAGCCCTCGAAATTCAAGTGCAATTTCTAGGCTGCTTTATTTTTCAACTTAGCCAATTCGCAAACCAACACATTTATGGTTTATTATTATTGTGAATGAAGATAACAAACTCATTAACAAATTTAATAAAACACACATTGCATATGTATAATTTTATGTATGTGTTAGTAGCAACTTTAAATGCAATTTACTCAAAATAAGGGAAAAAAATTAAAAATCTGTAAATCTGCAAAACGGCTAAAAAGAAATACCTCTGAAATTATATACGTTTGGTCAAAATCGGGATAAAACGGTAGAACAAAACATCGGTCACAAAAAATCGCCTAGCCTATTAATATGATAGATTTTATTTATACAAATTGAAAACAAACGGAGAAATATAAATTTAGGACCTTATGATTTTCTACGGAAAATTCTCCACACTCGCTACTAATGTTAATATATTAATTTTAAAATCTTCATTGTGAAGATATTTGATCACTACTACGTGCATCTTAATCTTTCCATAATTAGTATTGATGCATTTTTTAACTCAAAAAATCAGTCAAAATCATTCCTTAGCCTTGTGGTCTTAAATATAAGTTTATTTCATTTATCGTCATTATCTTCATCAGCTCTACGATTCAAATAGATGTTAACTATGTTCAACTATCTAAAATGAGGCAGTACATCAATTGTATTTAATTTTACTTTAACTTCAACTTAGAACTTTTTATAAAAACTGATCAAAAAAAAAACGTTATAATTTTCAAAGCCAAAGGAACAACAAATTTATTGTTTTGTAGAGTTTTTTTTAGTGTATTTATATATACATATATTGAATGTAATAACCGAAATAGATAATATCATCAAAAGTAAATTTTGGAAAGCAAAAGCGTTGTCAATAGTGTTAAACAGTTCTATGCAAAATACACTTGAACTTTTGTCAAATTCAATTCAAACCTTTGTCATATTTTTGATTTCAAAAAATAGTAGTAGTATTCGATATCTTATCAAAAAAATAGATTTGTTTGGTCTTTCCCTTATATATGGAACACCTGCATTGTACATAAGTATGTATGACGCTTAAAACATACATACCTTCATACCAGATTATTCAACGACATAAAACGTTATATTTTTTGCGATAATTTTTTATTTATTATTTTAACAATTGTAAAGTTTAATTTTTAAACAGTCTATCGTCTTAGTTGCAAGAAGAAGTATCAAATTGAATTTTTAATTAAAATTTTATGGATAAAATGTTGAAATCAGTAACTATAACCTTAGCTTTGTTAGTAGCCTCTGCAGCAGCAACAAATGTTAAACAATGTAAGTTTGAAAATTTGAAACAAACATAACCAGAAGCTTCATTGAATTTATAAAAATTAAGATAGAAACCCTGAAAGAAGTTACATTTTTGTGTTTATTGTAAAACTGTTTTTTAAACCTATTCGTACAAGAATAGATCTGATCAATAATATTTTTAAATCTTGCTAAATGAAAAATTCATCTAATTTGAATTTTCACAAAGTTGAAAAAAAGACAAAATCAAATTAAAATCAAGATTTCTAAATTGAAATACTGCAAATGTACAGAATAGATTTGATTACTTATGTATATACCCGTACTACAAATTTTAGGTAAAAATGGGCAACCATTTCCATTAAGTGTTAAAGTAGAAGGATGTGAAGAAACACCATGCGATATTATCAAAGGAACATCAGCCATTATGTACGTTCACTTTGTGGGTAGTAAGTAATTTTAATGTCAAAGGAAGTTAATTGTGAATATTATTTAAACTATATTTAATTCAGCTAAAGATAATATTCGGAATTTAAGTGCCAAAATACGTGCCACCACTTTTGGCATTACCGTGCCCTATGAATTACCAGAAGATCTTGCAGCTGTTTGTTCAAATTTAATGTACGATGCCACCTGTCCCATTTATGAAACTGAAGATGTAACTTATCAACTTAGTTTATTTATTGATTCCTATTATCCGGAAATTTCGGTAGCCGTAGAAGTATCATTGAATGATGAAAATGATGAGTCAGTAGCCTGTTTTATTTGTAATGTTAAAGTAAAAAAGGGAGCAACTAATAATATCTTAATGTTGGAATAATTAAGAAAAACTATAAATTGTATCAAATGATGGATGTACCTATAATATTATATATTATTTAGATATATACCTATATTATATATTATTTAAATATATACCTATATTTGTAATAAATAAGTTGTTTTTAACTTAAACAGTTTCATTAACTTTAGTTTTATATTTTTATTTGCTTTTCTAATATTGTTAATAAAAATTATCATTTCACAGATTAAAATGTTTTAAATTACACATATTTATTGAAAATTTTATATAAGGTTTTTTGTATGCAATTATTTAATTTTACTTTAAACCAGTTCTCTCTTATGGTGGGCATCAAGCCTATCTCACCATTCTAACAATCATCGATTATTAAAACAAACAAAAATTTGTTTTAAAACTACTGATCATTTCGTATTAAAAACAAATTATAAATATAAAATTCATAGTAAAAAATAAGATTAAAGCTGATAATATTATTATAGCATTACGTTTCTTTTAAAGAAAAATGTTAGCATTTGTTGCATTGTAGTTGTTATATTAATTCCAACAAAAACAACAACGTTTCCAACATTTAAAATAAAAAACGTTTCATATGTTCGGCATATTATTACGAGCTTCTCGTAGCTCATTCATTCCGGCATTCATTAAACGTAAAAAATTCATATAAACGGCATTTTGCACCGGGACATCGTTACGATCTTGAGCCAAACGTACGCGAACACTAGACGATGAAATACCAAAAAATTGTTTGGGTATAAGATTCGGCTCTACCGCTTTAAATTCCCATCCCAGATGATGTTTACAAATTTTGCATACAATAATATGCCATTGGTAACTGAAAATGGAAAACATAACTAATTAAGTTTATATACTTTTATAATTATCCATCTTACCCAGGAAACCAACTAAACTCAGATGACGGTGCGCCATTATATATAATATTATGGCGATTGACTTGATAAACTGTATTTGTTTCATGAATATAACCAGCTAGAATGATAAAAAAAAACAATAAAAGAAGAACGATTAGTAAGATATTATGTTTTTATCTTAATTTAAATTTATATTAATAAAAGTAAAGAAAGTTATAGAATTAGAATAAAAACTATAGTAGTATTTGTGTTTTATGTCTGTAAACTTTAAGGATCTTGGTACTAAACAGCCATAGCTTGTAGATAGTGAAAGTCGAGTATACCTACCACAGTTTTTTAAATCACAATAAAATGCATTTGAATGCTCGACTTTAACTATAACAGGGGTTCTCAAAAGAGGGGTTTGGACACCCCGAGGGATCGCGGTAACCTTCTAAGGGGGTTGAAAAACATATTTAATTACTAGCATGAGTTTAAAAAAGAAAAAAAATTATCTTAAAAGAAGTACTCGTATGTACAATTTATGTGCAAAATAGTGATTGAAATGAATATTATTCGTGTTTTCAATCCATGGAAAATTGACACAATCTAGTTCAAATATAAAAAAGTACACTGTGTATTTAAGTAGAGGGTCGTAACTAGGCGTCGAATCGTCACATTCGGTATCGAAATTTTTTATTCTCCAAAATAAAATACCAAGAGTAATTTTACTCTGTCACAGCTAACGAGTCTGACGATTATCCGTCTTTTTTTAAATAATAAACCAAAATATGGAATTTCGACTGATTTTACTCGATATCGAATGCGACGATTTGCCCCCAGGATGAAAACTCTCCACGATGTCGTCAGACTAATCTTGGTGAGAACCGCTGATCTACAGGAGGAGCTGTTTGTTACCAAGACTGAGAGCTTCTAGTAATACTTATAATTTGTTAACCACACTTATTGGTTTATTTGAGATAACTTACCAGAATTACAATATTGTGATTGTACACCATGCTTAGACATAGCAAATAACTCACGACAATTAGCTATATGTGTACCACAATTACGGCAACTAAATATGGCTTCCTACAATACAAAAATAGTTATTTTTCAACAAAAAAAATATTATTTTTTTTTGTAATTTTTAAATTGGATTACCTCTTTAAATGTACTTGCTATTAATTGTAATCTGGTATTTACGGTATTTGCCAAAAATACTAACTTTAACATATTCTCCGGTAAATGTAAATTACGTACCAACCAGTAAGATAGCTGGGTAGGATCATTGGGCATTGTATCGATTTTATGTTGTGCCAATTGTGTACGTGCTTTATCAATTATATTTGATATATTATGTGTTTCATAAACATGTGCGGGCCAAGGTGTAGTTGCAGCTTGAAAACGTTTATACATATCCTTCATAGAGGCGTTATCACGAAAACGATTAATGGAACCCATATTAATACATTTTAAAGGTTCGGGTAAATATATATCGGGCAAAATTTTCACAAAGCCATAGCACTTCATCCGTGGATGAGAGTTGATGTATTCTAAGGGGCTAAAATTAAAAAATAGATGACCAAATTTTGTCGAAATAATGTCTTGACTGAAAGTAGTTTTATCTAAGATTCATCATTTGCAGAGGCACACTTTGAATAGTTGTCCCACATTAAATTGATGTCCTAAAATCAATTATTCCTTTACACTTTCGTGTACATAAAATTAAAAAAAAAATAAGTATTTTCACTAAAACAAAATTAAGACATGATGTTATTAAGAAGAAAAAACCACAACTCTGGTTTTAAAAGTTTTTGAAATAGTGTTGGATTTTAGGATGAAGATACTTTAAAAACAATTTTCGGGTTTGTTATACTTACACAGTCAAATCATCGGCTTTAGTTACAAATCTCTGTAAAGCTCTTGATTTTATTAAAGTGTTGTTACGATCATCTTCACCTAATTCGTAAATTTGACAAGTTACTCCATACAAAAGTTGATCCTTTTGGTCGGCAGACGAACCAACACCACCAGTATTAGATTTGATATTGGACAATGTAGGAAAGCAAACACCAAACAAGATGCCATTTTGTGCATCACCATCCCCTTCAATGATTGTTGTAGAACTGTCGACCATAAACGGCAAGACTTCACCGGGAAACAATATATGCTGATGTATAAAAAGTCGTAATTTTACAAATTGATCAACGTCCAGATAGTTAACGCCAGAAACACGATTCATATTCGAACCCATATAGGAGTGTTCAGCTGGTAGATTTGTATCGAAGCGTATAGCATTTTCATTCAACTCCTCTTGTTCCATAGTTATGGGTGCTTCAATGTTATTAAGACTTTCGTTATGTTCCATATCATCATTATCGGAAGCGTCAGCATTTGCTGCCTCCATTTCCGCACCTGCTTCAGCTTCAGGGATCTCGACATCAGGTGTTGCTAAACCCAAACGTATTAGACGTCGGCGACGATTATTTAGTATAAAAAGAATACGACGAAAACGTTGCATAAGTGAATTACGAGGTATTGGTCCAAAATTTGCTTCAGCCTCAGCCATACTACGTCTGGTATGGGCTATCATATTTCTAATAGCCTCAAATTGATTGGCAAAACCACGAAAATTAGGATTTTCTAAAAAGGCTGCTTCATCTTCGTCTTCTTCAGACCATGCATCTTCGAGATCCTCCTCTTCTTCCTCCTCATCCTCATCCCCATTATTATCTTCTCCGGCAGCTGCTATGTTATTGAAAATTTCCATAGCATTATTTGCTGGATTTTCTGCTAATAGTGAAACGCGCTCTTCTGGCAAGGCTTCATTTCCCTGATCCATGACAAATGCTTCGTCATTATTGCTAATGGTGGAATCTGAGTTAGGTATTGATACACGTCTCACCAACACCAAAGGATAATTAGGATCTATACCAGCATTTTCTATGTGTTGTTCATTTTCTTGATCCTCTCGCGAGGACACTAATATATTATCAGCATTTTCCATATGTTCTTCATTTACTCGTTCCTCCAGCGAAGACACTATTATATTTCCACTTTCAGCTATTGAATTTATATTGTCAATAGTATTATTAGTACCACCATTTTGTTGTAAAGGGTCTGTTTGCGATATATTTTGTGTATCTGTACTCGTTGCAGATGCAACTGGAACTTGATTCACTACATTACTTATAGACGCACTATTCAATTGTCCATTTACTACTGCTGATTCTCCTTCATTGGTTTCTGTTTAAAAAAAATATATAGGTACATTTAATTTTCCTAATCATAGTTTATAAATGTTACCAGTTGATTCAGTTTGTTCGTCAACATCCATGATTATTTTTTTTTTTTAATTTAAAATTTGTACAAATTTTATATATTGAAAATGTTTCTGCTTCTGAAAATCTCTAGAAAATTGTGTGTTTTTGTTTCTGTTCTCTATT
Organism: Cordilura impudica; assembly: GCA_963682025.1. Taxonomy (NCBI): domain Eukaryota; kingdom Metazoa; phylum Arthropoda; class Insecta; order Diptera; family Scathophagidae; genus Cordilura; species Cordilura impudica. The sequence goes on along the minus strand of OY821517.1, from coordinate 1,015,194 downwards.
TTGTTTTGTATGCATTTTTCAAAACAAAGTCTTGCCAACTATTAAGAAAGTAGTATCCCAACAAAGCGTAAAGTATTAATATATTTTCAAATAAATGTTTTTTTAATTTAGGTAATATATATTTTCGCATTAAGAAAAATATAAAAATATATGAGTTAATGTAAATTAAATTTTTTTTATTTTTCAGTACAATTGATTTATTTGTTAAATATTATCTATAATATTAATAGGCTAGGCGATTTCCTGTGAGCGATGTTTTGTTCTACCGTTTTATCCCAATTTTGACCAAACGTAAACTCTTTGAAAGGTATTTCTTTTTAGCCGTTTTGCAGATTTACAGATTTTTAAATTTTTTCCTTTATTTTGAGTAAATTGCATTTAAAGTTGCTACTAACACATACATAAAGTTATACAATGTGTGTGTTTATTAAATTTGTTAATGTGTTCGTAATAAAAATGAGCTTGTTTTTTGTATTGATTTATGAATTGGCTATAGTTGATTAGCATACCTTTAGGGTCTTTATTTAATGAAAAAATAAAATTTCCTAGAATTTGCACTCGAATTTTGAGGGCTGGAATCTGCTAGTTTACATTATTTCATTTTAAGATTTAATCTTTTTCTGCTTAATAATTTTTCATAATTTTTAAAACTATATACAAAAACTTATTTAATATTTAAATTATTAAAAGTAGAATATTTAGAATTTCTAATCAAATAGCAGAACGTACCAATATTTAAAAGTTCAGTTTAAAGAAATTACGCATATATATTAAATAAAAAATATATAAAAATTATTATTATTCCAAGGATTATAAGGTCTTTGTTTGAGATGCCTTTTGTGGTGAGGGTGGATCGGTGTTGGAACCGATTGCCTCATGAATTATGTATCTTCTCACAGTCGAACAATATCTTCCATTTAAAATTACTTCAGCACTTTGCTAGGTTCGTTTAATATTTTTGCAGCTAACACATACATCGCTAAATTTGAGCTGGGGAGCCGATATGTGTCATGACTGATATTTGATACTTTTGTTAATATGTTAAGATATTTTTAAATCTTTTGATTTCAGGATTATTACTATGTTTTGGCCTGGAAGGCTTTTAGCTATATTACAATACTAGAATAAATAAATAAATAAAATAAAAATGTAAGCGATTCTTGATCTCAGTGAAGTGACCAATTTAAAATACGAAAAAGAATAAAACGTAAAATGAAAAAAGAAAGAGTGTAAAGAGAAATATGAAAAAAGTCTTCAAAAACAGGAATCGCGTTTTTTTGTTTACCCCTCTTGCATGAATTAATATGAATTCATTCATTCAAACAATCAATCGTTCCGTTCGATTAGAAATTAATTCTATTTAATAGCAATTTTTGCGATTTCTGATTATTAATTAGTTCTTAAGGTGTGTTTACACTATGTTATTTTCCATATGTAATTTAATGATTTTACGATCCATACGTAATTCCGTGTGTGTGTCAAAATTGGCGTTATACATGCGATTCATAATTTTTGCGTTCAAAAGTACATATGTATTTCCGTATGACGTAACCACTAAATGTAAACAACAGCTGATTTAATTTGTAAATTTACAAAAATTTTTTGTTAAAAATAAAGTTATATATATTATATATTTTTTAATTGTTAACTAATATTAAAGAATTTATTTTTCTTTCAATATTAATCTATAATTTACTCTGTTTTTCTTTCGCCACAAGCAGTGTTGTATTTTCATATGTTTGTCATGCCAAAATAGAACCTGCTCTAATTGAAAAATTTATATGTCTTGCCAAATTTATTGTACATAAACAATGCTCGAAAGGGTTCACACTATATGTACAAATTGCACGTGCTAAAAAATAAGAAAAACACAAGCAAAACACATAGTGTGAACGCAGCTTTAGAGAATTAAAATATAATTTTTTTAATGCTAAATTCAAGTGTAAATGAACTCTTTCGAATACAACAATGTTTTTGATGAATCAATACATATGTAGTTGAATAATGTGATGTAAAATTTATTTCTTGTTTTCAAACGGCCGTAAAAGCGATTGTTGGGATCCACTGCTCAACTTCTAGTTGGCAATTCATTTTTATATTACTCATCAAATTTGCTTCTTCATTAGAAAAAACGAAGAAGAAGCAGAAATTGGTCAATAAAACCAAAAAGTGTGAAAATTTTCTAATTTTGTTGAAAAAAAATAATATAAAATTGTTTCAATTGAAAAATTATAATGAATATTTATAAAATAGAATGAAAATAGTAAAGATATTTATTCTTTAACGGATAAAAGTCAAATACTACCAGTATTTCCTACTAAATTGGAATAAAAGTAATGGTTTAAAATGGCTCAATGGCCTATGATTATGGGCGAAAGAAATCAGGAGACTATGTCACGAATGAGGAGTTGAAATATTTGTGCCGAGAAAATTTTATAAAAAAAAAAATTTGGACCAACAATAAAATTATTACTCAAGTATTTGCAGACAAGATAAAACAACATACATAGGACAGAAAAAACAAAGTTTGTAAAGTGTAAGTAAAGTGGCTGTAAAAATCCGTGACAAACGGCGTCATCAAAAATATAGGAGGGGGGGGCTTAACGAACCTCCAAACTTAAGTACCTTTAGCCGACGTTTTTGTGCTCTTGTTTTCGAAACACTTAAAAAAGGGGCAGATTAAATTCCATAAGCTAATGATGATTATAAATTGGAAATTACAAAAACGTATAAAAAATCTAGTGTATGTATTAAAATGAAACTATAAATTCTGAAAAATCTTTAATCCAATTAAATATTCAAAATTTGTATATGTTTTTTTTAGTAACTATTGGCGTCTGAGATGGTCTTACATGAAATTATGTTTGTGTTCAATTACATATAATCATCATATGAATGCTTCTTATGCCACGGATGTATGCATGGAACCAGTATTTTGGATAGTAGACAATTATACACATTTGTTAGGACCGGTAATTTAATTGGAAATAAAAAGCATAATTTTATTGTATAGTTTTACAGTTTTTTGTAGTTGGAGTAGCCCTGTTAACCACTGCCGTTGTTAGTATTGCTTTTTGGATTGGTTTACCTTTTTGGTGGCAGAAGAGTCCAGTCGCTACTGTCGGTCTGTTACTTGTAGGCAATTGGTTGCTTGTCAATGTCGTCTTTTATTATATTATGGCTGTTAAAACACCTGCTGGCGAACCCCCAGAGGTTTGTTATAAGCTTTAGTTATTGAAGAACATAAAATATGTAGGTATTATATATTTCTATTATAGAGTGTTTCTTTGGCCGAAGCTGTGTCTGTTTGTAAAAAATGTGTATCCCCTAAACCTCCACGTACTCATCATTGTTCTGTTTGTAACAAATGCGTTCTTAAAATGGATCATCATTGCCGTAAGTTTTAACTTTCTTCATACATAAATATATAGAAACAGTAATTTTTAATTCGCCGAAAGCCTTTTTTCAATTTTGAATTATATATTCTTCCATTATTTACATATTTTAACAAATTTGATATTTACATATGAGATCTTATCTTTACATATAGATATTGCAACAAATAATATATAGGATCTAAAGACATTAAATAGTTTTTATTTTATTTTTTAATGATTTTTAAAGGAAAATGGGAGGAAAAAAACCTTTATATGATTTAATAAATTCAAATACCATCTGAAAATATTTATATGCTTATAGAAGGTTTATTAGAAATAATAGAACTCTATAAGCTTATAATTTTCAATTTGGTGATTTCTTTTTAATTTTACGTTATTTCTCTACATTCTCTTATCAGTGGGTAAGAGGAATTTTCAATTTTGGCAAAGTAATTATTGTTAATCCTTGTTATGAAATCGATAATTTTTTCATAACCTGTTTCTTCATGAAGAAGATTTGTAGGATACCTCCAGGGCTTTTTATTTATCATTTTAAGACATTTGTTTTGTATAATTTGTAAGCGTTTTAGGTGGCAGTTGGCAGCGTCTCTCCAAATAGGACACGCGTATGTTAATATCGGCCTTATAACACTTTTGAAGAGTAGATTTTTGTTTTTGGGGTTTAGAAATGACCTTCTATTTAGTAGTGGCCATAATGCTTTAAATGATTTTATAGCTTTTTGACACGTAGCGATAATATGTTGTTTAAAAGTAAGCTTTTAGTCCAAGACAACTCCGAGATATTTGACATGATTAAGTACATTTATGGTATTATTTCCAATATGAAGATGACGTCTTGGCAGTCTTTTGGGGGATTTGTTGAACGGAAAAATAATTGCTTGGGTCTTGTTTGGATTAATTTTGATTTTCCATTTGTGAAAATATTTACTGCAGTTTACAAGTCCCTTTTCCATTTTCTTCAGGAGTGCACTTGTAAGTTTGTTTGAAGAAATTAACGCAGTATCATCTGCGTAGTAAGCAATTTTCATATATTTCGGGACTTTGAAATCGGATGTAAATAAGTTTGCATAAATATTCTGGTATATTTGCATCAAGAAGTTTAAATACTAGGCCATTATGCCAAACGGTGTCAAACGCTTTTTCGATATCTAACAATATTAGACCCGTTGAACGTATATTGTTTTTATTGGTGATTATTTGATTTTTAATTCTGTTTATTTGGTGAGTAGTGCTATGCCCTTTTTTAAATCCAAATTGTTCTTTAGCAACAATAGAATTGGTCGTTACAAATTCACTAAGACGAGAATGTAGTATTTTTTCAAATATTTTACCTAAGTTGCTTAATAAACTAATAGGTCTATAGCTATTTGGGTTATTTTTTGGCTTACTAGGTTTGTTTATGGCTATAACCTTAGCATTTTTGAAATGGTTTGGGAAATAGTTGAGTTTGATGCAGCTGCCAAATATTATAACCAGTAATTTTAGAGCTTTGAGTGGTAGTTTCTTTAAGAGCAGGTTGGGAACATTGTCAAAACCAGGAGATTTTGAGGGTTTTATTAATGAGACAATATTCATTACTTCTTCTAGAGATGTATAAATTGCTGACTCAGAACTGGGATTTTCCTTCTTAAAATTATTTGCTGTTGTATTTATTACTATATCCGCTGAGTGGTTGTAATTCGAAGTGAGGTTATTTGCTTTGACAAATGTATTTGCCAGGACTTCAGCCTTGTCCTTATCAGATGTTATCCTTGTATTTCCAACCTCAAGGTGAGAGATTTGATTTTTTCCTTTTCCTCGCAAGTTCCTGCCTATTCTCCAAAATGATTTATCACCTGGTTTTAAATTGGATAATAATTGACACCATTTCTTATTGCGTTCCAAATTAATACTTTTATCAATCATGTTACTTAGAAACTTAGTACATTGATTATAAAAAGTTTGCTCGGTTATATTTGAAGATCGTTGACTTTTCTTTTTAAAACTTCTTCTTAGTTTAATATATTTCACAGTACTTTCTGGTAATGTGTAATTATTTTGTTGGGTTATTTTAGGTGTAAACGCATCCCTTGCTTTGAAAACTACATTTATAAATTTTTGTATTTCCTGTTCAATTACTACCTTGGTATTGTATATATCCGAATTTAACGTGATTTTATTTTCTAAAAAATTCATATAAATGTTCCAGTTGGTTGCACTATAATCATAATAGTTGAGGTCAACCTGCGAGGCCACTGATCTTTTAAGTATACACATAATGGGGCGATGGTCTGATGGTATTTCGTAATCCATTGTCTTTACGTCTATATTTAAAGCGGTATTGCTTAAAATAATATCGACTGTGGATGCTTCGCGATTGTGTTGATGGGGGAATAGGGTTGGACTATTAGGATAGTGTATAAAAAAATTGCTTGATTGCTGTAGGTTGTTGAGTGCGATTCCTGCAGTATTATTTGAACGGCAATTCCAAGAGCAATGTTTGGCATTTAGGTCACCAAAAACTATGTATTCTTTGGTGGAAGGTGTTAGGTTCAAGATATCAGCACAGAAGTTATGGGTATATATTGGTAAATATAACGTAGATACAACAATAGGTCTATTATTTATAATAACTTCAATTGAAATGTTTTCGATTGATGAGGTGTTTGATATAAAGAGGTTTTTATGTGCGACAAATTTATGAATTAACAGAGCTACTCCTCCTCCTCTAGCGTCTGTTCTGTCACTTCTATATAAATAATAACTTTTAAAATATGGTCTATGATTTTCTGAAAAAAATGTTTCATTCAAAGACGCTATTTTAATATTTTCTCGTTCAATTAGTATCTCAAATTGTTTTAATTTAGAAAAGTTTGAAATGCCATTAGCATTCAAGTGAAGCATTTTGAATTCGTTTAAATTATTAGTATAATCCATGGGTGTATTTTACCATTGACATTACAACTTTGATTTGTTGTACTTTTGAAGTGCACCTATGCAAATCATCCATAGCTGTAGTGAAAATATCAAAAAGCTCATCAATGCTAAATAAATCGTTGTTTGTTTTCAGCTGATTAGCATATGTAGCTTTGCTGTTATTATTGATGTTATTGTTACAATTTGTGTTGTTGTTTCTTAAATTAGGAAAATCTCCCACATTAAATTGAAATGAGTTATTTTGTTGTTGTCTGCTTTTATTCGGACTTTTAGAAGTAACTCTTGTTCTAGTTTCCAAATAGAGAGAACGTAACGGACAGTTGATATCGTTTGCAGAGTGATCAGTTCTCTCTTTTCCTTGTTTTTTGCAATTAAAGCATGTAAAAACAGCTGGTCTTTTTTCATTTGTGTTAAACGGACACACACTTGTATGATATTGTTCTGCACATATCATACACGCAGCACTTCGATGGCAATGTTCATCGCCATGGCCATACATCAAGCAGTTCCAGAATTGAATTGGTTTGTTCTTGGATTTTGATTTGTATTTTTTCCAAGAAATTATAATGTTAGAAATTGTTCGTAAATTTTTACGAACAAATTGAACTTTATAAACTGCATTATTGTTTGAACTGAATTTGGTGACTATTTCAGTTACGGAAGAGGGGGATAGGTTGTAGTTTTTTAGCTCCTTGGAGATTTCCTCAGAGCTTATGCGGGGTAAACCGTGTAAAAAGGTGGTGTATAACCTATTTTCTTTGGAGCCATAGGAATGAAATTCCATCTTACTCTCTTTAGAGTTCGTAAAGAGAGTTAGATTCGAACTGTCGCCGAAAGCCTTTTAAATGGGAAAGTTATATCAAATTTCGACTTTGTTTTCACAACTGACAACAGTAGATTTGATGATATAAATATTTACTCAGCAGATAATAAAATTTTTCCTAATATACATAAAAACAGTATTGGTGGCTCACCTAAAAACTCCTCTTATAATTTTTATCCTTGACTAAACTTTTTATTATACAAATGTCAAAGTAATATTTTTTTCCCCCATTTTTTCATTACATAAATTATATTGTGTTTACATAGTTGGGGCGTTTTATGTCAAGTGACCCAACTTTTGAAACCGATGTCTTCTGATCGGGATGCACCAAAGTTAGTCCTATTGGTGTTGTAAGATGAGATTTTATTAAGTATATAAAAGATGATGAAATTACATGTGTTGAGAAAAGGCGCGAAAATACAGAGTTGTACATATAGTATTTACTTTCGTAATAAAAAAAACAGTGATGCTACTTGTAGCGATTATAAAGTTTAATTAACAATATAAATATATTACTAACACCCCTTCTCAATTTTATAAATATTGTATAAAAAGAATAGATTTATACAAACTCAAAAGTATATTATAAAAATGGTTATTTACATAAACCAATTAACTCTCGAAATTTACATATTTTAATCTTCTGTAAAGGCTTAGTAAGAATGTCAGCTAACATAGAATCCGTAGGACAATAATCATATATGACATCCTTTGACCTCCATAAGTCGCGAACAAAATAATACTTCACATCTATATGCTTACTTCGAGGGCATATCTTTTCGTCTTGAAGTATTTTTAAGCAGCTCTGGTTGTCCTCAAAAATGATAGGATTTTGTATATTAATTTCAAATTCTTTCATTAGTTGAATAAGCCACAAAAGTTCTTGAGATGCCTCCGCAAGAGCTACGAACTCAGCTTCGGTAGAAGATAAAGTGACATTCGCCTGCTTTCGGCTGGCATAACTTATAACTGCATCACCCAGCTTGAAGATAAAACCGCTTGTAGATTTGCGATCATTTACATCTCCTGCCCAGTCCGCATCAGCATAGCCTTTTAATTGTAAACCAGTTGTTGAACCAACGCATAATTTTAAATCTTTTGTGCCTTTAAGGTATTTGAGAACCCTTTTGACCTCTGTCCAATCATTAGCATTCGGATTACTTATTCTTCTAGATAATATTGAAACAGCTACAGCAATATCCGGACGAGTATTGTTCGATATATATAATAACGATCCTATTGCCTTTCTGTATAAGTTGTTGTTCTCAAGTATATTATCAGAATTCTCTTTTAAGTATCCGGGATCCATTGGAATGTATGAAATCTTTGCATCTTGCAAATTGAATTCGTTTATAATTTTAGAAATATAACTTCTCTGAGATAGGTAAAATAAACCATTTGTAAAGTTTACCTCAATCCCTAAGTAAAGTTTCAAATCTCCCAATTCCGTTATATCAAAATGTAATTTTAGTGCCTGTACAACACTATCAATGTTTTCATCATAGTTAGAAGCAATTATGATATCATCAACGTATATCAAAATATATGTGATTGAATCCGCAATACTTTTCACATACAAACAAGGCTCGGCCTTTCCCCTTCTGAATCCCGAATCAATTAATATCTGATTGATACGAAGATTCCAACAACGAGCCGATTGTTTAAGCCCATACAAGCTGTGATTTAATTTACAAACAAGATCTTCCTTTCCAGGCATAACAAACCCTTCAGGTTGTTTTAAATATATATTCGAATTTAACTCACCATAAAGGAAGGCTGTCTTAACATCAACGTGTCGAACTTTCATTTTGTTGTGACTTGCAATGGCCAATAAGATTCTAAAAGTAGTCTGCTTTACGACGGGAGCAAAAATTTCATCGTAATTTTCGCCATATTTTTGTGAAAATCCCTTTGCGACCAATCTAGCTCTGTACTTTTTGTCACCATTTATTGTTTGTTTAATTTTAAAGACCCACTTGCAGCCAATCAATTTTTCACCCTTGGGCAATTTTACCAAGTCCCAAGTTTTGTTATCTTGCAAAGCTTTCATCTCTTCATTCATAGCCACCAGCCATTCTTTACTGTCTGATCCAGATAAAGCGTCATCATAAGTAACTGGATCGCATTTTACGTTAACTTTGTATCCAAATTTTCTTGGAGGGACACCTTTGTTGTTTCTCGAAGAAGTTCTAGGAGTAACATCAATATCTTTTGAATTTTTCGAATCGGATGATGATGAAAATTCGTCCATAGATTCAAAACCACAAAATTCTTCTGTGCTAACCTCACCAACATTTCCTTCCAACTCACCAGTAGGTTGAGGTGAAAAATTTTCAGAACTGTCATATAACGGCGAGACATAAACATTGTTATCATAAATATTATCATAATTACCATTATTCACCAATGTATCAGCTGAAAGATAATTAGAGGATTCCAAAAATTTAACATCACGGCTGATAATAATTTTATTTGTATTAGTATTCAGCAAACGAAATGCTTTTGATTCATCAGCATACCCAACCAAATTGCATTTAACGGCTACCTCGTCCAACTTTTTACGCTTCGCTTTGTTAACGTGGACGTATGCAACAGCACCAAAAACACGAACATGGCTCAAATTTGGTGATTTGCCGAACCATAATTCAAACGGTGTAACTTTTACAGTTGTTGATAATAAACGATTTTGAATGTAGTTGGCGTTGTTTACCGCTTCAGCCCAAAATTTGATATGCATATCAGCATCATACAGCATACACCTTGCCATCTCCATCAAGCTCCGATTTTTCCTCTCTGCAACCCCATTTTGTTCAGGAGTGTAGGGAGCAGTGAGTTGATGAATAATACCTTTGGTTGTAAAATAGCTTTTCATTTGCCTGTTTACAAATTCACCACCTCGATCACTTCTGAGTACCTTAAGTCGTTTTCCAAACTGATTTTCCGATTGTTCAACAAATTCCTTTATTTTTTCAAATGCCAAGTCTTTTGATTTAATAAAGAAAACAGTACAATAACGGCTGTAGTCATCAATCATCGTTAAAAAATAACGATTTCCACTGGGGGTTTCATTTTGCATAGGGCCACATAAATCACAATGCACCAATTCTAAAATTCCATTGGATTTTGATTCTGATGACTTTGGAAATGGATTTCGTGTGAGCTTAGCTTTTAAACATACTTCACATTGCAAATTACAGTCACATTTCTTTATTTTTACACCATTTACCAACTCCTTGGAAACAGTTGTATTAATGGCTTGTATACCTCTGTGACCAAAACGACGATGCCAAACATGAACGCAATCACTTTTACAATTTGATATTTTATTTGCCTTATGATTATGGTGTAGTACGAACAAATTATTTTTCAGTGACGCCCTTGCATGAACCTGACCATTTTTAGAAATTAAGCAACCACCTTTATCAAATGAAACATCAAAACCATCGTTAGTCAATTTTCGAACTGACAACAAACTTCCGTCTAGTTCAGGAACAAATAGCGCATTTTGAACAATAATCTCCTTGCCTTCACAAAATATTTTGCAATTACCTTTACCGCTTGCCTTTAATTCAGTACCGTCGGCTAAATAAATTGTTTCAATTATTTGTTTATTAACGTTAACAAAAAAATTTTCTTCACAGCACATGTGGCACGTTGCTGCTGAATCAATAAACCAGTCACCATTTGATTTGCCTTCCATAACACCAAAGCAAATATTCATATTGTCATTTTTAACAATATTGGCACGGTTGTCTTTTGATTTTTGTTGTTGTTTCTGTAAATTCGTATTCGTACAATTGCGTTTAAAATGACCCGGCTTACCACATGAAAAACATTTTGGCACAAACCGTTTTTTATGTATTTTAAATGCAGCCTCGTTTTCTTGTTGATATCCGGATGATTTTCTTTTGAACTCCTGAAGCAACTTTTCTTTTACTAAATCAAGTGTGAGTTCAGCTTCAACACGCATCTCCAATGATGTAATTAGTGAATTGTAGTCTTCCGGCAACGTTCCCAACAAAAACGCAACAGCCTTGTGCTCTTCAACATCCTCACCCAAATCGCGCAGACGATCAACAATTGAAAGAAATTCACCGATGTGGTCTTCCATGGTTTGACCATTTACCAACCTTTTTGACGACATCTGTCTAAGAAGACTAACTTTGTTCGTTATTGTTGATTTTTCGTGATGCTTTTTTAGAGTGTCCCAAAATTGCTTTGCGGTTCTCAATTGTTTTATCAGTACCTTCTGAGATTCCTCCACCGACAAACCAATTACAGCTCTTGCCTTCCCGTCACGAATCTGCCATTTTCCATCCTGCTCCTCAGGAGCACCATCAACAACAACATCCCACAATTCCCTCTCCAGCAACAACAGTTCCATATTAAACTTCCACACATGATAGTTTGTGTTGGACAATTTCGGAAATTGTGCATAGTTAGTGTTCATTTTAAATTATTTATCAGTCAATTATTAAAAAAAATACGATTTAACAAAAAAAAAACCACGAGTGTAGGCCCATAACCTGTTGTAAGATGAGATTTTATTAAGTATATAAAAGATGATGAAATTACATGTGTTGAGAAAAGGCGCGAAAATACAGAGTTGTACATATAGTATTTACTTTCGTAATAAAAAAAACAGTGATGCTACTTGTAGCGATTATAAAGTTTAATTAACAATATAAATATATTACTAACAATTGGATAGTAGTAAGACACAATTTTTCAACAAGATCGGTCAAGAAATCTCTGAGTTAGAAGGGGTCCATTTTGACATTTTGGCCAAACAGGTGTTTTTTCTCATCCATGTAACTTTTCACCTATTGTTCTTAGAAAAATTTGTCCCAAACAGTTTAGAAAGCTATTTCTTCAATCTTTCGGAAAAAAATTTAAAAAAAATACAAAAATTTTCTTCACTTTTTTTTTGCAAAACCAAAAATTTTTTTATACCGTTTAACTAGTAATTTCCAATGTAATAAATGATAAAAAAAAGACACTTCCTTCTTTTTTTGACTGTCGATAAAAATATACCCGTTTAACGATGGTTATAAATTTTATGGACAGAAGTTTTGTAACTATTAATTATATATTATTTTTTAGGTTGTAATAATGGACGGTATTAACATAACATGTGTAAATTAGAGTTCATCTTAAATGTGGCAATTTGTAGCTTTATTTTGAATTTTACTTACCATTTGTCAAACTACTTACAATCAGTAAATTTAGATATTGTGAAAACTTATAACCAAATTAATTTGAAAAGTTGTATCAAATGGATAATGATGTTGGAATCAGCCCTGAACTTCCCAGAAGAGTAGGAATGCATTTATTACATATTTAGACGAAATGATTTCTAGTCTAAAAGATAGAAAGTATTATAAAATCTCTGTAAAACGTAGTTCCCATCAACGTTATAACTTTCGAAGATCTCGTAATTTGTTACAAAAATAATATATTTATTTTGTTACAACTGGTAATTGTCATTCCTATCGCAACAGCTTTAGCAGAAAGAATAACTTCATAATACTTGTACGAGGAAAGGATTTCTTCGCGAGAGTTAATATGAAATATTTTTAACTTTAAATAAAATTATTGATTTTTAAATTGTCATATGTTATATTTTTTAAATTGATATTTTATTAGGTAAACATCAACAATTTGGTATTAATGGAAGTTTGTTGCAGTTTTTTAAAAGTTTTTTTTATGAATAGGAAATTAATAGTTAAAATTAGTTCCTGCTTTTCTGATACTGTAATTAATGCATATTCTGTTATACCTCATGGAACACATATGGGCCCATTGTTATTTTTAATTTTCTATAAATGACTTACCTGTAAACCATTATTATTTGCCGCTGACTTGAAATTATTTGCTGATATTACAAGTAAAGGGTGATATATTTCGAGGTTCCCTACTTTTTTAAAGAAAAAAACACAGAAAGTTCAAATTTAATGGTGAATGTTTATTATCATTTGAAAGAACATTCTTTGGCATTTATTTTTTGAAGATTATGTCTATCAAATGTTGGCCGCGGCTACGTCTCAGATGGTCCATCCGTTGAGTCCAAATTTCGATGATGAATGACACGCGTTATGTTTTGCTCCAAGGCCTGAATCGAAGCGGGATTGTCCGCATAAACTTTAGACTTTACATATCACACGATCTTGATGGCTAATCGACCGGCCCAGTAGGCAGATTATGTTGACCATAAGTTGAGCGAAGTGCACGAAACACATTCTTCACAGAACGTGAATTTTCGTAATAAAGTTGAACGATTTGTAAACGTTGTTCAGGCGTTAGTCTTTCCATGATGAAATGCCAAACAATACTAAACAAAAATAACATGACAGCATAACACGACTCACACGTTATCTGACAAAAAAAGGCTATTGAAAAAAGTATCTCTACTTGGATCACCCGGTATATCACATTTAGTTATGATTCAAAAAGATTTGATATAACTAAAAGAGTGGTGTTATTTAAACAGGCTTGTTTTAAATATTGATATATGCTGCGTTATGTCATATATTGATTATTATAATCCAGTTTTTTTATAACTACACTATAAGTGAAGTCATTCTTGAGAGAGTTGGTGAAGTAAAAGCTTTAAGAGTTATTTTTGATTCCGAGTTGAAATTTTCCTATAAATTACATGACTTCTAAAGCGTATGCAATGTTGGGGTTCATAAAACGAAATTCTGTGTACTTTAGTGACCCTGTCGCATTAAGATCATTGTATGTTTCTTTCGTTAGAAGTAATTTGGAATATTGTTCTTCAGTTTGGAGTCCTTATTATGAAAACAATTCTGCCAGAATAGAAAAATTCAGCAACTTTTAATCAAATTTGCATTTAGAAAAATAAATTGGTCCGTCGATGTTCTTTCTTATGATAGCAGGCGTAAATTTCTAGGAGTCCAATCTTTAAGAGATCGTAGATCACCATTTGCCATAATGTTTATATTCAATATTATAACAAATAATATATGTCTGATTTAGTGAGGGTTCGTACTCCTCATCGTGATTTACGTCACGAGCGTTTATTTTATGATGATTTTCATCGTACTAATTAAGGGTTTTCTGAACAATTAGATGTTAAAAAAAGCTTTGTAATATCATTTTAATCTTTCTAAATTTAAATTTGGATAAAAATAATATTAAATTGAAATTATTTAAGGATTTCAATTAATTTATATTTAATTACTAAAAATGTTAATTTTTGTACAAATAATATTATTATGATTAAGGTGTATATCAGTAGACTGAATAAATAAATATATAAACTGTTTGTGAAAAAATACTCAACATTTACTATTCAGCAATCTACCGAAAAACGAATATTCCGTATGGGGTTTAAAGCAAAAGTCGAATAATTTAATTACTCATATGGACATACATACTCGTACTCGTACCACAACACTGCTAATTATCTTACTTCAATTATTCGAATTGGAAATAGTAGCTCCGTTTTGATGGTTGAAAACTATTTTAAAAAATATCTTCAGAAAAACTATAATATTCGGGAAGTCTGAAATAAGAAGCATTATTTTATTTTTTTGTATTCATAAAAAAAGACTTAAATAAATTCTTAAATAAATTAACTATTTTTAATATCATATAGAAATCATTTTTTTTTCAATGTTAATATATGAAGAAAAAAAAAATTATCAATCTCGCACTTTGTGCTTTCAGTTTTTTGTGCTATCTTATATTTAGTCCTATTGTAATACTTTCAGATATTTTTGACACATAGGTAACCGCTTTATAAATTTCTCCGATTTCCTTTATTTTATATATCCTGGGGCTAAATTACCGCATTCGATATCGAGTAAAATCAATCGAAATTGCATATTTTGATTTATTATTTAAAGAAGACGGATAAACGTCAGACCTTGTTTCACTTTTACTCTTAGCTAGGGACCATAATCGGTTAACTGTGATAAAGTAAAATTATTCTTAGTATTTTATTTTGGAGTTATGGTCCATAGTTAATAGTAAAAGTGAAACGAGGTCTGTCGTTTGTGCGTCTTCTTTAAATAAACCAAAATATTGAATATCGATTAATTTTACTCGATATCGTATGCGCCGCTGAGACCCCTGTTGTTTTTATTCCTATATATTATGTTTTTTAATAATTCCTTCCGGAAAATATTTTTTACATTAAATTGTTTCATCTTATCGTCAATACTAATTAATCGTTGCCGTTAAATAAATTGACATAGATTTGAATTTGATTCGAAAAATGTTTAATTTAAATACCTAATTTAAAAAAAAACATATTAAATTCAACGAAAATCTTTAGAATGAAAACTAAACACGTTTTGTAAAGACGGAAGATAAAATTTGAAAACACATGGTTGTATTACGCATTGTTTTAATTATCAGCGATCATTATCATTCTGACGTGACAGTTCGGCCAATCCTGGATCCAAGTTGTCCTCGGCTTATTCGTCGAAGTTCATGGCCCGTTGCTTGAGGCTCGTTTTGAAGAACAATCATAACACCGTTATCATAAACGTTGGGACGACTCTGTGTTTTCTGTGAAATCGTTTCTTTCAACGTTCTCGCTCATGTCAGTGTATTACACTCTGGGTTTATAGTCAGTTTGTTAGGACTGATATCGAGTAAAATGAATTATTATTTAAAGAAGACTGACAAACTTCAGATCTTTTCTCACTTTTATATTTTATATTTTGGAAAATAAAATAATTTCGATAACGAATGCGACGATTAGCCACCTGAAGTCGAATTTCTCTGAAAGTTACTTTTCTTAATTATCTATGTCAAACTTCTAATATTATCAACTCATGTGCACACAAGGGGGAGTCATATGTCTATTTTTTATTTTCAACAGTCTTATTTCTGTTCATTACACTTCATCAAGCAATTCTTCAACTTTTTTAGCCTTCCGCAAAGTAAGATCGAAAGGTCCTGATAATAAAAATAGGCTTCTGTTGCAGAGATGAATTCCTCATTCGACTGGAATATTTTTCCGTCATTTCTTTAGATTTTGAGGCAGGAGCCAAATCAGGAGAATAAAGTGGATTCGGCAACAATTCGTTCCTCCACTCGTTTAATTTTGCCATCGAAACTACACAATTATGCATGGAAAATCACTTTTTTTTTTTTTGGCTAAATAGGGGCGTTTTTTTTTCTTATTTCTTCGCTTAATTGACCGAATAATGAAGAGTAATATTCCTCATTTAATGCTTATCTTTTTTCATGCAGTTAATGTAGCTAATTCCAAGCGTATCCCAAAAAACCGTAGATGATTTCACTGTCTTGATTTCTGCGGGGTGGATTCACCAGGTAAAATCGATTGGTTTGGCTGTTGTGTCATTTCTGGTGTATAGTGGTGAATCCATGTCTCGCAACAGTTATGTATCGGCGAATAAAATCATCGCATATTAGTCGCACAAGTCGTATGTAGAATAAACTTACCGCTGAGGTCTTTCCTGTCACTTACTATATAGATAAATTCATATCAAATATCCTCCAACTCATAACATATTTTCCTATATCAATACAGTGCCCTGTATTGATATAAAAAAAATTTATAGTAGTGGTAAACCAAAGAAACTGGTCAGCTCATAAAACACTCTTATTACAAGAGCAGATTTCGTATTTCGGACAGTACATGTATGTGCCTCTCATTTCCTAGTCTTCATAAATGGTCCCAAATGATGCGTGGTAAAGAAGAAGAAAGCATATATTTCAAAAATTCATAACTGCACTGTATTCTTAATCGAACCGGTTTCTGGCATTTCAGCCTTCATCAGCGATTTATTGAACATTGTGATAATTGTTATGTTTTAATTGAATAGATTGTTTCTATATGAATTTTTCTACTTAGGGCGGCCGTGACGTTTGAACCATAAACCTTCACATACACTCGTACTTGCACTTTTTGGTCAGCGCTTTAACACACTCACCTAAAGTCAGGCCTACGATCAGTGTGGTTAGAGTCAGTTTTCGTACCATACAGCTTTACTTTGTATTAATTTCAGAAGATACAACTCTTTCCAAACAAACGATCGTTATTTTTGAATTTTTAATATTTTTTTTGTATTTATACTTCTAATTTCCACTATTCTCAGTTTCCGTAAGAGTTGTTATTTGGCGAAATGGTAACGGCTCTAGAGCATCATTATACAAATTTCCTTCTGGTTTATTTCGTATTTTTATAAATAATCTTAATTTTAAACATATTAAACAATTACAGCTCAAGGTAGTTTTGATCTTAATTACTCGGATTTTCTGAAATACTTGACCAATTAAAACTTATAACATGTGTAGGCTAGTTTATCACAATTATTCAGGAATTACTAGTTTTTCATTGTTTCGTTTATGGCTTTTAAATTGTAATAAAAATTATTTTGTACGTTTGATACATCGTGTTTAACGGTAAAACGTGTGATAAAAATTTCAATGAACTTTTGAACGCGTAAGTGGTGGTGAGCATGCCCGTATGGTCTTTATTGCATCTCAAAATGTATTTAATACGTTTTCAAAGTATCTCCTTCCATTTTTACATGTGCGGTCATCAGTAAAACGTAGAGATCACAAATGTTTGAAAATGTGAAACAACGTGTTGGATTAAAATGTTTTATTGTACCAGATTGTCTCCTGATGGCAATGCAAAACAAAATTTATCAGCAAAAATGTCTTTACATTGTCGTAGAATCTCCTGATTGTTACACGAAATAAGGAAATATTATCCTGTGTATATTTTTTTATACCCTATACCACCATGTTGTGAGTGTATAATGAGTTTTTACTGATGTTTATAATTAAAAGATTCATTTCTGAGTTGATTTAGTGATGTCCGTCTGTCCGTCCGTCTGTCCTTCGTGTGTGTCCATGTAAACCTTTTAATCAAACCACAAGTCACAAATATGAAAAGTGACTTTTCTAAATATCGTCATGATCGGTCCATTTTCTGATCCAGTCCACATATTAAAATAACATCAGATATGAACTTTTTCAAACATACACGCCACAAATTAATAGCAATATCACTATCTACACCGAATACAATTTTTTATGTTAAAATTAATGTTCAATAAATGAATTCACTATAATTTACTTTATAAAAAAACGT
Source organism: Cordilura impudica (assembly GCA_963682025.1). Taxonomy (NCBI): domain Eukaryota; kingdom Metazoa; phylum Arthropoda; class Insecta; order Diptera; family Scathophagidae; genus Cordilura; species Cordilura impudica. Next base: position 996,956 of record OY821517.1, on the reverse strand, counting down.
AGGTTTTATTTTTATTTATGGGTCTATTATCGATAGAAACCAAACCACACATTTGTGGTTGCTGTTAATATTTTTATAAAGTACTAAGGCGGCAAAACTGAAAGGGAAATATATTATTTGTTTACTTTTAATAAATAACAAGTTTTTTAGTTCCTCAATATTAAAATTTTTTTTATTTACAATTTAATATTAAATTCTGAAAAATAAATGTATGTCTAGGAATGATAAAAGGTTATTAATATAAGCTTTGCATTATTCCATTCCTTAATATCTTTAGCCAAAATGTTTTTTTCCAGACCAAACCCAGGTCCACGGAACTAATTTTATTTTATTTATTTTTTATTCACTTTAAATAACCTTTTTTTGCTTGTTTGTATAAAATTGTTTGATTCTTTACATTTATTTTCAGTTGCTAAACTGTCAAAATAGCATATTCGATAACTTTTTGGCAACTGAAAAAAGTTGCCTTACATAATACCAATTTATATGCCAGTTGCGTTGCTTATTGACAACCCAACTAAATTTCGGTTGCCATCCATAATAGAGCTATAATTTTAACTAGCAAAGAATTTTACCTGTAAATAATCGATCTTGTTTTATAAATAAATATATTAATTGCTTCTTTTCTTATTCAGATTCTTGAAAAAAAAAAAAAAAAAACGGTAACCCGGTAATAGTTTTAGATGTATCTTTTCAAAATCTATATATTAATACGTGAAGGTAAAGTTTTAGTTCCGTTTTTAAGCAATATGCGGGCCCGGAAGAGTGTGAAAATTGGCATAGTTATAGTTCATATATATCTATATATAGATTAAAAAACATCGGAAGACAAAAATTAAATGAAAAAATAATATTTCCTAGAATTTGCACTCGAATTTCGAATGCTGGGCTATACTAGTAAATAATAAAATCAAGTCTTTCGATATTTTTTATACCCTATACCACTATGTGGTTTGGGTATAATGACTTTGTGCTGCTGTTTGTAACTACCAAAAATATTTGATCTAGACCCATCTTTTAGTATACCGACAGACTCAGAATCACTTTCTGAGTCGATTTCGCAAACTCCGTCCGTCCTTCTGTGTGTCCATGTAAAGCTTGTAATCAAACTACAGGTCGCAAATATGAATATATGTATTTTGATGAAATTAGGTATATAAGCTTTCATCGGCCATAGGATGAACGCTATTGAAATTGGTGAAATTCGGTCCATGTTTAGACCTAGCCCCCATACAAATGGCCCCTATGAAACCGACATGAAGTGCCATAAGATCCAAATTATAATATGGATCGCAGTCAAATTGGGTTTGTATGTGTTTATTATATCCATTAATCAGTAGTCCAAAAATAATCCCTGTAGGACAATTCTTAGTCATAGGTCCCATATAGGCTGCTTCCCGATCTTCACTTAAATCTATCAAAAAACAAAAATATTGCACAGATTTTTCTCAAATTTGGTTTGTATATATTTTTTCAAAATATAACGGGTGATTTTTTAAGAGCTTGATAACTTTTTTTAAAAAAAAAACGCATAAAATTTGCAAAATCTCATCGGTTCTTTATTTGAAACGTTAGATTGGTCCATGACATTTACTTTTTGAAGATAATTTCATTTAAATGTTGACCGCGGCTGCGTCTTAGGTGGTCCATTCGGAAAGTCCAATTTTGGGCAACTTTTTCGAGCATTTCGGCCGGAATAGCCCGAATTTCTTCGGAAATGTTGTCTTCCAAAGCTGGAATAGTTGCTGGCTTATTTCTGTAGACTTTAGACTTGACGTAGCCCCACAAAAAATAGTCTAAAGGCGTCAAATCGCATGATCTTGGTGGCCAACTTACCGGTCCATTTCTTGAGATGAATTGTTCTCCGAAGTTTTCCCTCAAAATGGCCATAGAATCGCGAGCTGTGTGGCATGTAGCGCCATCTTGTTGAAACCACATGTCAACCAAGTTCAGTTCTTCCATTTTTGGCAACAAAAAGTTTGTTAGCATCGAACGATAGCGATCGCCATTCACCGTAACGTTGCGTCCAACAGCATCTTTGAAAAAATACGGTCCAATGATTCCACCAGCGTACAAACCACACCAAACAGTGCATTTTTCGGGATGCATGGGCAGTTCTTGAACGGCTTCTGGTTGCTCTTCACTCCAAATACGGCAATTTTGCTTATTTACGAAGCCATTCAACCAGAAATGAGCCTCATCGCTGAACAAAATTTGTCGATAAAAAAGCGGATTTTCTGCCAACTTTTCTAGGGCCCATTCACTGAAAATTAGACGTTGTGGCAGATCGTTCGGCTTCAGTTCTTGCACGAGCTGTATTTTATACGGTTTTACACCAAGATCTTTGCGTAAAATCTTCCATGTGGTCGAATAACACAAACCCAATTGCTGCGAACGGCGACGAATCGACATTTCACGGTCTTCAGTAACACTCTCAGAAACAGACGCAATATTCTCTTCTGTACGCACTGTACGCATTCGTGTGGTTGGTTTAATGTCCAATAAAGTAAACTGAGTGCGAAACTTGGTCACAATCGCATTAATTGTTTGCTCACTTGGTCGATTATGTAGACCATAAATCGGACGTAAAGCGCGAAACACATTTCGAACCGAACACTGATTTTGGTAATAAAATTCAATGATTTGCAAGCGTTGCTCGTTAGTAAGTCTATTCATGATGAAATGTCAAAGCATACTGAGCATCTTTCTCTTTGACACCATGTCTGAAATCCCACGTGATCTGTCAAATACTAATGCATGAAAATCCTAACCTCAAAAAAATCACCCGTTATATCTGAACTTTTTCATATTTGCAACAAAAAAACAAGTAAGAAAATTATAGTCGGTCTAGACCGACTATACGATACCCTATACCATGCGTTTAGAGACCCTATCTCTTAGGCCCAACTAATTGGACATAGAAAATAAGCAAAAACCAAATTTGAGTGGGATTTTTATTAATTTTTTTGGCTGCAGATATGAAAAAGTTCATATCGGATGCTATATCTATATAGGGACTTGGTCCAAAAATGGACCGATCCTGATGTTTGGTAAAGTCTCTTGTATTTTGCAAAAATATATACAAACAAAATTTGAGAAGAATCAGTGCAATATTTTTGTTTTTTAATAGATTTAAGTGAAGATCGGGAAGCAGCTCTATATGGGGTCAAAGGGATCATTTTTGGACTACTCATTAATGGATGTAATGAACGCATACAAACCCAATTTGAGTAAGATCTATATGACAATTTGGATCATATGGCAATTTATGTCGATTTCATATGGGTAATTTGTATGGGGGCTAGGTCTGAACATGGACCGATTCTCACCAATTTCAATAGCGTTCATCCCATGGACGATAAAAGCTTATGTACCAAATTTCATTAAAATACATTCATATTTGCGACCTGCAGTTTGATTACAAGCTTTACATGGACACACAGACGGACGGACGGACGGACGGACGGACATTGTTAAATCAACTCAGAAAGTGATTCTGATTCGATCGGTATAATTAAAGATGGGTCTAGGTCAAATATTTTTGGTTGTTACAAACAGCAGCACAAAGTCATTATACCCAAACCACATAGTGGTATAGGGTATAATTAGTAATGCTACTCAAATTTGGTTTATGCTTATTTTCTATATCTAATTAGTTGGACCGAAAGATAGGGTCTCTAAACCATGGTATAGGGTATCATATGGTCGGTCTAGACCGACTATGATTTTCTTACTTGTTTATTTTAGATTTAGTTATTTCAACCGTTAATTTGTGCTTACAAGACTTAAAATTTTATGTTTATTATGTTTTTATTATATTTTAAATTTCCTAAGAGTATATAAATAGAATAAATATAATGATTTGTTATAAGATTTGGATAATTACATTGTATAATAGCGTAAAAACCTTATCTTGAAATATATATTTTGTAACAAACGTTGGTACAAAGAATTCAATTCTGGAAAAGTTCTCATTTGACTCTGAAATATTTACGTTGCATATCCCATTTTTATACCCTATACCACTATGTGGTTATGGTATAATGACTTTGTGCTGATGCTTGTAAACTACCAAAAGTATTTATTATACCGATCGACTCAGAATCATATATTTTGATGAAATTTAGTATATAAGTTTCTACCAGCCATAGGATGAACCCTATTGAAATAGGTGAAAATCGGTTCATGTTCAGACCAAATCCCCATACATATATATCCCCATATATATATATATATATATATATATATATATATAATATATATATTATATATATATATATATTATATATATATATAATATATATATATATATTATATATATATATATATATTATTTTCTATATCCAATTAGTTGGGCGTAAGAGATAGGGTCTCTAAACGCCTGGTATAGGGTATCGTATAGTCGGTTTAAACCAACTATAATTTTCTTACTTGTTTTTTATATTCTTTGCTTAATTTTTCGGAGCTGAACTTTAAAATCATGAAACGTTTTAAAATATAAATCTACACAAAATTATCTTTCGTTTGAGTATAATCATGTCTGTGTTTATTTCAGAATATCGTACTAGCATTGCAAGGATGTTGAACATTTTAATATTTTCTTATAAAATAAATGTGTTTTTAAAATGTACCAATTTTTTTATTATAATTGGAAATCCGAAATTAGATTTGGATTCAGAGCAGTAAAGTTTATTAGAAAAGATGTATTATAAAGACAAGTTCTTCAGAAAGTTTAAAATTTTGGAGTAGTGTTATTTTTAGTTCACTAATTTCTAAGTGAAAATTTGGGTGTGATGGTGTGGAGAGCGATATATATTATAGCATATGCTATTTGCAATTTTTAAAGACATGGATGAATGCAACGACATACATTGTTGTACTACAACAATTCCTATAGAAACGGGGGATTGGCACTAGTTGAAACTTGATATGCAAAAAAAGTTGTGCGATTTGAATACTTCTTTTTTTTTAGGCAAACTAAATTAGACTAATAAAAAAGGTAAATAAATCCCAAAATTTTACAAAATTATTTTATATTGAGATTTTTTTTGTTATAATGGAAAGGAAATGAGACAAATAAATAATTGAAGAAATATGTAAGGTTATTGGCTAAAAGTATGGAGTAAAAATAGCTAGAAAAATTAAGGAAAACATTTCGGGTTATTTTGCGTTTTTTGCAGAACAAACTGTTTTGAACAAAACAGTCAGGTGTATTAAGTTGTTAAAATGAATTAAACGCTCTTAAAAAATAAGTTGTGTGTAGTATGCTTATATAGAATTCTTTAATATGCAGTTAGAAAGTGTATTAAGGTATTATTAAATGATTACTTTTATAAAAAATATAGCGAAGTGTGAAAATAAATCTTTTTTTTTTTTGCTCTCCTGAAAACACCACAGCTGGACTGAAACTTTCGTAAGGTAACAGTGCGACACATTTTGTTTTTTTTTAAATTCGATTTTATTATTCTATATAGTTGCCTTCGAGGACGATATAGCGATTATAGCGGTCATATAATATTTCGATACCATTTTGTTTTAGTACGATTTCTCTTTAACCTCGAAATAATCCTCAGTCTCGGCGGTACCTCTTCATCTGTGCTAAATTTCTTACCAGCAAGCATTCTTTTGATGTTTGCAAACAGGGAAATGTCACCGATAGCCCTATCTGGAGAATACTGTGGACGGGGAAGCGTTTTAATTGACTTGTGCCACGGTGCATTGTCTTGATGAAATTCACTTTTTTCTTCTTCAAATGGGGCTATTTTTTTTCGTGATTTAATCCTTTAAACGCTACAACAACGCTATGTAATGCTCGCTGTTGTTGATAAATAACTTTGAAATAACCAAAAATAACTTTGCCAGCCGATCGTTGCGTCTTTCCACGCTTTGGAATATCGATAGATATTGCTCCGACTCATTATAACATTATTGCTTTTGATTGATTTTCAGCACTTGCGGCACCCACTTTGCGCACAGCTTTTGCATGTCCAAATATCCATGCACAATACATCCAACACTTTCCTTCTTTATCTTTAGAGTCTCAGCTATCTCGATCTACTTCAGTTTACGATCATTAAAATTTTTTTTTGCGACTTATTTGGTAACAGCCTCTTTCGGGCGTCCACTTCGTGCATCGTCTTCGATGCTCATTTCGCCCTGTTTAAATTTAGCAAACCACTTCTTAATGGTTGATTTTCCTGGTCCAGAGTTCGAATAATGTTTATCAAGCCAAACTTTGATTTCAACCATATCTTATTTCGTCAAAAGGAGATGCTTCATTAATACAGGAAATTCTTTTTTATCCATTTTCTCACGAACTAATTGTCCGACAGATGTCAAATTTATACACGCTCATTTTTAAGGTTAGATGGATAAGGTGGATTTATTATAGTAAAGCCATCTATGTGTCAGCCTACGAAGTTTTCAGCCCAGCTGTTAATATAAAAACATAAATAACAAGTAAGAAAATTATAGTCGGTCTGGACCGACTATACGATACCCTATACCATATATACAAACAAAATTTGAGAATACTCAGTGCAATATTTTTGTTTTTTGATAGATTTCGGTGAAGTTCGGGAATCAGCTCTATATGGGGCCTATGACTAAGAGTTGTCCCATAGGGATCATTTTTGGACTACTGATTAACGGATGTAATAAACACATACAAACCCAATTTGACTAAGATTTATATGATAATTTGGATCTTATGGCAATTTATGTTGATTTCAAAGGGGTCATTTGTATGGGGGCTATGTCTGAACATGGACCGATTCTCACCAATTTCAATAGCGTTCATCCTATGGCCGATAGAAGCTTACATACCAAATTTCATTAAAATATATTCATATTTGCGACCTGCAGTTTGATTACAAGCTTTACATGGACATACAGACGTACGGACGGACGGACGGACATCGTTAAATCGAATCAGATAGTGATTCTGATTCGATCGGTATAATAAAAGATGGGTCTAGGTCCAATATTTTTGGTAGTTACAAACAGCAGCACAAAGTCATTATAAAAACGTCGGTATATTTTCTACAGCCCTTGTAACATCTAGTCTATCTATCATTCTTATGTACTTGTACCCTTTCTGAAGATAAATAATACTTACACCTGCCTTAAACTTTATCGGTTAGCAAGCCAAAGAAATTACATCTTATTATTACACAAAAAATAATTCTGATTATCTGATTTAATGTAATACAGTGGGGTTTACTCTGTAACTCGATAGCTAATTCCATATTTTGGTTTATTATTTAAAGAAGACGGACGATCGTCAGACCTCGTTTCACTTTTACTATTAACTATGGGCCATAACTCGTTAGCTGTGTGACAGAGTAAAATTATTCTTATGCATGGTTTTCATTATGCAATTTTCAATGGCAATTGTTGTCACTTATTGTCAGTTGTATGAAAACTGGTTTTAATGTTTTGTCATTTACAACCCCCTGGCAACATTTGACATCTGAAATGAAATTGCCAGCATGTTGGCAATTTGTTTGTGTTTGACAGCCGGATTTTTTGTTAGTTTATAAGATATAAAGAATACGTAATGAATAGAAAATTACGAGATGTCAGTTGAGGCAATTGTTTGTTGTCTGCTTATATGACATAGTGAAAACTAGGCATTTATATTTTATTTTGGAAAATAACAAAATAGTTTCAATTGAAAAATTTCGATAACGAATGCGACGATTCGACCCCTAGTTATCACTATGACAACAAACAATTGAATCAACTCACATCTCGTAATTTTCTATTAATTACGTTTTCATTACATCTTATAAACTAACAAAAAATTCGGCTGTCAAACAAAAACAAATTACCAACATATTGCCAGGGATTGCAAATGACAAGGCATTACAATCCGTTTTCATACAATTGACCATAATTGACAACAATTGACATTGGAAATGACATAGTGAAAACCAGTCATTAGAAACATGTCATAATTTGACCAATGAAGTAAAAACTGTAATCAATTTCTATTAAGAAAGAGGCTCTAATTTATATGAAAAGATAAAATCGATTTCGAACAATCTTTTTCGAACCAAGTTACAGAGTAACTCCCTTGATTTTCATGTTAGAAAATAAAAAAAAAAATCAATTAAAAACAAACTAAAGATTTGGTGGGTGCTTTTACCCGAAAAACCTTCTAATCTTTAGACGAAATTAATCAGTTTCAAATTACGTTCGTATCTACCAGAGCCTACGGTCAAGCTCGGGTGCTCGAGCTACTCGAAGCTAGGTCAAATATTTTTGGTAGTTACAAACAGCAGCACAAAGTCATTATACCCAAACCACATAGGGGTTAGGGTAAACACTTCGTTCAAGTTTCAAGGGATTCCGCCAAAAATTGAAGCTTGGAAGAACTACTACTCGACAAAAAACAGAAACTAAAAAAAAAATGTTTCCAAAAAAAAAAATATTTTTTTTTCACTGCCCGTTTTTGACCTTATTCACAGATGCCTCATATAAAACATTAAGTCATTCCGAATAAAATTGTGCTCTGGGCAAAAAACTACTTGAAAAAGACCAGCCACTTTCTATACAAATGTGTGAAAATTTGCACTTATTTCAAGTTTGATGTAATTTAAAAAAAAAATTTCCATCACGACTTGCTAAAATTTTTTTCTATTTGTAGTTGCAAATATATCGAGATAATCTTCTTAAAATTTCAAAGTATTCCAACAATAATTGTGCTGTTGGCGAACTACTACTCGAAATAGCTCGACCGCTTTCCATACAAATATATGAAAAATTCACTTCATGCAAGTTTGACATCGATTTACAAAAAATATTTAAGGCACACATGATACAAATTTATGCTTTTTAAAGTTGGAAATATAAGTACATTACGTACACAAAATTTCAAAGTATTCTGGCCAAAATTGTGGCTCGGACGAACTACTACTCGAAAAAGATCAGACTCTTCCCATAATACAAAAGTTTGAAAATTTGCTCCTGTTTCATGTTTGAGATAATTTTACAGAAAATTTTTCATAACGACTCAGCCAAAAGTTATATTTTTTAGAGTTGAAAATGTAAGGAGAGTATTTCTTTTAAATTTCAAACGTTTCCGACAATTGTGGGATGGACGAACTACTACTCGAGAGAGCTCGACCACTTTCCATACAAATGTATGAAAACATTCGCTCCATGGAAGTTTGACAGCATTTTAAAAGATATTTTCCAAAAGTACATGGTAAAAATAATATATCGCACCTGTACCTCTAAAGTGAGTCACTCAAAATTTTTGAATTTTCACTTTTTGCAAGAAAACGATACACAGTGGTCATACTATCCACTGTAAAAATCTTACATCGATTTTTCTAGTCTTTCGAAAAAAAAATACCCTCTTTGTGTTCTAAGAGTAGCTTCTTTAGAATCCACTAAAAAGACGTATTTTGAGTTGCACCCAAAAAACTTGTTATTTTTGATGATCACTGAAAAAATCGCAAAAGCAACTACTGTTGTATACTTATTATTCGCAATTCTTTACAATGAAACAACTGTTTTTAAATTTTATAGTAAATATTAAATAAAACCGTTTTTTGCCTCTACTGAAAATTTGTAAATTTTGAGTTGACTCACTTTAGAGGTATAGAGCGATATATTGTAATCCCTCGGATGAAAGGTGTGGGATGGGCGAACTACTACTCGAAAAAGATCAGTAATGAAAAGAACCAAAAATTTAAAAAAAAAATTTTTTTTCTGTTTTTCTTTTCAACACTTGCAACTGACTATATCCTTAGATGACTCATTTAAATTTTTAAGCCATTCAGACTAATAATGTACTATTGGCAACCTACTATTCGAAAAATATCAGTCATTTTCCATACAAATATATGAAAAAATGCACTTCATACAATTTAAAATCGATATACAAAAAATATATCAGACACACATGGTACAAATTTATACAACATAAAATTGCAAATAAGATGACATTACGTCCTTAAAATAATAATTGAGCTATTGGCGAACTAATACTTGATAAAGATCAGCCACTTTCTATATAAATGTACAAATTTGCTCTTATTTTAAGTTTGATGTAATTTTACTGCAAATTTGCCTTCATGAATTTTTAAAAGTATATATGTTTTGAAGTTATAGATATCACGATATATATACTTAAAATTTCAAACTATTCCAGGGAAAATTTCGGAGGCGGCGAACTTATACTCGAAAAAAAATCAACCACTTTCAAATCTTTTCACCGAAAAAGATCATTTCATTGTCTATAAATATGTACGAAAATATGCACTCTGAATTTTTATCAATTAACTAGTTTAAGAGCAGTACCTGTGTAAGTTGAATATTCTCTATATTATTTTCTGATTTCTCTTTAGGTATATTCTTAATTTTAAAAATATTAAAAATCCAAAACACATAAAAAAATTTTTTTTTAAATTGTTTTTTCATTACTGATCTTTTTCGAGTAGTTCGCCCACCCCATTACCTTCCATCCTAGTGCTCCAATATTTTATTAAAATAATTTGTTGATATGAGGGACTACGATATGTATTAACTTTTACCATTTATTTTTTGAAAATATCTTTTAAAATGCTGTCAAACTTCCATGGAGGGAATGTTTTCATACATTTGTATGGAAAGTGGTCGAGCTCTCTCGAGTAGTAGTTCGTCCACCCCACAATTATTGTCGGAAACGTTTGAAATTTAAAAGAAATACTCTCCTTACATTTTCAACTCTAAAAAATATAACTTTTGGCTGAGTCGTTATGAAAAATTTTCTGTAAAATTATCTCAAACATGAAACAGGAGCAAATTTTCAAACTTTTGTATGGGAAGAGTCTGATCTTTTTCGAGTAGTAGTTCGTCCGAGCCACAATTTTGGCCAGAATACTTTGAAATTTGGTGTACGTAATGTACTTATATTTCCAACTTTAAAAAGCATAAATTTGTATCATGTGTGCCTTAAATATTTTTTGTAAATCGATGTCAAACTTGCATGAAGTGAATTTTTCATATATTTGTATGGAAAGCGGTCGAGTTATTTCGAGTAGTAGTTCGCCAACAGCACAATTATTGTTGGAATACTTTGAAATTTTAAGAAGATTATCTCGATATATTTGCATCCGTCTGTGTGTCCATGTAAAGCTTGTAATCAAACTGCAGGTCTCAAATATGAATATATTTCGATGAAATATGGTATACAAGCTTTTATCGGTCATGGGATGAACGCTATTGAAATTGGTGAGAAGCGGTCCATGTTTAGACCTAGCCCCCATACAAATGACCCCTATGAAATCAACATAAATTGCCATAAGATCCAAATTATCATATAAATCTTAGTCAAATTGGGTTTGTATGTGTTTATTACATCCATTAATCAGTAGTCGAAAAATAATCCCTATGGGACAACTCTTAGTCATAGGCCCCATATAGAGCGGATCTTCATTTAAATCTATCAAAAAACAAAAATATTGCACGGATTCTTTTCAAATTTTGTTTATATATACTTTTGCAAAATACAAGAGACTACCAATCATTGTCAGGATCGGTCCATTTTTGGGCCTAGTCGCCATATAGATATACCATCCGATATGAACTTTTTCATATCTGCAGCCAAAAAAATTAATAAAAATCCCACTCAAATTTGGTTTATGCTTATTTTCTATATCCAATTAGTTGGGCCTGAGAGATAGGGTCTCTAAACGCATGGTATAGGGTATCGTATAGTCGGTCTAGACCGACTATAATTTTCTTACTTGTTTTTTGTTAAAATTTTTTATGAGTAATCTATGAATATAGCCAATTACAGACAGTGAAAAATTAAAAAAAAAAAATTTTTTTTTTTTAATTTTTTGCTAAATTTTCTAGTAGTTGCCAACATTTTTGTCGAAATGCTTTGAAATTTTGAAAACATATTCTCTACATAAATATATTCAGATTAAAATACTAAGAGCTTTTTCCAAATGTTCTTTTGTAAATAGGCATCAAACTAATACGAAGATCATATTTTCATACATTTGAGTGGAAAGTGGATGATCTTTCTCGAGTAGTAGTTAGCCCACTCCATAGTTTTTATCAGAATGATTTAATATTTCAGGAGGGTAATCTATCAGTGTAATTGACTTCAAAATATATAAAATCATACCATCTACATACTTTGGGAAAAAATTTTGGTTTGAAATGAAATCAAACATCTATGAAGTGAATATTTTCATACATTTGTATGGAAAGGCGTCGAGCTTTTTCGAGTAGTAGTTTGCCCACGCCAGCAGGACAGTCCGATTCAAGTGAAATTTAAGGATGATATTCCTGGTACTTGTACGATTCCAAAAAGTATACATTTGTTATACTAACTACTTATATTTATCGTTTTACATGATTTCAAACAAACATGAAAAATGTTAATTTTTACTACTCGAGCTACTCGTTGAGCTCGAAGACCTCATTTACTACTCGAGTAGCTCGAGTACCCGAGTATCTCGAAGCTCGAGTAATGGGGGGCTCTGGTATCTACTATTATTTGGAAAAATTAAAGTTTCGTTTAAAAAAAAAAAAAATAATAATACAAATAGGTTACAGGTTGAGCAATTGTCCTCTTAGATACTAATAAAAGAGGTAATAATTTTTGTTTTTAACAAATTCAATTTTTTTTTATTTGTATAGGTATATATTTTTTAATTAATACTGTTATCTGCTAACTTTGTCCATTTTCTAAATACGTTTATTTTTTTACTAAGGTAAACAAGGTCACAAATTTTTTTTGTTTACTTGTTTTACGTCAAATAACAAATATTTGATATTTTTATATGGTTTGTTGTATTTTACACACCTTAATTCAGATGGATTCTAGTTTGCTTTTGAATAAATATATAAAAGTTTTCACCATAAATTCTCTTTTGTTTATATTTAATAAACAATGAGTTACATAAATATTTGTGATACAATATCTGAACTTTACTTTGTTTACAGCTTGGCTTAATAATTGCGTTGGTTATGGCAATCATCGCTACTTTTTCCTGTATATGTTCTACACAACAATTGGCTGCTTGTTTTTGATAGTATTTGGCTTGGAGATTGGTTACAAGTATTTATGGTTAGCACATGATGAAAATTGGACTGAAACTGAGCCTTTGGAGGGACAGCCAGTGAAATTGAATTTAAGTGGTCACATAATACCAGTTGTAAGTAATGACGTATTTATTTTGATTCATATGTTTTTAATCTATATGAATAAAATATTTTTTTTTTTTTTAGACTCATCTTAATGAATATGATGAAGATATTTTGCTACCTGCCCAACATAATTTGCCAACTCCTGCCAATATAGTCGATAGCAATGCTAAAAGTAAGCGAAGGGCTTTAGTGTTCATGGCATTCATGTGTTCAGCTGTAGTTCTGGCCTTGGGTACTCTGTGTTCATGGCATGCCAAGTTAATAACTCGCGGTGAGACCAGTGTTGAGGCTCATATAAATCAATCAGAACGGAAACGTTTACTTCTACAAAATAAAACGTATATAAATCCCTATAATTTCGGTGCTAAAAAGAATTGGCGTTTGTTCCTAGGTTTAGTTAGAGGGCGGTAAGTTATATAAAAATCATATTAAATATTAAGCAATGACAGGTTAATAAGAAATTCGTAATTTTTGTAGGACATTTTGGCGTACAGTTCTTTTGCCTTCCTGGCATAAACCTGAGGGCAATGGTTTAAGATTTTATACAGTACATGATTATTTAGCCCAAAATGATGAATGGCCATAATTATTTTTATAGTACTTTATGGCAAATAATTTATATGCTTTCCAAATATTTAAAATAATATTAGTTAAATTATATTATTATTATAACTTATATTAAGTTTTACAATTATACTAAGTAATGTTAGATCAATTATCATCTGGTCATATAATTCAATAAAGTTTGTTGTTTAAATATTTTAAATAAAATATAATTTATAAGACAAAATGTTGATTATATTTAAGTACATATTGACGTATGTATAATATATTAAATCGGTTTCGTAGATTTTTTTTTTTAAACTTTACATCAGATTACTATGCTTTCCCCTAATCTGGCAACTCGATTAAATCTGAAAACCTTGAAAAATATACCTATCGCACCTGTACCTCTAAAGTGAGTCAAATCAAAATTTACAAATTTTCAGTAGAGGCAAAAAAAGGTTTTTTTTTTTTTAATATTAACTATAAAATTTAAAAACAGTTGTTTAAATGTAAAGAATTGCGAATAATAAGTATACAACATTAGTTGTTGTTGCGATTTTTCAGTGATCATCAAAAATAACAAGTTTTTTGGGTGCCATTCAAAATTTGTCTTTTTAGTGGATTCTAAAGAAGCTACTCTTATAACACAAAGAGGGTTACAACTGTATTTTTTTTTTTTTGCGAAAGACTAGAAAAATCGATGTAAGATTTTTACAGTGGATAGATATGACCACTGTGTATCGTTTTCTTGCAAAAAGTGAAAATTGAAATCTTCTGAGTTGACTCACTTTAGAGGTACAGGTGCGATATGTGCATTAGGGTGGCGCTTCATTATATGGAGGGGGAAAAGTGTTTGAATTTAGCAAAAAAAAAAAAAAAAACAGAAATATAAAGTTTTGAGTCAATCAAAAAAAAATTTAGAGGTGCCTCGACTCAACTGAAAATTTCAAGTGTGTTTATATGGGGAAATATGACTTTTTCAGATTTTAAAAAAATTTCGTTCTATAGGTTAATTTTTTCGACAAGTTGTTATATCGATTTTAGTACTGAATTATCTATTTCAAAAACGATATAACTTCAAAATCGAATAAATACTCGCCAAGAAATAGCAAATGCCACCTTTGTTCCAAAAAAAAAAAACTACGTCGTGAAATTTGACGGAAATTTTTTCAACTTTAAGAAATTAATTAAAGCCATAATTTTTTTATGGTCACTATACCTAGGAGCACTCAGACGTGAATTATTGTTTTATTACCACGTTTTGCGCAATGAGACCAAAGATGGAAAATTTTTGTGATAAAATTTTGAAAACTCCTTTTTAACTTTTAAAAAATTTTCTTAAACAAATTTTCAAAAAATGGATCTGGCACTTTAAAGTTTTGTCAAATATATATTAGAGATTAACTGTGTGAATTTTTAAGTAAATTGCTATATGCCAGAATTTTTTTTTTTTTTTTTTTTTAATGAATTTTTTTGCTGATTTCGAGAAAAATGCGTTTTTTGTGAAATATTTAGTAAATGTACTCTTTTTTAAATACTTTGTATAAAAAATTTATCAGTTTTCTACTTTTAAATGTTGAATTTTATCTTAATAGCATTGGGTTTCTGAAAAAATAATATGACCCCATTAACCCTTTTGGACTTGCGGTCGCATTTGACCCCAAGCTAATGAAATACAATTTATTTAAAAAAAATCAAATATTTTGTAAGTGCTTTTGAATTTTTAGATGTGACGCTTAAAATATAATAACCAAATGTGCAAGTCTTCCATGCTAAAAATCGAACAACGTTAACCCATTATTTGCCGAAACCATGAACCATGAATTTTGGCATATTTAAAAAATTAATTGTTCTAGTAAACTAGATGAAACCCTTAGTAGGGGTTGGGAAATAAAATTGTGCTATATTTTACCGATTTTTATGATTTGATGATTATGATGATTTTATAATTTGACGTCATAACCCATTTGGACTTGGCGCCACAAATGGCCCTAGCTAGTATAGGACGATTAAGTAAAAAAATTCCAATATTTTGCAAATATTGCTGAATTTTGGATAATGTTTTATAGAAAAAAATTCAGTGGAAAACATAAAATCACTTATATCTCGAAAAGTGAGGTCGTAAAGGAAAATGGTTGACCTTTTGCCCCATCTTGAACTACTACATTCGAATTGTGGATTAGCAATTTTAGGGTTATCAGATCGTAAAAACTAAAATGTGGCGTAGAGTAAAATGGTTCAAAAAAGCGCGTTCTATTCAAGATGCCTTTTGTACCAAAAATTGCCCTATCTTAAAAAAAGTGATTTCATACTGTATTATCAAAACTATGCTATTACCCTTTCAGACCTAACTATACCTATTGTGAGATCTCGTTTAAGGTGCTTAAAATATTAACAAATAAATTTTTTTATTTTTATTTTTTTTTTACCGATATTCAGTGATTGTGTTATTTTGCGTGCTCTTTACACAAAAAAGGATTAAAACAAAAAAGAAAGTAGAATTTGCTAAAAAGAATTTTTATATTGATGGTTTTACAATGACTACAATCGTTTTACTGCTCAGGTTTGAAAGGGATAAAAGGTCGAAATAACACGAGGTAGTAATGTCAATTTTGATAAAACATGTTACAAAATTATTCAAAAAAATCTTGTTTCGGATCGATCACCACCCTCATCAATAAATAACCCAAAGAAGTAGATACATTCCTTTGGCATAAAGTTAAATTCATACACCTTTGCCGAAAACAACCTAATGAGAATCTAAGAAAAGTAACTCTATTTAAATTTTTCCAATATAACAAACTAAAATAGAAACACAAATTTGAAACAAATGTGTCTGTATACGATTTGATCTTCAGCCTGAATAATTTTTAAATCAATCATTTAATGATAAAGATCGAAATTAAGATCTTTTTCTTTTTATATAAAAAAAAAATCGAGTGATGTACACACTAATCCATTATCTTTTTTTTTTAATGGAGGTTAAAAATATACATGTATAAATTACTAGATTCATATATTATTTCACATTGTTTACCAACAGTGGGCTCAAATAAATATCATGAACATTTAAATCCTTGATCTGAATCTAAACTGAAAATAACCATGACCAATTATAATTAATTTACTTACTTTATATGGTAAACACATAGAAATGATTACACATCATATGCTACGTATAAATAAAAAAAAAAAAATAATGGCTAATAAAAGCACTTTTAAATTGAGAAAAAAGGTCGCAATAAAAAAAGCACTCAAAAATATGCCGAAAACTGTTAAAATTTAAGTCTAAAGATTAGAATATATGATATAAAAGCATTTAAAAGAGATTCTGTGAAATCGGTTATATCTAAAAGTCAATTAGTAATACGCGTACATTACTCGTATTTGACAATTAAAATGTTTGTTTTTATTGTATGTTTGTTCATCATGTGTGTATAAATGAATGTACTTGTGTTGACAACGTCATTCAAAACAAACACCCAAATTATGTACAAGTAATGACGACTACCAAACATCTTTAATTTTTTTTTTTTTTTTAAATTCCAGCCAACGCATACTTTTAAAATCCACATGCTTACAAATGTCAAACATTGTATGTTATCGTATTGTATTGTTCGTAATGGAGTTAGGTATGTTACAAAAGCACTTTTAGGCACATTTAAATTTGAAAACGAACGTAGTAGTAATCATCAAGAAGGTAAAAAAGCCAAACATTATAAGTTTTTCCCTATTATGAATTAAAATTTCGTCAAAAACTAATGCTTTTTGCCTTTCTTGACACATAGAATAATACTAAAGATCAATTCTCTAATATTGAAATAATTTATCAAATAGTTCTTTTCGGTTCGAGATCATGTAATAATAGAAACAAGTAAGAAAATTATATAATATGCGTTTAGGGACCCTATCTCTTAGGTCCAACTATTTGGATATATACATTGTTATTAATTTTTTTGGCTGCAGATATAAAAAGTTCATATCGGATGCTATATTTGTATGGGGACTAGGTCGAAAAATGGACCGATCCTGACCATATTTCGTAGTCACTCATATTTTGGAAAAATATACACAAACCAAATTTTAAAAATCTGCGCAATATTTTTAATTTTTTGATAGATTTAAGTGAAGATCGGGAATTAGCTTCATATGGGTGATATGACTAAAAATTGTCCAATAGGGTTTATTTTTGGACTACAGATTAATGCATGCAATAAACATACACAAAACCAATTTGACCGAGATCTATATAACTTGGATATTATGACCAGTTAAGTCGATCGCATAGGGGTCACTTGTATAGCGACTAGGTCTGAACATGAACCGATTTTCACCAATTTCAATAGGGTTCATCCTATGGCCGGTGGAAGTTAATATACTAAATTTCATCAAAATATATTCATATTTGCGACCTGTAGTTTGATTACAAGGTTTACATGGACACACAGGCAGACGGACGGACGGACGGACGGAAATCGCTAAATCGACTCAGAAAATGATTCTTAGTCGATCGGTATATACAAACATCAGCACAAAGTCATTATAACCAGACCACATAGTGGTATAGGGTATAAAAATACATTTTTGCAATCGAGTGAGTAGCAACAAAAAGATAAAAATCCGATGAAGTCTATCAATTCCATTACAGAGTTGATGGGGTACAATAATCTTTCAACAATATTACAGACAAGCGTCGACTATGAGAGATGCTTTTCGTCAGCCTACTACACTGGAACTAAAATAAGAACAAGCAGACTTTGGATGGAAGATAAATTCGTAAGTTATTTTTTTAAAACAATAAAATGTATAAAAATTTCTCTTTGTGTAGTGAAATTTAAGCAGTTATTTAATTTATCATTTTAATCAATCAGTTAATTTTGTTCGTCATATTCGACCCAAATCTCTAATGATAATTATACCCAGAATCACGTTCTGAGTCGATTTAGCGATGTCCGTCCGTCCGTCCGTCTGTCCATCTGTGTGTCCATGTAAACCTTGTAATCAAACTATAGGTCGCAAATATGAATATATTTTAATGAAATTTGGTATATAAGCTTTTATCGGCCATAGGATAACCGGTATTGAAATTGGTGAAATTCGGTCCATGTTCAGACCTAGTCCTCATACAAATGACCCCTAAGAAATCGACTTAAATTGCCATAAGATCCAATTATCGTATAGATCTCGGTCGAATTGGGTATGTGTGTGTTTATTACATCCATTTATCAGTTGTCTAAAAATAAACCCCATATAGCAATCCTAATCATAGCTTCCCGATTTTCACTTAGATCTATCAAAAACAACAAAAAAATTATGGCACAGATTTTTCTCAAATTTGGTTTGTATATATTTTTTCAAAACATAAGTGACTTTACCAAATATGGTCAGAAATGGTCCATTTTTCGACTTAGACCCCATATAAATATAGCATCCGATATGAACTTTTTCATATCTGCAGCCAAAAAAATTAATAACAATGCCTCTCAAATTTGGTTTATGTTTATTTTCTATATCCGCTTAGTTGGACCGAAGAGATAAGGCCTCTAAACCATGGTATAGGGTATCGTATAGTCGGTCTAGACTGACTATAATTTTCTTATTTGTTTTTTTTTTTTAAATTTAATTTATTTTTTAATTTCTTTAAACGTTTTTGTTTTGCTTATTTATTGTTGATTACTATGAAATATAAATAATAAAAAAACTTTCTGATGTATTATTTAAATTTTATGTTTTGTTTCATCTAAAAAATTTAGTTTTTATATTTAAAAAAATATACACCCCTGTTCTTGAAACAACTATCACAAAAAAAAAAAAAACTCGTAAATGAAAAAATTCTTAAATCTACGAGTTTTTTGCTGTTCTCTAATTTCAATAAGAATATTTTTTCTCGTTTTAATTCAAAAGGCTTTATGAAATCCAAACAAATGCCCTTTTTTCTACTAAGCAGGTCTTAAGAGATAAAAAAAACTAATTGATATTTAAACTCTAACATGTTTTTTTATTGAACTTTGTCATTATTTTAAAAAATGAGACATTAATTTTATGAAAAAAAAAACGATTTTAAAAAACGTCTACATTTTGCGCTGATTTAAAAAAAACTCGTAATAAGTGGTCGATGTTAATAAAACACACTTTTTGCGATGATGCTGTTCTATAACTATAATAAAAACTTTTTATTTACACAATCTATTTTCCATTATAATTTTTTCAATTATAACATAGATTCTTTATGCACTTTTGTATATCGAAATTTTTTTAATTGAATGAAATTGAACAAAAACAATTAAATGAACAAATAAGTTGTTATTTTAAAAGAAAATATTTTTCTTTATACTTTTTCTATAAACTTAAGAAAAAACATGCACAAACTACTTTAAAGTTTTTTGTGAAACTGAATAAAGAACCATATGGCACCTCGGTTTCTAGATAACATATGTTCTTAACTCAAACATATGGTTCTTAACTCAAACATATGTTTCCATTAAATAAATAAAAAAAGGTGGTTTCAAGAAACCCAAAATTTCAATTTCATGTGATTTTAAGTTCACTCTTATTCAAATAACAACGTTTCAAGAACAGGGCTGATAATAAAAATAAATCCCAAAATCTCGAAAAATTCTGAGATCCACATAAATCCCGGAATCGCGATATTTAAATTTTTAAATCCTGAATCTCAGGATTTATAAAATTCAGTCCAGTTATGACGCCCTATTGTTAACCCTTTACGGAGCAAGTAAAAAAAATGTAAACAAAACTTAATTTTTTTAGAATTTTATTTAAAAAAAAAAACGATAGGTTGCAGATATGCCACATTATCGTCTTCAGTACATATCCCCCACATTCGGTGAAATGGGCAATTGCTACAATATATTTCAGCAATAACAGTCGCAAATAAAAATATTCAGAAAAATATGGAGTGCTTCAGTTATAAAGAACTGGCCGAAGAGTATTTAAGGAACAAAAACCAGGAAGATGTTCTTAGTTACATTAAAATAAAATTAAACTTAAATTCGTGTAGCATCGAATTACAAGAGCAATTATCTAATTTCGTCAAAGCTCGTTATAATTTTATTTATTACTTCAGAAGCATTATTTTTTGTATAATTTTTTTTGAGCCTTTTTATAAATATGATAGAATCTTTTTTACATCAATTATCAAAAGCTAGTCCAGTGAGAACAAAACGGATTCTTAGAAGTATACCAACTTCAAGCGATGCACAACAGTTCACAAATGAGGAGGTATTCGCATTATTTCTGGATTTGTAATTAACAAAACAGCAATATATTCAGCTCAGATTGATGCGATTGAAAAAGGATTATAGATTTTATAGAGAGCACAATACTAGAAAAATTTCACAAAACTCCACAAATGAAGATCTATTTAATATATTATTGGCAACGTCAGTTCATCTTCAGTATTCGAAATCAAAATGGAAAGTGGAATATCGGGATTTAGGATGAAGAAGTCAAAAAACTACTAAAGAACAGAAATAATACAGAACAAAATATGGAATATTGTCAATCAATATTTGAATCAAATGAATAATAATTATAATTGCATGAATAATAATTATAAGTACGAAAAACATAGTATTAGTAAAAAACAATAATAAACAGAACCTCCCATTTTTACAAATGCTATTAAAATCTATTGCAGTTTTTTTTAAAGGTTTTTTACCCACATATGTATGAAATGTTTTAATAAATAAGAAAGATTCAAAAAATAACAAGTAAGAAAATTATAGTCGGTCTAGACAGACTATACGATACCCTATACCATGATTTAGAGACCCTATCGCTTCGGTCCAACTAATTGGATATAGAAAATAAGCATAAACCAAATTTGAGGGGAATTGTTTTTATTTTTTTTTTGGCTGCAGATATGAAAAAGTTCATATCGGTTGCTATATTTATAAATAATCCAATCCTGACCATATTTGGTAAAGTCACTTATATTTTGAAAAAATATATACAACCAAATTTGAGAAAAATCTGTACATTTTTGTTTTTTAATAGATTTAAGTGAAGATCGAGAAGCAGCTCTATATGGGGCCTATGACTAAGAATTGTTCAATAGAGATTATTTTTGGACTACTGATTAATGGATATAATAAACACATGCAAACCCAATTTGACTGAGATCTATATGATAATTTGGATCTTATGGCAATTTATGTCGATTTCATAGGGGTCATTTGTATGGGGACTAGGTCTGAACATAGCCCGAATTTCATAATTAATAATAATTAAGAGGCCTACCAGCAACATGAACTTGAACAACATCGTTGGTCGCATTGTTGCTATCATATAATGAAGCTTCAAAATTATTAATTGACATATTTTTTAAAAATATTTTTTTTTTTTGTGTATTTTTAAGGCTGCGTAAAGGGTTAGGATCTGAAAATATAAGAGACTTGCTAATAAAAGATTTTTCGATTTTGACAGAAAGTTAAAATTACAAAATAAAAATTTTCTTCTACGTTTCCTGGGGGGTTTTCAATAATCGTTTTGCAAGAAAAGTCTAGAATCTGGAATCTAGAAAATGTTAATAAAGAATCTAAAATTTTTAACCATTTATCTATACTGATATACAATTTTTCTCCTAATACAGAAAAATGTAAGATTCTCGGTGCAAAATAGTTAGTACCAAATTAAAAATTCCATGTATCATCTCTGTAAAAAATGGCATATGCTTTAGTAAAGTTTTTCGGAAGATACTCACTCGTATGCAAGCGATATAAAAATAAGCAAAATATTTTTTGACTTTAATGTTTATTTTTTTTTTTCATTTGTTAATGATCTGCTTTACCGCAAAAAATTCAAAATAAATAAGAAACCTCCAACAACTGTTAAATAGCGAGAAAATTAACAATTTACCGCTTAAGCAAGCGTTTGCACAAGCTTAGTTTCATGTTGACAGTCAAACGTAAAACAACGTTGAAAAAAATTATCCAAAACATTAAAATAAAATTGAAAAATAAAAATTCCAAATATACAGAAATAAAACGCGACAAACTTGAACTTGTTAAATAATTTTGTTGTTGTTGTTGTTGTTGTGTGTGCATTTTTTACACAAAATTTAAGAAAAACGTTTAAACAAGTGATAGTTCGGTTATAAAGACAAAACGGAGTTTATTTAAGCACGCATATTATTTGTTTTATAAATTGCGACACCGCTTTGAAAACAAAACAATTTATACTTTGCGTAAGATCTTAGAGAGCAAGAAAGAACAACCTTTAAAATACACAACCAAAATATATAACATACATACATATATTTATGTAAATTTCTGCAAAATACAACAGATATAATTTGCAACAATTTAAAAATCAAACTGATTGTTGTCATTGAACGGGATTTTGTATCTTGACAGCCAACATGTTTATTTACATCTTGTGTTAGAAACGAAAAAAAAAAAAAACGAAAAAAAAATAACAACAAAAACAAAAGCTAGTACTGGCAAAAGTTTTAGATTTTTAATATTACGAGTATAACAAATTCTTTAAATCTTGATTGTGATTATAAAATTCAATTGTTAATTGTTTTTGTATCATTTCAATATTTGTTAAGAAATATCAAAAATTTGAAGAACCTTTTTATATCAAGAAATACATGTTTATGGAGGTCGCATTAGCTTATTTAAGATCTTTGAAGTAACGATGCACAATGGATTAGAGTAGCATGCTTTCTTGGATCAATTCACGGAACCTATGTTCGGATAATTTTTTGTTATTTTTTTAGCTAACACTGTTAAATTTAGGTTTAAAAAAAAAAACAATTTTCAATTTTCAGACGCATGTTCAGAACTAGTCCCCATGACCAAGTGACCCATATGAGATCGACTTACATTGCCTTAATATCCAAATTATCATACAGATCTCGGCAAATTGGGGTTGTGTATGTTTATTACATCCATTTATCAGTAGTCCGAATATAAACCCTATAGGATTCCCGATCTTCATTTAAATCTACCAAAAAAATAAATATATTGGACAGATTTTTCTTAAATTTGGTTTGTATATGTTTTTGCAAAAAATAGGTGACCTTACCAAATATGGTCAGGATCGGTTCAGTTTTCGACCTAGTCCCCATGTAAATATGCCATCGGATATGAACTTGTTCATATTCGAAGGCAAAAAAATTAATAACAATGCCACTCAAATTTGGTTTATGCTTAGTTTCTATGTCTAGTTGGATCTAAAAGATAGGGTCTCTACACCCATGGTATAGGATATCGTGTAGTTGGTCTAGAGCGACTATAATTTCCTTACTTGTTTTTATTAACTTAAAATCTATTTTTGTTTGTTTCGGCCGTTTTTTTTAGCGTTTTGGAAAAAACGTCTTGCCGTATTCCCATCATTCGTTGGTCAACTATTAATCCCAGTCTCTTTAAAATAAACTTAAAATTACGACACGAATAATAACTATATATCCACTTAAAATATAAAAATTCTAGTTTTTTCTTGCACTTCCAATGTAAATAACAAAAACTAAAACACACAATTTGTTACACAAATGTTAACGAAATATTTGCAAAATAACCTGAGCTTGATGGTTCCATAGTAAAGTTGTTTACTTTTGAAATACTTTTTCAAATACATACATTTTTACAAGGCGAAATTTTCACTTTTTTCAGCCTTTTTTGCACAAAAAAATTTCAATAAAGTCTGACTTTTAAGTTTCACTACAAAAACACCAGAGCAGGTGTGACATTAATTTTAACGACAGGTGATGTAGAATTTTATATACTTTAAGCGGGTATCAACACTTTTGACGATACTTAAATTTTATGCTTTTAATTAATCCAAGAAAACAGACAATTCTAACCCAGTGTGCGACGGCGGCAAAGTTTGAAATTTTTAGTTTATCTAATATTTTTAACTCTAAAAGTTGTATTCAAGTTGTATACAAATTTTTATACATAAGAATATTCATAATTAACTTCATATAATATTAAGTTAGTAAAAGTAGGAAATGGGGTTTGCTCTGCAAAAGCTGTAGGCTCTACTTCAGAATTTAGAATAACAATTTAATAAAAAAATTTTTTTTTGTGTTAAATATTATATTTTTATTTAATATTTTCGCAAAAACTCCAAAAAGAAAAATCTGCAACAAATTTCTATCCAAACTAGTATGTAATTCAGAATTATTTTATAGGTTAAATTCAGAGAATAGGAAGATGTCTCTGGAAATCAAGTGGTTATCCTCTTTATCTGATAGAGGTTTTAATGAGAAATATCCTAGAATTTCTCCAGAAATTTATATGGTTTTTCAAACACAACCAGATGCTCTTAATCTAATAAACAGAAAATTATATAATTGGAAATATTACAGAAAAAAATCATAAAAATCTTCAGAGAATAGCAACAAGCATTTAAAAAAATCTGACAGTCATTACGAAATCTTGCGTTACTTGTGAACAGCATTTGTGAGTACTCCGAAATTATAGTGAATATCGGGAGAATAGTTTATATATATATTAGGATTAATTAAGAAGATCTGTAAATAGATGTGTGGGTAACCATATACGACATAAATTGTTAGTACCAGAATCGAGATGAGCTCATGGAGATGTTTTCGGCCCCCTACAATTTGACCCACTCTTATATACAGTGTTGGTCAGAAGAAAAGCAACCAAAATCACTATTGACCATTATTGTATTTTTAAGCATGTTATTGTTGTTTTTCCAAAATCTTCTTTATCATTTCTTACTCTTTATAGCATTAAAAATAAAAAGACAGAACTAAAATTGTAAACTAAAAGAACCGTTGAATGGCAATTTTTCATAAAAGCCACATGTCTTTGGAATGCAATTCCACACAATCAACAATTAGTTAGCAACGCGATACATTTTAAGAAATTTTTGTTTAGTTACTTTTTTTAAATATATTTAATTTTCATTTCTTCATGAATTTCATGAATTTTAATAATTTCTTGTATTTATTATACTTTATTTTAAATAAGTTATAAATTTTTTTTTATTGTATTTTAATTTTGTGGCGAATTTTTGAACGATGAAAATCCTGTACTTTAATTATAAGACATGTCTTGTTGTACAGGAAATTAATAAAGAAATAAAGAAATAAAGAAATAAAAGAAATAATAATATTTTTTTTTTTGCAAAAAAAAAAAAAATTCAAAATGCCACTATTTCAATTGGACAAAACAAAAGCAACATTTAATATTGTTCAATATTTAGTGAAGAATCCGTTGTTTTTATAACTTCGCGGCATCTACGTAGCATGGATTCAATAAGGTGGTTGGTAATATTGACTGGAATGGTTTTCCACTCAGTTTCCAGAGCTTCTTTTAAAAGTTTTTTAGAAGTGAAAACCCGACAAGCTACTCGCCGCTATAAAATGCCAAATAAGTTCTCAATAGAGTTCAAATCTGGAGATTGGGCCGGCCAATCAAGTGTTTGAAGCTTCGAAGTATATTTCGGGTCATTGTCGTGTTTAAATATCCAACGAAGCGGCATCTCCCACTCGGAGTGTGACATCATAACATTAGCAAGAATGTCTCTATATTTAAATCTGTCCATTAATCCGTCGATTTCGTGGAAGGGTCCAATTACAAATCCAGAGAAGCATGCCCAAATCATAATTGATCCGCCGCCATGCTTCACAGTTAGCTTGCAGTAGCGTGGGTTAAACGATCTCGTTTCTTGCGGCGAACTGTGCGTATTCCGAGTTAAGCTAATTCAATTTTGACTCGCTGCTATATAAAACGGTTTTCCATTTTCAGGTGTCCAGTTTTGATATTTTTCTGCAAAATGAAGCCCACAAATATTGTTATGCTAAGCATTTTAGCGAATTGAAATAAATAAGTTCTATCTTTATGTCAAAGGTTTCTTAGTGAGCAGTGGATTTTTGCTGGCCTGAAGCTTCGAAAACCTGCTTCTAATGTTCAGCGGCGAACAGCCTTTGAATCTATATTTTTAATTTTACTAATTTAAAGTAGTTTTTTATAATTTAAATGGATATTTTTCCACAATTTGTACAATGTGACGGTCTGTCCTTTCATCTGTCTTCCGTGGTGCTCCTCCCAAATGCAATGCTTTTACAGATTTTGCTGTTTTATATTTTTTTATAAGCCGCGATATTATAGAATTATTAACATTATGCTTTTTAGCTAGTTCTATTTGACATTTTCCATTCAAAAAATCCTTAATTATTTAATTTTTTAAGTGGTCGGAGTATTTACCAAGACCCATGACGATTTGTTTTAAATATGATCAATTTCACAACGCAACCAGCTATCAGTCAACTTAAATAAAATTAAAAGAGAGTGCAAAAATAAACCGTTAAACTTGAAAGTAGCGATAATACAATTTGTTCTTGCTTAAAGTTGCTTTTGTTTTGTCCAAGTTGCTTTTGAAATAGTGCCATTTTGAGTCTTTTTTTTTTGCAAAAAATATAACGGTTCTTTTAGTTTACAATTTTAGTTTTGTCTTTTTTATTTGTAATGTTATAAAGAGTAAGAAATGATTAAGAAGATTTTGGAAAAACAACAATAACATGCTCAAAAATACAATAAAGGTCAATAGTGATTTTGGTTGCTTTTGTTCTGGCCAACACTGTATAGATAGATATATGCATATACATCTGTGGTCACAAGCATTAACCGACTAAGTCGAAAATCATGCTTTCGAGAAAAATCACTTTTTATATAGATGTAATGGGGCTTCATTACGACTTAGGACAGTATGTTTTCATTAATAACTTTTTAAAAAAACAGTTTTAGAGAAATGGGGATTTCACGTAAATATAAAGCATTGATAGTATACATAACTCAGTCGTTCTTAAGTCGACTTAGGCGGTTATCGCATGTGACCACATATATATATAGATATATACATACGTATGTAGATATTTTTAATATATTTTTTCTTTTTATATTAAAGTAGAAATAAAATTAAAATAAAAAAATTTAAATAAACTTGTTAGAAATAAAATTGGAAACCGGTCTCAATAACAAATATATTATTCTGCTTTACAACACCCCCTTGGAATTTGAATTCGATTTATAAATTTTTTTTTCGCAGAATAATATAAAAAGAAATGTATTAATTCAATAAACAATCACAATAAGATGGCAAACAATTTAAAAAAAAAACTATTAAACCTAACAGCAGTATCATTCATGAAAAGAAGCTTTTTATTGCAACCGTATTAAAATTTAGTTCCGTTAATGAAAAATATATTTATGTTTAATGTAAGTAAACGATTGAACAATAAACTCGTACGTGAATGATTTTGTTACATAATAGCGGTTTCTCAGATTGTCAGTCTGTCTGTCGATTGTTTTCGTATATATAATTTTTTATACCCTATACCACTATGTGGTTTGGGTATAATGACTTTGTGCTGATGTTTGTAACTACCAAAAATATTTGACCTAGACCCATCTTTTACTATACCGATCAACTCAGAATAACTTTCTGAGTCGATTTAGCAATATCCGTCCGTCCGTCCGTCTGTGTGTCCATGTAAAGCTTGTAATCAAACTACAGGTTGCAAATATGAATATATTTTGATGAAATTTGGTATATAAGCTTTCAGCGGTCATAGGATGAACGCTATTCAAATTGGTGAAATTAGGTCCATGTTCAGACCTAGCCCCCATACAAATGACCCCTATGAAACCGACATGAAGTGCCATAAGATCCAAATTATAATATAGATCTCAGTCAAATTGGGTTTGTATATGTTTATTATATCCATTAATCAGTTGTCCAAAAATAATCCCTATAGGACAATTCTTAGTCATAGGTCCCATATAAGCTGCTTCCCGATCTTCGCTTAAATCTATCAAAAAACAAAAATATTGCACAGATTTTTCTCAAATTTGGTTTGTATATATTTTTTCAAAATATATGTAAGTGATTTTACCAAATATGGTCAAGTTCGACCTAGTCCCCATATAAATATAGCACCCGATATGAACTTTTTCATATTTACAGCAAAAAAATTAATAACAATGCCACTCAAATTTGGTTTATGCTTATTTTCTATATCGAATTAGTTGGACCGAAAGATAGGGTCTCTAAACCATGGTACATGGTATCATATGGTCGGTCTAGACCGACTATAATTTTCTTACTTGTTTCAATAGTCTTTAACTCTTCTTTCTTATGAGAAATTTTTTTTTTTTTTTTGTTGTTATTGATTTGTGTTTTTCCTTTTTTTTACTTTCTATGGTTATATCTGTTTTTGTTGACTTTTATATATTGTGAAGTTTTTTAAGTCGGTTATAAATTGTCTTGTTAAGAGTAAAGCTTTCTTAACTGTTTATTATTTGTACTCGTATTTGTGATGACGAAGATGTACTTGCATAATCGTTTACTCAATCGGTTTTTTTCCAGTCAGATCGTCAGTGGATAAAATTAAACAGGTATTGCTTTTTTGCATTTCTTTAAGTGTTTTGTGATGATAAGTTTTTGCGTGTCCATATACCCTACACCGCTCTGTACCTTGCGCGCAAAATATAGGCTGTAAATGTAAAGATATTTGGACAAAATTTGGTCAAGAGCGAAGCTTTGACCTAGCCCCACACAATTGTAGGTTTTTTTTTTAGATAATCATAATCAAAGCGCAAACTTTGATTTTATGTAAACACATTTGTAAAATGTTAGATAGATACATTATGAAAATGTGAAAAACTTTTATGTCTGCACCATTTGAAAATTGAATCATTGACTGAAAAGCAAACATTTTTAGAGATTGAAAAATGACTTAAATGGTCCGATCAGAACTATATTTGGCGTGGTCTTTAATGAATGTAGGAAATAAGTTAAAAGCAAATAGATGGAAATGTATGGACAGGCATGATAAATAATCGTAAAGAAATTTAGACTCATCCACTGTACCAAATCTCACTGAAATATATTTATTTATATATGCGACTTTTTTTTTACTGGTTACAAGGTTCAAAGCTGTTCAAAGGTGATTCTAAATTGATCATCATATATACATATTCTTCATGGCTTTCAATATATTCAAAAACTAAAAAAACTTTGAACTACTACGTCCATTAATGCATAATGGGTATAACAAAAAAAAAAAAAAAAAACAAATTTAATAAAATTAAAGCCAAGTGAAACCGCTTTGACAAAACTATAACATCACCATCATAAGCGCAACAACCGCTATACAAAACTGTTATTTAAAAATTTTATTACT
Organism: Cordilura impudica; assembly: GCA_963682025.1. Taxonomy (NCBI): domain Eukaryota; kingdom Metazoa; phylum Arthropoda; class Insecta; order Diptera; family Scathophagidae; genus Cordilura; species Cordilura impudica. The sequence continues at coordinate 967,072 of OY821517.1, read as the reverse complement.
AATTTTTTATGTTTTATTTATTTAGCATTTTTTGTTGTTATTACTACTAAGCGAATAACCTACTTGATATATAGCGACGACTACCAGTAGTATTAATACGTTAAGTTTATAACAACAATTGTTGTTGCTATACCAGCCTCCTCTCCATTTTTAAGATCGACTGGCCTGACTGGAATTTTTGGTGTTTCTGAAAATTGTAAAACAGTGACAATGCCACGGAAACACTGCACTTATATTGAAAATTATTTTTCTTATCTGTCGGCCTGTGTCACACATAATGGTGTATGTCGTATGTCTTTAAGCTGCACTTTTCTATTAGCTAATGACGTATGTATGTACTTGTGTCCTGCTGTAGTATTTATACAGTACAGGTTTAAATAAGAAACTAAAAAGAAATTGTGTAACAATGTCTGTTAAAGTACAACAAATAGCGGGTTTGTTGCCTGAGTCTTTTGTTTTGTTATTATTTTTTTTACAGATTTGTTTTCGTACATCATTTATCAATTAAAACTGCTTGGATTATTTAAAATATCTCAAAACAGGGTGTTTTTAGTATCCCAAGTAAAAAATTCATAACATTATTAATTACATCATCGTTTGTTTTTTTTCTTTCTTGGAAATAAGTAATTTTTTAAATTATCTTATAACAATTTGGGCTTAGTAAATAACATAAAAAAATATTTAAAATCTATATTTGCACTATAAGATAAAAGTTCTAAATCAGATTTACCGATTTTGGTTTTTATGATTGTAAATCATAATCATGAGTATTGGAATTTAGCCTTCTTTAAATGAAACATTATTTATGTCATGTTTTAAATAATAAATAAAACCAATTATATTTTTCTTAAAAACTGAAACTGAGTGTCAAAAATTAAACGAATGCATGTGTTTTTCTTATTATTCTTGCAATAAATATATCTAATCCGTTATTTATAAAAAAAAAACATTAAACTAGTTGACATTCAGTTATGAAAAGACCGTGACAGAGGAGATATTATATTTGTTTAAAACTTAAAGTCTGCCAAATCCATTACGAATTACCGTGCAATATTTGTGTATGCAAATATGAATGAATGGAACAAAGTGATCGTGAATTCATAATGTTTTGTGCGTTTTATATGACATAAATTAAAATTATGTTTAATTAATGCTTAAATGCTTTTTTGGTGGTAAATTAATATAGAAACATGAAAAAAGGCATAAACGAAATTTGAGTAAAATTGTTATGAATTTTTTGCGTGTGGATGTGAAAAAGTTCATATTAGATGTTAATTTTATATGTGGACCGATTAACACTATACCATCATATTTTTCAGAAACATACATGTAAAGGGTGACCCAGAGCCAATAAGAATGCAGGATACAATTCAAAAATAGAATACATTTTTTTATTTTTTTTTTTTTGAGCGAGTGATGATATTTTTATTGAAATGCAAAGTAGACATGTTCCAATTATGTATGGAATAAAATATCCGGCATATGGGTCCACGGCTCTGAACACAGGCCCTTGGTATTTTTATGAAATTTTGTGAAAGATGTTGGATCTCGCCCCTTAAGCTCAAGAATTGTTTCTGGTTTATTTGTATTGTATTGTATAAGGGAGGTGCTCGAAGTACTGCGACCGAATGATCTATTGTACTGCCCTCTGCTAATAGTTTGACCCTATAAAATCCCACCCAACCCTGAAGCCCTCAGATATTCGAGGATGTTGGTTGGTGCTAGTAATTTTATTTCGCTATCTAGTATTTGTAAAGAACCCAGGTGCTTTTTTCTCTTATGCATTAACGCTCCACAGTCCCCAAATATGTGCTCTGGTGATTCGGCTTTCTTGTCACAGAATCTGCACATGGGGTTTGGTACAATTCCTAACTTGCTCAGATGTTACCTGAGCCTACAATTAAAATCCCGGTTAGTATTCTTAGTCCGTTCCTTGATAACCCAATACATGACTCAAATCTCTTATTGTTGTAGTTACCTAACAAGAGTTTGGATTGCCTTAAGCCCAGGTGGCTCTAACATGATTTTCATGTTCTCTGGTTACGCCTTCCCATACTCCTTTTCCAATTCCACAAAACGGTTCTGGCCCCATTAACTTTGTGGAAGCTCTCCTTCTGGCAAGCACATCAATTTGCTCATTACCCTGAATCCCTGAATGATAATATGGTTATGGCCCGTCTTTTGAAATTCCTATTAAAGTTAATATGTGCACATCTGTCGATGGCATAAATTTCTGCTTGGAAAATACTTGTGTGTATTCCCATTGACTCAAAGTATTTGGTTCTAGGCCCGAAGACTCCCGGGTACCATTTGATTGTGTCCTCTTTTAGAGAATATGCTGTGCTTAACCTACTCCATTCTTTCTCATTACTAAGTTTTGTAACAACGTTTTTCTTCAAATCGTATTTCGTCTCAGTCCTGTCCATGGGACAATCTAGGAGGGAGTAATCATTAACTTGACTTATTCGGTTCCATTGCCCTTCATAAAGCCTGGTTATAGGTTTATCCCCCTTGATTCTGATTGCCGTTGCCAGGGCTTTCTTCTGCACCACTATATGTAGTGGGCTTTGGTCCAAGAGCACTTCTAGTGATGCTGTTGAGCACGTCCTCATTGCACCCGTTATCCCAATACACGCTAATCTTTGTATTCTACTTAACTCCATTTGAGTTGATTTCAGTTCTGGAGTACATCCAGTGTAGGATGCTGGGTTTACATCCCCAGGTTCAACCCGCTACCCTTCTACATGTGGTCGACATGTGCCTTCCATGTTAACTTGCTCTTTAGTACTATCCCCAGATAATTCACCTCTACCTTTGGTTCGATGACTTCTCTCAGAATTTGAATTGCCCGCCATCTTGGAAGTTTCCTTTTCTTGATAAATGGTACAATAGTGGGCTTTGTCAGATTGATGTTCGATCCTGTTACCCTGCACCATTGACATATTCTCAGCCCGCTTTGCACAATGTCACAAATGGTCTCCTCGAATTTGCCTCTTCCTATTAAGACTATATCGTCTGCATAGCCTTGACATTCTATTCTTGCTTCCGACAGCTTCTTAAATAGTTCATCAACAACCAGACTCCACATTAAGGGCGAAAGAACCCCTCACTGTGGACATCCTCTGGTTGTGTTGACTGCTATGGTCTCCCCTTCTGCTGATGTTTTTGCTGATCTCGTGTAGAGAACTTCTACCATTCATTTTGATGTCACTGAGTCTACTCCTCTTCGGTTTAATGCCCTTTCTACTACTTCGTGTGAAGTGTTATCAAAGGCTTCTTCTATATCTAGGAAGGCACAAACGGCTATTTCCTTTTAGTTTATTGATTTCTGAATAGCTCCTACTAGGCTGGTAAGAGCGGTCTCTGTTGATCTGCCCGCTTTGTATGCATGCTGGTTTGGATGCAAAGACATCTACTGTAATATCCCACATCTTAGATAGTTGTCTACAGCTTTTTCAAATGTTTTCAACATGAAAGATGTTAGGCTTATCGGTCTGAAGGATTTTGGATGCGCAGTGTCTTTCTTTCCCACTTTGGGTATGAACACTACTTTTTTCCTCCTCCATGCCTCTGGTATGTACCCCAAGGCTATTTATTATGAATGGTAATAATTCCTTCAAGCCCTTTTGTAAAAGGGCTGGAAAAAACCATCTGTTCCAGGGGACTTATAGGGTTGAAAGGTACCTAGAGCCCACTCTAGTCTTTCCTTGGAACAAATTTCGGCCGCTATCTGCCTGCTTTCTTGATCTGTTACTCGACCGTTCCTGGTCTTCTGCCACACTTCCTGGAAAGTGTGTCTTTAATAACAACTTGTGGTTTATTTACTTAGACCTGAGATTTTAAAAAACCCAAAAGAAATAATTCGCACGGCCTTAAATCACACGATCTTGTCTGCCATTTGATAGTTATAGGAATTTAGGGAAATGTTTCGATGTGGGAATCGTTGCTCTTATAGTATTTATTTTTAGACAGATGATTTACGGTTTACGACTATTTTAGAGTCAAATTAATCAGTCTGTAGAAAGAATATCTTATGTATTATTTATAACTAATTTAAAAAAAAACATGACTTAATCGAACAAAATTATTGGCACACATTAGAAAATTCTTTAAAAATATTTTATCAAAATAATATTTTTTGGGCAAATACTTTTGTACAATAACGGCGTTCTAAAACGTTTTCTTTTTACGATTTCCTTGAAATCATTTGAAATTTTCCGTTTCTTTACACGTCTATCCAATTCCTCCCACATATGTTCCATCGAATTAGGGTCTGGAGATTGCGGTGGATGTGGTAGGACATGTGTGATATTACATGTTCGGCACATGCGCACGTCATGAGCTGAATTTTTGGGGTTATTATTATGTTCAATGAATGAATTTGGTAGACTTAAGTTATCGGCGTTTATTTTAATATTTTACTTAAAATATTCATATGTTGCTTTTAATAAATATTAGCTCACCTATACCCATAGTGACATGCAACCCCTCCACCGTGTTTAACTGTTGGCTCAATATTTTTTTCTAATGCCGTATTGGGCTTTCTCCGTACTCTTGTGTGGCAATCAGAGCGAAAAATGTTAAACTTAGGGCAGGGTTTGCTTCCATATCCTTAGGCTATGCGCTTCTTTTTATTAGTATCATTCTTCTGTCCGTGATAGGATGAAAAACCTTTCCAAGGTCTTGCTTTACCTTAGCTGCTATTTGTGTTGATGTTTTCTTAGTCTAGTTTTATTTTCGAACTATCTGTTGCACTCAAGATCTGTTAAAGCTTGTAGACGGACAGAGCATTTGGCGCTTGCAAATTTTGATTCTCCTTTAAAACGATTTACAAATAGTTCAAATTAATGTATATATGTTCGCAGGCTTAAGGTCAAGTTAAATAAAAACTCTTTTTTAATTTGTGTGTTTTTATTAAAAATTTATTTTAGATTCCAATATTTCGAACGTCTTTGACATTCATCTTCAGGAAATGAGTAGACATGAAACAAATAATGACAAAACTGCTATCTTTATTGTTTAGACGAATACTAAACTAAATTAAAAAAGAGTTTTTATTTAACTTGACCTTAAGTCTGCGAACATATATACATTACCATACTAAGGTCGCAAAAATCATCATTAATAGTTCAAATTGTGAAACGACTTTTATCCATTATTTCATTTCAACATACGATTTACCGTGATTGGTACAGTAAAATATTATTTTGTGCTGAGATTCGTTTGCTTCTTTTTATTTCGGAATCATTTTAGGTTTTTTTTTTAATATTTTTATTTTTGCGAACAAAATGTCATTTTAACCGAAAAAACAACTCGAATGGTAATGACTGAAGTAGAAACATGTCCTTTTGCTAAGAGCGTTACCAGAAGACACGATAATCCGGATATAAAACAAATGAGTTTTCAAAGCGTGCCAATAGTTTTGTGCGGTAAAATGTTACAATTTTGTACAAAGCGAATTATAACAAGGCTGTGCCGAGTCTTTGATACCCTCCACGTATTCTTACCCCATTATTGTTAACACTAAGAGACAAAAAAGGCTACATTTTTTAATTGAAAGCAATTATTAAATGCAATCAGCATAAATGTAAACACATACAAATACGTTTTTATTTGTTTGTTTATTAGCGATGCATACACATTTTTTTCTTCTTGTTGTCCACATGTACAAAAAAAAGCAACAAACATTGATTGTGTATACATCGCTTATACATATCGATATGCACATGTTCTGTTACGTATGAACATTTTTCACTATTTTTAGTTTTTTTGTAAGAAATTTTATCGAAATATCTTTTTCTTTTCATTTTCATACGTCATTCCTCGGCTACTGGGCCTAGAGGCTCCAAATGCAATACCAAACTGTTGCAGATTATGACGAACATTTTAAGTCTAACTAGTACGACCTAATTGACCTATTGCGGACGGACAGGCAGACAGACAGACGGACATCGCTAGATCGACTTCTCCTTTTATAAGGATCCATGAGTTACAAATGGATTGACAAACTGATATATACCCTCTGCACAGTGGTGTGGAGGGTATAAAAAATTTAAAAAAAAATACATATAAATTTAAAAAATAAAATTTCAGCATTTGGGGGAAAACATTTTTTCTATTGACTGATTGATATGGCTCTAAAAAATTTCGATTACTTGTAAAGTGAATTTACATGGGTGCATCAATGCAAATTCATCGAAATATTGTTTGATTACAAGATTTACATGGACACTGGGGATATGCGAATTTCTAAGCAATCTTAGCGCATAGGCACCACGTGATAGGCAGTTTTGTTTTACTAATGGACACACAAACAGGCAGACGGATGGACGGACAGACAGACATCGCTAAATCAATCGGTATAATAACAAGTATTTTTGGTAAACATCAGCACAAACGAATCAGATAGTTTTTTTTTTTTCAATTTAAAAACGATTTGTTACCAAATGGCTACATTATACATTTAAGGGTTAAAGTTATTTTTGTTTGTTTATCGAATAAACCAAATATATGACAATATTCTATGCAGAAACATGTTTCGCAAACCGTATGGCAGTAGTACAATATTAACATTGATAACCTTCGTATTGATATGTATAATTGGCGTACAAGAATCAACATCAATTGCTATAGCACCATCAACATTTGGTACAGCTATAGCTAGAGCTGGGAAAATTTCAAATTCATTAAAGGTGAGTACGAATTGAACGAAATTTTAAAATGAAATGAAAACAAAGTATTTGTTTATGATTAAACATAATTATTTCAAACCTAAAATATTTTCCATTGTAAGAAAATTGTGGTTTCAGCTTTTTCATCTGGGACCGTAACAATATAAGTTCCATGTTGCAAATGTTGCATTATTTGATTTTTATTATATCTCTCAGAAATAAAATTTTTTTTTTTAATTTTTATTTTTTATATTTTTAAAAACGGTTATGAATGATTTTTTTTTTAATAAAACGGGACGAAAACTTTAATAATTCTTCGGAAATAAAAAACATGCGCTGCAACAATTTATGCTCTTGTCCTTCAAGACAATTATTTGATCAAACTGCAAACTGCAGCATTTAAAACACAAACATGAGAATTTTTGGAATAATGTGAAATTGGAAAATACGAAATACTTTTATTTATAGGAAATCATCAAAATCATTGACTAATTATATTTTAAAGTTATTATTCAGAACTGTTATTTAATAGAAGAAAACAATAAAAATCAAAAATAATTTATTAATTTCATAGAGATATAACTGAAATCCAAAATATTCGTAACGGTTTCACTTTTGGTGTTAAAAAATTCATCTTGGTTTCACTATGAACATGAATATGGGTGTATGTGAAAATGAAATAATCAATAACTCGATAAAAAAAAAAGATTATTTATATATTTGTCGATGATTATCGATACAAAAGCAAATAATTAAATTTCTTATTAGTTGTTTTTATTCAATTTAACTTATTAAATACGCTCTTAAGCTTTTTTCGTTTAATCGTACGTTATTTTTGTGCAGAAAATCCCTGCAGCTGAAAACGTTCTTTTCTGTTAACCCTTCGTGGACTTCGAGATAAAAATTTGATATTAGTATTTTTTTCAGCGATAATATAATATCAGGAATAGAATTGTTTGGCCCATATAATACTTCTACAGTAGCTTTAGTTTCATAAAATATATCGTAATCTGTAAATATACGTTCAGAGCTTTTCCGACAATCAGCCCAATTCTAAAAAAAAATTCCGCATGAAATATCTCTTTCTCGTTTTCCCCTATTATGAATAAAAATTCCTTCGGAAAAAAAAAAACGATGGTTTTTTCCCTCAAAAAAATTCCCTTGCAAAACAGACGGGAGTTTATATAAAAATGTAAAAAGTATTTTGATAAAACAAAATTTAAATAAAAAAATTATTATTTTATTGTTCTTGTAGGTTGAAGACCACAAATAAAGCTCAACTTCAACTTTTGTTAACTTTAATGAAAGCCAATTCAGGCATTGATTGCGTTTCCCATAGCTATGCTATTAATTTTTTTATTTAATTTTTTTTTAGAACAAGTTTGCACACACAAAACAAAAAACAGAAAATTAATTGTCAATAAGCAAGACAACTGGCTTCGAAATTCGATGATGCCACTTGTTAATTTTTTTGTCACGCGGAATTTATAATTGGAGGATTTTTTTTTCTCGAGAAATGTATTTTCCGTGTCTTTGAGAATATTCTTTGAGAATATTCGTAATTGGGCTGAATATCTTCCCATAAATTTAATAAATCAGTTTTTAGGAGAAATCTGAAAATATGTACAAATGGTATTATCGAATTATTTATCGAATTTTCGATAATATTTAGTGGATTTATCGATAATTTTAAACTTATATCATTGTCTGATTATTGGTTTTTCGATAATCGCAGTATCGATGTATGTAAATTTTTTCCATTAAAATTCAAAAAAGAAGTAATTGGATATATACCACGTGTATTCATAAGTTTTTCCGGTTTAACAAGAGATGGCGCCAGCGAAAAGTAAGGACCGGAATAGTTCGTCATTTTGTTCGTCTGACATTTAAATTACAAAAATTAGCCTCTTTGTTTTATCTTTCATTAATTAAGTGGAGTTTTGTGCCTGTAAAAAACATTTGAGGCACGCATTGCTTTTCTTATTTAATCAAAAGAAACAGGCATTTTAAAGCCATTGTGTATTGGTAAAAAGGTTTAAAAGTGGTAATTTCAATGAGGAAAACAGTGACCGATCTGGTAGACCACCAAAATGCAAAAACTCAACCGCAATTAGAAGAAATATTACATGTATCACAAGAACCAATCAGCAGATATTTACAAGAAAGGGGGAAGATCAATACACTCAGTAAATGGTTTCCACACGATTTTAATTAACGTCAAAAAGAAAAACGCAAAGTCATTGTGATATGCTGCTGAAACGACACGAAGGAAATAATTTTTGTATCTAATTGTGGCGGGGTAACGAAAAATTGATTTATTTTGAAAACCCGAAGCTGTCCAGAGCGGTATTGTGTATTATGAAGCCCAGCGAAACCGTTAATATACAACGCTATCGCCAACAAATTATTAACTCAAACCACGGGTTAATCCAAAGACGACCGGAATGGGCCAGAAAACATGGCAAAGTGATTCTGTTACATGGCAATGCAAACAACTGAAAGGCACCTTGAAATCGCTTGACTTGACGCCTTCTGCCTATCACCTTATTGCATCAATGGGGCACACGCTCGCAGAGCAGCTCTTCAGAAATTTCGGACAACTTGGAAAAATAGCTTAACGAAAGATTTGCCGCAAAAGACAAGGTGTTTTTCTGGCATGGTATTGATAAATTACATGAAAGATGGGCGATGCCCAATATTTTGGATATAAAAAATTAATTGCCAAAAAAAAAAAAAAAAACAAAAAACTGGAAAAACTTATGCATACACCAGTAGAGTTACTTATAACAAATGTTTTGGTGTTGTAGCGCGTTTCCTTTGTAAATATATTTTAGTGACAAATTGCATCAATAACAGTTATGTAACAAGTTTTAAAGAGAAAAAATTAAACCTATTAAAAGATTTGCAATCTACTAAATTAAGAAAGTTCATGGACGGACTTTGAAAATAATAACGATATTCTGGAAACAGTTAAAATTAAATTGCTGCGGTAAGATGAATCCTTAACTTTGACCAAAAGTAAGCCAATGTGGAGCTCAATTACGTCTTCGCAATTTCCCTAGTAAATGAAGGTTAAGTGATCTGAAGAAACTGTTGCAACAATTAAAAGAGCTCCTGCAATATTCGCAAAAATGGTAGAGCTAATCGGGCAAAAGGAAAAAACAATTTTTACGAAAATACATATAGTGCGTGCACCACTAAAAAAAAGTAGTCAGTGTGAATTTTCAGTGTCTTTTGTAAAGAATTGAATCATAATATATTGTGAATCATAAAAATATAATATTGAATTAATAAAAGTGATACGAAAAAGTTTCAATATTTAAAGCTTTCACTTTTCGGCGGTGGGGTGAAAATAGTAACTCATCTAATAGTCGGCTCGGAAGATAAATATACCTATGCTTGGGAGCTGTATATATATAAGGATAATAATCGTTAAATATCCTCAGACAATCTTTAAAATCTGATTACGATTCAAAATTTTTTGGAATATCAGAAGGTGTTTAAGTATATTGTCGGCACAGTTGAAGGAGCTGATTCATAATTTACTCTAAAAAAAACTTGAGAGAGGTTTAATGCACCGAATTCCTATATTTCACGAAAAGTTATTTATCATCATCATTAACTTCAAAAGCCAGTAACAAAACATTTGTCATTATCAACTACAAAATAGCAGCTATTGTAATATGTTCGGAAGTAGTATAACAATATGCAAAAAATTCAAAGAACAAGAGAGAGTGCCACAAAAATTTAAGTGCAAAAATAAACTGTGCAACATATGTTTGCAGCCGTAAAGTTTTGTAGTAATAAAGACTGTGTGTGCAAGACTTGTAAGAAAATCCGACACACTCTTTTACACTATGAATATGAGAACCTTAAAGAAAAGGTGTCGGCCAATATGAAATAAGAAATGCTCGCAACTGCGGCTATCAAAGTTTTATATTGGTTTGCAGAAAACGATCTCGTGTTTATAGAAAAATCTGATCTGGGTTGCTTAATATCAACAATAGCTGAATCCAATACCAAGAAAAAAACAACGCATACACGTTTAAAATTTTTGATCCAGTATTGTTAAGAAAACGAGGTATTTTTTTAGGGATTAAAAAAAGGAACTAGGAATTCACTACCAAAACTTCTTTTGTGATAAAATAGAAGTTTTTGTAAAGAAAATAGCAGCGTCCCTGGATAAACTAGAAAAAATCAAAGGACAAGCGACTTATCAAAAGGAAGCTAATGATCTATATTTTCTAAAAAGTTTTTGTACTGAAAATATGATCTAACCACAATTCTCGTCAAAACAGGTATTCTGGGAAAACAAATAAGCTAAATATTAAAATAAAATTTATGTTCTCCAGATTACAAAACTAATAAACCATATTTTAAAAACACAAAATTAATGCACACACACACAATGTACAGTGAGGAGCAAATGTGTAGCATGGTGCATCATGCTTTGAAACACAAAGTTTTTACCATTTTTAAGCTCTTTCTTTTAACTCATACTCTCTGTGTCTGTCTGCCGTGGGGCAACCCCATTCCCCTTCGTCCAATTGATCTGAAATTTGGCCCATAGTAATGTTGTGACTAAAGATTAATTTTGGGGTAGTCACGCACAGTCACGGAGTGATTTAAAACCCATTTCCCCTTATCCGATCGATCTGAAACTTGGTCGATAGACTTGCTGCGAAAAAAGATTAACTTTGACATAGTCACGCATAGTCACCTCACTTCCCCTCATCCAATCAATCTGAAACTTGGTCCATATGCTTGTAGTGACCAAAGATTAATTTTAAAATAGTCACGCAAAGTCACGGACAGTCACGGAGAGATTCAAAACTCATATGCATAAGGAAAGAAAAAGTTGTAATAAAAACTTTGGTTTTATGGGTTACATTATTTTATTAATGATTTTCTTCCTAAAACAGCCTGTCTTGTTTTCTTCAATTTCGAAGAATGAGACTTGCATATTCTACCCCGTTCGCCTACAAACCTGAAACGGTTAATCATAATGTTACTAAACTTAGAAATAATGTCATCAGGAATTGACCTCCAAATGAGCTTTAATCAAATATAAATATAGTTGATACCTCTTGAAGGTTCCTAAGGGTTTAGTTGAGATTTTCTAAAGCTCAAAATGCTTTCAATCGAATTTATATCCAACGACTATACTGGCTGTTTTAAAGTTATCAATGGTTTTTTTACAATTTTACCCTAATATTTGGGTGGTTGAATTGCAGAAAAACAAATTTTTTATGAGAAAAACCGATCATTGTACCATCATCTTTAATAAACGGATCCGCATTCTTTTTAGAAATGCAACCCCAATGTATTATTGAACCACCGCCGCGTTTCACTGTTTTGTTTACATTGTTTTAGGTTATGGAACTGTGGTCTTTAGACATGTAGTAGGAGCGATTATCGGACTCAAAACATTTAAATTTAGTCTCGTCAAACTATATTTTTTTAGAATTTCAAAATATTTTCTCTGTTATGTTACTACTAGACTTCTTATATCCATTCAAATATTCATAATTTCAACCAAAAAAAACTTGTTCACCGTTAAAATCAGTCTTATAATTTGACCATTGGACACCTGCTACACTTTTGCTCCTTACTGTATATACTTATGTTTAAACATAAACAAATATATTTATTTTTTCAATATTTACAACAACAAAAAAAAATAATAATAATATTTTACGAGCATAAATATTAAATCAAAAGTTTTCCTAATAGAAGCGATTAAAGTCAAAAACCATTAAACTGATCTTGCATTAGCTTTTAAGCAAAATATATAGGTATGCATACAAAAAGCCTTTACTTATGTAAGTTTACAGTCAGTGTCATTAATAATCGGTTTTTTAATACACCGATATAAAGAAGTTGGTATTAGCGAGAAAGATGCTAAAAAAGTATTAAGAGTTTAAGTGTTTAATAAGATATAAATAAATGGCTCGGTGTTAACCCTGTAACCGCGATGTATCGATAAAAGTATGTAAACCAGCGTAAACACGCGTGTTAAAAAGCGTCATTAATATTCGGTTTTCCGTTATTTCAGAAAGTAATAATAAAAAAAAAAGCAATTAAAGTAACTTTATTGCAAAATAAGAATACAAATTAATAAATAATAATTTTCTTATTTTTTAAAAAAATCGGTTTTGTTGCAATAGATGAAAATGGGGCGCAAAGGTAAAAATACTTCTACCGAACAGAGAAAACTTGTTATTTTTCACTATGAAAAAGGAATAAAAAATATCCGGAATCCATAATATGAAGGCAAATACAGTTGGAGATATAGTCCGAAAGTACGAACATGAGGGAAGACTACGCTTCATGAAGCAGACAGGCAAACATAATAAACTCAGCGAGCGCGAAGAAAATTCTATTGTTCAGAAACCATAAGTGCAAAAGGTTTTAATGGTCGTGTAGCACGTAGTAAGCTATTGGTTAATTTACGCAATCGAAAAGCTCGTTTAAGTTTCGCTAAGGAGTACCTTCTTATGCCGCAAACTTGGTGGGATGATGTTGTTTTTGCGGACGAAAGCAAATACAATGTATTTGGATCCGATGGACGTGTAATGGTATGGCAAAAACCAAACGAGCAGTTATAACCACAAAATTTGAGACTAATTGTAAGGGAGCTAAGGGAGTTGCAAAATTAGTATTTTTCGACGATTAGTATTTTTGAAAGTATATGATGATAAGCTGGGTGTTTTGGATTCATTCAAATTCTATCAAGATAACGATCTAAAACACAAGTCGCGTTCGATTTAAGAATGGCTCCTTTATAATTGTCCCAAGGTTCTACAGCCATCCGCAAACACACACTAACTTCTATATCTAAGCTAAAATCGAGGCTTCAAGAAGAATGGGACCGTATTCCGGTAGATTATACAACTAGCGTGGTTAAAAACATGCCAAACCGCCTAAGAGAAGTTATCAAACAAAATGGTTACCCTACAAAATATTAAAATTGAATATAGTTTTTAAAATGAGTTATTTCTGTTTAGTCAGTGCAAACCGAATATTAGTGACGCTAAAAATATTATGTTACTTGAATTAATAAAATTTTTTAATGAACTGTTATTTTTTTTTTATAAAAATGTAAATTTTCTAGTACTTAAACATCAATTTTAATAATCAGAAGAAAAAAATTTATTAAAAAAAAAACAAAGATGACTTAAGGAACTGCATTTGAATATGTGCCACAAATAAAACCGAATATTAATGACACTGACTGTAAATAAAATTTGCTAACGGCACTGAAAATTGACTAAATATGTATATTCAAATCAAATATCCACAACAGATGGGTGTTTAACTGTAAAATAAAATTTGAAGATAACTGAAAAAGCACGTGCTTTTAAAAAGGTAATCAAACATGATTACAAGGAAAGTGTTAGACAGAATTCAGTCAAGCACGTCTTATGAACTATTAATATGTACTTAAGATATCTACATATATTTGTAAGACGTCACTTCTATATTACGTTAAGACGTCACTTCTTCAATATCCAGTATAGTTTACATATTTTAAATAAAACTCTTCAAGGTGAATTCGAAATCAATTTGTTTCTATTTGGTTAACGAAACTATTTAGCAGTTAATACGGAAGATATGATCAAATATGTGTTAAATCATTTAAGCTAATAACTTTTCATAAATTCTTGAACCACAACAACAACAACAACAATAAAAACACACACACACACACACACAATTGTTCATAGATTTCTTAAGGTAATAAATATTAAATATTATTGGCTGGTTTTTTTTTTTGACTAAAACAACTAACATAGTGCTTAATTGTATCTCAATGTAACATGTCAGTGTTTATAATTTAATGTTAGTTGTCATTATTGATGGCAAACAATGTTTGGATACAATAACGCAGTGACTTTTTGAATAAAGGATATTTTTTTTCGACAAAAAAGCGTTTTAATTTTCAATATAGTCTCATTTTAGGTGGAAGCATTTAGTCCTATTACTCCTTCCAAATAGGTTTTCAAAGGTCCTCAATATAGGCGTTTCCTTCAGTGAGATATGCTGGATGGAGTAGCAGCAGTTCGTAGCCTAATTTATGGATTTTTGCCATAGCGGCGACACATGTATGTGCCAGTGCGATCGCCAATGCGGTCGAATATAATTCGATTCTGCCAATTATATTCGTTTTACCCATTTCAAGGTAATCGATGTGAATGACACCGAATGTATCCTAAAAAACTGACGCTATGAATTTCGTCTTTCTTGGTCCACGTTCATGCAGACTATTCCTTGGTCTTGTGTTGTGTAGGATCCACGTTACGTCTGCGGTTACAAAATGGTGTAAAAGCTCCATCCCAAACACTCTTTAACACTCCTTTGAAATTGTCACACGGTTGCGTTTATGGTCGATTGTGAGCAATCGCGGCACTCATCGTGCGGTTAGCTTTTTCAGGTGTACAGCTCAGCCACAGCCATAGATTTTATTGAACGTTCGGCGTCACTTGTGTTGATACGACCAAAATGGAATTCAGTAAATTCATTGAAGTTGATGGTGCAGAGTCCTCATAGTATTTACTAGCCGTTCCTTGATTTGACTGATTGATAGTTTTCCCCGCTACGAGGTCAGTTCAATAAGTCACGGAATCGCTCTTGTAATTTAAGCACAGTAACAGAGAAGACAATCACCCACAACATATAATTTTTTTTTTTTTTAATTTTAAAATACTGCTTTTTACCGTTGACCGCCGGGTGAAACGCCGCAGAATAAAGCTAAGGTGGAATTATCGGGCTATTGGGCTACGATATACGCTATATTCTCCGGATTTAGCACCTGGTGACTAATTTATATTTCCAAACATAATGCCAATTTAGAGGATCTTGAGATATACTATTATTTTGAAGGGAAAAAATTGGGGAAACGTGACAAAGTGTATGGATTTACGATCCGACTTCATAGTTTGAATTTTAATTTCGTTTTGCGATATAAAAATGAAAACTTGAGCTCAAATAGAGCAAAGATTTTTAGTAAATGATTAAGAAATTTAAATTAAAAATTTATTTAAAATAACTCTTATTACAATAATTTATTTTACATAAACTTTTCGTTGCATTTCTATCTATATCTACAGTGGTGTTCAAAACATTTGCAACTGAAATCACATTTTGCCTAATTCTTTATGCATATTATTATTATTAAATTCAGTTATAATTTTAGAAAAACAAAAAAAAAATATTGATAAATTTACAACAATAAAAAAATAAGCTTAACAAAATTAGTCTAAATACAAGTGTTCAAAACATTTGCAACTCTTAAAGAAATTATTATACAAATCCAAAAATTGATTTCAATATTTAGTATTTTGTAGCATAGCCGTTATTTTTTATAACCTCAGAATAAGGGAATCGGGAATATCATTCCACTGTTTTTCCAAGTCGGCGAAAACTTTATTATCAATATTCCGTTTTGCAATCATCCACATGTTCTCAATCGGGTTGAGATCGGGAGATTGTGGCAGCCACGACATGACACCAATATTATTTTCCTCCAACCATACTTTTACAACCCCTGCCTTATGTTTAGGGTAGTTACCGTGCTGAAATGTCCATGAAAGTGGCATTTCCCATTCAGCATATGGAAGCATAACCGAGCTTTAAAGGTCTCTATATATTGTGGCCGTCATTGTATTAGTAATCCGGTGAATTGGGCCAATCACATTTCCCGAAAAACACCCCACATAATAATAATTTCACCTCCGTGCTTCACTGTGGCGGTTGTATATCTGGGATTAAATTTTCGGTTCGTGGTCTTCGAATGTAGGTTCTTCCATCTGAACCTCGGAGGTTGAATTTGGACTTATCGGGCCATAGTACGTTGTTCCATTGCTGTTGAGTTCAATTTAAATGGGTGCGGGCAAAGTTAAGCCGAGCTTTTCTATTTTTCCGACAAAGCGTTTTTTTGGTGCATATAAAACTTCTAAGACCATATTCTCGGTCTTTTCTTTCAATGGTGGAAAGACTGGCATCTAAAGAAAATTCAGTTTTAACTTCTTTAGGAACTGCTTTAGGATATTTCGTGAAAAAATTCTTAATTTTTTTGTCTTCACTTACAGTAGTAATACGGGGTTTCCTCCTTTGTAAGTTGTATGGATGTTACCACTATTAACAATGCGACAACTTGTTGATTTTGGAATGGAATATTTTAGCGAGAAAGCCCATTGTTAAAGTCATTTAAAACTTTGACCTTATTAAAACTCTTAAAATGCAAATATCTAAATCACGAATTAATAAAAGGAATGCGATTACCGTTATTTCCTAGCATTTGTTAGTGCTAATAGTATAGTTAAGAATAAGAGTAATAAGAGTTGTAAATGTTTTGAATAGCTGCATTTTGAATACATCTTTTAAAATAAATTTTTTGTTGTTTTACTTTAACGGAATTTATTTATTTTTTTGACATGAAAAAAAAAATAAATTTTAGTAACGAAATGTGATTAATTAATCAACAAAAAGTTAAAATGCGATCTCAGTTCCAAATGTTCTGACCACTACTGTATATCTAAGAAGCCAATACGAACTTACTAATGGGATTTAGCACAATAATGATAAAGGCAATCACATATAAAATATAAAACTTTTTACATTTGACGAAAAAAAATATATTTGTTATATTTAAGGCGATCTTAACCTTGAACTGAGGAGGTGGTGGAAGCTTTTACCCTCTCGTAGTGTGTTTTTTTTTTTTTTGTACAAAAAAAAAAAAGGTTTGTGAAATAAAGTGCATATTTTGTTGAAATATTTTTTATTAATATTTTTAGTATAATTAAAATGGGTAAAATTTACCACCACGTCACTGACTATGTCCCAAAATTTCACCTCTATAGTTAAAGGTTAATAACTCTGAAACGACATGTTTGTTAAAGGTTGGTTCAGGCTCAAGATCAAATGTTTTTAATTTAAAATATAAAAGCCATAGTTCCAAGTTTTTGAATATTGATTAAGGTGCAACATTTGTACCAAGTTTAAATGAATCTGTGGGAGTCAGGGAAACTTGTTGATCATTGATCATAAACATATTTTTTTAAGCCTATATTTTTGAAAAAAATTGCTTTAGGATAAAAAAATGTTTTCTTGCATAATGCTTGTTTTACGTAAATTTGTATATGTTCGTACTAATTTCCACAATTAAAAATTTTTCCATGAATACTTGTTATCGAATAATAAAAATTCCCTATCCCTTTTGTTTGATGTCAATGGTTTAACAATTATGCAGATCCATGCATTCGATACCCATATAATAACATTTCCGCGACAAGATCACAACTACACAACATTTACAGCATTAGATTAATGACCATTGTGAAAATGACCAACAGAAAAACAAGTCAACAGCACAATAAAGCTGTTACATTTGTTGCGTGTTTTATAACTCACGAATAGTTACGAAGTTAGGTACATATGTACATATGTATGTATATACAGAGAGAGTAATGTGATTATTATTAGGAGAGAGTAATATTTCGAGAAAAAAAAAATTAATAGAAACACAACAAAAATTGTTAATAATCAGCAAATTATTAAAAGCCAAATAGTGGTTAAATTTGCAAATTTATAAAAAAAAAAAATACTATAGTGCAACACGAATATACTAACTGTAAAAAGCCAAAAGACTATAACTGGATTTCAAAAAATCAGTTGTAAACGAAAAGTGGTAGTGGTTAAGACAAAAAATTGTTAAACTAAACTGAACGCAAGATATATGAAATCGTAGAGGAAAATTTTCAAAATTAAAAGATATTTTGAGAAAATTCCAGACAGAAAATAAGGAAGGAAAATTGCAATTTCTTTTTTTTTAATTACTGCAAATAAAATTTGAATAAACATTTCATTAGTGAACAAAAGTAATTAATCAATTAAAATATCTGTTCCTTTTGTATGAGAGGAAATTTACAAGTCCATTATTACATAACGCAATTACGTTTAACACTCTTAAACAGTTTCCGTTAGTTGTTTTCTTTTTTCGCATTAAAAAAAAAGCAATGACTTGTCATCGGTCATTAGAGTATGCGGCTGCATTGGTTGCCATTGTAACGGCCCTTGCTGTAATTATATTCGCAATATCGGTCACTAATACAAATCGTAATTATCGTGTACAAAAACAAAACAATGTTACTAAAACAGCCGCTGATGATGAGAACAATAAAGAATTTGAAAATTTATCTGATACGCAACAGCTTATTGGGACAACTATAACAAATAGCCAAATGTATTCAACTGAAAAACCATCCACAACTTTACCCAGCTACTCTCCTACTAGCACAAGCTCTGCTTCGACCACCTTCATTCCTTCTACTGTGGCATCATCGTTATCATCAAACGAAAACATTTACGTAGTTCCACCGTCCGTTAGTTCAGTGGAAACCATTGGGATATTAAATGATATTTATAGGAATGATAAAAGTGATGTTGATTTTTCTACTACAACTACAACTTCCGCAATTGATCCATCAACAATAGAGGTAAACTAGCCAGTTTTTTTGAACGTACGATACATGTGACAACCAAAGGTTTATATTTGTCCCATTTTAATTTTTTGCTACATTTGACACATTTCCAACCGAACTGACTTGTATCGATAAAGGAATACTGTAGCTTTTAGATTATACAACTTAATTGGACCACTGTAGCCTCAAAGGCTAATAGAGTGAACCCAAAGTCAAAAAGTATAATTTTCCATTATCTTTGAAAAACGTTTTCATGGATTCTATTGGACGTACGGCATTAGCATTGTTGTATGTCGTGGACTAAACCTTTCCATTTCCAGAGATATTAAGATTTTTAAAATTGGTTTACTCTCTTCCTACAGTACCCTGATATGGGTTATACGTGTCCCATTTCTACTTTTTCTTTATTTCCTTTGAATTTAACAAAAAATAATAAAATTAAATCAATTTTTTATAAAATTATACTTTAAAAGACAAAGAAAAAAGAAAATTATTCTAAATATCTAAAAAAAAAATACCGCATGAAATGGGGTAAGTTTCAAATCACTTACGATCTTTTGTGAAAAAAAAGGTTTCTGCCAGAGCTCCCCATTACTCGAGCTTCGAGGTACTAGTTAGTGAGCTACTCGAGCTCAACGAGTAGTTCGAGTAGTAAAAACTAAAATTTTTCATGTTTGAAAGTATGTTTAATGATAAATATAAGTATTTAGTGTAACAAATGTATACTTTTTGGAATCGCACAAGTACCAAGAATATCATCCTTAAATTTCACTTGAATCGGACTATCCTACTGGCGTGGGCAAACTACTACTCGAAAAAACTCGACGACTTTCCATACAAATGTATAAAAATATTCACTTCATAGATGTTTGACTTCCAAATACATGATAGGATTTTATATATTTTGAAGTCAGTTATATTGATATATTACTCTCCTGAAATATTGAAATATTCTGAACTATGGAGTGGTAGTATTTTAATCTGAACATATGTAGACGATATGTTTTCAAAATTGTGAAGCATTTCGACAAAAATTTTGGAAAAAGATTGGAGATTTTGCAAAAAGTGTAATAAAAATAAAAAAAAATTTTATTGTTCTCACTGTCTGTAATTGATTATATTAATAGATTACTCATAAAAAATTTTAAACTATTCCGGCCAAAATTGACCTTATTCACAAATGACTCATTTTAAAAATTAAGTCATTCCGATTAAAATTAAGCTTTGGGCGAACAACTACTCGAAAAGGATCAATCAGTCACTTTCTATACAAAAATGTGTGAAAAATTGCTCTTATTTCAAGTTTAATGAAACTTAAAAAAAAAATTTCCATCACGACTTATTTTACTGTTTGTAGTTGTAAATATATCGAGATAATCTTCTTAAAGTTTCAAAGTATTCCGACAATAATTGTGCTGTTGGCGAACTACTACTCGAATAAGCTCGACCACTTTCCATACAAATGTATAAAAATATGCACTCCCATTGACATTTGGCATCGATTTACAAAACATTTTGACAGAACACATGGTACAAATTTATGCTTTTTCGAGTAGCTGTTCGCCCAGAGCTCAATTTTAATCGGAATGACTTAATTTTTTGAAATGAGTCATCTATGAATAATTGAAAAAATTTTTTGAAAAAACAATTTTTTTTTTAAATTTTTTTTATTTTCTATTTTTTGTCGAGTAGTTGTTCCTCCAAGCTTCAATTTTCGGCGGAGTGCTTTGAAACTTGCAGGAAACGTTCTCTTTATATATACAGATCTAACGAATATAATTTTTTGTTGTCATTGTGGAAATTTTTCTGGAAAATATCATCAAACTTCAAATAAGAGCATATTTTCATACATTTGTATAGAAAGTGGTCAATATCAGTCGAGTAGTGCTATACCGACGCTACAATTTTGGTCGGAATGGTTTAAAACTTTTTGTGAGTAATCTATGAATATAGTCAATTACAGACAGTGAAAAAAATTAAAATAATTTTTTTTTATTTTTAAACTCTTTCTTTTAACTCATACTCTCTGTATGTCTGTCTGTCGTGGGGCAACCCCATTCCCTCTTACACAATTGATCTGAAACTTGGCCCATAGTCTTGTTGTGACTACAGATTAATTTTGAGGTAGTCACGCACAGTCACGCACAGTCACGGAGTGATCTAAATGTCATTTCCCCTCATTCGATCGATCTGAAACTTGGTCTATACACTTGCTGTGAAAAAGATTAACTTTGACTTAGTCACGCACAGTCACGGAGAGATTTAAAACGGATTTCCCCTCATCCAATTAATCTGAAACTTGATCGATAGACTTGTTGTGAAAAAAAGATTAACTTTGACATAGTCACGCATAGTCACGCACAGTGACAGAGTGATTTAAAACCCATTTCCACTTAAACGAACAAACTGAAACTTTGTCCATAGACTTGTGACCAAAGATTAATTTTAAAATAGTCACGCAAAGTCACTCATATGCATAAGGAAAGAAAGAGTTTTAATAAAAACTTTGTTTTTATGGGTTACATTATTTTACACTTTTTGCAAAATTTCCGGTCTTTTTCGAGTAGTTGTTCCCACACGCCAACATTTTTGTCGAAATACTTTGAAATTTTGAAAACATATCGTCTAGATATATTCAGATTAAAATACTAAGAACTTTTTTCAAGTGTTCTTGAAATAATTTTGTAAATAGGCATCAAACATGTACGAAGAACATATTTTCATACATTCGAGTGGAAAGTGGATGATCTTTTTCGAGTAGTAGCTCACTTACTACTCGAGTAGCTCTAGTACTCGAGCTTGACCGTAGGCTCTGGTTTTTGCGACTGTCTTGGCTGTCTTTAGCACAAACAACACATCGTTTTTAGTTACGTTATCGATTCTTATGAGATAATATCCAATTAATGTTAAACTTCCTTCAAATGAGTTGTCAAATTTGTGGATCAATTGAAAAAAAAAATGGCGATAGAATTTGGTCTTCGATTTTCGTTCATAGTAAATATATAAGAAGATAATCACCGAAGTGTGGGCTATTTTTAATAATTTACAACAATAACAAAAAATATAGCATTTACGCAATAAATAAATTACTTGTTTACAAATAATGGCCGTTGACGTTCATATTAGGAGTTGGCAAAAAATATAGGCACGAATTGACCAAAAAAAAGGGCACATTTCATATCATACTGAAGTGCAAAAAAAAACATTTATTTCCGCCAAAAATAGACTAGCTAGAATGGAATTTGCAAAAGAACACATAAACTGGAGTACAACGCAATGGAAGACCGTACTTTTCTCTGATGAGTCGAAGTTTGATTTAAAAAGTTCTGATAGATTTAGGGTAGTATGCAGATCTAAACGACAACGTCCTAATCCTCGGTATACTAAAGGCACGCTAAGACACGGAGGAGGAAATGTTTTGGTCTGGCGATGTTTTTCTGATCAAGGGATGGTATAATGAATCGTTTCATGTATAAGGATATCAAAAAAAGTGTAATGTTGCTACACGCAGAGGAGGAAATGCCACTTAAGTGGAGGTATCAACATGACAAGGACCCAAAACACACGGCTAAATGCGAGAATGGTTCATAAGCAATAAGATTAACGTTTTCAAAATGGCGAAAACAATCACTTGATCTCAATCCCATAGAAAATCTATGGGATATTATATTGCAGAAACACGGATGACCTTTTCTGGCAAGTGTAAATTGCATGGAATGGAATTTCCGGTGAAATAAGGTCTACGCAACTAAATATTAGTAAAATTCTAATATTTATTGAATAAATAATAAATGTGCTTTTGTTTCATCGCGTACAAAAAACTGTATTAAAGATTTAATATTAATTTTTTTTTGTTTTTGATAACAAATTTTGTTTGTTTTTATTTTGTTATAGTAAATTTAGTTAATTTATTTTATAAATAAATAAAATAATTTGAAACCCAAATGTGTTTGTCATTGTTATTAAGCCATATTGTATTAATCACAAGCTCGTGCATATCTTTTATAGATGGCGCATAGGATAGTTTTCAAATTAAGAAATCAATAATCGCTTTGGTATTTATATACAAGACCAAGAGGGCTAGGCTACTAAATCGAACAATATATTTTTTTCGAAAAACACCACACGTATTTTTGTTGGCGCAAGGACGAAATGGAATTATATCTTAATGGAATATGAATCGTATTCGAAACGAATTTTTTTTGAAAATATCATAACGATATCGTTAACAAATATCACAAAGAATATCATATCAACATTTAAGCATTTACTGTTACTATGTTTTCTGAAGAAATGACACAGATTTTCTCAATGAAAATGAAAATCATTGAAAATCCGCTAACCGGTGGAATATTTCCGTTTTCAATTGACGGTCGTTGACCGAAATCTGACAACAAAAAAATTTAAACATTTTTATGAATTTGTTACAAGAGCTAAATTAAAACACTGACGGCCGTATTTATAATGAAAACTTATGCAGTATCTAGCATGAGTATTATTTATAATGCACTTGCTGCTGCGTTTGCTAAACTCAGATCAACAACCTTTCAAACACTGACTAATGGCGTTTTCTTTTCTTTAATGTATGAAGGAAACATTATAAAAATGTAACATTATAAAGTGTAAATTTTTTTAGAAAAGAAAACGCCATAAGTGTGTTAAAACAGCTGATGTGTGTCAAATTAAACAAAACAAAATATATAAATAAATAATTTTTAAGTGCAAAAAATATTTTTTACTTAGAAAAAATGGAAACGCTTGCGAATTTGGATATGTTAGAGTCGTTAAGGAGTAGAAGCAGTAGTCGATTGACGAAAGTTTATAAAAAAAGAAGAAATCCATTTTTGACATACAACGACATTGATTTTCGCAAAAAATACAGATTCAAAAAGGAAAACGCAAAAAAAATAATTAATTTGGTTAAAGAAGATCTCAAAGGAAATCAGAAAAAAAGAAGGACAAATTCCTGTGTATTTACAAGTAATAGCAGCTTTAAGGTGGCGCAACAAGGTACAAGAAGACTACGCAGAGTTCCATGGTTTCAGTCAATCCACAATGAATCGTATTTGTCAAAAGGTAGCCAGCCACCTCTTTTGCCAACAAATCCGGAACATTTATTAAAAAGGCAATGTTAGCAGAAGACGATTTCCAAAAGATAGCAGGATTTAAAAAAGTTATGGGAGCAATTGATTGCAGTCATATTCGTATCCAAGCTGTAGGAGGTGATGATGCACAACTATATGTTAATAGAAAAGGTTATTTTTCATTTAATGTGTAGGTATGTATATACGTGAAGCTGATATTGTTTATACCCAGCGGAAAAGATTCCATTTTCCGTGGTCGGAATCCAGTTTATGATTTTTTTTTTACTATATTTCCAAATATGTCGATATTATATATTTTCTAATTATTCGTACATATCAAGGTTGTTTGCGATGCATCGTTAAAAATAACAGATATCGTTGCGTGCTGGAGAGAAAGCACCCATGACTCACGCATTTTTAATGAAAGCAAAAAAAGAAAAATTTGAAAATGGTTATTTCATGGGGCGTTTGCTAGGAGACGGTGGCTACAAGTGTACCAATTACCTATTCACTCCGGTACAAAATCCGAAAGACACCAAAGAAGAAATGTACAACAAAGCTCATATTAAAACTAGGAATGTTGTTGAAAGAGTTTTTGGAGTTTGGAAAAGTCGCTTCCGTATACTTTTGGAAAAAATGCGACTGTTTACCAAAGTTCCTTAAATACTTACAAAAATAGTCGGAAAAACAATTTTCAATTTAAACTATTTGAGAAGTATCTACTACTCAAAGTTATAACAATCAGCCTATGTTTCGAAGTTGCATTTGTAAAAGTTTTTTTTGAATTGCTAAGACTTTAGATAAACGATTTATTCAAAATTTAAATAAAATCTTTTTTGCGCGTAAACCTTAACGAACATCTCTCGGGTGAACCGATATCACAAAACAGATATTTTTAGAAACTAATTAAAAAATTAAATTTTCTAGTTTGTTTTCATGTATAGAATGCTAAACATATACGGTCGTATTCATAATGAAAAGTTATGCAGTATCTAGCATGAGTATTATTTATAATGCACTTGCTGCTGCGTTTGCTAAACTCAGATCAACAACCTTTCAAACACTGACTAAGTATGTTAAAACAGCTGATGTGTGTCAAACTAAGCAAAACAAAATATATAAATTATTTTTAAGTGCAAATAAATATTTTTTTCTTTGCAGATCTTTTAAACATTTTTTTACATAATTTTCAATTAAGATAATTTTGTCGTAAACTTAACACTTGTAAATATTAATTTTAAATAATGAAGGAGTGCAATCACACAAATTGATATGTAAACAGAGTTGATTTTCACTATATCAGGTGGCATTAATGCAAAAAATATGGTGGCATTACAAATTTCAGAGTTGTTTTTAAAGCTATTAGATGACAACAAAAAATTGATTATGAATAAACTATGTGCTAACTAAAAACTAAGGCTAATCGGTTGACTAGTAAGAACCTCGTTGAGCGCGACATGTAAGCAGCAGCTAACTTTTCATTATAAATACGGGGGATAAAATTTATACATGTATGTACTAAAAACAATGTTCAAATATGCATAAGATAACTAGAATTCGGAACTAATGTAAAAGTGTTGTAAAATTTAAAATTATCATAAGCAAAAATATAAAATATCAAGCAAATCATGACAAAACCGCAAAAGAGAAACAAAATAAAAGATAATAATATAATAAAACCATAAATTAGTATTGAATATAACAACAATATAATATAAATTTGGTAAAAATATATAAAACAAAAATAGTTTTAGAAACACGTGTTGTAAAAATAGTAAAGAATAACTGACAACTAGAACTTTGAAAGAAATAATACTTATGGCGTTTTCTTTTCTGAAAAAAAAAAGTTACAATTTATAATGTTACATTTTTATAATGTTTGCCTCACACATTAAAGATGTTACAATTTTAATGGTCAGAATAGAACATAAAATTACATCTATGCGACGCTTTTTAATGAACAGCTGATTTTGTTGACATTTTTATTCTTGGACACCAAAAAGGAAAAATAAATATTAAACAAGTAAGAAAATTATAGTCGGTCTAGACCGACTATACGATACCCTATACCATGCGTTTAGAAACCCTATCTCTTAGGCCCAACTAACTGGACATTGAAAATAAGCAAAAACCAAATTTGAGTGGGATTTTTATTAATTTTTTTGGCTGCAGATATGAAAAAGTTCATATCGGATGCTATATCTATAAAGGGACTAGGTCCAAAAATGGACCGATCCTGATCATGTTTGGTAAAGTCTCTTGTATTTTGTAAAAATGTGTACAAACAAAATTTGAGAAGAATCAGTGCAATATTTTTGTTTTTTAATAGATTTAAGTGAAGATCGGGAAGCAGCTCTATATGGGGTCAAAGGGATCATTTTTGGACTACTCACTAGTGGATGTAATGAACGCATACAGACCCAATTTGAGTAAGATCTATATGACAATTTGGATCTTATGGCAATTTATGTCGATTTCATATGGGTAATTTGTATGGGGGCTAGGTCTGAACATGGACCGATTCTCACCAATTTCAATAGCGTTCATCCCATGGCCGATAAAAGCATATATATCAAATTTCGTCAAAATATATTCATATTTGCGACCTGCAGTTTGATTACAAGCTTTACATGGACACACAGACGGACGGACGGACGGACGGACGGACATTGTCAAATCAACTCAGAAAGTGATTCTGATTCGATCGGTATAATTAAAGATGGGTCTAGGTCAAATATTTTTGGTTGTTACAAACAGCAGCACAAAGTCATTATACCCAAACCACATAGTGGTATAGGGTATAAAAAGAACATTGATATTTTCCATATTAATAATTTATTTTAAACGAAACAATAAAAATTACACTATTCTTTGTTTCTTCACTCAAATACACATTTATAAAAAACACAAATGTTAGCTGTTTTATCGTGTTATTCTCCCCCACTGATTTTTTAGAGTGCGAAAAATTCACCTTTTTCATATATTTATAGTGCGACATTTTTAGAAAAGAACACGTTACCATTTCGCAAGGTTGACATTTTTTTAGAGAAGAACACAAAAAGGGAAAAAAAAGTGCGAAGTGGGAAAAAAGTGTAACATTTTTGCCAGAAAAGAAAACGCTATTAAATAACTTTAAGTTTATTTAATTCTTCATTCTTCGAAATAATTCTAAAGTTTCATTTCTAATGCTATCATTTAGGATGTATTGCACGTTTAAGCTAATAAAGAACTTATTTTCTCTTGCTCATTTAATTTGCAATTTATTGAATTAACGGTTTAAATATTTCAGGTGAATTGTGTTTCCATTCCATTAAATTCAATGAAAAGGTTTGGGATTCGCTTTTAATCATAATACTTTAGGAATAATTTGACATGTTTTCTTTAAATTTCTTAATTGCATTAATGTTTTATAAATTCTGCAATAAACTTACCAGTTTTTAATATATTTGATATCATTACAGGAAACAACAGCATGGAAAACATTAACATCACATCCAAATTCGTTGGTACAATTATTGCCCTCACGTGCAATGCGTGTGGTGCAAGAAGTTGTAAGGTCATTTCGTGTAAGTATGTTAAATAGCATTTGCTGCAAAAAAAAAAAATTAACAAAAAAATTCAATATATACACATACACACATAAATCAAGCCATCAATTGGTTAATACACTATCAATAGTTTAAGTAAATAACAAAGCATATATGTATCCAAACATGCATTCTAAACCAAGGTTCTTCAACAATGCACACAAGAAACCACAATAAATTGAATAATAATATTGTTAGTATTGGTTTAATGAAAAAGTAATTTCGTGTTTGCATCTAATATTGAATTGAATTGTTTTTAAAATATTTTTAAACAAATTTAGGGAAATAAAAGTTTCCTTTCATTTTGGGGAAAGGTTTATTGAAATGTATCAAATAATTTTAATAGATTTGTAGCCAATCTTTCAATTGAGGTACACAAAACAATTTAGCTTATTTAAATATTTAAGTTATTGGAGTTTTACATTTGGGTATTCTAAGAAAATATGATACTATTGTAGATTTATACAAGGGTATAGCCTACAATAAAATTTGTGTTTATAAATACTGTTATTAAACCTTTACAAAACTGTGTTAATTTATCATAAAAAGACCGTTAACATTTAATATCTGGTATGTGATGGAAATCGATTTCAACATAAAATTTATGTGGTTTTGTTTTTTCAAATTATTATGTTCAATTACTATAACCAACCTTTAGTGTTGGATTTTTATATAGAATTAACGTGGTCTTGGAACAAATAAGGAAAATGAAATCGATTGAAATTCATCAAACCTTTATCGAATTGAAAATTCGATTTACTTTTCAAACCGATCGATTTCCATCTCATACCTGAATAAAAAAATTGATTCTAAGAAACGTAAATGACATCAATTTCATATAACGTTATCAGAAATGAGAACCTAAAATCAGGATTAAAATTTTCAATTTCGACCAAAAGTGAATTACGAAAAATGATTTTAAAAAAACTGATAATATTTTAGACAATTTATCAAACATATCTCAATGTTGAACAAAAAACATCATACACCAGGCGGTCCATTATAATTCTATCCCTATATCTCTAATACTACAAAGAGTGTCTTATAAGAATCAAGTTATAATATCTAATTCAGTTACAGAACAGAGAAGATAATAAACAAAAACTTCCTACTTTTCCATGGTCTGCTATGGCCAAAAATTTTATTGTATGATAGTTTCGATGCTTTAAAAACGAAAATTAATTAAATATGATCGCGTATCCAACAATGATGTAGATATTGTCATCCATACATCGTCCGAAAACTAGCTGATTATAAAAATAAAAAAAATAAATAAACATAATCATTAAACCACTATTACTATAAGCCAAGTTAACCGTCAAGTTTTTAAAATATGAAAATACTATGAAAACTTAAATATATTTCAACAGAATTGTCTAAATATTGATTAAAAAATTTAATATTGTAAAAAAAAACTAACCAAAATTTCGCAATCTAACATAAATTTTATTTCATGAACGGCAAGTGCAACATTTGGTATATCAAAAAAAAAAAGAAACCAGTCCACCGGATGACCATGTTTAAATTAATGCATTTTTCGGCTAAAAAATGTTTTTAACTTGAACGTCAACTCTTTTCTGTGTCAATGTCTTAATGCATGATTACATGGTGGCAGTGTTTTGTTTTTCAATTTATGCATGAAAAATCACTTCAATCTATAGATGAATCGGTAGTAAAGCATTGTTCACGTTAAATTCGTTCGCACTCTAGATGCATTTTGCAAAAACCTATTTTTTTTTTAAATATACCTACCATTATTCCGACAATTTTTTAAAAGAGTTGAAAAAATATTGTCCGCGTGTCAAGCAATGAAAAATCAAAATAGAAAAAGAATTATTGAAAGAATTGATACTTAATTTGGGTTTTTGCTTATTCTTTAATAAAAAAAACATTAATTTATGGTTCACCGTTATTAAATCGATTTTTTTTTTTTAAATAAATATTATAACTTTTTTACGACTGTATTTCATGTGAACAATACTTTTTGCATTAAACAAGCCGTAAACTTAAAATTTTAAGTTCAGTCTCATATACTTAAAATTGTCCACTTGTAAATAATAAAAAAATAACACTAGACAACAACCATTTTACACTTTAAATGAGACTATTTATACCCTATACCACTATGTGGTTTGGGTATAATGACTTTGTGCTGCTGTTTGTAACAACCAAAAATATTTGACCTACACCCATCTTTAATTATACCGATCGAATCAGAATCACTATCTGATTCGATTTAACGATGTCCGTCCGTCCGTCCGTCCGTCTGTGTGTCCATGTAAAGTTTGTAATCAAACTGCAGGTCGCAAATATGAATATATTTTGATGAAATTTGGTATTTAATCTTTTATCGGCCATGGGATGAACGCTATTGAAATTGGTGATAATCGGTCCATCTTCAGACCTAGCCCCCATACAAATGACCCCTATGAAATCAACATATATTGCCATAAGATCCAAATTATCATACAAATCTTAAGGTACGGTCACATTAGCAAATATTTGACAAAAAACGCCAAATATTTATTTGCCTCAGTCTGACCACAAAATATTATTTGCCGTCAAACAACAAAACAGCTGATTTTAGGCAAACAAAATTATTTGCCTGCAAAAAAATATTTGCCTAATGTGACCACTCACGACCAAATATTTTCCTCAATTTTGGGCAAATAATTATTTGATCTTACAAAACATTTGTAAGAGCAAACAGTGGCAAACAACCGTTGTTTCAGCAGTGATGTCAACTTTTAAAATTTAATTCAGTTATTTCTTAAAAAAAAGCTTTTTGTTTTCAAAAGCATTTGTTGTGCTACTTGTTAATATTCATTAAAAATTGGCTTTAAAGGAAACTGTTATCACAAAAAAATCAATTAACCCGTTATGAACCTATTTGGATTTTTTAAAGTTATTTTGGGAAAACGTGGCATTATCTCATAAAATGACCTATATAATGTTTGATTTCACAACTGAATGTATGCTGGATCCACTAGCTTCATTTCAATGTATATTTTGAACTCTTAACCACTTAAGGATCGGATATATTAGAAATTTTACCTTCAATTTTAAGGTTTTTTTTAAATATGTTGTTATTTCTATTTCTACAGCATAATAAATAATGGGATAATTTCAAATATGGTTATTAATGGGTTAATTTCCCTAAAAAAAATAAGATACTTGATTTTCTATTGCACTAACTTACAAATGAATGTATACATCCTGTCCTGAAAGGGTTAAGAGGTCAAAGTATACATAGAAATAAAGCTAGTGGACCTAGTTTTTATTCAGTTTATTCATGATATATGTCTTCTTACGATACAATTTCATATTAAAGAAAAAGCTCTATTACAAAGATAAAAAATTTTAAATAGGTTCATAATGGGTTAATGGATTTCAAATTTAAAAATATCGAGTAAAAGACACTCAAGTAAGTTTTTAAAATATATATATTGTGCTGAAATACGATACTAAATAACAAAGTTATATCCAAGTATATGGCAAAAGTTTCGAAGTCCATAACTCGGAAAATAGGCTCGATCGCCGAAAAAAAATATTTTCCTAGAACCGCAATAAAATGCTTTATAAGTGGTGAAAATTTGATACCGATCGGGGCATTGCCTCTAAACTCCACTTAGCCAAATTTATTTTCAACTTTAGCGTATTTATCATTTTAAAAACACAGAATTTGCCACACTGTTACATTACTTAAAATAAACAGCTGTTTATTTTGTAAACAAAGAAAAAAATAATTATAGTTAAAAATAATATTTAAATATAATATAACAGTAAACTTCCAAAACTAACACCAATGCGCTCCACAGCACAAAATAAGAAAACTTTCCTCTTCGTGCAACATTTGGAAATTTCTGATCAAATATATTTTTAATTTTCGACAGTTTGATCAAACAATTTTTTTAGTCAAATATTTGTTCAAGTGTGACCGCACGGCAAATATGTTTTCCTTGTTTTTATTTGCCACTATTTGGCAGCTGTTTGATCAAACAAAAAGAGGCAAATAAATGTGTCTAGTGTGACCACAAAATCAACTCTGTATTTGTTTCACAAAATTTTTGGCAAATACGAGAAAACAAGTTTGCGTCAAATATTTGCCTAATGTGACCGTACCTTTAGTCAAATTGGGTTTGTATGTATATATTACATCCATTAATCAGTAGTCCAAAAATGATCCCTATTGGACAACTCTTAGTCATAGGCCCCATATAGAGCTGCTTCCCGATCTTCACTTAAATCTATCAAAAAACAAAAATATTGCACTGATTCCTCTCAAATTTTGTTTGCATATATTTTTGCAAAACACAAGAGACTTTACCAGACATGGTCAGGATCGGTCCATTTTTGGGCCTAGTCCCCATATAGATAGAGCATCCGATATGAACTTTTTCATATCTGCAGCCGAAAAAATTAATAAAAATCCCACTCAAATTTGGTTTATGCATATTTTCTATATCCAGTTAGTTGGGCCCGAGAGATAGGGTCTCTAAACGCATTGTATAGGGTATCGTATAGTCGGTCTAGACCGACTATAATTTTCTTACTTGTTTTTATGTACGATTATTGTGGGCTGCTAACTCGTGAATCGCTAAAAAATTGTTTTTTTTTTAAGTAACTACGAGTAGATTGGTTGTTCCTAATTCGAAAAATAGTCTAAATGATCAAATTTTTGATAAAATAATAGTCGCACTTAAATTTTTGTACTATTTTTTATTGATTCCCTATTAAAAATGCCATTTTTCGGAGGATTTTTCAAAACGGTTTAGATCTTGCTCGTTTGTAGCTAGGGCCGAAATATTATGGGAAACGAATATTTTATCTAAGTCTAATTTCAGGGGGGTACATCAATATTTTTTTTTATATTTACATATATAAATATTTTGACAAAAAATCATGTCCAAATATTTTCTTGTATTAAAGAATACCCTTTAATACACGAAAATATAAAAAAATGCTTGTCAAGCTTTTTAAAATCAAAATGAGAATTCAGCAAACCAAATTTGCTACAATTAAAACTTAGTTGCAAAAAAAAATATATATTGAATATTTTCCACTTCAAAAATGACATTTTCAAATTATTTCTAAAAAAAAATACAGAAAGACACCCAAGTGGTAGTGACAACATCTGTGGGTAAAATTCGAGGTCGTTTTCAAAAGTATCGGTCAGGTGAAAGAGGCGGTTACTATAGCTTTAAAGGCATACGATATGGCCAGGCACCAGTGGGAGATAGAAGGTAACTTAATTGTTTAATTAAAGAAACAAAAACAAAAGAAATACTAATTAATATAATTCTTTTACATTAATTATAGATTCAGGTCAGCAGAACCTGAGCAAAGATGGCTAGGTATAAGAGATGCTTCCAGAGAGGGTAATAGTTGTCCTCATAAGAATATGATATTGGACACTTTCAAAGGCAATGAAGACTGTTTATTTTTAAATGTTTTTACTGCAAAAATGCCTAAAGGAGAATAGTAAGTCATTTATTTTAAAGTGGATTTTATTTATAGAACTGAAATATTAGAGGAACTTCAAGATAAACAAAAATCACAGCAAAAAACCGTTAAAACTAAACATTCAATTAATAAATCAGTTTATTGCTAATTGATAAAATTTTAGTTAGTTAATTCATTTTCGAAAACAGTTTTTTAAAATTATTTTTTAAAACTTCTAGCAATCCTGAATTACCTGTAATGGTGTGGTTACATGGCGGTGGTTACTCTTTTGGTTCAGGTAATACTTTCCTTTACGGTCCCGATTATTTGGTAGCCGAAAATATTGTGTTGGTTACACTAAATTATAGATTGGGACCTTTGGGTTTCTTAACCGCTGGACCAGATGCTCCTGGTAATCAGGGTTTAAAAGATCAAATTTTAGCATTGAAATGGGTAAGAGATAACATAGCTGCCTTTGGTGGAGATCCAAATCAAGTAACACTATTTGGAGAATCTGCGGGTGCTTCTTCAGTACAAATGTTATTACTGTCGCCATTATCAAAAGGTTTATTCCATCGGGCTATATCTGAAAGTGGTTCGGCTTTAAATCCTTGGTCTATGGGTGAAAATTCCGTAATCAGAGCTTATAGACTAGCATCTAATCTTGGATATATAGGTGCTAATACTACCGAAGACATTTTGGAATTCTTAAGACGTACTCCTGCCATGAAACTAATTGAAGCTTCTCCAACAACGCTAACAGAAGAAGATTTTCGTAATAACATTGGTTTACCTTTTGTGCCCATTGTGGAGGGTTATTGGAATAAAGGAGAGGAAAATGTCTATTATGAAGATCCCCTGATAACAGAATCGGTGCAAGAATTGTATAATAAACAGAAATTTCATAAAAATATTCCTTATATGACAGGGTACAATACCCATGAAGCAATGTTATTTATAAGACGTTAGTATGATGAATATTTAAAATACGAATAAATTATATTATTGTTAAAATTTTTTCATGTTTTAGGTTTACGTAAAAATCCTAAACTATTGGATATTATTGAAAATGATTTTGAACGTTTGGTGCCACACGATCTCAATGTAACCGATGATAGACCTCGTGCTACACGTGATATCCGTCAATTTTATTTGGGTACAAAAAAAGTTGGTATTGAATCGGTGGATGAGATGATTGCGGTAATTATTACCACTTAAAATGTTTAACCTTTAAAAAAATCGAACTCCAATTGAATTTTTGGAGATTTTTGATTTTGCGATTTCTGACTTTGGGGATTGTTTTTATTTTTGCGATTTTTGATTTTTGCTATTTTTGTTTTTTGCGATTTCTGATTTTGGCGTTTTTTGATATTGTCGATTTTTGTTATTCGCGATTTTCGGTTTTGGCGATTATAGAGTTGGCTTTTTTTTTTTTTTTTTTTGCGATTTTCGGTTTTGGTAATTTATGATTTAGGCGATTTTTGTTTTCGGCCATTTCTTTTATTCGCGATTTTAGATTTTGGCGAATTTTGTTTTTCGCGATCTTTGTTATTCGCGATTTTCGGTTGTGGCAATTTTTGTTTTTGACAATTTTTGTTTTTGGCGTTTTTTGTTTTTGTCGTTTTTTATTATTCGCGATTATCGGTTTTGCCGATTTTTGATTTTGGCGATTCCTCTCATATTATCCACGTCTACTCACGTAGGTAATTAATGTACTTGTCAAAAGTTTTAAGACTGTCGTTTTCATAGCCACGCCCATTGGCCCGATTCCGCCCAATTTTTTGGAAACTACTTACATTAATAACTTATGAAATCATAAATAGTCCCAAGGCCTCTTCTATTACAGTACTCCAGTTATATGATATTATATATTGACTATGCACGGGGGTGACACGACCATTGGTCTGACCCCCCCCCCCCCCATTTGTTGTATGACTACTCACATTAATATCACATAAACTCAGACAAAGTCTTAAGGCTTTCACTATTACAGTACTCACTCCACATATGTGACATTAAATATTTACTTTGTATTGGGGGGTGCCACGCCCACTGATTTGATCCCGCTCATTTCTTTTCCGATTGATCACTTATGAACCCAAACAAAGTACCAAAAATTTACTTTGTGTGTGGGGTGCCACGCCCACTGATCTGATCCCCGCCCATTAATTGTCCGACTACTCACATAAATAACTTATGAATTCACACAAAGTTTCAAGGCTTTCTCTATTACAGTACTCTAGATATATGACATTAAATATTTATTTTGTACGGTGGGTACCACGCTCATTTGTTTTTATGAATCTACAACTAAACCAACTATAATCATCCTTCAATGCGACTTTTTTTCTTGTTTTTTGACTAAACGAAATATTTTTTGTATAAAAGTATCAGGTATTTTTGGTTAAGATTTTTTAAATGCATGTAATTAGATAGTAGTGATCAAGAATGATTCATTCATGGTAGTGATGACGTTTAATTAATTAATCAGTAAAAATACCAAACACAATTCATAAATATGTATTTTGAATACACTCCATTCCTTTTGGAAAAGGAATTATACTTGATTTTTCAATTAATGATCTTCCGGTTGAGAGATCTTGTTAGTTTCATTTATACTTTTTCTTTTTATATATTTTTACTAATAAGTACATTTCTATTTAAAATACCTTTTATTTTCAGTTACTTACCGATTTAATGTTCCTGCAAGGAATAAGACGTACAGCACGGTATCATGCAAAATATGGCAATGTTCCAGTGTATATGTATCGTTTTTCATTTGATGGTGCTTTAGGTTTATATAAAAGAATGCTGGGTCTACAACGACCGGGAGTATGTCATGGTGATGAAATGGGTTATTTATTCAAATTTGGATTCTTTAATTTGAGTTTAGATCCCAAGTCAATGGAAGTTCTAGTCAAAACCCGTATGGTACGAATGTGGACGAATTTTGCAAAATATGGGTAGGCTGGAATTTTACAAAAATAATAATTAAAAAAATTTATATTATTATTTTATTTTTATTTTTATCTTAGAAATCCCACCCCACCTCATATAGATGATAATTTACTTACCACCACGTGGCTGCCTATAAATCCTAATGGTGTTATGGAAAGTTTAAGCTACATGGATATAACCACAAGTCTTGATATGAAAACAAATCCGGAATTGGAAAGGCAACAATTTTGGGATTATATGTACGATCATTATAATGGTAATGCCATGTAGCTCCTTCATTCATATATAATTTAAAAAGTACACATATCTTTAAAAATAAATACATTCATCCATTTTATATAAACACAAAATATTTAAAATATCTTTTTAAGCAAAAACAAATTTTATCAATTCTAAATCATATGCCATTTTTATAAAAGAACATTAAAGACACATTACATTGTTGTAATTGTGTTTCACAAATATTTTTAGTTTAGTGTTTAAGTTTAGATATATTTTTATATATAAAATTGTTATTTTTTAAGTTTTCTTTCAATATAAAAAAAATTTAATAAATTATTGTAATTATATTGTAAATAGTCAAAGAGAGTCATCAATTTAATCTTGTTTAAAATGAAATATTGTGTTGCTTAATATAAACCTTTTTTTAAATAAATAATTAAAAATAATATTCAATTATTTTTTAGCGTTTGGTACATCTGGCGATTGGGAGGAATGATAAATATACATTTGTAATAAAAATATAGTATCATCTAAGGTTAGTTCAGCTTTGGAAAGAGTCTTAATGCGGCTTTTTACCTTATCGAGAATTTCTCGTTCAGGAGGAGTTAAAGTTTCAAGGATCTGTAATAAAAGTCATAATGAAAAATTTGTTAATTTCAAAACAGTTTAAAAAAATACTATAAGTATTGGTGAGTGGAAATTGGCGAATAAAATTTATTCGTTAGAATCATTTTGAGGTAAAATAGACCGTCAGTGATTTTGATCAATTTTGATATTTAAACATCTTAAAGGTGCCCTAATTCACGCAGGATTTAAATCAAACAGAAAACACAGTAGTAATTCTTCACACTGTTTATTTTTCCATGACCATTTTCCATAAATGTGGCTGAATTTCGTTGATGCAGCGTTGAATATCCTCGTTCAATGCACGGGTGGTTGTGGTCTTGATGGTGTAGACTTTAACTTCAAATAACCCCATAAAAAGAAATCCGATGGTGTTAAATCACACGTTCAAGGGGACCAATTCTGATCAACGAAGCGAGACTGTATACGACCAGGATTAAATCGTTTCACGGGCTGTATGGACAAAAAGTATTGTCCAGCTTATAAAAGCATTTGTTTTTCGACATATATGTGTGGGTTA
Organism: Cordilura impudica; assembly: GCA_963682025.1. NCBI lineage: Eukaryota > Metazoa > Arthropoda > Insecta > Diptera > Scathophagidae > Cordilura > Cordilura impudica. Next base: position 929,482 of record OY821517.1, on the reverse strand, counting down.
TCTGAACCCCAAATGCACCAATTTTGATGATTAACGAAGCCACCAAGGTGAAAAAGTGATTCGTCCCTGGCTTCAGGATGGTTTTGTTAGAAAAATTAGCATCCACTTGTTGATGTTCAATAATCCATTCAACGAACTCTATTCGCTCTGCACAGTCATTGGGCTTCAGTTCTTGTGTCAATTGAACTTTATAACCATGAAGGCTAAGATCTTCAGTGAGTATACGCTGCAGAGCTTCTTGAAATTTGCAATTCTTGTTCACGACGTCGAATGGATGTCCTGGATTTTCAGCAAAACTTGCGCACTGCTTAGATATTGATATTTGAACGACTTTTTTTGGACAAATAGTATATTTAGCATCAACAATTGATACAGTCTGCTTGATCTCTTCACAGTTGAAGAAGTAAGATCCATATTCTCATTATATTTTATACGAAATTTTCGAACTGTAACCGCCGGCTACTATTCCCTAAAAATTTTTATGGAATTTGCATATGCTGAACAAAATCCCCAATTTTTACGTATTTTGGAAAGTAAATTCATTTTTTATTTAAATTTAAAATTTTTTGGGGAATTTATTAATTTTTTAACTCAGCAAAAATGCTTCAAAAATAAGCTGCGAAGCCGGTTTAGTTTTTTTCTTTTTGTAGTTTATTTAGTTTGTAAACATCACAAATAATGGAATCGCTTCATTGAATAAGTGATCATCAAGATTTCCCACGAATCCTCAGACATTTTTCATTCTTGTAAAAAGTTACATTGAACCTGCTGAACGAAAGTATTTGATGGATACGACGTTTAAAATTGTGCCGCAAGGTTGTTTTAAGCAACTGCTTATAGTATATGTGGCCTATTTGGATCAACAGGTAATTATTGCACACATATAGATAAAATTTATCATTTTATGAAAAAATTTCATTTATTTTGGGGACTTTTTTATACCCTATACCACTATGTGGTTTGGGTATAATGACTTTGTGCTGCTGTTTGTAACAACCAAAAATATTTGACCTACACCCATCTTTAATTATACCGATCGAATCAGATAGTGATTCTGATTCGATCGGACGATGTCCGTCCGTCCGTCCGTCCGTCTGTGTGTCCATGTAAAGCTTGTAATCAAACTGCAGGTCGCAAATATGAATATATTTTGATGAAATTTGGTAGTTAATCTTTTATCGGCCATGGGATGAACGCTATTGAAATTGGTGAGAATCGGTCCATGTTCAGACCTAGCCCCCATACAAATGACCCCTATGAAATCAACATATATTGACATAAGATCCAAATTATCATACAAATCTTAGTCAAATTGGTAATCAGTAGTCCAAAAATTATCCCTATTGGACAACTCTTAGTCATAGGCCCCATATGGAGCTGCTTCCCGATCTTCACTTAAATCTATCAAAAAATTTTTGTTTGTATATATTTTTGCAAAATACAAAAGACTTTACCAAACATTGTCAGGATAGGTCCATTTTTGGGCCTAGTCCCCATATAGATATAGCATCCGATATGAACTTTTTCATATCTGCAGCCGAAAAAATTAATAAAAATCAAACTCAAATTTGGTTTATGCTTATTTTCTATATCCAGTTAGTTGGGCCTGAGAGATAGGGTCTCTAAACGCATGGTATAGGGTATCGTATAGTCGGTTTAGACCGACTTGTTTTAATTTGTTCATCGTGAACTTATTCCCCAATTTTTTTTTGGAATAAGTGGAAACACGTTGGTTACCGCGTAATGTTCCATTTTTTCTAGCCCACTGTCAGCTGTCAAACTGTCGATTCCTTTCGCTTGCCAACACTTTGCTACACAAATGGGATTAAATTCAAATCTTGCGTGAATTTTGGATCACCCTTTACATATTAAAAATTGACATTAAATAACGGTTATAAAAATCCGAAAATGTCTAGTTCATGGAATCTTTTTTTTTTAGCCTCAATTTAAAAACTTGCTTTTATTGAACTGTGCTTATATCAAGTGTAAAGGCAAAATTAAACTCCTGCTAACGTAACAAGAATGCTACACAGGACGATCGATAATGTCAAAAACTTTTATCGAATTAATTTTCAGGATCATATTTCCCTATACAATAGGGCTATCGCTCGTGTTGCATAAACAAGTAATAATAATTTGGCATTACATTTACCAAATTATTTAAAATCAATGCAACACAAAAATACTTTTAAATAAAAATTTAAGCGAAAAACAAAATTACTAATTTATATAGTGATTATCCGTTCATCTATTCTTTATAGTTTTCCTGTATGGTACATTATATATCAAAAACTGTGGTATATGCGTTAAATAGGTGTTTTTCGGTTCTGTATGAATCGAAATTCTGAAACATATATAAAAAGATTTTGTAATCGTAAGCAGCTAACTGTTGAGGAGAGATAAATTATAATCGATTTGTATGTGAAATCGTTTTATGGTGAGAAAAGTTATTCAACGTTAAGTAAATGAGAACCGAAACAAAATTAACCCCGTAGGTGGTCACACGATACTGTACGAAAATGTTTAGCTGCTAAGGGTCTAATATCAAAACGTTTTTATATAAGCCCCAAGAGTTATTTTTACAGACGAATCGAAATACAATATATTTGGTTCTGATGGCCGTTTAAAAGTGTAGCGTAAAAAAGGACAATCTTTGAGTGTCGGCGTTGGGCGTTGGAAATCTTGTATTTATTGAAACTACAATGGACCAATATGGTTATTTAATTTTAAAAATAATCTGCAGAAAAGTGTGTCAAAAATGGGTTTAGCTGACAATTATTATTTTCAACAAGACGACACGAAACACACAACCCATAATGTTTTTTTTGTTTTTTTTTTTTTTTTTTTATACATTCTTCCTTTATTTACATATTTTAACAAATTTGATATTTACATATGAGATCTTATCTTTATATAGATATTGCAACAAATAATATATAGGATCTAAAGACATTAAATAGTTTTTATTTTATTTTTGAATGATTTTTAAAGGAAAATGGGAGGAAAAAAACCTTTATATGATTTAATAAATTCAAATACTATCTGAAAATATTTATATGCTTATAGAAGGTTTATTAGAAATAATAGACCTCTATAAGCATATAATTTTCAATTTGGTGATTTCTTTTTAATTTTACGTTATTTCTCTACATTCTCTTATCAGTGGGTAAGAGGAATTTTCAATTTTGGCAAAGTAATTATTGTTAATCCTTGTTATGAAATCGATAATTTTTTCATAACCTGTTTCTTCATGAAGAAGATTTGTAGGATACCTCCAGGGCTTTTTATTTATCATTTTAAGACATTTGTTTTGTATAATTTGTAAGCGTTTTAGGTGGCAGTTGGCAGCGTCACTCCAAATAGGACATGCGTATGTTAATATCGGCCTTATAACACTTTTGAAGAGTAGATTTTTGTTTTTGGGGTTTAAAAATGACCTTCTATTTAGTAGTGGCCATAATGCTTTAAATGATTTTATAGCTTTTTGACACGTAGCCATAATATGTTGTTTAAAAGTAAGCTTTTTGTCCAAGACAACTCCGAGATATTTGACATGATTAAGTACATCTATGGTATTATTTCCCATATGAAGATGACGTCTTGGCAGTCTTTTGGGAGATTTGTTGAACGGAAAAATAATTGCTTGGGTCTTGTTTGGATTAATTTTGATTTTCCATTTGTGAAAATATTTACTGCAATTAACAAGTCCCTTTTCCATTTTCTTCAGGAGTGCACTTGTAAGTTTGTTTGAAGAAATTAACGCAGTATCATCTGCGTAGTAAGCAACTTTCATATATTTCGGAACTTTGAAATCGGATGTAAATATCGAGTAAAGCAATGGCGACAAGACTGATCCTTGAGGTAACCCTGTGGTAATGGTTTTTGGAGATGACGTTTCATTATTAATCGCAACTTTAAAGCTTCTGCCGTGAATGAAATCTGAAATAAGTTTGCATAAATATTTTGGTATATTTGCATCAAGAAGTTTAAATACTAGGCCATTATGCCAAACGGTGTCAAACGCTTTTTCAATATCTAACAATATTAGACCCGTTGAACGTTTATTGTTTTTATTTGTGATTATTTGATTTTTAATTCTGTTTATTTGGTGAGTAGTGCTATGCCCTTTTTTAAATCCAAATTGTTCTTTAGCAACAATAGAATTGGTCGTTACAAATTCACTAAGACGAGAATGTAGTATTTTTTCAAATATTTTACCTAAGTTACTTAATAAACTAATAGGTCTATAGCTATTTGGGTTATTTTTTGGCTTACTAGGTTTGTTGATAGCTATAACCTTAGCGTTTTTGAAATGGTTTGGGAAATAGTTGAGTTTGATGCAGCTGTTAAATATTATAACCAGTAATTTTAGAGCTTTGAGTGGTAGTTTCTTTAAGAGCAGGTTGGGAACATTGTCAAAACCAGGAGATTTTGAGGGTTTTATTGATGAGACAATATTCATTACTTCTTCTAGAGATGTATTAATTGCTGACTCAGAACTGGGATTTTCCTTCTTAAAATTATTTACTGTTGTATTTATTACTATATCCGCTGAGTGGTTGTAATTGGAAGTGAGGTTATTTGCTTTGACAAATGTATTTGCCAGGACTTCAGCCTTGTCCTTATCAGATGTTATCCTTGTATTTCCAACCTCAGGGTGAGAGATTTGATTTTTTCCTTTTCCTCGCAAGTTCCTGCTTATTCTACAAAATGATTTATCACCTGGTTTTAAATTGGATAATAATTGACACCATTTCTTATTGCGTTCCGAATTAATACTTTTATCAATCATGTTACTTAGAAACTTAGTACATTGATTATAAAAAGTTTGCTCGGCTATATTTGAAGATCGTTGGCTTTTTCTTTTAAAGCTTCGTCTTAGTTTAATATATTTCACAGTACTTTCTGGTAATGTGAAATTATTTTGTTGAGTTATTTTAGGTGTAGACGCATCCCTTGCTTCAAAAACTACATTTATAAATTTTTGTATTTCCTGATCAATTATTACCTTGGTATTGTATATATCCGAATTTAACGTGATTTTATTTTCTAAAAAATTCATATAAATGTTCCAGTTGGTTGCACTATAATCATAATAGTTGAGGTCAACCTGCGAGGCCACTGATCTTTTAAGTGTACACATAATGGGGCGATGGTCTGATGGTATTTCGTAATCCATTGTCTTTACGTCTATATTCAAAGCGGTATTGCTTAAAATAATATCGACTGTGGATGCTTCGCGATTGTGTTGATGGGGGAATAGGGTTGGACTATTAGGATAGTGAATAAAAAAATTGCTTGATTGCTGTAGGTTGTTGAGTGCGATTCCTGCAGTATTATTTGAACGACAATTCCATGAACAATGTTTGGCATTTAGGTCACCAAAAACTATATATTCTTTGGTGGAAGGTGTTAGGTTCAAGATATCAGCACATAAGTTATGGGTATATCTTGGTGAATATAACGAAGATACAACAATAGTTCTATTATTTATAATAACTTCAATTGAGATGTTTTCGATTGATGAAGTGTTTGATATAAATAGGTTTTTATGAGCGACAGATTTATGAATTAACAGAGCTACTCCTCCTCCTCTAGCATCTGTTCTGTCACTTCTATATAAATAATAATTTTTAAAAAAAGGTCTATGATTTTCTGAAAAAAATGTTTCATTCAAAGACGCTATTTTAATATTTTCTCTTTCAATTAGTATTTCAAATTGTTTTAATTTAGAAAAGTTTGAAATGCCATTAGCATTCAAGTGAAGCATTTTGAATTCGTTTAAATTATTAGTATAATCCATGGGCGTATTTTACCATTGACATTACAACTTTGATTTGTTGTACTTTTGAAGTGCACCTATGCAAATCATCCATAGCTGTAGTGAAAATATCAAAAAGCTCATCAATGCTAAATAAATCGTTGTTTGTTTTCAGCTGGTTAGCTTATGTAGCTTTGCTGTTATTATTGATGTTATTGTTACAATTTGTGTTGTTACTTAAATTTGGGAAATCAACCTTTGATTGAAATGAAATATTTTGTTGTTGCCTGCTGTTGTTATGATTTTTGGAAGTTACTCTTGTTCTAGTTTCCAAATAGAGAGAACGTAACGGACAGTTGATGTCGTTTGCAGAGTGATCAGTTCTCTCTTTTCCATGTTTTTTACAATTAAAGCATGTAAAAACAGCTGGTCTTTTTTCATTTGTGTTAAACGGACACACACTTGTATGATGTTGTTCTGCACATATCATACACGCAGCACTACGATGACAATGTTCTCCGCCATGACCATACATTAAGCAGTTCCAGCACTGAGTTGGTTTATTTCTGGATCTAGATTTGTATTTTTTCCAAGAAATTATGACATTTGAAATTGTCCTTACATTTTTTAAGGCAGTAGGGTTAAAATTTTTACGAACAAATTGAACTTTGTAAACAGCATTGTTGTTCGAACTGAATTTGGTGACTATTTCAGCCACCGAAGAAGGCGATAGGTTGTAGTTTTTTAACTCTTCGGTGATGTCCTCAGAGTTTATGCGGGGTAAACCGTGTAGAAAGGTTGTGTATAACCTATTATCTTTGGAGCCATATGAATGAAACTCCATTTTACTCTCTTTAAGAATTTGCTTATAGCATTCGTACAATTCTTTAGTTGGAGCAAAAATTTTGGTACCAATTGAAGTACGTTTGAAAATACAATCTTTACCTAGTAGTTTTCGTATTTCTGCAAATGAGGCGTTGGCTTCTACAACTATAGGTGGAGGTTTGCGTTGTTTAATATCACTAATATTTGATGCAGGAGTTACGTCCATATCATTGAGGCCAGCAAGCAGGCTAAATCTGTTGCTGGAAGTTGACGCGATGTTCGGGTTAACAAAACCCGGAGGAAGTTTTGTCATCTTCTTGTTCACAAGCTTTCTTTTTGATGAAGATTTGGCCCCTCGGGCCATCGCTAAATTTTTATTCCTGTTATAAGCTGGATTGTCTACCACGTGAGTTCAAATGAGATCAAGAATAGGCAATTGCAAAAACAAAAATTTACACTTGTTGTTAATTTTGAATAGTTGTACTCTAAGCGCTTTAATTATTTACACGACCGTTCGTAAAGAGAATTTGATTCGAACTGACAACCCATAATGTGAAAATTTGGCTTCTTTTTAAAACACTCCAGATATACTAGCAACACCTCCACAAAGTTCTAACTTCAGTCCCATTGAGCACATATGGGAAGTTTTGGAAAGAAATATGCGAAAACGCAGATACGAAGCAAACCCCAACTAAAATGAGTCCTTCTGACAAAACAGAGCAAAGAATTATTTAATTCTATGAATAATCGATTAAAGGCTGTACTACACCACAAAGGCTATCCAGCTAAATATTCGTAATTTTTTAAAACGAAACTTAATTTTTTATAGGTGTGGCCTTATTACTCTTGAGGTGCAAATTTCAAATGTTCCGTCCAAATGAAATGAACTTCCTTTTTTTAATTAGGGTGAATTACTATATTTATTTTTTGATTCTTTATAGTTTTTTTCCCCCTTAAATAAAAAAAAAACCTAAAAACATGTTTCTGTGGCCTTAGTTTTGCGGGCCACTGTATATGAAAAGCCACTTTTTATATTTATATCATCGTGACATAACCCGTTTACCAGAAAATCTCTCTAATTGTAGACTTTTTTAACCAAAATTCTTATTAAATTCTTCTCTTATCATAAGATTTCAGCGATTCAAATTCTAAAATTTTACCTGAATTTAATAAAAAAATCGACACCGCATACTTATCGGGGTTAATTTTAAAAATTTGTTTTTCTTATACTTTTTGGTTTTATTTTCCTTAGTTTGAAGTACTAACCGAGACACGACTCATGTTATCTAAATTTTGTTCAAAGCAAATAAACTTCGTCTTTAGCCTCCAATGAAAATGTAAATGGCAAATGGCACTTCACTTTCAGACGTATTAGAATAATACACCATAGTTCTAAGGTACTCAAATATTTCTCATTTAGACTCAATAAAAAAAAAATTTTTTCGATTTGTTACCAACGATATTGTAAATTATAATTAAAAATTATTTACCTCTGCTATGTATTCCTCCGACTCTCCTCTTTCATTCATAGTAGCAACTATGCTGTCTAATTTTTGAGATTTTTCTATTAATCTTTTATGTTCATTTTTCTCATAATTCGAACGTGTTATGCCGTTATATAAAGCTTTATAACAAATATCCAGTAACATTTTCGTAATCTGTAATTTAAAGACAAAATATAAACGAAAACTTGTATTGTCTTAAAAAGTAAAACTCACCTGTTTGTGTTTTAAATAAAATAAGTAAAAAGCTTTTGCTGGACCACTACCTCCGCCACCCGTCTTACGTATAGTTTTAATTTGTAAAAATTGTTCTTGAAATAGTGAATACGATAGAAGCTTAGCCTCTTTAGCGGGTATCATAGCTTCCTTTTGCAAGTCTTCTTGTTCAATATATTTTTTCTCTCTAACTACTCTAAAAATGCGTGATGCTTTTGAGCCAAATCGTTCTGTAATAACCATTTCAATACATGACAAAGCCAAATGTTCAAAAGCGGGAGCCATGTCTACAACAAATTGACCCCCTCCCATTTCACCAATTTTTCGTATAAATCCAAGAGAATCATCAGCTTTAAGAAGAAATATAGATGTGATAAATGAAATAATATTATAAGATTTTTAACGTAATACCTATTATTGCTACATATTGATCCAGATGTCGAATTAAATCTAAATTGCTAGAATTCTTTTCCACTAATTGTTTAACTTCCACAACCGTAAAAGGATTTGAATATTGCTTATAAAATTAAAAAGTTGAAAAGTTTTTATTGCTATTTTTACAATGTACGTATATTACCTTTTGCCACGGATCTGTTCTTTCATACATTTGCTTTAGTATATATTTGAAACATTCCCCAGCACTAGCACCTAATTTTCGCTCAACTGAGCCAATCATAATAGCATCACGAAAATCTTGATGAAAACGACTAAAATTTAATTGCCAAAAAATACCTTAAAAACAAATATTGAACGAAATATTAATGATAAATTTATATTTATATATTTATTTATGCTCACTTGCATCTCTTGTTTTTGCATCCTGCACAGTTCCAGCCTGAATTTTAGCCAGCAGGGGTATATCAATCTCCGGTGGATTAAACAAATCATAAGGTTCTACATTTAGTTTTGGCACTGCATCAGATTCGTCTTGCGTCGGTACTAAAATTGGCAACTTGATAAGATAATTGTCTCTTATCATGTTAACAAAAGTATCACGTATAGTTTCCAACTTCTCATTTATCTCATTGTTCGCGACACACTTTAGCAAAGTATTGGATGCAGTTTCTGAACCACTATGTAGAAGCTCTTCAGCTATGGCCGCACCAACAGTACCATATTTGGTTTGAATCAAATGGACATATCTAATAAGAAATGTTTTATAAATAGCTACTACCAACCCCCTAAAGAAATAGTTCGATAAACTTACCTGGAATATCTTAAAATATATAATATCTCATCACGTTTTAATGAGTATTCAGCCACAAATGGATTTGTTTCAGTTGGTTGAAATGTTATCAACTGATATTTACATAATATACCCAGAGCTGTAGATACCTTTAGATTTTATACAATGTTTAAAAGGTTTTTTTTTTGAAATATTTGTGATTTTAATGACAATACCTCTCTTCTGGTTAAGTTAGAAGTTTTAACAATGTTGCTTAACGTTCTGGCATTTGCAGCAAAAAGACAATCACCCACCAGTTGCACTGTTCCACCAAAACATTGATTTAATATTACTGAACACAAATTCCCGTAGTCAATGGACATTTCTTATATCTTTTTGTGTTTGTTTTCAAAACGTGCAACTATTTCTCTTCTTCTTCTTAGACACTGTCAACAAGGGTTGCCAATCACCATAAACGCTAGGTTCTTTAAGTGATTTCCAATTCCAATAAATAGTGTTTGATAAAAAAAAACGATACGATAGAACAATGTTAACAAAACAAGAAACAATGTTAGCCAATATTCAAAACAAAGTTAACAGATTTTATACAAGCTGTTATGAACCGTTTTTGGACCGATGAGGCTCGCGACTAGCTCAATTTTAGACTCACCCAGGAGGTCCCAACCCTCTCACCGGCCGTACGTTCACACACAAAAAAAAAATCATTTGCTTAAAACACACACAAAAAAACTGACTTTACCTAACTAACAAATCACCACACAACACATAGGAGACAGATGTTCGCTCCTTTTCGCCCACCCTACCGTAGTCGTATAATTGCCACAATTAATATTTCACACGACCCCTAAATCCACTCGACCTTCCCTCCTCTTACTTACCCACTATTGCCATTATCCCTTCAGAAAATTAAGCCAACATTATCCACACTCAAATTCTTTTCATTTAAGTTTTTACATTATTTATTATTATAAATCCTAAACTATTCATTTCTTTTTATGCTTAACATTTATTAGTTCTTATTATTAATATTATTATAGAAAAAAAATAAAACAATATACACAATTAAAAAAAAAACATTTGATTATACATTTACCATCCTTATTAATTATGAACTTATTTTTTTACAATTTTTTCCTAGACGCCTTTCTTTTTATTTAATTTAATTATTACTTAAACAAAACTTTATATTTTTGAAACTTTACTTTCATATATATGCATTGTTTAAATTCACCAAAAAAAAAACTTTTTTTCTCTTATACAGGGTCCAAATCTCTTCTTTTATCTCAGATTTTTCTTTCTGAAGCCGCTCTAAATCATCCTATACCTAAAGGAGCTCCCTGAGGATACTAGATTTCTATCACATTTATTTTACTACCGCGCTGAAGATGTGCACCCCTAACTGAACTAATTATATCTTTATCTTTATTTTTTTTTTTGCAATATATATAAAAGTTTCCCTTTCTAATTTACTTTCAGGCTTACAACATTTTTGCTTTTTTTTACGGCGCTGACTTTATCTCAACCCCTACACTCTATGATTATATGGATACTTTATATACATCAACAATTACTACAAACCAAAAATTAAATTCTTAAACACTACTTAGACTAATATACTATAATAACATTTCAACTTTTCATATATTCTCTATTTTTAAATCTTTTCCATTTTCGATAAAAAAAATAAATATTTAATATCAAAATAACTTCACACGTATATATCTTTTTTTTTTTACTTTTGTATCTTTTTAGCGTTTGTTTCTTTGAGTTATTGCTCGTATATGCGTATGTAACAATATCAATCACAATTCTCCATCTACCTTCGTTATCGCTTTATTTTATAAAAATATAAATATTTCCTTTCCGCTTTAAAACACCGTAAATAATACTTAAAGATGACTTTAATCACGCCTTTTTATTTGGTAGATACGTACATAGGAACTAAAAAATACAATTTTCAAAATACCTGGCTACCATGGACTTAGCTTTGGTGATGATTCCGGAACACAAGACAAACTGCCGGCCGCCATTCACAGCCGCCGTCCTTTGAATTTTACAAACAGGCTTAAATGTCAACAGCCTCTGGTTGGAATATCCTCCCTTCCGTATCTAGTGATGTAGCCAGGCCTGCATTAATATACATACATATACATATTATTTCAAACTTTAATAACTACTATTCATAACTTCTTTTTTTTCTTTATTTTTTTAACACTCACTTTATATTTGATTTCTTTTTTTTCACTTTTACACTTTACACTGCACTGTGGCCGTTTACTTTTGTTCCGACCTCTCTTGTTAGCATACGACTTGATACTGAATTCTAATATTTTTAAAACAATACCTTCGCTGTTCTAAGTTTTTGATATTCTTTCCAACCTTCCAAATCGCTATTTACCTTAACGTTATCTATTTATACATTATATATTGCAACCTTACCGCCAAAGCTCCATCTTTTTTTATTTTAATAATATATACCAATTGCTCTAATCCCGCCAATACTCCATCTTTTATTTAAATATTATATTATTAATTTGTTAAACCACAATCAATCTTTTTCCAGAATTTATACATTTAAATACATTAACCAACCTTGATTTAACCTTTCCCCCTTTTTATATCTCCTCCGTCCCACGAAAAACCGTCACAAACTATTCCCAACCTACCAGGCTATCATCAATTTCAATACGGTTATTACTTTTAAAATTTTCAAAACAAAATCAATTTACCTTATTTGAAATTTTACGTTCTTCAATGTAATATCCAACGCTGCGTTTTACTATTTTACAAATTTTTTCCGCATTGCCAATTTTTTCACTATCTTTCTATGTAAACCCTACACACACATAACATATGTCTGTCTTCTTCTCATTCATATAAATTCACAAACACACGTAAGTATGTACATTATAAAAAATATACTTATTTTTTATTTCTATTTTATTTACAGATTTTCCGGCAAATTTGCGACTTCGGACGACCTCATAGCAATGCAGGTGAGTATTTTCCTTTGGTAAAACTAAGGTTTGTTGGGTCAATCATCCTATTAATGTATTATTTTCATTTCTGTTTTCAGCCTTCTAACAACAACATGGCCACCGCCTACAAGTAAGTATACACATTAATTCGTTTCCATTTTTCTTTCTATTGCAGATTTCCTACTCTACTGGGCCAAAGACGAGGATAAACGCTACAGGTAAGTATTTAATCCAAATGCAAAGTATCGTTCCAAAAAAAAACATTCAGTACACTTTTTCTCTACATCATCTTTTCTTTATTTTCAGGTTCGAACACAAAATGAGCAAGATGGGGCAAACTGCGGTGTAGCTCTGCCGCATTGGTTCAGGTTTGCCCATAATTACCAATGAGATTTTAAGAACTAGGACATGGGGCAGGAGTTCAGTTCGCTCCAATAAAATTTTAGGAGCCCCCTCCTTTACATGGTTAGGGACCAGCAAAACAAAAAAAAATTAACACCACTAACCCAACTAACCAAACAAAAAAAAAATAAAAAAAAATACTAACCAAACTCTTAACACTAAAAAAATAAAACAATATACTATGGGGACTGGTTTCTTCGCCCGATCCATGGGCGGACAAAGCACTCCCGGATACCATTCGAGGCTCTTCGTTAAACCTCCGCCACGCAAAATTTTTTTTGGTCGTTGACTTCGAAAAATTTTGAGTGGCTTATCCGACCCGCAACAAAACTCCGATTTCTACAAGTCCACGTTGTAGGAAACGGTGTGCTGGAAGGCATTTTCAATCCTTGGATCACCTGCCCAACGTGGGGAACTCTCACACCCCGAGATGGGTCTCATCTTATTTGTTATCAACCAGCCGGGTATGTACTTGGAATACCAAATCTGACATTACGTGGGGAACTCCCACACCTTGAATAAGAGTCTCGCCGGGCATTACTCTATTAATATCTATTTTTTTTTCTTCCAGGAAACTTTAGAGAGTGGATTTTGGTCACCTTTAGCAATTCCATCTTGGGGATCTGTCCTCTATACCGCCCCTGATCAACAGCCGACTTTTGCATCTTTCCAGGTAAGAAAAATCATAGTGGCAACCCCTGTTTGTAATTAAAGATTTTTATTTTTCGTGTAATTGGTCATTGGCCAATTGGGCACTATCCGTGCTAAATTAAACTGAATGCCTACAAAAACTTGCTTTGAGGCTAAATTAATCATAACTTTTTCTTTGGCATTTTTACGTGAACTCTTTTCCCTCTTGCTATATCTCAAAATTTGCTTTGAGTCGAAGTTCTGGGTTTGCCAAAGTTTCTTATTTAAATATCTCTAAAATTTTATTTATTTCTTATTTACTCAAATCTTTTTACATTTCTAGGTAAAGCCTCTACTCTCCTCTTCCTTAGGAATTTTCGTTGCACAATATGGAACGGATTGTCTCTGGGACACTTTTTTTACCTATATAAAAATAATACTCAGAGACTTATCCGACTATCCCTATTTATCCGGTTTGGACTTATTTGACCCCCATACAACTCTCTTTATTACGGGAAGTCTACCTATAACTCATACAGGATATAAGATTTGTACTTTGTTAATCCTTTTTGTTTTATTCGCAGGTTTATCTAATACTTAAATCGTAATCATCAAAAAAAAAACAGAGGATTCTTCTTTTATTTATAAACCTATAAAAAGGAACAAGCAGTACAAACATAGATATCACAGATTAAATCACAGGTATTCCCTAAACTAATATTGCGGTTTCCTTAAATCTAATATTGCACGTAGTTGGTTTTGGCTAGACTTATCCTAAGGTGTGTAAAAGTTGTATAATTCAAAACTCTAAAAATTGTTCAGGTACCAAAAAAAAAAATGATCACCGATATAAAGATAAATGGTATAATTTTATAGACACATTAGGACGAACACTTGTAAAATATGCTGAGTGTAAAGTCTCAAATAATCGAATTCTTATGTCCTAATATTGCACTATTATTTTATTTTGAGAAATCTCAAAAAAAATCTAAATTTTCTCAGTGTTATTTAAACTTTTATATCTTTTAGGTGAAAGATACCTATAGATTTTCCCTGTAATGTTTCTAACTCGTACATATTGTTACCTACAGGTCTGACCACTCTACACTTTAAGAATTTCTTACAAAATTTTGCATTGATATTTTTTTCGAAATTACTTAATAGTGTGTTTCGACGGTACACCTCTTGACCTGGGATGAATTTAACCTTACGTGCTCTCTTATTGTAACTCTCGGCGCTCTTATCGTATGCTTTCTGCATATTTTCCTTTATCTTTTCACGAATAATCTCTAATTTTTCATTTCGTTGGATATCTTGTATGTGGTGGTCCGTCAACGATAATAATTTTCTGCTCAGCTTATAATCAGCTCCGCTTGTATACATGTGGTATCCAAATAGGGCAAAAAATGGTGTTACACCTGTTGCTGTGTGTATTGCAGTTCTCAATGCACATTCGATTTCCGACAAGTACAGATCCCAATCTCTGTGATCCTTTTCCAAATATGCTCTTATAGCTGATAAAACAGATTGATTCACACGCTCAGAAGCATTGGACTGTGGTGAATACACTGCGGTTCGAATATGCTGGATTTTGTAGGTTTTCATTAAAGTTTCGAATCCTTTTGCCACAAATTGAGAACCGTTGTCGCTATGTATAATTTCGGGTACACCGAATTTATGAAAAATTTCGTGAACCAAGAATTGTATAACATTATTTGTGGTCGCCTCTTTCATCGCTTTCAAAAATGTGAACTTTGTAAAGTGATCCACCACAATAAAGATATAACAATTGCCTTTTTTAGATCGTGGATATTTTCCCAAAAAGTCAATATACAATTTTTGAAATGGCCGGTCAGTAATCACCTGAGTTCCTATTTCCGGTCTAAGATTCTGATTACAAGATTTGGTTTCTTTACATATTTGGCAGTTTTTAACATACAGTTTTACTTGGGCTGTCATTTTTGGCCAGTAAAAAAAACGTTTTAATCTTTCTAACGTTTTGGCTACACCACCATGAGCTGTTGTTAATGTGGCATGGGCTTTTTCTATTACGGGTTGTGTGATATTTGGAGGAATCCATAGCTTCCATTGGCATTCGTTGCCATCACCTTGATCACAATACATTTTCTTGAAGATCATCCCATTATCTATTTTCAGATCTGGCAGCATTTCTTTATTTTTTTCTATGTGGTTTTTGAGATCGACGTATTCTTCACTTTCAAATTCGGTTGTTTCAAAATCGAATAGTTCTTCCGTCGAAATTTCTTCAACGACCTCGTCCTGTGGTAATCTTGACAACATATCCGCCACTATATTTTCAGACCCTTTCCGATGCTCTATATCAAAATCAAATGCTTGTAACTGCAGCGACCATCTGGCTAATCTCCCGCTTAAATCTTTAAGCGTCATAAGCCATTTCAGACTCGCATGATCCGTCACAATGGTGAAAGGCATCATCTCAACGTAAGGTCTGAATTTTTTTACTGCCATCACAGCTGCCAAACATTCTTTTTCAGTCACACTGTAGTTCCTTTGACAGGTGTTTAGCTTCTGCGAGTAAAAAGCTATAGGGTGCTCTTCATTTTTATCGTTGAGTTGATACAAAACTGCTCCAATCCCATAATCGCAAGCATCACATTGTATCCAAAATCTTCTTGAGAAGTCAGCATGCCGTAAAACAGGAGCGGATGTTAATGCCTTTTTTAAATTTTCAAATGCTGTTTTTGCCTCAGGAGTCATAACAAATTTCTTCGCTTTCCTTAGGGTGTCAGTCAGTGGAGCAGATATTGATGCAAAATCCTTAATAAATCTCCGGTACCACCCTGCTGTACCAAGAAAACTTCTAACTTCTCGAGGTGTTTTTGGCAGAGATATTGCCTTTATGGCCTGGACTTTGTCTGGATCCGTCTTCAACATCCCACCGCCGATTATAAACCCTAGATATTTTAGCTGTTGAAAGCAGAATTGGGATTTTTGCAAACCTATTGTTAAATTTGCATCCTTCAGACATTGTGCGACTTCTTTCAGCAGTTCAATATGTGTTTCAAATTTCTCTGAAATAATCAATAGATCATCTAAATATATAAATACATGATCCTTCAAACGTTGTGGGATAACCTTATCCATCAATCTGCATAATCTTTGGGCAGCATTACATAATCCGAAGGGCATTACGCGAAATTGGTAGAGTGGCCGACCTGCTACGGTAAAAGCTGTTAATGGTTTACTGTCTTCTTCTAACTCTATTTGCCAAAACGCGAATTTTAAATCAACACTACTAATATAATATGTTTCATCAATCCTACTGAGTATGCCGTCAATATTTTGTAGGGGATAAGCGTCTTTAATTGTCACCTTATTAAGTTTTCGGGCGTCTAGACAAAATCTGCTTTTCCCTGGCTTCCTCACTACAGTTGTACGATTACTCCACGGACTATTGCTTTCTTCTATCACTTTTAGTTTTAACATATTGTCAATTTCTTTATAGGTTATCTCTTGGACCGCAGGTGAAATGGGATAATATCTATCCTTCACGGGCACTGTCCCCTCTACAAGCTCTATAGAATGTTTTTCCAACGTTGTGCAGCCTAAACCAAGGGTTTCAAACGCCGGAAATGATTTCACCGCTTCATTAAGTTGTTGTTGCTGCGTTGTTGTCAACGTATGAGGGTTGGATTTGTGATTTTCTACCTTATACTCTTCTTGGATCTTCTGAATATCTAATTCGCACACGCTTACTATGTTCGGAGCCAGTTTGAACGCCTTCCAAAAATCAATTCCCAAATAAAGATATTGTTCAAGCTCAGGACAAAGGTAAAATTCAATATTTTCAACTTGGTTATTGTATTTAACTTCTACACTTATTTTCCCTAATAACCTATGTTGCTGCCCTCCAGCTGTGGATATAACAGAAAATATCGGGACTATTGGTACGCCTAGCTGGCTAACAAATTCCCTACATCCTTTACCTAGCAAACTTACTGAAGCTCCCGTATCAAGAAGACCTTTAACTAGTATACCGCCAATCTCAACGTCGGCAAAAACTCGAGGGTCTATTTTCCTGTTATTCATCTTCTTTATAGTTTCTAAAACAAGTCTCCTTTTATGTTTTCTAGCCGAAAATTTTTGCCTTAATTTTAGGATTCTGTTGGATATTTTATTTATCTTTTGTATTTCGTTATTGAATATTTTATTTCTTACGCAGTCGTAATTGATTTTTCTCTCTTCAAGCGTGTATTCATGTCTTAACTGTGGGATGATTTTATTATGGTGTTTTGCTTCTTTTATTAAATTTATTATTTTTACCTTTTCAGGATTTATTGCGGATGAATCGGCGGGTTCTCGGATGAACGATGGTTCCCCGCTGTTACATCGCCCCTCTGAAAATACTTCCCCTTACAATTTGGACATTTTGGAGAAATGACGTCGGGTTTTCCACACCTATAACAAAACAGGGTCCTTTCGGTCACTGGACAGTCCATAAACACATGGCCTTCTTGTTTACAATTCCAGCATCTCAGTGGATTGCGTCTGGGTTGTAGCTCGCTGTTGTTGAACCTCATCGCAGCCAGTTCTTCATAATTATCTTCCGCATATACGTGTGGGTCATCAGGCTTCTCCACGACTTCGCTCACGTTTTTGGGAAATCTGCTCATTGGCATTTGAGAGAAAGGCCGGACATCCTTACGCAGAAACGTCTTTTCTGCCTCAACGCACTCTATCCGCAGTTGTTCTACAGAAGAAATGGCCATTGGGTAAACTATTTTTCCTATGCTTTCCCTCAAATTTCTTTTAATCATTTTAATCATTTCATACTCTGGCATAGGCATACTAAGTCGTGACCTCAACGTGTTCATCGTATGAAAAAAATCGTCGATGGATTCGCCAGGCAATTGCTTTCTTTCAACCATATCCCTCATGAGCTCAAAGCTGGATCTCGTGGATTGGTATTGCTGCAATAAAGCCATTTTCAAAGTGGGCCACTTATCAGCTGACGTGATATCGTTCGCCTGTGCTAAAAGCCAGTACCACCTTTTCGCCTGTCCCACTACTAATAGGTGAAAATCGCGCAATACTTCCACCCATGGTATACCATATTGCCTCTGGAGCGTCTCCAGGCGGAAAATAAAGTCCTCCATGGCAAGATGGCTGGTATTTCCGTCGAATTGTAAGCCCCACTTGTCAACGCGGATTTTTATCTGATCGGGGTTTACACTACCTTCGCCGCAAATTGAAGAACCCCTGGATGAATGGTCAGATTGCCCATTTACACCGGACATATCCATTGGTGCCGATCTTTGTCGAGAGGTTCCCGAACAGCTTGGTAAGTTGAAACTAGCTAATCGGACATTTTCCTGTTGAGTATGTTGTACCACCAAGCTTAACCGACCAACCGTCTCAGTTATTTCAGACATTGCCCTTCTAATTTCTGACAATTGAGGACCTACTCCCTGTTCTATCATTCTCATGACCGAAATTTGCATAGTACCTAAATCGTCAGTACCTCTATTTTTCTGTCCACTATTCGAGCTACCCTGAGCTGTCCTACCGCTTGGCAATGTTCCCTGCGTATGCTGGTGGTTCCCTCGCATTATCGTGGCAGACCTATCTTCAATTTGTGGTTCAATATTTTCCTCCTGTGACATTTCTATGTTTCTAGTGACACTCGATAATGACGGCTTTGGCGTGTTAGGTTTCTGAACCTTTTCCGCAATCTGAGGTGTTGATCGATTTAAATCAAATTTAACTTGGCGGTTTCTTTTTCTCGACCTAGTTTCGCGGGGATTATCATTCATATCCCACTATAATATTTATGAAAACAAACTATAGACCTAATTAAAACTGACTAAAAAAAACAAAAGTACAGCCCTAAAATTACCACACAATTCCGTATCAAGCTCGTAAACCAAAAATAAAAAAAAAACAAATATATAAAAAATATGATATACTTAACTACTATTAGCATTAACAATATATAATATTCAATAATCCAAAAAAAAACAAAAATACTTAATCTTATATATATATCGATATTAACCTTAACAATAATTCGAATCTTTCTTAATAATGTAAATTTATTAACACACAAATCCCTACTTCACTTTAATAATTCTGTTATCAGAGTATTTTAATACAATTCATAAAATTTTTCGTGTAAAAAAAAAAGATTTGATGATATTTTAATTTCTTAACAAAAAAAAATTTTGTGATAAACTGATTTCTTAAAATTTTTCTATATACTTGGGTTTGGCAATAATGGGTCGTATCGGAGGTCTAGCGGATATAATTATTATTTTTTTTTTTTTTTTTTTTTTTTTGTTGTTGTGTGGCTTCAGACAATTTACTTCTCAACATTTAAAAATTTTTTTATTTTTGTTTATTAATGTGACTTTTCGTACTTCAACTTTGAAATCAATTACTGAAGCGAGATTACGAAACAGACATAAATAACACTTGATACATCTAACCTCGAAATCTCTATTATCACGAGAGGCTATCTAGTATTACTTAACTCTTAACACCAACATTTAAACAAAATATAAACCTATAACACTTTACCATTTACTTATACAAAAACGAAAACTAATAAAAATACAATTAGAGACCTTAAGTTATCTTCTAAGCTATTTTTAATTGTTTCCTTTTGAATCTGTAGAATATTCGTTTCTCTAAAATCTCTCTTTTTCGATTTTTTTTTTTTTATTCCACCGTAAGATTTCTATCCTTGGTAGCTATAAAAACTCCATTTTTGAGATTAAGATCCACGATTTTTTCTTTGGGCTATTTTTGGTTCTATCTATTGGGCTATCGTTAACATGTATAGGTGATTTTACATGCTATTTCAATTTATAATTCCGAAATTTGATTTGGGCGCCATTTATGTTATGAACCGTTTTTGGACCGATGAGGCTCGCGACTAGCTCAATTTTAGACTCACCCAGGAGGTCCCAACCCTCTCACCGGCCGTACGTTCACACACAAAAAAAAAATCATTTGCTTAAAACACACACAAAAAAACTGACTTTACCTAACTAACAAATCACCACACAACACATAGGAGACAGATGTTCGCTCCTTTTCGCCCACCCTACCGTAGTCGTATAATTGCCACAATTAATATTTCACACGACCCCTAAATCCACTCGACCTTCCCTCCTCTTACTTACCCACTATTGCCATTATCCCTTCAGAAAATTAAGCCAACATTATCCACACTCAAATTCTTTTCATTTAAGTTTTTACATTATTTATTATTATAAATCCTAAACTATTCATTTCTTTTTATGCTTAACATTTATTAGTTCTTATTATTAATATTATTATAGAAAAAAAATAAAACAATATACACAATTAAAAAAAAAACATTTGATTATACATTTACCATCCTTATTAATTATGAACTTATTTTTTTACAATTTTTTCCTAGACGCCTTTCTTTTTATTTAATTTAATTATTACTTAAACAAAACTTTATATTTTTGAAACTTTACTTTCATATATATGCATTGTTTAAATTCACCAAAAAAAAAACTTTTTTTCTCTTATACAGGGTCCAAATCTCTTCTTTTATCTCAGATTTTTCTTTCTGAAGCCGCTCTAAATCATCCTATACCTAAAGGAGCTCCCTGAGGATACTAGATTTCTATCACATTTATTTTACTACCGCGCTGAAGATGTGCACCCCTAACTGAACTAATTATATCTTTATCTTTATTTTTTTTTTTGCAATATATATAAAAGTTTCCCTTTCTAATTTACTTTCAGGCTTACAACATTTTTGCTTTTTTTTACGGCGCTGACTTTATCTCAACCCCTACACTCTATGATTATATGGATACTTTATATACATCAACAATTACTACAAACCAAAAATTAAATTCTTAAACACTACTTAGACTAATATACTATAATAACATTTCAACTTTTCATATATTCTCTATTTTTAAATCTTTTCCATTTTCGATAAAAAAAATAAATATTTAATATCAAAATAACTTCACACGTATATATCTTTTTTTTTTTTACTTTTGTATCTTTTTAGCGTTTGTTTCTTTGAGTTATTGCTCGTATATGCGTATGTAACAATATCAATCACAATTCTCCATCTACCTTCGTTATCGCTTTATTTTATAAAAATATAAATATTTCCTTTCCGCTTTAAAACACCGTAAATAATACTTAAAGATGACTTTAATCACGCCTTTTTATTTGGTAGATACGTACATAGGAACTAAAAAATACAATTTTCAAAATACCTGGCTACCATGGACTTAGCTTTGGTGATGATTCCGGAACACAAGACAAACTGCCGGCCGCCATTCACAGCCGCCGTCCTTTGAATTTTACAAACAGGCTTAAATGTCAACAGCCTCTGGTTGGAATATCCTCCCTTCCGTATCTAGTGATGTAGCCAGGCCTGCATTAATATACATACATATACATATTATTTCAAACTTTAATAACTACTATTCATAACTTCTTTTTTTTCTTTATTTTTTTAACACTCACTTTATATTTGATTTCTTTTTTTTTCACTTTTACACTTTACACTGCACTGTGGCCGTTTACTTTTGTTCCGACCTCTCTTGTTAGCATACGACTTGATACTGAATTCTAATATTTTTAAAACAATACCTTCGCTGTTCTAAGTTTTTGATATTCTTTCCAACCTTCCAAATCGCTATTTACCTTAACGTTATCTATTTATACATTATATATTGCAACCTTACCGCCAAAGCTCCATCTTTTTTTATTTTAATAATATATACCAATTGCTCTAATCCCGCCAATACTCCATCTTTTATTTAAATATTATATTATTAATTTGTTAAACCACAATCAATCTTTTTCCAGAATTTATACATTTAAATACATTAACCAACCTTGATTTAACCTTTCCCCCTTTTTATATCTCCTCCGTCCCACGAAAAACCGTCACAAACTATTCCCAACCTACCAGGCTATCATCAATTTCAATACGGTTATTACTTTTAAAATTTTCAAAACAAAATCAATTTACCTTATTTGAAATTTTACGTTCTTCAATGTAATATCCAACGCTGCGTTTTACTATTTTACAAATTTTTTCCGCATTGCCAATTTTTTCACTATCTTTCTATGTAAACCCTACACACACATAACATATGTCTGTCTTCTTCTCATTCATATAAATTCACAAACACACGTAAGTATGTACATTATAAAAAATATACTTATTTTTTATTTCTATTTTATTTACAGATTTTCCGGCAAATTTGCGACTTCGGACGACCTCATAGCAATGCAGGTGAGTATTTTCCTTTGGTAAAACTAAGGTTTGTTGGGTCAATCATCCTATTAATGTATTATTTTCATTTCTGTTTTCAGCCTTCTAACAACAACATGGCCACCGCCTACAAGTAAGTATACACATTAATTCGTTTCCATTTTTCTTTCTATTGCAGATTTCCTACTCTACTGGGCCAAAGACGAGGATAAACGCTACAGGTAAGTATTTAATCCAAATGCAAAGTATCGTTCCAAAAAAAAACATTCAGTACACTTTTTCTCTACATCATCTTTTCTTTATTTTCAGGTTCGAACACAAAATGAGCAAGATGGGGCAAACTGCGGTGTAGCTCTGCCGCATTGGTTCAGGTTTGCCCATAATTACCAATGAGATTTTAAGAACTAGGACATGGGGCAGGAGTTCAGTTCGCTCCAATAAAATTTTAGGAGCCCCCTCCTTTACATGGTTAGGGACCAGCAAAACAAAAAAAAATTAACACCACTAACCCAACTAACCAAACAAAAAAAAAAATAAAAAAAAATACTAACCAAACTCTTAACACTAAAAAAATAAAACAATATACTATGGGGACTGGTTTCTTCGCCCGATCCATGGGCGGACAAAGCACTCCCGGATACCATTCGAGGCTCTTCGTTAAACCTCCGCCACGCAAAATTTTTTTTGGTCGTTGACTTCGAAAAATTTTGAGTGGCTTATCCGACCCGCAACAAAGCGTACATATTCAATACAAAGAAACCAGATATGATAGTTACTATACATTTATTCACACAGGCAAGTGATATTAATTTACGTAAATGAATTAAGCCCTAACCCCCCTATATCACATCACACTGCAAGTTCGGAAAACTCAATACAATCAGCAAGGTGGTTTACATTTCCTTGTTATTATTTATTTGGTTTCAAAATAAATCCAAAAATTTAAAACAAGTTGTGTTAATTTCAAATCTATATTTTTTTAATTAATTCAGATTAAAAAGGAAAATGTGCTTAGTTCCATAGCAAGAAGACGCAAAGAATAATGTACTTACCTTGTGCTGTGAATTGTTGCGTAATGCTGAAGGTTTGTCTTAGAAAATTCATTATATTTTGTGTATTCACTAACAAATTATAAGATCGATCACTAAATATTGTACGATATTCTCATAAGAATATTGATTAGAATAACTCGCGCTTTAGATTTTTATACAAAAGTTTAAAATATAAAAATTTTAAATATAATAAGCCTACAGTAAGACAGAAAGCAAAATTTAGTCAGCTGTATAACCATATGTAAAATAGTGTTGGTTTTTCCGATATATTTGTGCAAATAGTTGGCAACTTGACAAGTTCTAGTTCATTTCTTCTTTTATGCATTTCTTAAAGTACTAACTTTATGTAATTTTTACGTTATAGTGTTTTTGCACAATACTTTCTTGATATATGTAACAGCTCGAGCGCACTTCTATTCATTTGTCGTTAATGTTGTGGTAATAATGAATTTATAATAAATAGCACTTTTAAAACACTATTAAAGTGCCGTGTACAAACAAATTTTCTTCTTCTTCTAGATATCTTCTTTTATAGATATTCTTCTTCTTCTTCTTTGTCTCTTGGAGACTTGCACGCGGCGACCCCCCAAATTCCAGTGACTTAGAGCTGCAAGAGTACATCTATGTTATCTCTTTCTTGCATATGTTGAAGAGCGATGAAAAAATCATGCGCTTTTTTACAAAAAAAAAAAAAGTTGCGCAATTATTGCAGACGCGTGCAACTAGCACAGTGTTGCCATCGTTCTTTTGTTTTCAATATTTTATGTCATCACTAGAAAACATCAACGAATTGCCAACTATATATTGTACCGCGCCGGTAAAAAAAGTTTATTTTAAGAAATCTAATGTCTGTAAATAAAATGGATAAAAATCATCCATTCCATGTAAACGTTCACGGGCAATTTGTAATTCAGATTTACCCTTTCCTGAACCAGTTAAATATTCGCGCTTCTCCAATGTCGGTTTAATTTCACCAGACCACAGGTTAATAAAACAAACAATTGCATAGACATGAAATAAGTGTATAAGTTAACACGAGTCAAGCGAGTGTTCACAAGAATACAAAAAACCAACAACAAGAATCTGCTTCTACAGCAGTATACTCATGCATTGCGAAATAATAACAATAAATGAATTATGTTGAAAAATACAAGCCAGACGCTGACACTGCATAAATATGGTGTATGGCTGTTCATTATAATAAGTTGGTTTTGGTTATTTTTGTAAGAAAAGACAAATAAATAAATTTCAATAATACCATTAATGAGACGTCGTGTGTGTAGTAGTTAATTCTGATATCCTGAATTAGTTAGATACTTATAATTTATACAAATTTAATCCTATGGAACAAATAATATATATGAGTCATTGGAATCTATAAAAATTGTAATATGAAGTTAAAACATCAATCCTAGCACCCAAGAACATGCATTTAATTGAGAAAATATTTAAAATGAGTTAGAAGACGACCTCCAGTATTAAGGTTTGGAGAATTTGGCCGGATATATTTCTAGTGGATTAAAAAATGAAGCCCCTAATATAGCGGTTAACTCTCTAAAGGACTCGACCTGATGGGTTAACCACCTAAGTGAACCCATCAGTTAACCCATAGTAGTTAATTCTGATATCCTGAATTAGTTAGATACTTATAATTTATACAAATTTAATCCTATGGAACAAATAATATATATGAGTCATTGGAATCTATAAAAATTGTAATATGAAGTTAAAACATCAATCCTAGCACCCAAGAACATGCATTTAATTGAGAAAATATTTAAAATGAGTTAGAAGACGACCTCCAGTATTAAGGTTTGGAGAATTTGGCCGGATATATTTCTAGTGGATTAAAAAATGAAGCCCCTAATATAGCGGTTAACTCTCTAAAGGACTCGACCTGATGGGTTAACCACCTAAGTGAAGGTTGGCTAAGTAAGCCTTCAAATTCATTAATGCAAATGCTGAAATCATGTGATGCAATATTTTTAAAATTAAATGGCGAAAAATTGTAGCTTACAAGCGGATATTTGCAACAACATCTGTTAAAAGCAAAGGATATTGAAGGAAATGTTAAAGTGAACAAACTTCTTTTAGATGTTAATGTAATTAAGAATAAGGTTACTAAATGCAGAAATTGCTCAAAATATCATTAAACGAAAGAGGAAATTTAATAAAATAACGTAAAAACGTTTAGTTACCTTATTCTAAAGTAAAAAACAATGACTTTAAAAATATTGTTTAGCGTTTTAGTGAATATAAAATAAATTAACAAATTTACAAAAAATAAAATTTTTACTAACAAAGAATCTGAGGAGAAAAATAAAAATTTGCCCACTGTTACAATGTTATTGTTATACATAGTATAAACATACACATAAACATAACAGTTTGACAGCTAAAAATTATTAACCAATATGAACACAGTTTGCTGACGTCACACGCCTATCAGGCGCAAACAATTTTAATACTGGCAGCACGATGACGTTATCTTGTATACTATCATTCTTGGTGGTGTCTGTCCCAAAAGTAATTTCTACATTCTTTTTATATCACAACATCACTGTGATTTTTATACCCTATACCACCATGTGGTTTGGGTATAATGACTTTGTGCTGCTGTTTGTAACAACCAAAAATATTCGTCCTAGACCCATCTTTATATACCGATCGACTCAGAATCACTTTTTGAGTCGAAATAGCAATGTCCGTCCATCCGTCTGTGTGTCCATGTAAACCTTGTAATCAAACTACAGGTCGCAAATATGAATTGATGAAATTTGGTATGTAAGCTTTTATCGGCCATGGGATGAACGCTATTGAAATTGGTGAGAATCGGTCCATGTTCAGACCTGGTCCCCATACAAATGACCCCTATGAAATCGACATAAATTGCCATAAGTTCCAAATTATCATATAGATCTCAGTCAAATTGGGTTTGTATGTGTTTATTACATCCATTAATCAGTAGTTC
Source organism: Cordilura impudica (assembly GCA_963682025.1). NCBI lineage: Eukaryota > Metazoa > Arthropoda > Insecta > Diptera > Scathophagidae > Cordilura > Cordilura impudica. The sequence goes on along the minus strand of OY821517.1, from coordinate 902,694 downwards.
AAAAATAATCCCTATCGGAAAATTCTTAGTCATAAGCCCCATATAGAGCTGCTTTCCGATCTTCACTTAAATCTATCAAAAAACAAAAATATTGCACAGATTTTTCTCAAATTTTGTTTGTATATATTTTTTCAAAGTATAAGTGACTTTACCAAATATGGTCAGGATCGGTCCATTTTTCGACCTAGTCCCTATATAAATATAGTATCCGATATGAACTTTTTCATATCTGCAGCGAAAAAAAATTAATAAAAATGCCATTCAAATTAGTTGGACCGAAGATATAGGGTCTCTAAACCATGGTATAGGGTATCGTACAGTCGGGCTAGACCGACTATAAATTTCTTACTTGTTTATCTTGTTTTTTTTTTTTTTTGTTTAAATTCTGATTTTAAAAGGCAGAGGTGCCTAACCAAAAATCCATACCCATCAAGAATGATAGAATATATGTAATTTGTTTAAAATGCAACTTCAAAAGTATTTTCAGATCAAGGCATATTTTACATTATAACTTATAGCGAACATATTCCCAATTGACATAGCGAAACGAAAGAGTGAAATCATTTTAAAATAATGTTTTTAGATGTGATTTAAAAAACTTCTAAAGGCGTAAACAAAAAGTTCTTATGAAAAAACAACATTAAAATAGATTATCAAATTATTAGGAAGTAGGAACTGACATCGAGAATTAAAAAAAAAATAAATAAACTAATATTGGGAAAAGGTTGATTGTTATTATAAAAGTTTACATTTGGAAAAAAAAAAAAATTAAGTTTACACTGATCATGGTTCATAAACACCAGTTAAAATGCATCTCACAGGATCCATAAAAAACAATTTTCAATTCAAAGCTCAAGATCCAATTTTTGACATTTGTATCCCAAGAATGATATTGTTTCTAGCATTTTTGATGTACTTTAATTTAATTGCTGAATAGAAAAGAAAAACGTGCCGTTAGTTCATATAGGGTCTTTAATTAATTTTTGTTAATTTTGAAGACCTGCGTGCTAATTGCGAACCTATAAAATCCCCTCGAATCACTGTAGACAATAATTTTGGGTAAGGTAACCTGATGGTCCAACTTACTTGTTTAGAAGATATTAACATCCATATAATTTCTTTCAAAATGGAAAACTTATAAGAAATATTTAACATTTTTTAATATTAATGATTTGGTTTTAGCCAAAAGTATTCACCATTTTATGATGATCCCCACACGAAGCATGTGTATTCTTTATTTATATTGTTCCGAATAAAACAAGCAAATACTTTCATTAGATTTTTCATATATTAATTTAACAAGATTTAAAGGTGAGTTTAGTAGTATTACAACGCATATTCTATTTTTCTTTTATTTTTATTTTCTGATTAAGAACTACTTTCGTTTAACTTTATTAATGTGCATGTATTTAATTGCAGATAAAACAAAAAAAAAACACGTGTATAGTTAATAATAGTAATAGTTAATACAAAAATTGAAAAAAGTAATTGTGACTTAAACCTTGAACATTAAGTTCGAGTAAAGTTAATACAAAACATCAAATATTTGTAACTTAAAATCTTAAACAATTGAAAAATTTACATAAGTTCCTCATAAGTGAACGAATATTAGAAATAATTTCATTAAATACATACTTTATTCAGTTTGAAAATATGTGAAAGTGAATTATAAAAAACTGTAATTGGTCTATGGGGTAAATAAACTGTGTTTATGTGTATTTCGCTGATTAAACACGGAAAAGGAACAAATCGATCGGTATAATAAAAGGTGGGTTTAGGTGAAATATTTTTGGTATTTACAAACAGCACAAACTGATTCTACCCTGACCACATAGTGGGACAGGGTATAAACATTTCTTTATTTGAAAGAATAATTTGTAATTATTTGTGGTAGTTGATCATGCGTTTCTCCGCCATATTTCCAAGTGATTTAGTGATCACCCATTGGTGATCAGGTAATATTTAAGCAAGCAATTATAAAACAGAAATTTCAAACATTCCTTAAAACAGAAAGACGCTGTCGATGTAATATTGTCTAGTACATTTAATGTACATTTAATGTATAATATTCTTTGTAAGTAATTTAAAGTATTTTCATCAATTTTATGTTTTTAATTTGAATACTTTCAAACGTTGCAAAATTAGTTGTAACGCTTCTCTATCGAAACTGTTTTACTGTATGCAAGATTACTGAGTAATGATTTGAAATACAATATTTTTTCTGTGGCATTGAAGAAAGAATTTCGTATTTTCACTAAAAAAGGTTTTGGGAAAATAAAATTAATGGAATTAAAATTATAATCCCAGATTTAATTTATTTCATATTAAAGAGAATTTGAACAGATTTCAAATAGCAAAATGCATGATAATCAACTTAATTTCTCCCCTGTACAATTTAAAAAAATTTGGTTTTAGCAAACACGTGTTTAAATTTTTGCAATCTTGTTAATGTATAACAAAATTGGCGTTACCTGTAACTTTATAGGTCCATTATGGATCGCAACCGAACTTTAGTTGCGTTGTCAAAAGGCAACGCAACTGATATTTAAATTGATATTATGTAAGGCAACTTTCTTCAGTTGCCCAAAAGTTATCGAATAAGCTATTTTGACAGTTTAGCAACTGAAAATAAATGTAAACAAAAGATAAAGAGCATTGACAAAAGTGAATTTGTGTAAATCAAAGTGAATTTGTGAGAAAAATTTATATTATATATGTAAAATTATAATAAATATGTTAAGCTCAGTGGAATTATTTTTTGATGAGGATGAGGAGGTCTTAGACGTTTCATATATTGGACGGCACTTCAGGGACAACTCTAATCCTCTGTGAGTAAATTTTTATGTTTAAATTAATTTTCAATAAACCATTACTTGTTTTAGTTTCAAAGCTTATTTTCGTCTTCCAAAAGATACAGTGGTTCATATAGTGGAAGCCTTAAATAATGACTTTAAAAAAAGTAATCGGGCAACAGCAATACCTCTACTATTAAAAATTTGTGCAGCTCTCAGATTTTTTGCTGAAGGTAGTTTTCAGAAATCCCACGGCAACGACTTCAATCTGGGAGTGGCTCAATCTACGTTGTCGGTGGTATTAAAAAAAGTCGTTCATTTAATAAAACAAAAACTATGTAAAGTGAGGATAGTATCAAAGATGAAGAAGAGGAAAAATCAAAAAATAAAAACTTTTTTTATTCGAAGTGTCTTAGGGTTGTTGATGGGACACATGTATAGATGGGACACACGTACATATCATCGGACCGAAGGCAGACATTCGTCACTTCTATATGAACAGCAACCAAAAATATGCAGTTGCCAATATGATTACTATCTGACAACTGAGGTTGACAATTCTCAGTTGCCAGTTGCCATATGTAATACCATTTTGTCAACTGGCAACGCAACTAAAGTTGGGTTGCTATCGATAATAGACCCATTAGTTTCAAAATTTCGTTTTCAAATTTTGTCTTGTTGTTTTTGTTAACTCTTACTACCGATTTAAGTAAAAAAAAAATAAAATCGATTGCTGATAGAATAATCATGTAGAGTACCAAAGTCAACTACCTACATATATACGATTTAAAATATTATATTGACTTTCACACATACACATCTACTTAATGTGTGCTAATGTTTTATATAAACGGAAAGAAAGAAAAGATTAATTTTAAGCTGGAAAATTTAAAAAGAACGCCAAAAGATATCCTGATAGAAGATTGTTCAAAATTTCTGTAAGATTTTTAAAGCACCTTAGCCAAATTTTTACCAAACTGTATCCTTTTTCGCAATGCCCTTTTTCGCAATGGACTTATGACATGCAAAACCGAGATTTTTTAAGTTGAAATTGTTTTATAACGGTACCTTGTGAAATGAGAACTCAGGCTAAACCTTTTATGTAGTTACCTATTGAATCCTTTTTTTTTTTATAGAAAAAAAAAAGAAAACTGCATGTTTTTAATTGAAAGCCGAAATGAAAAGAATTAAAGTCATATTCTGGAAGTAACGGGCCTCATTTGAGGCATCTAAGTTAAGTGATTCCAAATTAGTAAATTGCAAAATACTTACATTTTATTCGTGCTGCATATTTATAAATACTAGCAGAGCACAGCTCTCGAAATTCGAGTGGAAATTCTAGGAAATTTAATTTTTTCATTTAATAAATAATATTATAAGAGTCTAGAGGGATATATAAAATTCATTAAATTTCATTGTAAATATTTGTTGAACACACATAAGATATAAAAATAGGTTTGTTAATAAATAATTTTAAAGGAGCCTAATCAATTTTACCCCATTCACAATTCAACACAGTGCTTTTGATATTTATAATAAACATACATACAGTACGTGTTTTATGTATGTGTTGGTAGCAACTTTAAATGAGCATTACTACAAAAAAATGTTCCAGAAGGTGCAAATCTGTAAAGGAAATACCTTTCAAATGATGTATGTTCGGTCACAGGAAATCGCTTTGCCTATTAATATTAAAGATTTTTCATAGATTGATATCGATATTTCATTAAATCTTTCTGCAGCGATAAATTTAAATGATAGAATACATTGAACACAAAAATGAGTTTGTAGTGAATTAGCAATTACTTGAACAAAATTGATCCAAAAAATTATGTATTTGTTTTGTGCTAACAATACTTTGTGTGATTTATACTTTTTTCAGAGTTTAAAATTTTAGTTTTGTTAGTGGTCTTCGTAACACTTCTTTTCGCATCAACTAAAAAGCAAAACTGATCCATTACACCCTTTAAAATTTTTCAGCACTGTTTTTAAAACAGTTTTAATAAAAAAAAATTAATTGTCAGCGCTGTTTTTAACATGGACTCTTAATAAAAAAATACAATTAAAAGTTTTCAAGAATGGTGTTGTACTACCCTCGTTTTTAATATCCTATACCACTATGTGGTAAGGATATAACGAGCTTGTGCTCATGTTTGTCACTACCAAAAATATCTGACCAAGAACCACCTTTTATTATATCTATCGACTCAGAATCATTTTCTCTAGAGTCGATAGGCGATGTCTGTCTGCCAGTGTGTCTGTGTGTCCATGTGCCCGTGTCGCGCATTTTCTTTCATTGTTTTAATCAACTCTGGTACAGGAGTTTCCATTGTTCTGGCATCACTAAAAAATACTTTTTTTTCGTTTATATATATTTTCTTAATTACATTTTTTGTAACAAATTTGTTATCTTTCGATAGAAAAAACAACAGAGTGATTTCGGAAAAAAAAACATAATTGGAGGACTTAACGCGAAATTATTAAAAAACAAAATTCAATGTATTGTCACCCACTATATGTATATACAAACTTAATAACTAACAGAAAATAGTCCCCTAAAATCCAGATGAAATCGCAGATCCGTAATTTTTTTAGGCATTTTCTATTTATTTTAAAACATATTCCAATGCAAAAATTCTCTCTATAAAAAAAATTAAATAAATAGCTAAATAAAAATATAAAAAAATCATGTGAGTCCGATCACAGGGGAGATGTGTAAACATCTGGTAATAAATAAAATGCAGAAAACAGCGACAAAATTTTTTCACCAAACAATCATGTCACACCGATTTGTCTTAATGCTTACATGTTACGCGTAAGATCTTACGCTCACATATTACGATGTTTTTGTGATTGTATTGTGTATTAGAAATTTACCCCCCTGCGCGTATAGATGTTTACACATCAAAAATATACAGTGTGCGACAAAACATATGAACGATCTTGTGGTTAATAAATTATGGCTCAATAACAATGACAAACACATTTGGGTTTCGAATTATTTTATTTATTTATAAAATAAAATAACGAATTTTACTAAAACAAAATAAAAACAAACAAAATTTGCTATTAAAAATAAAAAAAAATCATATTAAAAACAATAGCACATTTCCTAATATTTAGATATCGCACCTGTACCTCTAAAGTGAGTCAACTCAAAATTTACAAATTTTCAGTAGAGGCAAAAAACGGGGTTTTTTTTTAATATTTACTATAAAATTTAAAAACAGTTGTTATATTGTAAAGAATTGCGAATAATAAGTATACAACATTAGTTGTTGTTGCGATTTTTTCAGTGATCATCAAAAATAACAAGTTTTTTGGGTGCAATTCAAAATATGTCGTTTTAGTGGATTCTAAAGAAGCTACTCTTATAACACAAAGAGGGTTACAACTGTGTTTTTTTTTTGCGAAAGACTAGAAAACCCGATGTAAGATTTTTACTGTGCATAGATATGACCACTGTGTATCGTTTTCTTGCAAAAAGTGAAAATTGAAAAATTTTTAGTTGACTCACTTTAGACGTACAGGTGCGATATATTAATATTTAAATATTTTACTAATATTTAGTTGCGTAGACCACTCCATGCAATTTACACTTGCCAGAAAAGGTCATCCGTATTTTTGCAACCATAGCGATTTATTTTACGATCTACAATATCCCATAGATCTTCTATGGGATTGAAATCAGTTGATTGTGGTGGCCATTTTAAAACGTTATCTTATTGTTTATGAACCATTCTTTCACTCGTTTAGCCGTGTGACTTGGGTCATTGTCATGTTGATACTTTCCAGTTCCACCTCTGGGTATAGCAGCATTACACTTTTTAGGATATCCTTATACAGGAAACGATCCATTATGCCATTTATTTTATGAGTTGATCCGATCCCATGACCAGAAAAACATCCCCAGACCAAAACATTATCTCCTTTAGGTCTGCATACTGTTCTAAATTCACCAGAACTTTTTAAATTAAACTTCGACTCATCTGAAAAAAGTCGGTCTTCCATTAGGTTGTACTCCGGTTTATGTGTTCTTTTGCAAATTTCATTCTAGCCAGTTTATTTTTCGCGGAAATAAATGTTTTTTGCACTTCGGTATGATATTAACCCACCTTCAATTGATCGTCTTTGGATGGATCTTATTGAAACATTTACTTGCAATTGGTTTGCAATAGACCTTGCTGATATAAAGGGATCCCTTTTTTAATTAATCAGAGTATTGCCTGGTCGTCCCGTTTGCTAGTTTTCCGCGGCCGACCACATTTATGTATGGGAGTCAATGAGCATGAAGTACGGAAACGACTAATTATACGCGAAATCCCACTATGATTTATTCCAAATTTATTTGCAATGAATGTCACTGATTCGCCTCTTTTATAAACATTTATTATTTTTTCTTTTATTAGCGATTTTTTTTTATTAAAATATTGCAAAATATGACCAATTACTCTGAAAGGTCAGGAACGACTATAAGCACGTGCAAATCTTCTCTAATTATTCTTACAATGTACAAAAAAAGTTTTCATTATTTAACGGTAATTGTTGGTGGAAGTTTTTTAAATTTAAAAAGAATGTAAATATCTATCATTTCGAGCTTTTGTTTTGTCGCGGGCAAAAAGCATTGTTGTAAATTTAATATTCTTTCTTTCTGTTTTATTTCATTTTTATTTTAATTTATGTCTTGCGTTATTAAAGCGGGTATATCTTCGTTATAACTAAATATTAAGAATTCAAATTCCAGTGAGTTTTTCTTTGTAATTAAGCTATATGATAGTAAACACAAGTTCATGCATATGTTTTGACGTACACTGTATATTTGTATGGGACAAAAAAAAAAAAAAAAACAAGATCCTTGAAGGAGAATTACGCAAACTCCATAACAATAGCTTTTATTTATTTATTCTTGTAGTATTAAGAAGTTGAAAAAAAACAGTAGTTTTGATAGAATTTTGCCTCTAAAAGAAATCAACGTCAATAAACAACAAGTAAACCGATTTAACCCTTCTTTGCATGGTGATGGAAATTTCCATCATAACATTTATTGAATAAGAAAACGCACAAAACCATGTGTACTGTAAATTGGTTAATGTTGACAATATTTCATATGACTATTGTATACATTGGCTCATAGCGGTAAAAAAGAAGAAGCATAACATTTTAATTTGTTGGTTTTGTATCGTTACACCGCTGTTTTTTGAGTTAGAGAAAACTTGTACAATTCTTGAAATTTTTTTGAAGCTGATCTGTAGCTTTTTGTCATGTAAAAATGTTAGTGAGTGGAAAAAAGGTTTGTTTTAGAGTGTCTGTAATATTCTGCGCAATTGATATCGAAATACCTATAGGAACTATGAAAATCTATGTGATAGAAATTTACATCATTATGCAATAGCTTCACTTATAATGTATGGTAGAAATTTTTTTTTAGTAAAAGTGCTTTATGTTGGCTTTTTTAGACAAATAAGGATGAAAGAGATATTGAAGCGAACTTGGCTCAGTTGGAAGACGGTTGGCTATCAGAAGACGACCTTGACTCCCAAAATTCTGATGATGACAACAACGATGCTGATGCAATTGTGAGGGCATTGCAGGACGAAAATGTTGATGATGTAATAGATGAAATCGGTGAATCTGATTCTCCTCTAGGAGGACACCATAAGTGATCAGGAACCCTCCCATTCAGCTACCCCACACAGCTCGTCAACTTTCTCTTTTGACAAATGGCAATTAGTTTGGAAAAGAATATGGCGTACGATAGAGATCGCATTACTTTCCCGGAAAGCTCTTCTGCTCCAAACGAAGTTCTAGGACTGGAGACCCCATATCAGTGTTTTACTCATTTTTTTACAAAAGATCTGATTAGTATGATAGTCGAAGAAACAAATTTATATATAATACAAAGCAATACCAATTCATGTACAACTTACACTGAATCCGATATCATCAAGTTTTTAGGTATACTTTTATACATGTCTGTGCAGAAATTTCCGAGCACAAGGTCATACTGGTCACCAATGTATGGATATGAACCAGTTCTTTCAACAATACCGCTAAACAAGTTCGAAAAGATAAAACTGTCACTACATTGCAGCAACAATGAACATCATAAACCTGTAGGCCATCCCGAACATGACAGGCTATACAAAATCCGTCCTATAATCACGCACTTCAATAAGAGGTTTTCCACTGTTCCAATGTTCTTTGCAACCTGATGGGATATGCTCATAAGTTTGAAGTTTATTCTGGACAAGAGAACTTAAAAAAGTTCCAGATGAACCAGATCTTGGCGCTACAGGAAATGTTGTAGTTCGGTTGCTTCGGGAAGTTCCAAATATGAAGAACTATATTATATACTTCGACAATTTTTATACGTCGCTACCCTTAGTACACTTTTTAGCTAAGATGGCATTCACAATGTGGGAACTGTGCAACAAAATAGAATACCAAATAATAAATTGCCGGATAAAAAAGATTTCATGAAGAAATCCGAACCCAGGGGAAGTTATGAAGAGAGAGTTTCCACGCATAACGGTGTAGATATTAGTTGTGTAGCTTGGAAGGACAACAAGGTAGTGACCCTCTTATCTACGTATGCTGGAGCATTGCCCGTTGCTGAAGTCAATAGGTTCGACAAGTCCAAAAAATAAAAAGTGAATATAACCTGCCCATTTGTTGTCCAAGAATATAATAAACACATGGGAGGTGTGGACCTTATGGATAGTTTCTTGGGAAGAAATCACATAACAGTGAGGTCAAAAAAGTGGGACTTACGTATTTTTTTCCATTTGTTTGATTTAGCTGTAATAAATTCTTGGATAGTTTATAAAAAAATGTTCAAGAAAGAAATTTGTCACAAAAGGATCTGCTTACATTGAGCCAATTTAGGAATGAGTTGGCATTTGTGCTATGCACCAAAGGAGCCACTAAAGATGCTAAGCGCAGTAGTTCTCTTGAACAAGGATTGCAATCAAAAAGAAGAAAAGGTTCTGCTACTCCTGCACCCCCCAAAAGACATAAGAAAAGATGGTTCGGATAATTGGCCTAAAGTAGGTAGATCACTCAGATGCAAATACCCAAAATGCAAAGGAGTTAACTTGTGCCTTAATAAGAATAATAACTGTTTTTTGAATTATCACGTGGAATAAAATTGATACAAAGCTATTTTGTTTTTTAATTATTTAGTACTGAGCTTGACATGCGAATTTGCATGGTGGTGGAAATTTCCATCATACTGTTTTTTACATATTTTATACTATTTACTTATAATAAAAATTTTAAAAATTATTTTTCCTTAATCTAGAGCATGATTTGCATTACTGTGATATACTTCACTAAAATAGAAAAAAACATGCAAATAAGGGTTAAATGTAGTCTTATGACATAATTGTATACATTTTACATTACATGATTTACAATAAAAGATATCATAAAAAATTGGTATAAAGGTGACATGTACTTTTAAATACTCGTACTATGAAGCAACAAGTTCAAACATTGTTAAAAAAAACAATTTTTAAATTATAGTATTGAAAATAGTTATTCTTCACTTAATGTAAATACGAGTATAAACAATGGACTAAGGCACAAATTTGGCCTACCTTCTGGTACTGTAATTTTAAAATGCTTGTTTTAATTTTACTTAGTTTCTTAAATTTTTTGTATTCTTATAGATACAAGAAATTTAATTTTTCTCGTTCAAATGCATTTTTATGTTTAATTTATTATAACTGCCAAATTTTTCATGCTACGTACGAGTATTTTTATTATGCCCGACAATAATATTTGTTGCAGCCAAAAGAAATATACAAAATACAAGTACTAACTTGTTGCTTTGTTCTGCTTCAGTAGCACAAGGCCATTTACAAAGTGGCATGGGGTTGATTGCAAAATAGCGCTATACTCGTATTGACTCGTAGTCAAAGTCTTCAGATTTGTGTGTTTTTTTGTATTATAAACTTTATTTAATTTTTAGTAAGTTACAACAAATTATACACACCTGTTTTCTATACCAGATTTATTACGATTTGTCGAATAATTAAAGATTTTGGTAAATTTGTTGGTTTAGAAAAGTTAAATGTCACTTACGGAAAGCAATATGAAAAATTTACATGTTTTAAGAGTACCCATGAAATATAGGGATACGCTCCTCGCTCATTTTCGGATAGAATGAGGGAGGAAAAAGTTCTATAAAAAAATGGACATCGCAAAGTGGTTGGTTGATTTTGAGAATTTAGGAGGGCAGCATTTTTTTTTGGAATGTTTCGCGCCAAAAATTAAAAAACAACTTCACTGTCAAATATTGAAAAAAAAATTTAAATAAAAAATAAATTATTAAAAAAAAATCTATTTTTAATGACAAATTATACAAACATATATATTAAGCCTTTTGGGACGTTTCGCAAAAAAAAACATAATTTAACGTTAAAAACTTTTTAAAAATGTCAAGTAATATTGATTATTATTCGAGTTATTGGAATCCATCACAATCTCTTTAAAATATAGGGTGAATAACACCAAATTTCATTTTGGTTAAATATTTGCACTTAGAGAGCTACGCTCACATACGGAGGAAGTTTCGCGCGACAGGATTGATATTTTTCTGGTATTTTTGACGTCACTTCTTAAATTTTAGTTTTGGTCGCCAAGATCGATAAAATTAATCGTATTCAAAAGTTTACTACATATTTTTACAACAGATGTCGCAACTCTCATGAGCTTATCTTATCATATTTTTATACTTTTAATGTTAACAAAATTTCATATAAATTATAAAAATGTGATTACTAAATATTACTTTGTCTTGGAATACTTTTTTGAAAATTGTAGGAAATATGAAAATGACGCGAATCAGATTGAAATCAACTAAACATAAATAGAATATTTTTGTAGTTTAAAATACAATAATTTAACAGTAAATTTGAAATCTTGTAATCGGTTGTCTATATTTAAAAATAATTTCTAAGAATATCTCTTATGTAAAATATGTGCTTCTAGCAAAATTTCTTTTTCTGTAACTGAATGTGTTGGCGAAAAGTTAAATTTTTACAAAACACGTTTCTATTTCTCCATACCACTGTGAAAAGGTATAGGTTTGTCATTCCGTTTGTAACACATCGAAATAAATTCCGGAGATCCCAAAGCCATAAATTTTTTTTGATCTTTATAACAAGGGAAGTCGATTTAGCGATGACCGCTAAATTAAAAATTACAAATTTAAAAAATAAAAATTAAACCTGGTACGCAAACTAAATGTCACCACTTTACAAATACTAGCAGATCCAAGCCCTCGAAATTCGACCCTAAAGGTATGCTAATCAATTATAGCCAATTCACAAATCAACACAAAAAAAAACAAACTCATTTTTATTACAAACACATCAACAAATTTAATAAACGCACACATAGCATTGTATAATTATACCCTATACCACTATGTGGTTTGGGTATAATGACTTTGTGCTGCTGTTTGTAACAACCAAAAATATTTGACCTAGACCCATCTTTAATTATACCGATCGAATCAGAATTACTTTTTAAGTTGATTTAACAATGTCCGTCCGTCCGTCCGTCTGTGTGTCCATGTAAACCTTGTATTCAAACTGCAGGTCGCAAATATGAATATATTTTGATGAAATTTGGTATATAAGCTTTCATCGGCCATGGGATGAACGCTATTGAAATTGGTGAGAATCGGTCCATGTTTAGACCTAGCCCCCATACAAATTACCCCTATGAAATCGAAATAAATTGCCATAAGATCCAAATTGTTATATAGATCTTACTCAAATTGGGTTTGTATGCGTTCATTACATCCATTAATGAGTAGTCCAAAAATGATCCCTTTGCCCCATATAGAGCTGCTTCCCGATCTTCACTTAAGTCTATTAAAAACAAAAATATTGCACTGATTCTTCTCAAATTTTGTTTGTATATATTTTTGCAAAATACAAGAGACTTTACCAAACATGATCAGGATAGGTCCATTTTTGGACCTACTCGCCATATAGATATAGCATCCGATATGAATTTTTTCATATCTGCAGCCAAAAAAATTAATAAAAATCCCACTCAAATTTGATTTTTGCTTATTTTCTATGTCCAGTTAGTTGGGCCTAAGAGATAGGGTTTCTAAACGCATGGTATAGGGTATCGTATAGTCGGTCTAGACCGACTATAATTTTCTTACTTGTTTTATGTATGTGTTAGTATTAACTTTATATGCAGTTTACTCAAAACAAAATTTAAAATTTTAAAATCTGTAAATCTGCTTATTTGCTTTTTGCTTATTTTGTGATTTTTTATTGAATATTTTTGCAAATTCTCAAATTAAAAAAAGTGAATTATTATATTGAAAGATATACTTAACAAATACAAAGAATTTAATTTAATAGATTTCATACCAATTTATTACACATATTTATTTTTAAAATTCTCTGTATTCATATATTAATATATACTAGCAGAGCCCAAGATATTTTATTTTTTCATTAAATTTTTTTAAATCTATATATATACATATATAAAATATATAAATATTGAAATAAAATTAATTAAATTGTGAATTTTTAAATAAAATTCATTAAATTTCATTATAAGAAGAAATATAAATGGGATTGTTCATAAATAATTTTCTAAGAGCCTAAAGATATGCTAACAAATTCACAATTCAACACAGGGATTAAAATGTACTCTTTTTTGAAACCATCAATAATAAATGTACAGCCGATGAATTGTGAATTGGCTAAAATTGATTAGCATACCTTTAGGCTATTATAAAATTATTTATTGTAAATATTTTATTTTATTTAATTTAAAATATTTTTAACACATATTTTACGTAAATTTTATCATTCTACATTTCTCCTCCATATGAACTATAACTATGCCAAATTTCATACTCCTTCGTAGGGCATTTTGTCTAAAAACTGGTCGAAAGATTTACCTTCACGTATTAATATATAGATTATGTATGTTATTTGAATTTTTATGTTTTTGGGTTTTTATAAATATAATTTATAAAAATACGAATTCTTAAGTGGATATTCTTTTGTTTTTAGTGTATATTTTCTATATTATAGAGCATAATTTAGGGGCATGTTTTCGATTGTTTAGTGCACAAAAGCCGCAGCACTGTTAATAATTACTAAACTTTTAGCTCGCAACATTTCTCATTTGCTCTCTTTTTATTGTAGTGTAACATTAAAAAATATGTCGATTACCTATTAAGCAGTGCCAAATACATTTAGATTTATTTTTAATTTAACATTTTTTTCTATATGTGATTCAAATTTTCTCAAATAATATTTCTTAATATTATAAAGCATAAAAATCACAATACAATGCCTATAAAAATTATTTGAATAAATTTTCTAATACGATTAGGAAATATATCGAATATCTGGTATGTTTTGATTTTATACACATCAATAATTTGTTTGAATTGTTTTTAATTTATAAAAGAAAAACTTTTATTCAGGTTTTTTGTAAAAAAAAAAAATGGAAAGTTGAAAAGCATTAAAAGTTTAGATAGATTTGTAATCAATCTTTTATTTGAGATATTGGAGACCAAATTTTTATTTTGGGATATTCTAAATTTCATACAACTCCTGGGGTCAAATGACCGCATACGATATCGAGTAAAATCAATCGAAATTCCATATTTTGGTTTAATATTTGAAGAAGACGGGCAAACGCTGGACCACGATTCGCTTTTTTTCTTAACCAGAGGCCACAATTCTTCAGCTGTGAGAAAGAAAAATTATTCTTAACATTTTATTTTGGGAAATAAAAAAATTGATTTCGATCGAAAAATTTCGAAAACGAATGCGGCGATTTGGCCCCTGTTTTTTCAAAAATTTCTTATTAAATTCTTATAAAACTGTTTTAATTTATTATGAATAAGAACGTTTGTATACGAGTTATAACAATGCACTTTAGAGTAATACAGTAAATACTTTATTAAAATCAAACTATATATATTCATAATTAATAATATATATACCAAAATTATATTAAACATATATTTTTAATGTTCAACTAAATAAATAAAATATTTAGATTTTTTTGACAATAATATTACATAAATATTATTCAAAAATATTAATTGAAATAAATGAATTTAACGTTGATTTAAATATTATAAGCAAATATGTAATTATTTTGACCGCCTGCATTTTCTTCCCTAAAATTGTCTTTGATTTTTAGAATTATATAATTATAACTTATAAAGAAAAATAAATAGAAACAAATCTGAAGTTTTTTAAAATTTTTATTACAGTTTTTTTTTATATACAAAGTTGAAAACAGTTATTTTTATGAATGCATGTTTATAAAGATATTTAAAAAATAGTGTAGTTTATTTTATATATGTTATAACGTAACAGTGTTTGATATGTTTATTTGGGAGGTTGCGATTTATAAATTTATATGTATTCTATATACTAATATAAGTACATATATGTGCATACATACATACGTATATGTATATACGATATTAGGGCGTTTCTCTGAAAATATTCTTGTTTTTCCAACTCTTCAAGCGGAATATACATTTTTATCACCAAAAAGGATTTTTTCTTATTTTTTACGGGGTCCTGAAAATCAATTTTGTCAAAAATTTTAATTATGGAACATACATTTTTTTCGCTGGTGCTTCATTTTCACGAAACCAAATAAATCATACCTCGGACTACTAAAAAAAACTCTAGCGTCGTTTTTCAGACCATCGCAATTAATTCGATAATAAATTTGCAAATCATTGTTATTGGTTTCAATGTTGTGTGGTTGAGCAGAAGTAAGCATTTATTTTGCTAACTACTATTCTACTGATATTTTTAATCAGAGCAGGTTAACAGTATCTATAATATTAATAGGCAAGGCAATTTCTTATGATCGATATAAAAAGTATCTCATTTGAAAGGTATTTCTTTTTAGCTGTCCACCAGATTAACAGATTTGCACCGTCTGGAACATTTTTTTTTGGAGTAATGCTCATTTAAAGTTGCTAAAAGACATACTATGTGTATGATTGTTATAAATATCAAAAGCCCTGTGTTGAATTGTGAATCGGCTAAAATTGATTAGCATACCTTTAAGCTCTTTTAAAATTTTTTATTAACAAACCTATTTATATGTATATCTTCTATGTGTTTAATAATTATTTATGATGAAATTCATTGAATTTTATTCAAAAAGTATTGAATTGGCTCTTATAAATTATTTATTACATGACTAAATAATACAAAAGTATTTCCTAGAGTTTGCACTCGAAGGCTGGGCTCTGCTAGTTTATATCAATAATTGTAATAATTGCTAGCTTATAATTAATTAAATTATTTTCAGATTATAATTTCTACAAAGACCGGCCTTGAGGTTTGAACCTGCATCTAACAACTAGTCAGTTTTTAGATTATTTGAAAAGTGCCTTAGTTACATAATTTTTAGCTAAAATCGATATCCGCGACCCCGTACCGACCATAAAAAAATGTTAAAAAATCTTAAAAATCTTTTACATCATAAGAATTTATATTCCGCTTTAAGAGTTGCAAAATAAAAGAACGGTTTTTGGTGAAACGCACTAGTAGATATTTCTTAAAAATTAAAATAATTAAGTCATAGATATATAAAAAAAAAGATTGTATGATTGAGTAGAAACGTTTTTCATTTTTTTAAACTAAATAGTTAAACAGAACATGCAGTAGTTATAAATTTAAGATTTAAATATTGCTGAAATCAATTAGGTAATAAAGCAATTTTCTATAAAAATAATTTTATTATTGTGAGTAACCTTCAATATTTTTTTGACAAAAAAAAAAAAACAACAATGTCCAATACTAATTACAGATATTAAGTGATGTAATGAAAGAATGGGTAAAAATAAATTTTCTAAATTTTATTTAGTCAATACGTTTACTAGAGTCTTCCGATGGTGGTCTTACCCAACCACCATAACGTCTTTCCATTTCTCGGGCCACAGCCAGACATAGATGATCCTGACCAGGATTAGCTACAACTTGTATACCCATCGGCAAACGACGTCGATCTAAACCAATCATACAATTGGTAACTGGCAATCCAAGGGTGTTGAAAATCGCCATGTACATGGGCTCCAACAGCTTGTGATAGATTTGATAATGCTGATGGGCTGTATTCGGAAATGTAGGGTATATGAAGACACCATCATTACCCAATAATTCTTTGAATTCAGTCTTTAATGCCTCTATAATGGATGCTAAATGTTTGTGTCGTGAATTTGGTATAATCTTCATAAAATTCTGCAAATGACCAAATATAACCGATGGTAAAATACTATCCGAACAACCAAAGAAATATTTCACCGTCTCAGTGCATACAGTTTTGGGTCTTTCGCCCTCTTCGGTTTTGTGATAAATTGTTTCAATATTTTTCATAGTTAACATGGCTGATAATGAAATATCCAATGACCATTTCATTTTACGAATGTTAACACGCTTTGCATTGAAATCGTTGGCAACACGATTTATAGCAGCATGCAAGTCACGACTTAAAGGTCTCATCATACCTGAAGGTCCATCATTGTCCATAAAAAAGAAACGTATGCCAGAAACACTGATCTCTTTATCTAACGTTAATTTAGGACCCGTTGGATCATTCATACATCTAAGAAGCAACGGTAAATCTTTAGCATATCTGGTCATAGGAGCAATAGTAAAAAAATCACCCCACTTTGGAAAATCCGAAGTTGGATGATGTCCTTTAAATGAAACTGCATACGGGGTTGGCTTGTGACCCCATATACCACTAAACATAGCTGGTAATCTAGAAGAACCACCTATGTCTGATGTCAAACCCAACAAAGAAGCTCCACTAGCCAATAATGCAGCTTCACCTCCTGATGATCCACCAGGAGTTCTTTTCAAATCATACGGATTTCTTGTCTGACCCGTAACATTATTATAAGTTTCCCACAGCAGGCACAATTCTGGTGTATTCGATACTAGCAATATAATACCACCAAAACGCTTAATTTGTTCAACAACTGGTGCATCAGATTTAGCTATTTGTGGTATTTTAAAAACACGACCCGCCTGATTGGTCAAACCTTTGACCGCTATCGATTCTTTAACAGTCACTGGTATGCCCAATAGAGGTGTGCATTCTTCCATTTCCTCTTCCGTACTAAGACCCATTTCGATGATACGATCTACCTCACGGGCCTCTAGCAAAGCTTCTTCAAAACGATCTTGTACGATTGCATTGATGAGAGGATTCACTTGATTACATCGCTCTATATAGGCTTCCACTACTTCTTCACTTTTGATCTGTAAGGAAAAAAAAAAATACATAGATATATTGAATCTAACCAAATTTTAATAGATTTATAGTGTGAGCTAAGTACATACATACATACATACATATATTAACTAAAACCTCAACAAAACTTAAATTGAAAATCTTATAGGTCATATTTACAGCTGTTAAATGTACTTGAACTACAACTTATTAACTTGAATTATTAAATCTTTATACTTGTGTATAAAGTATTTTTATGTTTATTGTTTTTTTTTTTTAATTTAATAATTTAAACAATAACATTTTAATTGCATCTCGCATGTAAAGTATTTCTATACCTTAGCCTCAAAATAATCACATTTCTCAAAGTTTTCTGGTTCACTAAATTACGAATATAATAAAAAGATTAGTTTATATGATACGAGCAGTTATGAAAAGTTTTATATTATAGCAGTAAGTTTGCTTATTAAGTACTGATATCATGGTCAATACTCGTACAACACATTTTAATGTTTAATGCAAGAGATATACAAAAAATTATTGCAACAAAATTTGGTAAATTTATAAATCAACTTGTAGCTGCTTTGAAATACGAGTATTTGAAATTATACGTTAAAATTGTAACGTATTTACTATTAAGCAAAGATTTCCAATGATATCTTAATTTCCGTTGTTTTTAAGTTATGTCGCTGGTAAATATAAACAAATATTTGTTCTGAATTGTTATGGTTTCAAACTTTCATTGTTTTCGGTTTGAGTTTGTACTCTTATAGGTTTGAATCTTAAGTTGGACTCAGATTTTAAATTTTTTTCTATTTTAATTTTAAATTTTTTTAGAGCAAGATTTTGTTTTTAATTATATTATTATTTGAACTTTATTTTTTTATTAATTATTTCTTCACATGTACGCCCCAAATGCTACGATTGTGCCTAGTCACCGCCATATTTAAACAGAGTAATTTGTTTTCTTAATTATAAGTGTACTGGTGCCATAAAAATTCTTGATGCAATAGGATTCATATTAAGGCCGTCGAAAACTTGCACGATTAACATTTTGATGGCATTTAAATCTAATCGAATTTTCTCTGTAGTTGCTTTATGACAAGTTCACATTATATTTGATTTTTACCTTCGCAACCTCATTATACCCTGACCACATAGTGGTATAGGGTATAATGACTTTGTGCTGATGTTTGTAAAACCTGACGGCAGTTTTGCGGAAAGCAGCAAAGCTATTGAAGGACCTTTTCAAGCAGCCCGACATCAGGGTATCCCCAAAGCGGGAAAGATAAACCATAATACCGCAATGACTACAGACCTATTAGTCTAGCATCTTTTTTACTTACAACCTTGGAGATATTGGTAGAAGTCTATCTGAGAAGTAAGCTCACACCGGACAACTTCTGTAAACTTAAAAATGCATATCTTAAGGGAAGGTCGGTGGATACGGCTTTACAAGAAGTAGTTGGGATGATTTAGGATGCCCTTCACTATAAGGAATATGTTTTGGCTTCTTTCTTGGTCGTGGAAGGGGAGTTCAATAATGTCAAAATATCATCGATCCTGGAAGCCTTAGATAATACGGACAGGATCCATAGATAATCCTATGGACGGGAAACATGCTGAAGAGCAGAGTGATAAACTCGAAAATAGGTGAGGGGGAAGGTGGTGACGTGGGTAACTCCACAAGGAGGAGTTATATCTTCTCTTTTGTGGGATCTGGTGATCAATAATATCCTCCAAACTTTCAATAGAACGGGCACCAAAGTGGTCGCCTATGCTGACGACGTTGTGCATCTGGTCAGAGGTATATTCCTATCGACGATCAGTGACCTCATGAAGTCGGTATTAGGTAAACTCGTGAAATGGGCAAGGGAAAACGGTCTGGGGGTCAACTCCTCTAAAACCCAGCCGGTCCTCTTTACCAGAAGGACAAAGATACCTGAGTTCAATCATCCAAGACTGGATGGGAGGAATCTGGTACTATCAAAGGAGGCGAAGTATTTCGGTGTCATTCTGGACTCTAGAGGAAAAGTCGAAGAAGGCGTTATGCGCCTTCTACACCTGTAGGAGGATGTTTGGCAGAAGATGGGGTCTCAACCCGCAAATCATCCACTGGATGTATTGTGCGATAATTAGACCTATTTTGACATATGGTAATCTGGTGTGGTGGAAAACTGTGAACGTAAGGGCCAGACTTTCTAGATTCGTGAAGGCACAGAGATTGGCCTATCTGGGAACCACCGGAGCCACTAGATCGGCACCTTAGGTGGGACTGGAGGTAATGCTGAACATCATGCCTATTGATATTTTCATCAAGAGCACGGCAGCGAAGGTGGCTCTCCGCTTAAGGGAGTCATATATACGGACAGTGGGCGGGACACAAATTGATCGGGAAACCGATTACATGTCACCGGTAATGAATTTTGGGGTTAATTTTGCTATCTCAATGTATACCGACGGTTCGAAGATGGAAGAGGGTACAGGGTCAGAGGTCTACTTGACATTCAGATGTCTCAGAGAATCCCTGACAAATGCAGCGTTTTTCAGGCCGATATTCGCGCAATTCTCACAGCAACGAAAATAAGTCTGGAGCGGGATCTGCATCCAACGACCATATATATTTTCGTGGACAGTCTAGATCGGCACCTTAGGTGGGACTGGAGGTAATGCTGAACATCATGCCTATTGATATTTTCATCAAGAGCACGGCAGCGAAGGTGGCTCTCCGCTTAAGGGAGTCATATATACGGACAGTGGGCGGGACACAAATTGATCGGGAAACCGATTACATGTCACCGGTAATGAATTTTGGGGTTAATTTTGCTATCTCAATGTATACCGACGGTTCGAAGATGGAAGAGGGTACAGGGTCAGAGGTCTACTTGACATTCAGATGTCTCAGAGAATCCCTGACAAATGCAGCGTTTTTCAGGCCGATATTCGCGCAATTCTCACAGCAACGAAAATAAGTCTGGAGCGGGATCTGCATCCAACGACCATATATATTTTCGTGGACAGTCTTGCTGCTCTCAAAGCTCTGAAATCAAGGAGAGTTAGATCGAAATATGTGAGGGAATGTATCGGGTCTCTCGAACAAATTCGTGAGGCTAATACGGTTCCAGGACATAATGGTTTCAAAAAAACGCGCTGGCTGACGAGTGTGCGCGGAAGGGCTCAGAATCTTTGAGCGGAACGATTGACACTAATATTACAATCTCTCTATCCGAGCTGTCTAATCTAGTTGAAGAGGCAGCTGATCTTGAATTAAAGGTAAACGCAACTGACTTCTTGCAGAATACCCCAGATCCTATGGCCCTTGCCTAACCTACCGAGAACGAAAGCACTCATTGGATTTGGTAAAGGGAAAATAAGCCTACTTATAGGAGTACTCACTGGACACTGTGTAATAGGGCGGATGGCCGAAAGCATAGGAGTCCCGAGAGCTGACTTCTGTAGGAGCAGTGTGGATGTGGACGAGGAAGAGTCAGTGCAACATTTGCTGTGTGAATGTCCAGCACTGAAGGATCGGCGCCTCAGATATCTAGGGCAAAGATTTTTCGATAACCTGGGCCGCATAGCAGATATTCCACTAGGCGACCTTGCGGAGTTCTTGAGGGAATCTTGCTGGTTCAGGAGGGATGCATAGCGGACGAATGAGCTCTCTTTTATCTTTCCCTTCTTTCTTATTTCCTTTCATCTCCATACTCCCTACATTATCTATCTCTTTTCCTATCTCTACCTTTCAGGCACTTTCCAAAGCGCATTGCAATGGGCCATTGGCCTCCGAGTGTACTCGCCTTCGGACGGGCAACCCATCTAACCTAACCTTGTAACTACCAAAAATGTTTGACTTAGACCCATCTTTTATAACACCGAATAACTCAGAATAACTTTCTCGATTTAGCGATGTACGTCTGTCCGGCCGTTCGCCCGTCCGTCCGTCTGTGTGTCCATTTAAGCCTTGTGATGAAACTACAGGTCGCAAATATGAACAAATTTTGATTAAATTTATCGTAAAATCTTCTATCGGCCATAGGATAAACGCTATTGAAATTGGTGAAAATCGGTTCATGTTCAGACCTAGTCCCCATACAAATGACCCCTATGGGATCGACTTAAATTGCCATAATATCCAAATTATCATATAGGTATCGGTCAAATTGGATTTGTGTATGTTTATTATATCCAGTTATCAGTAGTCCTAAAACAAACCCTATAGGACAATTCTTATCCGATCTTCACTTAAGTCTATCAAAAAACAAAAATATTTCTCAGATTTTTCTAAAATTTGGTTTGTATACGTTTTTGCGAAAAAAAAATAAGTGACGCTACCATATATAGTCAGGATCGGTCCATTTTTCGACCTAGTCCCCATATAAATATAGCATCCGATATGAACTTTTTCATATCCGAAGGAAAAAAAATAATAACAACGTCTCTAAATACATGGTATATGGTATAGTATAGTGTGAGTTTAAAATATTCCGTTTACAAGTGTTTCGCTATAAATAACTCATGAATTGACACAAAGTTTCATTACTCACGCTATGATATTACTCTACATAGGTAATTGATAATTGTATACTTTGTATGGAGGCGCAGCGCCCACGCCCAAGAATAAAAACTTAGGAACTGGAACACCATAGAATTATGGTGTTAATCTTAGCTTGATAGCTCTTATGCTTCCGGAGATTTGTTACAAAGATAAATAAAACTAAAAAATAATTATTATTTTTTCAGTAAGAAATCTAAATTAATAATAACGAGAAATTTAAGTTGAATAATAAATAAACTTAAAAAATTATATTTACATATGTAATTATGTCATTATTAAATGTTGCAATATTGTGCACTGGTTGTTTGTTCTGAGCTTTATTTTCATGTATTTCACTTATTGTTAAAGGTATAAAGATTTTAAAAACATGCAGTCAGAAGTGAAAGGTAAAGTTTCCAGCAGTAGCAAACAAAAACTATTAATTAATGAATAATTATTTTTATTGAGTATAACAAAAATTGCTACAATGAACTTTATGTTGATTTAAAGAAACTTGATGTTCAACAGACATTATATAAATAATTTAGAACAGAAAACCCCTATCTGAACTACTAATTTAAGTAAATTAAAAGAGTTTTTTTTTTAAATATTTCCTTATTTTTAAAGAAACCATCCATGTTCTGAAAGATTGGTCATTTTATGATTTTATGTCTTTCAAATTTCATTTGTTTCTTCTTTGATTGAATTTTTGTTCAATAAATTTAAAGCAGACCGGAAGACTTCAGCTAAAAAATGGCGGTTCAATCGTGAAATTTACTATATATAAAAAAAAAAAAAAATAATAATAATAATTGGTTTTACGTTTACATTAATATTTGGACTTATAAATAGTAATAAACTTAATACCAAATTATTACAATACACACTGAATTTTTAAAATTTTTTAGAGGTGTCTTCATATATTTGGACATATCCTGGCACAATGATGCCCGATTTTCCCCATTTTCAAGAGCAACTTTCTCGAAATAATTGTAAACAATATTATCTTACCTTTACTCTGGTAAATTGTTTATTTTGTGAATTAGAGTGATTTCAACAGACAGACCGACAGACGGATATCGCTAAATTGACTCGAGTTGTTATAAGGATCAAGAATATATATACTTTATGGGGTCACAAATGCATTTTTCGATGCGTTACAAACGGAATGCCAAACTGATATATACCCTCTTCACAGTGGTGTAATATAAGATGCCGGTATCCTGGAATTTATCGTGATACAAGACTTTTTCGACATTTTTTCTGTATTTCTGAATTTGTTTTTTCTTTTTTTTTTTTTGGTAATTTTTGTTATAATTTTTTTTATTCGTAATTTTCAGCACTGCGTTAAATAATCTAGCATAAGGATTCAAAAGTCCTCAGTAGTCTTAGTAATAATTTTTTTATAATTTTCAGATATTAGTTTAGTATTACATTGACATAAGAGTAAGATAGCGTATTTTAAAATTTTATTAATAACTGCACAGTAAAAAAATTATTCGTGGAAGGAAAACTAAAAAAAACACTTCCCAGAACGAAATAATCCAAGCATAAAAATCGAAAACTTTGTGTGTCTTGTCAAAATTACATCTGTGTATAAAGCAGCGTTCAGACCTTGTGTTTTACTTGTGTTTTTAGCACATGCAATTTGTACGCATCGTTTGACCCCTTTCAAGCATTGTTTATGTACAATACATGTGGAAAGTCATAATTAGATGACATTATGACAGGTTCTATTTTGTTTCGAAAAACAAAATCAAATTAAAATCAAACTTTTTCATATGTAAATTAAAAGATTGATATTAAAGAAAAATATATTGTTTAATATTAACAATTAAAAAATATATGAAATACAACAAAGTTTAAAATTTAACATTAACAAACGGCGTTCACGTCAGGCGCAATTACATACATATTACATACGTTTGAACGCAAAAATTATGAATCATATGTAAAACGACAATTTTGACATACACACGGAATTACATATGGATCGTAAAACTGAATTTACATATGGAAAATACATTTCATGTAAACACACCTTAAGTGTACGTTTTATCAGTTTAAAAAAAGTTTTTCAAATTAATTCAGCAATCATTATGCAATGCCCCGTGTAAACTGTGTAAGCCTTGAAGAGCGAAAAATAATTCTTTCATAACGTGAATGCGAATTGGTCTGAAGAAAAATTGCTGAGAAGATGAGTATGGATAAAAGGTCAGTTTTTGTACTATTGAAATTGTAAATTAAAAATTACAACCGAATTTTTTAACTATATCAAAATTGTTTTTATCTATATATTGAAAAAAAAAAAAAAAAATACAATTTTAATAAATTTGGACCACCTTATTATTTTTCATTTTGGTAAATTCACAATGGGAATCACCTACTCTTTTTTAAAATTAATATATATCCATAAAACGGAAAGCAACACTAAAGTTGTGTTTATATTCTATAGGAGAAGAAATGGGGGACATATGGACTTTGAAGCAGCATAACACACGCTTAACAAAATCTTAAAGAAACATCGATACTATGACATGACCAGCTGTCAGTTTAGACCTTAACACAATATAAATTCCTTTCGGGATTGTTTCGCTAAAAGTATGTAAAGGTGAAAGAGAGTATGATACATTTTGATACTATTAATAACACAAAATCACTTAAAGGCATCTTCAACGACCATTATGATTTTTGTAAACTTTTTATTTATTCAGTAGTAATAATAAAATTATAAGTACTATCTACCTATGTATATATATATATACTACTCCTCCGAAACGGCTTGACCGATTTTTATGAAATTCTTTATGTGTATTTGGTAGGAAGAGAATAGATAGTAAAGTATATTTCATATCGTTAGGTGATGAGGGCGTGGCACTTCACATACAAAGTAATTGTTCAATATCATATAAATCGAGTACTATGACGGGGACAGCTTTGCAAAATTGACTGAGGTCATCTATTATTACTGTGAGTTGACACACAAAAAAATGGGCGGAATCAGAGTAATGGGCGTTGCACCCCCATACAAAGAAAATATTAAATGTCATATATCTGGAGTACCGTAATAATGCGAGCTTTGGGACCTAGCGTGAGCTCATAAGTTATTCATGTGATTAGTCAAACAAAAAATTCGCGGACGGAGCAGTGGGCGTGGCACCGACCATACAAAGTATATAATATCATAATAAGTGGTCTGATACAAAAGGGAAAGGCTTTACACTTTGTACGAATCCATCATATATTAATGTGAGTAGTCGGACAAAAAATGGGCGGAATATGATTAGTGGGCATGGCACCACCTACATAAATAAAAATATAAATATATATAAATGCTGCAGTCTTGAAATTTTTGATAAGTACATTAATTACCAATATGATTAGTCGTGGAAAATATGGGCGGAATTGCCATATAAAAAAATCATCAAAACCGAAAATCGTGAAACACAAAAATCGCCAAATGAATATTGATTTTCATTGTTTAAATTTCATACTTTAGGATAAATAAGTGAGAAAATTATAGTCGGTCTAGACCAGGAATCAGCTTCATATGGGGGATTATGACTAAGAATTGTCCTATAGGGTTTATTTTTGGACTACTGATTAATGAGAGTAATAAACACACACAAACCCAATTTGACCGAGATCTATATGATAATGTGGATATTATGGCAATTTAAGTCGATACCATAGGGGTCATTCGTATGGGGACTCGGTCTGAACAAGAACAGATTTTTACCAATTTCAATAGGGTTCATTCTATGGCTGGTAGAAGCTTATATACTAAGTTTCATCAAAATAATTCATATTTGCGACCTGTAGTTTGATTACAAGGTTTTCATTGACACACAGACGGACGGACGGATGGACATCGCTAAATCGACTCAGAAAGTGATGCTGAAAGTGATTCTGAGTCGATCGGTATAATAAAAGATAGGTCTAGGTCAAATATTTTTGGTAGTTACAAACATCAGCACATAGCCATTATACTCTGACCCCATAGTGGTATAGAGTATAAAAATATATTTCTTTTTTTTCTTTATGTTTAACTTTTGAGAGATCTAACAATGAATATCGAGCCCTATTTGCGATTATATCGTAAGTGACAATTTATCGAAATGTTGATTTTTGTTGCAAATAGTTTATAAGTACTAGTTACAACATCCTACAAATTCATAGAATTTGAAATTCATAGAATTTGAATTTGTACCGTTACAGTGGAAAAGTAGAATGCATTTTATCGTTTGCCTTGTGTACATTTTCACGTACAGCCAATTTTATCGCAAGCGACAATGTGAGTATAGAACTTTACTGTGGTTATGTAATAATTAAAAGCAAAAATTCTTACATGATCAAGTAAAAAGTAAAGAAAGAAACACAAAGTTTTTGTGCCCAAGTTATGACTTGCAAAAAGTTCTTTATAACCCTCATGGTAGCAGTGTGAATTTTTTATTACACCAGAAAATACCATTATTATTTCAATGAAAGCATGTATAAGAGTGGCACATGAAATAGATACTGCTTCTTATGGGGAAACAGACGGGAAACGAGGCTGTAATGAGATATGTTCAATAATATTTAATAATATTTATTTAACCGATTTAGACAAAAAGAGAACTCATGACACCATTGGCCTTTTTGTGACAGCTAAGCAGGCCAGAATAGGAAGAGGGCATTTACTTCGATGATAGCAAACATCGAAACTTGAAAAGTTCAAGTTTTATTACTAATATTGGAGTAAAATTCCATGCTCATTTGTTATACAAAATGAAATTAAAAAAATAAAGCCTATTTTTATTTTCATCTCTACTGGTCTGAAACAACACACAACTATTTATATAAATGACTAATCTGGCTATTATAATGGTTCCGATATTACTTAAATATTACTTTTTTGTGCGAGGTGACATGACCTTGAGACTGGTACCACTTTAATAACTTCGGACCCTCAGCTCTTCTACTTTCTATTGGATGTGTTACGCCTAATGGTTCGATTTTGCGCAAATTTAGTTTAGCTGCTCACAGTATTGAGCCAATAAAGTTTTAAGAATATTGCTGTCATACTATTGTAAGGACCCAATTTTGTACGGACCAAAATTGGCAACACAAACGAGGTCCAGAGGAGGTAAGGCATAGGGGCGAATTACATTCGCCAAACACGTTTGGTGAAATCCATTCACCAAGCATAGGGCATGAATTACATTCATGCAAGCACAGGCGGTGAATTACATTCACTTAAACATAGGCGGTGAATTACATTCACCAAGCACAGGGCGTGAATTACATTCACCAAGCATAGGGCATGAATTACATTCATGCAAGCACAGGCGGTGAATTACATTCACTTAAACATAGGCGGTGAATTACATTCACCGGGCACAGGGCATGAATTACGTTCACCCAAAAACAGGCATAAGAAGCAGATAACACAGACCAAAGACGACAAAAGAAAACCACACACAAACAGAACCCGAAATATCAAACATAGAGAGCGCCCCGAACATACAACGGATGGTGGGTTCCTACATGGTTTGATGTCGAACCTACGTAATGTAACAATATTCAACATCAACCTTACCAATTTACCAACCCTACAGCGAAGAGGGACACTCACACATCAGAGAAAAATACTCTCAACACACAACCAACGAGTTGGTCAACGTCTGGCGTATGGTGCCAGTTCTCTCTTTGGTTTGATGCTCTCTCGCGGTTATGCCGAACCGGTTAAGGTTGATCAGCAAGACGACAAGCAGGGCAACCAGTGAGAGTTTGCAGTAGCTACAAAACGACATGGTTGTGAGAGATCAGCGTATAAAAGGAGCCGTCAACAAGGCAGCGAGGTCTTTTTTCGCCAGCAGCTCAAGTGGCAAGAAGCACACAGGAAGCAGACATCGGCGCAAGTACGAAGAAGAAAAACCGGTAAGAGAAATAAAACTTTGCAATTTTTTTCAAGGTAAGGGAATTGGTGTTAGTACCAATTCACTAGCATAGGGGCGAATTACATTCGTCCAAGGTTGGATTACATCCAACAGAGTAGGCCTAGGCAAGGTAGCATAGGAGCTGGATTACATCCAACTCAGGTCAGGGGCGAATTACATTCGTCCAATGCTGGATTACATCCAGCCAACATAGCAGGCAGTCTTTAGCACATTCAGGGTGCTGAATTACATTCAGCGGAAGAGTAGGGGTGAATTACATTCGCCCATTGAGAGGAGGATTACAACCTACCCAGTCAGGAGTATAGGGTCGCTAGGCTAAGGGCCCCGAAACCCTCGACACCAACAACGGCACAACCTCGAAGCAGCGCCCACGATACCAGCGGTAGCACCAACCCCGACACCAGTCCATCGGCATTGCTTCGCCAACGGCGAACCCCAGCACCCGCTACCAGCAACGAGAACAATCTCAAGTATTAACAGCATTAAAGTGTGATTGAACTATTAAGAGAAATCAATAAAAATAATTAAATAGAGTGAAGTGAAGTGTTTCGTTAATTCTAGAAATTTAGTGAAAGGACCTTGGGGACAGCTGAGCTATCCCAGCTTCGAACCCGGAACAACCGGAGTTTCCTTACACTATTTCAGATATATTTACCACCTCGTCCACAAATCCGACGTTGCCCATGGTTTAACACAATATATTAATGTTCTCCCAATCGTAATACTCCACATGTTTGATATTAACCATTCATTTTATATTATAGGTGCCACGTGCATGGTTACCATTTTAATACTACTAGCAGACTCCAGCCCTCTAAATTCGAACGCAAATTCTAGGAAATTTTATTTTGTCATTAAATAAAGACCCTAAAGGTATGCTAATCCATTATAGCCAATTCACAAATCAACACAAAAAACAAACTCATTTTTATTACAAACACATTAACAAATTTAATAAACACATACATAGCATTGCATAATTTTATGTATGTGTTAGTAGCAACTTTAAATGCAATTTACTCAAAATAAAGGAAAAATTTAAAAATCTGTAAATCTGCAAAACGGCTAAAAGGAAATTCCTTTCAAATAATATATGTTTGGTCAAAATCGGGTTAAAACGGTAGAACAAAACATCAGTCACAAGAAATCGCCTAGCCTATTAATATTATAGATTCCCGATATAATCCTTAAACTCTGATACCATTTAAATTTAAGGTTAAAGGCTTTTCTTTTTTGACCAGTAATCTGAAAAATTGCGCTATTTTTCCATTACTAGAGTAGAAAAACTAAGGTCTGAATAATAAACCGAAGCCAGCCCTCGGCGTTAGAATACACAAAACCAAAGTAAGTTGAAATGGTTTGTGAGCTTAACCCAAATTGTTAAATATTTTTATCTCAAATGGTTCGAAATATGCGAATTTAATGATACAAGGATAGATTTAATAGAAAACAAGTACGAGTATTAAATTCGGCTGTGCTTAATCTGTGATACCCTCCACATGAGTTTTACGTTTACATTAATATGTATATGGACTTATTGCACTACTTATAACAAATGTAAACAAAATATTTAAAAAAGTAAACAATTTGAAAAAGTTCATATCGGATGATATATTTATATGGGGACTAAGTCGAAAAATGGACCGATCTTGACCATATTTGGTAAGTTCACTTATTTTTTGCAAAAAATATACAAACCAAGTTTGAGAAAAATCAGTGCAATATTTTTGTTTTTTTGATAGATGTAGGTGAAGATCGGGAACTAGCTTCATATGGGGGCTATAACTAAGAATTGTCTTCTAGGGTTTATTTTTAGACTACTGATAACTGGATATAATAAACATACACAAACCTAATTTTACCGGACTCTATATGATAACTGGGATGTTATGGCAATTTAAGTCAATCTCATAGGGGTCATTCGTATGGGGACTAGGTCTGAACATTAACCGATTTTCACTAATTTCAATAGCGTTTATCCTATGGCCGATAGAAGAAAATATATTCATATTTGCGACCTGTAGTTTGATTACAAGCTTTATATCGACACTAGGGTGGTCTTGCGTTATATGGACATTTTTCAAATTGCGATTTTGGGGATAGGCGGGGTCCAGTTTGCTACCTTTCAATATAAAACTAATAAATGTGAAATCGATTGAAAATTTCAAGTGTGTTTATATGGGGAAAATATGACTTTTTTGAGATTTTACGAAAATTTCGTTCTATAGTTTAATTTTTCTGACAAGTTGTTGTAAAAGAATCGGGATCAGTATTAAATTATCTTTTCAAAAAGCTATGAAAATTCAAAATCGCACAAAAATGTGCCAAGAAATAGCAAATGCCCCGGACCCAGAATTTTGAGAGAATTTTTTTCAACTTTGAGAAATTGTTTAAAGCCATAATTTTTTTTATCTCTATACTTATAAGTTATCAGATATGAAGTATTGTTTTATTACCACGTTGTTAACCTATTTTTTTGATAAAATTTTGAAAACTCCTTTTTCAAGTTTTAAAAAAAATTCTTACACAAAATCTCAAAAAATGGATCTGGCACTTTAAGGTTTTGTTAAATACATGTTACAAATTAACTGTGTGAATTTTTAAGTAAATCCCTACGCCAGAATTTTTTTGACAAGGATATTATTTTTGCGGATTTCGAGAAAAATGGGATTTTTGTAAAATATTCTGTAAATGTACTCTTTCTAAATACTTTGTATCAAAAATTCATAATTTTTCTACTTTTAAATGTTCTATTTTATCTTAATAACCTAGGGTTTCGGAAAAAATAATATGACCCCATTAACCCTTTTGGAATTGGAGTCACATATGACCCCAAGCTAATAAAAGACAATTTATTCAAAAAATTCAAATATTTTGTAAGTACTGTTGAATTTTTAGATGCGATGCTTAAAATATAACAATGAAATGTGTAGAACTTCCGCTCCTAAAATTTGGGATAAATCCGAAAACGTTAACCAATTATTTTCTAACCAATTATTACCGAAAACGAGTTTTTCTATTAAACTCGATGAAACCACTATTTAGAATTTAAGAAAAATAATTCAGTTAATTTTTATTTATTTAACCCTTCAAATTGATTATATAGTATCATTAATTGTATTATATAATACTAATAAAATTAAATAAAAATAATAAAATTACAACAATTTCTCAAAGTTGAAAAAAATGCTATCAAATTTCATGATGACCACAAAAGTGGTCTGGGGCAGTTGCTATTTCTTGGCCAATTTATTTCGATTCTGAATTGTTATAGCTTTTTGAAAAGATAATTTAATACTGATCCCGATTCTTATAACAACTTGATAAAAAAAATTAAGCTATAGAATGAAATTTTCGTAAAATCGCAAAAAAAAAGTCATATTTTC
Source organism: Cordilura impudica (assembly GCA_963682025.1). Lineage (NCBI taxonomy): Eukaryota > Metazoa > Arthropoda > Insecta > Diptera > Scathophagidae > Cordilura > Cordilura impudica. The sequence goes on along the minus strand of OY821517.1, from coordinate 870,770 downwards.
CCCATATACACACACTTGAAATTTTCAATCGATTTCCGGCGCAACTTTTCTTTATCCGATTGTCCCCAAACTTCACATTTATTAGTTTTATATTGAAACAAACTGGACCCCGCCTATCCCCAAAATCGCATTTTCATTTTTAATGACCACTCTAATGGATACACGGACGGACGGACGGACATACGGACGGACATTGTTAAATCGACTGAGAAAGTGATTCTGAGGGTCTAGATAAAATATGTTTGGTAGTTACAAACATCAGCACAAAGTCATTATACCCTGACCACATAGTAGTATAGGGTATACATATTCCCTTCAGGATATGCCTGATATTTTCACTAAATCGAAAAAACTAAAAAAAAACTTTAATAGGTTGAAAATGGTAGTTTAATATACTTTCAAATAATTTATATATTATTTAAATATTAATTGATAGAGTTATATAGAAGTAAATGTCAAAACTTTGGAATCTCCTCAAAAATATTTTTTTGCTTGTTGTTGTTCACTTGTACCAACAAAAAAAAAAAAAGAAAATAAAATAATATGCATAGCTTATACATTAGATATGCTCATGTTCTGTTACGTACAAGCATATTCACTGCTTTTAGTTTTTTATATGAAATTTTATCGGAGCATCTTTACATTTTCGTACGTCATTCCTCGGCTATTGGGCCTAGAGGCTCCAAATGCAATACTAAACTGTTACAGATTAGGAACTACTCGACCTATAGAGGACGCGAGAAAGTTCTCAACAGACAGACAGACAGACAGATATCGCTAGATGGACTTCTCCATTTAAAAGGATCAAGAATATATATAATTTATGGGGTCTCCGAAATTGATTTCGTTGAGTTACAAACGGATTGACAAACTGTTACATACCCTCTGCAGAGTGATGTGGAGGATATAAAAATGTACAAAGTGCGATATAAACAAAAATAAAATAAAATCCTGTATTGGTTTGGTTAGAGACGACGCAGTGTCTTTGCACGTTATGAATTCACAGCATATGAGATATATACATAATTTGAAAAAAAGTGGCAAAAAGTTTTGTAAAAATGCAGATAATTGCAAAAACAAATTTTCTGAAGTTACAAAAAATACAATTAAACCAATATCGATATAATGGGAAAATAATCTCATATCACTTATAATATTTATATATTTTAAAAATCGAACCTTATCGAAATATCTCGACCCTATCGGAACACCAAAGGTATTTTACCTTGTGAATTTGGCTACGAAATGTCCACTGGTTAATATAATAAGATATATTTATGTTCAATTAATTTTTTATCTTAAATCCACTTAAAAAAATAAATAAATAAAATCCGAAGTAAAACCTTTTTCTCTACTTGTTAGCTTTTATCATTTGATGTGATTTTTATTTGTGGCTAACAGCATTTGTTGAAATTATTTCTTATTGCTTTTTTAAGGCTATTTGTTTTTTTAAGGCTGTTACTTTTTTAAGACTGTTTATTTATTTTTTTCTCTCTAAAAAGTACAAGAAGCAAAAGCAAATAAGTTAATTTTATGCTTCGTCTTTTAATACCGCTTTGCTAGAGAAATAGCAAATGCGTAAAAGGAAGCTAAATAAAATTGTGGCGGAGCTTTTTTGTTTATATTAAATGCTAGATAGTGGCTTTTTCTTTGATTTTTGAAATTGTTGCCAGCAATAGAAACAGCCAAAAAGAGAAAAAATATTAGAAAGAGCTTAGTTTCAAACACTGCATTTACATTTGACACAATTTACATGACTCCATTACACAATTACGAGTAATGTGTAATTATTGTAATTGTATTTTGAAAACATGTATAAACGTTGGGAAAATGTCTCAAATAAGTACTTTGCGAGTGCTTTATTATACCACTGACAAACAGTTATTTGCCAGTGGTTTGTTTTTTTTTGTAACATCGGCAATTTCTACCAGGTGATATGAACTTGGTGTTTTGAATACTATTTCAGTTTTTGACAACATTTAACTGTTTTTTAATTTTGCTTGCAATAAAAGGTTTACCAATTAAAATGTTTAATTACTTTTGTGGCAATTCTTTTATTCTGAGAGTTAAAAAAATCATGTGAGTCCGATCACAGGGAAGATGTGTAAACATCTAGTAATTAAAGATTTTTTATGGTACTTTTTTAAAATCAAACAGAAGGCGTCATCTACATATGCATCACTTATAGCAAACAACTGCAGGGGCTCTGCTAATATAAAAATATTTATTATTTCAACTGGTTAATTTTTAATTTTTCATATTTCGTTTTACATTTTTTTTATTTTTAATTTTTAATTTAAAATTTTTTTGTTTCATTTTTAATTTTTCATTTTTACTTTTTCGTTTTTCATTTTTAATTTGTATTTTTTAATTTTTATTTTTATTTTTTCATTTTTAATTTTTTATTTTTCGTTTTTTATTTTTTATTTTTCATTTTTAATATTCATTTTATATTTTTCATTTTTAATTTTTCATTTTAACTTTTAATTTTTTAATTTTCATTTTTTATTTTTCGTTTTTTATTTTTCATTCTTCATTTTTCAAAACGTTTTTATAACACTATTCGTTCTCTAATTTTTTCTCCAAACACTTCATAATGAAATCGTGCCTTCATTTCATCTCCAAACACTTCCATTTTGTCTTACTCTGTTTTTGGATTGTATTGTGAAGTAGATTTTTACCCTCCTGAGCGCATAGATGTTTACACATAAAAAATATTCAGATATTTATAATGTGTGAAATTGGTTTAAAATCTCCTGATTTTACTCCAAATCTTTTTTAAACTCTAGTACCGGTTACATGTGTTTATTATTTCATTTATTTATTAAAAATAATATTAAATGCAGTGATAATTGTTTAATATACATATATGGAATAAATTGTAATATTATAAATAATTTTAAATGATTGAGGAAATTAATTATAAAAAGTGAAGAAATATAACGCAGAAAACAGCGACAAACAAAATTTTTCACCAATACAATCATAAGTCACACCGATTTTGTCTTACGTCTTACATCTACGCTGTTTTTGTGATTGTATTGTGAAATAGATTTTTACCCCCCATGCGCGTATAGATGTTTACACATCAAAAAGTTATAACAAACTATTATAAATAAATTTTCTCTAGAAAAAATTTGTAACATTTTCATTTTTATCATTAACGATAAATATGAACGTCAAAAAATCAAATACGGGTTACAGCGTTTTTTTTTTTAATTCTGTATTTTTATCATATTAAGCAATATATTCTATCCCTATTTTTGAATCGATCCAGTGATTGAAAAAAAAATATTTTAAAGCTTAAACGTTACAATACAAGTATGTAGCCAAGGTCGTTTGTCGATTAAAGAAAAATATCGCTTGTTTTATTATATAAGTATGTATGTATGTATGTTTAGCCTAAGACCTCAAGTTCAATGTCAAATGCTGACAACTAAAATGTGTTTATTTATATTTTTCTTTTACCCACCCATTTTTTTTTTTTTTATAAAATATTAAACTCGGCACACACTTAGTAAATACAAGCATATTTTTTTCTTGCGATTACTACAACCCTACACTATTCAAAAGATATTTATGATGCATACCAAATATATGAAATATTCATAGAATATAGTTGAAATATTGTTATCTCATCTGAACAATTCCAATTTTAAGTATAATCCCAACTATTGTCTCTTGTACAATTGTGATCACAATTCTGGGAAAATGAATTATGATCTCTATTGCCTACAATTAAATAAGTAAAAATACCACACATTATTGCAAACAATTACAATATTTGCATATAAATTATATTATTAATTGGAAACTGTCTATATAAAGTGCAATGATTAGAATGTAAAGCACATATTTACTCATACATCACATATGGTAACTGTTACGAAACTGAGAACATTGGAAACTAAAAGTATAAATGAATAAATAATCTAAATATAGAAATATAACGATTTTTATTTTTGATAGTGCGGTATCTTCTGAGTTTAATATAAAGTAAAAGATGCATTGTATGAAAGCTAATTCCTAGCCATACTAGAATTAGATGAGTTCTTTAAAGCGCATGACCAAAATGTGCAATTATGAGTGCTTGTTAGATAGTCGAAGGTTCAATCCTGAGGGCCGCCCTTTGTACAAAATTTTGGCGCTGCGAACTTAGGCCCCAAAGAACAAATGCCCCAAAAAATTTGTATGGGGACATACATCATCAGGAACAAATGCCCCAATTTTTATGTTTTTTGGGGCACAATTTCATTTTTTATTCCAATTTTAAATATTTTGGGGCATTTGCTCATTTTTAATTTGTAAGTTTGGGCCTTCTTTTCAAGACTGATGAACAAATATACTCCATAAATAAACTACGAAACCGGTTTATGTTATTGTTTGTTGTTTGTAGTTTATTTATTTTCTCGTAAACTGAAAAAATATCGGGAATCGTTTGTTCCGCGAGCACTTCGTGCCCGCGTCCGCGCGGGTTTGGCAGCCACACCCGCGTCGCTCAGTTGTCATACATATTTTTTGCGGATCATTCCGATATTTTACATTTTGATGGATAAGAGAAAACGCAAAAATGCTATGAAAGTTTTGCAAACATTGCAAGATATGCTATGGGGTTGCGGGCAAATGATGCTGCCGAAAAGAATACAGAATTTAAATGCGTTTATTGTATTAGAAATATTGAGAGCAGTCAGAGCAAATTTTCATTTGAATAAATATTTGGCGAGAAAAAAAACCATTAAATAAAAATATGTGAAAAAATTTGCGCGGAATGTTTTTTGGGGCGTAAGTTCATTTTTATTTTGTTTTTTGAAAAATTGGGGCATTTGTTAATTTTTGGGGGGGTTTTTTAAGGTTTTGGGGCTTTTGTTCATCGCGAACTTACACCCCAATCTTTTGGGGCACTTTTTTATTTTTTTTGGGGGGGTCATTTGTTCCTTGGGGCCTAAGTTCGCAGCGCCAAAAATTTTCGAATAGAAATAATCTAACCAATTACTACGAGCCTGATTAAAAATATTTGCGGTCTAGTTATGATTTTGAGAATAAAAATATTTGCGGTTCTTTTACTACTGATTATATTGACCAGTTTACGGAACTTATTACTAGTAACAAGAATTAAATTGAAGTGGTGCTACCGGTTACAGTTTACAGAAACACAACCAGTTGAATAAAACAAAATAAAAATTAACACTTCTTTGGAACTGAATCATAATCCTTTCTGGTACGGATCAAGCCATGCTCATTATTGGCATAACATTAATTATTAACGGAAATTTTATAAAATAAATTTTTAGGGTATAGTTTATTCGGTATGTGATGGATGATCTTTAGTCATCATAATTTGTTTCTTTTATTACTTTTTATTATTTCTTTCATTGAGTACGTTGTACTAGACATCAAACCCAAAAACATTAAACTGCCATGTCATGGAGTTACGAATTCCACTTTAAAATGTAAAATACATTGCCCCATGAAAAATTGGGGCATTTGTTAATTTTTGGGGGGGTTTTTTTAAGGTTTTGGGGCTTTTGTTCATCGCGAACTTACACCCCAATCTTTTGGGGCACTTTTTTATTTTTTTTTTGGGGGGTCATTTGTTCCTTGGGGCCTAAGTTCGCAGCGCCAAAAATTTTCGAATAGAAATAATCTAACCAATTACTACGAGTACAATGTCTAATATCAACGTGATGAAGGTTTAATGCCAGAAACCGGCCTGATTAAAAATATTTGCGGACTAGTTATGATTTTGAGAATAAAAATATTTGCGGTTCTTTTACTACTGATTATATTGACCAGTTTACGGAACTTATTACTAGTAACAAGAATTAAATTGAAGTGGTGCTACCGGTTACAGTTTACAGAAACACAACCAGTTGAATAAAACAAAATAAAAATTAACACTTCTTTGGAACTGAATCATAATCCTTTCTGGTACGGATCAAGCCATGCTCATTATTGGCATAACATTAATTATTAACGGAAATTTTATAAAATAAATTTTTAGGGTATAGTTTATTCGGTATGTGATGATCTTTAGTCATCATAATTTTTTTCTTTTATTACTTTTTTTATTTCTTTCATTGAGTACGTTGTACTAGACATCAAACCCAAAAACATTAAACTGCCATGTCATGGAGTTACGAATTCCACTTTAAAATGTAAAATACAATTACGTTTATAGTCACTCACATAAAAACTACTCATAATAGCTTCATAAAATTTGCAAATATGATACGTTACGGGTAATGATTAAGTAAAATTTATTAAATTAGTTAAAAAAATTTTAATATACATATGTTCATTGTCAGTTGATAGGAAAGTCCTTTGAAACTCTTAACGTGGCGATTGTAGTTTGTTTCTGACAATTATCATCTTTCAATAGAATTTTGAAAGAATATTTCCAATTGGATGAATGAATTTAAACGTGGTCGGACATTTACATCTGAACGTTCAATGACTACTAAAGAAATGATAATGTTCAGGGGTACACGTAACATAACTCACATTAATTAAATTGAAAAGGGAAAATAAGTTGGAAAAAGTGTGTTGAAAAATAAAAAAAAATTAACCCAAAAGAATGTGTTTTACATTGTTATCAAATTACTGTTCAGCCTTCCCTCGTACGTTGTTACATCTTTTATGAATGCTATGAGGTACACTTGTGGACATACAATTAAGTCATTTATACAGTAATACTTATCTTTTTAGAAATAAAACAGTTTTAATAAAAAATTTTGCAAAAACAACTTCTACATAGTTAGTTTAAATACCGAACAGTTAATTATTTATAAAAAATTGAAAAATTATTCATTGTAAATAATTTTTTTTATACAAGGCATATGTCAATATTTTATTTTGTGTGGACATATAATTAAGTCATCTGAAAAGAAATTGGTAAAATTTATTCAAATTGTTTTATTTTTAATTTAAACTATTTTGCAACTTTAGTATTTTGTTGGGTACCGTTTTTCGAGGACTACTTCGGCACATCTGTTTGGCATTGTTTTAGCTAACTCGTAACACTGTTGAGGAGTAATATTATTCCATTCTGTCTGAATAACATCTCAGAGTGCATTTTTAGTTGTAGGTTGCCGCAACTGCCCGTTTTATGATCCCCCATAGATTTTCTATGGGGTTTAAATCGGGACTTTGAGTTGGCCACTCAATAATCTTTATTTTGTTTTCATTTCATCAAACCAAGTTTTAATGACCCTTGATGTATGCTTTGGGTCCATATCCTGCTGAAATATTCATGCTAGTGGTAAATCATCAGCATAAACATTGTCTAGATTATTCTGCAGGATATCTTTATACACTTCTCCAGTCATTTTCCCATCGATTTTTGCTAAGGGACCAACCCCGGACGAGGTAAAACATCCCCACACCATTAATGATGACTCTCCGTGCTTTACAGTTTTTTTTTTTGTATACTTTGAGTCTGTTGACTGGTCGTCCCACACAGGGTCTGTTGTCATTTCCGAAAACGTTGAACTTTGATTCATCATTCTACACTATTAATTTCCAAAAATTTGTATTCTTATGGAAGTGGGTTTTTTCAAACCTTAAGCGCTACTGAATATTTTTCTTTGACACATTTGGTTTTTTTTTTTTTGCTATGCGGCCATGAAGATTATTTTCAGTCAGATGCCTTCCTTCGGTCCTTGCCGATATTCTAATGCCATGCACGATCTAATCTGAGTTGATGTGAGGAATGGGTCAATTTTTCTCATTCTGGCCATAAGCCTATCTTCCGCTTGTGTCCTTTTGGATTGTTTATGTCTTATCAAAAGTCTTACATTTTTTAAAATGATAATATTTTCACTACAATTGAACCAAAATTTTGAAGCAATTCCAAATTATCTTCCTTTCAATGGGAGTGGAGCTCTTATTTTTACCCATAATTTAACAACGTCAGATGAAACTACAGCAAAAGGTGCTAAAAAATTTTAAAAAATATATACAGTTTGGTGCAAAAGTGAGTCAATGTTTGAAATAAAAGATTTGTACAGATTTGATATATAAACCACAGTAATTTTTTTCCATTCAGCATGTACCCTCTCCCACAGCTTATTAATGCTCTCCGGGGCCTCTTAATGCTCTTCCAGCCGACGTTTTAATAAGCTCACATATTTTCGATCGGGTTGAGATCAGGGCTCTGCGCTGCCCACTCCATGACCCCAAACACCTGTGAACTAAGCCATTCCTTGGCGATTTTCGCTAAATGTTTGCGGTCATTGTCATGATGGAAGATGACATTTTCAGATCTATCTGAAATTTGAGCGATTGCTAAAGGCAAATTCTCTTGCAAAATGCGAACATAGTTTTTCTTTCTCATTATACCATATTTATGTAAATAGTTTTTAATTTGTTTAATAAATACCATGAAAAAATATAGTTGATCTTTTTATTGCAAACATTGTCTCACTTTTGTACCAAACTGTGGTCACAAGCGATAACCGCCTAAGTCGACTTAATAATAATATTCTTAATTCTTAATATTCATATTCTACTAAAAACGCTTTATATTTACGTGAAATCCCCATTTCTCTAGCATTGTTTAATAAAAAGTTATTAACGAAAACATACTGACCTACGTCGTAATAAAGCCCCATTACATTTATATAAACAGTTATTTTTCTCGAAAGCATGATATTCGACGATTTGGGTTATATTTGCTATCATGTTCTCTTAAAAACGCTTTATTTTTACGTGAAATCCCCATTTCTCTAACACTGTTTATTAAAAAGTTATTAATGAAAACATTCTGACCTAAGTCGTAATGAAGCCCAATTACATTTATATAAAAAGTTATTTTTCTCAAAAGCATGATTTTCGACTTAGGCGGTTAATGCTTGTGACCACAGATATATAAATATTTACCTTCGATAATTAACTTCCACGATGTTTAAGCTAAACATTGAAATGCTAAATTTTTTTTTATATTTTCAAAGAATGATAACGGTACTACATATTTGAAAAAATTTGAATGAATCAACAAATAACGTACCGTTATTTTTTCACTCAGAAAAATATACTGCATAAATAACTTCACTGTATATCCACAAGTACTTGTAGGAGATCATGATAAATCACTTCTTCTGAATATGTATTTTTTAGAACCATAAAGCCGATAGCCTAAGTTGCTGGTGCTTTAACTTTAAGATTTATTATAATTTGAATTGTAATAAATATAATAAATAAATATGTAAGTACTCTCTCAATTTAAAGTTTAAATTTTCAGTCTATTATTTTAGGAGTTGTCATTTACATCCAAAGAAGTTTTATACTTTGTGTTGTATTTCAGAAAACATCAATTAATTTTCAGAAATAATCAAATGTATTTCAGAAAACATCAAATAAATGTCAGAAAATACCAATTAAATTTAAGAAAATAAAGAGTAGACATATTTTTTAAGTATTACATTGCTTTTGTGGCATTTCTCGTAAACTAGGTAGTATAAACCAGTTTTTTTTTTCGAAATAATGTCATCAAAATCAGGTGCCACGATGCAACCAAAACTGCATACCCGATTCGTGTCCTGGTTTTTATATTGTAGTTGATTAAAAATGTCATCTTCTTCTTGCCAGAAAGAATCCGCCCTTGTTAATTTTCTTCCCAGTACACAAAAAGTAAGTCCAAATATTGGCAAACGTTTCATGTAATTGCAAATCACTAATAGAAACTATAACAATTTTTCTGTATTGTAGAAAAAACTGATTTTTGATTCTGAAATTCAATTGATATTTTCCGAAATTCAATCGATATTTTCTAAAATACATTTGATAATTTCTGAATAACAATTAAAAATTGTTTTTTTAAGCATATTATTTTAATAGAAATAGAATCAAATTGACAACTATGATGCAATTATTGAAATTAATTTGTTCGATCTGTTCGCTTTTTTATTACTCGTATTCTTTCTTTTTATGTAAACCAAACTTATTTAATGGTTGCATAAACTGAATTGATATTCGTAGTGGTGTAGCGAGGGGGGGGGGGGGGGGCAAGAGGGGCATCATGCCCCGGGCGCTACTAACAAATGGTCCAATAAACTAAAAAATTATGGATAATTTTTATTTTTATTATAATTGATTTCTGGAAAATATATTTTAAATTTAGTGCCAGTGTAAGATAATAAATGTTAATTCGTAAATAAAAAGGGAAAAAAGGACACTAATAGTGTAAATCAAACTGTAATAATATATTTGATCTATGTCTGTCAGGACTTCCTTATGGCATCTACAAGTGACACCAGAAGTGAAGCTACAATTCTGTTGCAAAATATACTAACTTTTAGTTTCATAACTTTAGTTCATTTCTGGTATGAAATCTTAAGGAGGATTGATCGTGTGCAGCTCAGATTACAAGATCCTAGAATGAATTTTAGAGAAGCGTTCCATGATCTTGAATCATTAGCGGCTGAACTAACCGAAATTCGGGACAAGCTCTGTGATGAGGCCATAGAAAAAGCGAAGTCTCTTTCTGAAAAGTGGGATATTGATACAACAATACGTGTAAGAAGACGCCGCAAATGCCACTTTCCGCAGAAAGTGAAATTTCGCGCGTTATGAAAAGCGTTTTGATCGTCTCCAACAAGATATATCTACACGATTTACACGATTAAGTGACCTTAAATTTGGATTTCTACGAGACATTAAAAATTTATTAACCAAGGATAATGTTGATAACGGCCTTGAAAAAAATTTTAAAAATTTGGGTGAATTTTATAATACAGATTTCAATGGAATATAACTCTATCGAAATATGTGACTGCAAAATGTTACTCCGCAGTAGAAAAGAAATTGAACCTAAAACTTCATTAGAATTTCTTACTTTTATAATCTCGTATGGAGAAGATGTTTTTCCAAACCTGAGAGTGGCACTTCAAATACTCCTGACTATCTCAGTATCAATTGCTAGCTGCGAACGTTCATTCAGCAAATTAAAATTAATTTTCACATATCTACGATCAACGATGGGACAAGATCGGCTAAGTGATCTGGTATTTTTAAGTGCGGAAAGAGAAAACTTTCATATGATGAACTTTGATGATATTATTGATAAATTTGCTTTATCAAAAGTAAGGAAAATTTATACATAGTAATTATTTTAATAATGTAATATAATTTTATAATTATTAAATACAGTGAAACTTCGATATAACGACCTTCGTTATACGAAAAACTCAATATAACGAATTTGTTGCTGAGTCCCTTGAAAAAACCTCTTTATTGCATAGTTTTTCATACAAAAATGCTCTATAGCTATAACGAAGAAAGTCTGAGCTATAAAGCCTCTATATAGCGAAGTATTTTTCAAAAGCCTCTATACAACGAAATCATACTTGAGAAATATAACATTTTTGTAAGTCGTTAAAGTCCCGTTATCAAAAGCTTCTACATAACGAATTGTTGATTCTATAGCCTCTATATAACGAAGTCAGAATAAAGCAAATTTAATTAGTAAGCAAAGTCCCATTATCAAAGCAACGAAATCTAAATGTGTTTGCAAGCGTAAATGTAATGCGTCACAAACATAGTTTGTTTTTTATTCTTGTCAAAATGAGTGCATTAAAGCGTAAATCAATTTCTATACGAGAAAAAATTTCTATAATTGATGCCGTTGATCGTGGTGACAAATCTTAGCAAGACATTGCTAAACAATTTAATATACCGCCGAGTACGCTTTCTACAATTTTAAAAAATCGGGAGATTATTTGCAACACTAAACCTTTAAAATGCAAAAGAATGCGCCTTGCAGAATATGAAGGCGTTGAGCAATGTTTATCTAAATGGTTTACACAATGTCGAATTCAAAACATTCCTTTAGGAGGACCGATAATAAAAACAAAAGCTGAACAATTTGCAGCACGTCTGGGACAAAAAGAGTTTAAAGCTAGTAACGGTTGGCTTGATAATTTTAAAAATCGCCATGATATCGGATCTCGAAAAGTGAGTGGAGAAAGTGCCAGCGTAAGTGATCAAGTTTGTTCTGAATGGAAAACATTGTTACTAAGTTTGTTGGCAGAATATGAGCCGCACAATATTTTTAATGCAGACGAAACTGGATTATTTTTTAAATGCGCACCAGACCGAACAATGGCGTTTAAATCCGAAAAATGCCACGGTGGAAAACATAGTAAAGAAAGATTATCTATTTTATTGACTGTTAACAGTACAGGCTCTGAGAAGAGAAAATTGCTCATAATCGGAAAATCGACTAATCCAAGATGTTTTAAAAACATAAAAAGCTTACCAGTGGACTACACTGCGAACAAAAAAGCTTGGATGACCAGCGATATATGGTTTGATTACTTACAAAAATTTGACAACGATATGACTAAAGCCAATCGTAAGGTTTTATTGTTTGTGGATAACTGCACAGCACATAAAAATGTTCCATCACTTAAATCCATCAAGTTACAATTTTTGCCGCCAAACGCAACATCGAAACTACAACCACTAGATCTGGGAATAATAAAAAATTTCAAACACTTTTATCGCAAAGAGGTAGTCAAAATTTTAATGAACGATCTTGAAGAGGGGCGCAAAAGCTCTATAAATGTTTTACACGCAGTAAGAATGGCACACAAGGCGTGGGAAAGTGTCGAAAAATTAACAATTGTACACTGTTTTGCAACTATTGAATTAACAGAACGGTTTGATGATTTTGTAAATTTCGATGACAACGTTACTTTTTCCGGGCCCCTTACCGATGATGACATTATTACTAGTGTAACGAAACCACAAGATAATGATGAGCAGGAAGATGACGAAGCTGAAGAAATCGAAAATGTTGTAACTGCTAGAGAGGCTAAACTAATTGTCGGAAAACTGCAAACATTTTTGGAGGCACAGGATTTCTACACCGCAAAATACATTTGACAGCTTAACATCTGTCGAAAAACATATTGATGGATGCATTCTAAGCTTGCGTAAACAAACAAAAATAACACAATATTTTATAAATATTTAATAAAACGAAAAATTTTATAAATATCTAATAAAACGAAAAAAAAATTATAGAAATATAACATGTTTAATTTTTTATTTACCTCTTGAATAGTGAATTTTTATTATGTATATAGTATTTTCGTGTAAAATAGAATTTGGATAAAAAAAAACTGAAGTTATAACAAATTTTTTTTTGTATTTCTTTAAATTTCGTTATACGAAGGTTTCACCGATACATATGTATAACGAATCAGTAGCTATAACGAAGTATTTTTCGATTCCCTTCAGATTCCTTATATCGAAGTTTCACTGTATATGTATAAATAGGTATATGTAAATAATAAATATTTACTTTTTCATGGTTTTAAAACTGCGTGTTTTTAAATATTTCTTTATAAATATGTAAAATAAATAATAGGTATCTTTTGAACTAATTCGAGATGATCATATATATCTCAAAATCTAGTTTTGTTTTCTCAACTACATTTTTTATCTCCAATTTAAAGCCTAGCATGAGTCTATGACACTTTTTACTTTACTTTATTTATTTATTAATTTGCGAGTATATTTTACATATAATATTATATGGTTTTCGGGGGGCCGCTAAAAAGGTAATGTGCCCTGGGAGCGAGTTAACCTCGCTACGCCACTGGGTACTCGTATACTTTACAACTGTTTTAGTTAATACCAGCGGGATGTTTTATACATTTTTATACATAAATTTGCAAAATCTTCTTCATTTTTCAATTATAATACTGAAGAATTTAATTTGGGTAACAAAGAGAAGAGCAGATGAATAAAAATGTGAGTAGTTAAACATTTTTTCAATGAAAATCAATTAAGTAAAACAAAACAATAAAAAATCTCCAGCAACATTAATTGGAAAATAAATTTTTAATGTTTTATTTTTTTTATCTAAGGTATTGAAGTTGATAGCAGTTATTCGATTAAACGAATACATTTTTTACAAAAAGAAATCAGATTTGATTGTCAGATTTGAATTATCAAAAAACATCTGTTTTTCCACAAAATCAAATTAAAGCGACATAGAATTAATTTATAAAAATTAAATTGTCTTTAATAAAGTTAAAATTTTAATTGTTTAGAGCAATACAAAATTTGTAGTAAGTAGATTCATATGAAGACTACCAACAAATATAGCAGATTGACAATTGCCAACTGTCACTTTTCATGACCAGTCTACCAGTCTAGATTAGAACTAGATTAACATTCTCATATACTTTTATCTGGATTACACTGTCTGGTAAACGCAGTATATGAGATATAACTACTCAAGATTATTGTCGTGTATAGAAGCATTTCTCTTTTGTTTTAATTTTGAGGTTCCAACAACTCTCAGATGATGCCGCGGTTCAAAATTTAAAAAAAAATCTCAAATTTAGAATTTAACAAACTTAATGTTTATTATGTTGCTTACTAAGAGCAATAAAAACCTGTTGTATATTCTTGAACTCATAGAGAGATAATCGAGTAAAAAAATATTCAGAAGACTTGATGTAATTATCTCAAATAATTTAATAATGACAGTGGTTATAAATCAATATTTCTCAACAAAATTAAGAAATATTTCACATTTTGAATTTCAATTTTAGCCATTTAAATAAAAATTAGTTTGTGCAATTACAAGGAACATGGTGCATTTAAGCTTCCTAAACGCTAGCAATTGGCATTTATAGCAAACGTTTTTTGATCAGCACGCTTCTTTTGGAGCGATTTCAGCATTCGAGTATTATTACTTTAAGTCCAAATTTATGCACACGATCTATAACCAACATAACGATTTTGCTACAAAATATTTCTATCACGCGATGGACTGATGACTTTCAACAAATATAGAGCGTGTGCCTAGCATTTGTCAAGCCAGTACTCCGCTGCTATGAAGGGTACATTAATATGACCAAGTTCAAATTGCGGGGAAAATTACGACGGCTATCATTGTATTTACTTTGAAAAAGTATAAAATGCCGCGAAACTGCCGATCACAAAACGACGAAAAATTTAAAATGTAAAAATTGTAGATTAAACAATTTTCTATTCCTAGAAAAACATTAATGAATCCAATCAAGTTTATTAATGAAAAAAATGCAGCAATTATATTAGAATTAATAAATTTAAGCATTTATCAAACAACAATTAAAAACAATTGAAGAATAAATAAGAAATAATTAATTATTGGAACATGAAAAAAAAAAAAAGAAATATATAAATAAGGAATTTTGTCAATAAAAATGATTGTATGCACATAAATAGAAAAAATATAATAAAAGTCTTTAGTAAATTTTGGAGAAAAACTCACCTTTCTGGTTCTAATCATTTTGGCAAGATCAACAGCTGGTATTTCCAATAGATGCGATTTAATGGGCGGCAGCTTTTTACGATTCACTTTGATATTTGTGTAGCGACTATAGGGTACAACGAACCAACTGAACACGATCATGGCCGTACGCAGAAAGCGCCGCATTATGTACCCCATAATTCTGGAACAAAGTAGCACAGCAATTTTGGCAGTTTTTTATTAAAACACGGGGAAAGGAAAAAATAAAATGTTTTAATTTTTTTAAAGTTAATTTCAGGCTACAGATTTTGATTTAATTTTGGATCTGGTAAGATTTTGTTTTTCCTTATTTTAGATATGAGATTTTCTTTGTTTCTTGTAATTTTGTTTGCTTAAAACTAACGATGGTTTGTTATTGTTGTTGTTGGTTGGATCCAGCTAATATGTAGAGCCAGTGCTAACCATTAAGCCAATATGGTTTAGCTACTCTCATCAAGAGAGTGCTAAAACAAATTTGGTTTAGCTACTCTCATCAAGAGAGTGCTAAAATAAAAGGTATGCTTTTTTTAAGCAACTTATTATTATTGCAACTACCACCATACATTGATTTAACTCCACACCACACACTTCACTACACTAACGAGTATGTACTTTCAAATCACAGCAACATTAATACGACAACGAAGAAGTTTTTGTTGTATTTACCAAAGAATTGTGCAATATTTGTTAGATATGTATATACTAATAAATAGTTAATATTACTACTTTGTAGCTCCTATTTGTTGCTGCTGCTATATAATTGTTTTTAGCTGTTCTGCCAGCAATGTCTACAATTTAACACTTGCAAGTCGACTTTGTACGAGTACTGTTGAATTGAGTTGCACAATATGCGTTTTTTCGTCTGCACAAATAATGACAATTAAATGACGATGAAGCGACCGAGACAGCGACAAATATCTTATAAGAAGATACAGGTACAAACGGCCGATTATTGATCGTAAGACTTGTGTGAGTGCATTACGTGAATGTTTGCAAAAAAAAAGTTATTGCGATGCAACACTAAGAGATCGATAGTTAATCACGTCGAATCGTTTGCGAATTGTATTGAGGCTGAAGCCAAAAAATTAGGTTTGCCATAGGCGGGTATTTTAAACTCGCCTTTCGGCTAGACTTTTGTGTTTATTTAATATTTCTTTGAGTTGAACTTTTATGTTAAGAAATTCTTATACCATTTAACAAAATTATGTAATTTATTTTTTGTTTATATATTCGAAAATATATATATATATGTATATACATATAGTTAAACATATTATTATTTTTGTTTTTAAAATTAATATATTTATCTCTTCAATATGTTTGAGTTTGGCATTGTACAGTTTTAATATAGATTTTTTTCAACTTTTTATTTTTTTTTCGTATCTTTGACTTAGAATTGATTTTATATAGATTTATTTATATTTACGATAATAAAAGTTTTATTTTTAATAACTGCCTTAATTTAAGATAGTTTTTCGCATTATGTGAAAATATCTTTAAGACATTTTGTTTTCAATTTCAATCACTCCCATTCATAGTTTCGTTTTTTGAATTCACTTTATTTCTAAATTATCTTTTATCATTATTTCAAAATATTTTTTCTTAATTATTTTATTATTTTTATGGATTTTTTTTTTTTGCAAAGATTCGCGTCAAACAAAATCAACTCTATAACGCACGACCTCTGTTGAGCAAATAGTTTCTTAAGCTTTAGTTACATAGATATTTAAACAATTGCTAACACACGAATTTATATTTTTCAAAATCTATAGTATATACTGTGATTTTTCTTTTATTTTGCTCTCCAATCTTAAACATCGCGCTCCAACCGAACGGTTATTATCAATAACAAAAGTTTTGTTTGTTTAAAAATAAATGAAATTACAACAAAAACTTAAAAAAATTATTTTTAAAATACGAAGATATGGAGATGAAACTTCCAATATGTTGGGCTTGTAAAAAAATGCAAGTCGTACTTCGAGTTAGTTGTTTCTTTTAATGCTCAATTGTTTACTAAGCTATATCTTAAAACCAGTGATGACAATTATTTGAGATGAAAAAGCGCAAAAAGTCCTAATTTTAAAATCGAAAACCATAAAAATGGCACAATGCACTTATTGGATTTTTATTACATTTGGAAATTTTTTAAGGTTTAAATAAGTTAGAACAGATTGTTATTATTTTCTTCGATATGCCCTGTGTATCAATTATTTTTGATATGCTTTGGATGGATTTAAATTGGCCATAATACTTCTTAAGCTTTATCTACACATCGACGAATTCCATATTTGCAAATGTCACAGAAGAACAAAAAAATAAAAACATCAACATGCAGCTCTGTCTGGAAGAACCATCCTGGATATCTTCTTTACAAGATAAGGTTGGCTGAGGTTTTTGTATATGTATGCCATTTTGTTAAAATTCGATGCGTTTTTCTCATAAAAAAAAAAAAACATTGAAATGGCAACTAGTTTATAGTTAAAAAAAAATTAATTTGAAAAATTGTAGCCTTTTCTTAACTTGCCACTAAAAGTAAAATTATGGCTTAGGCATAGCAAAACACCTAAAATAGTGCCAAAAGCACTAAGTTGCCATCACTGCTTAAAATAATGTCTATATAGTTTTAGGTGTTGCCAATTCTTCGGTAAACAAAACACCGTGATCTTTGCATAAACCGTTAAAATTGGGTAACAATTTACAAAAAAAAATGTGAAGAATGTGAAGTTTTTACTTTTGGTTTCTTTGATTTTATTAACATTAAATAAGTTATAGAAAATAAATTTTATCATGCATAAGTAATTTTAACATAAAACTTTTTTTTAGTTTTACAAAATAAAATCTATATATTAATACGTGAAGAAAAATCTTTTAGTCCCTTTTTTAAGCAAAATGCGGGCACGGACGAGTGTGAAATTTGGCATAGTTATTGTTCATATGGAGGAGAAGCGGAGAATGATAAAATTTGTCTATAATATGTTTTAAAAATATATTAAATTAAATAAAATAAAAATTTTTAATAATAATTCATTACTCCCTGTTAATGAGAATAATTTAAATTGTGTATCACACGCCCTGTGTTGAATTGTGAATTGCTAAAATTGATTAACATACCTGTAGGCTCATTTAAATATTAAACAATTTAAAAATTTTAAAATTAAAATAAACTAAAATAAAGAGTGAAAATACTTAACAAATGACACGTAGTCGTCTGTTATAAATATAAATTATAAAGGTATTTGTAAATGTTTTAGAAATACGTAATTAAAAATAGCAGCTTATGCAAATTCATCAATTAATAATTTTCTACAATTTAATGCATTACAAACAAGTTATATATATATGTATATAGATGAACAAATTGAATGAAAAAATAATTTTTCGTAGAATTTTCACTCGAATTTCGAGTGTTGGGCTTTACTAGTATTTTTAAAACAAGTTTCATAAAAAAAAAAACGGTTTCATTTTGACATTAGACCATAAAACCGTTTTAATAAAAACGCATAATAATTTTTTTTGTTATATCTATGACTATTTACAATTTAAACAATAAACATATTCAAATTTTACAACAATGTGTTTGCGAAATTATCAACATTAAAAACGATAAATTTTGTAATATCAGAAAATTTTTTTGTCTTAGCTGTGCTAATAATTTTTTCTTTTCTACAAGCATTAAGTTATTTTTAATGAGAGTACTAACATTTAGTATAAAAGTTCGATAAGGTTAAAATTAATATAAAAAAATACTCTTTTTTTAACGAGCACTCACAAAAAAGTATTTATACCTGCTAAAAAACACCATGAAAGTTCGAAAAGTACCGAAATGGCAGCACTGTTGATTTTAGTTAATATATATCCCTCTCTCTCTCTATCTATCTCATTCATAGTTTATATCTTTTTGCCTCCTCTCTTAAATTCTCTAGAGAACTTCTCTGAATTTACAATGTGAATTTTACATATTAGAATATGAAATACATACGTACTTTAAATTTTCTTGTTGCATTATACATCACAATACGTATGAAATATTGAACTTTGAGGGCACTGCTACACGTTCAATATATACGTATTGACTGCGATCTAGTATCGCGATATTTATTGAACGTGTAGCCAAGGATCATACCTATATAATAGAGGATTTTGAAAGCTTGATTTTGGATCAGGAAAACTGAAAATGCAAGAGGGAAAAGATGGCCGTATACATGTTACTGAAAATTGGATCAATGATCCGTGTTTCTAGAAGTAAATCTCTCTCTTTTATTTATTTCCAATGGTTTTTGTTCTCCAATTTGTTATACCATCCACTCCAGTGTGCAGAGAGTATATATATAAGTTTGTCATTCCGTTTATAATAATTAGAAAAAAAAATCTGGACCCCATAAAATATATATATTTGTGATCCTTATAACAAGCGGAGGTGATATAGCGATGTCCGTCTTTCCGTCTGTGGAAATCACGATGACGGCTTCAATCGGGTAGCTAGGGTGCTCGTTGGTATAAAAAATGATTCACTAACATCCTGAGAAGTTTGCTATTTAAAATCGTCCAAATCGGTTAATCTGGTCCCGAGAATTGAGCGAAGAAGTAAAAAAAGTCCTGAGAAAATATGATTTGAATATGTGTTCTTGTCCCGATAACGCCCTCAATAGGACAGCTAGGGAGAGACACCTAGTTGTTAGTGAGAATGATCATGAATGACCAACATCATGAGAAGGTTTCTGTTTTTTAAATCATGACAGTAGGTTTCATAGGTGCCGAGAAATCACTGAAAAGGTAAAAAAATATGACGTTTTCCTATACTGTTTTCCTAAATTTTGTATTTTGTCATAGCTGTGCATGTTGTTTTTGTGGTCGTTGTGTTAATAATATAAAAATTCATCAATATCAATATTTTTTGCTGTAATATTTAAGTTAATTAATTAATAAAAGAAACTATATAAAATCAATATCAATATTCTGCGATTTTTATAACATCACAAAAAGTTACAAATTGATATATACTACTGTTGCCAATATTAAAATACTATAAATAATATTCATATCTTCTGTATATGTATATCCATAATAAGCGCATATTAAAATAAATCGGTATTTCATTTTATTTATACAAAATTCTGAAATTTTTAGAGTATAGTATGGTTTAAAGGGTGTATTTTTAGTACATGTATAAAACTCTGCATGCTTGCCATTCAAAAGTAGTAGATAAACCATAAAATATTTACCTTGTAAAAAAATTTGTGTTTAAAAAAATACTATTTTTGTCAGATGTTAAAAAAAAGATGTTAATTAATTTTTAAAATTTGTTATTTAATGTCGGGACGGAGGCAAACGCCATTCCCAAAAATTTTTTGTATGAGTTATCCATATTAAGAATAACCGCGGAGCTAAGCTCATTCAATGTTCAATGATCAAGCCTTGCCCTGGGAAACATACATTCACGCTTTTTTTAACACAAACGCCATTCCCAACTACCAGAATTTTAGGCACGATCTATTCACATTATGAATAGTCGCGGAGCTCAACTCAATCAAAGTGCATTGATCAAGCTTCGCCCTGGGAAACATATATTCATGCTTTTCTTAGCACAAACCAAACTTCTTATGGCACATTAAAAATAAACTAATTGAGAATTACAATTCATTATTACGCTGTATTAGAATACTATTTTCTTATTTTACTGGTAGCTAGTAAACAAAGTGATCGTATCATTGTGAACGAAATACAATTGAAATTGTGTGCAGATTTGTTTTACTTAAAAAACCTGTTTCTACAGATAGTGAATAAAATCCCAGTAAGCATTTTATGCAATAAATGATCATGTAGGGTCTGTTTTGACTCATGTGTGCTATTAAAACAGTCATAAATGCGCTCTGTTGCTGATCACAAAATATTCTTTTGTTGGGAGGAAATATTACCTTACCCGCTAATATTCTTGAGAGTCCTTTTTATCCGCTTTGATCAGTTTCGACTCATTTTTGATTCGTATTTAATGCCATTTTTCTATAAATCACTTTTTAAGAGTAAGCAAAAATCATTTTCTAGCCTTTTTCTAATAGCGCATGTGATTAATCAGTTTTTAATCATCAAAAGTGATCGAAGAAGACACAGTAAGGTAATTTTTGTTAAAACAATCTTCGAAATGATGACTGGGATATCGTATATTTTTGTTAACACACACACATATGCAAAGCAGCACCAGTAAACCGAACTCTAATCGGCTTCTTATATGGATACAGCCCAAGAATGATGGAATAGATATTCTATAGATAGATAGATAGATATTCTATCATTCTTGTATACAGCCGAACAAAAACGAAAATACTCACCAAAGAGTAAAGTAAGCAACAATTTCATTCAGTCTTATGGAAACTTTTGAACAAAGTGAGTCTATGTCGCGTTGTCTTGTGGAATTTTTACATTGTTTTTTAATAGTTACTAGTGATGCCAGGAGATTTTTTCAGAAATCTCTACGCTTATGAAAAAAATTCCCTTTTTTCCATACACCCACTTTTTCCCCTACACTACTTTTTTCAAAATTTATTTTCAATTTGTACATTTTCAATTTCAATTATGTAAAAATAACATAAAAACGAAGAAAAAAAATATAAAAAATAAGATAAAAATATCATGAGAATTACATAAGAATATATAAAAAACTAACAGATATTATAAAAAAATAATTTTTACAATTCTGTATAATTCATCTTTTTGATATGGCTAGATGTGCATTTAAACAATTAATTAAAATGGCTTGCAAATGAGATGTTATAACTCAAACAGAATATTTGTTCTTGGTTTTAAATGATTTTTTATAACAGTGGTTATTAGCATGTATAATTAGATCTGATCTATCGCATTTTAATATTTTTTTCACAATCCTTGCATCTGCATTTATAGTCGTCACCTTTGACTTGTTCCAGCCATCCATTAGCTTCTCGTCTCTCAACTAACTGCAGCAAAATCTTTATTTTCTGTATTTCTTTGATGTGTTTTCAGCATCAACGAAAAACGAATCGGACATTTTTCTAAAATTTATTATGTTTCTAAAATTAATTATGTTCAAATTTATAATATTTTAATGTAATGCACAAAAAGTGTTTTATACTTGTCATTGTTATTAAAGAAGCCACATATTTACTTCCTTCATATTATAGAGTTATTACCAGACTTAAAAAAGACTTTAAAGTTTAAAATTGAAAAAAATTATGCGATATTTAACAAATACATTCAAAATAGTTTTGACTGAAATTTTTGGCAGTTTTAGTTTTGCCTTGTATCAGTAAAATGTTCAGATATTAACTAAAAAAACAACAATTTGTTAAATATTTTCATCTTAATTATCTTAATTAATTTAAAGACACAAAGATAGATTTAATACAATAAAAACAAGTAAGAGTTGAAAGTTGATCTATGCGGACTCACAAATGTGCCCTTTATATTAAAAAATTTTAATTAAAAAGAACATTATAAAATAAACCATTTACCTGGTTAAACTTAATATTGTTTGTAGTTAGGTATCTGGATCAGGTTAATATTTAAAATAGGATAAATCGGGTATCATTGTGCCTATTTATGACCTAAAATATGTAGACACCTCTATAAAATGCTGAAAATTCAGAGCATTTGTTGTAATAATTCAGTAATAGGTTTATCAAAGTGTTTACATATTCAAATATTTTATATACATTTGCTACAAATAGTGCAAGAAGTCCAGATATTAATGTAAACGTAAAACCCAGGTAGAGGGTATCAAAGATTCGGCATAGCCGAATTTAACACTCTTACTTGTTTCTTATTATTATTGAAATAAAATTGAAAAGAAGTTAAAAAAATATTTTTATGGATATCATTTGGATTTCAACAACAAACATGAAAAACATCAAAAAATTCGAAGATATCAAAATATAAATAATAACATGAAATCTTTTCGGGATTCGATTTTGGTGTAGATTTGTGAAGGTAGTTAGTGAATCAAGTTTATCCGTCATCGAAAAATATCGTCTTGGTCACATTGCAAGGATTTAATCTTACTAGCAATGTGACCAAGACGATATTTTTCGATGACGGATAAACTTGATTCACTAACTACCTTCACAAATCTTTCTGTGTTTTGGGAATGGCATGGAAAATCTAAAAAAAGGTTGGTTAAGAGAAGATGTAAACTAGTCCTGAATTAGTTTTTTTTAAATGAAATTTGTTTTAAAAATAATTAATTTAGATTATTTTAATTTTTGTCAAACTCAAATGCCTCAAATGAAGTGTATGGTGCATAAATCAATTTTTGAAACTTTGAATGACATAAAGTTTATACAAGTGGAAAATAAATAAATTTATGTTATTTTCAATGTTGATTTGATTTTTAAATTAACTTATTTTGATACAAAACCCATCAAAAATTACATATTTTTTTGAATATCACAATAGTTAGGACATGTCTGCACATGTTCTTTATAGCGTTGAACGCGTCTTGAAAAAAGCTATCACGTGATGCCCATATTGGATATGTTGACCAGGAAAAAAATTAAAATATCTTCAAAAAACTAAAAAACAGACCTTTTTTAAAAACGGTGCAGCTCGGAATGGGTTAACGCTGGACCAGAAATATTTTGGGAATCGTTATAAAACAAACCAAGGTAGATTTCTTTGGGGGCACTTTTTAACTTTTTTTTTCTCTCCATACAGAGTGAGTCGCTCTAATGTTTATATACAATATTGTATTCATAAACTTTGTTGAAAATGTTCCATTGTATAACAGAAAAGAAATATGTATTTTGAATTTTTAATGTAATGAACGAAATGGATTTTTTTGTTTTCTATACAATCTAAATACTTTAAATATTATTTATTAAAAAAAAATTAATATAAATAAAAATTAATTTAAAAAAAAAAAATGAAAAAATGTATTACTTAATAATTGGTATTTGAACATGGGAGAATAAGCTTGACAGCTATTACACTACACACTCAGCTACCAAAATGTTTACCGGCGGTTTTGCCGGAACATTACTTAAACATTTTTTTGGTTTCATATCATGTATGTTGTTCAATTAAACAAAACCAACTGCAGAACGTTCTTGGAAGAACGTTGGAAAAAGAACGTTGGGGAGAGAACGGAACGTTCATCACAATCATATCTACGTATGAAAGTTCAATCAACGAAAAACGAATCGGACATTTTTCTAAAATTTATTATGTTTCTAAAATTAATTATGTTCAAATTTATAATATTTTAATGTAATGCACAAAAAGTGTTTTATACTTGTCATTGTTATTAAAGAAGCCACATATTTACTTCCTTCATATTATAGAGTTATTACCAGACTTAAAAAAGACTTTAAAGTTTAAAATTGAAAAAAATTATGCGATATTTAACAAATACATTCAAAATAGTTTTGACTGAAATTTTTGGCAGTTTTAGTTTTGCCTTGTATCAGTAAAATGTTCAGATATTAACTAAAAAAACAACAATTTGTTAAATATTTTCATCTTAATTATCTTAATTAATTTAAAGACACAAAGATAGATTTAATACAATAAAAACAAGTAAGAGTTGAAAGTTGATCTATGCGGACTCACAAATGTGCCCTTTATATTAAAAAATTTTAATTAAAAAGAACATTATAAAATAAACCATTTACCTGGTTAAACTTAATATTGTTTGTAGTTAGGTATCTGGATCAGGTTAATATTTAAAATAGGATAAATCGGGTATCATTGTGCCTATTTATGACCTAAAATATGTAGACACCTCTATAAAATGCTGAAAATTCAGAGCATTTGTTGTAATAATTCAGTAATAGGTTTATCAAAGTGTTTACATATTCAAATATTTTATATACATTTGCTACAAATAGTGCAAGAAGTCCAGATATTAATGTAAACGTAAAACCCAGGTAGAGGGTATCAAAGATTCGGCATAGCCGAATTTAACACTCTTACTTGTTTCTTATTATTATTGAAATAAAATTGAAAAGAAGTTAAAAAAATATTTTTATGGATATCATTTGGATTTCAACAACAAACATGAAAAACATCAAAAAATTCGAAGATATCAAAATATAAATAATAACATGAAATCTTTTCGGGATTCGATTTTGGTGTAGATTTGTGAAGGTAGTTAGTGAATCAAGTTTATCCGTCATCGAAAAATATCGTCTTGGTCACATTGCAAGGATTTAATCTTACTAGCAATGTGACCAAGACGATATTTTTCGATGACGGATAAACTTGATTCACTAACTACCTTCACAAATCTTTCTGTGTTTTGGGAATGGCATGGAAAATCTAAAAAAAGGTTGGTTAAGAGAAGATGTAAACTAGTCCTGAATTAGTTTTTTTTAAATGAAATTTGTTTTAAAAATAATTAATTTAGATTATTTTAATTTTTGTCAAACTCAAATGCCTCAAATGAAGTGTATGGTGCATAAATCAATTTTTGAAACTTTGAATGACATAAAGTTTATACAAGTGGAAAATAAATAAATTTATGTTATTTTCAATGTTGATTTGATTTTTAAATTAACTTATTTTGATACAAAACCCATCAAAAATTACATATTTTTTTGAATATCACAATAGTTGAAAAAATGTATTACTTAATAATTGGTATTTGAACATGGGAGAATAAGCTTGACAGCTATTACACTACACACTCAGCTACCAAAATGTTTACCGGCGGT
Organism: Cordilura impudica; assembly: GCA_963682025.1. Lineage (NCBI taxonomy): Eukaryota > Metazoa > Arthropoda > Insecta > Diptera > Scathophagidae > Cordilura > Cordilura impudica. The sequence goes on along the minus strand of OY821517.1, from coordinate 844,805 downwards.
TTTGCCGGAACATTACTTAAACATTTTTTTGGTTTCATATCATGTATGTTGTTCAATTAAACAAAACCAACTGCAGAACGTTCTTGGAAGAACGTTGGAAAAAGAACGTTGGGGAGAGAACGGAACGTTCATCACAATCATATCTACGTATGAAAGTTCAATAAAAAAAAAAAAAAAAAACATTCTAAAAGCAAAATATAAACTGCTGAAAACTAAGCAGAACGTTGAAAAAGAACGTTACAAATAAAACTTGTTTTTTAATTAGAAAAATATTTATCTAGAAGAAAAATTTATAAAATTTAAAAAATTATAAATTACGCTGGAAAACAAAAAAGAATATAATATGAAATATGGCGAATAAACTGAAATTGATGAAATTGTTGAAAAATATAAATTTTTGATCTTTTTCTTTTAAAAAAATAAAAAAAACTCAAGCCCTGTGTAAGATTTGAACCGGCAAACACAAAACTCGAAGGCGAGAATTCTAACCACTATGGGTAATTTGACCCAATTTTTGTGACAAAAATTAATAACAATTAAACTGAAAAGATTTTTAAAACTTTTTTTTTGTTTTTATGTAGAGATAAGCTATGAGAAAAGTTTAAATTAAAAAGATTTTGAAACTTATAAATTTTTAACCCACTTTTGCCAATTTATTTTATGTATTTTTTTTTTGTATTTTGTTTTCAGTTTTATTTTACATTTCGCTATCCAAATTAATCGAATTTAATTCAGTTTCAAAAATATCGCCTAATCCTGTCTCCAAACTATTTTCGCATTTGCCAATACTGTCAACTCCACAGATACTTGTGAAACACACAGCATATCTAAAACCTCTTGTGGCAGTTGCGCGCGTCTTCTCTGCTGCATTCGACTATCTAAGCATATTGACGAAATAACTGGATCAGACATGTCCATAGCCCTGTTAAAAATATCAGAGAAATTGTTTGTGCGGCTGTTCTTGCGGGCATGATGTAGTCTATCTGACTTGTATAATTTGTTCCGCGACTCAGCAGCATCTTCGCCGAAACAACCTACCGGCAGTAAGGTATTTTCAACAATTTCTCTTGAATGAATCAATACCTTGTGAACGGTCGCCGTCATTGGGAGCCAAGTGTATTTGATTTGTATCATTTGGGCGGTATTGTGGCAAAAAGCTTGAAATTTTTGGGTATTCAATGGGAATTGACAGCAAATAGTAATGAGTATAATTTTAAGGGAATATATCAGCTCAACATCAATATCAACTATTTCCGAAAAGATGGTATGGTCAGCAAAGGCTCTACGGGCTGTATTGCCATCATTGGTGTTTCCAAATCCACCCGTTTTTGGTTGGTAACTTTAAGGCTCATTTTCGACCAAAATAATTGTTGTACAAGCTTTTTTTTCAGAAAGAGTTTTGCGATGGTCATCAGTTCGAATTTGCCATTTTTTAATACTGTTCTTGTGTCCAGCATGCAAAACGAATTCAAAGAATCGTATCCAACAATGCAAAGGACTTATACCATACTTTAGAGTATTTTTTTTTTGCAAGAAATTTTTGGCTTTTGAAGTCTGTAATGCTCATAAAATCCTTTGGAGTTGCCTTGCAAATAGGACACTATTGACTAAATTTTGTATTTGTTAAAACGTTTAACATTTTACCATCAATCAACATAAGAAATAGTTTAAAGTGTATTTCAATGATTTTTCCAACATCGATAACTATTTTTAAACTATTTAAGTCATTTATCTGTTGTTTTAAACCATTGTCCTCAAGCAAAATTTTTTCTTTTGTTTCTTTACAAAACTCCAGTTTTATGAGACGACAAAACCTTATAGACTGAGGTTATTCCAAAGTAGTCTACCGACCGAATCCACAAGTCTTAAAGGAGTCATTGTTGTTGCAAACAAGGAATAATCGGAATCATCTGATGTGGATGCTTCCTGAAATTTTTGCTGTCATTAATGAGATTATTACTTCCTTTTGCATTGCAACAATTCTATTCTTTTGTTTCTTTACAAAACTCCAGTTTTATGAGACGACAAAACCTTATAGACTGAGGTGTGCGGTTATTCCAAAAAAGTCTACCGACCGAATCCACAAGTCTTAAAGGAGTCATTGTTGTTGCAAACAAGGAATAATCGGAATCATCTGATGTGGATGCTTCCTGAAATTTTTGCTGTCATTAATGAGATTATGACTTCCTTTTGCATTGCAACAATTCTATCTGCAGTGTGCGTTAACAATGATTGAAGGGAAACATTTGCCTGCCTCTCATTGACTTCAATACCAACTGGTCTGCATCTTTTCTTAGAATTGGTGACCTCGTTATAAAGTGTATATATGTCAGCATTTCGAATTTTACTTTCCCTTCTTATATTCAAGTACTGTTCTTTTGTCAAATTGTTTTCTAACAAAATGCGAGTGCTTCATTTGCAGTTAAGCGAATAGGCTGATTATCAACAGTGTGCGCTAATTTTCTCATCTTGCAAGCTCTTGTTGGACTAGCAATTGTCTGTCTAAGAACCACTGCCATATCTGCTTTATGTTGAACTCGAGCCGATATCGAAGCTGCACGAACTGGCAATTCCGTTTCATTGTCTACTTTCTTTGATAGGTCCTTTGCTTCTCTATTCTTTGCGCGTTCGGATTTATCCACAAACTTTATTTTTGGACGCCATTTCGAAGGGGTAATCTTAGTTGCCAAAATAAAATCAATTCTTAGCCAGTGAGCGTTTTGTTTTTGGAAGACCTATATCTTTCTGTGGGACTTGTTCCATCTCTCAGCCAAATTTCTACAAAAAGTTCGGACTCTCTCTTTCAGAGATGATTCTTCCTCATTCAAAATATTTATATTTCCAACTTGGCCAATAACAAAAGTGAATACAGCATCGTTCTTTCCCTCTTTGCATTTCACATCAATCCAAACTTTCGCAAGGTTGTTATACTGAAAACGAAGGTCGCCTACGAAAAAACGACATAACTCAAAAAACGCAAAAAAATCGCAAAGTGAAATTAATTAAATAAACTCAAAATGGTCCACTTAACATGTCTCTGATAGTCAAAACACGGCCAAACACGGCCAACATTAATAAAGCTTATCCAAACCGCATGTTTATGAAAAAAAATTTTATTTGAGGTTAAGTCACAATAATGAGTTTTTCGCACTAAATCAAAAAGTAAACTCAAATCTGTCGACTAACCTGTAATGTGCATGCCATCACTTTTATTTTCCACATTTAAATTGTATTATTATATTTTGTTTAACGTTTTAAAAACAGATTAAAAATTCACACTAAATACCACTGCATAGGCTGCCTGTAACGCGTTGCTCGTAAACAATAACTTTGACGACGTGGTAATCATCTGTTACTCGATTTTTAGAAAAAGATAGTACACAGTCATTTAATTTAAGGTTATTTTTTTTATCAAATTGTAACAAAAAAATCTTTTTGCTTAAAAGTGCAAAAATGCCTTTTCGTCACAAAAATGGGTCAAAGTACTCATAGTGCATTGGTTTATAATCATTCAAATAGAAAAAATTTAAAATATTTGTACTTACTTTTTTTTTAAATTTAATATTTATTGAGACTTTTTTTTTACAAATACTAACAGAAAAATAATATGTGTATACATATATAGTTCTTGGGTTTCCATGGATACATAGACGGATGGACGACCACAATAACAGACGGACGGACATCGCTTATTCGACTCAGAATGTGATTCTAGGTCGATGGTATAATAAATGGTGTATCTAGGTCAAATATTTTTGGTAGTTACAACAATTAGCACAAACCCATTATACTCTGACCAGAGAATGGTTGGTATAAGGTATAAAAACGTTAAAATATAAATATTTCTTCGAAAAATAACAAAATTATCATTTGTACTGAAGATTATTTGCTAGAACAACAAAGTGTAAAAGTCAAAATTGTGTGATTGTATCAAATTATGACCTCAGGAAAGTTGGATCTAAGACCTTTTCTTGAAAAGCATGGTATATGGTAGCGTAAAATCGGTCTAGACCAACTATTATTTTATTTCTTGTTTTCATATAAAATCGAAATTTGAATGACGCAATTCGAAATCACGAAAAATTGATTAACGACACAACATCGAAAAGACGCAAATTGAACCGACCAATATCGAGGTATATTGATTTTGTGGGTTCCTAATGCCAATTTCAATTGTGGGTTTATTAATATCCAATCTTAAATTCAAACTGGTTTTCACTCGAAACTAAACTCATGAACCCGAATTCAGAATTTATATGTAGTCATACATTTATTACTCCCGACTTCAAAAACTGTTAAGTCGGTCGCATTAGTGTAAGTATACAGAAAAATTAACAAAAACTGTTTAAAATGTTTCCAATTTATTATATGTAACAAGTAAGAAAATTATAGTCGGTCTAGACCGACTATACGATACCCTATACCATGTGTTTAGAAACCCTATCTCTTAGGCCCAACTAACTGGACATTGAAAATAAGCAAAAACCAAATTTGAGTGGGATTTTTATTAATTTTTTTGGCTGCAGATATGAAAAAGTTCATATCAGATGATATATCTATAAAGGGACTAGGTCCAAAAATGGACCGATCCTGATCATGTTTGGTAAAGTCTCTTGTATTTTGCAAAAATATGTACAAACAAAATTTAAGAAGAATCAGTGCAATATTTTTGTTTTTTAATAAATTTAAGTGAAGATCGGGAAGCAGCTCTATATGGGGTCAAAGGGATAATTTTTGGACTACTCATTAGTGGATGTAATGAACGCATACAAACCCAATTTGAGTAAGATCTATATGACAATTTGGATCTTATGGCAATTTATGTCGATTTCATATGGGTAATTTGTATGGGGGCTAGGTCTGAACATGGACCGATTCTCACCAATTTCAATAGCGTTCATCCCATGATTCCATGGATACATAGACGGATGGACGACCACAATAACAGACGGACGGACATCGCTTATTCGACTCAGAATGTGATTCTAGGTCGATGGTATAATAAATGGTGTATCTAGGTCAAATATTTTTGGTAGTTACAACAATTAGCACAAACCCATTATACTCTGACCAGAGAATGGTTGGTATAATGTATAAAAACGTTAAAATATAAATATTTCTTCGAAAAATAACAAAATTATCATTTGTACTGAAGATTATTTGCTAGAACAACAAAGTGTAAAAGTCAAAATTGTGTGATTGTATCAAATTATGACCTCAGGAAAGTTGGATCTAAGACCTTTTCTTGAAAAGCATGGTATATGGTAGCGTAAAATCGGTCTAGACCAACTATTATTTTATTTCTTGTTTTCATATAAAATCGAAATTTGAATGACGCAATTCGAAATCACGAAAAATTGATTAACGACACAACATCGAAAAGACGCAAATTGAACCGACCAATATCGAGGTATATTGATTTTGTGGGTTCCTAATGCCAATTTCAATTGTGGGTTTATTAATATCCAATCTTAAATTCAAACTGGTTTTCACTCGAAACTAAACTCATGAACCCGAATTCAGAATTTATATGTAGTCATACATTTATTACTCCCGACTTCAAAAACTGTTAAGTCGGTCGCATTAGTGTAAGTATACAGAAAAATTAACAAAAACTGTTTAAAATGTTTCCAATTTATTATATGTAACAAGTAAGAAAATTATAGTCGGTCTAGACCGACTATACGATACCCTATACCATGTGTTTAGAAACCCTATCTCTTAGGCCCAACTAACTGGACATTGAAAATAAGCAAAAACCAAATTTGAGTGGGATTTTTATTAATTTTTTTGGCTGCAGATATGAAAAAGTTCATATCAGATGATATATCTATAAAGGGACTAGGTCCAAAAATGGACCGATCCTGATCATGTTTGGTAAAGTCTCTTGTATTTTGCAAAAATATGTACAAACAAAATTTAAGAAGAATCAGTGCAATATTTTTGTTTTTTAATAAATTTAAGTGAAGATCGGGAAGCAGCTCTATATGGGGTCAAAGGGATCATTTTTGGACTACTCATTAGTGGATGTAATGAACGCATACAAACCCAATTTGAGTAAGATCTATATGACAATTTGGATCTTATGGCAATTTATGTCGATTTCATATGGGTAATTTGTATGGGGGCTAGGTCTGAACATGGACCGATTCTCACCAATTTCAATAGCGTTCATCCCATGACCGATAAAAGCTTATATACCAAATTTCGTCAAAATATATTCATATTTCCGACCTGCAGTTTGATTACAAGCTTTACATGGACACACAGACGGACGGACGGACGGACGGACATTGTTAAATCAACTCAGAAAGTGATTCTGATTCGATCGGTATAATTAAAGATGGGTCTAGGTCAAATATTTTTGGTTGTTACAAACAGCAGCACAAAGTCATTATACCCAAACCACATAGTGGTATAGGGTATAAAAACTACTATAATCTTCGTCCTGATCATATCTAATTTGCTCTTGATTTCTTCATCCCCTCCCAACCAAACAATTATACATTTGTAATTCCTAAGAATATTAAATTATAATTATTAATATCTAACTCAAATAAATAAAAACATTTACGTCTTACGTCGTTTCTAATATTTAATTGACATTTATTAGGTGTAAATTTGTTATTAAGAAAACTAATAATTGTTTGTTGTTATATTTGCTGTTTGACGTGTTGTTATACCATTTCATCTTTTCTACGATATAATTGTAAATAATTGTCTTATTCAATATGAATTAGAAACATCGATTTATATTATTTCATAAAAAAAACTTCCGTTCAAAAGGTGATTTTTTTGATAGCAAACAATGTACTCGTTATTTCTAATCGAATGCTTGGAAATTAATATAGGTTAAAAGTAGGCTAACATCAATTTATACGATTGTCAATAATTTATCGAAATAAAAATATTTTAATGATGGAAATTTCTATGATGGAAATTTGATGGAATTTTTAAAAGATTTTTAAACGAAATGAAAGATATAAGTAATACGAGTATAGGTTGTTCAAATATGAACATGGGTTCTATTATTAGCCTGCGTTTCACACAACGTGATAGTTTTATGTATATTGTTTAATGATTAAAAAACCCTAAATTTTAATGATCACATATGTATTATCTTAGGATAGTTTATTATCTGTTTTTCCATAATAATAAAACACATGTGAGAAACTGATGTTATCATTAGAAAGGTTTAGGATTACATACATATATATTACCTAAGGATAGTTTATTATCTGTTTTTCCATAATAATAAAACACATGTGTGAAACTGATGTTATCACTAGAAAGACCAGCTTGTGTGAGGCGCAGGTATAAATGTTAGTTCTAGATAAGTTTTAAGATTTTTACATTTAGCTCTTAAGGATTTTAATTTTAATAAAATATTCAGTATCTTACAAATATTCAAAACGTGCGTATTGTTTAATTCGTCTAAATAATATTCACATTGTGGTCCTTCGAAAAGTGAGTGAATCGGTATCGGGTATTAAGACATATTTTGAAAATTTAAATTCAGTGAAATAAAAATATATCCTTGATTCAATTTAAAAAAGAAGATAACGAAGTAAAAATATATCAACAATAATGGTCAGAAAGGAAAAGGCTATGGAACAATTGAAAAATTTGGCAGAGAAAATATGTAGCCTCCGACCAAAAATAGATGTCCCAGAGATGCGCAAAGTGAAGATGGAATCATAACGTGCTCAGTTAGAGGAGGCGTGGAACACATATAAATTCGTCCACGCAAGTATACTACAAGAATATGCAGAGGACGGGGAATTGGAGTCCCTGTACGCTACAACTGAAAAGCAGTATAGTATGCTAAGCGCCCTAATTGATACCTTCCGGGATGCGGCGAAGTCACAAGGGGCATCGCATATTGAAAGCTCTAAAATAGAGCAAAAGGAAGAAGATAAGGAACGCGGAGAAAATCTGCAACGCTCTAAAGGGGAGCAAAATCCTAGTGCAGAAGATAGCACAACTACAGTTGAAAGAAAAAAGACGCGGTTTTATCAGCTTACAAATGAGTTGGAGGCAAAATTAGAGCAGCTAAGTGGAACATTAAGTTCTTTGTCCGGAAGTGTGATACAAGCAAGAAGAAACTTTATTGAAAGAAAATTTAACGCTATACAAAAAATAATGGATGATTTGGATTCTGACCCATTATATGATCTAATTGTAGATGATTTCGATATCATAGAAAATGAATACGAAGCTATGATAGAGAAAATGGCAAACAGATCGGATGAATTAAAAGAAAATACAAAGGAATCCAATAAAAAATTGGAAGATGTAAAAATTCCACATTTTAATGGCAATATAAGTGATTGGCCAGCATTCCACGATCTATTTCGGCAATTAGTGGATGCAAAAAAATCTCTACCTAACGTAGAGAAATTATACAGGTTGAAAAGTATTGTTCATGGCGAAGCTGGTAGGATGATACAACATCTAAAAATAACAGATGATAATTATGAAGCAGCGTGGACAATTCTGAAGCAGCGTTATGAGAACAAAAGGTTGTTATTTACAAATCTGGCTGACAAACTACTGGACCAACCAAGTATTAACACACAAGGCGCAACTGGTATCAAACAGCTTTTGGATACTACAACAGAATGTCTTCAAGCACTAAAAGCGATGGGTATTTCACTAAAAGATGCTGATCCCTTCATTGCTAGAATAGTAATAAGAAAACTTGATAGAGAAGGATTAGTGTGGTATGAGCAAAGTGTACAAAGAACTAAAGAAATCCAGAATCTGCAAGATGTTATGAATTTTTTGGAACAACAATATTTGGCTCAACAGGCACTGAAATGTAAGAGAAATAGTGGTCCAATTAAGGTTCCAATGAAATATAGCAACACGTTCCAAACATCAGAAGTAAGTTGTCGATACTGCTCGCTAACTGGTCATTATGTAGAAGATTGTAAAAAATTTATAGACCAGCCCCTATTGTCCAGAAAAAACTGGGTGAAGAAAGAAAATCTTTGTGAAATATGTATGTCTCACAAATCATATAAGAAATGCTTCAAATATAAATCCAGCTGCAATAAGTGTGGAAGAAAACATCACACTCTGTTACATTATGCAGAATTTGAAAAAAAGAAGCCTGAACAGCAGCAAATAAACCAAAAGACAGCAAATTATGTTACGAAAGAATACTCATCAGTAACATTGTTAGCAACAGCACAAGTAATAATTAAATCTGGCTTAGGAGAACCAATAATACTAAGGGCTTTAATTGATCAAGGCTCACAGAGGACATCAATTTCAGAAGAAGCGGCTCAAATATTGCAGCTTCCAAAACATAAGGTAAAAACAGAGCTAGTTGGGTTAGGAAATACTGTAGTTGGCGTCTCAAAAGCAACAATAGATGTATCAATTCAACCAAGGTTCAATAGTAATGCTGTTCATCACACAAATGCCTTAGTATTGAAAGACTTAGCATCAGCTCAACCTGAAAAAACGTTTAAGGAAGAGAGAGAAGAATGGAGAAACTATTGTTTAGCTGATCCCAGTTTCAACAGATCCGACAGAATTGATGTAGTAATTGGCGCAGATTTGTTCAACGAAATAATCCAGCCTGGTATAGTAAAGCGGGGTAGAATAGTTGCTCAAGAAACAACACTGGGTTGGATCCTGTCAGGTGTACTTAATTTTCCAGTATCTTCAAATAAGGTGATGATAGCTACTACAAAAGGAATTGAGCGCTTTTGGGAGATAGAAGAAATTTCTGGGGAAACAGAAGCCAATGAAACAAACGATGGTTGTGAAACCCTTTTTCAAACAACAACACGCTTGGACGAAAACAATAGATTGGTCGTCAGGCTACCTTTCAAAGATGATCGAGTACTTGGAGATTCTAGGAAAATGGCGGCAGCTCGCTTGCTAAGTTTGGAGAAGAAATTAAAGTTGAACACGAATCTGAAATCCGAGTATCATAAGTTCATGCGAGATTACCTGAAGATGGGCCATATGGAGAAGGTTAAACAACAGAATGCTGGTAACTATTATATGCCTCATCAAGCAGTCGTAAGAAATGATAACTCCACAACAAAATTAAGAGTGGTGTTTGATGCTTCGGCAAAATCAGGCAACGGTCATAGTCTCAATGATATTCTACACACGGGGCCGAAGTTACAACATGACATCTTTGAAATATTGGTTAACTGGAGGTTGTGGAAGTATGTGATTACAGCCGATGTCGAGAAAATGTTCCGTCAAGTGATGGTAGCTGAAGAAGATCAACCGTATCAAATGATATTATGGCGAAGTGATGTTAAAAAACCTATAGAAGAATATAAGCTCAAAACCGTTACATATGGAACAGCTTGTGCACCATTTTTGGCAAAAAGATCTTTGCTCGAAATTGCAAATGAATGCCAAAAAACAAATCCTAGAGTACACAGAATCATAAAAAACAACTTTTATATGGATGACCTGATGGCTGGAGCTGACACCAAGGAAGATTGCAGGGATATCCAAATTGAGGTAAATAATCAACTTCTTAAGTTCGGGTTCGTACTAAGAAAATGGCTTTCAAATGAAAAAGAAATATTGGGGCAAATTACTGATTTAAGCAACAATAAAATTGTCCAGATAAAGGAAGGAGAAGCTATTAAAACCTTGGGAGTGCAATGGAAACCAGAAACTGATAATTTTACATTTTATTTTAAAATAATTGATCAAACGATCTTAACGAAGAGGTTGGCGTTATCTACATTGGCAAAAATATTTGACCCACTTGGATGGCTAGCACCGATAACAACGCTGGCGAAGTTATACATTCAAAAGTTATGGTTACTGGAGTTAGAATGGGATGCCAAGCTCTCTGAGGAACTATGTAAAGAATGGGAAAAGATTCTAAAAAATATATCTAAAATCGGCCAGGTGAAGATCCCTAGATGGCTTTATACAACGGAGAGGTCTAAATGGCAGTTACATGGTTTTGCAGATGCGTCAGGTAAAGCCTATGCAGCGGTAGTATACGCTAAGGTCGGACATAATATAACGTTAATAGCATCAAAAGGTAAGGTGAATCCTATCAAAAACAGGAAAACATTACCCAAGTTAGAACTATGTGCTGCGCATCACATAGCTAAATTAATAAACAAAATTGTGCTGTTAATTCAACGAGATGTTAAAATATATGCGTGGAGTGACTCAACAATTGCTTTGGCATGGGTTAACAACAAAGAAAGATCGAAAGACAAATTCATTAGAACGAGAGTCAATGAAATACAAAACCTTATTCCGTTAGCAAAGTGGTCCCATGTACGAACTAAGGACAACCCAGCAGATGCCGCATCAAGAGGAATGGTACCAGAAAAACTAGTTGAAAACTATTTGTGGTGGAATGGTCCCACATGGCTAAAAGAAAATGAAGAAAATTGGCCGAAGCAAGTTACAACAGTATTATTTAGTGCAGCAACATATGTCAATGGAGAAACGAACTTCATAGACGAGTTGATCCGAAGGGTGTCCAATTACAGCAAATTAATAAAGGTAATGGCTTATGTTATAAGATTTATTAGCAAGCTAAGAAGATGTAAAACAGCCACTCATTTATCATCTGATGAAATAAATGATGCAAGAACGGTACTTATTCGAAATGTACAACTGCGGCTATTTCCAGAAGAAATTTCATTGCTAAAGAATAATAAAGAGATACCAACAAGAAATAAAATTTGCAGTCTCAATCCATTTCTAGACGACAACAAAATTCTGCGAGTGGGTGGTAGGTTGCTCAACTCAGGTCTAACATATAGCAGGAAGCATCCAATATTATTGGCAACCTGTCAATTTACAGAGCTGATGATAAATTATATTCATATTACCACGTTACATGGTGGGGTACAAATAATGGAGTCAACTATAAGAAAATCGTTTTGGGTCGTCGGTGCAAAGAATAGCATAAAGAAGTGCATACGAAGCTGTGTAAGGTGCCAAAGATATCAACACAAGACTATGGTCCAAATAATGGGACAATTGCCGGAAAGTAGAGTTGGAATTGCTCATCCCTTTATGAAAACTGGAGTAGACTATGCCGGTCCAATTCAAATGCGAGTATCGAGAGGAAGAGGCCAAAAATCTTATAAAGGTTATATTGCAGTGTTTGTCTGCATGGTAACGAAAGCTGTTCATCTAGAACCTGTAAGTGAACTATCAACAGAGGCATTTATGGCAGCACTAAGAAGATTTTTTGCAAGAAGGGGGAAAAGTTCACATATTTACTCTGATAATGGAACCAATTTTATCGGGGCGGCCAGAAGAATTGATAAAGAATACGCAGATGCTTTAAAAAACAACTCAGAAGTAGCGGCAGTATTAGCATGTGAAAATATAACTTGGCACTTTATTCCCCCGGGAGCTCCTCACTTCGGAGGAATTTGGGAGGCTGCAGTGAAATCGGTGAAGCATCATTTGCGGCGAGTTGTAGGTGAAGCAAAATTAACATTTGAAGAGATGGCGACGTTATTATCGCAGGTGGAAAGTGTCTTAAATTCACGGCCATTATGTGAACTGAAAGGAAACGTAGAAGATATAGATGTATTGACACCAGGTCATTTTCTTGTTGGAAGACCATTGCTCGATATGCCAGAAAAAGGAAATGAGCTTAAAAGAGTGAGTTCACTAAATAGGTGGAAACTTTTACAAAAAATGAAGCGAGATTTCTGGAACCAGTGGAAAGATGAGTACTTAAGTACTTTACAGCAAAGGAGAAAATGGAAGCACCCTCTACCCAATATCAAAATAGATGACTTGGTGCTAATAAAAGATGAAAACGCTTCTCCAGCAAGGTGGCCTTTAGGCAGGGTTATTGAGACTCATCCTGGTACTGATGGCAAGGTACGTGTAGTAACAATGAAAGTTCAACAAGGGGTTCTCAAGAGACCAATAGCCAAGATTTGTCCACTGGGAACGATGATAGATACTGACGAGGAGGTGCAGCGCTCTAATGCATACTACACCAAAACGAATATAATGGAGAGCAACAATTTCAACATATCTAAAATAATGTTGGTGATGTTAATGCTACTGTTCGGTACAGTGGCGAGTTCTAATCAAACAGGTGGAACCAAAATAACAGCATTTAATGACCAAACAGCAATATATTTGGATAATCTGGGTACGATCGACGTAACTACATCTAGCTGGAATCTAGTGGTTTATTACGACCTAAAACCATACATAACTTCATTCGAACAAGTGGAAAAGTTAACTACCACAAGCAGCCTCATTTGTGGTAAAATTGGAGAATTTGGAGAGCAGTGTCAAAATACATTAAAACGATTGAAAGGCCGAACTGAAGCAGTGGGACAGTCTAACCAACTATTTTTCCTAAATAAAAAGAATCGATTGAAAAGAGGAATCAATACTATTGGCTCAATTTACCACTTGTTATTTGGATTAATGGATAATGACGACCGCGAAAATATGGAGCATAACCTGAAAAATTTGGTAGATAATCAATACAGCCTCAAAGAGTTAGTGGAAAAGCAAACGTCCGTAGTAGATTCTACTTCGAATCTCTTCATTAAATCTTTAGATGAAGTAAACTCAGACTACACCATACTCCAGATAAGAATAGACAATATTACAAAGTTAGTACAAGAAAACATGTTCATTTACAAGGAGTCGATTAAGTTTTTTGGGATTGCTAGGGAAATAGAAGCTCAACTAGAAGAAGTCGAGCGAACGCAGTCCTACATTATACGGTTACTCATGGATATTAACCATGGGAAACTTAGTCCTGATCTGTTAAAGCCAGCCCAGCTTAGTCAAGAAATGGCTAAAATAAAAGAATGGTTGCCGGAAAAGTTAAGGTTGCCAGGCGTACAGAAGAATCAACTACCAATAATTTTCAAATTGATGAAGGCGAAAGCGAATATTCTGGAAAATAAATTAATAATTAATACTAACATTCCTTTAATATCTTCCAAAGCATCCAATATTTTCAGAGTGATTCCTATTCCAATTCAACTATTCAACAGTTTGGTGAGGGCGTCTATTGCAAATCCATATTTGGTGTACAGCTATGACAATGACGTATATCATATGATGTCCGAATTGGAGTTTCATCAATGCAAAGAGGTCGGTGATAAGCATTTACTGTGCGAGGGAAACTGGGCCTGGCAAGATGCAAATAATAATTTTTGTGAGATTGCACCATTAAAACCGCATAGAGACGTTAAATGCCGTTACATTGAGGTCAACAGTCAGCACGCATGGGTAAACTTAAGCAACAAGCAAATGTGGCTCTTCAAGGCCATGGAGAATGCGACTCTGCATGTATTCTGTGAATCGAACAGCCAAGAATTAGTCCCACTACCAAAACAAGGGATAATCTCATTGGCAACAGGTTGCTCTGGGAGAGTAGGAAAAACTATATTACCAGCTAGCACTGAAACAACTGAAAAGATTGAAGGCAGCTTTGGCACATATCTGACCAACGAAATAAGCTATAATGAGACTGAACTAATAAAGCCGCTGGGTTCTATGTTAATGGATCACTCAGCTGAAATTAATTCCCTCAAAGAAGAAATAAAGAAACTGAGAGCATCGGATATTCATCTGAAGGGGCTTAATTTCCATCATGCATCTGGGCACCTCTCATTAATATTAATAATCATATGTATTATTTTATTCATTAGCTTTATATTAAGGAAGGTTATTTTAAGGAATAGAGCTGGTATGATTATAGTTCGCCGGCCGCAGAATGTTCAAATATGAACATGGGTTCTATTATTAGCCTGCGTTTCACACAACGTGATAGTTTTATGTATATTGTTTAATGATTAAAAAACCCTAAATTTTAATGATCACATATGTATTATCTTAGGATAGTTTATTATCTGTTTTTCCATAATAATAAAACACATGTGAGAAACTGATGTTATCATTAGAAAGGTTTAGGATTACATACATATATATTACCTAAGGATAGTTTATTATCTGTTTTTCCATAATAATAAAACACATGTGTGAAACTGATGTTATCACTAGAAAGACCAGCTTGTGTGAGGCGCAGGTATAAATGTTAGTTCTAGATAAGTTTTAAGATTTTTACATTTAGCTCTTAAGGATTTTAATTTTAATAAAATATTCAGTATCTTACAAATATTCAAAACGTGCGTATTGTTTAATTCGTCTAAATAATATTCACATAGGTTTTGGATTACAATTTACATAACTAAAATATAATAAATTTTAGAGGTTTTAAAGCTTTTCAATGAAATATTACAATAATATTTTTAATAACATGGAGTGATATCACTTAACCCATTTTTTCCACTGTTTATTTTTGAATTTTTATAACGGAAATAATACAATTTTATATCTCTTTGCTGCTTAAATAAATATCAGTTACAATATTTTTTAAATATTCAGTTTTAAATAATATCAGATAGGAAGCCAAAAATTTACATAAAAAAAGTTAATGGTAGAATTATCTTGAGACATTAAGGGGGGTAAGATTTTAAAACCATTTTTTGCATTTCTCTTTCTGAATGTACAACATGTCGAGAGTGTTGTGTCAAAATTTCAAGTAAATCGGAGCAAAACTTAAGAAGATACAGCGTTTCCAGCGACCGGCCTCATACGGTACATCGTATATAAATCAATTTTTAAAAAACTTTAAATCGATTTTCTCGCAAATAAATGTTCGAAGTCCGTGAACATCATAACTCAAAATCTACTTGACGGATTCTTTTGAAATTTTACACACTATATCTACACATAAATCACCAGGTAACTACAAAGAGTTTTTTTATTTTGCATTTTCTTCCCCATCTTTTAACAACAAATTCCCGAAATTTTATAGCAAAAATCGTGTTTTTCACTTCAAAATGCTGCAAAAAAAAAATTGAAAAAAACTCTTCGTCACTACCTCAGGAAACATGTCACCTTTTAAACGCATTTCGATTTTTTCGATGATGTTCACCGCAAAACAACAACGCCTCCGGAGATTCGCTGTCACGGACTTATTTATTAAAATTTATAATTTAAATTTTTTTCAGGTATTTTTCAAATGTTATGCTATAACAAAAATACCCGACCGATCAACAGTTAGCTGCTCATTTGGAAAACTTGGATAAACTTCAGCACAAAGAGCAACTGCGCCACCAGATACAACATTACCGCATTTTTTAAATTATGCCCAAGAAGACTCATTTGCAAGAACAGTGCTATATGCGCAGGTTCTATCATATTATACATTGAATGCATCAAAAAAGGAATTTCAACGTCGAAAGCAAGGCAAACCTGTTCGAGGTAATCCAAATGTTTTTGAAACTGATGACTTAGGTCGAATTTTCACATTTAACCCATATAATAAGTGTTTTCATTTGCGTTTGTTATACCCTCCACTCCAGTGTGCAGAGGGTATATATAAGTTTGTCATTCCGTTTGTAATAATTAGAAAAAAAAATTTGGACCCCATAAAATATATATATTTGTGATCCTTATAACAACCGGAGTTGATATAGCGATGTCCGTCTGTCCGTCTGTCCGTCTGTCCGTCTGTGGAAATCACGATGACGGCATCAATCGGGCAGCTAGGGTGCTCGTTGGCATAAAAAATGATTCATTAACATCCTGAAAAGTTTGCTATTTAAAATCGTCCAAATCGGTCGGTTAGGGCCCGAGATTTGAATGAAGAACTAAAAAAAGTCTTGAAAAAATATAATTTTCTATGTTGTTTTTGTCACGATCACGCCCTCAATAGGATAGCTAGGGTGATAATTTTTAGTGAGAATGATTCACCAAATTCATGGGAAGATTTCTACTTCAAAAATCATTAAAATCGGTGGAACAGGTCCAGGTAAATCTATGAAAAATTAAAAAAAAAATGAAAAACATGATGTTTCCATACTGTTCCTGTTGTTATTCTAAATGTTGCATTGTTGTCATAGCTGGACTTGTTGTTTTTGTGGTCGTTGTGGTAATAATATAATAAAAACAAACCCTTTGTACATTTTTTTTTTGAACTCTGGTAGAAAATTTTAAAAGTTTCCATTGTTTTGGCATCACTAAAAAAAATTTGTTAGATCATTTCTGTCATTGCCACGAGCCTGCATGCAAAATTTCAGATCGATTGGCTCACGGGAAAGGGGCTAAAAATCGATCCAAAATTTTGTCGACAAGCAGACACTACCAGTTAATATAAAGGCAGTAAATAAAGGGAGTAAAAGTTCACCAATAATTTAAAAAACAAATTTTGATGTATTAATTTATTTAAAGAAAAAAATAATTAAATGAAATAGTAATAATAATAAAAAATAATAATATACAATACAAAAAAAAAAGAATATATAAATAAAATAAAATAAAGATAAATGCATTCATAGCATTATAATACATATAAAAGGTCAATGTTTTCTAACCGTAACCGTAACGAGTCAGTTGTTTTTTTTTACATGAAAATAATTTAAAACAGTTACCGAACGTAACCGGAACGTTCCAATACTTTTCATGTGAAAAAAAGGCTGACACGTTACGTAACAGTTACATGTCGCTAACTTGTTCTTTACACAGGCTACTGCTTTTGCAGCCAACTTCAAGTCTATTTATATAGTTTCGTAAGCATAACTGATAAAATTGTTTCTATTATTTTTTGCTGTAAGTAATAAATTATAAATATACTGAATTTGCAAACTAAAATGGATACATATATTGGAGGTGCTTTAATACAAAGGAGTTAACGAAACAAAATCAAAAAAAAAAAACAACTCTACAACATCAACAATGGCAGTCATATGTTCTTCAAATAGAAAAAAAAACTGCAAGTATGTTTTGTTGGCTACAAAACAAAAATAGTGTTGACAATATAACAAAATATGTAAAAGAAGTTATTGCTATGAAATATTTTATTTTGTTTAAAACAAAAATCGCAAAATGAAAGGCTATAATTCCATTAATAATCAAAAGGCGTTAAACTAATTTATTTATTTTTACGTTGTACTAATGCATTTTAAATAAGTAAAAGTAATTGTATATTTAAATAAAAATGCATTTGTATTATATGTTGCTGTCGTATTCAGAAAAATCAAGTAGCTGACTATACGACTACAAATGCTGCTGCCAGCAGTCGTCTATGTGTTTCATTCATGATGTTGCATTTTTTTGCGAGCAATACTTACATATATTCTAAATAAAGAAATAATAGTTCTTTTCATACTGCGAAATCTATACAAATATATGTACAAATACTATATGTCAAATTTCAAATTTGCAATAATTGATACATTTTTGAAAGAAAATTGTATAATATGAAATGTCTTTAATTTATTTCATAGAAAACAATTTTTTGAAGTGCGTGGATTTTCCATATTTACTGTTTTACTATTTTCGTAATGAGGTTAAATGAGTTAAAAAGAATTTAAAATATTTGAAAATATTAGGTGAGGATCCTCAAGATGTAATATACGATCGGTCTAAAACTTTTCAATTAGAGCCACAGTTAAATTCGAAACAACAAAAACCCATATATTTTGTGCATAAAGTTTAAAATTAAATGTGCTTTTCTAAAATGTCTATATATTTTTTCTCATTCATTTCTGACCATCTTCAATGTAAATTTACCAAAGTTTTTTTTATTGCAATATGTATATAAAACTTAAAAATTTAATATTTTTTATTGTGTATTAACTTATTATTCTGCGATTTTCATTACATCACAAAATGTTACAAATTGGCACTACTGTTTCAAAAACAGAAAACTTCTAAATCAGTTGAAAACAGTTGATCTGTAAAACTGTGTGTGAAATTGTGTCAAATAAAATTACAAATATTAATAAATATAATAATACATATATATATATATATATTTTATTAATTTTGTTAAGAATTAGCACAAAATTGATTTTCCATTGTGCATTTCATTTATAAAGAATTCTGCCATATTTTGTTAAAGGGAAAATCCATTTTTGTTATATTAAAAAAAACAGACTTGCATTTAATTTTTCCGTGACTGCCTCAATAATTGCGTAGATGCCACCACAATATTTTTTCTAATTAAAACAGTTGATCTGTAAAACTGTGTGTGAAATTGTGTCAAATAAAATTACAAATATTAATAAATATAATAATACATATACATATATATTTTATTAATTTTGTTAAGAATTAGCACAAAATTGATTTTCCATTTTGCATTTCATTTATAAAGAATTCTGCCATATTTTGTTAAAGGGAAAATCCATTTTTGTTATATTAAAAAAAACAGACTTGCATTTAATTTTTCCGTGACTGCCTCAATAATTGCGTAGATGCCACCACAATATTTTTTCTAATTAAATATTAACCAATATCTAACTAGAATTATGATTTATTCTGACTAAAAAGTTCCAATTAAAAGTTATTCATCCCAGTTATGAATATTCTCAAGGAATTTCTTTCTCACGGAAAATACATTTCTCGAGAAAAAAATTCCTCCAATTATAAATTCCGCGTGAACAAAAAATGATTAACTGGCATCATCGAATTTCGAAGCCACTTGCTTTGCTTATTGACAATTTATTTTCTATTTTTTGTGTGTGTGCAAACAACCCTACAATAAATGTCCCAATAAACATTTTTGTTTGCTATCAACTTGAGGTGCATTTGAGATCAAATACATTTTTCAAATCTCCAACGTTAATTCTCAAATGCCCTCCATAGTTCGAATATAGTCTTCTCAACTTAAAAGGCACATTTTTTATATGGCGATTTTCATAGTTATCAAATTGAGAAATTTGTGATTCTCAACTTGATAGCAAAGAAATATTTCCAATCGGTATCAAATGGAAGGTACGGAATTGCCATATTAAAAAATATTATACTAATTTTAGAAATGAAAACAATGTACTTTTTTTAATGTTTCAATTTAATTTCATTATATATTTAACATTACTATGTACATATTTAACATTAACATTATGTACATTTTTTAAAATCTAGAATTAAAAATAAATGAATTAATTAGTTGTACATTTTTTGAAAAATTCGACAAAAAGCACAAATAATTAAAAATATATCAATGATTTATTTGTACTTTTTTGGCATTTTTTAATTTAATTTATTATTTATGACATATTTAAATAATATCTCAGACTTAACACAAATCGTATTCAAGTTGAATAAATGTTTGGTCTCAAGTGGAGAAAAGTGTTGGATATCCAATTGAGAGTAAAAATGTTTCTCAAAGATTGGAAAAAATGTTAAGTCTCAACTTGATGTCAAGTTGAAAGCAAACAAGGATAAAAATTGTTCAACCCAAGTTGAGAATTACATTTGATATCAATTTAAGAACTTAACTTTTCTCACAACATTGGAGAAATAATATTTCAATGCATACTGGGGAATGACCGAAACTAACACATAAACAGTTTTTTCCTATTTGAAAAACATATGACTGTCATTGTTGCTGTTGTAGAGTTGTTATACCCTCCACTCCAGTGTGCAGAGGGTATATATAAGTTTGTCATTCCGTTTGTAATAATTAGAAAAAAAATTTCGGACCCCATAAAATTTATATATTTGTGATCCTTATAACAACCGGAGTTGATATAGCGATGTCCGTCTGTCCGCCTGTGGAAATCACGATGACGGCATCAATCCGGCAGCTAGGGTACTCGTTGAAATAAAAATGATTCACTAACATCCTGAGAAGTTTGCTATTTAAAATCGTCCAAATCGGTCGATTAGGGCCCGAGATTTGAATGAAGAACTAAAAAAGTCTTGAAAAAAAAATAATTTTCTATGTTCTTCTTGTCACGATCACGCCCTCAATAGTGCAGCTACAGTGATCATTTTTAGTGAGAATGATTCACCAAATTCATGGAAAGATTTCTACTTCAAAAATCATTAAAATCGGTGGAACAGGTCCAGGGAAATCTCTGAAAAAGTGAAAAAAAAATGAAAAACATGATATTTCTATATTGTTCTTGTTGTTATTCTAAATGTTGCATTGTTTTCATAGCTGGACTTGTTGTTTTTGTGGTCGTTATGGTAATAATATAACAAAAACAAACCCTTTGTACATTTTTTTTTATCAACTCTGGTAGAAAAATTTAAAAGTTTCCATTGTTTTGGCATCACTAAAAAAATATGTTAGATCATTTCTGTCATTGCCACAAGCCTGCCTGCAAAATTTCAGATCGATTGGGTCACGGGAAAGTGGTTAAAATCGATCCAAAATTTTTTCGACAAGCAGACACTACGAGTTAATATAAAGGGAGTAAAAATTCACCAACATCTAAAGCAAATAATGCTAAAATACCTAGTTGTTAATAAAAAAAACAATTGGGCAATTCACAATGGGTAATGTATCGTTGTATCTCTTGTATCGTGTATCACTTTACAATAGTGTAAAATTGTTGTCGGTAATTTTCACTGAAAAATCTGATACACGATCCAACTTCATTTGCTATGTTTAGTAAATGTTGTATATTGTATCATAACATATCAGTTCCAAGTGAATGCCAGTTTTTATGAAAAAGAAAAAACAAATACATAGAATATTATCAGCATAAATAATTATAAAATAAAATATGGCAAATAATGCATATAACGCAAATACATCGATAAGTTTATTTATATAAAAATTAATGTTTATATTTTTAGTATGTACATATTTTCTCTTTCAGTACCAACCAAAACATTTAACATTTTTTTTTTTTTTTCATTATAAATTAAAATGTAAGAGGTACGTAACTAAAACTCCAGGGTATATCTCACGACCAAAAAGCAAACACTGACAAGTGTTTTCTCTTATACAAAATAGCAGAAGCGACGAAGCGATCTTTCCTCGTTGGATCGAAAATTACTAAAGAAAGCGTTTTACAATATGAAAATACAACTGAGTGTTCACAACAAATGATTGTATTGTGTATTTCAATACAACATACAATATACAACACCTGTTGTGAATTGCCCAAATGTAAATTTAGCAAAAAAATTTATGTATTAATTTATTTAAAGAGAAAAACACAAAAATAACGTTTGATGTTGTATTTTTTGTGTGTAATATTTAAATATACATACATACACATATTAAATAATACAAATAATGTACATATATTATATATATGTATGTATGTATATTCATAGTAACTGCATGTTAGAAATAAATCGGTTATTTTAGTTACATAAAATTCTGCAGTATTTTGTTGTGGGGAAAATACATTTCTTTTGTATTAACAGAGTGTCACTTCATTTTGCTCAGCGTGACTATGCCACAGTAGATGCCGCCATAATTTTTGTTTGTTCTAATTAGCTTTGCAATAGTTATTTCTATTTTAACATGAATGTTAATATTTTCAACTAGATATCATACAGAACAATGTTAAGAGTATACACGGGTTGGTCTTTTATTTCATACGTTTTTTTCATTATTCTTTTACAAATATGAACATAAGTTTGGCATATTACCCACCAATCTCACATCACACTGCAAGTTCGAAAAACTCAATACACTCACATTTTTTTTACTAATACACACACATTTTCCGCAGTGGTCACACTAATGGCACCAAATTTTTCGTGCGAATAGTGGCAGACACTAACGATGATTAATGTTACCCTGTTATAAATTTAATGCAAATTTACTGGATTCTGTAAAATTGTTATTAAAGTTTTAACTTGTTAAATCTATTATAATGATTTATTTTTTGAAATGCGCATACAAAAACGCAAGTTTGTTAATTATAGAGCATAAATATTATTAACTATTATTAAAATAATACTAATAATAATAAATGTAAACATTTTCCCTCAAACATGTGCCTGTATAATAAACTTGGTAACTCTACTTAAAATAAAATAAGAGAGAGAAGTATACAAATTTTTTCAAGTTTACGCTTCGACAACATTTTAAAAATGAGATTGCAGTCAGATGTTTGAGCATAAAAATTAATGGCGATGGATTCGACTAATTCGAACAATTTTTCGTTGATAATACGTACACAACGATTTTACAATTTCAGTGTGATGTGAGATTGGGGGGTTAACTTTTTGTTGTCTTTACAAAATAGAGTTACCGAGTTCGTCAATGAGTTTTTTGCTTACAAAACAGTTCTACATAGTTATATAGAATTATTATTCTGCTTTACCTATAAAATATCTGATTGCGATTACATCTAATTTTTAAAAATTGTTTATAATTAATAAAGCATTATTATTCACATAAATACAAAATTTCACTTTTTAAATTTTCCATTCAAATTTAAGAAAATATCAATTATAATAAAAACTGAAAATAAAATTTCCAATTATAAATTAGAAAATATTAATTGAGTTTCAGAAAATCATATCAAAACGTCGGAAATAATAATTTTAAATTTAGAAATATCTTTACATTTAAAAATGTTTACATTTAAAAAAAATATTGCCATTCAGGAGATATTAATAACTTTTCAGTACCGCGATTCAGTAACTTCTTTTAACGATAGTCGAATTGTAAAAAAAAAGAAAATTGCAAAATTATCAGTAAAATTTTGAAACGATATTCGCTATTGTTAAAGTCAGCTGTTGTTGTTATCTAAACGACAACCATTTTTGTGTTGTTTATTCAATCGATAAAAACTTAAATTTTTAGGTTGAAATGTCGTCATACATAAATAAAAATCATGAAATAGTGAAAATATTTTGCTTTATTTAAAAAACTTTTTTATATAAATAAAAAAATAATTAAATAGCATATTCAATTCATTATTTCATTTTCAAATAAATAAACAGATATATTAGTAAAAAAAATAAAGATATTAAACATAAACATAAAATCATCGTGTCAAACACGAAGTAATTTGTTTTTTTCTATTCTTTGTGTTTTTCGCTTATTTTGACAGAGATGCCACTCCTTTACAATTTAAATAAATAGAAAAACAGATTTGTCGATATTAATTTAAATTCAATGAATTTAAGAAAACCTCAAATGATATTTAAGAATTGCTAACATAAAAATTGTTACATAAGTAAACGTAATTTTATGAGAATGTTATTTTTATTTATATATAAAATTTCACAATTTTTTTTGGATGAAAATTTGAAGTTTTTCAGAAAATAAAGATAACATTAAATTATTTTATTTAAAATGTTTGGGACTTTTCGTTTTTTGCGTTTTTCATCCCTAATTTGATTATTTATTATTATAAATTTATTCTCTATGTTTTCAAAATATGGCAATATTTTAAAAAAAAGTTGAGAGAGCTTTTTTTTTGGTTATTATTTTGTTACTCCATCCGACCTATATGGCCACAATGAAGAAATATTTGGCCAGTTAAAAGAAACTATACAGCCATCTCCAATTAGAACGATTTAATGCATATAGCCACTCTACACAACCATTACCTTTGCAATGGAGGTTAGGGCGAGCTATTTAATTAGCAAAAACTAAATTAAACGAGAAGTTATGTCATATAACCGGAAACGCATGCATATAGGTGTATAACCAAAATGCATGCCGATCAGCAACCACGATGACCAAAAAGCAAACACCGAAATAAATCCGAAATAATGAAAAGAAGATAACCAACCCAAAGAATTTGTTGAAATAATTTGGTATTAAGTTTAACAAATTGTTTACTTTTTCATTTACATTTATTATCAAGACTCAAACCGAGGTGGAGGGTATCAAAGATTCGGCACAGCCGAATTTAACACTCTTACTTGTTTTTGATTAATGTTCGTGGTCCAACATCATTTAATTATTTGAGAACTCTTTATGGACAATTATGCGCCACTGATCGTGAAGCATGTCAAAAATTAGGATTGCTTGAACACGATACACATTCGGAAAGTACATTTTATCCTTATCTCAACTTGCAATCTGCCTAATCCAAATGGTTTATGGATGAAATTTCGTGATTATATGACGGAAGATATTTTATTTTATTTAGACAGTGGATATGTGTAATGAGAATATGTGTTTAGGAATGATGAATCAAGTTTTGGCTCCTCGAGAATAGAATTACGATCCCAATGTATTGACAAATTTTGTTCAAGAAAATATTCCGAAATTAAACCAACAGCAAAAATTGGCTTATGAAACAATCATGCAAGAAATAGATAATGGTAATGATGGCATGTACTTTTTGGATGCACCTGGTGGTACTGGCAAAATTTTTTGATAACTTTAATTTTTGCAAGTGTATGAGCACGTTGTAGAATTTCTTTGACACTTACGTCTTCTGGAATTGCAGCCACTTTATTGGATGAAGCACCATCATGTAGTTCATCAAAAATCTCTGGCATGGCTAGAGTTTTAAAACAAATTGATATTTTGTTGTAGGGAGAATGCACAATGGAACACAATAAATCAATTGAAGCTTGGATGGAACATTGCAAGATTTCCGTGGAAATCAAGATGTATTTGGTGGTGCTTTGGTATTGCTAGCAGCAAACTTCGGACAAACACTACCTATTATCTCAAAATCAACACCAGCTGATGAAATAAATGAGTAGTTGAAGCTATAAAATCCATGGAGACACGTTAAAACGTTAAGACTCACCACCAATGTATACATGCGATTGCAAAATGAGTTTAATGGATGATGTTAAAATGTCAGTTGATAATGATGGTTTCATTACAATTTCGAGAGATTTTTACTTATTCACACAAACAAAAGAAGTACTAATTGAAAAATTCTTCCCAAAAATACAACATCAATACAAAAATAATAATGCTTGGTTGAGTGAAAGAGCTACATATATTGGGAGGAAAAAATAAGGATGTCAATATTTGAATTTCTGTTGATGCTGTGATTAATAAAGAAGACGTTGACATTATCCAACTGAGTTTTATAATTCTCTTGATTTGCCAAGAATAACACCGCATAATTTACAATTGAAAATCGGATATACAGTCATTATGCTTAATATAAATTCACCCAAATTATACAACAGAACAATACTTGCGGTCGAAAAATTGATGAATTATGTAATTGAAGCAATAATTTTAAATGGGAAATTCAAAGGCGAAGACGTTTTAATACTACGCACCCCAATGATTCCCAATGATATGTCATTTGAATTTCAGTGATTACTGTTTCCCGTTCGTTTGGCTTTTGCAATGACTATTAATAAAGCTCAAGGTCAGTCGTTGCAAGTTTGCACCATAACTTTAAAAGTTCCTGTATTTTCACATGGTCCACTGCATGTTGCATATTAACGTGTTTATTCTTTTTTTGTGAAAATGGCTATGTTAAAAATGTCGTTTACCACTAAGCACTACACTATTTTTATCTTTTCTGATTTTCTCACTTAAAGAAATTTATGCTTTTTTGTTCTTTTTCTAGAAGATTTCATTTTTAATACAAAGGCGTAAATGTATATTATTGTGTTGTCTAGCAACGCGGACTGGGTTACTCTAGTATATACATATATAAATGCAATTCCTTTTTAACTCAAATCAATTAAAGGGCTTTTTGATTGGATATAAAAATTTCTCTAGCACATTCAAACTTGCCGCAATGTAATTTCTATCAAATTCATTTGATTTCTTGAATACTACAATTTGAAATGTGGCTAAGAAAATAATTATGAATGTAACTAATAAATAAATCTATTGCTAATGCATTAAATTATACAATTATTGTATTGTACATAATGAGTTTTTGATCCATTTCTTTAAATTCAAACACCATCTTTACAAAAAAAAAAAAAAATACTGATGAGAATGTAATCTATAATATTAATAGGCTAGACGATTTCTTGTGACCGATGTTTTGTTCTACAGTTTTATCCCGATTTTGACCAAACGTATATTATTTGAAAGGTATTTCTTTTTAGCCATTTTGCAGATTTACAGATTTTTAAATTTTTTTTATTTTGAGTAAATTGCATTTAAAGTTGCTACTAACACAAACATAAAATTATAAATTCTATGTGTGTGTTTATTAAATTTGTTAATGTGTTTGTAATAAAAATGAGTTTGTTTTTTTGTGTTGATTTGTGAATTGGCTATAATTGATTAGCATAACTTTAGGGTTTTTATTTAATGAAAAAATAAAATTTTCTAGAATTTGCACTCGAATTTCGAGGGCTGGAACCTGCTAGTCTACATAATGACGCTCAATATCAGAAAAATATTGTTTTAACCACAACAAAAAAAAAAAATAACTAAACAATTTTTTTTAAGTGTGTTTTTTTAATCCTTTTGTTAATAATACTTAGTAAACATACCTTATTTAAATTTAAATGAATTTAATTTCAAAACAATGAGCAAGTCTAGCCAGTGAAGAAAAGACAAACGAAATCACAATATCTAGCAAGATCTCAATAATATTTTGGACTAGCTAAAGGTGCTATTACACGATGTGTTTTTTACATATGTACTGTCACTTTTTTTTATCCATATGAAATTCCACATGTCTGTCAAAATTGTCTTTTACACACGATTCATAATTTTTGCTATCACACGTGCGTATGTATTTCTGTATGACATAACCTCTAAATGTAAACAACAGCTGATTTAATTTGTGAATTTACAAAAATTTATTGTTAAAAAAAGGTTATATATTTTTTAATTGTTAATTAATACTAAACAATTTATTTTTCTTTCAATATTAATCTTTAAAATTTACTCTGTTTTTCTTTCGCCACAAGCTGTGTTGTATTTTCATATGTTTGTCATGCAAAAATAGAACCTGTTCTAATTAAAAAATGTACATGTGACTTTCCTTATGTATTATACATAAGCAATGTTTCATATGTATCACACGATGTGTACAACTTTTGTTGTGGGAAAATTTGACAGTACATATGTAAAAAACACATCATGTAATAGCACCTTAAACAAACAAACTAGAACAGCAAACTAGCTGCATTGTACATCCCCAAATGATTATATTATGCATTTAAGGGTTTATTAAAGACAGTCGTATAAAGAGTTAAAAAAAATTAAGCAATTTAATTTATCACACAATTAAATGCAGAACATAACATAACAAACAATTAAATGAAACACTTTTAAAACTTGATTATTGACAGTAAAAATAATTCTGACGTGCAACACACTATTGACAGTAAAAATGACTCCTGACATTCTTTTGTATTTCTGAAAGAATCAACAAAAAGAATCGTTTATTTATTTTGCGGTTTTTTAAGTGAAAATTAAGATCATTAAGGAAGAACATGATTCTCCTCTAGGTTTCATTTAACATTGAGAAAACAACATTGATTTACAATGTTAAAAATAAAAATGGAACTTCCAACTTCATTAATTATTATGGGAATATAAATGTATTGTTATGATTCATAGGGATTTTTGAAGGATTTCAAGAGCAAACCTTGATATTCTTATAAATTGCAACAAACGGATGATCTGGGAATTTCCATGCAAATTCGTTATTTTTTTGTTTATTTTATTTCCTTTTAAATCAATTTCTTACAAAGGAATATTTTAAATGAAAAACAAGTAAGAAACTTATAGTCGGTCTAAGTCAACTATACGATACCCTATACCAAGATTTAAGAGAAAGGGTTAGGTCCAACTAATAGCATATAGAAAATAAATATAAACGAAATTTGAGTGGCAATATTCTGAATTTCTTGCCCACAGATATGAAAAAGTTCGTATCGGATATTCTTTTTGTAAGCGGACAATAGCTTATATACAAAATGTCATCAAAATATATTCATGTTCGCTATTACATGCACATATGTCTATAAGTATGTGTGTTAGGGCGGGTCGATTTAAAAATCGCCCAAGTGACAAGGAAAATCGTATTCTAGGGATCAAAATAAGAAACTTTTCCCGAGGAACCATACCTCTAAAACGAATTCTGATGTCCTGACTTTTGACCTGTCTGTCTGTCTGTCTCACTTTTACCCATTTAGAGTGCCCCAATCGAGTCCAAATGTATGATCGACCCCACTATCTTTGGAGGGCCGACCCACCCATACCAGTGGCACACCCCCTGGAACCCCTCTGGTGGGTCCACCATACAAACATTTCAAAAAATTACCATTTTTTGTTTAGAATTGGGCTGACTATGTTTGATTTAATATTAAAATTAACACACATACGTATGCATATCTTCTACTCTGCTAATAAATAATAATCATACGCCTTGACTATGTTATGTTATTCAAAAAGATCGATCGGATGAGGGTAAATAACTTTAAGATTACTCCGTGACTATGCGTGACTCTGCGTGACTACCCCAAAATTAATCTGTAGTCACAACAAGACGATGGGCCAAGTTTCAGATCAATTGCATGAGGGGGAATGGGGTTGCCCCATGGCAGATAGACAGACAGACAGACAGGTCAAAAGTCGGGACATCAGAATTCGTTTTAGAGGAAAAGTTTCCTATTTTGGTCCCTAGAATTTGATTTTCCTTGTCACTTGAGCGATTTTTTTTGCCTCCCTACAAATTGTAGGGATAGATTACATATAGATTACAAGGTTTACATGGACAAACAGACATACAGACAGATAGAAGGCCAGAAATTGCTAATCGACTTAGAAAGTGATTCCGAGTCGTATAATATATGTCGGTCTAAGCCAGATATGTTGTGTAATTACAAGTATCAGCACAAACTCATTATGCCCTGACCACAGTTTTTTAGTTTTTTTTTATATTTCAACATTAAAGCAGTGTTATACATGTAAAATATGTATATTTACCTACGTATGTATGTATGTACAATATAAAATAGATATTGGACTGAATGATATACTACATGTTTACACACAGTTAAAACTTTTTTTCAGAATAGTCAATGCCAAAACTTTAAATCTGAACTATGTAGAGCTAACTCTGCGAATCGTGCATTAATTTTTGTTAAGGGTGTTCAAGTTTTCGATTTTGTTCACGTTTGCGACTGGATATTTATACCCTATACCACTATGTGGTTTGGGTATAATGACTTTGTGCTGCTGTTTGTAACAACCAAAAATATTTGACCTAGACCCATCTTTAATTATACCGATCGAATCAGAATCACTTTCTGAGTTGATTTAACAATGTCCGTCCGTCCGTCCGTCCGTCCGTCCGTCCGTCTGTGTGTCCATGTAAAGCTTGTAATCAAACTGCAGGTCGCAAATATGAATGTATTTTGACGAAATTTGGTATATAAGCTTTTATCGGCCATGGGATGAACGCTATTGAAATCGGTCCATGTTCAGACCTAGCCCCCATACAAATTACCCATATGAAATCCACATAAATTGCCATAAGATCCAAATTGTCATATAGATCTCACTCAAATTGGGTTTGTATGCGTTCATTACATCCACTAATGAGTAGTCCAAAAATGATCCCTTTGACCCCATATAGAGCAGCTTCCCGATCTTCACTTAAATCTATTAAAAAACAAAAATATTGCACTGATTCTTCTCAAATTTTGTTTGTACATATTTTTGCAAAATACAAGAGACTTTACCAAACATGATCAGGATCGGTCCATTTTTGGACCTAGTCCCTTTATAGATATAGCATCCGATATGAACTTTTTCATATCTGCAGCCAAAAAAATTAATAAAAATCACACTCAAATTTGGTTTTTACTTATTTTCAATGTCCAGTTAGTTGGGCCTAAGAGATAGGGTTTCTAAGCGCATGGTATAGGGTATCGTATAGTCGGTCTAGACCGACTATAATTTTCTTACTTGTTTTTTTTATTATTATTTTACTACATAATATAATGATAATTTGAAACACTTTTTCCTAATCAAAATTTTACAGATTCAGTAACATTTTTTGTATAGAAGAATTTAATTTTCTACCAATATTTTTGCATATCAAAATTCTAGCATAAGAAGTTTTGGGCTCTTCCTAGGATATTTAATCGATTAAACACTTAATTTTGGTCGATTAACTGATGAATAATTTTAAATTGTTGATTTTCAAATTTGAAATAAATTTTATAATTTGTGTGGATTATTTATTTTTATAAGAGTATACAATTTTTTGTTTCAATTCTAATACAAAAATATGCCAACTTAAATTACAAAACTGAATTATTGAATTTACATGTGTTTGCCAACAGCTGTTTTATAGTGTGGTCAGAAATTAATGAGTTTGTTATGATGTTTGTAACTAGCAAAAATACTTGACCTAGACCCACCTTTTATTATACCGATCGATTTTGAATCACTTTTTGAATCACTATCTGAATCGATTTAACGATGTCCTTGAAATCAAACTGTCGGGCGCACATATTTATAAATTACTAGCAGATTCGAGACCCTCGAAAATCGAGCACAAATTCTAGGAAATTTTATTTTTTTTTATTAAATAAAGACCCTAAAAGTATGCTAATCAATTATAGCCAATTCACAAATTAACACAAAAAACAAACTCATTTTTATTACAAACACATTAAGAAATTTAATAAACACACATAGGATTGTATAATTTTATGTATGTGTTAGTAGAAATGCAATTTACTCAAAATAAAGGAAAATATTTAAAAATCTGTAAATCTGCAAAAAATAATATACGTTCGGTCAAAATCGGGATAAAACGGTAGAACAAAACATCGGTCTCAAGAAATCGCCTAACCCATTAATATTATAGATATTGTTTAAATGGTGCGTGGTAAAGAAGAAGAAAGCATATATTTCAAAAATTCATAACTGCACTGTATTCGGCCGTGAGGTTTTGAACCATGAACCTTCACATACACTCGTACTTGCACTTTTTGGTCAGCGTAGTCTTATATAAGTCATTCATCACGTACTTCAATAGTTTTGATTGCTTTATTTTGTTTACTTAGCAATTATTGTTTTTATATATATTTTTTGTTGGTTGTGTGGGTGCTTTTATTTTTAAGCGTACAAAATATGTTTTTATTTTCACAATATATTATATATATGGGGGATTTCATGTCAAGTGCACCAACTTTTGAAACCGATGTCTTGTGATCGGGATGAAATTTGCACCAAGGTTAGTCCTATTGGATAGTAGTTTAGACACAATTTTTCAATAAGATCGGTCCAAATCTCTCTGAGTTAGAGGGGATCAAAATTTGACATTTTGGCCAAACATGTGTTTCTTCTCATCCATGTAACTTATTACCTATTGTTCTTAGAAAAATTTCTCTTAAAGTGTTTAGATAGCTATTTATTCAATATTTCGGAAAAAAATACTTAAAAAAAAAAAAAAATTTGTAGACTTTTTTTTGCTAAATTAAAAATTTTTTGCCTTTTTTTCAAAAAGGGCATTTTTTTTTTTTTTTTTTTTTTTCATAAGAAAGCTTAGGATTTTTTCCTTTAAGAGCTTTTTGGTCGCTTAGTGGGATGGGAGTGGGATATCTATCAAAATAAATGTTTTGTAACTCAAGACAACGGTTTTTCAATTTTTCACAAATGCACTATTTTGAATTTTTTCCTATTTGTGTGTAAATTTCATCCCGATCGGAAGACATCGGTTTCAAAAGTTGGTGCACTTGACATGAAATCCCCCATATATGTATGTATATATATATATATATATATATGTTAGTTACTAACATTAAAGCGGAGGTCGGCATTTGCTTTTATCCTAGTAACATTGAAGCTTTTTTATAAAAACTGTGACAACATATATGTAACATTTACTATGAAATTAATCTGTAGTACTTAAACTTTATATATAAGTTTTCAGGAATACGGTCCGGAAATATGATTGGCAATAAATCTGTAATACATAAATTGAAATCTTCTCTTAATAAATCTTACAGATTCAATATTAAGTTTACTGAAATATTAAATTGACCAACAATAGACGGACACTCGATGTATATTTTTCTTAAGTTTATCTCTTTACAGTGCGTTTTGGCATTTCACCAACGCACATGGCTGAAAATCGTTTTTCATTGGCCAAAATTCTGTAACTTTTGAAACGATCAAGATATTTAAGTAATTTTTTAACGGATATTTAGTTCATTTGACACAGTTCAGCTTGACTCAGTTTTAATCAAATTAAATTTGATTGAGGACTTTTTATGGAATTCTAGGTGAAATTTTATAGTTGGATTTTAATAATAACTAGATGTAACCCGGTGTGCTTCGCTACACCCTCCCCCTCCCCCCTTCCAAATCGTTATGAAAGGGCTCACGCAAAGTCCCAAGTCTCTCACTAATACAGTAATTCAGATATATCACATTTATTATTAAGTTTGTGTGGGGGTACCACGCGCATTTATCTAATCCCGCCCATTTTTTAGTCTGACTACTCACGTTAATAATAGATGACCTGAGACAAATTTGCAAAGCTTTCTCTATCATAGTACTTAATATATATGATATTAAAAATTTATTTTGTATGGGAGGTGCCACGCCCACTAAAAATATTTAAAAAATTTAAGGCTGCAGCACTCCCATATCCGCAGTAAGACTCTCTGAAAATTTCAGGAAGATCAGATGAGTAGTTACGGAGATTACCTCCTACAAACAAACAAACAAACACACATTACCTCTTTATTATGCTAGTATAGATTATTAGTATAGATTTTTTTTCAATACTTGCTGATGCTGATATACAATGTTTTTTGTTTTTTCATTCGGTACAACAATTATCAGATTTTTCGGCGTTCCTACCCTGGAGCAAGGTACATGTAGCTGCCCATGAGAAGAATATGGATTATCTATATTAGATCTGGAAACACTTAACAATTGGCCTTGAACTTAGAATATCATTTGGCAATTTTTGTTTTTATCGATTTTTGCTTTTGCCCATTTTTGATTTTAAAGATTTTTGTTTTTGGGCGATTTTTGTTTTTCGCGATTTTTGATTTTGGCGATATATTTTCCACGACAAATCACATTGATAACTAATGAACTTGTTAAAAGTCTGTCGCTTTCGTAGTGCTTCATATTTTTTACATAGGAGGTGCCACGCCCACTAATCCCATTCCGCCCAATATTTATTGGACTACTCACATTAATATTTGATGGACTCATGCAAAATGTTGAGTGTTTCCCTTTTATAGCACACCAGTTATATGATATTAGATATCTACTTTGCATGGGCGGTGCTACGCCCACTGCTCCGATCACGCCCATTTTTTTGTTCGACTAATCACTCAAAGAACCTATGGGCTCAGGCAAAACCACAAAGCTCTCTCTTTTACAGTACTTCAGATATATGACATTAAATAGTTACTTTGCATGGGGAGTGCCACGCCCATTTGTGTGAATCCGCCAATTTTTTGTTCGACTACTCATACTAAGATCTGATAGGCTCGTCCAAAGTGTCAAAGCTTCCTTCTTTAGCACACCAGTTATATGATATCATATATTTACTTTGTATGGGCGGTGCCATGCCCACTGCTCCGATCACGCCCATTTTTTCTCTAACTAATCAAATGAATAACTTATGGGCTCGCACAAAGACTCCCAAGACTCTCACTATTACAGTACTCCAGATATATGGCATTTTATATTTACTTTTTATGGCAGGTGCCACGCCTATTGGTCCGATACTACCCATTTTGCATCTGACTACTCACATTAATAATAGATGACATCAGAAAATTTTGAAAAGCTCTCTCTATCACAGTACTCGAGATACATAATATTGAACTATTACTTGTATGGGAGGTACCACGCCCACTTCTTCGATCCCGCCCATTTCCGGCGTAGCTACTTATATTAACAATGGGTGACTTCACACAAATTTGCAAAGCTCTCCCTATCATAGTACTCAATATATTTATATGATATTAAAAATTTATTTTGCGTGGGAGGTGCCACGCCCACCAAAAATATTAAAAAAATTATAGCCTATAGCACTTCCCATGTCCGCAGTAAGACTCTGTGAAAATTTCAGGAAGATCAGATGGGTAGTTACGAAGATTACCTCCTACAAACAAACAAACAAACAAACAAACAAACACACATTACCTCTTTATTATATTAGTATAGATTATAAACATTTTTTAATGTTACACTCAAAAAAAAAAAAAAAAAAAATAGTAAAATCAACTGGAGATTTTTCTATTATTACTGAAAAATTAAAAAATTTTTGTTGTCAAATTTGCAAATTTGTTTACACTCAACGAATTTTTACACTTAAAAAAAAAAAACATTAATAATATTATCTAAAAATCTTGCTATTACTACAGCTTACGAGCAGTGTGGTTAGATTCAGTTTTCGTACCATACAGCTTTACTTTGTATTAATTTCAGAAAATACAACTCTGTCCATTATTATAGATATTTTAATGAAATTCGCCATATAAACTTTTGTTGGTCATAAGAAGATCGGTATTGAAATTGATATCGGTACATGTTCAGACCTAGTTCCCATACACATGACCTCTATAAAGTCGACTTAAGACTTTGTCCCAATATCTGCCGACCACGACTTCATAAAAATGTTATTTATGTTTATTTCTATATCCAATTAAGTATGTCGTAAGCAAAGTTGGGTCGAAGACCTTTTCTCGGTAGAGGGTATCGTATAGTAATTAGGTGTAGACCGATTATAACTTTCATACTTATTTTGTTTTATTTACTTTTGCATCAAACGCCTTTGTTTTGAGAAAAAATCACCAAAGAACCGAATATATACAGTGCCGGTCAAAAAGTAGCAACAACGCCAAAGTCTTGTTTCATTCCAATAGAAAAATAGATGGGGTGCTTATTATTTGAACATTACTATGCCTTGCCGTTATACTTAGTTTATTCTCTCTGAGACTACTTACATATATTTTCCAAAAAATTGTTAACGGTTCTTTATAAATTATCGATCAACTAAAAAAAAGCTTTACATCAGTGCAGTCATTAAAATAGCACCGGTAAGGTAAAATTGTAAAAAAAAAAATTAATTTAAAAACCGAAATAAAAGTTTAAAAACCTAAAGGTAAAATGAGTTCATATTGTAGATAATTAAAATTATTAAATATTATATTATTTATTTACAAGAAATGGGACGTGGAAAACATTGTACCCCAGAATAACGTGCTGTTATAAAAAATGGTTTCTGAATAGAAACCATATTCTGAAATAAGAAAAATTGTTGGATGTTCAAACAAAATGATTATTAATGCAATAAATTTTGCAATAAAACCGGAAAAGCGTGGTAGCAAGCGAGTTTTGTCGCCATTAATGGTTAAAAATTTAGTCAGACAATTCCAGAGAGACCCATTTATGCCAGCTTCTGAGCTTAAAAAGGAACTAAATATAGCAGCAAGTGTTAAAACAATTCGTCGGAGATTGCGAGACAATAACTTAAATGCATGTAATCCCCGAAAAGTACCACTACTCTCTCGTAAGCACGTAGCGAAGCGTTTGGAGTTTGCTAAAGCTCACTTGGACTGGACAGCTGAAAAGTGGAGAAATATTCTTTGAACAGATGAGTCCAAAATTATTTTATTTAGAAGCAAGGTATCAGGTTCCTATGTAAGAAGACCCCCTAATGCAGAATTCAACCCAAAATTTACCACTAAAACCATAAAACATGATGGATGGATCCAGCATAATGGTATGGGGTTGTTTTTCTTACTATGGTGTGGGACCTACTTACATAAAGGATCAAAACCATAATGGATAAGAACATTTATGTTAATATGCTCAAGGAAATAATGCTCCCTTATGTTTTGGAGGAAATGCCGCTGGTGTGGGTCTTCCAGCAAGATAATGACCCGAAACACACAAGCAAATTTGCAACAATAAAGTTAGGTTAAAGTTAATGTGATGGAAAGGCCCGCTACATGCCCAGATCTCAATCCAATTGAGAATGTATGGGCAGATATTAAAAAGGGAGTCTCGCAAATGCAACCAACTAGCAACGAAGCACTTTGGACTGCAGTTCAGCTAATCTGCAATGCAATTCCGAACGAAAGATGCCAAAATCTTGTGAATTCGATGCCAAAACGTTGTGCGTTTGGCAAATAAACAACATGCAACAAAGTATTAATTAGGATATTAAAAATCATTTCAAGAGTAATGAATTTATAATATATATTTATTTTTTATTTGTTCCTAGTTTAGTATTTATTATTAGTAGGGGAAGGTGGTCGGTTGTCGGCACCCGCCTTAGCTTTTCACAAAGATCACAAAGTTTGTAGCTTTCCATTGGTATGCATGTGTCCACATATTGTCCAATTGGACAAAAGTTATAAGCCAAAAACAAAAGGTTGCCTGCAACCGACCACTTTCCCCTTCAAATTGAACTTAAGTGCAATTTTTTTGGCAGTTTGTTTTTTAATTTAAATTTTATAATAAACTATTAACCAAAACTAATTTTTTTTTATTTTATATAATTATGCAGTTTGCTAAGCCCTTTATAATAAATTTTCAATTATATCAGTTTAGCATATCAAAAAATATATATCGAAAAAAAATTTTTCTAAGCTTGGTGCTATTTTTTGACCGCAACTGTATGAGCAAGAATTTAGCCTCTTTAATGGATTTGAGGAATAATTATATATTTAAAAGATAACTGCAGAAG
This sequence comes from Cordilura impudica, assembly GCA_963682025.1. Lineage (NCBI taxonomy): Eukaryota > Metazoa > Arthropoda > Insecta > Diptera > Scathophagidae > Cordilura > Cordilura impudica. Next base: position 807,438 of record OY821517.1, on the reverse strand, counting down.
ATTTCTTTAAGGGCTTAAAAGTAGGTTTTAGTGCTCTTTTTGGTTGGTTAAGTTAAGCATTATATTTATTTTCATATAAATATAATTTATAATCAGATGTTTTTAAAATAAACCACTTGTAAAGAGTTGGCTTGAGTTTTTGGAAGCTCGGAAGTATGTGTGTTGGCTAAATCTGTAACATTGAACCCTTTCTAAGAACTCAACAATATACAACTTTTCTTTAAGATTTAATGTATTTTTTTTTTAGCCATTAGCTGACTTTTTATAATAAATTGTACGTACAGTTACTTTCAGTTTTCCAGCGACAGTATTTCCTATAAATAAGTGATGTTATTGTTACACTATAATAAATATGAAAATTTTTATATTTTTTGTTCACTTTTCTGCGTGTTCTCTGTAAATTTGTTAGTTTTTTTTTTTTTTTTGTTTAATTTAGTTTAGTTTTATATTGCAATCATTAATAAGAGATTTATTTTAAGAGAGCAATATTAAGAGTATTAATTTAAAATGTTTCGAAATATTAATTATTCTCTTTTTAGATATTCGGTTGATTTATGATATAAATTTTATATCTCCCTTTCGAGTAACAATTCCATTATAATGTATGTTAATATTTTGAATTTAGTTGTGCGGAAAACTTTCCATAGAATAGTTCATTTTAAGAGATTCGTGAACTTTTTTTTTTTAATTTTATACAAAACTAATCCCTTAGATAACTGGAATTGAACAGCATTTATACATATATATATAATATTAAAACGATTTTATATTTAATTTAATTTTGAAAATGATTACCATGCGCTCCATTTGCAAACAGATCTTTTATAGATCACGTCAGTTAACAGTGAAGCGTAAAAATTTTGCAACAATATCTATTGATACCGATATAACTGAACAACACCCGTTGAAGGGAATAAAAATACTTGATCTTACACGTATAGTAGCAGGACCATATTGTACCATGATTTTAGCCGATATGGGAGCAGAGGTATATAAAATCGAGAGACCCTATGCTGGAGGAGATGAATCCCGAAAATGGGGCCCTCCTTTTCTGAAAGAAAGTAAAGACTCAACATATTTCTTAGCCTCAAATCGAAATAAGAAGAGTGTTTGTATTGATTTGAAAAAAGGTAAAGATATTATATATAAATTGGCCCGAAAATGTGATGTTCTGGTTGAAAATTATGTGCCTGGTAAATTGGATGAATTACAGTTGGGTTATACGCAACTTAAGGAAATTTCACCTCACTTGATATACTGTTCTTTAACTGGTTATGGCTCAGAAGGACCTTATAGCAAAAGACCAGGCTATGATGTAATAGCTGCATCTATGGGTGGCTTGCTTCACATAACTGGAGAGCGTAATGGTCCGCCTAGTAAGGTAGGTGTAGCAGTTACTGATATAGCTACGGGTTTATATGCACATGGCGCTATATTAGCTGCTCTCATACAACGTCAGCGTACTAAAAAAGGACAAAAAATTGATGTAAATCTCTTTTCCACTCAAGTATCCATGTTAATAAATGTAGCTGCCAACTATCTTAATGCCGACCTTGATGCTCAACGTTGGGGTACGGCCCATTCCAGTATAGTACCCTATCAAAGTTTTAAAACTATTGATGGTTATTTAACATTAGGTACGGGCAGTGATCTACAATTTAAAGAACTATGCGAACTTTTAAATCTTTCGCATTTGGCAGAAAATTCGAAATTTAAGACCAACACAAACCGCGTTAGACATCGTCAAGAAATTGTTACGGTACTAGAGAAAATATTTTTGAAAAAAAGTTGTAAAGAATGGATGAAGTTATTTGAAAATGTTTCTTTCCCCGTGGGTCCTGTCAACAGTATACCTGAAGTTTTTGAAGATGATCATATTAAATCAATTGGTCTAGTTAAAACCTTGCCTCATCCTAAGGATGGTAATGTAAAAGTGGTTGGACCTCCAGTTGTGTTTAGTGATTCAAAAAATGATGCGCGTTCTGCACCTCCACTATTGGGCCAGCATACGGATGAAGTTTTACGGGATATATTAGGTTATACAAAAGATCAAATTGTTGAATTGAGAAATACAAAAATTATTGAATAATAAAGTTTGTTTACTAATTGTAAGTATGTAAATAACGAAACGGCCGCTAATAGAGCAAAGTTGCAAAATATATATGCATATAAAATTATATCAAATAAATGTTAACTCGTATTTCATAATCATAATAAATTATTTTGGGTTTTAAAATCTAAAACTGTAGAACTCATGGCAAGAGAGAAACGAAGTTTAAATACATATACTTATTTGCACAATATTTGTTTATTTAAAATTTATCTAAATATTTCATACAAATATATGAATGTATGCAGGCCCTGGAAGAGCTGGTCGTAACTCTACATCTTCTTATCTTTTAGCGTTGGCCACTTAATTGAGGGACATCTCTACTATATAGCAATGATGCGCAAAGTGCGGCCCGCGAGCTGTGTTTATTTGGCCCGCCAATTTTTTTTTTTCAAATTTGGAAAATATGTACATTAGAGTGGTCCTTAAAAATGAAAATGCGATTTTGGGGAGTGTCAGAGTCCAGTTTATTTCCTTTCTATATAAAACTAATAAATGTGAAGCGAAAAGCGTGTGAAATCAACTTTGTTTATATAAATTTTGTCGACAAGTTGGTCTACGAATCGATTTCAGTATTAAATTGTCTTTTCAAAAACCTATATAACTTCGAAATCGTATAAAAACTCGCCAAGAAATAGCAAATGCCCCAGACCACTTTTGTGGTCTTGAAATTTGAAGGCACTTTTTTCAACTTTAAGAAATTGATTAAGGCCATAATTTTTTATTTTTTTTTTGTCTCTATACTTACATATAAGTACTCAGATATGAATTATTGTTTTATTATCACGTTTATAATCTATTGGGAAATTTTTTGATCAAATTTTTAAAACTCCTTTTTCAAGTTTAAAAAAATTTTCTTAAACAAAATTTAAAAAAATGGATCTGGCAATTTAACGTTTTGTTAAATACATGTTAGAGATTAAATGTGAATTTTTGGGTAATCCCCTTTTTACAAGGATTTTTTTGTGGATTTAGAGAAAAATTAGATTTTTGTGAAATATTCAGTAAATATACTCTTTCTAAATACCTTGTATCAAAAATTAATCAGTTTTCTACTTTTAAATGTTATATTTGATCTTAATAGCCTCGGATTTCGGAAAAAATAAACTGACCCCATTAACCCTTTTGGACATGTGGTCACATATGATTTTTAAAATATAATAACCAAACGTGCAAATCTTCCATGGTAAAAATTTGGAATAAATCGAAAACTAGATGATCTCCTTATTATTGGTTGGGAAATGAAATTCTGCTACATACAATGGTAAAAATAAAACAGAAATAAGTATAGATTTACGTTAATAACTTCTATTTGCAGTTAAGTAATTAAGGAGTTTCTTGCAATATGCAGTTTGTAAAACAATTCTTTTCGAAATCAATATATTAAAAAATTTTTCCAGTTGTTTTAGTATTTCTGCATAATTTTTATTATTTCCTCCATCGACATGGGAATCTAATGAAGATTTAAAAAAAAGTTACAATTTCTGTAAGAAACTATTTGCAGTAAACGATACTGCTAAAAGAGGTGTTAAAATCATAAAAGATAATGTGTTAACAAATAACGAAGAAGAGAAGCAGTTTTTACTCCAGAACAGGGCCGGCTCCAGGCGTGTGCAAACTTTGCCACCGCCTAGAGCGGCAGCTTTTAGGCGGCGGAAAAATTTGTAACAGCAAAAAGAAAAAAGTACAAATAACCTTTTGAGTACCGAGATCCTCGCAGTGCGCCTAACTAAACTTGTAGGCTGTAAGAAGAGACTGTGATCGTAATTTTTCTGTTCTACTGATTCACAAGCGAAACATAGACGTAGAAGTATTAAAAGCTCTGAATTTATTAGAAAGCAGAAAAGATTTTAAATTTCATGGGTATTTAGTAGACGCCGAGGATCTTGACTCTAAATTGGATATGGAAAATCCCCAACATTGGTACCACTGTACAAAAACAGGCTAAAGGAGAAAAATTGAGGGCCAATTTGATTATGAAGGAAGATCTATAGACGACCCAGAAATGCGGTACAAAGTTGATTTTTACTACAGAGTTTTAGAAATCACCATTAGTGCGTCAAGTGAAAGATTTCAACAAATTAAAAGCCATAGTGAACTTTTTGGTTTTCTCTATGATGTAAGCACAATTAAACATGTCATCTGAAGTTTTATCAGGCAAGTGCTCTAAACTGTGTAATGCCTTAACTTACGGTGAATCGAAAGAAATCAATTTTGTTGATGATGAAGAGTACTCCTATAGAGACTTTAAAAAGAGAGTATGGATTTGAGCATAATTGTTGACATAACTTGTCATAGTGGCCAGGGGGAAGAGAAGTTTTTCGAAACTGAAACTCATAAAAACGTATTTAAGATCAACGATGTCCAAATCATAAATATTTAAATTGTAGTTCTGATTATAACGAATAGAATAGCCGGCCCTGCTCCAGATAGTAGAATCATACAAACAAACAATATTCTTCTTGTACAAAAGTCAAGTTTAATTTAGCAAAGTTGAGTTATAGTTCCACAATGTTCTTATTTTATTTATAAAAATATAGAAAACTTTAAAAAATAAAATAATTTTTTAATAATATTGGTTAAAACTTGTTTTGATTTATATTCGCGTGCAATAAGCAGATAATTGCACCAAAGATATATCACAATGGATTATTACTGAAGGGTTAAACAAAAAAAAAAAAAAAATAACCGAATTATATTTCTTAAGTTCCAAATAGTGGTTTCATCGAGTTAAATAGAAAAACACGTTTTCGGTAATTTAAAATTTTAGATTACCACGGAAGATCAACACATTTAGTTACATCTATAATATTAATAGTCTAGGCGATTTTTTGTCACCGATGTAAGTTTCACAGTTTTACCCAGAGTTTGACAAAAAATTTGGCATTTGAAAGGTATTTCTTTTTAGCTGTACCCAGATTTACAGATTTTCATCGTCCGAAATATTTTCCGGAGTTATGATCGTTTAAAGTTGGTACTAACACAAACATAAAATTATATGTGTGTGTTTATTAAATTTGTTAATGTGTTGAGTTTGTTTTCTTCATTTAAAATGAGTTGAATTGTGAATGAAAAAATAAAAGTTCCTAGAATTTGCACTTGAATTTCGAGTGCTGGAATCTGCTAGTTTTAAGTAATACTTTTAAAAATTCAACAGTATTTGCAAAATATTTGAGATTTTTGAAAATGTAAAATAAAAAATTAAAAAAATATTTTAAAATTTGCTATTGTTTAATATTAATATCTAGAAATTGGTAGTCAAGAATCATTTGTTTTTTTTTTTTGTTTTGAATTAACGTATATGTACCTAGCTTCTACGGTCTCAAAACATTCTTATAGGGATCAAACTTTGGGTATTATAACGTCGGCTGCTTTAAATAATGAATTTTATTGGTGCTCTATGAAGTATTTAGGGAACTTATAGGTTTTCTACTTTAGTGAAAGAAAAATAATGCAATTTTTCAAATAGTAATTAATTCTTTCATGTTTTTTGATCACTTGAATGCTAATGGCATTTCAAACTTTTCTAAATTAAAACAATTTGAGATACTAATTGAACGAGAAAATATTAAAATAGCGTCTTTGAATGAAACATTTTTTTCAGAAAATCATAGACCATATTTTAAAAATTATTATGTATATAGAAGTGACAGAACAGATGCTAGAGGAGGAGGAGTAGCTCTGTTAATTCATAAATCTGTTGCTCATGAAAACCTCTTTATATCAAACACCTCATCAATCGAAAACATCTCAATTGAAGTTATTATAAATAATAGACCTATTGTTGTATCTTCGTTATATTCACCAAGATATACCCATAACTTCTGTGCTGATATCTTGAACCTAACACCTTCCACCAAAGAACATATAGTTTTTGATGACCTAAATGCCAAACATTGTTCTTGGAATTGCCGTTCAAATAATACGGCAGGAATCGCACTGAACAATCTACAGCAATCAAGCAATTTTTTCATACACTATCCTAATAGTCCAACCCTATTGCCCCATCAACAAAATCGCGAAGCATCCACAGTCGATATTATTTTAAGCAACTCCACTTTAAATATAGACGTAAAAACAATGGATTACGAAATACCATCAGACCATCGCCCCATTATATGTACACTTAAAAGATCAATGGCCTTGCAGGTTGACCTCAATTATTATGATTATAGTGCAACCAACTGGAACATTTATATGAATTTTTTAGACAATAAAATTACATTATTTTCCGATATATACAATACCAAGGCAGTAATTGATCAGGAAATACAAAAATTTATAAATGTAGTTTTCGAAGCAAGGGATGTGTCTACACCTAAAATAACTCAACAAAATAATTACACATTACCAGAAAGTACTGTGAAATATATAAAACTAAGAAGAAGCTTTAAAAGAAAAAGCCAACGATCTTCAAATATAGCCGAGCAAACTTTTTATAATCAATGTACTAAGTTTCTAAGTAACATGATTGATAAAAGTATTAATTCGGAACGCAATTAGAAATGGTGTCAATTATTATCCAATTTAAAACCAGGTGATAAATCATTTTGGAAAATAAGCAGGAACTTGCGAGGAAAAGGAAAAACTCAAATCGATCACTTTAAAGTTGGAAATACAAAAATAATATCTGATAAGGACAAGGCTGAAGTCCTGGCAAATACATTTGTCCAAGCAAATAACCTCACTTCGAACTATAACCACTCGGCAGATACACTAATAAATACAACAGTAAATAATTTTAAGAAGGAAAACCCCAGCTCTGAATCTGCAATTTATACATCTCTTGAAGAAGTAATGAATATTGTCTCATCAATAAAACCCTCAAAATCCCCTGGTTTTGACAATGTTCCCAACCTGCTCTTAAAGAAACTACCACTCAAAGCTCTAAAATTACTGGTTATAATATTTAACAGCTGCATCAAACTCAACTATTTCCCAAACCATTTCAAAAATGCTAAGGTTATAGCTGTCAACAAACCTAGCAAGCCAAAAAATAACCCAAATAGCTATAGACCTATTAGTCCATTAAGTAACTTTGGTAAAATATTTGAAAAAATTCTACATTCTCGTCTTAGTGAATTTGTAACGACCAATTCTATTGTTGCTAAAGAACAATTTGGATTTAAAAAAGGACATAGCACTACTCACCAAATAAACAGAATTAAAAATCAAATAATCACCAATAAAAACAATAAACGTTCAACGGGTGTAATATTGTTAGATATTGAAAAAGCGTTTGACACCGTTTGGCATAATGGCCTAGTATTTAAACTTCTTGATGCAAATATACCAAAATATTTATGCAAACTTATTTCAGATTTCATTCACGGCAGAAACTTTAAAGTTGCGATTAATAATGAAACATCATCTCCAAAAACCATTACCACAGGGTTACCTCAAGGATCAGTCTTGTCGCCATTGCTTTACTCGATATATACATCTGATTTCAAAGTCCCGAAATATATGAAAGTTGCTTACTACGCAGATGATACTGCGTTAATTTCTTCAAACAAACAAGTGCACTCCTGAAGAAAATGGAAAAGGGACTTGTAAAATGCAGTAAATATTTTCACAAATGGAAAATCAAAATTAATCCAAACAAGACCCAAGCAATAATTTTTCCATTCAACAAATCTCCCAAAAGACTGCCAAGACGTCATCTTCTTATTGGAAATAATACCATAAATGTACTTAATCATGTCAAATATCTCGGAGTTGTCTTGGACAAAAAGCTTACTTTTAAACAACATATTATGGCTAAATGCCAAAAAGCTATAAATTCATTTAAAGCATTATGGCCACTGCTAAATAGAAGGTCATTTATAAACCCCAAAAATAAAAACCTACTCTTCAAAAGTGTTATAAGGCCAATATTAACATACGCGTGTCCCATTTGGAGTGACGCTGCCAACTGCCACCTAAAACGCTTACAAATTATACAAAATAAATGTCTTAAAATGATAAATAAAAAGCCCTGGAGGTAACCTACAAATCTTCTTCATGAAGAAGCAGGTTATGAAAAAATTATCGATTTCATATAAAGGATTAATAACAATTACTTTGCAAAAGTTAAAATTCCTCTTACCCACTGATAAGAGAATGTAGAGAATTAACGTAAAATTAAAAAGAAATCACCAAATTGAAAATTATGTGCTTATAGAGGTCTATTATTTCTAATAAACCTCCTATAAGCACATAAATATTTTCAGATAGTATTTGAATTTATTAAATCATATAAAGGTTTTTTTTCATCCCATTTTCCTTTAAAAATCATTAAAAATAAAATAAAAACTATTTAATATCTTTAGATCCTATATATTATTTGTTGCAATATCTATATGTAAAGATAAGATCTCATATGTGAATATCAAATTTGTTAAAATATGTAAATAAAGGATGAATATATAATTGAAATTGAATTCATGGTTTTTGATAACAAGAAATTATAATAGAAACTGGCCAACAAGAAAAGCAATTAACTTCAAATTTAATTGGTATTCGAATTTAAAGTTTCAGTACTGATAACAGTTTTAAAGTGCTAGCCGTGCCCAATATTGGTTGTAATATTGAATTTAAGATGCAGGTGGAGGGTATTAAAGATTCGGCACATCCGAATTTAACACTCTTACGTGTTTTCTGATGTGTAAACATCTATACGCGCAGGGGGGTGAATTTCTAATTCACAATACAATCACAAAAACAGCGTAATATGTGAGCGTAAGATCTTACGCGTAACATGTGAGCATTAAGACAAATCGGTGTGACATGATTGTTTGGTGAACAAATTATCATGTGTAATAACCTTTTTGTCGCTGTTTTCTGCATTTCATTTATTACCAGATGTTTATACATCTCCGCTGTGATCGGACTCACATGATTTTTTTTTATCTTGTTCCAACTGAACGTCTATCAGTACAAATTCAATTAATTTTGATATCAACTCGATTACCAAAAATTGCAAAATTCTTAAACTTATCGAAAGTCCTTTAAGTTTTCTTTATAAAAATCAAAAATTTTGAACAAAAACATAATATTCCAATATCCCGCAATATCCCCACTATCACATTTTTTTTAAAAGTTTTCATTGTAAATGGTAACTCTGCCTTATAATGTAAACAACAAAATTATCAAAAAAAAGAAAACTCTCACAAAACACAGAAAGGCCATGTGAATGAACATATTTTACTCTGGACCTAATGTAAGTTGTATTAAAAATACTTAAGAAAGTATTAAAAGTAAATTATTTATAATACTCACTCATGGAAAACATTATGCAGCTGATATTGGACATATTTTAATGTTAATTCTGTAATATCGACTAATAACACAAATGGTTTTGTTGCGATTGACATGGTGGTTTTAGTTTCACATGAATTTTTATAACATGGAAACAACAAACAAATTGTAAGCAATATCAAAGAACTAATTTATTAAACAAAACTGTTTAAAATAACACTTTTAAATAACACTTTTTTATTAAAACATTTTTAAATACACAACACAACCCAAATCGACAACAGTCACCATACACATTTACCAAACAACTGATTACTGCATTAGCATTTTTGTATAACCCACAACTGGGTAACATAGGATGGGCGAATTGAGTAGATAAAAACTTATATATGTATGTATGTATGTAAATCTATGCAAATATTGTCAATATTGATGTGATTTCTAATGTATCGGTAATGTACATTTTAGTTGTTTTTATTTAATTACAAAAAAAAAACACTAACCGCACATAAAAGATCGTGATGTACCAATTAACACTTACAAAGTTACTATTCTCTCTTTTGAAGTAACGATAGTATACATTTGCTTCACAAATATACATACATACATTCATACATATATGAACTTAGTTGCTTTAATAGCGGCAAAAAATGTTATAAGTAAATGAAAGGCTATCATCCGTTGCGGGCGGCATAAATAGGAGAATTTGTTGAGAATGAGAAGCATAGTTAGAGAGTAAGAGTATATTTATTTATCTCCCACTATTTTTTAATATTTATAAAAACCAATTGAATCGTTACTTTATTTAAATTTTAAAACGAAATAGACCCATTCAGCGATTGTTTTTTCTATTTTATTTGGCATTCTATTTTGCTGCTACTGTAAATAAAATAAAAACAAACATTTTTAATTTTGTCACTGTTTACATTCACGAGTAGGTAAATAAGAAGAAAACTATTTGTTTATATATTGCCCTCGCACAGTGGCGCCATTTGAGTTTTTTCGTTGCAAAAATCATAACTTTTGAATTGATTGAGATAATCAAATAAATTAAAAATCATATAATTGATAATTATCCAACCTATAGAATAAGTGTTTGAACAAAGTGCTACACCTAGATGCTTACTTATGGGTTATCAAAGTTGAAATTGTTAAAGGCATGAAATAAGTCATGTTTATGTTAACTAGAAAACATGATTTTTTAACAATTTTATATTTTTTACGCTTTTTTCAAGTTTTTTATATATTAAAAATATTATTCATAAATAAAAATAAAAAATTTTTTTTATATTCCATCAAAGTTGAAAAATAGTAAAAAATAGACAGTTGGTAAATAAATAGCGATTTACCTGGAGAATCACAAAGCAAACAGTATTTTTTTTCTATACTTCTAGTTACCCTTAGTTACCCAGTTACTGTTAGTTACCCAGTTTTTTTTTATAATCCACCTAAAACTGGACCAAATTGTATAAAAACTGTGAGTTCTTTTAAACTGGAACAATGTCTTATTACCTTTTTTACCTCTAGAAGTCGAAGGAGCAGCTGGGCTTTGCTGAATTAGGTATAGGAATAATCAGATAACATATTTTAAAAATATGGCAGATATAAAAAATTATACAAAGTTGAAAAATAGTGAAAAAATACACAGTTGGTAAATAGCGATTTACCTGGAGAAGCAAAAAGCAAACAGTAAAATTTTTATTCTATAATACAAGATATACTGAATAAATACATAAATCAATGGAAATAAAGAAAATTACGATTAGTTATCTAGTTTTTTTATATTCTACCTGAAACTGGACCAAATTGCCTAAAAATCGTGTTTTTTGAAAACTGAAAATCAGTCAACTTTGAGGGGTTGTATCTTCTAAACTAAAAATCTGATTTTATTGAAGGTAGCAAATTTGTAATCTTTGAACAATTTCCTATAAGACGATTTTTACATTTGTTCTAAGGGCGCCACTGTGCGTCGTTTTGTTAATGTTAATATTGGAAATTTTCTGTTGTACCCTACTTTATATAACTGTGGCACGGTGGGTCGAGTATGTTATATTTATAATGATAATATTGATCATAAGTATATAAACGCATGGGGGACCTTCAGGCAACTAGAATTATAATTTGCTGGCATCTGTTTTCAGGTTACCCATTGAGAATAAGTGTTTTTTTTTAATTTATATCTATTCAAAATTAAATGAGATTTAGTATTCTTGTTAAATCGTGCTCGATATAAAAAAACACAACTGGTTTCTTTTGTGAAGATTTTGAAATTACTGTTGATACAAAAAGAATTTATCAATTATTTTCTAACCTTTGAAAATGCTTTGAGATTATTTTACTTTTCAATAGATTTCTTTAAGGATTAAATCAAATAAAGAAATGTTAATAACATTCAAAATAAGTGAAAATAAATATAAATTAGAATAATATTGAAAAAACCTATTCATATCAAATATTTTTTTATTCGAATCTAGTTTATAAACACTTGAAATACATATTAATTTTGAGAACTAAAAAGCAGGGTTGTCGACGCGAAAATTTTTTGAATTTGTACTTAAGGCATGATACATGATACCACTCAGTCGTATGATTTTTCGACATAAAAATACGATGAAATTCATCGGACGTCATAAAGTCGTACCGATATTATTTCTGCATACGAGCTGTCAAAAATTCGATTATTATGAAAAAGTCGTATCATGTAAAATGCTTACGTTATGAAATTGACAGTCTGTATGATTTTATTTCCGAAGTCCGATGGTTTTTTATTTTTAAAAACATTTCTAAAAACTTGTCATTTATATCAGACCAGAGTTGTTTTTTGGGTAATATTAAAAAAGGTAAACAAAAACAAAGAAAGTGGAAATAAAATATAAATTCAAAATAAATTTGTTTGTTATTCTAAATAGCCGTTTTCATACTTTTTGAGTGTGATGGTTTAAATGACATATGTAAGTATGCAGAAATAATCATGAATTTCATCGGATTTTTGTGTCGAAAAATTATACGACTGAGTGGTGTCATGTAAATGAGTGCCTTTTTTTGATCGGTTTTGGTGCTTTTTGATATTTTAAAGTTGACAACCCTGCTAACAAGTCATTTTCTTTTAGAATGCTATACGAGTAGTTCTCTAATCGAAATTTATGTATATCAGTAGTTAGGTTTGAATTTAAAAATTGTTATATAAAGTTCTTCTTTAGTAGATGTTTGTTAAGTACATATATTGGTTGGTTGTATTTGGAATACTCCCTTCTTTATATCTGTTAATAAATTGTCGATTTGATTCAGATCTGGGGACTGAGCTGGACATTCCATCACATTTATTTTATTGTCCTAAAACCACTTTCTTGCAAGTTTGCGGGTATGCTTCGGTCATTGTCAGAAACATATGGTAGCATTACTTCCTGGAGGATATTAACGTCAAGTGTCTTATCCATGATTGCTCTGATCCAATATATGGGTCCTACTCCACAGTAGGAAAAGCACCCCTATATTATAATGCTAGAACCACCATGTTTTTTATTTTTTGGTGTAAATTTCGGATTGAATTCAGAGTTAGGGGGTCTTCTGACGTAATAACACGATTCTTTGCCTCTAAATAAAACAACTTTGGGTTCATCTGTCCAAAAAACATATCTCAACTTTTCAGCTGGCCATTCCAAATGAATTCTAGCAAACTCCGAATGCTTTTCAACATGCTTACATGAGAGCAGGGGCACTCTTCGGCATTCAAGCTGTTGCTTCGCAATCTCCGACGAATATTTTCAACACTTGTGGACACAGCTCCTTTTTAGCTCTGTAGATGGCATAAATAGGGTCTTCTTGCATTTTCTGACTAAACGCTTAACCATTAATGGTAGTAAAACACGCTTGCGACCACGTGTTTCAGACTTTTGAGTAAATTTTATTGCATTTACACTCATTTTATTGGAGCACCCAACCAATTTTTTTTATAATAGCACGTTTTTCAGGTGTACAACGTCCCATTTCTAAGAAAATAAATAATAAAATATGTGATGAATTATTTTATTTTTAATAAAAAACACCTTCAGTTTTTGATCGTTTTATTCCAACTCTTAATTTTTTTTAAAGAATTTTTGTCATTCGGTGCTATTGTAATAACTGCACTGACTCAGATTTTTTTTTATAATTTCGATCATTGAAAAAGAACCGTTAACTTTTTTGGAAGAAATAAGAATGCTTAGAGAGAATATACATAATATAACAGTATTGCATACTTACTTTCAAATAATACGCACAAAATATTTTTTGACTAACACTGTATATATGAAAAATATGAGGCATCATTCAAAGAAATTTCTTGATTCATGCAACTTTTAGATTATTGCAACCCATTATTATTTTAATATTGCTATTAAAATGCATTAATTTGAAAATTGACTGACATACAATCATTGTTAATGCAAATCCAATTCAATTTAAATTTAAGTTTCATGCTAATTTGAACAAAATAAATATTTTACTCAATAACTACGTACTTTTCAAAAGCACGGGTTTATTTGTTATTGATTTACAGTTACATACCGCAAAATAAATTAATTACAATTTAATGCCTTCCATTTGGCAGGCTATTTTCAAGTGTCTCGCATCTCATTGACTAAATAAACAGATTAAGCTACAGTTTAAATGATTTTGCATTAGCGTCGTTTGTAATATCTACATTGCGATACAGGAAGTTGATGCAGTAACAGTATACGTAAATTATTTTTGTCAATGTATCTATAATATTAATAGACTAGGCGATTTCTTGTGACTGATGTTCTGTTCTACCGTTTTATCCCAATTTTGATCAAACGTATATTATTTGAAAGGTATTTCTTTTTAGCCGTTTTGCAGATCTACAGATTTTTAAATTTTTTCCTTTGTTTTGAGTAAATTGCATTTAAAGTTGCTACTAACACATACATAAAATTATACAATGCTATGTGTGTGTTTAGTAAATTTATTAATGTGTTTGTAATAAAATGAGTTTGTTTTTGTGTTGATTTGTGAATTGGTTATAATTGGTTATTTGGTTGGTTATTTATTTAATGAAAAAATAAAATTTGCTAGAATTTGCATTCGAATTTCGAGGGCTGGAATCTGCTAGTAATTTAAAAATCCAATGAATTTATATATGACGGTTATCGTTCTCTGAAACTCTTGGTCGAAAAGCGCATTATAGATTCGACCTTAACCGACTACGAGTATTTACCTTTATAATTAATTTAAAGTAACGAAGGGTGCGTTGAGTAAAAACAAACTGGTTACCACAAGTGGGGATTCTGAAGTGCAAATAAAATTTATTTTAAGATTTTAAAAAAACTTACTACTACATACAAAACAAAATTGGACGATTAAAATTGCGTGTGATTACGAATAGTCCGTTTTTAGAACTTGGCTAATTGCTTTATATTTATCCAATAGACAAACTGTCGACTCTAAGCGTAACTCTGTAAGGAAATGTATATTATCGCACTTCGTGCAATAAATATATTTCAATATTTTCTAAATCATAAGTATTAAAACACAGTTTTTATATTATTTGAATTTAAAACTTTATTTTATAATTGGCCATTTTGACAACAATTGTGTGTTTTTATATAATTTCACTTCTTAAACGACAAATTGTATTAATTTTTATGGTGTGCATTTTTATATGGTGTAAATAAAGTTCATGTTAAAATTTACCTTATTTTCCAATAAAAAATTGTAAAAATGTAGGATTATCATTTTTTTTTCTGTGAATATAAAAAGTATGCTCAATAAGTATCAACTCACAATTGTTTTGCAACTACAATTTTTTGTTTATTAATTAATAATAATATATTAAAATGACAATAAACATTCATTAAAAATTAACATTTATTTTAACATTTATTTCAATAGTATTTTCTATCTTAAGAGTTGGGGGGATAAAATAATTAATTTTTTATTATTTATTTCCTATACACTCACACATTTATTGAACACAAGTACATTCACATGCGGCCAGTAAAATAGGATCAACTGGCCTATTTAAAAAAAAAATTGTGTGGAAATTTTCATCAGTCAAAGGTCCAAGAAAAGGCCACTTGTACAGTAATTTGTATACGATTAATGATGTGATGTTGTTTTTCTTAAAACTAACCTTCTTTGAATTAAAACTAGCTATATTCAGATTCTTCAGAACTATGTAAAGTTTCTGAGATTGATCCAAATGTAGAGCATTTGAAAGCTTATAAAATATACAATAATTTTAATGACTCGATGAGCTCAAAACTTCTATCAACCAAAATTTTTACACATGTCTACGAGTAAAGCTAATATAACGTGCTTTATTTCAAATTATAATAAAATTGTTTAATTTTTTAACTAAAAATGATTTTTGAATTTTTAGTTGAAGGTACCAGTAATCCAGTTGCAGCTTTGTGTTCAGTGTAGAATAAAATATACAGCTTATCATATTAGCTGTTGGAATCTGATCGTAGTGATTAGTATCTGTGGTAGTTTCCGTGAAATTATACATATTTAGTTCTGAAGGCGGATGAAGGTATTTCATTAAAAATGTTATATATTTTGTATACAAGTTTTTTTTTTACCTTTGACTGATGGAAGTTGCCACATAAAATTTAATAAAATTCACAAGTGGAACTATTTAATGGCTACATTTACATGTCTGTTTAGTTTTTTTTAAAGGGGGATGGAGAGGATTTTTTAAATATATCTGTATTATATCATATTTTAATTATGGCCTATATCACTCTGTTGAAAGGGTATAATGAGTGTGTGCTGACCTAAACCAAGCTTTAGCTATACCGAACGGCTCAAAACATCTTTCTGAGTCGGTTTATAATTTTGTAAATAAACTTTTATCGTAGCCGATCGTAATATGTTCAGACATAGCCCCAGTACAAATGATTCCTGAGATCGACGTAAATTGGTTTATGTGTTTATTAAACACATTAATCATTAGTCCAGACATAAACCATTCATAGTCATAGTCTCCATATAAAGCTGTTGAACTTAATTCTATCAAAAAACAAAATATAGCACAGATAAAAATAAGTGGCTGAAAAATAGGTGACTCATGATCGGTCCATTTGTCGATGTAGTCCTCATGTAAAAATAGCATCATATATGACCTTTTGCATAACAATGTCACTCAATTTTGGTTTGTGTTTAGTTTATATATTCAATTAATATATATTCAATTAATTGGATTAATTGGACTTGTTTTACATTTACTGTTATTTTCAGGCTTATAGTTAGTTAGATTTAAAATATATATTTTTTTACATTTAAAATATGTAAAAGTATATGTATATATAGTTCAATATATCAAGTGTATATCAATCACTTATTTATTTATTCATTGTTTTTTTATTTTTGCTAATAACAATTCATTGTAAATAGTGTTTATTTTTTAACTTTTATTTTTTTAAATTGTTTTATTTTATTTTTTTATATTTAATGAGTTTTTAAATAAAAATAACTTACGGTACAATTAAAACTTTTCATGAGTTTGATTTGAATGCTTCACTTGTCAATCGATTAATAAAAAAAAAAAACAAGTAAGAAAATTATAGTCGGTCATAGTCATAGTCAGTCTAGACTATGCGAGTTTGCAGAAAGGGTTTTAGGTTCAACTAATTGTAAATGAAATTTATTCTGATTCGATCGGTATGATATATGGTGGGTCTAGTAGGTCAAATATTTTTGCTTACAAACATTAGTAAAATTTGATTATAACCTGATCATATAATTATAAGGATATAATTATAAATGGCGCTGAACTACATTAAGCTGTTAATAGATTAGAGAGGAAATGAGTCAAAATTATGTAGACAAATAAATTTTATTTGTTAGAAAATTACAACACTTTCTAAGACTATTCCCCAAAGCAACCTCAGACACTTTATTTTAAAATATTGATCCTACGGACAAAAATACAGATTTTCACACATCGTTTTTCCACCCAAATTTAGTTTATGTTTATTTTCTATATCCTATTAGGTTGAATCTAACCCTTCCCGTAAAATCATTGTATTAGGGCATATTAATTTTCTTACTTGTTTTAGGTTCTATAGATTTTATCTGCAGAACATTTTGTTTATCAATTACATCTTTTGAATATAAATTTTTCCAAAAATTTTTTTAAATTTATTTATTTTACACGCAAGAAATAATAATAAATTATATTAAAATTGTATAAAGAATGCATACGCTTACTCGAAACACAAAAAAAAATATGTAAATGATAAACAGGTTCGAGTTCAGTTATATTTTAAACACGACTTAGTTCAGTTATATTTTAAACTCGACTTAAAATATAACTGAACTCGAACCTGTTTATTGTACATGTTGTGTTTTTTCTTACTACACGAGCCACAACACGACTTAAAATATAACTGAACTCGAACCTGTTTATTGTACATGTTCTGTGTTTTTTTTCACTACACGTACCAGAACATGAACTTCAAATAAAGCAACACTCAAAAATGTGTGCTTTATGTGTGATTGAAACAAAAAGTATGTGATACAAAAATATTCGTGTAAATAACGAAATATTAAAACGAACACAGTCATGGTTGTGTTGGGCACCGAAGAAAATTTAAAAACAAACATAATTGGTATGAAAATAAACATATGTGTGTGTTGGTCTAAGTTATGTTGGTTTACATATATGTACGAGTTTTTTATTCAGTGTGTGTTTTTTTCTGAACTCTGAATATTACAGAGTTTACTACTACACCATTTAGAGATTGACTACTATAAAACATGAAATCAAATCAAGTGGGAATATTGCACAAATCTCTCGAAAGTGAAAATGTATCAGATTTTAAGCGTAAAAAAAGTAAACAATGGTAACACTTACACACTTTTTGTGAATAATTTGTACTGATCACGTGTTTTACTTTACTAAAAATCACTAAGTTGATTTGTACTAATTAATAATAACTAAAAAGAAGTAAAAGAAACTAATCTCACTGTGGGAAAGCAAACTTCGTCTGATACTCGTGAAATTGGCGAAATTTTGGGTAGGAACCACTGCACAAAAAAATAGTATATTAATACGTCAAATATTATCAGGGTGAAGATTTACCGAGATCTGGGTGTCCAAAGTGGTTTAGTGGTATCGAAGTAAGAGAAGTAACAATCTAAAGAATACGTCTAAAATTATGAAAGAGTTGCTACTGTACCGGACTCCTAACACACTTGATCATCCGTCGCAGTCGCCGGACCTTAACCCGATCGAGCATCTGTGGGAAAATCTTGACAGAAAAATAAGTCGAAGGTCTATTTCAAGCAAGGCAAACTTAAAGAAGGCTCTAATGGAAGAATGGAGCACAATCTCCCCGATATACAGTCGCTCACAGCTTATTTGATGCAGATAAATTTCATATGTTTAAAAATATATATTTAAAAATTTTGTTCTGAAAATACAAAAACGACATATGTGGTTTAGTTAATAATTATGCGTTATTTATATTAACCAAAAAAAAATATATATATATCTGCTTTAAGTTCTCTAGAAACTCAAAATACAAAATAAGGTACAAAATTCAGGTCACAGCTTAACTGATGCAATTTTAAAAAACATTAAATAAAAAAGGATTTACTGAAATTTTAAATTTTTTTTCAATTGCTTAGTATTTAGTAGGATATCCTTTATTATCTATAACCGCTTGAAGTCTTTTCGGCATAGAGTCCACTAGATTTTTTTTTATAATCTGAATCTATTTTATCCCACTCTTTTTGCAACACCTTTTTAAGTTAGATTTGTTATGGATATCGTATTTTCAAATATTTGCACAAATCTCTCGAAAGTGAAAATGCATCAGATTTTACGCGAAAAAAGTAAACAGTGGTAACACTTACGCTTTTTTTATATTTCGGGGAAGAACAAGAACTTTTTGTGAAAAATTTTCAATCACATTTAAGTCAAGTTTGTGCTGGAGTTTGAACTATATGCGGGCATTTCCATATCAACCAAGTCTGTACTAATGGTGATTTGTGCTTAGGGTTATTATCTTGGTAGAAGCGAAAGGCGTCCTCAATTTGCAATTTCGTAGCTCTTTGAGTTAGATTTTCTTGGAGAAGTTTCAAATACATGTTTTTATCCATATTCCCTACGACAAAGGCCAAGTTACCTACTCCATTTGAAGACATGCATCCTCAAACCATAGCATTTCCACCACCGTGTTTCATAGTGGCACGTAAATTGTGAGGTTTCAGCTCAGTATTAACTTTGCGCCAAATGTAGGGTCTTCCATCTGGTCCAAATATATTAACTTTCACTTCATCAACAAAAATTACAGTTCTCCAAAATGCTGGACTCTTATTTAAATGGTCACGCGCAAACTGCAGCCATTTTACTCTATTGTTTTCCTTTGTAAATGGTTTGTTTCGAGGAACTCGGCCATTAAAATCAGTCAGCTTCGGAGCGCTTGTTGCTGAATTTTTACGAATTTGTTGCACTAACCACTTAGAATCACTAACTAACTCACGCATTTCAATGGATGTACGCGGTGCCATGGTTGAATAAATTCACTTATTTTTTTTTTTTTAATGCGATCAGTCGAAAACACAATTAGGAATGATTGCAGATAATAATTTTAAAACTTTAAGCTGAAGACAACAACAAGGATAACGGTAAAATTAACTGCATCATTTAAGCTGTGACATGAGTTTTGTACCTTATTTTGCATTTTTTAGTTTCTTGAGAGCACAAAGCGCATTTTTGTTTTTGTTTTTTTTTTTTTTTGTTAAATAAAATTACAAGACTATTATATACTATACTATTATATACTACATTCTTTGTTTTTGTATTTTTAGAACAAAATTTTTAAATATATAACGGTTTTTGAAAAAAACTTATCTGCATCAAATAAGCTGTGAGCGACTGTAACAAAAGAACTTGTCCAGTCGATGCCTAGAACACTAAATGAGATCCTTAAGGCCAAATGAAAATAAACCTAATATTAAAATATTTTGAAAGTTTACTTTTTGTATTGAAGCTCTGTTAAAGCTCTTTTGATTGCTGTTTATTTTTTTTTTTTTTGACGCGTAAAATTTGGTCAAAAAAATTTAAAATTTAAAAGGTAGTTCTTTTTAGCCGTTTTGCAGATTTACAGATTTTTACATTTTTTCCTTTATTTTGAGTAAATAACATTTAAAGTTGTTACTAACACATACATAAAATTATACATATGCTATGTGTGTTTTATTAAATTTGTTAATGAGTTTGTTATCTTCATTCACAATAATAGTAAACCATAAAAGTGTTGGTTTGTGCATTGGCTAAGTTGAAAAATAAAGCGGCCTAGATATTGCACTCGAATTTCGAGCGCTGGAATCTGCTGGTTTATTTAAATGTAATATCAATTTAAAAAATACCTTTATAAGAATTGAGTTACTAATAAAATAAAATGTAAAATTTTTTTCGTAAACATTCTTTATGTTGACATTGGGAGTATTAAAAATAAAATTAAAGCACTTATTTTTTTAAAATAATTTTTAACAATATAAAACTCCATATAAAAAAACGACCAACCATCGTGCTCGTCTCACTTTGCATACTAATTGTTTGTGGTTATGTAAAATTCAATTTGCAGTGGCGGTTTAGAGAGTGGTCGGGTGAAAAAATCTATAAATTGAAAATGTTAATTAACAGTAATCACACATATTACAAATTTAAATGCTTAATAACTATAACTTATTATTAAATTCGTTAGATTTAAAAATACTCTTAATACATAGTTTCAATTTACCACATATACATATATGTATATATATTTTTTTGAAGTGTATATATGTATATCAGAAATATAATTATGTTATGTTTTTTCATAAAAATATTTTTTTTTTTTAAATTCATTAAACATTAAATTCGTTTATAATTTTGTTTCGTTATTCCTTAATCAATAATTAATTAAAAATACACATTCAATTTTTTAATGCTTTAAATATTTTGTTTAAAAAGTTTTTTTTTTAATTGTTTTCTTTCCAATTAGTGTTTTATTTAATCTATTTTACTTATTTTATGTAAAATGCTTTTAAGATTTCCAGTTTTATTTTCAATATAATTTTATTAAATAATTTATTTATTTTGTAATGGCTTAATTAATGCTATTCTTATTTCTTTAATTAAATATGTTTTTAAATTTCAGTTCAACATTCAACAGATTGATGTGAAGTAAGGTAAAATAGTTTAAAAATTTGCGCAAAACTACTAAGTAGTCGTACGTAATATTTTTCTTTAGTTAAACTTTGAGTAAGCATTTATTTAGTTTAAAACTTCTGATTACCTTTTTATTTTTAATAGAACTCTGTTTTTAAAAATTTGTTCATTTAAAAAGAAAAATTTATTGTTACATTTTAAACCGAATTGGCTAAAATATATTCGATGCCAATTTTGCATTCGATAATCCATTATCATTATTTATTCTATTGTTGGAAATAATGTTAGAATTATTTGTTTTATACTTAATGGTTTTGCAAACATTTATAAAATTTGTGTTTTTTTACGCAAATAGTTATTAGAATCGGCTTTCATTATTAAAGTTAATCGAGTTTTAATTAAATCTCTTTTAATAATCGAGCTTTGTTTCCCTTCACATTAATAACTTATAAGCTCACGCAAACTTAATTGTATGGGAGGTGGCTACTACTTTTATCTGGCCGAGTTTTTGCATTATTCATCGCATTAATAACCAATCCACTCGTACAAAGTTTCAAAACTGTCATACTATTCCAGATACACGATGATAACTATTTACTTTGTATGGGAGATGCCACGCCCACCATGTCGATCCCGCCAATTATTTGCATCACTGTCGAAATACATAACATATGGAACCAGACAATCGGGCCTATTCCCATTGGCGTTGTCGTTTGAAAACAAAATAAAAACGACAGTTTGGCATCACTGTTGGCGTTATCGACATGTATCGAAAATATATTGGTATTCTCCATTTTGAAACGTAGATAATAACAACAAAGAAGCGTTTTTTCTGTCGTCGCCATTGTTAGTATCGAAGTTGAAATTACTAAAAAAAATTAAATTAAAAATGAAAATAACGACAGTGCAGCAATTTGAAAAATTAGTGTTCGAAATAACTTCTGTCCGATACTTCTCTTCTTCATTTCAATATATTTCAAGAATGCCAATTTACAAACGAAGCGACGATAAAACGACAACGACATAGAAACTACAATTAAAACGAGAACGCCAACAGGAATAGGCTCGAATGTTTCAGAGCACTCGCTATCCCAATACTCACTTTTTTATATTTTTTATGTAAAATTCGTATATACATTTGTATAAAGATTACGACGCCCTATTATATATTAGGGTGGGTCAATTATTTTTACTCCATGAGCTCATCGCGATTCTACTATTATGGGCCATAACAAGTATATTTGCCCAAGGAACCACCATACCTCAAAATCATTTTCGAGCCTGCCAAAATTTCGATGAAAAAAAACAAAGAAACATTTTCCAATGTTGCTATTTTTTAAATTAAATTAAAAATAATAAATAAATAAATTAATAATAAATTTTAAATTTTTTAAAATGTATGTATCAATCTTTTTCTATCTTCAAGAGATATGATTTAAATCGTGAATCTGAAATTAATAAGTAAGAAAATTATAGTCGGTCTAGACGATACCCTATACCATGCGTTTAGACACCCTATCTCTTAGGCCCAACTAACTGGATATAGAAAATAAGCATAAAACAAAGTTGAGTGGGATTTTTATTAATTTTTTTGGCTGCAGATATGAAAAAGTTCATATCGGATGCTATATCTATATGGCGACTAGGCCCAAAAAATGGACCGATCCTGACCATGTTTGGTAAAGTCTCTTGTATTTTGCAAAAATATATACAAACAAAATTTGAGAAGAATCAGTGCAATATTTTTGTTTTTTGATAGATTTAAGTGAAGATCGGGAAGGGGCCTATGACTAAGAGTTGTCCCATAGGGATCATTTTAGGACTGCTGATTAATGGATGTAATAAGCACATACAAACTCAATTTGACTAAGATTTATATGATAATTTGGATCTTATGGGAATTTATGTTGATTTCTAAGGGGTCATTTGTATGGGGGCTAGGTCTGAACATGAACCGATTCCCACCAATTTCAATAGCGTTCATCTTATGGCCGATAAAGGCTTGTATACCAAATTCCATCAAAATAAATTCATATTTGCGACCTGCAGTTTGATTACAAGCTTTACATGGACACACAGACGGACGGACGGATGGACATCGTTAAATCGAATTAGATAGTGATTCTGATTCGATCGGTATAATTAAAGATTGGTCAAATATTTTTGGTAGTTACAAACAGCAGAACAAAGTCAGTATACCCAAACCACTAAGTGGTATAGGGTATAAAAAGAAGTGCAATACATACGGCAAGCATCTCCGTTGAGCGGACAAAGTGTGTGAAGAGTGGGAAAAAATATACACACTTCGTTCTGTATCTGTATTTCAGAACATTTCAGAAAGTCGACTATGGATCCATTACCGTCTACATCGCAAGCCGCAACAACATCAACAAGTGCCGAAAGTGACAGTAATTTCAGACATTTGCGACATGTGCCTCCACAAGGTTTTCAATTTTGGTATGCCTTGTGAATTGAGTCGGGTCAATCTACCAACAAAACAGGATTTTTTAAGAACTTATTTTTACTTGGCCGAGCGTGCTAAAAAATCAAAGTAAAATGTTTTCATATGAAATATTTACTCCCAATGTGACAGATAAATTTGGAATAAACTTGATGCTGGAATTACAGAAAAACGGAATATTGTGAGAAAATTGAATATTTTGGTTGACAAATATCAAACCGAAAATAAACACAAAATGCAACAGCCATCATTCGTAGCGTTTGTGCAAATGCGACTTGAAAGCAGCTCTATGCTCATGTGGATTGTTTCTAGAACACTTGAAAGAGTTCATGAAGGATCAGCATAATGAAAGAAAATCTACGATACCGGAATACGTGATAAAATTTTTTGAGCAAATACCAACGTCTACAATAATACAAACAGCTACCGACAGCGAGGATGAAACATACGATCCAGAAGTGGCAATGGATTTGGATGATGTACCATCAGATCTTTCTCCAACCAAACGAGGATCATATACTGCTAGATACGATGCTTTGAATTTTGCAATGATGTGTGACAGATTTGGTGTGACTGATAGAGTGGCATCAGTATTGGCAACATAATTATGAAAGAGATGGGCAATCTTGTCATTATGGATAAATCTAAAGTTCGTAGAGAAAAAGCCAAATGTAGATAAGAAGTGCTTTGTAAGCGATATGATGCTTCCAGTTTAATTGCATTTTCATTCGACGGCAGAAAAAATGATTCTCTTACAGTGGAAAAACTTGATGAAAAACTTCATCCACGGATGGTGAAAAGAGCCTTATTTAGTTGTTTTGAAAGAACCACATTCCCATTTGTTAGGCTACACAAAATTGGAACAAGAAGATGCTGAAACTAAAGTAATCAGTTTGAATGAATTTTTCGTCAATAAAGGAATATCTCTGGATTTTTTTATTGGCATTTGCGACGATTCGAAATTCAGTTAAAGAGACCACTGCATTGGTTTGTGTGCCTTCTCCACTTTAACGAGCTTCCGTTTAGACATTTGTTTGACACTTTGAAAAAATCATCTACCACTGGACCACGAACAACAACCGGAAAGTTTCTATTTTCAGGCGGTAAACGATTTTGAGGTGATCGCACTGGAAAATATACCTGATTTAGGTGCTGTTGAATTAACTACCGACGCACGGTACTTGTACAAAATGGCACTTGCAATATCTTCTGGTGTGGTTTCGGCGGATTTGGCTAACACTAAACCAGGGCCAATTGCACATTCTCACTGGCTTACCAAGGCCAGTAGATTTATACAGTTTTATGTGACAACCAATGAGCCATGTAAAAATTTTAAAATTCTGGCAAACTATATAGAGGTATGGTTCCTTAAGCAAAAATATTTGTTATGGCTCATCGTACCAGAATCGCGATGAGCCCATGGAGATTTTTTTAGCCCCCTACAATTTGTATATATGATCCTCAGCTTAGGTATTTTCTCAAGCGTAATATAGACAAATAATATTTAAACTTCATTCGTTGTCTATTCATCCTTTAAATTTCATCAGACTCATATTTATTTAACACAGAAAAAAGAATTCAAGAAGCGGCTCATTTTACTGATTTATTTTAAAATTTGAGCACGTCCATTAATGAAGATCTTCTTTCTTATTTTAGAACAAAAAAATATATATATTTTATTAAAAAAAAAAAAAAAAACTTTACTTAAATTACGTTTAGGTAAACATTAGAGCAACATGTATTTCTGTCAAGGAGCACATACAACTTACCGTCTAAAACCTATAAATACATAGATAAAAATATCTTGTATCGTATACATATAATTTGAATTTATTATGTATGTGTACATTTGGCTAATGAAATATATTTTAAGATTCATATTTTGATATAGGCAGTGGGAGCGCAGAGAAAATTGAAAAAAGGCATTAATTATGTAAGTTTTCATCAAAAACTTAATAATTAACGGTTTAGTTTACAGTTTATGTAATTTAGATATTTAGAAATTCCCGAATATATTAAAGAATTTGTATACCCAGGACACCGCGATAAATTCTCCGATACCAAGATATTATTTGCCTTGAGTGAAGAAAATATCAATCCCCACAAGAACGCCTCAAAAACCAATAGAATATTAAAAATTATTGCTCGCTCCCTTAATTCCATCTGGTGAGTATGAGAACTTCCCGGTTATTAGTTTTCCCTTCCAGTAAAAACTAACATGCTGAAAACGCTCTAATTCGAACACCACTTTATAGATCTTCAAATAAAAAAAAAAAAACAAACTTATCTGCAGCTTAAATGCAAAATCACGTAACTATCATTTATTTATGTTGTTATGCCTGCACTCCTTTTGATTTTCATAAAAAAATCGTTATTATTTGCAGAAATGCATTATTATCAATCAAAAAAACTAAACCTATTTTTATTTTTTATTTTTTTTTGTTACTTATGTGGTTTTACATTTCAGCTAACAATATGTTTGAAGAAATTTCCATATATTGAAGTATTCATACTAATCGATTAGAGGGTGTGCTAGTTTAGTAGATTTGATATGGGTGCGAGCAACAATTGCTATTAGTTTTTAACTGGGTATTTGCGGTATGAAATAGTTTAAAGATTTTGAAAAATGTTTATATAAAATTCTACAATATGTAATTAATTTTAACACCCACTGCAATACGTCAACAATGGAAAAACTATTTTCCCTTACGCATAAAGTACATATGTATAAAATAGTATGCATATGTAATATACATATGTTTGTGTTTGTGTAAATATGTAAGTTTGATTATATAGTATATATACATTATTAAAGAAGCATGAAGAACACAATTCTTTTTTTTATTTTAAATCACAACCAAGATTTACGTACATCAAGGTTTTTAAGTTTATTATTTAATTAAACATGCGTTTCTTATAAAAAAAAAAAAATAATAATAAAAATTATAGAATAGAAAGAATAAAAATCATGAATACATACCAAACCATGCAAAATGTATTTGAAAGGAAAAACCCCATAGCATATCCAGAGTAATTAAAGTTTTTCCTTAATGACGACAAAAAGAAAAAAAAAAGAAAAACACAAGCAGGGAATGTTGGCTATTTATTCCAAGAACGAAAACCAATTATTTTTTTCC
The DNA here is from genome assembly GCA_963682025.1 of Cordilura impudica. Lineage (NCBI taxonomy): Eukaryota > Metazoa > Arthropoda > Insecta > Diptera > Scathophagidae > Cordilura > Cordilura impudica. The sequence goes on along the minus strand of OY821517.1, from coordinate 780,328 downwards.
TCTTTTAGTTGTAACTAAAAATTTATGTATAAAAACACTAGAAAACTCCAATTACGTTAACTGATTTTGTTTTTTTTTCGAAAAAATTTGTAAAACTGATTAAAAAGATATTATTTTTTTATTTTTTTTTTATATCATTTTTTTTTTATTTGAGATAAAAAATTAGTACATAGTAGAAGTAGAAATTTTTTAAAACATATTTTTGATTTGACTTTTGAGGAAACTTTCAATTGTAGTATTAATAAATCGATTTTATAATAATAATATTGAAATTATATATTAGTTATAGTTGTTGTTGTTTCAACAACATTAAAAGTTCACTTTTTAGTTTCAACAAATTGTAAGTAAAATTATTGAAACTGCTAATGAATAACATTTTTAATCATCCCAAAATGAACGTCACAGTTTTCTGTATTGAATCAGTTTTGTTTTGATCATTTATATATGTAAATTTATTAGGAGTTTTTTTCTTTCTTTTAAATTGGTTTTATTCACATTTGGGGTGCACATTTACCTTTTTTTTTTTGTTTCGTATTTAAATGTTTATATATTTTTTCTCGTAGGTTTATTCGTTTATAAAATAAAATATATTGTTAAAACTGTGTTTTTTAAATTTGTGTATTTGTGTTTAATATAGTATTGATTCAAAGTCCTCAAAATGTATGTTGCCACTAGAGGGAGAGGGAGAAAAAGATAGAAAAAAATAAATATAAAAAAAAATAAATTTAAATCATAATTTAACAAAAAAAAAAAAAAAAAAAAATGTACATTTAAATATAACAAATATACAATTAAAAAGCCATTAAGCAAGCGTGCTATTATTTAAAAAATTATCTTTTATATATCTTATAATAACCAAAATATAAATTTTAAAAGACACCTATAAAATTTCATATAAATACTACATTTAATTTATATATAAAACTAATAACAATGATCTGTGTCCTCATTTCCTTCATTGTTTTAAAGACACATACAAAATTTTAGTTATTGTTTTTTTTTTTTACCATAAAACATGAATTTTTTTGCTTAAATTTAACAGTATTTCTTTTTCTTTTTTTTAGTTGTAAAATTGTGTTTTAAAATATTTTATCTATTGAAATTTTTTTTGTCAAAATTATCATGTTAATTCCTAATATTTAGCTGCATTTTGTAGAATTTTTTTAAATCAAATTTAGAGATGCATAATGGTGCTATTTTGCAAGCTTAATTAATAGATTAATTTGGTGAAATAAAGAAAGGAAATTTTTAAAATTGCATTATTAATAATTTACGTAAAGCATGATGTGAAATATGTGAATATATGAATTTATAAAATATATAAAAATAAACAAAAAAAAAAGCATAAAATGTTTTTGTAAGAATACTTTGAATTTGTTGAAAGGCGATATTAAAAACCTAGAGAGAATTATTAATTATAATAAAACCTACACTCGAAATATTTTGTTAAAAAAAAAAATTTTCGAATACAAATGTTTTAAAATAATATAAATTACATATTAAATGGTAAGAAAATTTATTGAACCGGAAATATAAATATGACACACAAGAAAATTTTTCTTTCGAGATGTCATTCGGGAAATGAATCTCATCTGAATCTGATCTGTTTTTCAAAACTTTTCTATGGCAATCTTTAGTAGACATGGAGGTTTATTTTTAAATTTATTCTTTTCAATTCGTTATCATGAATAGAATGACATTGTCAAATGGCCACGAACGTTTAAGTTTATAGTAAAGAAAGAAGTTTATGGCATAAAACACAAATCAAGTTCCTAATAATATCGTTATAAAGCTGAATATTATTTTAAATTTATATAAAAAATAAGTAAGAAATTTTTTGTTACTCTATGCCGATTACATAGGTTTCTGAATATGGCATTTTTCTTGCATGGACAAAGAAAATGACTATAAACCAAATTTGAATGATATTTTCGTATAAAATTATTATTTTTTTGTATAGAGACTTGTTAAACGAATATGTACTTCATACTTAGTAATTTGGACGAACGTTTTGACTAAGAAGAAATAAAATATCTTCAAAAAAAGGAGACGCCTTAAGGATTTCTCTGTAAAAGAAATTAAGCGCGGTGTAGTAAAGTCCCAAATACAGTAAAAAAGTAATGAAGGGATTCTTAGTTCAGATTTGTAATCACCCCTGTTCTTGAAACCACTATCACAAAAAACAACTCGTAAATGAAAAAATTCTTAAATATACGAGTTTTTTGCTGTTCTCTAATTTCAATAAGAATATTTTTTTCTTGAAAACAAATGCCCTTTTTTCTACTAAGCAGGTCTTAAGAGATAAAAAAAAAACTAATTGATATTTAAACTCTAACATGTTTTTTTATTGAACCTTGTCATTATTTTAAAAAATTAGACATTAATTTTATGAAAAAAAAAAAAAACGATTTTAAAAACGTCTAATGAGTGGTCGATGTTAATAAAATACACTTTTTGCGATGGTGCTGTTCTATAACTATAAAAAAAACTTTTTATTTACACAATCTATTTTCCATTATAATTTTTTCAATTACAACATAGATTCTTTATGCACTAATTATTGCAAATAAAGGAATTAAAAAAATTTTTTTCATCAAATCACATATTTTTATTTTTTTTGCATATGTTCGAAACAGTAGTGATGCCAGTCAAATCCAATTTATTTGAATATCGAAATTTATTTGTGATGCCTAACTTTTTAAAAATAGAAAAATCATGTTTAATTGAATGAAATTGAAGAACAAAAACAATTAAATGAACAAATCAGTTGTTATTTTAAAAGAAAATATTTTTCTTTATACTTTTTCTATAAACTTAAGAAAAAACATGCACAAAATACTTAAAAGTTTTTTGTGAAACGGTTTCTCGATAACATATGTTCTTAACTCAAACATATGTTTCCATTAAATAAATAAAAAAAAGTGGTTTCAAGAAACCCAAAATTTCAATTTCATGTGATTTTAAATTCACTCTTATTCAAATAACAACGTTTCAAGAACAGGGCGGAATATTTTTCTAAACGGATTATTTTAAACATCGTCAAGTATGAAAATAACCAAAAAAAAAAAAAAAAAACTATTTTTCTTAATAGCATGACGAAGTGAAATCTTGTGTACCATACACAATTTCTTAATAAAACAAGTAAGAAAACAAGTAAGAAGATTATAGTCGGTCTAGACCGACCATACGATTCCCTATACCTTGGCTTACAAACCCTATCTCTTCGGTCCAACTAACTGGATATAGAAAATAAGCAAAAACCAAATTTGAGTGGCATTGTTATTAACTTTTTTGGCTGCAGATATGAAAAAGTTCATATCGGGTGCTATAAATGAAAAAATGAACCGATCCTGACCATATTTGGTAGTCATTTATATTTTGAAAAAATATACACAAACCAAATTTGAGAAAAATCTGTGCAATATTTTTGTTTTACCCTATACAACTATGTGGTTTGGGTATAATGACTTTGTGCTGCTGTTTGTAACAACCAAAAATATTTGACCCAGACCCATCTTTAATTATACCGATCGAATCAGAATCACTTTTTAAGTTGATTTAACAATGTCAGTCCGTCCGTCCGTCCGTCCGTCGTCTGTGTGTCCATGTAAATCTTGTAATCAAACTGCAGGTCGCAAATATGAACATATTTTGATGAAATTTGGTATATAAGCTTTCATCGGCCATGGGATGAACGCTATTGAAATTGGTGAGAATCGGTCCATGTTCAGACCTAGCCCCCATACAAATTACCCCTATGAAATCGACATAAATTGTCATAAGATCCAAATTGCCATATAGATCTTACTCAAATTGGGTTTGTATGCGTTCATTACATCCATTAATGAGTAGTTCAAAAATGATCCCTTTGGCCCCATATAGAGCTGCTTTTCGATCTTCACTTAAATCTATTAAAAAACAAAAATATTGCACTGATTCTTCTCAAATTTTATTTGTATATATTTTTGCAAAATACAAGAGACTTTACCAAACATGATCAGGATCGGTCAATTTTTGGACCTAGTCCCCATATAGATATAGCATCCGATATGAACTTTTTCATATCTGCAGCCAAAAAAATTAATAAAAATCCCACTCAAATTTGGTTTTTGCTTATTTTCTATGTCCAGTTAGTTGGGCCTAAGAGCTAGGGTTTCTAACCGCATGGTATAGGGTATCGTATAGTCGGTCTAGACCGACTAGGATTTTCTTACTTGTTTTTTTGTTAGATTTAAGTGAAGATCGGGAAGCAGCTCTATATGGGGCCTATGACTTAGAATTGTCAAATAGGGATTATTTTTGGACTACTGATTAATGGATACAACAAACACATACAAACCCAATTTTACTAAGATCTATATGATAATTTGGATCTTATGGCAATTTATGTCGATTTCATAGGGGTCATTTTTATGGGGACTAGGTCTGAACATGGACCGATTTTCACCAATTTCAATAGCGTTCATTCTATGGCCAATAAAATCTTATATACCAAATTTCATCAAAATATATTCATATTTGCGACCTGTAGTTTGATTACAAGGTTTACATGGACACACAGACGGACGGACGGACTGACGAACGGACGGACATCGCTTAAACGACTCAGAAAGTGATTTTGAGCCGATCGGTATAATAAGAGATGGGTCTAGGTCAAATATTTTTGGTAGTTAAAAAACAGCAGCACAAAGTCATTGTACCCAAACCACATAGTGGTATAGGGTATAATTATAGTCGATGTAGACGCTATACGATACCCTATGTCATGCATTTAAAGAGGGGTCCCAGGTCCAACTAATTGGATATAGAAAATAAGCATAAGCCAAATTTGAGTGGCATTGTTATTAATTTTGTTTATGCCTGCAGATATGAAAAAGTTCATATCGCTAAATTCACATGGGGACTAGGAAAAAATGCACCGATCCTGTACATATTTGGTAAAGGCACTTATTTTTTGCAAAATCATATATAACACAAACATGAGAAAAATCTGTGCAATAATTTTGTTGTCTGATAGATTAAAGTGAAGATCGGGAATCAGCTTCATATGGATGTAATAAACACAAACAAAGCAAGTTTAACCAAGATCTATATGATAATTTGGGCCTTATGGCAATTTAGTCGATCTCATAGGGATAATTTGTATGGAGACAAGGTTTGAACATACACCGATATTTACCAATTTCAATAGCGTTCGTGATATGGCTGATAAAAGCTTATATGCCAAATGTCATCAAAATTAACTAATATTTGCGACATGTAGTTTGATAACAAGGTTTACATGGACACACAGACAGACGGACAGATGAGTGGACATCGCTAAATCGACTCAGAAAGTGATTCTGTGCCGATGGGTATACCAAAAGATGAGTCTAGATTAAATATTTTTGGTAGTTACAAACATCACCCTGATCACATAGTGGTAGTTATAGCAAAGTTGCATATGTCACAAAATGAATTTGTAGACCTTAAATTGAGTTTCTTTTTTTAATTTCAGTTTAATTTGTGAAATGATAATAAAAGATCAATTTCCATTTAACAACTATTTAAAATTAAATTTAAAATCACCCTCTTAAGAAAACAACAACACTTGAACGAAATTCGTTAGTAAACAAAAAATATATTAATGTTAACAAAAAAAAAAAAAATCGTAAAATGCAAACATAAATTATTAAAAAATAACTGCACGGTGTAGTGAATAAAATGTAAAGTATTACACAATTGATTAACTCATTTAGTGGAATGATGATAGATTGTTGGCCAACATTGTTAATATGAATCTGACAACAGGGTGAAATTTTAACAAAATTCAATGAACGCATACAATGCCAATGAATTGAATGAATGAATAAATGGATGGCATATCAAAAAAATCAAACTTAAAAACAAGTTAATTGAAACTAAATAGAAATAGAAATTTAAATACCTTTTTATTTGAAAACAATTTAATATTTTGTAGAAACAAGGCACTTAAATTTCGTGGTAAGACAAAAAGAACAGAAAAATACGGAGAGTACAATAAAAAAAATATTTTTTCTGTTTTGATGATACAACATATGAGATAGATCAGACTTTTTAATTTATTTTTTCTTTTTAGTTTCGTTGTAATAAAATTTACAACCGATTCATTTATAGTATAGAAAGCATATCCCAGTCAATTGCAAGAGTTTCATTAATTCCATTTGTATAAATATCGAGATCATCAACTACGATATTGTTGCTGTAGTCAGTTGTCAGGATTGAAAACGAAAACAGGAATTGAGTATAGTTTTTGTTGGCAGAGTATAAGTTGTATAAAGTTTTTAAAGATGTAGAAATTAAGAAAAAAAAAACATAAAAACAATAAATATATATTAAAAATATGTTTTTGTATTTATTTATTTATTATCATTATCATTATTATTATTTTTTTTTTTTTTTTTTGCAAAAAGGAAACATAAAATAATAAAGCTGGAGTTAGCAAATGAAGGCTCTAAACTAATTGCAACAAAGAGAACAAATTATTCTACTGCTTAAAATAAACTATCCTAGTTGATTTTTTTCATGTTGGGGAAAAGCTTAAAAGCTTAAAACAAATTCAAAGTATTGCTATGTTAAAATTAAAGAAATGATTACTAATGTAAATTAAAAAAAAAAAAAAAAAAAAAAAAAAAAAAAAACTAAGCATGAAGACTATGATTGTTATTTAGGCACATATGAAATATGAACAAGTAATACTTACTTTCCAATTTGCATATCTTGTGGATGCGGCGATTGCATGTTATGTTGTGGTGTAGCACCACCTCCACCTTCTATGGCTGGTACATTCACTCGTATGGTATTCATAACATAACCATCACGACGGGTATTTTCATCTAAAAATAATATAAAAATAATATATATATATATATATAATAATTTTTAAGAACTTTTCTCGAGAAAACATTATATTTTTTTAAATATCAAAAGAAAAAGCATGTTGAAGCAAAAAAGCATGTTGAAGCAAATAACACATTTTGAACCGAAAATAAACAGAAATCTGAGTTTCTCTACTATGACTTTAAATGAAACTATATTCTAAAAAAAAAAAAAAAAAAAAATTTTATATCTGACCTTATTTTTAAAGACATAAAAGTTCCAAATTTAATTTATTATTATTTTATAAATTATTTCTTATAGTATTAAAAACTATATTGTAAATAAGTTTAAATATTTAAGAGTTTAGGACGTATGTAATTATAAGTATGTATATATAAGAAAGAGAGAAAGAACTCTTCCAAAAATCTGTCTGAAAATCGGGTTTTAGATAACAATTGTTAAGATCAATTAAAATTTTGTGTATGTCTATGAACTGGTTAAAAACCGAATATTGGCGTTGTGTAGAATAGTATCATAACAAGAAAAAAAAAATTGGGATACGTTTTCTTTATTTCTCAAAATAATCTCCTTTTGGCTTGATACACTTTTCCTAGCGATATTCAATAACTTCGATACCCTGTTTATAGTAAGAACTGTCTATTTTCTTGAAATTGCCATCAACTGCAGACTCCACCTCTTCATTGTTGACAAATCTTTTACCACCTAGCCATTAAGTTTGGAAATAAATGCGAGGGAGCTAAATCTGGCGTAGACGCTGCAATATGTTAGCACAATATCGCCGTTGATTGTTTTTCCTTTTTGGATAAAATCAATAAAAATTATTCCGCGCGCATCCCAAAAAAAAGGACACATAACCCTGCCTGCAGATGAAACTGTTTTCAATCCACTGTTTTGACTGTTCCTTTGTCTCGAGTGTGAATTGGTGAACTCATGTCTCATCCATGGTTACGAATCGACTCAAAAACACGGCTTTATTGCGTTGAAACATCACAAACACTCTATTTAAACTTATTTAGGGACATTTCCCATTCCCAATATGCGATGTATAGAACTTTCTGAAATGTCTATCATTGCAGCTAGTTCACGCATTTTCAGCCGACGATCATAAAATATCATTTTGTGGAATTTCTGAACCGTTTCTGTCGTGGCCACCTCAATTGGTCTAACGCTACCGTGTTCGTTTTTGCAGACCTCGTTTTACATAATTTTGAGAAATTTGTTTTAAACCACTCAGAGGACAAACCCATCGTTTGTTGTTTTTAATATTTATTACTTATGGACAACCCGCTGTAATATTTATTTGTTCGAAACAAGTAGATCCATGAAAACATTGAACGATTTGTTAAAAAATAATCTTTGAATTATTTAAAAAATCTCGATCGGGAAATTAAACTTTTTAGTTTTAATACAAGACCGCCGTTATGCCCGAGGAATCAATGGCAGATTTTATGTCAAATGGATTTGACATAATTGATTTGACATTTTGGAATTATTATTTTAAAACTTATGTTCCTATTTTAAGTAGTGGTTGGATAGTTTTTTGTTGGCATATATAAAATTAATTAGTTTCTCTTATATCACCTTCTCTAGTTTTGTAGGAATTAAAGCTGTTTTTGAATGCTTCAATGACATGAGGAAATAACACAACTTATGATGGCAGTCTATCCTTGTTTGGTAGATTTTTCAAACGTTTGTTGTTTACGCCGTCTAGTCCAAGAGGCATTTTTTTAATGATATTTGAAATAATTCCACATTTGATTTGCAACATCTTCGACGTCAGAAGCAGTATTTGTTTGAAATCTAAATTTTGAACTACATTTCATATATTTTTTCTTGTTAGATGTAAAATGTTTACATTAAACTTTGAAAATGGCAAATTTTTTCTTCTTCTTGATTGATAAACATTTCTAAGTTTTTATATATCATTATATGAATATTATATGCCAAATATTGCTGGAAGGGACTTTGAGTTGAAAGCAATTCTGCTTTTGTGTACACTATCCTCTATAGCCAATTTTATGTTATTATTGAACTCTGTTACCATATTGTCGATGTGGGTACTACTGGATATTTCGCCAAGATCATCCACAGTTAGAGGATTTATTTCAATAAATTTGACAAAACGTCTTCAATTCGCCTTACTGTAAAAATAATTATTTACCCTAACTGTGGAATAATTTGCGAATCATTGGTGAAAAATATATCTAAAGTTGATAGCTGTTTATTTGAATGTTTCTTAGGCAACTCCAATAACTGTGCCTACATATAAAATCCCCTCCCAGTAAAATTTTTTGTTCGTACTTGTTAATATACGAATATCAGAATTAAACATATTTTGGAGGTTATCATAACTGGCTGGAACACCACCGTGAAAATAACATATATGAATATTAACAGAATCATACTGTGGCGGAATAACATGTAAATAATGAATAAATAACATGTAATGTGAATTTTTAATAATTGTTATGTAAATAAAAATATTATTAAGCATTCCTTACATAAATTACAAATGTTAAAACAATGCAACCCTAATAAAAATACAATTCTAATAAAATGCAACCCTGATAGTCAAGCTATATTGTAAGTTCATATTCTATTCAATCGATTCATTTTGTTACGAGCATTCAAACATATAGGCTGCAAAGTATTATTTTTTTAAATAAATTCTTATTCAAAAATTCTTCATTAAAATAAATAAAATGTGAAGTATAATGGTGAAACAAAATTTGTTTTATCTATAATATTAACCAGAGGACCCCTGCTGCTCCGCAGCATTATATTATATTAATTTTTATAATATAATACCAAAATTTGCCAAGAGAAGTTACGTACAGTAATGCCAAAATATGCCAAAATAAGTTAACGTACAGTAAAAGTAAAGTTGATTGTCCACGCATAACTTTCCTCAAACCCAACGAATTTGCCAAGAGAAGTTAACGTACACTAATGCAAAATATGCCAAGATAAGTTAACGTACAGTAAAAGTAAAGTTGATTCTCCACGCATAACTTTCCTCAAACCCAACGAATTTAAGCAGTTAATAACTCAAAAGAAGGCGCTTGATCCACTGAGTGTTCTTAGACCTATGTCAACAGCATACGTTAATTAGAACTCTAGTTATAGAGGTTTGATAGAAGAAAAATATTGAAAAAAATTTGGAATGGAAAGTTCATTCATAAATTCTTTTAATATATAAGATAAGATAGGCTAGGCGATTTTTTGTTACCGATGTAAGTTTCACAGTTTTGCCCCGATTTTGACAAAAAATTTATCATTTGAAAGGTATTTCTTGTTTGTTAGATTTAATCATTTTTCAGACATATTGCAATTACTGCAAATTATAATTTTGTTTAAATGGTGCGTGGTAAAGAAGAAGAAAGCATATATTTCAAAAATTCATAACTGCACTGTATTCTTAATCGGACCGGTTTCTGGCATTTCAGCCTTTATCAGCGATTTATTGAACATTGTGATAATTGTTATGTTTTAATTGAATAGATTGTTTCTATATGAAAATTTTTTCTACTTAGGGCGGCCGTGAGGTTTTGAACCATGAACCTTCACATACACTCGTACTTGCACTTTTTGGTCAGCGCTTTAACACACTCACCTAAAGTCAGGCCTACGAGCAGTGTGGTTAGATTCAGTTTTCGTACCATACAGCTTTACTTTGTATTAATTTCAGAAGATACAACTCTGTCCAAACAAACAATCGTTATTTTTGAATTTTGAATATTTTTTGCATTTATACTTCTAATTTCCACTATTCTCAGTTTTCGTAAGAGTTGTCATATGTGATGTACGGTTTTGTACATACCTACATATGCACTTTTACATATATTTGAGATGGCGCTTTTGAAGCGAAGAAATTTTTTGTTTGTTAGATTTAGTCATTTTTCAGACATATTGCAATTACTGCAATATCAGACATATTGCAATTAGCTGTTACCCAGATTTACAGATTTTCATCGTCTGAAATATTTTTTGGAGTTATGATCGTTTAAAGTTGCTACTAACACATACATAAAATTATACAATGCTATCCCAGCAAACATATGGGCAAGCGTTTTGTAAATTAAGATTGCAGCAAGCTTGCATCAATAAGAGTTTTGCGACAATTTGCTTGCAAATGCAAGTGTTTTGCGAATGTTTTTGGTAATTTGCTTGCAAATGCAAGTGTTTTGCGAACGCCGTTGACAATTTGATTGCAAATGAAAGTGTTTCATAAATTTAAGCAAAACGTGTCATTCTCGGCGTTACAAATTGTGCTAATAAGTTGTGTTAATAAATTGTGTTAAATTGTTGTTAAAGTTGTTAAATTAAGTGTGTTTGATACTTTTAATTATCATTTGCTATTAAAAAAGGTAATTATCTACTTATTTAATGTCTTCAGCAAAAAAGAAGAAAAGTGTTGTGCGCAGCAGCACCGAAATTTTTGATCATCTATGGAACGGTGCGGCTGCAAGTTATGTAAGTACCCAGAGTGAATTTGTGGAACAGGAGGTTGTGCCTGAAGCACAAAATAATTTAGATTCCTTGTTGCCAAACGAAGATTATATTTCTGAACACGAGAATTATATTTCTGATGAAAGTGAGAACTCGTCGGATGGCGCCGTTATTGATTTCAATAAACGTTTAGCTGCATGGTTTGTAGGGAGCAATGTGTCCAATGTGCATGCTAATAAATTATTGGACTTATTAAGCGACAAAATTCCTTGCTGGTAAGAATTTAAATTTGAAATGTCCGATGACTGTATACTGATGTCGATTTTATTTCTATTTTTAGAAGGCAGATCTAAAAAGATTGTCAACATCCATTTCGAGAAAATTTGTTACGGAAGCATGGCAGAAGATCGTGACTGACAACGTTGCTGAGAGCTTTTCCTGGCGAGGAACTGCAGATAAGAAGTGCATTAGGGCCTTCACTGTCGCCACTGCCATTCGTCGTAAGTGAAATACGTTTAATAGGTTTCTAGTTACATTTTTATATTCATATTAAAATTCTATTGCAGAAACTTTCGCTGAAAATGGAGGCAAGGAAGAGGACTTTGTGTTTGCCTCTAAGTCATATTTCGTATTAAAATTAAAACAAAAGTAAACTAAAATACTAAGTAATAATGACTTTTTAAATGAAACAACAATGAAGTTCCTATTTTTATATTTTAATTTAATATTTTTCTATTAAGAAAAAAATTCAATATTAAAAATGATTTTTTAAATGTATCAATAAAAAAACAGATTCAAAACAAAGTAAATGTGTAAAACGCTTACTAATTTCATTAAAAATGCGTGTTTTTAAGCTTTTTCAAAACGTGTTTTTTAAGCATTTAGAAAACGTGTAATTACGTTACTTAAAAAACATGTTTTCCAATCGTCTTTTTAACGCTTATAAAGTTGGGTGCTTTTCGATTATAAACCCCTTGCTTTGATGTCTTTTGTGAAGGTCACATCAGCGTTTTATCAGTGTTTTGCTTACATTTGAACGCTTACAAAACGCTTATTTTTATATGTAAATGCTGGCTGGGATGTGTGCGTTTATTATATTTGTTAATGTGTTGAGTTTGTTTTCATTTAAAATGAGTTGAATTGTGAAGCATACCTTTAGGGTCTTTATTAAATGAAAAAATAAAATTTCCTAGAATTTGCACTTGAATTTCGAGTGCTGGAATCTGCTAGTTTTGATATTTAAAAAAAAAATGTTATTTGCTAAAATGCCATTTAACAGCAACAGTCACTATCATTGCTGTGTTTTTTAGGGGGAAACAGTACAATTGATAGTTGACAAAATAAATAAAATCATCAGAATGATGTATCAATTTATATTTACAACATCATTACAGCTGTTCATTTCCTAATGTTTGAAAAAAAAAACCCCCAAGTAAACCATGGCGCTATTCTACATAACGCCTCGACACAATTTCCCGTTTGGAATCAGTTCCTGCGAAAATTTACGGTCTTACACAAAATTGTAATATGATATGTCAAGGCTTCCAATATACCCACGATAATGAGTTAATCTCATCTCGCTTTTTATATTAAACCCAAAAGTTTTTGTAAAAAAATTTCCTCCCATTCTTATAATAACATTGAAATGTATGTAAATATTTTTAGTAGAAAATGAACTCTTAAGTATTTAAACTTATTTGTAAAAAAATTTCAAATATTAGAAGAAATAAATTGATTGAATTGAGTAATTTCAGAGTTTAGAGATCGAATACTTTTGATTTCTTATTACAATTTTGAACTTACCCATTCTTTGTGTATAAAATTCACCAAATGCTTCATCACGCATACGATTTGAAGGATAAACAAAACATAAGCGATCTATATCATGGATACGATCAGCTAAACCGCGTATATTTAAATCACGTGCCGTCCAGGGCGATAACATTAACACCGAACTTTGGTCAGTAACAAAACCAACAGTTATTCCACCTTTAGGGAAATGAGAAAAAATTAGTGATCGTTCAGTCAAACGCTGCTACCAAACTTACCCAATTCACTATCAGAAAAACGCAATAAAAATGTACCCAATGGTAACATCCGCAACATTTCTTCAGCTTTACGTTTATTTATGAAGCCTACAATTAAACCAGCCTTCCATAGATTTAACAAATGATCTTTGGTTAATTTCATAATGGCGAAAAACCAATCCCAAAACGTGAATGAACGATCTGGCAAGGGTTCTTTACAAAATTGCGCCCACGATATATAATCTTCTTCGCCATTCATACCATTGCGACGGAATAGTTTTTCATCTACGCAAAACACAAAGATATTAATTAAAATCATATTTAAAGTAGACAAAATTATTTTTTTTTTAGCTTACGTAAGAAATTCAAATTTTCTTCAGTTAAAGCACGACCCGTTGATGATTCAAATTTGGTATTTAATGCCATAGCTAATTGAGACCAAACAACCCTTTCGGGCACTTGAAAAGGTTCTCGTACAATATCAGAGAAAGCATTGTCCCAAGTGATGGTAGCCCACGACTGAGGCTCTTGATTGCCATGGACTATAACAACGACGGGTAAAGAAATTGTCCAAACCCTAATTCTATAATCATTGACTACAACAGATGTATAAAATAATAAAGCAAACTTTTCATCCATTACACTCTCTGTTCCTTTTTTCTCAGCACGTTTTATTTTCTTCAACTGCATTGTTCTATAATTAAATTAAAAGTTTAAAAAATAAGAAGAAAAAAACGTCCCACATCTTTACTGACATACCTGAAACTCGCAGAAAATACTCTAGTCTGGTTATTATATTCCATGGTGCCAATATTATTTACAATTTCACCCGATGACGCGGGGGTACTGCTAGATGACTCCGACATTGTACGTTGTGCAGAATGACGTTGAGCCTGAGCCTCTGTTATGAATGGAGAAACAAACAAAATTAATAATCATTTAATAAATAATATATTTAAATAATAATATATTAAATATTTCAATTAGTATTTTAATTAAAAAATATAGTGTAACATTTTTGTCTACATAAAAGATATCAAACAAGCAATTGAAATGCAAAGCATCTCAATAACGATGGGTGTACCAGCCATAGTACCCCAGATGTCAGCGGCCAATTATTAGTAAACTAAAAACTTTCCAGCCTAGACAAGGCGTCCAGCCAGGAGACCAGTCAAACCGGTAACGTAAGTCCTTACACGACTTAAGCAGGTCTATTTAAAACAACAGACAAGATTGCCAAGAGTGCAATGAATAGGACAGTCCATTCAAGGAAAGGAAAAGGAAAGGTCATCTGGTCGTAGCTCTGACAAATATGAATGGTTGTTGTCGCCTGTAATAACAGAGTGGAGTTATATCGATATCGATATCAGTAGGAAGGCGTGACTTTATATAAAATGAAACATCTTCTTCTGTTGTCTCAGCTGCGAGATCACTCTTAATTGTTTAGAAACATTTGTTGGAGTAGCACTATTAATATTATCCATGAAACAAATATTAAGCTGACTATTAGCAGGGTAATAAAATATATTTGAACCCGCAGGCACCATGTTAAAAGGCATAAAGTACATTGGTATTAATTGCATTTTATTAATTTATGAATTAAAATTTATTTTAAAATCGAATCAAATTCAACAAAAATGATGTTTCAAAAACACAATTCAATATATCATCACCTTAAATGCAAAAGGCCGTAACTAACATTTTTATTTTTTTTTTACAGGAGAAGCAAAAAACATCATAAAACAAAAACTACTTAAAACTTAATACCCAACTTTTAGAATCAAGCTTAAAAAACAGAGATGGATTTATTTATGAAAAAAAAAAATTATGGGAAAATAGTACTTTTTAAGTAAAAGGCATCAATATCAATAAAAAAAGTCAATTTTTAATTTTTTGTTAGTTACGACCTTTTGCATTTTAGGTGACGATATGAAGACAGCAAACAGTACAGTTTTACAATGCACAATTATCAGATAATTTAGACGAAATTATAACAATTAATTGAACTAGTAATTAAGTAAATAATAGGAGCTATAACAAGACCGCGACTTGCAGCGTACTAAAATAACTCCGTACGAAAATAACTTATACCTCGGAAGAACCATTTAGGACTCTAAAAACTGATCACCGAACATAGAGTTATAAAGGAAATGTTAGTTTTTAATCAAAGATGGAACATCTAAACAAGTTGCAATGGCCTGAATGTATTGAAGTAACTGTCCTTCGGAATCTCTTAATTCTTTGTTTGTTTTTTATTGATGCTCGCAAGGGGGGCAACTGCAACTTAACACTAGAGCTACCAAATCAGTTATTTTGATTGGTTTGCCAACCTTCTTTGCAATTAACAAGTTAGCTTCCAACTTTTTTTTAAATAAATTTTTTGTTCTTTATTTAGTTTGCAAGAAAAATTTTTTAGAATCAGTTACGATGACTGGCCCCTTTAAAAATTGCTTAAAAATGCAGTTAGACATAAATACCAGACACTGTCTGGCATGTATACTTAAAAAAAAAAAAATCCCACTTAAATGTTTACGACTACCACTAAAAGTAAGAACTACAACTACGGACACATTTTTTGTTAACACAATTGAATAGTTTAAAGAGCAATTAATTCATGTTTTGGTTAAAAAAATATTTTATTTTTGTGGTGGCTTTGTTATTTAATACAAAAAAAAAAAAAAATACCATAATGTGTGATTTCAATAAATGAATTTTAATAACAGAAAAAGTGATTCACAATTCAAATAAGTTGTATCACACAAAATCTGTTTTAATGTGTGACATATGAAATAAGTTTATTATTTCAAAATCTATGTTGTTGCTTCTTGGTTTGTAAACTGATACATTATGTATGCGACTTTCTTACGTAGTAGAATTATAGTTTTAAAAACAAAAGGAAGTTGTAGTCGTTCTAAACCGATACGATAGACTATACGATACACTTCGGAAAAGGGTTTTAATCAAACTACAGGTTGCTATGAGAAATATATTTTGATAAGCTTTTGTCTACCATAGAACGATCGTTATTAAAATTGGTGTTCAGACTTAGCCTCAATATAAAAAACGCTCATTCAGAGTGCCCATATCCAATCTTCACTTCTATATACAAAAAGGAAAAATATATGTATGGATGTGTTTTTGAGAAAAATAAGCGACTTTAAAAAATATCGCTTTGATCGAACCACTTTTTTTTCAATGAATATAACAAAAAAAAAAAAGTAATGAAAAAATTGTAGTCACTCTAGACCGGCTATACCATGCGTGTAGAGAATTGGTCTTAGGTCCAACTAATTGGGTATAGAAAATAGGCATAAACCAAATCTGAGTGGAATTTGTATTATTTCTTTTGCCTGTAGTTCTGAAGTTCATATCGGATGCTATATTTACATGGGGACTAGGTCGAAAAATGAAGCGATCCTGACGATATTTCAAAATTTGAGAAAAATCTGTACAATCTTTTTGTTTTTTGATAGATTAAATTAAGCTCGGGAAGCAGCTTTAAATGGGACTATGACTAAGAATTGTCTTATAGTGTTTATTATGGACTACTGATTAATGGATGTAATAAACATATCAACCCAATTTTACCGAAAGCTGTGTGATAATTTGGATCTTATGGCAATTTAAATCGATTTCATAGGGGTCATTTGTATGGGGGGGACTAGGTCTGAACCTGCACCGATTTTCACCAATTTCAATTGCGTTCGTCCTATGGCTGATAGAAACTTATGTACCAAGTTTCATCAAAATATATTCATATTTGCGACCTGTAGTGTGATTACAAGGTTTACATGGACATACAGACAGACGGACAGATGGACGGACATCGCTAAATCGATGGATCTAGGTCAAATATTTTGGTATTTACAAACGTCAGCACAAAGTCGGTATAGCACATAGTGGTATACAGTATAATAATAAAATTAATTTAAAAAAAATTCATTCTAAATATATGACAATATACTGAATTACTCGCCCAGTACTATTTCAAAGCAAATACAGTCTGCTGTGACACAAAAAGATTTTTGCGAGTGCATTAACTGTTTTTTAGTATAAAGCAATTAAAAGCTCTATTTCAAATGAAAGCTTAATTAAATGTCAATATCATTATACCAAAACTATATACAATATTTTAATATTTGTTAATTTTTTAACAAAATAACGGAAATCCAGTTTAAGCTTTGTTTAATTATTTCACGTAAGAGCTATTTCTATTAACTGTCCAATGCTGTATATCTCTTAGTATCTGATCAGTAGTTCCCTAGAAATTATTAGGTAGTTCTGAATAACGCGTTTATACATATTTACATTTAGTTTAAAAGCCACGCCATTGAAAAGAGGGCGGCTTTTGAAAAAAGAACACCATCGATAGCGCCTTTATTGAACCTTTAACTGATGAAAGTAACCACACAAAATTTTAAAAAATACACACCAAATCTGAGGGACAACATATATACCATAGTTTCTAGACATTAGACAGATTTAACTGGATACAGTGGAAACCTTGTGCACAAAAATTTCATTGATACGGACGGACATAGACTGTGAAAGCGATTCTGGGTCGATTGGTATAATGAAAAAGTGGGTCTAGGTCAAGTATTTTTGGTAGTTACAAACATCAGCACAAACTAACATTGTGGTAGATGTTGGGTATAATACTAACAAAAGACATCATCAGGTGTGTTTTTATATTAATAAATAATTGTTAAATATTATATTTCAATGTTCTCTCATTACACTCAGCAATGCAGTTTTTATTTCTATGACTTGAAAATATTTAGTACAATTTTTATTTATTTGTTCAATTAACTACGTAATCAGTTATTACCTGATTATTAGTATTGGAATAAAATTTTTTGTTATATTTATTTTTTTAATATCATAAGTAAATATTAATTTAAATATAAATTTTAACATATTATTGATATAAATTGATATAATAAGATGACAATTTTAAAAAAAATCAGCAACGTAGCAGTTAACACATATAAACATCCGTGACTACGCTGATATATAACTTCACCGACGAAATAAAGAAATTAATACAGCTTCTATCAACAGAGCTGAACACTTTCAAACCAATCCTACTAGTGGCGGATCAATAAAACAGATAATATAAAAAAATATGCGATCGGAAAGTGAAAGTCGCAATTGTTGATGCCATACACATTAAATGATCAGCTGGGTTTTAGGAAGCTGTTGGAATAAAAGATGTGGTTGCTTTTACTTATAATCGCCTTAAACGCAATCGCGTGACAACTTCAAAGGAGTGTTTGGCGTTCTCCAAACGCAATACGAATGAGATTTCGTTTTGTAACGGTGAAAAAGACAACTTGTTATTGCTAAATTAACATTTAGCCTTAACAGCGTATCATGTGTTACTGCTACTGTGGGAGACCATCGAGTTTTCATATTCTTTTCTTCTTAAAATCCGGTTTGCTCTCTCCAATATCTTACGTGGGTGCCCACTTCAAGACTTATGTTCGAATCTAAATTTGTTTTCTGTGCGATTTAAAATATTGCAAACTTATTAAAGAAAAGATTTTTTTTCTCTACGGAATCACATCAATTGACATTCAAAAAATTATTATTGACTAGAAATTACTGTGATCCAAGCTAAAATAGTAAAGCAGATGACAATTAAAAGAATATTATAGCTCAAAGTGAAATTGTAAAAACACTTTACTGAAAACAAATTTGTGGAGTCTCTTCTCTTTTTTCTCTTTCTACTTTTTATACCCTATACCACTATGTGGTTTGGGTATAATGACTTTGTGCTGCTGTTTGGAACAACCAAAAATATATCACATAGACCCATCTTTTATTACACCGATCGACTCAGAATCACTTTCTGAGTCGATTTAGCGATGTCCGTCCGTCCGTCCGTCCGTCTGTGTGTCCATGTAAACCTTGTAATCAAACTACAGGTCGCAAATATTTTGATGAAATTTGGTGTGTGAGCCTTTATCGGACATAGCATGAACGCTATTGAAATTGGTGAGAATCGGTTCATGTTCAGACCTAGTCCCCATACAAATGACCCCTATGAAATCGACTTAAATTGCCTGCCAAATATGGTCAGGACCGGTCCATTTTTCGACCTAGTATAAATATGGCAGCAGATATGAACTTTTTCATATCTGCAGCCAAAAAAATTAATAACAATACCACTCAAATTTGGTTTATGCTTATTTTCTATATCCAATTAGTTGGACCTAAGAGATAGGGTACAGTCGGTCTAGTCCGACTATAATTTTCTTACTTGTTTTTTCTTCATTTTGTTCCATCTTTGTTACTGTTTGTTAGTAAATACATAAATAAGTTAGAAATAATAAAAAAAGCAAATTAAAACAAAATAATTACTAAGTAAAAATTTTTTTTTAATATTCAACGTTTTTAAAACGGACTAAAAAGTGTAAAATAATTTTGCATTGCCATAAACAGATTTCGAAACTGATATAGATGGTGCTGATAATGTTTGATTGTGAATTTTTAATTGATGGAAATACTAGTAGGATTTAAAACTAAAAACAGGACCATCTATATTGGTTTCGAAATCTGTTTATGGCAATGAAAATTTATTTTATACTTTTTAGTCCGTTAAAAAAAGTTGAATATTAACAAATTTTTTTTACTTAGTAATTATTTTCTGATTTTTAGTTTTGTAGTAATTGTGGTGAGTTGGAGTGTGGTGGGTTTGAATGTGTTGAGTTTGAGTGTGGTAAGTTTGAGTGTGGTGAGTAACATCATACCACATATGACAGGAATGTAGGAAACGACTATTAACACCCTTATACCAAATTTCATTTATGTATATTGCTGTAAAATTAGCCGAGATAAAGCATTCCTAAAGTTGGAGTTGTATAGGCGGGGCCACGCTCCGATGTCCAACGCCAACCACATTTAGAAAAAATGTTGGAAGCGAACGTATGTGTCAATATACTAAAATTCGTTAACATTGCTAATACAAGTGCCGAGATTAAAAGAATTTCATTATTTGTGGGCGGTGCCACTCCCACACAGAAAAAATCTAATATTATATTGCATTGTCATCCAGTTCTGAACTATGTTGAAAATTTCAAGTCTCTAGCTTATCAGGAAATTACTTTAAAATCAAACCCAATATTCCCACGCAACATACAAACACACACACAAACAGATAAGAAAGCGACCTAATAAAAACGTTTTAATTAAAAAGAGAACTACATTTTAAAACGTAAAAGTCAAAACGACAATATTTTTACTATGGCAAAACACTTTCTTGACAAATTGTACATTTATAAAGCACATATCGAACAACTCGTAAATATGTAAAGGATCAAAACTATTTTTTTTTATCTTTAATAATTCAAAGAGTTTTGTATAAGTTTATATGATATCGTGGCGATTTTTATTGTTTCTTGACTGCATCGTAATTATCAACATTACATAAATATTCTTTTTTTGCAAATCATATTCTACAAATATTAACAAAAATATTTTTAAAAACTTCTTTCAAAACAGATACCTCCTTTGATGGCAAGCACATGTTAATTGTTTTCATGTAATATTGTTTTCATTTTATGTTTTATATTTTTTCTTTTTTCATTTAAACTAGTAGTAATCTCCATTGTGTTTTCACTATGTCACATTCACTGACAACGAAAACATTGTCCCAACTAACATCTGGTCATATTCATTACATCTTATATCCGGCTGTCCCATAAAAAACTAATATGTTGGTCATTTCATTTAAGATGTCAAATGTTGCCATGTGTTGCAAATGACAAAATATTACAACAATTGACTTACATAAAGTTTAAAGACTCCCGCTATCATAGTATGTACTCTAGATACATACTTCACATTTATGAAGTCGACCTAAGTATTAACTATTTTTATAAATTAAATTTTTAAACGTTTATTTATAATGGATTTACGATAACTACCTTTACAACACTATGCCAGAAAATAGTCACGACAAAAAGTCGTTTCACCAAAATTTTGTACTATTCCGATCGCGACTTCTGTCATATGTATTGAATGTTTTAAAAGGATGCTGAATAGACTTCTAAAAAAGTATAGCATATAACATAGACTAATTGATGTGCTATTTTCTAGAAATTGCCAAATTTTCTTTTGTATTTAAGATAAACAAGTGTAAGTAAACAAATTGTGCTGTAAACACGGCATTATAAATATTTCATAAATCGTGAAGGTACATTCAAGATGCTTATATAATTCAGTCAAAATGTGTACCAATCGAAGGCTATCATGACATCCAGTTCTTTAACCGTTAATCAGTAGTCCAACAGTAAATTCTCTAGCATCATCTTGTGTCCCTATATAAAACTGATTCAAGATCTTCACTTAAATCTATACAAAAAATAGTATAAATAATAAATTTTTCTCATGTTTGGCTTATTTTGATCATCAAAATATGTCATGATCGAAACAGCATCCGATATGAATTTTTTATATATGCAGGCCATAAAAATTACATTTAGAATCGGTTTATGCTTATTTTCTATAACGCACTAGTCTACGATAGTAAATAAATAGTTTTTTGTGTCGATTCAACAAAATATTCCGTTTAGAAAAAAACATTTTTTTCAAATATTCTCGATAGGGTTAATGTTGGTACCAGAGCCCCCACACTACGAGCTGCTAGAACTCAACGAGTGTATATATTTGCACTTTGATGATATTTTCCAGAAACTTCTGACTTTTCTGGCGGGGCAAGGTTTTAAAGGCGAAAAAAGGCCTATTTTAGTGATTTTTTTTTTCAAGATATGATATGTTGGTTTATTTATTTCATATACACGTTATAGCATAACATTTGAAGTCCGTGAAGGCGCCTCAAAAAAAGGTTGTTATGCGGTGAACATCATAACTCGTTACCGGATCATGTGAAATATAAAATAGAAATGTGTTTAAAAGGTGATATGTTTCCCTAGGTAATCAGAGAGTTTTTTTGCAGCACTTTGAAGTGAAAAACACGATTTTTGCTATAAAATTTCGCTGAATTTGCTGTTCAAAAATGGAATGTTGTACATTCAGAAAAAAAAAGTTTTAAAACCTTAAAACCCGCCCTTAACAAAAAATGATATTGCTTAGAGCTCTATATATAGAGAAGGCTTCCTTCAAGATTCAAATCATTCTGCCAAAAATTTTAGCTTGTAGGAACTACTACTCGACAAAAGACAGAAAATAAAACAAAATGTTTTTCCCTGCGCGTAATTGACCATATTCACTGATGGCTTATTTAAAAAATTAAACCATTTCGATTAAAATAGAGCTCTGGGCGAACAATTACTCGAAATAGGTCAGCCACTTTCTTTACAAATGTGTGATATCCCTTTAAAAATTAACATTTTTTTTAACATTAATTTGAACGAAATTTTGGAACTGTTTATCTATCATGATATAAATTCACGTTGTTTGGGAGGTGCCCCACCCACTCTTCTAGACAGACAATGGCGCTGTGAAAATTTCAGGAAGATCGGTCTAAAGATATAGCATCCTATAAATTGAAAAATTACACAATTTTTCCCAACAAAATTTCATTTGACATTTAAAGATAAAAAATTTCCCATTTTATACAGGTAGGGATTTAGTTTAACTAACCCAAAATATAATCTGCATTGTACGAACTACATATTCATAGTTGAAATATAATTATAATAATGTTGCAATATCTCTTTTATCATAGTTAAAATATAATTAAAATAATGTTGCAATATCTCTTTTATCATTCCTGCCATCAACCCATCATGCATCTCATTATCGATATTAAATTTATCATTGAAAGTAATTAATTAATCGTTAACACATACCTGATAGTATAATGCACTCCACTGAAGGACTATTAACACTTATACCCAATTGTGGTCCAATAAGCCATCGTACAGCTGCTGCAAATCTATAATAAAGTAATTTTTACTGCAATTAGAATTTTAAATTGATAAAACTCAAGCGAAAAATACAAGCAATCATCCACCGTAGTGTTTTGTTTGATGAAGGAATGTAAAGAAATAAGTTTTCTCCAAACTTGATAAAATTTACATTATTGGATCGTACTTATTAAATAGTTCACTTAATAAACAAAGACGATATATGCATATATATAAATATTAGTTTTAAAAAAATAATTGCTAAAAATTCAATTCTTAATTATATTATTTTATTATCAAATGATAAAGGTGAGTGAGTCTCCTAGATTTCCAATAAGAAAATCATGTAAAAATATATGATGAAGGCATGCAGTTAAACATTATTAACAAGTAAGAAATTAGAGTCACCGACTATGCGATACCCTATACCATGGTTCAGAGTCCCTATCTGTTCAGTCCAACTAATTGAAATAGAAAATAAGCTTAAACCAAATTTGAGTGGCATTGTTATTAATTTTTTGGCTGCAGATATGAAAAAGTTCATATCGGGTCCTATATTTATATGGGGACTAGGTCGAAAAATGGACCGATCCTGACCATATTTGGTAAAGTCACTTATATTTTGAAAAATTGAGAAAAATCTGTGCAATATTTTTGTTTTGTGATAGATTTAAGTGAAGATCGGAAAGCAGCTTTATATGGATTATTTTTGGACTACTGATTAATAGATATAATAAACACATACAAACCCAATTTGACTGAGATCTACATATATGATAATTTGGATCTTATGGAAATTTATGTCGATTTCATAGAGGTCATTTGTATGGAGACTAGGTATGAACATGGACCGATTTTCATCAATTTCAATAGCGTTCATCCGTTTCATAGCGTTTCATCAAAATATTGCGACCTGTAGTTTGATTACAAGGTTTACATGGACACACAGACAGACGGACGGAAGGACGGACGGACATCGCTGAAACGACTCAGAAAGTGATTCTGAGTTGATCGGTATAATAAAAGATATAAAAAAGGTATAGGGTATAAAAAGCAAATTTTTAATACTCTTTAAATGTGCTATAAACTAGCCACTTATCGAATTTAAGGACATTCGAATAATTTTGACGTGTTTTATAGTTTTTAAGAAAAATAATAAATAGGAGCTAAACATGTCCTTGCTGTGATTAAGATGAAAATTTGTCCACAAATTAATCATATTTTATAATAAAAATACGAATGTCCTTGTACCGGTTTTTCCAAAAAAAAAAAAAAAAAAAAAAAATTATCCTAACTTGATGAGATGCAATTTTTAATTTTTGTATGGAGAAAAAGCAATATACCCCAGGTCCCAACCCACTCACACACACACACAAACACAGATATAATTTTTTTACCTGGTATTGGTTTTCATAACCTGTGGCGGTTGTTTTTCAACTATAAACGATGACAACACCAACAACTGTTGAGCCTGACGGACATGGGAAATCATTTCACTGATATCATCGTTATTATCCAAGCGTATCATATGCATCATGTTAACATTATCTAATATTTTTCCCACCATCTCTACCAATAGTTCAATGCAACGTTGTATATCATCTAAATTATCACGGAATGGCGCTCCATTACCAGCCAATGCTTGATTACGTTGCCAATTTTTCAGTTCAGTAATTACGGTCTCCTGTATGGCATCATAATCGAAAATAATACGTTTCAAGTCCAGAAGTATGCTACTCCGTGTGGCGGCCAAAATACGACATTGTTCCTGTAACTGCTGATCGGTTGACTGTATGTCCTGCGGTGTCATATGCGGCTTACGTTGATTGTAACTGTTGAAACAGTTGTGAAATGTTTCATAGCTACTGCGAAACTGTTGGACTTCACTGAAAATTGTATTGATGCTCATGCTCAGTTTGGGTATTAAGCCGTGAGCGGCGAAGAGAGCATCACCGGTATATGCGGAGCTACCATTACCGGTAGAACCTAATGTGGGTGTATGCATACCTGGCACTACAGGTATGGTGCCACCTCCTAGCATGCCACCTGAACCGCTGCCGCTGCTATTTACGGCCACACCACTCATATACGAATACTGTGGCATTTGGTCCAACAGCTGTATTTCACGCTGAAGACCTGTACGTACGTGTGTGTACAACTCCACGGCTGGTGTTTGTGTTACGCTTGTGCAAATCTCGGCAAGTTTAAATTTCATCAAATTGTCGTTACTTAGGGGGATGAGTTTCTGTTTTAGATCCTCATAGAATTGATGAGCAACGCGTTCGTAAAGTTCAGTAGAGGTTGTATTAATACGTTCGGACCTGGAAAAGCAAGAAGTACAAGATATTTTATTTAAAAAATAGTAGACACTACTCGTAAATAAAATAATTAATATGAAGATAAAATGCGGTACTACCCATTCGATCCCTCTGCAATCGTTTCGGTACAAAAAAAAAACAAAAATAAACGGTCAACTTAATAATGCGACAACAAACATATGTACCAATTTTTTATGATTTCATTGATTATATCTGGTTTTTCAGAAGATAAAATATTTGTATTTTAATACGATTGCACTCTTAATTTTCTTTTTATGATCTATCAATGTCAAAACGTCCGTCAAGGTTACGCGAACAAGTAACATTTGAAAATTATTAAAAGTTAAAAATTATTAAAAATTATTTCAATTATTTTCTGTTTGATTTAAATACAAAATCGCAGTGTTGAGAAATAATGCATGCCCATGGTATTGTAAAAAAATATATAACGATACCTTTCCCGCCCCTTTTTTGTGCACTATATTTTAAAAAATAGTAATTTTTCAACCTTCTATTTGTAATTTTCTGTCGATCTTTTTTTTTTTTTTTTTTTTTAATTACTCAACACTCAGGGGATGCCCCCTACAGATGCAGTGCATTGTGTTGAAATAGGTTAAGGAGGAAAGAGGGAGTAGTGTGTTCATTTTTTTTTTTTTTTTGCAGCGACAGACCAAAGCCTCTGGTGGGAATCGAACCCACGAACCCTCGCATGATAGGCGAGCACGCTACCTACTCACCTACCGGGGCGCTTACTTTTAATTGTCTAAATACCCGGCGAATTTCACTGAAGTTTGGACGGTATAAGTCGTACGTACAGTGTTGGTAAGAACAAAAGCAACCAAAATCACTATTGACCTTTATTGAATGTTTAAGCATGTCATTGTTGTTTTTCCAAAATCTTCTTTATCATTTCTTACTCTTCATAACAAATAAAAATACAAAACAAAAATTGCAAACTAAAAGAAACCGTTATATTTTTTTTTTTTTTTAAAAAAACTCAAAATGGCACTATTTCTTTCATTTTGACAAAACAAAAGCAACAAATTGCAGTGTCTCTACTTTCAAGTTTAACGGCTTATTTTTGCATTCTGTATTAATTTAATATAATTTAAGTTGACTGGCAGCTAGTTGCATTGTGAAATTGATCATATTTAAATCAAATCGTCATGGCTTGTGTTAAATACTCCGAAAACTTAAAAAATTAAATAATTAAGAATTTTTTGAATGGAAAGAGTTAAATAGAACTAGCTTAAAAGCATAATATTAATAAATCTATAATATATCGGCTTATAACAAAATATAAAACAATAAAATCTGTAAAAACATTGCATTTGGGAGGAGCATCACGAAAGACAGATGAAAGGACAGACCGTCACGTTGTACAAATTGGGCAAAAATATCCATTTAAATCATCAAAAACTATTTTAAATGAGTTAAACTTAAATATATATTCAAGTACTATTCGTCGCCGAACATTAGAAATAGGTTTTCGAAGCTTCAGACCAGCAAAAAAAATTCTATTTCGCTAAAATGCTTAAAATATCACTATTTGTAGGCTTCATTTTGTACAAAAATATCAAAAATACACTCCTGAAAAATGGAAAACTGTTTTATATAGCGACGAGTCAAAATTTAATTTGTTTACCTCTGACGGAATTTGCACTGTTCGCCGCAAGGAAGGAGATCGTTTAATCCCACGCTACTGCAAGCCAAGTGTGAAGCATGGCGGCGGCTCAATTATGATTTGGGCATGCTTCTCTGATTTTGGCATTTGACCCTTCCACGAAATCGACGGATTAATGGACAGATTTTCTTACTAATGTTATGATGCCACACTCTAGTGGGAGATGCCGCTTCGTTGAATATTTCAACACGACAACGACCCGAAACATACTTCGAAGCTGGTAAGAGTGGCTCGCAGAAAATGGGGTTCAAACACTTGATTGGCCGGTCCAATCACCTGATTTGAACCCTATTGAGAGCTTATTTGGCATTTTAAAGCGGCGAGTAGCTGGTCGGGTTTTCACTTTTAAACAACATTTAAAAGAAGCGCTGGAAACTGAATATAAAAGCATTCCAGTCACTATTATCAACTACCTTATTGAATCCATGCCACGTAGATGCAGCGAAGTTATAAAAAAATAACGGATTATTCACTAAATATTGAATAATACTAAATGTTGCTTTTGTTTTGTCCAACTGAAATACCGCCATTTTGAGTTTTTTTTTGCAAAAAAAAAATATATATATAACGGTTCATTTAGTTTATAATTTTTGTTTTGTCTTTTATTTGTAATGTTATAAGGAGTAAGAAATGATAAAGAAGATTTTGGAAAAACAACAACATTCTTAAAAATAGAATAAAGGTCAATAGTGATTTTTGTTGCTTTTGTTCTGACCAACACTGTATATATTGTACAGAAGAAGAAGACGACATTACGAATACGCTTAAATTAGAGTTACTAGACTGGCTGGAATGAGTTTGATTTTCCAGATTTTTTAGTCTGGCGAAGAATTAAGAAAAAATTAAATTTTAAAATTTATTTAATTCTTTGAAGAATATTTCCAAAACGATCAGTACGAATCATCAGAGGATGTACGATTATTTTTATGATACTCGTAGTAAAGTCATGTCCATAATTAAAAATCTTTCATTGGATGAAAAGAAAAGTTCCAATAAGTGAATAAATTTTTGAAAACCGCAGTCAGGTACTTGGAAACATATATTAATTAAATTGGAAACAAAACCAGTGTTGGTAATACCAAATGTCTTACATATTTCAAATGTCATTGCTAATGACAAGTTATAATTTTATTTCTGCTGTCTTTTATATTAACTAGCATATTCCAGCCCTCGAAATTCGAGCGCAAATTCTAAGAAATTTTATTTTTCCATTAAATAAAGACCCTAAAAGTATGCTAATCAATTATAGTCAATTTACAAATCAATACAAAAAACAAACTCATTTTTATTACAAACACATTAACAAATTTAATAAACCCACACATAGCATTGTATAATTTTATGTATGTGTTAGTAGCAACTTTAAATGCAATTTACTCAAAATAAAGGAAAAAAATTTTAAAACTGTAAATCTGCAAATCGGCAAAAAAGAAGTACCTTTCCAATAATATACGTTTGGTGAAAATCGGGACAAAACGGTAGAACAAAACATCAGTCACAAGAAATCGCCTAGCCTATTAATATTATAGATTACCGAAAGATATTGGAAGTGACAAGCTATAGCTAAATATTTTTTTAATATTATTACGATTTTTTTTTATAATTTTTAATAATTAAATAATTTTTACACATAAAATGAGAAATAGAAAGAATTAATTAAATGAAAATTGTAAGAGTTTGTACAAACATCGCAATATCTCTATTTTAAGCGTATTGGGTTCTTTAGGTACACACTGTAATAGTTTGTTAAATAAGCCAGTCTAAACAATTTTAGAAATCTTATTAGAAATCGTGTTGTTACAAAAATTAAAATTATATGTAGTCTTTTGGAAATGTTTTAAGTGTCATTCTCGCAAATTAAATATATTTTCAATTTAAATATTTATGTTTTATTAGTATCATAAATAAAAATTATAAAAAAAAAATATGGAAAAGTGAAAGAGCAAGATGTAGCCATTTGGCAAAAACCCGTAATTTTTAAAATAAATTTTTTTTTGGAGAATTCTCCTTGGGATGTACGGAGATTAACTTAACCTCATAATTATGGTCGATCAATTTAAAATTTCAGATTTTCAAATAACAAATAAATCGATTAATTTGTGTCGATTAATCGAAATTTCCTTTATTGATGTGTAAACATCTATACGCTCAGGGGGGTAAAAATCTATTTCACAATACAATCACAAAAACAGAGTAAGACAAAAACGGTGTGAGGTACGATTGTATTGGGGAAAAGATTAGGAAGTGTTTGGAGATAAAATGAAGGCACGATTTCATTGGGAAGTGTTTGGAGACAAAATGAGGGAGCGAATAACGTTATAAAAACGTTTTGAAAAATGAAAAATAAAAAATGAAAAAAAAAAATTAAAAATGAAGAATGAAAAATTAAAAATAAAAAACGAAAAATGAAAAATTTACCAGTTGAAATAATAAATAATAATAAATATTTTTATATTAGCAGAGCCCCTGCAGTTGTTTGCTATAAGTGATACACAGATGACACTTTCTGTTTTGATTTTAAAAAAGTGCCATAAAAAATCTTTAAATTACTAGATGTTTGTTTACACATCTCCACAGTGATCGGACTCACATGACTTTATTTCTTTTTGAACAATTTTACATATTTTTTAAATGTATATATTTATAATTTTTTTGTTTTTTTTTATACCCTCCACACGTCAGTGGCAGAGGGTATATATAAGTTTGTCATTCCGTTTGTAACGCATCGAAAAACTAATTTCCGATCCCATAAAGTATATATATTCTTGGTCCTTATCACAGCTCGAGTCGATATAGCGATGTCCGTCTGTCCGTCTGTCTGTTGAAATCACGCTCATTGACAAAAAAAAGCAATTTTACTGGATAAGGCTACAATAATATCATTTGCCATAATTCCCAGCAGGTTGGTATTGAAAATTGGCTATGTCGGGCATCATCGTGATTAGATACGAGCAAAAATATGTAGATACCTCTAAAAAAAACATAAAACCCTGTGTGTTTGTTGCAACAGTTTAGTGGTTGAACATTATAATTGTACAACAACATAAAAAATGCCACAAAAAATTATGCATATACATATATTAACAATACCAAGAACACAATAACATAGCTCATGCTAGTAGTATTGCCACATATTTTTTTATCGTTATCACGTTATAATAAAAAAAAATCGCCAATATGAAAGAAAAATTAAAACGAAAAATGAAAACGAAAAATGAAAAATGAAAAATGGAAAATGTAAAATGTAAAATTAAAATGTAAAATGTAAGATGTAAAATGTAAAATGTAAACTGTAAAATGTAAACTGTAAAATGCAAAATGTAAAATGTAAAATGTAAAATGTAAAATGTAAAATGTAAAATGTAAAATGTAAATTTAAAATGTAAAATGTAAAATGTAAAATGTAAAATGTAAAATGTAAAATGTAAAATGTAAAATGTAAAATGTAAAATGTAAAATGTAAAATGTAAAATGTAAAATGTAAAATGTAAAATGTAAAATGTAAAATGTAAAATGTAAAATGTAAAATGTAAAATGTAAAATGTAAAATGTAAAATGTAAAATGTAAAATGTAAAATGTAAAATGTAAAATGTAAAATGTAAAATGTAAAATGTAAAATGTAAAATGTAAAATGAAAAATGGAAAATGAAAAAAGAAAATTGAAAAATAAAAAATTAAAAATGGGAAATGAAAAATGGAAAATAGAAAATGAAAAATGGAGAATGGAAAATGAAAAATGGAAAACGGAAAATGGAAAATGGAAAAATGAAGAATGGAAAATAAAAAATGAAAAACGAAAAACGAAAAATGGAAAATGAAAATTGAAAAATGAAAAACGGAAAATGGAAAATGAAAAAAGGAAAAGGAAAAATAAAAAATTAAAAATGGAAAATGAAAACTGAAAAATGAAAATTGAAAAATGGAAAATGAAAATTGAAAAATTAAAAATGGAAATTGGAAAATGAAAAATGGAAAATGGAACATGAAAATTGAAAAATGAAAAATTAAAAATGGAAAATGGAAAACGCAAAATGGAAAATGGAAAATGAAAATTGAAAAATGGAAAATGAAAATTGAAAATTAAAAATGAAAAATGGAAAATGAAAATTGAAAAATGGAAAATGCAAAATGGAAAATGAAAATTGAAAAATGGAAAATGAAAATTGAATATTGAAAATTGAAAAATTGAAAAATTGAAAAATTGAAAATGGAAAATGAAAAATTAAAAATGGAAATTGGAAAATGAAAATTGAAAAATGAATAATGAAAAATGGAAAACACAAAAATTAAAAATTAAATATTAAAAATTAATAATTCAAAATTAAAAACTAAAAATTAAAAATCAAAAATTAAAAATTAAAGACTCAGGTGGAGGGTATCAAAAAGTTCGGCACAGCCGAATTTAACACTCTTACTTGTTTTTTTTTTTTTATTCAAATCAGCGATGGCTACATTAGTTTTAAAGCAATTCTGGATATGTGACTTGAGTTGAAATCATATTTTACCATTGTTAATGTACAATGATTTTATATTTATATAATGTACTTGGCTCAATTTTATCAAAAGTACTTAAAAAAGTTTAATACAATCACAAAACGAAACGTTAATAAGTTTTTTTTTTTTTAAATTATATTTTTTCTTTCTTTTTATACAAAATCTGTTTTCTTAGAAATAAGATATGATATGAATTGTATTCTATAATTATATACAGTGGCGGACAAAACTCTACGTACGACCCCTTTCTCTTCAATTTAACAAGTTCTGTAGGATTAGAAAGAAAAGTAATGATGCAGGTTTGTTTCAAATCTTATTATTGTATTTATAACAAATAACAAAAAAGTATAATACTTCAATATCAACTTTTAAATTTATTCACTTAAAACTGAAAAAAGGCACTGACAAAAGTCTACATACGTTTTATTGGTTTCACTCTTTTTGCAATTTTTCTCATCTAAAATATTACGGTAAATTACCGTTTGTTTAATTTTATGTGTATACTTTGAATTTTTCTTGGAATTTATTGCATTTTGTCATTTCAAAAAGTGTACGATCGGAAAAATGGCTCCATGCAAAGAAATTTCTGCGGATGTGCGAAAATTAGTTATTAAACATAGAAATGAGAATAAATCATTTGGCGAAATAGCAAAATTATTATATTTGAGCAAATCGACGGTGCAGACCATATTTAATAACTATAAAAAATCAAGTTCCGTCGAGAGTAAGCCGCGAACTGGTCGTCCGAAGAAGCTTGAGCGTAGAGACATTTCATTCATTCGCAAAGAAGTGGACCGAAATCCCAAAGTTCATGCCACTAAGTTGGCCCAGGACATAGCTGAGAAATCCAAAATTGTTGTCCAACCACGCACTGTAACAAGGACCCTCAATAATGAAGGATTTCACTGCAGAACTCCTCGCAAGAAGCCCCTCAAAAGCGACAAAAACAGAAAACTTCGCTTGGAGTTCGCAAAAAAGCATATAAATAAGGGAATTGACTTCTGGAAACGTGTTCTATTTACGGATGAGTCCAAATACAACATATTTGGATACGACGGAAAAGCCAAAGTTTGGAGAAAACCGAACACTGCTATGGATCCCAAGCACCTAATGCCGACTGTAAAGCATGGTGGTGGCAGTGTTATGGTCTGGGGAGCAGGTGCAGCCTCAGGCGTTGGAAATTTGGTATTTGTTGAAGGCATTATGGATCGTTTCCAACACAAGTCCATATTGGAACACAATTTGAAGCCAGCCGTGGAAAAGTTATGCCTAGGAACGAGTTGGATCTTCCAACAGGACAATGATCACAAGCAAACGTCGCCGATAGTGAAGGATTGGCTGCTGTATTATGCTCCACGACAGCTGTATTCACCTCCACAAAGCCATGACTTGAACATAATAGAACTCGTGTGGGAAATTTTGGAGCGAAAGATCCGAAATTACGCTATTAGTGGTGCTCCAACTCTAAAAGAGAAGCTTCAATAGGAGTGGAAGAAAATAACGCCGGAAGAGCTCGATAATTTAGTAGCTTCAATGCCCAGACGGTTGCAAGCGGTCATCGATGCTGGTGGTGGCCCAACAAAATATTAAATATTGTTATTATAATTGTTATTTATTATTATTATTCTATATCATTTCTCATTTTTTAAATTCGTATGTACACTTTTGTCAGTGTCTTTTTTGAGTTTTTTGTGAATAACTTTAAAAGTTAATATTGGAGATATATATTATTTTGTTATTTTTTATACAGTTATAAGATTTAAAACAAACATGCATCATTACTTTTTTTTCAAATGCATTAGGACATGGTAAATTTAAGAAACAGGGGTCGTACGTAGACTTTTGTCCGCCACAGTAAGTATAATCATACAGGATTTAGTGAATTTTTCGATCTAAGGAACCTACAATCAATTGTGCAATAAATCGGGAATCTAGTTAAAGTTTAATTTTTTATGAGGTTCTTATATGTGTGTTCGCTGAATAAATATACAACCACACGAGGTAGTGCATGTGCTATAAATAATAATTTGGTTAGATGTTTTCTTTTCGATAATCTATGCTTCATTAATCTGAACGTGTGTGATACACGTCTTAAACGACTGTACGTATTAAAATCATGCTAGAAAATTTATCTTCGGATCGAAACTTCCATCTGCCCTCTTAAAATATTAATATAAAATTAATTTGTAAATTCATATTAGAAAATGTTATACAAACTTAACTCTAAATTTATACAATCTCCGCGTCGAAGGACACTGCTGCTAGTACTCCTTTTTCTACTTATATTGCAATAATTGTATTATGTAATTAGTAAATATATAATAATAATCTGAACATCATATAATTTTGTTCTTCGTTAAATTAAATCTTCCCTTTAACAAATTATTTTAATATGTATGGTATAAACAATTTGTCTGTTTCTTCAAATTAAATAAAGTAGTTTGTAGTGAAAAAAAAAGAAACGAATATAGAATTCTTGTTATTTTTGCACAACCTTCCACACAAACAAGAGTCATCAGAGTTTGACATTTATAACAGATTACATGAATTGCATTTAAATTCACACATGCAACCACAATTATGAATTTTAAATGGAAAAGACTAAGTCGAATTTCTATAAGAGGATTATGTGTGTATATAAAATATTGCAAGTATATTAAAACATTTTAAAGGTTTCGTTGGTGAAGACAAAAAAGATAATATTTTTGAAGAAAAATGTAATGTGATGTGATGTGGAGAAAGGCAAACACGTCAAGGAATTGTTAATTTGCATTGGAAAGCAAAAAAAAAAAAACAAAAAACACTTAAATTTAATTTGAAAAGATATTGAATTATGCGGTTTGATAAAATCATTTATCATTTGGAAGGTGGAATATAAATTTATTTTACTATTTCTAAAAATTATTGTTTTCATTTAACCCTAAAATGGAACAATCGAAAATGAAAACATCGACCATGCGACCGTGCACAGACTTAAAACAAGTAAGAAAATTATAGTCGGTCTAGACCGACTATACGATACCCTATACCATGCGTTTAGAAACCCTATCTCTTAGGCCCAACTAACTGGACATTGCAAAAACCAAATTTGAGTGGGATTTTTATTAATTTTTTTGGCTGCAGATATGAAAAA
The DNA here is from genome assembly GCA_963682025.1 of Cordilura impudica. NCBI lineage: Eukaryota > Metazoa > Arthropoda > Insecta > Diptera > Scathophagidae > Cordilura > Cordilura impudica. Next base: position 745,492 of record OY821517.1, on the reverse strand, counting down.
GTTCATATCGGATGCTATATCTATAAAGGGACTAGGTCCAAAAATGAACCGATCCTGATCATGTTTGGTAAAGTCTCTTGTATTTTGCAAAAATATGTACAAACAAAATTTGAGAAGAATCAGTGCAATATTTTTGTTTTTTAATAGATTTAAGTGAAGATCGGGAAGCAGCTCTATATGGGGTCAAAGGGATCATTTTTGGACTACTCATTAGTGGATGTAATGGCAATTTATGTCGATTTCATATGGGTAATTTGTATAGGGGCTAGGTCTGAACATGGACCGATTCACACCAATTTCAATACCGTTCATCCCATGGCCGATAAAAGCTTATATACCAAATTTCATCAAAATATATTCATATTTGCGACCTGCAGTTTGATAACAAGCTTTACATGGACACACAGACGGACGGACGGACATTGTAAATCAACTCACAAAGTGATTCTGATTCGATCGGTGTAATTAAAGATGGGTCTAGGTCAAATATTTTTGGTTGTTACAAACAGCAGCACAAAGTCATTATACCCAAACCACATAGTGGTATAGGGTATAAAAAATGCTACTGGACGTCCAAGATTAATAGATGACTGCACTTGTTGGCATCTGGAAAATTTTAAAGCATTTAAAGTTGCTACTAACACGTACATAAAATTATACATATGCTATGTGTGTGTTTATTAAATTTGTTAATGTGTTTGTTAGCAAGTTTGTTATCTTCGTTCACAATAATAATAAACCAAAAATATCAATATCTTGCTTCAATAGGCTGTTGTTCCATATGAAAACATCATAAGTAGATCCAGGATGTCGAGCGTCAACATTTGGTAATCATACATCTATAAAAACGTTCAATCTAAATTAACCCTTCCTTGCCTCCGATGATACTGTCCTTATGTATACTGTCTGCCAGAAAAATCGCTGCGTCTTTTGGCAGTCGAAAATAAACTTTGCAACTAACAAAAACTTATTAAAATATTATAACTAATATGCCGAAGTATGCATCTAGGACATTACATACAAAACTGGTGGGAGTTCTAAAGGATTCCATTTGTTCCTAAAAAGTCGTCTAATAGATGCCACGTTTACAGGCCTGAAAAACAGGTCCACGTAACAAATCATTTTATTTTTTCTTGCTTGTTTGTATAAAATTGTTTGATTGTCTACAATTATTTTCAATTGCTGAACCGTCAAAATAGCATTATCGATAAATTTTTGGCAACTGAAGAAAGACCCTGGCAACAACATTTTTGCTTCCTGTCAAAAAAAAAAAAAAAAAAAAAAAAAAATTATAAAATATTGTAGTTACGAAGTTTTATATTTAAGCTAACGACTTATGTAATTAATTTTTTTTTTTTTTCATATAATTCATATGTTATATACATTCGTTCATGTGTTTTTTCCTACTCAGTTTACTCTCTTTTGTTATACTTACATTATTCGCTCTTCAATCCATGGTGCTAAATATACTCGTATATCGGCTAATCCTTTTTCATCATAATATTGTATCATGGATTGTTTAACTTCCGGATTGCACGCAATACGTTTCCACAAACTCATTGTGTCGAATTATGTTTGTGATTCGCGTAATGCGTGCCGCTTAGATTAAAAATCCCAAACAATTCCCTACTTCTCTCTCTCTCACTCTCTTTCAGTTTTTGTTTATTTATTTTTTACACTCTTTCTCTCACTATTGTCGCCTCTTACTTTTTAATGATGATTAAATAAATTCCAATGTTGTTAAAGGCGTCATATATGCAATTTTCGTTGTCAGTGAGTAATCAATTCAAATTTTGTATATATGTATGATGAAGTGTTTAAAATTCGTTATCATTGATGATTTGATGATTTTGATGTTTGCCAATTAACGATGGATCAAAGATTTTATGATGTCAATGTATGATAAACAATTTGGTTTTCAACTCTTTTCTTTATTATATTTTTCTCTTTTTAACAAACTAAAATGAAACATGTAAGGAAAAAAAATACAATGATTATTAGAAAAATTTGATTAAACAAAAAATATAATAATTATAAAATGCGTTATTTTCCTATATTGCCTGAAACCTAAATACCTCATACGTGAGAGCAAGTGATATTTACGATTTTGGTAAAGTCAATAGATATTTACTCGAAAACATTTGTAATTTTATCCAATAGGATATACGAAATTTTACTTAAATCTCTACAAAATGTTTTAGGGGTTACTAAAAAATGTATTTAAAAAAATTTTGTTACAAACAAATATTTATTAAATTTTTTTAAATTGACCTAAAAGTATATAATTTTTTGTCGTTTCGATACTTAACGAGTCCCATCATACGAAAATTACAAATAATCAAAATAAATTTAGATGAATACGAAAACTAATTTAGATGTATACGAAAACTAATTCGTTCAAGAATGCTGTAATTAAGCTCCTGGCTTTTAGTAAATCATTTTCCTTGTCAATTGTTGTCAGTTGTATTAAAACGGGTTGTAATATATTTCCATGGCGACAAATGGCAAAATAAAAAAATTACAAAGGCATCTAAAATAAAATTACCAATATGTTGACCATTTGTTTGTGTTCGACAGGCGTATTTTTTTTTTTTTTTTTTTTTTTGTTAGTTTATAAGATGTAATGAAAACGTAATTGATCGAAAATAACGAGAAAAATATTCAAAAATTTCAGAAATAATCAAATGTATTTCAGAATCAAAAAGCAGTTTTCGTTATACACTGTTAAAATCAGTTTCTTCTATCAGGAAAGATATTGCAATCTAAAATTAAAAATAATCTAACCTATAAAAACAAAGCTTTTATTAAAACTCTTTCTTTCCTTGTGCATATGAGTTTTGAATGTCTCCGTGACTGTGGATGACTGTGTGTGACAATCTTAAAATTAATTTTTGGCCACAACAAGTCTATGGACATAGTTTCAGATCGATCGGATGAGGGGAAGTGAGGTTTTAATGTTCTACATACCGTTCAACGCGTCTTGAAAAAACCTATCATGCTATACCCATATTGGATATGTTGACCTGGAAAAAATGAAAATATTTTCAAAAAACTAAAACTAAATTAACCCTTTTTAAAAACGGTTCAGCCGTTACGGTTGGGAGTCGTTAAAAAATAAACCAAGGTATATTTCTAGGGGCACTTTTTTAACTTTTTTTTCTCTCCATACAGAGTGAGTCGCTTCAATTCCCTTCTGGCCAGGATCTTTGGCATAGTTGAAAGTAAAATGATAAAAATCTTTAAATTTGCCTAAATCATTTAGCTCGGTCTCCAGCAACGGCAGTTTGGACTTCAGCTTATCGATGGAATCTATACCCAGTTCACTCATACCATTAACAAACTCCTCGCGTGAAAATTCACATTGAATTTCAGCATGAAATTTCCAAGCTATGATCAAGACCAATTTCGAATCGGGACTTAATTCTAAATCGTCCAAGAAGCGTGTAACTCCCTCGGAGGTAATTTTTTGAGTATCCGTAGGATCACGGTAGTGCATAAACAGCTGTTCGATGCGTTTTCGATCTAGCTCACGATAATAGTATTCGGGATTTTGAAAATAATTATCGCCGGCCAAGTTCAGTTTCCAATTATTTTGTTGCAAGCATTAGATGGCTGTTTGTTTGCCGGTTTGGGTTAAAGAGATGAACTTTTTGACTTTATCCTTTTGTGTGGATTTCAGTTTGTTCATTTTTTTTTTTAACTTCTATTATTGTTCAGATGATCTTGTTGGTGTTTTTATCTATGCTTTAGTCCAATTTAAGTTTAATACAATAGATTTGTGGTTTTCTTCTAAATAAAAATAATTTCCTTATTTGCTTTTACTGTCCTTCCCTTCGTTTTTTAAGGTGGTGGTGTTAAAATATCACTTTCTGTTACACATGCACTCACTTCTGGAAGTTCGCTATCATCGAAAATAATGGAAGTAATAGAATCAGTCCGTTCTTCTGGTGGTTCTTCTTGAAGTTTATTTTCAACGATTTCACAGACAGCTTCTTGATTTTTATCGATCTCACACACAGCTTCTAGGCGGTTAATGCTTGTGACCACAGATATGATCACTTGTGTTACGAAATCTGTCGAAAATGAAAGCTCACCGATGTCGATGAGAAGCTTGTTTTGTCGAATAAATGTGATTAATTTTTAACCACTGTCATTACTAAATTTTTTAGATAATTTCAGTCTTCTGAAGTCTTCTCAAAAGTGGTAAAGTAGTCATCAAAATAAATTTTTATTGCTCTTAAGTATGCAACATTAATAAACGTTATAATTGTAATTTTGAGATTTTTTTAAATTTAAAACTTTTACGTGGCATCAATATATTTCTGATATGCAATCAAAAAAAAAAAAAAATACTTTTTGAAACCTCAAAAATCAAAGGAAGCATTGTTCACATGAAATGTGACAATGTCAAATTTTGATCCCCTCTAACTCAGAGAGATCTGGACCGATCTTGTTGAAAAATTGTGTCTAAACTACTATCCAATAGGACTAACCTTGGTGCAAATTTCATCCCGATCGGAAGACATCGGTTTCAAAAGTTGGTGCACTTAACATGAAATCCCCCATATATGTATATAGATATACATATGTATATTATATACATTTATATAAAAAAGTCATTTTTCTCGAAAGCTCTACCAAAACGCTTTATATTTACGTGAAATCCCCATTTCTCTGACAGTGCTTATTAAAAAGCTATTAATGAAAACATTCTGACCTAAGGCGGTTAATGCTTGTGACCACAGATATGATCACTTGTATTACGAAATCTGTTGAAAGTGAAAGTTCACCGATGTCGAGGAGAAGCGCATTTTGTCGAATAAAGGTGATTAATTTTCTTCTCAAGTCTCCTCAACAGTGGTAAAGTAGTCATCAAAATAAATTTTTATTGCTCTTAAGTATGCAACATTAATAAACGTTATAATTGTAATTTTAAGATTTTTTAAATTTAAAACTTTTACGTGGCATCAATATATTTTTGATGCCCAATCAAAAAAAAAAAAAAAAAAAAAAATACTTTTTGAAACCTCAAAAATCAAAGGAAGCATTGTTCACATGAAATCCGATCACACAAATGTTTTAATAAATTTTTTAAGAAAATATGCGATTTGATAATGTTTAACAACCAATTAATGTTTATTTATTGAGAATTAAGAATAAGCAAAAAAACAAGTGAGAAATTATAGTCGGTCTAGACCAAATTGATGTTATAAATTTATTACAGCGACCATATTACTTCGATATCATACATTGTAGCTTTCGAATAGTGGCGGTAAAACTTTACTGAGGAATAACAATTTTTATAATATTAATGTTTTGAAGTAAGAAAATTCAATAAAAGTATTACATAAATTAAAATGTTTTTGACACTTTTTCAATTTTTTTTCTTGTTGTTTGGTTGTTCTTTGCTCTCTGTTTATACGAAACAAAAATATTATTAATAATAAATAATTGTTTTACACTTCACTGCCTTCGAAATATTCTCGATTTTATTTTTCGAAGCCTAATGACAAGATGGATCTTTAAGGTTTTAAAAAGTCGACAATCTCTAATTACTCTTGTTACTCAGCAATGTTTTCTTACAAAAAAAAAAAAAAAAAATTAAATAAATAATAATAGCGGAGAGAAAGTTTTTTTTTTTAATAATTTTTGTTTTTCAAATAATTATTTATTTGTTCGGTTCGAGGCCATGAATAAAATCTCTAATAATGGAAGAGATAAAATTTTTTTGAAGTGTAAACATCTACACGCGCAGGGGGGTAAATTTCTAATTCACAAGACAATCACAGCGTAATATGTGAGCGAAAGATCTTACGCGTAACATGTAAGCATTAAGACAAATCGGTGTGACATGATTGTTTGGTGAAAAAATTATGATATGTAATAACCTATTTGTCGCTGTTTTCTGCATTTTATTTATTACCAGATGTTTACACATCTCCCCTGTGATCGGACTCACATGATTTTTTTTTTATTGTAAAAGTAATAATTTCAAATTCTCTTAAATTTTATCTTATCTAGAATCTAATTCGTTACCAATCTTTGTTGTGTTTATATTTACATACAAATGTAGTATGAGTAGATTTAATGCCGAATAACAAATGTTTATAAATTATAAATGTTTTGTTTGTCGCAATTATTTCTGATAATACGGTAGAAATAATAAAATAAATATGACTTTCCTGGATCTGCGATAAGAAATTATTTCAATTTTTTGTTTAAAATGTATTTGAATTTAAACATTTTATAACATACTCGTACGAAGAGGGAGCCCCCGTTTTTTGGGGGCTCTAATTTAATACATATATATTTTTTAAATTTAAATTTGGAAGTTTTTATTGGCTTCTTAAAAAAATTTAAAAAGAAATCAAATATTGCAGAAACCCAAAATATTTGCACTTCGATATTGGTTGTTGTCGACGTCTGAACTATATATACATATAGAGTTTGCGTATAGTTTTTAATGTTTTTCCCAGTTTTAAAGTTTTTGAGGTTTTATTAGTGATTATTAATTAGTTTTTGCAGTTTTTATAATCTTTATATGTTATATGTTATATGTATATATCGTTATTATAATTCTATTCTTACGAGTATATATATCCATGTCTTTGAATCATTGACCTAGACCCATCTTTTATTATACCGATCGATTCAGAATCACTTTCTGAGTCGATTTAGCGATGTCCGTCCATCCGTCTGTCTGTCCATGTAAACCTTGTAATCAAATTACAGGTCGCAAAAATTAATATATTTTGATGAAATTTCGTATAAAAGCTTCTATCGGCCATAGCATGAAATTGGACAAAATCGGTGCATGTTCAGACCTAGTCCCCGTACAAATGGCCCGTTATGAGATCGACTTAAATTGCCATAAGATCCAAATTATCATATAGATCTCGGTCGAATTGGGTTTATGTGTATTTATTACATCCATTAATCAGTAGTCCAAAAATAAACCCTATAGGAAAATTCTTAGTCATAGCCCCCATATAAAGCAGCTTCTGGAACTTCACATAATCCCATCAAAAACAAAAATATAGCACAAATTTGTCTAAAATTTTGTTTGTATATGGTTTTTTTTTTGCAAAAATAAGTGACTTTATCAAATATCGCCAGGATCGCTTCATCCGATTTAAAATTTTTCAGAACTGCAGACAAAAAAAAAAAAATAATAATAATAAAAATTCCACTCAGATTTGGTTTATGCTTATATTCTATACCCAATTAGTTGGAAATGTCGCATTTTATTTGCACTTTTTTCGAAAAGTGTATTTTTTATATATTCTAAATTAAGAGCAACCATATTTTATACATCAATCGAAAGGTCTCAAAGTCGAGCGCACGTAAATCGCAAAAAATTGTAGCCATTGACATCTTTCAGGTCATAGTGTGAGAATATTTCCACATTGTTCCCCTTTTTTGAATATTTTCACCCCATGACTTCAAAGAGGATAATAATCAAAATTCTTTGCATTTTATGAACACAGCACTTTGAGACCTTTCGATTGATTATAAAATTAGGATACTCTTAATTTAGAATATATAAAAAAGTACACTTTTCGAAAAAAGTGCAAATAAAATGCGACATTTTTTGTCAAAAAAAAAAACGGCATAATTATATTCTTTTTGTATTTTTCACAACATTTTTTAAATTTATATTAATTTTTATCCAGTAAGGGTAATCAATGATTTGAGTTCCGACCATCTTCCTATTAAAATAACTATAAATCGAGACTTCCGACCTGTACAAAGATGATATTTCGATTTTAATAGAGCAAATTGGTCCAGATATTCATCATTTATTAAAAGAAATTTAACTATTCCAAATGATAATAATTACAATGGTGAACAAATCGAGTCAAAGATTTCAACATTTAATGATACCATCAAAGCTGCAATTAATCACAGCGTTCCTAGCAAAATAATTAAATCAAACTCACCAACACTACCGCAACATATAAAGCATATGATTCAAATAAGGAATGTTTTCAGAAGGAATTGGAAACGTTTTCGAGATACATCTGATCTAATTAGTACAAAATGGTATAACAAGTGCATATCAGAAGAGATAATTAAATGGAAAAACAACTCTTGGAACAACAAGCTTTTAAAGCTCGATAAAGGATCATCTCCTTTTTGGAATATCTCAAAAATTTTAAAGAATAAAGCTCACACTATACCAATATTAAAACACAATAATGTCAATTTATGGACTCAACTTGAAAAATGTGAAATACTGAGCAAAATTTTTAGTGAGTACCACTCATTATCATCAAACCTCAGTGATGCATCAACTATATCCATGGCAAATACAGCGGTTATCAATTTGGAATCAACCGTTTCGGACCCTCGAGATGATTTATCTGTTTCTATGGTTAAAGTCTATAACATCATAAAACAGTTGAAGTTAAAAAAATCGTCTGGGCTGGACGGAATAAGCCTTACCAAAAAAAGGGATTAAATATATTACTGATATTTTCAACTCGTGCCTTCGAATCACCTATTATCCAAAAATATGGAAACATTCCAAGGTCATACCAATAAGAAAGCCAAACGAACCAGCCGATTGTCCTTATTCTTACAGGCCAATAAGCCTTTTATCCTCATTAAGTAAAATTCTGGAAAAAATAAAAGAACATCTTACTAATTTTATCGATCTATATGATATTTTACCAAAACAGCAATTCGGATTTCGTAGACAACATAACACAGTTCATCCACTGGTCCGAATACGGAACTTAGTAACTTCAAATTTTAATAATGGAAAATCTACTGGTATCGTTCTGCTGGATATTAAAGCTGCCTTTGACTCGGTATGGCACAACGGATTGGTTTTAAAAATGATGAATTATAATTTCCCAACACAGATTATTAAAATGATCCATAGCTTTCTTTCGAATCGTGTTTTTGAAGTACACATTGGATACGAACATTCTACACAAAAAGAAATTTATGCTGGTTGCCCACAGGGTTCGTGCATTTCTCCAATATTATACAATATCTATACAGCTGATTTTCCATCATTAAGTAATTGCGCTACTTCCATTTTTGCTGATGATACTGCTATTCTCAGTTCAGGCATCCTTTCAGCAGATGTTCTCTCCAGCCTTCAATGCGCATTAGCGGAAGTTCTTTCCTACTTCACAAAATGGAAAATAATCGTAAATTCGCAAAAAAAAAAAAAAACCCAAGCAATCTACTTTTCTAGACGACGAAAACCTTGCTTCTTACCTCAGCAACGAATTTCGTTTAATAATAATTTGGTATCGTGGTCGAACAAAGTAAAATATTTGGGTGTGATTTTAGATCCCAAGCTCAAATTTATTATAGACAAAATTAACAAAATAATAAAATTGCTGTACCCTTTAATAAACAGAAGATCTAAACTCAGCACTGGAAACAAAACCCTTATATTAAAATCGATATTTCACGCCATTATATTTTATGCTGCTCCTTTGTGGTCTTCTGCAGCACAGTGTCACATAAAAAAATTAAAAGTAACCCAAAATAAACTGTTAAAAATGATTCATAATTTGCCTTGGTATTATTCCACCCAACGGTTACACGATATCGCCAACGTCGAACTAGTCAACACCCGTATTAAAAAGCTTACTTCACATTTTTACAACAGATGTCGCAACTCTGAGTACAATCAAATTAATGAGCTGATCTCATCGTAATTTTATCCTCTTACTTTAATTCTTTTACAAAAAAAAAAAAAAGCACATCGCCTCCATCTTCAAACAATGTTAATAAAAAAGCAAATTAATTATAAAAATTATTTAATATTTAAGTAGAAAAGGAAAATATATCCTAAACTCTAAATATATATATTGTTAAATTTCCATTTACATTGATGCTAAATAAGGAACCCCAATTGAATTGAATATTAATTTTTATATTATTATTTTCATCTTTATATTTATTAAAATTAATAGTTTAGAATAGATAGTTTTCATAAAATAGTTTAAGAGTTTTTAAAAATTTTCCTTTTATAAGTATTTCGCGTTTAAAGTTTAGAGTTATACATAGTTATATTAAAATCAAAATAAAATAAAACAAACGTATGCAATCATAGCGGAGAAAAGGATAAAGAAAGCAAATGTTTTACATGGATTTCATCATTTTTCATTAAGTTAAAAGACGTTCTGATTTCGAGTAGTACTTCAGAAACTACATCTGTGAATAATATACCAACATCAAATAAAAAGCTTATAAGTGTGGATAATAGGATAATATTCAAATAAAAATGTACGTAGTGGGATTGCTTTTGCCATTAACCCGCCCAACTGATGACAAATCGCAAATCTTAAAAAAATAATACCATGCAAATGAATGTTTTTCTTAAATTATCACTTTTCGATATCCCTGGGAACATTCCATCAGATATACAAAATACTTTATATAATCTTTATATAATATATCTTCTAAAAAACATCCTATCATGTTAGATTGGTTGTATTGCACTTTTTTAAGTGAACATGGATTAGCATTTAAAGGTTCTAGCGAACATATTGGAGATGCTCACAATGCAATTGATTTTTAAAATAAATTCGATTGTATTAATTTGCAAAATATAGTTGGTGTAATGGAATTTAAATTTCATTTATTGATTGTAAGAACCATTTGTCTGGGTAACCTATTTTAAAAGTGCAGTAACCCCCGATAAATATAAACACATGAATTTTTAAATGCTCTTATTTTGCTTTATTTTATTTTTAAATTAAAGAAATTAAAATTAATAACATGACAAAAAAATATGTAAAACAATATTGTAAAATAATTTTAGTAACACAGACGAATGTTAACTAATACATTATTGTTCCCGTTTTCATCTAAGTTCTTATACCAATTTTTTGCCGTATGATAATTATATTTCTTTGAAACGTCCTATACAAATCATAAATAAAACAGATCATAACACTTAACATGTTAGGATAGAAATTACATCGCCGTTTTACTGTAAAAAAATCAAGTTAGAATGAACTATCCTGTTCCCGGCAACGAAAGATTATTATTATGTAGCTTTGTATTTATGTAGCTGTTTGAAAAACTTTTGTAGTGTGTACGAAGCTAAACTCCAGTATTCAGTTGCTAAACTCACCAGTAGAGGGAGTTGTATAAGGGTCCCTGAATTAATGGGACCATTTGACAATGCAAACAGATATGGCAAGACAATTTTTTATTTGATAAGGGCGTCAAATTTGTTTTCAAGGTTAATTCACACTGCTTTGTTGTTCCTTAATTTTTTTTTACTTTTAAGAGAATGGAACAGAATTTGCAGAAGCTTATTTAGAATTTAAAGTTACTTTGAATAGAATAGTTGTTACAAAAAAACATAAACCCAACAAAAAAAATAATGGCCACTTAACCGTTCGATTAGTGTCCTTTAATGTGAATACTTACATATGTATGTACATCACGATTATAAATAATTTAAAACTAAGAATATTTTATTTTGATATTTACTTCATTTAATTTATATTTTTTTTTCAATTACTGTTTTAATTTTTTTATTTTTTCAAAAACGACAAATTAATTCGAAAATTCGATTGGGTTTAAATTTTTTGTTTTATATTTTTTGATATTAGCAACAGAATTTATTTTCCTTTCGATTATAAATACCAGAATAATTTATTATGTAATTTTTTTTTTATTATAATCGAAAAATAATTCTATACACACAATTATTTCTATTACATATATAGTATGTCCCATAATTATAAGATCATTTGTTTTTTTTTTAATTTTCTCTTAAAATATTCCTCCAATTGCTTATTACTCTTGGAAAGACTAATTTGTCTTTGCATGTACTTTTAACTAATGTGTAATGGAATATGTTAAAAGTTGTTATTGTTGTATTGTTGGAAATATTCCGTTATTTCATATTTCATAATTATAAGGTCATTTTAAGAAAATGTAATAAAATTGGCCAGTAGTGAATTAATATTGATGAGTGATGAATTATTGTGTTCTTGTGGGAAAGGATTTTTTTTCTATTTTCACATGCCTTGTGGTTGCAGTTTAACTGACATTGAGAAAGGTAAAATTTTGGCTTATAAGGATGAAAAACTATCTTTACGTGAAATTTCTCGAAGATTAGGAAGAAGTCTCTGTGTAGTCCAAAACTTTTTGAATGATCAGGGCAATTGTGATAAAACCAAAAGATCTAGACGAAAGAAAAAAAACTTTCAGAGCGAGATATAACGCACTTACGCGTTTGGAGAGTCATTCCTATTACAGCCTTAAGTCTATACGACAAAAAAGTGCAGTAATGGTTTCAAAGTCCACGATATATCGGGTTATTTCGAGTAATGAAAATATAGTTTACTCCAAAAAGAAACCAGTACCAAGATTATTGCCCCGTCATATATCGGCAAGACTTCAATTTGACCGCGAAAACATGAGTACCAATTGGGAACAGGTAAGCCATTATTAAATTTTTTTTTAAGTACAGTAATAACAAACATTTTTACTTTAGGTTATATTTTCATATGAAAAAAATAGAATTAGGATGGCCCCTTTACTTCTCTAGAAGAAATTTTGGTGGTGGCTCACTTATGGTCTGGGGAGCATTTTGTGCAGATGGATTGCTAAAGATTCCGTTCGTTTCATGTAGAATGAATAGCATCGATTATGTCTCCACATGAAAAATGAGTTTTATTCCGTTCGTAGCTCGGAACCCCACAAAAAAATTCATATTTCAGCAGGACAACGCCGCGATCCAGTATATTTAAACAAAAAATTATATAAGTGGTCAACTAATTAAAAACACATGCAAAGATCAATTTTTTTTTTCCAAGAGTACAAAACGATCCGAGTGACCTTATAATTATGAGACATACTATATTAACAAACAATTTGAAACAATGACTGACAACTTATTTTTAGTTTATTCTATAATATTAACAGGCTAGGCTATTTCTTGTGACCGATGTTTTGTTCTACCGTTTTATCCTGATTTTAATCAAATGTATATTATTTGAAAGGTATTTCTTTTTAGCTGTTTTCCAGATTTACAGATTTTTAAATTTTGTCCTTAATTTTGAGTAAATTACATTTAAAGTTGCTACTAACACATACATAAAATTATATATATGCTATGTGTGTGTTTATTTATTTATTTGTTAATCGTTTGTTAATGAGTTTGTTATCTTCATAATAATAATAAACCAAAAAAGTATTCGTTTGTGAATTGGCTAAGCAGGACAACGCCGCGATCCAGTATATTTAAACAAAACATTATATAAGTGGTCAACTAATTAAAAACACATGCAAAGATCAATTTTTTTTTCCAAGAGTACAAAACGATCCGAGTGACCTTATAATTATGAGACATACTATATTAACAAACAATTTGAAACAATGACTGACAACTTATTTTTAGTTTAATCTATAATATTAACAGGCTAGGCTATTTTTTGTGACCGATGTTTTGTTCTACCGTTTTATCCTGATTTTAATCAAATGTATATTATTTGAAAGGTATTTCTTTTTAGCTGTTTTCCAGATTTACAGATTTTTAAATTTTGTCCTTAATTCTGAGTAAATTACATTTAAAGTTGCTACTAACACATACATAAAATTATATATATGCTATGTGTGTGTTTATTTATTTATTTGTTAATCGTTTGTTAATGAGTTTGTTATCTTCATAATAATAATAAACCAAAAAAGTATTCGTTTGTGAATTGGCTAAGCAGGACAACGCCGCGATCCAGTATATTTAAACAAAAAATTATATAAGTGGTCAACTAATTAAAAACACATGCAAAGATCAATTTTTTTTTCCAAGAGTACAAAACGATCCGAGTGACCTTATAATTATGAGACATACTATATTAACAAACAATTTGAAACAATGACTGACAACTTATTTTTAGTTTAATCTATAATATTAACAGGCTAGGCTATTTCTTGTGACCGATGTTTTGTTCTACCGTTTTATCCTGATTTTAATCAAATGTATATTATTTGAAAGGTATTTCTTTTTAGCTGTTTTCCAGATTTACAGATTTTTAAATTTTGTCCTTAATTTTGAGTAAATTACATTTAAAATTGCTACTAACACATACATAAAATTATATATATGCTATGTGTGTGTTTATTTATTTATTTGTCAATCGTTTGTTAATGAGTTTGTTATCTTCATAATAATAATAAACCAAAAAAGTATTCGTTTGTGAATTGGCTAAGTTGAAAAATAAAGTTGCTCGAATTGTACTCGAATTTCGAGCGCTGGAATTTGCTAGTATATTTGTAATAGAATTTGTTATTGTAATCACCAATATTTAGTTTTGAAATATTTTATACTGGATTTAATTCAGTTTCCTTAATTGAATTAGTTTAATAATTTGCATAAAGACTTTCATTGGTAAAAGGCACTATTTTGTGTTAATCTATTTTCATTTTATAAGAATTATGATTAAGAAGTATTCTATAAAGAAAATCTAATGTATTTTAAAATATATTAAAATTAGAATAAAATTTTGAAATACATCAATAAATTTTTTTAGTGGTAACCTATTTCCAACAAATTTTTTTTCTGTGTGCATTTATTAAAAACTGGTTATTATTGGTTTATGTCCAAAATTATTTTTCAATTCAACAGAATTATTATGTGAATGAAGAAAAACGCAAACAAACACATTAACAAATTTAATAAAACACACACAGCATTATATAATTTTTATGTAGGTGTTAGAAGCAACTTCAAATGCATTTTATTTCAAAAAAAATTTTAAAATGTAAAATTTTAAATTTAATATGTAAATCTGGTGGACAGCTAAAAAGAAATACCTTTCAAACGAGATATATTTGGACAAAATCTGGAGAAAACTGTGGAACAAAAATCGGTCAAATCACCTTACCTATTTATAGTATAGATGATATTGTTGAAATTTGTGGTACCTTCGAATGTGTTCTGTTATCAACGATATGAATTGAAATTCTGAGTTTATTACAGCAACAAATCTAGTTATAGAAGCACGAAATACAATTTTAGTTGTGGAACTTTATTCTACAAGTCCTCAAATATCAAGGAGATGGGACAAAATACTCTTAAGGGCAAAGGAAATAGCAGAACATTTCGATATTCCTGGAGAGTAGCAAACAATACGCAATCGCAAATTCGAATGTGAGGAGCACTGGGGTATAAGACCCCAAAAAAGATAATTGGTCTAGGCCATATTGAACCTATCACAGGTCCTGCTCCTAAATACATATTTATTTATCATGTAAATATAAAAATTTCATTTTATTATATTAAAAAAAAATTAAGCAAAGCAATAACAATAAAAAAACAAGACTGTATGTAAGAATAAAACGTGTTGATAAATACATAAAAACGTGCTGATTGCATACTTTTGAAGTCAACTTTAATCAGTATAATTTTTGAATATAAAGTGTAATATTTATTAGAAATAAAACCATTGAACGAGACTATAAATTTTATATTCCTCAACTAGATTCTAGAAATTTTCTCATAAAATAATCAAAAGTTTCGCATAATTATCAAAAAAAAAAAAAATAATAAATAAAAGGGACCAAAATTGAGGTGAAGTATTACATAAAATATTAATGCAAGTTATTACTGAAATGTTTTATTCCAGACGTTTAATTGGAAAAGGATTTGAGTATGTTCCAAAAGATATTTTCAAATCAATCATATTTTGCAAAACATAATAACTGTTGTTGGAATAACCTGTCTAGCAGAATATAGATATATCTGTTTGCAAACAAATGTGCTAATGTTTTTGCTTAAAATTAAAGTACTCGTAATGATAAGTGTAGCTTGTACCCTAGCAAAGTGGGAATCCCTCATTAGGAACGGTACATTAAACATCAGCGGTCAAACTTTGGGAGTCCAATAGTGGAGCATCTGATATGTCTCTCAGGTGTGTTGGTAGTTAGCACTACTAATTTTCTAAAAAAAAAAAAAAAAACTACTTTAAGTTGGGAATTTTAATTAGTTTCCTACGTTCTGCTGTGAGTTTATATTGCGTCGGGAAATTTTCGAGATTGTAGTGTTTTTTATTTAAAACTACTTAAAAAAATTAAGCCAATATGTGTTCTTGCTAAATTTATGGAACAATTTAATTTATGCAAAAAAAAAAAAAAATAATAAAGAAAAAAAAAAACAAGTAAGAATTTAAATTTTTCATGTAGTGTTTGCTATTCTGTTTTAACCGAAACCAAAACTTCAAGTCTGAAACCCAAAACTCAAACGGCAGAAAATAAAGCGGTTTTTAACTTTATTAATTTTTTTTTTTTATGTAATATTGAAAAGCAAAGTGTTGATATCAAATAAGAACTTTAAAAAATGAAAAAGGCCTTAAATTTCCCGCTTACAACTGGTCCGAAATCAAAGAATGAAATACTTAAATTATATTCGATGGTTGGGTCAACATATATATGGGCAATTTCATATGTGACGGAATGACATTTTGAGTTGTAGAATTGAAGTTAAGGCTATTATACAGAGCTATTTTGAAATGAAAATTCATTCTTCAGTTTGAAAATGATTGCTAATGATTAAGAGATTTAAAAAAAACTCAGAAACAATTTTTACACTATTTTATTCTTTTATTTTTGAGTAATTTCTCATTGTGTGACGGAATGACATTTTTGCTACCATGACTCTGTCCAGGTATTAAAACCTGGGAACTTTTGTAAATTAAGAAGCAAGTCAGATTTTAAACTAATGCATATTTTACATATGATATATAAGCAATATAAAATTGTAATTTAGAGCAACTGGCCTGTAATAGTATCGAATTTATTAACTGTCATTTGACGTGACGGAATGACTGTGACGGAATGACTAAAGTTTCTTAAACATGTATTAAAAGAAAATTGAGTATACAAATAAATTTTATATTTATTCTATTATTTAGAATGCTTGTAAGGAATTACATTATGTAACTTGGAACATATTTTAATATATTTTTATTCATAAAAGTTGACATTTTTATGGAATTGCCCA
This sequence comes from Cordilura impudica, assembly GCA_963682025.1. Lineage (NCBI taxonomy): Eukaryota > Metazoa > Arthropoda > Insecta > Diptera > Scathophagidae > Cordilura > Cordilura impudica. The sequence goes on along the minus strand of OY821517.1, from coordinate 728,508 downwards.
TATGTGAGTCTTCATTTTCCTCGTTAAAATTTATTAAAAATAAAGCTAGAAATCGCCTAACAGATTGAGGATCTTGTTCGCATAAAATGTTGTCCATATGATATTGATATTGATCGTGTCATACAACGTGATCCTTACATAATTAATTTTTTTTATTTACGTACTTTTTCTTATTTTAACTATAAGTTTCTCTAAGTGCATTGAGTAAGAGAGAGATTGCAGCTCACTCACACAAAGCAAAATATATGATGGTATATGTTTGCCGACCACTAATCTAAACTATATATATTATAATTGGCGAATTTTAAATAATAAAATGAAAGAAATGGAAATAATGTTGCCAGCTAAAAAAAAACACAAAACGATTAATAGTTATTAGACTCTGTTATTGAACGTTTACGAATACAAATTCTTCTTAAGGGTTCATAAAATAATTGCTTAATAACAATTGTTATTAAACAAATGTATAAATTAAATCAGAAATTATAATTTTGTATGAATACGACTGTTTATATAATTTGTAGTAAGAAATATAAAATTTATTTTTATTACCACACAACAACTGTTTTTTGTTTTTTGTCGGGGATCTATTAATTGATTTTTGATAATTGATGTATGCTGATTTCAAAGGATATTTTTGCATGTATGTGTGTCTTTATTTACCGACACTACTCTTGCCGCCAGAAACTGTAAGTTGATTTTTGGGTATGACAGATATACTGATCTTAAAAATGCTGAGTCATCTTTAGTTAATGAGATATCGCTGATAAAAAATTTAAAAATTGGCATTTAGGGCATTTTTAGATCTTACCGTTGATTAAATTTATGACTTTGTAAAGTTTGAAAACACAAAAATTTTTGGCTAGACGAATATACTCGTCTATAACTCATAAACTAAGCTGTCAGAAAAAAACTAAGATGCAGATTTTCCAGCTGAAACACTAAGCCGCTGGCCTCGATGAGACTGATGCGCCGTTGCTGAAAATGTGACGGTTCTATGTGAACAAACCATGTGAAGACTCTGGAAGCTCTCAAAGAGAATATCACACAAGAGTACAACTTATCGCCCTAGCTTCTCGCCAGAACGATTGAATATGCGGTAAATAGAGAACAAATCGATATCATCTTCAAAAAGTTATGAAATTAAACTTAAAAATAATTACGAATTTACAGTAAAAGCCCTGTTATCCGAAATGCTTGGGGATGAAAGCATTCTGGATAATCGGAAATTCCGGATAATTTAATGTTTCATTAAAACTGGCAGAAACTGGAGAATTTCGCTTGATTTCATTATTTTTTAGGGTTCTCGTTTATTTATCTTAATATTATGTACCAGAAAACAATTTTTTTGTACATCAGTTCATTGTTCATTCAAATAATAAACAAAAATTCCGGTTAACTTAGTGTTCCGGTTAATTGGATGGCGGAGCAAGTGTTTTTAGACCAACATGCATAATTACGAATAAATTCATGTTAAAATTGAGACTCAGTGTTGGTAATTATAGCTAGCAAATTTGTTTAAAATACCACTTTCTCGAGTTTTTTTTTTCGCAAAAAGGCAAATCATTATATAACTAATCAATCGCGAAAAGTCTCATTTTGTTACTATTGCAATATATATTAAGCAAAACAACTTTTTTTCTACGAATTCATTCTATTATATATATTCTAATTTGATGTGAAATTTATGCAAATCTTTATATTATTGGATCACAATGTCGAAAATTATGAGTGCGTTAAGTTATTATAATAAATACGAGTATTTGGCCAAGTAACAAAACAAAATGTTTGTTTACTGCAAGAAACCATATAATTAAGTAAACTAAATATAGTACAGAGAGAGAAATATTAAGATGATTATATTTGTTACGAGCTTAAATATATTTAAATTAACCAGAAAGGGGTTTTCCCAGAAAATTCTGTGCAATACAAAAATGTAGAATTTTACTTTGTTGATGTCTAATTTCCTGAACAAAAATCTTAAGACATAATATAATTGTAGGCCACAGAAAGACCTACCGAAAAACCTTCACATTTTCAAGTATGTACATATGTATGTATGTACATTAGGGTGGCCCTTAATAAAAAAAAAGTATTCAAACTCTCGGTCTCACCCCCCTAGAAATATGCGAATAGCAAAAAAAAAACTGATAAATACAAAGTTTTGGGTCAATCAAAAAAAATTTAGAGGTGCCTCAACGCGACTGAAAATTCCAAGTGTGTTTATATGGGGAAAACATGACTTTTTTCAGATTTTACGAAAATTTCGTTCTATAGTTTAATTTTTTCGACAAGTTGTTATATGAATCGATATCAGTACTAAATTAACTTTTCAAAAAGCTATATAATTTCAAATTCGAATAAAAACTCGAAAAGAAACTCGAACAAATGCCCCAGACCACTTTTGTGCCAAAAAACTTTAGATCATGAAAAGTAATGAACATTTTTTCAACTTCAATACATAGATTAAAGCCATACTTTTTTTTTGGTCTCTATACCTATAAGTACTCAGATATGAAGTATTGTTTTATTACCACGTTGCTAAACTATTGCGAAATGACACCAAAGATGGAAAATTTTGAAAACTTTTTAAAAAAATTTTCTTAAACAAAATTTTAGAAATGGATCTGGCACTTAAAAGTTTTGTCAAGTATATATTAGAGATTAACTGTATGATTTTTTAAGTAAATTCTTCCTCTGCCAGAATTTGTTTACAAGGAATTTTTTTCGCGGATTTCGAGAAAATGTAGTTTTTTGTGAAATATACAGTAAATGTTCTCTTTCAAAATACTTTATATCAAAAATGTATCAGTTTTCTACTTTTCAATGTTATATTTTATCTTAATAGCCTAGGGTTTCTGAAACAAGTAATATGAGGTTGCATATGACAACAAGCTAATGAAAGACAATTTATTCAAAAAAAAAAAAAAAAAAACAAATATTTGGCAAGTGCGACGCTTAAAATATAGACGCGCTTAAAATATAATAACCAAATGTGCAAGTCTCCCGTGACAAAAATTTGGAATAAATCGAACAACGTTAACCCATTCTTTGCCGAGGCCAAGCCATGAATTTTGGCATATTTAAAAAAATTAATCGTTCTAGTAAACTAGATGAAACCCTTACTATGGGTTGGGAAATAAAATTTAAAAGTATAAAACTGATACATTTTTGATACAAAGTATTTAGAAAGAGTACATTTACTGTATAATTCACAAAAACTAATTTTTCTCGAAATCCGCAAAAAAAAAAATTCCTTCTAAAATAATTCTGGCACAGGAATTTACTTAAAAAATCATACAGTTAATCTCTAACATATATTTAACAAAACTTTAAAGTGCCAGATCCATTTTTTTGAAATTTTGTTTAAGAAAATTTTTTAAAACTTAAAAAAGGAGTTTTCAAAATTTTATCAAAAAAATTTTCCAGTTTCTTTTCTTTTTGAGTTTTTATTCGATTTTGAAGTTATATAGATTTTTGAAAAGATAATTTAGTACTGATATCGATTCATATAATAACTTGTCGAAAAAATTAAACTATAGAACGAAATTTTCGTAAAATCTGATTAAAAGTCATATTTTCCCCATATAAACACACTTGAAATTTTCAGTCGCGTTGAGTAACCTCAAAATTTTTTTTTGATTGACCCAAAGCGCTGTATTTATCAGTTTTTTTTTTTTTTTTGCTATTCGCATATTTCTAGGGGGTTGAGACTTTAAATTCGAACACTTTTTTCCCCTCCATACAATGAAGGGCCACCCTAATGTACATACAATGGTTCACAGCTTATTTCAACCAGCAGCTATTCAGAAGTTAAAGTGGGTATAATTTTTAAACGAAACGAAATATCAACAAAAAAATTTTAATGTGGGTTTTTAGAATCTTTTCACAACTTTAAAAAAGGTAATTTTTGTTGGAAATCTAGTGTTGGCGGATGTTTTGATCCAAAATTGCCCATAAATTCTCAATCCAATTAAGATCAGGTGGTTGTGGCGACGGTTGCATTAAGTGGGGGCAATTCCAAATAAGCCACGTTTGCAGAATTCCCGACTTATGTTTCGGGTCATTTTGTGATAGAACCATAATTCCTGCCTTATGCCCAGCTTTTCGGCACTTTGCCACAAATAGGATTTCAATATGTTCCAACTGCGCTACCCCGTCTGCTGATATACAGGCCCAACCCGTGACACTGCCACTGCCATGTTTGACTGTAGCCTTTAAGTTTTTGTTTTGGAGCTCGTTATTTGGCTTACGCCAGATATATGTTTGACAAATTGGATTTCAATATGTTCCAACTGCGCTACCCCGTCTGCTGATATACTGGCCCAACCCATGACACTGCCACTGCCGTGTTTGACTGTAGCCTTTAAGTGTTTGTTTTGGAGCTCGTTATTTGGCTTACGCCAGATATATGTTTGACCATCCGAGCCGAAAATATGAAATTTAGGTTCGTCGGCAAATATTACTTGCTCCCGAAATCTTGAATCTTTCGCAATATGATCTTTGGCAAATTTAAAGCACGCATCTTGATTCTTCTTATTTATAAAAGGTTTTTTTGCACTACACGTTTTATTTAATTCATTTTTGACTTGAACAGCCAGCTTTGGGGCAGATAACTCGTATCATTAAAAATCTTGTTGGGTACTTTTTTGCCCTTATTATGAATCCTATTTTCACGCAGTGCTCTGCACTGTAGAATCACTTAAACAGACCATCTTAGCTATTTTTCGGCGCGGGTGGCCACTTTTGAAATGGCTGATGACCAATTCTCGCTGTTCTATGGTGGTAGTACGTCGTCCCACTGTAAAAAAATCCGTTTGTGAACCACTTGACTGGTGAAAACATACTAAACACTCACCTAAATCATTGCGAACATGACAACAAAGAGTCAAACTGTTCTATGCATAGTGTAATGCAATATTTGTTTGGTTAATGAAAATAAGTAATTCAAACCTTCATGATATCGAATAAAACAATAGTATGTGTTAAGTTAAGTAATATAGGTTAAACTAAACCAAATTTAGTATAAGAAGGGTTGAAACAAGAGTTCAGAAAAAAACACCCACTGAATAAAAAAACTCGTATATATATGTAAACAAACATTGCTCAGATCAACAAACACATATTTTTATTTTCATATCAATTATGTGTGTTTCTAAATTTTGTACGATGCTGAACACAATCGTGACTGTGTTTCGTTTTAATATTTCGTTATCTACACGAACATTTTTCTATCACGTATTTTTTGTTTCGAACACACATAAACAACACAGATTCGAGCGTAGCATTATTTTAAGTTCGTTTTCTTGCACGTGTACTGTTAAAAAATATAACATGTTCTTCAACGCGTACATCTAAAAATTAAAACATTATCCACTCGCGATCGAAAAAAAAACGAAATTAAGTCATAAACAAGATATAGAATTTCACTGTTTCTATTTATTTTTTATTTATTTTTTATTTTTATTATTATCTTTTAATGTTTAGTGGTTGAATAAGCTGTGAACCACGTATATTTTGAATATAATTCGGATGAATAACAATAACACAAGTGCTGCACTTTAAAATAATATTAAACGCAGTCGATTTCAAATTTTGGAATCTATTTTTATACCCTATACCACTATGTGGTTTGGGTATAATGACTTTGTGCTGCTGTTTGTAACAACCAAAAATATTTGACCTAGACCCATCTTTAATTATACCGATCGAATCAGAATCACTTTTTGAGTTGATTTAACAATGTCCGTCCGTCCGTCCGTCTGTGTGTCCATGTAAACCTTGTAATCAAACTGCAGGTCGCAAATATGAATAAATTTTGATGAAATTTGGTATATAAGCTTTCATCGGCCATGGGATGAACGCTATTGAAATTGGTGAGAATCGGTCCATGTTCAGACCTAGCCCCCATACAAATTACCCCTATGAAATCGACATAAATTGCCATAAGATCCAAATTGTCATATAGATCTTACTCAAATTGGGTTTGTATGCGTTCATTACATCCATTAATGAGTAGTCCAAAAATTATCCTTTGGCCCCATATAGACTGCTTCCCGATCTTCACTTAAATCTATTAAAAACAAAAATATTGCACTGATTCTTCTCAAATTTTGTTTGTATATATTTTTGCAAAATACAAGAGACTTTAACAAACATAATCAGGATTGGTCCATTTTTGGACCTAGTCCCCATATAGATATAGCATCCGATATGAACTTTTTCATATCTGCAGCCAAAAAAATTAATAAAAATCCCACTCAAATTTGGTTTTCTATGTCCAGTTAGTTGGGCCTAAGAGATAGGGTTTCTAAACGCATGGTATTGGGTATCGTATAGTCGGTCTAGACCGACTATAATTTTCTTACTTGTTATAATATGCGTATGTAAGTTTTCATGTTTTTCATCTGGGGAACATAGATAGGACGATAAGAACAGCACACTAAAGGTTTGCGCTAGAAAGTAAGTTTTATCTCCATTATTGTGGTCCATTTTGGTGGACGATCTCTTAATAAAACAAAATGAAAAATTTGATACTACTGTGGTGCATAGAATACGTATGGAAATCAACTCTTTAGTAGTGGTGATAAGAGCCTATCATAGTATTGGTCTGCTTAATTTTTTTAACCACAAGAAAAATTCGGCAGTTTTCATAAATTGTAATTGGAATGCTATCAACTAATTGGTATCAGATTATTTTTTAAATAGAGTAAGTTCGGATATTGTGGAATATGCGGGTAAGGTGAACGGACCATACCTTTATTTCGAAGACTAATTATTATTTGCAAATATGGTGTGTATAACACGTGACATGTCAAATAATATTAAAATTTCAGTTGTGAAAATGATCGTAGTGCGTTACTTCGGAAACATTTTTGTGTGTTTTCGACTTTTTTTTTGTTGTGTTGTCGAGGTGTGATTTTTTGCATTACTGTTACAATACTTGTTTTGAAAATATTTTTTAGAAATATATAAATTAACCAATTATTAAATATTACTCGTATGTTTAATTATTAAGTTTTATATTTTTTGTAAATATGTTTTAAATCTTGTGGGTAATCAGATAATGTGGAATACCATGCTTAGAGCTAATATTACTTTCTTACTTATTTGTTGTTAAGTTTATTATAATAGGAATCAGAAAATATGCGACCAGCTGTAAAATATATTAAACATTTTTAAATCGGGTTTTAACTGCCAGAAAAAGCGTTTATGTTCCCAGGACTACACTTTACAAAATGGTTTTTGATTGCAAATGTCATTTTCGGTCTTTAATCGACGTCCAAAAGGTGTAAATCAGTTTTCAGTCACGTTTGAGGAAACATTGTTTCGGAGATAATATCTATACTTCCATACACTGTCTTCCATCCCGTAACACTGCCTTATATTCATACTTCAAGTAACAAAAACCCTTCAACTATAGATATTCAATGAACACGTTAGGTTCTGATCATTTATCTGTCTTTTATGAATTAAGCTTGGGGATTTCAAGTGCGCAACAATAGATTCATGATTAAAAAGGGCTTTTTGCAAACTTTACAAATCCTCATTTGAAAGTCTCTCATTTACCTTGTGAGATGGACAATGTAACAGACTCTAACTCAATTGACGTTAGTGTGATATTTTGACTACAAGCATATTAGATGCTGTTGATACTGCGGTTCCAAAGCTAAATTTGTATCTCAGCACATTGCCACCCCATTTATTACTACCGTCGACAATGGATTAGATACAGGAGTGCGCTGTACCTGGAAACTATGAAGGGCTATTATGTAAAAATTCGTAGTGAAATTTCTAAATTGAGGAATAAAAAAATTTGAGGTTTTGGATAAAGCGTCAAAAACCATTTTGGAATATATCAAAATGCTAAAGAAAATAGAAAATGTTTTACCACCCGTGACATGTCAAATAATATTAAAATTTCAGTTGTGAAAATGATCGTAGTGTGTTACTTCGGAAACATTTTTGTGTGTTTTCGACTTTTTTTTTTTGTTGTGTTGTCGAGGTGTGATTTTTTGCATTACTGTTACAAATATACTTGTTTTGAAAATATTTTTTAGAAATATATAAATTAACCAATTATTAAATATTACTCGTATGTCTAATTATTAAGTTTTATATTTTTTGTAAATATGTTTTAAATCTTGTGGGTAATCAGATAATGTGGAATACCATGCTTAGAGCTAATATTACTTTCTTACTTATTTGTTGTTAAGTTTATTATAATAGGAATCAGAAAATATGCGACCAGCTGTAAAATATATTAAACATTTTTAAATCGGGTTTTAACTGCCAGAAAAAGCGTTTATGTTCCCAGGACTACACTTTACAAAATGGTTTTTGATTGCAAATGTCATTTTCGGTCTTTAATCGACGTCCAAAAGGTGTAAATCAGTTTTCAGTCACGTTTGAGGAAACATTGTTTCGGAGATAATATCTATACTTCCATACACTGTCTTCCATCCCGTAACACTGCCTTATATTCATACTTCAAGTAACAAAAACCCTTCAACTATAGATATTCAATGAACACGTTAGGTTCTGATCATTTATCTGTCTTTTATGAATTAAGCTTGGGGATTTCAAGTGCGCAACAATAGATTCATGATTAAAAAGGGCTTTTTGCAAACTTTACAAATCCTCATTTGAAAGTCTCTCATTTACCTTGTGAGATGGACAATGTAACAGACTCTAACTCAATTGACGTTAGTGTGACATTTTGACTAAAAGCATATTAGATGCTGTTGATACTGCGGTTCCAAAGCTAAATTTGTATCTCAGCACATTGCCACCCCATTTATTACTACCGTCGACAATGGATTAGATACAGGAGTGCGCTGTACCTGGAAACTATGAAGGGCTATTATGTAAAAATTCGTAGTGAAATTTCTAAATTGAGGAATAAAAAAATTTGAGGTTTTGGATAAAGCGTCAAAAACCATTTTGGAATATATCAAAATGCTAAAGAAAATAGAAAATGTTTTACCACCCTTACTGAATTAACTCACGTTAAATTTTTTTGAAAACCATCGAGTTTCGGACGATTTAAGTACTCATATATCAATGGTAAATAGTGTACTTGAAAGATTCTCTTCACTAGAAAGCTTTATGGATAGGGTAGAATTTTCAAATGTGAATGAGATTCGAAAGATTATTCGAGATTTAAAACCAAGGAAGGCATCGGGTTTAGACGGTATTAAGAACTTCATGTTAAGACAATTATCAAAGTCTTCAATTATATATCCATTATATATAATTATATATACAGTTGTTTAAAGCTGCAATCTTTTCCGAAAATATAGAACACAAAATAAACCTCCCAAATTCAGCCAGAAGCTACAGACCAATAAGTTTACTCAGTAGCCTAAGTTAAGTATTGGAAAATGTTCTAAAAACGAGAGTTTGGAAGGTTATCGAACGATTTAATATTATTCCAAGAAATTAATTTAGGTACAGACCGTTTCATAGTACCGTCCACCAGATTAAACGGAATTAGTTTTGGAAATGGAAATTCGAAAATTCTTATTAGTTTGGACATTGCAAAAGCATCTTGTCAAGCCTGTCGAATCCTTTTTAAAAAATTGATTGTATTGTGCGTGTCTAAATGATATATATTCTGATCTATTTGGGATCCCAGATGGAGTCCAACAAGGCTCCGGTCTGGGCCCAGTATTATATATATTATTTTTTTCAGACAAGCCTGATCTGAATAGATGTGAGTGTACTGCAATTTGGTCCAGATATAGTGATTGAATTGTAGTGCGCATTGGACTTATTGGTAGCTTATTTCCAAAAGTGGAAGATAAGGATTAAGGAGGATAAGACTCAAGCTGTATTTTTACCAGGAAACGCAAATCTTTTTTTTTTTTTTTGAAAATTAACGGGACTCGTACCATGGGCCGATAACGTTAAATTTTTGGGGATATACTCGAATAGAAAACTAATTTTTGATTTCCATATAAAGAAACAAATTGCAAGGAACCTGTTATACTCTCTTATAAAACGTGGATCTTCATTATGTATTGATAACAAAATCATTTTAGCAAACGACATATTTCAGTCTATTATCCTATACGCAAGCCCGGTTTGGGGTGTTTGCGTTATGTGACATGTCAAGAAATTGCAACTTTGTCAAAATTAACTGCTCAAGATGATGTTAAATCTGCCATGGCACATATTTTCAACTTGTATAATTGACCATCCACATACGGTTCAAATGCATTAAGGGCGGGGTATTTTTTACTTTTTATTTTTTTTTAAATGCACAAAACGTCGAGAGTCTTGTGTCAAAACGAAAATACAGAGTTTCTAGCGACCAGCCATTATACAGTATAACATATATGTTAAAAGCTTTAACTCAATTTTCTCGCAAACAACATTTTTGAAGTCCTTAAACATTTGTAATTTTATCACTATTATACACCGAAATATTATAACAAAAATCGTCTTTTTTACTTCAAAATGTTCAAAATGCTAGGGAAGCATATTACCTTTTAAACGCATTTCGATTATTTTTTTTTGTTTCACATGATCCGGTAACGAGTTGTGACGATTTCCGCATAACAAATTTTTTTCGGAGATTCGCTGTTACCGACTTATTTATTATTATTTTTAATTGAAAATTTTTTTCAAAGATGCTTCAAATGTTATGCTATATCGTGTATATGAAATAAATAGTCCAACATTATGCATATCTTAAAAAAAAAAAAAAAAATCATGAAAAATACGCTTTTTTTGCCTTAAAAACGTTACCCGGCCCTTAACTAAGTTTTACAGTTTTTGAGCTCTAAATTAAATTCAATTATGTCTCTATAAATAAATATAAGTGATTCTCATACATTTTTGTAGAAGGCATATTGCAGATTCGTAAAACTCTGTGTTTTTAGATAGTCTTCTGAATAGGGAGTTGGTCTGCCTTTATACTAAATCAGGGGTTTTTCACAGTGGATTTTTCCTCTAAAATAAATTTTTATTCTTGAATATAACATATACATATGTATGTTTTTCAATTGCTTATAAATATTATCGATGAAAATTTAAATGTAAATTATGGTCAGTTTACTGAATTTCTCAACTAGCGCATTCCACTTACCCTACAATTTTAAAATTACTTTTTATGCAAGGTACCTAGCTTTTTCTTATATATTATTAATATATAATTATCTTAAATACATATGGACAATTGATTTGGGAAGAGATAAAAACTGAATTCGTAAATTTTCTGTTATTACTTTGGTGGAAATCTTTAAAAATAAAAAAATAGGAATGTTGTTTTTTTTTTCTTCATTAAGATACGATTTTCTATTTTATGTCTATAGAAGTAAATGTTCGTAAAAAAATAAACGAAAGGTATTTTCAATAAGCAACTCTTATATATAAATAATTTAATTACACTTAAAAAAATATTCACCACCAAGCAATGCCGTGTGTTTTTGACAATATTAAAATTTAAAAAAATATTTATTAAAAATTTTAATATTTTGATTTTATGTGAAAAACAGCAAATACAAAATGCAGATTCTGTTTAACTGATTTAAGATTTGAGGACGCTTTTATAGAAAAAATCGATAGACATAAGACTAGGTCTTTTTTCCTGTGGGACATTTCTTAAATTCTTGTAGAATATTTCGAGTTCTAAATATTTTTATTGTTTAAAAGTAAACATACATATTTTTTATTATTTCATTTTAGTTATTACTGCTATTCTCACAGTGTGTTGAATCACACGGAAAGGTACATGTAAAGACGTAAAAGAATTGGTATTGGATACACAGATGACATCATATTGTAATGTGTAACACATAATCATGACAAATTCTGCGGAAAGGGAAGAATTAGCATAATTAGTCCTAAACAAGTCCAAATGAAACGGTTTGAAATGTCTTGTAAAATTTAAATTTGATAAAAGAAACTCCGAGTCAACATCACCGTTAGCAAAGATGACTACAAAAGTAACACCCAGTCCAATAAGCCTTAGCCTATTAGTATATGATGGAAAATCATCCTAACTACAACCTAAGCCACGTATGAACCTGATAATATGGATCCCATATTATTGATGAATGTTCCAAAATAGATGTAATGTATTTTAGTAACATATGGATCAGAAAACACCTTAGCCCATCTTTTAACGAAACCAAGAGTTGATCCTGCCTTATTCATAATCATATTAATATGACTAATGAAGTCAAGTTTCCTATTCATAAGTACACCAAGATTCTGATATGTTGGAACGATGTCCACTATTCCAATTCCATTAATACAATACTTGTTAAAAATTATCCCCCTTCTGTAAAATACCATCAGCCCAATTCTCAATAACAATTCCCTGGGAATTTTTTCCCTATTCCCCTATACTTAATAAAATCTCCCCGGGAGTTTTTTCTCTTTTCCCATTACCCTTATTCTAAAAGAACTTCGAAAATGGGAATCTCTTCCCCGGAAAAAAAAGTAGCTATTCTGAATGTCAATAAAAGGGAGAATAATTTGGGAATAATTCCGCCAAAAAATTGAGAGGGAGTGCTGCGAAAAATGTAAGTATTTCATATTTTTATGAAAAATAGTAATATATATCATTTGAAATTTTGTATAATAATATTATTATGGCCTTACTGTTGCTTTCAGGTCAAAAGCAACAAAAAAAAAAAAAACAAATTCATGTTCTTTTGAACACAATGCAGGCCAACCCTGATGTTGCATGCGGGATGTTCAAAGGAAGCAAGGAACAGCTAAGCCGGGTATGGCGCAATTTGGAGTGGAAATTAAACTCAACAGGCAATTCAAGTGGGTTGCTGGCATCACGTAGTTTTCTTCTTGCCATGCTTTGCTCCGTCTTGTCCTGCTGCTGCTCTTCTGCTTCAGCTACCATCAGAAACGCTACACTGAACATTTTTTTTTATTTATTTTAATTTATTAAAGATTTTAAAAAAAGTTTTACTATTAATTTCCATAAAAATTTTTAGATTTGTAAACAAAACAACTGAAGCAAAACAGCTGTCTTAGAATAATCGATATTCTCTCTCCCATATTATTGTTCTCCCCGCCTGTTTAGAATAGGAGGATTTATTCTCGGGAAAAATGAATTCCCCGGGAACTCTTTTCACTGGGCATATGTTTAGATTTCATAAGAACCAGTACCACCATTCAACTAGTTCACGTTGAAGAGTAATGCGACCATTTGTATCCCTGAAACTGTGAAATAACTTACCATCATCTACATACATAAGGATATTGCAATTCGAAAATATAGTTGGAAGATCATTTAAGAATAGTAAAAACAATAAAGGGAAGTTACACTTATAGCTTTAGATTCAATATTGCGAAACGTAACCCTTTGAGTTCTAAATGTAAGATGCGATTCAATCTAAGTTTGAAAAGTAAAATATTATGATCCACCATATCAAAAGCTTTACTAAAATAAATAACTCCGTCTGTCTGCTCCCCAAGAACAAAATCTTTGAAAACATGAGTTCAAAATTCTAGAAGATTAGTAAATGTTGACCATGATTTCATTAACTAGGAATAACACTTAGCTTTGCTATTCCTCTATAGTTAAGTACATTCACTAGACTTATACAAAGGTATAATAGATGATTCTTTCAAAAAAGTAGGAAAATAAGCAAGTTGCAAAGTACTATTAAAAATACATGTTATGGGCATACATAGAATTTCAGCGCAATTTCTCAAGATGCAAGCAGGAACATCATCAGGGCCGAGATTGTATTAAAATTTCAACTGAATCAGAGAATTAAAAACAGTTTTCTTACCAAAGAGCGGAATATGTGATATCGATGCAACTTTTATTATATATGAAGAATTAGCGACGGTTAAAGTATTTGAAATATAATTGCTGCTTTACGTGGACTGGAAAAATCAGCCAACATATTCTCAATATCAAGATAATCAAAGGATGAATTGCCATTGCAAAACATCGTAGGCAGGAACGATGAAAATTTGAGTTTAACACGTAATAAGAAATAGAAGGACTTTGGGTTAATACCAAATTTTTAAATTATTCAAATAAATTTTTAAATTATTAATTAAATTATTCAAATACCTCGTTTAACAATTATTATTCAGTAAAATATTTAGCATACTTTTAAGTTGAACAAGATTTTGCACATCTTTAAAAAAAAAATGTGAGATTTTCTGTTTGTTAGCCTCGAAAGTTCCTTTGAATTCCAATCAGGATCACTCGCATCAAAATTCTGATGAGAAAAACAATCGTTCAAAAATTATTTCATTAAATTTGACCAAAAGCAAATCCAATGTTAAAAGCTGATTATCAACCAAAAAAGACCAGTCAATATTATAAATCAGTTCATTTAATTTATCATAATTAGTGCGTTTAAAACAAAATGATTTACTCATTGCAGTATTCCGCCCCTTTGTAGGTTCTTCTAAGCCAATTTCTAGAATTATACCAAGAGTAGGATGATATCGATCTCCTTGTAAGGATATTGGGTCAATGCATTTCATTACAAAACTTTCAACATTATTCACAACAAATACCGGTATTAAAGGTTTCAATCCAATACAGAAATGCCGAACTACCGCATGCAAAAATACCGGTAACCGGTATTCGTTTTTTTTTTGTTCTTCATAAAAAATGTTCCATATGTATATGTACGTAAAAATGATCGTTTGTTGTTCTGAATTTTTATAATTTACCTATTTATATCGATCTCCTTGTAAGGATATTGGGTCAATGCATTTCATTACAAAACTTTCAACATTATTCACAACAAATACCGGTATTAAAGGTTTCAATCCAATACAGAAATGCCGAACTACCACATGCAAAAATACCGGTAACCGGTATTCGTTTTTTTTTTTGTTCTTCATAAAAAATGTTCCATATGTATATGTACGTAAAAATGATCGTTTGTTGTTCTGAATTTTTATAATTTACCTTAGTAAGCGTGAAAATAAATTCCACGTAGTCATGGTAGCAAGATTTTATTGTTTTTTGTTTTTTTTTTTGTTTTTGTTGTATGAATATCAAAAATTCTTGTCTTGTCAATATATGTACATTCTGTAGAGAAAAAGTACAATTTATATAATAGTACTAGAGTAACTCTGACATTCTAGAAAGAATTGACATTTTCCTGAAAAAGAAGTGCAAAAAACATAAATTTGTTTAAGTGAGAACATCAATAAAGAAATGCCATTTTCACAAAAAGTTAATAATAACAGCTTCCCAACACGTAACATACAGCTGACCATTTGAAAATACAGTGACTTCTAAATTTATGTAGCAAAAGCCATACGAACGGGAAACTGTAATGGTTGAAATTCAAATGGCATATTAGTGGGTATTATTGGGATGCGTGGTATTAAAACATCTTCGCCTTTCAATTTCCCATTTAAAATTATTGTATATCACACATTTTATAAGGGAAAGACACACCATCACAAAAGTGTGTTTACCGTTTTATAAACAAAAACCGAACAAAAGGTAAATATACTTTTAATTTCTGTTTAATTTAAAATTAAATAAAAAAAATTTAAGCCATAGACATGGACAATCATATTTTAGAAAAAAAAATTGACAAGGAAGCCAAGATCAAACTTCAGTCTGGTACTATTTTCTGCGAGAACGAAGAAGGTTGAATAAATGCATTAAAATAATTAAAGTCTATGGTGGAAACAGATGTGGGGTGCAAGATGGGTTTTGAGCAATAACCAGAATCCTCCTTTACCTTAAATGTGAATAAAAATGTTGGAAGAATTACTAGCTATTTTGAAACTGAAGATAATACATTGCTTACTGTTTCAGTTCGAATGACAATTAAAGGCGGTAGGACTTTTAGTATATTTTTATACTTCCATTGATTTAAAACAAGCATTAATTAACAGCAAGAGAACTTGATGAAATTTCTACATGATCAACTTCCATTCAATCAATGGTAATGAAATTCTACAAAAAGAAAAACTTAGAATGCGGTTGAAAATTAATTAATTGTTGGGAAGGGAAGTCAGTGGAGATAAGTTCGCGTTACTTTCGATGACGTTGTATTAACGTTATATTAACACAAGACTTTTAGATCCTTGGGTTGAGCCATATTTCAGTATCTATGCCAGCAGATAAATGCATTATCTGAGCGTGCGTTTTCTGCGTTTTCGTTTTTAATTGTTTTGTTTCGTTTTTATTATCAAACTATTTTTTCTTTTTTAATAACTATAATAATGATGAATTGGCTTTTCTTTTTTTTTTTTTTTACTAACTATATTAAATAAACAATGAATTGGACTGAATAATATAATATAATGGGAAAAATGGTTTTATTCTTAGTGCTTTGTATTTAGATATTTTTATTCCATAAATAACACCGATATCTAGATTTCCTCATTACCGAAATATCGAAAAGTTTTTGGTATTAGAATCGCTAGAATTTCAAGTGAGTCGCCCTGTTTCAGACTATTACTTATAGAGGAAATCGCATTAACTTAAGCATCATATACCGTACTGGAAATCAACTGCATCAGGCCTACCATTAGAATCAGAAAAATCAACACCACAATCATTACCAACGCCCAATTACCTCCCATGGTAATATCTATTGTTCCAAAAAGAAAATTTAATGAAACGAACACAAACGAAAAAGCAGGTTAAGCACCAAGGTGAACTCGTTGTTAACGCCGTTAAACCATAAAAAAAAAAAAACTGAGCGATAGCCAGGAAATGCAAAATGCAAATACCGCTGATTGATATATTTTTAATTATTTTTAATTTTACTTTCTTATTAATAAATAAATGAATGGCAATTATCTAAAAAATCATTACTTTCTGTTCTACATATATCAAGTTAGAACTGCAATTACCATGCAAATATATTTATCACCAGATGAAGTAAAACAAATTTCATTATAATTACAATTTTACAATTAAATTATACAAATAATTTAATTGGAAGTATCTTAAGATTCGACTTATCCCTTTGCTACAGAGTGGGTGACAATACATTGGAAACTTTTACAAAATTCTAAATTTGCTAATTTTGTATTTTTAATAATTTCGCGTTAAGTCCTAAAATTATGTTTTTTTTTTTTTGCGAAATCACTCTTTGATTTTGAGTGAAGACAAAACATTGGAAACTTTTAAACTTATATACCATAATTGATTAAAACAATATAAATAAAAGATGGTATGAAAGAAAATGTATAAAATCTAAACCGTTATTTAAATATTTATAGTATCTTACGTTCTCTTTCAACTGTTTCTTAAATTCAATTGCATTTTTCAATTCGTGCAGTAAAATATACTCTAACTGGAATACAGGATACAGGCAAATTATAAATGGCGTAATATATCCATACGCGGAAGTCTGGAAGTTCCAACATGACAGTGACCCATAGCACATATCGAAAGTTGTAACGGAATGGCTACAATCTAATGCAGTAGTGTTATGGAATGGCCAGCCCAATCACCAGATCTGAATACCATAGAAAATCTATGAGAAATTATAGATCGCAAAATATGGACACGAAATTACATAAACAAGTCAGATGTCATAGAGGCAGTTAATTCAGAGTAACAAAAAATTTCATCATGACTCCAACAAAATATTTAAACCAAAAACAGAGAGAAAGTATTGTATAGTAAAGGTTTCCAATGTTTTGTCAACAGCATAAAAATGGATACTTTTAAGTTTCGCTATTTTTTTTTTTTTTTTTTTTTTTTTTTTTTTTTTTTGAAGTTAAGCTATTTTAAGTTCATATTTTGTTTCATTTTTCAATAAATAAAACATACAATTTCATTTTAATTAATAAAAGAGTTTAACTTTTATAATCCAATTTTTTTACCTTTCCAGTCGTCAAAAATATATTTTGTTAAAATTAACCATTGTATTGTTTATACATATTTATAATTATTGTTTACTATTAATTTTTTTTTTCAATTTCACTCCAATAAATTCGGAACTATTTTTTAAACAATATTTTATTATTACAGAAACTTTAATTGAAGCCTAAAACTCCACTATATTTAAAAACAACAACTTTAAAGAAAAAGGACAAATTCAACAATAAATAAAAAAAACTTTGGTAGTTATACTAAAAATTTGTTTCTTTAAACGAAAGAGGAAGAAAAACAACAGGAAAAAATTCGGCCACCACCACTCATGTTTGAACAATACCCAATGGCAAATGTTTAACAACAAAACAAAAGTAAACAAACAGAGGAAAAAGATAATATAAATACATAATGAAAAAGAGCACAATAAATAAAACTTGATACACTGATGGGGATAAACTAACAACAGAGTGGCAACGGTCATATATTAAAGTAAATTTTTCGACATTTATCTGTTTGAGTTTTTCATTTTTATTTCGGACCCGATGGGATTAGTAGTCGTGGCACCTCCAATCTACAATAATATTTATCACAACATATATAGAGAGTACAATCATATAGAGAGTCTTCAAACAATGGTATGTTTATTAGTTAGTAGTCAAACCAAGAATGGGCCTAAACGAACACGAAGGCGTGGCAGCGCTAATTTTTATAATTTTTTTTAGTTATTGTTTGCTTATAAATGTATGAGCATCTGTTATAAAGCTTCCACAATTTTTATGAATGATGTCCATAGTTTTTATATGTTCCATAGACGTCTGAAATGTGTAATCGAACATTATTTTTATTACGAATACAAATTAAAAAGCTTTCAAATGTATTTGGATCCGCCGCAATGGAATCGATTCAAAAAGAATTTCTAATTTAGGGATCACAACTGTTATATATACGAGTATGTATACAATGTTAAATAATAATCACCAGCAAACTTACTTGATGTAAAATTAATATAGTAAATTAATATAATAAGTAGTATGAAGTTAATAACGAGCAGGAAAATTCATCTTGACAGACGTCATGTAACCTTGAGTTGTTGTTTGTTTTTGTTATTATCCTAGAATGAAAATGTAGGTGTGTATATCGTAAAGATACCCCACTAAACAATTTAATAAAACACCGTCTATAATGAATACCTGTTAGGAAAATGATTTTTAGTGTTAATATGTAAGAGCTTTTCATACACGCTCATTAAATATTTTTTATAAAAACTATTTGCTGGATAACGTTTACATCAGCATTTCAAACTTACTCAATGTATGTTAATGTATGTACGTAAATATATATGTATAAGGGCGGGTCGATTTGTAGGGAGGCAAAAAAAATCGATCAAGTGACAAGGTAAATCATATTCTAGGGATCAAAATAAGAAACTTTGCTCAAGGAACCATACCTCTAAAACGAATTCTGATGTCCCGACTTTTGACCTGTCTGTCTGCCATGGGGCAACCCCATTCCCCCTCATGCAATTGATCTTAAACTTGGCCCATAGTCTTGTTGTGACTACAGATTAATTTTGTATTTAGATCCGCCGCAATGGAATCGATTCAAAAAGAATTTCTAATTTAGGGATCACAACTGTTGTATATACGAGTATGTATACAATGTTAAATAATAATCACCAGCAAACTTACTTGATGTAACATTAATATAGTAAAATTAATATAATAAGTAGTATGAAGTTAATAACGCGCAGGAAAATTCATCTTGACAGACGTCATGTAACCTTGAGTTGTTGTTTGTTTTGTTATTATCCTAGAATGAAAATGTAGGTGTGTATATCGTAAAGATACCCCACTAAACAATTTAATAAAACACCGTCTATAATGAATACCTGTTAGGAAAATGATTTTTAGTGTTAATATGTAAGAGCTTTTCATACACGCTCATTAAATATTTTTTATAAAAACTATTTGCTGGATAACGTTTACATAAGCATTTCAAACTTACTCAATGTATATTAATGTATGTACGTAAATATATATGTATAAGGGCGGGTCGATTTGTAGGGAGGCAAAAAAATCGATCAAGTGACAAGGAAAATCATATTCTAGGGATCAAAATAAGAAACTTTGCTCAAGGAACCATACCTCTAAAACGAATTCTGATGTCCCGACTTTTGACCTGTCTGTCTGCCATGGGGCAACCCCATTCCCCCTCATGCAATTGATCTTAAACTTGGCCCATAGTCTTGTTGTGACTACAGATTAATTTTGGGGTAGTCACGCAGAGTCACGCATAGTCACGGAGTGATCTAAAAGTTATTTACCCTCATCCGATTGATCTTTTTGAATAACATAACATAGTCAAGGCGTATGATTATTATTTATTAGCAGAGTAGAAGATACGTATACGTATGAGTGTTAATTTTAATATTAAATCAAACATAGTCAGCCCAATTCTAAACGAATTCGGGGGTGTCCCACTGGCATGGGTGGGTCGGCCCTCCAAAGTGGGGGTCGGTCATACATTTGGACTCGATTGGGGCACTCTAAATGGGTCAAAGTGAGACAGACAGACAGGTCAAAAGTCGGGACATCAGAATTCGTTTGAAAGGTATGGTTCCTTGGGCAAAGTTTCTTATTTTGATCCCTAGAATACGATTTTCCTTTCACTTGGGCGATTTTTAAATCGACCCGCCCTAATATGTATGTATGAGTATGTTTAGCAACTCATGGGGTAAACTTTATATTTTTTGTATTAATTTAATTCTAAAAGGAATAAAAGGTGCTTCGGAAAAGGGTCGTAGGTTCATCATACTGGGCAAGGTTATTAATGGACATAAACAAAGGACATAAATATAGTATATGTGAGATTGGAAAAAAACAGTAAATATTGGAAGGTTCACATCTTTCTTGAAACATATACAGACCAAATTTTGAGTAAAATATCATATGTTATACACGTAAGTCTTTAGTTAGATTTATATAAGTGAATATCAGTAGGCTGCTATGATTAATATTGGTCATATATGACACAGAAAAAAATCGTTGTAAAATCAACTGAAACAAGGTTGATTCAACAATTTATTTTAATGATTTTCCTTCATTAGTGTTTCATGTTAGTTTAACATGATTTTATAACAAACAAAAATAATATTTTTCCATTTTAAAATAACTATAAATCATATTAAATTAACATTTTAATTCCAGTTGAATCATGGTGAAATAATGTTAAAGTCCTTATTGAATCAACATTATTTATAAAAACTATTTGCAATAACATGAATTTCATCTTGAATTAATATGACGGTCCAATAGAAATGACATTAAAGGTGCTATTACACGATGTGTTTTTTTACATATGTACTGTCAAATTTTCCCACAACAAAAGTTGTACACATCGTGTGATACATATGAAACATTGTTTATGTACAATACATGAGGAAGGTCACATGTACATTTTTCAATTAGAACATGTTCTATTTTGGGATGACAAACATATGAAAATACAACACTGCTTGTGGCGAAAGAAAAAGAGAGTAAATTATAAAGATTAATATTGAAAGAAAAATAAATTGTTTAATATTAATTAACAATTAAAAAATATATAACTTTTTTTTAACAATAAATTTTTGTAAATTCACAAATTAAATCAGCTGTTGTTTACATTTAGAGGTTATGTCATACAGAAATACATACGCACGTGTGATAGCAAAAATTATGAATCATATGTAAAAGACAATTTTGACAGACATGCGGAATTTCATATGGATAAAAAAAATTGACGGTACATATGTAAAAAAACACATCGTGTAATAGCACCTTAAAACATGTTTAAATAACATGAAATGTAATGTTAATTTGAAATGGTTCCAATATTGAAATAACATTTAAAGGCCAGTTTACACTATCACACTTTGTAATACTACCTGTAAAAAAGACGAGAATTATGAAAAATTCTTAACATGTCGTATCATATGTTATGAAATTGACGGTATGTATGATTTTATTTTCGAAGTCCGATGGTTTTTTTAATTTTTAGAAACATTTTTAATAATTTGTCGTTTTCATCGGACCAGAGTTGTTTTGGTAATATTAAAAAAAAGGGTAAACAAAAACAAAGAAAGTGGCAACAAAATATAAATTTCAAAATAAATTTGTTTGTTATTCTAAACAGCTGTTTTCATAAGACTTAAGTGTGATGGTTTAAATGGCCTAAGTATGTAGAAATAATGTCGGTACGACTTTATGACAGTCGGATGAATTTCATCCGATATTTATGTCGAAAAATCATACCACTGAGTGGTATCATGTAAATGGGCCTTAAACAATATTGTTTTATTAAAAGGTAATTTATTTTTTATACATTCGATTGTTTATAAACACATGTAACATAAATATTGAAATAAGATGCACCATGAAGCTCCCGATAGCAACTGCCATAGAATTTTTTTTTTAATTCTTTACAACTTTATCTGGAAAACGTGTCGTTGGTAAAATACAGCATTTAGTAGAATGGCATATATACAATCTAAAGAACGTAGTAAAAAAGGTGGTGAATTAAAAAAATAAATAAATAAAAATAGTGATTACACAATACTTACTTTGGTCAAAAGTACCTTTTGAGTTTAGTCCATAACAACTGCTGATTTTTTCCATGAACACCCCCCATTGAGCAAATAGACGAATGTTTTTGTTTGGATGCAGTAGTTCGAAGTCTATGTGAATCTATAAAAATAATGAAAATAAGTCATTAAGGAACTATTTTCTTAAGTTTAGTAAGCTTACTAGTTCGTCGGATCTGCTATTTGAATAAAGTGGCCAATCGTTAAGAAATTGATAATTACTTTGAGATGTCTTCAGTTATTTTTGCCTTAATAAAAAAAGTCCTTTGCCACTTATCTTTCACTTCGTCCCAGTTGGAAAACTTGATCATTAAATTCAGGACAAGCTTCCTGTGAGATTAGAACTGAGTTTTCACTGATGAGCGCACACGCTTTGCGTTTTGGTTTTACGTATTTGTCCCAAAGTGTACCGTCGGAATTCACTTTCCTACATCGTGGCATAAAGTAGTATTCCTGAAAGAATATTTAAATAAATGTCGGTAACAGATTAGGACAAAGAAATGAAGTTGGTGTTATTGTTGTGCTAACATTAGACTGATTTTGTAGCCAAGAGACTACTTTATTTGCAACCGTTCCAGACAAGATATCGTCATCAATGCCATACTGAAGCAAAATTACAGAAAAGTTAGCCAAAAATCAACTAATTACATTTTTAAAAATTATTTATCTTTACCTCACTTTTTCTTCAAATGAATAATTTTTCTCGGAAACAAGCACGAAGACCTATAGGAGGTATAGCTTCCTTTGATAAGTATTTTATGCTTTCAAATGTAATTTCAGCTCCTAAACAATTATTTATTTTTTGTTAGAGAAATTAAGAAAAAAAAAATATTAAATATATGTATGCGTATATGTATATATACTTACTTGTCAAATAAGGCTTCATTTCACTTTGACTCGTATTTTGAACCGCTTAAATGTTTAATATAACATTTCCGTCTTCATCACTCAATAATTTTTTTTCATTGACACAATATTTTGGACAATACCTTTTAAATTCATAATATTGTTGTTAGCCGCAGACATTATTATATTTATGTATAAGAATTAAATTCACTTACTATGTATAAAACAACAATTCAACAATATATCACGCACTAAACTTATTAAAGCAATTATCGCAAAGATGCAATAAGAATCTTTGTTTTTTTGATGTGTAAACATCTATACGCGCAGGGGGGTAAATTTCTATTTCACAATACAATCGCAAAAACAGCGTAACACATCGGTGTGAGCTGAAGTATAAATCGGTGTGACTTTATCTGATTGTATTTGTGAAAAAATTATGATATGTTCTTTTCTAAACATTTTCCAATTGTCTTTCAAAAAACATCAATTGTATTTCAGAAAACATCAATTGTATTTCAGAAACCATCAATATAATTTCAGAAAACATCATTTGAATTTCAGAAAACATAAATAGAATTTCAGAAAACATCAATATAATTTCAGAAAACATCATTCGAGTTTCAGAAAACATCATTTGAATTTCAGAAAACATAAATAGAATTTCAGAAAACATCAATATAATTTCAGAAAACATCATTCGAGTTTCAGAAAACATCAATTGAATTTCAGAAAACATCAATAGAATTTCAGAAAACATCAATTGTATTTCAGAAAACATCAATTGTATTTCAGAAAACATCAATTGTATTTCAGAAAACATCATTTGAATTTCAAAAAACATAAATAGAATTTCAGAAAACATCAATATAATTTCAGAAAACATCAATTGAATTTCAGAAAACATCATTAGAATTTCAGAAAACATCAATTGTATTTCAGAAACCATCAATATAATTTCAGAAAACATCATTTGAATTTCAGAAAACATAAATAGAATTTCAGAAAACATCAATATAATTTCAGAAAACATCAATTGAATTTCAGAAAACATCAATAGAATTTCAGAAAACATCAAGATAATTTCAGAAAACATCAATCGAGTTTCAGAAAACATCATTTGAATTTCAGAAAACATAAATAGAATTTCAGAAAACATCAATATAATTTCAGAAAACATCATTCGAGTTTCAGAAAACATCAATTGAATTTCAGAAAACATCAATTGTATTTCAGAAACCATCAATATAATTTCAGAAAACATCATTTGAATTTCAGAAAACATAAATAGAATTTCAGAAAACATCAATATAATTTCAGAAAACATCAATTGAATTTCAGAAAACATCAATAGAATTTCAGAAAACATCAATATAATTTCAGAAAACATCAATCGAGTTTCAGAAAACATCATTTGAATTTCAGAAAACATAAATAGAATTTCAGAAAACATCAATATAATTTCAGAAAACATCATTCGAGTTTCAGAAAACATCAATTGAATTTCAGAAAACATCAATTGTATTTCAGAAACCATCAATATAATTTCAGAAAACATCATTTGAATTTCAGAAAACATAAATAGAATTTCAGAAAACATCAATATAATTTCAGAAAACATCAATTGAATTTCAGAAAACATCAATAGAATTTCAGAAAACATCAATATAATTTCAGAAAACATCAATCGAGTTTCAGAAAACATCATTTGAATTTCAGAAAACATAAATAGAATTTCAGAAAACATCAATATAATTTCAGAAAACATCATTCGAGTTTCAGAAAACATCAATTGAATTTCAGAAAACATCAATTGTATTTCAGAAACCATCAATATAATTTCAGAAAACATCATTTGAATTTCAGAAAACATAAATAGAATTTCAGAAAACATCAATATAATTTCAGAAAACATCATTCGAGTTTCAGAAAACATCATTTGAATTTCAGAAAACATAAATAGAATTTCAGAAAACATCAATTGAATTTCAAAAAACATAAATTGCATTTCAGAAAACATCAATTGAATTTCAGAAAACATCAATTGCATTTCAGAAAACATCAATTGAATTTCAGAAAACAGCATAATCGACTGGAAAATATGATGTTGATGTTTTCTTTAATTATTAGATGTTTACACATCTCCGTTGTGATCGGACTCACATGATTTTTTTTGTTCTAAAGTACCGGTAATTTTTGGTACTTTACGATTCAACATAAATTAATTTCATTTCAACATTTTTTCATGTTGTTTCAAAATTCCGCAACTTTATTTCAAATTTGTGCCAGTTGTTATTTATATTTCACAAGTTTATTTTAAAATGATTATCAAAAATATTAAAAATTAAAAATTAAAAATTAAAAATTAAAAATTAAAAATTAAAAATTAAAAATTAAAAATTAAAAATTACAAATTAAAAATTAAAAATTAAAAATTAAAAATTAAAAATTAAAAATTAAAAATTAAAAATTAAAAATTAAAAATTAAAAATTAAAAATTAAAAATTAAAAATTAAAAATTAAAAATTAAAAATTAAAAATTAAAAATTAAAAATTAAAAATTAAAAATTAAAAATTAAAAATTAAAAATTAAAAATTAAAAATTAAAAATTAAAAATTAAAAATTAAAAATTAAAAATTAAAAATTAAAAATTAAAAATTAAAAATTAAAAATTAAAAATTAAAAATTAAAAATTAAAAATTAAAAATTAAAAATTAAAAATTAAAAATTAAAAATTAAAAATTAAAAATTAAAAATTAAAAATTAAAAATTAAAAATTAAAAATTAAAAATTAAAAATTAAAAATTAAAAATTAAAAATTAAAAATTAAAAATTAAAAATTAAAAATTAAAAATTAAAAATTAAAAATTAAAAATTAAAAATTAAAAATTAAAAATTAAAAATTAAAAATTAAAAATTAAAAATTAAAAATTAAAAATTAAAAATTAAAAATTAAAAATTAAAAATTAAAAATTAAAAATTAAAAATTAAAAATTAAAAATTAAAAATTAAAAATTAAAAATTAAAAATTAAAAATTAAAAATTAAAAATTAAAAATTAAAAATTACAAATTAAAAATTAAAAATTAAACATTAAAAATTAAAAATTAAAATTAAAAACAAACCATTAAAAATTTAAAAAGATATAAATTATAAGTGAAAAATTGCTGCTTTTGCTGCTCCTTTAAAAATTTTTATATTTTTGAAGTAAATTTTCTTAAAAAAGTTCCTTTTCTTTTAAAATTTCTTTTTCCTAAAAAGTTGAAAACATTTTCTTAAAAATTACTTTCTTTTAAAAAAGTTCCTTTTCTAAAGAAATAATTTTATGCACAAAGTATCTTTTCTTAAAAAACAGTCTTCTTGAAAAGTACATTTTCGTAAAAAGTGAATTTCTTAAAAATGTGACTTTTCTTAAAAAAAAGTATTTTCATCATTTTCCATCGGGCTTTTTTATACCCTCCACACCACAAAGGGTTTGTCAATCCGTTGAAACTCATCGAAATAAATTCCACAGACGCCATAAACTATACATATTCTCGATCCTTATAAATGGAGAAGTCGATTTGGCGTTTTCCTAAAATTTTTGTTAATCTAGCCGATATAATTTTAAATCTTTTTTATCTTTAAGTGTTGACAACCTGGTTATGACATTGTGTTTAGAACATGGGAGGAGGCACAATCTAATATAACACTCTTACTTGTTTCCTAATGTTGTACATAATTTTTCGAAACATTTTTAAACCACGTTTATGCTCTTTCGACACCTGTATTTGGCTTTCCCAAATTAAATTTAAGAACTTTTCCAAACGTGGCTTAAAAATGTTTCGAAAGAACATAAATACATATAACTATTTTAAAAATTATGTATAACATTAGCACCGAGCAGGCGCCATTTGACGACAATGGTAAAAATTTTGTTAAAGAAAAATAACCTTAAGTGCACTAATGATTAACAATGGTGTTTTTCAAGAAATTTGCTGAAAAATTATGCCATTGCGAATTTATCTCTACATAAAACGAATTTAACTTTTCCATGCGAAAATAACTTAAATAACGAATTTATCTTTTCATTACGTCAAAACGAATTTAACTTTCGAATTTAACTCCACACACTTAGTAATATTGTGCATTGCGCTGATGTATCCAAACTATTTTCAACATTAAATCACAATTATAAGGCAGATGAATGGCGACTTTTTATTCATGGTTCCTGTAAAAGTACGAATTCTTTAAAAATAAGTAAATTTTTAATAGATTTCTATTTTTTATATAAAATCTGTAATGGTATATCTAGACATGAAAGCTGTTTATTGTATAATGAAAATCTGTTACATTTAAAATTTTTTTTAATGTTGAACAGCAATATTCACAAACAAGTTCTGGGTCATACCAGAGACTGAATTTATAAGAGCGATTGAAGAGTTTGTTGTATACTTCAACCACTCCAATATTGTTTTTAAAAATCATATATATGACCGATATCCTGCATCATACTAGAAACTTCACAAAACAGAAAGTGCATAAAAACTTTGTTTTTATTGAAAGTTTAATAACTCAGTTCAGTTAATTTTTAACGGATTTTTAAACCAAAGCTGTATTTTATTCATAAATAAACATACTTTAATAATAAACTCATTTTTGGACTACTGATTAATGGATGTAATAAACACATACAAACCCAATTTGACTAAGATTTATATGATAATTTGGATCTTATGGCAATTTAAGTCGATTTCATAGGGGTCATTTGTATGGGGGCTAGGTCTGAACATGGACCGATTGTCACCAATTTCAATAGCGTTCATCCTATGGCCGACAAAAGCTTATATATCAAATTTCATCAAAATATATTCATATTTGCGACCTGCAGTTTGATTACAAGCTTTACATTAACACACAGACGGACGGACGGACGGACGGACATCGTTAAATCGAATCAGATAGTGATTCTGATTCGATCGGTATAATTAAATATGGGTCTAGGTCAAATATTTTTGGTAGTTACAAACAGCAGCACAAAGTCATTATACCCAAACCACATAGTAGTGGTATAGGGTATAAAAATAGAAATGCGCTGAAACATGCAATTTGTTTAATTGTGTCTTTTAATAAGGGTTGACATGCGGCCACGTGATGGTTAATATTTGTTTATTTAACATAAAATTCCACTTTAATTTGTGATTTCTGTTGAGTTCGAATTTGTACGTTACTTTTACAATATAAAAGTTACTAAATTTAACATTTTTAGAGAATCTGATTAAATCAGATATCACATTTGTGCTATTCAGGTCCAACATCACATTTCTTTCTATCCTCACGATTGTGAATTTTATTTTTTGTCTTCAGTAAAACACTATGATTTGTCAAAAAACGATGACGTGGAAGCTGCATTGGCGATTTAAGACCAGTGCGATATTGACTTTAATGATGAAGACGAATTGGTGGATGAAATTTGGACCCCCGCAATCATAATTCCCGAAAACGAAGTGACGAGCAAGCTACTTTGGCACCTCACCATCAACTTCCCATTACATCCGGTTACAAAAATTTAATAAACTTTCAAACACCGTGGGAGTATTTTAAACAATATTTTCGGGAATAACACTACGATAAGAAATCGATGTAATCAATTGGCAACTGAAATAGATGAGCAAATGATGCTCGTTGCTCATCAGAATTATTTTTCAGCTTATAACCTAGCCCACACAATTGTGCTATGTCCTTTTTCAAAAAAAAAAATTAGCTCACAAAAAGTTAGGACACGTATTTTTAAGTAGACTTTGCTAAAAAGAATTTTTATATTGATATTGATATTTTTATATTATATTAATATTACAATGAATACAATCGTTTTGTTACTCAGGTCTGAAAGGGTCAAATGAATTTGCTGGCGGAATACGCACAGATTCTCAGTATTATTTAAATACCATGTTCATATCTTCGAAAGGCCTCTAAATCCGCTGAGAAATTAAAAATCAGTTGATATTCAACAGAGGTACTGGCTTATATGTGCAAAAGGGCTAAAAACCCGGTTATTTACCCGTAACTCAAGATTTTGGAGGTGTTGTTGTACTCGACAAGACCAACCACAGTGTAATCTTTAGAAACGAAATATTTTTCCTCTTTATCGCACGATATTCATTCACTCAGACAAACTGTGAAGATTATGATATGCGCCCAACAACTTGCGTGGATGAACTACTTATTCTAATATTTTTATAACGTTTTCGTAATAATTCTTAAATTCAAGAAATAATTTATTTACGTTTTTCTAATAATATTTGGTGTTTTCTATATAGTTATTAAAATATTAAATTTTCATATAGATTTTGAGTATCTACTCGGATAGGTTCATGAACCTGCATAGCCAAAATTAACAAAGGTATAAAAGCAATGGCTTTAAAAACATATTTTTTTTTTCTAATATATTAATATTAGACCGACTATATGACACCCTATACCATGGTTTAGAGACCCTATCTCTTCGGTCCAACTAAGTGGATATAGAAAATAAGCATAAAGCAAAATTGAGTGGCATTGTTATTAATTTTTTTTTGGCTGCAGATATGAAAAAGTTCATATCGGATGCTATATTTATAAAGGGCCTAGGTCGATAAATGTACCGATCCTGACCATAATTGGTAAAGTCACTTATATTTTGAAAAAATATATACAAACCAAATTTGAGAAAAATCTACAGACACCTCTTAGGTCAAAATTTGATATAGAAGATGAGCTAGATAACTTAATCGATTCCATACAAACATCAGCCTGGGAAAGCTCGCCAGAAATACATAAATATACATATAAACAACTACAACTACATACACAAAAGAAATAAGGGAACTTGTAAATAAAAAACGTAAAGCCAGAAAAAAGTGGCAACTTGAACGCACTACGGAAAATAAAGCTATTTTTAATAGATTATGTACAGAAGTTAAAAAAATAATAAATGAGTAGAAAAACAACACTATGTCTGTATATATGAAAAATCTATCTGCAAACAAAGATACAAATTATAGCCTATGGAAGGCCACTAACCAACTAAATCAGTTAACACTACCACCAATTCGTAAGTCAAGTGGTAGCTGGTCTAAGGAGGCCAAGGATAAATCTGAACATCTGAACTGTTCGCTAACTACTTTTATGAAACATTTAAGCCATTGTCAAGACAAATAGCTGATGAAAATATAGAGAAGAGTCCTAAATAAGATAACAAAAATATTAAGCCAATTACCATCCTGGAGCTAAAAAATGTTATATATAAAGATCTAAGCCCAAAAAAAGCACCAGGTTATGATTTAATAACCGGTAAGATAATAAAGAAGCTGCCTGAAAAAGCCTTAAAGAAATTACAATTTATTATTAACGCATGCTTTCACATTCAACATGTTCCACTACAATGGAAGTCAGGAAAACCCCCAAATGAAATAACATCATATAGACCCATTTCATACTTCCTGTAATGTCAAAAATCTTTGAAAAACTTTTTGCTAAAAAATTCCAGTCCATAATAAAACAAAGAAATTTGATACCCAAACATCAGTTTGGATTCAGAGATCAACACTCTACAGTAGAACAAGTAGAACAGTAGCAATACTAGCAACAGCAAAATATGTGAAAGAATATATTTTGAGAGCAAATCTATCCATATGAACTTCACCAACAAAAAAATAAATTACGTACCTTTATACATAAACAACAAGAAGATACCATATGCTAATACTGCCAAATACCTAGGCATGACATTTGATGCAAAAATAAAGTGGAAGGAACACATAAAAAAAAACTCAAGAAATGAAACTTAAATTCAGACAATTGTACTGGTTACTTGGAAGTAATTCTGAAGTATCTCTAAGTAACAAACTCATGGTGTACAACCAAATAATTAAACCAATATGGACGTACGGAATCCAGCTCTGCTGGGGCTGTTCAAAGAAAACCAATGTACAAATTATACAAAAAACACAAAACAAAATATTACGTACTATCGTCAAAACTCCGTGGTTTATTCGAAACGATGAGCTGCATAGAGACTTGGGGATAAACACCGTAATTGAAGAGACAAAACGTCAGCACAAAAGCATGCAACAAAACTCCAGCTTCATACAAATGAAGATCTTAATGAAATCTTCTTTTCTCACAACCGAAATAGAAGACTACTGAGGACCCTTCCATTGGACCTGGTCATCAACTAGAAAAACATTCAAAAATTTATAACTTTGATGATAATTACTGAATTATTGCTCGTCACACTATTTTACCTCATATTGTAATATTACTAAATGAGTTTTACTCAGTTTTAATTGTATTAATAAATAAAAAAAAAAAAAAAAAAATAGCGTTCATCCTATGGCCGATAAAAGCTCATATACCAAATTTCATTAAAATATATTCATATTTGCGACCTGTAGTTTGATTACAAGGTTTACATGGACACACAGACAGACGGACGGACGGACATCGCTAAATCGACTCAGAAAGTGATTCTGAGCCGATCGGTATAATAAAAGATGGGTCTAGGTCAAATATTTTTGTTAGTTACAAACAGCAGCACAAAGTCATTATACCCAAACCACATAGTGGTATAGGGTATAAAAAAAAATTGTAACTGTTACTGAATCATTTTTATATGCGATGATTAAATGATAATCCAAATATCTACCCGGTTAGATATAATGGGTGCGAAAGCTAAACATAAATTCCAAGAAAATTTATTTAATATCATTAGTTAAGAGAATTTCTATTTTTCATTTGAACATTTAATTAAGCGAGTAATTCTTTCAAAGCTCTGCGTTATTACTTGAAGAAAATAATTACAAATTATTATTTTAGCCTCTTGGGGAAATATTAATCTCAATAATTTGGCATTTAATTCCCAAGAAACTTTCAGAGTAGTTTAATTGTAGTTGTTGTTTATCTATTAAAATTTTATAATTCAGCTGAATAGGAGTGTGTATATGTTTTGTTTTATAAAAAAATATATTATTATTATTATTATTATTATTATTATTATTATTATTATTTTTATTATTATTATTATTTTTATTAGTATTAGTATTAGAACAACCTGTTGTGTTTATTGCCAGTGCTGCTGCATCTTTCCAAATGGAAAAGCAAGGTGGGTTTGAAATATAAACATTCAAATCAAAGTAAATATGTATTGAATACCTTTCTTTGTGGATATTAAATTAATTTTTAATACATTTGTTTAGCTTTATTATAAAAAAAATCCAAGATCTCTTTTGCAAAATGAATTAAACATACCTGGAAAGAAATAAAACATTAAATTAATTAGTTAAAAAAACGTTGGTTAATTAAAGTATATTAATTCAATTAATTAAACTATTAAATTTACTACAACTCAGTTTGAAAAGAAAGGTGTAATCGAAATTTTTTTTACATATTCTAGGCAGT
This sequence comes from Cordilura impudica, assembly GCA_963682025.1. Taxonomy (NCBI): domain Eukaryota; kingdom Metazoa; phylum Arthropoda; class Insecta; order Diptera; family Scathophagidae; genus Cordilura; species Cordilura impudica. Next base: position 695,827 of record OY821517.1, on the reverse strand, counting down.
ATTTCATAATTTCGAGGGAAACAAAATTATACGGATTACATTTGGGAATGCGTAAAAAGTATACACAAGAAGAAAAAATTAATCAATTTGCCAAAAGTATTTAGTTTGGCAAGGAATTTGAAGTTATGATACGAAACACTTTAAGCAAAGATTAATGCACTTGTAGAAGTAACTTTTGGCAACGATCCAACACTAGATTTATTCGAAATACATGCTGTCCAGAGTTGCGGTTGATAAGAAAAACTCAAAAAGGTTTTTAAATGAGAAGAACAAAAAAAACTAAAGATAACTGTCAATAATGCTGTTTGTTGAATAAGTTCAAAGACCAATCAACCACTAAATCATCTTGTTAGTTTGAGTTACTATTATAATTATTGCTGTTATTACGTTATAAACAAGTTATAAACCAAATAATATGTAAAATTTCTGAAGAAGGCGATTTAAACAGAAACCCACTTAATTAAATATCTACCCTCGTTTATATTGTTTGGTTTTTCCTAAATTTATTAAATTTATTTGGTGTTTATCTTTATGAGTTAAATAATTGATTAAGCGTGAGTTGAAGTTATAGGCAGAAGGATGCTGACGATAAGCAAACAAGTTGTGTTCAAAAAAGTTATCTCATTTAGCACTATCTTAAATTTTTTCCATATTTCTCTTACATGACATAAAATTTATATTTTCTATGATTAGAAATTATATACATGAAACTCACTAAATATTTTTTTTATAATTATTTTATAATTTTATAATTAAAATAAAAACAATCATTTTCATTTTTATTATAATTTTATTAAGCAATATTTTCTTAAATAAATCAAAAAAAAAAATAAATTATCATAAATTATTTGTTTCAAAAAAATACAAGACAAAGGGACTGAAAACTATAAAGTTTTTCATTTTAGCACGTTTATTGCTTCTCCTGTAAACTTAATTACAGTGTTAGTTAGGGCGGTTTGTGGTTTAGCTAACGATATACAGTGTAGGAAAAAATAATAGAAACACGCAAAGTTTGACCATTATTTATAAAATGAAGCGGTGTTTTGGTTTCTATTATATTTTCCAACACAAATTTTAAAAATTTAAATAAATTTACTTTCAAGTTATGTTATATTTTGTAAATTTTTTTTTTTTTTTTTTTTTTTTTTTTTTAAGAATATCAATTTATTAAATATTGACTTAAAAATATTTTTTGCAACTGATGATGAATTTTTGCTTGTTTCTATTATTTTATCTACCACTGTATATCTTTATTAAAAGCCGAGTCGATCTGGAACTTTGGTTGCTGGTATGTTTGGTTGTTGATTTCGCGATTTTACTGCGGTTAAAAATTATATTAAAACATTTCTTTTAATGTATGCAAATATATTTGAATTTATTTATTTGTATTTTAAAAACGACTGTGGAGAATTCCTCGAAGAGTTTCAAGAGATACTATTTGTAAGGAACGACAAAATAGAAGAATCGACTGACAGTGGAATACAAAATATAAACACTTATTAAATCAGAAAAGAGAATAACATAAAGATACGAGTAAGATTTATACAAGTCGGTATAACACAATTTGTTGAGTTTACATTCAACACAATAATAAAAAAAAATATCGTACAAAATGGAAGGAGAGAAAAAACATCAACAAGCATATGGATAATAAAATTTATAAAACACTTTGTATGAAATAGGTATCTGTTATATACATACATATATATACATACATATATATACATATATATATATAATATGCGTCTATGAACGGGGAGTTTTTAATTTTTTTCTGCTTTAAATATTTTATGATCACTTCATCTAAGCAAATATATAAAATGATTAAAAAGTAAAATCGAAAAGATATTACGTTTTTTTTTTTTTTGCTGTTTGTATTATAAATGTATATTATCATGTAGAAAACTTATATCAAGATATTATGCATATAAATAATTGATTAATATGCAACAAAAAAAAAAAGAAATAAAGGTAAAAGTAAATACAATGAAATGGAATTTTCAAAAATATGTGAATATGTAGTTTTGCGTGAAGAAAATACAATTGTGTAGTGCTTATATTTCACAGAATAAAAGAATTGATTAGTGTAATATAAAAGCTACAACTCTCATTTATCGATGTCATTTTATAAAAAAAAATAGGGCATATGTATAACAACCATTGGTCGTCAAAGGGTTTCAGACTTAACCAGAGACTTAACGGAATACAAGGCTTACCCCCTGTTTATTTAACACGAACGATAGACTAGACGAACGGTAATGTCAATAAAATGTATGAAAACAAATTTCAAAAAAATATTTTCCTATACCACCACCGGCCTCTATAACATATCCTAGCTTCAGAGCGAACTGAGGGTTCCACCCAGGTTACATTCCTCATAAGTACAGGACAAAAAATATGGACACAAATATTTTTTATATACTTTTTACTCGTGTTGTCAATTGTTATGTCGAGAACTACAGAGATGTATTTTTTTTTAGTGGTGAGGGATTGATTGTCATTGTGACGTATTTCAAAGATGATAATATGGCATCACCTAACTAATAGAGTAAAAACGTTACATCTTCTCAAATGCAAAAACAAAAACCAACATTAAATGTAGAGAATATAGCACCAACACTTATAATATATTTTAACATTTCAGTGGGGAAAATCTTTGTAAAATATCAGCAAAAATTATTTGAATATAAAGTTGTACAATCTCTAAAATTCATTGTAAATTTTGTACTATGTATTAAAAACACATGCAATATGGGTTGTACCAAGTATTGTTCAAGCAAAAATGCGAAATTTTAAAATGAGTGAAGTTAAATTCGATATTAATTCATTTTGACGTAACACTGTGAACGAAAAGTTAAATTCGTTTTATGAAATGATAATGGGAAATTTTAGAGTAAACTTAAATTCTTTTTATGCAAAGTTAAATTCGCATGGCATAATTTTTCAGGAAATTTTTTAAAAACACCATTGTTACTCATTAGTGCACTTAAGATTATTTTTCTTTTCCAAATGTTATCGTAATATTTAAGTCATGTACCCAAATATAAAGTCGACTTTTAAATGTAAACTTCTCGGGTTATCGAATTAGGAAGGTTGATAGTACTGTATTTAACATCTGTGACGAGAAAAAACACCAACTGATAAAGAACACGTAAAGGATATCAAAGATTTGATGCTGAAATTATTCGATTGATATTTAGAGATCTTGCTGATACTGTTGACATTTTAAAAGGATCAGGCAATTTAATTTTAAAAGATTCTTTGGGTCTCAAATGCGTCAAATCTCGACAGGTTCCAAAAACACAATTTTTTTTTTTAAATGCGTGTCGCATTAATATCTACAAAACAATGCTTTTTAACTGAAGAACGCAATGAAACGCATTATAAGTCGTAATGAGACTTGGATCTATGCCTACCATCGCGAACAACCCGGCTAAGCAAGCGAATATCCTGGTGCTGGGACAAAACAGAAATATTATTTGGAAGTTATGCATCGTTTTCGTGAAGGTATTCATAATATGAGGCCAGAATTATGGGCAGACAACTCTTGATTTTTGCACCACGATAAAGCACTGCCACACACGAGACCATTTCGAACAAAATTCGACTCATATCGGTCCACAACCACCGCATCCCCTGTATGTAGTCGGACAAAAAATGGATGGGATCAGATCAGTGGGCGTGGCACCCCATACAAAGTAAATATTTATTGTCATATATCTGGATTACAGTAGTTCAAAAGCTTTGGGACTTTGTGAGTTGTGAGGGACAAAACAGAAATATTATTTGGAAGTTATGCATCGTTTTCGTGAAGGTATTCATAATATGAGGCCAGAATTATGGGCAGACAACTCTTGATTTTTGCACCACGATAAAGCACTGCCACACACGAGACCATTTCGAACAAAATTCGACTCATATCGGTCCACAACCACCGCATCCCCTGTATGTAGTCGGACAAAAAATGGATGGGATCAGATCAGTGGGCGTGGCACCCCATACAAAGTAAATATTTATTGTCATATATCTGGATTACAGTAGTTCAAAAGCTTTGGGACTTTGTGAGTTCATAAGTTATTAATGTGAATAGTCGGACAAAGAATTGGCGATATCGGACCAATGGGCGTGTCATTCCCATACAAAGTAAATATTTAATATCATATAACTGGAGAACTATAATAGAAAAAGCCTTCGGACTTTGTCTGAACTATTAATGTGAGTAGTTGTCCTAAAAATGGGCGGGATCGGACCAATGAGCGTGGCACCTCCTATCAAAAATCACAAAAAAAATTAAAAATCGTCAAAGTCAAAAATCGCCAAAACCGAAAATCGCGAATAACGAAAATCGCCAAAAATCAAAAATCGCCAAAATCGAAAATCGCCAAAATCGAAAAACGCCAAAAATCAAAAATCGCAAAAAAAAAAAAAAAAAAAAAAAGAAAATCGCCAAAAATCAAAAACAGCCAAAAACGAAAATCGCCAAAATCAAAAATTGCAAAAAATAATCGCCAAAGTTAAAAATCGGCGAAATCTCTAAAATCTCAACAACAAAAATCAACAAAAACAAAAATCGCCAAATATAAAATAGTTTTCTACAAAATCTACTCTGTTTTCAATTTCGTTATGATGGGTGTAGCGAAGCGCATCGGGTTACAGCTAGTTGCTTATGAAAAACATTTTAATATATATATCTTAATAATTTCTTGTAATTTATTATTATGTATATTTTAATAAACTTTTGTTTATGTTAAGTTGAAGAAGATATAATTTTAAAAATTTTTAAATTATTTATTATATACATATTATACATATAATAAATTAAGTAATACATCTAAGTTCTTCTTTATGTATCTTGATAATATTTTGTATCTATAACGAAAAATAAAATAAATTGATACTATATATATATATATATATATATATATATATATATATATATACGAAGTCTTTGCATACAACTTTTTTTTATAAAATTAATTTTTATTTAAATTTTCAAAAATATTTTTGTTACAATAAATAATAACTGACAGAGCTATAAACGATTGCAATCGATTTAATTGCAATCACATGACTTCTCGTTAGTGATTGCTAATTTTTTGATTGCATTCCAAATCAATACGACAAAAATGATTGAATCAATTTTTTGAAATTAATTCATATATTAATCAAATTTGATTGCAATCGATTTGATTGCAATTAAAGTAAAAAAAAAAAATCCAGTAATTGCAATCAAAATTAAATCAGAATCAAAATCAAAATCTTCGTTCTCTTCAAATAAAACTCCTTCTTCTAGAAACAAAGATGACTCTGATAATTTTGAATTACCAACAATGTAAATTTTTGTTTGAAGTTTAAAGTTTTGTAAAATTGGTAAACATAATTTTTAATTGCAATCAGTTTTGTGTCAAATTGCTAATAAATTAATTGTTCATATCAAGGTTTATGTATACAAGGTCACGCCATCCCAGCCCCCATCGCTTTTCTGTTTTTTTTTTTTGACGTCTTACTCGTATGACGTCACGCAAAGTTTGTTCCTATCTCAGATATGGACACATCGTTTGAAATGCTTGATCGTTATCCGATTCTGAAATCCACATTTATGAAATTCAACGCTCCTTTACCGTCATCAGCTGCAGTAGAAAGGTTATTTTCTTTTGCAACTTTGATAAATAATCCGCGTCGTGGATCGCTTTCAGATGGTAACTTTGAAAAGTTACTTCTATTAAAAGCCAATAGAGAGCTAACTAATGTAAAAAATGCTCAAAGTAATGAGTTAAATATAAGTGGAGGTTTTTACTAGAATCTGTTGTTTTATACTAAAACTTAGTGGTTTTCACTAAAATATGGTGGTTTCCACCAAAAATTTGAGGTTTCCACCATATTCTAGTGGAAACCGCTAGATTCTAGATTCCAAGTGTATATTATTTCGTAGAACTTTCCCTTTAGTTGTGATTTCAGTGCAATTCATTGAAATCGCATGATTTCAACAAAAATTTGATTGCAATCGAATTGATTGCAAATTAAATTAATTGCAATGAATGATTTCTGAAAAAATGATTTCAAAATGATTGCAATCACAAAATATTGCAATTTTGACAAGATTTCATTTTGAAATCTGAAATCATTTTGAAATCAAAGAATGAAATCAGTTTGGTTGAAATCACTTTGATTTCAATGCCAATTGATTGCAGTTTTTCACAGCTCTGATAACTGATATAAAAAAAATATTTATATTCCTTACAGTCATTAGATTAAAAAAAAACTACAGAAAAATTCATTATTTAATAGAATTAAAAAGTTTTAAAATAATAAATACATATATTCTTTATAGTATTTTCTATAAATTTTATCTTAAAGCAACATTTGTATAATGTTGATGGATAAAGAAAGAAATAAATGTTTATAAATATGAATATAAACAAAAGCAAGACCGGTATATGGTCCTTAGTACTGATGATTACTGTTGTCGCGGGTATTGATGGTTGCTCCCTAGCCTAGCGACTCCTAGTTAGGTTGGATGTTTTACAACAAAAAATGGATGATTGTTTTTCCCCCTACTCTTTCCTGCATGTAAGTCAGCTCCTCCACTTATGAAAAACGCCTGCTTCTACTCTGATCTGAGCTGGATGTAATCTATCTACTAACACTACCTCACCTGGGCCTGCCCTCGTTGGATGTAATTAAATGAATGTAATTCGCCCCTACGCTATTGAATTGGTGTTGGCACAAATTCTCTCACTTTGTAAAATATTTGGGAATTTATATTTTACCGGTTTCCTTTATCCACACCTGTGGATATTTGGAGATCTTACTGTCGCCTATTGTTGAAATAAATGCTCCGTTCTGTCTGCCGATCGTCCTGAGAGATCTAAATCCTTTGCCGGTTGTCGAAGAAAAAAACTTAAAACCAGTTATTTGAAACCGATGTTTAAAATAAAAACCGAAAACTGATTTTTGAAAAACACGGTATTTAAAGTATTGTTACTACTGCACCTACTTATCATTCTATACAACTTCATGTCTGTCGTTGTTTTATGATTTTAGTTTTTGTTTTCATTTTCGATTTCGTTTTTTTTTTTTATTCATTTTCAAAACTATGTACCAACAACAAGAAAGCCAGCCAAGTCATATGTACGGTATTTGTGTAAAACGTTCATACAAACATGTCGTTAGCTGAAATGCAAAACCCCGTAACTAACAAAAATTTTAAATCGATATTTTGATTGATTATTGATGAATTTCACAAAATGCCATGTCTCCACTCACGCTCAATAATAACGATTTTATATACGAATATCAAAAGGACTTTACTATAACAACATAAAAAAATTTCTTATCCACTAAAAAAATAGAGATACATTTTTTTCTTCTCTAAAAAAAAGGTAGTTATGTGGTTTTGCAATTAAGCTGACGATATGTATGTACCTACTTACAACAAGCAAAGTACGATATTTCTTTTGACGTCGTCATTCTTGGAAATTCATAAAGGTAACCAACCCGGGCACATAAACAAATAAAACAACAAAACAACAGTCATATCAACAACCATATGAGTTAAATCGAGTCAAATCGACATTAAGACAGCCAGCCAGTCAGTTGGCCATCTACACCTTCCTTCACTCTTAAAAACATTTCTTGTTTATGTTTCCTTCGTTCTGGCTCAAATTGGTTTATAAAAAATTTTTATACCCTACACCCACCACTATGTGGTCAGTCATTATACCACTTTGTGCTGATGTTTGTAACTACCAAAAATATTTAACTTAGACCCATCTTTTATTATACCGATCGACTCAGAATCACTTTCTGTCCGTCCGTCCGTCTGCTCTGTGTCCACGAAAACCTTGTAATCAAACTCCAGGTCGCAAATATGAATATATTTTGATGGAGTTTCGTACATAAGCTTCTATCGACCATAGCATGAACACTATTGAAATTGGTGCAAAGTGGTGCATGTTCAGATCTAGTCCCCTTACAAATGACCCCTATGAAATCGACTTAAATGCTATAAGATCCAAATTTTTATATAGATCTCGGTCGATTTTGGTTTGTGCGTGTTTATTACATCTATTAATCAGTAGTCCAAAAATAAACCCTATAGGAAAATTCTTAGTCATAGCCTCAATATAAAGCTGCTTCCCGATCTTCAAAAACCAAAAATATTGCACAGATTCTTCTCATATTTGGTTTTTATATACTTTTGCAAAAAAATAACTGACCTTATCAAATATGATCAGGACCAGTCTATTTTTCGACCCAGTCATCACATAAATTAGCATCCGATATGAACTTTTTCATATGAACAATGTCGCTCAAATTGGGTTTATGCTTATTTTCTATATCCAATTAGTTGGACCTAAGTGATAGGGTCTCTAAACGCATCGTATAATCGGTCTAGACCGACTATAATTTTCTTACTTGTTGTTGATTTTGCTGTTATTCTTCTATTACAATAAATAAATACTTAATAAAAACAAACGAATCCAAAACAAAAGTAATCGCTAATTTTAACGAGTACAACATGTTCGAATATTCATTTATATTGTTGTTTCTTTTTGTTTTTATTTCGTTTAGTTCTTTATTGACAGTTTATGTAGATATTTACCGCACTATACTTATTGTCAATATTTGTCGCTGCACAGTGGAAACTAAAACAGACCAATTTTATACTCCTTAGAACATATTTTGCCAAATTGGGAAATAAAATCATAATGTAGAACATATTATTATTGAAAGCAAATTTTATTACTTTAAAAATTTGTTTTTTATTTAATTAAATAAAAGAAAAAATATTAACATGAAATTGATTAACTTAGGAAAAATATAAAACTTAAAAGTATTCATTTTTAAGCTGTTGACAAAACATTGGAAACCTTTGCTACATACACAACAATTGAAAACTTTCCCTCTATTTTTGGTTTCAATATTTTGTTGCGTATCCATTATTTTTAGTGCTGCTTCACAATGCCGAGGCATGGGATCAATTAAATTGTTGATGATATCCACTGAAATTTTTTTGCCACTCTGTATTAATTGCCTCTATGAGAGCTGTTTTGTTTGTGTAATTTCGTGTACGCATTTTTCGACATTCAATTTCCCATATATTTTCTATGAGATAGAGATCTGGTGATTGGGCCTGCCATTCCATCACACTAACTGCATTAGATTATAGCCATTCTGTTACAACTTTGGAGGTGTGTTTTGGGTTAGTAGCAACTTTAAATGCAGTTTACTCCAAAAAAAATTTAAAATTTAAAAATCTGTAAATCTGGTGGACAGAAAAAAAGAAATACCTTTCAAATGAGGCATGTGCGGTCAAGATAGGATTAAAACTGACACTGTAGCATCGGTAACAAGAAATCGAATTGCCTATTAATATTATAGATGTCATATTTGTACGTCAATAAGTCTTTACAAAATCATACATACATATAAGGAGATAGAGATCTGGTGATTGGGCCTGCCATTCCATCACACTAACTGCATTAGATTATAGCCATTCTGTTACAACTTTGGAGGTGTGTTTTGGGTCATTATATATTAGAACTTGCAGACCTGTAACAGATTTGGTGTTTTGTCCTCAAACTTCTCCCGGGTACCCAGGAATAAAAACTACTAACTTAGTTACATAGTTATTTTAAAATTAAAATTATTTCAATATCTTAAAATATTTATTTAAAACTAGCAGATTCCAGCCCTCGAAATTCGAGTGCAAATTCTAGGAAATTTTATTTTTTCAGTACATAAAGACCCTAAAGATATGCTAATCAATTATAGCCAATTCACAAATCAACACAAAAAAAAAACAAACTCATTTTTATTACAAACACATTAACAAATTTAATAAACACACACATAGCATTGTATAATTTTATGTACATATGTGTTAGTAGCAACTTTAAATGCAGTTTACTCCAAAAAAAATTTAAAATTTAAAAATCTGTAAATCTGGTGGACAGAAAAAAAGAAATACCTTTCAAATGAGGCATGTGCGGTCAAGATAGGATTAAAACTGACACTGTAGCATCGGTAACAAGAAATCGAATTGCCTATTAATATTATAGATGTCATATTTGTACGTCAATAAGTCTTTACAAAATCATACATATATATAACACTAAGCATTTAAAATAAAGTAGGTTTCTGAAAACTTTAAAACTATCTGCAATTGAATAAATGAATTTAGACGTGGTCGTAGATCCACAAACGATGAACCTCGTTCTGGATGTCCAGTTTCAGAAGTTTAGAGTAAGTGATTTAAATTTTCCACGAAAAATTGCGTACGAAGAAGCAATTTGAAATTTTAGAGATTTTCCGTCACGATACTGATGAATTTCTTCTCCGATGCATAACTGTTTATGAGACATAAATACACCAATACAGACCGGAAATGAAACAACAGTCACAAGCAATGGATTTTTACCAGGTAAAGGAAACAAAGATATTGATATCGGCTGGTAAGATTATGGCCACGGTTTTTTGGGTTATGCATGGAATTAATTACATTGACAACTTGAAAAAAGTAATGCTCGACTGCACATTGTGCACTTTAGTGGGCAAAAATACACGAGTTGAGAATCGAATTGCTGCCGCATCCACCTGGCTCGCCGGAAAAAGATATGAGGAGATCAGTTCTACAACAGAAACCTATTTTGAGAAACTTTCGAAACTTTATTTTGCGAAGGGCTTAAAATAATCGGGAATCGCTGGATATAGTGTATCGAGCATAAAGGAGATTATGGTGACAAATAAAGACATAAGTACAGCGGCGTAGCCAGGGGGCAAAATCATTTGAAAATTTTTAATTTCACGTCATATCATCACGTTTTTTTTTAATTTTTAGAGTTATTTAAAAGCACTCAAAAATGAGAGTAAACACTTTCTAATATTTTTTTTTATAATGAGGACATTATTGATCATTTATTTCGATTTATGAAACTGCATGGGTTGAACGGCACGACTGTGTACAAATATTTTGCAATTCAATACCACAATTAATTGAAACCTTGGAAAACATGGACGATAAAGGTAAATTTTTAAGGAAGTACTTTTTAAAAATAGAAGACTTAATGTAAGAATTGGATAAAAACACGTAAAAGCAACCAAAAAATATAAATATAAATTTAAAAATATAAACGCAATTTTAGGGCCCCTAATGTGCATACATATGTACATTTGTATGTGTATAATTCTAAAATTTAAAAAAATAAATCCATATTTGATAAGTATTTTTCGCATTCAAAATGATTTACAAATACCTTTCTCCAAAATTTCGAGAAAAAAAAAGAATAATACCAATTTAAGTAAGGGATTTGAATGGACCTCGTCGGTTTATGAAATATTAAATATGCCACTTCTTCTCTTTTTGATCCTGAAACTAAATTAACTCATTAAAATTGACTTTAAATATATAAATAATAAGTTTTCATAAAATTCGATTCTGTAATAATTCTAATAAATTTTTTCCCTTTTGTTTACATATTAGGTCATTTATTTATATCGTATACCTAACTAAATACGTAATTAACAATGTAATATATGATAAAAAAAAAGATATTTCCTTCCTTTTCGACTGTCGTTAAAAATATACTTAATACGGTTTTTCACGATGGTTATAATTTTTATGGACAGAAGTTTTGTAACTATTATTATATATTGTTTTAAATGTGGCAATTTGCAGCTTTGTTTTGAATTTTACTTACTAGTTGTCAAAGTACTTACAGTCAGTAAATTTAGATATTGTGAACGCTTATAACCATATTAATTTTGTTATAAATCGATTAAATTCAATACGCCAAGATGTGGACAATGAATTTGTAAAGTTCTAGCAAGAGGTTTCTACAATGGCTGATTAGTTTCGAATCAGTCCTGCATTTCCCAGAAGTGTAGGAATACATACGTTTTTGTTTTATTTAAAAAAAACTTTTGTAGCGCTCTTATTGAAAAACCCTTTATTATAAAATCTCTATAACGTTATAAACTTCTCATGCAATGATTTCGAAAATCTTGCTAATTTCTTACAAAAATGATTTGAACGAGCCACATCAAATTGTTTTAGCTGAACTATCTTTTTGAATTGAGTTTGGGAAGGACAACGAAGATACCATTGGTATGTGGGATGAAAATCTTTTATTTTGTTCAAAATTTTAATTGTCATTCCTGCCACAACAGGACTAATATCAATATATCGGAAGGAAGGAATAATTGATAAAATTATTGAAATACTTTTAACTTGAAATAGTAAATAGTAGATTTTTAAGTTGTTATCTTATGTAATATTTTTTAATATTGATCTCATAAATAAACAACCTGTTTCTGAAACAATAGACAAAATTTACTTTTAACAATAAAAGATGTCCCGAACAATGTATTCTGCATTCTACCGAAAGTCGAACAATTTAATTATTCGTACGGACATACATAAATCAACGCTGCTTATTATCTTACTTCAATTATTCGAATTGCAGATATTAGCTCCGTTTTCGCGGTTGAAAACAATTTTAAACAAGTAAGAAAATTATATTCGGTCTAGCCCGACTATACGATACCCTATACCATGGTTTAGATACCCTATCTCTTCGGTCCAACTAATTGGATATAGCAAATAAGCATAAACCAAATTTGAGTGGCATTTTTATTAATTTTTTTCGCTGCAGATATCAAAAAGTTTATATCGGATACTATATTTATATGGGGACTAGGTCGAAAAATGGACCGATCCTCACCATATTTGGTAAAGTCACTTATACTTTGAAAAAATATATACAAACCAAATTTGAGAAAAATCTGTGCAATATTTTTATTTTTTGATAGATTTAAGTGAAGATCGGGAAGCAGCTCTATATGGGGCCTATGACTAAGAATTTTCCTATAGCGATTATTTTTGAACTACTGATTAATGGATGTAATAAGCACATACAAACCCAATTTGACTGAGATCTATATAATTTGGAACTTATGGCAATTTATGTCGATTTCATAGGGGTCATTTGTATGGGGACTAGGTCTGAACATGGACCAATTCTCGCCAATTTCAATAGCGTTCATCCCATGGCCGATGAAAGCTTATATACCAAATTTGATCAAAATATATTCATATTTGCGACCTGTAGTTTGATTACAAGGTTTAGATAGACGGACGGACGGACGGACGGACATTGCTATTTCGACTCAAAAAGTGATTCTGAGTCGATCGGTATAATTAAAGATGGGTCTGGGACGAATATTTTTGGTTGTTACAAACTGCGGCACAAAGTCATTATACCCAAACCACATAGTGGTATAGGGTATAAAAATATCTTCAGAGAAACTATAATATTCTTGAAATCGCTAATAATTAATTAAGTTACGTTATTTTATACATAAGGAAGACTTCAACAATAAATTATTCCATAATTAAACTATATGAAATAATATATAAATCCTTTTTTTTAATGTTAATATATGACGAAAAACAATATAATAATAATTTAAATTAACTAACAATAATTTAATTTAAATAATTTAAAAATCTTTGTGAAAATTCGAATCTTCAATTCCAACGTCAAAGCAGTCCTGTTGTACGGTTGTAATACGTGGAAAGTTACATCAGCCATAACAAGCCGACTTCAAGTATTTATCAACCGCTGGCTAAGACGTATTCTGCGTATTTTTTGGCCTCGCACAATATCAAATGAGGACCTTCTTATAAGAGCGCGGCAATCCGAGGTCGCAACAGAAATAAAAAAGCGAAAATGGAAATGGATCGGTCACTCGCTATGCAGGTCAGATGACAACATCGCGAAGCAAGCACTGCGCTGGAACCCCTTCAATCAGCGTAATCGTCAAGTTGGTACCACGTATTACATGGAGAAGGTCGGTTGAGGTCGAAATGCAGTCGTTAAACCTCGGTTGGAACGAGCTGAGAAGTATGGCACAAAATCGTGTTCGATGGAAGAGAGCTGTTGAAGACGCCCTATGCTCCAGAAGAAGTTAAAGGAGATCATATATATACATATATAAACAGTGGAAATTTTCAATTCTTTTATTTATGAAATTTTACATGAAACAATTTGATTTTTATGTTTACACCACATTGATTTGTCACATGCATAACACCAGGGTCTAGCCAGACCCAGCACGTAACTAGAGGACTTTATATAAAAAACGTATAAGTAAATATAAAGATTTTGTGTTTAGATAATTATTTATTACTAGTATAGCGCAGCACTCGAAATTCGAGTGCAAATTCTAAGAAATATTATTTTTTCATTAAATTTTTTTCTTTCAATGCTTTTTTAATCTACATATTAAAACAATTTTTGAATATTTAAATGAGCCTAAAGGTATGGTAATGAATTTTCACAATTCAACACAGGGCGTGTCATATACAATTAAAATAATTCGCATTAACAGGGTGTAACGAATTATTAGAAATATTTTATTTTATTTAATTTAATGTTATCATTCTCAGTTTCTCCTTCATATGAACTATAACTATTCCAATTTTCACACTCCTCTGTACCCACATATTGCTTAAAAAGGGGACTAAAAATTTACCTTCACGTATAAATATATAGATTCAAAATAATATATGCACATATTTTAATTAAACAAAAAATTTAAATAATAAGGGGAAATAATATCTCAAAAATAAAATAATTAAAAAACTTAAAGAATATATTGAATTTATTCTTGGAGCTCCTCATTTATGCATGAGAAACATGTATAGGCGCATTTTGATTGTTGCTGACATACGGACTGCAAACATTTTTCACAAAAGAAGCGAGTTTTGCGACATATTTTATCGCAAGCATTACATAATTGACAATCTCGTCGCTTCTTCCATAACGTTGCTCCGCTTGATGTAGTAACATTTGTTGTAGCTGTCTGAAAAATCAAACAGAAACAAATTTTTAATATGTAATACACATATTAAAGAAATAATTCAATAGCTGATCGACTGGAGAACTGCTTTATGACTTGTGGATTGGTGCAACGTTTCTCTATTTCAGGACGAACTAATGATTCAGATAGAGAAAACAGGAAATGTCTGCGAGCAGCTATATTTTTGAGGCCATCTACTTTTTTACAAATTATATAACTTGCCAATGCTATAACATCTATCATATTGAAAAAAAAACAAGCTACACTCCAACTCTTTGTGCTCCTTTTAGTGGTATAATGCCCTAACATTTGGTCCATTGCATCGACTCCACATTTGTTTTGATTATAATATATAATTGCTTCCGGTTTCTTTAGTACGCCAAGCACATTCTTATTATGTATAATGAACAGTAGAGAGAAGATTAACGACTTTATTTTTTTTCGGAACATGTGAGCATATAGCAATATCATTTTCAAAAAGTCCAATTTCAGAGGAAAGAATTGATCGGAAGCTGTGTTTTTTCATTTCAGGTGGAATACATGTTTTGCTACTCCGAACAGTACCAACAAAACCCAAACCAATATTTATAAACCTTTTACATCCTTTTAATGTCGTAAAAAAATTATCCATTATAATTGTCCGACCGGAATTAGCATATCTTGAGGCTAATCGCATTATTTCCATTTCACTTTGGTCTATAGCGTCTTGGCATCACACGCCCACCATATTTTAATGCCATACCTATCAGGCTTTCAGGGAATATTTGTTCATCAATGGTGATGTTGCTATGTGGCCGGTAATTTTTTTCAGGTTCTCATTTAGTATGTTCCAAATGTCGCTAATTGGTGCAGCTTTGTCAGTTTTTGACCGAAATGAACGCGTACGGCCATCATCAAATCGGATATAATGCAATAAAGAGATGAAGCGATGGTACGACATTGTCGCTCTTAAAATTGGTAGACTTGTTGTTTATTGCTGCATATTGTTATGGCTTACACCAGAAGTTAAAAGTATACCTATGAAAGCATCTAACTCATCTTCTGTAAATGTCTTACACAATTTGTTCTTGTCTGGGTTATTTGGATTCCACTTGGATATCGAATCGTTGGCATACCCAGTTGTGGCATTTAAAATAATTAATACGATGTTGGTGGTAAAAAATTTCTTGAATGCTTCAATTGGAGTTGGGTGCGGATACAAGTGGCTGCAGATGGCACTTTGTTCCATTTTGAGCCATCTTTTCCGTAAAAATTCGAAGTTCGGGCTATGGCTATGGCATTTCCCTCTGACTGCACTTGGCCTTTTGGCTGAATATAATCTTCAGATTCGTCGCTGTCATAGTTCTCCTCTATCTCCAGTCATTGTTCCTGCTCAATATCGGAAGCTTCATCCTCATCCGTCAACAATAGGTTAGAATCCTTCTTCCGTTTGAGCAAGCTTCGTCGGTAATTTTTTTTTTTAAATAGAAAAAAGTGAATTCGATTGCTTAGTATTTTTTTTTTTTTTTTGAAAAAACAAATCAAGAAGAAGCTTGATATTTACTTTGAGGACTTTGTACTTCCAATGGTGATACAGGTGGTTTTGAGTTTCGCACAAGCGCTGGTGACGCCTAACGGTCTAGACGGCCAATTAAGGTCACTCCAGTGACCATTTTTGCTATTTAAAAACCTAAAAAATTTTGCTCCAACCATGAAATCATTTATCAAACAGATGTCTATTTTGAGTTCTATTATTTGAAAAATCCTATCGTAAATCTCAAAAATGTGCTATGTGAATACGAAACGCCAAACACTACTTGGAAGTTGTTGAGTGTGACCAATTGGGGGCACCCCTGAATATTATCTCAAATTTCTTTTTTTATTTGAAAGTACAATCCTTCCGGTTAATAATGGAAAATAATTTCGTTCAAATGGCTGCCTCGGCTGGCCATGCAGTAGCCTACACGATCGGTCCAATTTTTAAGCACATTATCGATTGTGTGCAGCTGTATTTCATCAATGGCTTCACGAATATTGTCCTTTAAAGCGTCAATTGTCTCTGGCTTGTTGGCGTAACACTTATCTTTGAGGGCACCCCACAAATAATAGTCCAACGGTGTCAAATCGCAGCTCCGAGGTGGCCAAACGACATCAGCGCTGAGGCTGATAATGCGATCTTGAAAAACAGGGCGCAAAACATCGAGTGTAGCTTCGGCTGTGTGGCACGTAGCGCCGTCCTGTTGAAACCAAATGTTGCCAATATCCTCCTCTTCAATTTTTGTGAACAAAAATTCGTTCAACATGGCCCGATAACGATCGCCATTGACTGTAACGGCCACTCCTTGTTCATTTTCGCAGAAAAATGGCCCAATTATGCCTCTGGACCAAAATCCGCACCAAACAGTGACTCGTTTTGGGTGTATCGGCTTTTCAATGTATGCGTGCGGGTTTTCTGTGCCCCAAATGCGACAATTTTGCTTATTTACATACCCGCCAAGATCAAAATGAGCGTCATCTGAAAAGATGATTTTTTTTTGGCAAAATCGGCATCTTCTGTAAGTCGATCGCAGGCCCACTTAGCGAAGCGAAAACGCATTGGATGGTCAGTTGGCTTCAACTCCTGAACCAATTGAACTTTGTATGGCGTCATACCAAGGTCTTTATGCAAAATTCGTCTGAATGATGCCTCCGAAATGTTCAATTCTTGAGAACGACGGTGAATTGATGTTGATGGCGCTTCACGCATACTTTCTGCCACAGCAGCAATATTCTCGGGTGTACGCACTGTTTTTGGCTTTTCACGCTTTGGTTTATCGATGCTTCTCTTCTTCCAAATCCGTACGCAATTTTCGCACACATTCTGCAACAATACCATGATTTTCAAAGTAATGTCGCAATATTTCCCAGCGTTGTTCAAGCGTATACACAACCATATTCGTTCAGCGGAAGGATAAAACTAATTATCTGTCAAATCAGACATGAGCTAAGTGTTACCATTCACGAAATAAGCACTAGTTGAAAAAAAAAACGTTAGATGGCGGACCCTTTACATGTAAAATGTGATGTACACGCTAAATTGAGATACCTACAGCCACAACCCCCTCACGAACTTTCATTCTTGGATCGTCCAATATTATTCCGCGGAATTCAGTAAACACTCCTTAACAATTGAAGTTGATGATAGAGTTTGTTTTTGTGATAAACAATGTTTTATTAGCACAAGAAATTTACTTCTTTTTAATTTTTGTAAAAATTCTTGAGGTTGTTAAACACAAACTACAAAGCACAACCGATGCAGCTTGCTCAAAATTTTACAGTAGTGTTGATTTTTGAATTTCATAGAGTTCAGATGTGTTTTTATGCTTACAAAATTTAAAAAAAAATCTAAGAATTAGTTTTCAAAATATTTCCAATATTGCAAATTTTTGTCTGAAAAAATTTTAATTTTATTTTTGTGCAATGTTAAATTCCGATTCATTTTAATTAATAGACAAGGCGATTTCTTGTTACCGATGTAGTGTGTCAGTTGAAAGGTATTTCTTTTTAGCTGTCCACCAAATTTACAGATTTTTAAATTTTTTTTTGGAGTAAAATGCATTTAAAGTTGCTACTAACACATACATATAATTATATAATTCTATGTGTTGTTTACTAAGTTTGTTAATGTGTTTGTAAAAACAAAATAAGTTTGTTTTCTTCATTCACAATAATAATTGTGTTGAATTGAAAAATAGTCTTAGATATAAACCAATAAATAATAATGTTTAAAAAATGTTGAATTGTGGATTGGCTAAAATTGATTAGCATACTTTTAGGGTCTTCATTAAATGAAAAAATAAAATATTCTAGATTTTGCACCCGAATTTCGAGGGCTGGAATCTGCTAGTTCATTTTTATACATTAAAATCATCAATTGAGACGTTAACAAACGCTGGGTCAATAACGACCCTATTTTAAGTACATCTTTTAGTGAAATTAATTCAATTGCCATTTTTTTTGCTGCTAGTAAAGATCAATCTTTTGGGATTGAAAACCATCCTGAAATTTATACACAGTTAGAAAAACAATTAAATTTTCTTTTAAGAAGAAGAGAAAATTTGCTAGAAAATAAAAATAATACCGACAATATAAAAGAATATGAAGATTCATTACTTTCTGATCGAACTCTAACTTAAAATATATAAATGAAAAGGAATTATTAGATAAAATAGCATAAAACATAATAGATTCTCAATCTTACGTGAGCTTCACATAGAGGAAGTAGGGAATATTTCTGAATATGTTAAAATTTTTTTTAAAAAAAGTTACAAAAACGAAAATAATTTCTAATAATAATAATTTTTATTATTGTTTAAAGTTAACATCATACAGAACAACTAAATTCTAAAAAAGTTATTTATAAAACTACAAATACATAAAAATAGAAAAGGAAGATCGAATCATACTCTTGCACATTAATTGAGCAAATATAGTGTTACAAGGATTATATTATAAATCTGATTTGAATTCAATTAAAACTGAAACAGATTATTTGGTTCCTAAAACAATTGATTGTGTTTCAAAATTGTGCAAAGCGTGTGAAGATTAATATCGACAAATAAATATAGTTATATATCTGTGGTTTTCTAGGATAACCGCGTATGTCATAAAATCAATATGTTGAGGGGAGCCAAAAACAGTCCTGTAGATATGGGCAATAAATACTTTATATAAAATTTTGATTCAAAAATCTTCAGAGGAATAGATCCTAGGGAAGGACGAAAAAACAATATGTAAATAACACTTAAAGTGTGTGCAGATATAACAACTTATGTCGAAAAACGTCGTTTTCTTTGAAAAAGAAAACTACCAATGCAACCACCCATGTAGACATAAGTTGCTGTTGCTTGAAAAATGGATTTTTTGTTCGTCAACAAGTTGACGGGTCTTAGGATGAGAATATAAGAACGTATCAAGAATAATAGTGACAAAAAATAACAGAAATAAACACACAAGTTGTTATAAGGGGTTATAAACTGAAAAATAATCCAAAATAATTTTGCATTTTTTTTCATTAATAACAACGTATGTCGCTATGTGTCGTTTACTGAGAAAATAATTTCTCAGCGATCAAACGTAGGTTGACATACGTCGATAGTGCTGAAAATTAATTTAATAAACATTTAAGTTACGTCGTTATTTAAAGAAAAAACTCAGAAATGATCAATATATTTTTTATAAAAAATTTAACACATGTAAAAAGCGGTAAAAATTAATATATTTGACATCGTTAACTCAAAACTGACAAAAAAAGGACATACGCGATTATTCCAGAAAACCACAGATATGTATGTTACGATTTTAACTGAGAATGTTAATGTTAACATTTTATGTTAAGTACTTAGCAAACAAAATTTTTATGTTAGTAAAAAAAACATATCTAAATATTTTAATAATTAAATTTAGACTATAATCTATCTGGCATATAACAAATTTTTTTATTATGTTTTTAATTTCATATAAAAAATAATGTATATTCACATATAACAGCATATAATGTTCAAATATGTCGGGTTAAAGGCCCTAGAGAGTAGATTATTATGCCATACCGGGTACATTCAATTGTTTCTCAATTAAAATTAAAAAAAAAAACACAATTTGTTTATTATTATCATTTTCAAGTGGCCAAAAACGGGTATTTCTAGCCGACCTGAATAAAGGTTGTCACATATCTGGTGAAAGCTTCAAGGGAGTAGATTCTAATGCCATAATGGACATACGCGTCATCCTTCTGATTTTAAGGCATGGTCTGCTTATAAAAAGTTTTTAGAAATTAAGATAAGGACTAACTGGATGATTTAAAAAAATAGGCCGAAAATTTCTAATAAAGTGTTTACAACTTAAAATAATAATAATTTTGACCACCAGGGAAAATTCATTTTGAAAAATAATACATTTACAACTCAAGGATTAAATGTAAAACCACCCTCATTTGAAGAATTCTTAGAAGTTCTTTGACGGGATCTCTAGTTAAAGTTAATAATGCTGTATTAATAATTTATGTTATATCTCTAATAGAAGTGGAAGAGTAGATCAATTAAATTTTCTAAAATTTAATAAGATAGATATTGTGTTCATCCATTAAACACAATTGCGAGCGAGTCATAAAGTTAAATTTTAGAATTATAACTTTATAATATTTCAAGTTTAGGATTTAAAAATATTTTAACACCATTGAAGTTTTAATTGTTGGCTCAATTAAAAAATAATTTACTAGGCTCATTATACATATGGAGGGTTTCATGTCAAGTGCACCAACTTTTGAAACCGATGTCTTCCGATCGGGATGAAATTTGCACCAAGGTTAGTCCTACTGGATAGTAGTTTAGACACAATTTTTCAATAAGATCGGTCCAGATCTCTCTGAGTTAGAGGGGATCAAAATTTGACATTTTGGCCAAACAGGTGTTTTTTCTCATCCATGTAACTTATTACCTATTGTTCTTAGAAAATTTCCTCCCAAATAGTTTAGATAGCTATTTCTTCAATATTTCGGAAAAAAATACTTTAAAAAAAAAAAACAATTGGTAGACTTTTTTTTTGCTAAATTAAAGCATTTTTTGCCTTTATTTTCAAAAAGGGCATTTTTTTTTTTTTTTTTTCATAAGAAAGCTTAGGATTTTTCCTTTAAGAGCTTTTTGGTCGCTTAGTGGGATGGGAGTGGGATATCTTTCAAAATAAATGTTTTGTAACTCAAGACAACGGTTTTTCAATTTTTCATAAATGCACTATTTTGAATTTTTTCCTATTTGTGTGAAAAACCTTACAAATAAAACTTATACTGAGAAACTAGACAAATTAACCTTTCCGAAGGTATGTAACATACCTTCATAACATAACAGAAGAGAATGATTATCTGTAACCTGAAAGAATTATTTGCAACAGTCTCTGTTAAATTTTCAAAATTTTTGAAAAACGTAGTTAACTTTCGTCGCTAACTTCACACACTTAATTTAATTGGTTAAAAAAAGTATTAAACTTTTAGGCAAATCAAACTTTTTTTTATTTAATAATTAAATAATAATAAATTATTATTATATTGGTTTGAACCACATGTCAGCAAGATTAATGTCAACTAATTCAAAAAAATTTTAATCATTTCTCTATACCGTCCACCGTTGACAGTAACATCATCGATTTTGAAGACATATGGACCAATGACTCCGCCAGCCCATAAGACGCACCAAACAGTAATTTTCTATGGATGTAGTGGTGTTTGGAAAAAACTTCTAGATTATCTTCACTCCAAATGCAACAACTTTGCTTTTTACGTGCCCATTCAACCAACTAAAATTGGTGCTTCTGTACATCATCCGCATACACAAAATTTTATAGAGGTTATTATCCATTATATTAAAAAATCATTTAAATACTATATCATAAACAAAGTGGGACCAATTACAGATCTTCTTTTATAACGGAAAAGGAACCAAAGTTTTTTTTTTTAATTATTTTTCACAGGAAGGAACTTCATTCATAAGGAAATTTAAAAAAAAAATTATTTTATAAAAAAAAATAAAAAAAATATCAATAATTTTTTCAGTCATATTTTCTTTCTTTGTTTCCACTAAAACTACCTACCTAAACGTATGATGATGTTGCTTTTGGCTATGATGGGGATTTAAAAAAGAAACACACAAATCCCCAACGAAACAAATATTCCAATCACACAGAACAATCGAACTTCAGCAGTTTTTCATTTATTGCAAAAAAATATATACTTTATTATATGTTATACATATTGTTATTTTAAATGCTTTAATCAAAACTTTATTTTTATAGCAATATTGATTTTATTTATTTATTTTTATTATTTCTTTTATTGCTCTTCATTTTTTTACGATTTCTTTTCTTTTCCACTAGAACAGCAAAATTAATTTCCAGTAATATTAATTTTTAAAACGCTCGTCAATAGAACAATCCTCAATTGATGATTTTCTTTTGCTGAGTCAAACGGGGTAAAACAAATAGATATTTTAACAAAATACACACGGGACTAGCACCGAATGACGCGAAGTTGTAAAATAAAACACAACCATCAATCACGAGAGTAAAGAGCACAATAAAATTATAGAAGAAAAATAAATGAAAAAAAATCTCATAAGAATTTCAACAACAAAGCGAAGATACATAGATATTTTAAAAAGTACAAAATGTACGAATATTCCGAATAAAATACAAATTTACTAGCTGAATATACAGGAAATTCGTATCTTATGTTATAATATTTAATAAATTGCTTGTATCTATATTTTTAAAGATTCCTTTAAATATATTTATGTATATGCTACCACTTTATACAACTGTTTTTTAATAAGCACTTGCTTTCTTTTTTACTTAACTCACCTCCTACGCTTTTTTATTGCTCCCTTAGATTCTCTGCAGTTTCATCACCTGTTACCTTCGTTTTCTTTTCCTATTACTTATGTTCTTGCACTTTTTGTATTAATATCACTACAAAAAAATTCCTATACATATAAATTTTAAATAACACTGAATTTTTTTTTTATCAATTCTTCTTTTCAATTATTGAGCACTTTTTTCAATTGATTATTTCGTTTATCTGAGAATTCATAAGAACTATATTTTGCAAACTTTTTTTTCTAATTGAAAATTAGATTTATTTTTAACTGAACATGTTTGTAGATTAACTCTGCCTTGGAATTTACCTTATTTCTTTAAATACATATAAATTATTTCAAGATCTTATAATTCCTTTTATATTAATAATTTACTGCGTATTTTCGTGTCGATAGAGAAGCAACAATTGAACTGCATTGTTGAGGGTTACCAAGTTTTGTGAATATAAAAAAATATGTGTATATACAAATTTTAAATAAAATTTTTCATACACACAAAAAAATTGTGTAAAATATCAGTTCGTTGAACAAATACAAATAAATGCTAAAAAATCTGAATTCGTCTGTTAAAATCTAGAATCAGAACTAAAATTGTTCGCTAAAATAATGGTTGTGGTTGTGTAAAATATCTGTTCGTTGATCAAATACAAATAAATGCTAAAAAATCTGAAGTCATCTGTTAAAATCTAGTATCAGAACTAAAATTGTTCGCTAAAATAATGGCGCGTTAATGTCGCATGACAAAACTTTTTGCCAAAAAAATGCCGCGTAAAATCCTGCAGCTTTGGTAATTAAAATTGAAGCACAATAAACCAACCAACAAAAATAAATTTAGAATCTCACATTCCGAAGGATACAATATTTTACAAACCACCGTTTGATTTGGGTGGCGTTTCTTTGGCCATAACGGAAAAGAGTGGATGTTACTAAATATGCATAGAATACAGCCGTACGTTTTTCTAATTAACCTACCTTCATCCGTAGTATGAAGTAACGATTTTAATAAAATAGATTTTGGCATGCTTTCATTTATGCTTTAATTTTTTTCATTATGAATACGGGCTCCAAATTTTAAGGTCATACACGAATAATTATCGGTAATAAAATTACATAATTAGTACTCTGTATAATTTCTTTTACAAAAATCTATATGTTAATTTTCTTCGAGTTTATATTCTTTGCGTGTAGATGGGTATGTTCAGTGAATAATAACTTTTAGGTTAGCTGTGCAACTCTGGTTCAAAAATAAAATACTGTTATTTATTTCTAATTAGAATTTTGTAGTTATAAAAAAATGCAATCCGAATTAAGGAGGGATAGGAAAGTGCTGCAATAATTTATTAAGCATATATATTATTATTAAAATCGTAACATTTTATTCTCAGTCTATAAATAAACATACAAAGCAAATCAAGAATGGAAAGGTAAGTATTACAATAATTTAGTAATTCATGTAATTCTTAATAACTGTTTGCATAATAAAATTGTTACAAGTGGACAAGTGGCTAAAATTTTTAAATGTTTGCTATTTTTTCAGAAAAAAAAAATTTATTCAAAACATTTTCAACGATGAATGGCAACGGGGCTTAATTGGATCCAATGATTTTGATACCATAAGCAGCTCGCATGCAAGGTTTGAAACTATAATTGGCAAATTAAACCACCAGCTAGGGGAACTACTTCAAATACTAAGAAAACTCGGACCACAATTATCTCAAGCTTCAAACGGGTAAGTTTTTAAAAATAATATAATTAATATTAGTTACTTATTAAATTTACATTTTTAGAAAAACTTTCACAACAGTCAAAAAAAACGATGATACATGTAAGTTAATTTAAAATTTTAATTTCATTTCAATATGAAAAACTTTATTTAAAAAAAAGTATATTAGAGCGCCTTTAAAAAGTCGTAAATTTGCGGTAAGCCGCACCGTTTAAAAAAAAATTGGTTTAGATTTCTCGAAATGTTTCACACTTCTTCCAAATAAACCTAATAAATTAGGACTAATTTAAACTAATAAAAATAAAATTATTAATATTACAATAAATCCACCAATATCTTTATAAGTAAAATATAGATGAAAAGGAATTTTATCTAAGAGACTCAGGAAGTGAATTAATATATAGGATGAGTAAAAGAGGTCCCAAAACAGTAGAGAGGAAGTAAAATAGACATAATATTTAAATTCATTTTACGTGATTTCCATCCATTCGCTTATCACTTTTTTATTTTTTATTTTTATTTATTTTTAGTTTTTATAACCATTCTCCTGATGAAGTAGAGTAGGATATCCGCAATGTTTGTTTGATATTTTTAAACACTTATAAACAATTTGCAGCAATAATAATAATAATTTCTTAGATAACAATTTTATAAATATTTTTCTTTTTATAGTTCAAGTGAGAACGTCTATTTAAAAGTTAACATAGAGCTTACAACGATTTTATGGCTCTTTGGCACGTTTGATAAATGTGATTTTTAAAGGGAAATATTTCTTTTTAATATCAATGTTGTCGCCCCCAAAGACTATTTGGCATCTTGGTAGTTTTTTCTATGATTTATTGAACGTCAAAATTATGACTTGTCGTGTTTGGATTAATATTTATTTACCACTTAAAGAAGAATTTAGAATATTAAATTTTGTTGTTATATATTTTTGTAGTCTCAAACTACTAGACTAGACTAATTGAAATTTTAGTATCATTTCAAAAATGTAATGCCATAATGTCAAAAACTCCTACGCTTTAAACGTCTTTTACCGAACTATCTTCAGTTCCGCTGATATGTGCGGTTTCGATTGTTTAATTTGGGCGTATTTGCCCAAAAAAATGCTTCACAAAATATTATGCATCCAAGAGAGGTTCGCGAGGATTTGGTGAAGGAAGGACATAAATACTTAACTACAGGTTGCCTCTATGATGTGGCTTTCTTTTTAATAGAGGAAAATATACATGAAGCTTTTTACAAAGACAGATTTATCACGCATTGGACGTATTTTCTTCAATGCTGTATATAAAGGGTCCGCCAAATAACTTTTTTTTTTTGAAAATGCTATAAAAAAAAAACTACTGAATATTATCTCAAATTTCTTTTTTTATTTGAAAGTACAATCCTTCCGGTTAATAATGGAAAATAATTTCGTTCAAATGGCTGCCTCGGCTGGCCATGCAGTAGCCTACACGATCGGTCCAATTTTTAAGCACATTATCGATTGTGTGCAGCTGTATTTCATCAATGGCTTCACGAATATTGTCCTTTAAAGCGTCAATTGTCTCTGGCTTGTTGGCGTAACACTTATCTTTGAGGGCACCCCACAAATAATAGTCCAACGGTGTCAAATCGCAGCTCCGAGGTGGCCAAACGACATCACCGCTGAGGCTGATAATGCGATCTTGAAAAACAGGGCGCAAAACATCGAGTGTAGCTTCGGCTGTGTGGCACGTAGCGCCATCCTGTTGAAACCAAATGTTGCCAATATCCTCCTCTTCAATTTTTGTGAACAAAAATTCGTTCAACATGGCCCGATAACGATCGCCATTGACTGTAACGGCCACTCCTTGTTCATTTTCGAAGAAAAATGGCCCAATTATGCCTCTGGACCAAAATCCGCACCAAATAGTGACTCGTTTTGGGTGTATCGGCTTTTCAATGTATGCGTGCGGGTTTTCTGTGCCCCAAATGCGACAATTTTGCTTATTTACATACCCGCCAAGATCAAAATGAGCGTCATCTGAAAAGATGATTTTTTTGGCAAAATCGGCATCTTCTGTAAGTCGATCGCAGGCCCACTTAGCGAAGCGAAAACGCATTGGATGGTCAGTTGGCTTCAACTCCTGAACCAATTGAACTTTGTATGGCGTCATACCAAGGTCTTTATGCAAAATTCGTCTCAATGATGCCTCCGAAATGTTCAATTCTTGAGAACGACGGTGAATTGATGTTGATGGCGCTTCACGCATACTTTCTGCCACAGCAGCAATATTCTCGGGTGTACGCACTGTTTTTGGCTTTTCACGCTTTGGTTTATCGATGCTTCTCTTCTTCCAAAATCCGTACGCAATTTTCGCACACATTCTGCAACAATACCATGATTTTCAAAGTAATGTCGCAATATTTCCCAGCGTTGTTCAAGCGTATACACAACCATATTCATTCAGCGGAAGGATAAAACTAATTATCTGTCAAATCAGACATGAGCTAAGTGTTACCATTCACGAAATAAGCACTAGTTGAAAAAAAAAACGTTAGATGGCGGACCCTTTACAATGTTTACATATTGGAAAATAAGCAGAGATGTATGTACATTTGTGGTATATTGCCGTAATATTTAGTCTATTCATGGCAAACTAGAGCAAATACAGCTTATGAATTTGCATTCAAAACTAAAAAATATGGTTGGAATTGTCCCAGAAATTATCCAACTTTAATGCTTTTTATTCCCCATTGCCCGCTAACTACAAACTGAGAATACATAGAGAGATTTTATTGAGAATATGGACACCGAGTATATATAAAACTTTTTACTGTTCGCCGTGGTAGCATCACAACGCAGTGAAGATTAACCACAGAAGCCCAATATTCATTAATTGGACAAATTTTAATATTACTGCAAAGCAGTCTTAAAAATAAAGTTTGATTCATTATATGGGAATTGAATTCTAGCATTAAGAAAACTATGATAACAAAATGGTTGAAACAGCAAATGATAATGTTAATAGGGATTAAAGACAATATGTTTGTGGTCATGGAATTGTCTGAATTTACTGATATAATATCTTTATTTTTCCAAATGTTTCACACTTCTTCGTTAGCTAGTTTACCCAGCGAATTGTTATTTTTTTTTAGCTCATAACAATCAAATTGCCTCAAAAAGCCAATTGGCACCCTTAATTTAACAAATTCTTAATTTAACATATTTTCATAATAGGACGGATAAATAATAGTAGAATAATAGTATAATAAATTATGGGTAAGTTTCCCAAAAAAAGTTTGACTGAAATAGCAAAAAAAAAAATATACATCGAAATGAAGCTAGTGGACCCAGCTTTCATTCAGTTGTTGTAAATACCAACCTTGTATAAATCATTTTATGATCATTTCCAAAAAAAAACCTAAAAAATACAAAACCTTAAATAGGTTCATAACGGGTTAATGGATTTTTAACTTTGAAATATTAAATAAAACACACTCAAGTAAGCTTTCCAATGATATGTATATTGCTAAATAAAGTTATATACAAACCAAAGTCAAAGCTTTGCCGGTCCATAGCTCCGAAAATATGCTCTACCGAAAAAAAAATTATTTCTTTCGAATCGCAATAAAATGTTGTATAAGTGGTACAAATTTGGAACGGATCGGGGTGACGTCCGTAAACTGAACTTAAGCCAAAATTTGTTTTAGACCGTTTTTTTTTTTTTAGTAGTAGTAGTAGTATTTATTATACTTTAATTTAAAACTAATAATTAATATTTAACAATTTTTATACAACTTCTTGATTTGTGTTATTATATCTTAATAACACAATTGGATTAGAATTATTTTTTTTAAATTGGTGCAATGGAATTGAAACAGAAGTTTTTGCAACTTTCATTTTGTCGCTTTTACACCACATACGTGCATATTTATAAAACGTCAACACAGATGACACAAAGGTTTATTTGTCAAGAAAAGTTCGCATACGTCAAGAAAAGTTTGTGGAAAAATGAAAATAATATTAAATAAGTCAGCAAATTGAACATTAAAATTGAACATTGTATAGAACAACTGCGGTTAGCAGAAATATATCAAGAAAGCAGGAATTTTAACGGTGAAAATAAAATATTTTGTGGCAGTGGTGACAGTGTAAAGAAACGAGAAGAAGCGGAGAAAAAAAGCAACAACGTACGAAGGGAAATCATAAAAACAAACGCGAAAAACAAAAGGAATTTCTTCTTTCTAACAATCAAGCAGCTGTTAAGTAGAAAAATTAAAATAATTTATACCAAAATTTAGAAGTAGCCTTAATCGCATTGATAAACGTTTAGTTAAGGATTTTTAAAAATTTGTAACAAAATATTTGGTCGTCGAGCAAAGCACATGATGTGGTCGTTCTTCTCGCGCGACTCTTCCAAAGATTTTCCCTATGATATTGGTGAACTCGTAGCTGGATTTGAACATCATTCAATATGGACATTACACAAAGCCAAACGTAAAGGTACTTTGGAAGAGGTTTCGGTATTTGTGTTTGATTTGCGTAATGGTTCGGATGCCAAATGTGATTTAGCAAAGGCATCATTGAAGAGATTGAAGACACTAAGACATCCTAGTATATTACAATTTTTAGATTCATTAGAAACTGATAAAATGTTATATTTGGCTACCGAACTAGTCGAACCATTGGGAACACATATACAAAAACTCTCAACAGATGGCCCACAAAAAGATTTGTATCTAGCCTGGGGTGTATTTCAAATAACAGTAAGTTTATATAGGCAATATTATGTTAAAATATATAAATTATTTTACTTTGAATTCCAGAGAGCCTTATCTTTTCTTAATAACGATGGTAGTTTGAGACACAACAATGTATCTGTATGGTCGGTATTTGTTAATTCTTCGGGTGAATGGAAATTGGGTAGTTTGGAATATGTTTCGCCAGCAGATAGCAATCCAATGCCACCTTTAAAAGTGCCTCCCTCTCTGGAGGTTTATGATCCACCAGAAAAAAATGATCTATCTAAACTTAAAGCTGCCACAAAATGGTATATATAATTTAGAAAAAAAAAAAACTAAAAAAATATATTACTGATCTGTTTTCAGTTCCGCTGATATGTGGGGTTTGGGTTGTTTAGTTTGGGAGTCTTTTAATGGCCCCTTACGATCTCGTGCTAATCTCAAAGATATCGACAGCATACCCAAATCTATACAGTCGTTGTACTGTGAACTGGTAGGTGCTTCACCCTCCAATCGTCCCAATCCAGCTGATATTATCACTAGATGTCGTAAACCTGGTGGATTCTTTAAAAATGATTTAGTTGATACTCTGTTATTTTTGGAAGAAATACAAATTAAAGATAAGGCAGAAAAGAATCGTTTCTTTTCTGGTCTCACTTTACATTTGGATAATTTTCCTGATAACGTTTGCAAGTATGTTGTAATAATGTTTAATTAATTTATGCAATTTGCTGATAGTGTTTAAATGATCTTTTTGTTTTTCCCAAAGACATAAAATTCTACCACAACTGATATCAGCCTATGAATATGGTGATGCTGGTTCAGCGGTTTTAGCGCCAATGTTTAAGGTAAGAATAAAAATTATTAATTTTCTTTCAATATATAGAAAAACCTTAGAAACTCAACAAAGTCCAAAAAGAAAATCTATTTAAAGTTGTCAACGTCATGCCTATGTTAGCTGGTAATCTTTTTAAAATAAAAACTCAGTCATTTTATTGAATTTTTCGTTTATTTTACTGATCAAGATTGTTGCGTTTTCTTCATATTTAAATTGTTCATTTTTTTACAACCGCGAATTTTCTACATCATATTGTTTGGCTGTTTTGTTATCTTGCTGAAAATCTATTTAAAGTTGTCAACGTCATGCCTATGTTAGCTGGTAATCTTTTTAAAATAAAAACTCAGTCATTTTATTGAATTTTTCGTTTATTTTACTGATCAAGATTGTTGCGTTTTCTTCATATTTAAATTGTTCATTTTTTTACAACCGCGAATTTTCTACATCATATTGTTTGGCTGTTTTGTTATCTTGCTGCTGACTTGTTACCAATTTGTTCTTTCATAGGGTTTTTATTGCATCTTTTCACTTGCCACTTGTTGGCGAATATAAATTATTTAAAATACCTGCTCCCAAGGCAATAAAAACCCTAAGGAAGTGTTCGGTGTGTATTGCGTACGAAATGGTTGCACTTGTCACGGAGAAAGTTATCAGCATTTTAAAAAATCCAAAAATATTTTCTATAACATGGCCCATGTGATAAAGTAGTCAAGGTGAAATCAGCTCGTTACGTGAGCAGGTGCGGAATATGAATGACAAATTTGATAGATTTCTACAATAGTTAGTCCATCAAGTCTTCGAAATTTAATCATATTGATTCTTCTACACAGTGTTGGCAGAAGATGAACGTGTAAAAGTGCTAAATCGCCAAATAGAAAGCGCTAAAAGGTTCTTCAGTTCCAAAAAATTAATACATTTTATTTAAATGGTGCGTGGTAAAGAAGAAGAAAGCATATATTACAAAAATTCATAACTGCACTGTATTCTTAATCGGACCGATTTCTGGCATTTCAGCCTTATATATTTTATTTTTTTTAACATTCTTTCTTTAATTCAACTAATAATTTTTAGTTTTTATATATTTCTTTATTTACAATCTATCCATTTAAGGATAATAAGGAAATTTTGTAACAATAGAGAATGAACTCCATTGGGAACAACAATATACTCTACCGTCCAAACGTATTTGCATTCATTAATAGTTTCCTTTTCGTAAAATTCTAACAGATGAAATTTTTGATACATTATTGAGTAAATATTCTATTATATGCAATAAAAACATTGCATTTTTTACAGGTAACAGAAAATAGTGTCTTTGGTGAAAATAGCGTGGGCCTTTTACAAAACGACAGGTAGTGGCAGGTATTTTAATTTTTGACCCGTAAGGAAGTATAAATAATTGAAAATGTTGTATATTTATGTTTAATAAGGACATTTATTAAACAATATATCAAAGGTTAAAACAAAAATTATTCTTAAAAATACAAACATGTCAATTCTAACATACGATTTTCCTAGTCTACTGGATATTTATGTTTTAACCGAAAACGATAAAACAAGGTTCTATTAGAATACCAGTGATGCCTCCTGTACATTTCCCTCCTTGTTAATGTTGATTGTTGAATAATGGTTCTAAATCTTACGATAAGAAATGATCTTAGATAGAACCGAATTTGATTTGTATGTGATTTGATGATTTCATTTATATCAGCATTTTTTATTTTTACGTTATAATTAACATTTCCTGGTTGCCCTGTTATTTTGTTATATTTGCATATTTTGACAAAAACTGGTTGATTAATATGGAGTTGGCGATTAGTTATACCATATTTCTTATTGTTCTGCTTTTCCATTTTATTATTACGAATAATTTCGGATGGGTCTTGTGGTTTAAGAAGATCAATTTCTGTACGAAGTTTTCGACCAATGAATAGTTCTGACGGTGTTTTTCCTTAAGTAAAAATTCTTGAATCGTTATTATAATATGCTTTTTAAATTGTTATTTTGATTATGTTGGCATAACGTTCTGCTTGACCATTGCTTTGTGGATGGAAATTCTGAACTTATAAATTGAGTACCATTATCTGATACTACTAATTCCGGATAACCAAATCTGTTTGTGTAATCAGACATGAGATCGATAATCTTTTTACTGAAATGATATTAGATTGATATACAGTAAGAAGCAAAACTGTCCGGATGTTTTGTATTAAGCACAAAAAAAAAAACTCATATAAATTGCTTCAAAAAAAAAAAAAAAATAAAAAAATAAAAAAACGAAAAATTCACTATTCGGACACTTTTGCACCGTACACGAAATAAACATTATCACGATATTGCTCTGTTAAAATGTAACGGTATTTTACCCGTTGGTTTTTTTTTTGTTTGTTGCCATCTCATCAAGCTTTTATTGCTCTATTTGTGCATTATTGTTTGAACTGTGAAGTGATTAACTTGAGTTTTAAATAAAAAATTAAAAGATCTTTAAAAATAGTTATTGATGCCGTAAAATTGCTTAAAAATTAAATTTAAGTAAATCCACGATAAATGATATAAAAAAACGACCAAGGGGGTCGACCAAGACTGCCTTCTGATGGTGATGCCTGGCAGATTGAACGTTTGCTACATAATAAGGACATCAAGACCCCGAAAAATGCTGCAAAAAGTATTGGTAAGGATGTCAGTTCCTGGACGGCTAGACACGCATTAAATAGAATTGGTTTAGTAGCCAGTGTAAAAAAGAAAAAGCCAGCACTTTCCGATAGAAATGTGAAAAGACGCCTTCATTTCTGTAAAACCCATAAAAATTGGACAGTAGATGACTGGAAACGGGTTATTTGGAGCGACAAAACGAAAGTCAACCGATAACAGTCTGATGGAAAAGAATACTATTGGCATAGGCCGCATGAGCGCATCCAAAATCACCATGTGAAGGAAACGATGAAACATGGTGGCGGCAATATAATGGTGTGGGGATGTTTTACTTTGTGGAACATTGGCCCTTTCGTGAGAATCCAAGGTATAATGAGGAAGGAGGATTACCTGAATATTCTACACACAAATTTACCAGAATTTGTTGACGAGAGAGCTTTTCCAACCGAAAAAGTTGTTTTTCAGCAAGACGGGGATCCGAAGCACACGGCCAAAATAGTTAAAAGCTGGCTACAAAACCAAACTTTTGGGACAATGGAATGGCCTGCACAAAGCCCAGACCTGAATCCTGTAGAAAATTTATGGGCTATTGTGAAAAGAAGGCTGGGAGCATATAAAAACCCACCAAAAAATGTTACCGAGCTTTGGGAGAGAATACAACATGAATGGCGAGCTCTTGACCGTGATATCATCCAAAAGTTGGTGGAGAGTATGCCAAAACGTATTGAAAGCGTAATTAAAAATAAAGGGCTTTGGACAAAATATTAAATTGGCAACGTTAATTGGTTTCAACAAACCCCGCATGTTGTTTTTTTAATTTTTTTTATTTTTTTGAAGAAATTTATATGAGTTTTTATGCTTTATAATTTAGAATAATGTTAATTAAATAAAAAAATACATATCGTTAGGTAAGTACGAAAATATGCTAAGTGCATTTTTTTTAATTTTTCAGGAGGGACAAAAAACATTCTAACTTTTTTAGTTTTTTATATTTTTTAAATCTGTAAATGCAGTTTTCTTCTCTTATGTTTCCTATTTGAATACCAATAAAGGAAGAATTTAAAAATTGAACAGTTGCAAACTAATGGACCTTTTGCGGACTTAGCACATTTTCTCTTTTTATTTTTGTTATTTAAATGCGGACAGCATATTTTCTTTTACTGTTTTTTTTTATTTTTTAACCAAAATAAAAGATTTTTTGTTTGTTTTTGTGGTTTTTTTTATTTTTATTAAACTAATTATAACAAAATACAGTCTTATTTCATTGCTGTTAGGAAAAAAAACTAATTTGGTACATAAATGTTTATACTATTAATAAAGTTCAGTAACTAAAAATGAATGGTGCGGCAAATCATCGTAAATTTTATGGTGGTCTTTGGGTAAAGTTGTTTTTAGAATTTGCAAATCTTCGTATTTTCGAGCAGTTATTTTTCTTCTTTCCAGGTAAAGTTGCTGCAAATTTGAAAACTATAGCATAAATTTTTTTGTTATTTTTTTGTGGTAAAATTTTCCATTCATCACTAAATCGAAGTTTAAAATAAATTTAACTATTTGGAGTGTACTTAATTCCATGAATATACGTCACTTTGGCATCGCCTTTACCACGTCCAGGTTGGTTGAATACTTTTACAAAATTTAACATTATTAAAACTTTTGAAAAAGTATAGTCCAAATAAGTGACATTATAAGGTTCACGTTTTTTCGAGCTGATTTACATATTCTATTTTTCATAGCTCGTTCTATTGTGGAGTGTACGCTGTCTGCCTCCATTTGCGTGTGGCCAATTTTAAGTATTTTTTGTTCAATATTAATATTACGTTTGACTGCTAAGTTAATTTTTGCGATTTTTGCAACCTTCACTATAAAAAGTGATTTTTGGTATATTGTCGTTTTCACAGAGAACTTTCTTTTCAATAAAGTAAATCCAAATACTTGCAAACTCTTCAGCACCTAACCCACCTTCTACTTCATTCCATAAAAAACAGTAAGCTTGTTAGGTTTTAAGGTTGAAAAAAACTAAGTTGTGAACCTGTAACTTTGTGCGGTAGTATAGGCTGCTGACTTGGGATTTTAGCGCCATTAATACAGCTTGAAGATCTACAGCGTGTTTCTTCATGTCGACCTTTGTTCTTTTCATTTCTGGCCTCTATTTTCTTTTCTTGGTGAATATCATATATTTCTTGCGAGAGGTTTCCAACTGAAAACCATGTACATATATCGCATTGGTCTTTTTTAGGTAAAAACAAGGCCAGATTTTTGGCCTAAAAGAGTTTCAAAAAAAAAAAAAAAACAGAAGTCATGAACATAAAAGTCGTAAAGCTTCTTTTTTGAACTCCATTCTCTCTTTTGTTAATTTTTTTTAGGAGCAGTTTTGTTTTTTGAAACTAAAGGCTTTTTAACCCAACCAGTCACTGTTTGCGGACCAATGTTCAAAGTATTTAAAAAGAACATTTTGAACACTCACATTTTTGTGTTTTTAACACAGTGATGGTACTGCAAGGTTCGACATCTTCTGGATTCGGTGCTCACTTTTCTATTCCTAAATCTATTCCTAAATCTTGTAGTTTGGTTCAATGTATTTATATAAACCTTTTTTTCACTCCATGTCATTTGCGAAAATTCTGAAAATATTTTTTTCTATCGTCATCAGTAATCTGTGCACATTTCATTACTTTATTCTTTTTACAACTGCATCTTTCTTTTAACGTCCGTGGTTCTTTTTTGTTTTTGTAATTCCAACTGTTATCGACTTTTTGTCTTCCCAAATAACTTTTTACATTTTCTCTATGCTTTTTATATCTTTCACCAAACCAAGTAGGATCTTTATCACCAACTCTCTTTTTTCGTCCTTTTGATGTAGAGGGTAACTCAAACGAATCGTCAGAATCACTATTAAAACCATAGGAAACAAGTCCTACAACTCCGTCATCTGATTCAATCCCATACTTATCACGATTGGTGATATTATCAGCAGAATTCATGAGAATCTCTTAAGAAAATTAATATTTTAACGGTGTTTTCCAAAAAACCATATAAAAAAGTTACCTTTCGTGTCTAATGTTAAATAGTGAGCTAATTTTTCACCTAACTGTAAGCACTCCATTGTCTAATTAACAAAATATCAAAATTTCAATCAATTTAGCTGTACTTAGCATGTTTTCTTGTTTGTTTTTGCTATTTTGTGGTCATAGCAGATTTTCGTACCAATGCATAACAACAAGTGATAATGACATAACGGTTACTTTTTTGTTGTAATTGATGTATTTTGAGTTGTACTATCATACTGCGTTAAAAATCAATTTCAATAAAAAGTGGACTTAGCAGGTTTTCGTACAAAGCTAACGATATATTTTATAATATACCTATATTTGTATTATTTTCATTACCTTACTTCCTTAATGCAAAACATCCGGACAGTTTTGCTTTCTACTGTACCACTCTGAGAATGAAATAGTAACGAAATAGTATTAAGATCGGATAGGACTTGCTAAATGAATGTGAACACGTTATATACTGTTGACCCTGATGACCGTTGTGAACAATTTTCAAAATCCGTTATCTAAATGTTTGAGGAATAACTATGCATTCACTATTTAGAAGACAGTTGTCTACCACTGATAATTATGATCTACGATTGATGAGTAAGTGTAATTGATTGAAGATTTTAATGTTATATTCGAATGTGCCGCAAGCAATTACAAAATCTTCATCCTCTTGTTGTTTTGGAGGTTTTAATGGAAGTAACATATCAATATTACCGAAGTCATCTGAATTTACGTATTCGATATCAAAATCATATGTCATCAAATCATATGCCATTTTCTACCATATACCATTCTTAACTGCAAAAACTAGAGCAAGGGCTTCCTTCTCCATATGACCATACTTTTTTTCTGCTAGAGTCAACGAGATAGATCCATGTGCAACTGGTTTCTCCGTTCCGTCAGGCATGATGTGTGCATTGAAGCATCTGCTAAAACTACTTGGGGACTGTCATTAAAACTTTTTTAAATTTCTGAAATAACTTTTCACAGTCTGCTGAACAATGCCATTTTGAATTCGTCTGAAGCAATTTGTCAATTTGTTATGTTCAATTGTTGAACAGTTGTAATAAAAACTTTTAATAATAATAATAAATACACAAATAAATAAATAAACGAAAATGTATCCAGGTGAAGTTCGATATTATGATTGTTTATCAAAACAATAACATGTTTACGATGAAAATTGTTATCGATGTTGTTATCGATTGCATGAATTTAAATTCATAACGATTCTTGTTTGAGCATTTAAAATCTTTTGAATTTTTGGCTTGTTGTTATTAGACTTTGATGATTTTACGTTGCAGTAACCCTCTTTTTGTCCAACTCTATCGCATTGCTTATATTTATGATTTTTATGTTGGCAAGTGTTCGAATAGTACATAGCACCATATATTCAACATGGAGATGAAGGAATTTTTGTAATTTTCCTTATTCTTGGTTGCACTATACTTACTATTGTAAGATTTTGTATGAATGGCTTGTATTTGTATAGGTGCCTGTCGAATGTTGCCAATCATTATACCCTATACCACTATGTGGTTTGGGTATAATGACTTTGTGCTGCTGTTTGTAACAACCAAAAATATTTGACCTAGACCCATCTTTAATTATACCGATCGAATCAGAATCACTTTCTGAGTTGATTTAACAATGTCCGTCCGTCCGTCGGTGTGTCCATGTAAAGCTTGTAATCAAACTGCAGGTCGCAAATATGAATATATTTTGATGAAATTTGGTATATAAGCTTTTGTCGGCCATGGGATGAACGCTATTGAAATTGGTGAGAATCGGTCCATGTTCAGACCTAGCCCCCATACAAATTACCCATATGAAATCGACATAAATTGCCATAAGATCCAAATTGTCATATAGATCTTACTCAAATTGGGTTTGTATGCGTTCATTACATCCACTAATGAGTAGTCCAAAAATGATCCCTTTGACCCCATATGGAGCTGCTTCCCGATCTTCACTTAAATCTATTTAAAAACAAAAATATTGCACTGATTCTTCTCAAATTTTGTTTGTACATATTTTTGCAAAATACAAGAGACTTTACCAAACATGATCAGGATCGGTCCATTTTTGGACCTAGTCCCTTTATAGATATAGCATCCGATATGAACTTTTTCATATCTGCAGCCAAAAAAATTAATAAAAATCCCACTCAAATTTGGTTTTTGCTTATTTTCAATGTCCAGTTAGTTGGGCCTAAGAGATAGGGTTTCTAAACGCATGGTATAGGGTATCGTATAGTCGGTCTAGACCGACTATAATTTTCTTACTTGTTTTGTTGTCCTGTTGACGTTGGAAGGTGAGCTGAATTTTTTTGTTGATGAATTCTAAAGTGACTGGTTTTTCCTCATCCAGCTGTTTTAAAATCTCATTACGGAAATTCTCTTTTGTAAATTTGTCTTACTGAAATTGTTTACAATGACGATTAACTTTTGCAATGTAGGACACGTAGTCTTCTGATTCTAAATTGACTGTCTGAAAACATTTATACCGGCTACTAAAGAGTGATTCTCGTTGACCAAACATAGGTTTTAGCTTTTCCAGAGTAGACGCAAATGAAATTTCAGATGGTTTTGGGGACAAAACAACATCTGCATATTGTTGATACACAGGTTGACTTACTTTTCATAAAAATAAACGTGTTTTCTCGCAGTCGGACAATTGTTGAGCATCAATAAGAAATACATCTTTGTATCTAGAAAACCATGCACCAAATGTACGATTTTCCTCCGGATCATAAATAAATTCATTCATTTGTTTTGCTAAAATGTCCATTAATTGTTCTCTGCTGAATAAATTCGCTGATTGCGATGTGGCGTTAGCTTCTTTATTTACAGCGCTGCTGCGTCTGGGTGGTCGCGATTGATAAAGGTTCCAAGGTTCCTTGAAATAGCAGTGATGCGTCCTCAACATATAAAAATGCAGATTGAAACACATTAACAAAAAAATGGCCGAGTTATTACGTCGTAACTAATGCCGTTTTCTTTTCTGACAAAAAAATGTCGCCCTTTTTCTGCCCTTTTTTAGAAAAGTGTAATTTTTTATATATTCTGAATTAAGAGCAACCTTATATTATATATCAATCGAAAGGTCTCAAAGTGCTGTGTTCATAAATGCTGCTGCGTCTGGGTGGTCGCGATTGATAAAGGTTCCAAGGTTCCTTGAAATAGCAGTGATGCGTCCTCAACATATAAAAATGCAGATTGAAACACATTAACAAAAAAATGGCCGAGTTATTACGTCGTAACTAATGCCGTTTTCTTTTCTGACAAAAAAATGTCGCCCTTTTTCTGCCCTTTTTTAGAAAAGTGTAATTTTTTATATATTCTGAATTAAGAGCAACCTTATATTATATATCAATCGAAAGGTCTCAAAGTGCTGTGTTCATAAATGCAAAAAAAATTGTATTATTATCCTCTTGGAAGTCATAGGGTGAAAATATTCAAAAAAGGGGAACAATGGGGAAATATTCTCACACTATGACCTGAAAGAAGTCAATGGCTGGAATTTTTCTGTTTAAGAGGGCTCGACTTTGAGACCTTTCGATTGATGTATAAGATAAGCTTGCTCTTAATTCAGAATATATAAAAAAATACACTATTCGAAAAAAGTGCAAAAAAAGGGCGACATTTTTTGTCAGAAAAGAAAACGGCATAAGATTTAACACGTAAAAGTGAAAATTTTAAATATTTGATTGAATTGGAAGAAAGTATGGCAACAAATGCGGAGAAAAAGCTCATAATCGCCAACAAAATAAAATAAACGGTTGGTGCAAAGACCTTTGGTTCGATGAATTGAAGATTAAAGCGTTCGGCTCCAAGAGGCGAGTTTTTGTCACGCGCTCAGCTGGAGAACGTGAGTCGGATGCATGCATAGTGCCAACAGTCAAACACGGTTCCGTAATGTTTTAGGGTTGCTTTGCTGGCGAAAATGTTGGTGAGTTATGCAGAATCGAAGGAATACTCAGTAAAACCCAATACAAAACTATCCTGAAAGATCGTGCCATGGTCACTGGATAAAGAAGTGAGTGACAAGTGAGTCGAAAATTCATATCTCAGCAAAATAATGACGCAAAATATACAACAAAAATTTGTAAGCAATATTTAGACTGAAGAGATCATCATGTATAGTTTTATTTGATACAAACCATGGAGGGTTAACAATTAACCCTAAGGTTTTAGACTGGTATCTTTATATAATTTGAATGTTGGAGATGCTGGCTGTTCCACATACGTCCAGACGGGTTTTAATATCGTTTTTTAAATTACTACTATAATTTCCATATTTAACTGAGATTTATTTGCTGTTTTTTTTTTGTCTTAATGTGTGTTTTCCATGTCAATCTCTTTTCATGTGTATTCCTCCAAAATATTTAACGCATTCATTTTGAGTAATTGAACTATTCAGAGA
Source organism: Cordilura impudica (assembly GCA_963682025.1). NCBI lineage: Eukaryota > Metazoa > Arthropoda > Insecta > Diptera > Scathophagidae > Cordilura > Cordilura impudica. Next base: position 655,192 of record OY821517.1, on the reverse strand, counting down.
AACATTGGGGCAATTTCCATGTCGTAAAGTGAATGTATTATATACTGATTTTTCGGTGTTGGCATTTATGTTCACTTTCCACTAAATTAGTTACAATGTTTTGACAGATGTCAGAAATATATCCAATGATTGGCATAGCTGACCTAAAAATTGTGTTATAATCGGTCCTAATACACTGTCTTGTGAGACTCTGGCCTTTACGTCATAAATATTAGACTGTTCATCTCTTACTTTAACATAAAATTTTCTGTTTGTTAAATAATAAAATATGTAAGTAGACATTTTTAATATCTAAATAGTTTCACTGGTCATACCCAATATCAAACGGTGGTCTGAGTATAATGACTTTGAGCCAATTTTTGTAACCACTAAAAAATCTTTGCATATCTCTCATGCATTCAATTGTTATGCCTATATTTTGGTATGACATTGAAGTTTACAGCGGTACATTTGGGTACAATCTGAAAAAAATTTACAATGATATTTAATAGAGTTCAATATTTATATTCCTTGAGAATTCATAATCATAAATTTCTATGCTCAATAATTATATCTATAATATTAATAGGCTAGGCGATTTCTTGTGACTGATGTATTGTTCTACCGTTTTATCCCTATTTTGAGTAAATTGCAATTAAAATTGCTACTAACACATTTATAAAATTATACAATGCTATGTGTTTTTTTTTATTAAATTTGTTAATGTGTTTGTAATAGAAATGAGTTTGTTTTTGTATTGATTTGTGAATTGGCTATAATTCATTAGCATACTTTTAGGGGTCTTTATTTAATGAAATAATAAAATTTCCTAGAATTTGCGCTCGAATTTCGCGGGCTGGAATCTGCTAGTTAAGATAAATCTACTGATCGAATTGAAAATCACGCGTTCTGTTAATATATAAAAGTTTATTTATTAGGCAATTGACATTACAAAAAAAAAAGGAAAAGTACGTGTTACAAGGCCTGGCGTCTGTGGCTGTTGATGTTCCATTTCGACTTTAGGTGTGTCTCGCTTCGATAAATAATGACTTTCTCTATTTGAGGTTTCTTCCGAACTGGAGGATCTGTAATTAAAACGGGTTATTTTCTGTCATATACCGTTGATTTATATAAATGATTAATGTGTCGTTTCAAAAAATAATAGTTATCGAGTTTAATTTGATAATAAATGTTTTCAAGTTTCTTTATGGTACTAAATTCCCCTTTTATCAAACTATCGTACTTGGGTCCTCTCTCCCACACTAATGCCGTTTTCTTTTCTGACAAAAAATTTCGCACTTTATTTGCAATTTTTTTTTGAAAAGTGTATTTTTTTTATATATTCTAAATTAAGAGCAATCTTATTTTATACATCAATCGAAAGGTCTCAAAGTCGAGCGCTCGTAAATCACAAAAAAAATGTAGCCATTGACTTCTTTCAGGTCATAGTGTGAGAATATTTCCACATTGTTCCCCTTTTTTGAATATTTTCACCCCATGGCTTCAAAGAGGATAATAACAAAAAATTTTTGTGTTTTATGAATACAGCACTTTGAGACCTTTCGATTGATGTATAAAATTAGGTTATACTTAATTTAGAATTTATAAAAAAATACACTTTTCGAAAAAAGTGCAAATAAAATGCGACATTTTTTGTCAGAAAAGAAAACGGCATAAGTACACCTATTGTCTGCTTATTTAATGTTTATTTTAAATGTTTTATTGGGCGAATATCATCCAATTTTATACGAAAATCGCGACCAAGACAAAGCTGTGTAGGGCTTTTTCCGTTCCCAAGTGGAGTCGGCGTTTATCTCGAAACAATTTCTTGAACTTTTATGTGCATATATTTTAATTGTCTTTTTAGTGTTTGTACATGTTTTTCAGCAGGTGACAAGGTGCAATAAATTTTTGAATAATAACGTGATCTGTGCAGAATGTCTAAAATGTGGCATTTTGAAATATTGAAATATAATACGGACATGACACTCTGCTTTTACAATTTTTTTTAAATAAATTTTTGCTAAATTCATAATACACATTCCAAAATCTTTTCATGCTATAATTTTTAATTAATTACCAAGAACATTTGAATATTCGTACATTGTATCTGAACGGAAGAATTGTATATAATTTAGCTTTCCCAAATTATTATGGCATCATTTGCAATAATAATTTGCAATTTATTTATTAATTTATTTATTTATTTTTAACGCAGTGTGGGATTTTAGTATTATTATTATTATTTTTATTATTTTTTATTTATAAATTCAATAGCTATCACAAAAAGAAAAAATCTTATAAATTACAGTGATAGCAATTAAAAGCTTCCAAGTTAATATTATGTCAATTGAAATTCAAAATACAATTTGTATATACATACATAAAACTTAAAAATAACAATAGCAAAAAATATTTAGTGTCTAAACATATAAATTGAAAAACAAACATATAAAATTATAAATTAAAAACATTTAATATATTTCAAACAAATTTAAATGTTCCTTTTTAAAGCATATGTGGTGCTAAGCAATTGAGTATATGATGGTAGGTCATTAAAAAGATCGATTGTATAATTGAAAAATTGTCTCGTAGACAGAAGGTATTTATATTTTTGTGATATCAGGTTTTTTCCACGTGGAGATTTGGCAAAAGTAATTCTCCTATAAAGATATTCAGATTCCTTTAAATATATTAGTTTATGCATCATCAAAAGACATTTTTAATACATATTTAAAACACATTTTATGCAACTGATATGAAAACGGTGATATACTTTCCCTTATACTACGATTAAATACATATCTGGCTTTGTTCTTATACGTGACCACAAGTCGATTACAACCAATGGTGACACAATTTGCAAATATTTCACACCCATACAATAAAACTGGAATTAAATAAGCTTTAGCCAGGAGCATCCGTCAGTGGCGCCATTTGAGTTTTTTCGTTGCAAAAATCATAACTTTTGAACCGATTGAGATAATCAAATAAGTTAAAAGGCATATAAGAAGAATTTTTCTGTTAATTAACTATATCTTTTTTTAATACCCATTGGTTTTTATAAAAATTTTCCTTAAGATTTTGTCACAAAATTTCGCAATTTTCCTTTATCCAATATTCCAATATTTCCAGTATGCTTTTTATCGTATGTTCGAAGAAAATAACTTATTGTGACAAAATATAACATATGACAGGCTGTTAACGCTTTTGCAATTATAATTACAGTAAATTTGACTTAGGCTGATAAAAATAAATTATTCAGTTTATATTCAATGCAAAAATGAAGAGAATCGATACGGCCATTTTGAAGATACCGTCTCCTGAAAAGATAAGTTTTGTTACATACGCCATCCGTAAATGCCACTTGAAACAAGCGAAGAAAATGAAAACGCGCATTTGAAAAAATAGAGCATACAAATTTTTAAGTGTGCATTTTTATACCCTATACCACTATGTGGTTTGGGTATAATGACTTTGTGCTGCTGTTTGTAACAACCAAAAATATTTGACCTAGACCCATCTTTAATTATACCGATCGAATCAGAATCATTTTTTGAGTTGATTTAACAATGTCCGTCCGTCCGTCCGTCTGTGTGTCCATGTAAAGCTTGTAATCAAACTGCAGGTCGCAAATATGAATATATTTTGATGAAATTTGGTATATAAGATTTATCGGCCATGGGATGAACGCTATTGAAATTGGTGAGAATCGGTCCATGTTTAGACCTAGCCCTTATACAAATTATCCCTATGAAATCGACATAAATTGCCATAAGATCCAAATTGTCATATAGATCTTACTCAAATTGGGTTTATATGCGTTCATTACATCCATTAATGAGTAGTCCAAAAATGATCCCTTTGGCCCCTTATAGGGCTGCTTCCCGATCTTCACTTAAATCTATTAAAAAACAAAAATATTGCACTGATTCTTCTCAGATTTGGTTTGTATATATTTTTGCAAAATACAAGAGACTTTTCCAAACATGATCAGGATCGGTCCATTTTTGGACCTAGTCCCCATATAGATATAGCATCCGATATGAACTTTTTCATATCTGCAGCCAAAAAAATTAATAAAAATCCCACTCAAATTTGGTTTTTGCTTATTTTCTATGTCCAGTTAGTTGGGCCTAAGAGATAGGGTTTCTAAACGCATGGTATAGGGTATCGTATAGTCGGTCTAGACCGACTATAATTTTCTTACTTGTTTTTTCTAAAAAAGAGTGCGTCTTCGCATTTTTCACTTTTAATATGTTTTCACTTTAATATTAATATTAATTACGTACATATGTACGAGTGATCTGCTCATAAGTGGCTGGCTCATAAGCTTAAAACTATTACAAAAAAAGTAAAAATTGGTTCCAAGATATATCAACTGCATCAGAACAAATAAAAAAAAATATGTATTTCAAAATTATTTTATTTTGTAATATTGATAGATTTCATGCAGTAGACTTTATTGTATTGAAGTACACTTTAAAATTTTTGGAAAAGTCCATAAGACTATAATGTAATATCTGAATTAAAAGTAACAAAGAAAAAAGCAAAGAAAATTCAGCATCATGCTTGGCTTTAATTGGATTCATTATCATTCATTTATAAATACTAGCAGATTCCAGCCCAAACACCCTAAAGGTATGCTAAGCAATTATAGCCAATTCACAAATCAACATAAAAAACAAACTCATTTTTATTACAAACACATTAACAAATTTAATAAACACACACATAGCATTGTATAATTTTATGTATGTGTTAGTAGCAACTTTAAATGAGCATAACTCCAAAAAAATTAAAAAAATAAAGAATCTGTAAGTCTGGTGGACAGCTAAAAATAAATACCTTTCAAATAGTATACGTTTGGTCAAAATCGGGATAAAACGGTAGAACAAAACATCATTCACAAGAAATCGTCTAGCCTATTAATATTATAGATAGTTAATGATATAATTATTACAATAGTTAAAATCTTACTTTAACTTCTTTAATACTAATAATGTTGGCTTGTTGTTGCGGTACATATTTCTAATGTTGGATAAAGGCGGACACTAATTTAGAACGTGCTTGATAAAAATGGTGCTATTACATAAATGATAAGTTGGAGTTGTTATTTTGTGTTCAAGAGAGAATATTAAACTGACCGAGGAAAAGTCTGGAGAAAACTCTTATTTTATCCTTATCGATTGCTGTTGGTTATAGGATTTGTGTTTGAGTAGTGATGGTTATCGTTCGGGGTTTCTTTAACTTCTATTCTTAGATAATTGGCTATATGACAATGAGGGATTCAACGTATTCGGATTTTTCTTCATTGCCGATAAGAGCATCTCAAATTTTAATTTTTATAGTCTATTTGTTGATGTAAAGATAAAGATGATGGTTCTTTTTTCTCTGTTGTTGTCAATTTAATTGTTCGATTGGCAGCGCAAGCTTCTGCTGTAAATATCAATGAGTGCGACTGAAATGTGCTAAGCTGATTTATATAAATGGATTTATGACTTTTAAGCTCGAGGTCACGTTTTTATACCCTATACCACTATGTGGTTTGGGTATAATGACTTTGTGCTGCTGTTTGTAACAACCAAAAATATTTGACCTACACCCATCTTTAATTATGCCGATCGAATCAGAATCAGAATCACTATCTGATTCGATTTAACGATGTCCGTCCGTCCGTCCGTCTGTGTGTCCATGTAAAGCTTGTAATCAAACTGCAGGTCGCAAATATGAATATATTTTGACGAAATTTGGTATTTGATCTTTTATCGGCCATGGGATGAACGCTATTGAAATTTGTGAGAATCGGTCCATGTTCAGACCTAGCCCCCATACAAATGACCTCTATGAAATCAACATATATTGCCATAAGATCCAGATTATCATACAAATCTTAGTCAAATTAGGTTGGTATGTGTTTATTACATCCATTAATCAGTAGTCCAAAAATGATCCCTATGGGACAACTCTTAGTCATAGGCCCTATATAGAGCTGCTTCCCGATCTTCAGCTAAATCTATCAAAAAATAAAAATATTGCACTGATTCTTCTCAAATTTTGTTTGTATATATTTTTGCAAAATACAAGAGACTTTACCAAACATGGTCAGGATCGGTCCATTTTTGGGCCTAGTCCCCATATAGATATAGCATCCGATATGAACTTTTTCATATCTGCAGCCGAAAAAATTAATAAAAATCCCACTCAAATTTGGTTTATGCTTATTTTCTATATCCAGTTAGTTGGGCCTGAGCGATAGGGTTTCTAAACGCGTGGTATAGGGTATCGTATAGTCGGTCTAGACCGACTATAATTTTCTTACTTGTTATTTATAAAATATCTTTTATTATTTTAAATATCTCCAATATTTCGCCATTCTTTGAATTACATCCTCAGGGAGTATGTACAACAACAACAAAATATACACTAAACACAAAATTTATTGCCGCTGCGGTTCTCTCATGTCAATATTACATTAGACAGTGGACGTTGGACAAAAAGTCATCAATTTCAAAGGTCGAATAATAATTCATCATTTATGTGTAAATGGATTTATAATTGTATTTGTTTTCAAATTATATTGTGTGGTATTTTACTCAAAATTGTTATTATGGTTCCTCAAATCATTTTTATTTTTTTTTTTAATTTGGAATTATGTTCTTGTATTATACAAAAGGAAGGATAAAGGAGATGAAAACCTTTTTGAACCTGGGGTATTGGATAAAAATGGTGTTAGTTTATGTTCAAAAAATAAAATTATGATGAGATCAGTTCAATAATATGTATATTAGCTTGGGTCGTTTTATTTTTTTTTCGAAAATTCTTTTGGAATAGTAAAATTTTTTTATGAAATGATTAAAAATTATCGTAGCCAAAATATTTTTTGATTCTGTTGGGTTTAACATGCCGCGCGTTTTATTTAAAAGTTTGAAAAAATGCATTTAGAAGTGAAAAATGTTCGTATGCAAGCACATATGTACATATGTATGGACAAATAAGTTTTATTCGTTTTTCTTAATAATTAGATACGTACATATGAATGCAAATGCTTACTGTTAATTTCGACTCCACGAGAAAAGAACCAAAAAAATTATATAAATTGGCGACGAGCTGACAAAACATAGCGGTACTTTTTGGACTATTTTGAATTTATTATTGCCATGAGACATTTCTCTGTCTCTAGCTATTTTAGTGTGAAATAAATATTGATAGTGTCGGTTGTAAATAATATTTGCCCACTATTTGGTGAAGCAAAACAGTTTATTAGCAATGAACTACCAGCTTTTGAAGATGTGATGAAATGAATAGAATTATGTGAATTTCATAGATTTAATATAAAGCAGTCAAAACAAACGACGAAAGAGCCTTTGATTTTGGAAATATGTGAGATAGTTGCGCTTGAAATAGAGGATATATGGGCAAAGGCTTCAATTCCTACAGAAATTAAACTTCCAAATGTTGATCTTCCAAATGTGAAATCTCAAACAACAAAGTACAACAGTTTTCCAACTTTGGCTCTCACCTGCGACCGTTATGATGTCTCAGACAGAGCAGCGTCAGCTATAGCTTCAGCTGTATTACACGACATATCAGCTGATGTTGGTGTTATAGATAAATCGAGACTTCGGCGGGCGAAGGATAAAAATCGTGATGCGCTTTCGAGTAATGAAGAGCACATTGATATTAATACATTATATTTTGACGGGCGCAAGGTATTTTAATATTCATGCATTTCATTATTTTATAAAATTCTCCATGAATCTTCTTTTTATATTTTTATTGTAACAATAGGACAAAACCCTGAAGATAGTACGAAATGGGGCAAAAAATTATAGGCAGCAAGTGAAGGAGGAACATATTACGGTTCTCATCGAACCTGGCTCGCGTTACCTTGGTTATGCTTATCCAGCTGTAGGAACTGCTAAAGGTATAGAAGAATCCATGGAAGATCTACTTCTAAAAAAAAAAAATTCATCTTAATAATTTGGAGGCCATTGGATGTGATGGTACTGTGGTAAATACAGGAAAAGATAATGGCGTGATAAGGCTGTTTGAAAAAAAATCTTCAGCGCCCACTGCAGTGTATTATTTGTATGTTTCATTTGAATGAATTGCCTTTTAGGCACCTGTTTAATAAACTAGATGGTTCTACAATTGGACCTTCTTCTTCCATTGGCCCCATCGGAAAATTGATAGAAAACTGTGAAAAACTACCAGTTATATCTTATAAAATAATACAAAGTGAACTTCCAGATCTTCAATCAGAAAACATCAGCACTGATCAAAAATATCTATATGAAATGACAAACGCTATAATAAATGGAAATTGTCCTGAAGATTTAGCATTAAGAGCTCCAGGAAAGTTGTCAAATGCACGATGGCTGGCAAAGGCGAATAGAATATTGCGTCTTTATGTAGCAACACAAAACCCGTCAGAAAACTTGATGATATTGGCAGAATTTGTGATTAAAGTATACGCTCCTATCTGGTTTGAAATAAAAACTCATTCAAAAGTAATTCATGGCTCCAAAAACTTTTGGAAACTAATTAAATACTCTCGATATCTTCCGATCCCATTAAAAACAATTATTGACCCATTAATTCAACGTAACGCATTCTTTGCACATACAGAAAACGTTCTTTTGGCGATGTTATGCGATGATGAAAAAAAAAGTGAGAGAAATCGCAGTCGGAAGGATTATTAAAGCTAGAAGTTCTACAGATAAAGACAAGAATCCGCGTATATTTACTGTGCCTAAGATTAATTTCGATGCAGAAAATTATTATGACATCATTACTTGGGAGGATGTTGTTGCAGAGCCACCTGTTCTTCGACAAATTGTAAATGAAGAATTACACACGTTTATTCAAAGTCTGGAGAACAAGACGCCATATTTTATAGAACTGCCTTGTCATACGCAGGCCGTTGAACGAACAGTTAAACTGGTGACGGAAGTATCTTCAACGTTATGTGACAAAGAATCAAGAGATGGATCCATAAAAGCTACTTTAGCTTCAAGACAACTTATGCCAAAATTAGAAAGCAAAAAAGATTTTGTAGGAAAAATGTAAAAATGCATATTACTTTAACTTACATCTACATTCTCTAATATTTTGTATGATAAAAACAATAAATTGGACACTCACATTTTTTTTTAAATTATTAGAACTTTTATATGTGTTGCGCGGATTGAAGATGACATTATATTCAAGTAAAAATTCACCAAATGTGTTTTTTCGATTAAATACAACTTTTTATCACTATTCCAAAGGAAAATACGATAATTATTTTTACCCCATACAAATGCGACCCACCTTAATGTATATATCGGAAGGAAATTTGAAGTCCGTCTTTTAATTTTTTAAAAGATAATTAGATAATAAATTAGAGCCTAAGGTCAAGCCCGAGTAGTATTCGATTGTATTTGATTCACTAAGAGCTTTTATGAGCAAAATTCTGTTATGGAAGAGCCGTATTGAAGCAAGGACTCCAAAGTATTCATTTTTTCCACTTCTCAATGATGCCATGGATTCAGTTGATATTGTTAATAAAAATTTTAAGAAAGTAATTACAGAACATTTAGATACGCTTTATGCAGAATTGGTCAGATATTTTCCGGATTTTAAAAAGGATTCGTGGCAAGAACTTTTGATTCGCAATCCTTTCAATATAGAAATTACGGACATACCCAATAACATTCAAGACGAAGTGATTGAAATGAAATATGATTTATACGGAGAGCCTCAGGGGGGTCGTCCGATAAATCTTAGTGAGAACCGCTGCTCTGGAGTCTGTGAATTTAACTTTTTACCAAACAAACTATCTACTGATTTTGGTTACTGATGAGGGTTAGTGGCTCTTCCCGAAACATCTGTATAACTTCTCATGCAGAATATTGATCAATTTTTGAAACAAATGTGCCAATGTTTTTTTTTTTTTTTTTTGCTTTATTTAAAATAAAAAACATTTGATCTTGAGCCTTAATAATTTCTAACTCAATCATTAAGATTGTAGGGATCGAAAATAAGATTTTATATTTTTATAGAAAATAATAAAACATATTAGTTTTTGTTTCTACGTTAATTGACTCTTAAATATGAACAAAATATTTTGGAAAGTTATGAAACATGAAATTTAAAATAAATATTACACAAATGAATTATTGTATTCTTTAAAATATGAAGTTTGGTACTCATGTAGTCCATGGTTCTTACATAAAGTTGCTAGCCTGTACAATGTATATAATATTGTATATCGTTGAAAAGCTGATTAAAAGATGCGAAATCTGTTGATTTGAAAATTTGATCTGGAATTTTATTGGCCTAGTTGGTTTTTTATTTTTAGAAATATATATATACATACAAACATACGTATATACTAGCGGATCCTGTCAAATGCTGTTTCGCCCTAGTCTGTTTATATTGTATAAATAATATTTTTGCTACGACGTTAATATTAATGTGGACACTCTAGATAGATCTTATCATCATATAACACTGCAGACATTTTACTTTGAATGGTAGCTACCGCAGCCATCGTGCGATCCTGTCAATAATAATAATATAAAAAAAATAAAATAATAATTGATTTGTGATGATAACTATTTACTTTGTATGGGATATGTAACACCCTCTTATCCGATTTATCTTTAATGTATAATGTATATAAATCTATAGTAGTTAATATTTAAAATTAATTTATCTCATTTTAGCTGGGAAAACTTCTAGATGAAGCCGAATATCAAAAACGTATTGTACCCTGTGTTGTTAAATTATTTGCTTCGACAGATCGAGTAACACGTTCCCGTTTGCTACAACAACTAGAATTATTCGTTGCCCATCTACAGCCGCAAGTTGTAAATGACCAAATCTTTTCACAAGTAGCACATGGATTTCTAGATACAAATCCCACCATTAGAGAGCAAACGGTTAAAGTAAGTTTTTTTTTTTTAAATTAAATAACTTAAACCTAAAATAATATTCTTTCTTGCTTATTGTCTTTAGTCCATTATTCACTTGGCTCCTAAATTAAATTACAATAATTTAAATGTTGAGGTGTTACGGCATTTTGCTCGACTACAAGCCCGTGATGATCAGGGTGGTATTAGGACTAATACCACGGTGTGTTTGGGTAAAATAGCGCCACATTTACACCCACAGGTTGGTAGCGATGTTTAAATTTCACCATGTATTAATAATAAAAAATCAATAGGTGCGACAGCGTGTTTTGGTGTCTGCCTTTATAAGAGCCATGCGTGATCCTTTTCCTCCAGCTCGTGTAGCGGGTGTTTTAGCCTTAGCAGCCACCCAACAATACTTCCTATTAAAGTAAGTTTATACACAATACTTAAAATTACGATTTAAAACAAGATTTTTCAAACTTTAGCGAGGTGGCAAATCGTATCTTACCTGCATTGTGTTCGCTTACTATAGATCCTGAAAAGTCTGTACGCGATCCAGCTTTTAAAACTATACGAGGTTTTTTGGGTAAACTAGAAAAGGTCTCTGAAGATCCTAGTCTTAGAGAAACAATGGGTACGTATAGGTTTACGTATTGTGGATATAATATTCTAATTGAAATAATCCATAAACAGAGGCTGATGTTCATACGGCCACACCATCGATTGGTAATGCTGCTGTCACTTGGGCTGGTTGGGCCGTAACAGCAGTAACTTCCAAATTCTATCGTAGTCAAAGCGATTCCTCAAGACCTAGACCTCCTCTAACAGGACGAAATTTATCAAAACCGGCCTCCTTAGGTATTTTTTTTTTTTTTTTTTTTGTATTTTTTAAAAGCTATCATTTGTTATATTATAAATGTTTAAATTGCAGAACAACCTTCTAGCAGTAGTTTATCGACGACTACCTCATCAGTTACATCCATGACTTCGTTGGAACATGAAAGTAATGATACATCAGCCTCGGCCTCCGATTATGGCACCAACGATTGGGATAACGAGAATTGGGGAGAGATGGATGTAAGTTTCTATTGTAAACCTAAATATGAGATTGAAAAAATACGATTTTAAAGCTTAATTTTTTGTTAGACATCACAGGATCCTAGTTCACCAATGGCTAGTTCACCAAATAATGGTCCTTTGAATGCAACAACGGTTTTGGCCGAAGTAAGAGATGGTTGGGACAATGAAGAATGGGGAAGTCTAGAAGAAGATCCGGTAATATTACTTTTTTTTACATAATTTCTCATAATGTTTTAGCTTTTTAAAAATTAACTAAAAATTTGTGCTCTTCTTTTTTGTAGGGTGAAGAAGAAGCTCAAGAACAAGAGCATCAACAGCTGCACCAATTCAGGCAATCACCTTTACGGCCACATCAACAGAAATTGCAAAAACATCAACTGAATGAACTAATAGAACCTTTGGCTAAGCTTAACTCTCATAATACATCACCTTCGAAACAATTATCAACGACGGGAACGACAACCTCTATATCTGCTGCAAATTTACAGCCAAAAGAATTATTTACAAATTTGTCAGTGCTTAGCAATAATATCAATATATCACAATCTCCATTTTTGAATTGTAACAACGTGAGTCCACCACAACAAAAATCTCCTCCGCATCATGTTAATAATGTAACGAATAATGCCAATTGGAATAGTGATTCATGGGCTGATGGAGAATTTGAACCAATTGATGAACCGTCGACCGGTAAGTCCTATTCTTTGTTTATCTTTTTTTATATAATTCATTTGTCATTGCTCACTTTTGTTTGCATATGCACATTCTCATTTAGTTTCAATTAGCTCTGAGCATGATTTTGTTAAAAAAAAAATAATCTTGTGTGCTTAACAATTTAATTCATATCATTTCCTTGAAAATATTGTAAACTTTGCTTATTCTAAATTTGTTTTGTTGGACATTCTTCTTCTGTGTTATATTTGGTCAATATGGTTTATTTGCATATGTTTGTTTTTGTTAATATTTCATTGTGTTCATTTAAATTTGAATTAACTTAATGCTTTTCACACTAATATTAATTATAATATATTATATGGTTAGGTTGTGAAATAATCATTTTTTTATATTCACAGCTTTTTGGCACAGTAATTTCAACCAAATTTTAACATTTAAGCAATTCATATCTTTAACGGTTACTGATTTTATTACATAACTAGACTTAAATAATCTAACCCATAATAACAAAGTTTTTATTAAAACTCTTTCTTTCCTTATGCATATGAGTTTTGAATATCTCGGTGACTGTGCGTGACTGTGTGTGACTATCTTAAAATTAATCTTTGGCCACAGCAAGTCTATGGACAAAGTTTCAGATCCATCGGATGAGGGGAAGTTGGGTTTTAATCTCTCCGTGACTGTGCGTGACTATGTCAAAGTTAATCTTTTTTCACAGCAAGTCTATCGACCAAGTTTTAGATCGATCGGATAAGGGAAAATGGGTTTTAAATCACTCCATGACTGTGCGTGACTATGCGTGACTGCGCGTCACTGTGTCGAAGTTGATCTTTCTTTACAGCAAGTATATCGACCAAGTTTCAGATCGGTTGGATGAGGGTAAATGACATTTAGATTACTCCGTGACTGTGCGTGACCATGCGTGACTAAGTCAAAGTTAATCTTTTTTTCACAGCAAGTGTATGGACCAAATTTCAGATCGATCGGATGAGGGGAAATGACATTTAGATCACTCCGTGACTGTGCGTGACCACGCGTAACTGTGCGTGACTTCCCCAAAATTAAGCTGTAGTCACGACAAGACTATGGGTCAGGTTTTAGATCAATTGGATAGGGGGGAATGGGGTCCACACACACATAGCATTGCATAATTTTATGTATGTGTTAGTAGCAACTTTAAATGAGCATAACTCCAAAAAAATTTAAAAATGTAAGTCTGGTGGACAGCTAAAAATAAATACCTTTCAAATAAGGTACGTTTGGTCAAAATCGGGAGAAAACTGTTTAAGAAATCATCGGTCACAAGAAATCACCTTGCTTGTTAATATTATAGATAAGGTTATATCAAAATGTTTTTAGAACTCAAATTAAGCGATAGTTCATTAGATTGTATAAAAATTATTTCACAACAATTTTTTGTTTAGTGTTATAAATTTGGCTTAGAAAAACTCTAAAATTTAAAATATAAAAAAAGGAAAATGTACCGTTATATAAGAATGTCATAGAACAAAAAAAAAAAACGCGATCTTTTTCATATTGTTTCACTTAAATTATGATAACTTAAACGATAGCACGTGGTACGCCAGTTCCTGAACAAATTTGATTTTTAATTATTAACAATTACAAATCGGGACAACAGTAGAAAATAGGGGAAAAAGTGGAAATTATAGCAAGAACGTTGAAAACTACAGAGATTTATCGGCTATAATTAAAAAAATCGTTGAAAATCAAAATTGTCTGAAACAATTGGAAAAATTGTAAAACGTCAATAGCCGCGTCAGCAAATGAAATATTTAGATTTGGTTTTTATTATTATTATAAAGTAAGTTCGTGTTACAAAAAGTATTTGTTAAAATTCAAATATTTTTAGGCAAAAAAAAAAAGTAAGTCGTATTTACTGCGCTTCAAATAAAAAGTAAAAGTGTTAATTCCAAAAGTAAGAGTGTTAATTCCATCTATGTCTTAAACTCAATATTATATCCAATGTTATGTACGGTTGCCATTTTAATACAGTCGTCGATACTTAACCTTTAAAATTCTAACAAATGATATCATATGTAATATTAAAACAAGTAAGAGTTATAAATTCGGCTGTGCCAAATTGTTGATACCCTCCACATGGGTTTTACGTTTAAATTAATATCTGGACTTATTGCACTATTTGTAAGAAATGTTAACCAAATATTTGAAAATGTAAACAATTTGATAAACATAATACTAAATTATTGCAAGAAACACACTGACTTTTTGGCATATTTTTGCACATATCTTGGCACAATGATGCCCGATTTACCCCATTTTCAATAGCAACCTGCTAGAAATAATGATAAATAATATTAAGGTTTCCGTTCGATGAAATTTCTGCACGCATAACTC
Organism: Cordilura impudica; assembly: GCA_963682025.1. Taxonomy (NCBI): domain Eukaryota; kingdom Metazoa; phylum Arthropoda; class Insecta; order Diptera; family Scathophagidae; genus Cordilura; species Cordilura impudica. The sequence continues at coordinate 640,181 of OY821517.1, read as the reverse complement.
GAAATAACTATTGAACTAATTGACAAAATACGTTCTATGAATAGAAATCATATTTATGTTTATATTTAATAAATAAAATATCATACATTAATAATTTTTAATGAAAATTAAAATTTTTTCTACAAGACCTCCCATTAAACTTTTAATAGTGACTTCAGTGATTTTTTTTGCTTGATAATAATTACTTTATTGAAAAATGTAAATTTTAAGAATTATTCGACCTTTGAAATTGATGTTATTTCCCAAAATAAACAAGCTCGAGGTCATCAGTTTTTATAATAATTTTATTATGTCTCAAACGAATATTTCGCATTCCTTGAATGACATCATCAGGGTTGCTGAAATTTTACAATACACATTTATACATAAATATTTTAATTTTTAATAATTAAATACATTTATAAATTATCACTAACTTCAATTACATTTCTATACGAATAATACAAAAATTACATCAAACAAATATTGAAAAATTTGAAGTGTTTTCAGCAACCTGTTTTTTGCACTGCATAATCCTTTTTACCAGAGCCCAATATTTCTTAATGGGTCTTAGGGTCCGGGCAATTATTTGGATTTGCATATCTGTGTACGATTACGATATTACTACTTTCATACCATACAATTGCCGATTTGCTGTAATGATACGAAGCCAAATCAGGCTAAAAAATGTCTTATGAATGGTAAAAGTCGTTTTTGCAAGCACTTCTTTATATATAAATCGGTGTTAATTGTCCCAGTTGTAACAAACGAACTGCTTCGTCTGCCGCAGCTACAGATTGCCTGCCATACCAAATATTTCTTAGGGAATTTTGACTTCTTTTCACCAAGAACATAAGTCTCATCGTCCATAACGCAGCAATCAAATTTCTTAAAGAAATCTTTGAAAAGTAATTTGGCTCTGTTTTTTGCATCACTATTCTTTTTGGAATGTCTGTGCGAAACTTTCTGGACTTTGTATGCTTTAGCCCTTCCATCCTTTTAACTTTTCTAACAGAAGCCTCAGAGCATTGTACTTTTTCGGCTACTTTTCTACCCGATATATTGGGATTTTTCTTAAAAAGAGCGACTACTTTCTTGACAGCATTTGGGTTATTAAAACCTTTTTTTTTATCATTCCCTTTTTCCTATCAATAGTTAAATGCTCAGCATAGTTTTTAATAATACGCGAAACGGTATTTCTCGAAACTTTGTTTTGAAAGTCCAATTTGGACTTTCTTTAATCAATCCAATAATTTTATATTTAAGCCAAAAAGAATACAATCATTTACAAACTTGACGTGAGGATTTTTACACATTTAGCAAAGACAACGTGATTAAAAAAATTGAATTTTAAAAATTTTACAAGCAAATATGTGTGCACTAATTTAGTACGCAAGCCTTATCAGTACCTTTTCCTGGTAAATGGTTTATTTTGTGAATGAGTGTGATTTAAACAGACAGACGGACAAACATACGAACATCGCTATATCGACTCGAGTTGTTATAAGTATCAAAAATATATATACTTTATGGGGTCGCAAATGAATTTTTTGGTGCGTTACAACTGGTATGGCAAACTGATATGTACCCACTGCACAGTGGTGTGGAAACAAAGGCAATGAGACACTATTATTTGTTTAGCGACGCATCTAAGTTTGTCGTATGAGTAGGTGATGGCAGAAAAAGGGTAATTCGTATAAACATGGAGGCTTAACCGTTTCTGAAGTAGCCAGTAGAATCTAGCTCGGCTTTAATATTGCTTGAACTACGACCTTTCAAATGAAAGTATTGAATTACATCACGGTAACCAAATTTTTCAACGGTTGTAACTTCATTGTTATGTCAATTACTCAAGCATAGTACTTCTTTTGTATCTGGCCACATTATGAAATTTTTTATTATTTTTCGAAATATTCTTCCTGTTTATCATACGAGCGCCGACCGTCGGATATCGAACTTCATTGATTATTGTTGTTGATGTAAAAAATCGATTACAACTGAAACATACATTTTTCTTGTTGTTAAAATCAACTTATTCACTACTCGCGCTCACCTAATGTACCTTCTTGAGAAATTTTATTTCGGCATTGTACTTTTCGGCTACTTTTCTACCCGATATATTGGGATTTTTCTTAAAAAGAGCGACTACTTTCTTGACAGCATTTGGGTTATTAAAACCTTTTTTTTTATCATTCCCTTTTTCCTATCAATAGTTAAATGCTCAGCATAGTTTTTAATAATACGCGAAACGGTATTTCTCGAAACTTTGTTTTGAAAGTCCAATTTGGACTTTCTTTAATCAATCCAATAATTTTTTTACGTATTTTTATTTCACAACTTATATTTAAGCCAAAAAGAATACAATCATTTACAAACTTGACGTGAGGATTTTTACACATTTAGCAAAGACAACGTGATTAAAAAAATTGAATTTTAAAAATTTTACAAGCAAATATGTGTGCACTAATTTAGTACGCAAGCCTTATCAGTACCTTTTCCTGGTAAATGGTTTATTTTGTGAATGAGTGTGATTTAAACAGACAGACGGACAAACATACGAACATCGCTATATCGACTCGAGTTGTTATAAGTATCAAAAATATATATACTTTATGGGGTCGCAAATGAATTTTTTGGTGCGTTACAACTGGTATGGCAAACTGATATATACCCTCTGCACAGTGGTGTGGAAACAAAGGCAATGAGACACTATTATTTGTTTAGCGACGCATCTAAGTTTGTCGTATGAGTAGGTGATGGCAGAAAAAGGGTAATTCGTATAAACATGGAGGCTTAACCGTTTCTGAAGTAGCCAGTAGAATCTAGCTCGGCTTTAATATTGCTTGAACTACGACCTTTCAAATGAAAGTATTGAATTACATCACGGTAACCAAATTTTTCAACGGTTGTAACTTCATTGTTATGGCAATTACTCAAGCATAGTACTTCTTTTGTATCTGGCCACATTATGAAATTTTTTATTATTTTTCGAAATATTCTTCCTGTTTATCATACGAGCGCCGACCGTCGGATATCGAACTTCATTGATTATTGTTGTTGATGTAAAAAATCGATTACAACTGAAACATACATTTTTCTTGTTGTTAAAATCAACTTATTCACTACTCGCGCTCACCTAATGTACCTTCTTGAGAAATTTTATTTCGGCAATAAATAATGAAATCAAATGTATCCGATTTTCCAGTCGCAGCGCACTTAAATTTGAATACCTCTTTTTTATCGGCTTTAGTGGAAGATATTGTTTGAAATATTCCTTTGAACTGTATCATATTTTCATCAATGCTTTGATAAGTGCTATCTTCTCTGGTGTTAATAAGTTTTTGTGGCCTCATCTGTTTTGTTTTTTAAGAATCATCTTGCTCAATAAAAACGTATTCCGGTCTCTTGATATGCATGATTTGATCAATTCATTTGCTTTGGTTTTTTAGATTGGGCAAACGATTATAGGACATAATAAGTGTAACACCAACAACAATCACTACTTCCGAAAAGTTAGTTTTGGTAAATTTTCGATTGGTTGTATATTCTAGTATATCAATACGTTTGTTAATGCAATCGGCAATTATTTCTAGGAATTCTAGGAATTATTTTCAAAAAAGTTTGTAACTGACTTGCTGGCTAACCTATATAGTTCAGCAATTACAAAAGCCGGAGCTTCTGGTGATATTTCCATGCGGGGACACCAATTGTGGCCAGGAACATTTCAAATGTCATGTATGATATTTTGTTCAATTTCAATATCGGTATAAAAATTAGATTGTCCATTTTGTATTGGGTCTTCTCCAACCTCATTCGGTAAATATTCCGAATTACTTCCTGAAAAATCATCAAAGAGCAAATATTTCATGCTCTAATAGTTTGTTACTCACCATTCTATATTAGGTAAAAAAAAACACTAAAATGTAAAGAACTATTGGGACATATAAAATCCCATTTATAAAATCCAAAAAATATTTTTGGAATATATAATAATAAAAGTAACAAGTAAGAAAATTATTTATTATGATGAAACTTTCTTCGACGTATTGGGACGTATAGGAACGAAAGGGTTGATCATATATACGATAATCCATGTTTGCAAAACGTAACGCTAAAATTGTTTGCGTCTAAAGTAGTATATATATTTCGTACATGCTGGGGAAAAATTTAAATTAAAAAAAATATTTATATAACTAACAATTTTTAACCAATTCTAACAAATAAGGACTCACCAATAAACTAAAAATAAGAAAAAACGGGTTTTAAATAAAATATTCCAAAGTAAAGGCGCCAAGGTTGATAAAATTGAAAAAAAAAAAAATACTTGTAAAGCTTAACTATTCAAATTTTTTTAAACCGTTAAAACATTTAAAATCGGTTCAAAACTGATTTAGTTACAAATAGTTTAGTCCGTGAAGTGTTGAAAAAACGTTTTTTGTCGACAATTTCAGATTTTTTCGGATGCATTCCAAATTTAAAAAATTGAAAAGAGTTTTATTCAACCAGGCCTACAACTTACACTAGGTCATGTTAAATGTATATTAAATATTTTCGATTTTCTAACACCGTATTCACTTTATTTAAATGTTTATAAAACTAAATTTTTGACTAACTAGACAACACCATTTTTTTTTCTTATAATTTCCTGGTTTAGTTTGTTACATTTATATTGAATTAGCAATTAATTAACTAATCTATCATTTCTGCACGCTTTTATTAATGTTTTATGTACCTAACTTTCGTCTAACATTTGCACAAAAATTCAGCTTTAATCGAATTATATAAAAAGTAAAATGAATTCTTAATAATTATTAAAAAATAATTAAATCGAATGTTTTAGGTAATTCGAAACTAGATGAAGCTCGAAGAAAACGTGAAGAAAAGAAATTACAACGTCAACGTGAGCTAGAAGCACGTCGAGCTCAACGTAACAGTGGTCCCATGAAATTGGGCGCCAAAAAGCTTTAAAAACTAACATATGACTGTAAACGCGAAATAGTTTACCGTTATGTTTTACTTGTGTAACTATAAATACATTTTTTCACTTTCATATTTTTATTTTCTTAGCTTAAGTAAATATGCAATATGTAATACATTAATAATAATAAAAAAAAAATAATAATTGCATGCCAGATTTAAAAATATAAACATACACAGATATGTTTCCAAAAAAATATAAATACTTTACGCATTGAATGCGGTTAAAAAAAATATTTTGTAATTAAAAAAAAAAAAAAAACTAATACAAAATATTCTCTATTTTTTTTAACAGTTTATAAGATTTACTAACTTATTATTTTTAGTTAAATATAAAAGGAGCATAAATACTAAATTAATACTACTTCAATATAAATTTCATTAAAAGTTTGCAAGATTTTTCTGCAAGGCATTTGTTTTAATAAAAAAAAAAATAATTACAGTATTTTTTTTATACCGTTGTCGTTTAAGATGTCAGTAAAGTCTTATTTTTTCCCCCTATACCACTATGTGTGGACCTACCCCATCTTTTATCATACCGATCGACTCGGATTCACTTCCTGAGTCGATTTAGTGATGTCCGTCTGTGTGGCCATGCAAAGCTTGTAATCAAACTACAGGTCGCAAATATGAATATATTTTGATGAAATTTAGTATATAAGCTTCAAGTCCAGACCTAGTCCCCATATAAATGACCCTTATGAGATCGACTTAAATTGCCATAATAGAGATAGGGTCTCTAAACGCTTGGTATATGGTATCGTATAGTCGGCCAAGCTGACTATAATTTTCTTGTTTAAATATTAATTGGAGTGTCTTTTTTTTATTTCACTTTCCTTCGGTCAAATTGGGTTTTTGCATGTTTATTACATCCATTTATCAGTAGTCCCTATAGGACAGTTATTAGTATAACCCCCATATGGAACTGATTCCCGATCTACACTTAAATCTATCAAAAAACAAAAATAGTGCACAGATTTTTTCTCAAATTTGGTTTGTATATGTTTTTGCAAAATATAAGTGACCTTACCAAATATGGTCAGTATTGATACGTTTTTCGACCTCGTCTCCATATTATAGCATCTGATATGAACTTTGTCATATCTGAAAGCAAAAAAATTAATAACAATGCCACTCAAATTTGGATTATGCTTATTTTCTATATCTAATTAGTTGGACCTAAGAGATAGGGTCTCTAAACGCTTGGTATATGGTATCGTATAGTCGGCCTAGCTGACTATAATTTTCTTGTTTAAATATTAATTGGAGTGTCTTTTTTTATTTCACTTTCCTTCTCGATCCATATACATAGCCAATAAAGTCTGCGTTCACCTTACAAATTTATATAAGTGATATAAAAACACAGCATAAATATGTAATTAGAGTCGAAAGCCTAAGTTGCTCGTACTCTTCCTTATATTATAATGTCTATACATTTATTGTAATACATTATTTCTAATAAATAAATAAATAAATAAAATATGTAATTCAAATCAATTTTTTCATGTATTTCTTTACATTCTTTAATTCAAAAAAGCAAAACTACATTGTACGGCAGCCAAAGTCTAACGATCTCCGTTGTGTGTTTGGATCGATATCTTGTTGGAACCAAAAGGATTTGGTTGATAAATTAAGATTTGCTGCACTTTGTTTAAATTTTTTTTTAAATAGCGGTATTCACTCTTGGTGTTAAATTTACAACCCTGTTATATTTACAACGATTTTATATTCCAAAGCGTGAACGTCTTTTCGGTGTATATTGTATTATGTATTGTAAATTAATGAATCAGCTGATTTTTGTTTTGTTTTTCATCAATTTGAAAACTAAAAAATATCAAAAAGCATTTGAAGATTAGAAAAATGCCGAAAATGATTAATTTACCTATCGGTCCATCTTTATTATTAATTTATTTATTATTTTGATCCATTTTTTATTATTTATTTTAATAGTGACCACAAAATGAACAATAAAATTAAACATTGTTTTGGCAGCTCAACGATCAGCTGTTTTAGTCTTGTAAATGTTTAGTCTTGTTAATGTACTATACCTTTTACCCTTGTACTTTAACCACAGCGTAGTAAATTTTCATTTCATACATTTTGTTGTTGCGGTGTTGTAAATAATAGTACTTTTACTATATCTACAACATTTACAAGGGTTACAAGGGTACTTTACTACCAAGAGTGAAAACCCTTAATATTTTCCAGCTGATCCACATCACAAGCCGCCATTTAACCCCACACCATAATTTTACCACCACTGTGCTTAACTGTACCAACATGATTTTGTTTATCAAGCGCAGTTCCTCCTTTTCGCCACGCATTTTGACGGCCATTTATAAATCTTATATAAAACTTACTTTTGTCTGAAAACATTAATTGTTTCCAAAATTCTTATTTATATAGTTATGAGCAAATTCAATGCGCTTTTGTCTGTTCACTAGTAAAACGTATTGATTTCGTCGAGCGACGTAAAATTTTTCCAGCAGTTTCGGCACTTTTTTTGAATGTTTGATCTACATTTTCAATAATTTTGAAGATGTAATTCGAGGACTAACCTTTGCGGCCTTTCCGGACTGATAATATTTTTGGACGCCGAGTCCGCGGTTTAGACGTTAAAATTCCAATTTCTTTGAAACTGTTTACTAGTCGATAGAAGGACGAATGCGTTCTCTCAATAGAATAGTATGGCCAATTTCACGAAACCGTTTTCATTACTTCCATAATTTAATAATTATTTTTCTTTCTGATACTCTAATTTCTTTACTTTTGGTTACCATATTTTAAAATTTTAAATAAAAAGCACCACAAGGAATGGAAAATGAGCAAAAAGGTAAAAAAAACTTCTATAACAAACAAACTGAACGCAGATTTTTTGGTTGCTTTATTTACTATTTCTGACACTTACATCTCGTTCTCCGAAGGCGAAGAGAGGAATCTGGATTTTTTTTATTGCTTTTTGAATTAAAGGACGTAAAGAAATACATGAAGGAAAATTAAATCCAATTCCATATTTGTGCTGTTTTTATATAACTTATTTTTAAGGTGAACGCAGTCTTTATGAGCTGTGTGTGTGTAGATTGCAATAAATTTGTAATAAATTATTACCTAAAAAATCATATTTATATGTTAATAAACAAATAAAGGTTTTAGCGAATCCTTCGATGATTAAGTTAATAAATTGTAAATTTTCTATCATATTAAATAAATAAAATCGAAACACAAGCTTAAATATTGTAAAATCAAAAGGATAATATTTAAAAAAATATATATTTATTTTTTTTAATGTGTTTTTTTTTTTAATGTATAAAAATAGGTCTAAAGTTCAGTAATCTAGTTTGGTTGAACTATTTGAAATAAAACATTAATTTAAGTTTAACTACGGTTTATTTGTTTACTTTCATATAATATGTGACCTTCTCCGAGAAAAGGGACCTAGTGTGTGAAAATAAAGTTTTGAGAAAAACGCATTTAAAGTTTCATAACGCATTATCACTTTGAACACACCTTTAGTTGGGAGATGCGATATGGTATGGTTAGTTATGATTGGGTGCCGACTTTGGTGACGTCATGCCTATGTGGTGACGTATTTTTTTTCTCTTTTAGTGTGACAATTTGCCTTTGCTATTGTTGCTGCTCTGTTCGCTCTCAGCTATCTGTTCGCTCTCAGCAAAGGGTTGATGTACGTATACTAATACGAAGAACATTGTAAAAATAACTATAAGAAAGGAAAAGAATAAAGTGACGCTTCAGTCTTGTGCCAACTGTATAACGAGTGTTTCAATACCTCAAAAGTTGTTTCGCAATTTTGGTTCTTTTGTAATTTTGTTACTAAGCTGATGTTAAATTGAAGTAATTTTTATAAAAATTAATATTTCTGACAGTTTTGATGACGATTTAAAAAGACTAAACTCGGTTTATGGCAATGATGAGATCGATATGACGTTATCTGAAAGTGTCGGTGCTAATACTTCAGGACTAACTGAAAATCAAAGTTTTTTGCATGATGTTTCCGAATCCAATATTATATCCGAATTGGAGCAATCCGTTGAAGATATACAAGAGTCTATAAACATCGATTTGATGTACGGAGAAAAATCCGAAGCATGTTGTTCGAAAGAATGTAATAAGATAATTCTAAAAAATCTTGCTATACAAAACCGGCAATTTTTCCAAGAATTAAGTAAACCAGAACAAGATTTGGTACATTTGAGCTATTTGGAATTTCATCGACAATATTTATCGCTCGAAAACGTTTATAATGCTGAAAGTCGGAAGAAGTATGGCCAAAGGGTAAAAAATAAATCCAGAGTTGATACAATGTACTTATTTCGTAAATTCTACCAACAATTTTGCAAGATGAGTGATGCTGATTCTACTCTTGTAGTGAGTTTCGACTATGCACGAAATATATCTTATCCATCCAGTCCACAACAAGTCGGAACGGCATATTTCAAAGCAGCTCGTAAATGTTCAATTTTTGGTATTCATAATGAATTCACTAAAGCTCAGTCGAACTATTTATTAGACGAAGAGTTCGAAATAGGAAAAGGACCTAATGCTGTCATTAGCCAAATTCACGATTACTTCACGAAGAATGCCGTTAAAATTTAAGTTTTATTTTGTGATAACTGCGTAGCACAGAATAAAAATAATGCAATGATTAATTATTTGGTCTGGCGAGTGGATTCTGGCTTAAACGAATCGATATCATTAAATTTCCTCCTAACTGGCCACACCAAGTTCAGTCCCGATCGCTCTTTCGGATTAATGAAACTAGAATATAGTCGCTCAAATGTAGATTATTACCAAGATTTTGAAGATGTGGTTAATAGATCTAGCAGTAATAAATCCAACAACGCTGTGATTTTAAGTGAAGTAGAGTGGCGAACATGGGATACTCATTTCAAAGGATTTTACAAAAGATTACCAGGTAAAATCTCGCGATTTTGTGATTTTATTTTTTCAAATTCATTTCAATTAATTTTGTAAACGTTTTGCATTTTAGGTATTACCAAGTACCACCACTTTTACTTAAAAAGAAGAAAGATTTTATCTGCGATTAACGGCTGAGCTACCAAACGAATTACCTCCGCTTATTACACCAAGTGGTTTATCGTTATATCGCAAATGGTATTTGTATGAGAATGTCAGGGTCTTATGTACTGATTCACAGAAACGGGATTTTGTAGCTCCTAAACCGAGTGAACCCAAAGCGAAAAAAAAAATCGAAAAATAAATCTGAACCTGCCAGCAAGAAAAAAAAAATCGAAGCGCCGGATCACGAGAAAAAGAAAGCTGAAGTCAAAGCGCCGAAAAAAGAAAAAACTGAAATTGTCAAACAGAAGAAAATCAAAGTACCAGATCACGAAACACCGAAAAAAAGTCCAAACTAAAAAAAAAAATTTGAAGACTGACGAAAAAACAATTTAAAACCAAAAAATCAAAAAAAAAATAAAATTTTAATGTTTTTCTCATTTATGGGGTAAATAAATTTTTATCAGAAATCTAACTCATTTCATCTTATTCTACACCCTTTTAGGTACCAGAATCCACTCTTAAGTCCAAATCCGTTTTTTGACACACTAGGTCCCTTTTCTTGGAGAAGGTCACATATATTTAAATTTGTATAAGGTTTTAAACCAATTTTTTAAAACGCGTTTTTTTTTAAATACGGATTTTGACAAATTAAAAAAATATAAAATTTCTTTAATATAACTGAGCATAAAATTTCTATTTTGGAGAATAGTTAACAATTTTTGTAACATTTATTAAAGTAGGAGATTCCAGCACTCAAAATTCGAGTGCAATTTCTAGGCAGCTTTATTTTTCAACTTACCGAATTCACAAACCAACACTTTTATGGTTTATTATTATTGTGAATGAAGATAACAAACTCATTAACAATCGAAAATTCTAAATCCGGAAAAGCCAACTATTTTATTATTTCTCGAGCATAGCACGCACCTATGCAAAGAAATCCAGATATAATAAAAGGAAATCTTTTAATTCGTTTCCAAGTTGTTACCGAAATTTACCTTTTTTTAATTTTTCTTTGTTATTGGAGTATTTTAAAATATTCTTCACCTCACATATAAATATATTTTGATATATATTTATATATAGACAATATTTAGACAAAATTTAGATTTATTCCGGGAAGCAATAATTTTAAAATATATTCTCTATTGATGAATACACATTAACACATTAAAGATTACCATTTTAGAAAAAAAAAAATATTTTAACGTGATATTTATCCTGATCATTATCATCATCAGTTTCATAGTCATCATCTTCATAATCATCATCCTTAATCTCTTCTTCATCTGTTGTGTTTAGCAAAATTATTAAATCTAGTGCTATCCGTTGTATATGGTGAATTTTATGTCACAATTTTTACTTTTGGTGATAAATAATGGACCTGAACTATGTAGAAACCTATTAAATATGTATTAATTCGATTTCTCCCGACAGCAGGAATTGATAGGATAAAACCTACAGTTCTTAAAAAAATGTCTTAATTTATTTGTAAGTACTCCTAAACAATTTAAAATGGCTAAGGTAATTCCAATACGGAAACAAGGAACGGAGAAAAATCACTCAAAAGCTACCGGTCCATCAGTATGCTGGCTTAAACAAAATTTCGAGAAAAAAAAATTGGTTTTAACAGACTAAACGAATACACGGAAAGAATTAATATTCTGAGAAAAGAACAATTCGGATATAGAAAAGATCATTCTACAATACACCAAGTGAAAAGAATATTAAACATGATAACAATGAACAAAAATCATCGTAAAAGTACTGGAGTGGCTAAAAAAAATTTGGGTATCTAATATTTCTACAAAAAATTATAAAAAGCTTTTTATCGGAAAGATACTTCATGGTCAGTATAGATGATGATACTTCGACGTGAAGGCGTACTCCAAGGTTCAATTTTGTCTCCAACTTTATATGCTATTATACTTCGGAATTTAAAGTGCAAAAAAATCAATTTGCAGCACCTTATGCAGATGACACTGCTATTATTTTGAGCACTAATTCATGCTGATAAATATTTAAACTAATGGAAAATAAAAATAAATCAAGGCAAAACACAAGCAACTATTTTTACTTTTAACAGGTCGCCGAAAAGAATTCCGCAAACAACCTTCAATATTCATCGATTTCAGATTCCAATACTGGATACCATCAAATAATTGGGAACAATTTTTGATAAGAATCTATCATTCAAATGCGGAAGAGCTATTTTCCCTCTACTGAACCGAAAGTCTAAGCTTAATAGAAAAAATAACCTTTTATTATACAAAATGTGCATTAGGGTTAGTCACTTTTTTTTGCGAAGAATGCTCTCGCAGTATGAGGTAGAGCATGGAAAACTATGAAGAACTGCATGTTTAGTTTTTGGAAATGGTGAAAAAAAACCTTCCCCGTAAAATGCATTTACTTTTGCTCGAAACCGATTTTTTTATTTTCAATTTTTGTGATTTCTAGCAAAAGTAAATGCATTTTACGGGGAAGGTTTTTTACCATTTCAAAAAAATAAACATGCAGTTCTTCCTGGTTTTCCATGCCCTACATCATATTGCGAGAGCAATTCGATATTCGACAAAAGTCAAAAAAGTGACTAACCCTAATGTGCATACGTCCAATAATGACGTACGGCTGTCAGGTGTGGTTCAAGTTATTTAGAATAAAAATTAAAAAGTCATTTTTAATCTTCCTAGGCGATATCCTACTGCTCTACTACACAGCAATTTTAAACAAGAAATATTAAAAAACAGTTTTAGAAAAATTAACAGCCAGATTCGAAGACAGAAACACGTCTTCAAATTTCGACCTAATAAGGAATTTGCAAATTTAATCAACTTTTTTCTTCAACTTCTGGAGAAAAGTGACAAAATTTTTAAACATCTCAAAAGGTTTTTCACTATCTTTTTCAATTCATGTGTAAATTAAAAAAAAAAGATTCTATTTGCTGCAATACTTTAAGTAATATCTCGAAAATTCTAGATATGAAATATATATATTTATTTTAATTGTAATGATGATTGTATATAATAAATAAAAAAGTGTTTTGGTTTAAGTTTACAAAAAATAGACGCAATGGAAAAAGAATGTCGTGAAAAAATAACAAAACTTCACAAAATAACTCTGATGATTCTGAGTGCAGAAGATAATACTTCTGCGGACACATGTTTCGGTGGCAATGCCGCGGAGATCAGAGCAGCACCTTGGATAATCTCAGGGTACTTTGGAATTGCATCTTTTTTTGTTAAATTTGAAGAACGGTACAATTTCTCTACCTCCTTCAATGCCCGGTAAATGTCTATTTTAAATGTAGCTAAACTGGAGTTTCTGTGTCTCCGCTACTCTCTACTAAATTTAAGCGACGACACTTGGACTACTGCTGCTCAAAATCATCAACTGTATATAGTTTTTATACCCTATACCACTATGTGGTTTGGGTATAATGACTTTGTGCTGCTGTTTGTAACTACCAAAAATATTTGACCTAGACCCATCTTATATTATACCTATCGAATCAGAATCACTATTTGATTCGATGTAACGATGTCCGTCCGTCCGTCCGTCTATGTGTCCATGTAAACATTGTAATAAAACTGTAGGTCGCAAATATGAATATATTTTGATGAAATTTGGTATATAAGCTTCTATCGGCCATAGGATGAACGCTGTTGAAATTGGTGAGAATCGGTCCAGCTTCAGACCTAGCCCCCATACAAATGATCCCTATGAAATCGACATAAATTGCCATAAGATCCAAATTGTCATATAGATCTCAGTCAAATTGGATTTATATGCGTTTATTACATCCATTAATGAGTAGTCCAAAAATAATCCCTATGGGACAACTCTTAGTCATAGGCCCCATATAGAGCTGATCTTCACTTAAATCTATCAAAAAACAAAAATATTGCACTGATTCTTCTCAAATTTTGTTTGTATATATTTTTGCAAAATACAAGAGACTTTACCAAATATGATGAGGATTGGTCCATTTTTGGACCTAGTCCCCATATAGATATAGCATCCGATATGAACTTTTTCATACCTGCAGCCAAAAAAATTAATAAAAATCCCACTCAAATTTGGTTTTTGCTTATTTTCTATGTCCAGTTAGTTGGGCCTAAGAGATAGGGTTTCTAAACGCATGGTATAGGGTATCGTATAGTCGGTCTAGACCGACTACAATTTTCTTACTTGTTTTATAATGCAGTCATCATGGTACTTTTCTCCAATTCGTCTTCTCACAAACTCGGATTTATCAGACAAAATCTGAATGGAAGACTCGTCAGAGAAACATACCTGAAAAATTTAGGGGATCTGTTTATACCTGAAGCATATGACAAAAAAGGCTCACAATTTATAATTTGGTACAAAACGATGGACTTACTTTTTCCCAATCTTGAACAGTCCAGTTTCTATGGCCTTTTGCCCACTGCAATCGCTTTGTCATCATGGTGGGCGGTAGCAACGGCTTTTTTGCTGGACGCCGACAGATAAGCCCAAGATCTTTAAGCCGACGACGAACCGTCATGGTTGATATATTTATATTAGCATCCTGAATCTTTCTTACTAGCAATTTCAGAGGTGCCTTTCTATTGTTTGTGCAAATATTTCTTACGAAAGTCAAAAAGTGAGCCATGGTGGAGCCTCTGTCATGTTGTGGGGGTACATTGTGATCAATGGGTTAGGTGACTTGGTTCCCATCGCAGGCTCAATGAACCAAGGCCAATATTTGAGCACCCTAAATTTTAACGCTTTCCCTTCCGGTCACAGGTTGATCGGAGAATCATATAGCCAGCAACAGGACAATGCCCCATGCCACAAAAGCAGGATGATATTAAAATATTTGAAGTATGTTGATGCTACTACTCTGGACTGGCCACCTCAAAGTCTAGACTTGAATAGCATTATAAACGAGACAATTCCCGTGGTTACTTCCATTTGGAATGAGATATCCTCACGGGTCCTTCAAAATTTACTGGACTCGGCTTCAAGACGCCTTCAAAAAGTTATTGAAGCTAAAGAGGGCTACACATTTTATTAACTCATAATCAAATTTCTAAATTTTTTAAATATTAAGCTTCTTTTTTTAATAAAAATAACTTGTCAAAATACTTATGCCAACACCTGAATATTCATATCGTATTCATATCTTGATTTTTTTTTTCATATTTTGATTTTTATATTAGCAATATCTAAACAAAACAAAAAAATAATTATATTCTATAAAGACAACTAAAAATTGAATACAAAAATGCATCATTTTGTTTTTGTCAAAATAATTATGCCGACTAGTATATAAAAAAGTCGACCAAAGCGGTCAAAGACTCAAAAATTGGCTGGAAAGGTTATAGATAGTGTTTTTTTTGGGATGCACGTGATATAATATTTATTTATTACTTGGAGAAGGGAAAAACAATAACTGCCAAGTACTATGTTGAGTTATTGGATAGATTGGATGAAGAAAAAACAACCCCACTTAAATAAGAAAAAAATCTTGTACCATCATGATAATGAATCTGCTTTTGCTTCAGAAAAATTTAAGTTTACACTACGATCTGGCCCCCAACGATTATTATTTGTTGCCAAACTTGAAAAGATGGCTCCATGGAAAGAGATTTTCCACAAATGAAGAAGTCATATCAGAGACGGAAGCCTATTTTGAAGGGTTTGACAAATCGTATTATTTCAGGGGTATCAAGATGTTAGAGGATTGTTGGAAGATTTGCATTTCTGTTAACGTAGATTACATTGAAGAATAAGATTGATTTCAAATCCAAAAAACTGGTTTCTCATTGATAGGCCACGGAGTTTTCACTCCATGTAGTACATAAGTTCATGCTTATTGTTATTTTTTTTTTGGAACTCACCCATGCCGATTTATTATACAAAACATTCCGCAGCAATTTTTTAAGTTTTCGTGCCAATCTAAATTAAACTTGTTATTTTAGACAATTGTAAAGAAAAATTACAAAGAAAAAAAAATTCGCCAACCTTTTTGTTCTAGGTTGAAGAACCGAAATTTTGATTTTATGATTTCTGTTCATTAATAACAGCTAACAATTTTTTATTGTGATGCAATATTTACTGTTAGGATAACAGAATTGTAATTTTGATCAAACTGAAATTCAGTTGTTAACTTCATAATAATTCGATTGTGGGGTTAAGTAGGCATTAGGGCTATAACTTTCAAAAATTTTTGTGCTAATATCAAAACTCGCAAGGAGCAATCTTGTATGGTATGAAAAACTATTAAGTAATTTCTCGATTTTAAGAAATGCTTAATGGATATTTTTTTAAATAAAAAAAAAATAATAATATTTTACTTCAAATTTCTTAGGTTTTTCACATTATATTATCTTAAATACAAAAAATGATTTCCCGAATTTATGATGTTATTGCATTATTTATCAAAAATAATATTTTACTCCTTGTTTGCACATAATAATTTAATTTAAATTAATATGTTTTTCTTAATAAGTGTTGCCCGCCCACCATGACGATATTAAAGTTTGCCAATCATAATGTTATAATCTGAATTTTCTTGAATTATCTTACATCTGTTATGTGAAACAATGCGTACATTAAACTTAACGTTTATTTCTTTAAATATCCAGTCATAAGCACTTAATATGTATTATTATATTAGTATATACACCAATATCCCGGTCTGCTTTGCTTCGATTTGCGTCGTTTCGAAGTTGCATAGTGTAAAATTTTTAGGCCGCTTCGAAGTTGCATTGTTTATTTTAGTTTGCGTCGCAAATGCAAAATTTTGGAGGAATGTAAGAAAAAGATATTACCGAGCTTTTGTTATACGACAAAGATTTAAATAATGAAAGTTTGATGCAATTGAGATTGAATGCGAACCAGTCAAAAGTTTACTACGGTTATAACTCGGTATCTGTACGGAATATCTCTTTTGTGTCTGAAACAAAGTCGTAGATATTGAATAGGAAAAAAACAAACCTACCCGAAAAAATTGCATACAGTGCCTTGAAAATCGCAAAAATACCAATTTTCCCACCATTTTTTCCCCCATTGATACCTTTTTGGCACAATTACCTCACAATTAACTGGGGTATTGGTGTATTCATATGTACACACAAAATGCGGATTAATTTTGGCTACCGAATTTATTGTTAGCCCGCATTTATCATAATCGAAAATTGTTAGCTGCTATTTAATTTCTTTGATGCAATCGAAAATAGAACAATTTAAGAATAATTGAGGTTTACAACTTGGGAAGATACCGAATTTTTAATTTTAAGGTCATCAAATTGCCCCTTAAACTAATAATTTTTACCGCGTATAGATTGCTTAGATTTGTCAAAATAAAGGCACGAGAAAAAGGAATAAAAAATGTCTCTCACTATCTCATTTTTTTAATAAAATAAATTTCATGGACCTCGTATCCATCTTCAAAAAATTTGAATAAATTCTCATATTCAGCTTTGAGGGTTTAAAAAAAAGTGTTTTTGTGAAGACTCGTATACTCGTAAAGTTTTTATATTATTTTGAAAAAATTAATTATACAAATTATAAATAATAAAATGGTGCGTGAGGTTTTCTTATCAGTACAATATTGACCATCAGGTTAAACTTTGGACTTTGTCGTCAAAAAAGTTATAACCCTAGTACATACATATATATAATTTGTTTCATTCACAATCAAACTACATACATACATATAGTCGTACTGCAGTAACCATATACAATTTCAATTTCTTTTAACGCCAGTACATGTTGCATGCTGCAAAGTTTCGTATGTATATTTTCTTAAATGGTAACAACACAAACAGCTGCTGGTATGAATATATGCAATATTAGCAATAGCACTTAAAATCAACAATTTGTTGTTATTGTTATTGTTGGGGAATGCCTCTCTTTGGTTTATACTTACCTTGACATGAGTCATATTAAGTTTTTGTTGTCGTTTTTCATTTTTGACTAAAAATAGCTTCCAAAATAAAAAAACCCAGCAAAAAAATTCATGAAATTGGATATGTTTTTGTTGTTCTCGTACGTTTTTGCGGTTTTACATACGTACGAAGAATGTGCTTTAGATGGTATACGGCGTATGTCTTTATTTTTGTGTATTTTTATACCCTATACCACTCTGTGGTCAGGGCGGTATAATGAGTTTGTGCGGATTTTTGTAACTACCAAAAAAAACTGACCTTTGCTTATACCGGTCGACTCAGATCCATTAGTGATATCCGTCCGTCTGTCTGTCTGGCCATGTAAATCTTAAATCAAACTATAGGTCGGAAATATGAAATATATTTTGATGATATGTGAGGCCATCTACGCTATGGAAACTTTACTCGTGGTCTTATCATTTCCAGGCTAGGCCATGCTCCGGCGAAAAAATGTAATTGCCCCATAAAATATTGGGCGAATATCAGCAATATATTATTATTTTACTAAGTAAGTGCACCTAAAACTCAAATGAGTGAGTATATTATTTATATATCACCCTACGAGTGACCATTGATTATAGATATTAAAGATAACATCCGGCGCGGTTTTTCACACACATGCATATATACCGTGCAACCTCGCTTAACGCAACTAATACAAAATTGGACAGTTGCAAAAACTGAGCGACAAATATTAAGAGACAATAATATATCGGTCCATTTTTTGTCCAAGTTCCCATATAAAAGAGCATCCGATATGAACTTGATATTTCCAATTAGTTGGGCCTAAGACCCTTACTCTAAATTCATTGTATATGGTATCGTATAGTAGGTCTAGATCGGCTATAATTTTCTTTCTTTTTTGCTTTGTCGCTTGATACTTTATTCAGTCATTTATGTAAATTTTTTAAAGCGGGTTTTTTTATGGTGTAGGGGTTGGTCGGTTTGTTGCTGTTATTGCTAGTATTGTTTAGTTTTTCTGGGTATGGCTACTGATTAACTTTTGGACTCTTGTTTACTTGATGATATCTTAAAACCTTTATTTCTTTTCGTAAGGTAAAAGACAATTGTCAAACGGTTTCTGTTGTGTTTTTATCTTATGTCGAACTATGAATGTAGTTAATTGACAAAACGTAAATTATTTATAAACATACGAGTATTATGAAGGTTATTTGCACAATGGAACATTTCTTCTGTAGCGATATATTGTTCGCAGTGGTCTCAGAAATTATGCATGCATCCAAGTTTGAACATTTTAATAATTTTGGTTTCAGATTGTTAACGACCTCTTAAGATAGCATTTTTAAACTCTTTCTTTTAACTCATACCCTCTGTCTGTTTGCCATGGGGCAACCCCATTCCCCCTCATCCAATTGATCTAAAACTTGGCCCATAGATTAGTTTTGGGGTAGTCACGTATAGTCACGGAGTGATTTGAAACCCATTTCCCCTTATCCGATCGATCTGAAACTTGGTCGATAGACTTGCTGTGAAAAAAGATTAACTTTGACATAGTCACGCACAGTCACGGAGAGATTAAAACCTCACTTCCCCTCATCCGATCGATCTAAAAATGTGACCATAGACTTGTTGTGGCCAAAGATTAATTTTAAGATAGTCACACACAGTCACGGAGTGATTTAAACCCCATTTCCCCTCATCCAATCAATCTGAAACTTGGTCCATAGACTTGTTGTGACCAAAGATTAATTTTAAAACAGTCACGCAAAGTCACGCACAGTCACGGAGAGATTCAAAACTCATATGCAAGGAAAGAAAGAGCTTTAATAAAAACTTTGTTTTTTTTGGGTTAGATTATTTGACATTTTTTAAATTCTCTTGCTATTGTGTTATCCTGTCTTTGGTTCGTTTTACGGGGCCTGCCGCCTAAGTGTTGAGTCGTCATCGTACCTCTTTCATGATATTTCTTGAGAATTTTTGAAATTATAGATTTATACATAGAATACTTTTTACAGATAGATAGATGGATTGCTGGTATTAAGCTGATCTTGGTTGTTATCGTCCTGTGAAAAATCGTTTGGCTCGTATAAATTTTCTAAAAAAAAAAACACATAAACTGGTCAAGACGGAATTAGAATACTGTGCTCTTTTCAGATCAGTCCAAGTTTTATTTAAGAGGCCATGATAGAAAAACGTGTGTACGAGGATCAAAGAGAAAAAGACCCAAAATATAAGACCCAAAATATAAAAATAAATCAGTTCAGTTTGACGGTGGCAATATTAGGGTAAGGGGTTGGTTTTCGGGTCAAAGAATGGTTCCAAATCATGTAGTAAAAGATACTCTGACTGGAATTGGATGCAGGAATACTCTAAATGACGTATCCATACGCGGAGTAAAATATACCCATGGTCTGGAAGTTCCAACATGACAATGACTTGAAACCGACGTCCAAAGTTGTAAACGAATGGCTAAAATCTACAGCAGCCCATTCACCAAATCTCAATCCCATACACAAACAAAACAGATCTCATAGAGGTTGTTAATTCAGAGTGGCAAAAGATTTCAGTGAATATCATCAACAATTTATTTGACTCCATGCCTCGGCTTTGTGAAGCAGTACTAAAAAATAATTGATACCGAACAAAATATTGAAACTAAAGTTAGAGGAAAGTTTTCAGTTATTTATTTTTTTTTTTCCTTATGTTAAGCCATAACAGATGAAACATAAAAAATTTTAAATTAGAAAAAGAGTTATTAATTTTATGATTAAATTTTTTGGTATTGACCGTTGTCCTCGGCTTTGTGAAGCAGCACTAAAAAATAATTGATACCGAACAAAATATTGAAACCAAAGTTAGAGGGAAAGTTTTCAGTTATTTATTTTTTTTTCCTTATGTTAAGCCATAATAGATGAAACATAAAAAATTTTAAATTAGAAAAAGAGTTATTAATTTTATGATTAAATTTTTTGGTATTGACCGTTGAATCAAAATTATCAAAATTATATAAGTCAAAAATATTTGTGGTGAAACATAAATTTAAAATGCAAAAATTACACTTCTGTTAAATAAAACGACAAAAAACAAGGCGAATATACATTTTCTTAATTTAAAGTCAAATCAATGTTCTATATATGACAAATTTTATAATCTATAGATAATATATTGGATCAAGTATTTCATTCCTGTACAATATCATTTGAAAAAAACCTTGTAGAACGTCTACATGGCCATATAAGGCACACGGCCCTCAAAAAGTTTCCTAACTTATTTTTGTTTTCAACAAAATCTCAAGCAATCCATAAGTCAAAAAAATACATTTTACCTTCTTCGGGTCGTCCTATTGTATAGCTTGTGTATTTAGTATACAAATTTATAAATACGAATTTCTGGCAATAGCGGTCTTTTTGATCTACTTTAGAGGTTGTCAAAAATGTTCAGTTAAATAAATAAATTTTAATACTTTTTTGTTTAATTGCTTGTGGTACATGTACTTAAAATATGAAAATAAAATAAAAAAAAAATACCATACACCTTTAGAGATAATCATCGTTCATTATTTTTAATCACATAAACAAATTTAAAATAAACATCTAATAGACTCCTTAAAAACATATAGTGTCGGTCAAAAAAATAGCACCAATGACCAAGTCTATGTTCATGCTAGTGAAAAAAAAATTTTGTGCGTATAATTTGAAAGTAATGCCGTTTTCTTTTCTGACAAAAAATGTCGCATTTTATTTTTACTTTTTTCGAAAAGTGTATATTTTATATATTCTGAATTAAGAGCAACCTCATCTTATACACCAATCGAACGGTCTCAAAGTCGAGTCCTCGTAAATTGTATAAAATTGCAGCCATTGACGTCTTTCAAGTCATAGTGTGAGAATATTTCCCCATTGTTCCCCTTTTTTGAATATTTAGACCCTATGACTTTGAAGAGGATAATAACCAAAAATTTTTGCATTTTATGAAAACAGCATTTTGAGACCTTTCGATTGATGTACATATAAGATAAAGTTGCCCTTAATTCAGAACATATTAAAAAATACACTTTTCGAAAAAAGTGCAAGTATAAGTATGCAATACTGTTATATTGTGTACATATATTCCCTCTAAAGCTGCGTTCACACTACGTGTTTTGCTTGAGTTTTTCTTAGTTTTTTAACACGTGTAATTTGTACACATATTGTGAACCCTTTCAAACATTGTTTATGTACAACACATTTTGCAAGCCATATGTAAATTTTTCAATTAGAGCCGGTTCTATTTTGGCAAGACAAACATATGAAAATACAACCCTGCTTGTGGCGAAAGAAAAACAGAGTAAATTATAAAGATTAATATTGAAAGAAAAATAAATTGTTTAATATTAAAAAATATATAAAATATATAACTTTATTTCTAACAATAAATTTTTGTAAATTCACAAATTAAATCAGCTGTTGTTTACATTTAGAGGTTATGTCATACGGAAATACATATGTACGTTTGAACGCAAAAATTATGAGTCGTATGTAAAACGCCAATTTTGACATACACACGGAATTACGTATGGATCGTAATACTGAATTTACATATGGAAAATACACATAGTGTAAACACACCTTAAGCGTTGTTTTAATTTTTAATATATTTCCGAGAAGCTATTGTCTCATAAGCGATTGCTTTAAATACCTGTTTTGGATTGTTATTAAAAGTTATAAATTTTTTTGCGTACTTTTCGTACACAGTCCTTTTCAAAGTAAACTATTTATTAAATATTGTTAATATATTGAAAAACTATTTCATCATATTTCCCAAGGCTGACAAATAAAAAAAATTAAATAATTTTAGTTGAGTAAACTGTAAACTTTTATAAGTGAAAATGTATGTTATGCCTGGTTTTCATTATGCCATTTTCAATGTTAATTGTTGTCAATTATTGTCAGTTATATGAAAACAGGTTTTAATGTCTTGTCATTTACAACCCCTGTCAACATTTGGAGCCGCCAGCATGTTGGCAATTGTTTGTGTTTGACAGCCGGATTTTTTGTTAGTTTATAAGATGTTATGCAAACGTAATTAATAAAAAATTACAAGATGTCAGTTGAGGCAATTGTTTGTTGTCAGTTTATATGACATAGTGAAAACCAGGCATTATACTTTATTTGTGTACGCAAACCTACCTCATACTATATTTTTCAAGTATAGGGAACATAGACTGTATGTCTTGAACCATAGGCTTGTATGGCGCAAGTACAATAGGCCAAGAAATAAAAAATTTTAATAAATTTGAATCGAATTTTTGAGATTACTGAAGTGTGTAGAAGAATAACTTTTTAGGACTCAAGTTTATGCAGGCAGATTACATGAGAGGTCTTTTACACATATCTACTCGTATCAATAATTAGCCATATAAATGGACACAAAAGAAACTAATGGCAACACAATTCAAAGGAATTAAATAGAATTTCTCATAGAATTTCTCATAGAATTTCTCATACACTTCAGCTATCACGTTAAGATCAACATATAAATTATCTGAGGATAACGAAAAAGATTATAGAGAACACAGTGCAAAATGTTAAATTGATCTATATAATTTTCTAAAGAATGTTGAATCATGAGGGGATGAGACAATAAATGCAACAATTGGGAAACATTTTTTTTACCTTGAATAACCACTATAATTTTTAGATCCGCTATAGTCACCAAACTGCAAAAATCAACATTATTTCAAATTCTTTGGTAAGGTTTTGTGTTTTAAAATTTAAGACTTAAATCTTTGGATTTTGTTATTACACAAGCTTTAAGTTTTCCTAATATCATTTTTTGATATAGCCATTTGTTTTGGAATTATTGACGCACAAGTGGAAAATAAAAATAGTTTTTTTTTTTTTTTTTTTTTTGTTAGATTATAATTAAAATGCAAATTTTTTAATTTTGTTTCAATGGTGCGTGAAAAAGAAGAAGAAGAAAGAATATTTTTCAAAAATTCATAACTACACTGTATTCTTAATCGGACCGGTTTCTGGCATTTCAGCCTTCATCAGCGATTTATTGAACATTGTGATAGTTGTTATGTTATAATTGAATAGATTGTTTCTATCTGAAATTTTTCTACTTAGGGCGGCCGTGAGGTTTGCACCTGCGTCTATCTCACATACACTCGTACTTGCACTTCTTGGTCAGCGCTTTAACACACTCACCCAAAGTCAGGCCTACGAGCAGTGTGGTTAGAATCAGTTTTCGTACCATACAGCTTTTTACTTCGTATTTATTTCAGAAGATACAACGCTGACCAAACAAACAATCGTTATTTTTGAATTTTTAAAATTTTTTGCATTTTTTCCTTCTAATTTCCACTATTCTCAGTTTTCGGAAGAATTATAATAATTAAATTATTATAATTATATTTTTTTATACTTTTATTTACAATCTATTTTACAATATAAAATAAATTTTATGAAATCTTATATATAAAAATGGAGTTGTGTATGTTTGTTTGTTTGTTTGTGGTTTATAGGAGACTACACCACTGGACCGATCGTCTTGAATTTTTTACAGTAGGTAACTGCCTACCCGGAAGGAAAAATAGGCTACATATTTTTTGGATTTTTCAAGTAAAATTTAAATGTAAATATTAAATGTCATATGTAGAGGTACTGTAACAGATAAAGTCTTGAGACTTTGTGTGAGTTCATAAGTTATCAACGTTAGTACTCGAAAAAAAATGAGTGGAATCCGATCAGTGGGCGTGGTACCACCCATACAAAGTATATATAATGTCATATATCTGAAGTACTGTAATAGTGAAAGCCGTGGAATTTTGTCTGAGTTCATGAGTTATTAATGTGAGTAGTCCCATAAAAATGGGCGGGATTGGACCAGTGGGCGTGGCACCTCCTATATAAAAAATAGTTTTCTACAAAACGCCTGCATTTTATTTCGTTATGAGGGGTGTAGCGAAGCGCATCGGGTTACTGCAAGTAAAATATATAACTTAACCTTCATTATTAGGTTTCAGTACACCCAATAACCTCATACATTATGTACATATTTACAATATTTTTATTTCCTGTAAGGCAAATCTAATACATGAAACCTTTTCAGTCTTATAACCTCTTCGGACTCATCTAATAAAGAAATGGCTAGAGTATTTCGATGGTTATTAAGCCTATCTAAATAACGGGAACTAAAATTTCTTACTTCATTTATTAGGAAGGGTATTTTCAAATCATCGTGTATTTGTTTGTTGGTTACAAACCACGGAGCTTTAACAATTTGTGTCAGAGTTTTTAACTGGAATCGTTGAAGGATCTCTATGTTCGCGTTACTTGCGGTTCCCCATAACTGTATACCGTATGTCCAAACAGGTTTCAATATAGTCTTATAAATTTCAATTTTGTTTTCGAGACTAAGTTTAGACTTTTCTTCTAATAAGCAATGCATTTTTTTTTTTTGTTTTTATATTCAAATGTTCTCTTTTCTTTTTGATGTGATCTTTCCAAGTGAGACGTCTATCCAGATACTAAGTATTTTACACTATTGGATTTAAGAATTTGAGATCCATTAATACGAACTGGTGGGGAATCATTTTTCCTTAAAGTAAAACTAATATGTATGCCGACTTATCGGTATTGATATCAATTTTCCATTTTTTTTTTAGCCAATCTTCTAATACATTTAATTTCCTTTGTATGTTTGTAGATGCTGTAATAGAGGATTTATCTGATGATATTATGGATGTGTCATCAGCGTATGTCGCAGTAGTTACATCTTCCAGTACAGGCATATCTGATGTAAATATCGTGTATAACAAGGGGCGTAGGACGCTGCCCTGAGGCACACCTCAATTTATATCAGAAAATTCCTCATTTACTTTTACATAAAACGTTCTATTATTAAATACGATTTAAGTATTTGGTACATTGGTGTCTGAAAAAATGATTTCAGTTTGAACAAGAGGCCATGATGCCAAACCCACCCTATCAAAAGCCTGTTTCACGTCCAGAGACACCGCTGAACTGTACATTTTTCTTTCAAAAGTGTTCATTAACATTTCAACAACCCTATGGCATTGTTCTGGAGCTCCATGTTTATGACGAAATCCAAATTGATGATCAGGAATTATGTTTTCTTTTTCGAGAAGTGGTAACAGACGATATGACAATAATCTTTCAAAGACTTTTGAAAATGTAGCCAGTAGACTTATGGGTCTATATGAAGATATCTTATTTTCTGGCTTATTTGATTCCACATATTTCCATTGTGTGGGAAAATAAGAAAGTCTTAGTATCGAATTATAAATAAGAGTTAAATACACTATGAATTTTTTGGATAAATTCTCAGCCACAGTTGAATCTATTTTGTCATAACCTGGAGATTTGGAATTATTTAACTTGCGATTTTCCTTCTTCACTTCTGAAGGAGAATATGATTTGATCGGAAAGTACATTTGACAAGATGCTTAATATTTCTCTTTCATCATCTGAATTTGTGGTTGAAAAGATTGAAAGTTTTTTCTAAGTGCTCAGCGAACGCATCAGCTTTTCTTTTTGTTGATTTACACCAGTTACCATTTTCATCTTTTAGAGGGATATCTCTTTTTATAGGTCTTTTTAAATATTTGGTGACTTTCCATAGACTGTACTTACTCACTATTGTTATTGTTAGTTGTAAGCTTTCTTAAAAAGTTTTCAATTCCTTAATTTTTATTCTCCGCTATACGTTTTTTGAGATCATTAGCAGCACGATTATAATTAGTTTTGTCTAATGGATTTCTGCTTGATTGCCAAATTCTTCTCAGTCTTCTTTTTTTTCGTATTAGATCAGAAAGTAAAAGTTGATTTCCAGTTTTTTGTATTGTTTGTGGCGTTGAAAGAAAAGCTGCTTCATGGATAAGATTTGTAAAATTTTCTACAGCTAAATCAATTTCTTCGCCAGATTTAAGAGACATATTGAGATTCAAATTTTTATGCAGCCAGTACTGAAACGATTTGGTGTCTGTTTTAGATGAAATTAATTTAATATATTTGCATACAGTTTGTATTGTAGTTTAAAATAATAGGTGTGTGATCTGAACTCAGATCGTCACTGTCTTATATGTCGAGCAAATTCGATGATATTCCAGAGCAAACGAAGAAATCAAGTAAATCAGGAAGTTTTGTTGGATCAATTGGCCAGTAGATATAGTTTTAAAATTATTCGCATTAACACATTTAAATAGCTCTCTTTCTTTTGAATTAATAAGCCTGCAGCCCCACCAATGGTGCTTCGCGTTGAAGTCGCCTCCAACAATAAATCGGCGGCCTAAGCTATTGTAAAAATTATCATATTCGTGTTGCGTTAGACTGTGTCTTTGTGGAAAGTATATGGAGTATATAGCTACATCAACATTGTTACAGTTAATTTGAATGCCACTTGCTTGTATCGATGGTCGACTTTATTAAAATTGCAGATCTTGTGTGTGTTTTTCCATCCGGATGGTTTATCGCAATAAGATTATATCCATAAATTTTGAAAAATGTTTTTGTTGTAAAATGTGTTTCTGAGATTAACAATATATCTATAAAATATAATTTTAGAAAAATTTTAATTTCCTTTACGTTGGAAGCACCATATTCCATGTTGCATAACTTAGTTATAAGAACTGTCATTTAGCTCATTAGCTTATCTAGCATAGCTCTAACCATGCCGTTATTATCAGTACGGTTTTCTATACTTTGATTGCCTGTGACATATTGGGCATATGAGATATTTTTAAATTCATTATTTGTAGGACTTATTTGAGGAAAGTCCTGATTTTGGTTATTTTGTTGATATCGAGATCTCAGATGTATACTACTTTTTATGGACATGTTCCTGATATATTCTGCATCCTTTATAATTTGCTGTGTGATTTTGCAAACAATGGACACATTTAGGTGGGGTATTAATGTGCTTGGTACAATCTGCTGTTTGATAATCGCATCCGCACTTAACACACTTATAAGGTTTTTACAATACGATTGGGTATGACTAAATTCCTGACAGCGATAACATTGAACAAGATCCTCTGTTTTTTTTTTTTGAGGTTCTATCGAGACTATCATTATATATGTGACGCATTTTATAGATATCTTTATTATTAGAATTTAGATCAAGATCTACAAAAAAACATAGAGAGGGGTGTTGTGTGACACGACTTTTAATGTTAAAAACTTCTCTCACTTGATGACATAATTACAACAATTTTCTTTGAATCAAAGTATTTAACTACTTTTCTGTACGATTCAATGTTTTTAACCATTTATCTAATATTATAGTTAAAATCATTATTAGAAATAACTTTACTTATACACTTAATCATAGCACTAATATTTTCTACAAACGGTATATATATCGGAGGTGGTTTTGGTTATTATCTTCATCTTCTTGGCTCTCCTCTATTTCATCATCTTCATTTAGTAACTCGAACTGATTAGCGTTAGATGTACTAGGCTCAGTACACATATTCATATTTTTATGCAAATGCATGTTAGATGATTTCGTCAACCAACGCGTCGCTTGTTTTTGTTTTCTGGTACTTGCTGCCAATTACCATAACTTTCTTCGGTGTCTACATCACTCTAAATCGGTGTACCAAATCAGTAACAATGGACTCTGCTTTCTGATATTTTCTATCTTCATATAAAAATTGTATTTTTACGCGCTGTTGCATGGATAGTTCCATTTTTAGTTAGTCTAGACCGACTATACGATACCCTATACCATGGGCTTAGAGAATTGGTCCTAGGTCCAACTAATTGGGTATAGTAAATAAGCATAAACATAATCAGAGTGGAGTTTTTATTTTTATTTTTTTTTTCTTTGCCTGCATATTTGAAAAATTTCATATCGGATGCTATATTTTCATGGAGACTAGGTCAAAAAATGGACCGATTCTGACCATATTTGGTAAAGTCACTGTTTTTTTTTTTTTTTTTGCAAAAACATACAAACCAAATATGGGAAAAATCTGTTTAATAATTTTGTTTTTTTTATAGATTTAAGACAAGATCGGGAAGCAGCTTTATATGGGGGCTATGACTAATAATTGTCCTATAGGGTTTATTTTTGCACTACTGATTAATGGGTGTAATAAACACACACAAACCCTTTTGACCGAGGTCGATACGATAATGTGGATCATATGGCAATTTAAGTCGATTTCATAGGTGTCATTTGTATTGGGACTATGTCTGAACATGCACCGAATTTCACCAATTTCAATAACATGGATGGACGGACATCGCTAAATCGACTCAGAAAGTGATTCTGAGTTGATCCGTATAATAAAAGATGGGACAAGGTCGAACAATTTTGATAGCTACAAACATCAGCACAAACTCATTACACCCTGACCCCATAGTGGCATAGGGTATAAAAAGCATACGTATAATAAACAAATAATTTATAAAGAAATTAAATTTAAAATAAAAATTAATTAGTTTTTTATTATACCGATAGCCTCAGAATCACTTTCTGAGTCCATTTAGATAGATATATGGCCCTTATTATGAGTTACATTCGATCTTCGATCTTCGTTGGCTATCGAACATCGACTATCGAATGTCAAATTCGTATTATGAGCTGGCAGCACGGTCGAAAATTTCGTTGTACAACAAATTTTATATCGAACACAATTTTGCTTTGTAAAACTTATTGAAAATATAAATTGTAAATTATTTTAATTTCATGAGATTGATCTGCCTTGTGTGCATTGCCGCAGCAGTTCATCTGTAGCAGGCAGCAATTCCATAAACGCTTCCTTGCAGTCGAAAATTTGCTATAAATCTGCAAAAAAAATGGTACCCTTGTTAAAACCTCGCATACTTACGTGGTGGAATCCATTTGCAAAATGTTGGAAGCATCTCTCATCTTCATCAGATGATCATAGAGCCATAATTCCATGTTAATAAATAATTAATTATTTTTTTTCTTTAATAAATTTGTAAACATTGTTTATTTATAGTGCCAGCTGATAAATATGTACTATTGTGAATAATGCAATTGAGTGAAATTCACAATAGCGCTATTTTATCAAATGTGGCCATAATACCAAATGAAAATTCGTTCGATCAGTTATTTCGACCACAATCGAAATCGACCATTCCCAAAAATCTTCGACTATAATTATATAATAATAATAAAATTGTTGAGGTACCTTCTGTTAAATGTTTTTAGTTTTTTTTTTTTTTAGAGATAATAATGACAATAAGAGATAATAATAATTCTTATTTAATTGAATAAAAACTTTATATTTATGAATAATTAAAAAAAAAAATTAAATGCTATTTCTTGTTGTGAAATTTACAAAAACATGTCTTTTTTGATGAATTGCATAAATTTAAGTTGGATTTTGTACAATGTGCTTATATCGTATATAATAATGAAAAATAATATAAAAAACATTGCTTATATAAGTTTATTTCAAATTTGTAGTCTAAGAGGTAAAAAGAGAAGGAAAATGGCCTTACTCGGTAAGCCACCAAAATTTATTAATATTTTCATTTGAAAGTAAATTTTTATCTTTAGAGAAAAAATCTATGCTAAATCTACTATTCTCTCCTGTCAGTTGATTATCATATATATTTTTAATATTTGCCCTCCTATAAATATGATAAATTATAGGAATACCTCTATTGTTTTGAATATATCCTTTTCTATCGAGGTGTAGGAAAGCTTCTGGGGGAACATACCCACTTATTAGGCATGAAGTTATATAGTTTTCGCTTGTGTAATATGAGGCTAATATCGAATTATTTGTGTCGCATTCTGTACATTTTAAAATATGTGATCTTATCAAATGAATTATGAAATTATCAATTCTGTTTATTTTTGCAACATTATATAATCTTAAGTTAGATATATATTTAGTATAATTGCTATTATGTGTTCTGTACAGCGATAAACAAGCTCTAATACATTTACGTTCCAGTACACGATATTTTTCCATATTAGATGGCGATATGTTGAACCATATTGGACAAACATATGTCAATATGGGCCTAATTAAGGTTTGATATAACATTATCTTTACATTGGGAAGTATATATTTTGAGTAGAAAAGATTCTTATACATAAAAAATGCACGTTTTGCTTTTTCCAATTGTATTTGAATATGGGTGTTGAAGTATAAAAATTTATCTAGATTCACTCCTAGATATTTTACTAGTTCTTTGTTTGGGATCTCGATATTCAGACACGATTTGATACCAAATGATTTCCAATTTTTTCTTATATTATAATTGCATTTATTGGTTGGTGGTCTAAAGAGAATTGTCTCACATTTGCTTATATTTATCTTTAGTTTCCAATCTGAAGCATATTTTTCAACTGTTCTAAAGTTGTCTTGAAGATTATTATTTATCTTATCAACTATGTTATCAGCGTGATAGATTATAAGGTCATCTGCAAATGCAATGATATTGTCCATCTCACTTACTAAATCATACAAATATAGATTGAAAAGAATTGGTGAATTTACCATTCCTTGTTGTAATCCATTAATTATTAAAAATGACTTGGTAGTCGACCTATCTCTATTACTTACTATAAAAGATTTTTCATGTAGCATGTTATGAATTAATATTTTGAAATGTAAAGGCATCCTGTATTTTGAAAGCTTAAAAATTAGACCTGGGATCCATACATTATCAAATGCTTTTTCAAAGTCTATTAAACATGCTCCAGTATATAATGCTTTGTTCCAGTTCCAATGGATATTAGACACTAGCCAATGAATTGCATGAGTAGTGGAATGCTTATATTTAAAGCCGAATTGCCTTTCGGTAATAAGACCTTGCCTTTCACAGAATTTTGATAAATTGTTATTAATACATGCCTCAAAAACTTTGCTAATATTCGGCAGCAAACTGATTGGTCTAAAATTTTTTAACTTACTTGGATCCTTATCTTTTTTTGGTATAACTATTGTTTTTGCAGTTTTTCATGCGCGGGGAAAATAAGAATTATTTATGATATTGTTGAATATTGTACAATATTCCCGTATTAGTTCCTTAGGTACATGTTTCAGAATAATATTGGGTATTTTGTCAACACCAAAAGATAATTTGTTGTTTAAATTCTTGAATATATTTATTAATGAATCCAATGTGACAAAGTAGTCGCTGGCTTCACTATCATTTAGTTCATTCGCTTTCCTATCGTTACTAAATGCTGTAATTGTTAGATGATTTGTTTCATATTGAGCCTTTGTGTTTAAAAAATCTGCTAAGTAATCGTTTATTTCCCGATGCAAGTTATTATTTGTATCAATATTCTTATACGAATGGATTGTCTCAAGATACGTACCAATTACGTTAAGTATTTGGTCTTGATCATCCACTATGTACTCCTCTTCTACTACCTCTAGGTCGTTTATGTTAATATCAGCCCTTCTAAGTAAAGATTCATCACTTCGAGGTATTTTTATATTGCTAATATCGAATGAGGGATTTCTAAACTGCTTTCTGATTTCCCTAAACATATCTTCTGCGTTACTACTACTAAATTTGGATAACTTCCTCCTATAATAATTGTTTACTTCCAATGTAAAGTTATCATTGATGATCTTCTTTATTAGTTTTAATTTTACCTTAAGTAGATTTAGTTCCGATGGTGTGAGTGTTGTTTGCAATCTATTATGTTTTTTGATCTTAGAGACTATTTTACTTTTTTCTTGTTGTAGTTTTTTAATGATCGGGTTAACAAGTTTATCGATTGGATTAGTGTGTTCAAATTTTGGAACCGATTTGTCTATACAGTTTGTAATGAGATTGTCTACTCTTTGTAAGTATATATCAATTTCAGAGTTTGAAAGGTTTCTATCATTATGCACCAGTTCAAAATTGTTAAGTTCCCTTAAGATATTCTCTTTAAATTTCCTCCAATTAGTTTTCTTAAAATTATATCTCGGATTAGTTATGTTATCGATAAAGAAATATTGTTGATCGAACTCATGTAATGTTGCAATGATTTCTAAAGAATTATGATCGCTATCATAATCAATTGTTTTCAGACAATTGATAGAGTTGTTCATTTTCATGATATTTAAACGAGCATCTGCCACGCAAATATCGATATATGAGTTGCCTCTTGGGAATGATGGTAAACTAGACGCATATAATTTACATTTGTAATTTATGTCATTGTTTGAAATCCACTCTTTTAGAATATTACCTTTCGTGTTAGAGTTGACATTACCCCACTTGCTATGTTTACTGTTAAGATCACCCGCAATTATATAGTAAATATCTGGGTTTTGAAGATTTAATGAGAAAAAAAGTTGATGTATTTCAGATTTAAAAAACTGATCGTTATTACCTGAAGGGTAATAGGCTGAAATTATAAATAGGAATTTATTTGACGACAAAGGTACTGATATGATACAAGTTTCCAAGCATTTGAAACTATTAATAATTTTATTTTTATATTCTTTATATTTTATGCCTTTTCTTACCAGAATAGCTACACCGCCACCTCTAATAGAATCGGGCCTGTCTCTTCGAATCATTTCATAATTTTGAAAAATTGTTTTGTGTCTTGCATTGAGCTTAGTCTCATTTAGAAGCGCAAAATCTGGTTTATTTATATTTAAAAAATTACTAAGGTCATGTCTTCTACTTAACCTAATTAATGAATTTACATTTATATGTATAATCTTCAAGTTTTTCGCATTTACTTCATCCATTTTAATAGTTTATATGTCTAACATTGAATAAATAGTATCAATGCGTGAAGTTTGAAACTCTAATTGTTTTTGAAAGTTTATTATCTGTTTTGAAACGTTTTCGATGGTGTGATGATGGTCTTCTAACAATCGATTAATAGTTGGTGAGCTGGTTTCACTATCCATAGGTGTTCTACCCTCTTGAAAATTGCTGTTGTTTTTCACTATATTGGCATAACTAAAGTTGTTGTTTATATATGCTCCTGGTTTATTTCCTCGGATTTGTTTAAGCAGTTGTTTCTTCTCTTGTAGCTTTTGCTGTAGTATTTTATATTTTTCGCACCCTTTATATGATGCTGGATGTTCATGCTTATTACAAAGCACACAGAAAAGTTTGCTCCGTTCATTTTCGGGCGTTTTTAAGGCACACACTGAACTCTCGTGGTTCTGATCACATTTGACGCACCTGGGTGATAAATAACAATTGGCCGCGCTATGAAAAAAGTTCGGGCATCTACGACATTGAGGAATTTCTTGTTTCCTTAATGATTCCCAGTAAATAAACCGATGAAATATACTTTTAATAGCTTTGACTTCGCTAATTTTACTATCCCCAGTTATTTGAATAAGGAAAATTGGTAGATCCGCTTCATTTTTAATGGATTTTTTTGTTGTAAATTGGTTAACCTTGACAAATTTTAGATTTTCATTTTCAAATGTAATTAATTCATTAAAAATTTCATTTGTATCAGTTTTGCCACTTAGGTCTTTTAATAACATTGTTTTTGTCTTTTCTACTTTAGGAGTATATGTAAAGAATTTTACTTTTGTCTTTTGTAAGTACATTTTGACCTTTTCGTAATCAATCATTGATGTCATAAAGAGAGTTAGTTTTTTGCTTGTCTTATTAAGCTCTTTTATTTTGAACTCTTTAATTTTAAGTCCATTTTTTATAAAATCAATAAGCTCATCTGCTTCAACATCATAAATATTTAACGGGGGAATTTTTTTGTTTTTGTTTTTGTTATTGAGTGTTGATTGATTATCATCTCTTTTGCTGAGATCGCTATTAGTAGATTCATTGTTTTTTTGCTTATTTATTGCAGATATGTCGTTTTTGTTAATTTCGTATTGCTTTACATGATTAGCAAATTTATTTACAATGTCTTCATTACACTCATCATCAGAGAGGAGATAGAAGTAGTTGTTTTTTAAATGTTTAGATTTAGAACTTAAATCTGCACTATTCTTTCTTTTTTTTTCACTTTCGGTAGAAATTTTTTGATTGTTCATTTTGTTAATTTTATATTTAAGAGTCTCTGTCTCTATTTTTTTTTTTTTTTTTTTTTTGTACTTTTTATATTTTAGTGTAAGGTAAATTTAAATAATGAAAAATAAAAGGAATGTAGTTAAGCACTCTTGTAACACGTCTGATCACCATGACTGTTATAACACGACTCCCCATTAGGACTGTTTCCCGGTATAGTGTTGTCACCTGATCGATTAAATCGTTAAGTTTTGCAAAATATGAAAACCTTTTCGATATAACATTTTTCTTGAAAAAAAAAAAATAGTCAATGGCAAAAATTGCATATGGCTGCTTTTTGGCGGTCTTAGGAAATTAAACTAATTTGATAACGAAACAAACGATTTTTTAAATTATTAATATATTCTTGATTTAACGACATTTCGTACTGTTTTTATTATATAAGGAACACTTAACAGGGTTTTTTTTTAAACTTCTACATTACATTAAAATACCTGATAAACAAAATGAGAGAAAGAGGAAAGAGGATCACAATAACAATCTGTTGAATGTAGTTTTCAAAAGAGTGCACCATCTTTTCGTCAAACAAAACTATTTAGAAATTACAACAAAACAACTAAAGACCGCTTTTTAACGCCGTTGAACATTAGAGGGTTCATTTATTATTAGCACTTTAAATCTCTTTAATTTTACTCTGTGGTGTATGACAAGAATATGTGAAACAATAACAAACAAATATCACACCCAATTGAATTGGCCGCACTGGCTCTATTGAATGAAAGCTCTCATAACAATCTCACTCAATTACTACCAAAGAGAAATGTTAATTCTCACTTATGATTGGTTGCTGATCGCGTCATTTCAATGTTAGAGAACTACTTATATGTGTATTGTGTATGACTCACGGGTTGTTCAATATTTGTACACAGATAAGTAGTCAAACAAGTGCACCTAAGTACATACTCATACATAGAGTGAGTGACAATACAATGGAAACTATTAAGAAATTATATTTGTGGTGATCTGAACGGTTAATACCAAAAAAATTGGATTATAAAATTAAAAACTCTTTTATTAATTTAAAACTTTGTGTATTTTATTCATTTAAAAAAGAAAATATTAACATAAAATAGATTAACTTCAGATAAAAATAACAAAATTTAAAAGTATTCATTTTTATGCTGTTGACAAAACCTTGAAAACCTTGACTATAAATTAATTGAAATTTCCTCTGTTTCTGGTTTCAATATTTTGTTGGGTATCCATTATTTTTGAGTACTGCTTCTCAACGCCGCACAGTGGACCATTTCATGAGAAGGCAGTCAAAAACCCATAACTTTTGCTTGGATAGGAATTTTTATATGCGGTTTTATTGTTTGGTAGGTGGGACTTTAGCCTTTAATTTTTGCTATAAAACGTAAATATCGACCGATAATAAAAATAATCTAACCCATAAAAACAAAGTTTTTATTAAAACTCTTTCTTTCCTTATGCATATGAGTTTTGAATCTCTCCGTGACTGTGCGTGACTTTGCATGACTATTTTAAAATTAAAATTAGACTTGTTGTGACGTCTATGGACAAAGTTTCATCGTATGAGGGTAAATAGATTTTAAGTCACTCCGTGACTGTGCGTGACTATGCGTGACTGTGCGTGACTATGCCGAAGTTAATCTTTCTTTACAGCAAATATATCGACCATGTTTCAGATTGATTGGATGAGGGGAAATCCGTTTTAAATCTCCCCGTGACTGTGCACGCCCATGTGTGACTAAGTCAAAGTTAATCTTTTTTCACAGCAAGTGTATGGACCAAATTTCAGATCGATCGGATGAGGGGGAATGACATTTAGATCACTCCGTGACTGTGCGTGACTATGCGTGACTACCCTAAAATTAATCTGTAGCCACAACAAGACTATGTGCCAAGTTTCAGATCAATTGGATAAGGGGAAATGGGGTTGACCCACGACAGACAGACAGACAGAGAGTATGAGTCAAAAGAAAAAGTTTAAAAAGAGTATAACTTATTGTTAATGTACTGAAAAACTACTTTAAATCAGACAATTTTAGTAAATATTTCTTCTAAATAGCCTTGATTTTCATTTTCTGGAAGTTGTTTAGCTTCTTCGTCTAATTCAATAGAGGTAATCTTCCATTTTTGTCGAATGTTGAACATATATGGATCTGAAGTGCACAACAAAATAGTGATAAGGTCTTCATTAGTACAACATCTGGACATTTTCCTTGTGTTGTGCTCGCGAAATAATCTGTAGTCTTTGTTCCTTTTTTCTTGCGCTTCTTCAGATAGATCTCCTATTGGTAGCATATTATTTTGAATTATTTGTTCCCCATGGTACAAAATTTTATGAACTGTGGATGGCATATATCTCCAAGAGTATTTTTCATTATAAAGTATATCTGTTTTATTGGCGTACTCTCCAATTTTTTTTTCATTTATCTTTCTGCTGCATGCTAGAACTTGTAATATGATTTTGAATCGTCTTATTAATTCATGATCTACACCTGTGATAGATGCTGCAGTTTCTGGTTCGGAAAAAATCTCCTTGCAGTATTCCATCATTTGAATTTCTTTCTCCATGTTTTGGTTGGTTGATTATGAGGCTTAGCTGTAGATATTTTTCTTGAATTCATTTTTTTGCTTTCTTTTTTCTTAATTTTCTTTGTTTTTTCTCACTGTTTCGCCTAACGGACCAAATTCCAAATCATAACTCAATTTAAGAATATGCTCCATAAAACGTAGCATGAAGAGGGGACATTCCAAACTCGTAGGCTTAGATTTTACTCATTAATATAATTTAGCAATTAAGAGAATTATGTCTCAACCCTTTTCTATAAGTATATAACAACTCGTGTGAACGCTACCGTTTCCTTTTTCTGTCAGTATAAAAAACAAATAAACTCACGCAAAAAAGACACCGGTACGACCGACTTTTGTATTCATAACACACAGACGGACGGACGGACATCGTTAGATCCACTCAGAAAATGATTTTGAGTCGATCCGTATAATAAAAGATGGGTATAAGCCCAATATTTTTTGTAGTTACAAACATTAGGGCAAACTCGTTATACCCTAACCACATAGTGGAAAGTTTTTGTATTCATAAATTTTGGTCAGAAAAATTGTACTGGTGCACACGGACGAAAACTGGCGGGTATACAACGGGGTATAGGACTGTAGGGGAGGGTTCGGACTACAGAAGAGTGCAAGACTTTTTTTTATGGCTTTTGATGGGCAGGAGTTATGCTCTATTAATAGGTCGATTATGGATGGCAACCGAACTTTAGTTGGGTTGTCAATAAGCAACGCAACTGGCATATGAATTGGTATTATGTAAGGCAACTTTTTTCAGTTGCCAAAAAGTTATTGAATATGCTATTTTGACAGTTTAACAGCTGAAAATAAATGTAAAGAATCAAACAATTTTATACAAACAAGCAAAAAAGGTTATTTAAGGTGAATAAAAAATAAATAAAATAAAATTAGTTCCGTGGACCTGGGTTTGGTCTGGAAAACAATATTTTGGCTACAGATATAAGGAATAGAATAATGCAATGCTTATATTACTAACCTTTTATCATTCCTAGACATATATATATTTTTCAGAATTTAATTTTAATTGTAAATAAAAAAGTTTTTAATATTGAGGAACTAAAAAACTTGTTATTTATTTCAGTTTTGCCGCCTTCCTACTTTATAAAAATATTAACAGCAACCACAAATTTGTGGTTGCCAATATGATTACTATTTGGCAACTGAAATTGCCATTCTCAGTTGCCAGTTGCCATACGTAATATCATTTTGGTAACTGACAACGCAACTACAGTTTGGTTGCTATCGATAATAGACCCATAAGTAGGAGATTTTCGGGAAATTTTGACCTTTTTTAAAATTATTTTTTTTTTTTAATTTCTAAATAACTCAGTGACTTTATATTTCTAACATTAATAGCTTAGAAGTTGCAAAATTTTAAAAAATTAATTTTTCTTTAAAATCTTTTAAAACAAAAAAGTTACAGTCATTTAAAAATTTAAAATTACAATTAAATTTTTAATTTTAGCAAAATACTGAGAAAGTCCATTTTCGAAGACCCTTTTCGCTGTTATATAGTTGAAATAGAGTCGCAATTTTTTGGCTCTCTAGGTCCACTGGTATTTACTTTCAAATGTTAAAAACCTCTATGAGATCTGTCTGGTTTGCGTATTTTCATGTTCGTGATTTTCCGATGTACAATTTCCCAAAGATTTTCTATGTGTTTGGGCTGGCCAATCCAAAACACGAACAGCGTTAAATTTTAGCCATTCGGTTACAACTTTGGTGGTATGTTTTGGGTCAGTGTTATGTTCGAACTTCCAGACTAGGGGTATAGTTTCCT
Source organism: Cordilura impudica (assembly GCA_963682025.1). NCBI lineage: Eukaryota > Metazoa > Arthropoda > Insecta > Diptera > Scathophagidae > Cordilura > Cordilura impudica. The sequence continues at coordinate 600,966 of OY821517.1, read as the reverse complement.
CCGTGTTTCCTCAGGTTAGAGTATCTCTTACTACATGATTTGGACCCATTCCTTGGCCCGAAAACCAACCCCTACCATAATACTTTCACCAATATTAACAAACTTAAAAGTTTTATTTGTATATTTTGGGTCTAGTCTTTTTCTCTATGGTCGACGTACAAACGTTCTTCCGTTATTGCCTCTTAAATTAAAGTTGGACTCATCTGAAAAGAGAACAGTATTCTAATTCCGTCTTGACCAGTCGGGAAACCGTTCGAGCAAATATTTTTAGTTTCAGATTGTTAATGATATTTTTTTACTCTCCTGTCTTTTATTCGTTCCGTACCTCTTTCACGATATTTCTTGATAATTTTTTAAATTATGGATTTATTCATAGCATATTTCACATAATTTTTTTTTTTTGCTTAAGGTCCCTTTTCGGTCGGACAGTAATATTTTCTGTTAGCAAATATATGACAATCTCTTCTAATGTGATTTGATTATTTTCTATTTTCATTTATGACCTCAGTATGGGTACGGTTGGACCTTGATGGTCGTAGGGTCCTACTTGTTTTCCTTGACTTAGAGTTATATGGGAGGTAAATCACAACAGGCATAACTACATTTGCTTTTATTAAATACTAGTAAACCCCGACGTTTGTTGCTACGACATTAATAACTTTTGGATCTACACCTTGAATTCAATACATATGATGTTTTAAGTTACTTTTTTTATACTTCAAAATAACGTACATTTAACAATGTTTGTACTGATACAACTTTAAGACTCATGTTTGCTGTAGATGTTACCAAAATAAAATAAATAAACTAAACTAAATATCGCCCATTTTCGGTTCGATTACTTTAATCACACAATAGTAGATAACTAATCTTACATAGTACAAATATTAATATTTACTTTGTATGGGGGCAGCCACGCCCTCCAGTCTGATTGAACCTATTTTTGCCACGCCTTTACACTTTAATAACTTGCAAAATTACAGAAACTTTCAAGTCTCTCTGTAGCATGGGACTCCAATTATTTTACTTTGTATTGAAGGTACCACGCCCACTGAGTTAAACTCGCCCATATTAAGTTAGACTGCTCACAATAATATCTTATTAAGCCACACAAAGTCTCAAAACTCTCACTACCGTAATAGTCCAGATGTGTAATGATAAATATTTACTTTGCTTAGGAGGTGCCACACCCACATGTTTGTTCATACCCATTTTTAACTTGACTACTCAGGACAATATTTTATGGATCTACGAAAAGTTTCAAGGTTCTGTATACTATTCCAGACATATCATAAAAAAATTTAATTTGCATAGAAGGTGTGGCCCACGCATTTTTGGCACGACTACTGAAACTAACGATCTACTGAGATACACAAAGTTTATATTACTGCAGATATTTAATATTGAAAACTCACTTTGTATGGGAGGTGCCACTTCCACTTTATAAATCAAAGAAAAAAATATATATATATAGCCTATGTCCACCCTAAAATGAATTCTAAATACTAGTGAAAGATAGGACTAGTATAGATTGTTCTTATGCTATGTCGTATAATCTCTTTCAGCTGCTTTTGGCAAATCATTAAAAAATCAGCTGTTGTAAACGAACAGAGCTTGTCATATTTACGTGCGAACGTAAAAATTATGAATCGTTTGTTAAATGACAATTTTGACAAATACATGTCGTCTTATACCAGCGAATAAATTTTTTTTGTTTGCTTTTATTTAAATTAGGGGTTTTAAGACATCAAAGTATTAATTAATTAGTTTATTTGAACGATTGAATAAGGTTTTGTAAAAACCATAATTAAGTGATTTATGAAATCATACAGAAACGTTTATTTATTTTTATTTTTAACTCGTAAAAATTTAAATATTGCTTTCAAAAAAAAAAATAAATAAATAAATAAATAAATGTCATATCACAAATCATTTTTATAATAACGAATAACAATAACAACAAAATATGGTTAAATTTATTATCTTTTTACCTGATCGATAACAATAATCTTGTGTTTCACAAAATCTATATAGTATGTACGAAAAGTTTGAATATTCATTCAAATATATCGACGGCTTATATTCAGTAACCCAGTCAGCATTTCATGAAATTAATTATCGTATTTGAGTCAAAACAAACATAAATGCTCTCATTTTCTGATCACAAACGATTCTTTTGTCGGGATAAAATGTTACCCTACCCGCGACTCTTCTTGAAGAATCTTTTGTTACCCCCTTTTCTGATCAGTTTAGACTCATTTCCAAGTCATATTTATAATTATATATATAATTATTATTTCTAACTAATCGATTGTGTTGCAAATATTAAACATTTAATTGATGTAGATATATGAATCAAAAAATTATTAAAATTAATTAAAAAGATTAATATGTGTAAACAGAATTATTTTATTGAATGAAAAAGAAATTAATTAATTAAATTAATTAAAAAAATCCATTTGTAAAATTAACAAGAAAATTAGAGAAAGGATCATAGGTCCAACGAATTGAATATAGAAAATAAGTATAAACCAAATTTGAACGGCAGTTTTATCAATTTTTGCCTTCGGATATGAAAAAGTTCATATCTGATGCTATATCTATATGGGACTAGGTCAAAAAATGGACCGATCTGGACCATATTTGGTAAAGTCACTTATTTTTTGCAAAAACATATATAAGCCAAGTTTCAGAGAAATCTTTGCAATATTTTTGTCTTTGGTAGGTTTAAGTGAAGATCGGGAAGCTCTATATGGGGACTATGACTAAGAATCGTCCAATAGGGGTTATTTTTGGACTACTGATTAATGGGTGTAATAAAGACACACAAACTAAATTTTACCGAGATCTATATGATAATTTGGATCTTATAGCAATTGAAGTCGATCTCATAGGGGTCATTTGTGTGGGGACTAGGTCTGAACATATACCGATTTTCACCAATTTCAATAGCGTTCGTCATGTGGTCGATAAAAGCTTACATACAAAATTTCGTTAAAATATATTCATAGTTGCGACCTGAAGTTTGATTACAAGGACACACAGACGGACGGACGGACATACGGACATCGCTAATTCGGCTAATAAAGTAACTCTGAGTCGATCGGTATAATAAAAGATTTTTTTTTGGTAGTTACAAACATCAGCACAAACTCATTGTACCCTGACCATATAGAGATAAAAATACTCAAAAAATTCATATAAAAAAAAATTAATTTCGAACGTTTTCTTTTGGCATCCACACAATGCTTTTGTAGCACAACAATCATGTCCTTGTCTATGCATTTGAATCTGAGATATCAAATATCTGAGACGAAAAATATTAATTTAATTTTTTCAATAATATAATTATGTACCTACTTTTAATGCTTGTTATTTGGAAACACTTTTCGGCGCTTGTCTTAATGCTGGTCTCCTTCCAGCTGAATAAAGAAGCCCATTCGCCCGAAAATACTTTTCGAAAAGCAGCTCTTATAAATTCAACCCTGTTTTTGCAATGAATTCCTTCCGAAAATTTGTATGATTTATAACCAAATTTCTTAGTCACTTTTAAATTTGTTCATTTAATGTTTAAAATGCCGAACTTCACACCTCGGTGCGACTGATATTAATAAACAGAAAATCACATATTCAAATATTGAACACTTGTTTCAAAAATAGTAAAACATTGTCCCGTTACAAACAAAAATAGCATAATGCCTGGTTTTCGCTATGTCATTTTCAAATTCAACATTTGACATCTAAAATGAAATTGCCAACATGTTTTGTTTGACAGCCGGATTTTTTGTTAATTGCGAGATGTCAGTTCAGGATATTGTTTGTTGCCAGTTTATATGACATAGTGAAAACCAGGAATAACAAGCAGTTTTTCATAGTCAGCTCCGCAAAATATTATTCCAAAATAACAGTCAAACCAATCACATTTCAAATGCCTACATCATCTATTTGCGATTGTTGTACATTTTGTTATTGTATTTTCAGTAATTCACTTTCTAAGCATAAGAGCGAATCATTTTCGAGTAATTTCAAGCGCTCAAATTATTAATCAGTTGTTGGTCATCAAAAGTACTCGAAGAAGACTGAGTTGTATGATTTTTGATAAAATAAGCTTCCACATCAATTCGCGCATGAGATTAATCAGTTTTTAATCATCAAAAGTACTCGAGAGGACTCAGTAAGATGATTTTTTTTTTTTACAACAATCTCGCAAATGCTGACTGGGAAAAGAGCTAAAAAACGGTTTGTTCATTTATTATGAATGTTCTATTTAATCAATCTTTAACATAATGAAAAAAAAAAAATGGTAGATAGCCCTTCCTGCATTTAAAAATTGCTAATGTATATTTTTAAAATAACAGATAGCCATTATTGCTCGGTAAAACAAATTTATAAAAGGTACACTTTTTTGTTAATCTCTCCATATTTAGAATGAAACTAAAACCAAAACTGAAAGAAAACCGCGGTTGAAAATAATAAAATTTATTATTTTGAAGCCTGGTACATTACAAAAACGATACCTTTAGCATCTTTTTAAATTCCAATTCTAGATTGCTCTTATTGTATATAAGCCCTCGATATGATATGAACGTCAAATTAACAAAAAATATATAATATTAAAAACAACAAACATTTATATTGAAGGTTTTCCTAATCGAACTTCCGGTGCGTCAATTTTGCACCAGCGAATGACAGGTAGTCACAATGTTGTAGTACAACTGACCAAAATGCAAAATGTGTCACTTTGGAAAGGACTAACCAACGTATTTTTCCGCTTGGTGTGCCACTTTAGCAGTGTTCCTTCAAAAAGATTCAAAGAGAATTTTTCAAATATTAAAAGTTGATACTTGATACAAACTTTCTTTCGACCGATATGATTTTGTATTAAACTATATTTTTCTTTTCATTGCAAAAGTCCTAAAGAAAGAGAGTCAACTGCTTCCGGCACTAATTGTTAAATAATTTTGTATACAAAATATGACATTTATAATAAATTGAGGGCGCAGTGTCGATTGACTGTCTAGCACAATTACAAAATCTCAGTGTTTAATAAGTAGGTGTGCGTAATGAACAAATTTCAAGAAACACCAAAAAAGTTGTTTACAAACAAATATTTTTGTGTGTTTAGAGTAGTTCTGTGGCACTTCTCGTGATACAACACTGTGTTGTATGTGGTCTTTTAGAATTTCTGATATATACATATGTATTTAATATGATTTTTAGTGTTACTGTTTGTCGTTTTTTTATTTATTTTTTTTTCTTATACGAACGCGTGCTTAGTGTTATTAGTCATACCAAAAGGCGGCAGCCAAGAAGACTCGTATAAAGTGTATTTTTTCAATATTTTTTTGTGTTTTGTATTGTGTTCACAGTACAACAAACTTTTAGCTAACCGCGCATACAATCAAATGAGTGTTTGACACTTGTGATCGTACACTGAAAGTGTTAATACGGAAAAAAATTAAGTAAACAGTGATGATTTGTGAAGAAAGAAATTCTTTAAATTGACAAATACAATTTACGAAAAAGAAACTGTATTCAAAAATATTTGGATTAACTCAGAAGTGTTCGTAAACAGTATGATTTTAAATAAAAATGTATAAAAGGAGGACATTTTATTTTGAATATTATAAAAACAATTAAATTACAAATCATATTAAATCTACTCAAATCTTTTACTTGAAATAAAATTGTTAAATATGGTTAAGACATTAAAAATTCTATAAATGAACTGACCAGGCTGTCGCAACAACTCTTTGATAAGTTTTATCACAAAAAAAACAAACAAAAAAAAATCTTAGGCTTAACTTATGGTTTAAGTTTACTTTTGTAAACATGTCAAATTAAGTCAAATTTATGTAATCTCTTATGTGTCAAGCCTGAAGTCTCATTATCTTTGAATTATTTACCAAAATATCTAATTTCGATTGATTTTACTCGATAACGCATGCGCGGTGCGTGATGCGGCCACTAATTTCAACAAATATTTAAATTTGTTAAATATAAATGTAAATTTTCTTAATATATATGAACATTTCAAGAATTCAAACTTACTTTTACTTTCCGAAATTTGTAATAGTGAATACATACGAGTATATTTAAAAATATTTTCAAATTAATAAAAAAACGCCCTTTCCAAAATGGGAAAAGTTGGAATTAATTATATAAATTAATTAATTATATAAGTCTGGTATAAAAATGAACGGTCACTTCACTTAAAAAGCGCACATTCTAAATATTAATTACCCAAAAAATAAATATATATTTATTTACTTTAAACATTCAACACAGAGAGTGAGAGGGTTCTAAACCAAAAAAAAAAAAAATTCTGATCCGTGTTAGTCATTCTCAATTAGCTGTAATTTATTGGATTTTTCGCGTTGTGTTATTATATGGGTAACGTACAAAAACAATAACACCAAAACACTATCTTCAACTACAAGTAAGAAAATCAATAAAGATCGGCTAAGTTGTACCCTAAACACATCGGTTATTCGACGTCATCTATGGCAATACTTATATGTATGTATGATTGTGCATAATTGTGTTAGATTGTCATACATATTTTTGGTGACAATTTTTTATTGTATTAAATGTGATCAGAAAACGAGTTTATATAAATAATTAAAATTATTTCATATAACTTTACTAAGAGTCATTTAAAACATTTACATTGTCCAAAACAATAAAAATATTTTTCTGCATAATTTTGTATTGAAAATTGTCCTGAGATTAATTTTTAAATTTAAATTAAGATTCCCTAAGAACTATTATTTTTCACTTTTCTGCAATGTCTCAGGTTCTGATAATCATGATAGTAAAAATAATTTAAGTGCGAATATTTTGTTATATATTGTGGCCTGTGAAACTTTCATGTTTACGCGCTGTTTGAAATAGTTTACAAAATTTAATTCACCTAATTCCTTTATACGGAAACAAAGAGGGTTACCTAATGTATCGACCTATCTTACTATAGAATCCAGATTAGTCTTGGTTTGTGAGTATTTTTTATACCTATAAATAGTGACTGTGAATAATATTAGTCATACACTCTTTGTTTTTGAAGTGAAGTTCTCTGGTTTTAATAAACACACATAAAACGAATAAAGTTGAACGTTCCATAGATTTTATTCTATTATAACTTTTTTTATTTGCAGAGGTGCATGCCGCTAAATACTTGATTTCGATTTTTTTGCATTTTTCAAATTTTTTTTTAACTTTTTTATTTTCTGTGTATTACATTTCCACCATTAGTTATTGCCTTTTTTATTACCTATATATCGGTATCTTTTGAAATCGGATTGGTTATTCCTAACTTGAGAAATAGGTTCAATGTGAAACTGCTTCTGAAACATTTAAATCATAATGTAACAACATTTTTATTGCAATTTTCGAGTTAAGCAGGCCACAATATATAAAATATTCGCTCTTAACGTGCACTTTGGTGGTTTCCTAGTGTAATTAAAAAACGTAAATGAAGGATCTTTTAAATAAATAAAAAAGAAAGAAAAAATGTATCTTTCTTTTTGATATTTTAAAATTTTCAATTGGAAAACTTTGGTAGAATCTAAAAAAATTGTTTTTGACATATCGTATAAAATGTTTTTTAAATCGCATACTAAAAATTGTCCCAGAAATTGGTGGTTTTTTTTATAAAATACAAGTGTTGTATGACAAATACCTGACCTTTCATAAAAAGAAGAAAAAAATTAATGACAAAAATAATTTCCAGTTTTTATCTCCCTCTGAATAATATTTGTTTCAGTGATACATTTTTAAAATCTAGAAACAAGAAAAAGTCGAAGTAGGTAAATCGGGCGAAGACGCTGGATAAGCAATAGTCAATAGTTTTAAGAAAAAGTGAAAGAATGAAGCGTATTTTTCGGGAAAGGTTTGCAAAGAATTTTGGAAAATAAAAATTTTTAGAAAATAATTCACTGATTTATGAAAGCCATTATTTGCAGAAAACAAAAAGAAAAAAAAAAAAAAACAAGTAAAAAAATTATAGTCGGTCTAGACCGACTATACGATACCCTATACCATGCGTTTACAGACTCTTTCTCTCAGGCCCAACTAACTGGATATAGAAAATAAGCATAAACCAAATTTGAGTGGGATTTTTATTAATTTTTTCGGCTGCAGATATAAAAAAGTTCATATCGGATGCTATATCTATATCGATCCTGACCATGTTTGGTAAAGTCTCTTGTATTTTGCGAAAATATCTACAAACAAAATTTGAGAAGAATCAGTGCAATATTTTTGTTTTTTAAGATTTAAGTGAAGATCAGGAAACAGCTCTATATGGGGCCTATGACTAAGAGTTGTCCAATAGGGATCATTTTTGGACTACTGATTAATGGATGTAATATATACATATAAACCCAATTCGACTAAGATTTGTATGATAATTTGGATCTTATGGCAATATATGTTGATTTCATAGGTGTCATTTGTATGGGGGCTAGGTCTGAACATGGGCCGATTCTCACCAATTTCAATAGCGTTCATCCCATGGCTGATAAAAGATTAAATACCAAATTTCATCAAAATATATTCATATTTGCGACCTGCAGTTTGATTACAAGCTTTACATGGACACACAGACGGACGGACGGACGGACATCGTTAAATCGAATCAGATAGTGATTCTGATTCGATCCGTATAATTAAAGATGGGTGTAGGTAAAATATTTTTGGTTGTTACAAACAGCAGCACAAAGTCATTATACCCAAACCACATAGTGGTATAGGGTATAAAAAAAATATTGTTAAAAATTTTAATTTTGATTTTGAAATCATATTTATTGTTGGCATTTTTATGTAGATTGTCAAAAATTACAAAATTGAAAAATCAGTTCATACTAAGAGAAGTTACAAGCTCTAAAAGCCTTTTTCATTTTGAGGTGGTCAAATTAGACTCCCTGTTGGCTCACCCTGTATTGTAATACGAAGTCTGAAAATTTAATATTTTGGTTATATTGCCCCAAACTTAGTTTTCCAATGTGGCCAAAAGCTTAGAAGTTATATATGTATGTATTAGTAGTTTTTTCAAACCATCAAGGACTAATAAGGAAAATAAAGTTAGATATAAAATGTGTAAATACCAAAGTTATTGCCACGCCACATTAGTTAGTGCTAGTAGGAAATTTCAATGTGATAAATTGCGATAATTGAGAATCAGGTAAATTAGTTATAAAATTATATTGAAAAGTGAATCTTATCATCTGGATCGTATATATTCCAATTAGTTTTCTCGGAAAAGATGACCTATAACGAATTTCTCAATGTTAGTAAAACTTTATAAACGTCTCCATACACTAGTGTGGCGTGGCAATAATCGTTATATTTTAATCATATTAGGTGGGACTAAATATTCCTGTTTCTTATTAGTCTCTCAGGCCTTCCACCAGGGCAAGACAAACCAAAATTTAATTAACTAAGTTCAAGTTAATTAAACTTTGCCTCGAGTTGCCCTTTTACTAGAGTATGATTTGAGCACCAGTCGGCCAATATGATATTTTTCGCAATGGAATAACAGAATAATGGATTACATGCATTTAGTCTGGTCGTAAATATCAGTATTTGTGGACTATGCTAGAATTCAAACCAATTTTTGAGCAATTTCACGGAAACCAACAATTTTGGCTTTTAATTACACAATTTTACCTCTATCAAGTTCTTTTTATTTTAATACCGAATATCAGGGTCTTTTAAGTTTTATACCCTATGTCGCTATGTAGTCCGGGTATAATGAGTTTGTGTTGATGTTTGTAATTTCCAAAAATATTTAACAGAATCATTTTCTTAGTCAATTTAGCGATTTCCGTCCGTCTGTCTGTCTGTCTCTCTTTTTTTAATGGACGTAGTGGTAGCATACTATCACTTGGTGGCCCCACGATATAATCTTGGTTTCGCATTAATATTTCATGAGGACGGAAGGTTATCTTACAGTCCCCCATCCTAGTCGTTTGTTCCAGTGATGCTAGCATTTCACTGAAAAATATGCCTCTTCTAGCTAAGAATCTTCAGTTCCATTCAGGCGATTTGATATTTTAACCTACATCGATCAAGACTCCGTCTTTAGCCGTTTTAGTACCTATTTCAATAGCATTTATATTCCCCATGAATGTCTCTATATCCGTACGTGGTGGAAAGTAACAGCTGTATATTCTAATGTCATTTATAGTGACGAAGAAATACCGTTGTTTTTTCTTACAAACTTCACTGGCAGACAAATATTTGTTCATATCCATTATTGCAGCCCGTTTTGTCGCAACTTCATACCATATTTGGGTGCTCAGTCTTCTTACATTCGAACTAGTCCCCATATTTTTATATTTTGGGGTTATTTTTATACATGCCAATTAGTTGGACCCAAATTCATGATATAGGATTTCGTGTCTAGACTGACTATAATTTTTTTACAAAAAATATTTATTTTAAAATTTTGATATTTTTCTATTTAGAAATAATCTAACCCATAAAAACAAATTTTTTATTAAAACTCTTTCTTTCCTTATGCATATGAGTTTTGAATCTCTCCGTAACTGTGCGTGACTTTGCGTAACTATCTTAAAATTAATCTTTGGCCACAACAAGTCTATGAATAATGTTTCAGATCGATCGGATGAGGGGAAATGGGGTTTAAATCACTCCGTGACTGTGTGTGACTATCTTAAAATTAAACTTTGGTCACAACAAGTCTATGGTTTTAAAGCACCCCGTGACTGTGCGTGACTATGCGTGACTGTACGTGACTACCCCAAACTTAATCTATAGTAACAGCAAGACTATGGGCCAAGTTTCAGAACAATTGGTTGAGGGGGGAAGAGGTTGCCCCATGGCAGACATACAGACAGAGAGTGTGAGTTAAAAGAAAGGGTTCAGACGAAAATCAATTTTTTGTTATTATATTGAGATCATACAATTCAAGTTTACACAATGCGGTTCCAATAGCTTTATAAAGTTTTCTTGAAAGGACTCATTGTCCTCTAACTCGATTCCCGAAAAGTAAAAAAGCAGATGTATTACTGGGAATATTTCCCGACTCTTCCAGAAATCTTAACCCAATTGTATGTTCATTAAATCTTGACCAAATACATACAATGATATAAATATTAAATATTTCATAAACTAATTAAATATAAATTTTTATGCTTTTTTAATTTTAAATAAATTTTGTTTTATACTTAGGATTAGAAATTTTTTTGGTGAAACGTTTTTTTTTCTTCTTAGTTTTTAAAGCTATTTAAATCCCGAAAAATCTAGGGATTTCTTGACTTACATTAATTTTAAAAAATCGATCCTGCTTAACATTGCTATTAACAATATAATATCTATAATATTAATGGACAAGTCGATTTCTTGTTACCGATGTTAGTGTGTCATTTGTAATCCTATTTTGACCAAACATCCCTCATTTGAAAGGTATTTCTTTTTAGCTGTCTACCAGATTTACAGATTTTTAAATTTTTAATTTTGTTTGGACTAAAATGCATTTAAAGTTGCCCATACACAAAATTATACAATGCTATGTGTGTGTTCATAAAATTTGTTAATGTGTTTGTAAAAAAAATGAGTTTGTTTTCTTCATTCACAATAATAATTGTGTTGAATTGAAAAGTAGTCTTGGACACAAACCAATAAATAATAATGTTTAAAAAATGTTGAATTGTGAATTGGCTAAAATTGATTAGCATACCTTTGGGTCTTTATTAAATGAAAAAATGAAATTTCCTAGAATTTGTATTCGAATTTCGAGGGCTGGAATCTGCTAGTATATAAAAATGGATGTATGTCTGTTTGTATGTATGTATGTTTGTTTGTCCTTTATAGGAGACTTCATCACTGGACCGATCGTCTTGAATTTTTTGGAATAGGTAACTTCCTATCCGGAAGGAAAAAGAGGCTGTTGAAAAATGTTGAATTGTGAATTGGCTAAAATTGATTAGCATACCTTTGGGTCTTTATTAAATGAAAAAATGAAATTTCCTAGAATTTGTATTCGAATTTCGAGGGCTGGAATCTGCTAGTATATAAAAATGGATGTATGTCTGTTTGTATGTATGTATGTTTGTTTGTCCTTTATAGGAGACTTCATCACTGGACCGATCGTCTTGAATTTTTTGCAATAGGTAACTTCCTATCCGGAAGGAAAAAGAGGCTGTTTTTGGATTTTTCAAGTGGGCGTGGCACCTCCCACATAAAGTGAATTTTTAACATCAAATTTTAACATATACATAACATCTGGAGTGCTATGTCAGCAAGAGCTCTGAAACTATGCACATGTACATATTAAACTAATTTGAAGAGTTGGGAAAAATGGACGGGATCGGGCCAATGGGCGTGGCACCTCCCATACATGGTAAATACATATCATAATTAACAACAAAAATATTCACTAGATATTTAAATAATTGAAATTGCAAGACAACGTTTACCGGGTCAGATATCAATGTTTTTGAAGGCAATCCTTTATATATTATTATCCATTTAAACATACTGGTACCACATACTGTATAATGCTTGCCAAACTAGAAGTTGCCTTTCCGTTTGAAATGCATTTCATCATCGATTAAAATTGATCCTTAAAATATTTTTTAAAGACGAACGTAATAACTTCCTCGCGTGAATTTAACACCTTTTGTCTACATCATCATTCTGATTTAAGAGTTTATAAATTGAGAATTTGTAAATGAAAAATTTGGGCATTTATTGTATTTATGTTTGATTTGAATTTTTTTTTTTATTATTTGCCATTTCCCGATACCGCATCGAAAGAATGCTTCATCTTCTGAAACATTCAACGAATCGACCTAATTTTTGCGACATGTTATGGTTTTTAGTAAACCATTTTTGATAATTATGGCCAATTTTATATTATAAATCCAAGTTTACAGTAACATTATGGTGCTCTGGAGGTGGTTTGGGATACTATAAACCTATTAATTTAATTTCTCATAGTTCCACAGGATGCACCTGTGCCTATATATTGCTGCAAATGAAGCCAGTGTTTGCATTATTTTTCGTTTTCAATATTTTTTCTTTTGCTGTCTTCGCATTGACATTTTAGATAAAGTCTTTGGTTTTCTAGAATAACCGCGTATGTCATAAAATCAAAATGTTCAGGGGAGCCAAAAACGTTATACATATTTGAAATTATGGGCTCGATATAAAGATTTTAGAGCTTTTTATTTAACAGTCCTGTAGATATGGGCAATAAATACTTTATATAAAATTTTGGGTCAAAAATCTTCAGAGGAATAGATCCTAGAGAAGGACGAAGAAACAATATATAAATTACACTTAAAGTGTGTGCAGATAAAACAACTTATGTCGACAGACGTCGTTTTTTTGAAAGAGAAAACTACCAATGCTACCACCCATGTAGACATAAGTTGTTGTTGCTTGAAAAATGGATTTTTTTGTTCGTCAACAAAAAGTTAACTGGAGTTACGATGAGAATATAATAACGTATCACGAATAATAGTGACAAGAAATAACAGAAATAAACACACAAGTTTTTATAAGTGGTTATAAACTGAAAACTAATCCAAAATTATTTTGCATTTTTTCCATTAATAACAACGTATGTCGCTATGTGTCGTTTTCTGAGAAAATAATTTGTCAGCGATCAAACGTAGGTTGACATACGTCAATAAACCTTTAAGTTACGTCGTTATTTAAAGAAAAAACTCAGAAATGGTCAATATTTTTTTAAAAAAAATTTAACACATGTAAAGAGCGTTAAAAATTAATATATTTGGCATCGTTAACTCAAAACTGACAAAAATGGACATACGCGGTTATTCCAAAAAACCACAGAACTAAGTTCATGTTTGGTTTTACATTCTTCAGACATAAAACTTGTCAAAAATTGTCGTATTAGAATGACAATTTTTCGATGTGTTAGAAATTTTAACAAAAATTGTAGAAACTGGCAAAAGAAACTATTTACATATTTTAAATAAATATACATATAAATTGGGTTTGAAATTTCAACGCAGTTTCCGAAATTCTATTATATATGTATAAACTGCAACATCAACAGCGACACTAACAACAACATTTTACTAATATGATATGATATTAATTCATTGATACTAGGCCATAGTGGCCATACAATGTTGACGGCGTTATTTTATACATTCGACCAATATTCAAATTAGCAATTTTTTTATTGACCAATGTATGTTGTGTAGAACTAAACTAAATACACTTAAGCGGCGGCGTCGGTGGCGACAATTCCAATTTACAGTCATTTACCAAAAAATAAAAAAAAAAAAATTAAAAAGCGAAAAACAATAACAACATAACGATCGTGTAATAACGATAGCGACGACAACACATTATTTATTTTTTTTTGTATAACGTTGTTAATTTTTCTTGTTCGTTATTGTTATTGCTGTTGTCGTTTCAGTTCCTTTTAGGAGTTTTAGAGTTAATGTGAGTTCGTCGTAAATTTTTTTAGGTGAATTACCAGCGCGCGCATACTCGCGTGCATATTTGAAACCCAAAATAAACCTACCAATCAACCAGTCAGTGATACAGGCGGACAGACATTTAGCTAAACTAAAGTCATTCATTCGTACAACATACAATACAATCCTCTTACTTGGTGTCAGAATGTGTTTTCGGTTTTTTGTTTTTTTTTTTTTTTTGTTTTTGCCAGTCAAACATTATTGCTCAGTTCTACAACTATAATTCTGCTCTACGCTACACTCGCGCGCGGCGCACACAAAAAGGTTTCCATTTCGCTTTTCAATATATTGCGGGCCTTACTAATGTAAGGAAGTAAATAAAAAAAAAAATTAGCACCGAAATAAAGAAAAAAAAAACTGGAATAGTTAAGTGACAAATATACAAAATTAAAAAAAAAAAAATATTTAATATACAGAAAATACAAAATAATTTATAATTATTTATATAAAAATTAAAGAAAGGTGAACATATTAATAACATATTTTAAATCAAATTCATTGTCGATTTAGATTTTTGTATTTATAATGGATGAATGGATGAGTCAACGACCTTATTTGAATCATAATAATCGAATGTAGTAAATAATTAAAATTTTAAATTGTGTAATTAGAAATAATTTTTAATGTAAAAAAAGTCGTGGGTGTTAAAAAAAAAAAAAAAAAATAATGTCATTTAATAATTCTTAAAAGTGCCAAAAATGTAAGTGAAGTTGTTTTGTGTCATGATGACTTAACGATCTGTTAAAACAAAATTGAAAAGTTCTTGATTTGTAAATTATTGTTAAAATATTACGAAATTGTAGAATAAATAATTTTTTGTTATCTATTTAAGTGATAAGAATACTAACGATATAATGCAAAATAATGATTTTTATAATATTTTAAAGTTGTGTACAAATCTACAAAAATAGAATGAACAATTCTTCATATTGACCAATTTTCAGATTTTGCGATAGATAATGAAAAGATAAAATTAAATTTTTAAAGTCTTTTAACTCTTTTAACCCTACAACATAAAACTTTAATATTTTTGCATAGTTTTGAGTCGAAAACCTTTCTAAAAAAAAAAAAATATTATTAGAAAGAAGCAATATCTCTCATATTATTAGAAGAGCATTAGATGTCAAAAAGCCACTTAAAAATCAACAGTTGTAAATAAACAGAGAATGTGCAATACTCAATAACATATGTATGGCCGTGCGAACGACATTTTTGACATATGTACTGGTTTATTTATAGGTTGCAAAAATGACATTACATGTGACAAATACATTTCGTCTGATACCACATTTAATAGTTTATAGAATTAAAAATAAAAGTGCTGTTTAATTGTATGTTGCATTGAGATTTTGATTTTTAAAAAATTAAAATTTCTTAATAATAATAATTTGAAAATAAATTATAGACCAATAAAATAATAATGCAGATTGTTACCCCTAAAAACCTCTAAATTTAGGGGAAAAACTCTCAGACTTGCAAAAAACCGCACCTGGTTTACAATGTCTGTTTTTCTAAACGATTTTTTGAGCCGAAAACCTTTCTAAAAAAAAAAAAATATTATTAGAAAGAAGCAATATCTCTCATATTATTAGAAGAGCATTAGATGTCAAAAAGCCACTTAAAAATCAACAGTTGTAAATAAACAGAGAATGTGCAATACTCAATAACATATGTATGTATGGCCGTGCGAACGACATTTTTGACATATGTACTGGTTTATTTATAGGTTGCAAAAGTGACATTACATGTGACAAATACATTTCGTCTGATACCACATTTAATAGTTTATAGAACTAAAAATAAAAGTGCTGTTTAATTGTATGTTGCATTGAGATTTTGATTTTTAAAAAATTAAAATTTCTTAATAATAATAATTTGAAAATTAATTATAGACCAATAAAATAATAATGCAGATTGTTACCCCTAAAAACCTCTAAATTTAGGGGAGAAACTCTCAGACTTGCAAAAAACCGCACCTGGTTTACAATGTCTGTTTTTCTAAACGATTTTCATATTTTGTTTATAACATCCACACCACTTTGCAGAGGGTTTATATCACTTTGTCATTCCGATTGTAAAGCATGGGATTTTAAAGCATAAATTTGCGACCCCATATATATTCAAAAAATAAACCATTTTCATGGGCAAACTTAAAATAATATTGTGTGTCATTATTTCGAGCAGGCTGGTATTTAAAATGGAGTAAATCGGCCATCATTGTGCCAAGATATTACTTAAAAATGTTAAAAATTCAGTGGTTTGTTGTAATAATTTAGTATTAAGTTTATCAAATTGTTTACTTTTTCAAATATTTTGTTTACATTTGTTATAAATAGTGCAATAAGTCCAGATAGTAGTGTAAATGTAAATCCCAGGTGGCGGGTGCCAAAGATTCGGCATAGCTTAATTTGACAGTCTTACTTGTTTTTAAGTTATATACTACGGAGTGAAAATCAAAACTTTAGATCAATCTTGTGGCCTGTACTACGTATGCTAAATTTCAGCTTTCTAAAGGGTCCGCCAAATAACTTTTTTTTTTGAAAATGCTATAAAAAAAAAACTACTGAATATTATCTCAAATTTCTTTTTTTATTTGAAAGTACAATCCTTCCGGTTAATAATGGAAAATAATTTCATTCAAATGACTGCCTCGGCTGGCCATGCAGTAGCCTACACGATCGGTCCAATTTTTAAGCACATTATCGATTGTGTGCAGCTTTATTTCACCAAAGGCTTCACGAATATTGTCCTTTAAAGCGTCAATTGTCTCTGGCTTGTTGGCGTAACACTTATCTTTGAGGGCACCCCACAAATAATAGTCCAACGGTGTCAAATCGCAGCTCCGAGGTGGCCAAACGACATGGCCCGATAACGATCACCATTGACTGTAACGGCCACTCCTTGCTCATTTTCGAAGAAAAATGGCCCAATTATGCCTTTGAACCAAAATCCGCACCAAACAGTGACTCGTTTTGGGTGTATCGGCTTTTCAATGTATGCGTGCGGGTTTTCTGTTCCCCAAATGCGACAATTTTGCTTGTTTACATACCCGCCAAGATCAAAATGAGCTTCATCTAAAAAGATGATTTTTTTTGGCAAAATCGGCATCTTCAGTAAGTCGATCGCAGGCCCACTTAGCGAAGCGAAAACGCATTGGATGGTCAGTTGGCTTCAACTCCTGAACCAATTGTACTTTGTATGGCGTCATACCAAGGTCTTTATGCAAAATTCGTCTCAATGATGCCTCCGAAATGTTCAATTCTTGAGAACGACGGTAAATTGATGTTGATGGCGCTTCACGCACACTTTCCGCCACAGCAGCAATATTCTCGGGTGTACGCACTGTTTTTGGCTTTTCGCGCTTTGGTTTATCGATGAGGATGCCAGTTTCTTTCACTTTTTTCACAAGATAACGAACATACGGAGCTGACGGTGCTTCTCTTCTTCCAAAATCCGTACGCAATTTTCACACACATTATGCAACATTACCATGATTTTCAAAGTAATGTCGCAATATTTCCCAGCGTTGTTCAAGCGTATACACAACCATATTCGTTCAGCGGAAGGGTAAAACTAAATATCTGTCAAATCAGACATGCGCAAGTGTTACCATTCACGAAATAAGCACTAGTTGAAAAAAAAAAACGTTAGATGGCGGACCCTTTATGTTATCAAAGAGCTTTAGAATGCTCTGGAAGGAATAAAAAGCTTTCAGTCCGAAATCTGTAAAACATATGTCCAATTTTTTTTACCCTTAATCTATTCGATATGCATGGTTGCACTCATCAGTTGACGAGCTACTTCATTTAACTTTTATTAAGCATGTTTCGATAGAATCGTTGTATGCCAAATGAATTCTTTCAAAAATTAACTTTATTTTAAAATACACTTAGGGAATTCATAAGGTATATTGAACAACCTGTCGTATATTCATAGACTACAATCTAAAAAAAAATCAAATAAAAGCAAAATAATTGTTTTTTTACACAAAAACTTACCATTTGTTATAAATAGTGCAATAAGTCCAGATAGTAGTGTAAATGTAAATCCCAGGTGGCGGGTGCCAAAGATTCGGCATAGCTTAATTTGACAGTCTTACTTGTTTTTAAGTTATATACTACGGAGTGAAAATCAAAACTTTAGATCAATCTTGTGGCCTGTACTACGTATGCTAAATTTCAGCTTTCTAAAGGGTCCGCCAAATAACTTTTTTTT
Source organism: Cordilura impudica (assembly GCA_963682025.1). Lineage (NCBI taxonomy): Eukaryota > Metazoa > Arthropoda > Insecta > Diptera > Scathophagidae > Cordilura > Cordilura impudica. The sequence continues at coordinate 582,271 of OY821517.1, read as the reverse complement.
TTGAAAATGCTATAAAAAAAAAACTACTGAATATTATCTCAAATTTCTTTTTTTATTTGAAAGTACAATCCTTCCGGTTAATAATGGAAAATAATTTCATTCAAATGCCTGCCTCGGCTGGCCATGCAGTAGCCTACACGATCGGTCCAATTTTTAAGCACATTATCGATTGTGTGCAGCTTTATTTCACCAAAGGCTTCACGAATATTGTCCTTTAAAGCGTCAATTGTCTCTGGCTTGTTGGCGTAACACTTATCTTTGAGGGCACCCCACAAATAATAGTCCAACGGTGTCAAATCGCAGCTCCGAGGTGGCCAAACGACATGGCCCGATAACGATCACCATTGACTGTAACGGCCACTCCTTGCTCATTTTCGAAGAAAAATGGCCCAATTATGCCTTTGAACCAAAATCCGCACCAAACAGTGACTCGTTTTGGGTGTATCGGCTTTTCAATGTATGCGTGCGGGTTTTCTGTTCCCCAAATGCGACAATTTTGCTTGTTTACATACCCGCCAAGATCAAAATGAGCTTCATCTAAAAAGATGATTTTTTTTGTACAATCCTTCCGGTTAATAATGGAAAATAATTTCATTCAAATGACTGCCTCGGCTGGCCATGCAGTAGCCTACACGATCGGTCCAATTTTTAAGCACATTATCGATTGTGTGCAGCTTTATTTCACCAATGGCTTCACGAATATTGTCCTTTAAAGCGTCAATTGTCTCTGGCTTGTTGGCGTAACACTTATCTTTGAGGGCACCCCACAAATAATAGTCCAACGGTGTCAAATCGCAGCTCCGAGGTGGCCAAACGACATGGCCCGATAACGATCACCATTGACTGTAACGGCCACTCCTTGCTCATTTTCGAAGAAAAATGGCCCAATTATGCCTTTGAACCAAAATCCGCACCAAACAGTGACTCGTTTTGGGTGTATCGGCTTTTCAATGTATGCGTGCGGGTTTTCTGTTCCCCAAATGCGACAATTTTGCTTGTTTACATACCCGCCAAGATCAAAATGAGCTTCATCTAAAAAGATGATTTTTTTTGGCAAAATCGGCATCTTCAGTAAGTCGATCGCAGGCCCACTTAGCGAAGCGAAAACGCATTGGATGGTCAGTTGGCTTCAACTCCTGAACCAATTGTACTTTGTATGGCGTCATACCAAGGTCTTTATGCAAAATTCGTCTCAATGATGCCTCCGAAATGTTCAATTCTTGAGAACGACGGTAAATTGATGTTGATGGCGCTTCACGCACACTTTCCGCCACAGCAGCAATATTCTCGGGTGTACGCACTGTTTTTGGCTTTTCGCGCTTTGGTTTATCGATGAGGATGCCAGTTTCTTTCACTTTTTTCACAAGATAACGAACATACGGAGCTGACGGTGCTTCTCTTCTTCCAAAATCCGTACGCAATTTTCACACACATTATGCAACATTACCATGATTTTCAAAGTAATGTCGCAATATTTCCCAGCGTTGTTCAAGCGTATACACAACCATATTCGTTCAGCGGAAGGGTAAAACTAAATATCTGTCAAATCAGACATGAGCAAGTGTTACCATTCACGAAATAAGCACTAGTTGAAAAAAAAAACGTTAGATGGCGGACCCTTTATGTTATCAAAGAGCTTTAGAATGCTCTGGAAGGAATAAAAAGCTTTCAGTCCGAAATCTGTAAAACATATGTCCAATTTTTTTTACCCTTAATCTATTCGATATGCATGGTTGCACTCATCAGTTGACGAGCTACTTCATTTAACTTTTATTAAGCATGTTTCGATAGAATCGTTGTATGCCAAATGAATTCTTTCAAAAATTAACTTTATTTTAAAATACACTTAGGGAATTCATAAGGTATATTGAACAACCTGTCGTATATTCATAGACTACAATCTAAAAAAAAATCAAATAAAAGCAAAATAATTGTTTTTTTACACAAAAACTTACCTGGATATAATTATTTTCTTACATATTTTTTTTTATTTATTTCTACCATTTTTTTCCACAATATTTACATGAAACGTACAAAAAATATTTGTACACCGCAAAGACATATCTGCTAACGTTTTATTTTAGCACATACGACACATACAACAGTTAGGACAACCTTGTGAATACCCTAACTGTTTTTAAATGTAGACATTATTTTATTAAAATGTTGGATGACTCATTGTCGGATCGTAAAGACGTTATTAATACATTGACGTAAAATTTTTAGATTGTTCGCTTACGCATAATTAAAATTACCCGGGTGAAAATAAATCATATATACATAGTTCATATATATATAAAGATATGTAGGTAATATATGGACTATAAATAATTTTTGTTACCATTGGTATCATTTAATATATTTTAATTTAAATTCTAATTTCGAATGAAACATTAGTTTTTTATGGAAAAATTCTCCATATTAATTTCAAGTCCTGCTATTCTATTTGACATCCATATATTATTATGCACAATTTTAAAAAGTTAACTTTAACTTTATATACACTTGTGGACATACAATTAAGTCATTTATACAGCAATACTTAACTTTTTAAAAATTAAAAAGTTTTACTAAAAATTTTAACAAAAACAACTTCTATTTATTAAGTTTAAATATCTAACAGTTAATTAATTACAAAGCAAACGTCAGTCTTATATTTTGTATTGACATATAATCAGGTTACCTGAAAAGAAATTGTTAAAATTTGTTTAAATTATTTTATTTTTTAACTTTGATTCATCACTACACACTTCTTAATTTCCAAAAATTTGGATCATTGTGGAGGTGAGTTTTTTTTTTGCAAACTGCAAGCGCTGCTGCATATTTTTCTTTGACACATTTGGGTTTTTCTCTCCATGCGGCCATAAAGATTATTTTCAGTCAGACGTGTACTTATGATCCTAGCCGATATTTTAATGCCATGTTCCGACTCAATGCACGATCCAATCTGAGTTGATGTTGATTCTGGCCATAAGCGTATCTGGCGCTTGTGTCATTTTGCGTTGTTTATATCTTTGTCAATTATCGAATCTTACATTGTTGATAATGCATTGACAACATTTCCCCTCGACAATGATAATATTTTCGCGATTTCAACAATGGAACCAACATTTTGGAAACAATTCCAAATGATCTCCCTTTCAACGGGAGTGGAGCTCTTATTTTTAGCCACAATTTTATAACGTCAAATGGAACTACAGCAAAAGGTCCTAAAACGTTTTAAAATATTTTGGTTACCATAAAGTTTTCTTAATACAAATATTTACTTTCGATAATCAAAATGACTTAATTATTTGTTCACTTATCTTCGGCGATGTGTTAAGAAATGACTGATTGTTAACAAAACTAAACATTGAATTTTTTTATATTTTCAAAGAAGCAGGAGTAAGATCGAAAAAAATTTTAACATATACATATAAAATGTAATAATAACGAAACCATTGAATGTAGTTTTTATTTTTTTTTTTTATATTAAATTGAAGTTATGTTATAGAGCTTTAAAAAAAAGATACATTTTATAGATCTAATCACTATTTTCATACGCACTTATGTACCTTTTCCGGAAACCTTTCTATTAGGAATTTTATACTGGTTTCCGCCACTTTTTTTAGAACAGGTAGTTCATCTCCGTTTAAAATCTACCAAATTCTGGGACACCTTTGTTGTGCTCTTCAACTCCCTTTCCCACTAGCCTAAGATCCGAACTGTTTGGAGGATTTGCCTCCCTTTGTACAAAAACAAAGTTATTGTTACTTGTACCGTAGTGACAGGATGCCAAATCTGGGTCTTAAACTTATGCCCAACATTTCTTCGACCATTAGCAACAGTAAATTTTTGACCCGGAAGCTACCAAAATTCTGCCATTACATACTTTTCGTCGTCTATTAAGCAGCAGTAGTATTTTTTTTAATGAAGCATGATTTCAATTTCCGTGCTCTGATTTTTGTCTCAAAAATTTTCGCAGCTCTTGAACTTTGTATGTTTAAAAACCTGCATTGGCTTTAACTCTTCGCATCAAATAATTCGAGCACTATTAAAGGTCAAATTCTCTTGATAATTTCTAATAACATTGGAAACAGTTTGACGGCAGTCCTTTAATTCCTTGGCCATCTTTTTGTAAGACAAAGTTGATTTTTGTTAAATATTGATCATTTTAGCACTTATACAAGTATTTCATCAGTCATTTTAGTCAAACTAAAACAACTAACAACAGTGTTGTCATTAAACATAATAATTGACATATTTTTCAAAGATTATTTTATAAAAAAAAATTTCAAATAATGCTTGCGAAAAAAGTTAATAGGAAAAACTTGTGTTAAGATTGTTTTGATCTCACTCCTTACTTAAAGAAATAAGAGTGTTAACTGCTATGGCCGAAACTTTGATACCCTCCCCCTATGTTATCTTCATACTTAAACTAATTTGTTTAAATGAATTTGTTGAGGCAAAACATCATTAATATATTAAAATATTTTCGATAAACTTAAATTTAAACTTAATACCAATTCTTAAGGTGAAAAAAATTGTTAATATAGTATATTAATTTCGTGAACAATTTCAGATGTCTCTCACAATTTTCATTCACAACTACTGAAAATCTGCAATTTGACTCATTCTTCTTTTAAAATACTTTCAATAACCGCAATAAAATTCTACATAATGACAGCCAGACTGACATTGCTAAATCGATTATACAAGTTGAAATCGACTATGCTTTTTATTAATCATATTTCGATTAATGGAAAAAAACAAAAAGCAAAAACATTTACAAAAACTAGCAGATTCCAGCCCTCGAAATTCGAGCGCAAATTCTAGGAAATTTTATTTTTTCATTAAATGAAGACCCTAAAGGCATGCTAGCTACGGGTTGTATGCTATTACGGCATCGTTCATGATCCATTCCACTAGTTATATTTTTTTTGGATTGATCTTCCCCAACAGTTTTTAAAATTTTTAAAAAATGGCACATCTGGACTCATTGTTAAATGGGGTAATTTCTTCATCATATATTTTTAAAATTTTTGATATGCAGTATTGATTTTGTTTGGTTGGTATTCGGGATCTCTCCCAAAAAATCATTACTTCACGTATCACTAAGCTCGCACTTTCACGAGTATTTAATCTTACTATTATCATATTGTAACAAAAAACTGATCGTACTTGTCTATTGGATGGTAATTTTGATCCTATTATATTAAAATTAATACATCCTATCAAGTAAATATTATTCTTATTTCTTAAGAACAATGCCACTCAAATTTGTTTTATGCTTATTTTCTAGATCCAATTAGTAGGACCTAAGTGACAGGGTCTCTAAACACATGGTATAGTGTGTCGTATAGCTGGTCTAGACCGACTATAATTCTCTTACTTGTTCATGATAATTTGGTGTACCAAGTCAGACAATTACTGTAGAAAAGAAACTTTTGACATACAACATTAAAAAAAACTAGTAAGTTACTACTCTGAATTTGAAAAATTGTGAATAGTACTACGAAAAGAGCAGTGAAGTTAGTGAAAAACTATCACGTCTTGTAAAACTACGAAATTCAAATACTTTCAAAATTGTACTTTCTAAATTTCAAGGCGTGGCAGTAGGGCTGTGATATTTTTGGAGAATACTTTTTGCATCAAGCCTCGATTTTTTGAGGTGTGAGACAAAATATATTTCCACTTTAAAAAATAACGGATACCCTAATATATTACATATGTATATATACATATATGTATGTATATGTGTGTGTATTGATTGAAAAACGTATAAAATAAAAAGTATTCGATTATTTTAAAATTTCAGTTTCCTAAAATCGAAGCCAAAATGCAAAATACCAATAAAAATAATGCCAATTACTATTACTATAATAATATTAACAATAATAGCAATAGTAGTAATAATAATCAAAATGTTGTCAATAACAATATGTTGCAACAGCAGATGCAGCAACAACAAATACGTGTATCAAATTGGGTACAAGATACCACCAGAAATCAATATCAACACCAATTAATAACGTCACAACCGCAGCAGCAGCCGCATCTTTCACCATGTGTGCAACAACAACAAATACAGTTTCATAATTATATACCTGAACAAGAACAAACCCAGCAGACAGCAACAACAACGATCTCTTTACCCTCAATGAATTATTATACAAATCACAATCATCATCTTTTGCAACAGCAACAACAGCAAACACATGCAACATGTATGCAACAACAAACGCAACATGTTCAACAGCAAAATCTTAAACTAATGCAACAATATCCTCTTTCTCCGTCTTCTCCCATGACCACCTCTAGTGTACTAAGACAACAGCAACAACAATCTCAGCAACAATTAACACAACAGGATCAACGACTTAACCAGCAGCATCATCAACAAAAACATCACAAACGGGTAAGTTTATTTTTTATTAAAAATTTTTCAATTTCTATACCTTAGTGTTGTTGTTTGTGGATCATTCCCTCGATTTGTTCATTTTATTAACTTACACCTTTATGTCTCTCCATTTGTTGCTGCCATTTAACATTTAACAAAATCAATGATTGTATTTGTTGACAGAAGTGCGTATCGTCATCGTTTGGTTGTTCTACTTGCTGTCTTCTGATTTGTTGCATTTTTCTCTCATTCTTATTGGAGGTGGAGTCTTTTACTTCATCTTTGTTACTTTTTTTATAATTATTTGTTTGAAATGTTCTTTTTACATTCATCGTATTTTTTTCTAAATGAATTATTTGAATTTTTGGATTTTGTTTTCAAATGATTTAAATTTTTATGAGCGAGATTTTCGACTGCGATCATCGTTTGGTAGAAATTATTTCAGTGTAATTGTTTTATATATGATTTTTATTAAGCTAATTGGGCCTATTATATTAATGTTTTTGTTTTTAACATGAATTAGTTACTTTAGAATCAAATCTGAAACTAGTTGTCGGTCTTTTACAATTTGTACTGAAATGGCCCTAAATGTATGAATATAATAAACCAAATTTAGCCAATATATAAATACGTATATGATAATCTTAATATAAGGGTAATTTAAGTCAAACTCAAAGGGGACATTTGTATGAACGCCAAATTTCATAAATACTCAGGTGGATATAGTTTTTTTTTTTTTACTTTGAGGAGCTCGGTTCGAAATATTGTAATTCTAGTTCTAAATCTTCAATGTAGATTTGCGGCAACCGGACAAATATAAGAAATAGACTTCCAAAGTATGTCCATAAAAAATCGCATTAAAAAATGCAAATATTTGCATCAAATAAGAACTAAAATGAGCACAAAGCCATTAAAACCTGACCACTGTGGTCAGGTTAAAATAATACGTTTAGACCCAACATTTTACAAAAAGTCAATGACTTTAAAGCAATAACTAAATAAAACAATCAGACTTTCATAACAGTACAGTTAACATAATAATATTCAATTAAATACATGTGCAATCAACTTTTATAATCATGTACAAAAATTTGTTTTGTAAAAATATTCCATATATCATTAAACTTTTATTTAAAAAAAAATATATAAGTATATACATACATATATATGCACACATATATATATAAACACAAACTTAAAAGTAATGTCCATGAACTTTTAATGTGATTTAATTATTATGTTGTTGCGTTGTTATTTATACTTTACCACCCAACAACTGTTTTTTTATAAATGTTCTTTTTTTTATTAATTTATAATAAATTAACAGCTTTATAAAAATTTGTTTAACTGTCTTAGTTCTCCACTTATTTAAGTACTTTTTATTTTTTTTTAATTCTTTAGTCTGACAGTGGCTTGTTATCATAAAATCTGTGTAAGTTTTATTTATTCGACATCATCAACATTCATTAATTCATTATTTTTTGTTTTGTTTTATTATATTTTATATTTTTATTTTGCCAAGTGCAGTAATAATTGAAAAAAAAATATCAAAAAGTCTGTTTATCTGGTTTTATACACGCAAAAAAAAAAAACAAAAAGAAAGTGTAATATCTGTGGTTTTCTAGAATAACCGCGTATGTCATAAAATCAAAATGTTCAGGAGAGCCAAAAAAACGTTATATTTGAAATTATGGGCTCGATATAAAGTTTTTAGGACTTTTTATTTAACAGTCCTGTAGATATGGGCAATAAATACTTTATAAAAAATTTTGACTCAAAAATCTTAAGAGGAATAGATCCTAGACAAGGACGAAAAAAACAATATGTAAATTACACTTAAAGTGTGTGCAGATAAAATAACTTATGTCGACAAACGTCGTTTTCTTTGAAAAAGAAAACTACCAATGCAACCACCCATGTAGACATAAGTTGTTATTGCTTGAAAAATTGATTTTTTTTTTGTTCGTCAACAAAAAGTTAACGGGACTTAGGATGAGAATATAACAACGTTTCAAGAATAATAGGGACAAAAAATAACACAAATAAACACATAAGTGTTTATAAGCGGTTATAAACTGAAATATAATCCAAAGTTATTTTGCATTTTTTTTTTCATTAATAACAACGTATGTCGCTATGTGTCGTTTTCTGAGAAAATAATTTGTCAGCGATCAAACGTAGGTTGACATACGTCGATAGTGCTGGAAATTAACGTTATTATTGAATAACAACTCGCTATATTTCTTTGTAAATAATATTGTTTTCCTTTAGACGACATCTCGATGAACTTCTGTAACACAATGTTGGAATTTTTATTAGCCGCATGAAGTAGTGATGTTGCTGCAATATATAAACGACAAGAGTACATCTCTGAAACTGCCACTTAAGGCAAATCTCTTTTCAAAGTATAAAACACAAACAATGCTAAAGAAGGAGCAAAAGCAAATGAAAATAACACGTAAACTACACGAAAAGGATTATCTTATGCGATGGTTTTACCAACGACTTGTCTAAATAAGTATTCTGCGTTAAGAATCCTAAGGCGAGAATTTAACTAATGTATGCAAAGTTTAGATGGTGGCAAGACGAGCTGGAATCGAAATATACACTAACACTGGCACTGGCACTGGCACTCGTACTCGTTTAGAGAATAAAAATCACTTTGTTAAAATGCATTGTCCTTGTCTTGCATGCTAAACAACATATTTGTATTTGTACGAGGTTGTTGCAGGTTGCAAGAGTTTGTGAAAACACTTACATCGAAAAATATGAAGAGTCAAAAAGCCATTTGGAAAAAAATATTTTTTCAAAAGAAATTCTTGTAATACGAAAATAAAATTAATGACAAAATTTAACCTTGTTGGTTTTAATCCTTTCCAGGCCAATTTTCTTTTTTTTTTAATCTTTCTATGCAAAGTTTGTTTTGTTTTGAAAAAATTATAGTCGGTCTAGACCGACTATACGATACTCTATACCATGGTTTACAGCCCCATCTCTCCGGTCCAACTAATTCGATATAGAAAATAAGCATAAACCAAATTTAAGTCGTATTGTTATTAATTTTTTTGGCTGCGGATATGAAAAAGTTCATATCGGATGCAATATTTATATGGGGAGTAGGTCGAAAACTCGACCGATCCCGATCATATTTGGTAAAGTCACTTATATTTTGAAAAAATGTAAACAAACCTAATTTGAGAAAGATGTGTGGAATATTGTTGTTTTTTGACAGACGGACAGACGGACGGTCGCTAGACCGACTCAGAAAATAATTCTGAGTCGATCGGTATAATAAAAGATGGGTCTAGGTCAAATAATTTTGGTAGTTACAAACAGCAGGACAAAGTCATTATACCCAAACCACATAGTGGTATAGGGTATAATGAAATATTACCCGACCTGTCAAAGAAACCAAATTTGGGAAAATTTTTCTTTATTTTCCAACATAATCTCATTTTAGCTCGATACACTTTTTCCAGCAATATTCAAGAGCTTCGATACCCTGTTTATAGTAAGAACTGACTAGCTCCTTAAAATAGCCATCAACCGCAGACTCCACCTTTTCATTGTTAGCAAATATTTTACCACCCAGCCATTTTTTCAACTTTGGAAAGAGAAATCAATCCGAGGGCCCTTAAATTGGCGAATAAGGTGCGTGATGAAAAACGCGAATAACAAAAATCGGCTGAATCAAAAAAGGACAAAATCAAAAATAGAAAAAAATAACGACAAAATTAAGAATGAAAAAAAAACAGAAATCGCCAAAGTCAAAAATCGTCAAAACCGCAAATCGCGAATATCAAAAATCGCAAAAAAAAAAAAAAAAAAAAAAAAAAAAAAACGGCCAGAACGGAAAATCGCTATAGCAAAAATCGCAAAAAAACAAAAATCGTCAATATCAAAAATCGCGATTAACAAAAATAGCAAAAAATCAAAAATCGGCAAAATCTAAAATCGTAAAAACAATAGTCGCCAAAAACAAAATCGCAGATAAACAAAAATCGTCATAGTCAAAAAATGTCAAAACCGAAAATCGCGAATAACAAAAATCGCAAAAAACGATTTAATAACGACGTATTTAAAGAAAAAACGCAGAAATGGTCAATAATTTTTTTTAAAAAAAATTAACACATATAAAGAGTGTTAAAAATTAATATATTTGGCATCGTTAACTCAAAACTGACAAAAATGGACATACGCGGTTATTCCAGAAAACCACAGATATCAGCTTAAAAAAAGCTTATATGTTACCGAAGTATTTAGCATCCTGGGTTGAATTCTCAGATCGGTCTGATACTAAGATATGTTATAGAGGATCGAAAAGTAAAGAACCCGTTTTTTTTTTTTTTTTTTTTTTTTTTGTGTAACCGCCCAATCTCATATATAGGGTAAAAAAGTGTGTTGGGAAAATGCATTTTTTTAAGTTTTTTCATATTTACTCCATAATAACTATGTATGTACGAATTTAGTAACATGTAGATCTTTCTAGGCATTCACAATGATGCTCAATTTTTTGTGTATGTGATATACATATGTATATAAGGATTGTTGTCAAATTAACATATTAACATATATGTATATACATATTCCTTTTGTGGTCGATTGAGTCCAAAACGTAGACAATATGGGTTTCAGTATTTTAAAGAGTACATTAATCTTTTATTTATAAAAATTTATCTAAATATCTCTTATTCTACCACACTAAAAGCTTAAAAAATAATATATTGCTTATATAACTTTAGAACTTGTTTGGCAATGGTATATTCCCCCCCCATCATGTTATGCTCTTTTTGAAAAATTATTCAACGATATATAAAATTATCACAATTTGTTAATGTAAATAATATAATATTATTACTAAAATTGTATTTTGAAAAATAACTCACTATCTCCGCTAATCCTAAACCGATCTGTATATAACTCTTTTTTTAAATAAATTCCATAGCATTATTACTCAATTACTTTTATTTTTATAATATTTTTAAAAAGTGGGAATATATTTTTTCCTTTAAATCTTAATTTTTTTTATATTTATTGACGTTTTAAGTTTATTGAGTATATTTTAATAGGAAATTAAATTTACTTTCAAGTGTCGTGTATATAAAACATAGCACATTAGCTTTTCACAAAGTAAAAAAAAAAAGAATTATAAATATATTAATTACTTTTTTAAAGGGTACCAAATTATACCTTTAGTACCTTCTTCCTGTTTAATTTTGGTTGTTGATGATGGTACTTAACATGACACTTTAGGTCTCTGTGAAAATAACGACCTTTGAACAGCTATAAATAAAATTAACATTTTATTGTAATTTTTTCTGTATTGAAATGATGTTATAAAATGTTATTATAGAATTTTTTAATATTATAAAAATATATTGCCTCGTACCTAGGTTTAGATTTTTTAACTGTAAAAAATATCGAATACTTAGGTAAAATAAAGAGTTTTATAGTTAAAGCTAGGTTTAGATTTTTTAACTGTAAAATATATCGTATACTTAGGTAAAATAAACAGTTTTATACTTATAAAAAAACCAATAAATTTTCCAATTTTCAACAAAAAAATGAAATAAATAATTTTTATTATCGAGTAAACACTATGTTACTTTAGATATATTAACACCAGTTTTTTTCGCGTCTACTGATTGAGTTTTATAATTAAAAAACATTTTGTACAAGTATTTGTTCAGGCACAACAACAACTATCCAAAAAAAATCCTAATTTGCTGAAAGAAAAACCATCAAATAGTGGAATATTATTTCATGCTATATTGCCAAACATTTCACCCAACATGTTGCTAGCAACATTACATAAACAAACATTATCTTCTTCGGAAATTGTAACTTCTTTTTCTAGTCACTTTATTATGGTTGTATTATATTATTAATAATGTACCTTGAAAAGTCAGCACGCATTTGGACGAAAATTTTTCTTTTTTTTTTTCAATTTAAATTTTGTATTTGGATTGATAGAAAAAATAAATAAATCCTGGTAATCAGAAATCCATTTAATATGTTTTTAATGAGTTGTGCTGATGTTTGTAACTAAGAAAAATATCCTTCCTTTTGTCTGTGTGCCTGCCTGTTTGTCTGCGTATCGACATGAACGTAATAAACAAACTACAGGTCGTAAATAGGAATATAAAATGATAAAATTTGATACATAAGCTTTTGCCGGACATAGAACGATCGCTATTGAAATTTGTGAAAATGAGTCTACGTTCAGAGCTATCCCCATAACACTATGAGATCGATTAAAATTACCATAAGATCCATATTAACATATACCTAGATATCAGCCGAATTTGGTTTCTGTGTAGTAAGTAGCCCAAAATTGAAAAATAGAATCTAATATGAACTTCTTAATATCGGCAGAGCACAATTTAATAACAACAATTAAATTACTAATAACAATTAATATATTCTTTTTTTCTATATCAATTGCTGATCTGAGCAAAATTGGAACTCTCGAAACTCATGACATCGTATAGTCATTCTAAACAGACCATAATTTTCATACTTGTATTTTTTATGATTTTTAAATATTTTTGTAGATCCCTTTTTTATAAATCAGTTACTCCAAGTTAAACTCAGACACTATTGTAAATTAATTTTATTGGCTATAAAAAAATTCGTTGACCATAATTTAAATTTAAAGTAATAAATTAATTTAAAACTTCAACTAGTAAAGAAAAAAGTGCACAAGCCAAAGTCGGGCGCACAGTGGTCAATTTCGCGAGATAGCGGTCAAAACTCTATAACTTTTGACCGGATTGGTATTTTTTTACGCAATTTGTTTTGTTCAATAGGAGGGACTTTAAGCTTCAATTTGCGTGTTCAAACGTAAAAATCGACTGATAGGAACGTAAGTAATTTGGAGTTAAAAATGCATTTTAATTTTTTGTTGAGTTTCCATGTAAAAGTTGAATATTTTGACATTTTAAATAGGTATTTTTTTTATAATTTCTTATTTTCTTCAATCGTATTTTACAACCAATACTTATTTATTATTCCTTAACTTAATTTTGGTCAGAAAATGCCAACATTTGGCCCCTGACATTTATTTAGTCTCAATATTCACAGGGGCCAAAGGTTGGTTTTTTTGGAAGAAAGCTAATTCTTGTGAGGATTAAACTGAAAAATAACACTGAAATTCCCAACAATATCAATACCATTTGGATATATTATACACAGAACACAACATCGATAAAATTTTAAGTAAACTTTTACTATTGATTTAAAGTGCACATATATTTTATTTAAATGTATTAATAAAAATTTATACTAAAATTAGAAACAAATTATAATCTTTAAACTAGTATTAATTAAACAATATTAGTAAAAATTTCTTCCAAATAGCTTTGATTTTCATTTTGCAGTAGTTGTTTAGCTTCTTCATCTAACTCTAATGAGGTTGATTTCCATTTTTGTCGAATACTGGACATATATGGGTCTGATGTGCACAACAAAATATTAATAAGATCTTCATTAGTACAATATCTGGAAATTTTTCTTGTATTGTGCTCGCGAAAGAATCTGTAGTCTTTGTTATTTTTTTCTTGGGCTTCTTCTGAGAGATCTCCAATTGGAAGCATATTGCGCTGAATTATTTGTTCCCCATGGAACAAAATTTTGTGAACTGTGGTTGGCATATGTCTCCAAGAATATTTTTGGTTATAAAGGGTTGCTGTCTCATTAGCATACTGACCAAATTTTTTTGCATCTATCTTTTTGCTACATGCTATAACTTGTAATATGATTTGGAATCGTCATATTAAATCATAATCTACTCCAGTTATAGAAGCTGCAGTTTCTGGATCGGAAAAAAATCTCCTTGCTGTGTTTCCATCATTAGAATTTCCTTCTCCTTGCTTTGGCTGGTCAATTATAAGGCCTATCTCACGGTATTTTTCTTGAATATCTTTTTTTTTTTGCTTTCTTTTTTCCAAATTTTCTTTGTTGTTTCTCACTGTTTCGCCTAACGGGCCAAATTCCAAATCGTTTCCCAATTTAAGAATATGCTCCATAAAACGAATTCTAGCATGAAGAGGTGACATTCCAAATTCATATGCTTCATTAAAACTATCGTCTTGTGTTGGTGGTTGGCTCAACTGACTTGATGTTTTTTTGGCATATGGTGCAGCTTGACGATGACTTTGTTTTGGTTAAAGCTTGTGCAACTTTTCCATCAATCATTGTGAGACACATTTTAAAATTTACTTCAATGTCTTGGTCATCAAATTTAAATGTTACTGGTTGAAGTTCTTTAATTTGATCATTTATTTTTCGAAATTCTTCATCTATGACATCTTGAGTCTCCTTTTTGTAAGCAAACTTTATTGGTCTACAAAATTTTGTTGACGAGGGAATTTCATTCTTCCATACATCTATCTCCGCAGCTCTACTAGTTGACGGCTCTGAACCAATATAAGTTTTTGTTAAACGTAATGGAACGAAAGAAATCATGAATAAATTGGCATCTGATGAATTTTCCGCATTACATTGTTTGTATTGTTTCTGGCCAGAGGACCCATCACATCCCCATTTAGAAATTAAAGTCATGCTGCAATTTTTAAACTTCTTTAAAGAGTCAGCATCAAATGTCTTTAATAATCGTTCTGCAGTGTGTTCAAGAAGATCCTGCAATTTTATTTCTGCTGAACTTGAAGTTACACTAATAGCAGTTGGTGAAGGTAAGCAATCTTTTTTGGCAGAAACTATATCTCGATATGATGGAAAAATTCCACAATTTTTTTCATTGGTTCGCTTCCGCAATTCTGTATATTGGTTTTTAGTCATTTTCAAATCCAAAAATAGTGCAAATGCTTCTTCTGGAGTAAATTAATTTTCTTCAGTTGGTGTCTGGGGCTTGCTTCCACTATTTTTTCAATGATAGCAATTTTACCCTTTTTAGTTTTCGATGGTTGAATTTGATGCAGAAATGAATCCTTTATGATGCTACCAGAAACTTCTTCATTGATATGTTTAAGCTTGCGTCTTCGTGATCTTTCACTACAATTATCAATTGGCTT
Source organism: Cordilura impudica (assembly GCA_963682025.1). Taxonomy (NCBI): domain Eukaryota; kingdom Metazoa; phylum Arthropoda; class Insecta; order Diptera; family Scathophagidae; genus Cordilura; species Cordilura impudica. Next base: position 566,860 of record OY821517.1, on the reverse strand, counting down.
TGCTGGTCGACCACCTTTTCCAGTTTCCGTGGTAGTTACTGATGGCTTTTTAAAAATAAGTTTATTCTTGGTTGCGTGAGTAAAACAATTTCTTGTTTCTGGAACATTGATTGTACCGTTTTCTTAAAGTATTTAAAAAGTTTTTTATTTTTAAGTTATGAATTTTAATTTCTTGTTTGTCGCATATTTTGAAGAATGGATTATTCGTTATATGTAAAATAATGTCGTTTTCATCTTTCCGTTCAAAATATATTTCAGATAGAACACTATAACTGAATTTAGCCATTGTTTAAACAATAATGAAGAAAAAAAATGAATGCTTGGATTAATATACTATTGCTCGAAGTTTCAACATGATCTTTTTTACCTCTTTGAAACATAATATAACAGGTAGTTGGTTTTACCAGTTATTTCCATTGGTTTTAAATTTATTTGCAATTTTCGCGTATTTAAGTTGTGTAATATTAGATGGCAATAAAATCTTTTTTACCTTTTCCAAATGATTTGCCAGATACCACATAATTTGAGAGTTCTATTGTCATTTTTGTCAAAATTTTGATACACCCTTCTATGTGGACTAGGTCCAAATATGGGCCAATTTCTCCTAATTTCAACAGAATTATTTTTTGGGTCAATAAGAACTCTTGTACAAAATTTCATCAAAATATATGCATAATAGCCACTTTCACATACAAATAACTTCTTAAAAAATATGACGTGCATTTGTACCGAATATCTTACCTTGGGTCAGAAAAATTGCTGTAGCTCAAAAAGTGCAGTCCCGATGCATGGACATGTATATATAGGAATGTAGGGGAGAGTTAGGACTACAAAATAGTAAATTTGTGTTTTGACTCAGCTTGACTCACAGGAGTTGTGCTCTATGAAGTAGGAAATTTCCGAGAAATTTGACCTTTTTTAAAAAAAAAATTTTAATTGTTCTGAAAACAGTAGAGCTTCAATTTTTTACCAGTGATAGGAAATAAGTTAAGTTACAACACAAAATTTATTTCGTCCAAAAATCTTGAAAAACAAAAAAGTTATGATCATTTAAACTTTAAAAATTAACTAAAAATATCATAAATTTACTAAATTCTGAAAAAGCCCATTTTGGACCACCCTGTTCTCAGTGAAATAGTTGAAATAGAGTTCTAATTTTTTGGCTCCCGAGGTTTACTACTGTCTACTTTCATATGAGTCTAATAACTTTAAAATCGGAGAACAAAAACCAAAAGGAGTTTTGGCCGCTATCTCAAAATATTGACCACAGTTTTCTAGTTTTTACCTGTAATAAATTAATATTTTGTATTCAATCCCTTGATCCTTATAACCATTTTAAGTCTCTTTGGGATGGATTCTATTAATTTTTGGCAATTGTCAGGCGGTATTTTTTCCATGGAAACCATATACATATTGTGTTTTAGATCAATTTGCTGATAAAAGTACCAGCCGCCATTAAGAACTGGTTCATTCACACGTTTTGGGAAATTTTCCTTAAAAAATTTCAATATATACAGAGCCGGACAAAAGTATTCACACAGCGACTTACTTAATTTTTAATCATTCATATTTTTTAAATGAAAGCCGATAGCCCCATATTATTTTCAAAAAATTATTTATTTATGTTTTACTTATGTAAATATAAAGTTTATTAATTAATACTAATTATATTACATAATAAGAAAAAAATAAATATGTAATTCAAAGTTAAGTAAGAGGACAAAAGTATTCACTAAGTTACAAGTTTTAAAAATACTTAATCCCGTAGTTCCTACAAGGAGCATAGATTTATAGAGGGCTTGAAATGACCATAAATTACTTTGTATTAAGTTATTATATTATAATTTCTTCCCTGAAGATTCTGATGGAAACTGGTTGGGTTTTTCGAATTAGTCACTGGAAATTCTACCCGATGCTCATTTTCCCGAGTACATTAATGCACCATTTATTGAAGACGCTGAGGATATAGTTACCTCGAAAGGTTGTCTTGAGCATTTGGAAGCTTCTGCCCATTTAAGTCACCATTACCAGATGAAATTCTGCCAAACTTGCGCTCAAGGTTTTATCACTGGTTACTTGAAATTTACAAGTTATGGTTTTCTCTTAACTACGCTCCGTCGATCTGGAGCATTGTAAAAGTTGTATTTATACCCTAGAGGTTGTATTTATACCAAAAAAGGCCATGAAATAGACAATGACTTTAGGCATATCGTCTTTTCTGCCGGAAACACGTGTAAGACTCATCGAGACTCTCATAAGACTCAAGCTTGATAATACCCATGCTGAACACACGAATTATAACTGCGTCTCTTGATAACAGTGTAAGGTCAAAACAAGTAAGGAGAGAAATACGTCATTGTTATGGATTCTAGTCATTAACTCAGTTCTTGTAAGTTATCCCTACGCGGTCGACGTAATGATCATGGTATCAGATATGCTCTTGGGCGTGATGCATAAGTTATAACATGACCAGTGTTATGGATACTCTCAGTAACTGGCCCAGTAGTAGTACTCTCGGAATGGACCATTTATAAAAAATGAAAAAAAAAGATAAAAGTTGGAAAAGGAATATTTTTTTTTTTGTTCAATGTTCTTTATTTGCAATCTATCCTAAGACAGATGTGTTCAAGATTAGCGTGAGTACCTGTCACGATAGCTTGACCTCACGGTGCACTTAACACCGGTGGAGCTCGACAAAAAGGTGCCCTTTTTCAATAACTTTTTCGAACATCTAGCGCAGTATAGCAATGATTTTGGCAGAATGTTTGCATTGAGCTCTTCAATGCTCTAAGGCTTGCTTTTAAAATAACCCGGAAATAGAAGTCCGGAGTGGTAGGATCTAGAGATCTGCAAGGCCAGTCAGTATTGCTTTTCTTTGACATCACACGTCCAGGGAATTTTTGTTGCAGAAAGTGCATTGTTTTATTTGCAGTGAAACCAGTAACCGCCCATAACTTTTTCACATATTTTCGGGTAGACATAAAAAACCAAAATCCACCGGTATGGTTGCCCATCGACAGTTTCACCTTCTCTGAAGAAAAATGGTCTAATGATCATTTTGGCTTAAACGCCGGCCCAAACAGTCACTTTTTGACACCAAATTCTCTGAGTTAATTGCACTTTATTCGGATACAAATGCACATCATCCTTTAAAATCCGCCGCAAAGTGGTTCCACTGACACCAAAATGCTGAGCAACCAGTTCATTGCAACGGTTAAATGTTGCTTTACCGATATAAAATGCTGTGCACCCTGTAGTTAATCTGAAAATAATTTTGTGTTTCTTAACAATTTCTAGCTTTCATTTGATAAGTACCTACCATAATGTTGAACACAAAAAACGCATTTTTTTATGCAATAAGTAATTTGGCATCAATAAAACAATATGTGTAAAAAATACTCTATATTTTCGATATATTATATCTGCATAATAGTGTGGTAGTTTTTAAATTTTTAGGGGGAAAACATTTTTTAGGTGAAAGCAAAGTTTTAAGGATAAACTGTTTTTTACAGAAAAAATAAATAAATCTATCTATATGGCATCAGTTGAAAACATTTTAATTTCTATTAATTAAAAATTTATATTTTTAAAAATGTTTATTGCAAATTTCGGCCTAAATCATTTTTCAAACCAGTATTTTTAAAAAGTTTATATTTTACACATCTCTGCTAATCAATGTTGAATGAAAACCATAGAAAATAAACACCAAATTCAGTAAAAAAAAATAAATGTTCAAAGTATCTACCTTAATTTGTACAATTAACTTTATATTATAATATCCGCGATTCAAAATGGGTTAATATATTTTTTTTCTAGGTCGTTTGATTAAAATGGCTAATTGAAAGAAATTTCTTTGAAATTTTTTATTAACTTCGTTATATTATAATCTATAATATTAATAGGCTAGGCGATTTGTTGTGACCGATGTTTTGTTCTACCGTTTTATCCCGATTTTGACCAAATGTATATTATTTAAAAGGTATCTCTTTTGAGCCGTTTTGCAGATTTACAGAATTTTGAATTTTTTTCCTTTATTTTGTGTAAATTGCATTTAAAGTTGCTACTAACACATACATAAAATTTTACATATGCTATGTGTGTTTTATTAAATTTCTTAATGTGTTTGTTGATGAGTTTGTTATCTTCATTTACAATAATAACAAACCATAAAAGTGTTGGTTTATTGAATTGGCTAAGTTGAAAAATAAAGCTTCCTAGAAATTGCACACGAATTTCGAGCGCTGGAATCTGCTAGTAAATATTATTAGGCCAGGTGATTTCTTGTTACCGATGTTTTGTTCTACCGTTTTATCCCGATTTTGACCAAACGTGTATTATTTGAAAGGTATTTCTTATTAGCTGTTCACCAGATTTACAGATTTTGATTCTTGTTACCGATGTTTTGTTCTACCGTTTTATCCCGATTTTGACCAAACGTGTATTATTTGAAAGGTATTTCTTATTAGCTGTTCACCAGATTTACAGATTTTTAAACTTTTTCCTTTATTTTGAGTAAATTGCATTTAAAGTTGCTACTAACACATACATAAAATTATACATATGCTATGTGTGTGTTTATGTAATATGTTAATGTGTTTGTTATCTTCATTCACAATAATAATAAACCAAAAAAGTGTTGATTTATGAATTGGCTAAGTTGAGAAATAAAGTTGCCTAGAAATTGCACTCGAATTTCGAGCGCTGGAATCTGTTAGTTATAATAAATATGTAATAAATATGTAAATATTATTATTGTTTTCTATAGTGCATGGTAAAGAAGAAGAAATCATATATATATCTAAAAACAAAAACATAACTAATCTGTAATTATTTTTCGTTAACACCGATTCCAGGCATTAAGCCTTAATCTGTGATTATATTAAACATTGTCATGCCGTAATTGATTAGATTGTTATACTAAAGTGTTTTACAAAGGGCGGCCGTAAGTTTTAAACCTGCGTCTATTTCACATAAACTCGTAATTGCTTTTTTTCGTTAATTGTATACATAAGAATTATTTGTAAGTTCTAAAATTAGTCTTATCTTCACTGTGCAAATTATAAAATATATAAAGGTGGAATTACAGAGTTTCTTGTGTTCATTTCACTAAGTCTATTTTATTTATTACTTATTAAGGTAGCAGTATTTGTAAATAGCGGTATTACACAAATACTATAAATTTTTTTTGTATGATTTATTTATTAAAATTTTTTTGAAGGCTGCACTTTTTCAGTTATATAATTTTTAACTTCCCATCAGTGACATATAAATAATGAAAATACATATTCTGTGTACTTATTGATGGGAGAAGTCGTGCCTAAAATGGACGGGATCGTACGGTACTATAGTAAAATATCTTTTATGTTTCATTCTATGGTAAAACCAAAGCTGGCAACTTTCCATCGCATCAGATGAAGCACTCGCTATGTAAATGAAACACCTTACTCTGATTAAAAAAATATATTCTTGACTTGAATAAAAACATACAATTTTAATTTCTTTTTAAATTATGCATGTAAAGCCGACAAAACATACCTTACATTACAGTGTCATATTAATTGAAATAAATATATATTATTATTTTAATTTAAAAAAAATAATAATAGGAATCTAAGAACCGCTCAAAAATTTATCGTTCTAAAAGATCACGTTTGAGTAAATCACAATTAAACACCAAACTATACACAAAGTTACAAGTATAATATTCTCGTCAACGCAGAAATAATAACAATATCTCTGGGGGTGGTATAAATATATATTTTTTTTATTTTCTATTCTTTAAATGGCATGTACAGTAATTTCATAGTAGACCACATAAACGATGATTTATTATTATTTTTCAAAGTAGCGTCTAGTGGAGACCGCGGCTCAGCATGAAAATGCAATTTTAATGCATTATGTGTTCTGTAATGAATTATAGCCATTTAATTTGAGTACAACAACACAAATCATGGCAACAAAATATTTATCATTGATTTCTTCAAATTTAAAAAAAAAAATGATTTTTATTGATATTGGAAAAAAAAAATTATGCGAAATTTATTAGTTTTTAATTGTTTATCAATTGGTGTTGCTTTATAGAATGAAAAATAATTTTTTATTTAAGTTTATAAATATAATCTAACTTCCATCTCACTGATCCATCATTGAACAAAAATTTCACACAATTCCCTGTTGGTCTATAAACATTTTTTTTTATCACTGTTTTTAATCTAAACATACCTACATATAATATTGATGGTCTTTCTGCAATTTAATAAAATATTACCAAGAAATACTGATGTACAAATATTTACATTGTTACCACCCTCAACAATAAAAATATCAGGGAAATCATACAAAATAGTTTCCATAAAAATATTACAAAAAAATTCTTTAAGAAAATTATCGTTATTGGTCAGGAATGCCCACTGGATGATAATGGTATATAAAATGAAGTACTCTATTCATACCTCTTTTTTGCAAAGTCTACTTAAAAATACGTGTCCTAACTTTTTGTAAGGTATTTTTTTTAAAGGACATTGTGTGGACGATTGTGTGGACTAGGCTATAAGCTGAAAAATAATGCTGATGAAATGAGAACGCAGTTTATTGCTTCATTGCGTTTATATACATTTTTAGTATATCTAAATAACAAAGAAATAATAAGAAAACAGATAGAATATATTCCTGTTCATATTAAGGTACTTCGTTGCATTTTAATACTTGAAAAATAACAAATTAATTGTTTGAGACGTGAGAAAATAATATAAATTCAGAACTTCTTCCCAACTAAAACTAAATTTATATACATATTTTACATCCTAATTCTTTTGAATGATAACATTTAAAATAGTCTTTGTTTTTTGCGAGACAAAGGCTGATCGACATTTTTGACATCGGTCTCCTGTGCGGCTGTCACAAATATGACGACATACTCTTGGTGGATCATTAAAAAAAGCAGGCCAATGGTCATAGCGATCAAATCTAATGTCATCCGGCGCATCTTGTGGTTGGTATTTGGTCCCGTGAATATTTTCTGGCAGTTGAAATCTTTCAACATGTTCAGAGGCTTCAAAATATACCGCCAACCCCGTTCCTAGCTCCATTTTGAACGTTAAAAAGATTTTTTTTCGACTAATTTTGCATCCGTTCTGTATTCCATCCATGAATTATAAATAGCGAGATTATGAATCCCATGAATCCCATTTGGTGCAATGTTTCCAACATGGCAATTGTAATAAAAAATCAAGCAAAGTATAAATGGCTGCCTCTTGATAGGTTTTTGTTGAGTCGTAGCGCAATAGACGGCCCATGATCTAATCCGCAATCTACAAATGTCCCAGCTTCTTGAAGACGATCAGCGTCTTCGTGCTAAAGTTCTCTCTGCTCCTCGGGATAGTAAGAGCTTTTGGTCATTTGTTAAAAGGGTAAAGAACAATGCTAGTTCTGCTATCCCAACTCTTTTAATGAATGACTAAATATTCACTGAACCGGTTGATAAGGCTAACCTCTTAGCTGAACTTTTTACAAAAAACTCGTTTTTGCCGGATAGCGATCAACCTCTGCCCGAACTTGAAAGTGTATCTTGTACTATGCCTTAAATATTCTTTCGATCACATGCAGTTAAAAAGGTTCTTTCGGATCTCAACATTAATAAGTCTTCGGGACCGGATGGTATACCAGCACAGTGCTCTTCGACGCTAGCCAGTCCATTGGCCAACCTTTTCAGCCTTTTGTACCGTGCGGGAGTCTTTGCTAATGTCCAACCAATCCCTAAAAAGGGTGCGGCTAACAACCCTGAAAATTACCGTCCAATTGCAATCTGCTCTGCGCTCTCAAAGGTGATGGAGAGCATGATCAATTTCCATCTTGTGAACTACTTAGAGGCCAATTCACTTCTTAATGTCGACAGTATGGCTTCCGCAGAAATCGTTCCACGGGAGACCTGTTAGCTCTACTTTCTGAGCGCTGGAGTCGATCCATTCACAATTTTGGCGAAAGTAAAGTGGTTGCTGTGGATATTTCTAAGGCTTTCGATCGTGTATGGCACGTTGCATTGATATCAAAGATTGCATTGGGGTCGGTAATAACTTCTCTCGATTTATATCGAGTTTTCCCAGAGACCGAACAATACGTGTTGTAATTGATGGGGTCTCATCTAATGAGTTTCAGTTTAATTCAGGGGTACCTCAAGGTTCCGTTCTTTCTCCTTCTCTTTTCCTTATCTTTCTGAACGACCTTCTTGGTCAAACTTTTAATTCTATTTACTCTTTCGCAGATGATAGCAGCACTTCTCATTCATTTTCCTTTAATTGTAGGCCAAGCCTCTTGGAGGTTGGGGACAGAAGGCAGACAATGAATGACACACTCAATCAAGACCTGTTAACAATCTCCGAGTGAGGTAAAGCGAATAGGGTAAAGCGAATAGGGTAGGATTTTAATGCGCTGAAGACTAAATGCTGTATGTTGACCCATAGGGCCATGGAATCAACAATGTGATCTGTATATATGGGTGGTATAGGTATTGAGGAATCGGATACTCTTGATGTTCTAGGCATGAGAATTCAATGTGATGTTCGTTGGAATGAGCATGTTTTTCAAGTGTCGAAAGAACCATTCAAGTGTCTTGGTTTTCTAAAACGGTGTAAAAATTTCTTCACTCCTTCTGATCTCCTTAAAATCTATACCACTTACATCCGACCGAAAATGGAATACAACTCCCATATTTGGGCAGGAGCTTCAAAGTCTATTTTGGAGCTACTGGATCGTGTACAAAGGAGGGCGTTGGTGCTCATCAATGACAGTAGGGTATCCAACTCTATTGATTCATTGGAACACCGTCGGAATGTGGATTGTGTAGCACTGTTCTATAGATATTACCATGGGAAATGTTCTTCTGAGATTAGCGAACTTATTCCAAGTGCCCGAGTTTCGGTTCGCTCTACCCGCTTCTCTAGTTGATCACATCCGTTTGTAGTCTATTGTCCAGTTGACCGCACAACGCATTACAGAGAGAATTCATTTATCAGTCGAACTAGCCGTATGTGGAATAAACTCCCCGCAGAGGTCTTTCCTGACAGTTATAATCTAATAAAATTTAAGTTAAATATCCACAAACACTACTCTCTATTTCCTCCTTCCCACAACCTATTTTCCTGAAATCAACACAATGCACTGCATTTGTAGGGGGCATCCCCTGAGTGTTGGTTAGTATAAAAAAAAAATCAACTATGACACCATTATACATAACCAACGGGCATCTTCCCGTAAAAGGGTTCAGTTGCTCATCTATTTCAGTTGCCAATTGATTACATCGATTTCTTACCATATTGATCACCGATTGTACTCTCCATAATTTATTTGAAGGATCTGGTACAGAGAAGTCTACGATTAGTCATTTGACCAATACATTATTACTGCAGGATATTCAAGACACCCCATAAATAACGCAATTCTTGTCCATAATTTGCCAGTGCATAAATTTTTGTATAGTCAACTGCATCTTCATAGTGTTATTCCCGAAAATACTGTCTAAAATATTGCAACGCTTATTAAATTTTTGCAATCAGATGTAATGAGAAGTTGATTTTGAAGAAATGGTAAATTATTCCATAATTCCCTCCCATTTAGTGGTTGACTGATGGAAATCGATGGCTTGTGACTTTCATTTAGTAAACTGGGACTTAAGTTTGTGTTGATCAGTTGCACTTGCTAAGGGATCTTTCATTTGCCAAAGTAGTTTGCTGGTCGCTCGAATTTTCGTCACTTCGTTTTCGGGAATTATGATTGCGGGGGGTCCAAATTTCATCCACCAATTTGTCTTCATCACTAAAGTCAATATCAGACTGGTCTCAAATCGCTAATGCAGCTTCAATGTCATCGTTTTTTGATAAATCGTAGTGTTTTGCCGAAGACAGAAAATAAACGTGAAACGTGATGTTGTGCCTGAATAGCACAAATGTGATATCTGTTTTTCAATTTAATCAGATTCTCTAAAAATATGAAATTTAGTAACTTTTATTTTGTAAAAGGAACGTATAAATTCGAACTCAACAGAAATCACAAATTAAAGTGGAATTTTATGCTAAATAAAAAAAAAATTTACCGTCACGTGGCCGCATGTCAACCCTTATTAAAAGACACAATTAAACTAATTTCATTTTACAGCGCAATTCTATTTTTTTTTAAATTCTCTTTTGTGCAAATAGCACGCAAGAGAACTCACAATCACTGAATACCGGGAAAAAAAATCTGAAAAAAATTATTTGTTTATATTTTAAGCATCTTAAACCAGATCCCACAATCGGTATAGCTAGGTACGAAAGGGTTATACACACATTGTCAGCTGTGATTCTTTAGGTGCAATAAGACATGCCACTTCTTTTATGAAGCTGTCATATTTGACTTGTAAAAACATGTCACCTTATGTTTTGTAATGAAAAATTTCGGAGTTACGATATTGTTTGTTTCTAGCTAAAAATTTTGTTGTTTTGTTTAAAGTCAGGTTCTGGAAGCAATATATGCCAGTACTTTTTTCATAGTTTAATTTTATTCTGAGCAACTGTCCAAAAAATCATTTTAACCAAAAAAAATCCCTCCAAAATTCAAACTTATAAGATAAAATATGAAATCTGAAACTTAAAAGATGTCATAAAGAATTCGCAGATCAGCCAACATGATTTATAACGCATCAAATAGTAACTTAAGCCGTTAGAGGACATTTCTGTGGTTTTCTGGAATAGCCGCGTATGTCCTTTTTTGTCAGTTTTGAGTTAACGATGCCAAATATATTAATTTTTAACGCTCTTTATATGTGTTAAATTTTTTTAAAAAAAATATTGACCATTTCTGAGTTTTTTCTTTAAATAACGACGCAACTTAAATGTTTATTAAATTCATTTGCAGCACTATCGACGTATGTCAACCTACGTTTGATCGCTGACAAATTATTTTCTCAGAAAACGACACATAGCCACATACGTTGTTATTAATGAAAAAAAAAATGCAAAATAACTTTGGATTATTTTTCAGTTTATAACCACTTATAAAAACCTGTGTGTTTATTTCTGTTATTTTTTGTCACTATTATTCTTGATACGTTGTTATATTCTCATCCTAAGTTCCATTAGCTTTTTGTTGACGAAAAAAAAAATCCATTTTTCAAGCAACGACAACTTATGTCTATATGGGTGGTTGCATTGGTAGTTTTCTTTTTCAAAGAAAACGAAGTTTGTCGACATAAGTTGTTTTATCTGCCCACACTTTAAGTGTTATTTACATATTGTTTTTCGTCCTTCTCTAGGATCTATTCCTCAGAAGATTTTTGACTCAAAATTTTATATAAAGTATTTATTTCCCATATCTGTTAAATAAAAAGCTCTAAAAACTTTATATCGAGCCCATAATTTCAAATATAATGTTTTTGGCTCCCCTGAACATTTTGATTTTATGACATACGCGGTTATTCTAGAAAATCACAGATTTATGTAAAATAAAAAAGTGAAAATTGTTAATAAATTTTGCTTGAGCAGCTATCATTTACATATAAAGAGATGCATTTTATTAATGTTTCAGGGAAATTGATAATTTTTTTTTAAATTTTTATAAAAATAATAAAATATTAATAAAATTACCAAAGCTGTTATTTAAAAAAGAAAAACATTTTTGTGAACTCTATTGGGTGCTAACACGTGTTAAGGTCATTTCCAATTTTGGGCTTAAAATATTTTCAAAAAGGATATGTGGATTTTGAATATTGGTATCGGTTTAAGAAGTACATTTAAAAAAAAAAACACAAATTGCAATGACGACAAAATGTCAACTTGTCATCAAAACTGTCGTTGCAATCAATTATTAGTAGCAGCTGTCTGCAATTAATTTATATCGCACTCTAGGCTTAAAACTAATGAAGAAATATCTTTTGGCTATAAAAAATTCAAATTTTCGTAAGATAAAGCAAGACCCAACGTTACTGACCAACGAATAAGACCTTGATGTAACCAACTGAAGACTGCAAACAATAAATATGTTGACTGTTATTCTTAATCCGTATTGAGAAATAAGAAGTAAACTGTAGTATCTAATGCTGCGGTGTGATCTTCGTGTCTGTGAAGTTGGCATCTCAAATTTTAGCATCTCACTAAAAACATGCAAATTTACTTGCATCCAGCATAGTTCTATAGTTCCTGCAATAGTTCTTCAATAGTTCTATTGATTTGACCTTAAAATCGCGATTTAAAGATTTAAGGGTATGAGATGCCAACTTCGCAAAAAAAATCTCAGCATCTCATCAGATTTTGAATATATACCCTTAGAAAAGTTGCACCCAGCATAGTTCTATAGTCTCCGATGGTTTTAACAATAGTTCTGCTGATTCTGCCTTAAAATCGCGATTTGAAGCTATGTGATGCTAACTTCGCAAAAAAATCTCAGCATCTCATCAGATTTTGAATATAAGACCTTAGAGAAGTTGCATCCAGCATAGTTCTATAGTCTCAGATGGTTTTAACAATAGTTCTGCTGATTCTGCCTTAAAATCGCGATTTGAAGCTATGTGATGCTAACTTCGCAAAAAAAATCTCAGCATCTCATCAGATTTTGAATATATATTATATATATATAATATATATTAATATATTATATATATTATTTTTTTTTTTTTTTTGTTTATTTTTTTTTGTTTTTTTTTTGTTTTTGTTTGATTTTATTTTTTTGATTTTTAGTTTTATGGATTTTTTTTCATTTTTGTTTTGTTTTTTTTTTTTTGATTTTTTGTTTTTTTTTTTTTTTTGATTTTTTGTTTTATGTATTTTTTTTTCTTAATTTTTGTTATATGTATTTTTTTGATTTTTTGTATTATGTATGATATTGTGTTATGGAAAAATCGGATTAATCCCTATTACCTGCGTACGTGTACACCACCAAATGAGGCGAAACTTCTTTGCTCGACCTAACCGTTCCTCTAGATCTAGCTAGATCGTCAAACTCGTGCCAAAACGTACCCGATTTTACGTAAGCCACATAGTGATTTGTAATAAAGTTTGCGAGACCAGCCAGTCGATAGACTTTATCTCCGATTTCTACGGTTTGCGCAATCAAATCGAGGGTGTGGCGAAGGCTTTCATTCCGTACGGTGTAACGGAGGTCTGTCAAAACGGAAGTATCGATCAATATGTGTGATCCATATTCTTGTTGATCTTCTATAGAACTATGGCACTTGCTACCCTACCGGCAACTCAACTAACTTTTAATGCACTTATATCTAACTATTACGCAACTAGTGGTGGTTGATACTTGGATTACTTTCAATGAAGCAAACTGACTATTTTAACATTGCGCTGTCCTAGGCAGTAGTCCATTGTCTGACTCTGCATGACTTTCGCGATTTGAAAGCAGAATCAGCAGAACTATTATTAAAACCATCGGAGACTATAGAACTATGCTGGGTGCAACTTTTCTAAGGGTATATATTCAAAATCTGATGAGATGCTGAGATTTTTTTTGCGAAGTTGGCATCTCATACCCTTAAATCTTTAAATCGCGATTTTAAGGTCAAATCAATAGAACTATTGAAGAACTATTGCAGGAACTATAGAACTATGCTGGATGCAAGTAAATTTGCATGTTTTTAGTGAGATGCTAAAATTTGAGATGCCAACTTCACAGACATGTGATCTTCATATTTTTGAAATTTTGTGTAGTGGCTAAGATATCACAAAACATAAAGTTATAAATATTTTATATTTTTACTACCCTAAAACTTGATGCGATAAATAAAATGGCATACGAAAATTTATGGATTAATCATTGACCAAATGTGTATGTTTGTTTGAAAAAGAAACAAAAATTTTAAACACGGGTTTATTGTTATAGAAATACACGCGCGCACACACACACACACACTCACACACTACTCCCCATGTACATATTTATATCATACTTAAGTTTATTGTTATTTTTATACCCTATATAATCTGATATAATTAATTTGTGCTAATGTTTGTACCAGCAAAAAATATTTCGTCTAGACCCATCTCTTATTATACCGATCAACTCAGAATCACTTTCTGAGTAGATTTATTGATGTCCGTCAGTCCGTCCGTCCGTCTGTCTGTGTCTTCATGTAAACATTGTAATCAAACTAGAATTCGGAAATCTGAATATATATTTTGTTGAAATTTTTTACATAAACATCTGTCTGGAGTTTGGAATAAAATCGTTTCGGTGTGTGTCTATATAGGTTTGTGTAGGCGTGTCTGTTACACCCTGAGTCCACATGTAAAGCTTCACTTAAATTTATCAAAAAACACAAATATAAATATACCCTATCTTTAAAATTATGGTATAGGGTATCGTATAGTCGGCCTAGGCCGCCTATAATTTTCTTACTTGTTTAAGTTGTTTTGAGGATGCTCGTATCATTTAGATTCACTCAAAACATTCCCTAATGTCGCCACCACAATTAGTTTTCATACATATTCCAAGCAGCAGTTCATTTTAATTTACTTCCTCAAACCCACTTTCCTTATCAGTTTTGACTCTCGTTTACATTTCTAAATGTTTTCAGATACGACAATGAAGCAACCACCAAACACTTTACGATGTGAGACTTTTTTTTTAGCTCTTTGCTGAGAATGTTCCTAGCAGCCTACCTACCTGCTAGTTTTATTATTAAGGAATTTTTATTTTATTTATTTCCCCGTTTTTGTATGTAGTCCCAATCATAAACATTTGTCTCTACGATTGTTTACGGATTTTTGTGTTAATGGCATTTCATGCCTTTTACATTTCAGAAATAAAATAATGAATCCTTGAACAAAAAAAAAAAAAACACCACTTGGCTTAACTGCTTGGCACTTTTAGCATTTTGGTAAGATTTTTTTAATTTTGTTTCATTCATTGCAATTTCATCTACCTGTTGTGTGTTCGTTCATATTATTGTGTGTGTCGGATTTTCGATGCGATTGCTGGAATTTTTTGTATTCCATTGGTATTTTTTTCAATGCTTTTGTCTGAATTTTTATTCATAATGTGAATGACTTCATTAGAGTGGTTTTGTTACAACGAATTTTGTTAAAGAATTCAATAAATTTATATCTTTGTGCATTATTCTTTTAAAAACTCAGACAAATTCGGATAGCACTGTAACATAAATTTTATAGAATTCAAATTTAATGATGCCCAGCCAAAAAGTTCTTAGCTCTCAAAATTTATGGCATTAAATAATTTTTAAAGGGTTCAGTATTTATTATTTATACTTTTTTACATTTTTTTTAAACTCTTTCTTTTAACTCATACTCTCTGTCTGTCGTGGTGCAACCACATTCCCTCTTATCCAATTGATCTGAAATTTAGCCCATAGTCTTGTTGTGACTACAGATTTATTTTGGAATAGTCACGCATAGTCACGCACAACCACGGAGTGATCTAAATGTCATTTCCTCTCATCCGATCGATCTTAAATTTGGTACATACACTTGCTGTAAAAAAAGATTAACTTTGACTTAGTCACGCAGAGTCACGCATGGTCACGCACAGTCACGGAGAGATTTAAAAGGGATTTCCCCTCATCCAATAAATCTGAAACTTGGTCGATATAATTTTATTTATTTATTTATTTATTAATTTCCTGTACAACAAGACATGTCTTATAATTAAAGTACAGGATTTTCATCGTTCAAAAAGTAAAATAAATACAAGAAATTATTAGAATACATGAATTTAAAGAAATGAAAATTAAATATATTTAAACAAAGTATCTAAACAAAAATTTCTTAAAATGTATTCCATTGCTAACTAATTGTTGGTTGTATGGTATTGCATTCCAAAGACGTGTGGCGTTCATGAAAAATTGACATTCTGACACAAGGTATCGACACATAGAAATAATAAGTTTTTTACCCCTTCTGGATCTAGCAAACTGTATTTGATCATAAAGATATAGTGGTTTCTCGGTGTAAGAAGGTTATCGAATGAGACTCCATAAAGACTTTTTGAGAAAGTCGAAACAATATCACGTTTCTTCAGTCCATAAACATATCTAACAATATTGTTGTACAAAATATTTAGTTTTTTCTTGCTGGCATAGACGGAAAAAAGAAGTGGAGCCAGAATCGATCCTTGGGGTATGCCTTTCGTGAGTGTTACAGGTCTTGAGATCGAATTATTAACGTCGACAGATTGAGCCCGATTTGTGTGGTATGAATGTAAAAGCTGCGTAGAAGTGGATGAAAAATCAAAAAAATTGTTTTAGCTTCATACATAGTATTTGATGGTTTACTGTATCGAACGCCTTTGAATGGTCGAGAAGTATCAAAAAGCTTATATTACCATAATCAAGTTCACGTCTTATGTTCTCGGTTACGATAACCAAGGCTGTAATACAACTGTGGTTAGAACGAAATCCGGACTGCTTGTCAGATTAGTTGATTTTGTTTATATAATTGCTCATTTATAGATGTAGTAGTTTTTCGATTACTTTTGATAGAAAGCTTAATATAGCTATTGGTCGATACTCCGTTTTCGATTTTGGAATTGGTATTATTTTTGCATATATCCATTTAGTACGAAAAGAACTTGACGTAATAATCGTGTTAAATAGGTGTGTTATATAAGGAAGTATTAATGGCAAAATGTTTGATTTTATTAATGAAAAACTGGATAATACATCAAACTGACTAACACAAGAAAACTCGAATGCAGTATGTTCAAAAGAGGAGCTATTATTCATAATATTATTGTATGAATCTGTACTGTTCACTATGGTCGTCGGAAGATAAGTGAAAATACTATTAAGTTCGTTTGCATCGATTGGGCAGCTTTCATTTTTATTATTTTTGTCAATATCAATATCTCTAATGGTTTTCCATGCATCCTTGGAGTCAATGGAGGATGAAAATCGTTCGGAATAGTAATTAATTTTAGCCATTCTTATTTTAGAATTAGCCTCACTTCTGGCAGTGAGGAAGTCGAGTTTTAATTCATTCGTTTTGAAACGTTTCAACCGGGAATAAGCAAAATCTCTCCGTTGTATTGACTGCTGGATATGAGTTGAAAACCATGGTTTACTCATTGTGGTAACTTTCTTCATTTTTAACGTAACTGTATCATCAAAGAGGCTTAAGATATTACGTTCTAAAAACTCCAACTGGTCATCAACAGAAGTCATAAGGCATATATACTTGCTGTAAAGAAAGATTAACTTCGACATAGTCACGCATAGTCACGCACAGTCACGGAGTGATTTAAAACCCATTTCCTTTGTCCGATCGATCTGAAACTTTGTCGCTAGACTTGTTGTCAGCAAAGATTTATTTTAAAATAGACACGCAAAGTCACGCACAGTCACGGAGAGATTCAAAACTCATATGCATAAGGAAAGAAAGAGTTTTAATAAAAACTTTGTTTTTATGGGTTAGATTATTTATAAGCATTTACGAATTGAATGTATACTGTGAGTTTAGAAAAAGGTTATTAGGTCCAACTAATTAGATATAGAAAATAAATGCAAAACAAAATTTGAGTGGCATTATTATAAATTTCTCACCCGCCGATATTTAAAAGTTCATATCGGATGCTCCAAAAAATTTTTTGTTTGTTTTTTTAAAGCTTAATACATGCAAAATATCAAATCTTTACGACTTTATTTGGAGGTGGCGCAAGAAGGCTGAAGTTTGAAAAACATACAAGGTATTACTACTACATTATGACAGGAGCTTTTCTCGAGCCACTTGGGCTTAAGGCAATCAAAACTACTGCTAGGTAACTACAACAGTAAGAGATTTGAGTCATGTATCGGACTATCGAAGAACGGACTGAGAATATTAACCGGGATTCTAACCGGTCACTGTAGGCTCAGGGAGCATCTGAGCAGGTTAGGAATTGAAGCGAACCCCATGTGCAGATTTTGCGATGAGAAGGCAGAATCGGCGGAGCACATACTGGGGGATTGTGGAGCTTTAATGCATAAGAGGAAAAAGTACCTGGGTTCTTTCCAAATACCAGGGAGCGAAGTAAAATCACTGGAACCAACCCACATCCTCGAATTTCTGAGGGCTTCAGGATTGGGTGAGATTTTATAGGAACAACTATTAACAGAGGGCAGTACAATAGATCATACTGGTCGCAGTACTTTCGTCACCTCTTTTTATACAATACTACTACTACTACATTATGTACTTTTTAATTTAGTTTAGAACCATTTAAAAATCATTATTTTCCACGACTGAAGAAAGTATTAGCAACACTTAAATTTATATTTGCGTAAAACGTAGCTGGGGAATCCCCTTTTCGTAATGCTATTTTGCTACTGTTTCTTCATAAGAAAGTTAAAGTTTTACCTGTTAAACAAAAACTTTAAAAAAACCAAAAGTTTAACCAACGAATAATTGTTTTTCTTACTTTTTAATAATTAAAATAATATTAGTTAAATGGTAACTTCTAAGTATTCAAAGTTTTAAAATGCCTAAAACTGGGAAGGATTTGTGTTGCCCTGTATTTGGTAAACCACTTACATATGTATATTAAATGTCAATTTGTTACTGCCTGTGTATGTGAAATAATTGCTACTGATATCGAACAAATATGGAAGAAGTCATCGATTTCAACGATTAGTCGCCAAAAAGTTGTTGCAAGATTGATTTCGTATTACAACAAGTACAAGAGTATGAAGAAATTGTGCAGTGACGCCAAGAAGCAACATTTTTTCAAAGAACTCCCAAGAAAAGTTACATGTAAACATCCAGAAATGTATGTAATGCCTTACTAAAGTACCTGTTGTTGAGGAAAATTTTTTAAAGGACCAACGAAATGAGCGTAAAATGTATATTGTTTACGAAAAACCCCTGGCGGATATTTATTTTGACGGCCGTAAAGATAAAACTTTAGTTTTGACTTCTATTGAAAATAAGTCATATCGGTAGACTATAACTGGGGAACATAAATCAATGATATCTGAGCCAAATTCTGAGTATATAGGTCATTTCTTGATAGACTCAGGAAAAGCAGGTAATATGCAGAAGATTATTGTTGGCTTTATGGAAGAAAAGTTTGAGATTCATTCATCTTTGGTGGCAATTTGATGTGTGATGGAATACGCGACATAAAAATGGAGTAATTGCTTAATTGCATGCAAATGAATTACCACTGCGCCATTTGTTTTTAAGTCTGGGTGGAACCAGACGGTATAGGGAAAAAACTCGGCAAGTGCCTTGATTTTAAAGCTTTTGAAGCGATATTAATATTAATTTGTTAAGCACTGATCAAAAATACCTATGCGAAATATATTCCGCCATTGCGCCTGGCTTAGTTTCACCAAGTTTAGCTAGTAGAGACCCAGGAAAATTTGCACACTCTAGATGGTTAACTTGCGTTAATTGAATTCTTTGTTTGTTTATTGGTACGGCTAAACCACCATTTCATTATGAAAATGTACGCACCAACATGGTTTAATATAAAGTCAAGGCCATCTTGTAAATACGGCCCAGTTCATGTTTTCAATATGGCGAAAAGAACTTTATATTTAACAGATGATCTTAAAAGTATTGTTCTAAAAGAAATACGTACGAAGATATTCGTACTTCGCGCATGCTAAAATATGATGTATCACAAATAAGCGATTTGGCTCTTCGAAGAGTGTTAGAAGCCAGAAAAGGAACTACCACCGCAAGTTTCGCCTTTCAGATCTTCAAGTGAATGCGAGAAATAACTATGATTTGATAGATTGGGTGAATGTGAAAGTCACAGAACCTCCAATAACTATCAAATCTACTAATTCAGAAATTTCAAAGTTGAAAATAACTTTCTTGAATTTGAAAACTTTACTTCCATACTCAAGCAATTGCTGTCTGTGAATCAGAATCAAGAGATGGTTCCATTCGCTCCAGAATTAAAGCTAGACAAGATATACAATTCTGCGAGATCAAATCTCAAGTATATCTCTTCGGTCCAACTAATTGGAATAGAAAATAAGCTTAAACCAAATTTCAGTGCCATTGTTATTAATTTTTTTTGGCTGCAGATATGAAAAAGTTCTTATCGGATGCTATATTTATATGGGGACTAGGTCGAAAAATGGACCATCCTGACCATATTTGGTAAAGTTACTAATATTTTGAAAAAATATATACAAACCAAATTTGAGAAAAATCTGTGCAATAGTTTTGTTTTTGAAGTGATTTAAGTGAAAATTGGGAAGCAGCTTTATATGGGGGCTATGACAAAGAATTGCCATATGGGGTTTATTTTAAGATAACTCATAAATGGATGTAATAAATACACACAAACCCAATTTGACCGAGATCTATAAGATAATTTTGATCTTATGGCAATTTAAGTCGATTTCATAAGGGTCATTTGTATGGGGATAAGGTCTGAACATGGACCGAACTTCACCAATTTTAATAGCGTTCATCATATGGCCGATAAAAGCTTATATACCAAATTTCATTAAAATACGTTCATATTTGCGACCTGTAGTTTGATTACAAGGTTTACATGGACACACGGACGGACGGACATCGCCAAATCGACTCAGAAAGTGACTTTGAGTCCATCAGTATAATGAAAGATGAGACTAGGTCAAATATTTTTGGTAGTTACAAACAGCAGCCCAAAGTCATTATACCCAAACCACATAGTGGTATCTATAATATTAATAGGCTAGGCGATTTCTTGTGACTGATGTTTTGTTGATTTGTGTTGGTTTGTGAATTGGCTAAAATTGATTAGCATACTTTTAGGGTCTTTATTTAATGAAAAAATAAAATTTCCTAGAATTTGCGCTCGAATTTTGAGGGCTGGAATCTGCTAGTAGGGTATAAATATACATACAAACCATATTTTAAGAAAAATCTGTGTAACATTCTAGTTTTTTGATAGAATTCAGAGATGTTCGCGAAGCATATATGGGGCTTATGAATAACAATGGTCCTACAGTGTTTATTTTTGGATTACCAATTAATGGGTATAATAAATACACCTACACCAAATTTGACCGAGATCTTTATGATAATTTATGATAAAAGGTGGTATCAATCGACATGTATTTGTCAAATGTAATGTCACTTTTCTCATATATGAGTAATCCGGTCCAAGTGTCAAAATTTTCGTTTTACAGATAATTATTGTTTGTACGTTCACATGTACATAACCTCTGTTTGCTTACAATAGCTGATTTTTCAATATGCCCACAGCTATGTTGCTTTGTCACGTGAAAAAAAACAACATATGACTTTCTACATGTATCTTACACACACATATACCTATTTAAGAAAGCTTATTTCCTACTAGGGCTGTGGAGTCGTCAAAAAAAATTCCAACTCCGACCCCCACTCTATCCGTTGAAATTTTTAAGGTCCGAATCCGACTCCTGCTCCGATGCTAAACGGATATAGGCATATTTATAAAAACAGTGATAATTATGTTGTGGGTAATTGATGCCAGTGAATCAATGTAACATCCATTTTTTTAAATATTTTATTAATTTTATTATTTTTTATAAAAAAAAATCTTATTTTCGATTTTTATCATTTTTAATGATTGAGTTTGAAATTATTCAGGCTCAAGATCAAATGTTTTTACTTTAAATAAAGCAAAAAAATATTGGCACATTTGTTTCAAAAATTGATCTATATTCTGCATGACAGGTTATACAGCTGTTTCAGGTCGAGTCACCAACCCCCATCAATAATCAAAAGCAGTAGATAGTTTGTTTGCTAAAAAGTTAAATTCATATACCTTTGCTGAGAACAACAACAAAACAAATTAGGATCCCAAGCAAAGAGTTATACTATTTAAAATCTTCAATGTATAATGAAGCCAAGTATTAGTAAAAAACGATAGATTGAAAGTAAGCATCGTTGTTTTCAAGAAAATTGGGAGATGAAATAGGTTTTCATTTTCAAGGAAAAGGTAATATATTGTGCTTAATATGACGACAAACTATTTCGGTATGCAAGGAATACAATATTACATAACGTTAAGATTATTTCCGTAAAGAAGAATATGAAAATTTCATTGGAAGAATGTGTAACGAAAAGTTGATAGAATTAAGGGCAGTTCTTTAATAACCGTGAAAACAAATCATTTTCACTAAACCATTTGCAGAAAATGTTTCCGCTGTAAAAGTTAGTTATCGGATATCGCCTTTAATTGCAATTTAATTGAAGGCGAATTTATTAGTGAATGTTTAATAGCAGCTGAAGAGTTATAGCCCGATATAATAAATAAATTTAAAAGCATAAGTTTATCCCAAAATACAGTTGGGAATAGACTAACTAACATCGCTTCAAATTTAAGAGGCCAACTGCACTCAGTTGCTTTAAATTTTGAAGAGTTTTCAATTGCAATTGATGAGAGTACTGACTTAACAGATACAGCCAAGTTAGTCCAGTTTTTATTCGAGGATGTGACGGGAATATGAAAATAACTGAAGAGCTATTAGAAGTAATTCCAATGCATGGTACAACAACAGGAGAATATATATTGGATCTACTTATGATTGCTATTAAAAAATATGATCTCTCAATAAATAACTTGGTATCTTTGGCGACTGATGGGTTTCTTTGACGGGAGCTACACACGGTGTCATTGGTAGACTAGAAGCTTATGTTAAAATTCAACATAGAAAATCTGTTCAACACATTCATTGCATTATTCACCGGCAAGTCTTATGTTCAAAACTAATTAAAATTGATAATGTATTTAAAAGTTAATTTTCTTCGAGCACGGGGATTAAACCGTCGGGATTACGAAGATTTGCCATATTATACTGAAGTTCGTTGGCTTTCAAGTCTTAAACTTTTAAGAAGATTTTTACAACTGCTGGACGAAATCGTACTTTTTTAGAAATTAAAGATTACGAGTGCGCTGAACTGAAAAATGTTAATTGGATACAAGATTTGGCTTTCTCAGTTGACATTGCTGGGCATCTCAGTCAACTCAATATTAACCTGCAGGGTAGAAACATGCTCATAACTTTATTGTATGACCAAGAATCTTTTGCTTAAATATCGAGAATTAAAATTTGACAAATATAAGAAACAGCTGAAAATTTTGGAAGAAGATTTCGAAAAGACGTTTTCGGATTTTCAAAATACCGAGTTTCAATTAAATATTTTTTGCTCTCCGATATCGGTCGACATTGAAAATATTGATGAAAATTTGCAAATGGAATTTATAGAACTATGATGCGATACCTTATTGAAACAGAAATAAATGGAAATTAGTATCATTTTCCACAAATTCGATATTTTGTAATGCGCATAATAAAGATGAATAAAACTGCGCAGCGAACCATATTAGCTGAAGAAGATTTAGCATCAATATTAAAAATATTACATCAAGCCAAAGTTTAACACCAGACTTTGATGATTTAAAAAATGACAAGCGGTGCACTATAACCAACAAAAAATAATTTATATTCTTTTTATTAATAAATATATTTCTATAATTTTTTTTTTGTTTTCTTTATGGTTTATTTATATTCAAATTCCACTCAAAATTTGAATTTATAATAACAAAAAAGTAGATGCGGCCCACAAGACGATTTGAACTACAATTTTCGAAGTATTTGGCCCGCACACTGAAATGTGTTTTACAAGCCTGATTTAGATGTACATGATTTTATTTTTAATACAGTGTCCACTTTTAGTACGGGTAGTTCGTAAGTCTAAATCGGCAATTATACATTACCTTTTGAAATTTAGTTTTTTCGAAAATCACACGATTTAATTTTTTAATTTTTCAATTAAAAACTTAAAGAAGAAAGTAATGATGACGGATGACTAAAGATTATAAAATAATGATTCTTTCGTGAATAGGCGATTAAATTATGTGAATCAAAAAAAATCCTCAGTATATTTTGTTCCACTTTTTTCCTTATTTTATAAAGATATAAAAAAATTTTAAACCTATAAAATTTTCAAATATTTTTTTAAAGTTATTTTCATTTTATTTTACAAAAATTACATACATAAAAATTAAAATATTCCATGGGGTTATTATTTTATTATATATTGTTGCTATTTACAACAGAATGCGATTCGTGCAATTTTGTTCAATTAGAAAAATTCGAAAACAAGTTAAATGTTTCGGTTTCAATTGTTATTACCGAAAAATAATTCTAAATACAGATTTAATTTTGTAGTATAATAACGAACAATTTGTTAATAATGCCTGTTAACACATGATCTTTTGAAAATTCGTTGTTAAATTAAATTACTTTTTGCAATCACCAATATTTTGGATTGAAGCATAATATATTGAATTAAAATTGGTTGCCTCATTTGAATTCGTTTAATTATACATATATGCAAAGACTTTGATTGGTATACGGAATTAATTTTTCTGTTTTCCGTATTTTCATTATATAACATTGAATTTTATATAGTTTATAAAGAAATTCTATTGCATTTCAAAATATTAAATAATCTATAATATTAATAGACAAGGCGATTTCTTGTGATCGATATAAAAATTGTAGTTAATAACCGATTTTGACCAAACATACCTCATTTGAAAGGTATTTCTTTTTTAGCTTTCCACCAGATTTACAGATTTGCACCGTCTGGAACATTTTTTTGCTCATCTTAAGTTGCTGCTAACACATACTGTGTGTGTGTTTATAATAAAAATAAAAACCCTGTGTTGAATTGTGAATTAGCTAAAATTGATTAGCATATCTTTAGACTCCTTTAAAATTATTTATTTACAAACCCATTTATATATCTTCTGTCTGTTCAACAAATATTTATACATAATGAAATTTAATAAATTTTATTTAAAAACTGTTGAATTGTGAATTGAATAAAATTGATTAGCATACCTTTAGGCTCTTATAAAATTATTTATAAATGAATTTGCACTCGAACTTCGAGGGCTGGGCTCTGCTAGTTACAATAAAAAAACTCCTTTTACTGAATTAAATTTTTCTCCTAGTAACCGAATTTAAACAAATTGTCAATATCATGTTGACAGATAAAGAATTACAGCAAACAATGGAGTGATACACATCTGAAGAATGCAGAATTATTGTTACTGATTATTTGACCAATTTATTGTCTATTTTTGTAATACAGCGTGAACTACGTCATTAAGCGTTTCATGCAAATTCAGGCCACATCCATGTCGCAAGAAATGACCGATTCCGCATTACTCGTTCGACCGAGAATATCTCTACTCTGGCCGCAAAAGTTCACAAAGATCGACGAGACAACGATGTACACAATTTGGCATCAGCAAACGTTCGTTGCATAAACGTTTGGTGAAAAACCTGAAGATGTTCCCTTATAAAGTGTAAACCGTTCACAAATCCCATGTTCTGTCAAATCAAAATTTGAATTTATAATAAAAAAAAAGTAGATGCGGCCCACAAGAGGATTTGAACTACAATTTTCGAAGTATTTGGCCCGCACACTTTTCCACTCAAAATTTGAATTTATAATAACAAAAAAGTAGATGCGGCCCACAAGAGGATTTGAACTACAATTTTCGAAATATTTGGCCCGCACACTAAAATGTGTTTTACATGCCTGATTTAGATGTACATAAATTTATTTTTAAAACAATGTCCATCTTATAGTACGGGTAGTTCGTAAGTCTAAATCGGCAATTATACATTACCTTTTGAAATTTAGTTTTTTCGAAAATCACACGATTTAATTTTTTAATTTTTCATTTGAGAACTCTAAGAAGAAAGTAATGAATGTCGGAAGACTAAAGATCATAAAATCATGATTTTTTCGTGAATAGGCGATTAAATTATGTGAATCAAAAAAAATCCTCAATATATTTTGTTCCACTTTTTTCGCTATTTTATAAAGATATAAAAAATTTTAAACCTATAAAACTTTCAAATATATATATTTTTTTAAGTTATTTTCAT
Organism: Cordilura impudica; assembly: GCA_963682025.1. NCBI lineage: Eukaryota > Metazoa > Arthropoda > Insecta > Diptera > Scathophagidae > Cordilura > Cordilura impudica. The sequence continues at coordinate 540,996 of OY821517.1, read as the reverse complement.
TTTATTTTACAAAAATAACATACATAAAAATTAAAATATTCCATGGGGTTATTATTTTATTATATATTGTTGCTATTTACAACAGAATGCGATTCGTGCAATTTTGTCCAATTAGAAAAATTCGAAAACAAGTTAAATGTTTCGGTTTCAATTGTTATTACCGAAAAATAATTCTAAATACAGATTTAATTTTGTAGTATAATAACGAACAATTTGTTAATAATGCCTGTTAACACATGATCTTTTGAAAATTCGTTGTTAAATTAAATTACTTTTTGCAATCACCAATATTTTGGATTGAAGCATAATATATTGAATTAAAATTGGTTGCCTCATTTGAATTCGTTTAATTATACATATATGCAAAGACTTTGATTGGTATACGGAATTAATTTTTCTGTTTTCCGTATTTTCATTATATAACATTGAATTTTATATAGTTTATAAAGAAATTCTATTGCATTTCAAAATATTAAATAATCTATAATATTAATAGACAAGGCGATTTCTTGTGATCGATATAAAAATTGTAGTTAATAACCGATTTTGACCAAACATACCTCATTTGAAAGGTATTTCTTTTTTAGCTTTCCACCAGATTTACAGATTTGCACCGTCTGGAACATTTTTTTGCTCATCTTAAGTTGCTGCTAACACATACTGTGTGTGTGTTTATAATAAAAATAAAAACCCTGTGTTGAATTGTGAATTAGCTAAAATTGATTAGCATATCTTTAGACTCCTTTAAAATTATTTATTTACAAACCCATTTATATATCTTCTGTCTGTTCAACAAATATTTATACATAATGAAATTTAATAAATTTTATTTAAAAACTGTTGAATTGTGAATTGAATAAAATTGATTAGCATACCTTTAGGCTCTTATAAAATTATTTATAAATGAATTTGCACTCGAACTTCGAGGGCTGGGCTCTGCTAGTTACAATAAAAAACTCCTTTTACTGAATTAAATTTTTCTCCTAGTAACCGAATTTAAACAAATTGTCAATATCATGTTGACAGATAAAGAATTACAGCAAACAATGGAGTGATACACATCTGAAGAATGCAGAATTATTGTTACTGATTATTTGACCAATTTATTGTCTATTTTTGTAATACAGCGTGAACTACGTCATTAAGCGTTTCATGCAAATTCAGGCCACATCCATGTCGCAAGAAATGACCGATTCCGCATTACTCGTTCGACCGAGAATATCTCTACTCTGGCCGCAAAAGTTCACAAACATCGACGAGACAACGATGTACACAATTTGGCATCAGCAAACATTCGTTGCATAAACGTTTGGTGAAAAACCTGAAGATGTTCCCTTATAAAGTGTAAACCGTTCACAAATCCCATGTTCTGTCAAATCATTATAATGGATGAAGCACATTTCCAAGAGGTTATTTGAATAAACAAAACGAAGAGACATTCCATCCCCTCAAGGTGAATGTACATAGCACGCTTTTTACAATTAAACTTTCACCTATTTTAAGCGTTATATGATTCATGATAGCTAATTAGCTGTTGTTGTTTACTTGTGAACGAGATATGCAATAAAAGTTAAATCAATTTCTGAGAGCATGAATATAAATCTAGTAAAAAAAAGGCCGAGAAAGAAAAGTAAAATAAGTTTATAACACGTGCTAAATAACTTGTCGTGTTGAAAGAGCAAAAACCTTGAATAGCTCAAAATCATTGCCGTCAAAACACGTGTTTTTTTCTTCCACCTTCAAAGTGAGGTGTTCATTTGGGGATAAAAAAAGGTACCAAACACGGCCATTGTTCAGTTTTTTTTTTTGTAGATTTTTCACATTCGGTTCAAGGGAACCCTATACTAATTGGACATCTTATGTTAAGTATTTGCAAGGCCTATAAAGTTTTATAAAAGTTTTATAATAAGTTTATATTGTGATAAAATATTTACTGTTAAGACAAGAATTGTTATTGTAATCGACTCGAAATTCGATTAATAAATTCATTGCAATTCGGTTGGAAAAAAAATTCGGTAGCCGCAATTAATCTGTTTTTAATATGTAGAGTAAGTTCGGGTAATATGGACCACTACTTTTATTTTTGCATTTTTCTGTCAAAGTAATAACGTGATATTCACGAATTTGTTATTAATCTCTTCCAAATTCATTGGGGTTAAGAGAAAAATTGAATTAGTTAATATTTAGAAATTTTACATAAGAAAATGTGCAGGTACCCCAAAACTTCTTTTTAAAACTGGAGTGTAATGTGGGACACACTAGGCGGATAATGTGGAATACTGTTCCACAATACCTGAAGTCAAATTTGATCAAAATAAAGAGATTATCGAAAAAATCATATCATCATAAATTTAAATGAGTGTAAACATTTAACGATTTGTTCAATATTTTTAATAAAATAAAAACAAAACAGTGAGCGAGTAATGTAGTACAGTATTCCACATTACCCGCCTTGCGGTGTTACACATTAGCCGACTAGCATCTAAATTATGTACAAAAATTTAAAACTTCATAAATAAATATAAGAAGTGCAAAAAAAAACTAAAATATATGTCCGAATTCTGCATAATCTCACACATCGAATATAGTCGCGAAAACAAGTCTAAAACACCAAACATGGTTTTCGACTAACGGTCAACTTACCGTTACGAGTATTTGCATAGGTCAGCATGTAATCTTAATAAATTTTGACATGGAACGTTTATGTAAACCCAGATTTGCAAAAAAAAAAAATTAGTTTTCGAAAAAAAGGGGTGTTCCACATTACCCGCCTAACCCAAATTACCCGAACTTACTCTACTATTTAATAAAACCTTAAAATTTTAGTGAGTTTCGTATGATGGTATGATGACACGCACATACATGTATTACTCGTAGTTCTGCTTTGGCAAGGGCGTATTTCAGCTTTTTCCGATATTGGGGAATATGGATATCAATAATTTCATTTTTATGAGTACATAATCAATGTGTACAAAAAAATTTGAATTTCGAAAATTTATTACATACTTTCAAAAATTATCGAAAAAGGAAGTTTTTTAATATATTTTTTTATTTTTAACAGTTTATAGTTATACTGTGTTTTGTACACCAACGATATATAACACTATAGAGACACTATCCAAAGGAAATATAAAATACGTACAAGTGTTTTTTTTTATTTTTAATACATTCTCTATGAATCATTTAAACTTCAAAGACAATAGATCACATTCAAGCCAATTATCATCTTCATCGTACAACATTTTTATATATTTTTTTAAATGTTAACGATTTTCAAACATATTTTCGTATTACAAATACGCAAGGAGATGATACCATATAAAAAGTTATTCGATTTTAAGAATCAGGACCCAACAGCAGTGCATATATAAGCACTTTCTGTTGTTAGAGCTTACGAGTCTGCAAGTTTATACGGCAAACCGTTTAAAATCGAAAATACTAGTACTTCTAAGTGGGAAGGTGCCATATAAAAATCATGCCTTATGTAAGCAAGTTTGTAAGCGATTACCTTATTGGTTTCCCTTACAATCGTACTCGTTAGAAAATCAGATTTTGACTGTGATAGGTAAAAGCTTGCAATTTGTCATATGTGTACTTTTTTTTAGAGGTTAATATCCATGCATCCATGTGACATACGATGCAACATATTAGATGTGTACTGATTTGCTTCCTTCCTTCCTCATCTGATTAAACTTATCTTAACATCGAAATTTTCAGAACATTAAAAGCAACTTACAATTTGTTCTTTAGTCAACTATCTCCAATGAAACATACGAAAATCTATAAACGTTAAACACCACTTTACACTTTCATAATAAAAATCATATAAAATGACGTGAAATTTACATACAAACATAATAAATAATTAAGTTAAACAAAGCAACAACAAAAATCACTCATAAAATCAACAATTAAATACAAAAACAATTAAATTAGCGCCAAACAACAATAAATATCCAGTCATAAAACCCATTAAAACAATAACAAGAAAATTTTAAGAACATAACCCGAGAACAGCAGCAGCATTCATAAACATTAAACTAACCAAATCAACAAAAAAAATCACTTGCAACAAATGCACCACACGTTCATCACAGATAATAATTACAATGTGGATGTTGATGATGGTACGAGTTGGTTCGGTCATAATTTTGTAAGTAATAGTAGTTTTACGCTTTGGTACAATGGCATTGCAAATCAATACCATGAAATCCCCAAGAATTTTAAAGAGTTTAATATAATATTGTTGTTGTTTCTATATATTTTACGAAAATAAATACAGAAAATAAATGAATAACAATAAAGCATAAACAATATTTTTTTTTTCATATTTACTTAGTTCGCGTTATTACTAAATAAAAGTATTGCAACAAATAAAAACTTATCTATATATATCTGTGGTCAAAAGCGATAATCGCCTAAGTCGACTTAAGAACGATTTGAGTTAGGTATGCTACTATATTCTACTAACTACGCTGTATATTTCTCTAACACGGTTGTTTAAAAATTTATTAATGAAAACATACTGACCTAAGTCGTAATGACTTATATAAAAAGTTATTTTTCTCGAAAGCTTGATTTTGTGACTACAGATATATAAAAGAGTGGATCATCGCTCAGCCCAAACCCTTCGACCCAGAAACTTGGAAATTGGACTGTAGGTTCCCCTCTCGGCGTAAAGAAGAGATTTTGAAAAATTTATACATTAAGGGGTTAAAAACGGCCAAAAAGGGGAAAAATGGTAACAAATGAATCTAGGAATATGAAATTTGGTGTGCAGATTCCATCCCAGAAACAAACATTGGCTCAGGATTAATTTTTTTTCGAAATTCGGCCGTTCTGCATTTTCTTAACATATTAATCTATACTAGCAGATTCCAGCACTCGAAATTCGAGCGCAAATTCTAGGAAACTTTATTTTTTCATTTAATAAAGACCCTAAATGTATGCTTCACAATTCAACGCATTTTAAATGAAGAAAACAAACTCAACACATTAACACATTAACAAATTTAATAAACACACACATAGCATTGTATAATTTTATGTATGTGTTAGTAGCAACTTTAAACGGTCATACTCCAAAAAAATATTCCAGACGATGAAAATCTGTAAACCGAATACATGGGCATCATCGGTCAAGTATGAGTTTATTGCTAATTCTAACATCTAGGGGAGGAAAAACGGCCAAAAAGGGGAACAATTGTACATTTGCTATCTTCTAAACAAATATAAAATATAGTTTGTGGATTCCACTAGAGATAGAAACATCAGATGCGAGGAATTCTTCTGGAAATTCAGATGTTAAACGGTCCGTAAGTGTAAGAGTGTACCTTTTTGTATCTTCTTTACAAAATAATTTTTTTAAGGGAAGGCATACTCAGGGAACATGAGAATTATGTTAGGCGGGAACTTTTCTCGACCCACTTGGGCTTAAGGCAATCCAAACTCTTGTTGGGTGGCTACAACAATAAGAGATTTAAGTCGTGCATTGCGTTGTCAAAGAAGGGACTGAGAACACTAGCCGGGATTTTAACTGGTCACTGTAGGCTCAGGGAACATCTGAGCAGGTTACGAATTGTAGCAAACCCCATGTGCAGATTCTGTGATGAGGAAGCCGAATCACCAGAGCACATACTTGGGGACTGTGGAGCGTTAATGCATAAAAGAAAAAAGCACCTGGTCTCTTTCCAAGTACTATGTAGCGAAATAAAATTACTAGAACCAACCAACATCCTCGAATTTCTGAGGGCTTCAGGATTGGATGAGATTTTATAGGGACAACCTATTAGCAGAGGGCAGTACAATAGATTACAATACAATACAATACAAAGTAATTTAGGAATATGAAATTTGATATGTAGATTCCACCAGAGACACAAACATTGGAGAAAAATAAAATTTGTTTTAATTCGAGCCTTTAGGGGGTAAAAAGGCCAAAAAATGGGAAACCGATACTCTTCAACTGGTCTATACCGATACCCTATACCATACGTTTAGAGAATTGGTCTTAAGTCCATCTAATTGGGCTTTAAAAAAAAGCATAAAACAAATCTACGTCAAAAATTGGACCGATCCTGACCATATTTGCAACGACATATACAAACCGATTTTAAGAAAAATCTGTGCAATATTTTTTTTTTTTTTTTTTGATAGGTTTAAGTGAATTTTCCTATAGGGTTTATTTTTGATCTACGGATAATGGATGTAATAAACACACACAAACACAATTCGGCTGTGATCTGTTTGATAATTTGGATCTTATGGCAAGTGAAATCGATATCATAGTGATCATTTGAATGGGGACTAGGTCTGAACATGAAACGCATTTTCACCAATTTCAATAGCGTTTGTCCTATTATTTTTCATCTTTATAATTTGAATAATTTTCGAACCTATTATGGCAATACATTGGAAACTTTTACAAAATTCTAAATTCTTATTTTTTTAAGAATGGTATCAACAACTAAGAAAAAGATAAATGTTACAGAACTCCATCATGAAGATCTAACCATATTAAAGGTTTATCTGATATACGATTCCATATTTACTTTAGGTTACCTACACAGACAGAAAAAATAATAGAATATCTGGAGATGAAAAAAGTGTCTTAGGTATTTACTAACTTTATTTGTAAATTTACTTTTTATAGTAAAAATTCTGATCTAAAACAATACATTTGCAAGAAAAATTTCAAAAAGTATTGGCATAGGAGAATAAAAATGCATACTAGCTATAAAAGCAACTCTGCTTCTGCTTTTAAATAACGGTGTTCTTCCAGTATGTTTACTTCACAATATTATGATAATTTTTAACATATTTTTTCCATATATATTTAAATTAAAATATAAGATTGGTCGCAAGAGCTCATTTACCACAACTTCTAAAAGAAAAATTATTTTAAAGGAAAAACGCTATCTGAAATTACGAAAAATTTAAAACGTTTTAAAGGCAAACAATATGTAGAAAATAAAAGATCGGGGCAACCAAAAAGTTGACTGGAAAGGAGCAATGTCATGTAGTGAAGAAGTCACCAAAAGAAACGGTCCCAATACCCTAAAGAGGGCTAGTTGCAGCACAAGAGTTTCGAGGAAAAAACCATAAATAAATAAAATAAATCAATAAAAAATAACTTAATTTGCAAAAGTGCATATAAGTACGTAACAATTCTAACTTCTGGAACGGCGTTTTTGTTTTCCGACGAATATTTACCGAAGTGCAGGTAGGACTTTAGAATAGGTTAAACCAAACACAAAAATAGGAAAGAAGTGTCGAAAGAAGCATTCAAGCATCCGACCGAAAATGGAATACAATTCCCATATATGGGCAGGAGCTTTAAAGTCTATTTTGGAGCTACTGGAGCGTATGCAAAGGAGGGTGTTGGCACTCATCAATGACAGTAGGGTATCCAACTCTATTGATTCATTGGAACATCGTCGGAATATGGGTTGTGTAGCACTGTTCTATAGATATTACCATGGGAAATGTTCTTCTGAGATTAGCGAACTTATTCCAAGTGCCCGAGTTTCGGTTCGCTCTACCCGCTTCTCTAGTAGATCACATCCGTTTGTAGTATATTGTCCAGTTGACCGCACAACGCATTACAGAGAGAATTCATTTATCAGTCGAACTAGCCGTATGTGGAATAAAATCCCCGCAGAGATCTCTCCTGACAGTTATAATCTAAGAAAATTTAAGTCAAATATCTACAAACACTACTCCCTCTCTCGTCCTTCCCATAACCTATTTTCCTGAAATCAACACAATGCACTGCATTTGTAGGGGGCATACCCTGAGTGTTGGTTAATTAAAAAAAAAAATGATACACATAGTGAAGTAGAGTCGTGGTGGCGGTATGATCTGTGGATGTATGTCAGTATCTAAAGTTTGAGAGCTCCTATTCATTGATGGAGTAATTGACATAATCGTCTACTTAGACATCCTTAAGTAAAACCTAAAAAAAGTGATGAAAGTCGCATTTGTCATCTAGGGGTCTAATTCTCGTAGTCGAAAGCGAATGTATTATTATTTGAACGTGCGAATTTTTGTGCTTTTGGGGTTTTTCTTATACGATAACGAATAATATGTGACGAAGTTTCTGATTTTGGGATTCGATAACGAGTGATCATTCGAATGCAACATGCGAAAAGAAGATTTCTCTAAATTAATTAAACAGAAAAGAAAATGTCAGTGCAAATAAATATAATATATTTGGAAAAATATTAATTTTACTAACTATAGGTCAAAAATAAATAAATAAATAATAAAATATGTAAGTTTATATAAATTTGCAACCAGAGTCAATGTAATGTATACGCATAGAAAACCCAACATTAAAAAATATAAAACAATAAAATCTGTACATTGCATTTGGGAGGAGTACCACAGAAGACAGATGAAAGGACAGACCGTCACATTGTACACATATATCCATTTAAATCATCAAAAATTATTTTAAATGAGTTAAATTTAAATATAGATTCAAGGACTGTTCGTCGTCGAAGATTAGAAGCAGGTTTCCGAAGCTTCAGGCCAGCTCACTAAGAAACATTTGGCAAAAAGGTAGAACTTATTTATTTCAATTCTATTTCGCTAAAATGCTTATCATATCAATATTTGTAAGCTTCATTTTGCACAAAAATACCAAAACTGGACGCCTGAAAAATGGATTACTGCATTAAATTTAATTTAACTCTGACGGAATGTGCACTGTTCGCCGCAAGAAAGGAGATCGTTTAAACCCACGCTACTGCAAGCCAACTGTAAAACATGGCAGTGGTTCAATTATGAATTGGACATTCTTCTCTGGGTTTGGCATTGGACCCTTCCACGAAATCGACGGATTAATGAACAGATTTAAATATAGAGACATTCTTGCTAATGCCACACTCTCAGTGGTAGATGTCGCTTCGTTGGATATTTCAACACGACAACGACCCGAAGCATACTTCGAAGCTGGTAAAAGACTGGCTCGCTGAAAATGGCCGGCCCAATCACCTGATATGAACCCTATTGAGAACTTATTTGGCATTTTAAAGCGGCGAGTAGTTGGTCAGGCTTTCACTTCTAAACAACATTTAAAAGAAGCGCTGGAAACTGAGTGGAAGAGCATTCCAGTCATTATTATCAACCACCTTATTGAATCCATGCCACGTAGACGCCGCGAAGTTATAAAAAACAACGGATTCTTCACTAAATATTGAATAATATTGAATGTTGCTTTTGTTCTGACCAACACTGTATTCATGCTTGTCGTTTCGTTGTTTGACTCCGAAATGTGGTTGAATGTATTTGGAGCTGGCCTTTACGACGGAATCGGAAGATGAAGAATAAAAAAAAAACAAAGTTAAATCAATTTGTCAACATTTTACTTCTTTGTAATGTCACTTTTTTCAATTTTAGAATACTTATGTTTTTTGTTTACTTTTTATGTTTAATTTATGCAATTTATGCAGTGTTGTATAAAATATTTATTTACGTCTTTTACAATACTGAAACAATAAATGGTTTCGTTTCGTAGCGAATAACGAAATTAGAAATATTTATAATATCGAAATAAATTTCTTTTGAAAGTAAACCGTTAAATATTATGATCTATTAAATTGATAAAGAAACGCCGTGCCAAACTTTCTTCGGTCTGTGTATATTAAAAAATCAATTAAAATTAACACTCATTCAAAGATTCTAAAATTACCTGAAATTTATTAAAACCACACTGTTGGCGAAAATATTACATCTCTTGTTCGCTGTGCTATAAAGGGGACATGCCTTTGTATACGATTTTATTTATTTACATATTTTGATTTTGGAAAAAACCCCGATGAGTCATCATCGTCATCGGTATTCATGTTGTATGTGAATAAAATACAAATAAAACATGCATCTCAATGGAAAACACTAAGCCAACAACAAAAACAACATCAAATAAACCCATATAAGAATAAAAAGAGTTTTGTTAATCAACTTCAGGTGTGCGCGCCAAATTCGTATAGTAGAAAACCCCAACACCAAATCTCTTATATTTCAGAAACAACTGCTGAGTGTTGAGAGCATCAACCAACAATTGAGTGTTATACATTACAACACTCATTCAGTCAAATAGTTATACTCAAATAGTAAACTCACATTCTGGAAATAAAAATTTATCTCATTATAGTTTTGTATTTCTAGTACGATGTTACTTTGTATTCATATCAGAGATGCCAACTCAGTGCTTTTCGCGGTAGATCGGATGGTTTTTGGCGTGCCAAAACGCGAATACTTTCAACCTATTGCCAAAGTAATAAAAACACTATATTGCTGCTTTATTCGTTACCATAACATCTTTATTTGCTTCAAAACACTTCATTCAATTTAGGATTAATTCACGAAAAATTTAATTTATGATTAAATTACTTTATTGTAGTATTCCTTCAAACCATTTTCTAGGAATTAATTCGCAAGCTCAATTCCCAAAGCTTTTTATTAAAGGGAATCAATTACCAAATTGAATTTATTTCTAATCGAAGGATTAATCGTTTTATTGAATTCAAATGCCATTAATTCGAGTATATTATACAAATAATGATCAATTATTTTTCTATCGTTAATTTAGTAAAAGATTGTTGATTATTGCACTCTAAAAAAATACGTTTCAAAAATTTATAAAATTTATTTTATTATCAATTAAACCAAGAAAATTTTGACAACAACAAAAATTTTGTACAAAATAACAAATAAAATATGTTATCTACGTTTCTATTTTTCAACATCAAAATTTTGTTAGACAAATTATTAAATCACTAAGGTAAATAAATATCTCAAAAATATAATGACACATTTAAAAGAAAACTTAGTAATTGATTATTTTTTTTATATTTTTAACTCATCCAATAAAAATTTAAACAGGATAGTAACAAAGTGTTGAAATTTAACTTATTAAGTTAAACAATTAACCATTTTTTTTTTTTTAATAAAATTACCAATTTGTTCTTTTCCTATCCTTCTTATTAAATAAAACAATTAATTTTTTTGTATTGTTTTTAACAACCTGTTTAAATTTTTTTGGATGAGTTTAAAAAATGCCAATATATCTCATCATATTTTTTTAGATATATATTTACTTAAATGATTCGACTTAAAACCATTTACACTTATGCTCTTTGAAATGCACTTAAGTATGATAAATTCGAATGCAGAATATTAATATTGTGGTTTTTTATTTATTATATTTTTTAATAATGTAAAAATTCAATCGTGATTTTTTTTTCTTTTTTGTATTATTTTACGAAATACGTACCTATGAGTTCAATTGAGAAATACATATATTTGTTTGTTCGAAGACAACAAAATCTCAGAGTTCAAAGAATTTCTCATATTGCGAGTATTTTATTATATATTTTATTAAAATGAATTAAAAAAATATCAATTAACAAACGTTTCTTTTCTACTTGTTAACTTTTGTATGTTTTATAAATTTTTAAAATTAATTAAGGTTGTTGCAAAAATGTATTTGTTTATTATTCTTTAAAATGAACTATCATATTTTGATCATTACTTTTGTAATAGATTAAATGGATAAAAAATGTAAAAATGTGAAACTTTTTGGTATAATGAATGAATTCAACACGAAAATAAAAACTTAAGGAATTAAATCTACGAATTAAATCATAGGAAATAAGAGCAAAATCCATAATGTTTTATGGTGCTCAAGTATGGGGTTTTCTTTGATACGATGATGTGTTTTTTCTTAAAGAGAATATCTCCCTGATATAGCTATAACTTTAACTAACTATATGCTACATATAGAAACTGGGTTGAAAAGTTTTATATCTGCCAGTTAATAGATTGCCAAGACTGTTAGCTGAAGAGACAGCCCGGGAAAATACTTTCTGGTTTCCATATTGGAGAAATCTATACAGTGCCATTGGGTCAACCCCTGATATTAGAATTTGTAGAAGTAACATGTATCATTAACACAATAGTATACTTGAATCTTTGAGAACTTCAGAATATGAAGAATTTATTGTTAGTGCACGAAATTCGCGTTTCCATAATATACTAGCAGATTCCAGCCCTCGAAATTCGAGCGCAAATTCTAGGAAATTTTATTTTTTCATTAAATAAAGAAATAAAGATAATTTTATGTGTGTGTTGGTAGCAACTTTAAATGAAGTTTACTCAAAACAAAGGAAAAAATTTAAAAATCTTTAAATCTGCAAAACGGCTAAAAGGAAATACCTTTCAAATAATATACGTTTGGTCAAAATCCGGATAAAAGGGTAGAACAAAACATCAGTCACAAGAAATCGCCTAGCCTATTAATATTATAGATATGTACCCTACATTGCAAGATGATATTCGCCTATACTTCTGCGATACTAGTTCAGCACACCTCGTTAGTGTAATCCTAGAAGCCAGGGTCGGCCTGCTGAACTTGAATGATCGCGCTTTTAACGAAAATAACGTTAGCCTATGAGCATTGTGAAATTGTAATGAAATTGAGAACTAGTTAGATGTCCTATTTTCTGCAGTTACCATTTAAATTCCTTTGGTAAAAGATTTTTGACCATAGATGACGGTTGTGATATATTGAACGTTGAAGATTATATGCGTTTATTAAATATTTATTAGTTTGTTTAATATATAGAGATCTCGTTATTTCCGAATTTCAGTAATTTTGTTTTTCTTGTTTCTTTTTCCTCAATCTAATTTTGATACTTATTTTGTTTAAATAACTAAAAGAATGATCAATGTAAATTCTTAATTTTTATCAAATGTATTAAGCCAATCAGACACACAACAATTTCATGTTATGTTTCAATTTGATATATTGTTAAAATTCTCATAACTTATATTTTATTTATTTAATTTTTTCAATAAACCACATCACAAACAAACTTGTTATTTATTAAAACAAATACTTATTAAAATAAAATGTTTTTTTCTAAAGCTAATACAGTGTACTCTCTCCTTACGGACACCTCTCTTAAACGGACACCTCCCTTAAACGGACACTTTTTTCAGTACCAGAAAAATCCTTAGGATTTTTTTAATTTTTTCCCTCTTAAGCGGACAACCCTCCCATAACCGGACGCGGACACTTTTTTCCCACACCAAAGGGCATTTTAGTTCCGCATAACCGGACAGCTTACAACACTGTAACAAGGTAACACTGTTTTTCTGTTTACTATTTTCCACATCCGTACATCTGTTGCTTATTTGATAATGCGTGTATGTATAAAGGGGAATCCCTAAATACGAACAGCTTGTTGTTTTGAATGAAGTATGTAAGTACGTACACACATTTTTTAGTTTCTTATTGTATACATACTTGAATCACTATGCCTAAAGCAGTGTTGACTATTAAAGACAAAGTTCATGTCGTTGAAATTCATAAAAATGAAAAACTAAGTGTACGCGAGTTAGCAAAGAAATGTATGATCGGCAAAACTCAAGATGCTTGCATCATCAAAAACAAAGACGAAATTTTAAGATTGTGGGACACTGATGTCAATCCGGAGAGAAAACGGAGTATGCTGAAACCCAATGGCCTTAACATTGATAAATTGTGCTACGAATGTTTTGTGAAGGCTCGAAATAAAGGCATCCCTCTGTCGGGCACACTTATACGAAGTAAGGCTAAAGAAATTGCAGAGAAAATGAAATACGCCGATTTTAGTGCATCATCTGGCTGGCTGGAAAGGTTCAAAAAACGGCATAACATAACCTTCCGTGCAATTTCTGGAGAAGCCGCCAGTGTAAATCAAGATGATGATTTTTACCGAAAAAGTGCCATCTTTGATTGAAGGATATGATGCGCGAGATATTTATAATGCAAATGAGACTGGCTTGTTTTTTCGCACTGGTGTCAAAATGGCCAAGGATAGGCTCACGATATTGCACTGCGTCAATATGGCTGGAGAAAAGGAACGTCTTTTTGTTATTGGGAAAGCTGCAAAACCTCGGGCGTTTCGCAACATTAATTGAAACAATTTACCAATTACGTGGCTATCAAACAAAAAGGCTTGGATGACATCTGATTTGATGACTGATTTTCTAGTGCAGTTCAATAGAAAATGCAGCTTCAGAAACGGAGCGTTCTGTTATTTTTAGACAATGCGGCTTCTCATCCTCGCGATCTCAAATTGAAAAATGTTAAAGTTATTTTTCTCCCAGCAAACACTACAGCATTTTGTCAGCCCCTGGATCAAGGCGTTATAAAAAAACTTTAAGTTTTTGTACAAATCATTATTTTTAAAAAATATTTTGTTGCAGATGGAAGATGCAAATTCTGCTTCGGATTTATCAAAATCAATAAATTTGTTAGATGTTGTTTATTTCATACACAAAGCGTGGGAGCAAGTGAGTCAGCAGACAGTAAAAAATTGTTTCAGGAAAGCTGGTTTTGGGAAAAAAGATATCCCCGATGACGATAGCGGTTGGACCGCAGAAGACTATCAGCACTTGCTCAGTTCACCAATGTTGTTAATCGAGTTTAGAGCCAAATCCAAATTGACATCGAAGACTATATCAATTTAGATAATGAAGTCTTCATTAATGATGAAGATGTGGAAAACATTAGTAGTGATATGTTAATTGCTTCCCAAGAAACGCCTACCAACTCGTCTGAAGATGAACTAGAAAGTGAAATTGACGACAAGTTAACTTCTTATAAAGAAGCTTATTTAGCTATAAGAAAACTAAAAACTTTTTCTTTACATAACAGCGACCTTAAAGGTGTTCAATATCTTACTGACCTTCAAATACATTTTCAAGATATTGAAATCAAGGGAAAAACTCGCCAAGCTAAAATTTCGAAATTTTTTAAATCCATTTGAATGCATTGCATAACTATTTTTTTCACTTCTCGGAAAAATGTTAATGAAAATTCTGTTTATTTTGTCTAATATTTATATGTTCTTGTTTTAGCAATAAAACTTATTAATCATAAATACATTACAAATAAATTATTTGCTCTTTTTATACTTCTCCCATAAGCGGACACCTCTCATATTATTTATATTTTAATAATTAAAAACACGAAAATACATAAAATTTTTGTAATTATTTTATTAATTTTAAGCATCATTGTAAAAATCTAACCATGATAATCTTAAAGCTAGCCTTTTCTCTCTCTTAGTGTTAACAACCTTGGCTATAATAATTAGTTTAGAACACGGGTGGAGCGTATCAAAGATTCGGCACAGCCGAATTTAATATTCCTACTTGCCCATCTTTAAATGGTTTTATTTATTACAAAGACTTATGATAAAAAGTAATATTACAGAGTTTACTACTATACCATTTAGAGATTGACTACTATAAAACATGAAATCAAATAAAGTGGCAACATTGCACATATCTCTCGAAAGTGAAAATGCATCAGATTTTACGCGTCAAAATCGCTTTTTTATATTTCGGGGAGAACCTAAACTGTTTGTGACACGTGTTTTACTAAAAATCATTTTAAGTTGATTTGTACTAATTAATAATAATAAAAAGATGTAAAAGAAAATATTCTCACTATGACAAAGCAAACATCGGCTGATGAGCGAATATTACTTTAGATTTAAAAGAAAAAGGTAAATTCTTGCATGAATTCGGCGAAATTGTGGGTAGGAACCACTGCACAATAAAAATATACCAAATACCATCAGCTTGAAGATTTACCGAGATCTGGATGCCCAAAGCGGATTAGTGGTAATGAAGTTAGAGTGTAGTAAGAGAAGTAAAAACATATGTAGCCTAGAGTGCAGTACAATTATGAGAAAACAAGGCAGACATCAGGCAAACCAGTAAGGTCGAGTACAGTAAGGAGATCGCTTCACAAAAATGGTCTACATGGAAGGATACCATGCAAGAAACCATACATATCCAAGGCGAATCAAAGCAAGCTAATGAATTTCAACAAAAAGTACAAAAATAAAGCTCTATTTTTGGAAAACATATTATATACAGATTAGAGCAAATTCGAATTATTCGGAGTGAAAAGCCCCAAAAAAAATGGAGTGGTAAGAATGAAGCCTGCAAAGAAAAGTGTGTTACTAACACTGTCAAACACGATGAAGGCTTAGTTATGGTTCGGGACTGTATGGCAAGAGGTGTTAGTAATCTTGTTTTTATTGACTCCACTACGAGTAAAATGGTTTATTTAGCCATTTTGAAGAACAATGTTGCCCCTAAAGTCGAGAAATTAGGTATGGCTTGAAACTGGATCTTCCAACAAGACAACGCCCCAAAAGCCGCACTCCTAAGACAATTCATCATCTTCCGCATTCTCTGGACTTTAACTCGATCGACCATCTGTGAGAACACCTTGACAGAAAAATCAGGCAAAGGATCATTTAAAGTGAGCTTAAAGAAGGTTCTACAGGAAGAAAGAGCAAAATCTTTCCCGATATAACAAAAAAAATTTTGTCGAGTCGATGCCTAGGAGACTGAATGAGGTGCTTAAGGCCAAATTAAACTAAAAGAAATATTGAAAAAATTAGAGTTTGCGTTTTACATCGAGGTTCTGTCGTACTTTGTTTGCTGTTTACTTTATTTTGAGTAAAATTTTGTAATTTTCTAAACATAGTGCAGTTATTTCTGTTTTGTATTACTTTTGTTTAATGTTTTTATTGAGTTCAGCTACATACATATTATTAAATAATTCTTGAATTCCTTATAATTTTGATATTAATTAATAACTTCAATTTAGTATAACTTTTGATCTGAGTAATTAATGTGTTTACTTTATTTTGACGCTCACAGTATGTGTTTATTGTTGTTTTTAGAAGTTAAAATTATTCAAATGGTTTTGTACGCCTTTTTAACTAAAATTTACGAGATTCTACTTTTTATTTTCTTGTGATTTTTTCTCTTAAAAAGGTTGTCATCTCTGTTTAATTCACGTGTATTTTTTGTCTGTTCCAAATCTCTCTATTCTACTCTGCATAATTTTTTGTTGAAGCAGTTTATTTTTTGTATATTGTGCCATGTCATTTTCACGTTTATTGCATATTATTATTTCTACTTTATTTTTGTGTTTTTGTTCCTTTTATTCGTTTGTGACGGTAAGCTCGTTTGCTAAAGAAGTGATGCCATAATAATTTATACTTATATGTATATACAATATTGTGCAGAGCAAAAGCAATTGAAACATATCAGCTGGTTTATTTATATGAATATTCAACATTATTAACTTGCGGTCCAAATAGAAAAGATCGGTTTCGTCGTTTCTATTATTTTGGATAAGAGATAACACGTGTCGGTATTTTGCTTTTTGGTCATCGTAATTGCTGATCCGCATGCATTTAGGTTATGTACCTATGTATCTGCATGTGTTCTGGTTATATGACATAACCTATTGTTTCACTTAGTTTTAAGGTTACATACACACAGCTCACTCTAACCTCCTTTGCGAAGGCAATGGTTGTATAGGGGAGCTATAAGTTCTTGCCCTAGATATTTGGTTACGCACCACTTCTAATAAAATTAGAATTAAAAAAAATGAATATTCAATTTAAACAAAAAAATTATTTTAAGAAATTATTAATCATATTATTATCTAAGCAATATTGGTTATTTATTTATTTATTATTTTTTTTTTTTTTTTTTGCAATGAAACTGATTTTCCGTTTTTTTTTAATTCGTCAGTTTTTGGTCTTTACAATATTTCTCGTTAGTATCGCTTCATCAGCCTGAAAAAAATAACTGAAACTAAGGAAAAAAAAATTGCTAAATTCAAATCTTATCCCTCAAAAATAATTTCAGAATTTGTTTTGCATATCTTTTTGTTATTTTTGTACTATAATATATTTGTTGTTCTAAAAAAACAAGTGTCCGACTTATTTCTATATGTGAAAACATATATTAATAGCAATCTATAAAATAAAGTGTTTTTATAATTTAAAATTTAGTTTACAGTTTGTTGCTTTTGTTCTCCACAATACTGTTTATCTGTTTTTTTCTAAATTGCGTTTTATAAATTGAATATATGAACATAATTGATTTTGCTTTTCTGATGTTCTTTCAATCTGGCATCGTTGCAAAAGTTCTGCGTGCGAGTGTGAAACAATATTTCAAATAGTGTTAACACTATTATCGAGCATGTTCAAACATAATATACCCTAAAATGCTTTTCAGCTTAAAAATTTAATTATTTTGTAAATGAGCTTGATTTGTTACACGTTCCTCCTCCTTCCTTCAGTTTCTAAGAAACCCTGAGATATTGGGTAAGGCTAGACTGGTGGTAGGATATAAGTTTTCGATATCTTTTGGTTTCGCTATATTGGTGAAACTGATATTTTAAGATAGACATCCCATAATCAAAACAGATGTAAAAACATCTTGTCTCAAGCTTTGAACCTTTGAACAGCTCTCTCTCAAATATCGACAAATGTGCTTGCATAAATACAGCTTTTAAAGCTATATAAATTAAGATATATTTTTGAAAGCTGCATAACTCCAATAATCATCGTAGATGGACGATTGTCAATGGACGAAAGCTCAATTGTCATTTAGGTGGACGTGCAACATAATAATGAAATGCTTTTGTTCAACCGATACATGTGCATTCAAATTAAAACCTAAAGTGTATTCAAATTTTACAGTTCCGTATAAAGTAATATTAATATTTTTATGAACAAATTTGAGAAAAATTTCAACCGTTTATGTTTTGTTTTAAGAGCCTGTAAGTGTATAAGCATTTTAGAGCTATTGTAAACTTTTCATAACTTAAAAATTCTTTCCATTAAAGTTTTGTTTAAAAAAAATAGTATTGTGCTGAATTAGTTACATATTCTTATCAGCGTTATTTTGCTAACTGTAGGGTGAACTCACTATACAGTAGAATCGACCGATACAAAAGTATCGAAAGAAACAGCCACCAAAACGTAGACAACAATAGACACACACAACGAAATACAAACCGTACACAGATTGACGATATTTTTAAAAGGTCGAGAAGTAGTGTGAAATGAAAAGAGTCAAAACAAAATAAGTATTTGTGTGTATGAATTTCGTTTTTATGTAGATGAATGAAGATAGAAACGTCGAAACGAAGTTTATGGAATTTAGTTATTTTTTGATTTTCAGTTAAGACCTTAACAATATAAACGCGCTTGCAAACCCCCCAAAATAAAATATTATAGCGAAAAGGAAATAAAACCGTATACCTATAACATAAGAAGCGAAGCGAAAAAAGAAGCAGAAACTATAAAAAAAAAAACGATTACGACACTACTTTATAATACAAGTGATGTGAATCCAATGTAAAAGGAAAAACTGAAAACATATTAAAAGTTTTTATTTATTAAAGGAAAAAGTAATTACGTTTTAAATTTATAAATTGAGTCACAACATTCCACAATAATACAATAATATATTAATATCGTATTTGTTGCCTATTGTATTAAAAAAAAATTTTTTTTATTTGTGTTTCTGAAATTCAAGGATATTCAGGTTTAAAGTAAAGTGGTACATGTGATGATAGTTGTGACGTCTGTCAATTCATTTTCTTATTGTGATTCTAATCATCAATAATATAAAAATTACAACAACGCCAGAAAGAAAACACAATTTGTTAATTTGCAAATCATTGTGAAACTTTTTTGTACAACCGTCTACGCAAATATAATCGGTATTTTACCCACCACAACAACAATGTATTTCTTTGTTTTATAAGTGAAATTCCAGAGTTTTGAGTGGCTGTGTAAAATTTATTTTCATTGTTTTTGTTGTTTTTGTTTTTTTTGACTGGCATTGTCTCTGTCAATTTAACTGTCTTGTGTAGTTGCCGCCCCGTTGTCTTTTGTCATAGACGTGAGCAAACTGTTGACGTGAACTATAATATAATACATTTGCTCTTCACCAGTTATTTCTTGTATTCCTTTTTGTTTTCTTTTTCCGTAAGCATATGATTTTTAATAGGAATACATATATTCTTTCTAGTGTCTATCTTTAAGTAAAAACAAAATATAAAATATGATATGGACATTTTGTGATTAAGTTGTGAAATTAATTTTTTAATATATATCTATACATACATAACAGAAAGTTTTAATTTTAGAAATAAAACCATTAAAGTGTATAAAAATATTTAACGAAGTTCACTATTAAACCTTTAAACAGGGTGTGTCACTTTTTTTATCAAACCCAAAATTAAATGCACAATTTTTTATTCAAGAAATAAAAAAAATTTCGTAATACCTACATATGTATCTGTTACAATAAAAAAAATCAACTCTACTTTACCAATTATCTACATTCCCATTGTTGTTAGCTACTACGTTTGTGTGGTAAAGTTTTATAAGAAAAAAAATAAATAAATAAAAAAAATGAAAGTTAAAGTAGATTCAACAAAAAACAAATCTCAAATCAAAGCTCATGAAAAAGCGCCACAAGTTATTAAATCATCGGAGGAATTTGAGGAAGAAGAAAGCAAGGATTCATCACCAATAAAAATTTTGGCTAAATTTAATAATTCTTCCGTAATTATCAACAAAACCCAACAACAAAAAGAAGACTCAATTGACATTATTCCACATTTAACAACCACGCGCAATAATCTTATCGTAAGTACTAAAACAAAACAAAGAAATTCTATGAAGTATTAAACTAACCTTGCATTATTTAACCCATTCACCCCTATACCAATCATTATCACATTATTAAAATTTTGTACATTTTTATGAGAAATGTAATCGGCATAACACTTAGAAGCAACGACTTTTTAAAATAGATTTTTATTGTGCAACGCAAAATGCAAATATCCGGGAATTTCTTAATTATTTTAAATACTACGTTCATAATTCCATGGCGCTTTATTCACTTCAACGGGCATTTTTTGAGCGGGATTTAATATTACAATTGATGTAGCGGTTTCAAAAATCATTCAAGTTCACATCAGGAACTATATTTTAAATTGAACTGCAATTAACTAGCTTCAATCCGTGCGCTCCAAGATTCATTTTAAGCTTTAGGTATGCAAAAATGTATCATTTATTTTTCCATTTGTCGTGACAAAAAAAAAAGGCGCAAATAACATTGTTGTATCACTTATCATCTAGTGTCATACTGAAATTAAAAGCGCAGTATGTTATTTAAACAAATTTAACAACAAAATACAACTCTTCATCTTTATTTTTAACAAAAACAAAAAAAAACTTGTTTTCTTATTTATTAATTTTATAACCCCCTTTGCCTCTCCCTTTGCACCATAAACAACCGTTTCCAAGTTTTTGAATTTTTATTGTAAATATATTTTTTTCTTTGGTATTGAGTTTAATATCATTTTGCATTGTTTGTATTAATTTATCAACTAAATTTTTATTTATACTCAGATATTTTTTTCTATTTGTTTACTATTGTATGTTACCTCTCTTTCTCCGTCTTCACATTGAAATAATTTGTACAACTATCTTGCATCTCATTTTCATTTCTTACCTACCTTTTTATCGCCTTTGTTTTGTCTTCGTTATAATCGTATGTTTTCTTTTGTGCTATTGTTAATTCTCCAGTTGGAATTTTCTAAAACTTGTTCGTATTTGTACTCGTATCTATGTTTCATATTTTTCATTTGAGGTTTCTTTTATATGAAACTGAAAAAAGTGAGTGGAAAAGATAAAATAGTGTGAGTGTGAATTGAATTTTTTTTCGCAAGCTAGTTTTCTTGTTTGCGAATGTAGTGTGCAATAAGAATTTATGTTTTGCCTAGAATAAATCCTGTGAATATAGCAATGCAGAAAAAGACGGTTGGCAAAGCGCTGGCAAAGCAGATAGAAGCGCTTCGTCAGATATCGAGTGTTTACTAACGCAACCTCGTATCTCAGAAACTACTACTTTTTAGGAGAGACAAAAAACGTTTTTTGACATTTTTTTTATCAATTTTTTTAATCTTAAAACTAATGATACTTTCAATAGATTTTCAAGTTACAGTTAAATATTAAATATTTCGCCATTATTTGTTTGTCCGTTTTTTGAGATATGTGTTTCCTGCACAGAAAAATTTCTAAAGCCATTAAATACGCGATTGATAAATGAGCTATTTTAATTATTTTATTTCAAAAAAATATTACTACTTTCATTAATTATTTTAAATCAAATAAAAATATTATTTTATACTATAATTAAGAATAATTTTTAGAAGAAAGCATATATTTCGGCGTAGTAAGTTTAACTTCAGTTTTTAAAAAAATCAATCAGACAAGACGCAAAAACATTTGCATCCATGCCGCCTTCATCCTCGTGCCATACATAACATAATACATCCTTATTAGCTATGTTCTATGATGTAAATTGATGACATTTTACTTTTCGTTTAAAATAAGAGCACCTGCAGGTAAAGGATGATATCATCTGCACAGCTTGGACATATATTGTCTTCATTTTACCAATATCGTTTTCATCCTTAGCACGGTCTTTTCTGTAACAAGATTTTTATATTCATCTGCGGATATATTTTTATTTTTAAAAGCAAAGCAAATATCACAAAAATCTTTTCGAGATTTAAAAATGTCTGTATTCATCAATTGAATTTTTTTAACAAACTGGAATTTTACATACATTTTAAGAAATCGCGGTAAACATCTTGAGCAGATTTATATAAACTAGCAGATTCCAGGGCTCGAAATTCGAGTGCAATTTCTAGGAAACTTTCAACTTAGCCAATTCACAAACCAACTCTCTTTTGATTTATTATTATTGTGAATGAAGATGACAAACTCATTAACAAACAATTTTAATAAACACACACAGAGCATATGTATAATTTTATGTATGTGTTGGTAGCAACTTTAAATGCAATTTACTCAAAATAAAGGAAAAAATTTAAAAATCTGTAAATCTGGGGAACAGCTTAAAAGAAATATCTTTCAAATAATATACGTTTGGTCAAAAGCGGGATAAAACAGTAGAACAAAAAATCGCCTAGCCTATTAATATTATAATAATATATTATCTAAATACGATTTTAGGCAAATTATTTAAACAGTCTTTTACATGTGATTGTTTTTTTTTTTAATAAATCAAAAGAACAAGAAAAGTTGTTCTTTGATTTTGTTTGTTTTTTTTTTTTTTAAGAAATCATTGTCAATACTATTTTTAACCCAGTGCAGAACTTGAGATTCAGTATTCAGAATCATTTTTTTTTTACATACTAACAGTCTTTTATTAACGACGAGATAATATTGAAAAGTAGAATTTCATTGCGATATCTTTTCGTGGAATTATTTCTATGGTAACTGGGATCAACCCAGTTTAAATCATACCAAAAAGGAATTACAAATTATTTTTTCTGTCTTTTCTGAAATCACATCTCATTTTTTTATGATTTTATAAAAAACAAAATAGAAGATGTGGCGAAATGTAAATACAAAAAACATTCACAAACTTTTCCATTTTTGACTTTTCTATAATTATCCAATTTCGTTTGATATGCAAAATTACTGAAATAACTACGCATTAAGAAAAATGATCAAAAATATGCAGAATTTATGGGATAAAATCAACATTGTTGTTCTGTTAAATTATTAATATACATATTTTAATTTAATCCATTATTAAAATATTTGCAGTCTATACGAACCTTTTTTGTTAGATTAATTTTTTAATTTATTTTACTCAAATATGTTTTTTTTCTGTTAGAATTATGCTTATAACTATACATAATCAAAGTATATCTAGTTTCCATAACTACGTACAATCTCACTCAAATCTGGTTGCTTTATGGTTTTTATATGGATAGCATCACGTAGACCACATCACGAAATCCGACTAAAACTTCTTAGTTGTTTTCTATCTCTTTAAAAAAAATAAATTTCTAGAAAAATTACAGCCAATAACATGAAAAAACTTGTCATAAAATTAAAGAAAAGTGCGTGCTTAGGGATTTTCATGGAAATCACAAAATGCAAACCACTCAGTTAACAAGGATATAAGTATAAATGACGTCAGTTTATAAAATAATGTATTAACTTAAATTACATGTCTCAAATATTTTCTTCATTTAGCTTAACATACAGGGTGGATCATATAAGTTTTGCATTTTGATTTTGCTATAAATAAAAAACTAATTTTTTTCATCCTGGTTTTTTTTCAGGAAGTACAATCTGTATTATCCCCAAAATAATCAGTAGTTAAAAATCCAATCACTATTGGGACCATTCTGTATATTTTATTTATGACAAACATGTTCAAGGCGAAATTTAAACTCGTTATTTCAATTTAGAACGATTCTGAAATAAATTTAATATTTATTATCTTTATATATAAAATCGGTTCGAGCTCTTATTTTTTTTTAAATATTGTGAACCCGATGAGATTAGTTTGCATGACACCTCCCATACAAAGTAAATATTGCCATAACATATCTGGAGTACTATCAAGCCGAGAGTCTTGAAACATTGTGAAAGCTCATAAGTTATAAATCTGTGAATTCGAGCCAAAATGGGAGGTATCGTTTTAGTGGGCGAGGCACAACCCATACAAAGTAGCTATTAAATATCATCGGAGCGAAAATATTATTGTTTACGTAAACAGAATATTCTATTCCACTCAAAAAACTATTCATTTGCTAATGTAGGCTGGGGTGAAACAGTGTACGACAGGATCCGCTAGTTATTAATGTGATAAGGAACTTATAGGCAAATATGTAAATAATATTGAGCTATTGGCGTTAGCTGCCAGGGCCTTCAGCTAATATGAGAAAGCCTCAATAATATGATTTTTGATAAATTCGTAGATTGATTTTGAGAAATTAAAAATAAATAATCTTTAACCCTTAAAAAATGTATGTGTTCAGCCACCAGTATGATGTCGAAGCTAATATCAACTCCTCCGATAGTACGAATTGGGCATTTATTTTCCTCGAAATACAAAAAGAGGAAAATTTGTGATGTGTACCTTGAATGTTTCCTATGAACTATACCAAAACGCCGCTATTCATTTTCATCATAGCCTTTGGGTCAGGAAGTTTACAATTATTTATTCCGTGACGATTGATGGTTCCAATGCTGTGACTCCTTTGGTCCGCAAATATATCAGTAATGGTATAAATGTGCAATGATTATCAATATAAACGATTTATTTTTAGAAACGGGTAAATTCACGGTAAATACAGTGAAATTTCAAACTACATGAATCCGGTTGTATCGCAAAGCGCTAAGAATTTGAAACCCCATTTCTTTGGTTTATTTGAGGAATACTGGAATTGATTGAAAATGATCTTTGATAAAATTAATCATTGGGATTTCTTTGAATGAACGATCAATAAACTATTTGAGTTTTATCAATCAATTCATCCGGTCCGTCATTCGCCCATTCCATTCCAACATCAGACAAATCAGTAATCTTTAGATACGCCCACCGTTTCATCCATGTCTAAATTAACAATAACAAATAGAGTGTCAATTCGGTCGTGTCAAATGTTTAATACCCTCCAGGGTATCCTACACACAATATTATAACCATTAAAATTACTAGATTTTTTACAGTGATGTTCAAAATTAATAAGATAATTAACAAAAATTGTAGATATTTTCGTTCTCTCAATTCAATGAATAATAAATTACATTACTTAGGGCGGCCGTCAAGGTTTCTGAGAATAGTGGAAATTAGAAGTATAAATGCACAAATATTAAAAAATTCAAAAATAACGATTGTTTGTTTGGACAGAGTTGTATCTTCGTAAATTAATGTGAAGTAAAAGCTGTATGGTATGAACACTGATTCTTAACCACACTTCTCGTAGGCCTAACTTTGGGTGAGTGTGTTAAAGCGCGGGCCAAAAAGTGCAAGTACGTGTGTATGTGAGATAGACGCAGGTTCAAACCTCACGGCCTCCCTAAGTAGAAACATTTCATATAGAAACAATCTATTCAATTATAACATAACAATTATACAATGTTCAATAAATCGCTGATGAAGGCTGAAATGCCAGAAATCGGTCCGATTAAGAATACAGTGTAGTTATTAATTTTTGAAATATATGCTTTCCTCTTCTCTGCCACGCACTATTGAAACAAAATTAAAATTTTCATATTAATTACAGTATTAATTGCAATATGTCTGAAAAATGACGTCAAATCTAACAAACTATTATAAAAAAAAATTAATATTTTTAGTTTTTTATATCGGATTATCTTTACATTTTCGTCATGATTTATCGGGTATTGGGCCTAGACGCTCCAAATTCTATACTACCACATATTGCGTACAAGACAAACGTTTTTGGGGTCTTCGGAATTTATTTCAATAAGTTACAAACGGAGTGGCAAACAGATACTCGTAAAAAATAGTCGAATATGTATGTCATACATCCAATAGACAAAACACCTCATGTGGCAGATGTATGGTGTACATAGAAAAATGTGAAAAAAAAATTGCTAGATATCAAATTTGATACAGTTTAATTAGCTAAATTATCGTATGATTAAAGACATGTTCCATATATGGTATGCATTTAAGGTTAAATTCAAATATCAAACTGAATTTTAGATTCTTTTTTAGTTTAACGAAACTTTTCTAATTAAAAAATATTTAAACAAAATTAAGTAAAAATTATTATTACCAGTTTTATATAAAACTAGCAGTAACCCGGTGCGTTTCACTACACCACTGGCAACGAAATAAAAAGCAGACAATACGTTTTGCAGAAAACTTTTTTGTATAGGAGTTGCCACGCCCATTAGTATGACTCCGCCCATTTTTTGGGCAACTACTCACATTAATAACTTATGAACTCAAACAAAGTAGCTAGACTTTCACTATTATGGTACTCCAGTTATGTTATGTTAAATACTTACTTTGTATAGGGGTACCACGCCAACTGGTTGAATCTCGCCCATTTTTTATGGGACTACTCACATTAATAACCCATGAAATCAGACAAAGTTCCAAGGCTTTCACTATTACAATACTTCAGATATATGACATTATATATTTACTTTGTATGGGAGGTACCACGCCCTCTGATCGGATTCCGCCCATTTTTTTCAAAGTACTAACGTTGATAACTTATAAACTCACACAAAGTCTCAATACTTTACCTATCACAGTACTCTTGATGTATGACATTTAATATTTACTTTGTATGGAGGGTACCACGCCCAACTCTTCGTATTATTTTAGTATGTACATGTACATAGTTTCAGAACTCTTGTTGTCGTAGTACTCCAGATATTATATGTTAAAATTAGATGTTAAAAATTCACTTTGTATGGGAGGTGACACGCCCACTTGAAAAATCAAAAAAATATAGCCTATTTTTCCTTCCGGATAGGCAGTTACCCACTGTAAAAATTTCAAGACGATCGGTCCAGTGGTGTAGTCTACTATAAACCACAAACAAACAAACACACAAACATACGCAACTCCATTTTTATACATAAGATAACATTCATTTGTAATAATATAGATTAATATTAATTTTTCGCATAAAATTTAGGTTAAATATTCTTCACTACACTGTAAATTTCTGGTGTGTTCCATAACAAAACTACCTGTAGTCAACTATAAAGTCTGTTGGCCAAAAACACAGTAAAAATAACAAACAATAGCTTATGCCAAAATAATATGGAAATGATGTCATTATACAGAAGTAAATTTAATTGAAATATAAAAAAGAAAACAAACAAAATTACGGTTTTTAGTTTTGCAACTCTTAAAGCGGAATATGAATTGGTATGGCCCAAAAGAGAATTTTGAGAATTATTTCAAATTTTTTGAAGGTCGTAATGGGGTCGTGGAAATCGATTTTTTCCAAGAAAAAAAATTAAATAAATATTAATTTTTTTGTTGTCTGTTTTTTCGGGCTTTGGCCTTAAGCCTGAAAAAACAGACCACAATTTTACAATACAGGCCGAATAAATATAATTTTTAAAAAGTTATTAATTTTTTTATTATTATCTCAGATGTCTTTTTTCACAAAACTAAATAAATCACTTCTTAAGCGTAGTATTGTAAAAAGTGATTACTTTTAACTAATTAGTACAATTCAAACTTTTTCAACTGAATACTCGATACTACTTTATACTTTTAACGTTTTCTTTTTGATTTAAAAAAAAAATATGAAAAGGGTTTTACACAATGTAGTTTTAAAGCAACAATATTTTTTAAACTCTCTTTTAAGTCATACTCATAACTCATACTCTGTCTGCCATGTGGCAACCCCCCCCTTTTCCCCTTATCCGATCGATGTGGAACTTAGTCCATAGACTTGCTGTGAAAAAGATTAACTTTGACATACATACACAGTCACGGAGAGATTAAAACCTCACTTCCCCTCATCCGATCGATCTGAAACATTGTCCATAGACTTGTTGTGGCCAAAGATTAATTTTAAGATAGTCACACACAGTCACGCATAGTCACGCACAGTCACGGAGTGATTTCAACCCTATTTCCCCTCATCCAATCAATCTGAAACTTGGTCCACAGACTTGCCACCAAATATTAATTTAAAGATAGTCGCGCATAGTCACGCACAGTCACGGAGAGATTCAAAACTCATATGCATAAGGAAAGAAAGAGCTTTGATAAAATTATCGCCCGTATTCATAATCAAAAAACTGCTAGAATTTGATTATGAATACGGGCGTTTGTTTTTAGGGGTTAGATTATTTAAGTATTTTGTTTTTCAGTTTAAAAAAAAATTATTTCTCTTCAGATTTGTCATAATGTAAAATATGAAAACATTTGTCTTCATACAAAATAAACTACATTTTGACAAAGTGAAATGTTTTGAATTAAATCGAATACTGCCCTGATCTAGAGACAAAATCTCAAAGTTTAAACCTCTTTAAAACCTTAAAATTTGTTTTTATGAAACATTCATGCCATGTTAATTTTTAATATTAAATGTAATTTCTATTTGTTATATTATTTTTTCATAAATTAATTAATTTTTCACGACTTGATTTTTAAAAGTTTTTTACATGTTTGTAACTACCAAAAATACTTGAACTCGACCCACATTTTATTATATCGATTGACTCAGAATCACTTTCGGAATATTTTAACCGATGTCTGCCCTTCCATCAATCTGTCTGTCTGTGTGTCCATGTAAACTTTGAAATCAAACTACAGGTCGCAAATATAAATATATTTTGACAAAATTTGATATGTAAGCTTTCGTCTGCTATATATGATCACTTTTGAAATTGGTGAAAATTATTCTATATTCAGACCTAGCCCCATGCATTGCACTAAGATCCAAATGATCATCTTGGTCAAATTTGGCTTGTGTGTGTTTATTACACCCACTAATCAGTGGTATAAAAATAACCCTGGAGGGCCATTCTTAATCAAATCTATCAAAAAACAAAAATATTCCAAAAATTTTTCTTAAATTTGTTGTTACGAAAAATAAGTGATTAAAAAATATGGTCATCATCTGTCCATTTTTTGACCTAGTCCCCATATAAAAATAGCATCCGATATAAACTTTTTTATATTGGTAGGAAACAAATTTTTAACAATGCCACACAAATATAGTTTATACAAATATGGACCTTATACAGAGTAGTATTTTTACTTATTTTTAAGGTAAAATTGCGTACTATAGCGTATATGTAGTACAATTCTGAAAGTATTGAGTAACTATAAAAATATTCTGTCGTAATTTCTGAATTATATTTTCCAAACAATCGTACATTCGATTGTATGAATTGTTTCATTTAGTTGATACTATGGAATTTAAAAGTTATTTAATGATTGTTACAACCATGTATTGGGTTAACCAATATATGTGCAGTAATTTGATTTTATTTTATATTTATTACTTTTTGTATCCGAAATTAAATATAAATAAAAATGTCTTACATAATCTATAATATTAATAGGCTAGGCGATTTCTTGTGACCGATGTTTTGTTCTAGCGTTTTATCCCGATTTTGACCAAATGTATATTATTTCTTTTTAGCCGTTTTGCAGATTTACAGATTTTTAAATTTTTTCCTTTATTTTGAGTAAATTGGATTTAAAGTTGCTACTAACACATACATAAAATTATACAATGCTATGTGTGTGTTTATTAAATTTGTTAATGTGTTCGTAATAAAAATGAGTTTGTTTTTGTGTTGATTTGTGAATCGGCTATAATTCATTAGCATACTTTTAGGGTCTTTATTTAATGAAATAATAAAATTTCCTAGAATTTGCGCTCGAATTTCGAGGGCTGGAATCTGCTAGTAAAAATTAATGATTTACATGATAACGCTAAATTGGCAAGTTATATATTACTGATATTGAATTACATATTCTAGTTAACTTATTTAGGAATCTCTTTGAGGATTTTTAAATCTTAGGGAATTTAGAAATAAAAATATCGTATAAAAATACACTGATAAGACAGTTCAAAATTATGGATTGTCCACGTAGTAATTGTGTTATTTGTTGTTGTTTTCCATTTCATTTATTAACTTTCTTCTATTTCTAGGCGATTTCTTGTGACCGATGTTTTGTTCTAGCGTTTTATCCCGATTTTGACCAAATGTATATTATTTCTTTTTAGCCGTTTTGCAGATTTACAGATTTTTAAATTTTTTCCTTTATTTTGAGTAAATTGGATTTAAAGTTGCTACTAACACATACATAAAATTATACAATGCTATGTGTGTGTTTATTAAATTTGTTAATGTGTTCGTAATAAAAATGAGTTTGTTTTTGTGTTGATTTGTGAATCGGCTATAATTCATTAGCATACTTTTAGGGTCTTTATTTAATGAAATAATAAAATTTCCTAGAATTTGCGCTCGAATTTCGAGGGCTGGAATCTGCTAGTAAAAATTAATGATTTACATGATAACGCTAAATTGGCAAGTTATATATTACTGATATTGAATTACATATTCTAGTTAACTTATTTAGGAATCTCTTTGAGGATTTTTAAATCTTAGGGAATTTAGAAATAAAAATATCGTATAAAAATACACTGATAAGACAGTTCAAAATTATGGATTGTCCACGTAGTAATTGTGTTATTTGTTGTTGTTTTCCATTTCATTTATTAACTTTCTTCTATTTTTGTATATTTTGTAATTGTATACAATATAACTCATCACTTAAAGAAAAGAAAAGGACGAGAAGATAATTTCCTTCTTGTAGTTCCCGGTAGATTAGTTTGACGAGCATTTCATATTGGTTCTTCAAAGTCTTGGCGTTTTTTTTTTTTTGTTCTTCAACGAGGAAACCACTATGGCAGATACGGACGATAGTGTTTTGGCGTTTGAACAAATGACTGTTTTCGTAGGGTCGAGTGGGTCGAACATCCTTCAATTTATGTTTCCATTTCAAGCATTCATTATCTGCACAGAATAAATCTTATTAAAAATATTTTTTAAAAATGTAACTTCACTGGTAGAACTTAGAGAATGCAAACAAAATTGGAGCAGCTGTTTTCATAGAGAATGTGAAGAAACATTGTTTTAAATAGTTGTTACAAAAAAAAAAATATTAATAATAAAAAAGAAAGACCACATATAAGGGACTGACTCAATCGTAAAATCTGCTTTAGTGCACTTTATTTATTTAAGCGGTTAGAACTAAATAAATTTTCAGACACAATTTTTTTATTTTTTTTTTAATATTTATTTTCCCAAAATGAAAAATAAATTAAAAATTCGTTTGGGTTAAACATTTCACTATCTGATTTCATATTTACAACAGAATTTGATTTTTCTTTTGGCCATAAATAAAGTCTGCAATTCTTCCGTTATAACCGAAAAATAATTTCAAATATTAAATTACTAAATTATCATATTAACCAATGAACTTGTTAAAATATGTTGTTCTAATATACTTTTAGTTGTTGAAATCCCCAATTTTAGTATGGAAGCATTTCATAATACTTTATATTTAGTTGCATCAATTGAATTAGTTAATTTAATTTTTATAAAGACATTCATTCATTGGTTAACTTAACATATTCTGCTATCGAGAACACTTTCATTTTAAAAAAATTATGTTTATAAGGTTGTTAGTGAAGAAAATCAAATATAAATTTTCTAGTGGTAACCGAGTTCTAAACAATTATTTTTGTGGGTGTACTTTAGGATATTGAGTACCAGAAACAACAGTCGGTACTGAGTAATCAGTTCTTAAATACTCAATACTTTTACGACAGAACTCAAGTGTGCCAGCCCATTAATAATATATCCTCGGTAAAAATTTAGTATAAAAGGGGCACTTTGGTTACCTCAAAAGAAAAACTTCTATATCTCAAGAAATATGTGGACGTAATATATATCCCTCAGATAGGTATTTGACAACAATCTGACTCTTGTCAGAAAGATTTGTCCAACAAGTATGTTCATTAGGGCTATAACCAAATTTTTGGCATAGTAACACGAGGTAGGCAATGATGTTTTATTAACGAAAAACATTATCTTGGGTTATTTTACAAAAAAAAATTCACGCACCAAATTCATTCAATACAAAAAAATTTTTTTTAACAACTCATTTTATTTCATATCATAACAAGTTATTTAACTTCATATACAATGGTTATATTATTAAGAGAAAAAAAAAAAAACAACAATATTATAGCATCCTTAAATTATTATTGTTAGATACAAATTTTAAGTTTAAAGTACGTGTAGATTTGCGAAATGGATATATATCCTGCACTTTTTTATTGCACGTTCTGCACAAATATTACTCATTTGCTGATTTTTGATTAATGAATCATCTTGTATCCAATGTTTAA
This sequence comes from Cordilura impudica, assembly GCA_963682025.1. Classification (NCBI taxonomy): domain Eukaryota; kingdom Metazoa; phylum Arthropoda; class Insecta; order Diptera; family Scathophagidae; genus Cordilura; species Cordilura impudica. The sequence goes on along the minus strand of OY821517.1, from coordinate 508,331 downwards.
GAAAGCATTACTAAGCGTTTTTGAATCTTGCTAATAGCTGGTTTAAATGTTGAAAATTATCTTCGTGAAATCGGTGATCTGAAAACCATATATCGTACCATTGACCGCAAATAAACGCACAAATTGGGTATAACACAGATTGATATTTTGGTATTAATATAAATACTAAAAGTGCTGATCGGCGGCATAACTTTAAATTTTATAAATGGAAACTTTGGTTTTTTTGAAAAAATTTTAATGGATTTACCAATTTAAACAAATACTGCATATCTCAAGCCACTTTATGTTTTTGATGTAAATTTTTTCTTTATTTTGTATATAGCGTTGCTTGAACCTTCATCGCTGATGGTGCGTGTACTTTTTTGACGCCAGTGAAAAAGTATAAGCGTATTCCTGCATAGTTTTCAATGGCCTATTCGACTATAGTATGCCAATTTTGATATTTTCAAAAAATGTTAAAAAGTTATAACCCTAATGTACATTCCATGAAAATCGAAGTGGACTTTAAATTAAAAGTAATTCTAACGAATAATTTCACACCCATCTAACGAATAATTTCACATTGCATATTTTACGAGTTATTGAGGTCATCAACGAGTCTAAATACAAGCGCATTTATGATTTTGCTAACGCCATATGCATTCCTCATGAGCCTTTATGTTTGACAATAACTCCTAGGTTTTTGAGAACTATCGCGGAACTTTGTTTTTCCATACCTTACATATCATCACTTCAGAAAATGTTAAATTTGCATTTATCAATACAGGTAACGCGTTCTCGGTTAGATATTTAATTGTATAATTCAGTCTTTTCTTTATATAAAACCTAATTAGCAAATGACTTCCTTCTACCATCATGGCGACATGATGGGATTTAATTTAGGATTTTCGTTCACTTTTTAATTAACAAATTTTCTTTCTCTTCACTTATTGCATTAATTTAAAAAATATTTTTAAAAAACTCGTCCGTAAAATTTTACCAAAATATGATTCATTTGTATTCACGTACCAGTAAAAGCAACATAAATATTTCATTCGTAAACTTATTTGTTATTTAGCAATGTATAATTTCTGATTTTCTTAAATAACTCCTTTGATATTTAGCAGACTGAAATTTTTAAAACGGTCTCTAATAAAATAATAAACATAAATATTCAATTTCAACAAAAATCCATAAACAACTGTTGAAACTACGTGAAAATTTATAACCGTCCGTAGACTTTTGTGGCATAGTATATATATTTATATCTCATAAAACCATCAGGTGCGCCACAGTTGTCCAGTTTAGACTGAAAGAAGGTGTTTTAAAGGTGCCGACATGCTAATTAAAGACAAAAGTTATCTCGAATTTGTTCGTAGACGACATACATACATATATACATTTCGAGATTACATACCAGATTGTGTACCCAGCTTGATGTATCGAAGTGGGACGACAAAGTCATTAAACTTGGATGAAATTTGTTTTTTAATTCTTAATCAAATAATATTGTTACAAGTTTTATTTCGAGATTGTATTGAGATTCATTAAGTAGGTGTATAGATTTACTTCTTTTGTTATGTTTCAAATGTATTTTTAAATTATTTATCAGTTTCTTTTTTTATTAAATTTAGCATTTACACAAAGTTATATTCTAAATAAAAACATTGCATTTGTCATCTAATCGTGACTATTGTCACTTCTACTTATTTTTTTTTTTTCAGATTTTTCTGATTTCAAGTTGTTTATGATGTGCTTGTCTGCCACAGTTGTTTCAATATTAACACTTTTTATACCCTATACCACTATGTGGTCAGGGTAAAACGACTTTGTGCTGATGTTTGTAACTATCAAAAATATTTGACATAGACCCATCTTTTATTATACCGATCGACTCAGAATCACTTTCTGAGTCGATTTAGCGATGTCCGTCCATCCGTCCGTCTGTCTGTGTGTTCATGTAAACCTTGTAATCAAACTACAGGTTGCAGATATGAATATATTTTCATGAAATGTGGTATATAAGCTTTTGTCGGCCATAGCATGAACGATATTGAAAGTGGTGAGAATCGGCGTATGTTTAGACCTAGTCGCCATACAAATGACCCCTATGAAATCGACTTAAATTGTCATAAGATCCAAATTATAATATAGATCTCGGTCAAATTGGGTTTGTGTATGTTTATTACTGTCATTAATAAGTAGTCCAAAAATAAACCCTATAGGACAATTCTTAGTCATAGCCCCCCATATAAAGCTACTTCCCGATCTTCATTTAAATCTATCAAAAAACAAAAATATTGCACAGATTTTTCACAGATTTAGTATTTATATATTTTTTCAAAAAGTAAGTGATCTTACCAAATACGGTCAGGATTGGTCTATTTTTCGACCTAGTCCTCATAAAAATATAGCATCCGATATGAACTTTTTCATATTCAAAGGCAACAAAATTAATAACAATGCCACTCAAATTTGGTTTATGCTTAGTTTTTGTATCCAATTAGTTGGGCCTAAGAGACAGGGTCTCTAAACGCATGGTATAGGGTATAGTATAGTCGGTCTGGACCGACTATAATTTTCTTACTTGTTTATATTGAAAGATTGTTTTTAGTTTACCACATTTTGTTTCGTGTTTTGCTTTTTTTTTTTTTAATATTATTTAATAGGTTTGTTCATGAATTTTTCCGGAGTTGTATTCCAAATGACCTTGACATTGTTTTGTTGTTTTATAGCCATTATTGTACATTCTAAAAATCAAATGACATCAGTAGCATAAATATCTCTAAATAAATGAAGTAAACATAGTTTGTTTTTTAATTTGAGCATGTGAATTAGGCAACACGTGTAATACATAAAAATAAATTAGGTAGAACAAGATGAAAAAGATATATTGAAACTATCAAACGGCTGCATGAATTCAATTTCATTACTCTAATACTGTACATACATACTTATTTCGCGGGTACACTTAAACCAAGGAATATAAATAACGATAAAAATAGGGACAAACAATAAGGTTGGTCGTCTTTCATTAAAAAAACACTGTTCACTCATTTCTCAACACAATGAATAACATACCAGTGTTGCCAGGAACTTTTTTCTTCCCCTTAAAAATTTTTTAAAATCTCCTAGATTAGGTAGGTCCATTTTCAAAACAAAAAATTTCTTTGTAAATAAATTTTTTTTAATATTTTTTTTTTAATAATCTTATATACATACATACATATTAGGGCGAATCGATTTAAAAATTGCCCATTGCTCAGTGAAAATCGTATTCTAGGGATCAAAATAAGAAACTTTGCCGAAGGAACCATACCTCTAAAACGAATTCTGATGTCCCAGAATTTGGGTCGAACTTTTGGGTAGGGGCAAATTTTGAAAAATCCCACTTTGACCCATTTAGAGTGCTCCAATCGAGTCCAAATGTATGACCGACCCCCACTAACTTTGGAGGCCCGACCCACCTATGCCAGTGGCACACCCCCTGGAACTCCCCTGGGGGTTCCCCATACAAACATTTCAAAAAAATCGCCAGTTTTGGCACTTTATGTTTTTTTTCTTTATTTTTATTTATTTATTTATAATAATATATATTATTTATTTATAATAATATCTATTTTTTCTCTTAAGAAATTTATTTAGTCAGAACATATGTAAATGAAAAAAATTAATTAAAGTTAGTTATAGAAAAGAAACTAAAAAAAATTATTGTTCGAAGTCTTTTTTACTTTCAAGTCTGGGCAATTTCGCACGGCTCTCTAATGTCGTCGCCATAACACCCTCTACATTTTCCGGAATAACCCGTTTGGAAATGCTAGCTAGCAATTGAACATGTCGTTCCGTTCCTTGTATGTGTGATGGAATTTTTGGATCATTAAACGGTGGATCATCTTGATTTAAATATTCTTTCAATGTATCGTACGGAATGCTTCGCGTGAATGGTGGTTCAAATAGGTTATTTATGTCATTCATATTGATCATTTCCGTGTAACTTGTGCAATTAAAGTTTATATCTGGTTTTTTATAAGCTCTAAGTTGCGTTGGGTCGTCAACATCGGTTCGATAGCGTAGAATTTTCTTGATAGCACAGTCGCGCTTTTCTTTGCTATCATCAAACAACATTGATAACAAGATATTTTCCGAATGCGCATAATATGAATTATCTTTAATTACTTGATTGATAATTTTGCGTAAACGAGGTTCTAGAAATCGTGACCAATCATTTAACTTGAAAAATAATGCACTGCCGTACACGACAGAGCTGTAATACTTGATATTGAAGTACATTGGCACATAACATTTAATTATAAATTCAACTAGAATTGTTAAATTCTCATCTAGATTTTTCGTTGTCACATATAATCGTAATAATCTAGCGGCCTTGGTGAGCCACCGAGAATGTACAATTTTCCCTGGTTTGATGTTAGCCAGATCCACCGAAACCACGCCGCTAGAAATTGCATGGGCCATGTCGTATAAGTACTTCGAATCGGTGGAAAATACAATTTTTTCTGGAGCAGGGGGCATATTTTGCAACTCAATTTTCTGGAAGCCGTCCACCACCTGAAAATATATAATAATAAAATAATTAATAATGGTTGACAATTATAATAAATGAGTAATAGCAATAACTTACCGGAAGAGTTTCAGAAGTTTCGATTTGACGGCTCAGTTTTCCGGTTGCCGATCTCGGTCCAGTGCTGGTTGATTTATCCAAAGCTTCAAACAAATGCCGAAACGGAAGTTCGTTGAAGTGTAGAAGGCAAACGAACCAATGCAATGGTCTTTTTAACAGCAATTCGAATCGTCGTATAATTCCACCGTGTGGGCCAGTGTTTGTTGGCTCACCGTCAGTGCATATTCCAATTAATGCATCCAGTGATATATTTTTATCGTTGAAAAAATCATTTAATTTGGTTGTTTTGTATTCAGTGGTTTCATGTTCCAGTCTTACGTAACCAATCAATTCAGAACTGGGTTCTCTCAAAGTAACAAGATGAGGTTCTTTTACCATCCAAGTATGATACTTCTCATCAATTTTATCTATCGTTAAAGTATCATCTTTTCTGCCATCGAATGAAAACGCTAACAAATTGGTATCATCTAACCGTTTGCGAAGCACTTCTTGTCTGCATTTCTCTTTTTCTCTGCGAACTTTCGATTTATCCATGATGAGAGGTTTCCCATGCTTATCTTTAATTTTAAAATCTTGAAAAAGAGCGTTTCCCAATGCTGATGCTACTCTATCAGGCACACCAAATCTGTCACATACCAAGGCAAAGTTAAAACAATCGTATCTCTCTGTGTATTGTGAACTTGTGTTTCTATCCATATCTTCTTGAACCGGTGGCGGTGCGTATATTGAATCACCGGGATCTTGGTATGTTGGCATTGATGACATACACGTTGCTCCTTACTCTTCAATTTCCATCACAAATGCATCCATTGTTAGTCTTCTCTGATTATGTTGATCGTGCATAAACTCTTTGAGGCGTTCGGGAACCAAGCCGTATGCACATGGAGCTGCCTTCAAATCGCATTTACATGTTCCAATGTAAAAAATTGTTTCCAGAGATTTTACATACTCTGTAAATTTTTGGGTTTTGTTTCTTCTCTTGATTTGGTCTTGATATTTGTCAAGCAATCTATTCAACTTATTACATACACTTTTTTTCAGCATTATTTCCATACCAAGTTTTTCCCAAATTCCAATCAACTTATCTTGTATTTGAATAGTGAATGATTTATAGGAAAACTTTTTTTGTTCTGTTCTAGCACGTTCGCTTAAGTAAAACAAGTAAGAAAATTATAGTCGGTCTAGACCGACTATACGATACCCTATACCATGCGTTTAGAAACCCTATCTCTTAGGCCCAACTAACTGGACATAGAAAATAAGCAAAAACCAAATTTGAAAAAATTTTGAAAAAGTTCATATCGGATGCTATATCTATATGGGGACTAGGTCCAAAAATGGACCGATCCTGACCATGGTTGGTACCGTCTCTTGTATTTTGCAAAAACATATACAAACAAAATTTGAGAAGAATCAGTGCAATATTTTTGTTTTTTAATAGATTTAAGTGAATATCGGGAAGCAGCTCTATATGGGGCCAAAGGGAGCATTTTTGGACTACTCATTAGTGGATGTAATGAACGCATACAAACCCAATTTGAGTAAGATCTATATGACAATTTGGATCCTATGGCAATTTATGTCGATTTCATAAGGGTAATTTGTATGGGGGCTAGGTCTGAACATGGACCGATTCTCACCAATTTCAATAGCGTTCATCCCATGGCCGATAAAAGCTCACATACCAAATTTCATCGAAATATATTCATATTTCCGACCTGCAGTTTGATTACAAGGTTTACATGGACACACAGACGGACGGACGGACGGACATTGTTAATTCAACTCAAAAAGTGATTCTGATTCGATCGGTATAATTAAAGATGGGTCTGGGTCAAATATTTTTGGTTGTTACAAACAGCAGCACAAAGTCATTATACCCAAACCACATAGTGGTATAAATAATATCTCAAGATATCCAGATGGGTTGGTAAATTAAGATCAGTCAAATCAGTAGACACACCAAAAACAGTAACATCATGCTTGGGTATATGACCCATTCGGTTTTCGATAGTTGTTGTTGCTTCATCTTGCGATGTAGAGGATGGTGGATACATTGTAAACTTTTTGATTTGGAATGGTCACTTCACTTATTATTTTTTTAAAATATTTTTTTATCTGAAATTAGCACTTCACACTTTGAGTTCTTCACAACGACTTAATGCATTCACAAAAACTGTTGCATTATATATGGTCTACGAGACGAGGTAATAAGAATGAAATGGTAACTTCAATTCTACCTGCTGTGTCTTGTGGTGGCTTAAAAACCCACACAAGCAATTTTCCGACCTGCAATTGTGTCACAGTGATCGTTCATTTTTTAAAAGGGTTGCGGTGCATTACAGTGATACCTTAATTGTTAAAATGGTTGCAAAAAACGCGCATTTCTTAAGAAGGTGCCATAAAAAACCCATAAAAAGGGTTGTAAAAACAACCTTCATTTCTTAAGTAGGTGCTATAAAAAAAACAACACAAGTAAGTTTACGACATGCAGCTGTGTCTTGTGGTGGCTTAAAAAACCCATACAAGCAATTTTACGACCTGCAATTGTGTCACAGTGATACGTTAATTTTTTAAAAGGGTTGAATAAAAAACCCACACAACTAAGTTTACGACATGCAAATGCATCACAGTGATGCCTTGGTTTTAAAAGGGTTGTAAAAAACGCTAATTTCTAATAAATTTTTTTAATTTCTTTTCTATTACTAAGTTAAATTCATTTTTTCATTTACATATGTTCTGACTAAATAAATTTCTAAAGAGAAAAATAAACTCCAAAAAGAAAAAAAACATAGGCATTTAGCTGATTTTTTCATGTAAAGTGCCGAAACTGGCGATTTTTTGAAATTTTTATATGGGGAACCCCACAGGGGAGTTCCAGGGGGTTTGCCACTGGCATGGGTGGGTCGGGCCTCCAAAGTCAGTGGGGGTCGGTCATACATTTGGACTCGAAATGGGTCAAAGTGGGATTTTTCAAAATTTGCCCCTAACCCAAAATTTCGACCCAAATTCTGGGACATCAGAATTCATTTTAGAGGTATGGTTCCTTCGGCAAAGTTTCTTATTTTGATCCCTAGAATACGATTTTCACTGAGCAATGGGCGATTTTTTTGCCTCCCCACAAATCGACCCGGCCTAATACATATGTATATAGACTGGTCGCAGCTTGAATGGGATTTTTTTTTTTAATTCTTAATATGTGTCTCAAATATGAGGTTTGCTGTCATAAATGCGGTCTTAATTTTTTAGCTCGATCCGATGGTGCTTTCTGGTGCTTAGTGGGGCCCAAAGTACCCGAAGCATGCTTATATTGGGAAAATTTGATTTTTTTTTTCAGATTTTACGAAAATTTCGTTCTATAGTTTAAATAAACTCCAAAAAGAAAAAAACATAGGCATTTAGCTGATTTTTTCATGTAAAGTGCCGAAACTGGCGATTTTTTGAAATGTTTATATGGGGAACCCCATAGGGGAGTTCCAGGGGGTTTGCCACTGGCATGGGTGGGTCGGGCCTCCAAAGTCAGTGGAGGTCGGTCATACATTTGGACTCGAAATGGGTCAAAGTGGGATTTTTCAAAATTAGCCCCGAACCCAAAATTTCGACCCAAATTCTGGGACATCAGAATTCATTTTAGAGGTATGGTTCCTTCGGCAAAGTTTCTTATTTTGATCCCTAGAATACGATTTTCACTGAGCAATGGGCGATTTTTTTTGCCTCCCCACAAATCGACCCGGCCTAATACATATGTATATAGACTGGTCGCAGCTTGAATGGGATTTTTTTTTTTTAATTCTTAATATGTGTCTCAAATATGAGGTTTGCTGTCATAAATGCGGTCTTAATTTTTTAGCTCGATCCGATGGTGCCTTCTGGTGCTTAATGGGGCCCAAAGTACCCGAAGCATGCTTATATTGGGAAAATTTGATTTTTTTTTTTTCAGATTTTACGAAAATTTCGTTCTATAGTTTAATTTTTCGACTAGTTGTTATATGAATCGATATCAGTACTAAATTATCTTTTCAAAAAGCTATATAGTTTCAATAAATAATAACTCGCCAAGAAATAGCAAATTCCCCAGACTACTTTTATGCCTAAAACACTAGGTCGTAAAATTTGACGGAAATTTTTTCAACTTTAAGAAATTAATTAAATCCATTTTTTTTTTGTCTCTATACCTATAAGTACTCAGACATGAAGTATCGTTTTATTACCACGTTGTTAACCTATTACGCAATGAGACTAAAGGTGGAACATTTTTTTGATAAAATTTTGAAAACTCCTTTTTTAAGGTTTAAAAAATTTTCTTAAACAATATTTCAAAAACTGGATCTGGCGCTTTAAGGTTTTGCTAAATATATGTTAGAGATTAACTATGTGAATTTTTAAGTAAATTCCTTTGCCAGAATTTTTTCTGCAAGGATTTTTTTTTTGCGGATTTCGAGAAAAATTAAATTTTTGTGAAATGTTCAATAAATGTACTCTTTCTAAATACTTTGTATCAAAAAATAATCAGTTTTCTACTTTTAAATGTTATATTTTATCTTAATAGCCTAGGGTTTCGGAAAAAAATAATATGACCCCATTAACCCTTTTGGACTTGGAGTCACATATGACCCCAAGCTAATAAAAGACAATTTATTCAAAAAAAATTCAAATATTTTGCAGGTGCTCAATATTTGAATAATGTGAATTTCTGTTTGTTAATTATAATTAATGAAGGGAATTCCAATTTATACAAGTGAATAAATAAAAAAAAGATAATAACAGCTAAATAATTAAAAAGATTTGCTAAAAAAAAAGGAGCCAAAAATCTAATATGACTAAAAAATAAATAAATAAATTCCCAGGAAAATGTCCAGGGGCAGATGGAACCAAGCTAACCAAAGAATGACAATTTTAAAGATTCAATTGATATCTGCTCTTTTGCAATGAATGTAAATAAAATTTATTTAATTTGTGTGGAGGATTGGCTAGCCAGGCCAATGAATTATCTATATGTCGGGTTTTCATTCATTTTAGAATGTTTTCATACATTTTTGTTAAAATAAAACAATTTATTTATTTAAAATAATTTATTTTCTTTTCGAATTTATTTGAAATTAAAAACGAGTGAGTCTCGACTTGCTGCTACTGCTGACTTTTGAATCTTTTCTGTTCTTGCTTTTTTTTTAATTCAGTAGTGCCAGTCGATTCTACCCAAGCTTTGACATAAATGTCGCCGCTTGCCGTTTTATATTATGGACTTAATCAGTACTCGGACATATATATACATTTTTGGAGAAATTTAAATTGTACGAACGAATTTTTTGAACAAATACATATTTTTATATATTTTTTGTCAATAAAATAATTCTGTAAATAATATGAATAATATACATCAATAAATATATTTTATTTTTTTGTAACGGAGACGATTACAAATACGACTGAAAAATTAGTAAAAAAGAAAAATAGCAAATGATTATAAATACTACTGGAAAATGAGTCGAACATGGAAAGGAACATAGAAAACAATATCGCAATAGTAAAGTTGCTTACAAAGATCGTTATCTAATACGAGAGTAAATGGAAGAACCGCATTGAATATATATTTCAATTCTGATTTATTTCCAAAAGTGGTTAATAAAAGGCTCTTCAAGAAGAGTCTCGGTAAAGTACCATTTTCTCCCGACAAAGGAATCCTTTATGATCAGATAATTAGCGCTTTTATAATGCAGAGGAGTCGAAAAAGACTCGAATGTGATCAAAAATTTCATAAAATGCTGATTGGGATAGTGAGATGACTAGAAGTATTTGAAAATATATGAATGTTTTCGAATATATGAAATAACCTACTTGTGCAGCACTCTATTGCATACCGATCTCCCGCTTTCTTCTAAACACATCCGAAAATGTTCAAAGTTTATAAAGTTTATGTAATGTTATAGTAGGTTGTCTTTAACTAGTCCAAATCTACAAATCCCACTATAGGGCTAAGCCCCTCATTATTCCATTCTGTCCAATTTGGTCATTTAGTTTTCCAATACAGTAGTAGGAAAATATTTCGTGTTCTTAAAAAAATACTATATATCTCAAAAACTTTACGAGCGATTTTAATATTTTTTTTTTACCTTTTTGTAAACTACAAATCTCACTATATAGCTCAACCCCTCAACTTAGTTGTAAAACGTATTTAACTTTCGTAGTTATCTTCAGAAAATGTCTGTTAATTTAACAGTCTCTGTTAAGTATTTAACATTTTTATAAAACTATTTGCAACCTGTATGAACCTTTAGTTGTTAGAGTCGTAGTCTGAATATTTCACAATATTTTACTATTTTCGAACAACCTTTAAAATCATGTATTCTTTATATTGATTATTTACTCAATATTCAAAGAGATAAGACCAAGACCTCTTCGACTTTAGAAATAAATTATCAATATAAAGAATTATAAATGGTACTCGTGCGTAGAGGAAACTTTATTTTTACTCGGTCCAAAGATTCGTAATTCTGTGTTTGAGAGATCGTTTGTTATCAGAATAGCCCGATGTTGGAATTATCCTTCACCTGAATGACGGATTTTCTCACATTCCGATAATGCCTTTCGGTTAAAAGTATTAGATTATTTCAAGGACTTGGTCCCATAGTTTGTTTTTTACTTAATTGTTACTAGTTGGGCTGACATTTTGTTGTTATTTATATAAATTTTGTGGCTGGAGAGCCAACATGATTTGATTTGTTATAATTACTTTATGTACTATTTTACTAAGTATATCATTTTTATATGATTATATCATAGTATTTTATTTTAAGATTGTTATTCAGGAGTATTGCTATGTAATACAGTTTATTGGCCTTGGTGGCTTTTTGTATTATAGTGAATTATAAATAAATAAATAATATAAAAACATTATTTTCCATACCAGTTTCTTGCGTTATTACACAGATTTTATCCATATGATATGATGGTCTTATTTTGTACCCTTACAGTTCTACTCCATTTAACCATTTTTTTTTATCAACATTGAAAGTTTTTCTTACAATTAGTACTATTGTCTTCTCAATGTTTATGCTTTGTTCTCTGACTGTCTGTAAACATTGTTGTTGTATTTTTTTTATTATTTCAGTTTTTAGCTCTTTATTTGTACAGAAATATTGTTTTTTTTTTTTATAATTTTTTTGTGGTAATTCTATCAGTCAAAGGATTAAAAAATGGGATATCGGCCACTTTTAAATATATTTGTATACAAACAATGTAATAGATGTTTGATATATGTTTTTTCTTCTTAATACCGGCGTCGTCTTCAATGGGTCTGGCTTTGAAACTTCGAGTAGCTATATCCGCTTTCTTTAGAACTATGTCTAATTTCCTAGAAACTACAGATTAGATTCTAGCAAAAGATACAGTATTGAAAATCTATTATATTAAATATATAATATTTTTAATGAGTCAATGAGGTTAAAATTGGATAATCCAAACCGTAATCAATTAGTAACTTAATTTTTGAATAAAATAGCGGTATTATTATTTTTTTTTTTTTTATTTAAAAGCTAGAGCAGTTGAGAACAATTCCAATTTGTAGTAGAAAATTTAAATCACTGAACCATGTGATAAGCCCCTGGCCTCAATTAGTTCAAATTATATCATGGATTTCATCGATGATTTCCAAAGTAACTGCCTCAACTAGACGTCCAGAACGAAGTTCATCATTTATGGATGTACGTCTACCTTTAGATTCATTTGACTAATTGTAGATAGTCTTTAACGTTGGTGCAGATGTGCCCTGAACTTTATCTAACTCATAACTGATTTCTTTGGGCGTTTTTTCCTTTCAAATAAAAGTTTTTGATACAAATCATAATTATTATTTTTTTATTTTTCAAAAGTAGCAAAAGTTGTCTCAACCAATTAATTGTTTAAAAAAAAACTGAATGAAGTATTTCCCAAAAAATTTGCCAGTCTTGAAATTTTTCAGAAACCTACTTTTTTTTAAATTCTTAGTGCTCGTACATAGTTTTGAAGAAGGCGCCTGTAGCTCTCTTTAGTTTAAAAGCTACGCCCATGGACAAGGAGAGCTTTTTTCTGAGTAATCACATCATATCATTAATCTGTTATAAATTATTAAATATTTAAATTAAGTATTTTAATTAGTTGTAAAGACATTTGAGAATCACAGCATATGAATTTTAATGCAACTTAACAAGTTATGAAATAAAGAAATTGTTTTAAAAATAAACTCGTTTTGGTAAAAAAAAAAAAAAAAAGAATTCTTGTATTTTGTTATAGTTTAAAACAACCCTAAACATATAATGGGCAATCCTTGAAATTTTGATTAACAAATAATTGATTCCACGTAATAATATCAACAACAACTACAACTAGCAGTATTTTACAACGAAAATGTGAACAATATGTACGTAAGCAATTTTTGCTAAAAAGCGATTTACCTGTTACAACTACAACATTTAAAATCGGAAAACTTACTCGTAAATTATGAATATATTTATATAATAATAATAACAAAGAAAACATTAATGAAATACTCAAAAGTAATGTTTGTTATATTTTGAAACATTTATATCAACTTTATTAGTTCTTTTTGTTAAAAGTTCAAGATAACAATACAAAAGTAACAATAATTAATAAATGTCAAGCTACCTAATTACCACTACAAATGATATCAAGCCACTTTATTATCTGTTTCATATGTTTTATCAGCTTAAATTTTGAGAATTTAGAACGAAATTTTAATTTAGTCATATTATACAAATAGGGAAGTATTCATGAATTAAACAGAATTATTGCGTCAATTTCTTTCTATTAAATGTGAAAAGCAACTAAAACAAAGTGTATATAAAGAAAAATTAGACTGAACAACAGTCAAGAAAAAATCTCAAACACATACACGTCCATAAGAATTACAAAAAAAAAAACTATATGGACTTAACATGCACCCAAAAGTACACTAAACCTACGGTAAGTTTACCGTATTCGTATTGTTTACTGTTTATGTTCGCTGAAAAAATATACAACCACTAGGATATACTGTCTGCGTACTAAGTACACAAACACTAAAAAAAAGAAATAGTGTATGTGTACACCTGATTTTCACTATATCATTTTCAATGTCAATATTTGTCAATTATTGTCAGTTGTATGAAAACGGGTTTGTTATGTATTGTCATTTGCAACCTCAGGCAACATTTGACATCAAAAATGAAATTGCCAACATGTTGATATTTTGTTTTTGTTTAACAGCCGGAGTTTTTCTTAGTTTATAAGATCTAATGCAAGCGTAATTAATAGAAACTTACGAGATGTCAGTTGAGACAATTGTTTGTTGTCAGTTTATATGACATAGTGAAAACCAGGCATAAGAAATATTAATGTTTTTTTTTTTTATTATTTTAAAATTTTAATTTCTAAGTTTTATCTTTATAAATCTGATGCATGTTAAAAAATGTTGTCAATTTAACACATATTTTCGAATAAACTTTGCAGCGCTGAATCTAAATCTTGTATTTTTTTCTTCATGAAATTTTTTTTACGGTTATAAATTTTTTATTTCATTTGAATGGATTGCCTGCCATTTATAATAGAAGAATTGGTTTTGGGAGTAGGTCTGAACATGGAATAATTTTCACCAATTTTCATAGCGATCGTCATCCTATGGCCTATAAAAGATTATATACCAAATTTTGACAAATATATTTATATATGCGAAACTGCACTTTAATAAAAAGTTTTTCATTGAGACGCAGGCAGAAAGACAGTCAGACAGACTTTCGGATGGACGGACATCAGTTAATAGACTCAGAAAGTGATTCTGAGTCCATCTATATAATAAAAGGTGGATCCAGGTCAATTATTTTTTTGGATAGTTACAAACGTGAGCACATATGTAGTTGTGTAGGGTATAATTAGCATACATAAAATTTTGAATGAAAAAATTAAAAACAATTAAATCTTCATTATCCCCTGTAATGCCAGTAAGATATTCTAAAACGCACATCGACATCAAACGATATATAATATTATTTAGAATTATAATATTTAAAAACGGTACGAGAGTTTATTAGAAAATATGTGTTAAATGTGTTAATACAGGTTCTGCAAAGAGTTTCAAATTGTTGAGTAGTGTTATCAATTAGAATTATATAAATATTCTTCTGTTGTGTCGCAACATATGACAGCTACAATTTGACAATTAAAGACAATTAAAGCAAACTATCATTATAAGTATAATTCAATTATTGTAAAAACAAAAAACAAATTATTATCGGTCTTAGTAAATGTTTACTTCCGATTTTACCCGTTAATTACAAAATATTTCAGTATTTACATACTCGTATAACTGTTTAACATTTTCGGGGTCATGATCTGCGGGTGAGAAATTCCAAATCAGGGTGAAACCTAAAAAAGATTTGACGTTCTCAGTACAAACTTTTTTTGTATGACGTTTTATATATATATTTTTTTTAACTTGATGTTTGTTTGCTTAATTTTTGAACTATAAGGCTTAAATAAATAATTTTTATTAATATATCCATTAGAGTGGACCTCAAAACAGTGGAGTGAAAAACAATGGAGTGAAATGGGAGCATCGTGTCCAAAGAAGGCGAAGGCAGTCTCGTCTGCAGGAAAAGGTTATGACATCTGCTTTTTGAGATTCACGTGGGATACTTTTTATTGATTATCTTCATTTTAAGAAGCTAGACAGTTCTTACTTTAAACAGTGTATTAAAGCTTTTGAATATTGCTAGGAAAAGTGTATCGAGCTAAATGGAAATCATGTTGAAAAATAAAGAAAATTTTTCCGAAATTTGTTGTGTTTTCTTCGTCAGGTCGGTTGGTTCTGAGACGGCCATTGTTTGTTTTTGAGAAATAAAAGTGATTGGGCCGTATTTCTTTGAAAATCAGACTATGTGATTACAGTGAATGGTTTGCGTTAACGATGCTCACTGATATGTATGGGTTCCAGCATGTTGTTCCACGCAAAACAATTGGATTGCTAATAGAAAAATTTTTAGGTTGTATAATATTGATAAATTGGCCAGCAACATCGTATGATTTAATACCGTGCGACTTGTTTTTTTTTTTGGGCTTGTACTTTATCTTTCATTCTATAAAACGAAAGTTACGAAACGCTTTAAATTTATATCAAAAAATTTTTAAAATGTTTCAGTTTTAAATTTTTCTACAAATTTTTATCGTTTCGTACGTTTCGTTTTGTAGAATGAGCATGTAAATTTTTTCAAATAAATAATGTGTATAAATTTAAACCCAAATCCTGCATTCTCATTGGGACACCCTTTATTTTTTTTTAATTACATTTTTGACTCAAGTGTAGTTGGGCCTAAGAGCCTTTTTCGAAACTCATGGTTAATGTATCATATAATCATAGTTGGTCCATACCTATAACTTCAACTTTCTTACTTGTTTCAATTTTAATTATATTATATGAAGATTATTTTATCAGGAAAAATGAGTATTGTTCATGGAAATACCACTGATTAGAAACTTTAATTCCAAAGGCACAGATAAGTAACCGTAAACAAAAAATTTAAGAAAATATTTTTTATTCTTTAAGTCAACATCGTTTTTTTTTTTTTTTTTTTTTTGAAATGTTTCTTATAGTGGAAATCTTATATAAGTATGGGGAATTATTTTAGAGAATAGTTTTGTCATCTTAATTTTATTTATGTTCCGATAACTCTGACAAAAAAAAAAATATAAAGGAAAAGAAAAGTGGATATTAGAGAGATATTAGAACTCATGGATATAAGAAGAATCTACAGAAGTGCAATAGAATATACCCGTATAAATGAAATCATGCGAATGGAAAATTCAAAAAACAAAAAAAAAAAACATTGGATACAACAACAATGACAGATTGCAAGGAATTCATGAAGTCTTAAATTAAACCTTCAAAGTCGGATTAAAACTCAACTCGCAAATGCTTAAATTGATAAAAATGTGAGACAAACGTTGTACGTGGTGATAATTCGAAACCAACACTAGTTGAAACTCAGAAGGCTGTATCTGATAACTAAATCTGAATATATTGCATAAAAAATTAACAAATCAACAGGAATAACCTATTAAAATAATTAAACTGCTTAATAATGAGAATAGAATAGAATAGAAATTCGGATACTCACCGTTATTAACGATATATTTAATAACGGTGAGTATCCGGAAAGCTGGCTTACGTCAACATCCATTGCATTACCAACAAAGAATTAAATGTACAAAACTAGCTGAACCCGGTGTGCTTCGCTACCCCTCATCGTTATAAAATGAAATAAAAAAAAAAAAAAAATTTATAAATTAACAAAATATTATTTATTTAATTTAGAATTAATTATTGCACTAACAACTTTATATAGCCAAGGGCTTAATAGAAGTTATTATGGATTTTAATTTTTCTAAAAAGGGCGTGGTCCCGCCTAGTTTTCTTGTAGTACTATTTCTATTAATTTCAATACGACATATACCAAATATCATCGCCGTAGGTTAAAAATGGCCGAGATATGACGATTTTAAATTTTGGGTCATATGGGTGGGACCACGCCCCTTTGCCCACTAACAACTTTATATAGTTAAGAACTTATTATTTCGCAAAAATATCCTTTTGTGAAAATTTCATGACGATCCTTCCAGTAGTTTAGAAGATATTACGATTTTTTTATTACAAATAAACAAACACACATTCCATTTTATATATATAGATATGTGGAGCTCCTATAAGTCATACATAGTTTAGTTGAAAGCAAGAAATGAGGACTCGATCATTCAAGTTTTGGTTAAAAATTGCAGAGACGTGTAAAAAGATGTCTTCATGTGTTTTGTTGATTATAAAAATACGTTTGACAGAGTACAATATAAAAAACTGATAAAAAATTAATCTTGATTTCGAAGACATCATGTGCATAAGAATAATATAGCAGATATAGGATAGGATAGGATATATTCTGTTCTCACTATTGTTTGACTTATTTGCCGAACAAATCTTCCTAGAGGCTCTTTATTCAGTAAACATCGGTATCAGAGTTAATGGCCAACAAGATCCCAACTAGTTAATGCCCTTAATTACCACAGTAACTTGTTTGGGTTTACTAGAAATGTTGAAAAAACCAAACTCAGGATCATAAAGAGTCGTACCGATTTAAACTCCACTTTAACAATTAACGATATATAAGTACTAATGGAACAAGTTTCCGATTTTCAATATTTGGATTGCTGCATAAATGAAAGTGTAGTCGTGATATTATTGCCGCACTCATAAAGTTTTTTTACAAAACCCTAGTGACAGTATTTTATTAACGTTATTCTACCAAATTTTTAAACGAGTTGGAAAACATTGTACACGCGTACAATTTTATAGAAAATCCCAATGCAAAATTTAAAATTTATGTCCTAGGTGATCAAAAATATATCGTATATTTATCATGGAAAAAACTGTATGCTTGTTTTTGAGGTTGACTCACTCAGTCTATTTTTAGCAGGGCTGTGAAGTCGTCAAAAAAAATTTCCGACTCCGACTTCATCGGCTGAAATTATTAAGGTCCGACTAGTACTCCTACTCCGATGCTAAATATATTTATATAGACATATTTGTAAAAAAAAAAGTGATAATTATGTTGTGGGTGAATCAATATAACATTTATTTTTTGAAATGTTTTATTTATTTTTATTAATTTGTTTAATAATAACCAAAATACTAAAAGATCGGAAACTTAAAATAACGAAACTTCAAAAAAAAAAAAAGATAACAAAACTTCAAAAAATAACTGCATTTGATCAGAGCAGTACCCTGTATAATGTCAGGGAGCTTTGGAATTGCATCTTTTTTGCTAAATCTGAAGAACGGTCAAATTTGTCTACTTGATTTAATGCCTGGTAAAAGTCTATTTTAAATGTTGCTAAGACTGTTGGAGTTTCTGTGTCTCCGCTACTTTCTACTAAATTTAAAGTAAATTTATATAGTATTTTTCATAATTTTTATTTAAAAAAAAATAAGTTCTGCTAAAGCAATTTAGACTCTTGCCCGCACTAATATATAAAATTCCAAAATAATTTAAATTATGAAACACTTCTACATTAATAAATTTAAGTACTTGAATGAACTTACTCTCAGAAAATAAATTAATATCTACTTATTCATAGTTATCTGTAAAATATTACGTCGCCAATTTCTAAGAATTTTTTTGCCAAATATTTTAAAAATTATTTGAATTTTTCATGCACGCGCAATAACTAAATATTTTGGAGTCGGAGTCGCGACTCCTCAGCCCTGGTTTTTACAATCAGAATCTGAAATAATAAATAATAAATTATAATATTTATTATAAATTATAAATTAAATTTAATTAATTATAAATAAATTATAAATTATTTTCAACCTATTTTCTATTGCTTATTATTTTTTTTTTCCAATTTTTCATTTTGTTTAGCAATTTTAATCTTTGATCTTAAAATTTGTTTAAATAATATAATTAAATTCCTTGATTTGATAAATCCAAATTTTATTAATTGAAATTTGAAACAGATGAAGCAACAACAATTTCAAAATATTTTAATAAAAAACAGATGGCGAATAAAACATTTAAAAAAAAATTTGACCTTATTTTGAACTTAGAAAAGATGTCTATTGCTCTATTTTAACATTAACATTAAAAAAATTAAATTCAGTTGTTCGAAAATTGTGTCACATTATACAATTAATTTATAAATTCTCTTTTTGTATGAAAAAATTTTAATCGAAGTGATTAAAAAATATTATTATCACATTTTTTTTAATTTTCTTTAGCATTGAAATTCCATTTTTATATTTATTGTTTATATCTATCATGTTTTTTAGTCAAAATTTTTATTAATTAAATATTTTTCTTCCATTTTCAGGTAAGTGTCTGAAATTTTAATATACATATACATATTAACATTCACAAAACACAAGTAAGTAATTAACACAAGGAATTTTTAGACCTACGAATATTAATTATATTGAGTAATTATAATTTTAAATATAAATATTATTCATGTATAACGTAACCAACTATTTTGGATCAAAAAGCTTGACCAAATGAAGTCGGTTGCTTCGAAGGTATTCGGTTTCTAAATTCTGTTACAGTAACGGAATAAATATTGCATTCCGTAGCACCAACAGAATTTTTTAGTAATTCGTTAACATCAGCCGTATTTATTAACAATGCAGATGCTGCAATTTTAATTCGGTTGAAGAAACAGAAATAACATTCGAAAACCTCAAATATTCAAAAATTCAAAAATAAAATATATATATATATTTACATATGTATGTATATGTAAAATAATAGATTTTTTTTTTTGTAAACAATAAAAAGAAATATAAAATAAATTAAATAACACGTCAATTGGAAGATAGAAAAATTGTTTATATAATCTAAATCTAAAGACAATGACGATGATGTTTCAAAGATTAATAAATTAAGAACTTTAATAATAACGAAGGTAACTGAAGTTAATTTATAAGAAATATAAATCGAAGTAGATTTCACAGAAGAGAATCGTTTTTGGCATTAAATGCTGTTGTTGTTTGTATTTATTTTCTTAACGATCAGTTAACCAATCGACAAAGAAATCTGTATAATAAGAGAAAATTAGTTACAACACAATAACGGGTTGAAAAGCAAAAAATTGCATATGGTGAGGCTCAAAGGAAATCCGTAGTTTTTTTTTTTTTTCATTTGCCATTTTTTTAAATATCACTGTTTAATTATTTACGTACATATCCCATTTTTCTCTTATATTCCTTGCTTAATTTTCGAAAATGAATCTTAAAAATCATGAAACTTTTTTAAAGGTTATAGATCCACATATTATATTTCGGATAAGTAACAACAACCATGTCGGTGTGCGTTTCAGGATATTGTAGTTTTTTAGTTTTATACTTGAAAATTTTATGTTGGCTGAAAAATATTGTAATTTTAACACTATTTTAAAATCCCAATCAAAATGTTCTGATATATTTAGAAAAGTACCCGATCTGAGCGCAAAAATTTTAGCTAATTTTTTAATGATATTTTATGAAAACAGACAATTTTTTTTTGCATTTTTGCATGTTTTAAAAAAACTTAAAAATGTGTTTTTCTAACTATTTCCGGACATTTAAATGAATATCCAATTTAAAAAAGAATTTTGTCATTGGAATGTCTGTTTTGCGTGTATTGTTAAAATGATAAAATATTTTAGCATACATAAAAATTATAATGATAAAACATAAAAATGCGAATTTTAAATAGTGTCAAACAAAATGAAAATTTTATTCATTCCGTTTGTAACGAATCGAAATAAAATCCGGGGATCCTTAAACCATATATTTTCTTGATCCTTACAACAAGAGGAGTTGATTAAGCGATGACCGTATGTCTGTGGAAATTACAATCACACCCTCAATAACTAAGGTAGACTCTTCTTTTTTGAATAAAATCGATTATTAACATCCCGGAGCAGTTGCTATTTAGAATCATTCAAATCGGTCCAAAGGGACACGAAATATGAATGAAAATGTGAAACACTCTTGAAAAAATAAAAATGTTCAATGTGTTTGTCGTTTTTCTTATGTTATATTTTGTAATTTCTCTTATTGTTGCAATCGTTTTAGTTGTAGCCTTTACTTCATAAATGTATGGTTCTACTGCACATGCCATATTAGCTTAAGCAAGTATTGCCACATATTTTTTTTATCATTATCCCAATATTAAAAAGAAAATCGCGAATATAAAAAAATGTCTTTCCTGTAAAGCAGCACTTTTTCTTTAAAAATACTTTTTCTTAAAAAAGTTTATTTAAAAAAAATTACCCTTTACTAAAAATTACCCTTTTATTAAAATGTACCGTTTTTCAAAAAGTATCCATTTTTAAAAAAGTGAATTTTTTCTTTAAAATTGTCTTTTAAAAAAGTATCCTTTTTTTAAAAAGTGCCCTTTTTTTAAAAATGTGCCCTTTTTTAAATTACTCTTTTTTCATGTAATGCACATTTTTTAAACAAGTGCCTTTTCTTAAAAATTACCTTTTCTTCAAAAAGTACCATTTTTTAAAAATTACCATTTTTTAAAAAAGTACCTATTTTTAAAAAATCATAATATGTATTCATAATAATCGTTATATTGTCAGATTCTAATTTCCTATAAAATCACTGAAAATCTAACGAAGCTTAAGAAAAGTTAATTAAGTCTAAGGATCCAAACTATATCCCGTAGGCTTTTCAAAAATAATTAATTTAGCTTGGTAACCCTTACTTTAAGGCAATATATAATTACAAACATACTAACTGGCGTCCATAATTCTTTGCCATTCCTAACATATGTGGTTTTTCACTAATAGTTTCAGTTAGAAAGTCATAAAATGATTGCAGATGAAATTTTTCATTCATTATTGAGTAAATATTTTATTATATACAATAAAAACGTTGGTAACAGAAAATAACAAATTTATTGAAGAGGTTTTTTTTTGAAATTTTTTACCCGAAAGAAAGTACAAATAATTTGAAAAAATGCAATTCGAAACACATTATTACGTCGTAACTCAGACCTAACACGTGAAAGTGAAAATTTAAATTATTTGATTGAATTAAAATAAAGTATGGCAAAAAAAATTTAAATAAAGTATGCCAGAATCGCCGTGAGAAACCTCATTCCAAAAGTCGAGTTATTGTGCGGAGCTCAGCTGGAGAGCGTGCGTCAGGGCAGTTCTGTAATGGTTTGGGGTTGTTTTTCTGGCGAAAATGTTGGCGAGTTATGCAGAATCGAGGCAATACTCGAATACTATCCTGAAAGATCGTGCCATGGTCACTGAATTAAGAATCGTTATTCGAAAATTCATAGAGCAAAAATTGTTAAGCAGTATTTAGGAACCCAGTAAGCAGCTGGAACCTGTAAAGTTATGGAATGGCCACCAAAGTCGCCAGACCTCAATCCTATAGAGTTACTGTGGGATGAATTGGACAGGAAGGTTGGAACTACCTGTCCTACATTTAAGGAAGACCTGTGGAATAAACAGCAGGAAGCATGGAACAAGATCACCCCAAAAACTTTGAAAAAATTATTCAAATGATGTTAACGCTATTCGTGAAAATATACGAAATGGACGTGGTCACATTGATGAATCTAAAATTTAAGAATAGAGTGTATTAAAAAAAAAACATGTAAATAGTATAAGTAAACAATAAAAAATATATGTTTTAAATTTGAAGAGTTTTCATTGTAAAATAAAAAAGATATGAACATTTTAAATTTAAAGAGAAGGGGTGGCAAATATTTTTGGACGATAGTGTATATTATTTCACATTTTTCTAGTAGGCGTTTTTTACAGTTAAACATACGGAAATACTATTACTTTAAATCAAATGTGTTTATTTGATAACAAGTGTGTTTATATGCATACATACATATATATAAATTTTAATTGAATATTTATATTATTTTTAAATAATATATCTTGTATGTAATCAATTATAAACAAGTATTAACAGTCAGTTAAAAGGATAAATATCCTTCAAACTGTATCTAAGGAAATCGGAAATCTTATTAATCATAACTGAAAGTAAATAATGTTTAATGGTAGTGTAGTTTCCTTTGTTCTAATACTAGTTTATTGCTATTTTGAAAACATTATTTCCAACCTTCAAAGGGATTTAGAAAAATTAACAAATTATTTCAATAAGTGGAAAATAACACTCCATCCTGATGAAACGCAGGCTATATATTTTACACGAAAAAGAAAATCTTGTTATATTCCGCAAAGAAACATTATTTTTTTAAACACGGAAGTTCCATGGGAACAAAAAGTAAAATATTTAGGAATAATTCTTGATCCAAAAATGAATTTAAAGAGCATGTACAGTACATAATAAACAAAGTGAATATTCTGACCCGCGTTCTTTATCCTTTTATAAACCGAAACTCTGCTCTAAGTATAGAAAACAAAAGATTAATATTCGAACTAATTTTTCTTGCCTAAATATTTTATGCAGCTCCTATGTGGGCTAAAAGTGCAGCCTGTCATATTAAAAAACTTCAAATCGCACAAAACAAATTACTCAAACTTATATATAATCTTCCATGGTTTTTTCCAACACTAAGGCTTCACACAATTTCGAATATAGATCTTGTTGTTGCTAGGTTAAACAAACTGACTACAAACTTTTATTCCAGATGCTTTTGTTCTGAACACCCCTATATTAATGAATTGACATCAGCTTAGCTAGCTTGTAAGTAGATCTTTAAGTGGTTTTTATTAAAATAAAAAAAAAAGCTTCAAATAGGTTTTTTTAAATTTTGCCTCCAATAGTATTATATGTATATATGTATATAATTTTGTAAATTACTATTAATTATTAAGAAGAAAAAGTACAAAAGCTTGAACTATTTATATATATATATATTTTTAAGATGAAAATGTAAATATTATTTAAACAAAATAAAGAATTTAATTGAATTGAATTGAAATTGCTATTTTGATATAGTTGACACAAAGTTCTGATGTGGTTAGAATTTTTGTTAGAATTATGACCAATCAAATCCACAAAATCTATTACATCAATTATATTTAACGCGCTTTTTAACTAGAAAGACTTTTTATGTAATATAATTGTGGTAGTAATACTTGTGAATCGTAATAAAAAAGTTTATAAACATTTCAAATTGACAACATTGAAATTGTTAGGGATAACTTGGGAATCTAAAAAATTTCAATAGATTTTTATACCCTATACCACTATGTGATCAGGGTATAATGACTTTGTGCTGAAATATTTGACATAGACCCATCTTCTATTATACCGATCGTCTCAGAATCATTTTCTGAGTCGATTTAGCTATGTTTAAGTGTCCTTACCAAATATGGTCAGGATCGATGCATTTTTCGACCTGGTCCCCATATAAATATAGCATCCGATATGAACTTTTTCATATTCAAGGGCAACAAAATTAATAACAATGCCACTCAAATTTGGTTTATGCTTTTTTTCTATATCCAATTAGTTGGGCCTAAGAGATAGGGTCTCTAAACTCATAGTATAGGGTATCGTATAATTTTCTTACTAGATAAAATGATGGAAATTTTCATAAAAATGTATTAATCGTATAAAGCCTAGAAATTACAAAAAATGGAAATACAAATTATTTAATAGCTTTTGTAATTTTTGATTTTGAAAATAATCGAACACCCAGTTTGTTTTAATTTTATATACGTCACTATTTTCCTTTAAATATTTCGATATTTATTTCTGATGGATTTTTTTTTTTTTTTTTTTGATAAAATATGTGAGTTAAAAAAAATTAAATATATACATATATATTAGCATGTTAAGAATAAAATTTTAGACCAAAAATATTTAATAAGTTTGTGTTGATGTTTGTAACTATCAATAATGTTTTACACAGTCACACCTCTTATACCGATCGAGTCTAAATCACTTTCTTAGTACACTTAAACGTGATACGCAAACTAAAGGTCCGAATCGGGTATATTTTTTTGTCTATATAGAACGACTTTATCTTCTTATTGTTTTTTTTTTTTTTTTTTTTTGTATTAAATGTATCCTTAAATTAACATATTACAAGCTAATTCAGATAAAAATATTTAAAAATATTTTAATATCTGGACATTTTTAGCCAAGAATCATTTGAAATTTTTTGAGTTATCGTATGACTTCTAAGGTCTCAAAACATTCTTAGAGGGATCAAACTTTGAGTATTATAACGCCGGCTGCGTTAAATAATGAATTTCATTGGAGTTCTATGAAGTATTTAGGGGACTTATAGGTAAAGAAAAGAAAAATAATACAATTTTTAAAATTTTTTATAAAAAGAAATTATAATAGAAATGGCCAAAAAGATAAGAAATTAACTTCAAATTTAATTGATATTCGAAATGAAAATTTCAGTATTGGCAACAGTTTTAAAGTGGTAAGACGCAGGTGGATGGTATCAAAGATTCTGCACAGCTGAAGTTAACGAACACTCTTACTTTGTTATAAAGATTTACAATCTTTAAAATATTTTCATTATTTTAACAGGTTCCCTGTACCCATACAAAAATTATTTTTAACGGTACACGTCCCATATATATTTCTGTATATGGCATATGTATCAGCTATCAGAGTCGTTACGAAATTCGATTCCATACATTACATGATATGTATCACTAAAAGGGGTCTTACACTACATACTAGATTTTGTGATCCAGGGCAGTGTTACTACAAAATCTATGATTCATTGAGCGTGCCATATACAAATAGGTTATAAATAGTTTGAGTGTAATACGTGCGTTCTTATTTATTTAGTTGAATTAGTAGTGCGTAAAATAAGATGACTTCTCGTGCAAAGTTTACGGATGACGAGATAAAGCGAATCTTAGAAATAAGAATTGAGGATATCGATGACGAAACTGAAGAAGAGGACCACGAATTTATAAATAAAAAATAAAAAATTGAAAAAAAATAAATTATCATACGTTTTGGTTTTATTGGACCACTCAAAGGCATTTGACACTGTACACCACTTAATTTTGTGCCAATCTGTTGCTAATGGTAGTTCCATCTCGAATTCCCTGCAAGTTCAATGCCAATGATCTCCCACAACAAATTAAATTCTCTAAAATTCAGATGTACACTGATGACATCCAGCTATATTTAGTAGTCCCAAAGATTCAATTATTTCTAAAACTCAAGAACTAAATCATGATCTTAAACAAATTTTAAATTGGGCAAGAGCAATTGGTCTACAACTTAATCCAATAGATGTACATAATTCTTTAACAGGTAAATCTCAACACACAATTTGAAATAATGTAGTGTTTAATTTTTCTTGTGGTTTCTTCAGGTACTATACTTAAGGGTATTAATCCTAGCATCCAATAAGATGTATTTCAATTAGAAAATAATGAAAATGATTTTAAATACCTGCAGTATGACGGTTTGGAGAATTTTGCCGTTTATATTTGCAACAAATTAAAAAAGTAAGCCCCTAATCTTGCGGTTAACCCTCTAGAGGACTCGACCCACTCATTGGTTAACCACCTAAGTGAAGGTGGGCTAAGTAAGCTATCAAGTTCATTAATGCAAACGCTGAAATCCTGTGATGCAATATTTTTAAGAAAAATATTTGCTTACAAGCGGATATTTGCAAAAACATTTGAGAGAAGCAAAGGGCATTGAAGGAAGTGAATAAGTGAAACAACTTTCTTTTTAGATGTAGAGTGTATTTTAGAATAAGGTTACTAAATGCCGAAATTGCTCTAAATATCAATAAATAACTCTCGGACAGATTGGATGAAGAAATTAAGTAAAAACGACTCCACTTTAATAAGAAAAAAATCTTGTACCATCATAACATCTACTTTGGCTTCAGAAATATTTAAGTCTTTACATTACGAAGTTCTTTTCCATCCCCCGTATTCTCCAGCTCTGGCCCCCAGAGGTTATTATTTGTTCCCAAACTTGAAAAGATGGCTCCAGGGAATGAGATTTTTTACATATGAAGAAGTCGTATTAGAGACGGAAGCCTATTTTGAATGCTTTGACAAATGGTATTTTTGTTTCAAGGGTATTAAGATATTATAGGATTGTTGGAAGAAGTGCATTTCACTTAACAGAGATTACGTTGAAGAATAAAATTGATATCAAATCCAAAAAACTGCTTTTTCATTGTTAGTATTTCAATATCAACGAGATATACAAGTCCGATATTAGAGAACTAATTAATATATTTCTTTATCATTTGCATTATCAATATCAAAATTCGTTTTAGAGAGGTTAACCTGTATTTTTATATTTTTATAAAATATCACGAAAGAACCATACAGTTTTAAAAATACAATATATGGTGTGGTTTTAACTGGACTCATATTACAAGCATACACCACAAAGTTAATTTTAAAAATATAACAAATGTGGACAAAAGAACAAAGAGACGTACGTACAAGTAATACGACTCTGATAAAAATACAAAACAGAACCGAACAAATTACACCTCATGCATCTCACATCTGTATATTTTATTTGTTATATTTAATAAAAATTGGCGACAATATGGAACCGGCCAAACATTTGGCTGAGGTAGTCGGTTCTATCTTTGAACGCACAACAAAATCTTAAAGGTTTATACAATTTGTAACTATAATTCGTAATGTTGTTTTGTAAATGTCAAAAGTAATAATTAATATTTTTTTTTTTAAACTTATGTTGCTTAACCCACTTTCTGCATTTACTTGAAAACATTGATATTTTTTTTAGTAAACTTCCACCGTTTACTTCTTTTAGTCCTATTTAGCCCTATTTTCCATTGGAAAATTCGAAAGATCGAACAATGGCTAAATGTAGTCCCGAAGTAAAAGAAAATCTATAAATAGTATTGATTTTGAAAATTACTAATTGTTGATATGTACGTACTGCCTCTTTGACATAAAATATGGGATTTATTCGATTATTCGAACAAAGGAACAAAACTACAACGAACTGCCTTAAACAATATGCATTCTTTCTTATAATTTGGACCTTTGGCTTTTAAAAATAATAATTTTCATAATCTTAATTTTTTTTATATACGAGTAATTGGTTGTTTATTTTTAATATGATCCAACAAGGATTAAACAATTCTTTTTTAAGGTTCTGCTGATTTAAAAAATCTTATGTTTTTTTTCTGGAACTGGCACTGGAATGAAAACGGTTAACAAACACTATTACGAAATATATACAGTGTTGGTCAGAACAAAAGTAACCAAAATCACTATTGACCGTTATTGCAATTTTAAGCATGTTATTTTGTTGTTTTTCCAAAATCTATTTAGCATTTCTCACTCTTTATAACATTACAAATAAAAAAACAAAACTAAAATTGTAAACTAAATGAACCGTTATATTTTTTTGGCACTATTTCAGTTTGACAAAACAAAAGCAACTTTAAGCAAGAACAAATCGCATTGTCTCTACTTTCAAGTTTAACGGCTTATTTTAGTACTCTCTTTTAATTTAATTTAAGTTGACTGACAGCTTGTGGCGTTGTGGAATTGATCATATTTAAATCAATTCGTCATGGCTCGTGATACATATATGCTCCGAAAACTTAAAAGATGAAATAATTATAGATTTTTTGAATGGAAAGAGTGAAATAGAACTAGTTAAAAAACATAATATTAATAAATCTATAATATCTCGGCTTATGAAAAATATTAAACAACAAAATATGTAAAAACATTGCATTTGGGGGAGCACCACGGAAGACAGATGAAAAGACAGACTGTCACATTGTACAAATTGAGCGAAAATATCCATTTAAATCATCAGAAATTATTTTAACTGAGTTAAATTTAAATATAGATTCAAGAACTGTTCGTCGCCGAACATTAGAAGAAGGTTTCCGAAGCTTCAGGCCAGCAAAAAAAACCACTGCTCTTTAAGTAACATTTGGCAAAAATGTAGAAATTATTTATTTCAATTCTATTTTGCGAAAATGCTTAGCATATCAATATTTGTAGGCTTAATTTTGCATAAAAATATCAAAACTGGACGCCTGAAAAATGGAAAACTGTTTTCTTTAGCGACGAGTCAAAATTTAATATGCTTAACTCTGACGGAATGTGCATTATTCTCCGCAAGAGAGGATATTTTTTAAACCCACGTTACTGCAAGCCAACTGTGAAGCATGGCGGTGGATCAATTATGATTTGGGCATGCCTCTCTTGATTTGTAATTGAAGCCTTCCGCCAAATCGACGGATTAATGGACAGATTTAAATATAGAACATTCTTGCTAATGCTATGATATCACACTCTGAGGGAGAGATTCCGCTTCGTTGGATATTTCAACACAACAACGACCCGAAACATACTTCGAACCTGTAATTTTAAGTTTTGTCTTTTTATTTGTAATGTTATAAAGAGTAAGAAATGATAAAGAGGATTTTGGAAAAACAGCAATAACATGCTTAAAAAACAAAAAAAGGTCAATAGTGATTTTGGTTGCTTTGGTTCTGACTGACACTGTATATATATATATATATGTATAACAAAGGCTGTTTTAAATTTTGATGGGAATTTCACATTTTCCAATATTCTAAAAAATATTGATATGCGACTGAAAGTTGAATTGCAATAATATATCGCTTTATTGTAAGCCAATACTCTTGTTATAATCGTAACGTTAGCCTTAGCCTTAACCTAGAGAAAAAATGACAATGGCAAACCCAGTTCAAAAATAATACTTCTGTTTATGATTTTGCAAAATGCACGAACGATACTTAATAAGAGTTTTATAAGATATAGTGAACTGCTGCGGATTGATGTTGTTCGAAGAAGTATTTATTTATAAAATTTTATAAAAATAAAAGGTGAATAATTAAAAAAAAATATTAATACCTATCGCTTATCGATTTAAATACAGACCGTGTAAAAACAATTAAATAGATTAAATCAAATCCGAAAAATGGAAAAAATTTTAAGTTTAATAAGATCCAAATTGCTAAATTAACATATGATTATTAGCATTATCATATGTGAATCCAGATTTTGTTATTTTTTGTTCCAGATGTAAAGAAAAATTTCGAATATCGTTATATAAATGATTTAATCTATATAAAGATTTAATCATACATAATAATAAAACGTGTTTTTTTTTTTTTGCATACCTTTAGTAAAGATTTTACATATGTATATATAAATAGCCGATTTTCTTTTCCATAGTTAAGTATAAAATTCAAATTTAAAAGTATTAAATCAATTTTCATCTCAAATTTCTCAATTAATTTATCGGTTAATCAGTCATTGTGATTAATCACACATCCGTATAAATAATTCTTAGATTCTCTTTAAAACAACAGTAGAGCTCAAGTATAACATATTTTTCTTGCAGCAAATTTTCTGAAATAAAAGAACATACTTGTTGTCTGCTGATACATTAAACGCGTTTCTTTTACACACGTTTTTACAAACAAAAGCTGGTAGGAAGAGCTAAAAAGCACTAAAAAGTGCAAAAATCAACAAAATGGTAACACTGTTTTATACTCGCACTCAGAGTATTTGAGTCGCAATTTTGTCTAACCTACTCTCTTTGACTCTCATTTGTGTAATATATATTTAAGTTTTAGTGATACTTTTACTCAATTTGCTTATAAATATGAGCATTTTATATAAAAACCAAATTGATGACGATGACGCATTTAGTCTAAACAAGTCTATACAAGAAAACACAACATAAGTATTAAAAGAATAAATATAAAAATACGAAATATTTAAGTAAAATTGAGCCAACAAAAATATAAAAGTTAACAAAGCCCATTGTTTAGAAAAAAAAAAAAAATAGCCGTGAAATCAGAAAAAAATAAATAAAATGTTAATCACATTTAATCTAAAAACCATAAATTATAATTCAAAACCACAAACAACAGTGTGTATGATCAACTGAAAAATTTAATAAATAATTTTTAAAGATTAAACGATTTTCTTGATTTTAAACACCCTCTTTGAAAAAAATCGTTTTATGTGCATTTATTTTGTTGCTATTTTTTTATATGACACTAAACTAATTTGTTTATATATACTTTGTGCTTACTAGATCATGAATTTCTCGTGAAATTAACATTAAATCATCACTAAATTTTACGTTTTTTGCATACATACGCTAAACTACGCGTTGTTGTCGAACATTAGAAAAAAAATTGTTTTTGTTTAAATTGAACATAAATATTTCACATAACTTTTAAACATTCAAAATGACTTTGGATAATTATAATATATTTGGCGATGAATACCTTAATTTACCATTTAATATGCCTCTATCACCATTGCCCAAAGTGGTAAGTTTTTAGTGTACTGATTTAAGTTTTAAGTTATGGATTTGTTCCATGTGTTAAAAATAAAAATAATCGATATTTTGGAAAGTAACGCGACAAATCCAGGGATATATTCATTATACTGTGGTCAGGGTATAATGAGTTTATGCTGATATTTGCAACTACGGATCGACACTTTCTGAGTCGATTTAGCGAATCAAACTACGGTCACATATATGTATAAGTATACAATTTTGATGAAATTTGGTATATAAACCATAGAACTATCGCTATTAAAATTGGTGAAAATCTGTGCATGTTTAGATCTAGCCCCAATACAAATAATACATACTAGAGGACCCCTGCTGCTCCGCAGCATTATATTATATTAATTTTTATAATATAATACCAAAATTTGCCAAGAGAAGTTAACGTACAGTAATGCCAAAATATGCCAAGAGAAGTTAACGTACAGTAAAAGTAAAGTTGATTGTCCACGCATAACTTTCCTCAAACCCAACGAATTTAAGCAGTTAATAGCTCAAAAGAAGGAGCTTGATCCACTGAGTGTTCCTAGACCTATGTCAACAGCCTACGTTAATTAGAACTCTAGTTATAGAGGTTTGAGAGAAGAAAAATATTTAAAAAAATCTTGAATGCAAAGATTATTCATAAATTCTTTTAATATATAAGATGAGATTAAAGTATAGATATCGGTAAAATTTGGTTATATATATTACAATCAGTAGTCCAAAAATAAACCCTGTAGGACCTTTCTTAGTCATAGTCTTAACAATAATATATTAAGATAATTGTACAAATCTTTAATCTCTTAAAGTGTACCTAAGTTTGCAATTTTCGGATGAAGTTTCTTCATAAAGAACTCTTCCGAAATATATATGTATATTAGGGTGGGAAAAATTGTAGGGGGCCGAAAAATCTCCATGGGTTCATCGCGATTCCGGTACAATGGGCCATCAGGAATCATACCTCTAAAATAATTTTCGAGCCTGCCAAATTTTCGATGGATATTTTCATGATATTTTCCTTAATACTCATTCAAATGTACTTATTGAAAATATGTATGCCGGGGATTTTTTGGGTCGGGAAATCCATTTTTCACATTTATTTTTATTTTTAACATTCGCCAGGGGGCGTTTTCGTGCATATTTGTGGATTTTTTCCACCTTTTTTGGGGAAAATTGACGAAATTATTGACCAAATCGACGAATTTTTGCCTTTCCCATATTTAAACAAGTAAGAAAATTATAGTCGGTCTAGACCGACTATACGATACCCTGTACCATGCGTTTAGAAACCCTATCTCTTAGGCCCAACTAACTGGACATTGAAAATAAGCAAAAACCAAATTTGAGTGGGATTTTTATTAATTTTTTTGGCTGCAGATATGAAAAAGTTCATATCGGATGCTATATCTATAAAGGGACTAGGTCCAAAAATGGACCGATCCTGATCATGTTTGGTAAAGTCTCTTGTATTTTGCAAAAATATATACAAACAAAATTTGAGAAGAATCAGTGCAATATTTTTGTTTTTAATAGATTTAAGTGAAGATCGGGAAGCCGCTCTATATGGGGTCAAAGGGAGC
The DNA here is from genome assembly GCA_963682025.1 of Cordilura impudica. Taxonomy (NCBI): domain Eukaryota; kingdom Metazoa; phylum Arthropoda; class Insecta; order Diptera; family Scathophagidae; genus Cordilura; species Cordilura impudica. The sequence continues at coordinate 475,312 of OY821517.1, read as the reverse complement.
CTTTTTGAACTACTCATTAGTGGATGTAATGAAGGCATACAAACCCAATTTGAGTAAGATCTACATGACAATTTGGATCTTATGGCAATTTATGTCGATTTCATATGGGTAATTTGTATGGGGGCTAGGTCTGAACATGGACCGATTCTCACCAATTTCAATAGCGTTCATCCCATGGCCGATAAAAGCTTATATATCAAATTTCATCAAAATATATTCATATTTGCGACCTGCAGTTTGATTACAAGCTTTACATGGACACACAGACGGACGGACATTGTTAAATCAACTCAAAAAGTGATTCTGATTCGATCGGTATAATTAAAGATGGGTCTAGGTCAAATATTTATGGTTGTTACAAACAGCAGCACAAAGTCATTATACCCAAACCACATAGTGGTATAGGGTATAAATAGCCCAAAATATTCAGCGCTGAAAATTATGTGGGTATCCATATAAGACCTATCTGTATCGATTTCATTCAATTTAAGTTAAAAAATTAGTTTTTTTATATAACTTTTGAATGAACAATTCCTAGACTTCCATACGTACTATTTTAACTAGTTTTGGAATTAGTTTCAAAATAAATCTAAATTTTATTTAGCTTTCACAAAGTTTTTTTTTATATTTGTGTAACCATTTTTTAAATTAATTAAATATAATTCATTACCAAATAGAATAGATTCCTAATCGAATGATAATTCATTTTAATATAATTCATTATAAGCTTTTTTCTGTTTAAAGCGTCATATTTCATGGTCGAAAAATGATTTTATCATTTCGAATTAATGTAATGAAATAACATACATATATATGTATACCTAAAAAGTATTAATATGTAAGCTGATGAAATTTTTTCGGTCATCAAATTTGAAATAGATCTTAATTTTAATACAAAATAATGGTGCCGAAATAAGTAAAAAATTGTGTTTCCAAGTAAAAAAAAATATCTAGCATTATTTAATGGTTGAATGAAATGAATGAATTTAATTTTTTAATTAATGAAAACAACATTAAATCTTGGATATTTTTATTTAAAATCAAATAGTTCTTAATTTTTTTTTAACAAATTTATTCATATGTGTTATTGAGCTAGGAAGCCGGCTTATTTCGAATTTTAAATCAAAAGTTGCTTCTTAATTATTTTCCAATCACAGGTCTAGCTTAAGATGAAATATGGGAAAGACGCAGTTTCATATCTCAATATTGGTTTTCAATATTTATTTTATTGCAAAAGAAAAGGTTTTTGATGTAAATACTTTGATATAATATATAATAATATTTTATATATTATTGTCATTTCCTTCACCGATTTCAACACAATGTAGCCTATTTCTGGTTTCCCTGTTAATAATATCTAAATACTCGTATTTATAATTTTAAACCTATTATTACATTTTATGTACAGTTAAGATTTTTTCGAGCTCACTCCTTCCAACATAATAAGATATTAATATTTTCTAAAACTAGAAAACAACATACATACTTACTATTCATACTTACTAACAAAAATTAAATTTACTCTTAAAAAAAAAAAATGTAGGAATTTTATCATATTTTTGTATGTTGTTTGGTAATTGTTATCACTGACGTGAATTTTCTAGAACTAAAGAGATAAAAGCCCTGTTTTTGCCGATATTTGTACGAGTATAATGAAATTATTTGTTTTTTATTATTTTTTGTACTATTTTGTACTAAAAATATATTATTTAAGAACTCTTTTATAATGATTAAATATTGTTTATTTTTTTTTAGTTTATTAGTATAAAGTTTTTTAGCATTTATGTATGCTTTTTTGTATCAGCTTTAAAATATTATTTCAGAAACACTAAATATTTTATCAGCAAAGAATACAAGATATATGTATGTATGTATGTACATTGTATATACATACATATTTATTTATATGCATACGTACGCGAATGTAGCATTAAGATTTTTAAGAATTTTAACAAAAAGGAAGGGACAATCCCATATTTAATTTCTTACTTTATCATTAGCACACAAGTTTTCATAGTATGTATGTACATACGAAAGCAATAAATTCCCCTTATACTTACAACAAAACATATAGCTACAAAAAAAAAACGCATTTCAAAAATTCTTTATCGCAAAAATGCTATGAAAAAAATTATTGTATTTTGAATGTTCTTTTTTGCTAGTTCTTGTTTTGAATTGCTTAACGCCCGACCAGTTAAAAAAAACCCGAATTTCTTTATAACGACATGTACAACAGTAGGGACTGACTTTTTACAATTTTTGTACAGTGAAATTCGTGTTCCATTATGCAATGAAGTTTTCTTTATAACTCGAAAACAACATTTTGATGTTTTGGGTTCCTTAAAATATTTTTATTTTTCTTAAATTGTAATTTTGGAAAAAGCGTTTGGTTTTTTTGAAATTACTAAAAAAAAGAACTTTATTATAAAAACAATATTGTCTGTCAAGTGAATAATATGTGCTAAAATCGATTAAAAATTCGCACACCCCTAATGTAAAATAGGTTATTAATATTGAAAATGAAATTTGTTTTAAACATAAACATACATAATTTGAAAATGATACGAACACGTGCCACTTTCGTGACTTTGTTTTAAAGATTGATGACTTTAAAATTCCCTTTATGCGATTAAAAGGAAAGAGGGTTAGAACAATTGTGTGTTGCAAAAATTTATGAACGATTTTTACGAGTATGTTATGTTGTTTTTTGATATTTGATATGTATGTATAACTTTTCATACTTAAGAGACCAAAGGTTTTTATTTCGATTTTTTTTAAAAACCTTAATTGTTGAACTAACCTGTAAGGTGCCTTTATGATTGAAAATATAAACTTTATGAAAGTTATGTCATTTGCTTTATTATACAGTAAGCGAAATTTTCATAGACGCATTCATAATTTTTATATTTTATATTTTTTACTTGTGCAGTATTTAATATAAATTCTTATATAATTAATTACTAAACACAAGATTTATAATTTTTATAAAAAAAAATTTGCAAATTGAAATTTGAGCGAAATTTTAAGAGACACATCGCTGTAATTTTTTTATTTACAGTTATAAGAATTGGTATAAAGATAAAGTTTTTAGTAACGTTTATATTGTGGGAAACAAAAAACATAAATATTAATTTAAATTTAAGGTTCTGAGAAAACATTGACGGAGAAAACATATTTCATCCAAATAAAAGGATCAAATAAAAATTTTAATTGAATATTTAAAAAAAAAATAAATAAATATGAAAGTGAGCAAACGACAAAGAGTCCTTAAAAAATAAACCATATGCTTTGCAACTCGTACAAAATTTTCATCTTTCTATTGTGAAACGTCGAATCCATTAAGTTTTGTTAAAATATTCGAATATAATGCCCATAAACTGGACCGTAAGTAGTGTGTAGTAATTTCAGCTATCACAGGAAGCTACAGTTATGATTCATTGCCCCGAATTGAATTCGGAGACTTACATAAGTAGAAATTTCAGAGGATGTATTTTTCTATAATTTAGTAATAAATATGAAGAAAATTTGACTTCCAACATGGTAATGCAAGTTTCAAAGATCATAAAAACCTTAATCTTATCGGCTTTCAGAAGCCCCGACTCGAATATCATTGAAAATGTTGGGGCAATGTTGCCAAGAAGCACTTATGGAAATGGAAAGCAATACAACACCGTAAACGATTTAGAAATCGGGATCTTCAAAGCATGGCTAGATATTAAGCTTAGCTCACTTTGTAATTTCATTGTTCGATTTAAATTTTAAGGCAGTCGAAATAAAATAGTTTGAAATTTATGTGAGAAATGTCTATTTAAATTTCGCATTATTTTTAAATTTTTTGTAATAAATTTTGATTTTGTTTTAGTTTTAAAAACTGAAATTATTATTTATTAATGAACTATTTGGTAAAACTATATCAATTTATTTTGTTAAGTTCAATAATTCTCAAAAACTATATGCGCCTATAAAATTTCACTTACTGTAGATTAGAAGAAGTTGTCACTTTTTGTTGACAATTTTTCATATGTAGCCAAGGAAAAATTTATTCTGAAAATTTTTTCTATATTAAATCGATAATTTTGTATATTTGTCATTATATTCTATATAAATTTATCATAAATATTCTGAAAACATTAACTGCATAGTTTTTAACATCATTCACTTCATTCAAATTCGTTTTCCACCAAAAAAAGAAAATACAAAATAATATAATTTTAAAAAATTGTAAACAAAAAAAATTTAAATTTCTTTGTTTCGAATAAAGAAAGACATTATCAGCAATTAAAAAGTCATTTGAAACGCTTAACTTCAATTTCATTAAGTTTTTGGATTAATTAAAACAAAGGGTGATTTTTTATGTGAAATATTAAGGGTTTTCATTATGGTTATAAATTAATTTAGGAAACAGAGAAAACGAACAAATTTTAGTCCAAAAATAAATATTCATAACTTCAATATTACGATAATTTATTATTTATTTAACACAAATAATGATTTTTTTCTTACTCTCTGAAATTTTTTTTCATTTGGGAAAGTAAAACAACACACCTATTAATTCCGTTTAAAAATTGTTAAAAACACATTGACAATAGATAAGAAACATACAACAAACAAAACGAACAAGAAATTGATATTTAATTGTTTAAAATAAATGAAGATTAATCGCAATTGAGACGACAGAATAAAACATTAATTTTTTATTATTTGTATATAATTTTGATTTTCATTTGAACAGGCTTGTAGTTTGTACCCTTTTGAAAGAAAAACTGTTTTGTATAAGAACGCAAGTTTTCTTCTATAAAGTGCAAACTGATACATAACATAATAGAAAGTAAATGTGCAAATACTCGAAGCAGTTTTACAACCATCGTGAAAAGCCTTATTATTTGACAAAACAAATTTAAAAATTACTTTAACATCTAAATGATCTCATTTTTTATACGCCTATTTATGTGGTAGACTATTTTTCTTTTTTTTTTAATCACCATAATTTTCAAAAATAACACCCACTTATTGTTTGGTTAAAACAACTTTCTTTTATTATAAAACATAAAAATTTTTTAAATACATTTTTTAAATAATTGTTATCATCTTATCTAACCCTATATGGTAAAAGAGTACTTGCAAATGTACAATAAAAAAAACTAAAGTACTTTTTTTTATCGGTTTTTAAAGTGTGGTTGTTGTCTGCAAATTACTGTTTTTTTTTTTCTCTCTCTATGAATTATTTTGTGTGGGATTTTTACAATAAGCCTTAAGAAATTTTATTTTCACATATACGTAACTTCTCTATGATAATACTATGGATCTATTCAAAAAAAAAAAAAATTGAAAATATATTCTGCTGAAACAAATATTTGATGCTGATTATATTTACACATTAATTTTAATGTTACCACAAGAAATCCGTTCTAGGTCTGCTCTCTATATTGGTAAAAAAAAAAACATGGTAAATGTTTGAAAAAAATTAGAAATTTACCAAATTCCCCTTTAATCGAAAACACGTCCATTATAAACAATACACAAAAACGCAAGCAAACAAGCTAATATTGTTGGGTAACCCCTCAATTGACTGCAATCACAAAATTACCAACAATAACAAAATGTTATAAAATGAATTAAGGAGAAAATAATACTTTACTTTTATTTTGCGAGAAAACTGACGCGCCTGTATTTCAATATCACTGGTTTTCACATTGCATATACTTTATTCGCGTATATTTATATATAAAGTTTCTTTTTTTATATCGAAAAAAAAAAAACTACATCATTAATTTGTTTAAATGCATTTTGTCGCGACACTGTTTAACAACAGCCATAACAATATTATCATACGAGTACAACAGCAAGGACATGACGAAATAAATAATGGAATGAAAGGACAAGATAAAATAAAAATTCAGTTGCTTTAGCACATTTGGCAGCAACAAAAACCAACCCCTTTTTCATTCGAATAAATTCATAAATCGAGGGAAACAAATGAAAATGCAAGTTTTAAAAAAGAAGTAAAAAAATTTCAGTGAATCAAGAATTTCATATTTTATAAAATTGTAAATATAAAATTATAAGCACAAATTGACCATACCCAAACTATTACTTTTGGCGCTATATACACCAAGACCATAAAAAATATTAAGAAACGCAATCTTACTTTTTTGCTGCTGTCAAAAAAGTTTCCGCACCAAACGAGTTGAAATGTGGTCTATATTTTCTTAGTCGATTTAAAATATTTCTCCGAAATAAAGTTTTAAACAATATTTTTAACTTTTTAACTTGTCAATATTTGTTTGAATCACATAAATTCAATATATCAGACAAAAAAAAAGTAATAAAGCTGTCCCGAAAAATTGTCAATTATTTTAATAGTTTTGAAAACAGGACATCAACGTTGGCAGACTTACAAAAAATAGGAAGATTCATTATTTAAATTAAACAAAGTCCAAAAATTTATTAATGGCAGATTTATTGAATTAGCAGCATTCAGACTAGTCTAAAAAGGGAAGATATAAAACCATTTAAAACGAATTATTCGATTTGTGGAATAAGCTCACAGTTCCGAAAATAGCGATAACATCTATGGAATAAAAAGTAAAACACATAATTCAAAGTTATCAAAAGTTTTTAAAAATAAATTTTTATATAACCAATGAAAATTTAGAATGGCAGTCCAATACAAGTAGCGTTGAAAATGTAATGCGTGACTCTGATCCAGTTCCAATATCCGATTGTTATCAATATAACAACTTTGACATAGACGATATATTCGATGATGAATATGAAAAGTCTTTGACAGACGAAGTCGCTCTGAAAGACAAAGATTAGTTATAAATCTCCTGAAATGCTGAAAGTTTCTGTAAAGGCAGTTGCATCATTGGTCACAAATTTAAATGTATTCACTTCAAAAGCATCGTATTTATATCTGCAAACAATTGGCTAAGACAGGCGTTAATATTTCGCCGCCATTACAAGCAGATATTTACAGAACGGTAATAAAATTTTCTGAAAGAATAGAAATCGTATACAAAAAACATTGAAAAATAAAAACTGGTACTTTCATTTTGATGGAAAGAAAATTGATGGTAAAGATATACAGGTAAATCGAATTTAAAAATGAAAAAGAAGTTAAGTTATGTCTTCCTGTTCTTGGAAATGGTAAAGCTTTAAATGTATTTTTGATGGTATAGGAAAACTTTAGGCAAATATGATAATTTCTGATACAACTAATGTTAACACAGGCAAAACAAATGGAGTTGTTGCTTTGCTAAAGAGCCATTCCAAGACAATATCACTTGTTCCTCCACAATAGTTAGTTAGTTGCCATCATTACGTTTAAGACTTGTTTTTAAGACATGTTATGGATGAGTTGATGGATGGAATATCATCATAGATAAATATATGTGATAGTTTTCTCTAATAATTAATTATTAACAACTATAAACAATAATATTAAATGGAGAGGTGATATGCAGTTCATTTGTCAAACTATACCCCCAATAAGCAATACTCGGTGGAATTCTAGAACGATTGTGACAATATTAGCAGTTTTCGTAATTCCGAAATACCGAGCAGAACTATATGAAGTATGTCAATTTATATGTGGTTTATGGTGCGACGTATGGTTGGTTTTCGGACCATAGTTTCCGCGAACACAATTTTGAATAAATAAAAAATTATAATTTAATTTACAAATTAAAAAAGCTAAAGTGTGCAGAACGTACCATTAAACTAGTTCAGGACATTATCCTCTCTGCAAAAATACTCGCAGTTTAAATCTTAAATTTATGTCATACAATAATCAAATAAATAAATAATCATACCTCGTATCAAACACCGTATATAAATTTACATGCTTTAAATATTTCTTATTTTAATTATTTTACTATGTATACATTAAATTAATAAAAAATAAATAAAAATACAAAAAAAAATTCAGTGAGTTTTTAGAAATTGCATTTGGAGCGGATTTTTTTTTACCCACAAACACGATTTTTTACTCCCTTTTGTATTAGCTCGTAGTGTCTGCTTGTCTGTCGACAAAACCTTGGATCGATTTTTAACCCCTTTCCCGTGATCCAATCGAGCTGAAACTGTGCAGGCAGACTCGTGATCTAGCAAATTTTTTTTGCAAAAAAATTTTTTTTTTATTTTTGACATAGATATTTTTAGTCAATCAATTATTTAATTACATGATGGTAAAATAATTTACAAATAAAGGGACTATAATAAAAACTTGGTTTTTATGGGTTGGTTTTTTATACCCTATACCACATATTGGCCGCATTTTCCTTATCATAAAAATTATTTAATGGACAATTGATTGAAAATAGTTGTAACTAATGGACAATTGATTGACAATGATCATTGATTTTGGTTGGAAATTAGAAATGGTATAAGAAATAATAAAAAATAAATTTATGCAGAAATATAATATCATGGCTAATTTTTTAGGTAAAAGTAAGCTCAACAAAAAAATAATGACAACCTTAGAGTACCCATGAAATAAGTACATAGAAGATTAAAAAATGTTATTCTCTTCGCTAATCGAGCAAATGACGACATCGGTAGTGGAAAAGGGTAGGCTAGCTTGAGTTATATTGTAACTCCGAATTATAACTCTTTAAATGGCATCTTAAGACCACTAGCTATAATAGGAGTAGAATAGAAGAGGAACAGTTTTGACCTTTGGCCTTTCATTGTTCTTTCAGAATGTATGTCGGCATTTCACGAAAGATCGGTAATGTTTTCGTATTTTTTGACATAGATATTTTTAGTCAATCAATTATTTAATTACATGATGGTAAAATAATTTACAAAATAAAGGGACTATAATAAAAACTTGGTTTTTATGGGTTGGTTTTTTATACCCTATACCACATATTGGCCGCATTTTCCTTATCATAAAAATTATTTAATGGACAATTGATTGAAAATAGTTGTAACTAATGGACAATTGATTGACAATGATCATTGATTTTGGTTGGAAATTAGAAATGGTATAAGAAATAATAAAAAATAAATTTATGCAGAAATATAATATAATATATTTTAATTATTTTACTATGTATACATTAAATTAATAAAAAATAAATAAAAATACAAAAAAAAATTCAGTGAGTTTTTAGAAATTGCATTTGGAGCGGATTTTTTTTTACCCACAAACACGATTTTTTACTCCCTTTTGTATTAGCTCGTAGTGTCTGCTTGTCTGTCGACAAAACCTTGGATCGATTTTTAACCCCTTTCCCGTGATCCAATCGAGCTGAAACTGTGCAGGCAGACTCGTGATCTAGCAAATTTTTTTTGCAAAAAAATTTTTTTTTTATTTTTGACATAGATATTTTTAGTCAATCAATTATTTAATTACATGATGGTAAAATAATTTACAAATAAAGGGACTATAATAAAAACTTGGTTTTTATGGGTTGGTTTTTTATACCCTATACCACATATTGGCCGCATTTTCCTTATCATAAAAATTATTTAATGGACAATTGATTGAAAATAGTTGTAACTAATGGACAATTGATTGACAATGATCATTGATTTTGGTTGGAAATTAGAAATGGTATAAGAAATAATAAAAAATAAATTTATGCAGAAATATAATATCATGGCTAATTTTTTAGGTAAAAGTAAGCTCAACAAAAAAATAATGACAACCTTAGAGTACCCATGAAATAAGTACATAGAAGATTAAAAAATGTTATTCTCTTCGCTAATCGAGCAAATGACGACATCGGTAGTGGAAAAGGGTAGGCTAGCTTGAGTTATATTGTAACTCCGAATTATAACTCTTTAAATGGCATCTTAAGACCACTAGCTATAATAGGAGTAGAATAGAAGAGGAACAGTTTTGACCTTTGGCCTTTCATTGTTCTTTCAGAATGTATGTCGGCATTTCACGAAAGATCGGTAATGTTTTCGTATTTTCTACAAATATGGTACTCATATAAATCGTTCATAGTTTTACTCATTAATTAGTTGAATATTTTCGTAAGCATCTATTTATGTAGCCTCGATAGTTTTTCCAATACTGATTCCCAGTTTTTTTTACTGGTCTTATATTTTCTTTCAATTAACCCAAAAATGCGCAGGGAGGTAAGTAATATTTTTCCCACATTTTTGATGCTTAAATGACCAGAGAGTATATAACTTACCTAATCACATTTATTCCTTTAATCCACTATATCGCCTTGCCAGTGCAATACTGTAACAACTCAAAGTGTTACTGTTTTCCGAAAACTGCACTATTGGGCTAGAAGAGACTCAAAGAATCAGAGGAATATTATAACATCTCAAAATTTTACAGTTTTCAGTGAAATTACAATACACATTCTTATAGGACACTGAACAAATTATACTGAAGGATTTTGAGTTGTTACAGTATTTCACTGGCAAAACGATATATCCGAAATTATGAAACAAATTAAAATTTCACCTTTAATATTAAAGTTATATTTCTTTAATATTATTTCCCAAAATGACAAAAGAAAATTTAAATATTTATTCGGTGGTGCTCAACATTTATTTTCTTATGGTATTTGCAGCAGAATTTGATTCATATAATTTACTTTCGGTTAAGAATACCAAAACAGGTTAAAAGTTTATAAATAAATTGGTTTAATAATTTGAATAAAGTCACCGATTGATAAACGTAACTAATTTTGCTATTGTAGGCACTTTTATTTTAGAAGAATTATGTTTATGTGGTTGTTGATGAGGAAAATCTATTGCATTTTTAAATATTTAAGAATTAAAATAAAAGTTCTAGTTACATAATTAAATTTTCTTATGGTAACCGATCCAATGATCCAATTTGGGTATACTACACGGTGTCTCGACTAGCTATAATTCATGGCAATGTTCATGTTCAAGTCAGAGAAACATAACATCAAAACGCGAAGTGAGCAAATTATGTCCAGACATTTCATTTCCAAAATGTCTATGAACCGTAAATAACAAAAATGCATTATTGAACTCAATGCTTTAAAATAGTTAATTTTCTTTTTAAATCCGTTTTTTATTGTTTTCACTTTTGTTGTTCCATAAACACTCATTTTCGCGATATACATATATTAATTAAATTAATAATTTCGCTTTTATTCAATTTAAGTTGCACCATTTTAAAATACTTAAACGTCAAAATCGAGTGAATCTTCAAATTAATGACAGGTTTTATTTCAGAATTTCTGTCGTGTCAAAAAATTGGATTTTTAAATCCAATTTAATCTCCACTACCCATTGACTTGAATATTGCCATGAATTATAGATAGTCGAGACACCGTGTTATATCCATAAATCATTAATCTAAAAATAAAAAAATAAGCCGTGATTCCCATATTTGGGTATCAGTCGATTAATATAACACCATTTAATCGAGTCAATCCATTGTACTAAATTGTTTATACTAAATGCTGTCTACTACTTTCTTTCCATCAGAGAAAGTTAAACAAATTAAAAATAACTTCAATGTATTACTTTCGATTATTCGATTACATTTTAATTAAATTAAGATATATAATACCGTCAGGATAAATAACTCTACATATTATTTTAACGCTATACCACAATAGATCTATTTGGTTGCAGTGCAGGAGGGAATAACACTCAACCCGAAGACATCGGAAATCGTAACGCTATACCACTATGTGGTTAGTTATTATCCACTTCATAAAATATCGTCATATCGGATTATTTTTGTACCTAGTCCCTTAAGTTTTGTTCGATAGTAGTTTACAATTTCAGTAAATAATTAAAATTTGTTTTGTATGCTGCAATTACCTGTAATGCTATTGTGTAATATTATTATAAAGACTATTTGCAAAAATGCAAAAATAAAAATTTTGTCGTACAATATTAAGAGAAAACGGTTTGCCAAAATCAAATAAGATTACGAGCAACAAAAAGTACTTTTAGAAAGTTACGTGTTGTTTTCTAATGTTTCATATCGTGTTAGTAAGATAGACTTCACCGCATACAAACCTTCGTAGCAAAACAAAACTATAAACCTAAATTTGCTGTCTGATATTTCGTTCATTATGTGTGCTTGTGGCAGTCAGTCATATTGCAGTCGTCACTTTGAAGCCAAATCATATTAGAAGCAGTAGTCGCCACTCAAAATGAATTCTCTATTGGTCATGGTCAGCAGTTAGAGAATAAGCAAACACAACAAATATAGAAATAATAATAGAACTGTAAAAATACTCACAAAAAATACTTTTTTTTTTTTTTATTTAATAATTTCCATTCACTTGGCTTGGCATCTTAAGCTTGAAAAAATATAATATAAAACCATAAAGAATAAAAAAGGTTGCATGTTGTATAAAAAAAAAACGTTAAAGTCAATATAAAATTCCCCAATGAGATATACAAAAAATAAAAAAAAAAAAAAATACAGCATGGCAACAAATTGTACCGAATGAAAAAGAAACAAATTGAAGAAATATTATTAAATATTGGAGACGACCAAGAGGACGTATAAGTATAAAAAATTCGAAATCAGTACATAGCTAATTGCTCACTATTTCTACTGATTTTTTTTATGATTAATATTTTGATTAAAAAAAAAAAATAATTTTATGTAATCAACCTGAAAAATACCTCTGAAGAATTTATAAAAATTTTATATTTACAGTGGCGGAACAAACTGACATTTTCGTTATATTAAAAAAACATAAAATATTTATTTAATGAATATACTATGAGTTAAGAACAAATACATTTAGAAAATAACCATAAAACTGAAAGATATTTTCTTCAAGGGTAAAAAAAAAAGAAAAAATATATAAAAATAACATTCTCTTAGTGGACAAAACTATAGGCGCAGCCTTTAGCTTCACGCAACCATCTCCGAACAGTTTTAGAGTGTACGTCCTTACCAAAATCTTCCTTTATTTCTGCTGCAATTTGAGTCGATGTTATTTTTTTTGCCAACTTTAACTTCTCGTGTTATTTAGGTGCGTTCTCTCTCGGTTATATTGTGCGGATGACCACTACGCCTTGCACTTTCAAAGTTAGTTTCGCCTTTGTAAGGATTTACAATTGTCCTGATGGTAAAACGACTTCGATCCATTAATTCCCCCGATCTCCGCAAAAGATTTGCCTTGATTATACAAATGTAGAATTATTTTGCGCTGTGATTCTGTAGTTTCACTTTGTTTTGGTCTCATTGTTAAAAATTAGTTAATAAAATAATTATTTGAAGAAGTTTTTTCAACTTTTCACTTACTAAAATGAATTTAAAATAATTGCGGAACACAGCAGCTTGTTTTAAATGTAAAAGTGTTGCCAGATTGTCAAAATTGTAATAACGTAACATATGTCCAAAAAATTGTGCCTATAAACTGTACCTTTCGTACATTTCATTTGTTGTATGCTAAACGAAGCTGTTTACATTAATTCCCCGATCTCCGCAAAAGATTTGCCTTGAATATACAAATGTAGAATTATTTTGCGCTGTGATTCTGTAGTTTCACTTTGTTTTGGGCTCATTGTTAAAAATTAGTTAATAAAATAATTATTTGAAGAAGTTTTTTCAACTTTTCACTTACTAAAATGAATTTAAAATAATTGCGGAACATAACAGCTTGTTTTAAATGTAAAAGTGTTGCCAGATTGTCAAAATTGTAATAACGTAAGAGATGTCCAAAAAATTTTGCCTATAAACTGTACCTTTCGTACATTTCATTTGTTGCATGCTAAACGAAGCTGTTTACAGCAGTCCATAATAGAGCAAGGGCACTATTGCTATCAAAAAATATTTATGCCGCTTTTTAATTAACCTTTAAATACTAGATGATTGTTGTGCCCATACTTTTGTCCACCACTGTATATATTTTTTTAACTTTGCTCTTAATGCTCTAAATAATTTTATGTTTTTCGAATTTACTGTTACAATAATAAACTTTCTTAGAAATTTTAACTATTTTAAAAAATTGTATGCCCAATTAAATTAAAAATAAATTCAACTCTAGACGTTTTCAAAGTCAACGTCATTGTAGACTTGATTTATTTTTTATCAAGAATAGCATGCAATGCAATATTTATTTTAATTCTATTTTTATATTAAACAAAACTTTTTATATTTTTTCACTCATAATTTTCCTCACAGACAAAAGGTCTTTGACATTTTCCTTAATTTTTATCACACAGAATTTAAAAAACAAATGTTCCGTAATTGAAGAATATATGTATGTATGTAGTAAATTATTATGTACAACATAAAACATCCGCTGATTAAGAAAAGTTTGTTGGCCGAATAAAAAAAAAAATAAAAATATATATATGTAATGAGATATGATCTGAAAAATGTTGGATCGATTTGGGTCTTAAAATTATTTTATTACGTGTTTCTTAATTACACAATTTTAAATAAACAATTTTAAATTGATAAATCAAACATTATAGAAGGAAAATATATACTTAAAAATAATTGTTAAATTATGCTTATAAAAAATCATATATATTTTTTTAATAAATAAATGATCTGAATCATTGTAATACCTGGTTTTCACTATGTCATATAAGCTGACAACAAACAATTGCCTCAACTGACATCTAGTAATTTTCTATTCATTACGTATTCATTACATCTTATAAACGAACAAAAAATCCGGCTGTCAAACACAAACAAATTGCCAACATGCTGGCAATTTCATTTCAGATGTCAAATTTTGCCAGGGGTTGTAAATGACAAGACATTAAAACCCGTTTTCATACAACTGACAATAATTGACAACAATTGTCATTAAAAATGACATAATGAAAACCAGGCATAAGTTAAGAGATATCGAATAAATTGTTAAATTAATTTTATTTTTTTTTAGGAAACTCTTATAGTTTATATTCCCTTTCTTTTAACTCGCAGTATCTGTTATATTATATAACATATTATATAATTAATTATAGTATAATTTTGGATTTTTCAAAATTTCAACGGTTTTTTTAAATTAGCAACCATGAAATGAATAATGGATATGTTTTTAAAAAACGTGAAACCGTTAAAATTTAAAATATTTGTAGTGAAGTTGAAGTTACGTGATATTATATCAGTAGATTGGATTCGAGGGGATTTACTTTTTCCTATTGGTTAAACATTTTGTTTACTCGGGTATAAACTTTAAAAGTTATGCCTGGTTTTCACTATGCCATATAAACTGACAATAAACAATTGCCTAAACTGACATCTCGTTATTTTCAATTAATTACGTTTGCATTATCATTATCATTTTGGATGGCAAATGTTGCCAGGGTTTGTAACTGACAATTAATTACAACCCGTTTTCATACAACTGGCAATAATTGACAACAATTGACTTTGAAAATTACAAAATATTAAACAAAGTTTGTGTTTTTGTTTTATTTTAATTTATTTATTTATTTAAATTAAATGACACAGCTTCGCCAAAAATGGTTAAAGCGTGAACATATTCATAAAAAGTTACACTCTAACATACACATTTTTTTTATAATTTTTTATACTGTCAAAAAAAAAATGAAAAAAAAAAAGATTTTCAATTTTATTTGTTGTTGCCAATATGGCGTTAAACAGAAAAAAATCTGAAAAACAAACGACAATAATATACGATCTACGGCGGCGTAAATGTATTTATATGTTTTTAAGTCCGTCCATCCATATAAACCAAACGGTTGCCTGCTAAAAACAACAAAAAAACTGTTTTTGCCATCCATTGTTTCGTGGCGTGCAATTCTCAAAGTCATTGGCTTGGTTGCCTTAATTTTAATTTGAAAAAAGTTTTTTTTTGTGTTTTTTGTTATAAAAATATAAAGCAAAAATATATTCTAAATCTGGTCACGTTACAGCAGAGTATAAAAACCTAATTAAAAAAAAAATAAAAAACAACATGAACAAATACAAGTTTAATTTTATTAAATTAAGCTTATTAAATTAAGCTTAAGTATTTTGTTTTAAAAAGGATATAAATAAATAAACCCTAATATGAGCTTATCAAATTCAACTCTGTTTTTAAAAAGAGTTGTAGTTTTCTTAAAAAAAAAAATGCTGCTAACCTAGTGAGCAGTCGTGAACTGCGTTTAAACTTAAATTTATTTGTATTTTCCATAAAATATGTATGTAGGTACATACTTACGAAATTTTGTAGGTTTAAAAATTTAATGACATTGTATATTTCAAACTGACTGACAAAATTGGCAATAAATTAAATAAACAATTTGGGGCCCTATGCTCCTTATAGGAGTTTCGGGAACATATATATATATATAAATAAACAATACCGAGTTACACACAAAATGCAATTACAATACTTGTTTATAAAACCAAACAAAGAAATTCATGGAAATAAAAGTTATATAAAAAATTCAAAGAAAATTAGTTTAAAACATGAAATAGAAAAACTTTCGGATTATTTTTACCAAATCAAAAACATTCAATTAAGGTTTCGAGAGTTCTTATAACTTCAGAATCTATTTTTAGTATCTATGACTTTTTCGAACTTTTGCATTTAGAACACTACAGATTCAGTATAAAACTAACCTAAAACAAGTAAAATTTTACATTGATATTTGGAGTGATTGCACTATTTGTAACAAATGTAAATAAAATATTTGAAAAAGTAAACAATTTGATAAACTTAATACTAAATATACTCTGAATTTTCAGTATTATTTAGAAGTGTCTCCATATTTTAGATCATATCATATATTTCCACAATGATGCCCGATTTATCCCATTTTAAAAACTAACCTGATCCAGATAATGACAAACAATATTATTCTAAGTTTAACCAGGTAAATGGTTTATTTTGTGATCGAACGTGATTTCAACAGGCAGACGGACGGACTGACAGATGGAAATCGACTGGAGTTGTTATAAAGACCAAGAAAGTAATGACAAACTGATATATACCCTCTGCACAGTGGTGTGAAAATTATATTTTTTCAAGTCTACTAAATCGATTTGACAATTTAAAATAAGCAACCTGCTCATGAGGTCAATGTTTCATTTTCACTAAAAGTAAGCTACCAAGCTAATCTATTGAGGTCGAGATCGTGATATCCACAGACGGAAAGATCGACATCGCTATATCAATTCCGCTTGGTATAAGGATCACGAATCTTTTGTTTAATTTTTTTTTTAATTTGTCTTGTTTTAACAGCACTATGTGCTTCACTAACTTACAAATGTTTATTCTTAATACTTGTAGCAAAAAGAGGTTTGCGCGTGCAGTGAAAACCGGACACTTTGTTTTTTTTGTAAGTTGTGAAATAGAATGTTGATTCGCAACAAGACACCTTTGATTTTAAGTTGGAAAACAATTGCGAAATAAATAATGTGTTAACTCCTCCTTGGAACTTTCCTAGTTGGCATCTGGAAGGATTCAGTATTTACAATAATAATTTCTGTTGTCTTGCGCTTTTTGCATCTGAAAATAATGATTATAATTATTATGGAGGCTAAATGCCCAAAGTGTGTAAACATACTAGACTTAACTAACAGATTTAAGGAACTAATTTTTTTATATTTCTGATGTTAAGCTCCTTCATAAATTTTAACGATAGCACTTCCTCGAACTCGAAAGGAGAACTTGAGTGCTTTATTAATGCGGGTAATGGTCTCAAGCTATGTGTTTCTAAAAACTTAAATCATTTATTTTGATAGTATCATTACAAAATTTTATTCAATATGACCCCTGTAAAAATTTTGTAAAATTTTTCATAAAAATATTCCCTTCATAACCATTCAACAAAATTAATCCATTACTTATTTCTTATATTTTTTTTTAACATGTCTTGTATTTGTCACGATGCAATCATGTTTTGTTTGTTTTTCAATAAGTTTGTTATATTTCATTTTGTTTACAAATTTTTATATTATTTATCAATTTACAATCATTTCCATACCATAGTATTTCAGTATTTTTTCAAATTTAATTTTTAAAATAGTTTCATTTTTGCTTAAAGGTTTCATTATAAATGAATTACAAATTTCAGATCCAGATTTAGGCATCTTTACAATATAAATTAATATGTTTCCTTAAAGACGATTTGAATTTCTGCGAAATTTAGTGATTCCTTTAAGGAATCGAATGGCATATTTTCTTTTATAAAAATATTGTTATTTTTGTGAGTCTCCTAATCTGATAATATGAATGTGTTATTGATTTTAGCTTTAGTGAGATGAATTGTGTTGTAAATATTTTCTATTTCTTCCTTTATTATATCAATTTTAAATTTATATTGAAGCATAAGCACAGTTTGAAATTAATTGCTATTTTTCATTATTTTTATTAATTATTTGCTTACTTGCGTTATGTTATTAATTCTTTCCAGTATGTTTTTGTTGATTACAAGTTGATTCTTGTTATTTCCTATTATTTCTTCAAACTCGTTATCTGTGGCTACAAGATAATAGACTGGGTTTCCTGGAACCCATTTCCAAACAGATTCTATGAAATTCAATGAACGCTTGCTTCTATTTCTAGGAGTAATGTTACTGATAGCCATAATCGTATTGTTAATTACCTCCTTAATGAATGGATGTAGGGGCGAGATAAAAGTGAGTTTTTGCCAAAATCAGTTTTCAGTTCTTCTATTATCGTGGAGTACTCTGTCAAATTAATGATGTGTAGGATACTATACGTTCCGGTCTGAAACTTCCTGGTGCCATCCTCGATAGTAACTATCTCTTATTCGGACTTTGTGAATTACTTTGCCTGATTCTGTTGGAATTTTTGTTTTCTTTAACGACTTCTTCCTTGAATCTCTTCGACAGCTTAGTCCCTAATCTCTCATTCTGTCTAACAAATATTTTCTCTCCTACCTCATTGTCAACAACTTCCTGCCTATTTTTGTTATGATATTGCAAATCTGTATCTTGTTTTGTCTTCAGTTTCTCAAAGATTTCTCATCTAACTTCTTCTATGTGATCAGTTTTTGCTGCAGTGGATCTGCCAAAAAATACATCGAAGGATTTTTTCCTGTTACAGAGTGAATGGAATGAATGTACTGATTTAAGCATCTCATAATCTCTGACAAAGTCGAATGGAACCTTTCGATCAACCCATTCACTCATTTTTATACGGCGATGCAGTAAATATTTTAATATCGAATTCGCTTTCCAACATAAACTTTATTGGTTGGGAACAAAATGTTTTTCCGTAAAAAACTATAGCTTTTGGAACTTCAAAGTAATATATTATTTCTCTTAATGTTTATTTTTTAAATTTTCGATACCGCCAACTGTCCTTATTACAGCGTGGCCTAACAATGGAAAACCGGTTTTTTGGATTTGAAATAAATTTTATTCTTCAACGTAATCTCCGTTAAGTGAAATGCACTTCTTCCAACGATCCTCTAACATCTTGATACCCTTGAAAAAATACGATTTGTCAAACTCTTCAAAATAGTTTGTTTGTTATTTTTCTGGCCAAGTTATTTAAATTATATATGATTTTTGTTAAGCTAATTGGGCCTATTACATTAATGTAAATAAAAAACCTTTTATTACATATTTCTCCCAACGTTTCGTCAATTTCTTGTTGACATCTTCAGGGGTTTGTAATTTCCAATTAATTTTTCACATTAAATTATAAATTGCTTATATAAAACATAAAACATAAAACATTTAACATATACTAAAATTAAATTAAACATACAACTTAAAATAATATCACAGTTTTTCCTTCTATTTTATTGCAACTCTTTAACTTGTACTTATGTACATCTCTGATATGACTTCTTTATTTGTGAAAATTCTCTTTTCCTGGAGCCATCTTTTCAAGTTTGGGAACAAAAATTAACCTCTGGGGGCAAGATCTGGATAATACGGAGGGTGGGGAAGCACTTCGTAATGTAAAGACTTAAATCTTTCTGAAGCCAAAGCAGATGAATGCGCCGGTGCATTATCATGATGATACGAGATTTTTTTCTTATTTAAGGGGGCCGTTTTTTTTTTTTTCTTAATTTCTTCGTCCAATCTGTCCAATAACTCAACAATTATTGTTTTTCCTTTCTCCAAGTAATCAATAAATATTGTACCACGTGTATTTCAAAAAACACTGGGCATAACCTTTCCACCCGATTGTTGAGTCTTTGGCCGCTTTGGTCGGCTTTCGCACGCTTGTTACCACTCCGCAGACTGTCTATTGGACTCCGGTGTATAATAATGAATTCGCGTCTCATCCGTTGTTATAAATCAAGGTAAAAATTCAGTTGAACTTACTTCAAACATCTCCAAAGATTACTTTGAATCATGAACACGTTTCAGTTTTTGTTCAGCTGTTAAAAATCGCGGCACCCATCGAGCAGAAAGCTTCTTCATATTTAAATGATCATAGTATATGCCGAACCCGCTCTGTTGATATCTTTATGATGCCAGCAGCCGGTTCACTCTAATTTTTCAATCATCCAATACAACCTGATGCACTGATGCGAATATTCACAATAATGTTTATCAATCCATTCTTTGACTTGAACAGTATTGCTTCCCACCAAAAAATGGTGTGACCTGGGTATTCTGGTAATGGTGCAGCGCCTAATTTTATATTATTTGGGTGGCGGTCTCATTTATTCTCCTTACAAACTTTACATATATTGGTGATTTTTCTGACCTTCGTCGCCATAGCGAGAAAACAAAAATTCTCGAGTATCTATAGTCTATTATTCTCCTCTATTATAATTGTATCTTGATCTTCTATATTGGTAATATCTTTCACTATTTGCTGTGTAAAACGAATCTTATAATTGTTAAAGTGTGTTGGATAAATTGACTTGATTTTCAACATTATCGGTTCTGTTGTTTTAATACCATTTATAACCGACAGATTCAAATAATTCCTTAGAAGTGATTTTAGTGATTCCTCGGATAAAGTTTCCTCGGCTATTACATGTCTATGGTACGTAGGGAAAATTATTTCAATTTTCTATGAACTTTGAAAACATTAATGGGTGTTTCTATAGATGGTATCAAATTTTCAGAAGAACTATCACTCCTATGGACTGTAATGGGATTAACATTTCCTAGTGGTTTATTAATTAGCTCGTGGTTATTTTATATTCCTCCAACTGCGCCTTCTCTCTTTTCATTTTTGCTTTTGTATTCTTGTTGCTGAGAGCGAAGGTCAGTGGCTGATGGTCAGTATAAATTTTAATTTTCCTCGATCCATACAGGAAACATTTGTCAAATATATTTTTTTCATTGACACACTGCATAAATTCATATTGATTTCAAAATGTTATTATTGTAAAGAGAACTTACTTTAGGCATGAGTGTGACTTAGATATAATTAATACTTTTTAGCATAAAGTAATAAGATATTTCATCAAATTGAAATGAATGTATTTTAGAGATAACTATACGCAAGGTAAAAATTAAATTTTTATATTATTACTAAAGGTATTAAATTCCCATATAAAAATAACTGTAGAAATATTATTTTTGAGAAAAAGGGTTTTTTATTTAATAACGGGTGTTCTTTAGAACTACAGAACTTTAAATTAAAATAAAGTAAAGAAAAATATTTTTAATATCAATTACACTGGCTTTATTGGTTAGATAATGTTATGCCATTAATATTGAAATATGATTTGGTCATGTGGCCGCCACGACTGGCTCATTTGCGGCCAAATTTCGCCAATAACTCCTCGAATGTTGATTTCCAGGTGTTCAATTGTCTCTACATAACCCCCAAAGAAAACAATCCAGTGGGGTCAAATCACACAATCTTGGTAGCCAATTTAGCAGGACCATTACGTAAAATTATTCGTTCATCAAAAGTTTCGAGTAAACCTGTTCAAACCACATGGCAGCAAGATTAATGCCAGCTAATTGAGGTATGAAAAAAACTTTGTAATCTATACCGCTCACGGTTTACATTCTGCCCAGCATGATTTTTGAAGACATATGGACCAATGACTCCGCCGGCCAATAACGCGCACCATAAACAAAACTTTGTATTGGCCGAATTGGAGGCGCATACGATTGTCGTTTGTGTTTAGTTCTTGCACAAGTTGAATCTTAAAAGATCGTAAATCAAGATCCTTTCGTAAAATTTTCCATAAAGTAGATCGACGCATCCCCATTTGATGAGAACGGCGCCGATTTGATCGATGTGAGTGTTCTTTAATGCATTGCTGCACAGCTTGTTCGGCTTATACTTCTTGGGATGTACATTATCACTAAGAGTAAACGTTGTGCGAAAACGATCCATAGTTATTCGAATTAGCCGCTCTAAAGGTCGATTATGACTACCATAAAATGTATGACGTGCACGATTAATTTGACGAATATAACCATTATTTTGATAGAAAATTTCAACAATTTGCAAGTGTTGCTCTTGTTTAAGTCTATCCATGATGAAATGGCAAACCAAACGGTTGTCAAATAAAGCAGTGCTACGAAATCAAACCGTTAAAAAACATCCTATGGAAAATGTTTTCTTGTCTTTTTACTTTTTTTTAGTGCTTTTGTACAAACATATACCTGATTTGAATCGGAATGACACTTAGTACATGAAAATTTTACTTTTTGTAAAAAAAAGTATGGAAGTCTCGCCAATCAATAAAAGATAACGCAAATCTAGGACAGTGTGTACCCGAGGAACCCCAATGCGCAAAATATCGATATTGTTGAAATGCCAGTAAGAAGTTAATGCATAATTTCATTCACATTTGGGGTAAAATAATATATACTAATATAAAGCCGTATATACTAATATAAAGCCGCCAAAGTGAGTTAAAGGGTAAAATCTTTAAAGAATCCAAAATTCCATTTTAAACTATACGCGAAGAATGAGAGCTCTAAAAATAAAATAAATATTTGTTTCAAAATTTCGAAAAAAAATTATTAAATTCTGTATAAAATTTACACTGCTGAGCAAATAAAAAATAGAAATGCCATTAAAAAAATTATTTTTTTATATTAAATTCTTTGGAACAGTGCTCAGCACTGTAAGTTAGAATTAGAATTTATTTATTCATAAATTAGCTCCCCAGTAATACAGAGAAAAAAAATTAGCATAAAAAATAAAAAATTAAGTATTTCTGACAAATTAAACCGAATCAGTAATATTGGCAATCGTTTTTGTAGTATACGACGTGCGTCTAAATTGTTCTTAAACGGCTTTTGGAATTTTGTGTCATAATAGCTACCGAGTGGTATATATTTAAACAGATTTCAATAAGTTCCGTCAGCATGCCTCGATGAATTTTGATATACAAAAAATGTCGAGCTTTCGTAACTTTATGCTATTGACTTGTGTCCTCAATAGCATAATATATCATAAACGATGTATAACTATAAGACTACAAGAGCTATCAGATACTGACGAAAAACACACAAAAAAATATTAAAGATTTGGTTTCAAACAATTATCATTATAGAACTTTTTTCTAGTAGATTACCAGTTAATTTGGGATATGACTTTTTGCTATATTTGGGTCTGTCGTGAAAGTCTTATATTTCCGTTGTTTTTAATATAAAAAAAAATTATTGAAAATAGAAAAAAATTCAGTTATTAAATTAAAAAAAAAACGCGAAAAAGCGAAAAAGTAAATATGAATATACCTATATAATTTTTTTTTTATGAAACATAGTTGTCCTAATTAAGTGTTATAACAATCTAAAAAGCCCTTAATGTCTAGAAATATCTGTAGGAAATCTTATCAAAAACAACTTCCGATTTAGCTTTAACATTTAAAAGATCAATTTAAACAACAAATATAAGAAACCAAACAAATAAAGACAAAGATTTCAAAATATGTTTTTATTTCATACCACACACACACACACACACATTCAGTCAAAGATAACTGACGTGTTGTGCTATTTTTAAAAAATTAAGTTTCTGTGCTGTGTTCTTTGTACATGTACTTTTGTTTGTTTTTATTTTTTTTTTTACTTTGCGAAAAAAAATTGTTGTTGTCACATTTATAACTTTGAATGACGTAATTACTTATTTGTTTAACGATACTATGATCTATTTTTTGATTTTTGTAATTTGTTTAAAAATTTTATTTAAATTTTTAAAATAAAATTTATTCAGCTTAACACATTTTAAAAGTAATACGCTAATTTTTTTATAAACGAAACATATATAAACGTTAAAACATTTCGTTGCGCTTCATTTTACAAAATGAGTTCATTAATTTAAAATTTTAAAGTCTTTTCCATAATTTGTTAAATAATACTCATACTAATTGACCCTTGTACACAATCACATATGTACATATGTATATAGCAATGATGGCCAACTAAGTTAAAGTTACGATCGATTTCAGCATATGTATTAAAAATTATTAGCGAAGAAAAACTTAAATAATCATATATTCAAAATTAAATAATTCATCCATAGAAAAAACTTACTTTGGACAAGTTAACAAACTTTCATTGAAATAATATTATTGAAAAAAGTCAAAGCAAAGCAATCTAATTAATTAATAGAAAAAGCTATTAAAATAGCTAAAAAATAGTTCTGTGATGTGATGAGAAGAGGCTTAAATTGTATAACTTTTGCTTGAATTCTCATTTAGTTGTTTTCAGCAAATATATATTTAACTTTTTACCAAAAAAAACTATCTACTACTTTTGGTTACTGATGAGGGTTGGTGACTCTTCCCGAAACAGCTGTATAACCTGTCATGCCGAATATAGATCAATTTTTGAAACAAAACATTTGATCTTGAGCCTGAATAATTTCAAACTCAATCATTAAATTGATAAAGAACGAAAATAAGATTTTTTATTTTTTTTAGAAAATAATAAAATTACTTGTTAAGAATTTTTTATAATTATGATTCTAGGCGGGCACAAGATTAGAATCTTTAGAAAATCGATGATTTTTTTTATTTTACTCAAATCAGTAGTAAGACTCAAAAAGCAATATATCAAAATTTTGGAATGAAATTTCAATTTTCGGCTACGGAAAAAACTTTTATCCGCTTTCCTTAATTTTTTTTATGTTTAAAACCTGCTAATCAATATGAGTTTAAAAAAGGTGGAATTTTATTTAATTTTATTAATTTATTTGCCCAAAACCAATTTTTGTAGTGAAAATATGAAATTATTTTTTAATTTATATTGAAATTTTCTATTTTGGTTCTAAAAAATAAAATTGCATTATTAATTTCATTATTTTTCGTTGATGAGTTATAATTTTGTATTAATTTTTTAATATTTTTCACACATTATTTCACTCGTAATTTATTTATTTTATTTTTAATTTTACTATTAATATTTAAATTCTTTAATTTATTGGTATTATTATTTACACAGCAGCTTCAATAAAAGAAACAACCTTCTATGAGGGCAAATCTCAAACTGAAAACCTGACTCTTTATTTCAAACTAATGATCCTCAAAGAATTTAAATATAAAGTAATGAGATTATAAAAGCAGTAGCATAAAGTAGTTATGAGAAATACATAATGTAAAGCATACATAATAAAGCATAAATACATAATATAAAGCAGAATATAAAGTTATAATATAAAGTTATAATACAGTTATAATACAGGGCTATAATTATCCATAATATTAATAGGCTAGGCGATTTTTTGTTACCGATTTTTTGTTCTACCGTTTTATCCCGCTTTTGACCAAACGTATACTATTTGAAAGGTATTTCTTTTAAGCTGTCACCAGATTTACGGATTTTTAAATTTGTTCCTTTATTTTGAGTAAATTGCGTTTAAAGTTGCTACTAACACATACATACATAAAATTATACATATGCTATGTGTGTGTTTATTAAATTTGTTAATGTGTTTGTTAATGAGTTTGTAATCTTCATTCAAAATAATAATAAACCGAAAAGTGTTGGTGTGTGAATTGGCTAAGTTGAAAGTTGCCTAGAAATTGCACTCGAATTTCGAGCGCTGGAATCTGATAGTAATAATAAATTGTACAATAAAATACAGGGTAATCATCAAATACTGCTACAATTTTATGTAATTTATTACTTTATGTTAATGTTATTTCCATAAGTTATTTGATTTTAGTTTTTTTTTTTTAGACCTGTTTCTTCTTTAATTACTAAACAATGTCTATTGTTTTATGTGTAACGTCACAGAAAAAATATTTTACAAATCTCTTCAACTCAGATTAAAGATAATTTTACCAGCTTTCAAACAAACAAAATCACGAAATCAGGATAAAAATTACTTCCGTAATTGAGTACACATTAGGACAACTATGATAGAGAGGTGTCACAACGGTCCGATTTTCTTTCACCACCGATTCCTAGTCTGATGGTTCTACACATTTTCCATTTGTATTTCAGAAAATTTCAATTGATTTTCAGAAAGTATCAATTTTTTTCATATTCTGTTCTCCTATTTTTATTTTTTGGGCTTATAAATGGCTTTTTTTCTAGCAACTCTATCATGATAGTTGTATTTATGCAATGTATTGTGAATGGTATTTAAGCAAACCTCTCTTCCACTGCGTTTTTTAAAGATATTTTTTGCAATTTTAAAAGGATCATATTTTATTTTTTTCTAATAAAGGACGCTCTTCTCGCTCATTTAATATTTTTCCCTTGCTATAAGCTAATATAAACTCATCATGGAATTTCTTAATAATTCGGCGATTTCTCTCAATGTTTTACCTTCTAAATTAAATTTAACTCTTAATTGCCTTATATCGATGGTATATTGTTTTCCATTTGGGCCCATTTCAAAGATATTTACATTTAGAACTAGAACTTTCTACCAATAAATGCAAGTTATGACCAGAGCCTATGGTCAAGCTCGAATACTCGAACTACTGGAGTATTTAATGAGCTACTCGAGCACAGCGAGTAATTATTACAAGTACAAAGAATATTAAAAATAAATTTCACTTGAATCGGACTGTCCTAATGGGGTGGGCAAACTACTACTCGAAAAAGCTCAACGACTTTCCATACAAATGTATTAATATATTCACTTCTTTTTTTATATTTATTTATTACCACACTCACCGGGATGCCCCCTACAGATGCAGTGCATTGTGTTGATCTCAGGAAAATAGGTTATGGGAAGGAGGAAAGAGGGAGTAGTGTTTGTGGATATTTGACTTAAATTTTATTAGATTATAACTGTCAGGAAAGACCTCTGCGGGGAGTTTATTCCACATACGGCTAGTTCGACTAATAAACGAATTCTCTCTGTAATGCGTTGTGCGGTCAACTGGACAATAAACTACAAACGGATGTGATCTACTAGAGAAGCGAGTAGAGCGAACCGAAACTCGGGCACTTGGAATAAGTTCGCTAATGTGAGAAGAACATTTCTATAGAACAGTGATACACAGCCCACATTCCGACGATGTTCCAATGAGTCAATAGAGTTGGATACCTTACTGTCGTTGATGAGCATCAACGCCCTCCTTTGCACACAGTCCAGTAGCTCCAAAATAGACTGAAGCTCCTGCCCATATATGGGAGTTGTATTCCATTTTCGGTCAGATGTAAGTGGTATAGATTTTAAGGAGATCACGGGGAATGAAGTAATTTTTGCACCTTTTTGGGAAACCAACACACTTGAATGCTTCTTTCGACACTTGAAAAACATGCTCCTTAAAACGAACATCACATTGAATTATCATGCCTAGAACATCAAGAGTATCCGACATTGTTGAATTGGCCCTATGGGTCAACATACAACATTGAGTCTTCAGCGCATTAAAATCAACCTTATTCGCTTTACACCACTCGGAGATTGTTAATAGGTCTTGATTGAGTGTGTCATTCATTTTCCGCCTTTTGCCTCCAACCTCCAAGAGGCTTGGCCTACAATTAAAGGAAAAATAATGACAAATGCTGCTGTCATCTGCGAAAGAGTATATAGAGTTATAAGTTTGACCAAGAAGGTCGTTCAGAAAGATAAGGAAAAGAGAAGGAGAAAGAACGGAACCTTGGGGTACCCCTGAATTAAGCTGAAACTCATTAGATGAGACCCCATCAATAACCACACGTATTGTTCGATCTCTGAGAAAACTCGATATAAATCGAGAGAAGTCATTACCGACCCCAAATACAATAAGCTTTGATATTAGTGCACCGTGCCACACACGATCGAATGCTTTGGAAATATCCAGAGCAACCACTTTGATGTTTGACATCATTTTACAACAAATTTTCCAAAATACATGGTATGATTTTATATATTTTGAAGTCAGTTATATTCATAGGTTACTCCCCTGAAATATTGAAACGTTCTGATTAAAACTATAGAGTGGGCTAACTACTACTCGAAAAAGATCATCCACTCTCCACTCAAATCAATGAAAATATGTTCTTCGTATACGTTTAATGTCTATTTTCAAAAAATTGTGGTAAATGCAAAATATGCATAATATATCCAAACAAAAAAAATACGCAAAGTATGCAAAAAATATGCAAAAATTTCCTATGTTAAACAAATCAAAAAATAATATAAAAGCGATTCAGAGGGTGGTATATATATTGAAATTTTATTAGTTATTGTCAAATATTAAAGTAGAACAAATGACACTTAATATATACGATATTTTATAGGTTAAATTCTTCAAGATAATTGGTATTACAATATACAACCATAATTTTCTCTAAATTATTAATTGAGAGGCTTTGACGTTTCTCTCCAAAAACCAATTTGTAAGCGGAAAAGCTTCTTTCAATGTCACAGAAAGTAATTGGAGCAAATTTATATTTAATGATATTTTCATTTGTTACGGGTTTAAGTCCAGACAAATCTTCAGCATTGAGATTTAATATATTATTTATTTTTGAAATGATATTAAAAAGGGGATTTCGATTTACAAAAAAATTTGAAAGAAAACATGGTAAAAATTTATAATTTTTAAAATTGGAAATATGATTATATTATGCACTTCAAATTTCAAAGTATTCTGACCAAAATTGTGGCTCGGACGAACTACTACTCGAAAAAGATCAGACACTCTCCATACAAAAGTGTGAAAATTTCTTATTTTATGTTTGAGACAATTTTACAGAAAATTTTTCGCAATGACGTAGCCAAAAGTTATATTTTTTAGAGTGGAAAATGTAAGAATAGTATGCCATTAGATTCTACTCCCATGGGGCTTTCACCTGATATATGACAACCCTCATTCAGGTCGGCTAGAAATTACCGTTTTGGCCCTTTGAAAATAATACTTATGGAAAAAATCAATTTTTTTTTTTTTATTTTGATCCTTTGTAACTTTTTTCCTGAGAAACAATTGAATATGGGCAGTATGCCATTACATTCTACTCCCATGGGGCTTTCACCTGATATATGACAACCCTCATTCAGGTCGGCTAGAAATTACCGTTTTGGCCCTTTGAAAATAATACTTATGGAAAAAATCAGCTTTTTTTATTTTGATCTTTTGTAATTTTTTTCCTGAGAAACAATTGAATATGGGCGGTATGCCATTAGATTCTACTCCCATGGGGCTTTCACCTGATATATGGCAACCCTCATTCAGGTCGGCTAGAAATAACCGTTTTGGCTACTTTAACATTATATGTTGTTATATGCGAATATACATTATTTTTTTTATATAAAATTAAAATATAATGACAAAACAAATTTATTATTTGTCAGATACATGTTTATAGTCTAAATTTAATTATTAAAATATTTAGATAATTGTTTTTTACTTGAATAAAAAATTTATTTTGCTGAAGTGAAGTACTTAACAGAAAATGTTAACATTCTCTGTTAAAATTCTTAACAGTTATTTATTTCGATATTTAACTTCACACCCTTCTATGAAAATAAGGTAATTAACACAAAATTAAAAGTATATATAAGGAATTCAAGAATTATTTAATCATCTGATCTCAATAAAAACATTAAAGAAAAGTAATACAAAACAGAAATAAATGTACTTTATTTAGAAAACGGCCAAATTTTACACGTCAAAAAAAAAGTATACAGCAATCAAAAGGCAACAGAGCTTCAATACAAAAAAAATCTTTTTAATTTTTTAAATATTTGGCCTTAAGCACCACATTTAGTCTTCTAGGCATCGACTCGACAATTGAAATAGGCTTTCGACTTATTTTTCTGTCAAGATATTCCCACAGACGCTCGATCTGGTTAAGGTCCGGGTACTGCGGTGGATGACCAAGTGTCTAAGGAGCCCGGACAAGTGGCCACTCTTTCACAATCTTAGACGTATGCCTGACGTCGTTGTCCTGTTGGAAGATCCAGTCTCCAGCCATGCCACATTTCTCGACGCTAGGGCCAATATTGTCGTTCAAAGTAATCCATTTTCTTCATAGTGGAACAAATAAAAACAAGATTGCCAACACCTGTTGCCGCCATACAGCCCCAAACGATAACTGAACCTCCATCATGTTTGACAGTGTTGGTAACACACTTTTCTTTGAAGGTATAATTCTTAGCACGCCATATTTTTGGGGGCCTTTTCGCGCCTCATTTTTCTACTTTTTATCGAAATTCATTAGCTTGCTTTGATTCGTATTGGATATGCTAGGTTTCTTCCATGGTATTCTTTCATGTAGGCCATTTTTGTGAAGCGATCTCCTTACTGTACTCGAATTTACTGGTTTGCCTGATATTTGCGTTACCACTAAGCTGCTTTCGTCATCCAGATCTCGGTAAATCTTCACCCTGATAATGTTTGACGTATTAATCAACAATTTTTTTTATTGTGCAGTGGTTCGTCAGACGATGTTTGCTTTCCCATAGTGAGATTAGTTTCGTTTACTTCTTTTTAGTTATTATTGATTAGTACAAATCAACTTAAAATGATTTTTAGTAAAGTAAAAGACGTGATCAATACAAATTATTCACAAAAAGTTTACGTTCTTCCACGAAATATAAAAAAAAGCATAACTAAGTGTTACCACTGTTTACTTTTTTTTTTTTTTGACGCGTAAAATCTGATGCATTTTGACTTTCGAGGGGATTTACTTACAAACATCAGACGATGTTTGCTTTCCCATAGTGAGATTAGTTTCTTTTACTTCTTTTTAGTTATTATTGATTAGTACAAATCAACTTAAAATGATTTTTAGTAAAGTAAAACACGTGAACAATACAAATTATTCACAAAAAGTTTACGTTCTTTCCCGAAATATAAAAAAGCATAACTAAGTGTTACCAATGTTTACTTTTTTTTTTTTTTGACGCGTAAAATCTGATGCATTTTGACTTTCGAGAGATTTCTGCACTTAATTTGATTTCATGTTTTATAGTAGCCAATCTCTATATGGTGTAGTAGTAAACTCTATAATATTACTTTTTATCGTAAGTTAATAATATCTTTGTAATAAGACAATTTAAAGATCAAAAATTGATGTAAACTTTTTTTGACGCTGACATTATATGTATACAATTATGACCTCAGCAAAGTTTTATCTACATCTTCTCGAAAATACCACCATGAGTTTCGTATAGTCGCTCAAGACCGATTATAATAATATCTTTAGTTGTTTTTATTAATTTTTTTTTGTTTGTTGTATATAAAACACCTGTTTGTTTCTTTTTATACAGAATTAATTTCATTGTGGTTGTTTTCTGAAAGTCGTATAGATTTTCTTAAGAATAACATCAACTGAAATGTTGTTGTTAAAAGATTAAGGAAATTATAATGATAGAACTTCAACATCAAATATAAAACAAACAAAAAAATAAACGAAAAAACAACAAATAATTGGCAACAATATAATAAAAACTGTTTATAAAAATCACAAAACTACGAATTTTCTAAAAATATATATTTATAAAAAAATAGTGTTAAATAAAACAAAATAGCACAGAGAGTGAGAGAGAGTGATGTATAAAAATGAATGCAAGTAATGTTGCTAATTGGCGCTTTTTGTACTTTTTGGAGCTTTTTAGTTCTCCATATCCGCTTTTTTGTGTGAATACGCTTTTTGAAAAAACGGGCATTAACTGTGCTACAGTCAGTATTTTTACAGTGCTTTTTGCACAACCATGCATTATTTTCATAACAAATAACTTTCAACAAATTTTAAGATATTAAAAAATTTATTGATATTTAATCTTGATATTATTTTTACTAATAATACCAATGATATAATATATTTCATTAGAACATTTATAAATGACGCAGATATTCTTAGTAAAATTGTAAAATCTCAAAAATTCTATGGGATCATTTTATCAATCTCGTTAGTTTTATTTTGCGAATACTTTTTTTTACTTTGTTAAAACGCTGAGGTAGAAATAACTTGATGAACTTGTTTAAAATTAAAATTAGGAACAGATTGTTTTTAAATACATTGTTGCATAACTACGGTCTTAAATTTAAAAACTCTTGTCTAAACTTTAAATTGTTTTTCCCCTTTGAAAAACTACAAAAATTTTATGTTAAAATAATCTATACATATGTATATACTTGTAAATTAATTTTTTATATTAATAAAAATAGATATAAGTATGTATATAATTAAATATTTCTTTAAGTTTTGGCCGGTGTTTTTTTACCCTTTTTTTGGAAATATTTTACACTTTTTACTAAGTTTTGCAAAGATCATGATTTTTTTCTGCGTCCAAGAGTTGACAACATTGAGAACAAATGATCAAAGGCGAACATACGTACGTATGTGTATGAACATAAGAGTTTGATATAAAACGATGTAAACATCAGCAAAGTGTGATACACTGTTTTTATTTAATAAATACTTAAAAAGGGTGATTCTTGAGCTTTTTCCAGTGATTTTTTTAAACGCCTCTGTTAGAAGTGACCGTGATTTGAAAGTCAGCGAAGTAACCGTGATCACGGGTTTTCAATACCAAGCAAAAAAAAATTGATTTGTTTATTGATGTACAAAATTTGTAAGGACCCTTTCGTATGGTACTGAAGTAACAAGGCATATGCATAGACCTTATGCTTTTTTTTGTTTGAAATTGCTGTTTTAGGTGTACCTATAATATTTTGATTGAAAACATAAACATAACATTTTGCATAAACTGACACATATTACTTTCTCAATTATCGCTTTTATCAAAGTTTAACGGATCCAAAGTCAGCGATGTACTTTTTTTTAAAATAAAGTTTAAACTTTTTATTGGATGGCAAATGTAAGTAAACATAAAAGAAAGAGTCGCGATTACTGAAAATATAACATTTTCCTGCACACGTGCAACAATGCATTTTTGTTCCAATCAGATTAATTTATTATAGAGAAATTTGAAAGCTAAAAAAATTTAAATGTTAAGAAATAAGTTTTATTTGTTGAATCTTAGACAAAAGACTCAAAATATAATCAATAAACACAAGAAAAAATTTTATTACAAAATTCAAAAACTAAACCAAAAGTAAAATTAATAATTTAATGTTTCTATTTTCTAATCAAAAATTGGAAATCAAAGCACAGTTCTTAATATATAATTTGATGTCCTTTAATCTCTTAATCAGCATTTTATGAAATTAATGATCATATTCGAGTCTTTTCCGACTCCTCTGCGCGATTAAAACAATCATATATGCGCTCATTTTCTGTTCATAAGACTCTTTTGTCGGGAGAAAATGGTACACTACCCGCGACTCTCCTTGAAGAGTCTTTTATTAGCCGCTTTTCTGATCGGTTTCGATTCATTTTCCAGTCGTATTTCTAATCGTTTGTATTTAAAAAGTGATAATTATTTTATTTATTTCTTATAAATAAAATAATGTGTGATAAAAAATATATTTGTACAATTGTAATTCTCGAAAAATACATATAGAAAATCCAAGGCACTGATTAATCCCTTACACAAATTAAATTAATGTTCTTCACCGTCAAATTAACTGATATCACTTGAATCATTTAAATAGTCATCATTTTAATTCTTTGGTTGAGATTACGTTTTTTATTCAAATTATTTTACTTTTAACTTTTAAACTTCTTCACTTTTAAATGTATTCACTTTCCACTTTTAAATTTGTTCACTTGTATAATTTGTGTTTGAAAATGCTCAACTTCACACCACAATTCGACTGATATTAATGAAGAAAAATTTACATTATTCAAATATTGAACACTTGTTTCAAAAATAGTAAAACATTGTCCATTATTATGTATGTACTATAAACAATACGATCTTACAGCTTTAAAAATTTTACGTTTTATAATAAAAGTGCGTACTTTTCTCATATTTTCAGTTTTATTATATAAAATTGAATTAAATTTTATAATAAAAACTAAATACAAAATTTAAAGCATCCAAGTTATCATCCCTGCTGTTGAATATCAAAATATGACTATATAACAAATTTAAAAGAACAACAGAGCTAGAAACCGTTACTTGAAATAATCGATTACTTCAATTAGTCGTGATCTTTCAATCACGGTGACTAAATTACCGCTCATATTGCGCATATATCAAAATTAATACAAAACAAATAAGAAAATTATGGTCGGTCTAGACCGACTATACGATACCCTATACCATGCGTTTAGCGACCCTATCTCTTAGGCCCAACTAACTGGACATAGAAAATAAGCATAAACCAAATTTGAGTAAGATTTTTATTAATTTTTTTGGCTGCAGATATGTGGGGACTGGCCCAAAATGGACCGATCCTGACCATGTTTGGTAAAGTCTCTTGTATTTTCCAAAAATATATACAAACAAAATTTGAGAAGAATCAGTGCAATATTTTTGTTTTTTGATATTTAAGTGAAGATCGGTAAGCAGCTCTATATGGGGCCTACGACTAAGAGTTGTCCCATAGAGATCATTTTTGGACTACTCATTAATGGATGTAATAAACGCATACAAACCCAATTTGAGTAAGATCTATATGACAATTTGGATCTTATGGCAATTTATGTCGATTTCATAGGGGTCATTTGTATGGGGGCTAGGTCTGAACATGGACCGATTCTCACCAATTTCAATAGCGTTCATCCTATGGCCGATATATTCATATTTGCGACCTGCAGTTTGATTACAAGGTTTACATGGACACACGGACGGACGGACATCGTTAAATCGAATCAGATAGTGATTCTGATTCGATCGGTATAATAAACGATGGGTCTAGGTCAAATATTTTTGGTAGTTACAAACAGTAGCACAAAGTCATTATAACAAAACCAGATAAATATGAAATTACTTTTTCGCTATCGTTAACAAATTTCTTGCACCGAATGCAATGAAGTTTTAATTCGAATTTTTTTTATATAATTATCGAGTAAAACATTTCACTTCACAACAACAACGGATCTGAAAGTCCATTTTTAAAGAAATTATTTTAAATGGCACGATATGTTGTAATTTTTCAAAATGACCCAAAAAAAAACTTTATTATTAAAAACAATATTCTCATCACGTTGTTTGCGCTAATATTGCTTAAAAATTCACATATCCCTAATATGTTAACATTTTATTTAAAATTATTAATTAGCATTTATATCTTTAAACAATTGTTTTTTATAAAAAGTGTAGGCTGTTTGTATTTAACTTATTTAGAAAAAGCTCTCTTGAAATAAATT
Source organism: Cordilura impudica (assembly GCA_963682025.1). NCBI lineage: Eukaryota > Metazoa > Arthropoda > Insecta > Diptera > Scathophagidae > Cordilura > Cordilura impudica. The sequence continues at coordinate 439,896 of OY821517.1, read as the reverse complement.
TTAATTATAGCAAAAAAAAAATAAATAAATACCAAGTAGAATCTTGTGTGTCGAGACTTTTGTTGTTTAGCTTGCTGCGGCAGCTGCTGCTGCTATGGATGGTATAGATATTTTGAATTTTCAATTTTGCACAGAAAAAATATACAAAATCTCAAACTAAAAGAAAATTTTTTTTCTGTGAGTATTATTTAGTCACAAACGAGTAACGAGCCACTGCGGTAATATTAAACGGGCGTAAATTTTTAAAAAAATAAAAAAAAAACGAAATATAAAAGCTAACGAAAACGAAATACAACTTTTATAAAAACCATAAAAAATTTTTAAACTAAACCCCGTATTATCAAAAAGGAAACTTTACGAGTGGTGGATCGGTTTCAAAACAAAATAACCTAGAAAACTATAAAAACGAATATAATAACGATTAAATAAGAAAAATATATTAATATAATAACCTAATAACCAGAATTACGACATTTTTAAAGAAAAAGGTCTAAAGAGCGAAAATTCTTGCGTTGAGAAAAAAGACATAGAGCTAAAGAGTACACCAAAAAGAGAGAGAGAGCTTTATTTGTGGTTCAGAATGGGTTTTGAATTGTATATTTTTGGAAAAATTATGATAATAAAAAAATTAAGTTAAATAAATACAAAGAAATATTCAATTTAATTGAACAACTAGCGTTGAATATTATATAACCTTGTTTTACACAACAACAAAAAACGAATAACGACATCTTTACAGATAAATAAGATTTTAAAACAGCGACGGTTTTATCAAAAAGAGAGAAAAGAAAAATAGACCCAAAAAAAATCGTTTTAAAAAATATTTAAAATAACGACAAAAAAACACGTGTAACAATTAAAAGAAAAAAATACAAAACAGAATAATATTAATAAAATTAAATATAAAAAAAAGAAATAAAAATAAAAAAGGATTTTAAAAATAACCATCTATAAAATAATATATTAAATTTAAGGCAGCACTACATTATTATAATATAATAAATTAAAAAAAGTGTTTGCACTATAAATAATTTTTAAATTATTGATTTTTATTTGACAAATTTTAGTTTTTTAATTTTTAATATAGTTTTTGTGGAACAAAAAACAATATAAAAATAGTTTTTTGTTAGATTTATGATAGAAAACTGTGCAAACTTTAAAAAAAATAATATTCAAGACCAACAAAATATATTGATTATTTAAATTTGTTTATATTTTAAAAAAAATTTTATTTGGTATAATTGTTGAATATTGTTTTATATTATACTTAATTCAAATTTGTTTGTTAATTTGTACACAAACATTTAATTTTATATATTTATCTTAACTATTATTTAAAACAAAATAATACAGTAAAACTGTATTATGATCACGTGTATTTTGAAATTGCTGCTATTGGTCGAAAAGGACCAAATATTAGAAAATTTTAAAACTAAACAACAATATCAAATTAAAGTGTTCACAAATCACAACAAACTATTAAAACCACCTGAAAAAGACTGTAAAAATGATAAATATTACAAATACCACCGATTTTCACAACGATTTTTAACGATTTTAACGAACATTTTTATAATCAAAAAAATATGAAATAAACAACGAATTAGTAAAAAGGAAAATACGTGCCCTAGAATTACTTTAAGGTTTTTCTAACAACTGATGAATTTTTTGAAAAAGTTAAAAAATATAGAAATATATAATTTTAATAGTCTTTTTTTTAATTTCGAAAGAGGTAAACACTTTTAAACATTAGATTTATTTTTATTTTTTTTTTATTTTTGGTTGAAATAATAAGTTGGTAACACAAAAATAATAAACTCTTAAGATTTACCAAATTTTTTAAAGATTTTAATATTACTTTAAGACAAAACTAAAGAATTTTATTTGCAAAAAATCTTTTCTAAGAAAAGCTTATATATATTTATAAAATTATTTATTAATTGATTTTAATTCATTAAAACAAAAGTTATTAAGACATAATTTATAGAAACTAAAAGACGCTAAATACCTTTAAAATTATTAAGCAATATTTATTTATGAAATATTTAACAAACTATCCTTTATACTTTATTATTTATAATTTTTAGAGAAATATTCTCATTTACGGCGTTAAGACATATTTTAAGCATTAAGGAAATATTTTTGTGTTAAGTTTTCGTAATAAAATTAAGCTATATGAAAAATTTAAATGTAAAAAACTACCACCAAGCGTACCATCCTTACAATTTGTCCACTAATCCGCATGATCAACAACAACTTCCAATTCAGCAACATTTACAAACTCTCCCTTATACTGCAACAATAACAACATCTACTAAAAGATTAAATAGTAACTGTAACAACAACCATATTGCGTATAATTTACCAACAACCACAATTAGCGTTGGTACTAAAGAAACGACAAATTCACCTTTAACTCGAATAAATAGTTTACCACCTACGCTTGGCGGTTATTTAGCTAACCAACAACAGCAACGTGAAGCGCAGCAACAAAAACAACAGAAACATTTTAATAAACATCTAAACACACAGCCACAAATCGAGCAACAACAAATCAATATGTTAAGTTTAGGTGAAACAAATAGTTATAATTATAATTTCCATTTCAATGCTGCCAACAGCAATAACAACAACGTTAGCCACAATATCAAAAGCAATAATAGCAATACCAACAACCACTGTAACAGTGCTCTCTCTCGCACACAAAGACCAAACTCTCTAAATATCTCTGCAATGGCTTCATTAGCCACACCCGGCACCTTCCCTTCAGCCGCTTCCGCAAACTCTTTATGTCATTCAGCCTCAACGATAACGAGTGGTTTCAACTTTAATCCAAATCAATATTATAATAATCAACGAATAAATGTATTTAATTTTCCCATACATCAGCAACAACATTATAATCATAATAATTATTCGCATCAACAAAATTATAATAATTATAATACTCATCATAATCAACAACAACCGCAACAACAATTGCAACAATTTCAAATATTGCAACAACAATTAAAACAGCAACAATTTTATAATATTTGTGATTTAACCACATCTGTCTCATCTTGTATTGCTACTTCTGAAACACCTTGTGCAGTATTAGAAACTAGATCTGCTTCTAATACAAGTACAACAACTCAATCAAACAATTATTATAATAATTGTAATAATGGTATCAATAATAACACTAATAATAATAATAATAATAATAATAACACTAATAATAATAATAATAATAATAATAACAATAATAATAATAATAATAATAATAATAATAATAATAATAATAATAATAATAATAATAATAATAATAACAATAATAATATTAATAATAATAATTGCGATCAACTTACTATGGATGCCTGCGAAATTGCTAATTTCCTTGCCAATGAGCTATTCATGCAACAGGTACATTTTTAAACATTATTCCAAAAAAAAATCCATTAAGAGATTGTTTTTGTATAAGGGAAGAAGATTAAAATGGTTGATGCTTATTTTTATATCCTCTACAACATTATGCAAAGGGTATATATCAGTTTGTTATTTCATTTGTAAGGCATCGAAAAATGAATTTGCAACCTCATATCCTTATAACATCTTGAGTCGATAAAGCGATGTCTGTCTGTCCGTCAGTTCTGTTGAAATCACGCTCATTTACAAAATAAACAATTTATCTGGCTAAAATTATGATAAAACTTTTTTGTCATTATTTCGTGTATATGTTGTAATAGTTTAGTTATAAATGTAACTTCTAGTATAATTTTTGTTGTATAATATGTACAACTACAAAAATACAACTATAATGGTGAAAATATATTAACCTCACCAACAAATAATGATAAGTTGATCAGTTATGTTATGAGAAACGGTGGGAAGCTTTTTTTAATTTTATAATTTTTTTCGATTTAATTTTTAAAATACATTTGTTATAAATAGACAAATAAATCAAGATGGTAATGTAAACGTAAAACCCAGGTGGAGGGTATCACAGATTGCCGAATTGAATACTTGTGCTTTCTTTAAATTTTACCATAAATTTTTAAAATTTGAATTTTACAAATTATAAAATAAATAAAATACACAGAACACATGAAATTTTCTACATTTTACTCGTATATGCAGACATCTTGAGTTCTCTTTACAAATACAATGGTGGTCATATAATTAGAAACGACAATTTATCAGTACTGCTTCCATATAACTTTAAGTCAAACTTAGTACTATATTTCCTGCAGATATTTCAACATATAACTATATTCTTGAAAATATAGGCACCATTTAGTTATACCTATAACTTAAAACCGGATTCGTTGTGGCAACCGAATTTGTTGAAAACCGAATTTTGGCAGTCATATTAATACATCCTGTCGTGATTACTGAATTATATTTTCCAAACAACCGTAGATTCGATTGTATAAACTGTATCATTTAGTTGATACTATGGAATTTAGATTTTATTTATTGATTGTGCAGTAATTTGATTTTATTTAAAATTTGTTAATTTTTCTATAAATATAAATAATCAATATAGTTTTGAGGATTTTTAAAATTTAGGAAGTTTTGAAATAAAAATATCTTATAACAAGTAAGAAAATTATAGTCGGTCTAGACCGACTATACGATACCCTATACCATGCGTTTAGAGACCTTAGGCCCATCTAATTGGATATAGAAAATAAGCATAAACCAAATTTGAGTGGTATTTTTATTAATTTTTTGGCTGCAGATATGAAAAAGTTCATATCGGATGCTATGTCTATATGGGGACTAGGTCCAAAAATGGACCGATGCTTTTGTATTTTGCAAAAATATAAACAAACAAAATTTGAGATGAATCAGTGCAATATTTTTGTTTATTGATTTAAGTGAAGATCGGGAAGCAGCCCTATATGGGGCCCATGACTAAGAGTTGTCCCATAGCGATCGTTTTTGGACTACTCAGTAATGGATGTAATAAACACATACAAACCCAATTTGACTAAGATCTATACGACAATTTGGATTTTATGACAATTTATGTCGATTTCATAGGGGTCATTTGTATGGGGGCTAGGTCTGAACATGGACCGATTCTCACCAATTTCAATAGCGTTCATCCCATGGCCGATGAAAGCTTATATACCAAATTTCATCAAAATATATTCATATTTGCGACCTGCAGTTTGATTACAAGGTTTACATGGACACACAGACGGACGGACGGAGGACGGACGGTTAAAGCCTCATGATCAATTTCCATAAAAAAATTGACAAAATGTTGGGTTTTCTACGCGTATACACTTCAGTTACTCTGATTGCAAATTTTATAATAATATCAAAATTTTATTAATTTATTTTTGGCCTAAAGTTACCAAAACTAATATTTTTCCAAATATATTATATTTTTTTGCACTAACATTTTCTTCTTTTTCACTTTTGCTAACGAGTAAAATTTCGCAAGGTTGCATTTGAGTGATCAGTCGTTATCGAATCCCAAAATCAGAAATTTCGTCACATATTCATTATCGCATAAGAAAATCTCAAAAGTACAAAAATTCGAACGTTCGAATAAAAAAAGTTCGCTTGCGACTGCGAAAATTAGACCCCTGATTTTATATTTTCTTGTTAAAATTTTGTTCTAATATAATTAGTTGTTGCAATCCCCAATATTTAGTATCGAAGCATTTCATAATGCTTTCAATTTAGTTGCATCAATTGAATTAGTTAATTTAATTTGTTTGAAGACATTGATTGGTTAACTTAACTAATTTTGTTATCGAGAACACTTTAATTTTGAAAGAATTATGTTGATAATGTTTCTAGTGAAGAAAAACTGTTACAGTAATTACGAATTAAAATAAAAATTCTTATTACCTAAATATAAACATTATAGTGGAAACCGAATTCCAACCAATTCTTTTTCTGTGTGTATAAACATAACAATTTATTCGAATTTTTATAAAAGGAATGCAAGTGATGACTTCATTTATTTTGATGGTTAGCCTTTATATTTTATCACATCAGTTTGGTAAAACGGTGTTGGTCGATTCGATGTATGAGACTCTGTTCGTTAAAGGTTCTATATTTATAATTAGATTCTATATTTATAATTAGTTAAATTTTAAATAAAAAACATTTGCATACGCTGAAAATTAATAAAATTTACACAATTTAAAATCCGTTTTCAATTCTATTTCCAACCTTAAACAAAAAAAAAAACGGACGTTAAAGCGGTACTTTCAAAAGACAGGGTCGCTTTATTAAAAAATGTTAATCTGAAAGCATCGTTTCTAATAGTATGACAGCTACTGTATATGTATGTATATTTAAAAAAAAACATTGAACACACAAATTTTGTTTTTGAAATTTATGTTCTAATATATTAATTTTTTATGCAAAGATTTTTTGTGTTAAAGATTTTTAATAGTTTCGCCACCTACGATAACTTAAAAAAAAAATAATAAACATCTGTTTGATGGGGAAAGGTGTGAAACGACAGCTAATTAGTTTGAATAGTTAAATATTTTTAATGTTGCTATCTATTTAAAAAAATCTTATTAAATAAAAATCTTATTATATTCTGATATTTTTACAAAATATTCCCGAATCGCATTTTTTCGCGTATTCGAAATATGTTTCCTATCAAATAAAATTTCCGAGAAAACCTCATTTGAACAGGGTAAAATGTGATATTTTAAAGCCTTGTGCATCGCGAAACCGATTTCTTAGACCAATAACAAAATTGATCTATTTTTTAAAAAATTGTTGCAAAATATTTTTAAATTATTCTTCCAGTACATGTAAAATTGCTTTTCAGAATGATATTCTTATAACATTTTTAAAATGAAGTTAAAAGTGAAATATGTACATATGTAAATGCCACAAAATTTCAAAATTCAAATAGCTTACAGACATAATTGTCATTTGAAATTATATTTTGAACTGAAAATTACTTTTGGACCTGATCATTGTGAATTTTTGTTCTTTTACTTATCTGGGGGGGATTATTATTGATTGTCATATATCTGATATTATCTATTTTACAAATGGAAATGTTGGTAAAGTGAAAACTCCGTGGCCTAAAAATAAAAAACCAGTTTTTTGGATTTGAAATCAATTTTATTCTTCAACGTAACCTCCGTTAAATGAAATGCACTTCTTCCAACTATCCTCTCTTGGTGCCCTTAAAAAAATATGATTTGTCAAACTCTTCAAAATAGGCTTCCGTCTCTTTCCGTGGAGCCATCTTTTCAAGTTTGGGAACAAAAAATAATATCTGGAGGCCAGATCTGCAGAATAGAGGGGGGGTTTTTGGAAATTGGAAAGTAATTCGTAATATAAAGACTTGCTTATGAAGCCAAAGCAGATGAATGCGACGATGCATTATTATGATGGTATATTTTTTCTTATTTTAGTGGAGTCGTTTTTTTTTTAATTTCTTCATCCAATCTATCCAATAACTCAACATAGTACTTGGCAGTTATTGTAATCAATGCTTCCCATTACTTTCAATACGGCCATTACTCAATCTCACTCACTTTAATCTTCCGATCATCTAATACAACCTGATGTACTTTTCCTACGATTTGTGCATCGTACAACCACGTTTAAATTCGGAATAGCACCATTTAACCATTGAATATGTTAGCGAAGATTCACAATAATATTTGTCAATCCATTCTTTGCATTGGACAGTATTATTACCCATCAAAACACAATGTTTAATTAAAACACCAAACTCTTTGCAATCCATTTTATCTCAAACTCTAAAAGCAGCATCATTTTTTTAACGGTAACTTTTTTCTAATTAATGAAATGTCATGTAATTTTGACACAATTTTTCTAACAGTTGGCCCTACTGAGTAAACAGAAAAAATTCGCACTTGTCACGCAATCTCTATGTGAGGCCACGTACTTTTCACTCCATGTAGTATAATGATGCATCATCTTCGGCCCCACTAAACATGAATTTACGTTTTTATTTAGGGTCAAAAAATATTATTCAGTAATGTGCCTAACAAAATATGATGGGGTATAAATTTAGTTTATTTTCAAAATTTACAAAATCTTATAAATTTTCGTCAAAATTAATAATTATAAGTATTAAGAAACAATAAACAAAAGAACTAAAGGAATCATAACAAAATCTATCATTGTTTTATTATCGTGTAAAGTGTTAATAATATTGTTCAGCTAAACAATTTAAAATATTTCAAAAATTGTTTAAACACAACTTTGAAAACATATAAAATAGCCGTGGGAGAAAAAAGGATTAAGATGTCACCCAAATATATATTGTTGTTTAAGAATTTTGTTCTTATGTACATACATATATAAATTTTGTAAAAAAAAAATTTTTAAACATATAAATTTTTTTAACAACTTCCTATTTTGCTTCTTCTTCTTTAGCTCGTTTCAATGGAATGTATGCAAACAGGTGTACCCACTATAACCACACCCACCCTAACACCTACAACGCTCAAAAGTATAGAAGAATCATTTATACAGCTCACAAGTGAGCCTATTAATGCACCATATCAGGCGGGATTTATACCACCACCATTGGGTTCATACAATTCTATCACATCGAATACAACAAATAATAATAATAATAATACTATTAACAACAACAATAACAATAATAGTACAATAACATCGGCAACAACAACCATTGCTGGTATATCCACAAATACAACATTGAATAATGTTTATTTGGGGGATATCAGCACTGGAGCCAGTTTACACGATTATGGCAATTTGAATGAATCAGATACGGAAAACTCTCAGGAATCATGGAATGAAAATCATTTAAATGAGGAAAATTCAATGGCCACATCAGATAATTGTAAGTATTTTACATACGGTTCGCTCTTTTAAATAAAGTTCAGAAACTTATCATTGTAATTTTTTAAGAGGTATCTATATACATACATGTATATTAGGCTGTCCCGAAAAAAATATTTTTTAGATTTCCCTAACGCAAGACCTAAAATTTGCGTAATTGATCGTAGATTACCAAAATAATTTTAAAAATAAAACGAAACTATATCTTTAGGGTTCTACCAATCATCAAAGTTTTGAAAAGTAGTTATTTTCATGATTATATTTCGCTATCCTTAATTTCGACACCTAAACTAAATATGCCACGACTATATATAACAACAACACTTTACCGGCGACTACGAAACATAGTGGAGTTCGTTTATAACGTACACCGGTTATAACGAATTTTTTGTAAAAAAATAATTCCGGAAAAAATTTTTTTTTCGGACCCAAAACATTCACTTTCAAATTATATACCAATTATTACGGTTATATCGAACTCTTGTTTATTACGAACCAGTTTTTAAGTTCCTTTTATAGTTACAGTTTACTCCCTAAAATATAGAAACCCTTGAACATGAAATAAAAAAAATAAAAAATCCGGCAACATTTTAAAATCATATATTATATTTATTAATACCAAAATACATACGTAAATTGGGTTTTCCCCAAAAAAGAAAACTAAAAAAACAAAAAACTAAACTAATTTATTGTTATATATTAGTTTGACTAGTTTGTTATTGTAGCGATACTTTATTAATCTACTGATATTGAGCTTACTAGTCAATTAGTTCCATGCAAATAAAACAAATTTATTTCATGCTTTACCCAACGTTTCATCAATTGGTTGTTGACATCTTCAGGGGTGATTTATTTAATTTATGTGTATAAACAAATAAAATAAATAAATAAAAATAATTAAAAATAATAACAAATCACGGAAAATGGTTAATATAATTATTATAAAAAAAACGGGACTTCACGAACTTAAAATTAATATCACAGCACTTGTTTAGTTTAAAATATCACAGAATACACTTATAATACATAAGTCAGTTGCGATAGTTACAGTATTAAAAGCGGTGTTTGTGATTTTAAAAAAATGAGTTCGAGGCGTAGTGAGACAACTTGTGTTATATTGGGACTATAGAAGGAACTTGATGATCGGCAGCTACCAACTATAAGAGACGTCATTATATAATAGAAATGATCCATCAAATTCAGATATATATGCGATTGTTTTTGAAGAGATTGACAATATTTGGACCAATGCTTCGATTCCAATCGTAACAAAGGAACGAGTTATTCAGTTACTCAAATCCTGTTTCGAAAAGTACCTCAATTTGAAAAGATACCCCAAAAGCAAACGAAAAAATGGTTTCGAAAACAAACTAAAGTGTTTTTGGAGTCATCTGAGAACCTTTTCGACGTTGCTGCTTGCAAATGCACTTCATTTGAATTTTGTTCTTGTTTAAAACCTAAGAAAGTTCCAATCAATGAAAGAAGTTTTTGTTAGATCAAAGAAATTACAGAAAAATGGTTATACATATGTGGAGTTGATAAAAAAGAAACAGATCGATTAATAAAATGAAAGCAGAGACAAACTGAACATTCCCTAAGGGTAGCAAAAAAGGCGCGTTCTACTCAAGAAACCGATTCTATACCAGAAAATTGTGGTGAAGTTTCACTGTGTGAATCTTACCTAGAAACGTATCCGATAACGGAACACACTTTCGACAGATATACCTTCGACTTCAAAGACGAATCGGAATACTTGCCGTTGCCAACAGTTACTAAGGTCTGTGATAGATACGGTTTATCGACTCGTTCTGCTGTTGCTGTTGCTTCTGCGGTTTTGACTTACTTCGGCTTAATTTCTACCGAAAATTTAACTCTGGTAATCGATAAAAGCAAAATACACAGAGCTGTATCTAAAGTCCGGCAAGAAACTTCAAAAGACATTGGAGGTATTGTTATTAAAATCATTTACTTTGATAGACGAAAAGACAAGACTGATATGTGAGAAAATAGGAGATCGTTACCACCGCAAAGCAATTTTAGAAGAACGCATCTCAATTTTAGCAGAACCTGAATCAATTTATTTGGGTCACACAACGCCAAGTCGTGGCACTGCAAAGGGCATTCTAACTTTGATCACAACTCTATTAGAAAATGAAGGTTGGAATTTAGATAACGTGATTTGCATTGGATGTGAAGGAACTGCAACTAATACCGGTTGGAAGGGTGGCGTTATTCAATATTTGGAGGAGTATTTGAAGAGACCGCTACAATGGTGTGTTTGTATTCTCCATGCCAATGAGTTACCCCTTCGTCATTTATTCTTGACTTTAGATGGTTGCACTTCGGGACCTAGAGAATATTCTGGACTTATTGGAAAACAATTAGCTACTTGTGATAATGAAACTACGGTGTCTTTTTGGTAATTTGCCTGACTTGCCGAAAAATGTGGTCGATGGACTAAGTACGGATCAAAAATATCTTTATGAGATATGTAAAGCCGTACAAACCGGTTATTGTAGTCCTGAGCTGGCAAACCGTAAACCTGAAAAAATTGCGCACTCGAGATGGCTTACCTCTGCTAGAGAATATTCTGGACTTATTGGAAAACAATTAGCTACTTGTGATAATGAAACTACGGTGTCTTTTTGGTATTGCCTGACTTGCCGAAAAATGTGGTCAATGAACTAAGTACGGATCAAAAATATCTTTATGAGATATGTAAAGCCGTACAAACCGGTTATTGTAGTCCTGAGCTGGCAAACCGTAAACCTGAAAAAATTGCGCACTCGAGATGGCTTACCTCTGCTAATCGTCTACTCAGAGTTTACGTAAGTACCCTTAATCCATCAGAAAAATTGCAACTGCTTGTCAATTACGTTGTTAAAGTATACGCTCCGATTTGGTTCCTAATCAAACAAAAAACGTCTTTTAAATGAGCCAAACATATTTTTCATCTGATTATGTATTCTCGTTTTTTACCCGAAAATATGAGATCAGTTATGGATTCTGTTATCGAACAATTGTTTGTTCAATCAATTAATTATGTTTGTAACACGGCAAGTGTTTAAATATGCACGAATAATATCAAAAAAAAAAACAAGTAAGAAAATTATAGTCGGTCTAGACCGACTATACGATACCCTATACCATGTCCTAACTCTTAGGCCCAACTAACTGGACATACAAAATAAGCAAACACCAAATTTGAGTCTGATTTTTATTAATTTTTTTGGCTGCAGATATGAAAAAGTTCATATCGGATGCTATATCTATATGGGGACTAGGTCCGAAAAGGGACCGATCCTGATCATGTTTGGTAAAGTCTCTTGTATTTTGCAAAAATATATACAAACAAAATCTGAGAAAAATCAGTGCAATATTTTTGTTTTTTTAATAGATTTAAGTGAAGATCGGGAAGCAGCTCTATATGGGGCCAAAGGATCATTTTTGGACTACTCATTAATGGACGTAATGAACGCATACAAAACCCAATTTGAGTAAGATCTATATGACAATTTGGATCTTATGGCAATTTAGGTCGATTTCATAGGGGTAATTTGTATGGGGGCTAGGTCTGAACATGGACTGATTCTCACCAATTTCAATAGCGTTCATCCCATGGCCGATAAAAGCTTATTTATTCTCGTTTTTGATTATGTATTCTCGTTTTTTACCCGAAAATATGAGATCAGTTATGGATTCTGTTATCGAACAATTGTTTGTTCAATCAATTAATTATGTTTGTAACACGGCAAGTGTTTAAATATGCACGAATAATATCAAAAAAAAAAACAAGTAAGAAAATTATAGTCGGTCTAGACCGACTATACGATACCCTATACCATGTCCTAACTCTTAGGCCCAACTAACTGGACATACAAAATAAGCAAACACCAAATTTGAGTCTGATTTTTATTAATTTTTTTGGCTGCAGATATGAAAAAGTTCATATCGGATGCTATATCTATATGGGGACTAGGTCCGAAAAGGGACCGATCCTGATCATGTTTGGTAAAGTCTCTTGTATTTTGCAAAAATATATACAAACAAAATCTGAGAAAAATCAGTGCAATATTTTTGTTTTTTTAATAGATTTAAGTGAAGATCGGGAAGCAGCTCTATATGGGGCCAAAGGATCATTTTTGGACTACTCATTAATGGACGTAATGAACGCATACAAAACCCAATTTGAGTAAGATCTATATGACAATTTGGATCTTATGGCAATTTAGGTCGATTTCATAGGGGTAATTTGTATGGGGGCTAGGTCTGAACATGGACTGATTCTCACCAATTTCAATAGCGTTCATCCCATGGCCGATAAAAGCTTATTTACCAAATTTCATCAAAATATATTCATATTTGCGACCTGCAGTTTGATTACAAGCTTTACATGGACACACAGACGGACGGACGGACGGACGGACGGACATTGTTAAATCAACTCAGAAAGCGATTCTGATTCGATCGGTATAATTAAAGATGGGTCTAGGTCAAATGTTTTTGGTTGTTACAAACAGCAGCACAAAGTCATTATACCCAAACCACATAGTGGTATAGGGTATAAAAACCAGGCAAAAAAACACGAATAAGCAGCAAAATATACGTGACAGTTGAATATATTGAAAAATACTCTTTCAACGTCAAGTGATGTTGAGGGAGTAAATTCGAATGATATTAACTCATATGGGAATAATGAATTATATATTCATAAGATTTTTTTCATTAAAATACTAAATATATTATATTTTATAAGGGTCAGGGTTTACAAGCCACAATTTTTTTACATTCTTATTTAATTTGTCAATAAATATTTTATTTAATTTATGTTGACAGGCTATCTGTAATAGCCAGTCCCTTTGTTTGAAGTATGGTAATGCTTGAACAAAAATTCAAAATTATGTAATATATGTATATACAGTCAGTCACATTCAAAATAAGCCACTTCTTGCTGTAAAAAGTATGGATAAAAAAAGTGAACAATTGCACTAATTTTAAATTCAGAATATATAAGTTTATTAATTGAACACAAACGTATATTTTCGGCATGTTTTGTTGTTAATAACAAAAAAAAATATATATAAAAACAAAAAAACATCACAAATATGCGTCAAAGTAAAAGTAAGCCACTTCACACATAATTTAAAAGTAAATATCTTTAATATTTGGTGGGACCCCATTTGGATGATATAACATCCGTTTTGGCATTAATTCCAACAACTTGCATGTGTATGTAGAGGGAATTGCAACCCATTCCGCATGAAAAACATCCAAAGGTTTTTTTGATGATATGTTGTGCTTTTCACAAATTTTCAATTATATTTAAATCTGGGACTAAGTTGGTACTTCTAATATGTGGGAACAGTTATAGAGGAGCCACTCTTGCGCAACATATAACTTATGCTTGGGGTCATTGTTTTGATAAAAAGAAAAGTCGACTTCGATTCCCAATTTCTGCACACTGGGCTTGACATTTTTCTTTAAAATGTTAATGTAAGCATATTTGTTCATAACCCCTTCAATATTATGTATATTTCCCGCCATGTACCACTTCCTGCCATGCAGCCCAAGACCATAACCGAGCCACCACCATGCTCTACTCTAGGAGTTAGATTTTTTAGTTGAAGCACTGTATTCTTTTGCCGCCATACCATCTGCTTACCGTCTGATCTAAGTTAATTAAATTTACTATCATCTGTAAATAAAACTTAAGAAAACCGTGTTTTTAATGTTTTTAACATGTGAAAACGTCAGATACCTTTTGCCAGAAGTTCATATCCTTCATCACATATTTTCGTGCAAACTCCAAGCGTTTCTTTCGACTTTTGATTCTTATTAATGGTTTGGTCCGAGACACTCGCCCATTAAATCCATGTTTTCTTAGAACTCGTCTAACAGTTTCTGGATTTACATCGATACCCAGATGCGCATTAAACATTTGGAACAGTTTCAGAGCACTGACTCGTCTCTCTCTGAAGACGCCTTTATTTAGCTTTCCTTTAGCTTATTTACTATTCTTCCTTCTCTATCGAAGCAATGAATGATGTACTGAACTGTTCCTCGACTTATATTTAAAGTTGTAACGATACCCCTTTGCGATTTCCCCATCTTCAGTAATTGCTTTACAAAGCACAAGCATGATCAATGATATTTTTTTTTTTTCAATATTTGCCATCACTAACAAATTTATCGTTATATTAACAAATACAGCAATTGGTGGCTCACCTTAACTGCGATGCTCATTTTTTCAATTCTGCTTTATAAGTAAGAACAGGAATGGCAAAATGAATTGAATTAGCACATTAATATTGACTTTATGAAGCAAAAAAAAAATTAATTATGTCCCAACATTATTATAAGTAATTTATTAACAAAAATGTTCTAATCTAGGGTGGCTCACTTTGACTGTGACTCACTGTACATATGTATATTAATTTGGATTTCAATGTTGGTTTCTAATTTGGCATTACGGATGGACTCAGTCATATCATAACTAAACACATTTAAAACAGAGAGGATTTCGTTGAAATTATAAAAAATACTCGTAATATACTGCGGCTTTTTTCCAAGCTACGCGTCTAGTTATAAATACATTATGTTGGTGGTTTGTTCAATTCCGGATACATAGTTTGCATTAGATTTTGACGAGATAACAATTTTAAGTTGTTTACTAGCTTTACAAAATATAAACGTACAAAATCTGCTATTCTATGCAATAAGTGAAACATTTTAAACAATAATATTTTTAAAGACGTTAGAAAAATGTTGGCATTTTTTAAGAAAAATCCAAATATTTCGGGAAGAAAAGTAACTCAAAATAGCAATTGCTCGAAGCCTTTCAAAAGAAAAGTGAAAAAAGGAAGAGCAGG
Organism: Cordilura impudica; assembly: GCA_963682025.1. NCBI lineage: Eukaryota > Metazoa > Arthropoda > Insecta > Diptera > Scathophagidae > Cordilura > Cordilura impudica. Next base: position 424,207 of record OY821517.1, on the reverse strand, counting down.
ACTTACATCGTATAAAGTACAGAATGTGCCAGATTGAAACTCGAAAAAGATCATCGAGACAGTAGAACGTATTAAAAAACGTAACGTAATTTCATCAACAAATATAAATGCATTATGGACCATGCTTGGCGCCGACTTCTCACAGCTACCAGGAGGGTTTAATTACGTTGTGATACTGTATGTTGTGACCATGAATGAACAATTTAAAACAAGAAAAAAAATTTAGTTCTCGAAAAAGTTTTCAGTTTGATAGTTGTGGGAAAAGAAGCAGTTCGGTTACGATTAATACCGATTTGTACAATAAAGAATTCTTACAAAAGAAACTAGTTCCACTCGTAAAGCAGCATGAGGTATCCACGTTTTTGGGCCTGGTCTTGCATCATGTTATTACAGTAATTTCAATTTCGTACCAAGAGTTGCAAATCCACCGAAAACAAAAGTCTTACGAAACAAAAGTCCTTAGTTGATTTTATATTTTATCGGAAAAGCTAAAAGTTATTTAATTTAAAAATTAAAATATTTATATTTGTAGCGAATGTAGAGAATCTACTGATAGTAAAAAGTAAACCTAATAAAACCATAAAAATTCAAAAATTCAGTTTAATTATTCTCTAAATAAAATTCAAATTAAAATTTACTTTACACAGATTTCAAATCTTTCGGTAGATTTCTTAAATAAAATTAGCAAATAAAATAATTTGTATAAAACAAATTTACATTGTTTCTTAATTTCAAACATAAATAAAACCTAAATATGTATCAAAAATATATATAAAAAAAAAAATAATAATAATGGAAAAACTAAACGAAACTGATTCATTAAAATATGTGTTGAACTTATTGGTCTTATATATAAACACATCAAGGAATTAAAGTGTTAATATTATTTTGTTTAATTGAAAATTTAACTAAAACTTAATATCAATTTAAAGATCTCGCTTTTTGTTTAAAAATCAAGTTTTATCATCCTTTGGTTCCTGTTATTTTTACCAAAATTTTGGCATAGTACAACGTGTTGGCCATATATTGTATAAGTAATGAATATATTTGAAAACAAAAACAACACGCACCGAAATGTCTTTTGAAAATCGTTTAACCCAGATTTTTTTTTATAATTTTTTTAAAATATTTATTTTGTTATGTGTTTACTTTAGATATTAAAGCAATATATTTTTTAATTGTTTACTGAAATAAGTTTTAAATTTAAAGTACTCAACGTTTTACATAATGGTAATATGTCCCATACCACTTTGATTGCACGTTCCGCGTAGATGTTGCTTCTCTGCAAATTTAGAATGGCTGATGGTTTTATATTAAGTTATAAAATTTGGTTTCGGAACATGGCGGGAATTAGTATTTATTATCAATACTACTAAAATTAAGAAGAGAGCGTGTATAGTATTTTCCCAATTGAAAAATTGTAAATTAAAAAAGTAAATGCGTTTGATGCGTGACAACCGCGAAAACGATATTATGGTTCTTCATACTTTTTATGCTATATCCCTAATAGACATATATTCAATAAAATTTAAATAAACGACTCAATCTGAATGACAATATATTAATAAGAATTTAATATTTTAAATATATGTATGTACATTAATTTATTTATTTTTTTTTTTTTATTTTTTTTTCTTTTGTTTCAGCAAGTGGCGCCACAGATACAACTTCATTTCAGAATGGTTTAAACGGTATGGGTGTTAATACACTTAACAATTCCAATTCATCTACCACAAATGATTTTAACGAAGTCAATTTGGCCGCCATAGCTGTAGCCACAGCAGCAGTCAAAATGTCTGGTTGTAATAACAACAATACCTCATCAAGTGCCACTACAGTTACTCCACGTCGCGGCGGAGGCCGCCGACCAGCCACCAATTCGAATATATCACCTGAGGAAGAAGAAAAGAGACGCATACGGCGGGAACGTAATAAATTGGCCGCGGCCCGTTGTCGCAAACGTAGGGTCGACCAAACAAATGAATTAACCGATGAGGTGCAACTGTTAGAGAAAAAACGAGAAGAGTTACAAAAGCAGATCGAGTCATTAAATGGTACCAAACAAAATTTAGAATTCATATTAGAAGCACACCGTCCTACCTGTCAAAGATTGGAGAATACCGATATTTTATTAGTCAATACATTTGCTGGATTAATGCCCTCCTCTACCACGACCGCAACGGCAAATGATAATATAACGGGCTTAGACACCAGTTTGGCAACAACAGCTAGAAGTATATCGCCCTTGGATTTGAAACCAGTATTGAATGATCATTTATTAGCGCAAATAAAAGCTGAACCTTTGGATGCTACCCTAGATTCAAATTCATCTCTAGATCAAGATGGTCCAACCTCGCCAAAAAGATTGTTGCTACAAATTAATAATCCCATGATACCACCGCCTTTACCAAATGTTGCTACCCTATCAGCTTCTCTGGCGGCAGCCTCGGCTTCATTAAATACCCCCATAATAACTACTGCACCAGTAAGCTTTGCTTCCATGTACTCTAACAATCCGGCGTTAAATGCTCCCTTAACTAAACACAACTCTAAGCAACGTCCCAACTCATTGCCAACTATACCCCGTAATTCGGCTCAAAATTTAGCCTTAGGAGTTAATGATAACAAGCCTCCCACGGACATCAATGGTGTAGCTATACAGACACCCTCAACGGGTATGTTTAACTTTGATTCTCTTATGGACGGTGGTACAGGTTTAACACCGGTTTCTGGTCCTTTAGTACCCAATTGTTCATCACAAAATAAACATCCTTTGGAATTGGTAACTCCCACTAGTGAACCTTCTAAATTAGTGAGTTTATAACAATAAAAGCACGTTCATAATATGGAACACCAGAGAAAAAAAAAGAAAAAACTTGAAAAGTGGAAGAGAAAGTGCAAACGAAGCTGGTCTTAAAAAAATTTTTTAAAAATTAACTATTTATTAAGTAAAAAAAAAGAGAATTCTTATATTAAATAACTTACTTTTAAAAAGTAAATAATTTTTTAACCGGAAATTTTATATTTTAAAATTGAGAGCTAAGAAACAAATTCGTTTCTTAGTACTTGCTAACCTTTTTCAAATTATATTTTATAAAAAATTGTCTTAACATAAGTAAGATAAAAGTTAAAAACAAATCTGCAAAAAATTTACAAACGTTGATTTAGTATTTATTTAAAAAGTTGTGTGAAAAATTAAAGCATTTATTTAGATAGACTAATACATTTGTAATAAAAATATAAACGTTTTAAATAGAGCCTATTTTAACTAGTTTCTTAGCGTTTAATAGGCTTTTATTAAAGTTTATTTAAATAAAAGCTATAATTCTGCATACAACTTTCACATATTATTTTTAACAAAAAAAAAATATGAATACAAGAACAATTACGTTTTTATATCATATTTTTATGCTGTATTATTATTTTTAATTATTCAATAATTTAAAAAAAGTAAAATGAACATTTTAACAATATAACTATATTTTTTACAAAAAACCAAAACTTTTTTAATGAAATTAAAACTATACCTATTTTCAAATTTGCTGTTTTTATTGTTTCACTTTTTATTTGTTTTATTAATATTGTTATTTCCTTTATTTCTATGTGCAATTATTAAAAAAAAAAACATTTTTTAAAAGAAAACAAGATCCAATACAAAACATTATAATACAATATATTATAAATTTAAAAAAAAAAAACATAACAATTAAAAAGCCAGGCGTTGTGATATTTTAAAATAAATATAAAAGAATATTAAAGAGTGAATATTTTTGCTTTTTTTTATAATATAATTTCTTTTAGACTAAAACGGCCTTTAAAAATACTAAATTGAACATAAAAATTAAATAAAAAAGAACATTAATACAATATTGATGATTAGAGCCTTATATAATTAAATTTTTATTTAGCATATTTATATAAATTTTTTTATATATTTTGCTTTAATATTAAAAGAAAATTAAAAATCTATTGGAAAATATAAGCTTAATTCTAAGAAATAAAACTATTTTTATAACAAACAGTATATAAAATCATCAAAGCAATTTCTTAAACTTTGAAAACATGGTAAATTTTTAGCTTTACTCATTACTAACATGATAAAAAACGATTTCGTTATAATACAATTATTATTTTTCCATCAAATTATATGAAAAATAGATAAAATGTATGAAATAGAAATCAGAATAGGGATGTCCAGAAATAAACAATTTTAAAAATTTATAATAAAAGAATGGTTACAGCAATAATAACAGTTTAAAACCAAACACCAAATGATTTCATATGAAACGATTTAAAAATAAAACACTAAAACCTATTCGTTCAAGGAATTTTCCATTTAAACAGTTTTAAATAATGAAAAGTAAGTATGTAAACATGACATAAATTCTGTACTGATAATCTGCCAACTATATAAAAATATGGATTAGTTCCACTAAAATCATATGAAGATTGTCAAAAATCGGCTAAAGAAATAAAAAACCCCAACAAAACGACAACTTGGCAGTTTACTCTTAAATTATCTTCAGAATTACTCTTCGACGGTTTTCTAATTTTAAACACAGATATTTAATTAAATTCCACATTATTCTAAATCCGTTACAAGTTTTTAAATTAACCAATATTTCAGTAGCAAGTTAAGCTATAATTGAACATAACTGGTTCTTTTACATATGGAATATGTAAGGTCAAAATTTCAACGATGAAAATTGGTAAATTGATGGAAATCGGATTAGTATTTACTGAGATAAAATGATTTTTATTTTAATCCCGTATTTATTGCTATTTCGGAAACTTGCTAGCACTGGAAATGATAGGGTATTTTAAAAAGCAAATTGATATAGTATTTCAAAAAATTTAAACTTTTTCCGAGATATAAACGAATTTTACATTTTTTGATCTGGCAACCCAATAAATAGTTAGACCACAATTCGAATAGGGTGTTTCTAAAAGGAAGATAATTTTCAACTATTCTGTTTGCTCTCCGATGCCTAGTTTTCGAGATATAAGTGATCTAGTTTGCCAGAATAAAAACTGGTTAAATAAGAAATAATGGATTTTGACAAAGTATGTTAAGAGAGTGGGTTGGCAACTAAAAACTTATATTATTAACATAGTTGATATATATTACAAGTTATATTTTAGATGTAAGATAAGCTAAAACATTATTTTTTTTTAACTATTTAACCGATTTGTTCCAAATTTCGTAAATTAAATGCGTAAGCATCATTCTGGAACCTCTGCAAAGTAACAGATATTCTTAAAATAGGCTGGCCCAAATTGGTTTTATAAGTTCATAAATCAGAAAATTTATTTTTTACTTATTTTTTATTTTAGTTTTATTCATTTATTTAACAATACAGTAGAACTAGATCGAGTTTTATATTACAATACTGGGGAGATATACATAGGTACAAATTAAATTTTGTTAGAAACAAAGGAAGACAAAAAAAATAACAATTATAACATAATAAGAGACAAATAATGATTACAATCAAGACAAAAGGTTAAAGTTAATGTATAAGTTAAAAGATAGTAAAAATCGTAAATAAAACAAGTAGGAAAATTAAAGTCGGTCTAGAACGACCATACGATATCTTATACCATGGTTTAGAGACCCTATTTCTTCGGTCCAACTAATTGAATATAGAAAATAAGCATAAACCAAATTTGAGTGGCATTGTTATTAATTTTTTTGGCTGCAGATATGAAAAAGTTCATATCGGGTGCTATACTTATATGGGGACTAGGTCGAAAAATGGACCGATCCTGACCATATTTGGTAGTCACTTATATTTTGAAAAAATATATACAAACCAAATTTGAGAAAAATCTGTAATATTTTTTTTTATAGATTTAAGTGAAGATCGGGAAGCAGCTCTATATGGGGCCTATGACTAAGAATTGTCCTACAGGTTTTATTTTTGGACTACTGATTAATGGATACAATAACCACATACAAACCCAATTTGACTAAGATCTATGTAATAGTTTGGATTTTATGGCAATTTATGTCGATTTCATAGGGGTCATTTGTATGGGGACTAGGTCTGTGGACCGATTTTCACCAATTTCAATAGCGTTCATCCTATGGCCGCTAAAAGCTTATATACAAAATTTCATCAAAATATATTGATATTTGCGATTTGTAGTTTGATTACAAGGTTTACATGGACACACAGACGGACGGACATCGCTAAAACGACTCAGAAAGTGATTCTGAGCTAATCGGTATAATAAAAGATGGGTCTAGGTCAAATATTTTTGGTAGTTACAAACAGCAGCACAAAGTCATTATACCCAAACCATGGGGGCACATATACAAAAACTATCAACAGATGTCCCACAAAAGGATTTGTATCTGATCTGGGGTATATCAAATAACGGTAAGTTTATATTAGCTAATATCATGTTAAAATATTAATAATCCTACTTTGAATTCTAGAGAGCCTTAACAACGATGGTAGTTTGAGACACTACAATGTATCTGCATGGTCAGTATTTTTTAATTGTTCGGGTGATTTAGTTTGGAATATGTTTCACCAGCAGATTTGGAGATTTCCGATTCACGAGAAATAATTCTCTCTAAAATTAAAGCCGCCACAAAATGGTATACATATATAATTTAAATTAGAAAAATGAAAAAAAAAACGAATCTCTTTTCAGTTCTGCCGATATGTGCCGTTTGGGTTGTTTAGTTTTGTATTCTTTTAATGGCCCTTTACGTTGCCGTGCTAGTGTCGAAGATATCGACAACATACCCAAATCTATATAGTCATGGTACTGTAAACTGGGGGGTATTGCATCCTCCAATCTTCTTAATTCAGCTGATATCACTAAATGTATTAAACCTGGTGTATTCTTTCAAATGATTTAGTTGATACTCGGTTATTATTGGAAGAAATACAAATTAAAAATAAGGCAGAAAATAATCGTTTCTTTTTGTTCTCAAGTTACATTTGGACAATTTTCCGTTTGCAAGTGTGTTGTAATAACGTTTAAGTAATTTATGCAGTAATGGTTGATCTTTTTCGAGTAGTTTTCCACCAATAGTACAATTTTGGTCAGAATGCTTTTGTTTATACCCAGCACAGTCAATGATTCACCATCTGTTTTATTTTTGTTCATTGCATTTTACACAAATTAACTGTTTTCAAACACACACACCATATTACATACATCGCATTATTTTGTCACATTTATTGTTGCCGGATATAATAATGCTTAGTCAAGCCAAGAATCCAAGTCAGTCAATAATAAATTGACTGACCGACAGTCGATGAAATTACTATTAAGCATTGTTACATTTGGTAAATAAAATGACGACACAACACTATATACATTTGTACCAATTTATTATTACCAAACACAATTTATTTCCGCATACTTATTATTACCAAACATAATAATGCTTAACTAGACTAACAAATATAGGTCAATCAATTACTTGACCATTTATAACTAAATCACTACAAAGCATTATTATGGTTGGACAACAACAACAACATAGAATATTTAATTTATAATTATTTTAGTATTAAGCATTTTTTGATCATTATAAAGTATAAAAAGCCCAACAAAATAAATAACTTTCTAGTAATACAGCAAAACTTGACTTATTACTATCATTATCATCACCTTTCAAGTTTCAAGTGCTTGAAGGGATCAAAAGGAATAAAGATTAATGTCAGCACGGATTAATGTGTTCGGGCTGATCAACATTAACTTAATTCCGTCATCAACATAAAAACATATATTATCATACATTGGTAATATACAGCTTTGAAATTTTAAGGACGGAATGTTCTCTCATTGGGAACTTCAAGCTTTGTTGTACCATATTTTTTGTAAGGCAATGTCAAACATGCGTAAAGAGAATTTTTTTCATATATTTGTATTGAAACTGGCTGATATTCTTCGAGTTGTAGTTCGCCAACAGCACAATTTTGGTTGGAAATGCCTTAAAATGTATATACATATATGAGTTATCTGTGAAAATAGTCAGTTGTTGAAAAAACAAAATATTTTTTGATGTGTAAACATCTATACGCGCAGGGGGGTAAATTTCTATTTCACAATACAATCACAAAAACAGCGTAACTCATATCGGTGTGAGCTGAAGCAGATAACGCTGTGTGACTTATGATTGTATTGGTGAAAAAATTATGATATAAAATTGTTTTTTTATGCCACTTTTTTAAAAGCGTCATCTATGTATCACTTATATACGTTTATATTAGGATATTTTTAACGTTTTACAGCAAACGGTTGTTGAATTAGCTGAAACAGATTTGCTATAAGTGATACATAGATGACGCTTTCTGTTTGATTTTAAAAAATGACATAAAAAATCTTTAATTACTAGATGTTTACACATCTTCCCTGTGATCGGACTCACATGATTTTTTATTTCTTTTTAGAGTAGTAGTTCTTCAAAGCCGCAATTTTGGCTGGATTACTTTGACATTTGAATGACGTAATGCCCCAATATACTGAACTTTAAACATTATAAATACCATGTTTTCTTTAATTATTGTAAATCGATGCCAAATTTTAATGAAGTGTATATTTTCGTACATATGTATGGAAAATGGTTGTTTTTTCGACTAGTAGTTGGCCAACAACACAATTATTGACGGAATGCTTTGGGATTTTTAGAAGATTATGTCCATTTATTTGTAACTAACAGTAAAAAAATTTTACCATCAAAAAACGATCAAAAAAATTATGTATATTTCTAGTATACCATAAAAATGAGTGGCAAAATACCACGAATGTTAAATAATGAATGAATATTCGAATAAACAATTATCTGAACAGGTAGGTTAATTTTATATTTAAATCCATATTTCTTTCAAGATTGTTATACATGAATGATAAAAAAAACACTGCAATTCAATTTTATGGACACAATTCACGAGCCTTTTACAGGACTCCAAGGCAAATGCGCCGCATGGGACATGTATAATTTTGTTCATGTGTTCATGAGGAGTCTATTGCTTTATGGTTTGTTTTCCAACTCATCGGGAGAACTTCAGAAATTTCAGTTGAATTTAAAAAAAGCTAAAATCCAATTTTTTATTATCTTCGAAGGGCAATTGTAGGACTCCAAGTTATATGCCCAGCATGGATCATATATCATTTATTCGTGGGTTCATGAGTAATCTATTGGTATGTAGTTTGATGCCCTAATCATCGGATGAGATTCAGAAATTTTATTTAAGTTTAAAAAAAAATAATGTATTTTTATATGTAGTTTGCGTTCAAAGGCTTATTGTAGGACTTCAGGGAAAATGCCCAGCATGGGTTATACATCAATTTATTCATGGACTTATGTGCTGTCCAACAATATACGTTGTACGAAGGGCAATCATAAAAACAAATGCCAAAAACAAAAGGAATTTTTTTCTAACAATAAAGCAGTTGTTGCAAATAAAAATTAAGCACATGATGTGGTCGCTCTTCTCGCGCAAATATTCCAAAGATTTTATTTATAATATTGGAGAACTCAGCAGGATTTGAAAAACAATCAATATGGACTACACTAAGCCAAAAGTAAAGTGTGTAAAGTTATCTATAAAAAGTTATTCATAGAATTTTAAGTGGAACGGGTGTGGAATATGTTTTATATTATTAAATTGATAAAAAAAAAAGCAAATACTAGTATAAAAAATAATAAAAAGAAGCATCTGTAGCGATCCTAAAGTAGTTTTTACAGAAATTAAAAATAAAATAAAGAAATTTAATATCAGATTGAGAAAATGCGAGTGTACAATAGTTTTGTTTTTAAAATTTATTTTTCTATACCTTCTGATGATTTGGAAAATGAGACGTATACTGTTGGACAGCACATAAGCTCACGAATATATGGATGTATGACCCATGCGGGGCATTTTTTCCAGAAGACTAACAATAAGCCTCTGAATGCAAACTATAAAATTATGTTATTATTTTTTTAAACATTGAATTAAATTTCTGAATCTCTTCCGATGATTTCGGAAACAAACCATATAACAATAGACTCCTTATGAACACACTAACAAGCAAATGTATGTCCCATGCGGGGCATTTTTCCAGAAGTCCTACAATTACCCTTGGAAAATATCCTTTTTTTCTGTTATGTCGTGATAACGATAAAAAATATGTGGCAATAGTACTAACATAGTATTTTGGTATGGTTAGTATATTTGAATAATTTTTTGTGGCTTATTTGTAAATGTGAATGCTGTACAACAATTATGCCAAGCACTAAAATATTACAAGAAACATTGGTTTTTGTTTTTTTAGAAGTGCCTACAAATTTAGGCCATATATTAGCATAATGACGCCCGATTTTCCAATTTATATTCCAACCTGCTGTAAATAATGGCAAATAATATTATCGTAACTTTACCTAGCTAAATGGTTTATTTTGTGAATGAGCGTATTTTCAACAGACAGGCGGACATCGCTAAATCGACTTCTTTTATAAGGATCAAGAATATATGTATATGGTTTATGGGTCTTCGGAATTTATTTCGATGAATTAAAAATGGATTGACAAACTGATATATATCCTCTGCGCAGTGGTGTGGAGGGTATAATAAAATAAATTTTTACTTATTATGTTCATTACCCTCTTTTCGAAGCTTCACGGGAATCTTAAGAACCTGTGGAATTACCCCCGCTGTTAATGCGTGTAAAGAATTTCGCTTCCACGATCTTTCGGGTAGTACACTGATGCAATGCCCGGCACAAATGGTTTTTCTTTAAGTATGGTGGAAAGACCTGGTTTACATTTTGGTGGTTGATTGTTAAGTTTCCAGTCTTCTAACTGGAAAATTTATTATTTTTTATAACAAAATAGATTTTTACTAATTATGTTCAGTGATAGCCATTCCAACGACAATGTGTTTGGGAACAAAAATAAATTAAATACCGCTATACAAAAAGCTAAATTCCCTGTCAAGTCCTTCATAGCTGGCAATTAATCTTGTTGATAAAGAAATTGATATATATGTTTTCGGATGCTACAAATTTTAAGATGGCGTGTATTTATCTTTCAACAATTTTATAGACAAGCGTCTACTGTGAGATGCTTTTCATCGACCGAATACATTGAAAATAAAATAAGAACAAGTTTATTAGATGAAACTCTGCATGCAATTATATTCCGAAGATATTTTTTAAAACAATGAAATGTATAACAATTTCTCTTTAGTAAAATTAAATCAGTATGTACCACGTGTCATGTAAAAATATTTTAATTATACAATTTTTTGGCCATAAATTCCCTGTCAAGTCCTTCATAGCTGGCAATTAATCTTGTTGATAAAGAAATTGATATATATGTTTTCGGATGCTACAAATTTTAAGATGGCGTGTATTTATCTTTCAACAATTTTATAGACAAGCGTCTACTGTGAGATGCTTTTCATCGACCGAATACATTGAAAATAAAATAAGAACAAGTTTATTAGATGAAACTCTGCATGCAATTATATTCCGAAGATATTTTTTAAAACAATGAAATGTATAACAATTTCTCTTTAGTAAAATTAAATCAGTATGTACCACGTGTCATGTAAAAATATTTTAATTATACAATTTTTTGGCCATATTTGATTAATTAAATTATTTTTAATTGTTTTTTAATTTTGTTCATTTATTTATGTGTTCTGTAATTTTTAAATTAAATAAATATTAAAATTCAGTCCGACAGTCGCTGCAAATACCTAAATGTTTCTCGTTTTTGTCCGTTACAACACTTTATCGGCCTAACATTTTTTATTTAGACTTGCATTATTTTTTGCATAATTTCAAAAAAATAAATTTTATTGAACAAATATATGAGGGCATATTCACAGAATTTACTTAAGAAAATAATGCACATGTAAACGAAAAATAACAAAAATACTTGAAATATACGGCTAAGAAAAGCATTAAGCAAAATTAAAAGCATCAAGTAGTCTAAAAATTAAATTGAAACTAAAAATTTGTCCTTTAAAAAAAAAATTGCTTCGAAAATAAATTTAAAATAATATTCAATAAGAATATATTGAACAAATATAACGCTTAAGGGTTTTGCTCCTGGGATTTAGTAAGGCGTTTAGCACCACGATTTGGTGGTCCTTTAGGTTTGGCAAAAGCCGGTCGATGAAGCATTTTTTTAGGGTGCAATTCCTCTTTTAAAAATTCTTCAGTTAGTTCAGATCCAGAATCGATTTCAAGCTAAAATGAGAACAATAAGCAAACATAAGTAACTCATACTAAAAGAATTTGTATACATAATTTATAAGTGTTTCCAAACGTCCATATATTATCAGAATAGCATTTAATCGTTATTTTTCAAATTTAAATTGATTTTCAAATTGAACAAGTAAATATTTACCCTTTTAGCAACTTCCACTCCTAATGCACGTAAAGTTTCCAAAAATGGTAGCTTACAACTGGAATACATCATTCTTTCTCGTACTGAGCAAGTATAGCCAGGCATAGAATATGCGAAGACAAATGATTCCAAATAATCACCTTCATGAGTATGTTTAAACAAATACAAATGATAACGAGCATGATCATCGGGTATTTGTTTTGGAAGCTCGGTAAGTGGTACGACAGCGGCATTTGAAACATGTATTTGCTCAGACTCTAAATCGATACGAAACTGTAAATAATCATAAGAGCCTTGAAGCAAATCCATCACTGCGTGTTTAGAAGCTTCTGACAAGGGGCATAAAATGCCACCGAGTGTTTGATGCCGTGTATCTGTATTTATTTCGGTATTAATTTCAGTTTTACGTAGTTCTGCCAATTCTTCTTCACGGATTGTAAGTGGAGCAGGAGCAGCAAAGGCTTTTTTATACCTCTGATAACCCTCAAAAGTAGATTCATCTATGGAAGTAGCATGTATTTCCTCAGTAATATGAGCAGAACCAAATTCTTGTTTCAGCGTAGCTTTAGTAGAAGCATAAACCATTTTTTGGCGTATTGAGGCTGCATCGGGAACCCAACTTAATAAAAGCCATGCATAACCTAATGAAGTCCTACTATCTAAACGATATAATATATAACATGGTTGATTATCTTCAATTAAGGGTGCAACAAGTTTATCGTAATCTTTTTCCCAGTCTTTTTTTATTTCCGCCGTAGTTGAGCATGTTAATTCCTCTAGAATAAGGGAGAGATTATTTCTGTTTTGGATACAAAAAAGTTAAAGATAATTACCATTTTCTATTGTAACTTTAATAGCACGCAATTTTCCATTTTTAGCTTTTCCGAAGACTTTCAATAGTTTTTCATTAGCTGCTTAAGTTACAAGCAAGTAGCATTAACAAGGTGATTGTAATACTCTAAAATATAGCAATTACCTTTAATACCGGTTTGATGAGACATTATGTGTTAATATAATACTATAACTAATATCCAGTATAATGACGTTTTTATTTTTTAATTTATTTGATAATTTTCTTTCGTGATTTTTTTACGAAAATAGTCTTTATTACTCACTGCACGGTATATTGGGAACAACAATGAGACAAAAATACAAGAAAAATTTTGACAATTCACAATAGCAAAATTTTCTCTTTTCATTAAACAATGTTGCAAGAATTTATGTTATTTATTCCCAACTTAAGAAAATTAAGTCCATAAAAGTTTAAAAATGCTAATGTAAATAGTACATTTACTTACAGTTTACCTAGAATAATTCGATTTCGATGAAAATCTTACTAAAATCTAACGATTTTCCATACATATTAGTCTGGCAATTGATATATAAAAACAAGACCGACTATACGATACCCTATACCATTCGTTTAGAGACCCTATCTCATAGGCCCAACTAACTGGACATAGAAAATAAGCCAAGAAAATAAACCAAATTTGAGTGGGATTTTTATTAATTTTTTTGGCTGCGGATATGAAAAAGTTCATATCGGATGCTATATGTATATGGGGACTAGGCCCAAAAATGGACCGATCTTGACTATGTTTGGTAAAGTCTCTTGTATTTTGCAAAAATATATACAAACAAAATTTGAGAAGAATCAGTGCAATATTTTTGTCCTTTTGATAGATTTAAGTGAAGATCGGGAAGCAGCTGACACTATTTTGTTTTGATATAATTACATATATAAAAAGCCGTATAACCTGTATATGCACTAACGCCAAAGTTGGAATTTATATAAATAATTTTTATTGGAAGTATTATATTGGGGCAACCTGGAAATATTGTACTTATCCAAACTCAGACCTGGATATAGAGTCTCTCTTCAATGCAAAATATTCCTAATAAGACTTTTGTATAAAAATCTGAATGGCATCTCTGTTTCTACACGACAAACAACACGATATTCTTAAATAGAAATATTTATTTTAATTAATAACAAAATGAGTTTTAGACAAAGTTATAAATTAGTATCCAAACATGCTATAAGATGGTTTCCTGGACATATGGGCAAAGGATTGAAACAAATGCAGCAGAAACTTAAATCTGTAGATTGTATTATAGAGGTACATGATGCACGAATTCCATTTTCGGGCCGAAATCCAGAATTCCAACAAACGATGTCCGGTGGCACTAAACCTCATATATTGGCATTGAATAAGAAGGATTTAATATCAAATAAAGATCAAACATGCATAATAAGAGCTTTAAAAGATGAAGAACATATGGAGCACGTTATATTTACAAATTGTAAAGATCAACAATGTACGGGAATGCGTAAACTTGTGCCATTAGCTAATGATTTGATATTAAATACTGAACGTTACAATCGGGAAGGTGAAAAAGATTTTTGTGTTATGATTATTGGAGTTCCAAATGTCGGAAAAAGTTCTTTGCTGAATGTGTTACGAAATAGACATTTAAAGAAAAAAGGTGTAGCACAAGTAGGCGGCGTAGCCGGCGTTACTCGGTCTGTCATGGAAAAAATCAAAATAAGTGAAGATCCTTTAACGTATATGATAGATACACCAGGCATATTGGAACCAAAGATTAGTAGCGATGAAATGGGTATGAAATTGGCGTTAGTAGGATGTCTACCTGATCATTTAGTTGGAGAAGACCTAATAGCAGATTATTTATTATATTGGCTTAACAAACATGAGCGTTACGAGTATGTTTCTCATATGGGCGTTGAGAAACCTACTGATAATATCTCACAAGTCCTAGTGGCATGTGCCAGTAAAATGGGTGCACATAGAAAAGTGAAGACAAGTGATGGGCAAATATTGATAATGCTCGATATATTACATGCTGCCCGCCATTTTATCAAGTTATTCCGTACAAAAACCTTAGGTGCCTGCAATTTAGATAAGGAAATATATTGAACATCAAAATATTTTTATTTTATATATTAGCTTCATTACAACTGTTTTTTTTTTTTTTTTTGCTTAAATCTATAAAAGTGAAAAGTAAAACTTTATTCATCTGGTTGTATAATGGGTACATCAATAGCTATATTACCAACTCCTGGTACTGGTATAGAATATGAAACAGCATTACTATCAACACTATTTCCATTTTCATTTAAATCTGGGTGCATACTTATATCAACCACCGACGGAGAAGCCTCCGCTACTGTAGGTGCAATTAGCATTCCAATATTAGCATCAGCATTCATAATTCTCAATTCGTCTGGAACTCCTAACAAACGTTCACTTATATTCCTCTGATATATAGAACGTTTTTCATAAAAATCTATAATAAATTCTGGATTCTTTTCCTTCAACTCTGAACCTTGTACTAAATCGAATTCATCACAAAATTGCCATTTAACCAAATAGGAAACATCTCCTTTAGTGTCGGTTGCACCCACAATTTGTTCAATTGGTAAACCCCTTTCATAACCACGTATTTTTTGTATTTCTTCTACTTTAGGCTTCTTTTCACCTCTCTTTTTGGATTTGGCTCTGGACTCCTCAAATTTTTGCATTAATTTCGGACAATCACAATTTTCCTCTGGTTCCCAAGTATTATCAGAGTTGGGGTATCCACGCCATTTTATGAAGTACTCCACTTTACCTTCAGGGGTAATTCTCTTATCGACAATTTTTTCCACAACAAACCCGGTTTCTTTTGCATTCGTTTTCACCATTTTCAATGTTAATTTTTAAGAACTTAAAAATGCCTTCCGAAAACTTTTGTGTACACTTTGAAGTGTCAAAATTAAATAATGCTAGTGTTATTAAATTTAGTACTGTATAAGCTCAAACATTTGTTTACATAACTGAAATTTCATGGCATCAAAATGATGCCGGCCCCTCCCTAAAGGCCCAAATAGACTACACAAAATGATTGCGCAAAATCGTGTTTGCGCATAGTTTTGTGCAGTGTATAGGGGTGTTTCTCATGTTGGCGCAAAAGTTGTGCAAAAATCAAATCGATTTGATTTTTTGGAATTTTGCGCAACAGTTTTGTGTAGTGTATAGGCAATTCCCCATACAAAATTGTACTTCTTAAAACATCTCGCGTCGCCAACACAGGCGGAAGAAAAAAAAAAGAAATAAAAAAGAACAATAAGAAATTTGCGTAGTGTACGTTTAGCAAAATATCGGAAGAAACAACTTTTGTTGAAAAATTTATCGATGAATGCACAAAATTTCCAGCTCTTTGGAAAATTAAAAGCAAATAAATAAAAAAAGAACCAAACTAAAATTCTATGCTTGTGCTAATAAATTTTGTGTAGTGTATATGTAACAAAGCTGTTGCGCAAACATTTTGTGTAGTCTATTTGGGCTTTAAGGCAATAAGAAACTTTATCGAAGAATTTTTTTCCATGGGAGTTTTTTCCATGATATATATTTTTCCCTTTTACTCCCACAATTCTTTGAATTTTTTCTATTACCATTTCCATTCCCTTGGGGACGCCAGATTAACAAATTTGACTTAACTTACGATATATCATTAACAATTAATAACTTAATTTATTATTTTTAGATTTCTCGCTCGTTTATTTATAGCATTTCGAAAACTTGAATTATTTTTGAATATAATAATTTGAACGTATTATTTTAAAGAATCATTATTATTTATATTAATTTAATAAAGTTATCCAAATCGATATCAAGACGTTTTATAAAAAATCGTAACCATATTTTCTGCAGAATTTTCTAAAAATGAAACCTGTAAAAAGAAACAATATTAAAATCAATCACCCCTGTTATGTAAGTCGTTGTCGACGTCACTTTGAAGGCATCACATTGTGTCGACTCGACATCACCTCGACGCTAAATTGATATTTTCTAAAAGTATCAACACAACACTTCTAGATAATATCAATTTAGCGTCGAGGTGATGTCGAGTCGACTCAATGTGATGACTTCAAAGTGACGACGACAACGACTTACATAATAGGGGGTGAATATAACTTCGGAATAATTATTTTTCAAAGTTAGTAAAAGTACTCATGGTATTTGATACTGTTAAATATTTTAAGTATTTAAATGATCTTCTGACACATACAATGTTGTGTGGAATGAACATATAAAAAAAAAAAACGACTTGAGACACTAGGTCTATGTTGATATTTTGTGTGGGTTTAAATATTTATGTAGTGTTGCAGCTCACCTATACAACCATTGCCTTCACAATGGAGGTTAGGGTGAATTGTTTAATGTGTGAACTAAAAAACATGTGCAAAAAGCACATCTAACCCAATTGCACGTAGAGTAGCAACGCTACGACCACAAAGCAAAAACTGACACGTGGTTTCTCTTATTCAGAATAATAGAAGCGACGAGCCAATTTTTACCCGATGGATAGCAAATTGAAACTACAATTATTTAAATTATGATTTCTCAGGATTATTACTACGTAATATAGACTTCTCTGATTTACATACCTGAAAAATAAGATAAAAAAATAAATTTTAAATTGTAATAATCGATTGACAAAAACTAACTAACCTTTAGAAATACATCATCAAATGGATTTTTAAAATGCTGCCAATTGTTTAGAAATTTATTGTCCTTATTACAATTTGTTAATTTATAATTGTTTTCAAAACATTTGCATCCTATTTTGGTATGTACATAACAGACATTATCATCGGTACTGGATAAACTGCAGAAATTTTGCAACAAATTATTACTACATGATTCAGTGCCGTAGTCATTTAAAAGTAGTAATTCTTCAATAGAAAAAGCAGTAACCAAATAGTATACTGCAAAGCCTTGTAGTTTTTTCAAAGTCTCCAGAATTTCAATATTTTCTGATACTTCCTCAAAAACTATCAACATTTGACATCGTGAAGTTTGTGAAATATTTTTTAAAACTTCCATTGAGTTAATAAGCAAAACCTGCATAAAATTGCTTGCCGTGGTAAATTCGTTTAAAGTTGCCGATTTTATTTCCTCTGACACGTCCATGTTTAACCTTAAGCATTTTATATGCATGTAATCACTTAAACCTTGTAACATATTTAGAGTATTTGCGTGTTTGGCTAAAATTATACAATTTTGATGTACAACTTTGGACGAGGCATTCAAAAAATATTGCAAATATTCTAATTTACCCGAATCGAATGGACCCATTTCAGACCATTCTGGTAGATAGGGTTTTAGATGACGTACTAGCTCATTTGTTGTTGACTTATGATTGAGCAAGGAAGGATGAATACAGATTTGTTGTAGTACGTTTTTAAATTCTAAAGATGAAATAGATTTAACACTGAGATTATTTTTCATACAGTCAATGTAATCTAAAACTTGTTTAAATAGAAATTGTTGCAGTTCTGAAGGTTTAATAAAACATATAAATTCTTTCCTTTTGATGTTTGTAGTAGATTTTTGCATTTGTTGTTGTATAAGTTCAGTAAGATTAGGTTTAATATGAAAGTTGGAGTTAGATTTCATTTCACAGTTTCTTGGTAATTCTGGTTGTTTTAGTATTAAAACTGGTTTACTTTCCTCCTCGACCTGTTTATCTGGGGTCCCACATTTTTTGACTTTCCAATCGCAAACATTTTTTTGTCTTTTACGTAAACCGTATAATCCTACTTCATCTTTAATTTCATTTTGTATTTCAATTTCTTTGCCACCTATCACCATCTGAAAGTCGGCCTCTAAATCATGTACATTGAAATTTTTAGAGCATCCTATATATCTGCCGGTCTCATCCTTTAAAATTGCTTTCATTGTGTTAAGATTTACCTCTATGATACCGTCCCCCTTCCAAGTTTTATGCTTTTTGTTGGAAATATCTCGCCATACTATATTGAAAATTCGTTTATGTTGGTTTGTAAAAACTTTTTCTTCACCATTATGGTTGTTAGAACCCCAATTATATTGTTCATCATCCGGTTGTAAGCCATCAGTTTCTAATTCAGTATCTTCAATATTGTTGATAAGATTGCTAGTGCGTTTAGCTTTATTTAACACAGAAGGAGCCTTTGAACGTCTCATTTTTATGCTAGAAATTTTTTCAAGTTCGTTTATTCCATTTAAATTTGCCGCAAATTTCTTGTTTTTTATTTAATACACTATCAAGATTTTAAATAAGATATTTCCAAAATGCCAGCGTTTGTTGCCGAACCATATTAAAAAAAAAACTTCAGCATTGAGGCTGTATACTTGGCAGTGAAAATAATAGGTTACACCGTCTATAGTAATCTGTGATAAGTTGGATGAAAACCGATAATATCTATTATTACTATTATTACTATTAGGAAATACGGGATCGTCTCTTCCCCGTTTAAGTAAAATTACGTGTTGCCAGATTTCATTTTATTCTACGTTTTGTTGCCGACAATATAAGTGTTGCCAGAAGTAGGGAAAATCCCTACATGTTGTTCTCTATTACTTTAAAATGTACGTACTGTTTAAGGTGTGTTTACACTATGTGTATTTTCCATATGTAAATTCAGTTTTACGATCCATACGTAATTCCGTTTGTGTGTCAAAATTGGCATTTTACATACGATTCATAATTTTTGCGTTCAAACGTACATATGTAATTCCGTATGACATAACCTCTAAATGTAAACAACAGCTGATTTAATTTGTGAATTTATAAATATTTATTGTTAAAAATAAAGTTATATATATATTTTATATATTTTTTAATTGTTAATTAATATTAAACAATTTATTTTTGTTTCAATATTAATCTTTATAATTTACTCCGTTTTTCTTTCACCACAAGCAGTGTTGTATTTTCATATGTTTGTCTTGCCAAAATAGAACCTGCTCTAATTGAAAAATTTACATATGCCTTGCAAAATGTGTTGTACATAAACAATGTTTGAAAGGGTTCACACTATGTGTATAAATTACACTTGCTAAAAAAAACTAAGAAAAACACAAGCAAAACACGTAGTGTGAATGCAGCTTTACAATAAATGTTTTATTTTAATATATATATTTTTGCAAATTGTCTTTTTATGACTTTCTTAATTATCTCTTGAAGAGGTGTTTATCTATATGGTGGATTTTTTAATTGTTAATCTTCTTTAGTTCTTCATTTGCAGCGGCGACGCGAATTTGCGTCACACTATCGCTGACGTTGTAACACATAATTAAAATATTTATTTTAACATTGATCTATAATCCATTTGTTTATCCATATTGTATCCTAAGGGCCTAGTTGGTTTATGGCCACCCAGCATTACCGCGGCGGTCGTCAACGTGTTAAATTTTTATAAAGTACTGTATAAACAAAAGTCTGACACTTCTTTGTTTATTTTCACTCATAAAGACGCAACTATTTATTATTATTATAATATTGGAACCTCTCGGTTTAATATATAAGGTTAGTAACAAAACGCTTAAAAATATTTTTTTTTATATGACTGAATTTTTTTTTCTTATTTCACTTAAAAAGACTTCAAACTACAGCAGCTACATAATCGACCCACATAATTTCGGTGACTTCCCACTCTTGTTTAGATTGATTCAGTGAAACATTGTTTTATTTATCCACCATGTCTTTTCATTGGTGTGATAATCTGCACACTGCGGTTTTCAGTCCGCGCGACTATCAAGTTGAACTTTTAGCTGCTGCGTTTGAACGCAACACCATGATATGTTTGTGTCATAAATCTTCTAAAGAATTTATAGCACTTAAGCTTTTGGAAGAGCTAAGTCGAAAAACACATTCCCACACTCCGAAAAAAAGTGTTTATTTAAGTCTTAGCAAAGCTCCATCGATGTTAACCATGTTGCAACACTTAACGGATTTGAGAGTACATCAGGAATCATCGGTTCCATTTGTTGAACTGCCTAAAGATTGTAATGTTTACTTGCTACATCCCAACACTTTTTTGCATACATTAACAGAAGGCTTAATAAAAATTGAAAACTTGAATTTGATAATTTTGGAAGACTGTCACCAAGACGAAATGCAATGTGATATTATGGCGATATTTAAAAACTTTTACAAACCCAAAGAATTAAATTCCATGCCCAAAGTATTAGGTTTAGCTGGTCCTTTACATAGTGCAGGCTGTGCTTTAGCAGAACTTTCGGCAATGTTGAATAATCTGGAAAAGACAGTGCTGTGTAAAACGGAAACTGCTAGTGATATTGTTACAGTGTTGAGGTAAGTGCGAGAACTGCTTTTAGTATTTGTTTAAGTTCATGAGATATGACCTTTAAATTCAGAATTAAATTTAGGGAAATACAAGGAACCAAGAAGCCTTGGTGTATCACAAGTGAAATACAATGAAAAAGAATATACAAATAAATGATAAAATAGTAAACTTTGCGAACGATTGGGTAGAACTACAATTATTAATTTTTGTGAAAATTTTTAAAACGAGTGAAATAAGTGTTAATTAAGAAAAGTTTTCAAAATGGAGTTGAAATAATATTAAATTCGGTTAAGTTTACTGTGGATAACATAAGAAATTATAAGAGCTCTGGTACATATGCCAGTGCTCCCAGATCAGAACACCTAAAAACGATAGCCGAGTGAAATGTGAGGAAAATACCCAGACGAAATGCGAAGCAACCTAAATTAAGCGCAGTAAAACTATTCAAAGATGTGCTAAAATGCGATGCCATTAATATTCATCCAAAAACTATTCGTTTGAGTACCAATACAATGAAACTTAACAAAATATATTTTTGACGACTGAACAGTCAATACAAAAAATTGGATGATAAAATTAAAAACTGTTATTAATTTAAAAATTTGCATGTTTTGTTTATTTTATTAACATAAAATAGCTTAATTTCAGAAAAAAATAATCAAACTAAAATTGTTAATTTTTATTTTTCTATGGGATTAAGATGTGGTGATTGGGCTGGTCATTCCAAAACACTAAATACATTAGATTGTACCCAACTTTGGGAGTGTGTTTTGGGACTTTGTCGTGTTGAAACTTACAGACTAGGGCAGTGGCGGATTTAAGAATGACACATTCTAGGCACTTTTTTTTTAGAATTTTACTGTACTTTGAATTGAAATAAAAAGCACATTATATTATTTAATGAGTTTAAGTTATTTACATATATTTCTTTCTAATTTTTTTTATTTACAAATTTATTAATTTTCTCTAACACGTCGTGTTCGATGTGCATTATTGAAACGACATTTATTTATATATTCATTTACACTATATTCTACAAATCAATTTATAAAATATACAAGAGACGCCGGGTAACTAGACCATGTGCGGCTGAGGAGAGCAGACTATGTTTATATTCTTATTTAATATTAAATAAGTTAAAAATAAAGTTTGGAAGTTACAAATAAAATTTAATAAAAAACTATTGAATAATGGATTTATTCATACATCTTGAATGCAATGTTTCTGAAGGCTTCTTATTGATTGTAGATTTACGTTCGTAGAACAGTCGATGATTTTCTCCAGGTGTTCGTCAATTTTGGAGTTTGGACATTCGGTTAAAATATGTGAAACAGATAGTATAACATCACAAAAACCACATTTTGCCGGCTCTGTGCGATTATAATTGTGCAGAGTGTTAAAAATAGCTTTTCCAACCCTAAGACGACTTAGCATTACGCATTCACTTCTTGACAATTTAAAATTGTATTTAGGCCTAAAACGACTAGAGTGAATTTGCCTCTGCAAAGCATATAATTGGTTTTTTGATGCCCTATCTGCACATTCGTTTCCTTCTATGCCAATGTGTGAGGGGATCCGTAATATTAAAATTTCCGGGTTTCACTAGGTATTGCGATGATGTTGTTAAAAGAACCTTGTCATTTTTGGTTAGAGCCTTAGCTGCACTAAGACTGTCCGTGCAAATGATGATTTTGACCTTCTCTCGGACCGCATACTTAATTGCTGCCCTAATGGCCCCTAATTCAGCCGAAAAGACTCCCGCAGGATCAGGTATACGAGCTTCCACAACAGTGTCAAATTGCGTTGGATTTATTTGTTCGGCAATTGAATATGATGTTATACCATTATTAAAAGAACCATCTGTGTAAATTATCTTTTCAGGATCAAAACAATTTATCTTCTGTTGCAGAATTTTCTTGAATATACTTTGGTTGATGTTTTTATTGTGTATGCTTAAACCCACGTCCATCTTAGCGAAAGTGGTAGCAATAGTTGAGGCATTTAATTTGGTTTATTTCATTTGTGAACGAAGATAAGTTTTAATTCTTTTCAAAAAAAGAAAACGATCTCTCAGCAGACATAAATTCTCAAGATGATTTCCACATTTCGAAACACGTTCTTATATATATATTTTAAAAAAAAATTTAACTGGTTTGCGATACCTCTTTCAGATTCGGATATGTTAATTTTCTGTAAAAGCTGTTTAAAATTAAGATTTTGTTCCATTACTTTCTCACAGTCTTAATCCCTTTCATAAAATTCGTACGGAATTTTGTTTTTTATAATAATATCGGTATCAATAAAACATATACATTTATTCGAGATATCCAAACTTTTCATTCAAAAATTGTATGAATTGTTACGCTTGTATTATTCTTTAATTGGAAAGTTTAAGAATACAACAAAAAATACACAAAACATTAAACAACAAAGAAGACAAAGATAACACTAAGCCGCAATATTCAATTGCAATTACTTAAATTTTAGTTCTGTGATATTAGTCGTTAAGTTTAAAACTGATTTTTTTTATATTTATTTTGATTATTTATTTTTATTAATTTAATTTTATTAAATTTGTGTCGTGATGTCCAGTTTTTTATCTTTAAATTTATTAAATAATAATAACCTGACAATATAAGTTTGGATTAATCGTAAGTTAAACTATTGTGACTAATATAACATTATGTTGATATGTTGTTTTATTTTAATTTTTTGTCGCCAGAAATTAATAATAAAAAAATTTTTTATACACTCCTGATGAAGTTGAAAAACCGTAAACGAAACGTAGAGTGGAGACGAAATAAATTTTGTTTTAATTTATTTTATTTAAAACTTATAAGCTGACCATCATAGCCCAAAAGAAGTAACATAAAATTGATATAATTTTATCAAATACATTCTTTTAAAATAATTCATTTAGACCATCTGTTATATACACATTTTCTTCAGATTCATCAAAATGCATTTTCCTCTTTCTATTTCTTTTCTGTTTATAACTAGAGCTAACCGAAATTGTCAAAGCTTTTTCTTGTAATCTAAAAAAATAGTTTTTCATTTCTACAAATTTGTTGTTATTATATTTTGCATGTAGCAGTTATCCATATTTTTGATTCAACAATTTTTTTCGACGATTCTATTCACATTCCACTGTTCTCCGCCTGTCCTTGTAGAGTTGATATTGCTGCGTTTCTTCCTCGTTCACGTTATCTGTTAAATGGGTTTCTGAGAGTATAACAAATTCTGGCTTATTTGTTTCTACTATTATTTCAAGTTGGTTGTAATTTTTTATGAAACCTTGTGTATTATTATATTCGTATAGAATGACAAGCTCATGGAACAAAAATAGCACGTGAATTTATTTCCATTGTAGATTCCGGAAATATTATTTGCATTTTCATATAGATTGTCCCCTGCAATCCGCCAAATGCATTTATATAAAAACTTGAATATGACCATACATTTCGTCCGCTTTATGACCAACATTGTCGAAAAAATGTAAAAATCGTTTCACTGTTTTGCCGTTATCGATATCAACATATCAAATTATCAATGACAATTGGTCAGTGTGAGAAATATCAGTTGTGGCATCAACAATTATAGAGAAATATTTTGCCTTTTTATATCACTGATTATTTTATTTCTCACTTCTGTTCCAATTGTATTGATAAATTCATCACATATTGTTTTTGGCATGTATGAAGAGTTTCAAGAACCAGTTTCCATACATTAGTATTTGTTCTTTCAAAAAGGGGTCATAATCTGCAATCATTTGGAGAGGCATCATAAAATTACTATTGTCATTGTCATAAACTTTTTCACTGTGTCCTCGAAGAGGTAACCCCCGGCTACATAACTTCTTTATGACAAAGACAACTCTAGTTAAAACTTTTTGCCAGTAATCCACTTCGCCTTTAAAATTATTGTGCAAAATAGTTTTCACACTTTCACTTTAGTTACTTCTTTCAATCATGATCATAGCACAACGGCCATGTGTAGAAGAATTTTGGTGAAATTCTACTAATTGTGAAATATTTTTCCAATCTGATCATCCACCCTTCTTAGAAAAATAAATATTATCCTTAAATAAATAACAAGAAATGCAATATAGAGCCTTATCAGACTCAGAATATGATAATAATCTTCTTCATGAATTTCTCCACTCTTTAATTTTTTCGAAAGATTCTGCACGTTGAAGCAACGATTTTTGTCACCAAATAGTTTTTTCGATGTACTGAAATCTACATTCTTATTGGATTTGACACCGAACTTTACAACAAAATCAATCAAGGATTCATAAATATTCCATTTACCAGTATCAATGGTTATAGATATCATGTTTCTGATGCTCGCATTTTCAATGTTTGAGGCAGTTCCAGTAACACCAGTTGTTTTATTTAAACTAGGATTTAAAATAATGTTTTGTGGGGACAAAGCTGGTGGAATAATGGTATTTTCTGTGGATAAAACTGGTACAATAACGATATTTGCTGTGGAGAAAGCTGGTACATCTGAAATATTTTTATTTCTAGCACCTGATCATATGTTAAAGTACGACTGTATTTTCGTAGATTGGTGCGATACTTCGCACCACTTAATCTCTTCCTTCCGTCACGTAATTCAAAATAAATGAATAAAAACTTTATTTTAATTAAATAATATTGAACAGAGAAATAAACTTACGCAAATATAATCGCGAGAAAATGAAGATATTAATAAACAAAAAATCCAACTTATAAAAACCAAGTTTTTATTATACTCCTTTTTTTGTAAAATAATTTACCATCATGTAATTAAATATTATATTATTTTATTTCTATATTATTATAATATTATTTTATTTCTCACTTCTGTTCCAATTGTATTGATAAATTCATCACATATTGTTTTTGGCATGTATGAAGAGTTTCAAGAACCAGTTTCCATACATTAGTATTTGTTCTTTCAAAAAGGGGTCATAATCTGCAATCATTTGAAGAGGCATCATAAAATTACTATTGTCATTGTCATAAACTTTTTCACTGTGTCCTCGAAGAGGTAACCCCCGGCTACATAACTTCTTTATGACAAAGACAACTCTAGTTAAAACTTTTTGCCAGTAATCCACTTCGCCTTTAAAATTATTGTGCAAAATAGTTTTCACACTTTCACTTTAGTTACTTCTTTCAATCATGATCATAGCACAACGGCGATGTGTAGAAGAATTTTGGTGAAATTCTACTAATTGTGAAATATTTTTCCAATCTGATCATCCACCCTTCTTAGAAAAATAAATATTATCCTTAAATAAATAACAAGAAATGCAATATAGAGCCTTATCAGACTCAGAATATGATAATAATCTTCTTCATGAATTTCTCCACTCTTTAATTTTTTCGAAAGATTCTGCACGTTGAAGCAACGATTTTTGTCACCAAATAGTTTTTTCGATGTACTGAAATCTACATTCTTATTGGATTTGACACCGAACTTTACAACAAAATCAATCAAGGATTCATAAATATTCCATTTACCAGTATCAATGGTTATAGATATCATGTTTCTGATGCTCGCATTTTCAATGTTTGAGGCAGTTCCAGTAACACCAGTTGTTTTATTTAAACTAGGATTTAAAATAATGTTTTGTGGGGACAAAGCTGGTGGAATAATGGTATTTTCTGTGGATAAAACTGGTACAATAACGATATTTGCTGTGGAGAAAGCTGGTACATCTGAAATATTTTTATTTCTAGCACCTGATCATATGTTAAAGTACGACTGTATTTTCGTAGATTGGTGCGATACTTCGCACCACTTAATCTCTTCCTTCCGTCACGTAATTCAAAATAAATGAATAAAAACTTTATTTTAATTAAATAATATTGAACAGAGAAATAAACTTACGCAAATATAATCGCGAGAAAATGAAGATATTAATAAACAAAAAATCCAACTTATAAAAACCAAGTTTTTATTATACTCCTTTTTTTGTAAAATAATTTACCATCATGTAATTAAAAAATTAATTGACTGAAAATATCTGTCAAAAATCTTTGAAAAAAAAAATTGTTAGATCATTTTTGTATATTTCTTTTTCCTTAATGTTTAGTAGTTACCGAATCTCTTTCACGATATTGCTTGGTAATTTTTGAAATTATGCATTTATTCATAGAATATTTCTCACAAATTTTCTTTTGCTTAAGATCAGCAGTAAAAGCATCTATTATTTTGGTTTTTAACTCTTCAAAAACTTTATTCTTGCCATTGTGTTAAGGAAACAGTTGAAATAAAACGTCAGAAACTATAAATATTTAATTAACGGTCAATATTTTATAAAGTTTCTTTCATACCGTCTTCTAAATTTTTGTTTTAATCAACTCTGGTACAGAATTTTATTATTTTCATTGTTTTGGCACCTATTTATCTATTTATTTTTTTAATTGTATTTTTTGCAACAAATACAACATAATTTCAGAACTTAACGCGAAATTATTAAAAAACAAAACTGGCAAGTTCAGAATTTTTTAAAAGTTTCCAATGTATTTTCACTCACTGTATTTAACCGATCCAAACTGTGGGGTACGCGTTATCTTGACTATATATGCAAAGTATGGAGAAAACAAAGTTCTGCGCTAGCTCCCCAAAACGTAAGAACTAATGATAAATATTAAGGAGGTTGAGAAATGGTATGGGGATGTATGTCAGCAAATGGTTTTAAAAAATTAAAATTTATAGACGGAATCATAAATGCCGGCATGTATTTTGAATAGGGCTGCCGGTCGAAATCCTCTGAATTAAAAGCAATGCTGTGCATGATTCAAAGATTTAAGATATCAGTGATATTAATTGCGAAGACATAGGCATTTTGGTAAATATTGAAAAAAAATTAAATAATGCTTTACAAAAAGTCAAAAGCCCTATCAAGCCTGCCTACTCCTTTATAGATAACATATTTAGTCGAGACTCATTTGTTCCTATGAAGAACTTAGGGAACTTATAGGTTTTCTACTCTAGTAAGAGAAATATAATGCAATCTTTCAGATAGTAATTAATTCTTTCCGTAGAAGACATGATCATTATTTTTTATAATGCGACATACATATATAGTAACTGGATTAAAATTTGTAATATTGAGTTTAAGACGCAGGTGAAGGGTATCAAGGATTCGGCACAGCCGAATTTAACATTTGTTTTATTTATGTATTGAAAAAATATTTAGGCGGCAAAGTTAACCAACCAGCCAACTATTGAACGAACCAGCAAACTATTCAATGAAGAAAAGCACCGTTAGCTTTTCAAAAACGGGTAAAAATTACCAAACAGAAAGGGGAAAAGCACCACCAAAAAATTTTAAATTTTAAATTAAATAAACTTATAAGAGTTTGAGATAATTTTATGGATTTTTATTAACATAAAAAAGTAGAAGAGAATAATTAATTTTTATATACAGTTGAACAAAATAAAATAAACAATATTTATAAAACGAAAATATAATTCATCCCGCTTAATGGAAGCGTAATAATAAATTGTAGCTACAATTATGTCTATTTAGTAAACAAAAATATTTACTAAGTGAGAATCATAAAAAATAAGTTTATAAATATTTTTCATGCATGTACGTATGGCTTGCAATATAATACTCTTACTCTCATTGATAGACCATTCGTTCACATGTTTTTTTTTTTCAATTATACATTCTTCCTTTATTTACATATTTTAACAAATTTGATATTTACATATGAGATCTTATCTTTATATAGATATTGCAACAAATAATATATAGGATCTAAAGACATTAAATAGTTTTTATTTTATTTTTTAATGATTTTTAAAGGAAAATGGTAGGAAAAAAACCTTTATATGATTTAATAAATTCAAGTACTATCTGAAAATATTTATATGCTTATAGAAGGTTTATTAGAAATAATAGACCTCTATAAGCATATAATTTTCAATTTGGTGATTTCTTTTTAATTTTACGTTATTTCTCTACATTCTCTTATCAGTGGGTAAGAGGAATTTTCAATTTTGGCAAAGTAATTATTGTTAATCCTTGTTATGAAATCGATAATTTTTTCATAACCTGTTTCTTCATGAAGAAGATTTGTAGGATACCTCCAGGGCTTTTTATTTATCATTTTAAGACATTTGTTTTGTATAATTTGTAAGCGTTTTAGGTGGCAGTTGGCAGCGTCACTCCAAATAGGACACGCGTATGTTAATATCGGCCTTATAACACTTTTGAAGAGTAGATTTTTGTTTTTGGGGTTTAGAAATGACCTTCTATTTAGTAGTGGCCATAATGCTTTAAATGATTTTATAGCTTTTTGACACGTAGCCATAATATGTTGTTTAAAAGTAAGCTTTTTGTCCAAGACAACTCCGAGATATTTGACATGATTAAGTACATCTATGGTATTATTTCCCATATGAAGATGACGTCTTGGCAGTCTTTTGGGAGATTTGTTGAACGGAAAAATAATTGTTTGGGTCTTTTTTGGATTAATTTTGATTTTCCATTTGTGAAAATATTTACTGCAATTAACAAGTCCCTTTTCCATTTTCTTCAGGAGTGCACTTGTAAGTTTGTTTGAAGAAATTAACGCAGTATCATCTGCGTAGTAAGCAACTTTCATATATTTCGGAACTTTGAAATCGGATGTATATATCGAGTAAAGCAATGGCGACAAGACTGATCCTTGAGGTAACCCTGTGGTAATGGTTTTTGGAGATGATGTTTCATTATTAATCGTAACTTTAAAGCTTCTGCCGTGAATGAAATCTGAAATAAGTTTGCATAAATATTTTGGTATATTTGCATCAAGAAGTTTAAATACTAGGCCATTATGCCAAACGGTGTCAAACGCTTTTTCAATATCTAACAATATTAGACCCGTTGAACGTTTATTGTTTTTATTTGTGATTATTTGATTTTTAATTCTGTTTATTTGGTGGGTAGTGCTATGCCCTTTTTTAAATCCAAATTGTTCTTTAGCAACAATAGAATTGGTCGTTACAAATTCACTAAGACGAGAATGTAGTATTTTTTCAAATATTTTACCTAAGTTACTTAATAAACTAATAGGTCTATAGCTATTTGGGTTATTTTTTGGCTTACTAGGTTTGTTGATAGCTATAACCTTAGCGTTTTTGAAATGGTTTGGGAAATAGTTGAGTTTGATGCAGCTGTTAAATATTATAACCAGTAATTTTAGAGCTTTGAGTGGTAGTTTCTTTAAGAGCAGGTTGGGAACATTGTCAAAACCAGGAGATTTTGAGGGTTTTATTGATGAGACAATATTCATTACTTCTTCTAGAGATGTATAAATTGCTGACTCAGAACTGGGATTTTCCTTCTTAAAATTATTTACTGTTGTATTTATTACTATATCCGCTGAGTGGTTGTAATTCGAAGTGAGGTTATTTGCTTTGACAAATGTATTTGCCAGGACTTCAGCCTTGTCCTTATCAGATGTTATCCTTGTATTTCCAACCTCAGGGTGAGAGATTTGATTTTTTCCTTTTCCTCGCAAGTTCCTGCTTATTCTCCAAAATGATTTATCACCTGGTTTTAAATTGGATAATAATTGACACCATTTCTTATTGCGTTCCGAATTAATACTTTTATCAATCATGTTACTTAGAAACTTAGTACATTGATTATAAAAAGTTTGCTCGGCTATATTTGAAGATCGTTGGCTTTTTCTTTTAAAGCTTCGTCTTAGTTTAATATATTTCACAGTACTTTCTGGTAATGTGAAATTATTTTGTTGAGTTATTTTAGGTGTAGACGCATCCCTTGCTTCAAAAACTACATTTATAAATTTTTGTATTTCCTGGTCAATTATTACCTTGGTATTGTATACTTATATCCGAATTTAACGTGATTTTATTTTCTAAAAAATTCATATAAATGTTCCAGTTGGTTGCACTATAATCATAATAGTTGAGGTCGACCTGCGAGGCCACTGATCTTTTAAGTGTACACATAATGGGGCGATGGTCTGATGGTATTTCGTAATCCATTGTCTTTACGTCTATATTCAAAGCGGTATTGCTTAAAATAATATCGACTGTAGATGCTTCGCGATTGTGTTGATGGGGGAATAGGGTTGGACTATTAGGATAGTGTATAAAAAAATTGCTTGATTGCTGTAGATTGTTCAGTGCGATTCCTGCAGTATTATTTGAACGGCAATTCCAAGAGCAATGTTTGGCATTTAGGTCACCAAAAACTATGTATTCTTTGGTGGAAGGTGTTAGGTTCAAGATATCAGCACAGAAGTTATGGGTATATCTTGGTGAATATAATGAAGATACAACAATAGGTCTATTATTTATAATAACTTCAATTGAGATGTTTTCGATTGATGAAGTGTTTGATATAAAGAGGTTTTTATGAGCGACAGATTTATGAATTAACAGAGCTACTCCTCCTCCTCTTGCATCTGTTCTGTCACTTCTATATAAATAATAATTTTTAAAATAGGGTCTATGATTTTCTGAAAAAAATGTTTCATTCAAAGACGCTATTTTAATATTTTCTCGTTCAATTAGTATCTCAAATTGTTTTAATTTAGAAAAGTTTGAAATGCCATTAGCATTCAAGTGAAGCATTTTGAATTCGTTTAAATTATTAGTATAATCCATGGGCGTATTTTACCATTGATATTACAACTTTGATTTGTTGTACTTTTGAAGTGCACCTATGCAAATCATCCATAGCTGTAGTGAAAATATCAAAAAGCTCATCAATGCTAAATAAATCGTTGTTTGTTTTCAGCTGGTTAGCATATGTAGCTTTGCTGTTATTGTTGATGATATTGTTACAATTTGTGTTGTTGTTTCTTAAGTTAGGAAAATCTCCCACATTAAATTGAAATGTGTTATTTTGTTGTTGTCTGCTTTTATTCGGACTTTTAGAAGTAACTCTTGTTCTAGTTTCCAAATAGAGAGAACGTAACGGACAGTTGATATCGTTTGCAGAGTGATCAGTTCTCTCTTTTCCTTGTTTTTTGCAATTAAAGCATGTAAAAACAGCTGGTCTTTTTTCATTTGTGTTAAACGGACACACACTTGTATGATGTTGTTCTGCACATATCATACATGCAGCACTTCGATGGCAATGTTCACCGCCATGGCCATACATCAAGCAGTTCCAGCATTGAGTTGGTTTGTTCTTGGATTTCGATTTATATTTTTTCCAAGAAATTATAATATTAGAAATTGTTCGTACATTTTTTAAAGCAGTTGGATTAAAATTTTTACGAACAAATTGAACTTTATAAACTGCATTATTGTTTGAACTGAATTTGGTGGTTATTTCAGTTACGGAAGAGGGGGATAGGTTGTAGTTTTTTAGCTCCTTGGAGATTTCCTCAGAGCTTATGCGGGGTAAACCGTGTAAAAAGGTGGTGTATAATCTATTTTCTTTGGAGCCATAAGAATGAAACTCCATCTTATTCTCTTTAAGTATTTGCTTGTAGCATTCGTACATTTTATTACTAGGAGCAAAAATTTTGGTACCAATTGAAGTACGTTTGAAAATGCAATCCTTACCAAGCAGCTTTTGTATTTCTGTAAATGAAGCGTTAGCTTCTACAACAATGGGTGGAGGTTTGTGTTCCTTAACATCGTTAATATTTGATACGGGAGTTACGTCCATATCATTGAGGCCAGCAAGCAGGCTAAATCTGTTGCTTGAAGTTGACGCCATGTTCGGGTTAACAAAACCCGGAGGAAGTTTTGTCATCTTCTTATTCACAAGCTTTCTTTTTGATGAAGATTTGGCCCCTCGGGCCATCGCAAAATTTTTATTCCTGTTTTAAAGCTGGATTGTCTACCACGTGAGTTCAAATGAGATCAAGAATAGGCAATTGCAAAAACAAAAATAAACACTTGTTTTTAATTTTAAATAGTTGTACTCTAAGCGCTTTGATTTTTTACACAACCGTTCGTAAAGAGAGTTAGATTCGAACTGGTTCACATGTTTATAAAATAATCTAACCCATAAAAACAAAGTTTTTATTAAAACACATATGAGTTTTGAATCTCTCCGTGATTGTGCTTGACTGTGTGTGAGTATCTTAGAATTAATCTTTGGCCTTAACAGGTCTATGGACAAAGCATCAGATCGATGGGATGAGGGGAAATGGGGTTAAAATTACTCCATGACTGTGCGTGACTATGCGTGACTGTTTATGACTATCTTAAAATTAATCTTAGGCCACAACAAGTCTATGGACAAAGTTTCAGATGACGGGAAGTGAGGTTTTAATCTCTCCGTGACTGTGCGTGACTTTGCGTGACTATGTCAAAGTTAATTTTTTTCACAGCAAGTCTATCGACCAAGTTTCAGATCGATCGGATAAGGAGAAATTGGCTTTAAATCACTCCGTGACTGTGCGTGACTGTGCTTGACTATGTCGAAGTTAATGTTTCTTTACAAGAAGTATATCGACCAAGTTTCAGATTGATCGGATGAGGGGAAATCCGTTTTAAATTTCTCCGTGACTGTGCGTGACCATGGGTGACTGTGCGTGACTAAGTCAAAATTAATCTTTTTTTATAGCTAGTGTATGGACCAAGTTTCAGATCGATCGGATGAAGGGAAAAGCCACTTAGATAACTCCGTGACTGTGCGTGACTATGCGTGATTGTGCGTGACTACCCCAAAATTAATTTATATTCACAACAATGGGGTTGCCCCACGACAGACAGACAGAGAGTATGAGTTATAAGAGTTTAAAAATATATACATACATATACACATATTTCTGTTATGTATAACAAGTAAGAAAATTATAGTCGGTCTAGAC
Source organism: Cordilura impudica (assembly GCA_963682025.1). Taxonomy (NCBI): domain Eukaryota; kingdom Metazoa; phylum Arthropoda; class Insecta; order Diptera; family Scathophagidae; genus Cordilura; species Cordilura impudica. Next base: position 389,907 of record OY821517.1, on the reverse strand, counting down.
CGACTATATGATACCCTATACCATGGTTTAGAGACCCTATCTTTCGGTCCAACTACTTCGATATAGAAAATAAGCATAAACCAAATTTGAGTGGGATTTTTATTAATTTTTTTGGCTGCAGATATGAAAAAGTTCATATCGGATGCTATATCTATAAAGGGACTAGGTCCAAAAATGGACCGATCCTGATCATGTTTGGTAAAGTCTCTTGTATTTTGCAAAAATATGCACAAACAAAATTTGAGAAGAATCAGTGCAATATTTTTGTTTTTTAATAGATTTAAGTGAAGATCGGGAAGCAGCTCTATATGGGGTCAAAGGGATCATTTTTCGACTACTCATTAGTGGATGTAATGAACGCATACAAACCCAATTTGAGTAAGATCTATATGACAATTTGGATCTTATGGCAATTTATGTCGATTTCATATGGGTAATTTGTATGGGGGCTAGGTCTGAACATGGACCGATTCTCACCAATTTCAATAGCGTTCATCCCATGGCCGATAAAAGCTTATATACCAAATTTCATCAAAATATATTCATATTTGCGACCTGCAGTTTGATTACAAGCTTTACATGGACACACAGACGGACGGACGGACGGACGGACGGACGGACATCGTTAAATCAACTCAGAAAGTGATTCTGATTCGATCGGTATAATTAAAGATGGGTCTAGGTCAAATATTTTTGGTTGTTACAAACAGCAGCACAAAGTCATTATACCCAAACCACATAGTGGTATAGGGTATAAAAATTCTTTAGTATGTATACTTAGTTTTTATACCCTATACCACTATGTGGTTTGGGTATAATGACTTTGTGCTGCTGTTTGTAACACCCAAAAATATTTGACCTAGACCCATCTTTAATTATACCGATCGAATCAGAATCACTTTCTGAGTTGATTTAACAATGTCCGTCCGTCCGTCCGTCCGTCCGTCCGTCTGTGTGTCCATGTAAAGCTTGTAATCAAACTGCAGGTCGCAAATATGAATATATTTTGATGAAATTTGGTATATAAGCTTTTATCGGCCATGGGATGAACGCTATTGAAATTGGTGAGCATCGGTCCATGTTCAGACCTAGCCCCCATACAAATTACCCATATGAAATCGACATAAATTGCCATAAGATCCAAATTGTCATATAGATCTTACGCAAATTGGGTTTGTATGCGTTCATTACATCCACTAATGAGTAGTCCAAAAAGGATCCCTTTGACCCCATATAGAGCTGCTTCCCGATCTTCAGTTAAATCAATTAAAAAACAAAAATATTGCACTGATTCTTCACAAATTTTGTTTGTACATATTTTTGCAAAATACAAGAGACTTTACCAAACATGATCAGGATCGGTCCATTTTTGGACCTAGCCCCTTTATAGATATAGCATCCGATATGAACTTTTTTATATCTGCAGCCAAAAAAATTAATAAAAATCCCACTCAAATTTGGTTTTTGTTTATTTTCTATGTCCAGTTAGTTGGGCCTAAGAGATAGGGTTTCTAAACGCATGGTATAGGGTATCGTATAGTCGGTCTAGACCGACTATAATTTTCTTACTTGTTTTATATGAAATTTAATCGGAAGTATTTACATTTTCGTCCGTATTCATCGGCTATCAGGCCTAGACGCTCCGAATTCAGTACCAAACTGATCCAGATAATGATGAATATTTAAAGCCTATGTAATACGACCCACTCTACCTATTGCAGACAGGAGAATGTTTTCAACAGATAGACGGACATTGCCAGGTCGTTTCCTCCTGTTATAAGATCAAGAATGTATATTGTGTATGGGGTCTTCGAAATTTTGTTCGATGAGGTACAAAAGGATTGACAAACTGATATATACTATCGTATACAGTGGTGTGGAGGGCATAAAAATTAAGAATATATGAGGAAAAACATTGCGATAGACATAAATATTATTTAACACAAAGAATATTTAATATAATATTATATACCTATAAAAAAATATAATGTATTAGTGCCGGTTAAAAATATTTGTAACAAAGAAAAAACAAGAATCCCAATTGAAAATTATTATAGGAATAATAATTTGAATAAGCCAAATTATTGAAAATACTTCAAAATTTTTCGTTTATATACAAGGTACAAATATTCAAATGTTTTGACTGTTCTTGACAATGAATTAAGAGCTCTGTTCGTTTACTTTCCCAGTAAAAACCAGTAAAAACCGAAATTTCAGAGAGTAAGAAAAATTAGTTCTCAAAAACATAAATATCCAAAATAGTAAACGAACAGCAATCTGTAAGAATTTGCAAGCTCATAGAAACCGCTGATTGTAAACACATTTGAAAGTGAAGAAGAAGTGAAACTCTAAATGAAAAAAAGAAATATACCTTAATTAGAAGAATTTATTTTATTTAACATGTAAAAATATTCATTGAAACTGATATCATTACCTATTGCTTTTAAAAATAAACAGTCATTTTGAAAGAAATTGGCAGATACACATATTTTTGGCAGGAACCGGTTTTAAAAGATTAAAATTAATGAAACCTGGTTATGTGAATATTTACTTCTATCGTTAATTTCCTCAGAATTATTATTTAAAATTTTTGCACAAAAATAGAATTGTAGTATTTTTGCTTTATTTACCACAAAACTCAATCATATGTTTTTCAAACATATGTTTTTCTTGCTTGCTAATTCCTACTAGCAAAAATATATACAGTAAAAACTAGCAAGTTTTCAAAAAAATATCTATCACTTTACGCTCTCATTTGTTCTATTTTACTTGTTTTTTGAAGTAAACGAACAGGATCCAGTAAATTTTGTGATAATTAGTACAAATTGTTACAAATTATCACGTAAACGAACAGGGCTAATAATTCTAGCTAAATTTTCGACACGAACATTTTTCGAGTTAGTGCTTATTGCTATTTTTAGTGCTTTTTTTAACATCAGTGAGCGTACATTTTTTCTACAGTGTAAAGATCTTAAGTTTCACTTTTACTTCTGAATGCAAGTATGATGCACAGTTTACACAACGCACAGTGGCTGAAAATCGTTTTTCATTGGCCAAAATTCTGTAACTTTTGAACCGATCAAAATATTTTAGTAATTTGTTTTAATGGATATATATTTAGTTGCACTTGAGTCAGTTTTAATTTCATTAAAATTGATTGAGTACTTACTTTTTAAGGAATTTTAGGTCAAAGTTGAACTTTAATTTTTTTTTAACTTTTAGCGTGAAATATGAGTTTTTGATTTATTAAAAAATGTCATATTTGGATTTTAATAATAATTATAAGCAATTTTTGTAATAATGGGATTTTTTTTAATGTTTACACTCAAAAAATTTTTTACATTAAAAAAAGTTAATCAACTGTAAGTTTTGCTATTACTACTGAAAAATTAAAAATTTTTTGCTGTCAAATTTGCAAATTTGTTTATACTCAAGGAATTTACTCTTAAAAAACGTTAGTAATATTATCTAAAAGTCTTGCTATTACTACAGAAAAATTTATCATTTGCTGCTGTCAATTTGTTAATTTTAGCAAAATTAATCTACTGAACATTAGCGCAATGATTCTGATTTTTATATGAAAATAAGGGTTTTTATTTTTTGAATCTTTCTTATTTATTAAAACATTTCATAGATATGTGGGTAAAAAACCTTTGAAAAATAAAAACTGCAATAGATTTTAATAGTATATGTAACAATGGGAGGTTCCGTTTATTATTATTTTTTACTAATACCATATTTTTCGTACTTAAATAGCAATGAAAGGCAATTATAATTATTATTCATTTGATCCAAATATTGATTGCAAATATTCCATATTTTGTTCTGTTTCATTTCTGTTCTTTAGTAGTTTTTTGACTTCTTCATCTAAATCCCGATGTTCCCCTTTCCATTGATTTCAAATACTGGAGATGAGCGGATCTGACGTTGTCAATAATATATTAAATAGATCTTCATTTGTGGAATTTCGTGAAATTTTTCTAGTATTGTGCTCTCTATAAAATCTGTAATCCTTGATTGTTATACTTAATTGTTATATTTTTGCAGTTTCCTTAGCATAATCTCCAAATTTTCTAGAGTCAATTTTTTTCATTGCACGCATGTGCTTCTAGGATTATTTAAAATCGGATCTGATACGGATACTCGCTAAGTAGAGGAAAGATATTAATGTGTGTCATATAAATACTCAGAGCCTTAACAACAAAATTAATGGATTGAGATTGACATTTAAAAACTCATCTGTGGATGTTATTTGTGTGTCGGAGACTTGGGTCGTAAAGGATACCCCTGACAGTCTATGTAATTTAAATGGTTATGTTGAATTCAGAGCTGATCGTAAAACACTTGCTGGTGGTGTTGCCATCTATATTAGGGAAGGTATTAAATGTAATTTTAAATGTAGATCTAATGAAATCGAATATTTGTTTGAAAATAACAAAATGCTTATAGGATGTATATACAGGCCACACCGTGATACTGTGATCATTTCTTTTATGGAAGTACTAGAGAGGTTGACGGTCACCTATATGGATTTGTTAATTGCAGGTGATTTTAATTGTAATCTTCTGTGTGAACCTTATGTCACAGAAAACATGGAAACTATTGGTCTCACATCAATAAACTACACGATGCATACACACTATACATCAAGAGCAGGTACTTTACTTCATCTTATTGTTTGTTAACGATTTCACTAGTCTTGTTGTACGACCAACTATCGGCCTCATGTTGTTCGAAACACGATTTAATTTTCACGACATATGACTCTATTTTAAATAATGAAACACTATCAATTACATACCGTGACTTTAATAATGTTAACTACAATGTTTTGGCAGAACATATTTCTTTAGTAAATTGGACGTCCATTTATCATATTACTTCTGTTGACCATCAGTTGTCCTTCTTGGAAAATAATATCTCATACTTATTTGATCTTACTGTACCTGAGATAACGAAAAACATTAAGACCTATGAAAGATCGTGGTTTACAGTACATATAAAACAACTGATTGGCAAAGGATATGATGTGTTTTCACGTTGGAAAAAATTTAACTTAAAGATTATCGTAATCTGAGAAGAGAAGTTACTCGTGAAATTCGTAGATCAAAGTCTGAGTATTATGGCCACCGTATTGAAAATGCAAGTAACACCAATATTTTATTTATTTAATAAATTAAATAAAAAAAAAAAAAAATGAAACAGAAATGGAAAACTATTCGGGAAATTGGAACTGGCGGAACTAGAAAAACTTGCCAACTCACTCCTGATGAACTTAATTCAACTTTTACTAATTTACCCACCGTTCAATTTTAACCTCCTGCACACAATGCAATAAATAAACTAGTGATTCCCGATAATGATAGTCCATTTGAATTCCAATGTGTTAGCAATGATGAGCACTTACCTGTCTTTTAGCCATAAAATCAAATGCAATTGGATATGACAACATGCACCCTAAATTTATCAAAATTATCCTTCCTATCCTCTTACCATACATTACTTATATAATACGATTCTTGTCATCAGCGTCTTTCCAACACAATGGAAGCATGCAAATGTTATTCCTGTGCCTAAGACAAACTCTGAGTTTAGGCCTATATCAATTCTACCATTCTTTTCTAAGGCTCTTGAGAAGATAATGCATAAACAGATAAACGAATACCTAAAACGATTTGGACTATTAACGCAAAAGCAATCAGGATTTAGTCAAAAACATAGTTGTAAAACTACTTTAATAGATGTTACAAATATATCAAAAGAGTGGTGTATTTTGTAAGCAGATATCATTGCTGGTAATAGAAAAAATAATGACTATTATAAGCTATAAAATACCTAAAGCACAAATTTAACAACACCATTGTATACTTATAGGGCTGTTTAAATTACAGTAATTTGAAATTTTTTTGAAATTTTTTTCATTAAAATGAAAAATGTGTTCTACCCACGGGTCATCACGGGTGCAAAAGTATATATAGGATTAAAGAGGACACTTTCACCTTTCTCCGGGTGTTTCACGTTTCTTGGTCCCTTTTGTTACCAAGAAGTTCTATTCCACTAAAGTTGAAAGGGTTTTTAGCGACCTGAATCTTTTCAAATCCAAAATTAGAAATCGATTGAAAAGAGAAAATTCCTGTTGCGAACGATATCAAATGCCTGATGAAGTAAATATTTTAATTAATAGTAATAATGTTTGAAAAATGTAAGAATTTAAAATTAAACCCGTTTTATGGCTGGATGAAAGTGGATGAAGTGATGAGAAAACAATAAACAATATAATGGTGTTTTCGTTTCTGAAAAAAAATTTTACACTTTATAATGCTACATTTTTATAATGTTTGCCTCACCCATTTAAGATGTTGCATTTTTAGTGGTCAGAATAGAGCATAAAATTATAACATTGAAACAATTTTTTAATCAACATCTATCTGATTTTGTTGACATTTTTATTCTTGGATACCAAAAAATAAAATATATATAAAAGAACATTGATATTTTCATATTAATAATTTATTTTAAACAGAACAATAAAAATTACTCTTTTTATTATTTTTTTGTTTCTTCACACTAATACACATTTATAAACAAACCAAATGTCAGCGTGTTTATCGTGCGATTCCCCCCTAATTTTTTAGAATGCGTAAAATTCAACTTTTTTATTTTTTATAGTGCGACATATTTAGAAAAGAACACGATACTATTTCGCAAGGTTGATATTTTTTTTAGAAAAGAACAGAAAAAGAGAACAAAAAATGCGAAATGGGAAAAACGTGTAACATTTTTGCCAGAAACGAAAACGCAATAATTTAAATTAATAATTCTTGTTTCTATAAAATACAAAGAATATTTAACTTTAATAGGTTTTTTATTTGTTTTTATATTATTTAATTTTATATTGATTTAAAACCTGTATATGTGAATTAGTTTTTTTAATTTAATAAAAAAAATATATAAATAAAGGAAAAAAATAATGAAAAAATTAGTGCTTTTTTTTAAAAAAATACGCATTTTTGATCGGTTTTGGTACTTTTTGATATGTGACCTTCTCCGAGAAAAGGGACCTAGTGTGTCAAAAAAAGGGTTATGTCAAAAACGGTGGATTCTGGTACCTAAAAGGGTGTAGAAACTTTAAATGCGTTTTTTTCTCAAAACTTAATTTTCACACACTAGGTCCCTTTTCTCGGAGGTCACATATTTTAAAGTTGACAACCCTGCATGTAATGACCTATTTAAGAGAGATTTTATCCTGGAATTTGAAGTTAGGACTACTAAATGAAAAAAAGATAATAAGTATGTAAAATTACCACGTCTATAAACAGTATAGAAACAGAGTAAAACCCTTATTTATTTATTAGTCAATAATATTTGTAAATATAGAATTAAATTTAATATAAAATGAATTTAAAATTGGCTACAGCAACACTAAAAAGTAATTACATATTGTTTAAATAAAGTATTATATCCCTTTCAATTCTAAACTTTTTTCAAAGCTAATGATATTATAAAGTTGATCAAATTCGACAGAAACTCGAGTTTGGATATTTTTGTGCGAAAATATTTTACAATCAGGAACGGGAAATACCGTGATGTGCGCTGTTAAGTCTCCATAAGACGCAGGAGATACGCAATCTGTTTGAACAGACTAGGCACACATTAGTTTTCCTACCGCCTTATTCCCCAATGCTCAACACAATCGATGAAGTATTTTCTAAAATAAAATGTAAACGTAACATATTAGCTAATCCTGGGAATACATTACGTTTAACACAAGTAATTGAACAAACAACTGCAACTGTTAGTAATAACTATTACGAACATATGTATATGTAATTGCCGTCCGCGGCTGCAGGAGAACCGTTATAAAGTAAAAGAATAAAACATTTTTATATATATATTTCCAATTTCAATTTTTCACATTATCAAAATAATTTAATTTTGAATTTGTAAAAAATAAATGTTTTTGTTTATACCTTTTATACATAGTATTTATTCTTGAAGTTTTAAAGTATTTTAAACAGTATTGAGTGAAAATGATTTGCAAAAAGGTGAATTTGATTTCGCAAAAGTAGAATTTCATTTGCAAAAAGGTCAATTTGATTTTCAAAAAGGTGAATTTGAAGTGCAAAAGAGTGAATTTGGAGTGCAAACCTTTTATACATAGTATTTATTCTTGAAGTTTTAAATTATTTTAAACAGTATTTTCTATTGAGTGAAAATGATTTGCAAAAAGGTGAATTCGATTTGGCAAAAGTTGAATTTGATTTGCAAAAAGGTCAATTTGATTTTCAAAAAGGTGAATTTGAAGTGTAAAAGAGTGAATTTGGAGTGCAAACCCTGTATACTTCCTTTATTATAATGCAACTTTAAAAATATTGTTCATATTGTACTGATATTGTTATTTCATAGTAGTACTAAATAGAAAAGGCACACAGCTCCAAAATTTTTTTATCTTACAAGTAAATAATAATATAAGATAATAAAGAAACTGAAATTTTTATATGCTGTTAATTGGAATTCTATAAAATGTATAAATATGGATACTTCCTTTGTTTAATGTTTCTTTGTTTGGGCACTTAAAATACCATTGAAATCTTTATGACTATATATATAAATTTCTTTATTCTTACTTCCCCATAGATATTGTGCCAAACCCTTGGAATATATTGTTCAATGTGCACCATACAAACAAAATGAACTTTGTTATCTACTTCAGGACATCATTTTGACACGTAAAGCTTTTCTTAATGATCACCGATATGATCCCTTCGAAATATATTGCACCGATGAATTTCTGGAAGAACTTAAAGACATTCCGGATCCTAAAAAGGAGCCACTAGAATTTCTAGATACCATGCTACAAGTTTTACAAGAAATGGGACCATGGTCGGCTGCTAGAGTAGCTTTTAATATGTATCAACGTATAGAGAAACAAAAAATTAAAACCCCTCATGAGCGTCATTATATTCTACTATGTTTGGTAAATACTGCTCTTTTAGAGGTACATGCAATATGTGAACAAAACTTTCGCAAATTTAAAAATAATCATAAAGAATGTGTTGAATTGTATTCAAGTCCAAAAGTACGACGACTTTTAGAAGTTTTGAGACTTTTTAAGCCCGACGATAATACGAGCAAAAGTGATACGATGAAACGTATAAGTTTGGAATTGGACACAATGGATTTTCAAAAGCTAACACGTATTTTAGAAACTAAATGCTACAGCGTAGAACAGGCTGTTGAAAAACAACAATTAGAATCTCGTTCTATAGTAGAAAATCTAGATTCTATTGTAAAGCCGGAACTCCATGCTAAAATGGCAAAAATTGAACAACAAAATTGTAATACAAAAGAGGGCACCGTAAGTAATAACAATAAAACTGACGATGCTACTACTACCACTACTACTAATAATAATACTTCCTCAACAAACTGGCGGCAATCTGGTACTCATCATCATCGTTCTAAAAAGCGTCAATTTCGTCGTCATCATCGTGATAATGTTGATGGAGCTGATACCTTATGTTCCATTATTTTTTGTAATTCAAATTATACAGCTCGTGTTCTATTTGAGTTGTTGGCTGAAATGAGTAGACATGACCCCGAGTTAAAATTTATCAAATGTCAATTTACTACAGATCGTGTAGCAGATACCATAACAGAACCTAAAGAAGCCGAGGCTGAGCATCGTAGACAAGAGGAGGTGTTGAAACGTTTTCGAATGCATGATTGCAATGTGTTAATTGGAACATCAGTTCTAGAAGAAGGCATTGATGTACCGAAATGTAATCTGGTAGTAAGATGGGACCCTCCTACCACGTATCGCAGTTATGTTCAATGCAAGGGAAGAGCAAGAGCTGTACCAGCGTATCATGTAGTATTAGTAGCTCCTAATAATAAACATACTGGATCATTAATGGCATCGAATGAACAGCTAACAACTATAAATCATCGACTAATATGTGATTTACCAGAAGAAGAAGATAATTGTATAACAGATTCAGAAAGTTCTGATAAAGATGACGACGAAGAAGGCGATGATGGAAATCTAATAAATGGTATTTCTACGAAGAAGAAATTTATATATGGTTCCAGCAAAGGTACTATCAAAATATTAAATCCAGAGGTAATAACCAATAAACCTCCTACGATACCTACTGTCAGCACTGTAGATATAATATTGAAAGAAATTGAAGATGATGCACCACTTGCCATCGAACACCTAAAACATGATCGGGAAAACAACTTCGCGGAACTGAATGTATCTGAAACTACAAATGAAATCAATAATAAAATCACCAATACAACCACAGCATTGAAAGATGTTGACAACAATGATTCCAATAATTTAAATGACAGCATTAATTTCAACAAATCTGTAATAGAAACATATAATACCCATACAGTGTCTAACATAGATATGATGTTAGAAGAAATGGATAACTCTAATAATACAAACGATATGATCGAATCTCCTTCGAAAGGTAGTAATTTAAGTGAAAGCAACAAAACAAGTCAAACATTACATGTCACTAATAGTCATGTTTTCGATTTTAATACAGTCCTTAAGGAATTACATACTCAAGCCGATAATGAGGAAGGTAAAAAACTCAAAACTAAAAAACATGCTACAAAAACGAAAGAAAAGAAATTTTTTAATTGTTTGCTGTTTAAGACTGATGATTTTGATACTGAAAGTGCCAACGATTTAAGTGAAGTTAAAAAATTTGAAAGTATGAGAAACACAACTGATGCTATTGTTCAGCAGATGGCAGAGTATCGAGAAATAGAAAAGGTAATAACATAAAAAGTATTAAATTGCTAACCGAATATATCTACAAAACCAAGACCAAGCGGATATGAAATTTTGTTAATCGCAAATTCCGTGAATTACATACTCGATTTCATGACACAGAAAAAAATTTAAATTTCTTGAAAAAATCAAAATTGCTAAAGTAGAATAAAATTTTTTTTTTAAATTAAAAGTAAGGTTATGGTCTATTTTGTTGTTACCTTTCATATTCGTATCTTTTTGATTTAAAAGATATCCTTGATTGAAGTTCAACATATTAAATTCCTTATTTATGTGACCGCCAGTGTACAGTAAATCAAGTATGAAATTAGTGTTGGAAAAGTATTCTAATTTCAGATAGGATATGTGTTATTGATGATGGAAAAATAAGGGACCCATGTCTTTTGTTCCATATTCAGCAATGGACAAATTTGGCATCACAGTAATTTTAAATCATTTCCATCATGCATATACATATGTTTATAAAACAAAATATTAAAACTTACAGTAAATATAAGTATTATCATACATAAATATGATATGAATATGATAAACTTTGCTATTTTACCGATTTTTTATCAGGTTGATAGTACTGTTTTTGACATAAATGCAAAATGTTCTTCATTGCTCGATTCATGCTCGATTTTGTAAAACACTAAAAGTGAATTTTGCGATTTTAACAATATTTGGGGGTGGGTTATTATGTAATTCGATTCGAAACGAAAATATTGTCGAAAGGAATTTCCTTTCGAAAATTGAAATGGAAGTAATAGTACGAAAGCGTACTACAAAGTACAATTTGTACGAATTCGTAAATTTTTTCATTCGAATCGAATTACATAATAACCCCCCTGGTTTTGTTGAACAAAGGACATCTAGTAAGTTGTAGCAGTAATTCTTTATTTTCAAAAGTTAATTACATGAGATTACAATTTTTGTTTATAATAATAATAATTTAGGTAATAAGAATTTAAGACATTGACAATTGTCGTTTGTCGGAAATTTAATTGGTTTTCATTTATATATATTTAAACATGTGTTTTCTAACGTTTTACAAGTTTTGATTAAGTAAGGCACAATTCACATTACGATTTTTAACGACGTTGTTTTTCTTAATTCTCTTTTGAGCTGCTACCTACTGCATTCATACGATGATTTTTTTGCATGTCTCTTTTTTAATCTGCTTTAGTTTATTTTTCGCATTAAGAAAAATTTGAATTAATTTAAATTCTAATATTTTTTTTTTCAATTCAATTTAGTTATTTGTTAAATATTATTTACATTATTTCATTATAAGATTTAATCCTTTTCTACTTAATAATTTATCATAATTATTAAAACTATATACAAAAACCTATTTAATATTGAAATTATTAAGAGTAGAATTTTTAGAATTTGTTGCGAAGCTTGTAGCATTTAATTCAATCAAGTCGCATCGGGCTTTAAAGATCTACATTATAGCTTCTTTAGTGTTTTCATCAATCATATAATATGATCCTTTTGAAAAATCAAGATTTTTGTTAAATCTATCTGTATTAATTGCGTTTTGTAAAAATCCTTTTTTGTTTTCTATCCTCATCTTTTCTAACAATAGATTGCTTTTCTGGTTCCAATAAATTAGTGATTTGTTATGATACTCCCAAGAGATGTTAAGCTGTCTATAAAGTTGTTGTTGTTTTTGCACCCATAACAAATTTTTTTGTATAAGTTGTAGTGATAACTTGTGTGGTAATCTGTTAGTACCGTATTCATGGAGTTCGATCCACATATCTCATATGAAAGTCAAGTGTAGATAGATGACTATCTTCCATATATGTTTCAAGCATTAACATATAAGTCGGACATCTATTAAATATGGTTTGCGGAATGAAACTTCTGCTGTTGAAATATTAAGAACGTTGTTGGAAGCCTTCAGTGACAAACAGAATGCCCCGAGCGGAAAAAACATCAACTGATGAACAACATGTCAAGAAAATCAAATATTTGGGGCTTGAAACCTTTAAAACGAATATCACCTATTAACAGGTTATGTACGCGTAAAAGGGTAGCGTATATAAAATAGTGATCATAAGAAATTTCAAGCAGCAAGAATCAAGACTCAAGAATGTCAACAAATCATCAAATTGAAAAGCTTCGTGGAAGCGAAAATTTTGAAGATTGGAAATTTGCAGTTGAAGCGTATTTCCAAATGAAAGGTCTGTGGAATGCAGTTCAAGGCACAGAAGCAAAAGAGGATAAAAAATTCAAGCTAAAGCTGAATTGATTTTGATGGTTGAAAAGTCTGTGTAGCCACACATTCGAGAATGTGAGAGTGCAAATGAAATTTGGTGCATACTTGGAACAATTTTTGAATATAGCGTATTGGTGAGAAGAGTCAGTCTTATACAAAAATTTTGTTCAAGAAAATTAAATAGTTGTTGTACAGTTGAAGAATATATAAATGAAATTCTTACAACAGCTCTTAAATTAAGAGCTGCTGGTCTTCAAGTTGATGAAAAATGGGTTGGCTCAATGTTGTTAGCTGGATTACCAGAAGAATAGAAACCAATGATAATGGGTATACAAAGTTCGGAAATAAAAATTACAGGTGATGCAATAAAATTAAAATTATTACAAGATGTAAAAATGAAATCGACAGATGTGGCATTAGCAGGTCAGAAGAAAGACTTTCGAAACAAAGGACCTAAATGCTTTAATTGTAATAAATTTGGTCATATCGCAGCAAAATGTCCAAGTAAATCATCAAGACCATTTCATAAAAAAAGGAAATGCTATGTTTGGAAGTTTTTCAGCATGTAAACTTAATAAAAATGACTGGTTCTTTGATTCAGGTGCAACAGCCCATATGTGCTCCAATTCCGAATTTTTCAACACGGATTTTCAACAGAAGATTGCAGAGGTGACAATTGCTAATAATTCAACAATGCAAGTCAAGGGAGTAGGTGAAGTCGAAATGGTTACCAAGGTTAGCCAATTTAAAGAAGAAAATGTGACCTTCCGTGAAGTTCTTCATATTCCTGATTTACACATCAATCTTGTATCAGTATCAAAAATAGTTGAAAGCGGTTATGAAGTTATCTTTAATAAAATTGGTTGCAAAGTTTTAAATAAAAATAAAGAAGTTATAGTAAGAGGAGAGCTAGTGAATGGTACATATGTTTCGACTAAATATCGCAAAAAATGTTGCGTTAGTTTCTGATGTGAGAACTTAAGAGTGTACTCTGTGGCATAAACGTGTTGGTCATATAAGTAATGAAATCTTAAAGAACATGAACTCTGGAGCTGTTGTTGGTGTGAAGTGTGATGTCAACAAGCACAACTGCATTACTTGCTTCAAAGGTAAATTATCCCGGTCACCGTTTAAAGATCCAGGAAATCGAGCAACTGAACTATTAGGTATTGTACATTCAGATTTATGTGGACCTATGGAAGTATCTTCAATAAATGGTTCCAGATACATGCTTATTTTTATTGATAACTTCAATAGGAAAGTGTATGCGTATTTCCTAAAACGAAAACATGAAGTTGTTGACAAATTTTGGGAATTTAAACAATTTGTTGAGAACCAAACAGGCAGCAAAATTAAAGCTTTAAGAAGTGACAATGGAACTGAATACTGTAATAAAAGAATAAAGAAAATTATGATTCAAAGCGGAATTGAGCATCAAACGACAGTGCCATCACCACAATAAAACGGTATTTTAAAAGAGTGAACATAACTATTATAGAAAAAACAAGATGTTTTTTGATTGAATCTGGCTTACCTAAGAAGTTTTTGGCAGAAGCGGCTAATACTGCAAATTATTTAACAAATCGTACTCCATGTAAAACGTTAAACAATATAACTCCAGAAGAAGTGTGGTCAGGTAAAAAACCCAACTAAAAAAAATATCTAAGAGTATTTGGATGCAAACTGTAATATATATCCCCAAAGAGAATAGAATTTTTTTTCAATTATATATTCTTCCTTTATTTACATATTTTAACAAATTTGATATTTACATATGAGATCTTATCTTTACATAGATATTGCAACAAATAATATATAGAATCCAAAGACATGAAATAGTTTTTATTTTATTTTTTAATGATTTTTAAAGGAAAATGGGAGGGAAAAACCTTTATATGATTTAATAAATTCAAATACTATCTGAACATATTTATATGCTTATAGAAGGCTTATTAGAAATAATAGACCTCTATAAGCATACAATTTTCAATTTGGTGATTTCTTTTTAATTTTACGTTACTTCTCTACATTCTCTTATCAGTGGGTAAGAGGAATTTTCAATTTTGGCAAAATAATTGTTGTTAATCCTTGTTATGAAATCGATAATTTTTTCATAACCTGTTTCTTCATGAAGAAGATTTGTAGGATACCTCCAGGGCTTTTTATTTATTATTTTAAGACATTTGTTTTGTATAATTTGTAAGCGTTTTAGGTGGCAGTTGGCAGCGTCACTCCAAATAGGACACGCGTATGTTAATATTGGCCTTATAACACTTTTGAATAGGAAATTTTTGTTTTTGGGGTTTGGAAATTACCTTCTATTTAGAAGTGGCCATAATGCCTTAAATGATTTTATAGCTTTTTGGCACGTAGCCATAATATGTTGTTTAAAAGTAAGCTTTTTGTCCAAGACAACTCCGAGATATTTGACATGATTAAGTACATTTATGATATTATTTCCAATATGAAGATGACGTCTTGGCAGTCTTTTGGGAGATTTGTTGAACGGAAAAATAATTGCTTGGGTCTTGTTTGGATTAATTTTGATTTTCCATTTGTGAAAGTATTAACTGCAATTTACAAGTCCCTTTTCCATTTTCTTCAAGAGTGCACTTGTAAGTTTGTTTAAAGAAATTAATGCAGTATCATCTGCGTAGTAAGCAATTTTCATATATTTCGGGACTTTGAAATCGGATGTATATATCGAGTAAAGCAATGGCGACAAGACTGATCCTTGAGGTAACCCTGTGGTAATGGTTTTTGGAGATGATGTTTCATAATTAATCGCAACTTTAAAGTTTCTGCCGTGAATGAAATCTGAAATAAGTTTGCATAAATATTTTGGTATATTTGCATCAAGAAGTTTAAATATTAGGCCATTATGCCAAACGGTGTCAAACGCTTTTTCAATATCTAACAATATTACACCCGTTGAACGTTTATTGTTTTTATTGGTGATTATTTGGTTTTTAATTCTGTTTATTTGGTGAGTAGTGTTATGTCCTTTTTTAAATCCAAATTGTTCTTTAGCAACAATAGAATTGGTCGTTACAAATTCACTAAGACGAGAATGTAGAATTTTTTCAAATATTTTACCAAAGTTACTTAATAGACTGATAGGTCTGTAGCTGTTTGGGTTATTTTTAGGCTTGCTAGGTTTGTTAATAGCTATAACCTTAGCATTTTTGAAATGGTTTGGGAAATAGTTGAGTTTGATGCAGCTGTTAAATATTATAACCAGTAATTTTAGAGCTTTGAGTGGTAGTTTCTTTAAGAGCAGGTTGGGAACATTGTCAAAACCAGGAGATTTTGAGGGTTTTATTGATGAGACAATATTCATTACTTCTAGAGATGTATAAATTGCTGACTCAGAACTGGGATTTTCCTTCTTAAAAATATTTACTGTTGTATTTATTACTATATCCGCTGAGTGGTTGTAATTCGAAGTGAGGTTATTTGCTTTGACAAATGTATTTGCCAGGACTTCAGCCTTTTCCTTATCAGATGTTATCCTTGTATTTCCAACCTGAAGGTGAGAGATTTGATTTTTTCCTTTTCCTCGCAAGTTCCTGCTTATTCTCCAAAATGATTTATCACCTGGTTTTAAATTGGATAATAATTGATACAATTTCTTATTGCGTTCCGAATTAATACTTTTATCAATCATGTTACTTAGAAACTTAGTACATTGATTATAAAAAGTTTGCTCAGCTATATTTGAAGATCGTTGGCTTTTTCTTTTAAAGCTTCTTAGTTTAATATATTTCACAGTACTTTCTGGTAATGTGTAATTATTTTGTTGGGTTATTTTAGGTGTAGACGCATCCCTTGCTTCGAAGACTACATTTATAAATTTTTGTATTTCCTGATCAATTACTACCTTGGTATTGTATATAACCGAATTTAACGTGATTTTATTGTCAAAAAAAATCATATAAATGTTCCAGTTGGTTCCACTATAATTATAATAATTGAGGTCAACCTGCGAGGCCATTGATCTTTTAAGTGTACATATAACGGGGCGATGGTCTGATGGTATTTCGTAATCCATTGTTTTTACGTCTATATTTAAAGCGGTATTGCTTAAAATAATATCGACTTTGGATGCTTCGCGATTGTGTTGATGGGGGAATAGGGTTGCACTATTAGGATAGTGTATGAAAAAATTGCTTGATTGCTGTAGATTGTTGAGTGCGATTCCTGCAGTATTATTTGAACGGCAATTCCAAGAACAATGTTTGGCATATAGGTCACCAAAAACTATATATTCTTTGGTGGAAGGTGTTAGGTTCAAGATATCAGCACAAAAGCTTTGGGTATATCTTGGTGAATATAACGAAGATACAACAATAGGTCTATTATTTATAATAACTTCAATTGAGATGTTTTCGATTGATGAAGTGTTTGATATAAAGAGGTTTTTATGAGCGACAGATTTATGAATTAACAGAGCTACTCCTCCTCCTCTTGCATCTGTTCTGTCACTTCTATATAAATAATAATTTTTAAAGTAGGGTCTATGATTTTCTGAAAAAAATGTTTCATTCAAAGACGCTATTTTAATATTTTCTCGTTCAATTAGTATCTCAAATTGTTTTTATTTAGAAAAGTTTGAAATGCCATTAGCATTCAAGTGAAGCATTTTGAATTCGTTTAAATTATTAGTATAATCCAGGGGCGTATTTTACCATTGACATTACAACTTTCATTTGTTGTACTTTTGAAGTGCACCTATGCAAATCATCCATAGCTGTAGTGAAAATATCAAAAAGCTCATCAATGCTAAATAAATCGTTGTTTGTTTTCAGCTGGTTAGCATATGTAGCTTTGCTGTTATTATTGATGTTATTGTTACAATTTGTGTTGTTGTTACTTAAATTTGGGAAATCAACCTTTGATTGAAATGAAATATTTTGTTGTTGCCTGCTGTTGTTATGACTTTTGGAAGTTACTCTTGTTCTAGTTTCCAAATAGAGAGAACGTAACGGACAGTTGATGTCGTTTGCAGAGTGATCAGCTCTCTCTTTTCCATGTTTTTTGCAATTAAAGCATGTAAAAACAGCTGGTCTTTTTTCATTTGTGTTAAACGGACACACACTTGTATGATGTTGTTCTGCACATATCATACACGCAGCACTTTGATGGCAATGTTCACCGCCATGGCCATACATTAAGCAGTTCCAGCATTGAGTTGGTTTATTTCTGGATCTAGATTTGTATTTTTTCCAAGAAATTATGACATTGGGAATTGTCCTTACATTTTTTAAGGCAGTTGGGTTAAAATTTTTACGAGCAAATTGAACTTTGTAAACAGCATTGTTGTTCGAACTGAATTTGGTGCCTATTTCAGCCACGGAAGAAGGGGATAGGTTGTAGTTTTTTAACTCTTCGGTGATGTCCTCAGAGTTTATGCGGGGTAAACCGTGTAAAAATGTGGTGTATAACCTATTTTCTTTGGAGCCATAAGAATGAAACTCCATCTTTGTTTGTAGCATTTGTACATTTTATTACTTGGAGCAAAAATTTTGGTACCAATTGAAGTACGTTTGAAAATACAATCCTTACCAAGCAGCTTTTGTTAGCTTCTACAACAATGGGTGGAGGTTTGTGTTCCTTAACATCGTTAATATTTGATACGGGAGTTACGTCCATATCATTGAGGCCAGCAAGCAGGCTAAATCTGTTGCTTGAAGTTGACGCAATGTTCGGGTTAACAAAACCCGGAGGAAGTTTTGTCATCTTGTTCACAAGCTTTCTTTTTGATGAAGATTTGGCCCCTCGGGCCATCGCTAAATTTTTATTCCTGTTTTAAGCTGGATTGTCTACCACGTGAGTTCAAATGAGATCAAGAATAGGCAATTGCAAAAACAAAAATATACACTTGTTTTTAATTTTAAATAGGTGTACTCTAAGCGCTTTGATTTTTTACACAACCGTTCGTAAAGAGAGTTAGATTCGAGCTGAAAAGAGAATAGAAAGAAGCTAGATGTTAAAGGAAAATAAACTGTGTTTGTGGGCTACTGTGCTAATTTAAAAACTTATCGGTTTTATGATCCTGTTCGAAGTAAAGCTAAGTAGACATGCCAAATTTATGGAAGATAAATTTGCTTATGAAACGTCAACAAATTTTTCTGAGTTTAATATATTCCCCGGATGTGATTCAGTGGGGGAAATGGATGATTCAGTTACTGAAGTGAATACAAATGAAAGAGATGAAGTTACAACAAGTTCAGAAATGGTTACAGAAGTAATAAGAAGTGTATCAGAAGAGGATGAATCAGAAGATTAATATTTCTCTGATGAAACTGTAGGTACCCCTTTTGTTGGGTTTAAAGATCAATCTGAAAATTGTCTAACTGAAACATCTGACATAAGAATCACATCTCCACAAGTTTTAAGAAGATCAACAAGAGTTTCGAAACCCTCGAAGAGGTTTGGATATGAATGCAATCTAGTAAAAATTGATGAAGAACCGAAAAATGTAAAGGAAGCACTTCAAAGTGATAAGAGAAACTACTGGAAAGAAGCTATGGATGTTTAACTGAATGCTTTGGTTGAAAATGGTACTTGGGAAGTTGTGAGTTTGCCCAAAGGAATGAAGCCAATAGACAGTAAATAGTGCTTTAAAATAAAGAGGGATTCCGAAGGTGATATCGAACGTTACAAAGCAAGATTAGTAATTAAAGGTTATTCACAACGTTATGGAAAAGACTATGAAGAAACGTTCTCTCTATATACAACCAAAATGTTGTGGATGTATTTCTCTTATTGTCCCTTATGCATACATCCACAACATTTTGATTGTATGAATAATGTTAACTATAAAGTATACAACCAAAATGTTGTGGATGTATTTCTCTTATTGTCCCTTATGCATACATACACAACATTTTGGATGTATGAATAATGTTAACTATAAAGTATACAACCAAAATGTTGTGGATGTATTTCTCTTATTGTCCCTTATGCATACATACACAACATTTTGGATGTATGAATAATGTTAACTATAAAGTATACAACCAAAATGTTGTGGATGTATTTCTCTTATTGTCCCTTATGCATACATCCACAACCAAAATGTTGTGGATGTATTTCTCTTATTGTCCCTTATGCATACATCCACAACATTTTGGTTGTATGAATAATGTTAACTATAAAGTATACAACCAAAATGTTGTGGATGTATTTCTCTTATTGTATTTCTCAACAGCTTACTTGGGTGGAGTTAAGGGCAACTACGGTACTATAGGTGTCAATGCTCAAGTTCCACGTTACGATTGTAATGCAGGTCAAAACCCAGCCAACTGGGTCGACAGCATTGGTAAATGGGCTCAAGATGCTGGAAAAGATGCTGGTATTGTTACAACTTCCCGTGTAACACATGCTTCTCCAGCTGGCTTGTATGCTCACATCGCCCAACGTGATTGGGAAAATGATGCTAAAATCACTGGAGCTGGTTGCAGTTCTAATGATAATGTTGACATTGCCCGCCAATGGATGTAGTGACTGCATTTTTACAAAGTGAATTAGATGAGGAAATTTATATGAAGATTCCAGAAGGCTTAAATACTGAATCGAATTTGGCATGCAAACTTAAAAAATCATTATATAGACTTAAGCAGGCTAGTAGGGTATGAAATAAAAAATGAGATAACACATTAAAGAATATTCGTCTTATGCAATCAAAAACTGAGCCTTGCGTGTACTACAAGTTAAATGATGATGAGATTACATACATATGTTGCAATTTATGTTGATGACATTTTAATATTTACAAATAGTTCTAAAAGCAAATGTTATATAAAGCAAAATTTATCAAAAAATTTTAAAATGAAAGATATTGGTGAAGCACATTAAGTCTTAGGCATGAAAGTAACTAGAGATCGTGCTAAAGGAAAACTATGGTTAGATCAAAAACTGTATATTAATAATGTATTGAAGAAGTTTAATATGACTGATTGTAAACCAGTTACAACACCTTTAGATGTTAACCAGAAACTTTCAAAAGATATGTGTCCACAGACAAAACAAGAAATTGATGAAATGAAAAATATACCGTAATTGGAAGTATAATGTATGCTGCACAAGTTAGTCGTCCCGATATATCGTATGCAGTGGGGGCTTTGGCAAGGTATAATAACAATCCGGGTAAAGTACACTGGCAAGCAGTAAAACGTGTAATGAGATATCTTAAAGGCACAGTTAATTACAAGCTTAAATATGAAAAATATAAAAAAGAATATTTGGAAGGATACTCTGATGCAGATTGGGCAGGAGACCTTTATGACAGAAAGTCTACATCAGGATACGTTTACAAGTTTCAACAATGCTGTATTTCTTGGAATTCAAAGAAAAAACAAACTACTGCGTTATCAACAACTGAGGTTGAATACATGGCTTTAGCATGTGGTCAAGAATCGTTATGGTTACAATCATTATTTAATGAACTTGGCAAACCATCATTCATTAAAATCAAATGCGATAATAAAAGTGCTATAAATTTGTCTCAGAACAGCACTTATCATCCTCGTTCAAAACATATTGACATAAGACATCACTTTATTAGAGAACTTGTTGAAGAAAAAAAGGTTGTCATTGAATATCTAAATACTGAAGAAATGGTGGCAGATATTTTAACGAAATCCCTAACTAGTTTAAAACATCTACATTGTTGTGAGCTCATTGGACTAGGAGTTCAATCTAGTGGGTGTGTTGAAGAATGAGAATGAACTCCCTTAATGTATATTACTTTGTTTATTTTGGTTTTTGGAAGAACAAAATAGTTTGTATATTTTGTCTGTTAAATGTTAAAAGAATATAAAATATTTTTCATTCCTTGTTTACCTTTAAAACGAATATCACCTATTAACAATTTGGATCACTTAGATTTATGTCTAGGGCCTCAAAAGAACAGACCAATCAAGTGTCATTTTAAATGTGAAACAAGACCGCCAGACCACGCCTAATTCGTGCAAACCTAAAGGTTATGTTAACAGTTTGTTTCGATTATCGTCGTATTGTTTTTGGTTTTTGCACCACGATAATGCCTTCCTCTCAAGCTGCGTTGATTTTTCGATACCATTTCGCACTATATTAGACTCATATCGTTCCCCAACTACACTATCGTATTCGCCTGATTTAGCAACGTGTGATTTCTGGCTTTACAATATACTAAAAAAAAGCAAGTAAGAAAATTACAGTCGGTCTAGACCGACTATACGATACCCTATACCATGCGTTAAGAGACCCTATCTCTTAGGCCCATCTAACTGGACATAGAAAATAAGCATAAACCAAATTTGAGTGGGATTTTTATTAATATTTTTGGCAGCATCAAATCGGATGCTATATCTATATGGGGACTAGGCCCAAAAATAGACCGATCCTGACAATGTTTGGTAAAGTCTCTTGTATTTTGCAAAAATATATACAAACAAAATTTGAGAAGAATCAGTGCAATATTTTTGTTTTTTTGATAGATTTAAGTGAAGATCGGGAAGCAGCTCTATATGGGGCCTATGACTAAGAGTTGTCACATAGGGATCATTTTTGGACTACTCATTAATGGATGTAATAAACACATACAAACCCAATTTGAGTAAGATCTATATGACAATTTGGATCTTATGGCAATTTATGTCGATTTCATAGGGGTCAATTGTATGGGGGCTAGGTCTGAACATGGACCGATTCTCACCAATTTCAATAGCTTTCATCCTATGGCCGATAAAAGCTTATATACCAAATTTCATCAAAATATATTCATATTTGCGACCTGCAGTTTGATTACAAGGTTAACATGGACACAGACGGACGGACGGACATCGTGAAATCGAATCAGATAGTGATTCTGATTCGATCGGTATAATAAAAGATGGGTCTAGGTCAAATATTTTTGGTAGCTACAAACAGCAGCACAAAGTCATTATACCCAAACCACATAGTGGTATAGGGTATAAACACTCCAGGAACACCATTTTGAATTGATTGAGGAGATAAAGACCGCATTGCTGCTCCGGAAATCGACATTAACAGTTTCTGGGATTGGGAAAAACGGCATAATGCCATGAAATTGATTTAAAAGAACAAATAAAATTTTTTCATTTTATAACAAAAGGCACCTTTTCATATGAACACAGCAGAACATATTTATGTAGGTATTTTATATCCAAAACGCTTTATTAAATAAGAAAATATTTCAAATTTGTATTATGGAAAGTAATGAAATTGTTTTGTATTAAATGACATAAAATTTGTATTTAATGAAGATTTTCGGATATAAAATACATATATATTTATTGATTTATATTGCATAATATTTATACCCTATTCCACTATGTGGTTTAGGTACAATGGCTTTGTGCTTCTGTTTGTAACTACCAAAAATATTTGACCTAGACCCATCTTTTATTATACCGATCGACTCAGAATCACTTTCTGAGTCGATTTAGAGATGTCTGTCCGTCTGTGTGTCCATGTAAACCTTGTAATCAAACTACAGGTCGCAAATATGAATATATTTTAATGAAATTTGGTATATAGGCTTTTATCGGATGAACGCTATTTAAATTGGTGAAATTCGGTCCATGTTCAGACCTAGTCCCCATTAAAATGACCCCTATGAAATCGACTTAAATTGCCATAAGATCCAAATTATCATATAGATCTCGGTCAAATTGGATTTATGTGTGTTTATTACATCTATTTATTATTTGTCCAAAAATGAATCCCATATGGCAATTCTTTGTCATAGCCCCTATATAAAGCTGCTTCCCGATTTTCACTTGAATTTATCAAAAAACAAAAATATTGCACAGATTTTTCTCAAATTTGATTTGTGTATATAGTTTCAAAATATAAGTGACTGCCAAATATGGTCAGGATCGGTCCATTTCTCGACCTAGTTCCCATATAAATCTGCAGCTAAAAAAATAACAATGCCATTCAAATTTGGTTTATGCTTATTTTCTATATCCACTTAGTTGAACCGAAGAGATAGGGTCTCTAAACCATGGTATATGGTATCGTGTATAGTCGGTCTTGACCGACTATAATTATCTCACTTGTTTTTTCTTATTATTTTATATACATTTTTTAATACTTGAAAAAAAAATTAAATACTATGGTATGATATTATTTGAAAGCAATTAAATTTCCAAAATTCAGTTTTTCAAATATTTATATCCAATAAATTTTAAACTTAAGGAGTAATGACAATAAATATGAAAAATTAAGATTAAAAAAATAAATATTTTACCACAGTTTAAAATTATTAGGGAAATTGACTTAAAGAGTCCTAAATAAATACTGTAGGCTTATTTTAGGGCGTAATTGAAATTGACTTAAAGAGTCCTCAGTCAATTCTGTAGGATTATTTTAGGGCGTAATTGTATTTTGAATAAGCAAGAAAACTTTGAACGTGATTCCTCAACATTTAGGAAAATTACAATTTCGTCGATATTGCACAAAGGTGCGATATTAAATTTACGCTCGTCGCTGACTTGATGTAAGATGCCTCTGGCTTCTCAGAAATTTGATTAATTTTTTTTTTTATTTTACTTTATATTTTTTATACAATTCATCTGGTAATACAAAATGCCTTCATCGCTTTTCTAACGTGCACCTTACTAATTAGTTTACCATGAAAACACCATTAATATTGTCATATTTATTTGCCCTATATTTAGATGCTTTTAAAAAATTGTGCAAATATTGAACCCCCAGAATATGAACATAAAGAAGCTGACGTTTTTAATAATTGCATAAACCCCTATAAACCACTATCTCGCCTCCTAACTGGAGCATCAGTTGATTTAAGCAATTCAATAGCACTGGTAAATAAATATTGTGCCAAATTACCCAGTGATACGTTTACCAAATTAACACCATTATGGCGTTGTGCCCGCACCATACGTAACAAAACAACAATGTATCAGTACACACTACGATTACCGATCAATTCACCATTAAAACATGATATAGTCGGCTTACCAATGCCTACACACATTTTAGCGCGTAGAATGGCTGCACTGCAAGCGTGTATAACATTGCATAAGTCTGGAGAGCTTGATGATAATTTACAGCCCATCGGCAAAGAAGGATTTAAAGCAATCGAGTCTGATTGGGAAATTTTTGAGTTGGAGGAACAAGATAAAAAAATTGTGATGGAGAATTCCGAGCCAAGGCCTGGTACAACAAAAAGGCGGCAGTACTATTATAAAAGGGTAACGTATGGCAAAGTATTTCCAAAGAATTAATAATAATTATTATTTCCTATAATATTGTAAAAAGCCTTGATTATAAATTTGTAAAAAGCCTTAATTACAAATTCTCTGCAATGAAAACTGTCTGATTAAAAATATTCACATTAGTTTAAATTTTTAGAAGAAATTTTTACTTTTTCTTCTCCAGCACACAATATTGAAAATTATTTTAATCTATTGCAAATTAAAAACATCATTTTCAAAATTTATTCAATTGGTTTTAAAATTTAATGTAAAATTATTATTGAGTTAATTCTATGGAAAATAGAATTATATTCTTATAATACAATTTATATCGTGTATTTAAAGATTGCTTCGGAATTTTGTGATTGTCGCCCTGTCGCCGGCGTGGCTTGTTATTTATATTTATTGGATTTAACTTTACAATGTCCCATACCAGAAGAACAAAATACCAGAGGTAGAAAAATATATCCACCCGAAGATGCTTTACAAGGATTTGCTATTCTTACTCTTAAGAAAATACCCAAAGTTAGTTCATTTCCAATTTTCACACGTTCCGGAGAAGTTAAGGTTTCATTGATTTTGCATCCACAAAGTGTTGTGCTTGATGATATACAAATTCTTTGTATTAATACTTTTATGAATTATACGTTTACTAAAGTTTTACGTTTGAAAAAGTTTCTGATGCTGTTTGATCCCGAATCAACAGAAAATTGTGTATTTATAGTACCCACGACAAAAAGTGATAATGGTGGCAAAACTATAGATTGGAAATTTTTGAAAACAATCGAAAAAAACTCGAGTATGATGCCTACTCCTGTTGCCGAAGAAGAAAGACATGCTAATGACTTTTCTGCAGAGAAATTCAAAGATGCTGTTGTAATGCCGTGGTATCGAAATCAAGATCAACCACATTATTTTTATGTAGCTGAAATATGTCATCAACTTTCTCCCACAAGTCTATTTCCTAGTCAAAAATATCGTACTTTTATGCATTACTATTATTTAAAATATGGGTTAAAAATTCATCCCAAACAACCTCTTCTGGATGTTGATCATACAAGTGCCAGATTAAATTTTCTAACACCACGCTATGTCAATCGTAAGGGTGTGGCTCTGCCCACAAGTTCTGAAGCTACAAAAAGGGCGAAAAGAGAAAATCTTGAATTGAAACAAATTTTGGTGCCCGAACTATGTACCGTACATCCATTTCCAGCTTCGCTATGGCGTACTGCCGTGTGTTTACCATGTATTTTATACCGCATTAATGGCTTACTTCTTGCTGATGATATTCGCAAGAAAGTCGTTA
The DNA here is from genome assembly GCA_963682025.1 of Cordilura impudica. Taxonomy (NCBI): domain Eukaryota; kingdom Metazoa; phylum Arthropoda; class Insecta; order Diptera; family Scathophagidae; genus Cordilura; species Cordilura impudica. Next base: position 363,352 of record OY821517.1, on the reverse strand, counting down.
ATGATATGGGCTTAGGTCAAACGGAATTAACAGAAGACAGTGAATGGCCTATGTTGGATTTTGGTTGGAGTTTAAGTGATGTTTTAAAAAAATCCAAAGCTAACAAGTTACATACCTCTGATGAAACTTTAAAAGATGGTGAAAATAGCCATCAAAAAGATAAAAGTAAAACGACGGAAATATCTGCTGATAGTGAAGAGGAACTGGATAAAAATTTATTGCAATCGGATATACAAGATAATGACAAAACTATAAATGAAATTGTTCAAGATGCTGAACGTAAACTACAAGAAGAAGGTGGAGGATTTATTGAAATTGGCACATGGTCAAACGAAATGGCCAATAATTTGAAATATATTAATTCCGATTCGGATGATGAATATTATGATGAAATATTAGATGGTTTAATACCACCTACTATAAAATTTTGTAAGTGCATTCGTGGTTTATCTTTACACTCATTTATTATCTGTGAAACATTTTAAATTTAGGTGGCAAAAGTGCAAGAGCGACTTCTCCTACCTTTACGGATATACAATTAGATGAGGATTTGCTCCATAAAACTAAAGGCAAGAAGAAGGAACCTGTATTTGCCTACTATGATTCTGATGAATCATATGATGAATCTTATTTTGACAGTGATGCTGAAATGATAGACGAAACTGAATCCATGGACGAAGATGATATTGTTATAACGTCCAAAAATGAAGCTGAAACCATAGAAACGGAACAAGATATAGAAAAACTCAATAAACAAATTTCAATAATACAAGCTACTAAAGCAAATGATCGCGATTATCAAGAAACTAAAAATCTACAAGTGGGTTATAACTTCCAAGACATCAAAAAGGAAATTTCAGAAAATTTACAAGAATCCATACAACAATTTGAAAAATCCACCAAAGAATTAATAAGTCAAATACAAAATTCTGGCATGTTGGTGGATTATAATCGAAGTATGAAATTGCCCGTTAAAGTTAAGGAAATATCCTCAAAGCATTCAAATTGCTCCGAACTGTGTATAGAAACTTATAAAAAATTTTTACCATATGTGAATGAGTGTGAATTAATGGACATGCTATCCAAAGAATCACTCAATCAAGCATTGAATATTGATGTTTTACATTCCCTTAATTTAAAATGGTTGAAAGTAAATCCAGAAGAAATATATTACGTTGAGGGATGTGGTGATTTGTTTGATAATTTTAACGACTCGCAAAATATTATATTATCAGCAAGAGGGGAAAAACAAATCCGTTTAGATTTTGAAAGTCAAGGCAAGGAATTTCTTAAGGAAAATAAAGTTAAAGATTTTACAAACGCATATAGTAAAAATTTAAAACATTTTCCTATAGCAAATTTCAGTTTCGATTACCAACCCGATCTTAACATCCATCCAGGACCCAGTCCGAGTATTTTATTGCAGAGCTTAACCATGTCAAATGCCAATGATGGTATAAATTTAGAAAGACTAGAAACTATAGGTGATTCTTTTTTGAAATATGCCATCACCACGTATTTATATATTACCTATGAAAACGTACATGAGGGAAAACTAAGTCACTTAAGATCTAAACAAGTAGCCAATTTAAACCTTTATCGTTTGGGTAGACGAAAACAATTAGGGGAGTATATGATTGCTACAAAATTTGAACCAAGCGATAATTGGTTGCCACCGTGTTATTATGTGCCCAAGGAATTGGAAAAAGCTCTAATAGAGGCAAAAATACCGCCCCACTATTGGAGTTTAGTGGATTTGGTAAATATAAAAAAACTCACCAATGCAGAAATTTGTGAATTAGTGCGCCAAAAAGCTGATGAATGGGGTGTTAATTTTACGGTAAGCTTAAGATACTGCAACATAAAAGTAATGCCAATTTATATATAAGAATATACCTTCTTTAGGAACAAGATGATTCTGGAGACTTAAGTGGCAATTCAACATCAGTCATACACGATTGGGATGATCCTAGTCATGTACCTTTTGAATTTTCTTGTTTTATACCTTATAATCTAGTATCCCAGCATAGTATTCCAGGTAATTTCATTAAAACTCGAAATTTATATAAAACTAATTTTTAGTTTTGTTTTAGATAAATCTGTTGCCGATTGCGTCGAAGCCTTAATTGGAGCCTATCTTATAGAATGTGGTTTAAGAGGCGCTTTACTTTTTATGGCTTGGTTAGGCATAAGGGTAATACCGTTCAAACGTATAACATATGATGCGAAGAAAGCTAGAGAACCTGGTAGTACTTTACCTGATAATGAAGGTATGGTTACTGTTTATGGCTCTTGGACTCCGCCCAAATCTCCACTCCTACACTATACACCCAATGCTGAAGAAGCGCTGGACGCTTTATTGGCGGGTTATGAGAAATTCGAACAAGCTTTGGGATATAAATTCCGCGACAGATCTTACTTGTTGCAAGCCATGACTCATGCATCATATACTCCCAATAGATTAACCGACTGTTATCAACGTTTAGAATTCTTGGGGGATGCTGTATTGGATTATTTGATAACAAGGCATTTGTATGAAGACCCTAGGCAGCATTCACCTGGTGCTTTAACCGATTTAAGATCTGCCTTAGTTAATAATACCATATTTGCGTCATTAGCTGTAAGGCACGAATTCCACAAATATTTTAGACACTTGTCTCCGGGTCTTAACGAAGTTATTGATCGTTTTGTGCGTATTCAAACGGAAAATGGTCATAGTATAAGTGAAGAGGTTAATATTAATATTTATAAAAGAGTATTTCCTTCGTACAATTTTTTGTTTGTTTTACTTTTTAGTATTATTTAATGTCCGAAGAGGAATGCGATGATGCTGAAGACGTTGAAGTGCCAAAGGCATTAGGTGATGTTTTCGAGTCTGTTGCAGGTGCGATTTTTTTAGACTCCAATATGTCTTTAGATGCTGTGTGGTTGGTTTACTATAATATGATGCGTCCTGAAATTGAACAATTTAGTAATTCGGTACCAAAATCACCCATAAGAGAACTACTTGAATTAGAACCTGAAACTGCCAAATTCGGGTTAGTTTTTATATGCGATAACATTTAAATTATACATTATATTTTTAATTTTTAGCAAACCTGAAAAATTAGCTGATGGTCGGCGTGTTCGTGTTACCGTAGAAGTTTTTTGCAAGGGCACATACCGTGGTATCGGTAGAAATTATCGTATTGCCAAATGTACTGCTGCTAAATGTGCTTTACGTCAGTTAAAGAAAAAGGGTTTAATGGATAAACGTATTTAAGCATTTCCATTTTTATTTCCATATTTTTAAAGTAATTTTTTATATATATTTTAGTCTATGTTGTGTAGTTAGATCGTAAAATATAAAAAAATATACATGTCATTATTTATGTTAACGAATCAAATAAGTTTTTCAAATAATAAACCACGTTTTCGTTTTAAATAGTTTTTAAACAAATGCCCGTAGTTTCGCTTTATTTTTGCATAGATGTAAGAGACAATTAAAAATGTACATTAAATGCTAGTTTTAAAGTAAAGCATGAAAAAGGCATTAATCTTATAGTTAGAGGTTTAGTTTTACCCTTTTGTTGCTTTGGCTTTACTTTTGACTTTCTTCACGCGTTTTAAACCATCTATATTACTTTTCATAAACTGGGCATACATTGTCATCATTTTGGGAACATCGTCATGTTTAACAACAGTAGAAATCTACAAATACATTTCTTACTTTATAGTTTTTGTATTAAATTTATAAATTACCTTTTTCGACTTTGACTGTGCTCTCATGACACACATGTATTCTTCAGGTTCGGGTAGTGCTGGCTTTCCTTCGCGGGGCTTGGGTCTGTCATGTCCATTATCTATAAGGAAATAAAATTGTTGAATTTTAAATTTCTTAGAAAGCTAGCAATAAAAAATATTCAAATAAAGTTGCGGTGCTAAAAACAGAATACACCGCTTGACACTTAATCTTGACCCCATGTATTAGTCGGCTTCCCAGATGATATGCTTTTGCCAAACAATAAACTAAAACAAAGGTATTGAAAATTCCTATGCCCAACCGAAAGGCGTTTGCCATAAAATATGTTCCCACCGAGGTGAAAGGCCAAAATATGGTCCAATCCGAGAGGTAGACGCAAGCCAGTGCAGTATAGGTAAACACCTTGTCTTCCTCAATAATTTCAAAAGTTTGGCCTTTTTAATTGCCATGCATCATACTCACATCTTTTTAACGTAACGGTAAATGAGGAATCTTTTTTCGCTGAGTTAGCCAGCTTCTCTAAACGTATTATAAACTAAAAAGATTAACATATTAAAAAAAAAATCAACGAAATACAAATTAAATTACCGAGGAATTATCAAGCAAAACCATTGTTTTCCAATGCGTTGGCAATAAAAAAAAAACTGCAATAAAAAAACACCAGTAAAAATGTGACATTAATAGAACTACAGTGTTTTTAAATGTTTGTAATAAACTGTATAAATAAAGTGACATTTGTTTGTGTACAAAAAAAAACGCACTTTATTTGCCAGAGTTGTCAAATTCGGTACTTGGCATGACTAGTGAAAAACAAAATTTTAGTTAAAGCCGATTGCTAACATTGCAATAACACAGAAAGGGATATTCAGAAATAAAAAAATTTATTCATATTAATTTTAATATAAACAATGGTAAGTTTATTTGTGTAACGAAAATGAATGTAATTTTCATGCAAAAAAATTTCAAGGGTCAAAACCAATCAGCTTCGGGTGGATCGGGTGATAAAAAAGATGACAAAGACAAAAAGAAGAAGTATGAGCCCCCAATTCCCACTCGCGTGGGTAAAAAGAAGAAGCGCGTTAAGGGTCCCGACGCGGCCATGAAACTGCCCCTAGTAACTCCACATACTAGATGTCGTTTGAAGTTATTAAAGTTAGAACGTATCAAGGATTATCTTATGATGGAAGAAGAATTCATACGCAATCAGGAACGACTTAAACCACAAGATGAGAAAAATGAAGAAGAACGTTCTAAGGTTGATGATTTGAGAGGTACACCTATGTCAGTGGGAAATTTGGAGGAAATAATCGATGATAATCATGCTATAGTATCGACTAGTGTGGGCTCGGAGCATTATGTCAGCATTTTATCCTTTGTAGATAAAGATCAATTGGAGCCTGGTTGCTCGGTCTTGTTAAATCATAAAGTTCATGCTGTTGTTGGTGTACTAAGCGACGATACGGATCCTATGGTTACCGTAATGAAGTTGGAGAAGGCTCCCCAAGAAACATATGCTGATATTGGTGGTTTGGATACTCAAATTCAAGAAATTAAAGAATCGGTAGAACTGCCCTTAACACATCCCGAGTACTATGAAGAAATGGGTATAAAACCTCCCAAGGGTGTAATTTTGTATGGGCCTCCAGGTACTGGTAAAACTCTTTTGGCCAAAGCTGTCGCTAATCAGACTTCAGCCACATTTTTACGTGTCGTGGGTTCAGAATTGATTCAAAAATACTTGGGTGATGGTCCTAAATTGGTAAGGGAACTTTTTCGTGTGGCCGAAGAACATGCACCATCCATTGTTTTCATAGATGAAATTGATGCTGTCGGCACGAAACGTTATGATTCCAATTCAGGTGGTGAAAGAGAAATTCAGAGAACTATGTTAGAATTGTTGAATCAGTTAGATGGTTTTGACTCAAGGGGAGACGTGAAAGTAAGAGAAACATAAATAACAGTAGTTCGAATATTTCCCCTGAACATAAAACTTTCTTTTTATCTAGGTTATTATGGCTACAAATCGTATAGAAACTTTAGATCCAGCTCTTATACGTCCAGGTCGTATTGATCGTAAGATTGAATTTCCTTTGCCAGATGAGAAAACCAAACGACGCATATTCAATATACATACTTCACGTATGACTTTATCCGATGATGTTAATTTAAGTGAACTGATTATGGCCAAGGATGATTTATCGGGAGCCGATATTAAAGCTATTTGTACCGAAGCTGGCTTAATGGCTTTACGCGAACGCCGCATGAAAGTTACTAATGAAGACTTTAAAAAATCAAAAGAAAGTGTTTTATATCGCAAAAAGGAGGGTACTCCCGAAGGCCTTTATTTATAAATATTCATTTACAATATTATAAAAAAATAATTTAAATAAAAATCGTAAAACCATAATAAAATATTTTTTTTAATCTATTGACGCGCTGCGTTTAATAAATTTGTCGCCTTAGGGAATTTTTGCGCACATTGTTGCTTACTTTCTTCGACGTACTCTTGTAGTTTTTGTGATACCAAGTCTAAACTCCCGTCTAGGAATTGAAAATGTTGCTGAGTCTTGGATTCATTGGTCTTAAGTTTATCATATTCCAGTTTTTCTTTCAATATGTCTTCATCATTGACTTTATCCATATTTAAATTTTTAAAGAAATACTGAAATTTGTTCAAATCAAAACTGGTGCATATACCATCTTTATATCCTTGATCAAATCTCTTCTGAAAAACACTTCCTCTGCCATCATATAAACCATCAGCATAACCGAGCTAAAAAAAAATGTTCAATATCATAGTTTACTTTCCCCAGGGTTGCTACAAAAATATTGATATTTCATTGAATTAAATGGGTTTTTGAAGTAAACGAACAGGATCCAGTAAATTTTGTGATAATTTGTACAAATTATCACGTAAACGAACAGAGCTATTTTAAGGACTTCTGATTTTATGGAATAAGAAAAAATGTTAAAAAGTGAAAAGAAATATATAACGAAAATATATTTAAAAACATTTTCCTTTCTCTTCAGCTCCTCCATAATTTGTGGAGATTTAATGTAGAACTCCCACAATTACCGGTCGAGATGATTCCGAAAACAGTAAAGTGATAGGCGAGGCTGATTTTGCTCAATCTACTTTAAATAGACAGTCCTTTCAACCTAGATTTTCAAACATGATTGTAAGGAATTAAATTGAAATTAAAACTAGCAATTTTCGATATATAAATGAGATTGGAATTGAAAAATTCCATTAAAATGTAATGGAAAATACCAGGGGTTGACATTTTATCGGAAAATTTTCTTTAGTTGAGCCTACTAAAAAATATATATACGAAACAAATATATATTTTAAAATGAGTCTAAAGAGAAATTAAAAAATTGACGAAAACCCGAAATCGTGAAACATTTTGATATTTCATTGAATTAGCAACCCTATTACTTTAATTTATATCATCTCGTGTGTGGTTCAGAGCCGACATCAATATTAAAAGTTACCTTTGTTGCTTTATTTTTTATTTGTTGGAAATTATTTTCACCAATTTCCTGAACGGCTGCAGTATCCCCTTCGTCATCGGTAAGTGGCATTCTTATAAAAAGTTTAAAATCCACAAAAATAGTACTCATTAAAAATGATTTTTAATTCAATTTGATGTACATAAGTACATTCATTCTCAGACATATGTTTTACATTTTCTAGTCGTATCTACACAATAGTTTATTTTTTATAAGAGATTATAATGTAAATTTGACTTAATAAGAGTACGATAAATACAATTTTTGTAAACATACAATTCTTTTGAAAATTGTGATTTTTTTTTAAATTTGATTTTCTTAAATGGTAATATATTTGACTTGTGATTAGGGAATATGTCGACAGAAGATATTTCCCACCAACTTTTAGCGCTGATCCAAGCAGTACCTGCTGGAGCGAATAATGAAGATTTAGAAAAAGGTTTACCAGGCATAACAGCAGCAACACGAGTTGAAGGACTTAATAAATTACTTAAGCAAGGATCCATAGAAATATTAAAAAAGGGTGATAAATTATTCTACCGCTCCAAAGATCCTAAAAAAAGTGTTTTGCCAAAAGATGCCGACAATGAAGAAAAAATTGTATATGGCATTATCGAAGAAGGTAGTAATAAAGGAATATGGATAAGAGATATACGCATACAATCCAACTTGAATATGACACAACTGAACAAAATATTGAAAAATTTAGAAACTAAAAAACTAATAAAGGCCGTTAAATCAGTTAATGTAAGTTGTACAAACCGATAGTCTTGAAAATGAACAGTAAAAATAATTTTATGTAGGCAAGCAAAAAGAAAGTTTATATGTTATATAACCTGGAACCCGACCGATCTGTAACTGGTGGTGCGTGGTATCAAGATCAAGATTTTGAAGCTGAATTTGTAGATGTTTTAAATCAACAGTGTCTTCGTTTTCTACAAATGAAACGTGATAATGCTGAGAAGAAAAGAGAAGGTCCTTTGGCTTTTAAACAATTGTCTTGTTGTACGGTTAAAGAAGTTCACAAATTTATCTCCGATTTGGGAATTAGTAAGGTATGTCTTACTAAGTTTGAATTTTTTAATTTACTGGTATTATAATGTTAATATAAATTTAGGTCAACTTAGACGAAGACGATTTGGAAACTATTCTTAAAACTGTAGTGTATGATGGTAATGCTGAAGGAATTTTAATGCCTGATGGTGTTTTTGTTTACAGAGCCATAAATTCACCTTTAGATTCTCCTGGTTTAGTACAAATGCCTTGCGGTATTTGTCCGGTTATTAAAAATTGTTCCAAATGTGGAGATATTACACCTACAAAATGTCAATATATGACAGAATGGTTAGATTAAAGAACTTTATAAAAAAAAACTACTTGACAATGTGTATCCATTTGGTATATAAAATTATCAATGTTGGAACAAATTTACATATCAATTTATCTATATTTTGATCTTTAATATGCAAGTCTGTTAAGCTAAACGTGTTTTTCTACCCTTTTGGGAATGAGATTGCAACGTTTGAGGGGTCATCGTTGTATGAAGTTGTGTCTTGGTTGCACGAAAAATCAAAAAGTTTTGATTTTCTGGCAAGTTGTTCAACTCGATCGCAACGGTTTAATGGATAAAACGGTTGAGCGAGAATCGCAACGGTGGTATTATTTTTTTTTGTGTAACATCGGCGTAATTAAGTCATCTTGACGTGGCCACATTTTTCAATAAGAATAATAAAATTTGGCAATCGCAATTCTTTTATACGTCGACGTAGTGAAAAATCCAAAAGAAAATATAAAAAATTAATTAGAAGCTTGTAACTAAAGGTGTGTTTACACTATGTGTATTTTCCATGTGTAAATTCAGTTTTACGATCCATACGTAATCCCGTGTGTGTGTCAAAATTGCCGTTTTACATACGATTCATAATTTTTGCGTTCAAACGTACATATGTATTTCCGTATGACATAACCTCTAAATGTAAACAACAGCTGATTTAATTTGTGAATTTACAAAAAATTATTGTTAAAAATAAAGTTATATATTTTATATATTTTTTAATTAATTAATATTAAACAATTTATTTTTCTCTCAATATTAATCTTTATAAATTACTCTGTTTTTCTTTCGCCACAAGCAGTGTTGTATTTTCATATGTTTATCTTGCCAAAATAGAACCTGCTCTAATTGAAAATTTTACATATGTCTTGCAAAATGTGTTGTACATAAACAATGTTTGAAAGGGTTCACACTATGTGTACAAATTACACGTGCTAAAAAAAATAAGAAAAACACGAGCAAAACACGTAGTGTGAACGCAGCTTAAGTAAAAAAAGTAACAATTAAATATAGTTCGGTAATAACATGGGACTGTGTAAATGTCCCAAACGTCAAGTGACGAATCAGTTTTGTTTTGAGCATCGCGTTAACGTTTGTGAACATTGTATGGTGCAAAGCCATCCAAAGGTAAGAGAACTGGTATCGCATTGGATTAATTAATATAAAAATAATTGTTTTTCAGTGTATAGTACAATCATATCTGCAATGGCTCAGAGATAGCGACTATGTATCAAATTGTACATTGTGTTCCAGAGGCTTGGAAGAGGGTGAATGTGTACGTTTAGTGTGTTATCGTAAGTGAGATCGAAAATGCATTATGAGAAAAAATTTTATATATACATATATAATTTATAGACGTTTTTCATTGGGATTGCTTAAATGTAAGACAATCTGCTCTGCCAGCAAACACTGCGCCTCGGGGTCATCAATGCCCTTTATGTGAAACAGAAATATTTCCAACATCTAATTTGGTGTCCCCCATAGCCGATGCTCTGAAACAACAGCTATTACAAGCAAATTGGGGACGTAACGGCTTTGGTTTAGCTTTGGTACGTATTGCAATTGCAAAATTTTATTAATTATAATATATGAAATATTTACAGTTAAGTGAAGATACTATACCAAATCCTAAAAATTCTGCAAACAATTATTCTACAAAAATCCCCTCCCCATCTGCCAACCCTGCTTTTAGCAGCATGACCAAGGTGCATCACAGTTCGAAATCAAATGGTTCCTTTGCTGATACAACCACAAAGCAAGAAAGTCCACATTCCGTTTTACTTATGGATGCATTTAATCCACCCTCAAATGCTGATATACAGGGTATGTTTAAATATTTTTATTTCGTTTTTTTTTGCAACTTCTTAAAAATTACCCTCTCAAGTACAGCCAGCAGCCGTCGGCCATTAATAACACGCCAATCACCTATAGGTGGTGCAGATCGTGATGAAAATAAATATGCTAGACGCACTCCAGCTGAAATATTTTCACGTTGGTCTAGACGTTTTTATGCCCCCTCCTCTAGGCCACCTTGGAGACGTACTTGGTTCTTGGTTCTAAGCGGAATTTTTGCTTTTGTTGTACTCATCTATTTAATGGCTTCTTTTGGCAGGGGAGGTTCTCAGGATTCTGTAGATGATTCATGGAATAACCCTAATCCTAACCCTATGCATTATGAGTAAAAAATCTTGTTTCTTTTTTAAAAGTTAAAAACGAATGAATATTTTTAATTTAATTTAAAATTATTTTTTAATCTGTAATCAATTGTTTGGCGGTTCGAGTCATTGACCTCAAACAATACACTTTTTTCCAAATTAAAACAGTTAAAAATCTAACATAGCTTCATTTTCCAAAATTGAATCTGTGGATTTTTTGTTTTGTGTTGATAACGGTTCAGATAATATTTTTCTTTATAAAAGGTATTCCCATAAAGTTGATAAAAAAAACTTTCTGAAACTGAATTTTTCAAGGACCGTAAAGAACAGTTATCCAGAAAATTTTAACTAAAAACTTCTCATGTTAGAGTCGACGGAGATCTATACTGTCATATACCAATAGATTCGTATTGAAGTGCTCTTTCAGAATATATGTTGATCTTAAATAAAATGAACTCAATTCCACAGTAAAGAGTTATTTTTAAATGAAAAAATAAAACATAGGATGAAACTCTTAAAAAGAGTTTTATTTTGCCGTCATAAAATAAAACTCTTTTGAAGAGTTTTATTTTTTCCCTCTAAAATAAAACTCATTTTGTTTATTTCTAGTGTGTGTAGTAATTTAAATAAAATTTTATTTGTTTAATTTTACGAACAAAATTTTTTCCAAATTTTCTGCGGAAAGATTTGAACGCAAGTCGCTCAACACCAATTTAAGAGCAGAGAATGCTCTTTCCACGCTTATCTGGGTTGTAGTAACACTGTATAGTTTTGGCCATTCATATAAATACGGATAATGTATTTTTTTTTGCCTCAGAACTCAAAAAGAGGTTTATAAATCGATAAGGGGCTTGGAGAAAAATTATCGGAATTGTGAGCCATATCACGATTTTAACTTATTGCAAAAGTAAAATTAAAAAACATTCAATAAAAATATAGGTCTTCACGATTTTAACTTATTGCAAAAGTAAAATTAATAAACATTCAATAAAAATATACGTCTGGCTGGCAGTCACGCTACTTACCTTAATACCAAGCGATTTTTTATAGAAATCTTATTATTTTGCAATTAATATTTTTTCGACTCAAAAGATTCAAAAACAGGCAATTTAATAATACGAATCAAACAATAACAAATTAAAAACCCACATGTTTTTTTATTTAGGTGTCAATTTTCATAAAATTTTATTTTCTTTATTTTCTGATGAAAAAAGAAAACTCCTCAAATTAGTTTTATTTTATGACGGTAAAATAAAGCTCTCTTTTTTTAAGAGTTTCATCCGACATTTTACTTTTTACGCTGAAAAATAACTGTTTTTTTGCTAAACTCACGAAATAACTTTCATAAAATAACTTTTGATATCACTTATAACCGTTACGGTTCCTGGAATTTTTCCGAAAAGCTCTGAATCTAAATTACATTTTATTGGACATAAAAAATTCTATATTTATTTTCTTCTTTTTTTTAACATTAACATAACATTTTTATTTTTAAATCCACGAATATTTAAAAAAATTTAATAAATCTTTTTTAATTACAATGACAAATATTTTATTCAAACAACATTAGGCAACAGTGTATTTTTCACGCGGAGCTTTATTTTTATATCTTCCACACCACTGGACGGAGGGTATATATTAGTTTGTCATTCCGTAATATATCAAGAAATTATCTCCGACCTCAGAACGTATATATATTCTCTTGATCCCTATATCAACTCGAATCGATATTGCGATGTCTGTCTGTCTGTTTGTCTGTTGAAATTACGCTCATTCACAATTAGGAAAATTAGGATAATATTTTTTTGGTTTCAATACCAACCTGATCGAAATAATGAAGCCTTTAGGCCGATAAGCTGAGGAATGACCTTTGAAAATATCTAGATACTTCTATAAAATATATAAAAAACTAAAAATAATGAAAAACAGAACATTTGCATATACATTAGGGTGACAGCGGTTTGTATGAAAAAAATTTTTTGGTCGAATTTTCAGATGCGCGGGTCGGATTATTGTGACACTGGAGCTAATACTTTAGTGCACAAATTTTGAGCCAAATCGGACAATGCTCTCTGGACGCGCATTGAGTTCAAAGTTCAAATCAGAATTTATATGTAAAAATTATGAAAAAAAATCATTTTTCACAAAAATTTTGATATAAATAATTGCGTTTCAATTAAATTAATTAATAAACCATCTAACCAATCTAGAGTAAATTATCTTTCTAATAAAACACCAAAATCTATTATCGGTTGAAAAACAGCCAAGTTGTATCAAATTCCCCAGCCAATAAATGCGCCGCAGACCACTTAATTAAGAAAATCGAGCTCACATTTTTAAAGACATTGAAATAATTTACAAGAACAATATTTTTGCATTCTTCTGATCCCAAAATGATCTTATATAAAGTATTTTGCATCTCGTCTATTGTTATGCCGTATTTTTTAGCACTATTTCAAAATCTCCAATTTTACTTTTTCAAAAATTTTGTTGAAGAAATTTTCCGAAATCAACGATTGGACTTTAAGGCCTGGGGAACTTGATATAACTTGGCTGTTTTTAATCGATAATAGATTTGTTCTTTTATTAGAAACATACATAGTTTACTCTTGATTATGGTTGTTTATTAAATGATTTAATTGAAACGCAATTATTAATGTCAACATTTTTGTGAAAAACGATTTTTTTGATAAGTTTTACATATTAATACATATTTGAACTTTGAACTCAATGCGCGTCCAGAAAGCATTGTCCGATTTGGCTCAAATTTTGCGGTCTAAAGTTTTAGATCCAGTGTCACAATAATCCGACCCGCACGTCTTGAAATTCCAAAAAAATGGCTGTCACCCTAATATACATAGATATGTTCACATATACGAAAAACATAAACAACAAGCACACAAAAATGTGTGTGCATCGCTGATTAGTGCTGGTTTACACATGAAAGTTTTCTTGCTGAAAGTCTTGAGTTTGTGCTGGTTTACACATGAAATCTTTCTTGCTGAAAGTCTTGAGTTTATTGGTGAGACGGGAGAGAAGAATGGCAGGGGTACATACTTTCATGTACTCTGAAATTCTCTTTTGTTTCTTGCTTCGTAATTTTCAAAGTGAAGTTATTTTACGTTTTCTTTAATTTTTATGTTCGTTTGTGTTAAGAAAGATAATAGATTGAAATAAAGTTAATTTAATGAAATAAAATGATAAAATAAAGATAAAATGATAAAGTAAACATGAACAAATCTTGAATTGCAATACAAAAATTTCAGTGTGTAGACACGGATGAAAGTTTAAAAGAGAATTTCAAATATTTTCAGAAAGAAAAATTTCATTTGTAAACCGGGACTTAACAAACAAAAATATAGATGTATGTATGTATGTATTTTAATAAGCTCATTGCATTAAATAATTTATTTCAATTAAAATAAGCACGAAAATATCTTTGTTAATTAATTTATTAGTTTTAAACATCATTGTAAACAAGTAAGAAAATTATAGTCGGTCTAGCCCGACTATACGATACCCTATACCATGGCTTAGAGACCCTATCTCTTCGGTCCAACTAATTCGATATAGAAAATAAGCATAAACCAAATTAGAGTGGCATTGTTATTAATTTTTCTGGCTGCAGATATGAAAAAGTTCATATCGGGTGCTATATATATATGGGGACTAGGTCGAAAAATTGACCGATCCTGACCATATTTGGTAAAGTCACTTAAATTTTGAAAAACTATATACAAACCAAATTTGAGAAAAATCTGTGCAATATTTTTGTTTTTTGATAGACTTAAGTGAAGATCGGGAAGCGGCTCTATATGGGGCCTATGACTAAGAATTGTCCTATAGCGATTATTAATGGACTACTGATTAATGAATATAATAAATACATGCATATCCAATTTGACGGAGACTTATATGATAATTTGGATCTTATGGCAATTTATGTCGATTTTATAGGGGTCATTTGTATGGGGACTAGGTCTGATCATGGACCGAATTTCACCAATTTCAATAGCGTTCATCCTATGGCGTTTCATCCTAAAAGCTTATATACAAAATTTCATCAAAATATATTCATATTTGCGACCTGTAGTTTGATTACAAGCTTTACATGGACACACAGACGGACGGACGGACGGACATCGCTAAATCGACTCAGAAAGTGATTCTAAGTCGATCGGTATAATAAAAGATGGGTCTAGGTCAAATATTTTTGGTAGTTACAAACAGGAGCACGAAGTCATTATACCCAAACCACATAGAGGTATAGGGTATAAAAATCTAGCCATTATAATTTTAAATCTTTGCTGTTTTGTCTCTTAGTGTTGACAACCTTATTTATAATATCAAAGATTCGGCTCAGCCAAATTTAACATTCTTACTTCGTTTTGTTACGTTTATTGTTTAATATCAAAAAATTTCTTCGATTTCCTTATTTAAAAACAAAACTAAAATATATTTATAACAAACACATACTAAATGTTAAAGATATATTTGTATAATAAAAAAAACTGTTTACTGAGTCTTTGATTCCAATTGCATTTGTTTATAAGTGGGCATAGCACAAAATTTTACACTTAACCAATCCACAATAGGAGTAGGACAAATATTAAATAGTAAACGATATATTTTATATCTAAAAAAAAAAGTTAGTTTAAACAATGGGAGCCAACCAAGAAAATACATTTAAAGTTGACGCTAAGTCGATTTTGAATAAATTTCATATTAAGGCTGTTTGCTGGGTGATACCCGTAGTAAGCTTTGTAACTTGTAGAACATATATTTATATTTAGGGTGTAAAATATACTAAAAAGATAAGTCTTGTTTTTTTTGTCCCTTGCATATTTTATCCAAAGAAACATATACAATTGGACATCATATGAAAGGTGTTTTAGAAATTATTTTTTTTTGAGCACAGTAGTTATGTACTCGTAAAAAGAAAATTATTAATATTTTTATAGCTTTTTTTCACAGGGTGGCCACCATGGGCTATATCCGAAATACGCCCCTCACTACAACTGAGCTATGAGTAATATGTATATCGATTGTCAAAAATTGTTATGTTGTGACTCGTTTTTCTATATTTTATCAATATAAAATTTAATATACCGAATTAGTAAGAAATAAAGGTTATTTGTCGAATTTCTCATAAAAAACTATAAAAAGCTAGACGTGACAACTTATGATCATCAATACACCATACAAAACCCCTAAAGTTTTGTTTTATTAAATAACACATGCATTTTCATAGGATTTGCAAGTTCCTTTCATATGATGTCCTTTTTTATTCCCAAAATATGAGATAGAACTTATATTTTCATGTTCTTTAACATATCCATGAGACTTCATTGTAAGCTTTAACTAAAAAAATACAAAATTTATGAAGGAATAGAATTTTTCAATTTGAGTTTTGTTAGTTAAGCTGGTTCGCAACCAGCCTTAAATATGATATTTGTTTTTTCTTGGTTAGGCTGAATAATGTTAAAAAATTGTAAACTTGCCTCCATGGTTCATGGATATATAAGGCCTTAGGTTCGGTGTTAGTTAAAGCATCCTTAAATTTCTCCAGTAACACAGGATCATTCATGCCATTTGGTGGTTTATAACCAGAAATAAAAGCAAGATATTCATTAAAGCGTTTAAAATATGTTCCATAAAATTCTCTTTGTTCTACAGAGAAATTTTCTAACATTGCCTTAGCATGCTCTTGTTGTCTAGCCGATATATTGCTTGCCATAACAAAGGAACCTGGTATAAAATTTACCACTTCTATTCCGTACTGTTGCATTTCTATACGCAAAGAATCCGTCCAAAAACGTAAAGCCGCCTTAGAAGCTGCATATGGTGACAAAGCCGGCAACGCCTTTTTAAAATTTACGAAAAATAATGTTTTATCGATTGAATAATTAGAATTAAATAATGAATTTCATTACTTACCTGTAAGCCACAATGACTTGTTACATTTATAATCCGTGCCTGATGCTGTCTTAATAAAGGCATTAAATTTCTCGTTAATCTCATAGTTCCCAATAAATTAACATTTATTTGCATTTCAATTTGAGACCATGTTTGCCATTCAAACTCTCCAAAACACATGACGCCAGCATTATTTACCAAGGCAGTGAATTGATAATCATTGTGATTTTTTATTAAATCCAATAGACACTGTTGTGTCTTTTCTATAGTTTCTGGTTTAAGTAAATCAAGTTCTATTGTAATCATACGATTAGGATCACTGAGATGTTTTAACATTTTTGCACCAGGAGAGTTAACGTTATGGCAGGCAGAGATCACAGTCATATCGATAGAGTGACAGTATAAGGCAAGAGAGAAACTGAAATTTACCAAAGAAATATAATTAAAACTAATTTCTCCTATAGATTGCTTGCTTCGAATTTAAATTCAATTAATGTTATTAAAATAATAATCAGAAAATGGTTTTACTTATACAAAACTCAAAGAATTTATATCTTGGTTTAAGTTTTATTTATGGAAAATTGGTTCAGATACTGGTCTTTTGATTAGAAAATTTGTCAAATTTTGTTTGTAATTTTTATTTCAAATCTAAAATCTAAGAATTTGTTTCTTTTTTTTCATTTTTGTGATCAAAATATTTATCAATTACTCACCCTAAACCGGAGTCACAACCAGTGATTAAAATAACATTTCTTGGTGAGACCCTTAACTGTTGACTTTTCCAACCCAGCAAACGGGTAATTGCGCGAATGACCATAATTGTTTTATAAATTTTAAATTCTGGTTTTTCTAAACTTAAAATTTCATTATTTCAGCTTTTTTTTTTTGTTGATTTGCAATATCACTTTTCTTCTATTGTAAGTAGTTATGTTTTAAATTTCTTTTTATTTAACAAAGCCTTTGAACTTGAATACATTAACAATTATGTTTTTTAGTATTTTAGAGACGTTTTACTATATGAGCAATTCCACGTCAAGTGATCCTAACCATATCGTGCCATATAAGCGATAAAACTTCGTATCGTTGAAACCATAACACTGAATGGTTTTTGGTTTGCTTGGTTTTAGAAAAACATTTTTGAATAATTTTCTTGGAAAAAGAATTGAAAAAACATCATCTTCGATTTTGTAATTTTATTGGTAGCTTATCTAATTATCTAGAAAGAGTGGAATCCCGGTACAGAGTACAATCTTGGTAACTTTTCGAAAAAGCTAATTAATATTAATATTAATAATTAAAAGTATCATTCTTTTCAAAAATTAGCTTTATTTTTTCCAAAGCTTATCTCTATTTTAACTTAGGTAAAGGTTGGTAAGGTTCTCAATTTCCTGCATTCGAAACCTTAACCGACCTTAACCTCAGTTAAAGTAGAGATTAGTTATTAAGAATATTAAGAAATGTTTTCCAAAAATGCACATAATGTTACGAGTAAATCAAAAAAGTGTTTGAAAAAAAATTATCAATATTTTTAACATTTAATATCTTCAAAGTTTTTAAAAATCATTTATTTTTCTTTCAAAACCTAAGAGAATACTTACACTATCGCTGACATGACAAGAAATTCTTAGGACGTCTTGACGTGGAATTGCTCTATTCTTATATACTAAATAAATTAAAAATTTGTGTTCTCTACGCTTTTTGTTACTGCTTCGTAGTGATGAATTTGGTCTTATCGTTTAGCGTTTAACTCACATACTGACATAAAAAAGCATAGCACGAGAATAAAATTGCGAAAATACAAAAATAAAAAATTTTGGAATATGCATAAAATACTATTCGTTGTTGAGATCAAATTGTTAATTTCATATTGACTGCATTACAGATACCCTACGAAATTTACCATTAACACTATACAAAGTTTACATTACTATACTTTCCGCACTTAAACTATGAAAAATTTGAGTTTACATACTATTGTTTGTATGTAGTGTCTTCTCAAAGTTGTGTTTCTAGAACACTTTTTGTTTTATTCATAAAAATGTTTTCAATAATAAATAATGCATACCGGTTTTTACCTGTTTGGTTTGTATTCATTCAATTTCTTTTCTGTGAATTCATTACGGAATCAAATTCTTTAACGACGTACATTTACATAGTTGGTTCTAGATTTTTTTAAGTAACAAAAGCCTTAAGTATTTGCATATCCCAGACTGCGAGTTTGCGCTTATGTTTCCCTCCACTAAAATACTTATCGTACACATATGTTTCAAGAACAAAATATGATCACAGCCACTACCTATTTTGTGAACATATTCTTCAAATATAAATCACAATTAATATGAACTTTAGCAAATTTAAACAAATATTTTTCATGAACTTCGTGTTAGAAGGGCGTATCGTCCATACATCGAAGGCCGTAGCAATTTATTGTCTCTTTCAGCAATATTATTTTTCTTATGAAGTGAACAAATTAGATATATAAGCGAAAGAAAGAATAAAACAGAGTTGATCATATGTAAGTTAGAAAGCGAAAAATTGTTCATCGGTGAGCGAATAGCATTTTTTTCAGTAATTATCTTTTTATACAATGAAAGAATCAAATATATAAGCAAATTAAAACAGAGTTGGTCATATATAAAAGATGAAAGAGATAAGTTGTTTATCAGAGA
This sequence comes from Cordilura impudica, assembly GCA_963682025.1. NCBI lineage: Eukaryota > Metazoa > Arthropoda > Insecta > Diptera > Scathophagidae > Cordilura > Cordilura impudica. Next base: position 344,023 of record OY821517.1, on the reverse strand, counting down.
GAAGATGGCAAATTTGTTGTCTTTTTCAGCGATATTCTATTTCTTATACAGTGAAGAATCAGACAGACAAAATAAAATATAAATCAGGATTGATAAGCACAAGATAGAAAGAGATAACTATTTATATCGGAGTGAAGATAGCAAATATTAATTTTCAGCAATTTTCTTCTTTTTAACAAAACTACTCACAAGTTATTAATATAAAACAAAACTAGAAAATGCCTGCTAGTCCCAACGTTTTTTCTATATGGTTTTTTCTACCTCATATTCAATATTCTTCTTACTAACAACATAACCTACAAAATATGCCTGTAAAGATATGAGTGCATTGTAAAATTACACTTTTCGCCATCATTTATTTTATTTAAAATATTAAATTATAACAAAACTATTAAATGTTAAATGTATTCCGTTTTTGTTTTTCCTTCATGGCAGTTTTTCACTTCTCGTAAATGGACACTGATGCAATCGTTGGTATTTTTCCGGCACAAAGTTTCGCTTTAGTATGGTGGGTAGACATATATTAAATATTAGTGATTAAGTTTCCACTCTTCGTTCTATACCCAATTATTATGACTTAGTATTCACAAGACCTACTTTTACATTACCGTATCCGTATTTCGGTAATGACCTTTCATTATACTAAAGGGGAGACGTTTGAGACTTCTCCGAATTAATTCAACCATCACACGTTATACTTTTTTAGCACCTTAATGCTGAGGTCATGTTTTATTTTTATTCAATTGTTTAGTATATTTAAATCCATTTTGACTATGGTATTTAACTGAATGTAGTTCGAACCCTTATCGCGACAAATTTTTTATTCTATGGAAGCAGATATCCAAGCGATTCGCCCGTCGAAGCCTTGAATTGTTTAGAAAATTTCGTCAATGCAACATTTTATTTTATATTCGCAGTTAACATACTATCCTTTTTGATAGCCAACCAGACGCTACCGTTTATTAGCTGACTACATTTGTAGCCGCCACGACACTATGAGCAGTGGGTACCAGTTCCAGGGTAACTGTGACATTAGGTAACATAAGAACCCTTTAGTCTGCTAGTGCATGGGTTATAGCTAATTCCGAACCTTACAGCAAGTTGAGCTATGTTAAAGGATGAAGGTTAAGTATGCAGTTTGATAACAAAATTTAAAGAAATGACGAATTTCAAAACATATACAAGGTTAAGACGAGGTCTTAGCTTTGGAAACAAGGCTAAAGAAATAGCCGTATGGTCTAATAACGAGGCAAGAGAATAGTTGGCCAAATTAATTTTTTAATTTAATATTTGGTTTGAAAAAAAAGGTAAATGAAAGAAGACGGATAGGTAGGACGTCTTGATACAATATCGCGAATTTAAGTTTTTTTTTAGTTTTTATATAGAAGTTAAACACTCACCGGATGGAAATAAGTGAAACGTTAGTTGACACTGTTGACTGTAAGAGCAATGAATACCTAGGAAGTAGTAATACATGTTTTAGTTAAGAAAATAAAAATGAATTGAAATAGTATCAGGGCGAAATAGATAGTACATGATTTTGAATTTTAGTAATTTAAGGTAGTTCAATAACTTTTATTGTTTACGTTTTGAGCCGGATATAAGGACAATGGTCTCTTTTAACCGAGAGGTCGTGACGAAATAGGAAAGGTTTTCTCATAAAGAACAAAAGGTCGAGGTAGTTTTAGAAAAATCAGTCAATCTATTTAGTCTATTTCCAAATACGCTTTCAATTCAATTGTAAATTCACAAATACTTACCTGGTTTCCGCGATCGGCCTTCCTGTTGAGAAGTAGAATTGCTCGAAGCAGACGTCCTCATGATCTAGCACATGGAAGAAAAAAATTAGGTTAAAGATTTATTGGGTAAGTCCAGTTTTACTTTAAAAAAATATTTTGTATTTATTTTTTAATACCTATACTTCCATTTTTCTCTTACCCATTGTTTGTTGCAACAACTCCACTTCATATTTCCTCTCGTTTGTTTTTTAGCTTAAAAAAATCAACATGTGTATTATTATTGTACTTTAATTTCTAATTTTACTTACAAAAATAATTTTTGGTGATTTAATTGACTGTCGCCCACATCGGTGTCGTTCCAATCATATTTCTCTGGTGTTTGTGGCACATTCATATTCGAAAAATTATATCTTGATGTATCAGCTAATAAATTGTTTAATCTGAAGGCAATAGAATTACCAAAAATTATCTTAATTTCAATCATTTATTTAAGAATAGCCGATAACTTAATTACGGATAAACAATTACTACAAACGACGCTTCTTATTGAAATATATATTGAAAATGAAATGCAATGCAAGAGTAAGTTATATGTATAAGGAAAAGTATTAAAAACCCAGTTGTTTATATGTAGTACATAACAGAGAGAGATAAATATAAGTAAAACAGAGTTGATCGTACGTACAAGATAACAGAAGGAGATGAATATGTTCATGGAAGTTATAATAGCAAAACCTGCATTTTTCAGCAAACATTCTTCGTACTCAATGAAAGAATCGGATAGATAAGCCAAATAAATAAAACTGAGTTGATCATAAGTATAAGATAGAAAGAGAGAAATATGTTCACCGGAGTGAAGACAACAAAATCGTTTACAGCCATATTCTTCTTCTTATCAATGATAGCGTGAGTTCCAAAACGTCAAAATACATTGCAGTGATGCCTTTTTACTACCTTTTCGAAACAAAGCAAACATAAACATAATATAAAATTATGTAAGCTAATTGAACATCCCTGCAAATATTACAATGTTGGAAATTGAACTTTTCAAAGTTTTGCAACAAATTTAACAACCATAGAAGCATAACACAAAATCAAATATAAAAATATATACAGGTTTAACAAGTGGTTATATTTGATTCGAAAAGAAATATAACACATCAACACGTGTTTTCTTTTTGATAATCAAACTTGGGTACTATACACAGTTGTATAATAAGTGAAGCGAACAGGGCGGCACATTTACAAAACAACTAGTAGTTACAGCGAGTTAATATTACATGTTTAATGGTTGCAAACTCTACGGTTGTTCTTTTCCGTCCATGATGTGTTGTTTCACGTGATCGTATTGTTTACGTTCACACAAAATTTTACCGTACTAAACTAAAATGGACACTGATGCATCATCGGAGGGGAAGTAGCAATTTATTGTCTCTTTCAGCAATATTATTTTTCTTATGAAGTGAACAAATTAGATATATAAGCGAAAGAAAGAATAAAACAGAGTTGATCATATGTAAGTTAGAAAGCGAAAAATTGTTCATCGGTGAGCGAATAGCATTTTTTTCAGTAATTATCTTTTTATACAATGAAAGAATCAAATATATAAGCAAATTAAAACAGAGTTGGTCATATATAAAAGATGAAAGAGATAAGTTGTTTATCAGAGAGAAGATGGCAAATTTGTTGTCTTTTTCAGCGATATTCTATTTCTTATACAGTGAAGAATCAGACAGACAAAATAAAATATAAATCAGGATTGATAAGCACAAGATAGAAAGAGATAACTATTTATATCGGAGTGAAGATAGCAAATATTAATTTTCAGCAATTTTCTTCTTTTTAACAAAACTACTCACAAGTTATTAATATAAAACAAAACTAGAAAATGCCTGCTAGTCCCAACGTTTTTTCTATATGGTTTTTTCTACCTCATATTCAATATTCTTCTTACTAACAACATAACCTACAAAATATGCCTGTAAAGATATGAGTGCATTGTAAAATTACACTTTTCGCCATCATTTATTTTATTTAAAATATTAAATTATAACAAAACTATTAAATGTTAAATGTATTCCGTTTTTGTTTTTCCTTCATGGCAGTTTTTCACTTCTCGTAAATGGACACTGATGCAATCGTTGGTATTTTTCCGGCACAAAGTTTCGCTTTAGTATGGTGGGTAGACATATATTAAATATTAGTGATTAAGTTTCCACTCTTCGTTCTATACCCAATTATTATGACTTAGTATTCACAAGACCTACTTTTACATTACCGTATCCGTATTTCGGTAATGACCTTTCATTATACTAAAGGGGAGACGTTTGAGACTTCTCCGAATTAATTCAACCATCACACGTTATACTTTTTTAGCACCTTAATGCTGAGGTCATGTTTTATTTTTATTCAATTGTTTAGTATATTTAAATCCATTTTGACTATGGTATTTAACTGAATGTAGTTCGAACCCTTATCGCGACAAATTTTTTATTCTATGGAAGCAGATATCCAAGCGATTCGCCCGTCGAAGCCTTGAATTGTTTAGAAAATTTCGTCAATGCAACATTTTATTTTATATTCGCAGTTAACATACTATCCTTTTTGATAGCCAACCAGACGCTACCGTTTATTAGCTGACTACATTTGTAGCCGCCACGACACTATGAGCAGTGGGTACCAGTTCCAGGGTAACTGTGACATTAGGTAACATAAGAACCCTTTAGTCTGCTAGTGCATGGGTTATAGCTAATTCCGAACCTTACAGCAAGTTGAGCTATGTTAAAGGATGAAGGTTAAGTATGCAGTTTGATAACAAAATTTAAAGAAATGACGAATTTCAAAACATATACAAGGTTAAGACGAGGTCTTAGCTTTGGAAACAAGGCTAAAGAAATAGCCGTATGGTCTAATAACGAGGCAAGAGAATAGTTGGCCAAATTAATTTTTTAATTTAATATTTGGTTTGAAAAAAAAGGTAAATGAAAGAAGACGGATAGGTAGGACGTCTTGATACAATATCGCGAATTTAAGTTTTTTTTTAGTTTTTATATAGAAGTTAAACACTCACCGGATGGAAATAAGTGAAACGTTAGTTGACACTGTTGACTGTAAGAGCAATGAATACCTAGGAAGTAGTAATACATGTTTTAGTTAAGAAAATAAAAATGAATTGAAATAGTATCAGGGCGAAATAGATAGTACATGATTTTGAATTTTAGTAATTTAAGGTAGTTCAATAACTTTTATTGTTTACGTTTTGAGCCGGATATAAGGACAATGGTCTCTTTTAACCGAGAGGTCGTGACGAAATAGGAAAGGTTTTCTCATAAAGAACAAAAGGTCGAGGTAGTTTTAGAAAAATCAGTCAATCTATTTAGTCTATTTCCAAATACGCTTTCAATTCAATTGTAAATTCACAAATACTTACCTGGTTTCCGCGATCGGCCTTCCTGTTGAGAAGTAGAATTGCTCGAAGCAGACGTCCTCATGATCTAGCACATGGAAGAAAAAAATTAGGTTAAAGATTTATTGGGTAAGTCCAGTTTTACTTTAAAAAAATATTTTGTATTTATTTTTTAATACCTATACTTCCATTTTTCTCTTACCCATTGTTTGTTGCAACAACTCCACTTCATATTTCCTCTCGTTTGTTTTTTAGCTTAAAAAAATCAACATGTGTATTATTATTGTACTTTAATTTCTAATTTTACTTACAAAAATAATTTTTGGTGATTTAATTGACTGTCGCCCACATCGGTGTCGTTCCAATCATATTTCTCTGGTGTTTGTGGCACATTCATATTCGAAAAATTATATCTTGATGTATCAGCTAATAAATTGTTTAATCTGAAGGCAATAGAATTACCAAAAATTATCTTAATTTCAATCATTTATTTAAGAATAGCCGATAACTTAATTACGGATAAACAATTACTACAAACGACGCTTCTTATTGAAATATATATTGAAAATGAAATGCAATGCAAGAGTAAGTTATATGTATAAGGAAAAGTATTAAAAACCCAGTTGTTTATATGTAGTACATAACAGAGAGAGATAAATATAAGTAAAACAGAGTTGATCGTACGTACAAGATAACAGAAGGAGATGAATATGTTCATGGAAGTTATAATAGCAAAACCTGCATTTTTCAGCAAACATTCTTCGTACTCAATGAAAGAATCGGATAGATAAGCCAAATAAATAAAACTGAGTTGATCATAAGTATAAGATAGAAAGAGAGAAATATGTTCACCGGAGTGAAGACAACAAAATCGTTTACAGCCATATTCTTCTTCTTATCAATGATAGCGTGAGTTCCAAAACGTCAAAATACATTGCAGTGATGCCTTTTTACTACCTTTTCGAAACAAAGCAAACATAAACATAATATAAAATTATGTAAGCTAATTGAACATCCCTGCAAATATTACAATGTTGGAAATTGAACTTTTCAAAGTTTTGCAACAAATTTAACAACCATAGAAGCATAACACAAAATCAAATATAAAAATATATACAGGTTTAACAAGTGGTTATATTTGATTCGAAAAGAAATATAACACATCAACACGTGTTTTCTTTTTGATAATCAAACTTGGGTACTATACACAGTTGTATAATAAGTGAAGCGAACAGGGCGGCACATTTACAAAACAACTAGTAGTTACAGCGAGTTAATATTACATGTTTAATGGTTGCAAACTCTACGGTTGTTCTTTTCCGTCCATGATGTGTTGTTTCACGTGATCGTATTGTTTACGTTCACACAAAATTTTACCGTACTAAACTAAAATGGACACTGATGCATCATCGGAGGGGAAGTAGCAATTTATTGTCTCTTTCAGCAATATTATTTTTCTTATGAAGTGAACAAATTAGATATATAAGCGAAAGAAAGAATAAAACAGAGTTGATCATATGTAAGTTAGAAAGCGAAAAATTGTTCATCGGTGAGCGAATAGCATTTTTTTCAGTAATTATCTTTTTATACAATGAAAGAATCAAATATATAAGCAAATTAAAACAGAGTTGGTCATATATAAAAGATGAAAGAGATAAGTTGTTTATCAGAGAGAAGATGGCAAATTTGTTGTCTTTTTCAGCGATATTCTATTTCTTATACAGTGAAGAATCAGACAGACAAAATAAAATATAAATCAGGATTGATAAGCACAAGATAGAAAGAGATAACTATTTATATCGGAGTGAAGATAGCAAATATTAATTTTCAGCAATTTTCTTCTTTTTAACAAAACTACTCACAAGTTATTAATATAAAACAAAACTAGAAAATGCCTGCTAGTCCCAACGTTTTTTCTATATGGTTTTTTCTACCTCATATTCAATATTCTTCTTACTAACAACATAACCTACAAAATATGCCTGTAAAGATATGAGTGCATTGTAAAATTACACTTTTCGCCATCATTTATTTTATTTAAAATATTAAATTATAACAAAACTATTAAATGTTAAATGTATTCCGTTTTTGTTTTTCCTTCATGGCAGTTTTTCACTTCTCGTAAATGGACACTGATGCAATCGTTGGTATTTTTCCGGCACAAAGTTTCGCTTTAGTATGGTGGGTAGACATATATTAAATATTAGTGATTAAGTTTCCACTCTTCGTTCTATACCCAATTATTATGACTTAGTATTCACAAGACCTACTTTTACATTACCGTATCCGTATTTCGGTAATGACCTTTCATTATACTAAAGGGGAGACGTTTGAGACTTCTCCGAATTAATTCAACCATCACACGTTATACTTTTTTAGCACCTTAATGCTGAGGTCATGTTTTATTTTTATTCAATTGTTTAGTATATTTAAATCCATTTTGACTATGGTATTTAACTGAATGTAGTTCGAACCCTTATCGCGACAAATTTTTTATTCTATGGAAGCAGATATCCAAGCGATTCGCCCGTCGAAGCCTTGAATTGTTTAGAAAATTTCGTCAATGCAACATTTTATTTTATATTCGCAGTTAACATACTATCCTTTTTGATAGCCAACCAGACGCTACCGTTTATTAGCTGACTACATTTGTAGCCGCCACGACACTATGAGCAGTGGGTACCAGTTCCAGGGTAACTGTGACATTAGGTAACATAAGAACCCTTTAGTCTGCTAGTGCATGGGTTATAGCTAATTCCGAACCTTACAGCAAGTTGAGCTATGTTAAAGGATGAAGGTTAAGTATGCAGTTTGATAACAAAATTTAAAGAAATGACGAATTTCAAAACATATACAAGGTTAAGACGAGGTCTTAGCTTTGGAAACAAGGCTAAAGAAATAGCCGTATGGTCTAATAACGAGGCAAGAGAATAGTTGGCCAAATTAATTTTTTAATTTAATATTTGGTTTGAAAAAAAAGGTAAATGAAAGAAGACGGATAGGTAGGACGTCTTGATACAATATCGCGAATTTAAGTTTTTTTTTAGTTTTTATATAGAAGTTAAACACTCACCGGATGGAAATAAGTGAAACGTTAGTTGACACTGTTGACTGTAAGAGCAATGAATACCTAGGAAGTAGTAATACATGTTTTAGTTAAGAAAATAAAAATGAATTGAAATAGTATCAGGGCGAAATAGATAGTACATGATTTTGAATTTTAGTAATTTAAGGTAGTTCAATAACTTTTATTGTTTACGTTTTGAGCCGGATATAAGGACAATGGTCTCTTTTAACCGAGAGGTCGTGACGAAATAGGAAAGGTTTTCTCATAAAGAACAAAAGGTCGAGGTAGTTTTAGAAAAATCAGTCAATCTATTTAGTCTATTTCCAAATACGCTTTCAATTCAATTGTAAATTCACAAATACTTACCTGGTTTCCGCGATCGGCCTTCCTGTTGAGAAGTAGAATTGCTCGAAGCAGACGTCCTCATGATCTAGCACATGGAAGAAAAAAATTAGGTTAAAGATTTATTGGGTAAGTCCAGTTTTACTTTAAAAAAATATTTTGTATTTATTTTTTAATACCTATACTTCCATTTTTCTCTTACCCATTGTTTGTTGCAACAACTCCACTTCATATTTCCTCTCGTTTGTTTTTTAGCTTAAAAAAATCAACATGTGTATTATTATTGTACTTTAATTTCTAATTTTACTTACAAAAATAATTTTTGGTGATTTAATTGACTGTCGCCCACATCGGTGTCGTTCCAATCATATTTCTCTGGTGTTTGTGGCACATTCATATTCGAAAAATTATATCTTGATGTATCAGCTAATAAATTGTTTAATCTGAAGGCAATAGAATTACCAAAAATTATCTTAATTTCAATCATTTATTTAAGAATAGCCGATAACTTAATTACGGATAAACAATTACTACAAACGACGCTTCTTATTGAAATATATATTGAAAATGAAATGCAATGCAAGAGTAAGTTATATGTATAAGGAAAAGTATTAAAAACCCAGTTGTTTATATGTAGTACATAACAGAGAGAGATAAATATAAGTAAAACAGAGTTGATCGTACGTACAAGATAACAGAAGGAGATGAATATGTTCATGGAAGTTATAATAGCAAAACCTGCATTTTTCAGCAAACATTCTTCGTACTCAATGAAAGAATCGGATAGATAAGCCAAATAAATAAAACTGAGTTGATCATAAGTATAAGATAGAAAGAGACAAATATGTTCACCGGAGTGAAGACAACAAAATCGTTTACAGCCATATTCTTCTTCTTATCAATGATAGCGTGAGTTCCAAAACGTCAAAATACATTGCAGTGATGCCTTTTTACTACCTTTTCGAAACAAAGCAAACATAAACATAATATAAAATTATGTAAGCTAATTGAACATCCCTGCAAATATTACAATGTTGGAAATTGAACTTTTCAAAGTTTTGCAACAAATTTAACAACCATAGAAGCATAACACAAAATCAAATATAAAAATATATACAGGTTTAACAAGTGGTTATATTTGATTCGAAAAGAAATATAACACATCAACACGTGTTTTCTTTTTGATAATCAAACTTGGGTACTATACACAGTTGTATAATAAGTGAAGCGAACGGGGCGGCACATTTACAAAACAACTAGTAGTTACAGCGAGTTAATATTACATGTTTAATGGTTGCAAACTCTACGGTTGTTCTTTTCCGTCCATGATGTGTTGTTTCACGTGATCGTATTGTTTACGTTCACACAAAATTTTACCGTACTAAACTAAAATGGACACTGATGCATCATCGGAGGGGAAGTAGCAATTTATTGTCTCTTTCAGCAATATTATTTTTCTTATGAAGTGAACAAATTAGATATATAAGCGAAAGAAAGAATAAAACAGAGTTGATCATATGTAAGTTAGAAAGCGAAAAATTGTTCATCGGTGAGCGAATAGCATTTTTTTCAGTAATTATCTTTTTATACAATGAAAGAATCAAATATATAAGCAAATTAAAACAGAGTTGGTCATATATAAAAGATGAAAGAGATAAGTTGTTTATCAGAGAGAAGATGGCAAATTTGTTGTCTTTTTCAGCGATATTCTATTTCTTATACAGTGAAGAATCAGACAGACAAAATAAAATATAAATCTGGATTGATAAGCACAAGATAGAAAGAGATAACTATTTATATCGGAGTGAAGATAGCAAATATTAATTTTCAGCAATTTTCTTCTTTTTAACAAAACTACTCACAAGTTATTAATATAAAACAAAACTAGAAAATGCCTGCTAGTCCCAACGTTTTTTCTATATGGTTTTTTCTACCTCATATTCAATATTCTTCTTACTAACAACATAACCTACAAAATATGCCTGTAAAGATATGAGTGCATTGTAAAATTACACTTTTCGCCATCATTTATTTTATTTAAAATATTAAATTATAACAAAACTATTAAATGTTAATGTTTTCTAAATGTATTCCGTTTTTGTTTTTCCTTCATGGCAGTTTTTCACTTCTCGTAAATGGACACTGATGCAATCGTTGGTCTTTTTCCGGCACAAAGTTTCGCTTTAGTATGGTGGGTAGACGTATATTAAATATTAGTGATTAAGTTTCCACTCTTCTTTCTGAAAAATAATATAACAAAAATATACACTTTTACTAATTATGTTCGTTACCCATTTACACAGATCCATGTGAATTTTAAGAACCTGTAGCGTTAACCCCACTGTTATTACATGTAAAGGTTTTCTATTCTGCAACTGTTCGAGGTGAACACTGGTTCAATGTCTTTGGTTTTATTCCGGCACAAATGGTTTATCTTTAGTGTGCTGGGAAGACGTGGTTTAATTTTTTGTGGTTGATTAAGTTTCTACTCTTCGTTCTATACCCAATTATTATGACTTAGTATTCACAAGACCTACTTTTACATTACCGTATCCGTATTTCGGTAATGACCTTTCATTATACTAAAGGAGAGACGTTTGAGACTTCTCCGAATTAATTCAACCATCACACGTTATACTTTTTTAGCACCTTAATGCTGAGGTCATGTTTTATTTTTATTCAATTGTTTAGTATATTTAAATCCATTTTGACTATGGTATTTAACTGAATGTAGTTCGAACCCTTATCGCGACAAATTTTTTATTCTATGGAAGCAGATATCCAAGCGATTCGCCCGTCGAAGCCTTGAATTGTTTAGAAAATTTCGTCAATGCAACATTTTATTTTATATTCGCAGTTAACATACTATCCTTTTTGATAGCCAACCAGACGCTACCGTTTATTAGCTGACTACATTTGTAGCCGCCACGACACTATGAGCAGTGGGTACCAGTTCCAGGGTAACTGTGACATTAGGTAACATAAGAACCCTTTAGTCTGCTAGTGCATGGGTTATAGCTAATTCCGAACCTTACAGCAAGTTGAGCTATTTTAAAGGATGAAGGCTAAGTATGCAGTTTGATAAAATTTAAATAAATGAATTTCTAAAACTGAATTTACATATGGAAAATACACATAGTGTAAATACACCTTAATATTGTCGATTTTACACCACATATGCACATTTTATAAAAACATCGAAAAACAGATGACACAAAGGTTTATTTGTCAGGAAAGTTGTTTACATACGTCAAGTATAGAGTGGAAAAAGGAAAACAATATTGAATACAGGAAATTGAACATTAGAATATATTTATACCCTATACCACTATGTGGTTTGGGTATAATGACTTTGTGCTGCTGTTTGTAACAAACAAAAATATTTGACCTAGACCCATCTTTACTTATACCGATCGAATCAGAATCACTTTCTGAGTTGATTTAACAATGTCCGTCCGTCCGTCCGTCCGTCTGTGTGTCCATGTAAAGCTTGTAATCAAACTGCAGGTCGCAAATATGAATATATTTTAATGAAATTTGGTATATAAGCTTTTATCGGCAATGGGATGAACGCTATTGAAATTGGTGAGAATCGGTCCGTGTTCAGACCTAGTCCCCATACAAATTACCCATATGAAATCGACATAAATTGCCATAAGATCCAAATTGTCATATAGATCTTACTCAAATTGGATTTGTATGCGTTCATTACATCCACTAATGAGTAGTCCAAAAATGATCCCTTTGACCCCATATAGAGCTGCTTCCCGATCTTCAGTTAAATCTATTAAAAAACAAATATATTGCACTGATTCTTCTCAAATTTTGTTTGTACATATTTTTGCAAAATACAAGAGACTTTACCAAACATGATCAGGATCGTTCCATTTTTGGGCCTAGCCTCTTTATAGATATAGCATCCGATATGAACTTTTTTATATCTGCAGCCAAAAAAATTAATAAAAATCCCACTCAAATTTGGTTTTTGCTTATTTTCTATGTCCAGTTAGTTGGGCCTAAGAGATAGGGTTTCTAAACGCATGGTATAGGGTATAGTATAGTCGGTATAGACCGACTATAATTTTCTTACTTGTTTTATTTGCATAGAATACGTGCGGTTAGTAATATATCATCACAACAGGAATTTTAACATCGAAATTAAATTTTTTTGCAGTGGTGACAGAAAAGAAGCCAGAAGCAGAGAAAAAAGCAACAACGTACGAAGGGCGAACATTAAGACAAATGCGAAAAACAAAATACATTTTTCTAACAATAAAGCAGCTGTTGAAAAGAAAAATTAAGCATGTGATATGCTTGTTATTCTCGCGCAAATCTTCAAAAGATTTTATATATAATATTGGCGGACTCTGCAAGATTTGAAAATCATTCAATATAGACATTATAAAAAGCCAAAAGAAAAGGTGCTTTGGAAGAGGTTTCGGTATTTGTGTTTGTTTTACGTAATGGTTCGGGTGCCAAATGTGATTTGCGAAGGCGTCAATGAAAGAATTGAAGACTAGACATCCTAGTATATAACATTTTAAAATTTATTAGAAACTGATAAAATGCCCTGTTTGGCACCGAACTGGTCAAACCATTGGGGGCACGTATACAAAAACTATCAACAGATGTCCCACAAAAGGATTTGTATCTGATCTGGGGTATATCAAATAACGGTAAGTTTATATTAGCTAATATCATGTTAAAATATTAATAATCCTACTTTGAATTCTAGAGAGCCTTAACAACGATGGTAGTTTGGGACACTACAATGTATCTGCATGGTCAGTATTTTTTAATTGTTCGGGTGATTTAGTTTGGAATATGTTTCACCAGCAGATTTGGAGATTTCCGATTTGCTTATTTTCTATGTCCAGTTAGTTGGGCCTAAGAGATAGGGTTTCTAAACGCATGGTATAGGGTATCGTATAGTCGGTCTAGACCGACTATAATTTTCTTACTTGTTTTATTTGCATAGAATACGTGCGGTTAGTAATATATCATCACAACAGGAATTTTAACATCGAAATTAAATTTTTTTGCAGTGGTGAAGGGATCATTTGTATGGGGACTAGGTCTGTGGACCGATTTTCACCAATTTCAATAGCGTTCATCCTATGGCCGCTAAAAGCTTATATACAAAATTTCATCAAAATATATTGATATTTGCGATCTGTAGTTTGATTACAAGGTTTACATGGACACACAGACGGACGGACATCGCTAAAACGACTCAGAAAGTGATTCTGAGCTAATCGGTATAATAAAAGATGGGTCTAGGTCAAATATTTTTGGTAGTTACAAACAGCAGCACAAAGTCATTATACCCAAACCATAGTGGTGTAGGGTATAAAAACTACAATTACAGTAAAAATTAACTACTAATGTAAGGTATACGAATGTCATACATGTATTTACTAAACAAATTTTCTGAGTGTATATTCGTATATATACATATGTACATATATGTATATATAAGATTCATATCTTATATATTAAAAGAATTTATGAATAAACTTTGCATTCAAGATTTTTTCAATATTTTTCTTCTCTCAAACCTCTATAACTAGAGTTCTAATTAACGTAGGCTGTTGACATAGGTCTAAGAACCATCAGTGGATCAAGCTCCTTCTTTTGAGCTATTAACTGCTTAAATTCGTTGGGTTTGAGGAAAGTTATGCGTGGGGAATCAACTTTACTTTTACTGTACGTTAACTTATCTTGGCATATTTTGGCATTACTGTACGTTAACTTCTCTTGGCAAATTCGTTGGGTTTGAGGAAAGTTATGCGTGGAGAATCAACTTTACTTTTACTGTACGTTAACTTATCTTGGCATATTTTGGCATTACTGTACGTTAACTTCTCTTGGCATATTTTGGCATTACTGTACGTTAACTTCTCTTGGCAAATTTTGGTATTATATTATAAAAATTAATATAATATAATGCTGCGGAGCAGCAGGGGTCCTCTAGTTTCTTCTAAAATTTAAATAAATTTCTACTTACCGCAAAATTTCTGCAATAATTTAAGCCACTAAATTAAGTTGTTATTTTCTATTTCTTTTAAGTGACACAGCTAAGCGTAATAATTGCCATGAAAAAATTGTGAAATTTCGATGCTTTGGCCGCTTCTTTGTTTTCCAGAAATATCAAATTCTGCCCACATCTTAATCGCTTATTCATTTCGTATTTAAAATAGGTTTAGAAAGTCGCATCGGCCATTAGAATGTATGGACGATACGCCCTTCTAACACGAAGTTCATGAAAAATATTTGTTTAAATTTGCTAAAGTTCATATTAATTGTGATTTATATTTGAAGAATATGTTCACAAAATAGGTAGTGGCTGTGATCATATTTTGTTCTTGAAACATATGTGTACGATAAGTATTTTAGTGGAGGGAAACATAAGCGCAAACTCGCAGTGTGGGATATGCAAATACTTAAGGCTTTTGTTACTTAAAAAAATCTAGAACCAACTATGTAAATGTACGTCGTTAAAGAATTTGATTCCGTAATGAATTCACAGAAAAGAAATTGAATGAATACAAACCAAACAGGTAAAAACCGGTATGCATTATTTATTATTGAAAACATTTTTATGAATAAAACAAAAAGTGTTCTAGAAACACAACTTTGAGAAGACACTACATACAAACAATAGTATGTAAACTCAAATTTTTCATAGTTTAAGTGCGGAAAGTATAGTAATGTAAACTTTGTATAGTGTTAATGGTAAATTTCGTAGGGTATCTGTAATGCAGTCAATATGAAATTAACAATTTGATCTCAACAACGAATAGTATTTTATGCATATTCCAAAATTTTTTATTTTTGTATTTTCGCAATTTTATTCTCGTGCTATGCTTTTTTATGTCAGTATGTGAGTTAAACGCTAAACGATAAGACCAAATTCATCACTACGAAGCAGTAACAAAAAGCGTAGAGAACACAAATTTTTAATTTATTTAGTATATAAGAATAGAGCAATTCCACGTCAAGACGTCCTAAGAATTTCTTGTCATGTCAGCGATAGTGTAAGTATTCTCTTAGGTGTTGAAAGAAAAATAAATGATTTTTAAAAACTTTGAAGATATTAAATGTTAAAAATATTGATAATTTTTTTTCAAACACTTTTTTGATTTACTCGTAACATTATGTGCATTTTTGGAAAACATTTCTTAATATTCTTAATAACTAATCTCTACTTTAACTGAGGTTAAGGTCGGTTAAGGTTTCGAATGCAGGAAATTGAGAACCTTACCAACCTTTACCTAAGTTAAAATAGAGATAAGCTTTGGAAAAAATAAAGCTAATTTTTGAAAAGAATGATACTTTTAATTATTAATATTAATATTAATTAGCTTTTTCGAAAAGTTACCAAGATTGTACTCTGTACCGGGATTCCACTCTTTCTAGATAATTAGATAAGCTACCAATAAAATTACAAAATCGAAGATGATGTTTTTTCAATTCTTTTTCCAAGAAAATTATTCAAAAATGTTTTTCTAAAACCAAGCAAACCAAAAACCATTCAGTGTTATGGTTTCAACGATACGAAGTTTTATCGCTTATATGGCACGATATGGTTAGGATCACTTGACGTGGAATTGCTCATATAGTAAAACGTCTCTAAAATACTAAAAAACATAATTGTTAATGTATTCAAGTTCAAAGGCTTTGTTAAATAAAAAGAAATTTAAAACATAACTACTTACAATAGAAGAAAAGTGATATTGCAAATCAACAAAAAAAAAAGCTGAAATAATGAAATTTTAAGTTTAGAAAAACCAGAATTTAAAATTTATAAAACAATTATGGTCATTCGCGCAATTACCCGTTTGCTGGGTTGGAAAAGTCAACAGTTAAGGGTCTCACCAAGAAATGTTATTTTAATCACTGGTTGTGACTCCGGTTTAGGGTGAGTAATTGATAAATATTTTGATCACAAAAATGAAAAAAAAGAAACAAATTCTTAGATTTTAGATTTGAAATAAAAATTACAAACAAAATTTGACAAATTTTCTAATCAAAAGACCAGTATCTGAACCAATTTTCCATAAATAAAACTTAAACCAAGATATAAATTCTTTGAGTTTTGTATAAGTAAAACCATTTTCTGATTATTATTTTAATAACATTAATTGAATTTAAATTCGAAGCAAGCAATCTATAGGAGAAATTAGTTTTAATTATATTTCTTTGGTAAATTTCAGTTTCTCTCTTGCCTTATACTGTCACTCTATCGATATGACTGTGATCTCTGCCTGCCATAACGTTAACTCTCCTGGTGCAAAAATGTTAAAACATCTCAGTGATCCTAATCGTATGATTACAATAGAACTTGATTTACTTAAACCAGAAACTATAGAAAAGACACAACAGTGTCTATTGGATTTAATAAAAAATCACAATGATTATCAATTCACTGCCTTGGTAAATAATGCTGGCGTCATGTGTTTTGGAGAGTTTGAATGGCAAACATGGTCTCAAATTGAAATGCAAATAAATGTTAATTTATTGGGAACTATGAGATTAACGAGAAATTTAATGCCTTTATTAAGACAGCATCAGGCACGGATTATAAATGTAACAAGTCATTGTGGCTTACAGGTAAGTAATGAAATTCATTATTTAATTCTAATTATTCAATCGATAAAACATTATTTTTCGTAAATTTTAAAAAGGCGTTGCCGGCTTTGTCACCATATGCAGCTTCTAAGGCGGCTTTACGTTTTTGGACGGATTCTTTGCGTATAGAAATGCAACAGTACGGAATAGAAGTGGTAAATTTTATACCAGGTTCCTTTGTTATGGCAAGCAATATATCGGCTAGACAACAAGAGCATGCTAAGGCAATGTTAGAAAATTTCTCTGTAGAACAAAGAGAATTTTATGGAACATATTTTAAACGCTTTAATGAATATCTTGCTTTTATTTCTGGTTATAAACCACCAAATGGCATGAATGATCCTGTGTTACTGGAGAAATTTAAGGATGCTTTAACTAACACCGAACCTAAGGCCTTATATATCCATGAACCATGGAGGCAAGTTTACAATTTTTTAACATTATTCAGCCTAACCAAGAAAAAACAAATATCATATTTAAGGCTGGTTGCGAACCAGCTTAACTAACAAAACTCAAATTGAAAAATTCTATTCCTTCATAAATTTTGTTTTTTTTTAGTTAAAGCTTACAATGAAGTCTCATGGATATGTTAAAGAACATGAAAATATAAGTTCTATCTCATATTTTGGGAATAAAAAAGGACATCATATGAAAGGAACTTGCAAATCCTATGAAAATGCATGTGTTATTTAATAAAACAAAACTTTAGGGGTTTTGTATGGTGTATTGATGATCATAAGTTGTCACGTCTAGCTTTTTATAGTTTTTTATGAGAAATTCGACAAATAACCTTTATTTCTTACTAATTCGGTATATTAAATTTTATATTGATAAAATATAGAAAAACGAGTCACAACATAACAATTTTTGACAATCGATATACATATTACTCATAGCTCAGTTGTAGTGAGGGGCGTATTTCGGATATAGCCCATGGTGGCCACCCTGTGAAAAAAAGCTATAAAAATATTAATAATTTTCTTTTTACGAGTACATAACTACTGTGCTCAAAAAAAAATAATTTCTAAAACACCTTTCATATGATGTCCAATTGTATATGTTTCTTTGGATAAAATATGCAAGGGACAAAAAAAACAAGACTTATCTTTTTAGTATATTTTACACCCTAAATATAAATATATGTTCTACAAGTTACAAAGCTTACTACGGGTATCACCCAGCAAACAGCCTTAATATGAAATTTATTCAAAATCGACTTAGCGTCAACTTTAAATGTATTTTCTTGGTTGGCTCCCATTGTTTAAACTAACTTTTTTTTTTAGATATAAAATATATCGTTTACTATTTAATATTTGTCCTACTCCTATTGTGGATTGGTTAAGTGTAAAATTTTGTGCTATGCCCACTTATAAACAAATGCAATTGGAATCAAAGACTCAGTAAACAGTTTTTTTTATTATACAAATATATCTTTAACATTTAGTATGTGTTTGTTATAAATATATTTTAGTTTTGTTTTTAAATAAGGAAATCGAAGAAATTTTTTGATATTAAACAATAAACGTAACAAAACGAAGTAAGAATGTTAAATTTGGCTGAGCCGAATCTTTGATATTATAAATAAGGTTGTCAACACTAAGAGACAAAACAGCAAAGATTTAAAATTATAATGGCTAGATTTTTATACCCTATACCTCTATGTGGTTTGGGTATAATGACTTCGTGCTCCTGTTTGTAACTACCAAAAATATTTGACCTAGACCCATCTTTTATTATACCGATCGACTTAGAATCACTTTCTGAGTCGATTTAGCGATGTCCGTCCGTCCGTCCGTCTGTGTGTCCATGTAAAGCTTGTAATCAAACTACAGGTCGCAAATATGAATATATTTTGATGAAATTTTGTATATAAGCTTTTAGGATGAAACGCCATAGGATGAACGCTATTGAAATTGGTGAAATTCGGTCCATGATCAGACCTAGTCCCCATACAAATGACCCCTATAAAATCGACATAAATTGCCATAAGATCCAAATTATCATATAAGTCTCCGTCAAATTGGATATGCATGTATTTATTATATTCATTAATCAGTAGTCCATTAATAATCGCTATAGGACAATTCTTAGTCATAGGCCCCATATAGAGCCGCTTCCCGATCTTCACTTAAGTCTATCAAAAAACAAAAATATTGCACAGATTTTTCTCAAATTTGGTTTGTATATAGTTTTTCAAAATTTAAGTGACTTTACCAAATATGGTCAGGATCGGTCAATTTTTCGACCTAGTCCCCATATATATATAGCACCCGATATGAACTTTTTCATATCTGCAGCCAGAAAAATTAATAACAATGCCACTCTAATTTGGTTTATGCTTATTTTCTATATCGAATTAGTTGGACCGAAGAGATAGGGTCTCTAAGCCATGGTATAGGGTATCGTATAGTCGGGCTAGACCGACTATAATTTTCTTACTTGTTTACAATGATGTTTAAAACTAATAAATTAATTAACAAAGATATTTTCGTGCTTATTTTAATTGAAATAAATTATTTAATGCAATGAGCTTATTAAAATACATACATACATACATCTATATTTTTGTTTGTTAAGTCCCGGTTTACAAATGAAATTTTTCTTTCTGAAAATATTTGAAATTCTCTTTTAAACTTTCATCCGTGTCTACACACTGAAATTTTTGTATTGCAATTCAAGATTTGTTCATGTTTACTTTATCATTTTATCTTTATTTTATCATTTTATTTCATTAAATTAACTTTATTTCAATCTATTATCTTTCTTAACACAAACGAACATAAAAATTAAAGAAAACGTAAAATAACTTCACTTTGAAAATTACGAAGCAAGAAACAAAAGAGAATTTCAGAGTACATGAAAGTATGTACCCCTGCCATTCTTCTCTCCCGTCTCACCAATAAACTCAAGACTTTCAGCAAGAAAGATTTCATGTGTAAACCAGCACAAACTCAAGACTTTCAGCAAGAAAACTTTCATGTGTAAACCAGCACTAATCAGCGATGCACACACATTTTTGTGTGCTTGTTGTTTATGTTTTTCGTATATGTGAACATATCTATGTATATTAGGGTGACAGCCATTTTTTTGGAATTTCAAGACGTGCGGGTCGGATTATTGTGACACTGGATCTAAAACTTTAGACCGCAAAATTTGAGCCAAATCGGACAATGCTTTCTGGACGCGCATTGAGTTCAAAGTTCAAATATGTATTAATATGTAAAACTTATCAAAAAAATCGTTTTTCACAAAAATGTTGACATTAATAATTGCGTTTCAATTAAATCATTTAATAAACAACCATAATCAAGAGTAAACTATGTATGTTTCTAATAAAAGAACAAATCTATTATCGATTAAAAACAGCCAAGTTATATCAAGTTCCCCAGGCCTTAAAGTCCAATCGTTGATTTCGGAAAATTTCTTCAACAAAATTTTTGAAAAAGTAAAATTGGAGATTTTGAAATAGTGCTAAAAAAATACGGCATAACAATAGACGAGATGCAAAATACTTTATATAAGATCATTTTGGGATCAGAAGAATGCAAAAATATTGTTCTTGTAAATTATTTCAATGTCTTTAAAAATGTGAGCTCGATTTTCTTAATTAAGTGGTCTGCGGCGCATTTATTGGCTGGGGAATTTGATACAACTTGGCTGTTTTTCAACCGATAATAGATTTTGGTGTTTTATTAGAAAGATAATTTACTCTAGATTGGTTAGATGGTTTATTAATTAATTTAATTGAAACGCAATTATTTATATCAAAATTTTTGTGAAAAATGATTTTTTTTCATAATTTTTACATATAAATTCTGATTTGAACTTTGAACTCAATGCGCGTCCAGAGAGCATTGTCCGATTTGGCTCAAAATTTGTGCACTAAAGTATTAGCTCCAGTGTCACAATAATCCGACCCGCGCATCTGAAAATTCGACCAAAAAATTTTTTTCATACAAACCGCTGTCACCCTAATGTATATGCAAATGTTCTGTTTTTCATTATTTTTAGTTTTTTATATATTTTATAGAAGTATCTAGATATTTTCAAAGGTCATTCCTCAGCTTATCGGCCTAAAGGCTTCATTATTTCGATCAGGTTGGTATTGAAACCAAAAAAATATTATCCTAATTTTCCTAATTGTGAATGAGCGTAATTTCAACAGACAAACAGACAGACAGACATCGCAATATCGATTCGAGTTGATATAGGGATCAAGAGAATATATATACGTTCTGAGGTCGGAGATAATTTCTTGATATATTACGGAATGACAAACTAATATATACCCTCCGTCCAGTGGTGTGGAAGATATAAAAATAAAGCTCCGCGTGAAAAATACACTGTTGCCTAATGTTGTTTGAATAAAATATTTGTCATTGTAATTAAAAAAGATTTATTAAATTTTTTTAAATATTTGTGGATTTAAAAATAAAAAATCAGTCTCGTACTAGCATTTAATGCGTATGGTCGTGATTTATTGTCTTCTTGTAAAACTCAGTTTACAGCTACTTTTTCTTTTTTCCTTACTTTTGTAAAACATTTTTAATAAAAACAAACAACTATAAAAAAACAACAAAATTAAACGCGTGCGAGCGAGTGATGTCGATGCCTCTGCTAGTCAGAGCATGACTAAAAAAACAAAACCAAACAGTTCTCAGAGAACTGCAAATCAAAATTATTATGCACCTCTACAAACAATCGACGATCAAGATGACGAAGTTGTTATCGATACCACCGTAAAAGTTAAAATACCACCAATAACTATACTTAAATGCAAAACAGAGCAAGTCCATGAAGTATGCAGAATATTAAATATAAAAGAATATTCAATACGAAAAATATCTATTGGTCTAAAACTTTTCTGTACCAATAAAAAAGACTTTGACGACATTTGTGAGTCATTAACAAAAACATTTCAATTGGAATATTTCACATATGCCACTAAAAGTGAAAAACCCTATAAAGCTGTCCTTTTAGGTTTGGATAAAACAGACCCAAAAGTAATAAAACATGAACTTACATCATTAGGTTTGAAATGTTCTGATGTTAAAATCGTTACAAAAACGAGAGAAAATCGTAATGAAATAGTTATATATATTGTGTATTTCGAACATAAAACTATTACGTTAAAGGAATTGCGGGAAAATTACTCGGTCATAAATTATATTAAAGTCAGGTGGGAGTACCAAAAGCCCAACAAGTCGAGGGTGACACAATGTTATAACTGTCAAATGTATGGACACGGTTCAAGTAAATGTAAGGTAAAATCATTCTGTGCCCACTGTGCAGGGGAACACAAAACTGTAGAATGTAACGCATCTTTCGAAAAATGTGCAAATTGCAATGGTCCTCATAAAGCCATGTCTCTCGAATGCCCAAGTAGAGGTACCTACATGCAGATACGACAGCGCACACAACCGAAAACGCGCAGGGTAGCCAGTCGAACATATAATACCACTGCAAATTACAATGGTAACTTCCCCAACACGTTAAACCAAAATGTTAGGGCAAACGCTCCAAATTTAAATCATAATCTACTATTCAGTACTACAACAAATGGTACTAATGGAAATAATAACACAAACAACATGTTTTCTATTGAAGAAATAAAAGATCTTACGTTTGAACTGATTTCTAGACTAGGAAATTGCAAATCTAGGGAAGATCAATTTAAGGTTGTAACCGACCTAGCTTGTAAATTTCTTTTTCAATGAATGCGAAAACCAAAATAGTATCATGGAACGCACGAGGAGTACGCAACAAAAAATTAGAATTGTTTCAGTTTTTGGAAGAAAACAATGTTGATGTCTGTATGTTATGCGAAACATGGCTTAATGAAAATATTTCAATAAGAAACCAAAATTACTATTGCTATAGAAATGACCGTCAAGAAGGCAGAGGTGGGGGAGTAGCAATTCTTGTTAAAAAAAATATTAAACATCAACTATTACCTGTAATAAATACATCATTAATTGAAAATGTAGGTGTTATAATCCAAAATGTTAATGATTTTGTACACATCTACTCCTGTTACTTTCCAGGGGGTTCATCGGGACACGACCAATCTAAAACACAAGCCTTTACTAATGATCTTCGAAAATTAACAGCATCAAATCATAAATATATTATAGGGGGCGATTTCAACTGCAGGCACAGCTACTGGGGCTGTATAAGAAACAATTGTTGGGGAAATATATTGTATGGAAAACTGCAATTAAATCAAACCCAAATAAATTTTCCCCATGAACACACGTACATACCATCAGATCCAAATAAACAAGGGTCTACTCTAGACTTTTTTCTAACAAATGTAGCGATTAACATGTCTGCAGTTATAGTGATAAATGATCTAAGCTCTGATCACCTACCTATTAGTAGTGAGATTGATTTAAGCTGTGTTTTTTTGGATGATCTATACTACGATTTTAATAAAGCTAACTGGACCCGATTTTCTAGGTTCATTAAAAGAAATCTGCCAAGAGGACGTGAAGTAAGTGAAATAAATGATTGCACTCAGATCGATAGCATGATAAATATTTTCAATGGATACATTAAAATAGCAATAGAAAACAGTGTGCCTAAACGCAGAATTACACCATCGTCAAAACCATTACCTCATAACATCAAATTGATGATACAAATTAGGAACAGATTCAGGCGGAATTGGAAACGTTATAGGGATAGTTATGACCACCAACAAATGGCGAGACTGAACAACCAGATCACAAAAGAAATAAATGACTTTAAAAATAAGTCCTGGAATAGTATGCTGTCAACATTGGATAAATTTTCTTCTTCGTTTTGGAAAATTTCTAAAATGTTAAGAAAGAAATCTAAAAATATGCCGATACTTAAACAAAATAATGAAACGTATTACACCCAGCAAGATAAGTGTGAAATCTTAGCTCACAATTTTAAAATGAACCATTGTCTTTCATCTCATCTTAGCGATACAGAAACTGTTTTAGAAGTGAACAATACAGCAGACTTCGTGCGATCAGCGGAAACAAGTCCTCAAAATTGTTACTTCGTAACGCAAGAGAAAATAGCGCAAATTATTAAAAATTTAAAGACGAAAAAGTCACCAGGACTGGATCAAATTAATAATAAATGCTTAAAAAAGCTACCAAAAAAAGCTATAACATATCTTACCACTATCTTTAATGGATGTTTAAAACAATGTTACTTCCCAAATTCCTGGAAAATATCCAAAACAATAGCAATACCAAAACCAAATAAACCATCTAACTCACCTCTTTCATACAGACCAATAAGTCTGCTTTCTGCTGTGAGCAAAATATTGGAAAAAATTATAAAAGAAAAATTATCTATATTTATTGATTCAAATAATATACTTCCAAGACAACAATTTGGATTTAGAAGTGAACACAATACATGCCAACCTTTGAAAAAAATCAGGAATTTGGTCAAAAATAATTTTAGAAATGGAAAATCATCCGGTATGGTCCTGCTAGACATAAAAGCTGCTTTTGACTCAGTCTGGCACGATGGCCTCATTTTCAAATTAAAAGGAAGTAACTTTCCTTTGGAAATAATAAAAATTATACAAAGTTTTTTGCATGGCAGGTCGTTTCAGGTATATTTGGGTAAAACTTGTTCTCAACAAACCTACATATCAGCAGGTTGTCCGCAAGGCTCATGTCTGTCACCAATATTATATAATATTTTTACATCAGACATTCCAACCTTCCCAAATTGTACCACTTCAATCTTTGCAGATGATACTTCAATATTAAGCTCCGATCTTCACGCAACTAGCATCGTTTCAAATCTACAAAGTGCATTAGTTGAGTTAAACAAGTACTTTAACAAATGGAACATCCTAGTAAACCCCGAAAAAACGCAAGCCATATATTTTACGAGGAAAAGGAAAGCATGTTTTATTCCACAGTCACCGCTCAGGTTTATGAGCCATGATATTTCTTGGGAAAGTAAAGTTAAATATCTTGGAGTTATTCTAGATACCAAATTAAACTTCAATGAACATATACACTATCTGCTCGACAAAATAAACAAAACTACACGGCTTATGTACCCACTGATAAACCGGAATTCTGATCTAAATACTGATAACAAAAAGCAAATAATAAAAGCTATCTTCCATCCCATCATGTTCTACTGTTGTCCAGTTTGGTCCACTGCTGCAAAATGTCATATCAGTAAGCTACAAATAGCTCAGAACAAACTGTTAAAAATGATATTTCGACTTCCCTGGCATTACTCCACCAGACGTTTGCATATAATTGCTAACATCGAACAAATCAATGAAAAAATAAGCAGATTGACTGAAAATTTCATAAGAAGATGCGAACTGTCTCAACATTCCCATATTAATGAAATACTTTCATCGTAATTTTACCCCCTTATCCAATCCTAAATTTTATCTTATACCCCTCCTTCAAAAAGGTTTTTTTTTAAATTTTTCCTCCACAATTAATAATTTGAAATGTAAATATTAAAACTAAAATTTAATTACTAAGTAGAAAAGGAACATAGTCCCTAAACTCTTAAAATATATAATCAACTGTAAATACAAATAAATGTTATATGTATATAAATAAATTAAATTAAAAAAAATAAAAATGTTATGTTAATGTTAAAAAAAAGAAGAAAATAAATATAGAATTTTTTATGTCCAATAAAATGTAATTTAGATTCAGAGCTTTTCGGAAAAATTCCAGGAACCGTAACGGTTATAAGTGATATCAAAAGTTATTTTATGAAAGTTATTTCGTGAGTTTAGCAAAAAAACAGTTATTTTTCAGCGTAAAAAGTAAAATGTCGGATGAAACTCTTAAAAAAAGAGAGCTTTATTTTACCGTCATAAAATAAAACTAATTTGAGGAGTTTTCTTTTTTCATCAGAAAATAAAGAAAATAAAATTTTATGAAAATTGACACCTAAATAAAAAAACATGTGGGTTTTTAATTTGTTATTGTTTGATTCGTATTATTAAATTGCCTGTTTTTGAATCTTTTGAGTCGAAAAAATATTAATTGCAAAATAATAAGATTTCTATAAAAAATCGCTTGGTATTAAGGTAAGTAGCGTGACTGCCAGCCAGACGTATATTTTTATTGAATGTTTATTAATTTTACTTTTGCAATAAGTTAAAATCGTGAAGACCTATATTTTTATTGAATGTTTTTTAATTTTACTTTTGCAATAAGTTAAAATCGTGATATGGCTCACAATTCCGATAATTTTTCTCCAAGCCCCTTATCGATTTATAAACCTCTTTTTGAGTTCTGAGGCAAAAAAAAATACATTATCCGT
The DNA here is from genome assembly GCA_963682025.1 of Cordilura impudica. Taxonomy (NCBI): domain Eukaryota; kingdom Metazoa; phylum Arthropoda; class Insecta; order Diptera; family Scathophagidae; genus Cordilura; species Cordilura impudica. Next base: position 317,538 of record OY821517.1, on the reverse strand, counting down.
ATTTATATGAATGGCCAAAACTATACAGTGTTACTACAACCCAGATAAGCGTGGAAAGAGCATTCTCTGCTCTTAAATTGGTGTTGAGCGACTTGCGTTCAAATCTTTCCGCAGAAAATTTGGAAAAAATTTTGTTCGTAAAATTAAACAAATAAAATTTTATTTAAATTACTACACACACTAGAAATAAACAAAATGAGTTTTATTTTAGAGGGAAAAAATAAAACTCTTCAAAAGAGTTTTATTTTATGACGGCAAAATAAAACTCTTTTTAAGAGTTTCATCCTATGTTTTATTTTTTCATTTAAAAATAACTCTTTACTGTGGAATTGAGTTCATTTTATTTAAGATCAACATATATTCTGAAAGAGCACTTCAATACGAATCTATTGGTATATGACAGTATAGATCTCCGTCGACTCTAACATGAGAAGTTTTTAGTTAAAATTTTCTGGATAACTGTTCTTTACGGTCCTTGAAAAATTCAGTTTCAGAAAGTTTTTTTTATCAACTTTATGGGAATACCTTTTATAAAGAAAAATATTATCTGAACCGTTATCAACACAAAACAAAAAATCCACAGATTCAATTTTGGAAAATGAAGCTATGTTAGATTTTTAACTGTTTTAATTTGGAAAAAAGTGTATTGTTTGAGGTCAATGACTCGAACCGCCAAACAATTGATTACAGATTAAAAAATAATTTTAAATTAAATTAAAAATATTCATTCGTTTTTAACTTTTAAAAAAGAAACAAGATTTTTTACTCATAATGCATAGGGTTAGGATTAGGGTTATTCCATGAATCATCTACAGAATCCTGAGAACCTCCCCTGCCAAAAGAAGCCATTAAATAGATGAGTACAACAAAAGCAAAAATTCCGCTTAGAACCAAGAACCAAGTACGTCTCCAAGGTGGCCTAGAGGAGGGGGCATAAAAACGTCTAGACCAACGTGAAAATATTTCAGCTGGAGTGCGTCTAGCATATTTATTTTCATCACGATCAGCACCACCTATAGGTGATTGGCGTGTTATTAATGGCCGACGGCTGCTGGCTGTACTTGAGAGGGTAATTTTTAAGAAGTTGCAAAAAAAAACGAAATAAAAATATTTAAACATACCCTGTATATCAGCATTTGAGGGTGGATTAAATGCATCCATAAGTAAAACGGAATGTGGACTTTCTTGCTTTGTGGTTGTATCAGCAAAGGAACCATTTGATTTCGAACTGTGATGCACCTTGGTCATGCTGCTAAAAGCAGGGTTGGCAGATGGGGAGGGGATTTTTGTAGAATAATTGTTTGCAGCATTTTTAGGATTTGGTATAGTATCTTCACTTAACTGTAAATATTTCATATATTATAATTAATAAAATTTTGCAATTGCAATACGTACCAAAGCTAAACCAAAGCCGTTACGTCCCCAATTTGCTTGTAATAGCTGTTGTTTCAGAGCATCGGCTATGGGGGACACCAAATTAGATGTTGGAAATATTTCTGTTTCACATAAAGGGCATTGATGACCCCGAGGCGCAGTGTTTGCTGGCAGAGCAGATTGTCTTGCATTTAAGCAATCCCAATGAAAAACGTCTATAAATTATATATGTATATATAAAATTTTTTCTCATAATGCATTTTCGATCTCACTTACGATAACACACTAAACGTACACATTCACCCTCTTCCAAGCCTCTGGAACACAATGTACAATTTGATACATAGTCGCTATCTCTGAGCCATTGCAGATATGATTGTACTATACACTGAAAAACAATTATTTTTATATTAATTAATCCAATGCGATACCAGTTCTCTTACCTTTGGATGGCTTTGCACCATACAATGTTCACAAACGTTAACGCGATGCTCAAAACAAAACTGATTCGTCACTTGACGTTTGGGACATTTACACAGTCCCATGTTATTACCGAACTATATTTAATTGTTACTTTTTTTACTTAGTTACAAGCTTCTAATTAATTTTTTATATTTTCTTTTGGATTTTTCACTACGTCGACGTATAAAAGAATTGCGATTGCCAAATTTTATTATTCTTATTGAAAAATGTGGCCACGTCAAGATGACTTAATTACGCCGATGTTACACAAAAAAAAATAATACCACCGTTGCGATTCTCGCTCAACCGTTTTATCCATTAAACCGTTGCGATCGAGTTGAACAACTTGCCAGAAAATCAAAACTTTTTGATTTTTCGTGCAACCAAGACACAACTTCATACAACGATGACCCCTCAAACGTTGCAATCTCATTCCCAAAAGGGTAGAAAAACACGTTTAGCTTAACAGACTTGCATATTAAAGATCAAAATATAGATAAATTGATATGTAAATTTGTTCCAACATTGATAATTTTATATACCAAATGGATACACATTGTCAAGTAGTTTTTTTTTATAAAGTTCTTTAATCTAACCATTCTGTCATATATTGACATTTTGTAGGTGTAATATCTCCACATTTGGAACAATTTTTAATAACCGGACAAATACCGCAAGGCATTTGTACTAAACCAGGAGAATCTAAAGGTGAATTTATGGCTCTGTAAACAAAAACACCATCAGGCATTAAAATTCCTTCAGCATTACCATCATACACTACAGTTTTAAGAATAGTTTCCAAATCGTCTTCGTCTAAGTTGACCTAAATTTATATTAACATTATAATACCAGTAAATTAAAAAATTCAAACTTAGTAAGACATACCTTACTAATTCCCAAATCGGAGATAAATTTGTGAACTTCTTTAACCGTACAACAAGACAATTGTTTAAAAGCCAAAGGACCTTCTCTTTTCTTCTCAGCATTATCACGTTTCATTTGTAGAAAACGAAGACACTGTTGATTTAAAACATCTACAAATTCAGCTTCAAAATCTTGATCTTGATACCACGCACCACCAGTTACAGATCGGTCGGGTTCCAGGTTATATAACATATAAACTTTCTTTTTGCTTGCCTACATAAAATTATTTTTACTGTTCATTTTCAAGACTATCGGTTTGTACAACTTACATTAACTGATTTAACGGCCTTTATTAGTTTTTTAGTTTCTAAATTTTTCAATATTTTGTTCAGTTGTGTCATATTCAAGTTGGATTGTATGCGTATATCTCTTATCCATATTCCTTTATTACTACCTTCTTCGATAATGCCATATACAATTTTTTCTTCATTGTCGGCATCTTTTGGCAAAACACTTTTTTTAGGATCTTTGGAGCGGTAGAATAATTTATCACCCTTTTTTAATATTTCTATGGATCCTTGCTTAAGTAATTTATTAAGTCCTTCAACTCGTGTTGCTGCTGTTATGCCTGGTAAACCTTTTTCTAAATCTTCATTATTCGCTCCAGCAGGTACTGCTTGGATCAGCGCTAAAAGTTGGTGGGAAATATCTTCTGTCGACATATTCCCTAATCACAAGTCAAATATATTACCATTTAAGAAAATCAAATTTAAAAAAAAATCACAATTTTCAAAAGAATTGTATGTTTACAAAAATTGTATTTATCGTACTCTTATTAAGTCAAATTTACATTATAATCTCTTATAAAAAATAAACTATTGTGTAGATACGACTAGAAAATGTAAAACATATGTCTGAGAATGAATGTACTTATGTACATCAAATTGAATTAAAAATCATTTTTAATGAGTACTATTTTTGTGGATTTTAAACTTTTTATAAGAATGCCACTTACCGATGACGAAGGGGATACTGCAGCCGTTCAGGAAATTGGTGAAAATAATTTCCAACAAATAAAAAATAAAGCAACAAAGGTAACTTTTAATATTGATGTCGGCTCTGAACCACACACGAGATGATATAAATTAAAGTAATAGGGTTGCTAATTCAATGAAATATCAAAATGTTTCACGATTTCGGGTTTTCGTCAATTTTTTAATTTCTCTTTAGACTCATTTTAAAATATATATTTGTTTCGTATATATATTTTTTAGTAGGCTCAACTAAAGAAAATTTTCCGATAAAATGTCAACCCCTGGTATTTTCCATTACATTTTAATGGAATTTTTCAATTCCAATCTCATTTATATATCGAAAATTGCTAGTTTTAATTTCAATTTAATTCCTTACAATCATGTTTGAAAATCTAGGTTGAAAGGACTGTCTATTTAAAGTAGATTGAGCAAAATCAGCCTCGCCTATCACTTTACTGTTTTCGGAATCATCTCGACCGGTAATTGTGGGAGTTCTACATTAAATCTCCACAAATTATGGAGGAGCTGAAGAGAAAGGAAAATGTTTTTAAATATATTTTCGTTATATATTTCTTTTCACTTTTTAACATTTTTTCTTATTCCATAAAATCAGAAGTCCTTAAAATAGCTCTGTTCGTTTACGTGATAATTTGTACAAATTATCACAAAATTTACTGGATCCTGTTCGTTTACTTCAAAAACCCATTTAATTCAATGAAATATCAATATTTTTGTAGCAACCCTGGGGAAAGTAAACTATGATATTGAACATTTTTTTTTAGCTCGGTTATGCTGATGGTTTATATGATGGCAGAGGAAGTGTTTTTCAGAAGAGATTTGATCAAGGATATAAAGATGGTATATGCACCAGTTTTGATTTGAACAAATTTCAGTATTTCTTTAAAAATTTAAATATGGATAAAGTCAATGATGAAGACATATTGAAAGAAAAACTGGAATATGATAAACTTAAGACCAATGAATCCAAGACTCAGCAACATTTTCAATTCCTAGACGGGAGTTTAGACTTGGTATCACAAAAACTACAAGAGTACGTCGAAGAAAGTAAGCAACAATGTGCGCAAAAATTCCCTAAGGCGACAAATTTATTAAACGCAGCGCGTCAATAGATTAAAAAAAATATTTTATTATGGTTTTACGATTTTTATTTAAATTATTTTTTTATAATATTGTAAATGAATATTTATAAATAAAGGCCTTCGGGAGTACCCTCCTTTTTGCGATATAAAACACTTTCTTTTGATTTTTTAAAGTCTTCATTAGTAACTTTCATGCGGCGTTCGCGTAAAGCCATTAAGCCAGCTTCGGTACAAATAGCTTTAATATCGGCTCCCGATAAATCATCCTTGGCCATAATCAGTTCACTTAAATTAACATCATCGGATAAAGTCATACGTGAAGTATGTATATTGAATATGCGTCGTTTGGTTTTCTCATCTGGCAAAGGAAATTCAATCTTACGATCAATACGACCTGGACGTATAAGAGCTGGATCTAAAGTTTCTATACGATTTGTAGCCATAATAACCTAGATAAAAAGAAAGTTTTATGTTCAGGGGAAATATTCGAACTACTGTTATTTATGTTTCTCTTACTTTCACGTCTCCCCTTGAGTCAAAACCATCTAACTGATTCAACAATTCTAACATAGTTCTCTGAATTTCTCTTTCACCACCTGAATTGGAATCATAACGTTTCGTGCCGACAGCATCAATTTCATCTATGAAAACAATGGATGGTGCATGTTCTTCGGCCACACGAAAAAGTTCCCTTACCAATTTAGGACCATCACCCAAGTATTTTTGAATCAATTCTGAACCCACGACACGTAAAAATGTGGCTGAAGTCTGATTAGCGACAGCTTTGGCCAAAAGAGTTTTACCAGTACCTGGAGGCCCATACAAAATTACACCCTTGGGAGGTTTTATACCCATTTCTTCATAGTACTCGGGATGTGTTAAGGGCAGTTCTACCGATTCTTTAATTTCTTGAATTTGAGTATCCAAACCACCAATATCAGCATATGTTTCTTGGGGAGCCTTCTCCAACTTCATTACGGTAACCATAGGATCCGTATCGTCGCTTAGTACACCAACAACAGCATGAACTTTATGATTTAACAAGACCGAGCAACCAGGCTCCAATTGATCTTTATCTACAAAGGATAAAATGCTGACATAATGCTCCGAGCCCACACTAGTCGATACTATAGCATGATTATCATCGATTATTTCCTCCAAATTTCCCACTGACATAGGTGTACCTCTCAAATCATCAACCTTAGAACGTTCTTCTTCATTTTTCTCATCTTGTGGTTTAAGTCGTTCCTGATTGCGTATGAATTCTTCTTCCATCATAAGATAATCCTTGATACGTTCTAACTTTAATAACTTCAAACGACATCTAGTATGTGGAGTTACTAGGGGCAGTTTCATGGCCGCGTCGGGACCCTTAACGCGCTTCTTCTTTTTACCCACGCGAGTGGGAATTGGGGGCTCATACTTCTTCTTTTTGTCTTTGTCATCTTTTTTATCACCCGATCCACCCGAAGCTGATTGGTTTTGACCCTTGAAATTTTTTTGCATGAAAATTACATTCATTTTCGTTACACAAATAAACTTACCATTGTTTATATTAAAATTAATATGAATAAATTTTTTTATTTCTGAATATCCCTTTCTGTGTTATTGCAATGTTAGCAATCGGCTTTAACTAAAATTTTGTTTTTCACTAGTCATGCCAAGTACCGAATTTGACAACTCTGGCAAATAAAGTGCGTTTTTTTTTGTACACAAACAAATGTCACTTTATTTATACAGTTTATTACAAACATTTAAAAACACTGTAGTTCTATTAATGTCACATTTTTACTGGTGTTTTTTTATTGCAGTTTTTTTTTTATTGCCAACGCATTGGAAAACAATGGTTTTGCTTGATAATTCCTCGGTAATTTAATTTGTATTTCGTTGATTTTTTTTTTAATATGTTAATCTTTTTAGTTTATAATACGTTTAGAGAAGCTGGCTAACTCAGCGAAAAAAGATTCCTCATTTACCGTTACGTTAAAAAGATGTGAGTATGATGCATGGCAATTAAAAAGGCCAAACTTTTGAAATTATTGAGGAAGACAAGGTGTTTACCTATACTGCACTGGCTTGCGTCTACCTCTCGGATTGGACCATATTTTGGCCTTTCACCTCGGTGGGAACATATTTTATGGCAAACGCCTTTCGGTTGGGCATAGGAATTTTCAATACCTTTGTTTTAGTTTATTGTTTGGCAAAAGCATATCATCTGGGAAGCCGACTAATACATGGGGTCAAGATTAAGTGTCAAGCGGTGTATTCTGTTTTTAGCACCGCAACTTTATTTGAATATTTTTTATTGCTAGCTTTCTAAGAAATTTAAAATTCAACAATTTTATTTCCTTATAGATAATGGACATGACAGACCCAAGCCCCGCGAAGGAAAGCCAGCACTACCCGAACCTGAAGAATACATGTGTGTCATGAGAGCACAGTCAAAGTCGAAAAAGGTAATTTATAAATTTAATACAAAAACTATAAAGTAAGAAATGTATTTGTAGATTTCTACTGTTGTTAAACATGACGATGTTCCCAAAATGATGACAATGTATGCCCAGTTTATGAAAAGTAATATAGATGGTTTAAAACGCGTGAAGAAAGTCAAAAGTAAAGCCAAAGCAACAAAAGGGTAAAACTAAACCTCTAACTATAAGATTAATGCCTTTTTCATGCTTTACTTTAAAACTAGCATTTAATGTACATTTTTAATTGTCTCTTACATCTATGCAAAAATAAAGCGAAACTACGGGCATTTGTTTAAAAACTATTTAAAACGAAAACGTGGTTTATTATTTGAAAAACTTATTTGATTCGTTAACATAAATAATGACATGTATATTTTTTTATATTTTACGATCTAACTACACAACATAGACTAAAATATATATAAAAAATTACTTTAAAAATATGGAAATAAAAATGGAAATGCTTAAATACGTTTATCCATTAAACCCTTTTTCTTTAACTGACGTAAAGCACATTTAGCAGCAGTACATTTGGCAATACGATAATTTCTACCGATACCACGGTATGTGCCCTTGCAAAAAACTTCTACGGTAACACGAACACGCCGACCATCAGCTAATTTTTCAGGTTTGCTAAAAATTAAAAATATAATGTATAATTTAAATGTTATCGCATATAAAAACTAACCCGAATTTGGCAGTTTCAGGTTCTAATTCAAGTAGTTCTCTTATGGGTGATTTTGGTACCGAATTACTAAATTGTTCAATTTCAGGACGCATCATATTATAGTAAACCAACCACACAGCATCTAAAGACATATTGGAGTCTAAAAAAATCGCACCTGCAACAGACTCGAAAACATCACCTAATGCCTTTGGCACTTCAACGTCTTCAGCATCATCGCATTCCTCTTCGGACATTAAATAATACTAAAAAGTAAAACAAACAAAAAATTGTACGAAGGAAATACTCTTTTATAAATATTAATATTAACCTCTTCACTTATACTATGACCATTTTCCGTTTGAATACGCACAAAACGATCAATAACTTCGTTAAGACCCGGAGACAAGTGTCTAAAATATTTGTGGAATTCGTGCCTTACAGCTAATGACGCAAATATGGTATTATTAACTAAGGCAGATCTTAAATCGGTTAAAGCACCAGGTGAATGCTGCCTAGGGTCTTCATACAAATGCCTTGTTATCAAATAATCCAATACAGCATCCCCCAAGAATTCTAAACGTTGATAACAGTCGGTTAATCTATTGGGAGTATATGATGCATGAGTCATGGCTTGCAACAAGTAAGATCTGTCGCGGAATTTATATCCCAAAGCTTGTTCGAATTTCTCATAACCCGCCAATAAAGCGTCCAGCGCTTCTTCAGCATTGGGTGTATAGTGTAGGAGTGGAGATTTGGGCGGAGTCCAAGAGCCATAAACAGTAACCATACCTTCATTATCAGGTAAAGTACTACCAGGTTCTCTAGCTTTCTTCGCATCATATGTTATACGTTTGAACGGTATTACCCTTATGCCTAACCAAGCCATAAAAAGTAAAGCGCCTCTTAAACCACATTCTATAAGATAGGCTCCAATTAAGGCTTCGACGCAATCGGCAACAGATTTATCTAAAACAAAACTAAAAATTAGTTTTATATAAATTTCGAGTTTTAATGAAATTACCTGGAATACTATGCTGGGATACTAGATTATAAGGTATAAAACAAGAAAATTCAAAAGGTACATGACTAGGATCATCCCAATCGTGTATGACTGATGTTGAATTGCCACTTAAGTCTCCAGAATCATCTTGTTCCTAAAGAAGGTATATTCTTATATATAAATTGGCATTACTTTTATGTTGCAGTATCTTAAGCTTACCGTAAAATTAACACCCCATTCATCAGCTTTTTGGCGCACTAATTCACAAATTTCTGCATTGGTGAGTTTTTTTATATTTACCAAATCCACTAAACTCCAATAGTGGGGCGGTATTTTTGCCTCTATTAGAGCTTTTTCCAATTCCTTGGGCACATAATAACACGGTGGCAACCAATTATCGCTTGGTTCAAATTTTGTAGCAATCATATACTCCCCTAATTGTTTTCGTCTACCCAAACGATAAAGGTTTAAATTGGCTACTTGTTTAGATCTTAAGTGACTTAGTTTTCCCTCATGTACGTTTTCATAGGTAATATATAAATACGTGGTGATGGCATATTTCAAAAAAGAATCACCTATAGTTTCTAGTCTTTCTAAATTTATACCATCATTGGCATTTGACATGGTTAAGCTCTGCAATAAAATACTCGGACTGGGTCCTGGATGGATGTTAAGATCGGGTTGGTAATCGAAACTGAAATTTGCTATAGGAAAATGTTTTAAATTTTTACTATATGCGTTTGTAAAATCTTTAACTTTATTTTCCTTAAGAAATTCCTTGCCTTGACTTTCAAAATCTAAACGGATTTGTTTTTCCCCTCTTGCTGATAATATAATATTTTGCGAGTCGTTAAAATTATCAAACAAATCACCACATCCCTCAACGTAATATATTTCTTCTGGATTTACTTTCAACCATTTTAAATTAAGGGAATGTAAAACATCAATATTCAATGCTTGATTGAGTGATTCTTTGGATAGCATGTCCATTAATTCACACTCATTCACATATGGTAAAAATTTTTTATAAGTTTCTATACACAGTTCGGAGCAATTTGAATGCTTTGAGGATATTTCCTTAACTTTAACGGGCAATTTCATACTTCGATTATAATCCACCAACATGCCAGAATTTTGTATTTGACTTATTAATTCTTTGGTGGATTTTTCAAATTGTTGTATGGATTCTTGTAAATTTTCTGAAATTTCCTTTTTGATGTCTTGGAAGTTATAACCCACTTGTAGATTTTTAGTTTCTTGATAATCGCGATCATTTGCTTTAGTAGCTTGTATTATTGAAATTTGTTTATTGAGTTTTTCTATATCTTGTTCCGTTTCTATGGTTTCAGCTTCATTTTTGGACGTTATAACAATATCATCTTCGTCCATGGATTCAGTTTCGTCTATCATTTCAGCATCACTGTCAAAATAAGATTCATCATATGATTCATCAGAATCATAGTAGGCAAATACAGGTTCCTTCTTCTTGCCTTTAGTTTTATGGAGCAAATCCTCATCTAATTGTATATCCGTAAAGGTAGGAGAAGTCGCTCTTGCACTTTTGCCACCTAAATTTAAAATGTTTCACAGATAATAAATGAGTGTAAAGATAAACCACGAATGCACTTACAAAATTTTATAGTAGGTGGTATTAAACCATCTAATATTTCATCATAATATTCATCATCCGAATCGGAATTAATATATTTCAAATTATTGGCCATTTCGTTTGACCATGTGCCAATTTCAATAAATCCTCCACCTTCTTCTTGTAGTTTACGTTCAGCATCTTGAACAATTTCATTTATAGTTTTGTCATTATCTTGTATATCCGATTGCAATAAATTTTTATCCAGTTCCTCTTCACTATCAGCAGATATTTCCGTCGTTTTACTTTTATCTTTTTGATGGCTATTTTCACCATCTTTTAAAGTTTCATCAGAGGTATGTAACTTGTTAGCTTTGGATTTTTTTAAAACATCACTTAAACTCCAACCAAAATCCAACATAGGCCATTCACTGTCTTCTGGTAATTCCGTTTGACCTAAGCCCATATCATTAACGACTTTCTTGCGAATATCATCAGCAAGAAGTAAGCCATTAATGCGGTATAAAATACATGGTAAACACACGGCAGTACGCCATAGCGAAGCTGGAAATGGATGTACGGTACATAGTTCGGGCACCAAAATTTGTTTCAATTCAAGATTTTCTCTTTTCGCCCTTTTTGTAGCTTCAGAACTTGTGGGCAGAGCCACACCCTTACGATTGACATAGCGTGGTGTTAGAAAATTTAATCTGGCACTTGTATGATCAACATCCAGAAGAGGTTGTTTGGGATGAATTTTTAACCCATATTTTAAATAATAGTAATGCATAAAAGTACGATATTTTTGACTAGGAAATAGACTTGTGGGAGAAAGTTGATGACATATTTCAGCTACATAAAAATAATGTGGTTGATCTTGATTTCGATACCACGGCATTACAACAGCATCTTTGAATTTCTCTGCAGAAAAGTCATTAGCATGTCTTTCTTCTTCGGCAACAGGAGTAGGCATCATACTCGAGTTTTTTTCGATTGTTTTCAAAAATTTCCAATCTATAGTTTTGCCACCATTATCACTTTTTGTCGTGGGTACTATAAATACACAATTTTCTGTTGATTCGGGATCAAACAGCATCAGAAACTTTTTCAAACGTAAAACTTTAGTAAACGTATAATTCATAAAAGTATTAATACAAAGAATTTGTATATCATCAAGCACAACACTTTGTGGATGCAAAATCAATGAAACCTTAACTTCTCCGGAACGTGTGAAAATTGGAAATGAACTAACTTTGGGTATTTTCTTAAGAGTAAGAATAGCAAATCCTTGTAAAGCATCTTCGGGTGGATATATTTTTCTACCTCTGGTATTTTGTTCTTCTGGTATGGGACATTGTAAAGTTAAATCCAATAAATATAAATAACAAGCCACGCCGGCGACAGGGCGACAATCACAAAATTCCGAAGCAATCTTTAAATACACGATATAAATTGTATTATAAGAATATAATTCTATTTTCCATAGAATTAACTCAATAATAATTTTACATTAAATTTTAAAACCAATTGAATAAATTTTGAAAATGATGTTTTTAGTTTGCAATAGATTAAAATAATTTTCAATATTGTGTGCTGGAGAAGAAAAAGTAAAAATTTCTTCTAAAAATTTAAACTAATGTGAATATTTTTAATCAGACAGTTTTCATTGCAGAGAATTTGTAATTAAGGCTTTTTACAAATTTATAATCAAGGCTTTTTACAATATTATAGGAAATAATAATTATTATTAATTCTTTGGAAATACTTTGCCATACGTTACCCTTTTATAATAGTACTGCCGCCTTTTTGTTGTACCAGGCCTTGGCTCGGAATTCTCCATCACAATTTTTTTATCTTGTTCCTCCAACTCAAAAATTTCCCAATCAGACTCGATTGCTTTAAATCCTTCTTTGCCGATGGGCTGTAAATTATCATCAAGCTCTCCAGACTTATGCAATGTTATACACGCTTGCAGTGCAGCCATTCTACGCGCTAAAATGTGTGTAGGCATTGGTAAGCCGACTATATCATGTTTTAATGGTGAATTGATCGGTAATCGTAGTGTGTACTGATACATTGTTGTTTTGTTACGTATGGTGCGGGCACAACGCCATAATGGTGTTAATTTGGTAAACGTATCACTGGGTAATTTGGCACAATATTTATTTACCAGTGCTATTGAATTGCTTAAATCAACTGATGCTCCAGTTAGGAGGCGAGATAGTGGTTTATAGGGGTTTATGCAATTATTAAAAACGTCAGCTTCTTTATGTTCATATTCTGGGGGTTCAATATTTGCACAATTTTTTAAAAGCATCTAAATATAGGGCAAATAAATATGACAATATTAATGGTGTTTTCATGGTAAACTAATTAGTAAGGTGCACGTTAGAAAAGCGATGAAGGCATTTTGTATTACCAGATGAATTGTATAAAAAATATAAAGTAAAATAAAAAAAAAAATTAATCAAATTTCTGAGAAGCCAGAGGCATCTTACATCAAGTCAGCGACGAGCGTAAATTTAATATCGCACCTTTGTGCAATATCGACGAAATTGTAATTTTCCTAAATGTTGAGGAATCACGTTCAAAGTTTTCTTGCTTATTCAAAATACAATTACGCCCTAAAATAATCCTACAGAATTGACTGAGGACTCTTTAAGTCAATTTCAATTACGCCCTAAAATAAGCCTACAGTATTTATTTAGGACTCTTTAAGTCAATTTCCCTAATAATTTTAAACTGTGGTAAAATATTTATTTTTTTAATCTTAATTTTTCATATTTATTGTCATTACTCCTTAAGTTTAAAATTTATTGGATATAAATATTTGAAAAACTGAATTTTGGAAATTTAATTGCTTTCAAATAATATCATACCATAGTATTTAATTTTTTTTTTTCAAGTATTAAAAAATGTATATAAAATAATAAGAAAAAACAAGTGAGATAATTATAGTCGGTCAAGACCGACTATACACGATACCATATACCATGGTTTAGAGACCCTATCTCTTCGGTTCAACTAAGTGGATATAGAAAATAAGCATAAACCAAATTTGAATGGCATTGTTATTTTTTTAGCTGCAGATTTATATGGGAACTAGGTCGAGAAATGGACCGATCCTGACCATATTTGGCAGTCACTTATATTTTGAAACTATATACACAAATCAAATTTGAGAAAAATCTGTGCAATATTTTTGTTTTTTGATAAATTCAAGTGAAAATCGGGAAGCAGCTTTATATAGGGGCTATGACAAAGAATTGCCATATGGGATTCATTTTTGGACAAATAATAAATAGATGTAATAAACACACATAAATCCAATTTGACCGAGATCTATATGATAATTTGGATCTTATGGCAATTTAAGTCGATTTCATAGGGGTCATTTTAATGGGGACTAGGTCTGAACATGGACCGAATTTCACCAATTTAAATAGCGTTCATCCGATAAAAGCCTATATACCAAATTTCATTAAAATATATTCATATTTGCGACCTGTAGTTTGATTACAAGGTTTACATGGACACACAGACGGACAGACATCTCTAAATCGACTCAGAAAGTGATTCTGAGTCGATCGGTATAATAAAAGATGGGTCTAGGTCAAATATTTTTGGTAGTTACAAACAGAAGCACAAAGCCATTGTACCTAAACCACATAGTGGAATAGGGTATAAATATTATGCAATATAAATCAATAAATATATATGTATTTTATATCCGAAAATCTTCATTAAATACAAATTTTATGTCATTTAATACAAAACAATTTCATTACTTTCCATAATACAAATTTGAAATATTTTCTTATTTAATAAAGCGTTTTGGATATAAAATACCTACATAAATATGTTCTGCTGTGTTCATATGAAAAGGTGCCTTTTGTTATAAAATGAAAAAATTTTATTTGTTCTTTTAAATCAATTTCATGGCATTATGCCGTTTTTCCCAATCCCAGAAACTGTTAATGTCGATTTCCGGAGCAGCAATGCGGTCTTTATCTCCTCAATCAATTCAAAATGGTGTTCCTGGAGTGTTTATACCCTATACCACTATGTGGTTTGGGTATAATGACTTTGTGCTGCTGTTTGTAGCTACCAAAAATATTTGACCTAGACCCATCTTTTATTATACCGATCGAATCAGAATCACTATCTGATTCGATTTCACGATGTCCGTCCGTCCGTCTGTGTCCATGTTAACCTTGTAATCAAACTGCAGGTCGCAAATATGAATATATTTTGATGAAATTTGGTATATAAGCTTTTATCGGCCATAGGATGAAAGCTATTGAAATTGGTGAGAATCGGTCCATGTTCAGACCTAGCCCCCATACAATTGACCCCTATGAAATCGACATAAATTGCCATAAGATCCAAATTGTCATATAGATCTTACTCAAATTGGGTTTGTATGTGTTTATTACATCCATTAATGAGTAGTCCAAAAATGATCCCTATGTGACAACTCTTAGTCATAGGCCCCATATAGAGCTGCTTCCCGATCTTCACTTAAATCTATCAAAAAAACAAAAATATTGCACTGATTCTTCTCAAATTTTGTTTGTATATATTTTTGCAAAATACAAGAGACTTTACCAAACATTGTCAGGATCGGTCTATTTTTGGGCCTAGTCCCCATATAGATATAGCATCCGATTTGAACTTTTTCATGTCTGCAGCCAAAAATATTAATAAAAATCCCACTCAAATTTGGTTTATGCTTATTTTCTATGTCCAGTTAGATGGGCCTAAGAGATAGGGTCTCTTAACGCATGGTATAGGGTATCGTATAGTCGGTCTAGACCGACTGTAATTTTCTTACTTGCTTTTTTTTAGTATATTGTAAAGCCAGAAATCACACGTTGCTAAATCAGGCGAATACGGTAGTGTAGTTGGGGAACGATATGAGTCTAATATAGTGCGAAATGGTATCGAAAAATCAACGCAGCTTGAGAGGGAGGCATTATCGTGGTGCAAAAACCAAAAACAATACGACGATAATCGAAACAAACTGTTAACATAACCTTTAGGTTTGCACGAATTAGGCGTGGTCTGGCGGTCTTGTTTCACATTTAAAATGACACTTGATTGGTCTGTTCTTTTGAGGCCCTAGACATAAATCTAAGTGATCCAAATTGTTAATAGGTGATATTCGTTTTAAAGGTAAACAAGGAATGAAAAATATTTTATATTCTTTTAACATTTAACAGACAAAATATACAAACTATTTTGTTCTTCCAAAAACCAAAATAAACAAAGTAATATACATTAAGGGAGTTCATTCTCATTCTTCAACACACCCACTAGATTGAACTCCTAGTCCAATGAGCTCACAACAATGTAGATGTTTTAAACTAGTTAGGGATTTCGTTAAAATATCTGCCACCATTTCTTCAGTATTTAGATATTCAATGACAACCTTTTTTTCTTCAACAAGTTCTCTAATAAAGTGATGTCTTATGTCAATATGTTTTGAACGAGGATGATAAGTGCTGTTCTGAGACAAATTTATAGCACTTTTATTATCGCATTTGATTTTAATGAATGATGGTTTGCCAAGTTCATTAAATAATGATTGTAACCATAACGATTCTTGACCACATGCTAAAGCCATGTATTCAGCCTCAGTTGTTGATAACGCAGTAGTTTGTTTTTTCTTTGAATTCCAAGAAATACAGCATTGTTGAAACTTGTAAACGTATCCTGATGTAGACTTTCTGTCATAAAGGTCTCCTGCCCAATCTGCATCAGAGTATCCTTCCAAATATTCTTTTTTATATTTTTCATATTTAAGCTTGTAATTAACTGTGCCTTTAAGATATCTCATTACACGTTTTACTGCTTGCCAGTGTACTTTACCCGGATTGTTATTATACCTTGCCAAAGCCCCCACTGCATACGATATATCGGGACGACTAACTTGTGCAGCATACATTATACTTCCAATTACGGTATATTTTTCATTTCATCAATTTCTTGTTTTGTCTGTGGACACATATCTTTTGAAAGTTTCTGGTTAACATCTAAAGGTGTTGTAACTGGTTTACAATCAGTCATATTAAACTTCTTCAATACATTATTAATATACAGTTTTTGATCTAACCATAGTTTTCCTTTAGCACGATCTCTAGTTACTTTCATGCCTAAGACTTAATGTGCTTCACCAATATTTTTCATTTTAAAATTTTTTGATAAATTTTGCTTTATATAACATTTGCTTTTAGAACTATTTGTAAATATTAAAATGTCATCAACATAAATTGCAACATATGTATGTAATCTCATCATCATTTAACTTGTAGTACACGCAAGGCTCAGTTTTTGATTGCATAAGACCAATATTCTTTAATGTGTTATCTCATTTTTTATTTCATACCCTACTAGCCTGCTTAAGTCTATATAATGATTTTTTAAGTTTGCATGCCAAATTCGATTCAGTATTTAAGCCTTCTGGAATCTTCATATAAATTTCCTCATCTAATTCACTTTGTAAAAATGCAGTCACTACATCCATTGGCGGGCAATGTCAACATTATCATTAGAACTGCAACCAGCTCCAGTGATTTTAGCATCATTTTCCCAATCACGTTGGGCGATGTGAGCATACAAGCCAGCTGGAGAAGCATGTGTTACACGGGAAGTTGTAACAATACCAGCATCTTTTCCAGCATCTTGAGCCCATTTACCAATGCTGTCGACCCAGTTGGCTGGGTTTTGACCTGCATTACAATCGTAACGTGGAACTTGAGCATTGACACCTATAGTACCGTAGTTGCCCTTAACTCCACCCAAGTAAGCTGTTGAGAAATACAATAAGAGAAATACATCCACAACATTTTGGTTGTATACTTTATAGTTAACATTATTCATACAACCAAAATGTTGTGGATGTATGCATAAGGGACAATAAGAGAAATACATCCACAACATTTTGGTTGTGGATGTATGCATAAGGGACAATAAGAGAAATACATCCACAACATTTTGGTTGTATACTTTATAGTTAACATTATTCATACATCCAAAATGTTGTGTATGTATGCATAAGGGACAATAAGAGAAATACATCCACAACATTTTGGTTGTATACTTTATAGTTAACATTATTCATACATCCAAAATGTTGTGTATGTATGCATAAGGGACAATAAGAGAAATACATCCACAACATTTTGGTTGTATACTTTATAGTTAACATTATTCATACAATCAAAATGTTGTGGATGTATGCATAAGGGACAATAAGAGAAATACATCCACAACATTTTGGTTTTATATAGAGAGAACGTTTCTTCATAGTCTTTTCCATAACGTTGTGAATAACCTTTAATTACTAATCTTGCTTTGTAACGTTCGATATCACCTTCGGAATCCCTCTTTATTTTAAAGCACTATTTACTGTCTATTGGCTTCATTCCTTTGGGCAAACTCACAACTTCCCAAGTACCATTTTCAACCAAAGCATTCAGTTAAACATCCATAGCTTCTTTCCAGTAGTTTCTCTTATCACTTTGAAGTGCTTCCTTTACATTTTTCGGTTCTTCATCAATTTTTACTAGATTGCATTCATATCCAAACCTCTTCGAGGGTTTCGAAACTCTTGTTGATCTTCTTAAAACTTGTGGAGATGTGATTCTTATGTCAGATGTTTCAGTTAGACAATTTTCAGATTGATCTTTAAACCCAACAAAAGGGGTACCTACAGTTTCATCAGAGAAATATTAATCTTCTGATTCATCCTCTTCTGATACACTTCTTATTACTTCTGTAACCATTTCTGAACTTGTTGTAACTTCATCTCTTTCATTTGTATTCACTTCAGTAACTGAATCATCCATTTCCCCCACTGAATCACATCCGGGGAATATATTAAACTCAGAAAAATTTGTTGACGTTTCATAAGCAAATTTATCTTCCATAAATTTGGCATGTCTACTTAGCTTTACTTCGAACAGGATCATAAAACCGATAAGTTTTTAAATTAGCACAGTAGCCCACAAACACAGTTTATTTTCCTTTAACATCTAGCTTCTTTCTATTCTCTTTTCAGCTCGAATCTAACTCTCTTTACGAACGGTTGTGTAAAAATCAAAGCGCTTAGAGTACACCTATTTAAAATTAAAAACAAGTGTATATTTTTGTTTTTGCAATTGCCTATTCTTGATCTCATTTGAACTCACGTGGTAGACAATCCAGCTTAAAACAGGAATAAAAATTTAGCGATGGCCCGAGGGGCCAAATCTTCATCAAAAAGAAAGCTTGTGAACAAGATGACAAAACTTCCTCCGGGTTTTGTTAACCCGAACATTGCGTCAACTTCAAGCAACAGATTTAGCCTGCTTGCTGGCCTCAATGATATGGACGTAACTCCCGTATCAAATATTAACGATGTTAAGGAACACAAACCTCCACCCATTGTTGTAGAAGCTAACAAAAGCTGCTTGGTAAGGATTGTATTTTCAAACGTACTTCAATTGGTACCAAAATTTTTGCTCCAAGTAATAAAATGTACAAATGCTACAAACAAAGATGGAGTTTCATTCTTATGGCTCCAAAGAAAATAGGTTATACACCACATTTTTACACGGTTTACCCCGCATAAACTCTGAGGACATCACCGAAGAGTTAAAAAACTACAACCTATCCCCTTCTTCCGTGGCTGAAATAGGCACCAAATTCAGTTCGAACAACAATGCTGTTTACAAAGTTCAATTTGCTCGTAAAAATTTTAACCCAACTGCCTTAAAAAATGTAAGGACAATTCCCAATGTCATAATTTCTTGGAAAAAATACAAATCTAGATCCAGAAATAAACCAACTCAATGCTGGAACTGCTTAATGTATGGCCATGGCGGTGAACATTGCCATCAAAGTGCTGCGTGTATGATATGTGCAGAACAACATCATACAAGTGTGTGTCCGTTTAACACAAATGAAAAAAGACCAGCTGTTTTTACATGCTTTAATTGCAAAAAACATGGAAAAGAGAGAGCTGATCACTCTGCAAACGACATCAACTGTCCGTTACGTTCTCTCTATTTGGAAACTAGAACAAGAGTAACTTCCAAAAGTCATAACAACAGCAGGCAACAACAAAATATTTCATTTCAATCAAAGGTTGATTTCCCAAATTTAAGTAACAACAACACAAATTGTAACAATAACATCAATAATAACAGCAAAGCTACATATGCTAACCAGCTGAAAACAAACAACGATTTATTTAGCATTGATGAGCTTTTTGATATTTTCACTACAGCTATGGATGATTTGCATAGGTGCACTTCAAAAGTACAACAAATGAAAGTTGTAATGTCAATGGTAAAATACGCCCCTGGATTATACTAATAATTTAAACGAATTCAAAATGCTTCACTTGAATGCTAATGGCATTTCAAACTTTTCTAAATAAAAACAATTTGAGATACTAATTGAACGAGAAAATATTAAAATAGCGTCTTTGAATGAAACATTTTTTTCAGAAAATCATAGACCCTACTTTAAAAATTATTATTTATATAGAAGTGACAGAACAGATGCAAGAGGAGGAGGAGTAGCTCTGTTAATTCATAAATCTGTCGCTCATAAAAACCTCTTTATATCAAACACTTCATCAATCGAAAACATCTCAATTGAAGTTATTATAAATAATAGACCTATTGTTGTATCTTCGTTATATTCACCAAGATATACCCAAAGCTTTTGTGCTGATATCTTGAACCTAACACCTTCCACCAAAGAATATATAGTTTTTGGTGACCTATATGCCAAACATTGTTCTTGGAATTGCCGTTCAAATAATACTGCAGGAATCGCACTCAACAATCTACAGCAATCAAGCAATTTTTTCATACACTATCCTAATAGTGCAACCCTATTCCCCCATCAACACAATCGCGAAGCATCCAAAGTCGATATTATTTTAAGCAATACCGCTTTAAATATAGACGTAAAAACAATGGATTACGAAATACCATCAGACCATCGCCCCGTTATATGTACACTTAAAAGATCAATGGCCTCGCAGGTTGACCTCAATTATTATAATTATAGTGGAACCAACTGGAACATTTATATGATTTTTTTTGACAATAAAATCACGTTAAATTCGGATATATACAATACCAAGGTAGTAATTGATCAGGAAATACAAAAATTTATAAATGTAGTCTTCGAAGCAAGGGATGCGTCTACACCTAAAATAACCCAACAAAATAATTACACATTACCAGAAAGTACTGTGAAATATATTAAACTAAGAAGCTTTAAAAGAAAAAGCCAACGATCTTCAAATATAGCTGAGCAAACTTTTTATAATCAATGTACTAAGTTTCTAAGTAACATGATTGATAAAAGTATTAATTCGGAACGCAATAAGAAATTGTATCAATTATTATCCAATTTAAAACCAGGTGATAAATCATTTTGGAGAATAAGCAGGAACTTGCGAGGAAAAGGAAAAAATCAAATCTCTCACCTTCAGGTTGGAAATACAAGGATAACATCTGATAAGGAAAAGGCTGAAGTCCTGGCAAATACATTTGTCAAAGCAAATAACCTCACTTCGAATTACAACCACTCAGCGGATATAGTAATAAATACAACAGTAAATATTTTTAAGAAGGAAAATCCCAGTTCTGAGTCAGCAATTTATACATCTCTAGAAGTAATGAATATTGTCTCATCAATAAAACCCTCAAAATCTCCTGGTTTTGACAATGTTCCCAACCTGCTCTTAAAGAAACTACCACTCAAAGCTCTAAAATTACTGGTTATAATATTTAACAGCTGCATCAAACTCAACTATTTCCCAAACCATTTCAAAAATGCTAAGGTTATAGCTATTAACAAACCTAGCAAGCCTAAAAATAACCCAAACAGCTACAGACCTATCAGTCTATTAAGTAACTTTGGTAAAATATTTGAAAAAATTCTACATTCTCGTCTTAGTGAATTTGTAACGACCAATTCTATTGTTGCTAAAGAACAATTTGGATTTAAAAAAGGACATAACACTACTCACCAAATAAACAGAATTAAAAACCAAATAATCACCAATAAAAACAATAAACGTTCAACGGGTGTAATATTGTTAGATATTGAAAAAGCGTTTGACACCGTTTGGCATAATGGCCTAATATTTAAACTTCTTGATGCAAATATACCAAAATATTTATGCAAACTTATTTCAGATTTCATTCACGGCAGAAACTTTAAAGTTGCGATTAATTATGAAACATCATCTCCAAAAACCATTACCACAGGGTTACCTCAAGGATCAGTCTTGTCGCCATTGCTTTACTCGATATATACATCCGATTTCAAAGTCCCGAAATATATGAAAATTGCTTACTACGCAGATGATACTGCATTAATTTCTTTAAACAAACTTACAAGTGCACTCTTGAAGAAAATGGAAAAGGGACTTGTAAATTGCAGTTAATACTTTCACAAATGGAAAATCAAAATTAATCCAAACAAGACCCAAGCAATTATTTTTCCGTTCAACAAATCTCCCAAAAGACTGCCAAGACGTCATCTTCATATTGGAAATAATATCATAAATGTACTTAATCATGTCAAATATCTCGGAGTTGTCTTGGACAAAAAGCTTACTTTTAAACAACATATTATGGCTACGTGCCAAAAAGCTATAAAATCATTTAAGGCATTATGGCCACTTCTAAATAGAAGGTAATTTCCAAACCCCAAAAACAAAAATTTCCTATTCAAAAGTGTTATAAGGCCAATATTAACATACGCGTGTCCTATTTGGAGTGACGCTGCCAACTGCCACCTAAAACGCTTACAAATTATACAAAACAAATGTCTTAAAATAATAAATAAAAAGCCCTGGAGGTATCCTACAAATCTTCTTCATGAAGAAACAGGTTATGAAAAAATTATCGATTTCATAACAAGGATTAACAACAATTATTTTGCCAAAATTGAAAATTCCTCTTACCCACTGATAAGAGAATGTAGAGAAGTAACGTAAAATTAAAAAGAAATCACCAAATTGAAAATTGTATGCTTATAGAGGTCTATTATTTCTAATAAGCCTTCTATAAGCATATAAATATGTTCAGATAGTATTTGAATTTATTAAATCATATAAAGGTTTTTCCCTCCCATTTTCCTTTAAAAATCATTAAAAAATAAAATAAAAACTATTTCATGTCTTTGGATTCTATATATTATTTGTTGCAATATCTATGTAAAGATAAGATCTCATATGTAAATATCAAATTTGTTAAAATATGTAAATAAAGGAAGAATATATAATTGAAAAAAAATTCTATTCTCTTTGGGGATATATATTACAGTTTGCATCCAAATACTCTTAGATATTTTTTTTAGTTGGGTTTTTTACCTGACCACACTTCTTCTGGAGTTATATTGTTTAACGTTTTACATGGAGTACGATTTGTTAAATAATTTGCAGTATTAGCCGCTTCTGCCAAAAACTTCTTAGGTAAGCCAGATTCAATCAAAAAACATCTTGTTTTTTCTATAATAGTTATGTTCACTCTTTTAAAATACCGTTTTATTGTGGTGATGGCACTGTCGTTTGATGCTCAATTCCGCTTTGAATCATAATTTTCTTTATTCTTTTATTACAGTATTCAGTTCCATTGTCACTTCTTAAAGCTTTAATTTTGCTGCCTGTTTGGTTCTCAACAAATTGTTTAAATTCCCAAAATTTGTCAACAACTTCATGTTTTCGTTTTAGGAAATACGCATACACTTTCCTATTGAAGTTATCAATAAAAATAAGCATGTATCTGGAACCATTTATTGAAGATACTTCCATAGGTCCACATAAATCTGAATGTACAATACCTAATAGTTCAGTTGCTCGATTTCCTGGATCTTTAAACGGTGACCGGGATAATTTACCTTTGAAGCAAGTAATGCAGTTGTGCTTGTTGACATCACACTTCACACCAACAACAGCTCCAGAGTTCATGTTCTTTAAGATTTCATTACTTATATGACCAACACGTTTATGCCACAGAGTACACTCTTAAGTTCTCACATCAGAAACTAACGCAACATTTTTTGCGATATTTAGTCGAAACATATGTACCATTCACTAGCTCTCCTCTTACTATAACTTCTTTATTTTTATTTAAAACTTTGCAACCAATTTTATTAAAGATAACTTCATAACCGCTTTCAACTATTTTTGATACTGATACAAGATTGATGTGTAAATCAGGAATATGAAGAACTTCACGGAAGGTCACATTTTCTTCTTTAAATTGGCTAACCTTGGTAACCATTTCGACTTCACCTACTCCCTTGACTTGCATTGTTGAATTATTAGCAATTGTCACCTCTGCAATCTTCTGTTGAAAATCCGTGTTGAAAAATTCGGAATTGGAGCACATATGGGCTGTTGCACCTGAATCAAAGAACCAGTCATTTTTATTAAGTTTACATGCTGAAAAACTTCCAAACATAGCATTTCCTTTTTTTATGAAATGGTCTTGATGATTTACTTGGACATTTTGCTGCGATATGACCAAATTTATTACAATTAAAGCATTTAGGTCCTTTGTTTCGAAAGTCTTTCTTCTGACCTGCTAATGCCACATCTGTCGATTTCATTTTTACATCTTGTAATAATTTTAATTTTATTGCATCACCTGTAATTTTTATTTCCGAACTTTGTATACCCATTATCATTGGTTTCTATTCTTCTGGTAATCCAGCTAACAACATTGAGCCAACCCATTTTTCATCAACTTGAAGACCAGCAGCTCTTAATTTAAGAGCTGTTGTAAGAATTTCATTTATATATTCTTCAACTGTACAACAACTATTTAATTTTCTTGAACAAAATTTTTGTATAAGACTGACTCTTCTCACCAATACGCTATATTCAAAAATTGTTCCAAGTATGCACCAAATTTCATTTGCACTCTCACATTCTCGAATGTGTGGCTACACAGACTTTTCAACCATCAAAATCAATTCAGCTTTAGCTTGAATTTTTTATCCTCTTTTGCTTCTGTGCCTTGAACTGCATTCCACAGACCTTTCATTTGGAAATACGCTTCAACTGCAAATTTCCAATCTTCAAAATTTTCGCTTCCACGAAGCTTTTCAATTTGATGATTTGTTGACATTCTTGAGTCTTGATTCTTGCTGCTTGAAATTTCTTATGATCACTATTTTATATACGCTACCCTTTTACGCGTCCATAACCTGTTAATAGGTGATATTCGTTTTAAAGGTTTCAAGCCCCAAATATTTGATTTTCTTGACATGTTGTTCATCAGTTGATGTTTTTTCCGCTCGGGGCATTCTGTTTGTCACTGAAGGCTTCCAACAACGTTCTTAATATTTCAACAGCAGAAGTTTCATTCCGCAAACCATATTTAATAGATGTCCGACTTATATGTTAATGCTTGAAACATATATGGAAGATAGTCATCTATCTACACTTGACCTTCATATGAGATATGTGGATCGAACTCCATGAATACGGTACTAACAGATTACCACACAAGTTATCACTACAACTTATACAAAAAAATTTGTTATGGGTGCAAAAACAACAACAACTTTATAGACAGCTTAACATCTCTTGGGAGTATCATAACAAATCACTAATTTATTGGAACCAGAAAAGCAATCTATTGTTAGAAAAGATGAGGATAGAAAACAAAAAAGGATTTTTACAAAACGCAATTAATACAGATAGATTTAACAAAAATCTTGATTTTTCAAAAGGATCATATTATATGATTGATGAAAACACTAAAGAAGCTATAATGTAGATCTTTAAAGCCCGATGCGACTTGATTGAATTAAATGCTACAAGCTTCGCAACAAATTCTAAAAATTCTACTCTTAATAATTTCAATATTAAATAGGTTTTTGTATATAGTTTTAATAATTATGATAAATTATTAAGTAGAAAAGGATTAAATCTTATAATGAAATAATGTAAATAATATTTAACAAATAACTAAATTGAATTGAAAAAAAAAATATTAGAATTTAAATTAATTCAAATTTTTCTTAATGCGAAAAATAAACTAAAGCAGATTAAAAAAGAGACATGCAAAAAAATCATCGTATGAATGCAGTAGGTAGCAGCTCAAAAGAGAATTAAGAAAAACAACGTCGTTAAAAATCGTAATGTGAATTGTGCCTTACTTAATCAAAACTTGTAAAACGTTAGAAAACACATGTTTAAATATATATAAATGAAAACCAATTAAATTTCCGACAAACGACAATTGTCAATGTCTTAAATTCTTATTACCTAAATTATTATTATTATAAACAAAAATTGTAATCTCATGTAATTAACTTTTGAAAATAAAGAATTACTGCTACAACTTACTAGATGTCCTTTGTTCAACAAAACCAGGGGGGTTATTATGTAATTCGATTCGAATGAAAAAATTTACGAATTCGTACAAATTGTACTTTGTAGTACGCTTTCGTACTATTACTTCCATTTCAATTTTCGAAAGGAAATTCCTTTCGACAATATTTTCGTTTCGAATCGAATTACATAATAACCCACCCCCAAATATTGTTAAAATCGCAAAATTCACTTTTAGTGTTTTACAAAATCGAGCATGAATCGAGCAATGAAGAACATTTTGCATTTATGTCAAAAACAGTACTATCAACCTGATAAAAAATCGGTAAAATAGCAAAGTTTATCATATTCATATCATATTTATGTATGATAATACTTATATTTACTGTAAGTTTTAATATTTTGTTTTATAAACATATGTATATGCATGATGGAAATGATTTAAAATTACTGTGATGCCAAATTTGTCCATTGCTGAATATGGAACAAAAGACATGGGTCCCTTATTTTTCCATCATCAATAACACATATCCTATCTGAAATTAGAATACTTTTCCAACACTAATTTCATACTTGATTTACTGTACACTGGCGGTCACATAAATAAGGAATTTAATATGTTGAACTTCAATCAAGGATATCTTTTAAATCAAAAAGATACGAATATGAAAGGTAACAACAAAATAGACCATAACCTTACTTTTAATTTAAAAAAAAAAATTTTATTCTACTTTAGCAATTTTGATTTTTTCAAGAAATTTAAATTTTTTTCTGTGTCATGAAATCGAGTATGTAATTCACGGAATTTGCGATTAACAAAATTTCATATCCGCTTGGTCTTGGTTTTGTAGATATATTCGGTTAGCAATTTAATACTTTTTATGTTATTACCTTTTCTATTTCTCGATACTCTGCCATCTGCTGAACAATAGCATCAGTTGTGTTTCTCATACTTTCAAATTTTTTAACTTCACTTAAATCGTTGGCACTTTCAGTATCAAAATCATCAGTCTTAAACAGCAAACAATTAAAAAATTTCTTTTCTTTCGTTTTTGTAGCATGTTTTTTAGTTTTGAGTTTTTTACCTTCCTCATTATCGGCTTGAGTATGTAATTCCTTAAGGACTGTATTAAAATCGAAAACATGACTATTAGTGACATGTAATGTTTGACTTGTTTTGTTGCTTTCACTTAAATTACTACCTTTCGAAGGAGATTCGATCATATCGTTTGTATTATTAGAGTTATCCATTTCTTCTAACATCATATCTATGTTAGACACTGTATGGGTATTATATGTTTCTATTACAGATTTGTTGAAATTAATGCTGTCATTTAAATTATTGGAATCATTGTTGTCAACATCTTTCAATGCTGTGGTTGTATTGGTGATTTTATTATTGATTTCATTTGTAGTTTCAGATACATTCAGTTCCGCGAAGTTGTTTTCCCGATCATGTTTTAGGTGTTCGATGGCAAGTGGTGCATCATCTTCAATTTCTTTCAATATTATATCTACAGTGCTGACAGTAGGTATCGTAGGAGGTTTATTGGTTATTACCTCTGGATTTAATATTTTGATAGTACCTTTGCTGGAACCATATATAAATTTCTTCTTCGTAGAAATACCATTTATTAGATTTCCATCATCGCCTTCTTCGTCGTCATCTTTATCAGAACTTTCTGAATCTGTTATACAATTATCTTCTTCTTCTGGTAAATCACATATTAGTCGATGATTTATAGTTGTTAGCTGTTCATTCGATGCCATTAATGATCCAGTATGTTTATTATTAGGAGCTACTAATACTACATGATACGCTGGTACAGCTCTTGCTCTTCCCTTGCATTGAACATAACTGCGATACGTGGTAGGAGGGTCCCATCTTACTACCAGATTACATTTCGGTACATCAATGCCTTCTTCTAGAACTGATGTTCCAATTAACACATTGCAATCATGCATTCGAAAACGTTTCAACACCTCCTCTTGTCTACGATGCTCAGCCTCGGCTTCTTTAGGTTCTGTTATGGTATCTGCTACACGATCTGTAGTAAATTGACATTTGATAAATTTTAACTCGGGGTCATGTCTACTCATTTCAGCCAACAACTCAAATAGAACACGAGCTGTATAATTTGAATTACAAAAAATAATGGAACATAAGGTATCAGCTCCATCAACATTATCACGATGATGACGACGAAATTGACGCTTTTTAGAACGATGATGATGAGTACCAGATTGCCGCCAGTTTGTTGAGGAAGTATTATTATTAGTAGTAGTGGTAGTAGTAGCATCGTCAGTTTTATTGTTATTACTTACGGTGCCCTCTTTTGTATTACAATTTTGTTGTTCAATTTTTGCCATTTTAGCATGGAGTTCCGGCTTTACAATAGAATCTAGATTTTCTACTATAGAACGAGATTCTAATTGTTGTTTTTCAACAGCCTGTTCTACGCTGTAGCATTTAGTTTCTAAAATACGTGTTAGCTTTTGAAAATCCATTGTGTCCAATTCCAAACTTATACGTTTCATCGTATCACTTTTGCTCGTATTATCGTCGGGCTTAAAAAGTCTCAAAACTTCTAAAAGTCGTCGTACTTTTGGACTTGAATACAATTCAACACATTCTTTATGATTATTTTTAAATTTGCGAAAGTTTTGTTCACATATTGCATGTACCTCTAAAAGAGCAGTATTTACCAAACATAGTAGAATATAATGACGCTCATGAGGGGTTTTAATTTTTTGTTTCTCTATACGTTGATACATATTAAAAGCTACTCTAGCAGCCGACCATGGTCCCATTTCTTGTAAAACTTGTAGCATGGTATCTAGAAATTCTAGTGGCTCCTTTTTAGGATCCGGAATGTCTTTAAGTTCTTCCAGAAATTCATCGGTGCAATATATTTCGAAGGGATCATATCGGTGATCATTAAGAAAAGCTTTACGTGTCAAAATGATGTCCTGAAGTAGATAACAAAGTTCATTTTGTTTGTATGGTGCACATTGAACAATATATTCCAAGGGTTTGGCACAATATCTATGGGGAAGTAAGAATAAATAAATTTATATATATAGTCATAAAGATTTCAATGGTATTTTAAGTGCCCAAACAAAGAAACATTAAACAAAGGAAGTATCCATATTTATACATTTTATAGAATTCCAATTAACAGCATATAAAAATTTCAGTTTCTTTATTATCTTATATTATTATTTACTTGTAAGATAAAAAAATTTTGGAGCTGTGTGCCTTTTCTATTTAGTACTACTATGAAATAACAATATCAGTACAATATGAACAATATTTTTAAAGTTGCATTATAATAAAGGAAGTATACAGGGTTTGCACTCCAAATTCACTCTTTTACACTTCAAATTCACCTTTTTGAAAATCAAATTGACCTTTTTGCAAATCAAATTCAACTTTTGCCAAATCGAATTCACCTTTTTGCAAATCATTTTCACTCAATAGAAAATACTGTTTAAAATAATTTAAAACTTCAAGAATAAATACTATGTATAAAAGGTTTGCACTCCAAATTCACTCTTTTGCACTTCAAATTCACCTTTTTGAAAATCAAATTGACCTTTTTGCAAATGAAATTCTACTTTTGCGAAATCAAATTCACCTTTTTGCAAATCATTTTCACTCAATACTGTTTAAAATACTTTAAAACTTCAAGAATAAATACTATGTATAAAAGGTATAAACAAAAACATTTATTTTTTACAAATTCAAAATTAAATTATTTTGATAATGTGAAAAATTGAAATTGGAAATATATATATAAAAATGTTTTATTCTTTTACTTTATAACGGTTCTCCTGCAGCCGCGGACGGCAATTACATATACATATGTTCGTAATAGTTATTACTAACAGTTGCAGTTGTTTGTTCAATTACTTGTGTTAAACGTAATGTATTCCCAGGATTAGCTAATATGTTACGTTTACATTTTATTTTAGAAAATACTTCATCGATTGTGTTGAGCATTGGGGAATAAGGCGGTAGGAAAACTAATGTGTGCCTAGTCTGTTCAAACAGATTGCGTATCTCCTGCGTCTTATGGAGACTTAACAGCGCACATCACGGTATTTCCCGTTCCTGATTGTAAAATATTTTCGCACAAAAATATCCAAACTCGAGTTTCTGTCGAATTTGATCAACTTTATAATATCATTAGCTTTGAAAAAAGTTTAGAATTGAAAGGGATATAATACTTTATTTAAACAATATGTAATTACTTTTTAGTGTTGCTGTAGCCAATTTTAAATTCATTTTATATTAAATTTAATTCTATATTTACAAATATTATTGACTAATAAATAAATAAGGGTTTTACTCTGTTTCTATACTGTTTATAGACGTGGTAATTTTACATACTTATTATCTTTTTTTCATTTAGTAGTCCTAACTTCAAATTCCAGGATAAAATCTCTCTTAAATAGGTCATTACATGCAGGGTTGTCAACTTTAAAATATGTGACCTCCGAGAAAAGGGACCTAGTGTGTGAAAATTAAGTTTTGAGAAAAAAACGCATTTAAAGTTTCTACACCCTTTTAGGTACCAGAATCCACCGTTTTTGACATAACCCTTTTTTTGACACACTAGGTCCCTTTTCTCGGAGAAGGTCACATATCAAAAAGTACCAAAACCGATCAAAAATGCGTATTTTTTTAAAAAAAAGCACTAATTTTTTCATTATTTTTTTCCTTTATTTATATATTTTTTTTATTAAATTAAAAAAACTAATTCACATATACAGGTTTTAAATCAAAATAAAATTAAATAATATAAAAACAAATAAAAAACCTATTAAAGTTAAATATTCTTTGTATTTTATAGAAACAAGAATTATTAATTTAAATTATTGCGTTTTCGTTTCTGGCAAAAATGTTACACGTTTTTCCCATTTCGCATTTTTTGTTCTCTTTTTCTGTTCTTTTCTAAAAAAAATATCAACCTTGCGAAATAGTATCGTGTTCTTTTCTAAATATGTCGCACTATAAAAAATAAAAAAGTTGAATTTTACGCATTCTAAAAAATTAGGGGGGAATCGCACGATAAACACGCTGACATTTGGTTTGTTTATAAATGTGTATTAGTGTGAAGAAACAAAAAAATAATAAAAAGAGTAATTTTTATTGTTCTGTTTAAAATAAATTATTAATATGAAAATATCAATGTTCTTTTATATATATTTTATTTTTTGGTATCCAAGAATAAAAATGTCAACAAAATCAGATAGATGTTGATTAAAAAATTGTTTCAATGTTATAATTTTATGCTCTATTCTGACCACTAAAAATGCAACATCTTAAATGGGTGAGGCAAACATTATAAAAATGTAGCATTATAAAGTGTAAAATTTTTTTTCAGAAACGAAAACACCATTATATTGTTTATTGTTTTCTCATCACTTCATCCACTTTCATCCAGCCATAAAACGGGTTTAATTTTAAATTCTTACATTTTTCAAACATTATTACTATTAATTAAAATATTTACTTCATCAGGCATTTGATATCGTTCGCAACAGGAATTTTCTCTTTTCAATCGATTTCTAATTTTGGATTTGAAAAGATTCAGGTCGCTAAAAACCCTTTCAACTTTAGTGGAATAGAACTTCTTGGTAACAAAAGGGACCAAGAAACGTGAAACACCCGGAGAAAGGTGAAAGTGTCCTCTTTAATCCTATATATACTTTTGCACCCGTGATGACCCGTGGGTAGAACACATTTTTCATTTTAATGAAAAAAATTTCAAAAAAATTTCAAATTACTGTAATTTAAACAGCCCTATAAGTATACAATGGTGTTGTTAAATTTGTGCTTTAGGTATTTTATAGCTTATAATAGTCATTATTTTTTCTATTACCAGCAATGATATCTGCTTACAAAATACACCACTCTTTTGATATATTTGTAACATCTATTAAAGTAGTTGTACAACTATGTTTTTGACTAAATCCTGATTGCTTTTGCGTTAATAGTCCAAATCGTTTTAGGTATTCGTTTATCTGTTTATGCATTATCTTCTCAAGAGCCTTAGAAAAGAATGGTAGAATTGATATAGGCCTAAACTCAGAGTTTGTCTTAGGCACAGGAATAACATTTGCATGCTTCCATTGTGTTGGAAAGACGCTGATGACAAGAATCGTATTATATAAGTAATGTATGGTAAGAGGATAGGAAGGATAATTTTGATAAATTTAGGGTGCATGTTGTCATATCCAATTGCATTTGATTTTATGGCTAAAAGACAGGTAAGTGCTCATCATTGCTAACACATTGGAATTCAAATGGACTATCATTATCGGGAATCACTAGTTTATTTATTGCATTGTGTGCAGGAGGTTAAAATTGAACGGTGGGTAAATTAGTAAAAGTTGAATTAAGTTCATCAGGAGTGAGTTGGCAAGTTTTTCTAGTTCCGCCAGTTCCAATTTCCCGAATAGTTTTCCATTTCTGTTTCATTTTTTTTTTTTTTTATTTAATTTATTAAATAAATAAAATATTGGTGTTACTTGCATTTTCAATACGGTGGCCATAATACTCAGACTTTGATCTACGAATTTCACGAGTAACTTCTCTTCTCAGATTACGATAATCTTTAAGTTAAATTTTTTCCAACGTGAAAACACATCATATCCTTTGCCAATCAGTTGTTTTATATGTACTGTAAACCACGATCTTTCATAGGTCTTAATGTTTTTCGTTATCTCAGGTACAGTAAGATCAAATAAGTATGAGATATTATTTTCCAAGAAGGACAACTGATGGTCAACAGAAGTAATATGATAAATGGACGTCCAATTTACTAAAGAAATATGTTCTGCCAAAACATTGTAGTTAACATTATTAAAGTCACGGTATGTAATTGATAGTGTTTCATTATTTAAAATAGAGTCATATGTCGTGAAAATTAAATCGTGTTTCGAACAACATGAGGCCGATAGTTGGTCGTACAACAAGACTAGTGAAATCGTTAACAAACAATAAGATGAAGTAAAGTACCTGCTCTTGATGTATAGTGTGTATGCATCGTGTAGTTTATTGATGTGAGACCAATAGTTTCCATGTTTTCTGTGACATAAGGTTCACACAGAAGATTACAATTAAAATCACCTGCAA
Source organism: Cordilura impudica (assembly GCA_963682025.1). Lineage (NCBI taxonomy): Eukaryota > Metazoa > Arthropoda > Insecta > Diptera > Scathophagidae > Cordilura > Cordilura impudica. The sequence continues at coordinate 284,476 of OY821517.1, read as the reverse complement.
TTAACAAATCCATATAGGTGACCGTCAACCTCTCTAGTACTTCCATAAAAGAAATGATCACAGTATCACGGTGTGGCCTGTATATACATCCTATAAGCATTTTGTTATTTTCAAACAAATATTCGATTTCATTAGATCTACATTTAAAATTACATTTAATACCTTCCCTAATATAGATGGCAACACCACCAGCAAGTGTTTTACGATCAGCTCTGAATTCAACATAACCATTTAAATTACATAGACTGTCAGGGGTATCCTTTACGACCCAAGTCTCCGACACACAAATAACATCCACAGATGAGTTTTTAAATGTCAATCTCAATCCATTAATTTTGTTGTTAAGGCTCTGAGTATTTATATGACACACATTAATATCTTTCCTCTACTTAGCGAGTATCCGTATCAGATCAGATTTTAAATAATCCTAGAAGCACATGCGTGCAATGAAAAAAATTGACTCTAGAAAATTTGGAGATTATGCTAAGGAAACTGCAAAAATATAACAATCAAGTATAACAATCAAGGATTACAGATTTTATAGAGAGCACAATACTAGAAAAATTTCACGAAATTCCACAAATGAAGATCTATTTAATATATTATTGACAACGTCAGATCCGCTCATCTCCAGTATTTGAAATCAATGGAAAGGGGAACATCGGGATTTAGATGAAGAAGTCAAAAAACTACTAAAGAACAGAAATGAAACAGAACAAAATATGGAATATTTGCAATCAATATTTGGACCAAATGAATAATAATTATAATTGCCTTTCATTGCTATTTAAGTACGAAAAATATGGTATTAGTAAAAAATAATAATAAACGGAACCTCCCATTGTTACATATACTATTAAAATCTATTGCAGTTTTTATTTTTCAAAGGTTTTTTACCCACATATCTATGAAATGTTTTAATAAATAAGAAAGATTCAAAAAATAAAAACCCTTATTTTCATATAAAAATCAGAATCATTGCGCTAATGTTCAGTAGATTAATTTTGCTAAAATTAACAAATTGACAGCAGCAAATGATAAATTTTTCTGTAGTAATAGCAAGACTTTTAGATAATATTACTAACGTTTTTTAAGAGTAAATTCCTTGAGTATAAACAAATTTGCAAATTTGACAGCAAAAAATTTTTAATTTTTCAGTAGTAATAGCAAAACATACAGTTGATTTAACTTTTTTTAATGTAAAAACTTTTTTGAGTGTAAACATTAAAAAAAATCCCATTATTACAAAAATTGCTTATAATTACACTGTGTGACAGTGAAAATACCTTTTTGATATAACCTATATTAGGTTGTAGGTCTTTCCGAGTAGATCATTTCTTCATAATTAGAATTTTCAATACACCCTCAAAATCTGAAGTTATGGTCAAATTTCTGATTTTTAAGGCTTCTTGGACTTAAAACATCGTAACTCACTGAGTTTTTATCCGATTTTAATTTTGTTTACCATGTTGGATAGAGGAAATGTCAAACTTTAAAAGAGTGTGTGCATGTTTAATATTTAACGAAGTAACGTAGAAATATTAATGATAATATCCGAAGTTTTACATTATTTTTTTAAATTTTTCAACTTTGATTCAACTTTATTGCAGTACTTTGTTTGAAAAACAATTTTTCTCATATTTGTTTTTTAAAGAACTTTTGTTTCTGATTAAAATGAGCTTAAAATAATCAAAATTGAATAAAAATTGAAAAAGTTATATTCGATTCTCCAAACAAAGGAAATTCATTTTTTTTTTATGAAAATCAATGTTGCTGTTGGCTACACAAATACAGTACAGTACAGTACAGTACAGTACAAATAAAATACAACCAATTTTTTTTTCTTTTATTCTTTGTTCTATTCTGAATAAAACAACAAAAAATTCAAAACAAAAAGCAACAAATTCATACAGATAAAAAACAATAACAAAGATAACTCGCACGAACTCAATTTTGCACTTTTGTATGTACTCAGGATAAAACCAGTTTATACCGTTAGTTTTGAATTGTTTAGTATTGTGTACGAGCAGTAATGCAAATTTATGTGTCAAAACGTGTTATTAGTAATAATTTAAGTGTCACGCCATAACTCAGTAAGCTTATGCTAAACATTCATTAAAGTCTCATTAAAGTGTCAAAAATTGTGTAAAATGTGTGAAAATCGAAATAAGTTTTGTTACGTTTGCGGTTTATTCCTAAACAAAAATAAGAGCATTAAATTTGCAAATCATAAAGTTCTAGTTGAAAAGTTTAACCGATTCTTTAACCGTACCTACTCTATAAGTAAATGGTATGAACCAGAATATGTTTGCCCATATTGCTCTTTGGGACTCAACAAATGGAAAACTGAAACTTTGCCATTTTTATCTCCAATGCAATGGCATTATCAACTATACCATAAAGAAGAGGATTGCTATTTCTGTCAAACAAACGTTGTTGGACATCACGTTAAAACGCGTCAAAACATAAAGTATTCTAATGTATTGACCGTAACTAAGCCCATTCCAAGAGATCGTCAAAGTAGAAATTGTACTAAAAATGTAGTTTCTTCGGAATCAAGTGATGACAACTGGGGTCCCACGGGAAATGAAGCTGAAACATCATTTCAGGATCGGCATTTTGTATCAAACAATGATTTTCAAGATTTAGTGCGTAACTTGGGGCTATCACGAAGACAAACGGAAGATTTAGGGTCCCAATTAAAAAATTGGCATTTGACAGATAATGACTTTAAAATAACATTTTTTAGAGACAACCCCTTTATGTTATTTGAACAACTCTTCAAAGCTGATGAAGTAAATTCTAATCTTGTATACTGTTCAGATATAGACGAATTGTTTGCTTCTCTTAATCATACGCATCTACAAGAAGAATGGCGGTTATTCATAGACGGTTCATGTAACAGTAAGTATATATAAACAAAAAAGAATGTGTCACAAATTTTTAATTCATAAAAAAAATGTAGGCCTTAAAGCGGTGTTATTACATAACAAAAATCAATTGCCTTCGGTTCCAATAGCATACGCTACGGGTATGAAGGAAACATATAAAACAATGGAAAATATATTACGTTTAATAAATTACAATAAACATCAATGGAAAATTGTCGCTGATCTAAAAGTCCTAACAATATTATTCGGGATGCAAGGAGGGTATACAAAATTTCCATGTTACCTTTGCGAATGGGACAGTCGCGCGCAAAACCCTTATGACTGCAATAACTGGCCACCTAGAAAATTTTTCCAAATAAGTAAAAAAAATGTTGTCAACATTCCTCTAGTGCAGGCCGAGAAGGTTATTTTGCCACCTTTACACCTTAAATTAGGCTATATGAAACAATTTGCTAAAAAATTGGAAAAAGATAGCGAGGCTTTTTTATATTTAAAGTCAGTGTTTCCAAAACTTAGTGATGCCAAAATTAAAGAAGGTACAACAATTTTTTATATACCCACAAAAAATACGACATTTAAACACAATTTTCTTGATTTATAGGTATTTTTTGTTGGACCACAAATCCGAAAAATTTTTTTAGATGAAAGCTTTTCTAACAAATTAAATGAAAAAGAAAAACGAGCTTGGTTGAGTTTTGTTTCCTTGTGTGAAAACTTTTTGGGAAATAACAGAAGTACCGACTACGTTACGGTAGTTAGTGAGTTTCTGGAGGCTTACGGAGATATGGGCTGCAGAATGTCAATTAAAATTCATTTTTTGCACTCCCACTTGGATTTTTTCCCAGACAATCTAGGCCAATTCAGCGACGAACAGGGTGAACGATTTCACCAAGAAATATTAAAAATTGAAAATCGATTCGTAGGTAAAAATCAAGTCAGAATGCTGGCTAATTACTGTTGGTCGCTAAAACGAGAAACCGCTGATTCATCATACAAACGAAAAAGATCCAGCAATCATTTTTAAAACCATTTTTACAATACTAAACAATTCAAAACTATCTTTGTTATTGTTTTTTATCTGTAAGAATTTGTTGCTTTTTGTTTTGAATTTTTTGTTGTTTTATTCAGAATAGAACAAAGAATAAAAGAAAAAAAAATTGGTTGTATTTTATTTGTTATTGGTCATTTTATCCTTCAGAAAAGTAAAGAATTGAATTATGTACTCATTTCTGCACGCCACTGTATTTGTGTAGCCAACAGCAACATTGATTTTCATAAAAAAAAAAAATGAATTTCCTTTGTTTGGAGAATCGAATATAACTTTTTCAATTTTTATTCAATTTTGATTATTTTAAGCTCATTTTAATCAGAAACAAAAGTTCTTTAAAAAACAAATATGAGAAAAATTGTTTTTCAAACAAACTACTGCAATAAAGTTGAATCAAAGTTGAAAAATTTAAAAAAATAATGTAAAACTTCGGATATTATCATTAATATTTCTACGTTACTTCGTTAAATATTAAACATGCATACACTTTTTTAAAGTTTGACATTTCCTCTATCCAACATGGTAAACAAAATTAAAGTCGGATAAAAACTCAGTGAGTTACGATGTTTTAAGTCCAAGAAGCCTTAAAAATCAGAAATTTGAACATAACTTCAGATTTTGAGGGTGTATTGAAAATTCTAATTATGCAGAAATGATCTACTCGGAAAGACCTACAACATAATATAGGTTATATCAAAAAGGTATTTCATTTTTGCAATTTTGTCACACAGTGTTATTATTAAAATCCAAATATGACATTTTTTAATAAATCAAAAACTCATATTTCACGCTAAAAGTTAAAAAAAAATTAAAGTTCAACTTTGACCTAAAATTCCTTAAAAAGTAAGTACTCAATCAATTTTAATGAAATTAAAACTGACTCAAGTGCAACTAAATATATATCCATTAAAACAAATTACTAAAATATTTTGATCGGTTCAAAAGTTACAGAATTTTGGCCAATGAAAAACGATTTTCAGCCACTGTGCGTTGTGTAAACTGTGCATCATACTTGCATTCAGAAGTAAAAGTGAAACTTAAGATCTTTACACTGTAGAAAAAATGTACGCTCACTGATGTTAAAAAAAGCACTAAAAATAGCAATAAGCACTAACTCGAAAAATGTTCGTGTCGAAAATTTAGCTAGAATTATTAGCCCTGTTCGTTTACGTGATAATTTGTAACAATTTGTACTAATTATCACAAAATTTACTGGATCCTGTTCGTTTACTTCAAAAAACAAGTAAAATAGAACAAATGAGAGCGTAAAGTGATAGATATTTTTTTGAAAACTTGCTAGTTTTTACTGTATATATTTTTGCTAGTAGGAATTAGCAAGCAAGAAAAACATATGTTTGAAAAACATATGATTGAGTTTTGTGGTAAATAAAGCAAAAATACTACAATTCTATTTTTGTGCAAAAATTTTAAATAATAATTCTGAGGAAATTAACGATAGAAGTAAATATTCACATAACCAGGTTTCATTAATTTTAATCTTTTAAAACCGGTTCCTGCCAAAAATATGTGTATCTGCCAATTTCTTTCAAAATGACTGTTTATTTTTAAAAGCAATAGGTAATGATATCAGTTTCAATGAATATTTTTACATGTTAAATAAAATAAATTCTTCTAATTAAGGTATATTTCTTTTTTTCATTTAGAGTTTCACTTCTTCTTCACTTTCAAATGTGTTTACAATCAGCGGTTTCTATGAGCTTGCAAATTCTTACAGATTGCTGTTCGTTTACTATTTTGGATATTTATGTTTTTGAGAACTAATTTTTCTTACTCTCTGAAATTTCGGTTTTTACTGGTTTTTACTGGGAAAGTAAACGAACAGAGCTCTTAATTCATTGTCAAGAACAGTCAAAACATTTGAATATTTGTACCTTGTATATAAACGAAAAATTTTGAAGTATTTTCAATAATTTGGCTTATTCAAATTATTATTCCTATAATAATTTTCAATTGGGATTCTTGTTTTTTCTTTGTTACAAATATTTTTAACCGGCACTAATACATTATATTTTTTTATAGGTATATAATATTATATTAAATATTCTTTGTGTTAAATAATATTTATGTCTATCGCAATGTTTTTCCTCATATATTCTTAATTTTTATGCCCTCCACACCACTGTATACGATAGTATATATCAGTTTGTCAATCCTTTTGTACCTCATCGAACAAAATTTCGAAGACCCCATACACAATATACATTCTTGATCTTATAACAGGAGGAAACGACCTGGCAATGTCCGTCTATCTGTTGAAAACATTCTCCTGTCTGCAATAGGTAGAGTGGGTCGTATTACATAGGCTTTAAATATTCATCATTATCTGGATCAGTTTGGTACTGAATTCGGAGCGTCTAGGCCTGATAGCCGATGAATACGGACGAAAATGTAAATACTTCCGATTAAATTTCATATAAAACAAGTAAGAAAATTATAGTCGGTCTAGACCGACTATACGATACCCTATACCATGCGTTTAGAAACCCTATCTCTTAGGCCCAACTAACTGGACATAGAAAATAAACAAAAACCAAATTTGAGTGGGATTTTTATTAATTTTTTTGGCTGCAGATATAAAAAAGTTCATATCGGATGCTATATCTATAAAGGGGCTAGGTCCAAAAATGGACCGATCCTGATCATGTTTGGTAAAGTCTCTTGTATTTTGCAAAAATATGTACAAACAAAATTTGTGAAGAATCAGTGCAATATTTTTGTTTTTTAATTGATTTAACTGAAGATCGGGAAGCAGCTCTATATGGGGTCAAAGGGATCCTTTTTGGACTACTCATTAGTGGATGTAATGAACGCATACAAACCCAATTTGCGTAAGATCTATATGACAATTTGGATCTTATGGCAATTTATGTCCATTTCATATGGGTAATTTGTATGGGGGCTAGGTCTGAACATGGACCGATTCTCACCAATTTCAATAGCGTTCATCCCATGGCCGATAAAAGCTTATATACCAAATTTCATCAAAATATATTCATATTTGCGACCTGCAGTTTGATTACAAGCTTTACATGGACACACAGACGGACGGACGGACGGACGGACATTGTTAAATCAACTCAGAAAGTGATTCTGATTCGATCGGTATAATTAAAGATGGGTCTAGGTCAAATATTTTTGGGTGTTACAAACAGCAGCACAAAGTCATTATACCCAAACCACATAGTGGTATAGGGTATAAAAACTAAGTATACATACTAAAGAATTTTTATACCCTATACCACTATGTGGTTTGGGTATAATGACTTTGTGCTGCTGTTTGTAACAACCAAAAATATTTGACCTAGACCCATCTTTAATTATACCGATCGAATCAGAATCACTTTCTGAGTTGATTTAACGATGTCCGTCCGTCCGTCCGTCCGTCCGTCCGTCTGTGTGTCCATGTAAAGCTTGTAATCAAACTGCAGGTCGCAAATATGAATATATTTTGATGAAATTTGGTATATAAGCTTTTATCGGCCATGGGATGAACGCTATTGAAATTGGTGAGAATCGGTCCATGTTCAGACCTAGCCCCCATACAAATTACCCATATGAAATCGACATAAATTGCCATAAGATCCAAATTGTCATATAGATCTTACTCAAATTGGGTTTGTATGCGTTCATTACATCCACTAATGAGTAGTCGAAAAATGATCCCTTTGACCCCATATAGAGCTGCTTCCCGATCTTCACTTAAATCTATTAAAAAACAAAAATATTGCACTGATTCTTCTCAAATTTTGTTTGTGCATATTTTTGCAAAATACAAGAGACTTTACCAAACATGATCAGGATCAGTCCATTTTTGGACCTAGTCCCTTTATAGATATAGCATCCGATATGAACTTTTTCATATCTGCAGCCAAAAAAATTAATAAAAATCCCACTCAAATTTGGTTTATGCTTATTTTCTATATCGAAGTAGTTGGACCGAAAGATAGGGTCTCTAAACCATGGTATAGGGTATCATATAGTCGGTCTAGACCGACTATAATTTTCTTACTTGTTATACATAACAGAAATATGTGTATATGTATGTATATATTTTTAAACTCTTATAACTCATACTCTCTGTCTGTCTGTCGTGGGGCAACCCCATTGTTGTGAATATAAATTAATTTTGGGGTAGTCACGCACAATCACGCATAGTCACGCACAGTCACGGAGTTATCTAAGTGGCTTTTCCCTTCATCCGATCGATCTGAAACTTGGTCCATACACTAGCTATAAAAAAAGATTAATTTTGACTTAGTCACGCACAGTCACCCATGGTCACGCACAGTCACGGAGAAATTTAAAACGGATTTCCCCTCATCCGATCAATCTGAAACTTGGTCGATATACTTCTTGTAAAGAAACATTAACTTCGACATAGTCAAGCACAGTCACGCACAGTCACGGAGTGATTTAAAGCCAATTTCTCCTTATCCGATCGATCTGAAACTTGGTCGATAGACTTGCTGTGAAAAAAATTAACTTTGACATAGTCACGCAAAGTCACGCACAGTCACGGAGAGATTAAAACCTCACTTCCCGTCATCTGAAACTTTGTCCATAGACTTGTTGTGGCCTAAGATTAATTTTAAGATAGTCATAAACAGTCACGCATAGTCACGCACAGTCATGGAGTAATTTAAACCCCATTTCCCCTCATCCCATCGATCTGATGCTTTGTCCATAGACCTGTTAAGGCCAAAGATTAATTCTAAGATACTCACACACAGTCAAGCACAATCACGGAGAGATTCAAAACTCATATGTGTTTTAATAAAAACTTTGTTTTTATGGGTTAGATTATTTTATAAACATGTGAACCAGTTCGAATCTAACTCTCTTTACGAACGGTTGTGTAAAAAATCAAAGCGCTTAGAGTACAACTATTTAAAATTAAAAACAAGTGTTTATTTTTGTTTTTGCAATTGCCTATTCTTGATCTCATTTGAACTCACGTGGTAGACAATCCAGCTTTAAAACAGGAATAAAAATTTTGCGATGGCCCGAGGGGCCAAATCTTCATCAAAAAGAAAGCTTGTGAATAAGAAGATGACAAAACTTCCTCCGGGTTTTGTTAACCCGAACATGGCGTCAACTTCAAGCAACAGATTTAGCCTGCTTGCTGGCCTCAATGATATGGACGTAACTCCCGTATCAAATATTAACGATGTTAAGGAACACAAACCTCCACCCATTGTTGTAGAAGCTAACGCTTCATTTACAGAAATACAAAAGCTGCTTGGTAAGGATCGCATTTTCAAACGTACTTCAATTGGTACCAAAATTTTTGCTCCTAGTAATAAAATGTACGAATGCTACAAGCAAATACTTAAAGAGAATAAGATGGAGTTTCATTCTTATGGCTCCAAAGAAAATAGATTATACACCACCTTTTTACACGGTTTACCCCGCATAAGCTCTGAGGAAATCTCCAAGGAGCTAAAAAACTACAACCTATCCCCCTCTTCCGTAACTGAAATAACCACCAAATTCAGTTCAAACAATAATGCAGTTTATAAAGTTCAATTTGTTCGTAAAAATTTTAATCCAACTGCTTTAAAAAATGTACGAACAATTTCTAATATTATAATTTCTTGGAAAAAATATAAATCGAAATCCAAGAACAAACCAACTCAATGCTGGAACTGCTTGATGTATGGCCATGGCGGTGAACATTGCCATCGAAGTGCTGCATGTATGATATGTGCAGAACAACATCATACAAGTGTGTGTCCGTTTAACACAAATGAAAAAAGACCAGCTGTTTTTACATGCTTTAATTGCAAAAAACAAGGAAAAGAGAGAACTGATCACTCTGCAAACGATATCAACTGTCCGTTACGTTCTCTCTATTTGGAAACTAGAACAAGAGTTACTTCTAAAAGTCCGAATAAAAGCAGACAACAACAAAATAACACATTTCAATTTAATGTGGGAGATTTTCCTAACTTAAGAAACAACAACACAAATTGTAACAATATCATCAACAATAACAGCAAAGCTACATATGCTAACCAGCTGAAAACAAACAACGATTTATTTAGCATTGATGAGCTTTTTGATATTTTCACTACAGCTATGGATGATTTGCATAGGTGCACTTCAAAAGTACAACAAATCAAAGTTGTAATATCAATGGTAAAATACGCCCATGGATTATACTAATAATTTAAACGAATTCAAAATGCTTCACTTGAATGCTAATGGCATTTCAAACTTTTCTAAATTAAAACAATTTGAGATACTAATTGAACGAGAAAATATTAAAATAGCGTCTTTGAATGAAACATTTTTTTCAGAAAATCATAGACCCTATTTTAAAAATTATTATTTATATAGAAGTGACAGAACAGATGCAAGAGGAGGAGGAGTAGCTCTGTTAATTCATAAATCTGTCGCTCATAAAAACCTCTTTATATCAAACACTTCATCAATCGAAAACATCTCAATTGAAGTTATTATAAATAATAGACCTATTGTTGTATCTTCATTATATTCACCAAGATATACCCATAACTTCTGTGCTGATATCTTGAACCTAACACCTTCCACCAAAGAATACATAGTTTTTGGTGACCTAAATGCCAAACATTGCTCTTGGAATTGCCGTTCAAATAATACTGCAGGAATCGCACTGAACAATCTACAGCAATCAAGCAATTTTTTTATACACTATCCTAATAGTCCAACCCTATTCCCCCATCAACACAATCGCGAAGCATCTACAGTCGATATTATTTTAAGCAATACCGCTTTGAATATAGACGTAAAGACAATGGATTACGAAATACCATCAGACCATCGCCCCATTATGTGTACACTTAAAAGATCAGTGGCCTCGCAGGTCGACCTCAACTATTATGATTATAGTGCAACCAACTGGAACATTTATATGAATTTTTTAGAAAATAAAATCACGTTAAATTCGGATATAAGTATACAATACCAAGGTAATAATTGACCAGGAAATACAAAAATTTATAAATGTAGTTTTTGAAGCAAGGGATGCGTCTACACCTAAAATAACTCAACAAAATAATTTCACATTACCAGAAAGTACTGTGAAATATATTAAACTAAGACGAAGCTTTAAAAGAAAAAGCCAACGATCTTCAAATATAGCCGAGCAAACTTTTTATAATCAATGTACTAAGTTTCTAAGTAACATGATTGATAAAAGTATTAATTCGGAACGCAATAAGAAATGGTGTCAATTATTATCCAATTTAAAACCAGGTGATAAATCATTTTGGAGAATAAGCAGGAACTTGCGAGGAAAAGGAAAAAATCAAATCTCTCACCCTGAGGTTGGAAATACAAGGATAACATCTGATAAGGACAAGGCTGAAGTCCTGGCAAATACATTTGTCAAAGCAAATAACCTCACTTCGAATTACAACCACTCAGCGGATATAGTAATAAATACAACAGTAAATAATTTTAAGAAGGAAAATCCCAGTTCTGAGTCAGCAATTTATACATCTCTAGAAGAAGTAATGAATATTGTCTCATCAATAAAACCCTCAAAATCTCCTGGTTTTGACAATGTTCCCAACCTGCTCTTAAAGAAACTACCACTCAAAGCTCTAAAATTACTGGTTATAATATTTAACAGCTGCATCAAACTCAACTATTTCCCAAACCATTTCAAAAACGCTAAGGTTATAGCTATCAACAAACCTAGTAAGCCAAAAAATAACCCAAATAGCTATAGACCTATTAGTTTATTAAGTAACTTAGGTAAAATATTTGAAAAAATACTACATTCTCGTCTTAGTGAATTTGTAACGACCAATTCTATTGTTGCTAAAGAACAATTTGGATTTAAAAAAGGGCATAGCACTACCCACCAAATAAACAGAATTAAAAATCAAATAATCACAAATAAAAACAATAAACGTTCAACGGGTCTAATATTGTTAGATATTGAAAAAGCGTTTGACACCGTTTGGCATAATGGCCTAGTATTTAAACTTCTTGATGCAAATATACCAAAATATTTATGCAAACTTATTTCAGATTTCATTCACGGCAGAAGCTTTAAAGTTACGATTAATAATGAAACATCATCTCCAAAAACCATTACCACAGGGTTACCTCAAGGATCAGTCTTGTCGCCATTGCTTTACTCGATATATACATCCGATTTCAAAGTTCCGAAATATATGAAAGTTGCTTACTACGCAGATGATACTGCGTTAATTTCTTCAAACAAACTTACAAGTGCACTCCTGAAGAAAATGGAAAAGGGACTTGTTAATTGCAGTAAATATTTTCACAAATGGAAAATCAAAATTAATCCAAAAAAGACCCAAACAATTATTTTTCCGTTCAACAAATCTCCCAAAAGACTGCCAAGACGTCATCTTCATATGGGAAATAATACCATAGATGTACTTAATCATGTCAAATATCTCGGAGTTGTCTTGGACAAAAAGCTTACTTTTAAACAACATATTATGGCTACGTGTCAAAAAGCTATAAAATCATTTAAAGCATTATGGCCACTACTAAATAGAAGGTCATTTCTAAACCCCAAAAACAAAAATCTACTCTTCAAAAGTGTTATAAGGCCGATATTAACATACGCGTGTCCTATTTGGAGTGACGCTGCCAACTGCCACCTAAAACGCTTACAAATTATACAAAACAAATGTCTTAAAATGATAAATAAAAAGCCCTGGAGGTATCCTACAAATCTTCTTCATGAAGAAACAGGTTATGAAAAAATTATCGATTTCATAACAAGGATTAACAATAATTACTTTGCCAAAATTGAAAATTCCTCTTACCCACTGATAAGAGAATGTAGAGAAATAACGTAAAATTAAAAAGAAATCACCAAATTGAAAATTATATGCTTATAGAGGTCTATTATTTCTAATAAACCTTCTATAAGCATATAAATATTTTCAGATAGTACTTGAATTTATTAAATCATATAAAGGTTTTTTTCCTACCATTTTCCTTTAAAAATCATTAAAAAATAAAATAAAAACTATTTAATGTCTTTAGATCCTATATATTATTTGTTGCAATATCTATATAAAGATAAGATCTCATATGTAAATATCAAATTTGTTAAAATATGTAAATAAAGGAAGAATGTATAATTGAAAAAAAAAAACATGTGAACGAATGGTCTATCAATGAGAGTAAGAGTATTATATTGCAAGCCATACGTACATGCATGAAAAATATTTATAAACTTATTTTTTATGATTCTCACTTAGTAAATATTTTTGTTTACTAAATAGACATAATTGTAGCTACAATTTATTATTACGCTTCCATTAAGCGGGATGAATTATATTTTCGTTTTATAAATATTGTTTATTTTATTTTGTTCAACTGTATATAAAAATTAATTATTCTCTTCTACTTTTTTATGTTAATAAAAATCCATAAAATTATCTCAAACTCTTATAAGTTTATTTAATTTAAAATTTAAAATTTTTTGGTGGTGCTTTTCCCCTTTCTGTTTGGTAATTTTTACCCGTTTTTGAAAAGCTAACGGTGCTTTTCTTCATTGAATAGTTTGCTGGTTCGTTCAATAGTTGGCTGGTTGGTTAACTTTGCCGCCTAAATATTTTTTCAATACATAAATAAAACAAATGTTAAATTCGGCTGTGCCGAATCCTTGATACCCTTCACCTGCGTCTTAAACTCAATATTACAAATTTTAATCCAGTTACTATATATGTATGTCGCATTATAAAAAATAATGATCATGTCTTCTACGGAAAGAATTAATTACTATCTGAAAGATTGCATTATATTTCTCTTACTAGAGTAGAAAACCTATAAGTTCCCTAAGTTCTTCATAGGAACAAATGAGTCTCGACTAAATATGTTATCTATAAAGGAGTAGGCAGGCTTGATAGGGCTTTTGACTTTTTGTAAAGCATTATTTAATTTTTTTTCAATATTTACCAAAATGCCTATGTCTTCGCAATTAATATCACTGATATCTTAAATCTTTGAATCATGCACAGCATTGCTTTTAATTCAGAGGATTTCGACCGGCAGCCCTATTCAAAATACATGCCGGCATTTATGATTCCGTCTATAAATTTTAATTTTTTAAAACCATTTGCTGACATACATCCCCATACCATTTCTCAACCTCCTTAATATTTATCATTAGTTCTTACGTTTTGGGGAGCTAGCGCAGAACTTTGTTTTCTCCATACTTTGCATATATAGTCAAGATAACGCGTACCCCACAGTTTGGATCGGTTAAATACAGTGAGTGAAAATACATTGGAAACTTTTAAAAAATTCTGAACTTGCCAGTTTTGTTTTTTAATAATTTCGCGTTAAGTTCTGAAATTATGTTGTATTTGTTGCAAAAAATACAATTAAAAAAATAAATAGATAAATAGGTGCCAAAACAATGAAAATAATAAAATTCTGTACCAGAGTTGATTAAAACAAAAATTTAGAAGACGGTATGAAAGAAACTTTATAAAATATTGACCGTTAATTAAATATTTATAGTTTCTGACGTTTTATTTCAACTGTTTCCTTAACACAATGGCAAGAATAAAGTTTTTGAAGAGTTAAAAACCAAAATAATAGATGCTTTTACTGCTGATCTTAAGCAAAAGAAAATTTGTGAGAAATATTCTATGAATAAATGCATAATTTCAAAAATTACCAAGCAATATCGTGAAAGAGATTCGGTAACTACTAAACATTAAGGAAAAAGAAATATACAAAAATGATCTAACAATTTTTTTTTCAAAGATTTTTGACAGATATTTTCAGTCAATTAATTTTTTAATTACATGATGGTAAATTATTTTACAAAAAAAGGAGTATAATAAAAACTTGGTTTTTATAAGTTGGATTTTTTGTTTATTAATATCTTCATTTTCTCGCGATTATATTTGCGTAAGTTTATTTCTCTGTTCAATATTATTTAATTAAAATAAAGTTTTTATTCATTTATTTTGAATTACGTGACGGAAGGAAGAGATTAAGTGGTGCGAAGTATCGCACCAATCTACGAAAATACAGTCGTACTTTAACATATGATCAGGTGCTAGAAATAAAAATATTTCAGATGTACCAGCTTTCTCCACAGCAAATATCGTTATTGTACCAGTTTTATCCACAGAAAATACCATTATTCCACCAGCTTTGTCCCCACAAAACATTATTTTAAATCCTAGTTTAAATAAAACAACTGGTGTTACTGGAACTGCCTCAAACATTGAAAATGCGAGCATCAGAAACATGATATCTATAACCATTGATACTGGTAAATGGAATATTTATGAATCCTTGATTGATTTTGTTGTAAAGTTCGGTGTCAAATCCAATAAGAATGTAGATTTCAGTACATCGAAAAAACTATTTGGTGACAAAAATCGTTGCTTCAACGTGCAGAATCTTTCGAAAAAATTAAAGAGTGGAGAAATTCATGAAGAAGATTATTATCATATTCTGAGTCTGATAAGGCTCTATATTGCATTTCTTGTTATTTATTTAAGGATAATATTTATTTTTCTAAGAAGGGTGGATGATCAGATTGGAAAAATATTTCACAATTAGTAGAATTTCACCAAAATTCTTCTACACATCGCCGTTGTGCTATGATCATGATTGAAAGAAGTAACTAAAGTGAAAGTGTGAAAACTATTTTGCACAATAATTTTAAAGGCGAAGTGGATTACTGGCAAAAAGTTTTAACTAGAGTTGTCTTTGTCATAAAGAAGTTATGTAGCCGGGGGTTACCTCTTCGAGGACACAGTGAAAAAGTTTATGACAATGACAATAGTAATTTTATGATGCCTCTCCAAATGATTGCAGATTATGACCCCTTTTTGAAAGAACAAATACTAATGTATGGAAACTGGTTCTTGAAACTCTTCATACATGCCAAAAACAATATGTGATGAATTTATCAATACAATTGGAACAGAAGTGAGAAATAAAATAATCAGTGATATAAAAAGGCAAAATATTTCTCTATAATTGTTGATGCCACAACTGATATTTCTCACACTGACCAATTGTCATTGATAATTTGATATGTTGATATCGATAACGGCAAAACAGTGAAACGATTTTTACATTTTTTCGACAATGTTGGTCATAAAGCGGACGAAATGTATGGTCATATTCAAGTTTTTATATAAATGCATTTGGCGGATTGCAGGGGACAATCTATATGAAAATGCAAATAATATTTCCGGAATCTACAATGGAAATAAATTCACGTGCTATTTTTGTTCCATGAGCTTGTCATTCTATACGAATATAATAATACACAAGGTTTCATAAAAAATTACAACCAACTTGAAATAATAGTAGAAACAAATAAGCCAGAATTTGTTATACTCTCAGAAACCCATTTAACAGATAACGTGAACGAGGAAGAAACGCAGCAATATCAACTCTACAAGGACAGGCGGAGAACAGTGGAATGTGAATAGAATCGTCGAAAAAAATTGTTGAATCAAAAATATGGATAACTGCTACATGCAAAATATAATAACAACAAATTTGTAGAAATGAAAAACTATTTTTTTAGATTACAAGAAAAAGCTTTGACAATTTCGGTTAGCTCTAGTTATAAACAGAAAAGAAATAGAAAGAGGAAAATGCATTTTGATGAATCTGAAGAAAATGTGTATATAACAGATGGTCTAAATGAATTATTTTAAAAGAATGTATTTGATAAAATTATATCAATTTTATGTTACTTCTTTTGGGCTATGATGGTCAGCTTATAAGTTTTAAATAAAATAAATTAAAACAAAATTTATTTCGTCTCCACTCTACGTTTCGTTTACGGTTTTTCAACTTCATCAGGAGTGTATAAAAAATTTTTTTATTATTAATTTCTGGCGACAAAAAATTAAAATAAAACAACATATCAACATAATGTTATATTAGTCACAATAGTTTAACTTACGATTAATCCAAACTTATATTGTCAGGTTATTATTATTTAATAAATTTAAAGATAAAAAACTGGACATCACGACACAAATTTAATAAAATTAAATTAATAAAAATAAATAATCAAAATAAATATAAAAAAAATCAGTTTTAAACTTAACGACTAATATCACAGAACTAAAATTTAAGTAATTGCAATTGAATATTGCGGCTTAGTGTTATCTTTGTCTTCTTTGTTGTTTAATGTTTTGTGTATTTTTTGTTGTATTCTTAAACTTTCCAATTAAAGAATAATACAAGCGTAACAATTCATACAATTTTTGAATGAAAAGTTTGGATATCTCGAATAAATGTATATGTTTTATTGATACCGATATTATTATAAAAAACAAAATTCCGTACGAATTTTATGAAAGGGATTAAGACTGTGAGAAAGTAATGGAACAAAATCTTAATTTTAAACAGCTTTTACAGAAAATTAACATATCCGAATCTGAAAGAGGTATCGCAAACCAGTTAAATTTTTTTTTAAAATATATATATAAGAACGTGTTTCGAAATGTGGAAATCATCTTGAGAATTTATGTCTGCTGAGAGATCGTTTTCTTTTTTTGAAAAGAATTAAAACTTATCTTCGTTCACAAATGAAATAAACCAAATTAAATGCCTCAACTATTGCTACCACTTTCGCTAAGATGGACGTGGGTTTAAGCATACACAATAAAAACATCAACCAAAGTATATTCAAGAAAATTCTGCAACAGAAGATAAATTGTTTTGATCCTGAAAAGATAATTTACACAGATGGTTCTTTTAATAATGGTATAACATCATATTCAATTGCCGAACAAATAAATCCAACGCAATTTGACACTGTTGTGGAAGCTCGTATACCTGATCCTGCGGGAGTCTTTTCGGCTGAATTAGGGGCCATTAGGGCAGCAATTAAGTATGCGGTCCGAGAGAAGGTCAAAATCATCATTTGCACGGACAGTCTTAGTGCAGCTAAGGCTCTAACCAAAAATGACAAGGTTCTTTTAACAACATCATCGCAATACCTAGTGAAACCCGGAAATTTTAATATTACGGATCCCCTCACACATTGGCATAGAAGGAAACGAATGTGCAGATAGGGCATCAAAAAACCAATTATATGCTTTGCAGAGGCAAATTCACTCTAGTCGTTTTAGGCCTAAATACAATTTTAAATTGTCAAGAAGTGAATGCGTAATGCTAAGTCGTCTTAGGGTTGGAAAAGCTATTTTTAACACTCTGCACAATTATAATCGCACAGAGCCGGCAAAATGTGGTTTTTGTGATGTTATACTATCTGTTTCACATATTTTAACCGAATGTCCAAACTCCAAAATTGACGAACACCTGGAGAAAATCATCGACTGTTCTACGAACGTAAATCTACAATCAATAAGAAGCCTTCAGAAACATTGCATTCAAGATGTATGAATAAATCCATTATTCAATAGTTTTTTATTAAATTTTATTTGTAACTTCCAAACTTTATTTTTAACTTATTTAATATTAAATAAGAATATAAACATAGTCTGCTCTCCTCAGCCGCACATGGTCTAGTTACCCGGCGTCTCTTGTATATTTTATAAATTGATTTGTAGAATATAGTGTAAATGAATATATAAATAAATGTCGTTTCAATAATGCACATCGAACACGACGTGTTAGAGAAAATTAATAAATTTGTAAATAAAAAAAATTAGAAAGAAATATATGTAAATAACTTAAACTCATTAAATAATATAATGTGCTTTTTATTTCAATTCAAAGTACAGTAAAATTCTAAAAAAAAAGTGCCTAGAATGTGTCATTCTTAAATCCGCCACTGCCCTAGTCTGTAAGTTTCAACACGACAAAGTCCCAAAACACACTCCCAAAGTTGGGTACAATCTAATGTATTTAGTGTTTTGGAATGACCAGCCCAATCACCACATCTTAATCCCATAGAAAAATAAAAATTAACAATTTTAGTTTGATTATTTTTTTCTGAAATTAAGCTATTTTATGTTAATAAAATAAACAAAACATGCAAATTTTTAAATTAATAACAGTTTTTAATTTTATCATCCAATTTTTTGTATTGACTGTTCAAGTCGTCAAAAATATATTTTGTTAAGTTTCATTGTATTGGTACTCAAACGAATAGTTTTTGGATGAATATTAATGGCATCGCATTTTAGCACATCTTTGAATAGTTTTACTGCGCTTAATTTAGGTTGCTTCGCATTTCGTCTGGGTATTTTCCTCACATTTCACTCGGCTATCGTTTTTAGGTGTTCTGATCTGGGAGCACTGGCATATGTACCAGAGCTCTTATAATTTCTTATGTTATCCACAGTAAACTTAACCGAATTTAATATTATTTCAACTCCATTTTGAAAACTTTTCTTAATTAACACTTATTTCACTCGTTTTAAAAATTTTCACAAAAATTAATAATTGTAGTTCTACCCAATCGTTCGCAAAGTTTACTATTTTATCATTTATTTGTATATTCTTTTTCATTGTATTTCACTTGTGATACACCAAGGCTTCTTGGTTCCTTGTATTTCCCTAAATTTAATTCTGAATTTAAAGGTCATATCTCATGAACTTAAACAAATACTAAAAGCAGTTCTCGCACTTACCTCAACACTGTAACAATATCACTAGCAGTTTCCGTTTTACACAGCACTGTCTTTTCCAGATTATTCAACATTGCCGAAAGTTCTGCTAAAGCACAGCCTGCACTATGTAAAGGACCAGCTAAACCTAATACTTTGGGCATGGAATTTAATTCTTTGGGTTTGTAAAAGTTTTTAAATATCGCCATAATATCACATTGCATTTCGTCTTGGTGACAGTCTTCCAAAATTATCAAATTCAAGTTTTCAATTTTTATTAAGCCTTCTGTTAATGTATGCAAAAAAGTGTTGGGATGTAGCAAGTAAACATTACAATCTTTAGGCAGTTCAACAAATGGAACCGATGATTCCTGATGTACTCTCAAATCCGTTAAGTGTTGCAACATGGTTAACATCGATGGAGCTTTGCTAAGACTTAAATAAACACTTTTTTTCGGAGTGTGGGAATGTGTTTTTCGACTTAGCTCTTCCAAAAGCTTAAGTGCTATAAATTCTTTAGAAGATTTATGACACAAACATATCATGGTGTTGCGTTCAAACGCAGCAGCTAAAAGTTCAACTTGATAGTCGCGCGGACTGAAAACCGCAGTGTGCAGATTATCACACCAATGAAAAGACATGGTGGATAAATAAAACAATGTTTCACTGAATCAATCTAAACAAGAGTGGGAAGTCACCGAAATTATTTGGGTCGATTATGTAGCTGCTGTAGTTTGAAGTCTTTTTAAGTGAAATAAGAAAAAAAAATTCAGTCATATAAAAAAAAATATTTTTAAGCGTTTTGTTACTAACCTTATATATTAAACCGAGAGGTTCCAATATTATAATAATAATAAATAGTTGCGTCTTTATGAGTGAAAATAAACAAAGAAGTGTCAGACTTTTGTTTATACAGTACTTTATAAAAATTTAACACGTTGACGACCGCCGCGGTAATGCTGGGTGGCCATAAACCAACTAGGCCCTTAGGATACAATATGGATAAACAAATGGATTATAGATCAATGTTAAAATAAATATTTTAATTATGTGTTACAACGTCAGCGATAGTGTGACGCAAATTCGCGTCGCCGCTGCAAATGAAGAACTAAAGAAGATTAACAATTAAAAAATCCACCATATAGATAAACACCTCTTCAAGAGATAATTAAGAAAGTCATAAAAAGACAATTTGCAAAAATATATATATTAAAATAAAACATTTATTGTAAAGCTGCATTCACACTACGTGTTTTGCTTGTGTTTTTCTTAGTTTTTTTTAGCAAGTGTAATTTATACACATAGTGTGAACCCTTTCAAACATTGTTTATGTACAACACATTTTGCAAGGCATATGTAAATTTTTCAATTAGAGCAGGTTCTATTTTGGCAAGACAAACATATGAAAATACAACACTGCTTGTGGTGAAAGAAAAACGGAGTAAATTATAAAGATTAATATTGAAACAAAAATAAATTGTTTAATATTAATTAACAATTAAAAAATATATAAAATATATATATAACTTTATTTTTAACAATAAATATTTATAAATTCACAAATTAAATCAGCTGTTGTTTACATTTAGAGGTTATGTCATACGGAATTACATATGTACGTTTGAACGCAAAAATTATGAATCGTATGTAAAATGCCAATTTTGACACACAAACGGAATTACGTATGGATCGTAAAACTGAATTTACATATGGAAAATACACATAGTGTAAACACACCTTAAACAGTACGTACATTTTAAAGTAATAGAGAACAACATGTAGGGATTTTCCCTACTTCTGGCAACACTTATATTGTCGGCAACAAAACGTAGAATAAAATGAAATCTGGCAACACGTAATTTTACTTAAACGGGGAAGAGACGATCCCGTATTTCCTAATAGTAATAATAGTAATAATAGATATTATCGGTTTTCATCCAACTTATCACAGATTACTATAGACGGTGTAACCTATTATTTTCACTGCCAAGTATACAGCCTCAATGCTGAAGTTTTTTTTTTAATATGGTTCGGCAACAAACGCTGGCATTTTGGAAATATCTTATTTAAAATCTTGATAGTGTATTAAATAAAAAACAAGAAATTTGCGGCAAATTTAAATGGAATAAACGAACTTGAAAAAATTTCTAGCATAAAAATGAGACGTTCAAAGGCTCCTTCTGTGTTAAATAAAGCTAAACGCACTAGCAATCTTATCAACAATATTGAAGATACTGAATTAGAAACTGATGGCTTACAACCGGATGATGAACAATATAATTGGGGTTCTAACAACCATAATGGTGAAGAAAAAGTTTTTACAAACCAACATAAACGAATTTTCAATATAGTATGGCGAGATATTTCCAACAAAAAGCATAAAACTTGGAAGGGGGACGGTATCATAGAGGTAAATCTTAACACAATGAAAGCAATTTTAAAGGATGAGACCGGCAGATATATAGGATGCTCTAAAAATTTCAATGTACATGATTTAGAGGCCGACTTTCAGATGGTGATAGGTGGCAAAGAAATTGAAATACAAAATGAAATTAAAGATGAAGTAGGATTATACGGTTTACGTAAAAGACAAAAAAATGTTTGCGATTGGAAAGTCAAAAAATGTGGGACCCCAGATAAACAGGTCGAGGAGGAAAGTAAACCAGTTTTAATACTAAAACAACCAGAATTACCAAGAAACTGTGAAATGAAATCTAACTCCAACTTTCATATTAAACCTAATCTTACTGAACTTATACAACAACAAATGCAAAAATCTACTACAAACATCAAAAGGAAAGAATTTATATGTTTTATTAAACCTTCAGAACTGCAACAATTTCTATTTAAACAAGTTTTAGATTACATTGACTGTATGAAAAATAATCTCAGTGTTAAATCTATTTCATCTTTAGAATTTAAAAACGTACTACAACAAATCTGTATTCATCCTTCCTTGCTCAATCATAAGTCAACAACAAATGAGCTAGTACGTCATCTAAAACCCTATCTACCAGAATGGTCTGAAATGGGTCCATTCGATTCGGGTAAATTAGAATATTTGCAATATTTTTTGAATGCCTCGTCCAAAGTTGTACATCAAAATTGTATAATTTTAGCCAAACACGCAAATACTCTAAATATGTTACAAGGTTTAAGTGATTACATGCATATAAAATGCTTAAGGTTAAACATGGACGTGTCAGAGGAAATAAAATCGGCAACTTTAAACGAATTTACCACGGCAAGCAATTTTATGCAGGTTTTGCTTATTAACTCAATGGAAGTTTTAAAAAATATTTCACAAACTTCACGATGTCAAATGTTGATAGTTTTTGAGGAAGTATCAGAAAATATTGAAATTCTGGAGACTTTGAAAAAACTACAAGGCTTTGCAGTATACTATTTGGTTACTGCTTTTTCTATTGAAGAATTACTACTTTTAAATGACTACGGCACTGAATCATGTAGTAATAATTTGTTGCAAAATTTCTGCAGTTTATCCAGTACCGATGATAATGTCTGTTATGTACATACCAAAATAGGATGCAAATGTTTTGAAAACAATTATAAATTAACAAATTGTAATAAGGACAATAAATTTCTAAACAATTGGCAGCATTTTAAAAATCCATTTGATGATGTATTTCTAAAGGTTAGTTAGTTTTTGTCAATCGATTATTACAATTTAAAATTTATTTTTTTATCTTATTTTTCAGGTATGTAAATCAGAGAAGTCTATATTACGTAGTAATAATCCTGAGAAATCATAATTTAAATAATTGTAGTTTCAATTTGCTATCCATCGGGTAAAAATTGGCTCGTCGCTTCTATTATTCTGAATAAGAGAAACCACGTGTCAGTTTTTGCTTTGTGGTCGTAGCGTTGCTACTCTACGTGCAATTGGGTTAGATGTGCTTTTTGCACATGTTTTTTAGTTCACACATTAAACAATTCACCCTAACCTCCATTGTGAAGGCAATGGTTGTATAGGTGAGCTGCAACACTACATAAATATTTAAACCCACACAAAATATCAACATAGACCTAGTGTCTCAAGTCGTTTTTTTTTTTTATATGTTCATTCCACACAACATTGTATGTGTCAGAAGATCATTTAAATACTTAAAATATTTAACAGTATCAAATACCATGAGTACTTTTACTAACTTTGAAAAATAATTATTCCGAAGTTATATTCACCCCCTATTATGTAAGTCGTTGTCGTCGTCACTTTGAAGTCATCACATTGAGTCGACTCGACATCACGTCGACGCTAAATTGATATTATCTAGAAGTGTTGTGTTGATACTTTTAGAAAATATCAATTTAGCGTCGAGGTGATGTCGAGTCGACACAATGTGATGCCTTCAAAGTGACGTCGACAACGACTTACATAACAGGGGTGATTGATTTTAATATTGTTTCTTTTTACAGGTTTCATTTTTAGAAAATTCTGCAGAAAATATGGTTACGATTTTTTATAAAACGTCTTGATATCGATTTGGATAACTTTATTAAATTAATATAAATAATAATGATTCTTTAAAATAATACGTTCAAATTATTATATTCAAAAATAATTCAAGTTTTCGAAATGCTATAAATAAACGAGCGAGAAATCTAAAAATAATAAATTAAGTTATTAATTGTTAATGATATATCGTAAGTTAAGTCAAATTTGTTAATCTGGCGTCCCCAAGGGAATGGAAATGGTAATAGAAAAAATTCAAAGAATTGTGGGAGTAAAAGGGAAAAATATATATCATGGAAAAAACTCCCATGGAAAAAAATTCTTCGATAAAGTTTCTTATTGCCTTAAAGCCCAAATAGACTACACAAAATGTTTGCGCAACAGCTTTGTTACATATACACTACACAAAATTTATTAGCACAAGCATAGAATTTTAGTTTGGTTCTTTTTTTATTTATTTGCTTTTAATTTTCCAAAGAGCTGGAAATTTTGTGCATTCATCGATAAATTTTTCAACAAAAGTTGTTTCTTCCGATATTTTGCTAAACGTACACTACGCAAATTTCTTATTGTTCTTTTTTATTTCTTTTTTTTTCTTCCGCCTGTGTTGGCGACGCGAGATGTTTTAAGAAGTACAATTTTGTATGGGGAATTGCCTATACACTACACAAAACTGTTGCGCAAAATTCCAAAAAATCAAATCGATTTGATTTTTGCACAACTTTTGCGCCAACATGAGAAACACCCCTATACACTGCACAAAACTATGCGCAAACACGATTTTGCGCAATCATTTTGTGTAGTCTATTTGGGCCTTTAGGGAGGGGCCGGCATCATTTTGATGCCATGAAATTTCAGTTATGTAAACAAATGTTTGAGCTTATACAGTACTAAATTTAATAACACTAGCATTATTTAATTTTGACACTTCAAAGTGTACACAAAAGTTTTCGGAAGGCATTTTTAAGTTCTTAAAAATTAACATTGAAAATGGTGAAAACGAATGCAAAAGAAACCGGGTTTGTTGTGGAAAAAATTGTCGATAAGAGAATTACCCCTGAAGGTAAAGTGGAGTACTTCATAAAATGGCGTGGATACCCCAACTCTGATAATACTTGGGAACCAGAGGAAAATTGTGATTGTCCGAAATTAATGCAAAAATTTGAGGAGTCCAGAGCCAAATCCAAAAAGAGAGGTGAAAAGAAGCCTAAAGTAGAAGAAATACAAAAAATACGTGGTTATGAAAGGGGTTTACCAATTGAACAAATTGTGGGTGCAACCGACACTAAAGGAGATGTTTCCTATTTGGTTAAATGGCAATTTTGTGATGAATTCGATTTAGTACAAGGTTCAGAGTTGAAGGAAAAGAATCCAGAATTTATTATAGATTTTTATGAAAAACGTTCTATATATCAGAGGAATATAAGTGAACGTTTGTTAGGAGTTCCAGACGAATTGAGAATTATGAATGCTGATGCTAATATTGGAATGCTAATTGCACCTACAGTAGCGGAGGCTTCTCCGTCGGTGGTTGATATAAGTATGCACCCAGATTTAAATGAAAATGGAAATAGTGTTGATAGTAATGCTGTTTCATATTCTATACCAGTACCAGGAGTTGGTAATATAGCTATTGATGTACCCATTATACAACCAGATGAATAAAGTTTTACTTTTCACTTTTATAGATTTAAGCAAAAAAAAAAAAAAAAACAGTTGTAATGAAGCTAATATATAAAATAAAAATATTTTGATGTTCAATATATTTCCTTATCTAAATTGCAGGCACCTAAGGTTTTTGTACGGAATAACTTGATAAAATGGCGGGCAGCATGTAATATATCGAGCATTATCAATATTTGCCCATCACTTGTCTTCACTTTTCTATGTGCACCCATTTTACTGGCACATGCCACTAGGACTTGTGAGATATTATCAGTAGGTTTCTCAACGCCCATATGAGAAACATACTCGTAACGCTCATGTTTGTTAAGCCAATATAATAAATAATCTGCTATTAGGTCTTCTCCAACTAAATGATCAGGTAGACATCCTACTAACGCCAATTTCATACCCATTTCATCGCTACTAATCTTTGGTTCCAATATGCCTGGTGTATCTATCATATACGTTAAAGGATCTTCACTTATTTTGATTTTTTCCATGACAGACCGAGTAACGCCGGCTACGCCGCCTACTTGTGCTACACCTTTTTTCTTTAAATGTCTATTTCGTAACACATTCAGCAAAGAACTTTTTCCGACATTTGGAACTCCAATAATCATAACACAAAAATCTTTTTCACCTTCCCGATTGTAACGTTCAGTATTTAATATCAAATCATTAGCTAATGGCACAAGTTTACGCATTCCCGTACATTGTTGATCTTTACAATTTGTAAATATAACGTGCTCCATATGTTCTTCATCTTTTAAAGCTCTTATTATGCATGTTTGATCTTTATTTGATATTAAATCCTTCTTATTCAATGCCAATATATGAGGTTTAGTGCCACCGGACATCGTTTGTTGGAATTCTGGATTTCGGCCCGAAAATGGAATTCGTGCATCATGTACCTCTATAATACAATCTACAGATTTAAGTTTCTGCTGCATTTGTTTCAATCCTTTGCCCATATGTCCAGGAAACCATCTTATAGCATGTTTGGATACTAATTTATAACTTTGTCTAAAACTCATTTTGTTATTAATTAAAATAAATATTTCTATTTAAGAATATCGTGTTGTTTGTCGTGTAGAAACAGAGATGCCATTCAGATTTTTATACAAAAGTCTTATTAGGAATATTTTGCATTGAAGAGAGACTCTATATCCAGGTCTGAGTTTGGATAAGTACAATATTTCCAGGTTGCCCCAATATAATACTTCCAATAAAAATTATTTATATAAATTCCAACTTTGGCGTTAGTGCATATACAGGTTATACGGCTTTTTATATATGTAATTATATCAAAACAAAATAGTGTCAGCTGCTTCCCGATCTTCACTTAAATCTATCAAAAGGACAAAAATATTGCACTGATTCTTCTCAAATTTTGTTTGTATATATTTTTGCAAAATACAAGAGACTTTACCAAACATAGTCAAGATCGGTCCATTTTTGGGCCTAGTCCCCATATACATATAGCATCCGATATGAACTTTTTCATATCCGCAGCCAAAAAAATTAATAAAAATCCCACTCAAATTTGGTTTATTTTCTTGGCTTATTTTCTATGTCCAGTTAGTTGGGCCTATGAGATAGGGTCTCTAAACGAATGGTATAGGGTATCGTATAGTCGGTCTTGTTTTTATATATCAATTGCCAGACTAATATGTATGGAAAATCGTTAGATTTTAGTAAGATTTTCATCGAAATCGAATTATTCTAGGTAAACTGTAAGTAAATGTACTATTTACATTAGCATTTTTAAACTTTTATGGACTTAATTTTCTTAAGTTGGGAATAAATAACATAAATTCTTGCAACATTGTTTAATGAAAAGAGAAAATTTTGCTATTGTGAATTGTCAAAATTTTTCTTGTATTTTTGTCTCATTGTTGTTCCCAATATACCGTGCAGTGAGTAATAAAGACTATTTTCGTAAAAAAATCACGAAAGAAAATTATCAAATAAATTAAAAAATAAAAACGTCATTATACTGGATATTAGTTATAGTATTATATTAACACATAATGTCTCATCAAACCGGTATTAAAGGTAATTGCTATATTTTAGAGTATTACAATCACCTTGTTAATGCTACTTGTTTGTAACTTAAGCAGCTAATGAAAAACTATTGAAAGTCTTCGGAAAAGCTAAAAATGGAAAATTGCGTGCTATTAAAGTTACAATAGAAAATGGTAATTATCTTTAACTTTTTTGTATCCAAAACAGAAATAATCTCTCCCTTATTCTAGAGGAATTAACATGCTCAACTACGGCGGAAATAAAAAAAGACTGGGAAAAAGATTACGATAAACTTGTTGCACCCTTAATTGAAGATAATCAACCATGTTATATATTATATCGTTTAGATAGTAGGACTTCATTAGGTTATGCATGGCTTTTATTAAGTTGGGTTCCCGATGCAGCCTCAATACGCCAAAAAATGGTTTATGCTTCTACTAAAGCTACGCTGAAACAAGAATTTGGTTCTGCTCATATTACTGAGGAAATACATGCTACTTCCATAGATGAATCTACTTTTGAGGGTTATCAGAGGTATAAAAAAGCCTTTGCTGCTCCTGCTCCACTTACAATCCGTGAAGAAGAATTGGCAGAACTACGTAAAACTGAAATTAATACCGAAATAAATACAGATACACGGCATCAAACACTCGGTGGCATTTTATGCCCCTTGTCAGAAGCGTCTAAACACGCAGTGATGGATTTGCTTCAAGGCTCTTATGATTATTTACAGTTTCGTATCGATTTAGAGTCTGAGCAAATACATGTTTCAAATGCCGCTGTCGTACCACTTACCGAGCTTCCAAAACAAATACCCGATGATCATGCTCGTTATCATTTGTATTTGTTTAAACATACTCATGAAGGTGATTATTTGGAATCATTTGTCTTCGCATATTCTATGCCTGGCTATACTTGCTCAGTACGAGAAAGAATGATGTATTCCAGTTGTAAGCTACCATTTTTGGAAACTTTACGTGCATTAGGAGTGGAAGTTGCTAAAAGGGTAAATATTTACTTGTTCAATTTGAAAATCAATTTAAATTTGAAAAATAACGATTAAATGCTATTCTGATAATATATGGACGTTTGGAAACACTTATAAATTATGTATACAAATTCTTTTAGTATGAGTTACTTATGTTTGCTTATTGTTCTCATTTTAGCTTGAAATCGATTCTGGATCTGAACTAACTGAAGAATTTTTAAAAGAGGAATTGCACCCTAAAAAAATGCTTCATCGACCGGCTTTTGCCAAACCTAAAGGACCACCAAATCGTGGTGCTAAACGCCTTACTAAATCCCAGGAGCAAAACCCTTAAGCGTTATATTTGTTCAATATATTCTTATTGAATATTATTTTAAATTTATTTTCGAAGCAATTTTTTTTTTTAAAGGACAAATTTTTAGTTTCAATTTAATTTTTAGACTACTTGATGCTTTTAATTTTGCTTAATGCTTTTCTTAGCCGTATATTTCAAGTATTTTTGTTATTTTTCGTTTACATGTGCATTATTTTCTTAAGTAAATTCTGTGAATATGCCCTCATATATTTGTTCAATAAAATTTATTTTTTTGAAATTATGCAAAAAATAATGCAAGTCTAAATAAAAAATGTTAGGCCGATAAAGTGTTGTAACGGACAAAAACGAGAAACATTTAGGTATTTGCAGCGACTGTCGGACTGAATTTTAATATTTATTTAATTTAAAAATTACAGAACACATAAATAAATGAACAAAATTAAAAAACAATTAAAAATAATTTAATTAATCAAATATGGCCAAAAAATTGTATAATTAAAATATTTTTACATGACACGTGGTACATACTGATTTAATTTTACTAAAGAGAAATTGTTATACATTTCATTGTTTTAAAAAATATCTTCGGAATATAATTGCATGCAGAGTTTCATCTAATAAACTTGTTCTTATTTTATTTTCAATGTATTCGGTCGATGAAAAGCATCTCACAGTAGACGCTTGTCTATAAAATTGTTGAAAGATAAATACACGCCATCTTAAAATTTGTAGCATCCGAAAACATATATATCAATTTCTTTATCAACAAGATTCATTGCCAGCTATGAAGGACTTGACAGGGAATTTATGGCCAAAAAATTGTATAATTAAAATATTTTTACATGACACGTGGTACATACTGATTTAATTTTACTAAAGAGAAATTGTTATACATTTCATTGTTTTAAAAAATATCTTCGGAATATAATTGCATGCAGAGTTTCATCTAATAAACTTGTTCTTATTTTATTTTCAATGTATTCGGTCGATGAAAAGCATCTCACAGTAGACGCTTGTCTATAAAATTGTTGAAAGATAAATACACGCCATCTTAAAATTTGTAGCATCCGAAAACATATATATCAATTTCTTTATCAACAAGATTAATTGCCAGCTATGAAGGACTTGACAGGGAATTTAGCTTTTTGTATAGCGGTATTTAATTTATTTTTGTTCCCAAACACATTGTCGTTGGAATGGCTATCACTGAACATAATTAGTAAAAATCTATTTTGTTATAAAAAATAATAAATTTTCCAGTTAGAAGACTGGAAACTTAACAATCAACCACCAAAATGTAAACCAGGTCTTTCCACCATACTTAAAGAAAAACCATTTGTGCCGGGCATTGCATCAGTGTACTACCCGAAAGATCGTGGAAGCGAAATTCTTTACACGCATTAACAGCGGGGGTAATTCCACAGGTTCTTAAGATTCCCGTGAAGCTTCGAAAAGAGGGTAATGAACATAATAAGTAAAAATTTATTTTATTATACCCTCCACACCACTGCGCAGAGGATATATATCAGTTTCTCAATCCATTTTTAATTCATCGAAATAAATTCCGAAGACCCATAAACCATATACATATATTCTTGATCCTTATAAAAGAAGTCGATTTAGCGATGTCCGCCTGTCTGTTGAAAATACGCTCATTCACAAAATAAACCATTTAGCTAGGTAAAGTTACGATAATATTATTTGCCATTATTTACAGCAGGTTGGAATATAAATTGGAAAATCGGGCGTCATTATGCTAATATATGGCCTAAATTTGTAGGCACTTCTAAAAAAACAAAAACCAATGTTTCTTGTAATATTTTAGTGCTTGGCATAATTGTTGTACAGCATTCACATTTACAAATAAGCCACAAAAAATTATTCAAATATACTAACCATACCAAAATACTATGTTAGTACTATTGCCACATATTTTTTATCGTTATCACGACTTAACAGAAAAAAAAGGATATTTTCCAAGGGTAATTGTAGGACTTCTGGAAAAATGCCCCGCATGGGACATACATTTGCTTGTTAGTGTGTTCATAAGGAGTCTATTGTTATATGGTTTGTTTCCGAAATCATCGGAAGAGATTCAGAAATTTAATTCAATGTTTAAAAAAATAATAACATAATTTTATAGTTTGCATTCAGAGGCTTATTGTTAGTCTTCTGGAAAAAATGCCCCGCATGGGTCATACATCCATATATTCGTGAGCTTATGTGCTGTCCAACAGTATACGTCTCATTTTCCAAATCATCAGAAGGTATAGAAAAATAAATTTTAAAAACAAAACTATTGTACACTCGCATTTTCTCAATCTGATATTAAATTTCTTTATTTTATTTTTAATTTCTGTAAAAACTACTTTAGGATCGCTACAGATGCTTCTTTTTATTATTTTTTATACTAGTATTTGCTTTTTTTTTATCAATTTAATAATATAAAACATATTCCACACCCGTTCCACTTAAAATTCTATGAATAACTTTTTATAGATAACTTTACACACTTTACTTTTGGCTTAGTGTAGTCCATATTGATTGTTTTTCAAATCCTGCTGAGTTCTCCAATATTATAAATAAAATCTTTGGAATATTTGCGCGAGAAGAGCGACCACATCATGTGCTTAATTTTTATTTGCAACAACTGCTTTATTGTTAGAAAAAAATTCCTTTTGTTTTTGGCATTTGTTTTTATGATTGCCCTTCGTACAACGTATATTGTTGGACAGCACATAAGTCCATGAATAAATTGATGTATAACCCATGCTGGGCATTTTCCCTGAAGTCCTACAATAAGCCTTTGAACGCAAACTACATATAAAAATACATTATTTTTTTTTAAACTTAAATAAAATTTCTGAATCTCATCCGATGATTAGGGCATCAAACTACATACCAATAGATTACTCATGAACCCACGAATAAATGATATATGATCCATGCTGGGCATATAACTTGGAGTCCTACAATTGCCCTTCGAAGATAATAAAAAATTGGATTTTAGCTTTTTTTAAATTCAACTGAAATTTCTGAAGTTCTCCCGATGAGTTGGAAAACAAACCATAAAGCAATAGACTCCTCATGAACACATGAACAAAATTATACATGTCCCATGCGGCGCATTTGCCTTGGAGTCCTGTAAAAGGCTCGTGAATTGTGTCCATAAAATTGAATTGCAGTGTTTTTTTTATCATTCATGTATAACAATCTTGAAAGAAATATGGATTTAAATATAAAATTAACCTACCTGTTCAGATAATTGTTTATTCGAATATTCATTCATTATTTAACATTCGTGGTATTTTGCCACTCATTTTTATGGTATACTAGAAATATAATTTTTTTGATCGTTTTTTGATGGTAAAATTTTTTTACTGTTAGTTACAAATAAATGGACATAATCTTCTAAAAATCCCAAAGCATTCCGTCAATAATTGTGTTGTTGGCCAACTACTAGTCGAAAAAACAACCATTTTCCATACATATGTACGAAAATATACACTTCATTAAAATTTGGCATCGATTTACAATAATTAAAGAAAACATGGTATTTATAATGTTTAAAGTTCAGTATATTGGGGCATTACGTCATTCAAATGTCAAAGTAATCCAGCCAAAATTGCGGCTTTGAAGAACTACTACTCTAAAAAGAAATAAAAAATCATGTGAGTCCGATCACAGGGAAGATGTGTAAACATCTAGTAATTAAAGATTTTTTATGTCATTTTTTAAAATCAAACAGAAAGCGTCATCTATGTATCACTTATAGCAAATCTGTTTCAGCTAATTCAACAACCGTTTGCTGTAAAACGTTAAAAATATCCTAATATAAACGTATATAAGTGATACATAGATGACGCTTTTAAAAAAGTGGCATAAAAAAACAATTTTATATCATAATTTTTTCACCAATACAATCATAAGTCACACAGCGTTATCTGCTTCAGCTCACACCGATATGAGTTACGCTGTTTTTGTGATTGTATTGTGAAATAGAAATTTACCCCCCTGCGCGTATAGATGTTTACACATCAAAAAAATATTTTGTTTTTTCAACAACTGACTATTTTCACAGATAACTCATATATGTATATACATTTTAAGGCATTTCCAACCAAAATTGTGCTGTTGGCGAACTACAACTCGAAGAATATCAGCCAGTTTCAATACAAATATATGAAAAAAATTCTCTTTACGCATGTTTGACATTGCCTTACAAAAAATATGGTACAACAAAGCTTGAAGTTCCCAATGAGAGAACATTCCGTCCTTAAAATTTCAAAGCTGTATATTACCAATGTATGATAATATATGTTATGTTGATGACGGAATTAAGTTAATGTTGATCAGCCCGAACACATTAATCCGTGCTGACATTAATCTTTATTCCTTTTGATCCCTTCAAGCACTTGAAACTTGAAAGGTGATGATAATGATAGTAATAAGACAAGTTTTGCTGTATTACTAGAAAGTTATTTATTTTGTTGGGCTTTTTATACTTTATAATGATCAAAAAATGCTTAATACTAAAATAATTATAAATTAAATATTCTATGTTGTTGTTGTTGTCCAACCATAATAATGCTTTGTAGTGATTTAGTTATAAATGGTCAAGTAATTGATTGACCTATATTTGTTAGTCTAGTTAAGCATTATTATGTTTGGTAATAATAAGTATGCGGAAATAAATTGTGTTTGGTAATAATAAATTGGTACAAATGTATATAGTGTTGTGTCGTCATTTTATTTACCAAATGTAACAATAATAGTAATTTCATCGACTGTCGGTCAGTCAATTTATTATTGACTGACTTGGATTCTTGGCTTGACTAAGCATTATTATATCCGGCAACAATAAATGTGACAAAATAATGCGATGTATGTAATATGGTGTGTGTGTTTGAAAACAGTTAATTTGTGTAAAATGCAATGAACAAAAATAAAACAGATGGTGAATCATTGACTGTGCTGGGTATAAACAAAAGCATTCTGACCAAAATTGTACTATTGGTGGAAAACTACTCGAAAAAGATCAACCATTACTGCATAAATTACTTAAACGTTATTACAACACACTTGCAAACGGAAAATTGTCCAAATGTAACTTGAGAACAAAAAGAAACGATTATTTTCTGCCTTATTTTTAATTTGTATTTCTTCCAATAATAACCGAGTATCAACTAAATCATTTGAAAGAATACACCAGGTTTAATACATTTAGTGATATCAGCTGAATTAAGAAGATTGG
The DNA here is from genome assembly GCA_963682025.1 of Cordilura impudica. NCBI lineage: Eukaryota > Metazoa > Arthropoda > Insecta > Diptera > Scathophagidae > Cordilura > Cordilura impudica. The sequence goes on along the minus strand of OY821517.1, from coordinate 250,249 downwards.
AGGATGCAATACCCCCCAGTTTACAGTACCATGACTATATAGATTTGGGTATGTTGTCGATATCTTCGACACTAGCACGGCAACGTAAAGGGCCATTAAAAGAATACAAAACTAAACAACCCAAACGGCACATATCGGCAGAACTGAAAAGAGATTCGTTTTTTTTTTCATTTTTCTAATTTAAATTATATATGTATACCATTTTGTGGCGGCTTTAATTTTAGAGAGAATTATTTCTCGTGAATCGGAAATCTCCAAATCTGCTGGTGAAACATATTCCAAACTAAATCACCCGAACAATTAAAAAATACTGACCATGCAGATACATTGTAGTGTCTCAAACTACCATCGTTGTTAAGGCTCTCTAGAATTCAAAGTAGGATTATTAATATTTTAACATGATATTAGCTAATATAAACTTACCGTTATTTGATATACCCCAGATCAGATACAAATCCTTTTGTGGGACATCTGTTGATAGTTTTTGTATATGTGCCCCCATGGTTTGGGTATAATGACTTTGTGCTGCTGTTTGTAACTACCAAAAATATTTGACCTAGACCCATCTTTTATTATACCGATTAGCTCAGAATCACTTTCTGAGTCGTTTTAGCGATGTCCGTCCGTCTGTGTGTCCATGTAAACCTTGTAATCAAACTACAGATCGCAAATATCAATATATTTTGATGAAATTTTGTATATAAGCTTTTAGCGGCCATAGGATGAACGCTATTGAAATTGGTGAAAATCGGTCCACAGACCTAGTCCCCATACAAATGACCCCTATGAAATCGACATAAATTGCCATAAAATCCAAACTATTACATAGATCTTAGTCAAATTGGGTTTGTATGTGGTTATTGTATCCATTAATCAGTAGTCCAAAAATAAAACCTGTAGGACAATTCTTAGTCATAGGCCCCATATAGAGCTGCTTCCCGATCTTCACTTAAATCTATAAAAAAAAATATTACAGATTTTTCTCAAATTTGGTTTGTATATATTTTTTCAAAATATAAGTGACTACCAAATATGGTCAGGATCGGTCCATTTTTCGACCTAGTCCCCATATAAGTATAGCACCCGATATGAACTTTTTCATATCTGCAGCCAAAAAAATTAATAACAATGCCACTCAAATTTGGTTTATGCTTATTTTCTATATTCAATTAGTTGGACCGAAGAAATAGGGTCTCTAAACCATGGTATAAGATATCGTATGGTCGTTCTAGACCGACTTTAATTTTCCTACTTGTTTTATTTACGATTTTTACTATCTTTTAACTTATACATTAACTTTAACCTTTTGTCTTGATTGTAATCATTATTTGTCTCTTATTATGTTATAATTGTTATTTTTTTTGTCTTCCTTTGTTTCTAACAAAATTTAATTTGTACCTATGTATATCTCCCCAGTATTGTAATATAAAACTCGATCTAGTTCTACTGTATTGTTAAATAAATGAATAAAACTAAAATAAAAAATAAGTAAAAAATAAATTTTCTGATTTATGAACTTATAAAACCAATTTGGGCCAGCCTATTTTAAGAATATCTGTTACTTTGCAGAGGTTCCAGAATGATGCTTACGCATTTAATTTACGAAATTTGGAACAAATCGGTTAAATAGTTAAAAAAAAAATAATGTTTTAGCTTATCTTACATCTAAAATATAACTTGTAATATATATCAACTATGTTAATAATATAAGTTTTTAGTTGCCAACCCACTCTCTTAACATACTTTGTCAAAATCCATTATTTCTTATTTAACCAGTTTTTATTCTGGCAAACTAGATCACTTATATCTCGAAAACTAGGCATCGGAGAGCAAACAGAATAGTTGAAAATTATCTTCCTTTTAGAAACACCCTATTCGAATTGTGGTCTAACTATTTATTGGGTTGCCAGATCAAAAAATGTAAAATTCGTTTATATCTCGGAAAAAGTTTAAATTTTTTGAAATACTATATCAATTTGCTTTTTAAAATACCCTATCATTTCCAGTGCTAGCAAGTTTCCGAAATAGCAATAAATACGGGATTAAAATAAAAATCATTTTATCTCAGTAAATACTAATCCGATTTCCATCAATTTACCAATTTTCATCGTTGAAATTTTGACCTTACATATTCCATATGTAAAAGAACCAGTTATGTTCAATTATAGCTTAACTTGCTACTGAAATATTGGTTAATTTAAAAACTTGTAACGGATTTAGAATAATGTGGAATTTAATTAAATATCTGTGTTTAAAATTAGAAAACCGTCGAAGAGTAATTCTGAAGATAATTTAAGAGTAAACTGCCAAGTTGTCGTTTTGTTGGGGTTTTTTATTTCTTTAGCCGATTTTTGACAATCTTCATATGATTTTAGTGGAACTAATCCATATTTTTATATAGTTGGCAGATTATCAGTACAGAATTTATGTCATGTTTACATACTTACTTTTCATTATTTAAAACTGTTTAAATGGAAAATTCCTTGAACGAATAGGTTTTAGTGTTTTATTTTTAAATCGTTTCATATGAAATCATTTGGTGTTTGGTTTTAAACTGTTATTATTGCTGTAACCATTCTTTTATTATAAATTTTTAAAATTGTTTATTTCTGGACATCCCTATTCTGATTTCTATTTCATACATTTTATCTATTTTTCATATAATTTGATGGAAAAATAATAATTGTATTATAACGAAATCGTTTTTTATCATGTTAGTAATGAGTAAAGCTAAAAATTTACCATGTTTTCAAAGTTTAAGAAATTGCTTTGATGATTTTATATACTGTTTGTTATAAAAATAGTTTTATTTCTTAGAATTAAGCTTATATTTTCCAATAGATTTTTAATTTTCTTTTAATATTAAAGCAAAATATATAAAAAAATTTATATAAATATGCTAAATAAAAATTTAATTATATAAGGCTGTAATCATCAATATTGTATTAATGTTCTTTTTTATTTAATTTTTATGTTCAATTTAGTATTTTTAAAGGCCGTTTTAGTCTAAAAGAAATTATATTATAAAAAAAAGCAAAAATATTCACTCTTTAATATTCTTTTATATTTATTTTAAAATATCACAACGCCTGGCTTTTTAATTGTTATGTTTTTTTTTTTTAAATTTATAATATATTGTATTATAATGTTTTGTATTGGATCTTGTTTTCTTTTAAAAAATGTTTTTTTTTTTAATAATTGCACATAGAAATAAAGGAAATAACAATATTAATAAAACAAATAAAAAGTGAAACAATAAAAACAGCAAATTTGAAAATAGGTATAGTTTTAATTTCATTAAAAAAGTTTTGGTTTTTTGTAAAAAATATAGTTATATTGTTAAAATGTTCATTTTACTTTTTTTAAATTATTGAATAATTAAAAATAATAATACAACATAAAAATATGATATAAAAACGTAATTGTTCTTGTATTCATATTTTTTTTTTGTTAAAAATAATATGTGAAAGTTGTATGCAGAATTATAGCTTTTATTTAAATAAACTTTAATAAAAGCCTATTAAACGCTAAGAAACTAGTTAAAATAGGCTCTATTTAAAACGTTTATATTTTTATTACAAATGTATTAGTCTATCTAAATAAATGCTTTAATTTTTCACACAACTTTTTAAATAAATACTAAATCAACGTTTGTAAATTTTTTGCAGATTTGTTTTTAACTTTTATCTTTCTTATGTTAAGACAATTTTTTATAAAATATAATTTGAAAAAGGTTAGCAAGTACTAAGAAACGAATTTGTTTCTTAGCTCTCAATTTTAAAATATAAAATTTCCGGTTAAAAAATTATTTACTTTTTAAAAGTAAGTTATTTAATATAAGAATTCTCTTTTTTTTTTACTTAATAAATAGTTAATTTTTAAAAAATTTTTTTAAGACCAGCTTCGTTTGCACTTTCTCTTCCACTTTTCAAGTTTTTTCTTTTTTTTTCTCTGGTGTTCCATATTATGAACGTGCTTTTATTGTTATAAACTCACTAATTTAGAAGGTTCACTAGTGGGAGTTACCAATTCCAAAGGATGTTTATTTTGTGATGAACAATTGGGTACTAAAGGACCAGAAACCGGTGTTAAACCTGTACCACCGTCCATAAGAGAATCAAAGTTAAACATACCCGTTGAGGGTGTCTGTATAGCTACACCATTGATGTCCGTGGGAGGCTTGTTATCATTAACTCCTAAGGCTAAATTTTGAGCCGAATTACGGGGTATAGTTGGCAATGAGTTGGGACGTTGCTTAGAGTTGTGTTTAGTTAAGGGAGCATTTAACGCCGGATTGTTAGAGTACATGGAAGCAAAGCTTACTGGTGCAGTAGTTATTATGGGGGTATTTAATGAAGCCGAGGCTGCCGCCAGAGAAGCTGATAGGGTAGCAACATTTGGTAAAGGCGGTGGTATCATGGGATTATTAATTTGTAGCAACAATCTTTTTGGCGAGGTTGGACCATCTTGATCTAGAGATGAATTTGAATCTAGGGTAGCATCCAAAGGTTCAGCTTTTATTTGCGCTAATAAATGATCATTCAATACTGGTTTCAAATCCAAGGGCGATATACTTCTAGCTGTTGTTGCCAAACTGGTGTCTAAGCCCGTTATATTATCATTTGCCGTTGCGGTCGTGGTAGAGGAGGGCATTAATCCAGCAAATGTATTGACTAATAAAATATCGGTATTCTCCAATCTTTGACAGGTAGGACGGTGTGCTTCTAATATGAATTCTAAATTTTGTTTGGTACCATTTAATGACTCGATCTGCTTTTGTAACTCTTCTCGTTTTTTCTCTAACAGTTGCACCTCATCGGTTAATTCATTTGTTTGGTCGACCCTACGTTTGCGACAACGGGCCGCGGCCAATTTATTACGTTCCCGCCGTATGCGTCTCTTTTCTTCTTCCTCAGGTGATATATTCGAATTGGTGGCTGGTCGGCGGCCTCCGCCGCGACGTGGAGTAACTGTAGTGGCACTTGATGAGGTATTGTTGTTATTACAACCAGACATTTTGACTGCTGCTGTGGCTACAGCTATGGCGGCCAAATTGACTTCGTTAAAATCATTTGTGGTAGATGAATTGGAATTGTTAAGTGTATTAACACCCATACCGTTTAAACCATTCTGAAATGAAGTTGTATCTGTGGCGCCACTTGCTGAAACAAAAGAAAAAAAAAAAAAAAAAAAAAAATAAATAAATTAATGTACATACATATATTTAAAATATTAAATTCTTATTAATATATTGTCATTCAGATTGAGTCGTTTATTTAAATTTTATTGAATATATGTCTATTAGGGATATAGCATAAAAAGTATGAAGAACCATAATATCGTTTTCGCGGTTGTCACGCATCAAACGCATTTACTTTTTTAATTTACAATTTTTCAATTGGGAAAATACTATACACGCTCTCTTCTTAATTTTAGTAGTATTGATAATAAATACTAATTCCCGCCATGTTCCGAAACCAAATTTTATAACTTAATATAAAACCATCAGCCATTCTAAATTTGCAGAGAAGCAACATCTACGCGGAACGTGCAATCAAAGTGGTATGGGACATATTACCATTATGTAAAACGTTGAGTACTTTAAATTTAAAACTTATTTCAGTAAACAATTAAAAAATATATTGCTTTAATATCTAAAGTAAACACATAACAAAATAAATATTTTAAAAAAATTATAAAAAAAAATCTGGGTTAAACGATTTTCAAAAGACATTTCGGTGCGTGTTGTTTTTGTTTTCAAATATATTCATTACTTATACAATATATGGCCAACACGTTGTACTATGCCAAAATGTTGGTAAAAATAACAGGAACCAAAGGATGATAAAACTTGATTTTTAAACAAAAAGCGAGATCTTTAAATTGATATTAAGTTTTAGTTAAATTTTCAATTAAACAAAATAATATTAACACTTTAATTCCTTGATGTGTTTATATATAAGACCAATAAGTTCAACACATATTTTAATGAATCAGTTTCGTTTAGTTTTTCCATTATTATTATTTTTTTTTTTATATATATTTTTGATACATATTTAGGTTTTATTTATGTTTGAAATTAAGAAACAATGTAAATTTGTTTTATACAAATTATTTTATTTGCTAATTTTATTTAAGAAATCTACCGAAAGATTTGAAATCTGTGTAAAGTAAATTTTAATTTGAATTTTATTTAGAGAATAATTAAACTGAATTTTTGAATTTTTATGGTTTTATTAGGTTTACTTTTTACTATCAGTAGATTCTCTACATTCGCTACAAATATAAATATTTTAATTTTTAAATTAAATAACTTTTAGCTTTTCCGATAAAATATAAAATCAACTAAGGACTTTTGTTTCGTAAGACTTTTGTTTTTGGTGGATTTGCAACTCTTGGTACGAAATTGAAATTACTGTAATAACATGATGCAAGACCAGGCCCAAAAACGTGGATACCTCATGCTGCTTTACGAGTGGAACTAGTTTCTTTTGTAAGAATTCTTTATTGTACAAATCGGTATTAATCGTAACCGAACTGCTTCTTTTCCCACAACTATCAAACTGAAAACTTTTTCGAGAACTAAATTTTTTTTCTTGTTTTAAATTGTTCATTCATGGTCACAACATACAGTATCACAACGTAATTAAACCCTCCTGGTAGCTGTGAGAAGTCGGCGCCAAGCATGGTCCATAATGCATTTATATTTGTTGATGAAATTACGTTACGTTTTTTAATACGTTCTACTGTCTCGATGATCTTTTTCGAGTTTCAATCTGGCACATTCTGTACTTTATACGATGTAAGTCCTGCTCTTCCTTTTTTCACTTTTCTTTTGAAAGGCTTCGAGCAATTGCTATTTTGAGTTACTTTTCTTCCCGAAATATTTGGATTTTTCTTAAAAAATGCCAACATTTTTCTAACGTCTTTAAAAATATTATTGTTTAAAATGTTTCACTTATTGCATAGAATAGCAGATTTTGTACGTTTATATTTTGTAAACGTGACTTTGCTTATTTCAAATGATGAAAGCTAGTAAACAACTTAAAATTGTTATCTCGTCAAAATCTAATGCAAACTATGTATCCGGAATTGAACAAACCACCAACATAATGTATTTATAACTAGACGCGTAGCTTGGAAAAAAGCCGCAGTATATTACGAGTATTTTTTATAATTTCAACGAAATCCTCTCTGTTTTAAATGTGTTTAGTTATGATATGACTGAGTCCATCCGTAATGCCAAATTAGAAACCAACATTGAAATCCAAATTAATATACATATGTACAGTGAGTCACAGTCAAAGTGAGCCACCCTAGATTAGAACATTTTTGTTAATAAATTACTTATAATAATGTTGGGACATAATTAATTTTTTTTTTGCTTCATAAAGTCAATATTAATGTGCTAATTCAATTCATTTTGCCATTCCTGTTCTTACTTATAAAGCAGAATTGAAAAAATGAGCATCGCAGTTAAGGTGAGCCACCAATTGCTGTATTTGTTAATATAACGATAAATTTGTTAGTGATGGCAAATATTGAAAAAAAAAAATATCATTGATCATGCTTGTGCTTTGTAAAGCAATTACTGAAGATGGGGAAATCGCAAAGGGGTATCGTTACAACTTTAAATATAAGTCGAGGAACAGTTCAGTACATCATTCATTGCTTCGATAGAGAAGGAAGAATAGTAAATAAGCTAAAGGAAAGCTAAATAAAGGCGTCTTCAGAGAGAGACGAGTCAGTGCTCTGAAACTGTTCCAAATGTTTAATGCGCATCTGGGTATCGATGTAAATCCAGAAACTGTTAGACGAGTTCTAAGAAAACATGGATTTAATGGGCGAGTGTCTCGGACCAAACCATTAATAAGAATCAAAAGTCGAAAGAAACGCTTGGAGTTTGCACGAAAATATGTGATGAAGGATATGAACTTCTGGCAAAAGGTATCTGACGTTTTCACATGTTAAAAACATTAAAAACACGGTTTTCTTAAGTTTTATTTACAGATGATAGTAAATTTAATTAACTTAGATCAGACGGTAAGCAGATGGTATGGCGGCAAAAGAATACAGTGCTTCAACTAAAAAATCTAACTCCTAGAGTAGAGCATGGTGGTGGCTCGGTTATGGTCTTGGGCTGCATGGCAGGAAGTGGTACATGGCGGGAAATATACATAATATTGAAGGGGTTATGAACAAATATGCTTACATTAACATTTTAAAGAAAAATGTCAAGCCCAGTGTGCAGAAATTGGGAATCGAAGTCGACTTTTCTTTTTATCAAAACAATGACCCCAAGCATAAGTTATATGTTGCGCAAGAGTGGCTCCTCTATAACTGTTCCCACATATTAGAAGTACCAACTTAGTCCCAGATTTAAATATAATTGAAAATTTGTGAAAAGCACAACATATCATCAAAAAAACCTTTGGATGTTTTTCATGCGGAATGGGTTGCAATTCCCTCTACATACACATGCAAGTTGTTGGAATTAATGCCAAAACGGATGTTATATCATCCAAATGGGGTCCCACCAAATATTAAAGATATTTACTTTTAAATTATGTGTGAAGTGGCTTACTTTTACTTTGACGCATATTTGTGATGTTTTTTTGTTTTTATATATATTTTTTTTTGTTATTAACAACAAAACATGCCGAAAATATACGTTTGTGTTCAATTAATAAACTTATATATTCTGAATTTAAAATTAGTGCAATTGTTCACTTTTTTTATCCATACTTTTTACAGCAAGAAGTGGCTTATTTTGAATGTGACTGACTGTATATACATATATTACATAATTTTGAATTTTTGTTCAAGCATTACCATACTTCAAACAAAGGGACTGGCTATTACAGATAGCCTGTCAACATAAATTAAATAAAATATTTATTGACAAATTAAATAAGAATGTAAAAAAATTGTGGCTTGTAAACCCTGACCCTTATAAAATATAATATATTTAGTATTTTAATGAAAAAAATCTTATGAATATATAATTCATTATTCCCATATGAGTTAATATCATTCGAATTTACTCCCTCAACATCACTTGACGTTGAAAGAGTATTTTTCAATATATTCAACTGTCACGTATATTTTGCTGCTTATTCGTGTTTTTTTGCCTGGTTTTTATACCCTATACCACTATGTGGTTTGGGTATAATGACTTTGTGCTGCTGTTTGTAACAACCAAAAACATTTGACCTAGACCCATCTTTAATTATACCGATCGAATCAGAATCGCTTTCTGAGTTGATTTAACAATGTCCGTCCGTCCGTCCGTCCGTCTGTGTGTCCATGTAAAGCTTGTAATCAAACTGCAGGTCGCAAATATGAATATATTTTGATGAAATTTGGTAAATAAGCTTTTATCGGCCATGGGATGAACGCTATTGAAATTGGTGAGAATCAGTCCATGTTCAGACCTAGCCCCCATACAAATTACCCCTATGAAATCGACCTAAATTGCCATAAGATCCAAATTGTCATATAGATCTTACTCAAATTGGGTTTTGTATGCGTTCATTACGTCCATTAATGAGTAGTCCAAAAATGATCCTTTGGCCCCATATAGAGCTGCTTCCCGATCTTCACTTAAATCTATTAAAAAAACAAAAATATTGCACTGATTTTTCTCAGATTTTGTTTGTATATATTTTTGCAAAATACAAGAGACTTTACCAAACATGATCAGGATCGGTCCCTTTTCGGACCTAGTCCCCATATAGATATAGCATCCGATATGAACTTTTTCATATCTGCAGCCAAAAAAATTAATAAAAATCAGACTCAAATTTGGTGTTTGCTTATTTTGTATGTCCAGTTAGTTGGGCCTAAGAGTTAGGACATGGTATAGGGTATCGTATAGTCGGTCTAGACCGACTATAATTTTCTTACTTGTTTTTTTTTTTTGATATTATTCGTGCATATTTAAACACTTGCCGTGTTACAAACATAATTAATTGATTGAACAAACAATTGTTCGATAACAGAATCCATAACTGATCTCATATTTTCGGGTAAAAAACGAGAATACATAATCAGATGAAAAATATGTTTGGCTCATTTAAAAGACGTTTTTTGTTTGATTAGGAACCAAATCGGAGCGTATACTTTAACAACGTAATTGACAAGCAGTTGCAATTTTTCTGATGGATTAAGGGTACTTACGTAAACTCTGAGTAGACGATTAGCAGAGGTAAGCCATCTCGAGTGCGCAATTTTTTCAGGTTTACGGTTTGCCAGCTCAGGACTACAATAACCGGTTTGTACGGCTTTACATATCTCATAAAGATATTTTTGATCCGTACTTAGTTCATTGACCACATTTTTCGGCAAGTCAGGCAATACCAAAAAGACACCGTAGTTTCATTATCACAAGTAGCTAATTGTTTTCCAATAAGTCCAGAATATTCTCTAGCAGAGGTAAGCCATCTCGAGTGCGCAATTTTTTCAGGTTTACGGTTTGCCAGCTCAGGACTACAATAACCGGTTTGTACGGCTTTACATATCTCATAAAGATATTTTTGATCCGTACTTAGTCCATCGACCACATTTTTCGGCAAGTCAGGCAAATTACCAAAAAGACACCGTAGTTTCATTATCACAAGTAGCTAATTGTTTTCCAATAAGTCCAGAATATTCTCTAGGTCCCGAAGTGCAACCATCTAAAGTCAAGAATAAATGACGAAGGGGTAACTCATTGGCATGGAGAATACAAACACACCATTGTAGCGGTCTCTTCAAATACTCCTCCAAATATTGAATAACGCCACCCTTCCAACCGGTATTAGTTGCAGTTCCTTCACATCCAATGCAAATCACGTTATCTAAATTCCAACCTTCATTTTCTAATAGAGTTGTGATCAAAGTTAGAATGCCCTTTGCAGTGCCACGACTTGGCGTTGTGTGACCCAAATAAATTGATTCAGGTTCTGCTAAAATTGAGATGCGTTCTTCTAAAATTGCTTTGCGGTGGTAACGATCTCCTATTTTCTCACATATCAGTCTTGTCTTTTCGTCTATCAAAGTAAATGATTTTAATAACAATACCTCCAATGTCTTTTGAAGTTTCTTGCCGGACTTTAGATACAGCTCTGTGTATTTTGCTTTTATCGATTACCAGAGTTAAATTTTCGGTAGAAATTAAGCCGAAGTAAGTCAAAACCGCAGAAGCAACAGCAACAGCAGAACGAGTCGATAAACCGTATCTATCACAGACCTTAGTAACTGTTGGCAACGGCAAGTATTCCGATTCGTCTTTGAAGTCGAAGGTATATCTGTCGAAAGTGTGTTCCGTTATCGGATACGTTTCTAGGTAAGATTCACACAGTGAAACTTCACCACAATTTTCTGGTATAGAATCGGTTTCTTGAGTAGAACGCGCCTTTTTTGCTACCCTTAGGGAATGTTCAGTTTGTCTCTGCTTTCATTTTATTAATCGATCTGTTTCTTTTTTATCAACTCCACATATGTATAACCATTTTTCTGTAATTTCTTTGATCTAACAAAAACTTCTTTCATTGATTGGAACTTTCTTAGGTTTTAAACAAGAACAAAATTCAAATGAAGTGCATTTGCAAGCAGCAACGTCGAAAAGGTTCTCAGATGACTCCAAAAACACTTTAGTTTGTTTTCGAAACCATTTTTTCGTTTGCTTTTGGGGTATCTTTTCAAATTGAGGTACTTTTCGAAACAGGATTTGAGTAACTGAATAACTCGTTCCTTTGTTACGATTGGAATCGAAGCATTGGTCCAAATATTGTCAATCTCTTCAAAAACAATCGCATATATATCTGAATTTGATGGATCATTTCTATTATATAATGACGTCTCTTATAGTTGGTAGCTGCCGATCATCAAGTTCCTTCTATAGTCCCAATATAACACAAGTTGTCTCACTACGCCTCGAACTCATTTTTTTAAAATTACAAACACCGCTTTTAATACTGTAACTATCGCAACTGACTTATGTATTATAAGTGTATTCTGTGATATTTTAAACTAAACAAGTGCTGTGATATTAATTTTAAGTTCGTGAAGTCCCGTTTTTTTTATAATAATTATATTAACCATTTTCCGTGATTTGTTATTATTTTTAATTATTTTTATTTATTTATTTTATTTGTTTATACACATAAATTAAATAAATCACCCCTGAAGATGTCAACAACCAATTGATGAAACGTTGGGTAAAGCATGAAATAAATTTGTTTTATTTGCATGGAACTAATTGACTAGTAAGCTCAATATCAGTAGATTAATAAAGTATCGCTACAATAACAAACTAGTCAAACTAATATATAACAATAAATTAGTTTAGTTTTTTGTTTTTTTAGTTTTCTTTTTTGGGGAAAACCCAATTTACGTATGTATTTTGGTATTAATAAATATAATATATGATTTTAAAATGTTGCCGGATTTTTTATTTTTTTTATTTCATGTTCAAGGGTTTCTATATTTTAGGGAGTAAACTGTAACTATAAAAGGAACTTAAAAACTGGTTCGTAATAAACAAGAGTTCGATATAACCGTAATAATTGGTATATAATTTGAAAGTGAATGTTTTGGGTCCGAAAAAAAAATTTTTTCCGGAATTATTTTTTTACAAAAAATTCGTTATAACCGGTGTACGTTATAAACGAACTCCACTATGTTTCGTAGTCGCCGGTAAAGTGTTGTTGTTATATATAGTCGTGGCATATTTAGTTTAGGTGTCGAAATTAAGGATAGCGAAATATAATCATGAAAATAACTACTTTTCAAAACTTTGATGATTGGTAGAACCCTAAAGATATAGTTTCGTTTTATTTTTAAAATTATTTTGGTAATCTACGATCAATTACGCAAATTTTAGGTCTTGCGTTAGGGAAATCTAAAAAATATTTTTTTCGGGACAGCCTAATATACATGTATGTATATAGATACCTCTTAAAAAATTACAATGATAAGTTTCTGAACTTTATTTAAAAGAGCGAACCGTATGTAAAATACTTACAATTATCTGATGTGGCCATTGAATTTTCCTCATTTAAATGATTTTCATTCCATGATTCCTGAGAGTTTTCCGTATCTGATTCATTCAAATTGCCATAATCGTGTAAACTGGCTCCAGTGCTGATATCCCCCAAATAAACATTATTCAATGTTGTATTTGTGGATATACCAGCAATGGTTGTTGATTTTAAAATGTTGCCGGATTTTTTATTTTTTTTATTTCATGTTCAAGGGTTTCTATATTTTAGGGAGTAAACTGTAACTATAAAAGGAACTTAAAAACTGGTTCGTAATAAACAAGAGTTCGATATAACCGTAATAATTGGTATATAATTTGAAAGTGAATGTTTTGGGTCCGAAAAAAAAATTTTTTCCGGAATTATTTTTTTACAAAAAATTCGTTATAACCGGTGTACGTTATAAACGAACTCCACTATGTTTCGTAGTCGCCGGTAAAGTGTTGTTGTTATATATAGTCGTGGCATATTTAGTTTAGGTGTCGAAATTAAGGATAGCGAAATATAATCATGAAAATAACTACTTTTCAAAACTTTGATGATTGGTAGAACCCTAAAGATATAGTTTCGTTTTATTTTTAAAATTATTTTGGTAATCTACGATCAATTACGCAAATTTTAGGTCTTGCGTTAGGGAAATCTAAAAAATATTTTTTTCGGGACAGCCTAATATACATGTATGTATATAGATACCTCTTAAAAAATTACAATGATAAGTTTCTGAACTTTATTTAAAAGAGCGAACCGTATGTAAAATACTTACAATTATCTGATGTGGCCATTGAATTTTCCTCATTTAAATGATTTTCATTCCATGATTCCTGAGAGTTTTCCGTATCTGATTCATTCAAATTGCCATAATCGTGTAAACTGGCTCCAGTGCTGATATCCCCCAAATAAACATTATTCAATGTTGTATTTGTGGATATACCAGCAATGGTTGTTGTTGCCGATGTTATTGTACTATTATTGTTATTGTTGTTGTTGTTGTTAATAGTATTATTATTATTATTATTTGTTGTATTCGATGTGATAGAATTGTATGAACCCAATGGTGGTGGTATAAATCCCGCCTGATATGGTGCATTAATAGGCTCACTTGTGAGCTGTATAAATGATTCTTCTATACTTTTGAGCGTTGTAGGTGTTAGGGTGGGTGTCGTTATAGTGGGTACACCTGTTTGCATACATTCCATTGAAACGAGCTAAAGAAGAAGAAGCAAAATAGGAAGTTGTTAAAAAAATTTATATGTTTAAAAATTTTTTTTTTACAAAATTTATATATGTATGTACATAAGAACAAAATTCTTAAACAACAATATTTATTTGGGTGACATCTTAATCCTTTTTTCTCCCACGGCTATTTTATATGTTTTCAAAGTTGTGTTTAAACAATTTTTGAAATATTTTAAATTGTTTAGCTGAACAATATTATTAACACTTTACACGATAATAAAACAATGATAGATTTTGTTATGATTCCTTTAGTTCTTTTGTTTATTGTTTCTTAATACTTATAATTATTAATTTTGACGAAAATTTATAAGATTTTGTAAATTTTGAAAATAAACTAAATTTATACCCCATCATATTTTGTTAGGCACATTACTGAATAATATTTTTTGACCCTAAATAAAAACGTAAATTCATGTTTAGTGGGGCCGAAGATGATGCATCATTATACTACATGGAGTGAAAAGTACGTGGCCTCACATAGAGATTGCGTGACAAGTGCGAATTTTTTCTGTTTACTCAGTAGGGCCAACTGTTAGAAAAATTGTGTCAAAATTACATGACATTTCATTAATTAGAAAAAAGTTACCGTTAAAAAAATGATGCTGATTTTAGAGTTTGAGATAAAATGGATTGCAAAGAGTTTGGTGTTTTAATTAAACATTGTGTTTTGATGGGTAATAATACTGTCCAATGCAAAGAATGGATTGACAAATATTATTGTGAATCTTCGCTAACATATTCAATGGTTAAATGGTGCTATTCCGAATTTAAACGTGGTTGTACGATGCACAAATCGTAGGAAAAGTACATCAGGTTGTATTAGATGATCGGAAGATTAAAGTGAGTGAGATTGAGTAATGGCCGTATTGAAAGTAATGGGAAGCATTGATTACAATAACTGCCAAGTACTATGTTGAGTTATTGGATAGATTGGATGAAGAAATTAAAAAAAAAACGACTCCACTAAAATAAGAAAAAATATACCATCATAATAATGCATCGTCGCATTCATCTGCTTTGGCTTCATAAGCAAGTCTTTATATTACGAATTACTTTCCAATTTCCAAAAACCCCCCCTCTATTCTGCAGATCTGGCCTCCAGATATTATTTTTTGTTCCCAAACTTGAAAAGATGGCTCCACGGAAAGAGACGGAAGCCTATTTTGAAGAGTTTGACAAATCATATTTTTTTAAGGGCACCAAGAGAGGATAGTTGGAAGAAGTGCATTTCATTTAACGGAGGTTACGTTGAAGAATAAAATTGATTTCAAATCCAAAAAACTGGTTTTTTATTTTTAGGCCACGGAGTTTTCACTTTACCAACATTTCCATTTGTAAAATAGATAATATCAGATATATGACAATCAATAATAATCCCCCCCAGATAAGTAAAAGAACAAAAATTCACAATGATCAGGTCCAAAAGTAATTTTCAGTTCAAAATATAATTTCAAATGACAATTATGTCTGTAAGCTATTTGAATTTTGAAATTTTGTGGCATTTACATATGTACATATTTCACTTTTAACTTCATTTTAAAAATGTTATAAGAATATCATTCTGAAAAGCAATTTTACATGTACTGGAAGAATAATTTAAAAATATTTTGCAACAATTTTTTAAAAAATAGATCAATTTTGTTATTGGTCTAAGAAATCGGTTTCGCGATGCACAAGGCTTTAAAATATCACATTTTACCCTGTTCAAATGAGGTTTTCTCGGAAATTTTATTTGATAGGAAACATATTTCGAATACGCGAAAAAATGCGATTCGGGAATATTTTGTAAAAATATCAGAATATAATAAGATTTTTATTTAATAAGATTTTTTTAAATAGATAGCAACATTAAAAATATTTAACTATTCAAACTAATTAGCTGTCGTTTCACACCTTTCCCCATCAAACAGATGTTTATTATTTTTTTTTAAGTTATCGTAGGTGGCGAAACTATTAAAAATCTTTAACACAAAAAATCTTTGCATAAAAAATTAATATATTAGAACATAAATTTCAAAAACAAAATTTGTGTGTTCAATGTTTTTTTTTAAATATACATACATATACAGTAGCTGTCATACTATTAGAAACGATGCTTTCAGATTAACATTTTTTAATAAAGCGACCCTGTCTTTTGAAAGTACCGCTTTAACGTCCGTTTTTTTTTTTGTTTAAGGTTGGAAATAGAATTGAAAACGGATTTTAAATTGTGTAAATTTTATTAATTTTCAGCGTATGCAAATGTTTTTTATTTAAAATTTAACTAATTATAAATATAGAATCTAATTATAAATATAGAACCTTTAACGAACAGAGTCTCATACATCGAATCGACCAACACCGTTTTACCAAACTGATGTGATAAAATATAAAGGCTAACCATCAAAATAAATGAAGTCATCACTTGCATTCCTTTTATAAAAATTCGAATAAATTGTTATGTTTATACACACAGAAAAAGAATTGGTTGGAATTCGGTTTCCACTATAATGTTTATATTTAGGTAATAAGAATTTTTATTTTAATTCGTAATTACTGTAACAGTTTTTCTTCACTAGAAACATTATCAACATAATTCTTTCAAAATTAAAGTGTTCTCGATAACAAAATTAGTTAAGTTAACCAATCAATGTCTTCAAACAAATTAAATTAACTAATTCAATTGATGCAACTAAATTGAAAGCATTATGAAATGCTTCGATACTAAATATTGGGGATTGCAACAACTAATTATATTAGAACAAAATTTTAACAAGAAAATATAAAATCAGGGGTCTAATTTTCGCAGTCGCAAGCGAACTTTTTTTATTCGAACGTTCGAATTTTTGTACTTTTGAGATTTTCTTATGCGATAATGAATATGTGACGAAATTTCTGATTTTGGGATTCGATAACGACTGATCACTCAAATGCAACCTTGCGAAATTTTACTCGTTAGCAAAAGTGAAAAAGAAGAAAATGTTAGTGCAAAAAAATATAATATATTTGGAAAAATATTAGTTTTGGTAACTTTAGGCCAAAAATAAATTAATAAAATTTTGAAATTATTATAAAATTTGCAATCAGAGTAACTGAAGTGTATACGCGTAGAAAACCCAACATTTTGTCAATTTTTTATGGAAATTGATCATGAGGCTTTAACCGTCCGTCCTCCGTCCGTCCGTCTGTGTGTCCATGTAAACCTTGTAATCAAACTGCAGGTCGCAAATATGAATATATTTTGATGAAATTTGGTATATAAGCTTTCATCGGCCATGGGATGAACGCTATTGAAATTGGTGAGAATCGGTCCATGTTCAGACCTAGCCCCCATACAAATGACCCCTATGAAATCGACATAAATTGTCATAAAATCCAAATTGTCGTATAGATCTTAGTCAAATTGGGTTTGTATGTGTTTATTACATCCATTACTGAGTAGTCCAAAAACGATCGCTATGGGACAACTCTTAGTCATGGGCCCCATATAGGGCTGCTTCCCGATCTTCACTTAAATCAATAAACAAAAATATTGCACTGATTCATCTCAAATTTTGTTTGTTTATATTTTTGCAAAATACAAAAGCATCGGTCCATTTTTGGACCTAGTCCCCATATAGACATAGCATCCGATATGAACTTTTTCATATCTGCAGCCAAAAAATTAATAAAAATACCACTCAAATTTGGTTTATGCTTATTTTCTATATCCAATTAGATGGGCCTAAGGTCTCTAAACGCATGGTATAGGGTATCGTATAGTCGGTCTAGACCGACTATAATTTTCTTACTTGTTATAAGATATTTTTATTTCAAAACTTCCTAAATTTTAAAAATCCTCAAAACTATATTGATTATTTATATTTATAGAAAAATTAACAAATTTTAAATAAAATCAAATTACTGCATAATCAATAAATAAAATCTAAATTCCATAGTATCAACTAAATGATACAGTTTATACAATCGAATCTACGGTTGTTTGGAAAATATAATTCAGTAATCAACAAATTCGGTTGCCACAACGAATCCGGTTTTAAGTTATAGGTATAACTAAATGGTGCCTATATTTTCAAGAATATAGTTATATGTTGAAATATCTGCAGGAAATATAGTACTAAGTTTGACTTAAAGTTATATGGAAGCAGTACTGATAAATTGTCGTTTCTAATTATATGACCACCATTGTATTTGTAAAGAGAACTCAAGATGTCTGCATATACGAGTAAAATGTAGAAAATTTCATGTGTTCTGTGTATTTTATTTATTTTATAATTTGTAAAATTAAAATTTTAAAAATTTATGGTAAAATTTAAAGAAAGCACAAGTATTCAATTCGGCAATCTGTGATACCCTCCACCTGGGTTTTACGTTTACATTACCATCTTGATTTATTTGTCTATTTATAACAAATGTATTTTAAAAATTAAATCGAAAAAAATTATAAAATTAAAAAAAGCTTCCCACCGTTTCTCATAACATAACTGATCAACTTATCATTATTTGTTGGTGAGGTTAATATATTTTCACCATTATAGTTGTATTTTTGTAGTTGTACATATTATACAACAAAAATTATACTAGAAGTTACATTTATAACTAAACTATTACAACATATACACGAAATAATGACAAAAAAGTTTTATCATAATTTTAGCCAGATAAATTGTTTATTTTGTAAATGAGCGTGATTTCAACAGAACTGACGGACAGACAGACATCGCTGTATCGACTCAAGATGTTATAAGGATATGAGGTTGCAAATTCATTTTTCGATGCCTTACAAATGAAATAACAAACTGATATATACCCTTTGCATAATGTTGTAGAGGATATAAAAATAAGCATCAACCATTTTAATCTTCTTCCCTTATACAAAAACAATCTCTTAATGGATTTTTTTTTGGAATAATGTTTAAAAATGTACCTGTTGCATGAATAGCTCATTGGCAAGGAAATTAGCAATTTCGCAGGCATCCATAGTAAGTTGATCGCAATTATTATTATTAATATTATTATTGTTATTATTATTATTATTATTATTATTATTATTATTATTATTATTATTATTATTATTGTTATTATTATTATTATTATTATTATTATTATTAGTGTTATTATTATTATTATTATTATTATTAGTGTTATTATTGATACCATTATTACAATTATTATAATAATTGTTTGATTGAGTTGTTGTACTTGTATTAGAAGCAGATCTAGTTTCTAATACTGCACAAGGTGTTTCAGAAGTAGCAATACAAGATGAGACAGATGTGGTTAAATCACAAATATTATAAAATTGTTGCTGTTTTAATTGTTGTTGCAATATTTGAAATTGTTGCAATTGTTGTTGCGGTTGTTGTTGATTATGATGAGTATTATAATTATTATAATTTTGTTGATGCGAATAATTATTATGATTATAATGTTGTTGCTGATTTATGGGAAAATTAAATACATTTATTCGTTGATTATTATAATATTGATTTGGATTAAAGTTGAAACCACTCGTTATCGTTGAGGCTGAATGACATAAAGAGTTTGCGGAAGCAGCTGAAGGGAAGGTGCCGGGTGTGGCTAATGAAGCCATTGCAGAGATATTTAGAGAGTTTGGTCTTTGTGTGCGAGAGAGAGCACTGTTACAGTGGTTGTTGGTATTGCTATTATTGCTTTTGATATTGTGGCTAACGTTGTTGTTATTGCTGTTGGCAGCATTGAAATGGAAATTATAATTATAACTATTTGTTTCACCTAAACTTAACATATTGATTTGTTGTTGCTCGATTTGTGGCTGTGTGTTTAGATGTTTATTAAAATGTTTCTGTTGTTTTTGTTGCTGCGCTTCACGTTGCTGTTGTTGGTTAGCTAAATAACCGCCAAGCGTAGGTGGTAAACTATTTATTCGAGTTAAAGGTGAATTTGTCGTTTCTTTAGTACCAACGCTAATTGTGGTTGTTGGTAAATTATACGCAATATGGTTGTTGTTACAGTTACTATTTAATCTTTTAGTAGATGTTGTTATTGTTGCAGTATAAGGGAGAGTTTGTAAATGTTGCTGAATTGGAAGTTGTTGTTGATCATGCGGATTAGTGGACAAATTGTAAGGATGGTACGCTTGGTGGTAGTTTTTTACATTTAAATTTTTCATATAGCTTAATTTTATTACGAAAACTTAACACAAAAATATTTCCTTAATGCTTAAAATATGTCTTAACGCCGTAAATGAGAATATTTCTCTAAAAATTATAAATAATAAAGTATAAAGGATAGTTTGTTAAATATTTCATAAATAAATATTGCTTAATAATTTTAAAGGTATTTAGCGTCTTTTAGTTTCTATAAATTATGTCTTAATAACTTTTGTTTTAATGAATTAAAATCAATTAATAAATAATTTTATAAATATATATAAGCTTTTCTTAGAAAAGATTTTTTGCAAATAAAATTCTTTAGTTTTGTCTTAAAGTAATATTAAAATCTTTAAAAAATTTGGTAAATCTTAAGAGTTTATTATTTTTGTGTTACCAACTTATTATTTCAACCAAAAATAAAAAAAAAATAAAAATAAATCTAATGTTTAAAAGTGTTTACCTCTTTCGAAATTAAAAAAAAGACTATTAAAATTATATATTTCTATATTTTTTAACTTTTTCAAAAAATTCATCAGTTGTTAGAAAAACCTTAAAGTAATTCTAGGGCACGTATTTTCCTTTTTACTAATTCGTTGTTTATTTCATATTTTTTTGATTATAAAAATGTTCGTTAAAATCGTTAAAAATCGTTGTGAAAATCGGTGGTATTTGTAATATTTATCATTTTTACAGTCTTTTTCAGGTGGTTTTAATAGTTTGTTGTGATTTGTGAACACTTTAATTTGATATTGTTGTTTAGTTTTAAAATTTTCTAATATTTGGTCCTTTTCGACCAATAGCAGCAATTTCAAAATACACGTGATCATAATACAGTTTTACTGTATTATTTTGTTTTAAATAATAGTTAAGATAAATATATAAAATTAAATGTTTGTATACAAATTAACAAACAAATTTGAATTAAGTATAATATAAAACAATATTCAACAATTATACCAAATAAAATTTTTTTTAAAATATAAACAAATTTAAATAATCAATATATTTTGTTGGTCTTGAATATTATTTTTTTTTAAAGTTTGCACAGTTTTCTATCATAAATCTAACAAAAAACTATTTTTATATTGTTTTTTGTTCCACAAAAACTATATTAAAAATTAAAAAACTAAAATTTGTCAAATAAAAATCAATAATTTAAAAATTATTTATAGTGCAAACACTTTTTTTAATTTATTATATTATAATAATGTAGTGCTGCCTTAAATTTAATATATTATTTTATAGATGGTTATTTTTAAAATCCTTTTTTATTTTTATTTCTTTTTTTTATATTTAATTTTATTAATATTATTCTGTTTTGTATTTTTTTCTTTTAATTGTTACACGTGTTTTTTTGTCGTTATTTTAAATATTTTTTAAAACGATTTTTTTTTGGTCTATTTTTCTTTTCTCTCTTTTTGATAAAACCGTCGCTGTTTTAAAATCTTATTTATCTGTAAAGATGTCGTTATTCGTTTTTTGTTGTTGTGTAAAACAAGGTTATATAATATTCAACGCTAGTTGTTCAATTAAATTGAATATTTCTTTGTATTTATTTAACTTAATTTTTTTATTATCATAATTTTTCCAAAAATATACAATTCAAAACCCATTCTGAACCACAAATAAAGCTCTCTCTCTCTTTTTGGTGTACTCTTTAGCTCTATGTCTTTTTTCTCAACGCAAGAATTTTCGCTCTTTAGACCTTTTTCTTTAAAAATGTCGTAATTCTGGTTATTAGGTTATTATATTAATATATTTTTCTTATTTAATCGTTATTATATTCGTTTTTATAGTTTTCTAGGTTATTTTGTTTTGAAACCGATCCACCACTCGTAAAGTTTCCTTTTTGATAATACGGGGTTTAGTTTAAAAATTTTTTATGGTTTTTATAAAAGTTGTATTTCGTTTTCGTTAGCTTTTATATTTCGTTTTTTTTTTATTTTTTTAAAAATTTACGCCCGTTTAATATTACCGCAGTGGCTCGTTACTCGTTTGTGACTAAATAATACTCACAGAAAAAAAATTTTCTTTTAGTTTGAGATTTTGTATATTTTTTCTGTGCAAAATTGAAAATTCAAAATATCTATACCATCCATAGCAGCAGCAGCTGCCGCAGCAAGCTAAACAACAAAAGTCTCGACACACAAGATTCTACTTGGTATTTATTTATTTTTTTTTTTTTTGCTATAATTAAAATTTATTTCAAGAGAGCTTTTTCTAAATAAGTTAAATACAAACAGCCTACACTTTTTATAAAAAACAATTGTTTAAAGATATAAATGCTAATTAATAATTTTAAATAAAATGTTAACATATTAGGGATATGTGAATTTTTAAGCAATATTAGCGCAAACAACGTGATGAGAATATTGTTTTTAATAATAAAGTTTTTTTTTGGGTCATTTTGAAAAATTACAACATATCGTGCCATTTAAAATAATTTCTTTAAAAATGGACTTTCAGATCCGTTGTTGTTGTGAAGTGAAATGTTTTACTCGATAATTATATAAAAAAAATTCGAATTAAAACTTCATTGCATTCGGTGCAAGAAATTTGTTAACGATAGCGAAAAAGTAATTTCATATTTATCTGGTTTTGTTATAATGACTTTGTGCTACTGTTTGTAACTACCAAAAATATTTGACCTAGACCCATCGTTTATTATACCGATCGAATCAGAATCACTATCTGATTCGATTTAACGATGTCCGTCCGTCCGTGTGTCCATGTAAACCTTGTAATCAAACTGCAGGTCGCAAATATGAATATATCGGCCATAGGATGAACGCTATTGAAATTGGTGAGAATCGGTCCATGTTCAGACCTAGCCCCCATACAAATGACCCCTATGAAATCGACATAAATTGCCATAAGATCCAAATTGTCATATAGATCTTACTCAAATTGGGTTTGTATGCGTTTATTACATCCATTAATGAGTAGTCCAAAAATGATCTCTATGGGACAACTCTTAGTCGTAGGCCCCATATAGAGCTGCTTACCGATCTTCACTTAAATATCAAAAAACAAAAATATTGCACTGATTCTTCTCAAATTTTGTTTGTATATATTTTTGGAAAATACAAGAGACTTTACCAAACATGGTCAGGATCGGTCCATTTTGGGCCAGTCCCCACATATCTGCAGCCAAAAAAATTAATAAAAATCTTACTCAAATTTGGTTTATGCTTATTTTCTATGTCCAGTTAGTTGGGCCTAAGAGATAGGGTCGCTAAACGCATGGTATAGGGTATCGTATAGTCGGTCTAGACCGACCATAATTTTCTTATTTGTTTTGTATTAATTTTAATATATGCGCAATATGAGCGGTAATTTAGTCACCGTGATTGAAAGATCACGACTAATTGAAGTAATCGATTATTTCAAGTAACGGTTTCTAGCTCTGTTGTTCTTTTAAATTTGTTATATAGTCATATTTTGATATTCAACAGCAGGGATGATAACTTGGATGCTTTAAATTTTGTATTTAGTTTTTATTATAAAATTTAATTCAATTTTATATAATAAAACTGAAAATATGAGAAAAGTACGCACTTTTATTATAAAACGTAAAATTTTTAAAGCTGTAAGATAGTATTGTTTATAGTACATACATAATAATGGACAATGTTTTACTATTTTTGAAACAAGTGTTCAATATTTGAATAATGTAAATTTTTCTTCATTAATATCAGTCGAATTGTGGTGTGAAGTTGAGCATTTTCAAACACAAATTATACAAGTGAACAAATTTAAAAGTGGAAAGTGAATACATTTAAAAGTGAAGAAGTTTAAAAGTTAAAAGTAAAATAATTTGAATAAAAAACGTAATCTCAACCAAAGAATTAAAATGATGACTATTTAAATGATTCAAGTGATATCAGTTAATTTGACGGTGAAGAACATTAATTTAATTTGTGTAAGGGATTAATCAGTGCCTTGGATTTTCTATATGTATTTTTGGAGAATTACAATTGTACAAATATATTTTTTATCACA
Organism: Cordilura impudica; assembly: GCA_963682025.1. Lineage (NCBI taxonomy): Eukaryota > Metazoa > Arthropoda > Insecta > Diptera > Scathophagidae > Cordilura > Cordilura impudica. Next base: position 225,876 of record OY821517.1, on the reverse strand, counting down.
CATTATTTTATTTATAAGAAATAAATAAAATAATTATCACTTTTTAAATACAAACGATTAGAAATACGACTGGAAAATGAATCGAAACCGATCAGAAAAGCGGCTAATAAAAGACTCTTCAAGGAGAGTCGCGGGTAGTGTACCATTTTCTCCCGACAAAAGAGTCTTATGAACAGAAAATGAGCGCATATATGATTGTTTTAATCGCGCAGAGGAGTCGGAAAAGACTCGAATATGATCATTAATTTCATAAAATGCTGATTAAGAGATTAAAGGACATCAAATTATATATTAAGAACTGTGCTTTGATTTCCAATTTTTGATTAGAAAATAGAAACATTAAATTATTAATTTTACTTTTGGTTTAGTTTTTGAATTTTGTAATAAAATTTTTTCTTGTGTTTATTGATTATATTTTGAGTCTTTTGTCTAAGATTCAACAAATAAAACTTATTTCTTAACATTTAAATTTTTTTAGCTTTCAAATTTCTCTATAATAAATTAATCTGATTGGAACAAAAATGCATTGTTGCACGTGTGCAGGAAAATGTTATATTTTCAGTAATCGCGACTCTTTCTTTTATGTTTACTTACATTTGCCATCCAATAAAAAGTTTAAACTTTATTTTAAAAAAAAGTACATCGCTGACTTTGGATCCGTTAAACTTTGATAAAAGCGATAATTGAGAAAGTAATATGTGTCAGTTTATGCAAAATGTTATGTTTATGTTTTCAATCAAAATATTATAGGTACACCTAAAACAGCAATTTCAAACAAAAAAAAGCATAAGGTCTATGCATATGCCTTGTTACTTCAGTACCATACGAAAGGGTCCTTACAAATTTTGTACATCAATAAACAAATCAATTTTTTTTTGCTTGGTATTGAAAACCCGTGATCACGGTTACTTCGCTGACTTTCAAATCACGGTCACTTCTAACAGAGGCGTTTAAAAAAATCACTGGAAAAAGCTCAAGAATCACCCTTTTTAAGTATTTATTAAATAAAAACAGTGTATCACACTTTGCTGATGTTTACATCGTTTTATATCAAACTCTTATGTTCATACACATACGTACGTATGTTCGCCTTTGATCATTTGTTCTCAATGTTGTCAACTCTTGGACGCAGAAAAAAATCATGATCTTTGCAAAACTTAGTAAAAAGTGTAAAATATTTCCAAAAAAAGGGTAAAAAAACACCGGCCAAAACTTAAAGAAATATTTAATTATATACATACTTATATCTATTTTTATTAATATAAAAAATTAATTTACAAGTATATACATATGTATAGATTATTTTAACATAAAATTTTTGTAGTTTTTCAAAGGGGAAAAACAATTTAAAGTTTAGACAAGAGTTTTTAAATTTAAGACCGTAGTTATGCAACAATGTATTTAAAAACAATCTGTTCCTAATTTTAATTTTAAACAAGTTCATCAAGTTATTTCTACCTCAGCGTTTTAACAAAGTAAAAAAAAGTATTCGCAAAATAAAACTAACGAGATTGATAAAATGATCCCATAGAATTTTTGAGATTTTACAATTTTACTAAGAATATCTGCGTCATTTATAAATGTTCTAATGAAATATATTATATCATTGGTATTATTAGTAAAAATAATATCAAGATTAAATATCAATAAATTTTTTAATATCTTAAAATTTGTTGAAAGTTATTTGTTATGAAAATAATGCATGGTTGTGCAAAAAGCACTGTAAAAATACTGACTGTAGCACAGTTAATGCCCGTTTTTTCAAAAAGCGTATTCACACAAAAAAGCGGATATGGAGAACTAAAAAGCTCCAAAAAGTACAAAAAGCGCCAATTAGCAACATTACTTGCATTCATTTTTATACATCACTCTCTCTCACTCTCTGTGCTATTTTGTTTTATTTAACACTATTTTTTTATAAATATATATTTTTAGAAAATTCGTAGTTTTGTGATTTTTATAAACAGTTTTTATTATATTGTTGCCAATTATTTGTTGTTTTTTCGTTTATTTTTTTGTTTGTTTTATATTTGATGTTGAAGTTCTATCATTATAATTTCCTTAATCTTTTAACAACAACATTTCAGTTGATGTTATTCTTAAGAAAATCTATACGACTTTCAGAAAACAACCACAATGAAATTAATTCTGTATAAAAAGAAACAAACAGGTGTTTTATATACAACAAACAAAAAAAAATTAATAAAAACAACTAAAGATATTATTATAATCGGTCTTGAGCGACTATACGAAACTCATGGTGGTATTTTCGAGAAGATGTAGATAAAACTTTGCTGAGGTCATAATTGTATACATATAATGTCAGCGTCAAAAAAAGTTTACATCAATTTTTGATCTTTAAATTGTCTTATTACAAAGATATTATTAACTTACGATAAAAAGTAATATTATAGAGTTTACTACTACACCATATAGAGATTGGCTACTATAAAACATGAAATCAAATTAAGTGCAGAAATCTCTCGAAAGTCAAAATGCATCAGATTTTACGCGTCAAAAAAAAAAAAAAGTAAACATTGGTAACACTTAGTTATGCTTTTTTATATTTCGGGAAAGAACGTAAACTTTTTGTGAATAATTTGTATTGTTCACGTGTTTTACTTTACTAAAAATCATTTTAAGTTGATTTGTACTAATCAATAATAACTAAAAAGAAGTAAAAGAAACTAATCTCACTATGGGAAAGCAAACATCGTCTGATTTTTGTAAGTAAATCCCCTCGAAAGTCAAAATGCATCAGATTTTACGCGTCAAAAAAAAAAAAAAAGTAAACAGTGGTAACACTTAGTTATGCTTTTTTTTATATTTCGTGGAAGAACGTAAACTTTTTGTGAATAATTTGTATTGATCACGTGTTTTACTTTACTAAAAATCATTTTAAGTTGATTTGTACTAATCAATAATAACTAAAAAGAAGTAAACGAAACTAATCTCACTATGGGAAAGCAAACATCGTCTGACGAACCACTGCACAATAAAAAAAATTGTTGATTAATACGTCAAACATTATCAGGGTGAAGATTTACCGAGATCTGGATGACGAAAGCAGCTTAGTGGTAACGCAAATATCAGGCAAACCAGTAAATTCGAGTACAGTAAGGAGATCGCTTCACAAAAATGGCCTACATGAAAGAATACCATGGAAGAAACCTAGCATATCCAATACGAATCAAAGCAAGCTAATGAATTTCGATAAAAAGTAGAAAAATGAGGCGCGAAAAGGCCCCCAAAAATATGGCGTGCTAAGAATTATACCTTCAAAGAAAAGTGTGTTACCAACACTGTCAAACATGATGGAGGTTCAGTTATCGTTTGGGGCTGTATGGCGGCAACAGGTGTTGGCAATCTTGTTTTTATTTGTTCCACTATGAAGAAAATGGATTACTTTGAACGACAATATTGGCCCTAGCGTCGAGAAATGTGGCATGGCTGGAGACTGGATCTTCCAACAGGACAACGACGTCAGGCATACGTCTAAGATTGTGAAAGAGTGGCCACTTGTCCGGGCTCCTTAGACACTTGGTCATCCACCGCAGTACCCGGACCTTAACCAGATCGAGCGTCTGTGGGAATATCTTGACAGAAAAATAAGTCGAAAGCCTATTTCAATTGTCGAGTCGATGCCTAGAAGACTAAATGTGGTGCTTAAGGCCAAATATTTAAAAAATTAAAAAGATTTTTTTTGTATTGAAGCTCTGTTGCCTTTTGATTGCTGTATACTTTTTTTTTGACGTGTAAAATTTGGCCGTTTTCTAAATAAAGTACATTTATTTCTGTTTTGTATTACTTTTCTTTAATGTTTTTATTGAGATCAGATGATTAAATAATTCTTGAATTCCTTATATATACTTTTAATTTTGTGTTAATTACCTTATTTTCATAGAAGGGTGTGAAGTTAAATATCGAAATAAATAACTGTTAAGAATTTTAACAGAGAATGTTAACATTTTCTGTTAAGTACTTCACTTCAGCAAAATAAATTTTTTATTCAAGTAAAAAACAATTATCTAAATATTTTAATAATTAAATTTAGACTATAAACATGTATCTGACAAATAATAAATTTGTTTTGTCATTATATTTTAATTTTATATAAAAAAAATAATGTATATTCGCATATAACAACATATAATGTTAAAGTAGCCAAAACGGTTATTTCTAGCCGACCTGAATGAGGGTTGCCATATATCAGGTGAAAGCCCCATGGGAGTAGAATCTAATGGCATACCGCCCATATTCAATTGTTTCTCAGGAAAAAAATTACAAAAGATCAAAATAATAAAAGCTGATTTTTTCCATAAGTATTATTTTCAAAGGGCCAAAACGGTAATTTCTAGCCGACCTGAATGAGGGTTGTCATATATCAGGTGAAAGCCCCATGGGAGTAGAATGTAATGGCATACTGCCCATATTCAATTGTTTCTCAGGAAAAAAGTTACAAAGGATCAAAATAAAAAAAAAAAAATTGATTTTTTCCATAAGTATTATTTTCAAAGGGCCAAAACGGTAATTTCTAGCCGACCTGAATGAGGGTTGTCATATATCAGGTGAAAGCCCCATGGGAGTAGAATCTAATGGCATACTATTCTTACATTTTCCACTCTAAAAAATATAACTTTTGGCTACGTCATTGCGAAAAATTTTCTGTAAAATTGTCTCAAACATAAAATAAGAAATTTTCACACTTTTGTATGGAGAGTGTCTGATCTTTTTCGAGTAGTAGTTCGTCCGAGCCACAATTTTGGTCAGAATACTTTGAAATTTGAAGTGCATAATATAATCATATTTCCAATTTTAAAAATTATAAATTTTTACCATGTTTTCTTTCAAATTTTTTTGTAAATCGAAATCCCCTTTTTAATATCATTTCAAAAATAAATAATATATTAAATCTCAATGCTGAAGATTTGTCTGGACTTAAACCCGTAACAAATGAAAATATCATTAAATATAAATTTGCTCCAATTACTTTCTGTGACATTGAAAGAAGCTTTTCCGCTTACAAATTGGTTTTTGGAGAGAAACGTCAAAGCCTCTCAATTAATAATTTAGAGAAAATTATGGTTGTATATTGTAATACCAATTATCTTGAAGAATTTAACCTATAAAATATCGTATATATTAAGTGTCATTTGTTCTACTTTAATATTTGACAATAACTAATAAAATTTCAATATATATACCACCCTCTGAATCGCTTTTATATTATTTTTTGATTTGTTTAACATAGGAAATTTTTGCATATTTTTTGCATACTTTGCGTATTTTTTTTGTTTGGATATATTATGCATATTTTGCATTTACCACAATTTTTTGAAAATAGACATTAAACGTATACGAAGAACATATTTTCATTGATTTGAGTGGAGAGTGGATGATCTTTTTCGAGTAGTAGTTAGCCCACTCTATAGTTTTAATCAGAACGTTTCAATATTTCAGGGGAGTAACCTATGAATATAACTGACTTCAAAATATATAAAATCATACCATGTATTTTGGAAAATTTGTTGTAAAATGATGTCAAACATCAAAGTGGTTGCTCTGGATATTTCCAAAGCATTCGATCGTGTGTGGCACGGTGCACTAATATCAAAGCTTATTGTATTTGGGGTCGGTAATGACTTCTCTCGATTTATATCGAGTTTTCTCAGAGATCGAACAATACGTGTGGTTATTGATGGGGTCTCATCTAATGAGTTTCAGCTTAATTCAGGGGTACCCCAAGGTTCCGTTCTTTCTCCTTCTCTTTTCCTTATCTTTCTGAACGACCTTCTTGGTCAAACTTATAACTCTATATACTCTTTCGCAGATGACAGCAGCATTTGTCATTATTTTTCCTTTAATTGTAGGCCAAGCCTCTTGGAGGTTGGAGGCAAAAGGCGGAAAATGAATGACACACTCAATCAAGACCTATTAACAATCTCCGAGTGGTGTAAAGCGAATAAGGTTGATTTTAATGCGCTGAAGACTCAATGTTGTATGTTGACCCATAGGGCCAATTCAACAATGTCGGATACTCTTGATGTTCTAGGCATGATAATTCAATGTGATGTTCGTTTTAAGGAGCATGTTTTTCAAGTGTCGAAAGAAGCATTCAAGTGTGTTGGTTTCCCAAAAAGGTGCAAAAATTACTTCATTCCCCGTGATCTCCTTAAAATCTATACCACTTACATCTGACCGAAAATGGAATACAACTCCCATATATGGGCAGGAGCTTCAGTCTATTTTGGAGCTACTGGACTGTGTGCAAAGGAGGGCGTTGATGCTCATCAACGACAGTAAGGTATCCAACTCTATTGACTCATTGGAACATCGTCGGAATGTGGGCTGTGTATCACTGTTCTATAGAAATGTTCTTCTCACATTAGCGAACTTATTCCAAGTGCCCGAGTTTCGGTTCGCTCTACTCGCTTCTCTAGTAGATCACATCCGTTTGTAGTTTATTGTCCAGTTGACCGCACAACGCATTACAGAGAGAATTCGTTTATTAGTCGAACTAGCCGTATGTGGAATAAACTCCCCGCAGAGGTCTTTCCTGACAGTTATAATCTAATAAAATTTAAGTCAAATATCCACAAACACTACTCCCTCTTTCCTCCTTCCCATAACCTATTTTCCTGAGATCAACACAATGCACTGCATCTGTAGGGGGCATCCCGGTGAGTGTGGTAATAAATAAATATAAAAAAAGAAGTGAATATATTAATACATTTGTATGGAAAGTCGTTGAGCTTTTTCGAGTAGTAGTTTGCCCACCCCATTAGGACAGTCCGATTCAAGTGAAATTTATTTTTAATATTCTTTGTACTTGTAATAATTACTCGCTGTGCTCGAGTAGCTCATTAAATACTCCAGTAGTTCGAGTATTCGAGCTTGACCATAGGCTCTGGTCATAACTTGCATTTATTGGTAGAAAGTTCTAGTTCTAAATGTAAATATCTTTGAAATGGGCCCAAATGGAAAACAATATACCATCGATATAAGGCAATTAAGAGTTAAATTTAATTTAGAAGGTAAAACATTGAGAGAAATCGCCGAATTATTAAGAAATTCCGTGATGAGTTTATATTAGCTTATAGCAAGGGAAAAATATTAAATGAGCGAGAAGAGCGTCCTTTATTAGAAAAAAATAAAATATGATCCTTTTAAAATTGCAAAAAATATCTTTAAAAAACGCAGTGGAAGAGAGGTTTGCTTAAATACCATTCACAATACATTGCATAAATACAACTATCATGATAGAGTTGCTAGAAAAAAAGCCATTTATAAGCCCAAAAAATAAAAATAGGAGAACAGAATATGAAAAAAATTGATACTTTCTGAAAATCAATTGAAATTTTCTGAAATACAAATGGAAAATGTGTAGAACCATCAGACTAGGAATCGGTGGTGAAAGAAAATCGGACCGTTGTGACACCTCTCTATCATAGTTGTCCTAATGTGTACTCAATTACGGAAGTAATTTTTATCCTGATTTCGTGATTTTGTTTGTTTGAAAGCTGGTAAAATTATCTTTAATCTGAGTTGAAGAGATTTGTAAAATATTTTTTCTGTGACGTTACACATAAAACAATAGACATTGTTTAGTAATTAAAGAAGAAACAGGTCTAAAAAAAAAAAACTAAAATCAAATAACTTATGGAAATAACATTAACATAAAGTAATAAATTACATAAAATTGTAGCAGTATTTGATGATTACCCTGTATTTTATTGTACAATTTATTATTACTATCAGATTCCAGCGCTCGAAATTCGAGTGCAATTTCTAGGCAACTTTCAACTTAGCCAATTCACACACCAACACTTTTCGGTTTATTATTATTTTGAATGAAGATTACAAACTCATTAACAAACACATTAACAAATTTAATAAACACACACATAGCATATGTATAATTTTATGTATGTATGTGTTAGTAGCAACTTTAAACGCAATTTACTCAAAATAAAGGAACAAATTTAAAAATCCGTAAATCTGGTGACAGCTTAAAAGAAATACCTTTCAAATAGTATACGTTTGGTCAAAAGCGGGATAAAACGGTAGAACAAAAAATCGGTAACAAAAAATCGCCTAGCCTATTAATATTATGGATAATTATAGCCCTGTATTATAACTGTATTATAACTTTATATTATAACTTTATATTCTGCTTTATATTATGTATTTATGCTTTATTATGTATGCTTTACATTATGTATTTCTCATAACTACTTTATGCTACTGCTTTTATAATCTCATTACTTTATATTTAAATTCTTTGAGGATCATTAGTTTGAAATAAAGAGTCAGGTTTTCAGTTTGAGATTTGCCCTCATAGAAGGTTGTTTCTTTTATTGAAGCTGCTGTGTAAATAATAATACCAATAAATTAAAGAATTTAAATATTAATAGTAAAATTAAAAATAAAATAAATAAATTACGAGTGAAATAATGTGTGAAAAATATTAAAAAATTAATACAAAATTATAACTCATCAACGAAAAATAATGAAATTAATAATGCAATTTTATTTTTTAGAACCAAAATAGAAAATTTCAATATAAATTAAAAAATAATTTCATATTTTCACTACAAAAATTGGTTTTGGGCAAATAAATTAATAAAATTAAATAAAATTCCACCTTTTTTAAACTCATATTGATTAGCAGGTTTTAAACATAAAAAAAATTAAGGAAAGCGGATAAAAGTTTTTTCCGTAGCCGAAAATTGAAATTTCATTCCAAAATTTTGATATATTGCTTTTTGAGTCTTACTACTGATTTGAGTAAAATAAAAAAAATCATCGATTTTCTAAAGATTCTAATCTTGTGCCCGCCTAGAATCATAATTATAAAAAATTCTTAACAAGTAATTTTATTATTTTCTAAAAAAAATAAAAAATCTTATTTTCGTTCTTTATCAATTTAATGATTGAGTTTGAAATTATTCAGGCTCAAGATCAAATGTTTTGTTTCAAAAATTGATCTATATTCGGCATGACAGGTTATACAGCTGTTTCGGGAAGAGTCACCAACCCTCATCAGTAACCAAAAGTAGTAGATAGTTTTTTTTGGTAAAAAGTTAAATATATATTTGCTGAAAACAACTAAATGAGAATTCAAGCAAAAGTTATACAATTTAAGCCTCTTCTCATCACATCACAGAACTATTTTTTAGCTATTTTAATAGCTTTTTCTATTAATTAATTAGATTGCTTTGCTTTGACTTTTTTCAATAATATTATTTCAATGAAAGTTTGTTAACTTGTCCAAAGTAAGTTTTTTCTATGGATGAATTATTTAATTTTGAATATATGATTATTTAAGTTTTTCTTCGCTAATAATTTTTAATACATATGCTGAAATCGATCGTAACTTTAACTTAGTTGGCCATCATTGCTATATACATATGTACATATGTGATTGTGTACAAGGGTCAATTAGTATGAGTATTATTTAACAAATTATGGAAAAGACTTTAAAATTTTAAATTAATGAACTCATTTTGTAAAATGAAGCGCAACGAAATGTTTTAACGTTTATATATGTTTCGTTTATAAAAAAATTAGCGTATTACTTTTAAAATGTGTTAAGCTGAATAAATTTTATTTTAAAAATTTAAATAAAATTTTTAAACAAATTACAAAAATCAAAAAATAGATCATAGTATCGTTAAACAAATAAGTAATTACGTCATTCAAAGTTATAAATGTGACAACAACAATTTTTTTTCGCAAAGTAAAAAAAAAAAATAAAAACAAACAAAAGTACATGTACAAAGAACACAGCACAGAAACTTAATTTTTTAAAAATAGCACAACACGTCAGTTATCTTTGACTGAATGTGTGTGTGTGTGTGTGGTATGAAATAAAAACATATTTTGAAATCTTTGTCTTTATTTGTTTGGTTTCTTATATTTGTTGTTTAAATTGATCTTTTAAATGTTAAAGCTAAATCGGAAGTTGTTTTTGATAAGATTTCCTACAGATATTTAGATTGTTATAACACTAATTAGGACAACTATGTTTCATAAAAAAAAAATTATATAGGTATATTCATATTTACTTTTTCGCTTTTTCGCGTTTTTTTTTTAATTTAATAACTGAATTTTTTTCTATTTTCAATAATTTTTTTTTATATTTAAAACAACGGAAATATAAGACTTTCACGACAGACCCAAATATAGCAAAAAGTCATATCCCAAATTAACTGGTAATCTACTAGAAAAAAGTTCTATAATGATAATTGTTTGAAACCAAATCTTTAATATTTTTTTGTGTGTTTTTCGTCAGAATCTGATAGCTCTTGTAGTCTTATAGTTATACATCGTTTATGATATATTAGGCTATTGAGGACACAAGTCAATAGCATAAAGTTACGAAAGCTCGACATTTTTTGTATATCAAAATTCATCGAGCCATGCTGACGGAACTTATTGAAATCTGTTTAAATATATACCACTCGGTAGCTATTATGACACACAATTCCAAAAGCCGTTTAAGAACAATTTAGACGCACGTCGTATACTACAAAAACGATTGCCAATATTACTGATTCGGTTTAATTTGTCAGAAATACTTAATTTTTTATTTTTTATGCTAATTTTTTTTCTCTGTATTGCTGGGGAGCTAATTTATGAATAAATAAATTCTAATTCTAACTTACAGTGCTGAGCACTGTTCCAAAGAATTTAATATAAAAAAATAATTTTTTTAATGGCATTTCTATTTTTTATTTGCTCAGCAGTGTAAATTTTATACAGAATTTAATAATTTTTTTTCGAAATTTTGAAACAAATATTTATTTTATTTTTAGAGCTCTCATTCTTCGCGTATAGTTTAAAATAGAATTTTGGATTCTTTAAAGATTTTACCCTTTAACTCACTTTGGCGGCTTTATTTTAGTATATACGGCTTTATATTAGTATATATTATTTTACCCCAAATGTGAATGAAATTATGCATTAACTTCTTACTGGCATTTCAACAATATCGATATTTTGCGCATTGGGGTTCCTCGGGTACACACTGTCCTAGATTTGCGTTATCTTTTATTGATTGGCGAGACTTCCATACTTTTTTTTACAAAAAGTAAAATTTTCATGTACTAAGTGTCATTCCGATTCAAATCAGGTGTATGTTTGTACAAAAACACTAAAAAAAAGTAAAAAGACAAGAAAACATTTTCCATAGGATGTTTTTTAACGGTTTGATTTGGTAGCACTGCTTTATTTGACAACCGTTTGGTTTGCCATTTCATCATGGATAGACTTAAACAAGAGCAACACTTGCAAATTGTTGAAATTTTCTATCAAAATAATGGTTATATTCGTCAAATTAATCGTGCACGTCATACATTTTATGGTAGTCATAATCGACCTTTAGAGCGGCTAATTCGAATAACTATGGATCGTTTTCGCACAACGTTTACTCTTAGTGATAATGTACATCTCAAGAAGTATAAGCCGAACAAGCTGTGCAGCAATGCATTAAAGAACACTCACATCGATCAAATCGGCGCCGTTCTCATCAAATGGGGATGCGTCGATCTACTTTATGGAAAATTTTACGAAAGGATCTTGATTTACGATCTTTTAAGATTCAACTTGTGCAAGAACTAAACACAAACGACAATCGTATGCGCCTCCAATTCGGCCAATGGGCTGAAGCACAAATTGATTTTCCATACATTTAATAATTTTTTTTCGAAATTTTGAAACAAATATTTATTTTATTTTTAGAGCTCTCATTCTTCGCGTATAGTTTAAAATAGAATTTTGGATTCTTTAAAGATTTTACCCTTTAACTCACTTTGGCGGCTTTATATTAGTATATATTATTTTACCCCAAATGTGAATGAAATTATGCATTAACTTCTTACTGGCATTTCAACAATATCGATATTTTGCGCATTGGGGTTCCTCGGGTACACACTGTCCTAGATTTGCGTTATCTTTTATTGATTGGCGAGACTTCCATACTTTTTTTTACAAAAAGTAAAATTTTCATGTACTAAGTGTCATTCCGATTCAAATCAGGTGTATGTTTGTACAAAAGCACTAAAAAAAAGTAAAAAGACAAGAAAACATTTTCCATAGGATGTTTTTTAACGGTTTGATTTGGTAGCACTGCTTTATTTGACAACCGTTTGGTTTGCCATTTCATCATGGATAGACTTAAACAAGAGCAACACTTGCAAATTGTTGAAATTTTCTATCAAAATAATGGTTATATTCGTCAAATTAATCGTGCACGTCATACATTTTATGGTAGTCATAATCGACCTTTAGAGCGGCTAATTCGAATAACTATGGATCGTTTTCGCACAACGTTTACTCTTAGTGATAATGTACATCTCAAGAAGTATAAGCCGAACAAGCTGTGCAGCAATGCATTAAAGAACACTCACATCGATCAAATCGGCGCCGTTCTCATCAAATGGGGATGCGTCGATCTACTTTATGGAAAATTTTACGAAAGGATCTTGATTTACGATCTTTTAAGATTCAACTTGTGCAAGAACTAAACACAAACGACAATCGTATGCGCCTCCAATTCGGCCAATACAAAGTTTTGTTTATGGTGCGCGTTATTGGCCGGCGGAGTCATTGGTCCATATGTCTTCAAAAATCATGCTGGGCAGAATGTAAACCGTGAGCGGTATAGATTACAAAGTTTTTTTCATACCTCAATTAGCTGGCATTAATCTTGCTGCCATGTGGTTTGAACAGGTTTACTCGAAACTTTTGATGAACGAATAATTTTACGTAATGGTCCTGCTAAATTGGCTACCAAGATTGTGTGATTTGACCCCACTGGATTGTTTTCTTTGGGGGTTATGTAGAGACAATTGAACACCTGGAAATCAACATTCGAGGAGTTATTGGCGAAATTTGGCCGCAAATGAGCCAGTCGTGGCGGCCACATGACCAAATCATATTTCAATATTAATGGCATAACATTATCTAACCAATAAAGCCAGTGTAATTGATATTAAAAATATTTTTCTTTACTTTATTTTAATTTAAAGTTCTGTAGTTCTAAAGAACACCCGTTATTAAATAAAAAACCCTTTTTCTCAAAAATAATATTTCTACAGTTATTTTTATATGGGAATTTAATACCTTTAGTAATAATATAAAAATTTAATTTTTACCTTGCGTATAGTTATCTCTAAAATACATTCATTTCAATTTGATGAAATATCTTATTACTTTATGCTAAAAAGTATTAATTATATCTAAGTCACACTCATGCCTAAAGTAAGTTCTCTTTACAATAATAACATTTTGAAATCAATACGAATTTATGCAGTGTGTCAATGAAAAAAATATATTTGACAAATGTTTCCTGTATGGATCGAGGAAAATTAAAATTTATACTGACCATCAGCCACTGACCTTCGCTCTCAGCAACAAGAATACAAAAGCAAAAATGAAAAGAGAGAAGGCGCAGTTGGAGGAATATAAAATAACCACGAGCTAATTAATAAACCACTAGGAAATGTTAATCCCATTACAGTCCATAGGAGTGATAGTTCTTCTGAAAATTTGATACCATCTATAGAAACACCCATTAATGTTTTCAAAGTTCATAGAAAATTGAAATAATTTTCCCTACGTACCATAGACATGTAATAGCCGAGGAAACTTTATCCGAGGAATCACTAAAATCACTTCTAAGGAATTATTTGAATCTGTCGGTTATAAATGGTATTAAAACAACAGAACCGATAATGTTGAAAATCAAGTCAATTTATCCAACACACTTTAACAATTATAAGATTCGTTTTACACAGCAAATAGTGAAAGATATTACCAATATAGAAGATCAAGATACAATTATAATAGAGGAGAATAGTAGACTATAGATACTCGAGAATTTTTGTTTTCTCGCTATGGCGACGAAGGTCAGAAAAATCACCAATATATGTAAAGTTTGTAAGGAGAATAAATGAGACCGCCACCCAAATAATATAAAATTAGGCGCTGCACCATTACCAGAATACCCAGGTCACACCATTTTTTGGTGGGAAGCAATACTGTTCAAGTCAAAGAATGGATTGATAAACATTATTGTGAATATTCGCATCAGTGCATCAGGTTGTATTGGATGATTGAAAAATTAGAGTGAACCGGCTGCTGGCATCATAAAGATATCAACAGAGCGGGTTCGGCATATACTATGATCATTTAAATATGAAGAAGCTTTCTGCTCGATGGGTGCCGCGATTTTTAACAGCTGAACAAAAACTGAAACGTGTTCATGATTCAAAGTAATCTTTGGAGATGTTTGAAGTAAGTTCAACTGAATTTTTACCTTGATTTATAACAACGGATGAGACGCGAATTCATTATTATACACCGGAGTCCAATAGACAGTCTGCGGAGTGGTAACAAGCGTGCGAAAGCCGACCAAAGCGGCCAAAGACTCAACAATCGGGTGGAAAGGTTATGCCCAGTGTTTTTTGAAATACACGTGGTACAATATTTATTGATTACTTGGAGAAAGGAAAAACAATAATTGTTGAGTTATTGGACAGATTGGACGAAGAAATTAAGAAAAAAAAAAACGGCCCCCTTAAATAAGAAAAAAATCTCGTATCATCATGATAATGCACCGGCGCATTCATCTGCTTTGGCTTCAGAAAGATTTAAGTTTTTACATTACGAAGTGCTTCCCCACCCTCCGTATTATCCAGATCTTGCCCCCAGAGGTTATTATTTGTTCCCAAACTTGAAAAGATGGCTCCAGGAAAAGAGAATTTTCACAAATAAAGAAGTCATATCAGAGATGTACATAAGTACAAGTTAAAGAGTTGCAATAAAATAGAAGGAAAAACTGTGATATTATTTTAAGTTGTATGTTTAATTTAATTTTAGTATATGTTAAATGTTTTATGTTTTATGTTTTATATAAGCAATTTATAATTTAATGTGAAAAATTAATTGGAAATTACAAACCCCTGAAGATGTCAACAAGAAATTGACGAAACGTTGGGAGAAATATGTAATAAAAGGTTTTTTATTTACATTAATGTAATAGGCCCAATTAGCTTAACAAAAATCATATATAATTTAAATAACTTGGCCAGAAAAATAACAAACAAACTATTTTGAAGAGTTTGACAAATCGTATTTTTTCAAGGGTATCAAGATGTTAGAGGATCGTTGGAAGAAGTGCATTTCACTTAACGGAGATTACGTTGAAGAATAAAATTTATTTCAAATCCAAAAAACCGGTTTTCCATTGTTAGGCCACGCTGTAATAAGGACAGTTGGCGGTATCGAAAATTTAAAAAAGAAACATTAAGAGAAATAATATATTACTTTGAAGTTCCAAAAGCTATAGTTTTTTACGGAAAAACATTTTGTTCCCAACCAATAAAGTTTATGTTGGAAAGCGAATTCGATATTAAAATATTTACTGCATCGCCGTATAAAAATGAGTGAATGGGTTGATCGAAAGGTTCCATTCGACTTTGTCAGAGATTATGAGATGCTTAAATCAGTACATTCATTCCATTCACTCTGTAACAGGAAAAAAATCCTTCGATGTATTTTTTGGCAGATCCACTGCAGCAAAAACTGATCACATAGAAGAAGTTAGATGAGAAATCTTTGAGAAACTGAAGACAAAACAAGATACAGATTTGCAATATCATAACAAAAATAGGCAGGAAGTTTTTGACAATGAGGTAGGAGAGAAAATATTTGTTAGACAGAATGAGAGATTAGGGACTAAGCTGTCGAAGAGATTCAAGGAAGAAGTCGTTAAAGAAAACAAAAATTCCAACAGAATCAGGCAAAGTTATTCACAAAGTCCGAATAAGAGATAGTTACTATCGAGGATGGCACCAGGAAGTTTCAGACCGGAACGTATAGTATCCTACACATCATTAATTTGACAGAGTACTCCACGATAATAGAAGAACTGAAAACTGATTTTGGCAAAAACTCACTTTTATCTCGCCCCTACATCCATTCATTAAGGAGGTAATTAACAATACGATTATGGCTATCAGTAACATTACTCCTAGAAATAGAAGCAAGCGTTCATTGAATTTCATAGAATCTGTTTGGAAATGGGTTCCAGGAAACCCAGTCTATTATCTTGTAGCCACAGATAACGAGTTTGAAGAAATAATAGGAAATAACAACAATCAACTTGTAATCAACAAAAACATACTGGAAAGAATTAATAACATAACGCAAGTAAGCAATTAATTAATAAAAATAATGAAAAATAGCAATTAATTTCAAACTGTGCTTATGCTTCAATATAAATTTAAAATTGATATAATAAAGGAAGAAATAGAAAATATTTACAACACAATTCATCTCACTAAAGCTAAAATCATTAACACATTCATATTATCAGATTAGGAGACTCACAAAAATAACAATATTTTTATAAAAGAAAATATGCCATTCGATTCCTTAAAGGAATCACTAAATTTCGCAGAAATTCAAATCGTCTTTAAGGAAACATATTAATTTATATTGTAAAGATGCCTAAATCTGGATCTGAAATTTTTAATTCATTTATAATGAAACCTTTAAGCAAAAATGAAACTATTTTAAAAATTAAATTTGAAAAAATACTGAAATACTATGGTATGGAAATGATTGTAAATTGATAAATAATATAAAAATTTGTAAACAAAATGAAATATAACAAACTTATTGAAAAACAAACAAAACATGATTGCATCGTGACAAATACAAGACATGTTAAAAAAAATATAAGAAATAAGTAATGGATTAATTTTGTTGAATGGTTATGAAGGGAATATTTTTATGAAAAATTTTACAAAATTTTTACAGGGGTCATATTGAATAAAATTTTGTAATGATACTATCAAAATAAATGATTTAAGTTTTTAGAAACACATAGCTTGAGACCATTACCCGCATTAATAAAGCACTCAAGTTCTCCTTTCGAGTTCGAGGAAGTGCTATCGTTAAAATTTATGAAGGAGCTTAACATCAGAAATATAAAAAAATTAGTTCCTTAAATCTGTTAGTTAAGTCTAGTATGTTTACACACTTTGGGCATTTAGCCTCCATAATAATTATAATCATTATTTTCAGATGCAAAAAGCGCAAGACAACAGAAATTATTATTGTAAATACTGAATCCTTCCAGATGCCAACTAGGAAAGTTCCAAGGAGGAGTTAACACATTATTTATTTCGCAATTGTTTTCCAATTTAAAATCAAAGGTGTCTTGTTGCGAATCAACATTCTATTTCACAACTTACAAAAAAAACAAAGTGTCCGGTTTTCACTGCACGCGCAAACCTCTTTTTGCTACAAGTATTAAGAATAAACTTTTGTAAGTTAGTGAAGCACATAGTGCTGTTAAAACAAGACAAATTAAAAAAAAAAATTAAACAAAAGATTCGTGATCCTTATACCAAGCGGAATTGATATAGCGATGTCGATCTTTCCGTCTGTGGATATCACGATCACGACCTCAATAGATTAGCTTGGTAGCTTACTTTTAGTGAAAATGAAACATTGACCTCATGAGCAGGTTGCTTATTTTAAATTGTCAAATCGATTTAGTAGACTTGAAAAAATATAATTTTCACACCACTGTGCAGAGGGTATATATCAGTTTGTGATTACTTTCTTGGTCTTTATAACAACTCCAGTCGATTTCCATCTGTCAGTCCGTCCGTCTGCCTGTTGAAATCACGTTCGATCACAAAATAAACCATTTACCTGGTTAAACTTAGAATAATATTGTTTGTCATTATCTGGATCAGGTTAGTTTTTAAAATGGGATAAATCGGGCATCATTGTGGAAATATATGATATGATCTAAAATATGGAGACACTTCTAAATAATACTGAAAATTCAGAGTATATTTAGTATTAAGTTTATCAAATTGTTTACTTTTTCAAATATTTTATTTACATTTGTTACAAATAGTGCAATCACTCCAAATATCAATGTAAAATTTTACTTGTTTTAGGTTAGTTTTATACTGAATCTGTAGTGTTCTAAATGCAAAAGTTCGAAAAAGTCATAGATACTAAAAATAGATTCTGAAGTTATAAGAACTCTCGAAACCTTAATTGAATGTTTTTGATTTGGTAAAAATAATCCGAAAGTTTTTCTATTTCATGTTTTAAACTAATTTTCTTTGAATTTTTTATATAACTTTTATTTCCATGAATTTCTTTGTTTGGTTTTATAAACAAGTATTGTAATTGCATTTTGTGTGTAACTCGGTATTGTTTATTTAATTTATTGACAATTTTGTCAGTCAGTTTGAAATACACAATGTCATTAAATTTTTAAACCTACAAATTTTCGTAAGTATGTACCTACATACATATTTTATGGAAAATATAAATAAATTTAAGTTTAAACGCAGTTCACGACTGCTCACTAGGTTAGCAGCATTTTTTTTTAAAGAAAACTACAACTCTTTTTAAAAACAGAGTTGAATTTGATAAGCTCATATTAGGGTTTATTTATTTATATCCTTTTTAAAACAAAATACTTAAGCTTAATTTAATAAGCTTAATTTAATAAAATTAAACTTGTATTTGTTCATGTTGTTTTTTATTTTTTTTTTTAATTAGGTTTTTATACTCTGCTGTAACGTGACCAGATTTAGAATATATTTTTGCTTTATATTTTTATAACAAAAAACACAAAAAAAAACTTTTTTCAAATTAAAATTAAGGCAACCAAGCCAATGACTTTGAGAATTGCACGCCACGAAACAATGGATGGCAAAAACAGTTTTTTTGTTGTTTTTAGCAGGCAACCGTTTGGTTTATATGGATGGACGGACTTAAAAACATATAAATACATTTACGCCGCCGTAGATCGTATATTATTGTCGTTTGTTTTTCAGATTTTTTTCTGTTTAACGCCATATTGGCAACAACAAATAAAATTGAAAATCTTTTTTTTTTCATTTTTTTTTTGACAGTATAAAAAATTATAAAAAAAATGTGTATGTTAGAATGTAACTTTTTATGAATATGTTCACGCTTTAACCATTTTTGGCGAGGCTGTGTCATTTAATTTAAATAAATAAATAAATTAAAATAAAACAAAAACACAAACTTTGTTTAATATTTTGTAATTTTCAAAGTCAATTGTTGTCAATTATTGCCAGTTGTATGAAAACGGGTTGTAATTAATTGTCAGTTACAAACCCTGGCAACATTTGCCATCCAAAATGATAATGATAATGCAAACGTAATTAATTGAAAATAACGAGATGTCAGTTTAGGCAATTGTTTGTTGTCAGTTTATATGGCATAGTGAAAACCAGGCATAACTTTTAAAGTTTATACCCGAGTAAACAAAATGTTTAACCAATAGGAAAAAGTAAATCCCCTCGAATCCAATCTACTGATATAATATCACGTAACTTCAACTTCACTACAAATATTTTAAATTTTAACGGTTTCACGTTTTTTAAAAACATATCCATTATTCATTTCATGGTTGCTAATTTAAAAAAACCGTTGAAATTTTGAAAAATCCAAAATTATACTATAATTAATTATATAATATGTTATATAATATAACAGATACTGCGAGTTAAAAGAAAGGGAATATAAACTATAAGAGTTTCCTAAAAAAAAATAAAATTAATTTAACAATTTATTCGATATCTCTTAACTTATGCCTGGTTTTCATTATCTCATTTTTAATGACAATTGTTGTCAATTATTGTCAGTTGTATGAAAACGGGTTTTAATGTCTTGTCATTTACAACCCCTGGCAAAATTTGACATCTGAAATGAAATTGCCAGCATGTTGGCAATTTGTTTGTGTTTGACAGCCGGATTTTTTGTTCGTTTATAAGATGTAATGAATACGTAATGAATAGAAAATTACTAGATGTCAGTTGAGGCAATTGTTTGTTGTCAGCTTATATGACATAGTGAAAACCAGGTATTACAATGATTCAGATCATTTATTTATTAAAAAAATATATATGATTTTTTATAAGCATAATTTAAAAATTATTTTTAAGTATATATTTTCCTTCTATAATGTTTGATTTATCAATTTAAAATTGTTTATTTAAAATTGTGTAATTAAGAAACACGTAATAAAATAATTTTAAGACCCAAATCGATCCAACATTTTTCAGATCATATCTCATTACATATATATATTTTTATTTTTTTTTTATTCGGCCAACAAACTTTTCTTAATCAGCGGATGTTTTATGTTGTACATAATAATTTACTACATACATACATATATTCTTCAATTACGGAACATTTGTTTTTTAAATTCTGTGTGATAAAAATTAAGGAAAATGTCAAAGACCTTTTGTCTGTGAGGAAAATTGTGAGTGAAAAAATATAAAAAGTTTTGTTTAATATAAAAATAGAATTAAAATAAATATTGCATTGCATGCTATTCTTGATAAAAAATAAATCAAGTCTACAATGACGTTGACTTTGAAAACGTCTAGAGTTGAATTTATTTTTAATTTAATTGGGCATACAATTTTTTAAAATAGTTAAAATTTCTAAGAAAGTTTATTATTGTAACAGTAAATTCGAAAAACATAAAATTATTTAGAGCATTAAGAGCAAAGTTAAAAAAATATATACAGTGGTGGACAAAAGTATGGGCACAACAATCATCTAGTATTTAAAGGTTAATTAAAAAGCGGCATAAATATTTTTTGATAGCAATAGTGCCCTTGCTCTATTATGGACTGCTGTAAACAGCTTCGTTTAGCATGCAACAAATGAAATGTACGAAAGGTACAGTTTATAGGCAAAATTTTTTGGACATCTCTTACGTTATTACAATTTTGACAATCTGGCAACACTTTTACATTTAAAACAAGCTGTTATGTTCCGCAATTATTTTAAATTCATTTTAGTAAGTGAAAAGTTGAAAAAACTTCTTCAAATAATTATTTTATTAACTAATTTTTAACAATGAGCCCAAAACAAAGTGAAACTACAGAATCACAGCGCAAAATAATTCTACATTTGTATATTCAAGGCAAATCTTTTGCGGAGATCGGGGAATTAATGTAAACAGCTTCGTTTAGCATACAACAAATGAAATGTACGAAAGGTACAGTTTATAGGCACAATTTTTTGGACATATGTTACGTTATTACAATTTTGACAATCTGGCAACACTTTTACATTTAAAACAAGCTGCTGTGTTCCGCAATTATTTTAAATTCATTTTAGTAAGTGAAAAGTTGAAAAAACTTCTTCAAATAATTATTTTATTAACTAATTTTTAACAATGAGACCAAAACAAAGTGAAACTACAGAATCACAGCGCAAAATAATTCTACATTTGTATAATCAAGGCAAATCTTTTGCGGAGATCGGGGGAATTAATGGATCGAAGTCGTTTTACCATCAGGACAATTGTAAATCCTTACAAAGGCGAAACTAACTTTGAAAGTGCAAGGCGTAGTGGTCATCCGCACAATATAACCGAGAGAGAACGCACCTAAATAACACGAGAAGTTAAAGTTGGCAAAAAAAATAACATCGACTCAAATTGCAGCAGAAATAAAGGAAGATTTTGGTAAGGACGTACACTCTAAAACTGTTCGGAGATGGTTGCGTGAAGCTAAAGGCTGCGCCTATAGTTTTGTCCACTAAGAGAATGTTATTTTTATATATTTTTTCTTTTTTTTTTACCCTTGAAGAAAATATCTTTCAGTTTTATGGTTATTTTCTAAATGTATTTGTTCTTAACTCATAGTATATTCATTAAATAAATATTTTATGTTTTTTTAATATAACGAAAATGTCAGTTTGTTCCGCCACTGTAAATATACAATTTTTATAAATTCTTCAGAGGTATTTTTCAGGTTGATTACATAAAATTATTTTTTTTTTTTAATCAAAATATTAATCATAAAAAAAATCAGTAGAAATAGTGAGCAATTAGCTATGTACTGATTTCGAATTTTTTATACTTATACGTCCTCTTGGTCGTCTCCAATATTTAGTAATATTTCTTCAATTTGTTTCTTTTTCATTCGGTACAATTTGTTGCCATGCTGTATTTTTTTTTTTTTTTCTTTTTTGTATATCTCATTGGGGAATTTTATATTGACTTTAACGTTTTTTTTTTATACAACATGCAACCTTTTTTATTCTTTATGGTTTTATATTATATTTTTTCAAGCTTAAGATGCCAAACCAAGTGAATGGAAATTATTAAATAAAAAAAAAAAAAAAAAGTTTGAAGTATTTTTTGTGAGTATTTTTACAGTTCTATTATTATTTCTATATTTGTTGTGTTTGCTTATTCTCTAACTGCTGACCATGACCAATAGAGAATTCATTTTGAGTGGCGACTACTGCTTCTAATATGATTTGGCTTCAAAGTGACGACTGCAATATGACTGACTGCCACAAGCACACATAATGAACGAAATATCAGACAGCAAATTTAGGTTTATAGTTTTGTTTTGCTACGAAGGTTTGTATGCGGTGAAGTCTATCTTACTAACACGATATGAAACATTAGAAAACAACACGTAACTTTCTAAAAGTACTTTTTGTTGCTCGTAATCTTATTTGATTTTGGCAAACCGTTTTCTCTTAATATTGTACGACAAAATTTTTATTTTTGCATTTTTGCAAATAGTCTTTATAATAATATTACACAATAGCATTACAGGTAATTGCAGCATACAAAACAAATTTTAATTATTTACTGAAATTGTAAACTACTATCGAACAAAACTTAAGGGACTAGGTACAAAAATAATCCGATATGACGATATTTTATGAAGTGGATAATAACTAAGCACATAGTGGTATAGCGTTACGATTTACGATGTCTTCGGGTTGAGTGTTATTCCCTCCTGCACTGCAACCAAATAGATCTATTGTGGTATAGCGTTAAAATAATATGTGGAGTTATTTATCCTGACGGTATTATATATCTTAATTTAATTAAAATGTAATCGAATAATCGAAAGTAATACATTGAAGTTATTTTTAATTTGTTAAACTTTCCCTGATGGAAAGAAAGTAGTAGACAGCATTTAGTATAAACAATTTAGTACAATGGATTGACTCGATTAAATGGTGTTATATTAATCGACTGATACCCAAATATGGGAATTACGGCTTATTTTTTTATTTTTAGATTAATGATTTATGGATATAACACGGTGTCTCGACTATCTATAATTCATGGCAATATTCAAGTCAATGGGTAGTGGAGACCGCTAATGTTCATGTCATGATTTAAAAATCCAATTTTTTGACACGACAGAAATTCTGAAATAAAACCTGTCATTAATTTGAAGATTCACTCGATTTTGACGTTTAAGTATTTTAAAATGGTGCAACTTAAATTGAATAAAAGCGAAATTATTAATTTAATTAATATATGTATATCGCGAAAATGAGTGTTTATGGAACAACAAAAGTGAAAACAATAAAAAACGGATTTAAAAAGAAAATTAACTATTTTAAAGCATTGAGTTCAATAATGCATTTTTGTTATTTACGGTTCATAGACATTTTGGAAATGAAATGTCTGGACATAATTTGCTCACTTCGCGTTTTGATGTTATGTTTCTCTGACTTGAACATGAACATTGCCATGAATTATAGCTAGTCGAGACACCGTGTAGTATACCCAAATTGGATCATTGGATCGGTTACCATAAGAAAATTTAATTATGTAACTAGAACTTTTATTTTAATTCTTAAATATTTAAAAATGCAATAGATTTTCTTCATCAACAACCACATAAACATAATTCTTCTAAAATAAAAGTGCCTACAATAGCAAAATTAGTTACGCTTATCAATCGGTGACTTTATTCAAATTATTAAACCAATTTATTTATAAACTTTTAACCTGTTTTGGTATTCTTAACCGAAAGTAAATTATATGAATCAAATTCTGCTGCAAATACCATAAGAAAATAAATGTTGAGCACCACCGAATAAATATTTAAATTTTCTTTTGTCATTTTGGGAAATAATATTAAAGAAATATAACTTTAATATTAAAGGTGAAATTTTAATTTGTTTCATAATTTCGGATATATCGTTTTGCCAGTGAAATACTGTAACAACTCAAAATCCTTCAGTATAATTTGTTCAGTGTCCTATAAGAATGTGTATTGTAATTTCACTGAAAACAGTAAAATTTTGAGATGTTATAATATTCCTCTGATTCTTTGAGTCTCTTCTAGCCCAATAGTGCAGTTTTCGGAAAACAGTAACACTTTGAGTTGTTACAGTATTGCACTGGCAAGGCGATATAGTGGATTAAAGGAATAAATGTGATTAGGTAAGTTATATACTCTCTGGTCATTTAAGCATCAAAAATGTGGGAAAAATATTACTTACCTCCCTGCGCATTTTTGGGTTAATTGAAAGAAAATATAAGACCAGTAAAAAAAACTGGGAATCAGTATTGGAAAAAGTATCGAGGCTACATAAATAGATGCTTACGAAAATATTCAACTAATTAATGAGTAAAACTATGAACGATTTATATGTGTACCATATTTGTAGAAAATACGAAAACATTACCGATCTTTCGTGAAATGCCGACATACATTCTGAAAGAACAATGAAAGGCCAAAGGTCAAAACTGTTCCTCTTCTATTCTACTCCTATTATAGCTAGTGGTCTTAGCTAATACAAAAGGGAGTAAAAAATCGTGTTTGTGGGTAAAAAAAAATCCGCTCCAAATGCAATTTCTAAAAACTCACTGAATTTTTTTTTGTATTTTTATTTATTTTTTATTAATTTAATGTATACATAGTAAAATAATTAAAATAAGAAATATTTAAAGCATGTAAATTTAAATACGGTGTTTGATACGAGGTATGATTATTTATTTATTTGATTATTGTATGACATAAATTTAAGATTTAAACTGCGAGTATTTTTGCAGAGAGGACAATGTCCTGAACTAGTTTAATGGTACGTTCCGCACACTTTAGCTTTTTTAATTTGTAAATTAAATTATAATTTTTTATTTATTCAAAATTGTGTTCGCGGAAACTATGGTCCGAAAACCAACCATACGTCGCACCATAAACCACATATAAATTGACATACTTCATATAGTTCTGCTCGGTATTTCGGAATTACGAAAACTGCTAATATTGTCACAATCGTTCTAGAATTCCACCGAGTATTGCTTATTGGGGGTATAGTTTGACAAATGAACTGCATATCATCTCTCCATTTAATATTATTGTTTATAGTTGTTAATAATTAATTATTAGAGAAAACTATCACATATATTTATCTATGATGATATTCCATCCATCAACTCATCCATAACATGTCTTAAAAACAAGTCTTAAACGTAATGATGGCAACTAACTAACTATTGTGGAGGAACAAGTGATATTGTCTTGGAATGGCTCTTTAGCAAAGCAACAACTCCATTTGTTTTGCCTGTGTTAACATTAGTTGTATCAGAAATTATGATTTGGAATTGATTTCCACAAATCATATTTGCCTAAAGTTTTCCTATACCATCAAAAATACATTTAAAGATTTACCATTTCCAAGAACAGGAAGACATGACTTAACTTCTTTTTCATTTTTAAATTCGATTTACCTGTATATCTTTACCATCAATTTTCTTTCCATCAAAATGAAAGTACCAGTTTTTATTTTTCAATGTTTTTTGTATACGATTTCTATTCTTTCAGAAAATTTTATTACCGTTCTGTAAATATCTGCTTGTGATGGCGGCGAAATGTTAACGCCTGTCTTAGCCAATTGTTTGCAGATATAAATACGATGCTTTTGAAGTGAATACTTTTAAATTTGTGACCAATGATGCAACTGCCTTTACAGAAACTTTCAGCATTTCAGGAGATTTATAACTAATCTTTGTCTTTCAGAGCGACTTCGTCTGTCAAAGACTTTTCATATTCATCATCGAATATATCGTCTATGTCAAAGTTGTTATATTGATAACAATCGGATATTGGAACTGGATCAGAGTCACGCATTACATTTTCAACGCTACTTGTATTGGACTGCCATTCTAAATTTTCATTGGTTATATAAAAATTTATTTTTAAAAACTTTTGATAACTTTGAATTATGTGTTTTACTTTTTATTCCATAGATGTTATCGCTATTTTCGGAACTGTGAGCTTATTCCACAAATCGAATAATTCGTTTTAAATGGTTTTATATCTTCCCTTTTTAGACTAGTCTGAATGCTGCTAATTCAATAAATCTGCCATTAATAAATTTTTGGACTTTGTTTAATTTAAATAATGAATCTTCCTATTTTTTGTAAGTCTGCCAACGTTGATGTCCTGTTTTCAAAACTATTAAAATAATTGACAATTTTTCGGGACAGCTTTATTACTTTTTTTTTTGTCTGATATATTGAATTTATGTGATTCAAACAAATATTGACAAGTTAAAAAGTTAAAAATATTGTTTAAAACTTTATTTCGGAGAAATATTTTAAATCGACTAAGAAAATATAGACCACATTTCAACTCGTTTGGTGCGGAAACTTTTTTGACAGCAGCAAAAAAGTAAGATTGCGTTTCTTAATATTTTTTATGGTCTTGGTGTATATAGCGCCAAAAGTAATAGTTTGGGTATGGTCAATTTGTGCTTATAATTTTATATTTACAATTTTATAAAATATGAAATTCTTGATTCACTGAAATTTTTTTACTTCTTTTTTAAAACTTGCATTTTCATTTGTTTCCCTCGATTTATGAATTTATTCGAATGAAAAAGGGGTTGGTTTTTGTTGCTGCCAAATGTGCTAAAGCAACTGAATTTTTATTTTATCTTGTCCTTTCATTCCATTATTTATTTCGTCATGTCCTTGTTGTTGTACTCGTATGATAATATTGTTATGGCTGTTGTTAAACAGTGTCGCGACAAAATGCATTTAAACAAATTAATGATGTAGTTTTTTTTTTCGATATAAAAAAAGAAACTTTATATATAAATATACGCGAATAAAGTATATGCAATGTGAAAACCAGTGATATTGAAATACAGGCGCGTCAGTTTTCTCGCAAAATAAAAGTAAAGTATTATTTTCTCCTTAATTCATTTTATAACATTTTGTTCTTGTTGGTAATTTTGTGATTGCAGTCAATTGAGGGGTTACCCAACAATATTAGCTTGTTTGCTTGTGTTTTTGTGTATTGTTTATAATGGACGTGTTTTCGATTAAAGGGGAATTTGGTAAATTTCTAATTTCTTTCAAACATTTACCATGTTTTTTTTTTACCAATATATAGAGCAGACCTAGAACGAATTTCTTGTGGTAACATTAAAATTAATGTGTAAATATAATCAGCATCAAATATTTGTTTCAGCAGAAAATATTTTCAATTTTTTTTTTTTTTTGAATAGATCCATAGTATTATCATAGAGAAGTTACGTATATGTGAAAATAATATTTCTTAAGGCTTATTGTAAAAATCCCACACAAAATAATTCATAGAGAAAAAAAAAAACAGTAATTTGCAGACAACAACCACACTTTAAAAACCGATAAAAAAAAGTACTTTAGTTTTTTTTATTGTACATTTGCAAGTACTCTTTTACCATATAGGGTTAGATAAGATGAAAACAATTATTTAAAAAATGTATTTAAAAAATATGTATGTTTTATAATAAAAGAAAGTTGTTTTAACCAAACAATAAGTGGGTGTTATTTTTGAAAATTATGGTGATTAAAAAAAAAAGAAAAATAGTCTACCACATAAATAGGCGTATAAAAAATGAGATCATTTAGATATTAAAGTAATTTTTAAATTTGTTTTATCAAATAATAAGGTTTTCACGATGGTTGTAAAACTGCTTCGAGTATTTGCACATTTGCTTTCTATTATGTTATCAGTTTGCACTTTATAGAAGAAAACTTGCGTTCTTATACAAAACAGTTTTTCTTTCAAATGGGTACAAACTACAAGCCTGTTCAAATGAAAATCAAAATTATATACAAAATCTGTTAAAAAAAAAATTAATGTTTTATTCTGTCGTCTCAATTGCGATTAATCTTCATTTATTTTAAACAATTAAATATCAATTTCTTGTTCGTTTTGTTTGTTGTATGTTTCTTATCTATTGTCAATGTGTTTTTAACAATTTTTAAACGGAATTAATAGGTGTGTTGTTTTACTTTCCCAAATGAAAAAAAATTTCAGAGAGTAAGAAAAAAATCATTCTTTTGTGTTAAATAAATAATAAATTATCGTAATATTGAAGTTATGAATATTTATTTTTGGACTAAAATTTGTTCGTTTTCTCTGTTTCCTAAATTAATTTATAACCATAATGAAAACCCTTAATATTTCACATAAAAAATCACCCTTTGTTTTAATTAATCCAAAAACTTAATGAAATTGAAGTTAAGCGTTTCAAATGACTTTTTAATTCCTGATAATGTCTTTCTTTATTCGAAACAAAGAAATTTACATTTTTTTTTGTTTACAATTTTTTAAAATTATATTATTTTGTATTTTCTTTTTTTGGTGGAAAACGAATTTGAATGAAGTGAATGATGTTAAAAACTATGCAGTTAATGTTTTCAGAATATTTATGATAAATTTATATAGAATATAATGACAAATATACAAAATTATCGATTTAATATAGAAAAAATTTTCAGAATAAATTTTTCCTTGGCTACATATGAAAAATTGTCAACAAAAAGTGACAACTTCTTCTAATCTACAGTAAGTGAAATTTTATAGGCGCATATAGTTTTTGAGAATTATTGAACTTAACAAAATAAATTGATATAGTTTTACCAAATAGTTCATTAATAAATAATAATTTCAGTTTTTAAAACTAAAACAAAATCAAAATTTATTACAAAAAATTTAAAAATAATGCGAAATTTAAATAGACATTTCTCACATAAAATTCAAACTATTTTATTTCGACTGCCTTAAAATTTAAATCGAAAAATGAAATTGATTACAAAGTGAGCTAAGCTTAATATCTAGCCATGCTTTGAAGATCCAGATTTCTAAATCGTTTACGGTGTTGTATTGCTTTCCATTTCCATAAGTGGTTCTTGGCAACATTGCCCCAACATTTTCAATGATATTCGAGTCGGGGCTTCTGAAAGCCGATAAGAGGAAGGTTTTTATGATCTTTGAAACTTGCATTACCATGTTGGAAGTCAAATTTTCTTCATATTTATTACTAAATTATAGAAAAATACATCCTCTGAAATTTCTACTTATGTAAGTCTCCGAATTCAATTCGGGGCAATGAATCATAACTGTAGCTTCCTGTGATAGCTGAAATTACTACACACTACTTACGGTCCAGTTTATGGGCATTATATTCGAATATTTTAACAAAACTTAATGGATTCGACGTTTCACAATAGAAAGATGAAAATTTTGTACGAGTTACAAAGCATATGGTTTATTTTTTAAGGACTCTTTGTCGTTTGCTCACTTTCATATTTTTTTTAAAAATATTCAATTAAAATTTTTATTTGATCCTTTTATTTGGATGAAATATGTTTTCTCCGTCAATGTTTTCTCAGAACCTTAAATTTAAATAAATTAATATTTATGTTTTTTGTTTCCCACAATATAAACGTTACTAAAAACTTTATCTTTATACCAATTCTTATAACTGTAAATAAAACAAGTAAGAAAATTATAGTCGGTCTAGACCGACTATACGATACCCTATACCATGCGTTTAGAAACCCTATCTCTTAGGCCCAACTAACTGGACATTGAAAATAAGCAAAAACCAAATTTGAGTGGGATTTTTATTAATTTTTTTGGCTGCAGATATGAAAAAATTCATATCGGATGCTATATCTATAAAGGGACTAGGTCCAAAAATGGACCGATCCTGATCATGTTTGGTAAAGTCTCTTGTATTTTGCAAAAATATGTACAAACAAAATTTCATTAGTGGATGTAATGAACGCATACAAACCCAATTTGAGTAATATCTATATGACAATTTGGATCTTATGGCAATTTATGTCGATTTCATATGGGTAATTTGTATGGGGGCTAGGTCTGAACATGGACCGATTCTCACCAATTTCAATAGCGTTCATCCCATGGCCGATAAAAGCTTATATACCAAATTTCATCAAAATACATTCATATTTGCGACCTGCAGTTTGATTACAAGCTTTACATGGACACACAGACGGACGGACGGACGGACGGACGGACGGACATTGTTAAATCAACTCAGAAAGTGATTCTGATTCGATCGGTATAATTAAAGATGGGTCTAGGTCAAATATTTTTGGTTGTTACAAACAGCAGCACAAAGTCATTATACCCAAACCACATAGTGGTATAGGGTATAAAAATTACAGCGATGTGTCTCTTAAAATTTCGCTCAAATTTCAATTTGCTAATTTTTTTTTATAAAAATTATAAATCTTGTGTTTAGTTAAATAAGAATTTAAATTAAATACTGCACAAGTAAAAAATATAAAATATAAAAATTATGAATGCGTCTATGAAAATTTCGCTTACTGTATAATAAAGCAAATGACATAACTTTCATAAAGTTTATATTTTCAATCATAAAGGCACCTTACAGGTTAGTTCAACAATTAAGGTTTTTAAAAAAAATCGAAATAAAAACCTTTGGTCTCTTAAGTATGAAAAGTTATACATACATATCAAATATCAAACAAGTAAGAAAATTATAGTCGGTCTAGACCGACTATACGATACCCTATACCATGCGTTTAGAAACCCTATCTCTTAGGCCCAACTAACTGGACATTGAAAATAAGCAAAAACCAAATAAGCAAAAACCAAATTTGAGTGGAATATTTATTAATTTTTTTGGCTGCAGATATGAAAAAGTTCATATCGGATGCTATATCTATAAAGGGACTAGGTCCAAAAATGGACCGATCCTGATCATGTTTGGTAAAATCTCTTGTATTTTGCAAAAATATGTACAAACAAAATTTGAGAAGAATCAGTGCAATATTTTTGTTTTTTAATAGATTTAAGTGAAGATCGGGAAGCAGCTCTATATGGGGTCAAAGGGATCATTTTTGGACTACTCATTAGTGGATGTAGTGAACGCATACAAACCCAATTTGAGTAAGATCTATATGACAATTTGGATCTTACGGCATTTTATGTCGATTTCATATGGGTAATTTGTATGGGGGCTAGGTCTGAACATGGACCGATTCTCACCAATTTCAATAGCGTTCATCCCATGGCCGATAAAGGCTCATATACCAAATTTCATCAAAATATATTCATATTTGCGACCTGCAGTTTGATTACAAACTTTACATGGACATACAGACGGACGGACGGACGGACGGACGGACGGACGGACATTGTTAAATCAACTCAGAAAGTGGTTCTGATTCGATCGGTATAATTAAAGATGGGTCTAGGTCAAATATTTTTGGTTGTTACAAACAGCAGCACAAAGTCATTATACCCAAACCACATAGTGGTATAGGGTATAAAAACAACATAACATACTCGTAAAATCGTTCATAAATTTTTGCAACACACAATTGTTCTAACCCTCTTTCCTTTTAATCGCATAAAGGGAATTTTAAAGTCATCAATCTTTAAAACAAAGTCACGAAAGTGGCACGTGTTCGTATCATTTTCAAATTATGTATGTTTATGTTTAAAACAAATTTCATTTTCAATATTAATAACCTATTTTACATTAGGGGTGTGCGAATTTTTAATCGATTTTAGCACATATTATTCACTTGACAGACAATATTGTTTTTATAATAAAGTTCTTTTTTTTAGTAATTTCAAAAAAACCAAACGCTTTTTCCAAAATTACAATTTAAGAAAAATAAAAATATTTTAAGGAACCCAAAACATCAAAATGTTGTTTTCGAGTTATAAAGAAAACTTCATTGCATAATGGAACACGAATTTCACTATACAAAAATTGTAAAAAGTCAGTCCCTACTGTTGTACATGTCGTTATAAAGAAATTCGGGTTTTTTTTAACTGGTCGGGCGTTAAGCAATTCAAAACAAGAACTAGCAAAAAAGAACATTCAAAATACAATAATATTTTTCATAGCATTTTTGCGATAAAGAATTTTTGAAATGCGTTTTTTTTTTGTAGTTATATGTTTTGTTGTAAGTATAAGGGGAATTTATTGCTTTCGTATGTACATACATACTATAAAAACTTGTGTGCTAATGATAAAGTAAGAAATTAAATATGGGATTGTCCCTTCCTTTTTGTTAAAATTCTTAAAAATCTTAATGCTACATTCGCGTACGTATGCATATAAATAAATATGTATGTACATATATACAATGTACATACATACATACATATATCTTGTATTCTTTGCTGATAAAATATTTAGTGTTTCTGAAATAATATTTTAAAGCTGATACAAAAAAGCATACATAAATGCTAAAAAACTTTATACTAATAAACTAAAAAAAAAAAATAAACAATATTTAATCATTATAAAAGAGTTCTTAAATAATATATTTTTAGTACAAAATAGTACAAAAAATAATAAAAAACAAATAATTTCATTATACTCGTACAAATATCGGCAAAAACAGGGCTTTTATCTCTTTAGTTCTAGAAAATTCACGTCAGTGATAACAATTACCAAACAACATACAAAAATATGATAAAATTCCTACATTTTTTTTTTAAAGAGTAAATTTAATTTTTGTTAGTAAGTATGAATAGTAAGTATGTATGTTGTTTTCTAGTTTTCGAAAATATTAATATCTTATTATGTTGGAAGGAGTGAGCTCGAAAAAATCTTAACTGTACATAAAATGTAATAATAGGTTTAAAATTATAAATTGCAAATTATATAGTAAAGATTACAAAAAAAAAAAAAAAATTTATAGTTCTAATCCATACTTATGAACTTATGCACCTCTTCCGGTAACCCTTCCATTAGGGATTTTATAGTGGTTTCATTTAAAATCTTTTATATTTTGGGGCAATTTTTATGTGCTCTTTAACTTCCTTTTCACAAGAGCTCAATATCTCTTCATTGGTCTAAGCTCTGGACAGTTTGGAGGATTTGTCTCACTAAAATAAGCAAGTTATTGTTCTTGTACCAATCAAGAGCTTTTTGGCCTGGTGATAGGAGGCCAAATCGGACCAAAAATATGTGGACAGATTGTGTTGGCTTATGGAAGGAAGAAGTCTTTTTTGCAAACACTCCTTAATATAAATTCGGGTATATATAGGACCCGTTGTAACAAATGATTTGTTATGGAAATTTCGCTTGGTTTTGGGTCTGAAACTACTTATTTTTCCGTCTATTATGCATATTTTTTAAAGACGACTTGGTAAAAAAAAAATCAACCAATGCTTGCGAAGATTTTTAAATAATAAATTATATTGAGGTACGTATGTCTTTTTGGATGTAGGGGCAGACTGATAATAACGTACGAGTATTTAGATATTATTAACAGGGAAACCAGAAATAGGCTACATTGTGTTGAAATCGGTGAAGGAAATGACAATAATATATAAAATATTATTATATATTATATCAAAGTATTTACATCAAAAACCTTTTCTTTTGCAATAAAATAAATATTGAAAACCAATATTGAGATATGAAACTGCGTCTTTCCCATATTTCATCTTAAGCTAGACCTGTGATTGGAAAATAATTAAGAAGCAACTTTTGATTTAAAATTCGAAATAAGCCGGCTTCCTAGCTCAATAACACATATGAATAAATTTGTTAAAAAAAAATTAAGAACTATTTGATTTTAAATAAAAATATCCAAGATTTAATGTTGTTTTCATTAATTAAAAAATTAAATTCATTCATTTCATTCAACCATTAAATAATGCTAGATATTTTTTTTTACTTGGAAACACAATTTTTTACTTATTTCGGCACCATTATTTTGTATTAAAATTAAGATCTATTTCAAATTTGATGACCGAAAAAATTTCATCAGCTTACATATTAATACTTTTTAGGTATACATATATATGTATGTTATTTCATTACATTAATTCGAAATGATAAAATCATTTTTCGACCATGAAATATGACGCTTTAAACAGAAAAAAGCTTATAATGAATTATATTAAAATGAATTATCATTCGATTAGGAATCTATTCTATTTGGTAATGAATTATATTTAATTAATTTAAAAAATGGTTACACAAATATAAAAAAAACTTTGTGAAAGCTAAATAAAATTTAGATTTATTTTGAAACTAATTCCAAAACTAGTTAAAATAGTACGTATGGAAGTCTAGGAATTGTTCATTCAAAGGTTATATAAAAAAACTAATTTTTTAACTTAAATTGAATGAAATCGATATACATAGGTCTTATATGGATACCCACATAATTTTCAGCGCTGAATATTTTGGGCTATTTATACCCTATATATGTAATAATAGGTTTAAAATTATAAATTGCAAATTATATAGTAAAGATTACAAAAAAAAAAAAAAATTTATAGTTCTAATCCATACTTATGAACTTATGCACCTCTTCCGGTAACCCTTCCATTAGGGATTTTATAGTGGTTTCATTTAAAATCTTTTATATTTTGGGGCAATTTTTATGTGCTCTTTAACTTCCTTTTCACAAGAGCTCAATATCTCTTCATTGGTCTAAGCTCTGGACAGTTTGGAGGATTTGTCTCACTAAAATAAGCAAGTTATTGTTCTTGTACCAATCAAGAGCTTTTTGGCCTGGTGATAGGAGGCCAAATCGGACCAAAAATATGTGGACAGATTGTGTTGGCTTATGGAAGGAAGAAGTCTTTTTTGCAAACACTCCTTAATATAAATTCGGGTATATATAGGACCCGTTGTAACAAATGATTTGTTATGGAAATTTCGCTTGGTTTTGGGTCTGAAACTACTTATTTTTCCGTCTATTATGCATATTTTTTAAAGACGACTTGGTAAAAAAAAAATCAACCAATGCTTGCGAAGATTTTTAAATAATAAATTATATTGAGGTACGTATGTCTTTTTGGATGTAGGGGCAGACTGATAATAACGTACGAGTATTTAGATATTATTAACAGGGAAACCAGAAATAGGCTACATTGTGTTGAAATCGGTGAAGGAAATGACAATAATATATAAAATATTATTATATATTATATCAAAGTATTTACATCAAAAACCTTTTCTTTTGCAATAAAATAAATATTGAAAACCAATATTGAGATATGAAACTGCGTCTTTCCCATATTTCATCTTAAGCTAGACCTGTGATTGGAAAATAATTAAGAAGCAACTTTTGATTTAAAATTCGAAATAAGCCGGCTTCCTAGCTCAATAACACATATGAATAAATTTGTTAAAAAAAATTAAGAACTATTTGATTTTAAATAAAAATATCCAAGATTTAATGTTGTTTTCATTAATTAAAAAATTAAATTCATTCATTTCATTCAACCATTAAATAATGCTAGATATTTTTTTTTACTTGGAAACACAATTTTTTACTTATTTCGGCACCATTATTTTGTATTAAAATTAAGATCTATTTCAAATTTGATGACCGAAAAAATTTCATCAGCTTACATATTAATACTTTTTAGGTATACATATATATGTATGTTATTTCATTACATTAATTCGAAATGATAAAATCATTTTTCGACCATGAAATATGACGCTTTAAACAGAAAAAAGCTTATAATGAATTATATTAAAATGAATTATCATTCGATTAGGAATCTATTCTATTTGGTAATGAATTATATTTAATTAATTTAAAAAATGGTTACACAAATATAAAAAAAAACTTTGTGAAAGCTAAATAAAATTTAGATTTATTTTGAAACTAATTCCAAAACTAGTTAAAATAGTACGTATGGAAGTCTAGGAATTGTTCATTCAAAGGTTATATAAAAAAACTAATTTTTTAACTTAAATTGAATGAAATCGATATACATAGGTCTTATATGGATACCCACATAATTTTCAGCACTGAATATTTTGGGCTATTTATACCCTATACCACTATGTGGTTTGGGTATAATGACTTTGTGCTGCTGTTTGTAACAACCAAAAATATTTGACCTAGACCCATCTTTAATTATACCGATCGAATCAGAATCACTTTCTGAGTTGATTTAACAATGTCCGTCCGTCTGTGTGTCCATGTAAAGCTTGTAATCAAACTGCAGGTCGCAAATATGAATATATTTTGATGAAATTTGATATATAAGCTTTTATCGGCCATGGGATGAACGCTATTGAAATTGGTGAGAATCGGTCCATGTTCAGACCTAGCCCCCATACAAATTACCCATATGAAATCGACATAAATTGCCATAAGATCCAAATTGTCATGTAGATCTTACTCAAATTGGGTTTGTATGCCTTCATTACATCCACTAATGAGTAGTCCAAAAAGGCTCCCTTTGACCCCATATAGAGCTGCTTCCCGATCTTCACTTAAATCTATTAAAAACAAAAATATTGCACTGATTCTTCTCAAATTTTGTTTGTATATATTTTTGCAAAATACAAGAGACTTTACCAAACATGATCAGGATCGCTCCATTTTTCGACCTAGTCCCTTTATAGATATAGCATCCGATATGAACTGTTTCATATCTGCAGCCAAAAAAATTAATAAAAATCCCACTCAAATTTGGTTTTTGCTTATTTTCAATGTCCAGTTAGTTGGGCCTAAGAGATAGGGTTTCTAAACGCATGGTACAGGGTATCGTATAGTCGGTCTAGACCGACTATAATTTTCTTACTTGTTTAAATATGGGAAAGGCAAAAATTCGTCGATTTGGTCAATAATTTCGTCAATTTTCCCCAAAAAAGGTGGAAAAAAATCCACAAATATGCACGAAAACGCCCCCTGGCGAATGTTAAAAATAAAAATAAATGTGAAAAATGGATTTCCCGACCCAAAAAATCCCCGGCATACATATTTTCAATAAGTACATTTGAATGAGTATTAAGGAAAATATCATGAAAATATCCATCGAAAATTTGGCAGGCTCGAAAATTGTTTTAGAGGTATGATTCCTGATGGCCCATTGTACCGGAATCGCGATGAACCCATGGAGATTTTTCGGCCCCCTACAATTTTTCCCACCCTAATATACATATATATTTCGGAAGAGTTCTTTATGAAGAAACTTCATCCGAAAATTGCAAACTTAGGTACACTTTAAGAGATTAAAGATTTGTACAATTATCTTAATATATTATTGTTAAGACTATGACTAAGAAAGGTCCTACAGGGTTTATTTTTGGACTACTGATTGTAATATATAAACCAAATTTTACCGATATCTATACTTTAATCTCATCTTATATATTAAAAGAATTTATGAATAAACTTTGCATTCAAGATTTTTTTCAATATTTTTCTTCTCTCAAACCTCTATAACTAGAGTTCTAATTAACGTAGGCTGTTGACATAGGTCTAGGAACACTCAGTGGATCAAGCTCTTTCGTTGGGTTTGAGGAAAGTTATGCGTGGACAATCAACTTTACTTTTACTGTACGTTAACTTCTCTTGGCATATTTTGGCATTACTGTACGGTAACTTCTCTTGGCAAATTTTGGTATTATATTATAAAAATTAATATAATATAATATAATGCTGCGGAGCAGCAAGGGTCCTCTAGTATGTATTATTTGTATTGGGGCTAGATCTAAACATGCACAGATTTTCACCAATTTTAATAGCGATAGTTCTATGGTTTATATACCAAATTTCATCAAAATTGTATACTTATACATATATGTGACCGTAGTTTGATTCGCTAAATCGACTCAGAAAGTGTCGATCCGTAGTTGCAAATATCAGCATAAACTCATTATACCCTGACCACAGTATAATGAATATATCCCTGGATTTGTCGCGTTACTTTCCAAAATATCGATTATTTTTATTTTTAACACATGGAACAAATCCATAACTTAAAACTTAAATCAGTACACTAAAAACTTACCACTTTGGGCAATGGTGATAGAGGCATATTAAATGGTAAATTAAGGTATTCATCGCCAAATATATTATAATTATCCAAAGTCATTTTGAATGTTTAAAAGTTATGTGAAATATTTATGTTCAATTTAAACAAAAACAATTTTTTTTCTAATGTTCGACAACAACGCGTAGTTTAGCGTATGTATGCAAAAAACGTAAAATTTAGTGATGATTTAATGTTAATTTCACGAGAAATTCATGATCTAGTAAGCACAAAGTATATATAAACAAATTAGTTTAGTGTCATATAAAAAAATAGCAGCAAAATAAATGCACATAAAACGATTTTTTTCAAAGAGGGTGTTTAAAATCAAGAAAATCGTTTAATCTTTAAAAATTATTTATTAAATTTTTCAGTTGATCATACACACTGTTGTTTGTGGTTTTGAATTATAATTTATGGTTTTTAGATTAAATGTGATTAACATTTTATTTATTTTTTTCTGATTTCACGGCTATTTTTTTTTTTTTTCTAAACAATGGGGTTTGTTAACTTTTATATTTTTGTTGGCTCAATTTTACTTAAATATTTCGTATTTTTATATTTATTCTTTTAATACTTATGTTGTGTTTTCTTGTATAGACTTGTTTAGACTAAATGCGTCATCGTCATCAATTTGGTTTTTATATAAAATGCTCATATTTATAAGCAAATTGAGTAAAAGTATCACTAAAACTTAAATATATATTACACAAATGAGAGTCAAAGAGAGTAGGTTAGACAAAATTGCGACTCAAATACTCTGAGTGCGAGTATAAAACAGTGTTACCATTTTGTTGATTTTTGCACTTTTTAGTGCTTTTTAGCTCTTCCTACCAGCTTTTGTTTGTAAAAACGTGTGTAAAAGAAACGCGTTTAATGTATCAGCAGACAACAAGTATGTTCTTTTATTTCAGAAAATTTGCTGCAAGAAAAATATGTTATACTTGAGCTCTACTGTTGTTTTAAAGAGAATCTAAGAATTATTTATACGGATGTGTGATTAATCACAATGACTGATTAACCGATAAATTAATTGAGAAATTTGAGATGAAAATTGATTTAATACTTTTAAATTTGAATTTTATACTTAACTAAAGGTATGCAAAAAAAAAAAACACGTTTTATTATTATGTATGATTAAATCTTTATATAGATTAAATCATTTATATAACGATATTCGAAATTTTTCTTTACATCTGGAACAAAAAATAACAAAATCTGGATTCACATATGATAATGCTAATAATCATATGTTAATTTAGCAATTTGGATCTTATTAAACTTAAAATTTTTTCCATTTTTCGGATTTGATTTAATCTATTTAATTGTTTTTACACGGTCTGTATTTAAATCGATAAGCGATAGATATTAATATTTTTTTTTAATTATTCACCTTTTATTTTTATAAAATTTTATAAATAAATACTTCTTCGAACAACATCAATCCGCAGCAGTTCACTATATCTTATAAAACTCTTATTAAGTATCGTTCGTGCATTTTGCAAAATCATAAACAGAAGTATTATTTTTGAACTGGGTTTGCCATTGTCATTTTTTCTCTAGGTTAAGGCTAAGGCTAACGTTACGATTATAACAAGAGTATTGGCTTACAATAAAGCGATATATTATTGCAATTCAACTTTCAGTCGCATATCAATATTTTTTAGAATATTGGAAAATGTGAAATTCCCATCAAAATTTAAAACAGCCTTTGTTATACATATATATATATATATACAGTGTCAGTCAGAACCAAAGCAACCAAAATCACTATTGACCTTTTTTTGTTTTGTAAGCATGTTATTGCTGTTTTTCCAAAATCCTCTTTATCATTTCTTACTCTTTATAACATTACAAATAAAAAGACAAAACTTAAAATTACAGGTTCGAAATATGTTTCGGGTCGTTGTTGTGTTGAAATATCCAACGAAGCGGAATCTCTCACTCAGAGTGTGATATCATAGCATTAGCAAGAATGTTCTATATTTAAATCTGTCCATTAATCCGTCGATTTGGCGGAAGGCTTCAATTACAAATCAAGAGAGGCATGCCCAAATCATAATTGATCCACCGCCATGCTTCACAGTTGGCTTGCAGTAACGTGGGTTTAAAAAATATCCTCTCTTGCGGAGAATAATGCACATTCCGTCAGAGTTAAGCATATTAAATTTTGACTCGTCGCTAAAGAAAACAGTTTTCCATTTTTCAGGCGTCCAGTTTTGATATTTTTATGCAAAATTAAGCCTACAAATATTGATATGCTAAGCATTTTCGCGAAATAGAATTGAAATAAATAATTTCTACATTTTTGCCAAATGTTACTTAAAGAGCAGTGGTTTTTTTGCTGGCCTGAAGCTTCGGAAACCTTCTTCTAATGTTCGGCGACGAACAGTTCTTGAATCTATATTTAAATTTAACTCAGTTAAAATAATTTCTGATGATTTAAATGGATATTTTCGCTCAATTTGTACAATGTGACAGTCTGTCTTTTCATCTGTCTTCCGTGGTGCTCCCCCAAATGCAATGTTTTTACATATTTTGTTGTTTAATATTTTTCATAAGCCGATATATTATAGATTTATTAATATTATGTTTTTTAACTAGTTCTATTTCACTCTTTCCATTCAAAAAATCTTTAATTATTTCATCTTTTAAGTTTTCGGAGCATATATGTATCACGAGCCATGACGAATTGATTTAAAGATGATCAATTCCACAACGCCACAAGCTGTCAGTCAACTTAAATTAAATTAAAAGAGAGTACTAAAATAAGCCGTTAAACTTGAAAGTAGAGACAATGCGATTTGTTCTTGCTTAAAGTTGCTTTTGTTTTGTCAAACTGAAATAGTGCAAAAAAAATATAACGGTTCATTTAGTTTACAATTTTAGTTTTGTTTTTTTATTTGTAATGTTATAAAGAGTGAGAAATGCTAAATAGATTTTGGAAAAACAACAAAATAACATGCTTAAAATTGCAATAACGGTCAATAGTGATTTTGGTTGCTTTTGTTCTGACCAACACTGTATATATTTCGTAATAGTGATTGTTAACCCATTTCATTCCAGTGCCAGTTCCAGAAAAAAAACATAAGATTTTTTAAATCAGCAGAACCTTAAAAAAGAATTGTTTAATCCTTGTTGGATCATATTAAAAATAAACAACCAATTACTCGTATATAAAAAAAATTAAGATTATGAAAATTATTATTTTTAAAAGCCAAAGGTCCAAATTATAAGAATGCATATTGTTTAAGGCAGTTCGTTGTAGTTTTGTTCCTTTGTTCGAATAATCGAATAAATCCCATATTTTATGTCAAAGAGGCAGTACATATCAACAATTAGTAATTTTCAAAATCAATACTATTTATAGATTTTCTTTTACTTCGGGACTACATTTAGCCATTGTTCGATCTTTCGAATTTTCCAATGGAAAATAGGGCTAAATAGGACTAAAAGAAGTAAACGGTGGAAGTTTACTAAAAAAAAAATATCAATGTTTTCAAGTAAATGCAGAAAGTGGGTTAAGCAACATAAGTTTAAAAAAAAAAAAAAATATTAATTATTACTTTTGAAATTTACAAAACAACATTACGAATTATAGTTTTATGAAAATTATTAAAATTTTATACCAAATTGTTACAAATTGTATAAACCTTTAAGATTTTGTTGTGCGTTCAAAGATAGAACCGACTACCTCAGCCAAATGTTTGGCCGGTTCCATATTGTCGCCAATTTTTATTAAATATAACAAATAAAATATACAGATGTGAGATGCATGAGGTGTAATTTGTTCGGTTCTGTTTTGTATTTTTATCAGAGTCGTATTACTTGTACGTACGTCTCTTTGTTCTTTTGTCCACATTTGTTATATTTTTAAAATTAACTTTGTGGTGTATGCTTGTAATATGAGTCCAGTTAAAACCACACCATATATTGTATTTTTAAAACTGTATGGTTCTTTCGTGATATTTTATAAAAATATAAAAATACAGGTTAACCTCTCTAAAACGAATTTTGATATTGATAATGCAAATGATAAAGAAATATATTAATTAGTTCTCTAATATCGGACTTGTATATCTCGTTGATATTGAAATACTAACAATGAAAAAGCAGTTTTTTGGATTTGATATCAATTTTATTCTTCAACGTAATCTCTGTTAAGTGAAATGCACTTCTTCCAACAATCCTATAATATCTTAATACCATTGAAACAAAAATACCATTTGTCAAAGCATTCAAAATAGGCTTCCGTCTCTAATACGACTTCTTCATATGTAAAAAATCTCATTCCCTGGAGCCATCTTTTCAAGTTTGGGAACAAATAACCTCTGGGGGCCAGAGCTGGAGAATACGGGGGATGGAAAAGAACTTCGTAATGTAAAGACTTAAATATTTCTGAAGCCAAAGTAGATGTTAAGTGGAGTCGTTTTTACTTAATTTCTTCATCCAATCTGTCCGAGAGTTATTTATTGATATTTAGAGCAATTTCGGCATTTAGTAACCTTATTCTAAAATACACTCTACATCTAAAAAGAAAGTTGTTTCACTTATTCACTTCCTTCAATGCCCTTTGCTTCTCTCAAATGTTTTTGCAAATATCCGCTTGTAAGCAAATATTTTTCTTAAAAATATTGCATCACAGGATTTCAGCGTTTGCATTAATGAACTTGATAGCTTACTTAGCCCACCTTCACTTAGGTGGTTAACCAATGAGTGGGTCGAGTCCTCTAGAGGGTTAACCGCAAGATTAGGGGCTTACTTTTTTAATTTGTTGCAAATATAAACGGCAAAATTCTCCAAACCGTCATACTGCAGGTATTTAAAATCATTTTCATTATTTTCTAATTGAAATACATCTTATTGGATGCTAGGATTAATACCCTTAAGTATAGTACCTGAAGAAACCACAAGAAAAATTAAACACTACATTATTTCAAATTGTGTGTTGAGATTTACCTGTTAAAGAATTATGTACATCTATTGGATTAAGTTGTAGACCAATTGCTCTTGCCCAATTTAAAATTTGTTTAAGATCATGATTTAGTTCTTGAGTTTTAGAAATAATTGAATCTTTGGGACTACTAAATATAGCTGGATGTCATCAGTGTACATCTGAATTTTAGAGAATTTAATTTGTTGTGGGAGATCATTGGCATTGAACTTGCAGGGAATTCGAGATGGAACTACCATTAGCAACAGATTGGCACAAAATTAAGTGGTGTACAGTGTCAAATGCCTTTGAGTGGTCCAATAAAACCAAAACGTATGATAATTTATTTTTTTTCAATTTTTTATTTTTTATTTATAAATTCGTGGTCCTCTTCTTCAGTTTCGTCATCGATATCCTCAATTCTTATTTCTAAGATTCGCTTTATCTCGTCATCCGTAAACTTTGCACGAGAAGTCATCATATTTTACGCA
Source organism: Cordilura impudica (assembly GCA_963682025.1). Lineage (NCBI taxonomy): Eukaryota > Metazoa > Arthropoda > Insecta > Diptera > Scathophagidae > Cordilura > Cordilura impudica. The sequence goes on along the minus strand of OY821517.1, from coordinate 182,503 downwards.
CTACTAATTCAACTAAATAAATCACAGGATTTCAGCGTTTGCATTAATGAACTTGATAGCTTACTTAGCCCACCTTCACTTAGGTGGTTAACCAATGAGTGGGTCGAGTCCTCTAGAGGGTTAACCGCAAGATTAGGGGCTTACTTTTTTAATTTGTTGCAAATATAAACGGCAAAATTCTCCAAACCGTCATACTGCAGGTATTTAAAATCATTTTCATTATTTTCTAATTGAAATACATCTTATTGGATGCTAGGATTAATACCCTTAAGTATAGTACCTGAAGAAACCACAAGAAAAATTAAACACTACATTATTTCAAATTGTGTGTTGAGATTTACCTGTTAAAGAATTATGTACATCTATTGGATTAAGTTGTAGACCAATTGCTCTTGCCCAATTTAAAATTTGTTTAAGATCATGATTTAGTTCTTGAGTTTTAGAAATAATTGAATCTTTGGGACTACTAAATATAGCTGGATGTCATCAGTGTACATCTGAATTTTAGAGAATTTAATTTGTTGTGGGAGATCATTGGCATTGAACTTGCAGGGAATTCGAGATGGAACTACCATTAGCAACAGATTGGCACAAAATTAAGTGGTGTACAGTGTCAAATGCCTTTGAGTGGTCCAATAAAACCAAAACGTATGATAATTTATTTTTTTTCAATTTTTTATTTTTTATTTATAAATTCGTGGTCCTCTTCTTCAGTTTCGTCATCGATATCCTCAATTCTTATTTCTAAGATTCGCTTTATCTCGTCATCCGTAAACTTTGCACGAGAAGTCATCTTATTTTACGCACTACTAATTCAACTAAATAAATAAGAACGCACGTATTACACTCAAACTATTTATAACCTATTTGTATATGGCACGCTCAATGAATCATAGATTTTGTAGTAACACTGCCCTGGATCACAAAATCTAGTATGTAGTGTAAGACCCCTTTTAGTGATACATATCATGTAATGTATGGAATCGAATTTCGTAACGACTCTGATAGCTGATACATATGCCATATACAGAAATATATATGGGACGTGTACCGTTAAAAATAATTTTTGTATGTTTGTTAAAATAATGAAAATATTTTAAAGATTGTAAATCTTTATAACAAAGTAAGAGTGTTCGTTAACTTCAGCTGTGCAGAATCTTTGATACCATCCACCTGCGTCTTACCACTTTAAAACTGTTGCCAATACTGAAATTTTCATTTCGAATATCAATTAAATTTGAAGTTAATTTCTTATCTTTTTGGCCATTTCTATTATAATTTCTTTTTATAAAAAATTTTAAAAATTGTATTATTTTTCTTTTCTTTACCTATAAGTCCCCTAAATACTTCATAGAACTCCAATGAAATTCATTATTTAACGCAGCCGGCGTTATAATACTCAAAGTTTGATCCCTCTAAGAATGTTTTGAGACCTTAGAAGTCATACGATAACTCAAAAAATTTCAAATGATTCTTGGCTAAAAATGTCCAGATATTAAAATATTTTTAAATATTTTTATCTGAATTAGCTTGTAATATGTTAATTTAAGGATACATTTAATACAAAAAAAAAAAAAAAAAAAAAACAATAAGAAGATAAAGTCGTTCTATATAGACAAAAAAATATACCCGATTCGGACCTTTAGTTTGCGTATCACGTTTAAGTGTACTAAGAAAGTGATTTAGACTCGATCGGTATAAGAGGTGTGACTGTGTAAAACATTATTGATAGTTACAAACATCAACACAAACTTATTAAATATTTTTGGTCTAAAATTTTATTCTTAACATGCTAATATATATGTATATATTTATTTTTTTTTAACTCACATATTTTATCAAAAAAAAAAAAAAAAAAAAATCCATCAGAAATAAATATCGAAATATTTAAAGGAAAATAGTGACGTATATAAAATTAAAACAAACTGGGTGTTCGATTATTTTCAAAATCAAAAATTACAAAAGCTATTAAATAATTTGTATTTCCATTTTTTGTAATTTCTAGGCTTTATACGATTAATACATTTTTATGAAAATTTCCATCATTTTATCTAGTAAGAAAATTATACGATACCCTATACTATGAGTTTAGAGACCCTATCTCTTAGGCCCAACTAATTGGATATAGAAAAAAAGCATAAACCAAATTTGAGTGGCAGTGTTATTAATTTTGTTGCCCTTGAATATGAAAAAGTTCATATCGGATGCTATATTTATATGGGGACCAGGTCGAAAAATGCATCGATCCTGACCATATTTGGTAAGGACACTTAAACATAGCTAAATCGACTCAGAAAATGATTCTGAGACGATCGGTATAATAGAAGATGGGTCTATGTCAAATATTTCAGCACAAAGTCATTATACCCTGATCACATAGTGGTATAGGGTATAAAAATCTATTGAAATTTTTTAGATTCCCAAGTTATCCCTAACAATTTCAATGTTGTCAATTTGAAATGTTTATAAACTTTTTTATTACGATTCACAAGTATTACTACCACAATTATATTACATAAAAAGTCTTTCTAGTTAAAAAGCGCGTTAAATATAATTGATGTAATAGATTTTGTGGATTTGATTGGTCATAATTCTAACAAAAATTCTAACCACATCAGAACTTTGTGTCAACTATATCAAAATAGCAATTTCAATTCAATTCAATTAAATTCTTTATTTTGTTTAAATAATATTTACATTTTCATCTTAAAAATATATATAACGGGTGATTTTTTAAGAGCTTGATAACTTTTTTTTAAAAAAAAACGCATAAAATTTGCAAAATCTCATCGGTTCTTTATTTGAAACGTTAGATTGGTCCATGACATTTACTTTTTGAAGATAATTTCATTTAAATGTTGACCGCGGCTGCGTCTTACGTGGTCCATTCGGAAAGTCCAATTTTGGGCAACTTTTTCGAGCATTTCGGCCGGAATAGCCCGAATTTCTTCGGAAATGTTGTCTTCCAAAGCTGGAATAGTTGCTGGCTTATTTCTGTAGACTTTAGACTTGACGTAGCCCCACAAAAAATAGTCTAAAGGCGTCAAATCGCATGATCTTGGTGGCCAACTTACCGGTCCATTTCTTGAGATGAATTGTTCTCCGAAGTTTTCCCTCAAAATGGCCATAGAATCGCGAGCTGTGTGGCATGTAGCGCCATCTTGTTGAAACCACATGTCAACCAAGTTCAGTTCTTCCATTTTTGGCAACAAAAAGTTTGTTAGCATCGAACGATAGCGATCGCCATTCACCGTAACGTTGCGTCCAACAGCATCTTTGAAAAAATACGGTCCAATGATTCCACCAGCGTACAAACCACACCAAACAGTGCATTTTTCGGGATGCATGGGCAGTTCTTGAACGGCTTCTGGTTGCTCTTCACTCCAAATACGGCAATTTTGCTTATTTACGAAGCCATTCAACCAGAAATGAGCCTCATCGCTGAACAAAATTTGTCGATAAAAAAGCGGATTTTCTGCCAACTTTTCTAGGGCCCATTCACTGAAAATTAGACGTTGTGGCAGATCGTTCGGCTTCAGTTCTTGCACGAGCTGTATTTTATACGGTTTTACACCAAGATCTTTGCGTAAAATCTTCCATGTGGTCGAATAACACAAACCCAATTGCTGCGAACGGCGACGAATCGACATTTCACGGTCTTCAGCAACACTCTCAGAAACAGACGCAATATTCTCTTCTGTACGCACTGTACGCATTCGTGTGGTTGGTTTAATGTCCAATAAAGTAAACTGAGTGCGAAACTTGGTCACAATCGCATTAATTGTTTGCTCACTTGGTCGATTATGTAGACCATAAATCGGACGTAAAGCGCGAAACACATTTCGAACCGAACACTGATTTTGGTAATAAAATTCAATGATTTGCAAGCGTTGCTCGTTAGTAAGTCTATTCATGATGAAATGTCAAAGCATACTGAGCATCTTTCTCTTTGACACCATGTCTGAAATCCCACGTGATCTGTCAAATACTAATGCATGAAAATCCTAACCTCAAAAAAATCACCCGTTATATATAAATAGTTCAAGCTTTTGTACTTTTTCTTCTTAATAATTAATAGTAATTTACAAAATTATATACATATATACATATAATACTATTGGAGGCAAAATTTAAAAAAAACCTATTTGAAGCTTTTTTTTTATTTTAATAAAAACCACTTAAAGATCTACTTACAAGCTAGCTAAGCTGATGTCAATTCATTAATATAGGGGTGTTCAGAACAAAAGCATCTGGAATAAAAGTTTGTAGTCAGTTTGTTTAACCTAGCAACAACAAGATCTATATTCGAAATTGTGTGAAGCCTTAGTGTTGGAAAAAACCATGGAAGATTATATATAAGTTTGAGTAATTTGTTTTGTGCGATTTGAAGTTTTTTAATATGACAGGCTGCACTTTTAGCCCACATAGGAGCTGCATAAAATATTTAGGCAAGAAAAATTAGTTCGAATATTAATCTTTTGTTCTCTATACTTAGAGCAGAGTTTCGGTTTATAAAAGGATAAAGAACGCGGGTCAGAATATTCACTTTGTTTATTATGTACTGTACATGCTCTTTAAATTCATTTTTGGATCAAGAATTATTCCTAAATATTTTACTTTTTGTTCCCATGGAACTTCCGTGTTTAAAAAAATAATGTTTCTTTGCGGAATATAACAAGATTTTCTTTTTCGTGTAAAATATATAGCCTGCGTTTCATCAGGATGGAGTGTTATTTTCCACTTATTGAAATAATTTGTTAATTTTTCTAAATCCCTTTGAAGGTTGGAAATAATGTTTTCAAAATAGCAATAAACTAGTATTAGAACAAAGGAAACTACACTACCATTAAACATTATTTACTTTCAGTTATGATTAATAAGATTTCCGATTTCCTTAGATACAGTTTGAAGGATATTTATCCTTTTAACTGACTGTTAATACTTGTTTATAATTGATTACATACAAGATATATTATTTAAAAATAATATAAATATTCAATTAAAATTTATATATATGTATGTATGCATATAAACACACTTGTTATCAAATAAACACATTTGATTTAAAGTAATAGTATTTCCGTATGTTTAACTGTAAAAAACGCCTACTAGAAAAATGTGAAATAATATACACTATCGTCCAAAAATATTTGCCACCCCTTCTCTTTAAATTTAAAATGTTCATATCTTTTTTATTTTACAATGAAAACTCTTCAAATTTAAAACATATATTTTTTATTGTTTACTTATACTATTTACACAAATGTTTTTTTTTTTAAATACACTCTATTCTTAAATTTTAGATTCATCAATGTGACCACGTCCATTTCGTATATTTTCACGAATAGCGTTAACATCATTTGAATAATTTTTTCAAAGTTTTTGGGGTGATCTTGTTCCATGCTTCCTGCTGTTTATTCCACAGGTCTTCCTTAAATGTAGGACAGGTAGTTCCAACCTTCCTGTCCAATTCATCCCACAGTAACTCTATAGGATTGAGGTCTGGCGACTTTGGTGGCCATTCCATAACTTTACAGGTTCCAGCTGCTTACTGGGTTCCTAAATACTGCTTAACAATTTTTGCTCTATGAATTTTCGAATAACGATTCTTAATCCAGTGACCATGGCACGATCTTTCAGGATAGTATTCGAGTATTGCCTCGATTCTGCATAACTCGCCAACATTTTCGCCAGAAAAACAACCCCAAACCATTACAGAACTGCCCTGACGCACGCTCTCCAGCTGAGCTCCGCACAATAACTCGACTTTTGGAATGAGGTTTCTCACGGCGATTCTGGCATACTTTATTTAAATTTTTTTTGCCATACTTTATTTTAATTCAATCAAATAATTTAAATTTTCACTTTCACGTGTTAGGTCTGAGTTACGACGTAATAATGTGTTTCGAATTGCATTTTTTCAAATTATTTGTACTTTCTTTCGGGTAAAAAATTTCAAAAAAAAACCTCTTCAATAAATTTGTTATTTTCTGTTACCAACGTTTTTATTGTATATAATAAAATATTTACTCAATGCAATCATTTTATGACTTTCTAACTGAAACTATTAGTGAAAAACCACATATGTTAGGAATGGCAAAGAATTATGGACGCCAGTTAGTATGTTTGTAATTATATATTGCCTTAAAGTAAGGGTTACCAAGCTAAATTAATTATTTTTGAAAAGCCTACGGGATATAGTTTGGATCCTTAGACTTAATTAACTTTTCTTAAGCTTCGTTAGATTTTCAGTGATTTTATAGGAAATTAGAATCTGACAATATAACGATTATTATGAATATTATGATTTTTTAAAAATAGGTACTTTTTTTTTTTTTTTGAAGAAAAGTAACTTTTTTTAAGAAAAGGTATTTTTTAAAAAAGGCACTTTTTGAGCAAAACTAATTTGTAAGAATAGGTAATTTTTAAAAAATGGTACTTTTTGAAGAAAAGGTAATTTTTAAGAAAAGGTAATTTTTTTAAGAAAAGGCACTTGTTTAAAAAATGTGCATTACATGAAAAAAGAGTAATTTAAAAAAGGGCACATTTTTAAAAAAAGGGCACTTTTTAAAAAAAGGATACTTTTTTAAAAGACAATTTTAAAGAAAAAATTCACTTTTTTAAAAATGGATACTTTTTGAAAAACGGTACATTTTAATAAAAGGGTAATTTTTAGTAAAGGGTAATTTTTTTTAAATAAACTTTTTTAAGAAAAAGTATTTTTAAAGAAAAAGTGCTGCTTTACAGGAAAGACATTTTTTTATATTCGCGATTTTCTTTTTAATATTGGGATAATGATAAAAAAAATATGTGGCAATACTTGCTTAAGCTAATATGGCATGTGCAGTAGAACCATACATTTATGAAGTAAAGGCTACAACTAAAACGATTGCAACAATAAGAGAAATTACAAAATATAACATAAGAAAAACGACAAACACATTGAACATTTTTATTTTTTCAAGAGTGTTTCACATGTTCATTCATATTTCGTGTCCCTTTGGACCGATTTGAATGATTCTAAATAGCAACTGCTCCGGGATGTTAATAATCGATTTTATTCAAAAAAGAAGAGTCTACCTTAGTTATTGAGGGTGTGATTGAAATTTCCACAGACATACGGTCATCGCTTAATCAACTCCTCTTGTTGTAAGGCTCAAGAAAATATATGGTTTAAGGATCCCCGGATTTTATTTCGATGCGTTACAAACGGAATCAATAAAATTTTCATTTTGTTTCGACACTATTTAAAATTCGCATTTTTATGTTTTATCATTATAATTTTTATGTATGCTAAAATATTTTATCATTTTAACAATACACGCAAAACAGACATTCCAATGACAAAATTCTTTTTTAAATTGGATATTCATTTAAATGTCCTGAAATAGTTAGAAAAACACATTGTTAAGTTTTTTTTAAACATGCAAAAATGCAAAAAAAAAATTGTCTGTTTACATAAAATATCATTAAAAAATTAGCTAAAATTTTTGCGCTCAGATCGGGTACTTTTCTAAATATATCAGAACATTTTGATTGGGATTTCCAAATAGTGTTAAAATTACAATACACATAGTGTTAAAATTACAATATTTTTCAGCTAACATAGTTACTTATCCGAAATATAATATGTAAATCTATAACCTTTAAAAAAGTTTCATGATTTTTAAGATTCATTTTCGAAAATTAAGCAAGGAATATAAGAGAAAAATGGGATATGTACGTAAATAATTAAACAGTGATATTTTAAAAAATGGCAAATTAAAAAAAAAACTACGGATTTCGATTCGGCATACCAAATATTGATAGAAAAAATTATTTACAAAGACAGGTTCTGCATAAAGTTTCTAAATGTTGAATAGTGTTACGAGTATCATTTATACAATTTCCTTTGAGCCTCACCATGTGCAATTTTTTGCTTTTCAACCCGTTATTGTGTTGTAACTAATTTTCTCTTGTTATACAGATTTCTTTACCGATTGGTTAACTGATCGTTAAGAAAATAAATACAAACAACAACAGCATTTAATGCCAAAAACGATTCTCTTCTGTGAAATCTACTTCGATTTATATTTCTTATAAATTAACTTCAGTTACCTTCGTTATTATTAAAGTTCTTAATTTATTAATCTTTGAAACATCATCGTCATCGTCTTTAGATTTACGTGTTATTTAATTTATTTTATATTTCTTTTTATTGTTTACAAAAAAAAATCTATTATTTTACATATACATACATATGTAAATATATATATATTTTTTATTTTTGAATTTTTGAATATTTGAGGTTTTCGAATGTTATTTCTGTTTCTTCAACCGAATTAAAATTGCAGCATCTGCATTGTTAATAAATACGGCTGATGTTAACGAATTACTAAAAAATTCTGTTGGTGCTACGGAATGCAATATTTATTCCGTTACTGTAACAGACTTTAGAAACCGAATACCTTCGAAGCAACCGACTTAATTTGGTCAAGCTTTTTGATCCAAAATAGTTGGTTACGTTATACATGAATAATATTTATATTTAAAATTATAATTACTCTATATAATTAATATTCGTAGGTCTAAAAATTCCTTGTGTTAATTACTTACTTGTGTTTTGTGAATGTTAATATGTATATGTATATTAAAATTTCAGACACTTACCTGAAAATTGAAGAAAAATATTTAATTAATAAAAAAATTTTGACTAAAAAACATGATAGATATAATCAATAAATATAAAAATGGAATTTCAATGCTAAAGAAAATTAAAAAAAATGTGATAATAATATTTTTTAATCACTTTGATTCAAATTTTTTCATACAAAAAGAGAATTTATAAATTAATTGTATAATGTGACACAATTTTCGAACAACTGAATTTAATTTTTTTAATGTTAATGTTAAAATAGAGCAATAGACATCTTTTCTAAGTTCAAAACAAGTTCGTATTTTTTTTTTATTGTTTTATTCGCTATCTGTTTTTATTAAAATTTTTTGAAATTGTTGTTGCTTCATCTGTTTCAAATTTCAATTAATAAAATTGGGATTTATCAAATCAAGGAATTTAATTATATTATTTAAACAAATTTCAGGATCAAAGATTAAAATTGCTAAACAAAATGAAAAATTGGGAAAAAAATAAGCAATAGAAAATAGGTTGAAAATAATAGTGATTATTTCAGATTCTGATTGTAAAAACCAGGGCTGAGGAGTCGCGACTCCGACTCCAAAATAATTTTTAAAATATTTGGCAAAAAAATTCTTCGAAATTGGCGACGTAATATTTTACAGATCACTATGAATAAGTAGATTTTAATTTATTTTATGAGAGTAAGTTCATTCAAGTACTTAAATTTATTAATGTAGAAGTGTTTCATAATTTAAATTATTTTGGAATTTTATATATTAGTGCGGGCAAGAGTCTAAATTGCTTTAGCAGAACTTATTTTTTTTTAAATAAAAATTATGAAAAATACTATATAAATTTACTTTAAATTTAGTAGAAAGTAGCGGAGACACAGAAACTCCAACAGTCTTAGCAACATTTAAAATAGACTTTTACCGGACATTAAATCAAGTAGACAAATTTGACCTTTCTTCACATTTAGCAAACAAAAAAGATGCAATTCCAAAGCACTCTGACATTATACAGGGTACTGCTCTGATCAAATGCAGTTATTTTTTAAAGTTTTATTTTTTTTTTTATACCCTATACCACTATGTGGTTTGGTTATAATGACTTTGTGCTGCTGTTTGTAACAACCAAAAATATTTGACCTAGACCCATCTTTAATTATACCGATCGAATCAGAATCACTTTCTGAGTTGATTTAACAATGTCCGTCCGTCCGTCCGTCTGTGTGTCCATGTAAAGCTTGTAATCAAACTGCAGGTCGTAAATATGAATATATTTTGATGAAATTTGGTATATAAGCTTTTATCGGCCATGGGATGAACGCTATTGAAATTGGTGAGAATCGGTCCATGTGCAGACCTAGCCCCCATACAAATTACCCATATGAAATCGACATAAATTGCCATAAGATCCAAATTGTCATATAGATCTTACTCAAATTGGGTTTGTATGCGTTCATTACATCCACTAATAGTAGTCCAAAAATGATCCCTTTGACCCCATATAAAGCTGCTTCCCGATCTTCACTTAAATCTATTAAAAAACAAAAATATTGCACTGATTCTTCTCAAATTTTGTTTGTACATATTATTGCAAAATACAAGAGACTTTACCAAACATGATCAGGATCGGTCCATTTTTGGACCTAGTCCCTTTATAGATATAGCATCCGATATGAACTTTTTCATATCTGCAGCCAAAAAAATTAATAAAAATCCCACTCAAATTTGGTTTTTGCTTATTTTCAATGTCCAGTTAGTTGGGCCTAAGAGATAGGGTTTCTAAACGCATGGTATAGGGTATCGTATAGTCGGTCTAGACCGACTATAATTTTCTTACTTGTTTTTTTTTTTTTTTTTGAAGTTTCGTTATTTTAAGTTTCCGATCTTTTAGTATGTTGGTTATTATTAAACAAGTTAATAAAAATAAATAAAATATTTCAAAAAATAAATGTTATATTGATTCACCCACAACATAATTATCACTTTTTTTTTTACAAATATGTCTATTAAAATATGTCTATATGAACAAAAATTCGTTCAACATGGCCCGAAAACGATCGCCATTGACTGTAACGGCCACTCCTTGCTCATTTTCGAAGAAAAATGGCCCAATTATGACTCTGGACCAAAATCCGCACCAAACAGTGACTCGTTTTGGGTGTATCGGCTTTTCAATGTATGCGCGCGGGTTTTCTGTGCCCCAAATGCGACAATTTTGCTTGTTTACATACCCGCCAAGATCAAAATGAGCTTCATCTGAAAAGATGATTTTTTTTGGCAAAATCGGCATCTTCTGTAAGTCGATCGCAGGCCCACTTAGCGAAGCGAAAACGCATTGGATGGTCAGTTGGCTTCAACTCCTGAACCAATTGGACTTTGTATGGCGTCATACCAAGGTCTTTATGCAAAATTCGTCTCAATGATGCCTCCGAAATGTTCAATTCTGGAAAACGACGGTGAATTGATGTTGATGGCGCTTCACGCACACTTTCTGCCACAGCAGCAATATTCTCGGGTGTACGCACTGTTTTTGGCTTTTCACGCTTTGGTTTATCGATGAGGATGCCAGTTTCTTTCACTTTTTTCACAAGATAACGAACATACGGAGCAGACGGTACTTCTCTTCTTCCAAAATCCGTACGCAATTTTCGCACACATTCTGCAACATTACCATGATTTTCAAAGTAATGTCGCAATATTTCCCAGCGTTGTTCAAGCATATACACAACCATATTCGTTCAGCGGAAGGATAAAACTAATTATCTGTCAAATCAGATAAGAGCTAAGTGTTACCATTCACGAAACAAGCACTAGTTGAAAAAAAAAACGTTAGATGGCGGACCCTTTATATTTAGCATCGGAGTAGGAGTACTAGTCGGACCTTAATAATTTCAGCCGATGAAGTCGGAGTCGGAAATTTTTTTTGACGACTTCACAGCTAAAAGAAGACTGAGTGAGTCAACCTCAAAAACAAGCATACAGTTTTTTCCATGATAAATATACGATATATTTTTGATCACCTATTAAATTTTGCATTGGGATTTTATATAAAATTGTACGCATGTACAATGTTTTCCAACTCGTTTAAAAATTTGGTAGAATAACGATAATAAAATACTGTCACTAGGTTTTTGTAAAAAACTTTATGAGTGCGACAATAATATCACGACTACACTTTCATTTATGCAGCAATCCAAATATTGAAAATCGGAAACTTGTTCCATTAGTACTTATACATGGTTAATTGTTAAAGTGGAGTTTAAATCGGTACGACTCTTTATGATCATGAGTTTCTTCTAGTAAACCCAAATAAGTTACTGTGGTAATTAAGGTCATTAACTAGTTATTGGGATCTTGTTGGCCATTGACTCTGATACCGATGTTTACTGAATAAAGAGCCTCTAGGAAGATTTGTTCGCCGAATAAGTCAAACAATAGTGAGAACAGAATATATCCTATCCTATCCTATATCTGCTATATTATTCTTATGCACATGATGTCTTCGAAATCAAGGGTATTATTTATATTTCGGAAATAGAAAATAATAACAAACATTTTAAAATGAAAATGTCCCTACTGTTTTTCGAAATATTCCCCTTGATGATCAATACACTTTTGTATTCGTTCAAACCATTTGTCATATTAGTTTTTCCATTCCTCTTGAGACACCTCCAAAAGATGGTTTTTGAACGCTTCAACTGCTTCTTCGGCGCTCGTAAATCGTTGACCACGCAGTTTACCTTTGACATTCGTGAACAAGGATAAATCATTGGGTGCCAAGTCAGGACTGTACGGAGGATGAGTCATCAATTCGATGTTTTGACTCCTCAAAAATTCTCCTGTTTGACGAGATGTGTTAGAGCTCGCATTGTCATGATGGAGAATGATTTGTCTTAGGCGGTTGGTTTTATGCATTTCTCCGAAGTCTTCCGGCAAACAAAGGGTCAGAATTGACCGGTCCTACATTACTCAGGTGGCGACCATTTGCGTCGCTGTGCTTTTTCCACGAACAACTTTTGTCGGATTTAGCTTTTCGGGAATACCCAGACGGTCATTTGCTGTTTTGTTTCCAGCTCATACGCATATATCCATGATTCGCCACATGTCAAAACTTTATACACGTCTTTTGAAGTACCACGGTCGAACTTTTTAATCATTTCATTGCACCAAACGACGCACAGTGGCGCCATTTGAGTTTTTTCGTTGCAAAAATCATATCTTTTGAACCGAATAACATAATTGAACAGTTTAAACAGTATATGATAGATAACTGTTCAGCCTATGAAATGAGCGTTTATTTTTACATTCTTAGATTGTTTTTATTTTTTTTTTCTTTATGGTTTTATGTTTTAAATTATTACAAAACAAATTAAAAAAAAATTACTTCTTTTTTAAATTAATTTTTTCAATTTTCTGTAAAATATTCATCACAATTCGTAAGAGAAGGTATACCTTTCACGCCCCTTTTCACGCCAAATTTTGTTTGAAAGTTTTAAACGTTTTGTTCTCTGTACAAATTTGTTCCTTCCAACGGATTTTTTTTATTTGGTAGTATATTACTCTTAATACTGTTAACGTCGCCATATAACTATGAACCACGCCCACTTCACCGACCCCTTTTTTTAATTCAGATACTTACTTATACCACTAACAATGTTTGCTATACAAAATACTTTTTTGTAATATGTATTTACCTAAAGTTTTATACACTTTTTATCTACAGGTAAGGTAGCCATACATTTTTTTATTACCAAATCCCTCTTTTTCGCCAAATTTTACCTTAAATTATAATTAATCTGCTTTCAATCTATATATATAAAAATTAATGTGTGTTTGTTTGTGCTTTATAGCAGGCCAAACCCCTGAACCGATCTTCCTGAAATTTTCACAGCGTGTTACTGTGACTCTGGAAGGAATAATAGGCTATATATATTTTTGATTGGACAAAGGGGCGGTGCCACGCCCATATAACCCAAAATTTGAAATCGTCATATCTTGGGAATTTTTTGACCTACAGCGGTCATATTCGGTACATATGGTATTGGCATGAATAGAAATACATACCAGAATAAAAGTGGGCGGGACCACGCCCCTTTTTAGAAAAATAAAATATCGTAATATCTTCTAAACTACTGGAAGGATCGTCATGAAATTTTCACAAAAGAATATTTTTGCGAAATAATTTCTTAACTATATAAAGTTGTTAGTGGGCAAAGGGGCGTGGTCCCGCCCATATAACCCAAAATTTAAAATCGTCATATCTCGGCCATTTTTAATCTACGGCGATGGTATATGTCGTATTGAAATTAATAGAAATAGTACTACAAGAAAACTGGGCGGGACCACGCCCTTTTTAGAAAGATTAAAATCCATAATAACTTCTATTAAGCCCTTGGCTATATAAAGTTGTTAGTGCAATAATTAATTCTAAATTAAATAAATAATATTTTGTTAATTTATAAATATTTTTTTTTATTTTATTTCATTTTATAACGATGACGGGTAGCGAAGCACACCGGGTTCAGCTAGTTTTGTATATTTAATTCTTTGTTGGTAATGCAATGGATGTTGACGTAAGCCAGCTTTCCGGATACTCACCGTTATTAAATATATCGTTAATAACGGTGAGTATCCGAATTTCTATTCTATTCTATTTTCATCATTAAGCAGTTTAATTACTTTAATAGGTTATTCCTGTTGATTTGTTAATTTTTTATGCATTTTTGGCAGAAATATTTTCAGATTTAGTTATCAGATACAGCCATCTGAGTTTCAATTAGTGTTGGTTTCGAATTATCACCACGTACAACGTTTGTCTCACATTTTTATCAATTATAAGCATGTGCGAGTTGAGTATTAATCCGACTTTGAAGGTTTAATTTAAGTCATCATGAATTCCTTGCAATCTGTCATTGTTGTTGTATCCAATGTTTTTTTTTTTGTTTTTTGAATTTTCCATTCGCATGATTTCATTTATGCGGGTATTGCATTTCTGTAGATTCTTCTTATATCCATGAGTTCTAATATCTCTCTAATATCCACTTTTTTTTTCGTTTATATTTTTTTTTGTCAGAGTTATCGGAACATAAATAAAATTAAGATGACAAAACTATTCTCTAAAATAATTCCCCATACTTATATAAGATTTCCACTATAAGAAACATTTCAAAAAAAAAAAAAAAAAAAAAAAAACGATGTTGACTTAAAGAATAAAAAATATTTTTTTAAATTTTTTGTTTACGGTTACTTATCTGTGCCTTTGGAATTAAAGTTTCTAATCAGTGGTATTTCCATGAACAATACTCATTTTTCCTGATAAAATAATCTTCATATAATATAATTAAAATTGAAACAAGTAAGAAAGTTGAAGTTATAGGTATGGACCAACTATGATTATATGAAACATTAACCATGAGTTTCGAAAAAGGCTCTTAGGCCCAACTACACTTGAGTCAAAAATGTAATTAAAAAAAAATAAAGGGTGTCCCAATGAGAATGCAGGATTTGGGTTTAAATTTATACACATTATTTATTTGAAAAAATTTACATGCTCATTCTACAAAACGGAACGTACGAAACGATAAAAATTTGTAGAAAAATTTAAAACTGAAACATTTTAAAAATTTTTTGATATAAATTTAAAGCGTTTCGTAACGTTTCGTTTTATAGAATGAAAGATAAAGTACAAGCCCAAAAAAAAAAAACAAGTCGCACGGTATTAAATCATACGATGTTGCTGGCCAATTTATCAATATTATACAACCTAGAAATTTTTCTATTAGCAATCCAATTGTTTTGCGTGGAACAACATGCTGGAACCCATACATATCAGTGAGCATCGTTAACGCAAACCATTCACTGTAATCACATAGTCTGATTTTCAAAGAAATACGGCCCAATCACTTTTATTTCTCAAAAACAAACAATGGCCGTCTCAGAACCAACCGACCTGACGAAGAAAACACAACAAATTTCGGAAAAATTTTCTTTATTTTTCAACATGATTTCCATTTAGCTCGATACACTTTTCCTAGCAATATTCAAAAGCTTTAATATACTGTTTAAAGTAAGAACTGTCTAGCTTCTTAAAATGAAGATAATCAATAAAAAGTATCCCACGTGAATCTGAAAAAGCAGATGTCATAACCTTTTCCTGCAGACGAGACTGCCTTCGCCTTCTTTGGACACGATGCTCCCATTTCACTCCACTGTTTTTCACTTCACTGTTTTGAGGTCCACTCTAATGGATATATTAATAAAAATTATTTATTTAAGCCTTATAGTTCAAAAATTAAGCAAACAAACATCAAGTTAAAAAAAATATATATATAAAACGTCATACAAAAAAAGTTTGTACTGAGAACGTCAAATCTTTTTTAGGTTTCACCCTGATTTGGAATTTCTCACCCGCAGATCATGACCCCGAAAATGTTAAACAGTTATACGAGTATGTAAATACTGAAATATTTTGTAATTAACGGGTAAAATCGGAAGTAAACATTTACTAAGACCGATAATAATTTGTTTTTTGTTTTTACAATAATTGAATTATACTTATAATGATAGTTTGCTTTAATTGTCTTTAATTGTCAAATTGTAGCTGTCATATGTTGCGACACAATAGAAGAATATTTATATAATTCTAATTGATAACACTACTCAACAATTTGAAACTCTTTGCAGAACCTGTCTTAACACATTTAACACATATTTTCTAATAAACTCTCGTACCGTTTTTAAATATTATAATTCTAAATAATATTATATATCGTTTGATGTCGATGTGCGTTTTAGAATATCTTACTGGCATTACAGGGGATATTGAAGATTTAATTGTTTTTAATTTTTTCATTCAAAATTTTATGTATGCTAATTATACCCTACACAACTAGATATGTGCTCACGTTTGTAACTATCCAAAAAAATAATTGACCTGGATCCACCTTTTATTATATAGATGGACTCAGAATCACTTTCTGAGTCTATTAACTGATGTCCGTCCATCCGAAAGTCTGTCTGACTGTCTTTCTGCCTGCGTCTCAATGAAAAACTTTTTATTAAAGTGCAGTTTCGCATATATAAATATATTTTTCAAAATTTGGTATATAATCTTTTATAGGCCATAGGATGACGATCGCTATGAAAATTGGTGAAAATTATTCCATGTTCAGACCTACTCCCAAAACCAATTCTTCTATTATAAATGGCAGGCAATCCATTCAAATGAAATAAAAAATTTATAACCGTAAAAAAAATTTCATGAAGAAAAAAATACAAGATTTAGATTCAGCGCTGCAAAGTTTATTCGAAAATATGTGTTAAATTGACAACATTTTTTAACATGCATCAGATTTATAAAGATAAAACTTAGAAATTAAAATTTTAAAATAATAAAAAAAAAAAACATTAATATTTCTTATGCCTGGTTTTCACTATGTCATATAAACTGACAACAAACAATTGTCTCAACTGACATCTCGTAAGTTTCTATTAATTACGCTTGCATTAGATCTTATAAACTAAGAAAAACTCCGGCTGTTAAACAAAAACAAATTATCAACATGTTGGCAATTTCATTTTTGATGTCAAATGTTGCCTGAGGTTGCAAATGACAATACATAACAAACCCGTTTGCATACAACTGACAATAATTGACAAATATTGACATTGAAAATGATATAGTGAAAATCAGGTGTACACATACACTATTTCTTTTTTTTAGTGTTTGTGTACTTAGTACGCAGACAGTATATCCTAGTGGTTGTATATTTTTTCAGCGAACATAAACAGTAAA
The DNA here is from genome assembly GCA_963682025.1 of Cordilura impudica. NCBI lineage: Eukaryota > Metazoa > Arthropoda > Insecta > Diptera > Scathophagidae > Cordilura > Cordilura impudica. The sequence continues at coordinate 165,084 of OY821517.1, read as the reverse complement.
CAATACGAATACGAATACGGTAAACTTACCGTAGGTTTAGTGTACTTTTGGGTGCATGTTAAGTCCATATAGTTTTTTTTTTTGTAATTCTTATGGACGTGTATGTGTTTGAGATTTTTTCTTGACTGTTGTTCAGTCTAATTTTTCTTTATATACACTTTGTTTTAGTTGCTTTTCACATTTAATAGAAAGAAATTGACGCAATAATTCTGTTTAATTCATGAATACTTCCCTATTTGTACAATATGACTAAATTAAAATTTCGTTCTAAATTCTCAAAATTTAAACTGATAAAACATATGAAACAGATAATAAAGTGGCTTGATATCATTTGTAGTGGTAATTAGGTAGCTTGACATTTATTAATTATTGTTACTTTTGTATTGTTATCTTGAACTTTTAACAAAAAGAACTAATTAAGTTGATATAAATGTTTCAAAATATAACAAACATTACTTTTGTGTATTTCATTAATGTTTTCTTTGTTATTATTATTATATAAATATATTCATAATTTACGAGTAAGTTTTCCGATTTTAAATGTTGTAGTTGTAACAGGTAAATCGCTTTTTAGCAAAAATTGCTTACGTACATATTGTTCACATTTCCGTTGTAAAATACTGCTAGTTGTAGTTGTTGTTGATATTATTACGTGGAATCAATTATTTGTTAATCAAAATTTCAAGGATTGCCCATTATATGTTTAGGGTTGTTTTAAACTATAACAAAATACAAGAATTCTTTTTTTTTTTTTTACCAAAACGAGTTTATTTTTAAAACAATTTCTTTATTTCATAACTTGTTAAGTTGCATTAAAATTCATATGCTGTGATTCTCAAATGTCTTTACAACTAATTAAAATACTTAATTTAAATATTTAATAATTTATAACAGATTAATGATATGATGTGATTACTCAGAAAAAAGCTCTCCTTGTCCATGGGCGTAGCTTTTAAACTAAAGAGAGCTACAGGCGCCTTCTTCAAAACTATGTACGAGCACTAAGAATTTAAAAAAAAGTAGGTTTCTGAAAAATTTCAAGACTGGCAAATTTTTTGGGAAATACTTCATTCAGTTTTTTTTTAAACAATTAATTGGTTGAGACAACTTTTGCTACTTTTGAAAAATAAAAAAATAATAATTATGTTTTGTATCAAAAACTTTTATTTGAAAGGAAAAAAACGCCCAAAGAAATCAGTTATAAGTTAGATAAAGTTCAGGGCACATCTGCACCAACGTTAAAGACTATCTACAATTAGTCAAATGAATCTAAAGGTAGACGTACATCCATAAATGATGAACTTCGTTCTGGACGTCTAGTTGAGGCAGTTACTTTGGAAATCATCGATGAAATCCATGATATAATTTGAACTAATTGAGGCCAGGGGCTTATCACATGGTTCAGTGATTTAAATTTTCTACTACAAATTGGAATTGTTCTCAACTGCTCTAGCTTTTAAATAAAAAAAAAAAAAATAATACCGCTATTTTATTCAAAAATTAAGTTACTAATTGATTACGGTTTGGATTATCCAATTTTAACCTCATTGACTCATTAAAAATATTATATATTTAATATAATAGATTTTCAATACTGTATCTTTTGCTAGAATCTAATCTGTAGTTTCTAGGAAATTAGACATAGTTCTAAAGAAAGCGGATATAGCTACTCGAAGTTTCAAAGCCAGACCCATTGAAGACGACGCCGGTATTAAGAAGAAAAAACATATATCAAACATCTATTACATTGTTTGTATACAAATATATTTAAAAGTGGCCGATATCCCATTTTTTGATCCTTTGACTGATAGAATTACCACAAAAAAATTATAAAAAAAAAAAACAATATTTCTGTACAAATAAAGAGCTAAAAACTGAAATAATAAAAAAAATACAACAACAATGTTTACAGACAGTCAGAGAACAAAGCATAAACATTGAGAAGACAATAGTACTAATTGTAAGAAAAACTTTCAATGTTGATAAAAAAAAATGGTTAAATGGAGTAGAACTGTAAGGGTACAAAATAAGACCATCATATCATATGGATAAAATCTGTGTAATAACGCAAGAAACTGGTATGGAAAATAATGTTTTTATATTATTTATTTATTTATAATTCACTATAATACAAAAAGCCACCAAGGCCAATAAACTGTATTACATAGCAATACTCCTGAATAACAATCTTAAAATAAAATACTATGATATAATCATATAAAAATGATATACTTAGTAAAATAGTACATAAAGTAATTATAACAAATCAAATCATGTTGGCTCTCCAGCCACAAAATTTATATAAATAACAACAAAATGTCAGCCCAACTAGTAACAATTAAGTAAAAAACAAACTATGGGACCAAGTCCTTGAAATAATCTAATACTTTTAACCGAAAGGCATTATCGGAATGTGAGAAAATCCGTCATTCAGGTGAAGGATAATTCCAACATCGGGCTATTCTGATAACAAACGATCTCTCAAACACAGAATTACGAATCTTTGGACCGAGTAAAAATAAAGTTTCCTCTACGCACGAGTACCATTTATAATTCTTTATATTGATAATTTATTTCTAAAGTCGAAGAGGTCTTGGTCTTATCTCTTTGAATATTGAGTAAATAATCAATATAAAGAATACATGATTTTAAAGGTTGTTCGAAAATAGTAAAATATTGTGAAATATTCAGACTACGACTCTAACAACTAAAGGTTCAAACAGGTTGCAAATAGTTTTTTAAAAATGTTAAATACTTAACAGAGACTGTTAAATTAACAGACATTTTCTGAAGATAACTACGAAAGTTAAATACGTTTTACAACTAAGTTGAGGGGTTGAGCTATATAGTGAGATTTGTAGTTTACAAAAAGGTAAAAAAAAATATTAAAATCGCTCGTAAATGACAAAATTGGACAGAATGGAATAATGAGGGGCTTAGCCCTATAGTGGGATTTGTAGATTTGGACTAGTTAAAGACAACCTACTATAACATTACATAAACTTTATAAACTTTGAACATTTTCGGATGTGTTTAGAAGAAAGCGGGAGATCGGTATGCAATAGAGTGCTGCACAAGTAGGTTATTTCATATATTCGAAAACATTCATATATTTTCAAATACTTCTAGTCATCTCACTATCCCAATCAGTATTTTATGAAATTTTTGATCACATTCGAGTCTTTTTCGACTCCTCTGCATTATAAAAGCGCTAATTATCTGATCATAAAGGATTCCTTTGTCGGGAGAAAATGGTACTTTACCGAGACTCTTCTTGAAGAGCCTTTTATTAACCACTTTTGGAAATAAATCAGAATTGAAATATATATTCAATGCGGTTCTTCCATTTACTCTCGTATATAGATAACGATCTTTGTAAGCAACTTTACTATTGCGATATTGTTTTCTATGTTCCTTTCCATGTTCGACTCATTTTCCAGTAGTATTTATAATCATTTGCTATTTTTCTTTTTTACTAATTTTTCAGTCGTATTTGTAATCGTCTCCGTTACAAAAAAATAAAATATATTTATTGATGTATATTATTCATATTATTTACAGAATTATTTTATTGACAAAAAATATATAAAAATATGTATTTGTTCAAAAAATTCGTTCGTACAATTTAAATTTCTCCAAAAATGTATTTATATGTCCGAGTACTGATTAAGTCCATAATATAAAACGGCAAGCGGCGACATTTATGTCAAAGCTTGGGTAGAATCGACTGGCACTACTGAATTAAAAAAAAAGCAAGAACAGAAAAGATTCAAAAGTCAGCAGTAGCAGCAAGTCGAGACTCACTCGTTTTTAATTTCAAATAAATTCGAAAAGAAAATAAATTATTTTAAATAAATAAATTGTTTTATTTTAACAAAAATTTATGAAAACATTCTAAAATGAATGAAAACCCGACATATAGATAATTCATTGGCCTGGCTAGCCAATCCTCCACACAAATTAAATAAATTTTATTTACATTCATTGCAAAAGAGCAGATATCAATTGAATCTTTAAAATTGTCATTCTTTGGTTAGCTTGGTTCCATCTGCCCCTGGACATTTTCCTGGGAATTTATTTATTTATTTTTTAGTCATATTAGATTTTTGGCTCCTTTTTTTTTAGCAAATCTTTTTAATTATTTAGCTGTTATTATCTTTTTTTTATTTATTCACTTGTATAAATTGGAATTCCCTTCATTAATTATAATTAACAAACAGAAATTCACATTATTCAAATATTGAGCACCTGCAAAATATTTGAATTTTTTTTGAATAAATTGTCTTTTATTAGCTTGGGGTCATATGTGACTCCAAGTCCAAAAGGGTTAAGGGGTCATATTATTTTGTACTGTATTGGAAAACTACTGTATTGGAAAACTAAATGACCAAATTGGACAGAATGGAATAATGAGGGGCTTAGCCCTATAGTGGGATTTGTAGATTTGGACTAGTTAAAGACAACCTACTATAACATTACATAAACTTTATAAACTTTGAACATTTTCGGATGTGTTTAGAAGAAAGCGGGAGATCGGTATGCAATAGAGTGCTTCACAAGTAGGTTATTTCATATATTCGAAAACATTCATATATTTTCAAATACTTCTAGTCATCTCACTATCCCAATCAGCATTTTATGAAATTTTTGATCACATTCGAGTCTTTTTCGACTCCTCTGCATTATAAAAGCGCTAATTATCTGATCATAAAGGATTCCTTTGTCGGGAGAAAATGGTACTTTACCGAGACTCTTCTTGAAGAGCCTTTTATTAACCACTTTTGGAAATAAATCAGAATTGAAATATATATTCAATGCGGTTCTTCCATTTACTCTCGTATATAGATAACGATCTTTGTAAGCAACTTTACTATTGCGATATTGTTTTCTATGTTCCTTTCCATGTTCGACTCATTTTCCAGTAGTATTTATAATCATTTGCTATTTTTCTTTTTTACTAATTTTTCAGTCGTATTTGTAATCGTCTCCGTTACAAAAAAATAAAATATATTTATTGATGTATATTATTCATATTATTTACAGAATTATTTTATTGACAAAAAATATATAAAAATATGTATTTGTTCAAAAAATTCGTTCGTACAATTTAAATTTCTCCAAAAATGTATATATATGTCCGAGTACTGATTAAGTCCATAATATAAAACGGCAAGCGGCGACATTTATGTCAAAGCTTGGGTAGAATCGACTGGCACTACTGAATTAAAAAAAAAGCAAGAACAGAAAAGATTCAAAAGTCAGCAGTAGCAGCAAGTCGAGACTCACTCGTTTTTAATTTCAAATAAATTCGAAAAGAAAATAAATTATTTTAAATAAATAAATTGTTTTATTTTAACAAAAATGTATGAAAACATTCTAAAATGAATGAAAACCCGACATATAGATAATTCATTGGCCTGGCTAGCCAATCCTCCACACAAATTAAATAAATTTTATTTACATTCATTGCAAAAGAGCAGATATCAACTGAATCTTTAAAATTGTCATTCTTTGGTTAGCTTGGTTCCATCTGCCCCTGGACATTTTCCTGGGAATTTATTTATTTATTTTTTAGTCATATTAGATTTTTGGCTCCTTTTTTTTTAGCAAATCTTTTTAATTATTTAGCTGTTATTATCTTTTTTTTATTTATTCACTTGTATAAATTGGAATTCCCTTCATTAATTATAATTAACAAACAGAAATTCACATTATTCAAATATTGAGCACCTGCAAAATATTTGAATTTTTTTTGAATAAATTGTCTTTTATTAGCTTGGGGTCATATGTGACTCCAAGTCCAAAAGGGTTAATGGGGTCATATTATTTTTTTCCGAAACCCTAGGCTATTAAGATAAAATATAACATTTAAAAGTAGAAAACTGATTATTTTCTGATACAAAGTATTTAGAAAGAGTACATTTATTGAACATTTCACAAAAATTTAATTTTTCTCGAAATCCGCAAAAAAAAAATCCTTGCAGAAAAAATTCTGGCAAAGGAATTTACTTAAAAATTCACATAGTTAATCTCTAACATATATTTAGCAAAACCTTAAAGCGCCAGATCCAGTTTTTGAAATATTGTTTAAGAAAATTTTTTAAACCTTAAAAAAGGAGTTTTCAAAATTTTATCAAAAAAATGTTCCACCTTTAGTCTCATTGCGTAATAGGTTAACAACGTGGTAATAAAACGATACTTCATGTCTGAGTACTTATAGGTATAGAGACAAAAAAAAAAATGGATTTAATTAATTTCTTAAAGTTGAAAAAATTTACGTCAAATTTTACGACCTAGTGTTTTAGGCATAAAAGTAGTCTGGGGAATTTGCTATTTCTTGGCGAGTTATTATTTATTGAAACTATATAGCTTTTTGAAAAGATAATTTAGTACTGATATCGATTCATATAACAACTAGTCGAAAAATTAAACTATAGAACGAAATTTTCGTAAAATCTGAAAAAAAAAATCAAATTTTCCCAATATAAGCATGCTTCGGGTACTTTGGGCCCCACTAAGCACCAGAAGGCACCATCGGATCGAGCTAAAAAATTAAGACCGCATTTATGACAGCAAACCTCATATTTGAGACACATATTAAGAATTAAAAAAAAAAAATCCCATTCAAGCTGCGACCAGTCTATATACATATGTATTAGGCCGGGTCGATTTGTGGGGAGGCAAAAAAAATCGCCCATTGCTCAGTGAAAATCGTATTCTAGGGATCAAAATAAGAAACTTTGCCGAAGGAACCATACCTCTAAAATGAATTCTGATGTCCCAGAATTTGGGTCGAAATTTTGGGTTCGGGGCTAATTTTGAAAAATCCCACTTTGACCCATTTCGAGTCCAAATGTATGACCGACCTCCACTGACTTTGGAGGCCCGACCCACACATGCCAGTGGCAAACCCCCTGGAACTCCCCTATGGGGTTCCCCATATAAACATTTCAAAAAATCGCCAGTTTCGGCACTTTACATGAAAAAATCAGCTAAATGCCTATGTTTTTTTCTTTTTGGAGTTTATTTAAACTATAGAACGAAATTTTCGTAAAATCTGAAAAAAAAAAATCAAATTTTCCCAATATAAGCATGCTTCGGGTACTTTGGGCCCCACTAAGCACCAGAAAGCACCATCGGATCGAGCTAAAAAATTAAGACCGCATTTATGACAGCAAACCTCATATTTGAGACACATATTAAGAATTAAAAAAAAAAAATCCCATTCAAGCTGCGACCAGTCTATATACATATGTATTAGGCCGGGTCGATTTGTGGGGAGGCAAAAAAATCGCCCATTGCTCAGTGAAAATCGTATTCTAGGGATCAAAATAAGAAACTTTGCCGAAGGAACCATACCTCTAAAATGAATTCTGATGTCCCAGAATTTGGGTCGAAATTTTGGGTTAGGGGCAAATTTTGAAAAATCCCACTTTGACCCATTTCGAGTCCAAATGTATGACCGACCCCCACTGACTTTGGAGGCCCGACCCACCCATGCCAGTGGCAAACCCCCTGGAACTCCCCTGTGGGGTTCCCCATATAAAAATTTCAAAAAATCGCCAGTTTCGGCACTTTACATGAAAAAATCAGCTAAATGCCTATGTTTTTTTCTTTTTGGAGTTTATTTTTCTCTTTAGAAATTTATTTAGTCAGAACATATGTAAATGAAAAAATGAATTTAACTTAGTAATAGAAAAGAAATTAAAAAAATTTATTAGAAATTAGCGTTTTTTACAACCCTTTTAAAACCAAGGCATCACTGTGATGCATTTGCATGTCGTAAACTTAGTTGTGTGGGTTTTTTATTCAACCCTTTTAAAAAATGAACGTATCACTGTGACACAGTTGCAGGTCGTAAAATTGCTTGTATGGGTTTTTTAAGCCACCACAAGACACAGCTGCATGTCGTAAACTTACTTGTGTTGTTTTTTTTATAGCACCTACTTAAGAAATGAAGGTTGTTTTTACAACCCTTTTTATGGGTTTTTTATGGCACCTTCTTAAGAAATGCGCGTTTTTTGCAACCATTTTAACAATTAAGGTATCACTGTAATGCACCGCAACCCTTTTAAAAAATGAACGATCACTGTGACACAATTGCAGGTCGGAAAATTGCTTGTGTGGGTTTTTAAGCCACCACAAGACACAGCAGGTAGAATTGAAGTTACCATTTCATTCTTATTACCTCGTCTCGTAGACCATATATAATGCAACAGTTTTTGTGAATGCATTAAGTCGTTGTGAAGAACTCAAAGTGTGAAGTGCTAATTTCAGATAAAAAAATATTTAAAAAAAATAATAAGTGAAGTGACCATTCCAAATCAAAAAGTTTACAATGAATCCACCATCCTCTACATCGCAAGATGAAGCAACAACAACTATCGAAAACCGAATGAGTCATATACCCAAGCATGATGTTACTGTTTTTGGTGTGTCTACTGATTTGACTGATCTTAATTTACCAACCCATCCGGATATCTTGAGATATTATTTATACCACTATGTGGTTTGGGTATAATGACTTTGTGCTGCTGTTTGTAACAACCAAAAATATTTGACCCAGACCCATCTTTAATTATACCGATCGAATCAGAATCACTTTTTGAGTTGAATTAACAATGTCCGTCCGTCCGTCCGTCCGTCCGTCTGTGTGTCCATGTAAACCTTGTAATCAAACTGCAGGTCGGAAATATGAATATATTTCGATGAAATTTGGTATGTGAGCTTTTATCGGCCATGGGATGAACGCTATTGAAATTGGTGAGAATCGGTCCATGTTCAGACCTAGCCCCCATACAAATTACCCTTATGAAATCGACATAAATTGCCATAGGATCCAAATTGTCATATAGATCTTACTCAAATTGGGTTTGTATGCGTTCATTACATCCACTAATGAGTAGTCCAAAAATGCTCCCTTTGGCCCCATATAGAGCTGCTTCCCGATATTCACTTAAATCTATTAAAAAACAAAAATATTGCACTGATTCTTCTCAAATTTTGTTTGTATATGTTTTTGCAAAATACAAGAGACGGTACCAACCATGGTCAGGATCGGTCCATTTTTGGACCTAGTCCCCATATAGATATAGCATCCGATATGAACTTTTTCAAAATTTTTTCAAATTTGGTTTTTGCTTATTTTCTATGTCCAGTTAGTTGGGCCTAAGAGATAGGGTTTCTAAACGCATGGTATAGGGTATCGTATAGTCGGTCTAGACCGACTATAATTTTCTTACTTGTTTTACTTAAGCGAACGTGCTAGAACAGAACAAAAAAAGTTTTCCTATAAATCATTCACTATTCAAGTACAAGATAAGTTGATTGGAATTTGGGAAAAACTTGGTATGGAAATAATGCTGAAAAAAAGTGTATGTAATAAGTTGAATAGATTGCTTGACAAATATCAATACCAAATCAAGAGAAGAAACAAAACCCAAAAATTTACAGAGTATGTAAAATCTCTGGAAACAATTTTTTACATTGGAACATGTAAATGCGATTTGAAGGCAGCTCCATGTGCATACGGCTTGGTTCCCGAACGCCTCAAAGAGTTTATGCACGATCAACATAATCAGAGAAGACTAACAATGGATGCATTTGTGATGGAAATTGAAGAGTAAGGAGCAACGTGTATGTCATCAATGCCAACATACCAAGATCCCGGTGATTCAATATACGCACCGCCACCGGTTCAAGAAGATATGGATAGAAACACAAGTTCACAATACACAGAGAGATACGATTGTTTTAACTTTGCCTTGGTATGTGACAGATTTGGTGTGCCTGATAGAGTAGCATCAGCATTGGGAAACGCTCTTTTTCAAGATTTTAAAATTAAAGATAAGCATGGGAAACCTCTCATCATGGATAAATCGAAAGTTCGCAGAGAAAAAGAGAAATGCAGACAAGAAGTGCTTCGCAAACGGTTAGATGATACCAATTTGTTAGCGTTTTCATTCGATGGCAGAAAAGATGATACTTTAACGATAGATAAAATTGATGAGAAGTATCATACTTGGATGGTAAAAGAACCTCATCTTGTTATTTTGAGAGAACCCAGTTCTGAATTGATTGGTTACGTAAGACTGGAACATGAAACCACTGAATACAAAACAACCAAATTAAATGATTTTTTCAACGATAAAAATATATCACTGGATGCATTAATTGGAATATGCACTGACGGTGAGCCAACAAACACTGGCCCACACGGTGGAATTATACGACGATTCGAATTGCTGTTAAAAAGACCATTGCATTGGTTCGTTTGCCTTCTACACTTCAACGAACTTCCGTTTCGGCATTTGTTTGAAGCTTTGGATAAATCAACCAGCACTGGACCGAGATCGGCAACCGGAAAACTGAGCCGTCAAATCGAAACTTCTGAAACTCTTCCGGTAAGTTATTGCTATTACTCATTTATTATAATTGTCAACCATTATTAATTATTTTATTATTATATATTTTCAGGTGGTGGACGGCTTCCAGAAAATTGAGTTGCAAAATATGCCCCCTGCTCCAGAAAAAATTGTATTTTCCACCGATTCGAAGTACTTATACGACATGGCCCATGCAATTTCTAGCGGCGTGGTTTCGGTGGATCTGGCTAACATCAAACCAGGGAAAATTGTACATTCTCGGTGGCTCACCAAGGCCGCTAGATTATTACGATTATATGTGACAACGAAAAATCTAGATGAGAATTTAACAATTCTAGTTGAATTTATAATTAAATGTTATGTGCCAATGTACTTCAATATCAAGTATTACAGCTCTGTCGTGTACGGCAGTGCATTATTTTTCAAGTTAAATGATTGGTCACGATTTCTAGAACCTCGTTTACACAAAATTATCAATCAAGTAATTAAAGATAATTCATATTATGCGCATTCGGAAAATATCTTGTTATCAATGTTGTTTGATGATAGCAAAGAAAAGCGCGACTGTGCTATCAAGAAAATTCTACGCTATCGAACCGATGTTGACGACCCAACGCAACTTAGAGCTTATAAAAAACCAGATATAAACTTTAATTGCACAAGTTACACGGAAATGATCAATATGAATGACATAAATAACCTATTTGAACCACCATTCACGCGAAGCATTCCGTACGATACATTGAAAGAATATTTAAATCAAGATGATCCACCGTTTAATGATCCAAAAATTCCATCACACATACAAGGAACGGAACGACATGTTCAATTGCTAGCTAGCGTTTCCAAACGGGTTATTCCGGAAAATGTAGAGGGTGTTATGGCGACGACATTAGAGAGCCGTGCGAAATTGCCCAGACTTGAAAGTAAAAAAGACTTCGAACAATAATTTTTTTTAGTTTCTTTTCTATAACTAACTTTAATTAATTTTTTTCATTTACATATGTTCTGACTAAATAAATTTCTTAAGAGAAAAAATAGATATTATTATAAATAAATAATATATCTATATATATAAAAATGTAGAGCATTGTGTTTGGCATTGATGTTCTCTGTAATGCCTGAACCGATTTCAATTCTGTAAACTTCTCATGAAAGGTGACGTCAATACCAAGGTTTTTATGTATCCTTCCGGGAGGGGCAAAAAGAGGAAAAGTCTCCCCCTTTACGGATCTTCTAAACTACTTATCCGATTTCAAAATTTCTTTCACCAGTTGAATGCTTCGTTATCACTGAGTGCTATAGGCTATCCTTCCGGGAGGGGCAAAAAGAGGAAAAGTCTCCCCCTTTACGGATCTTCTAAACTACTTATCCGATTTCAAAATTTCTTTCACCAGTTTAATGCTACGTTATCACTGAGTGCTATAGGCTATCCTTCCGGGAGGGGCAAAAAGAGGAAAAGTCTCCCCCTTTACGGATCTTCTAAACTACTTATCCGATTTCAACATTTTTTTCACCTGTTGAAAGCTACGTTATCACTGAGTGCTATAGGCTATCCTACCGGGAGGGACAAAAAGGGTAAAAGTCTCCTGGGTTTCCTTCGTATTACTGGAATAAATTGATACACAATGTATTTGGAAAATTGTTAGAAATTGTAGACTGACTACCACTTTTTCCAATATCTATTAATTCAAATGAGAGATTTTATTCGTTTGAAATTAAATAAATCAAAATTTAATTTCGTGTTTTTAAAAATTGAGTTTGCTGAGAGATGTCACTTAACTAATGACCCACAAAGCATCAACGGTGTTGCTGAATTTGTCACATTAATATTTTTACAATATTCTTAATCTGCTTAGATATTACCCTAAAATATTAACTCGCGCTGTACCAACGGTATTGCTGAATTTGTCTTACAATATTGTTATTGTTGTTTTTCATTGGAAATTTATATCTATATATATAAAAATAAGTTGCATTGTGTTAGTAATTGGTGTTCTCGTTTCTGCAAAGTTCATATGAAAAGTGACGTCAATACCAAGGTTTTTATGTATAAACGGTCTCTGAATGTGTATTGGTTAATGAGTTATATCCATTTTAGTGAACACTGCATTCATTTCGAAACATATAGTTTGAAAGTATTTCAGTTAATATTTCGAACAACTGAAATACGTTTTTAAATTCACTACAATTCGATTTTAGTCAAACAATTAATTTAATACTAATAATTAAAAATTAATTTATATACTTAGCTATTGTAAATCACATGGGCTCTATGAAATAAATTTCATACAAAACACATCGCTAAAAACTTAAATATTTAAATACATTACGCACAGCAATGAGCTTTCTTATATGTTAACTTAACGGATATTTCAAACATTAAATCAAACAGCTTATATATAAATACATGTAATGCTGTAACGGACTTTTTCTCCAAGGTCGCTAGCTTTTGAGTGCATGCTATGACTGACATTTCATGATCAGCTGATCTATTTATATTCTTAATAATTGCATTATTCAACTGACATACGTGTCTCAATTTTTGAATTTCGCAAATAAATAAAATTTCAATTCCTTTATATTTAATTGGGGTAGCCACATTTTATAATACAAAATGGTACGTCCGCGCAGTAATTTGGGGCGTCAATCACGTAATGCTAGAAATGTTGCGGCATCTAGAGCATCTCAAAGTGACGAACATCGTGCAAATAATACTTTGGCTGCTCGAAATGCCATGGCACGTGGTAGGGCTCTGCAAAATCCAGCTCCATGTCCGTATGTGCGACGTACTTTGGAGCGTGCAGCATTTAATTATGATGTAAACTTTGATTACGTTTCTCATAGCAAGGTTTCAATTGGACCAATGACTACCGTTTGCAGTCATTGCAAGGCATTTAAGTTTAAACATGAGGTATCTGGATAGTGTTGTTCAAACGGACAAGTTAAATTACCAGAATTGAATCCACCACCGGAGCCCTTGCATAATTTGATAACTACTGGCACACAAATTTCAAAGCATTTTCTGGCAAACATACAAGCGTATAACTCCGGATTTCAAATGACTTCATTCGGAGCGACAAATATTATTCGTGACAATTTTATGCCAACGTTCAAGGTAAATATTTTTGTTTGTTTTAATGTTTATTTAGATGATCGGGAAACGTACTATTTTGAAATTGCAATCTTCAATAGATTCAAGGCCAAGTTTACTATCGACTTGGGAAATAATTACCTGTTGATCAAAATAGACCACACATATACTATAAGCAGTTGCTTAAAGAAACCTTGCGGCAAAATTTTAAGCGTCGCATTAGTTTTTCATTGTTGAAACTTCTATGAATTTGACTTTTCTGCTCAATGATGATCACTTATTGAATGAAGTAATTCAATTTTTAAAAGTTTTTATTCGTTTAATTTGCAAACCATTCCGTTATATTTGATGTTTATAAATAAACTTAAAAAAGAAACTTAGACCGGTTTCGCATCTTATTTTTGAACCATTTTTTTGCAGTATCTTATGAAAAACTTCTAAATTAAAAAATCAAGAAATTTTTAATTGAAATAAAAAATGAATTACTGCCCATACAAATTTTTGGTGAGAAAGTGCATTTTCTTGGGGAATTTGTTCATTGGGGACTAAGTACTCAGCGCCTGGTAAGCATAGTGAACCATCTTTCAAGTCAAATACCTTTTTATCCCGGGCAAGACCGGGTAAAAACAGCTAGTATTATTATAAATAAATAAATAAAAATAAAGAAAAAAAAACATAAAGTGCCAAAACTGGCGATTTTTTTGAAATGTTTGTATGGGGAACCCCAGGGGAGTTCCAGGGGGTGTGCCACTGGCATAGGTGGGTCGGGCCTCCAAAGTTAGTGGGGGTCGGTCATACATTTGGACTCGATTGGAGCACTCTAAATGGGTCAAAGTGGGATTTTTCAAAATTTGCCCCTACCCAAAAGTTCGACCCAAATTCTGGGACATCAGAATTCGTTTTAGAGGTATGGTTCCTTCGGCAAAGTTTCTTATTTTGATCCCTAGAATACGATTTTCACTGAGCAATGGGCGATTTTTAAATCGATTCGCCCTAATATGTATGTATATAAGATTATTAAAAAAAAATATTAAAAAAAATTTATTTACAAAGAAATTTTTTGTTTTGAAAATGGACCTACCTAATCTAGGAGATTTTAAAAAATTTTTAAGGGGAAGAAAAAAGTTCCTGGCAACACTGGTATGTTATTCATTGTGTTGAGAAATGAGTGAACAGTGTTTTTTTAATGAAAGACGACCAACCTTATTGTTTGTCCCTATTTTTATCGTTATTTATATTCCTTGGTTTAAGTGTACCCGCGAAATAAGTATGTATGTACAGTATTAGAGTAATGAAATTGAATTCATGCAGCCGTTTGATAGTTTCAATATATCTTTTTCATCTTGTTCTACCTAATTTATTTTTATGTATTACACGTGTTGCCTAATTCACATGCTCAAATTAAAAAACAAACTATGTTTACTTCATTTATTTAGAGATATTTATGTACTGATGTCATTTGATTTTTAGAATGTACAATAATGGCTATAAAACAACAAAACAATGTCAAGGTCATTTGGAATACAACTCCGGAAAAATTCATGAACAAACCTATTAAATAATATTAAAAAAAAAAAAGCAAAACACGAAACAAAATGTGGTAAACTAAAAACAATCTTTCAATATAAACAAGTAAGAAAATTATAGTCGGTCCAGACCGACTATACTATACCCTATACCATGCGTTTAGAGACCCTGTCTCTTAGGCCCAACTAATTGGATACAAAAACTAAGCATAAACCAAATTTGAGTGGCATTGTTATTAATTTTGTTGCCTTTGAATATGAAAAAGTTCATATCGGATGCTATATTTTTATGAGGACTAGGTCGAAAAATAGACCAATCCTGACCGTATTTGGTAAGATCACTTACTTTTTGAAAAAATATATAAATACTAAATCTGTGAAAAATCTGTGCAATATTTTTGTTTTTTGATAGATTTAAATGAAGATCGGGAAGTAGCTTTATATGGGGGGCTATGACTAAGAATTGTCCTATAGGGTTTATTTTTGGACTACTTATTAATGACAGTAATAAACATACACAAACCCAATTTGACCGAGATCTATATTATAATTTGGATCTTATGACAATTTAAGTCGATTTCATAGGGGTCATTTGTATGGCGACTAGGTCTAAACATACGCCGATTCTCACCACTTTCAATATCGTTCATGCTATGGCCGACAAAAGCTTATATACCACATTTCATGAAAATATATTCATATCTGCAACCTGTAGTTTGATTACAAGGTTTACATGAACACACAGACAGACGGACGGATGGACGGACATCGCTAAATCGACTCAGAAAGTGATTCTGAGTCGATCGGTATAATAAAAGATGGGTGTATGTCAAATATTTTTGATAGTTACAAACATCAGCACAAAGTCGTTTTACCCTGACCACATAGTGGTATAGGGTATAAAAAGTGTTAATATTGAAACAACTGTGGCAGACAAGCACATCATAAACAACTTGAAATCAGAAAAATCTGAAAAAAAAAAAATAAGTAGAAGTGACAATAGTCACGATTAGATGACAAATGCAATGTTTTTATTTAGAATATAACTTTGTGTAAATGCTAAATTTAATAAAAAAGAAACTGATAAATAATTTAAAAATACATTTGAAACATAACAAAAGAAGTAAATCTATACACCTACTTAATGAATCTCAATACAATCTCGAAATAAAACTTGTAACAATATTATTTGATTAAGAATTAAAATTCAAATTTCATCCAAGTTTAATGACTTTGTCGTCCCACTTCGATACATCAAGCTGGGTACACAATCTGGTATGTAATCTCGAAATGTATGTATGTATGTATGTCGTCTACGAACAAATTCGAGATAACTTTTGTCTTTAATTAGCATGTCGGCACCTTTAAAACACCTTCTTTCAGACTAAACTGGACAACTGTGGCGCACCTGATGGTTTTATGAGATATAAATATATATACTATGCCACAAAAGTCTACGGACGGTTATAAATTTTCACGTAGTTTCAACAGTTGTTGATGGATTTTTGTTGAAATTCAATATTTATGTTTATTATTTTATTAGAGACCGTTTTAAAAATTTCAGTCTGCTAAATATCAAAGGAGTTATTTAAGAAAATCAGAAATTATACATTGCTAAATAACAAATAAGTTTACGAATGAAATATTTATGTTGCTTTTACTGGTACGTGAATACAAATGAATCATATTTTGGTAAAATTTTACGGACGAGTTTTTTAAAAATATTTTTTAAATTAATGCAACAAGTGAAGAGAAAGAAAATTTGTTAATTAAAAAGTGAACGAAAATCCTAAATTAAATCCCATCATGTCGCCATGATGGTAGAAGGAAGTCATTTGCTAATTAGGTTTTATATAAAGAAAAGACTGAATTATACAATTAAATATCTAACCGAGAACGCGTTACCTGTATTGATAAATGCAAATTTAACATTTTCTGAAGTGATGATATGTAAGGTATGGAAAAACAAAGTTCCGCGATAGTTCTCAAAAACCTAAGAGTTATTGTCAAACATAAAGGCTCATGAGGAATGCATATGGCGTTAGCAAAATCATAAATGCGCTTGTAACGGGTGATTTTTTTGAGGTTAGGATTTTCATGCATTAGTATTTGACAGATCACGTGGGATTTCAGACATGGTGTCAAAGAGAAAGATGCTCAGTATGCTTTGACATTTTATCATGAATAGACTTACTAACGAGCAACGCTTGCAAATCATTGAATTTTATTACCAAAATCAGTGTTCGGTTCGAAATGTGTTTCGCGCTTTACGTCCGATTTATGGTCTACATAATCGACCAAGTGAGCAAACAATTAATGCGATTGTGACCAAGTTTCGCACTCAGTTTACTTTATTGGACATTAAACCAACCACACGAATGCGTACAGTGCGTACAGAAGAGAATATTGCGTCTGTTTCTGAGAGTGTTGCTGAAGACCGTGAAATGTCGATTCGTCGCCGTTCGCAGCAATTGGGTTTGTGTTATTCGACCACATGGAAGATTTTACGCAAAGATTTTGGTGTAAAACCGTATAAAATACAGCTCGTGCAAGAACTGAAGCCGAACGATCTGCCACAACGTCTAATTTTCAGTGAATGGGCCCTAGAAAAGTTGGCAGAAAATCCGCTTTTTTATCGACAAATTTTGTTCAGCGATGAGGCTCATTTCTGGTTGAATGGCTTCGTAAATAAGCAAAATTGCCGTATTTGGAGTGAAGAGCAACCAGAAGCCGTTCAAGAACTGCCCATGCATCCCGAAAAATGCACTGTTTGGTGTGGTTTGTACGCTGGTGGAATCATTGGACCGTATTTTTTCAAAGATGCTGTTGGACGCAACGTTACGGTGAATGGCGATCGCTATCGTTCGATGCTAACAAACTTTTTGTTGCCAAAAATGGAAGAACTGAACTTGGTTGACATGTGGTTTCAACAAGATGGCGCTACATGCCACACAGCTCGCGATTCTATGGCCATTTTGAGGGAAAACTTCGGAGAACAATTCATCTCAAGAAATGGACCGGTAAGTTGGCCACCAAGATCATGCGATTTGACGCCTTTAGACTATTTTTTGTGGGGCTACGTCAAGTCTAAAGTCTACAGAAATAAGCCAGCAACTATTCCAGCTTTGGAAGACAACATTTCCGAAGAAATTCGGGCTATTCCGGCCGAAATGCTCGAAAAAGTTGCCCAAAATTGGACTTTCCGAATGGACCACGTAAGACGCAGCCGCGGTCAACATTTAAATGAAATTATCTTCAAAAAGTAAATGTCATGGACCAATCTAACGTTTCAAATAAAGAACCGATGAGATTTTGCAAATTTTATGCGTTTTTTTTTTTAAAAAAGTTATCAAGCTCTTAAAAAATCACCCGTTATTTAGACTCGTTGATGACCTCAATAACTCGTAAAATATGCAATGTGAAATTATTCGTTAGATGGGTGTGAAATTATTCGTTAGAATTACTTTTAATTTAAAGTCCACTTCGATTTTCATGGAATGTACATTGGGGTTATAACTTTTTAACATTTTTTGAAAATATCAAAATTGGCATACTATAGTCGAATAGGCCATTGAAAACTATGCAGGAATACGCTTATACTTTTTCACTGGCGTCAAAAAAGTACACGCCCCATCAGCGATGAAGGTTCAAGCAACGCTATATACAAAATAAAGAAAAAATTGACATCAAAAACATAAAGTGGCTTGAGATATGCAGTATTTGTTTAAATTGGTAAATCCATTAAAATTTTTTCAAAAAAACCAAAGTTTCCATTTATAAAATTTAAAGTTATGCCGCCGATCAGCACTTTTAGTATTTATATTAATACCAAAATATCAATCTGTGTTATACCCAATTTGTGCGTTTATTTGCGGTCAATGGTACGATATATGGTTTTCAGATCACCGATTTCACGAAGATAATTTTCAACATTTAAACCAGCCATTAGCAAGATTCAAAAACGCTTAGTAATGCTTTCTTAAACATTGGATACAAGATGATTCATTAATCAAAAATCAGCAAATGAGTAATATTTGTGCAGAACGTGCAATAAAAAAGTGCAGGATATATATCCATTTCGCAAATCTACACGTACTTTAAACTTAAAATTTGTATCTAACAATAATAATTTAAGGATGCTATAATATTGTTGTTTTTTTTTTCTCTTAATAATATAACCATTGTATATGAAGTTAAATAACTTGTTATGATATGAAATAAAATGAGTTGTTAAAAAAAATTTTTTTGTATTGAATGAATTTGGTGCGTGAATTTTTTTTTGTAAAATAACCCAAGATAATGTTTTTCGTTAATAAAACATCATTGCCTACCTCGGGTTACTATGCCAAAAATTTGGTTATAGCCCTAATGAACATACTTGTTGGACAAATCTTTCTGACAAGAGTCAGATTGTTGTCAAATACCTATCTGAGGGATATATATTACGTCCACATATTTCTCGAGCTATTGAGGTTTAATCTTGAGATATAGAAGTTTTTCTTTTGAGGTAACCAAAGTGCCCCTTTTATACTAAATTTTTACCGAGGATATATTATTAATGGGCTGGCACACTTGAGTACTGTCGTAAAAGTATTGAGTATTTAAGAACTAATTACTCAGTACCGACTGTTGTTTCTGGTACTCAATATCCTAAAGTACACCCACAAAAATAATTGTTTAGAACTCGGTTACCACTAGAAAATTTATATTTGATTTTCTTCACTAACAACCTTATAAACATAATTCTTTTAAAATGAAAGTGTTCTCGATAGCAGAATATGTTAAGTTAACCAATGAATGAATGTCTTTATAAAAATTAAATTAACTAATTCAATTGATGCAACTAAATATAAAGTATTATGAAATGCTTCCATACTAAAATTGGGGATTTCAACAACTAAAAGTATATTATAACAACATATTTTAACAAGTTTATTGGTTAATATGATAATTTAGTAATTTAATATTTGAAATTATTTTTCGGTTATAACGGAAGAATTGCAGACTTTTTACATGTATTGTTATTTATGGCCAAAAGAAAAATCAAATTCTGTTGTAAATATGAAATCAGATAGTGAAATGTTTAACCCAAACGAATTTTTAATTTATTTTTCATTTTGGGAAAATAAATATTAAAAAAAAAATAAAAAATTGTGTCTGAAAATTTATTTAGTTCTAACCGCTTAAATAAATAAAGTGCACTAAAGCAGATTTTACGATTGAGTCAGTCCCTTATATGTGGTCTTTCTTTTTTATTATTAATATTTTTTTTTTTTTGTAACAACTATTTAAAGCAATGTATCTTCACATTCTCTATGAAAACAGCTGCTCCAATTTTGTTTGCATTCTCTAAGTTCTACCAGTGAAGTTACATTTTTAAAAAATATTTTTAATAAGATTTATTCTGTGCAGACAATGAATGCTTGAAATGGAAACATAAATTGAAGGATGTTCGACCCTACGAAAACAGTCATTTGTTCAAACGCCAAAACACTATCGTCCGTATCTGCCATAGTGGTTTCCTCGTTGAAGAACAAAAAAAAAAAAAAAAGCCAAGACTTTGAAGAACCAATATGAAATGCTCGTCAAACCTATAAACATTTTTCAAAGAAGCCTGTCCACTCTGCAGCGAAATGCGCTTCCAAGTTGGCACCCAAGATGACTAATCTACCGGGAACTACAAGAAGGAAATTATCTTCTCGTCCTTTTCTTTTCTTTAAGTGATGAGTTATATTGTATACAATTACAAAATATACAAAAATAGAAGGCAAAGTTAATAAATGAAATGGAAAACAACAACAAATAACACAATTACTACGTGGACAATCCATAATTTTGAACTGTCTTATCAGTGTATTTTTATACGATATTTTTATTTCTAAATTCCCTAAGATTTAAAAATCCTCAAAGAGATTCCTAAATAAGTTAACTAGAATATGTAATTCAATATGTGGTCTTTCTTTTTTATTATTAATATTTTTTTTTTTTTTGTAACAACTATTTAAAACAATGTTTCTTCACATTCTCTATGAAAACAGCTGCTCCAATTTTGTTTGCATTCTCTAAGTTCTACCAGTGAAGTTACATTTTTAAAAAATATTTTTAATAAGATTTATTCTGTGCAGACAATGAATGCTTGAAATGGAAACATAAATTGAAGGATGTTCGACCCTACGAAAACAGTCATTTGTTCAAACGCCAAAACACTATCGTCCGTATCTGCCATAGTGGTTTCCTCGTTGAAGAACAAAAAAAAAAAAAAACGCCAAGACTTTGAAGAACCAATATGAAATGCTCGTCAAACCTATAAACATTTTTCAAAGAAGCCTGTCCACTCTGCAGCGAAATGCGCTTCCAATTTGCACCCAAGATGACTAATCTACCGGGAACTACAAGAAGGAAATTATCTTCTCGTCCTTTTCTTTTCTTTAAGTGATGAGTTATATTGTATACAATTACAAAATATACAAAAATAGAAGGCAAAGTTAATAAATGAAATGGAAAACAACAACAAATAACACAATTACTACGTGGACAATCCATAATTTTGAACTGTCTTATCAGTGTATTTTTATACGACAAGATTTAAAAATCCTCAAAGAGATTCCTAAATAAGTTAACTAGAATATGTAATTCAATATCAGTAATATATAACTTGCCAATTTAGCGTTATCATGTAAATCATTAATTTTTACTAGCAGATTCCAGCCCTCGAAATTCGAGCGCAAATTCTAGGAAATTTTATTATTTCATTAAATAAAGACCCTAAAAGTATGCTAATGAATTATAGCCGATTCACATATCAACACAAAAACAAACTCATTTTTATTACGAACACATTAACAAATTTAATAAACACACACATAGCATTGTATAATTTTATGTATGTGTTAGTAGCAACTTTAAATCCAATTTACTCAAAATAAAGGAAAAAATTTAAAAATCTGTAAATCTGCAAAACGGCTAAAAAGAAATAATATACATTTGGTCAAAATCGGGATAAAACGCTAGAACAAAACATCGGTCACAAGAAATCGCCTAGCCTATTAATATTATAGATTATGTAAACATTTTTATTTATATTTAATTTCGGATACAAAAAGTAATAAATATAAAATAAAATCAAATTACTGCACATATATTGGTTAACCCAATTTAAATTCCATAGTATCAACTAAATGAAACAATTCATACAATCGAATGTACGATTGTTTGGAAAATATAATTCAGAAATTACGACAGAATATTTTTATAGTTACTCAATACTTTCAGAATTGTACTACATATACGCTATAGTACGCAATTTTACCTTAAAAATAAGTAAAAATACTACTCTGTACAAGGTCCATATTTGTATAAACTATATTTGTGTGGCATTGTTAAAAATTTGTTTCCTACCAATATAAAAAAGTTTATATCGGATGCTATTTTTATATGGGGACTAGGTCAAAAAATGGACAGATGATGACCATATTTTTTAATCACTTATTTTTCGTAACAACAAATTTAAGAAAAATTTTTGGAATATTTTTGTTTTTTGATAGATTTGATTAAGAATGGCCCTCCAGGGTTATTTTTATACTACTGATTAGTGGGTGTAATAAACACACACAAGCCAAATTTGACCAAGATGATCATTTGGATCTTAGTGCAATGCATGGGGCTAGGTCTGAATATAGAATAATTTTCACCAATTTCAAAAGTGATCATATATAGCAGACGAAAGCTTACATATCAAATTTTGTCAAAATATATTTATATTTGCGACCTGTAGTTTGATTTCAAAGTTTACATGGACACACAGACAGACAGATTGATGGAAGGGCAGACATCGGTTAAAATATTCCGAAAGTGATTCTGAGTCAATCGATATAATAAAATGTGGGTCGAGTTCAAGTATTTTTGGTAGTTACAAACATGTAAAAAACTTTTAAAAATCAAGTCGTGAAAAATTAATACAATTTATGAAAAAATAATATAACAAATAGAAATTACATTTAATATTAAAAATTAACATGGCATGAATGTTTCATAAAAACAAATTTTAAGGTTTTAAAGAGGTTTAAACTTTGAGATTTTGTCTCTAGATCAGGGCAGTATTCGATTTAATTCAAAACATTTCACTTTGTCAAAATGTAGTTTATTTTGTATGAAGACAAATGTTTTCATATTTTACATTATGACAAATCTGAAGAGAAATAATTTTTTTTTAAAACTGAAAAACAAAATACTTAAATAATCTAACCCCTAAAAACAAACGCCCGTATTCATAATCAAATTCTAGCAGTTTTTTGATTATGAATACGGGCGATAATTTTATCAAAGCTCTTTCTTTCCTTATGCATATGAGTTTTGAATCTCTCCGTGACTGTGCGTGACTATGCGCGACTATCTTTAAATTAATATTAGGTGACAAGTCTGTGGACCAAGTTTCAGATTGATTGGATGAGGGGAAATAGGGTTGAAATCACTCCGTGACTGTGCGTGACTATGCGTGACTGTGTGTGACTATCTTAAAATTAATCTTTGGCCACAACAAGTCTATGGACAATGTTTCAGATCGATCGGATGAGGGGAAGTGAGGTTTTAATCTCTCCGTGACTGTGTATGTATGTCAAAGTTAATCTTTTTCACAGCAAGTCTATGGACTAAGTTCCACATCGATCGGATAAGGGGAAAAGGGGGGGGTTGCCACATGGCAGACAGAGTATGAGTTATGAGTATGACTTAAAAGAGAGTTTAAAAAATATTGTTGCTTTAAAACTACATTGTGTAAAACCCTTTTCATATTTTTTTTTTTTAAATCAAAAAGAAAACGTTAAAAGTATAAAGTAGTATCGAGTATTCAGTTGAAAAAGTATGAATTGTACTAATTAGTTAAAAGTAATCACTTTTTACAATACTACGCTTAAGAAGTGATTTATTTAGTTTTGTGAAAAAAGACATCTGAGATAATAATAAAAAAATTAATAACTTTTTAAAAATTATATTTATTCGGCCTGTATTGTAAAATTGTGGTCTGTTTTTTCAGGCTTAAGGACAAAGCCCGAAAAAACAGACAACAAAAAAATTAATATTTATTTAATTTTTTTTCTTGGAAAAAATCGATTTCCACGACCCCATTACGACCTTCAAAAAATTTGAAATAATTCTCAAAATTCTCTTTTGGGCCATACCAATTCATATTCCGCTTTAAGAGTTGCAAAACTAAAAACCGTAATTTTGTTTGTTTTCTTTTTTATATTTCAATTAAATTTACTTCTGTATAATGACATCATTTCCATATTATTTTGGCATAAGCTATTGTTTGTTATTTTTACTGTGTTTTTGGCCAACAGACTTTATAGTTGACTACAGGTAGTTTTGTTATGGAACACACCAGAAATTTACAGTGTAGTGAAGAATATTTAACCTAAATTTTATGCGAAAAATTAATATTAATCTATATTATTACAAATGAATGTTATCTTATGTATAAAAATGGAGTTGCGTATGTTTGTGTGTTTGTTTGTTTGTTTGTGGTTTATAGTAGACTACACCACTGGACCGATCGTCTTGAAATTTTTACAGTGGGTAACTGCCTATCCGGAAGGAAAAATAGGCTATATTTTTTTGATTTTTCAAGTGGGCGTTAACATCAAATTTTAACATATAATATCTGGAGTACTACGACAACAAGAGTTCTGAAACTATGTACATGTACATACTAAAATAATTCGAAGAGTTGGGCGTGGTACCCTCCATACAAAGTAAATATTAAATGTCATACATCAAGAGTACTGTGATAGGTAAAGTATTGAGACTTTGTGTGAGTTTATAAGTTATCAACGTTAGTACTTTGAAAAAAATTGGCGGAATCCGATTAGAGGGCGTGGAACCTCCCATACAAAGTAAATATATAATGTCATATATCTGAAGTATTGTAATAGTGAAAGCCTTGGAACTTTGTCTGATTTCATAGGTTATTAATGTGAGTAGTCCCATAAAAAAATGGGCGAGATTCAACCAGTGGGCGTGGTACCCCTATACAAAGTAAGTATTTAACATAACTGGAGTACCATAATAGTGAAAGTCTAGCTACTTTGTTTGAGTTCATAAGTTATTAATGTGAGTAGTTGCCCAAAAAATGGGCGGAGTCATACTAATGGGCGTGGCAACTCCTATACAAAAAAGTTTTCTGCAAAACGTATTGTCTGCTTTTTATTTCGTTGCGAGTGGTGTAGCGAAACGCACCGGGTTACTGCTAGTTTTATATAAAAATGGTAATAATAATTTTTACTTAATTTTGTTTAAATATTTTTTAATTAGAAAAGTTTCGTTAAACTAAAAAAGAATCTAAAATTCAGTTTGATATTTGAATTTAACCTTAAATGCATACCATATATGGAACATGTCTTTAATCATACGATAATTTAGCTAATTAAACTGTATCAAATTTGATATCTAGCAATTTTTTTTTTTCACATTTTTCTATGTACACCATACATCTGCCACATGAGGTGTTTTGTGTATTGGATGTATGACATACGAGTATCTGTTTGCCACTCCGTTTGTAACTTATTGAAATAAATTCCGAAGACCCCAAAAACGTTTGTCTTGTACGCAATATGTGGTAGTATAGAATTTGGAGCGTCTAGGCCCAATACCCGATAAATCATGACGAAAATGTAAAGATAATCCGATATAAAAAACTAAAAATATTAATTTTTTTTTATAATAGTTTGTTAGATTTGACGTCATTTTTCAGACATATTGCAATTAATACTGTAATTAATATGAAAATTTTAATTTTGTTTCAATAGTGCGTGGCAGAGAAGAGGAAAGCATATATTTCAAAAATTAATAACTACACTGTATTCTTAATCGGACCGATTTCTGGCATTTCAGCCTTCATCAGCGATTTATTGAACATTGTATAATTGTTATGTTATAATTGAATAGATTGTTTCTATATGAAATGTTTCTACTTAGGGAGGCCGTGAGGTTTGAACCTGCGTCTATCTCACATACACACGTACTTGCACTTTTTGGCCCGCGCTTTAACACACTCACCCAAAGTTAGGCCTACGAGAAGTGTGGTTAAGAATCAGTGTTCATACCATACAGCTTTTACTTCACATTAATTTACGAAGATACAACTCTGTCCAAACAAACAATCGTTATTTTTGAATTTTTTAATATTTGTGCATTTATACTTCTAATTTCCACTATTCTCAGAAACCTTGACGGCCGCCCTAAGTAATGTAATTTATTATTCATTGAATTGAGAGAACGAAAATATCTACAATTTTTGTTAATTATCTTATTAATTTTGAACATCACTGTAAAAAATCTAGTAATTTTAATGGTTATAATATTGTGTGTAGGATACCCTGGAGGGTATTAAACATTTGACACGACCGAATTGACACTCTATTTGTTATTGTTAATTTAGACATGGATGAAACGGTGGGCGTATCTAAAGATTACTGATTTGTCTGATGTTGGAATGGAATGGGCGAATGACGGACCGGATGAATTGATTGATGAAACTCAAATAGTTTATTGATCGTTCATTCAAAGAAATCTCAATGATTAATTTTATCAAAGATCATTTTCGATCCATTCCAGTATTCCTCAAATAAACCAAAGAAATGGGGTTTCAAATTCTTAGCGCTTTGCGATACAACCGGATTCATGTAGTTTGAAATTTCACTGTATTTACCGTGAATTTACCCGTTTCTAAAAATAAATCGTTTATATTGATAATCATTGCACATTTATACCATTACTGATATATTTGCGGACCAAAGGAGTCACAGCATTGGAACCATCAATCGTCACGGAATAAATAATTGTAAACTTCCTGACCCAAAGGCTATGATGAAAATGAATAGCGGCGTTTTGGTATAGTTCATAGGAAACATTCAAGGTACACATCACAAATTTTCCTCTTTTTGTATTTCGAGGAAAATAAATGCCCAATTCGTACTATCGGAGGAGTTGATATTAGCTTCGACATCATATTGGTGGCTGAACACATGCATTTTTTAAGGGTTAAAGATTATTTATTTTTAATTTCTCAAAATCAATCTACGAATTTATCAAAAATCATATTATTGAGGCTTTCTCATATTAGCTGAAGGCCCTGGCAGCTAACGCCAATAGCTCAATATTATTTACATATTTGCCTATAAGTTCCTTATCACATTAATAACTAGCGGATCCTGTCGTACACTGTTTCACCCCAGCCTACATTAGCAAATGAATAGTTTTTTGAGTGGAATAGAATATTCTGTTTACGTAAACAATAATATTTTCGCTCCGATGATATTTAATAGCTACTTTGTATGGGTTGTGCCTCGCCCACTAAAACGATACCTCCCATTTTGGCTCGAATTCACAGATTTATAACTTATGAGCTTTCACAATGTTTCAAGACTCTCGGCTTGATAGTACTCCAGATATGTTATGGCAATATTTACTTTGTATGGGAGGTGTCATGCAAACTAATCTCATCGGGTTCACAATATTTAAAAAAAAATAAGAGCTCGAACCGATTTTATATATAAAGATAATAAATATTAAATTTATTTCAGAATCGTTCTAAATTGAAATAACGAGTTTAAATTTCGCCTTGAACATGTTTGTCATAAATAAAATATACAGAATGGTCCCAATAGTGATTGGATTTTTAACTACTGATTATTTTGGGGATAATACAGATTGTACTTCCTGAAAAAAAACCAGGATGAAAAAAATTAGTTTTTTATTTATAGCAAAATCAAAATGCAAAACTTATATGATCCACCCTGTATGTTAAGCTAAATGAAGAAAATATTTGAGACATGTAATTTAAGTTAATACATTATTTTATAAACTGACGTCATTTATACTTATATCCTTGTTAACTGAGTGGTTTGCATTTTGTGATTTCCATGAAAATCCCTAAGCACGCACTTTTCTTTAATTTTATGACAAGTTTTTTCATGTTATTGGCTGTAATTTTTCTAGAAATTTATTTTTTTTAAAGAGATAGAAAACAACTAAGAAGTTTTAGTCGGATTTCGTGATGTGGTCTACGTGATGCTATCCATATAAAAACCATAAAGCAACCAGATTTGAGTGAGATTGTACGTAGTTATGGAAACTAGATATACTTTGATTATGTATAGTTATAAGCATAATTCTAACAGAAAAAAAACATATTTGAGTAAAATAAATTAAAAAATTAATCTAACAAAAAAGGTTCGTATAGACTGCAAATATTTTAATAATGGATTAAATTAAAATATGTATATTAATAATTTAACAGTACAACAATGTTGATTTTATCCCATAAATTCTGCATATTTTTGATCATTTTTCTTAATGCGTAGTTATTTCAGTAATTTTGCATATCAAACGAAATTGGATAATTATAGAAAAGTCAAAAATGGAAAAGTTTGTGAATGTTTTTTGTATTTACATTTCGCCACATCTTCTATTTTGTTTTTTATAAAATCATAAAAAAATGAGATGTGATTTCAGAAAAGACAGAAAAAATAATTTGTAATTCCTTTTTGGTATTATTTAAACTGGGTTGATCCCAGTTACCATAGAAATAATTCCACGAAAAGATATCGCAACGAAATTCTACTTTTCAATATTATCTCGTCGTTAATAAAAGACTGTTAGTATGTAAAAAAAATGATTCTGAATACTGAATCTCAAGTTCTGCACTGGGTTAAAAATAGTATTGACAATGATTTCTTAAAAAAAAAAAAAAAAACAAAATCAAAGAACAACTTTTCTTGTTCTTTTGATTTATTAAAAAAAAAACAATCACATGTAAAAGACTGTTTAAATAATTTGCCCAAAATCGTATTTAGATAATATATTATTATAATATTAATAGGCTAGGCGATTTTTTGTTCTACTGTTTTATCCCGCTTTTGACCAAACGTATATTATTTGAAAGATATTTCTTTTAAGCTGTTCCCCAGATTTACAGATTTTTAAATTTTTTCCTTTATTTTGAGTAAATTGCATTTAAAGTTGCTACCAACACATACATAAAATTATACATATGCTCTGTGTGTGTTTATTAAATTTGTTTGTTAATGAGTTTGTCATCTTCATTCACAATAATAATAAATCAAAAGAGAGTTGGTTTGTGAATTGGCTAAGTTGAAAGTTTCCTAGAAATTGCACTCGAATTTCGAGCCCTGGAATATGCTAGTTTATATAAATCTGCTCAAGATGTTTACCGCGATTTCTTAAAATGTATGTAAAATTCCAGTTAATGAAAGAGCTATCTATGGGTTTTTAGTTAAAAAAATTCAATTGATGAATACAGACATTTTTAAATCTCGAAAAGATTTTTGTGATATTTGCTTTGCTTTTAAAAATAAAAATATATCCGCAGATGTATATAAAAATCTTGTTACAGAAAAGACCGTGCTAAGGATGAAAACGATATTGGTAAAATGAAGACAATATATGTCCAAGCTGTGCAGATGATATCATCCTTTACCTGCAGGTGCTCTTATTTTAAACGAAAAGTAAAATGTCATCAATTTACATCATAGAACATAGCTAATAAGGATGTATTATGTTATGTATGGCACGAGGATGAAGGCGGCATGGATGCAAATGTTTTTGCGTCTTGTCTGATTGATTTTTTTAAAAACTGAAGTTAAACTTACTACGCCGAAATATATGCTTTCTTCTAAAAATTATTCTTAATTATAGTATAAAATAATATTTTTATTTGATTTAAAATAATTAATGAAAGTAGTAATATTTTTTTGAAATAAAATAATTAAAATAGCTCATTTATCAATCGCGTATTTAATGGCTTTAGAAATTTTTCTGTGCAGGAAACACATATCTCAAAAAACGGACAAACAAATAATGGCGAAATATTTAATATTTAACTGTAACTTGAAAATCTATTGAAAGTATCATTAGTTTTAAGATTAAAAAAATTGATAAAAAAAATGTCAAAAAACGTTTTTTGTCTCTCCTAAAAAGTAGTAGTTTCTGAGATACGAGGTTGCGTTAGTAAACACTCGATATCTGACGAAGCGCTTCTATCTGCTTTGCCAGCGCTTTGCCAACCGTCTTTTTCTGCATTGCTATATTCACAGGATTTATTCTAGGCAAAACATAAATTCTTATTGCACACTACATTCGCAAACAAGAAAACTAGCTTGCGAAAAAAAATTCAATTCACACTCACACTATTTTATCTTTTCCACTCACTTTTTTCAGTTTCATATAAAAGAAACCTCAAATGAAAAATATGAAACATAGATACGAGTACAAATACGAACAAGTTTTAGAAAATTCCAACTGGAGAATTAACAATAGCACAAAAGAAAACATACGATTATAACGAAGACAAAACAAAGGCGATAAAAAGGTAGGTAAGAAATAAAAATGAGATGCAAGATAGTTGTACAAATTATTTCAATGTGAAGACGGAGAAAGAGAGGTAACATACAATAGTAAACAAATAGAAAAAAATATCTGAGTATAAATAAAAATTTAGTTGATAAATTAATACAAACAATGCAAAATGATATTAAACTCAATACCAAAGAAAAAAATATATTTACAATAAAAATTCAAAAACTTGGAAACGGTTGTTTATGGTGCAAAGGGAGAGGCAAAGGGGGTTATAAAATTAATAAATAAGAAAACAAGTTTTTTTTTTTGTTTTTGTTAAAAATAAAGATGAAGAGTTGTATTTTGTTGTTAAATTTGTTTAAATAACATACTGCGCTTTTAATTTTAGTATGACACTAGATGATAAGTGATACAACAATGTTATTTGCGCCTTTTTTTTGTCACGACAAATGGAAAAATAAATGATACATTTTTGCATACCTAAAGCTTAAAATGAATCTTGGAGCGCACGGATTGAAGCTAGTTAATTGTAGTTCAATTTAAAATATAGTTCCTGATGTGAACTTGAATGATTTTTGAAACCGCTACATCAATTGTAATATTAAATCCCGCTCAAAAAATGCCCGTTATAAGTTTCCCGTTGAAGTGAATAAAGCGCCATGGAGTTATGAACGTAGTATTTAAAATAATTAAGAAATTCCCGGATATTTGCATTTTGCGTTGCACAATAAAAATCTATTTTAAAAAGTCGTTGCTTCTAAGTGTTATGCCGATTACATTTCTCATAAAAATGTACAAAATTTTAATAATGTGATAATGATTGGTATAGGGGTGAATGGGTTAAATAATACAAGGTTAGTTTAATACTTCATAGAATTTCTTTGTTTTGTTTTAGTACTTACGATAAGATTATTGCGCGTAGTTGTTAAATGTGGAATAATGTCAATTGAGTCTTCTTTTTGTTGTTGGGTTTTGTTGATAATTAAGGAAGAATTATTAAATTTAGCCAAAATTTTTATTGGTGATGAATCCTTGCTTTCTTCTTCCTCAAATTCCTCCGATGATTTAATAACTTGTGGCGCTTTTTCATGAGCTTTGATTTGAGATTTGTTTTTTGTTGAATCTACTTTAACTTTCATTTTTTTTATTTATTTATTTTTTTTTCTTATAAAACTTTACCACACAAACGTAGTAGCTAACAACAATGGGAATGTAGATAATTGGTAGAGTTGATTTTTTTTATTGTAACAGATACATATGTAGGTATTACGAAATTTTTTTATTTCTTGAATAAAAAATTGTGCATTTAATTTTGGGTTTGATAAAAAAAGTGACACACCCTGTTTAAAGGTTTAATAGTGAACTTCGTTAAATATTTTTATACACTTTAATGGTTTTATTTCTAAAATTAAAACTTTCTGTTATGTATGTATAGATATATATTAAAAAATTAATTTCACAACTTAATCACAAAATGTCCATATCATATTTTATTTTTGTTTAAAGATAGACACTAGAAAGAATATATGTATTCCTATTAAAAATCATATGCTTACGGAAAAAGAAAACAAAAAGGAATACAAGAAATAACTGGTGAAGAGCAAATGTATTATATTATAGTTCACGTCAACAGTTTGCTCACGTCTATGACAAAAGACAACGGGGCGGCAACTACACAATGACAGTTAAATTTACAGAGACAATGCCAGTCAAAAAAAAACAAAAACAACAAAAACAATGAAAATAAATTTTACACAGCCACTCAAAACTCTGGAATTTCACTTATAAAACAAAGAAATACATTGTTGTTGTGGTGGGTAAAATACCGATTATATTTGCGTAGACGGTTGTACAAAAAAGTTTCACAATGATTTGCAAATTAACAAATTGTGTTTTCTTTCTGGCGTTGTTGTAATTTTTATATTATTGATGATTAGAATCACAATAAGAAAATGAATTGACAGACGTCACAACTATCATCACATGTACCACTTTACTTTAAACCTGAATATCCTTGAATTTCAGAAACACAAATAAAAAAAATTTTTTTTTAATACAATAGGCAACAAATACGATATTAATATATTATTGTATTATTGTGGAATGTTGTGACTCAATTTATAAATTTAAAACGTAATTACTTTTTCCTTTAATAAATAAAAACTTTTAATATGTTTTCAGTTTTTCCTTTTACATTGGATTCACATCACTTGTATTATAAAGTAGTGTCGTAATCGTTTTTTTTTTTATAGTTTCTGCTTCTTTTTTCGCTTCGCTTCTTATGTTATAGGTATACGGTTTTATTTCCTTTTCGCTATAATATTTTATTTTGGGGGGTTTGCAAGCGCGTTTATATTGTTAAGGTCTTAACTGAAAATCAAAAAATAACTAAATTCCATAAACTTCGTTTCGACGTTTCTATCTTCATTCATCTACATAAAAACGAAATTCATACACACAAATACTTATTTTGTTTTGACTCTTTTCATTTCACACTACTTCTCGACCTTTTAAAAATATCGTCAATCTGTGTACGGTTTGTATTTCGTTGTGTGTGTCTATTGTTGTCTACGTTTTGGTGGCTGTTTCTTTCGATACTTTTGTATCGGTCGATTCTACTGTATAGTGAGTTCACCCTACAGTTAGCAAAATAACGCTGATAAGAATATGTAACTAATTCAGCACAATACTATTTTTTTTAAACAAAACTTTAATGGAAAGAATTTTTAAGTTATGAAAAGTTTACAATAGCTCTAAAATGCTTATACACTTACAGGCTCTTAAAACAAAACATAAACGGTTGAAATTTTTCTCAAATTTGTTCATAAAAATATTAATATTACTTTATACGGAACTGTAAAATTTGAATACACTTTAGGTTTTAATTTGAATGCACATGTATCGGTTGAACAAAAGCATTTCATTATTATGTTGCACGTCCACCTAAATGACAATTGAGCTTTCGTCCATTGACAATCGTCCATCTACGATGATTATTGGAGTTATGCAGCTTTCAAAAATATATCTTAATTTATATAGCTTTAAAAGCTGTATTTATGCAAGCACATTTGTCGATATTTGAGAGAGAGCTGTTCAAAGGTTCAAAGCTTGAGACAAGATGTTTTTACATCTGTTTTGATTATAGGATGTCTATCTTAAAATATCAGTTTCACCAATATAGCGAAACCAAAAGATATCGAAAACTTATATCCTACCACCAGTCTAGCCTTACCCAATATCTCAGGGTTTCTTAGAAACTGAAGGAAGGAGGAGGAACGTGTAACAAATCAAGCTCATTTACAAAATAATTAAATTTTTAAGCTGAAAAGCATTTTAGTAATAGATTTGTAGGGTATATTATGTTTGAACATGCTCGATAATAGTGTTAACACTATTTGAAATATTGTTTCACACTCGCACGCAGAACTTTTGCAACGATGCCAGATTGAAAGAACATCAGAAAAGCAAAATCAATTATGTTCATATATTCAATTTATAAAACGCAATTTAAAAAAAAACAGATAAACAGTATTGTGGAGAACAAAAGCAACAAACTGTAAACTAAATTTTAAATTATAAAAACACTTTATTTTATAGATTGCTATTAATATATGTTTTCACATATAGAAATAAGTCGGACACTTGTTTTTTTAGAACAACAAATATATTATAGTACAAAAATAACAAAAAGATATGCAAAACAAATTCTGAAATTATTTTTGAGGGATAAGATTTGAATTTAGCAATTTTTTTTTCCTTAGTTTCAGTTATTTTTTTCAGGCTGATGAAGCGATACTAACGAGAAATATTGTAAAGACCAAAAACTGACGAATTAAAAAAAAACGGAAAATCAGTTTCATTGCAAAAAAAAAAAAAATAATAAATAAATAAATAACCAATATTGCTTAGATAATAATATGATTAATAATTTCTTAAAATAATTTTTTTGTTTAAATTGAATATTCATTTTTTTTTAATTCTAATTTTATTAGAAGTGGTGCGTAACCAAATATCTAGGGCAAGAACTTATAGCTCCCCTATACAACCATTGCCTTCGCAAAGGAGGTTAGAGTGAGCTGTGTGTATGTAACCTTAAAACTAAGTGAAACAATAGGTTATGTCATATAACCAGAACACATGCAGATACATAGGTACATAACCTAAATGCATGCGGATTACGATGACCAAAAAGCAAAATACCGACACGTGTTATCTCTTATCCAAAATAATAGAAACGACGAAACCGATCTTTTCTATTTGGACCGCAAGTTAATAATGTTGAATATTCATATAAATAAACCAGCTGATATGTTTCAATTGCTTTTGCTCTGCACAATATTGTATATACATATAAGTATAAATTATTATGGCATCACTTCTTTAGCAAACGAGCTTACCGTCACAAACGAATAAAAGGAACAAAAACACAAAAATAAAGTAGAAATAATAATATGCAATAAACGTGAAAATGACATGGCACAATATACAAAAAATAAACTGCTTCAACAAAAAATTATGCAGAGTAGAATAGAGAGATTTGGAACAGACCAAAAATACACGTGAATTAAACAGAGATGACAACCTTTTTAAGAGAAAAAATCACAAGAAAATAAAAAGTAGAATCTCGTAAATTTTAGTTAAAAAGGCGTACAAAACCATTTGAATAATTTTAACTTCTAAAAACAACAATAAACACATACTGTGAGCGTCAAAATAAAGTAAACACATTAATTACTCAGATCAAAAGTTATACTAAATTGAAGTTATTAATTAATATCAAAATTATAAGGAATTCAAGAATTATTTAATAATATGTATGTAGCTGAACTCAATAAAAACATTAAACAAAAGTAATACAAAACAGAAATAACTGCACTATGTTTAGAAAATTACAAAATTTTACTCAAAATAAAGTAAACAGCAAACAAAGTACGACAGAACCTCGATGTAAAACGCAAACTCTAATTTTTTCAATATTTCTTTTAGTTTAATTTGGCCTTAAGCACCTCATTCAGTCTCCTAGGCATCGACTCGACAAAATTTTTTTTGTTATATCGGGAAAGATTTTGCTCTTTCTTCCTGTAGAACCTTCTTTAAGCTCACTTTAAATGATCCTTTGCCTGATTTTTCTGTCAAGGTGTTCTCACAGATGGTCGATCGAGTTAAAGTCCAGAGAATGCGGAAGATGATGAATTGTCTTAGGAGTGCGGCTTTTGGGGCGTTGTCTTGTTGGAAGATCCAGTTTCAAGCCATACCTAATTTCTCGACTTTAGGGGCAACATTGTTCTTCAAAATGGCTAAATAAACCATTTTACTCGTAGTGGAGTCAATAAAAACAAGATTACTAACACCTCTTGCCATACAGTCCCGAACCATAACTAAGCCTTCATCGTGTTTGACAGTGTTAGTAACACACTTTTCTTTGCAGGCTTCATTCTTACCACTCCATTTTTTTTGGGGCTTTTCACTCCGAATAATTCGAATTTGCTCTAATCTGTATATAATATGTTTTCCAAAAATAGAGCTTTATTTTTGTACTTTTTGTTGAAATTCATTAGCTTGCTTTGATTCGCCTTGGATATGTATGGTTTCTTGCATGGTATCCTTCCATGTAGACCATTTTTGTGAAGCGATCTCCTTACTGTACTCGACCTTACTGGTTTGCCTGATGTCTGCCTTGTTTTCTCATAATTGTACTGCACTCTAGGCTACATATGTTTTTACTTCTCTTACTACACTCTAACTTCATTACCTACCACTAATCCGCTTTGGGCATCCAGATCTCGGTAAATCTTCAAGCTGATGGTATTTGGTATATTTTTATTGTGCAGTGGTTCCTACCCACAATTTCGCCGAATTCATGCAAGAATTTACCTTTTTCTTTTAAATCTAAAGTAATATTCGCTCATCAGCCGATGTTTGCTTTGTCATAGTGAGAATATTTTCTTTTACATCTTTTTATTATTATTAATTAGTACAAATCAACTTAAAATGATTTTTAGTAAAACACGTGTCACAAACAGTTTAGGTTCTCCCCGAAATATAAAAAAGCGATTTTGACGCGTAAAATCTGATGCATTTTCACTTTCGAGAGATATGTGCAATGTTGCCACTTTATTTGATTTCATGTTTTATAGTAGTCAATCTCTAAATGGTATAGTAGTAAACTCTGTAATATTACTTTTTATCATAAGTCTTTGTAATAAATAAAACCATTTAAAGATGGGCAAGTAGGAATATTAAATTCGGCTGTGCCGAATCTTTGATACGCTCCACCCGTGTTCTAAACTAATTATTATAGCCAAGGTTGTTAACACTAAGAGAGAGAAAAGGCTAGCTTTAAGATTATCATGGTTAGATTTTTACAATGATGCTTAAAATTAATAAAATAATTACAAAAATTTTATGTATTTTCGTGTTTTTAATTATTAAAATATAAATAATATGAGAGGTGTCCGCTTATGGGAGAAGTATAAAAAGAGCAAATAATTTATTTGTAATGTATTTATGATTAATAAGTTTTATTGCTAAAACAAGAACATATAAATATTAGACAAAATAAACAGAATTTTCATTAACATTTTTCCGAGAAGTGAAAAAAATAGTTATGCAATGCATTCAAATGGATTTAAAAAATTTCGAAATTTTAGCTTGGCGAGTTTTTCCCTTGATTTCAATATCTTGAAAATGTATTTGAAGGTCAGTAAGATATTGAACACCTTTAAGGTCGCTGTTATGTAAAGAAAAAGTTTTTAGTTTTCTTATAGCTAAATAAGCTTCTTTATAAGAAGTTAACTTGTCGTCAATTTCACTTTCTAGTTCATCTTCAGACGAGTTGGTAGGCGTTTCTTGGGAAGCAATTAACATATCACTACTAATGTTTTCCACATCTTCATCATTAATGAAGACTTCATTATCTAAATTGATATAGTCTTCGATGTCAATTTGGATTTGGCTCTAAACTCGATTAACAACATTGGTGAACTGAGCAAGTGCTGATAGTCTTCTGCGGTCCAACCGCTATCGTCATCGGGGATATCTTTTTTCCCAAAACCAGCTTTCCTGAAACAATTTTTTACTGTCTGCTGACTCACTTGCTCCCACGCTTTGTGTATGAAATAAACAACATCTAACAAATTTATTGATTTTGATAAATCCGAAGCAGAATTTGCATCTTCCATCTGCAACAAAATATTTTTTAAAAATAATGATTTGTACAAAAACTTAAAGTTTTTTTATAACGCCTTGATCCAGGGGCTGACAAAATGCTGTAGTGTTTGCTGGGAGAAAAATAACTTTAACATTTTTCAATTTGAGATCGCGAGGATGAGAAGCCGCATTGTCTAAAAATAACAGAACGCTCCGTTTCTGAAGCTGCATTTTCTATTGAACTGCACTAGAAAATCAGTCATCAAATCAGATGTCATCCAAGCCTTTTTGTTTGATAGCCACGTAATTGGTAAATTGTTTCAATTAATGTTGCGAAACGCCCGAGGTTTTGCAGCTTTCCCAATAACAAAAAGACGTTCCTTTTCTCCAGCCATATTGACGCAGTGCAATATCGTGAGCCTATCCTTGGCCATTTTGACACCAGTGCGAAAAAACAAGCCAGTCTCATTTGCATTATAAATATCTCGCGCATCATATCCTTCAATCAAAGATGGCACTTTTTCGGTAAAAATCATCATCTTGATTTACACTGGCGGCTTCTCCAGAAATTGCACGGAAGGTTATGTTATGCCGTTTTTTGAACCTTTCCAGCCAGCCAGATGATGCACTAAAATCGGCGTATTTCATTTTCTCTGCAATTTCTTTAGCCTTACTTCGTATAAGTGTGCCCGACAGAGGGATGCCTTTATTTCGAGCCTTCACAAAACATTCGTAGCACAATTTATCAATGTTAAGGCCATTGGGTTTCAGCATACTCCGTTTTCTCTCCGGATTGACATCAGTGTCCCACAATCTTAAAATTTCGTCTTTGTTTTTGATGATGCAAGCATCTTGAGTTTTGCCGATCATACATTTCTTTGCTAACTCGCGTACACTTAGTTTTTCATTTTTATGAATTTCAACGACATGAACTTTGTCTTTAATAGTCAACACTGCTTTAGGCATAGTGATTCAAGTATGTATACAATAAGAAACTAAAAAATGTGTGTACGTACTTACATACTTCATTCAAAACAACAAGCTGTTCGTATTTAGGGATTCCCCTTTATACATACACGCATTATCAAATAAGCAACAGATGTACGGATGTGGAAAATAGTAAACAGAAAAACAGTGTTACCTTGTTACAGTGTTGTAAGCTGTCCGGTTATGCGGAACTAAAATGCCCTTTGGTGTGGGAAAAAAGTGTCCGCGTCCGGTTATGGGAGGGTTGTCCGCTTAAGAGGGAAAAAATTAAAAAAATCCTAAGGATTTTTCTGGTACTGAAAAAAGTGTCCGTTTAAGGGAGGTGTCCGTTTAAGAGAGGTGTCCGTAAGGAGAGAGTACACTGTATTAGCTTTAGAAAAAAACATTTTATTTTAATAAGTATTTGTTTTAATAAATAACAAGTTTGTTTGTGATGTGGTTTATTGAAAAAATTAAATAAATAAAATATAAGTTATGAGAATTTTAACAATATATCAAATTGAAACATAACATGAAATTGTTGTGTGTCTGATTGGCTTAATACATTTGATAAAAATTAAGAATTTACATTGATCATTCTTTTAGTTATTTAAACAAAATAAGTATCAAAATTAGATTGAGGAAAAAGAAACAAGAAAAACAAAATTACTGAAATTCGGAAATAACGAGATCTCTATATATTAAACAAACTAATAAATATTTAATAAACGCATATAATCTTCAACGTTCAATATATCACAACCGTCATCTATGGTCAAAAATCTTTTACCAAAGGAATTTAAATGGTAACTGCAGAAAATAGGACATCTAACTAGTTCTCAATTTCATTACAATTTCACAATGCTCATAGGCTAACGTTATTTTCGTTAAAAGCGCGATCATTCAAGTTCAGCAGGCCGACCCTGGCTTCTAGGATTACACTAACGAGGTGTGCTGAACTAGTATCGCAGAAGTATAGGCGAATATCATCTTGCAATGTAGGGTACATATCTATAATATTAATAGGCTAGGCGATTTCTTGTGACTGATGTTTTGTTCTACCCTTTTATCCGGATTTTGACCAAACGTATATTATTTGAAAGGTATTTCCTTTTAGCCGTTTTGCAGATTTAAAGATTTTTAAATTTTTTCCTTTGTTTTGAGTAAACTTCATTTAAAGTTGCTACCAACACACACATAAAATTATCTTTATTTCTTTATTTAATGAAAAAATAAAATTTCCTAGAATTTGCGCTCGAATTTCGAGGGCTGGAATCTGCTAGTATATTATGGAAACGCGAATTTCGTGCACTAACAATAAATTCTTCATATTCTGAAGTTCTCAAAGATTCAAGTATACTATTGTGTTAATGATACATGTTACTTCTACAAATTCTAATATCAGGGGTTGACCCAATGGCACTGTATAGATTTCTCCAATATGGAAACCAGAAAGTATTTTCCCGGGCTGTCTCTTCAGCTAACAGTCTTGGCAATCTATTAACTGGCAGATATAAAACTTTTCAACCCAGTTTCTATATGTAGCATATAGTTAGTTAAAGTTATAGCTATATCAGGGAGATATTCTCTTTAAGAAAAAACACATCATCGTATCAAAGAAAACCCCATACTTGAGCACCATAAAACATTATGGATTTTGCTCTTATTTCCTATGATTTAATTCGTAGATTTAATTCCTTAAGTTTTTATTTTCGTGTTGAATTCATTCATTATACCAAAAAGTTTCACATTTTTACATTTTTTATCCATTTAATCTATTACAAAAGTAATGATCAAAATATGATAGTTCATTTTAAAGAATAATAAACAAATACATTTTTGCAACAACCTTAATTAATTTTAAAAATTTATAAAACATACAAAAGTTAACAAGTAGAAAAGAAACGTTTGTTAATTGATATTTTTTTAATTCATTTTAATAAAATATATAATAAAATACTCGCAATATGAGAAATTCTTTGAACTCTGAGATTTTGTTGTCTTCGAACAAACAAATATATGTATTTCTCAATTGAACTCATAGGTACGTATTTCGTAAAATAATACAAAAAAGAAAAAAAAATCACGATTGAATTTTTACATTATTAAAAAATATAATAAATAAAAAACCACAATATTAATATTCTGCATTCGAATTTATCATACTTAAGTGCATTTCAAAGAGCATAAGTGTAAATGGTTTTAAGTCGAATCATTTAAGTAAATATATATCTAAAAAAATATGATGAGATATATTGGCATTTTTTAAACTCATCCAAAAAAATTTAAACAGGTTGTTAAAAACAATACAAAAAAATTAATTGTTTTATTTAATAAGAAGGATAGGAAAAGAACAAATTGGTAATTTTATTAAAAAAAAAAAAATGGTTAATTGTTTAACTTAATAAGTTAAATTTCAACACTTTGTTACTATCCTGTTTAAATTTTTATTGGATGAGTTAAAAATATAAAAAAAATAATCAATTACTAAGTTTTCTTTTAAATGTGTCATTATATTTTTGAGATATTTATTTACCTTAGTGATTTAATAATTTGTCTAACAAAATTTTGATGTTGAAAAATAGAAACGTAGATAACATATTTTATTTGTTATTTTGTACAAAATTTTTGTTGTTGTCAAAATTTTCTTGGTTTAATTGATAATAAAATAAATTTTATAAATTTTTGAAACGTATTTTTTTAGAGTGCAATAATCAACAATCTTTTACTAAATTAACGATAGAAAAATAATTGATCATTATTTGTA
The DNA here is from genome assembly GCA_963682025.1 of Cordilura impudica. NCBI lineage: Eukaryota > Metazoa > Arthropoda > Insecta > Diptera > Scathophagidae > Cordilura > Cordilura impudica. Next base: position 123,825 of record OY821517.1, on the reverse strand, counting down.
TAATATACTCGAATTAATGGCATTTGAATTCAATAAAACGATTAATCCTTCGATTAGAAATAAATTCAATTTGGTAATTGATTCCCTTTAATAAAAAGCTTTGGGAATTGAGCTTGCGAATTAATTCCTAGAAAATGGTTTGAAGGAATACTACAATAAAGTAATTTAATCATAAATTAAATTTTTCGTGAATTAATCCTAAATTGAATGAAGTGTTTTGAAGCAAATAAAGATGTTATGGTAACGAATAAAGCAGCAATATAGTGTTTTTATTACTTTGGCAATAGGTTGAAAGTATTCGCGTTTTGGCACGCCAAAAACCATCCGATCTACCGCGAAAAGCACTGAGTTGGCATCTCTGATATGAATACAAAGTAACATCGTACTAGAAATACAAAACTATAATGAGATAAATTTTTATTTCCAGAATGTGAGTTTACTATTTGAGTATAACTATTTGACTGAATGAGTGTTGTAATGTATAACACTCAATTGTTGGTTGATGCTCTCAACACTCAGCAGTTGTTTCTGAAATATAAGAGATTTGGTGTTGGGGTTTTCTACTATACGAATTTGGCGCGCACACCTGAAGTTGATTAACAAAACTCTTTTTATTCTTATATGGGTTTATTTGATGTTGTTTTTGTTGTTGGCTTAGTGTTTTCCATTGAGATGCATGTTTTATTTGTATTTTATTCACATACAACATGAATACCGATGACGATGATGACTCATCGGGGTTTTTTCCAAAATCAAAATATGTAAATAAATAAAATCGTATACAAAGGCATGTCCCCTTTATAGCACAGCGAACAAGAGATGTAATATTTTCGCCAACAGTGTGGTTTTAATAAATTTCAGGTAATTTTAGAATCTTTGAATGAGTGTTAATTTTAATTGATTTTTTAATATACACAGACCGAAGAAAGTTTGGCACGGCGTTTCTTTATCAATTTAATAGATCATAATATTTAACGGTTTACTTTCAAAAGAAATTTATTTCGATATTATAAATATTTCTAATTTCGTTATTCGCTACGAAACGAAACCATTTATTGTTTCAGTATTGTAAAAGACGTAAATAAATATTTTATACAACACTGCATAAATTGCATAAATTAAACATAAAAAGTAAACAAAAAACATAAGTATTCTAAAATTGAAAAAAGTGACATTACAAAGAAGTAAAATGTTGACAAATTGATTTAACTTTGTTTTTTTTTTATTCTTCATCTTCCGATTCCGTCGTAAAGGCCAGCTCCAAATACATTCAACCACATTTCGGAGTCAAACAACGAAACGACAAGCATGAATACAGTGTTGGTCAGAACAAAAGCAACATTCAATATTATTCAATATTTAGTGAAGAATCCGTTGTTTTTTATAACTTCGCGGCGTCTACGTGGCATGGATTCAATAAGGTGGTTGATAATAATGACTGGAATGCTCTTCCACTCAGTTTCCAGCGCTTCTTTTAAATGTTGTTTAGAAGTGAAAGCCTGACCAACTACTCGCCGCTTTAAAATGCCAAATAAGTTCTCAATAGGGTTCATATCAGGTGATTGGGCCGGCCATTTTCAGCGAGCCAGTCTTTTACCAGCTTCGAAGTATGCTTCGGGTCGTTGTCGTGTTGAAATATCCAACGAAGCGACATCTACCACTGAGAGTGTGGCATTAGCAAGAATGTCTCTATATTTAAATCTGTTCATTAATCCGTCGATTTCGTGGAAGGGTCCAATGCCAAACCCAGAGAAGAATGTCCAATTCATAATTGAACCACTGCCATGTTTTACAGTTGGCTTGCAGTAGCGTGGGTTTAAACGATCTCCTTTCTTGCGGCGAACAGTGCACATTCCGTCAGAGTTAAATTAAATTTAATGCAGTAATCCATTTTTCAGGCGTCCAGTTTTGGTATTTTTGTGCAAAATGAAGCTTACAAATATTGATATGATAAGCATTTTAGCGAAATAGAATTGAAATAAATAAGTTCTACCTTTTTGCCAAATGTTTCTTAGTGAGCTGGCCTGAAGCTTCGGAAACCTGCTTCTAATCTTCGACGACGAACAGTCCTTGAATCTATATTTAAATTTAACTCATTTAAAATAATTTTTGATGATTTAAATGGATATATGTGTACAATGTGACGGTCTGTCCTTTCATCTGTCTTCTGTGGTACTCCTCCCAAATGCAATGTACAGATTTTATTGTTTTATATTTTTTAATGTTGGGTTTTCTATGCGTATACATTACATTGACTCTGGTTGCAAATTTATATAAACTTACATATTTTATTATTTATTTATTTATTTTTGACCTATAGTTAGTAAAATTAATATTTTTCCAAATATATTATATTTATTTGCACTGACATTTTCTTTTCTGTTTAATTAATTTAGAGAAATCTTCTTTTCGCATGTTGCATTCGAATGATCACTCGTTATCGAATCCCAAAATCAGAAACTTCGTCACATATTATTCGTTATCGTATAAGAAAAACCCCAAAAGCACAAAAATTCGCACGTTCAAATAATAATACATTCGCTTTCGACTACGAGAATTAGACCCCTAGATGACAAATGCGACTTTCATCACTTTTTTTAGGTTTTACTTAAGGATGTCTAAGTAGACGATTATGTCAATTACTCCATCAATGAATAGGAGCTCTCAAACTTTAGATACTGACATACATCCACAGATCATACCGCCACCACGACTCTACTTCACTATGTGTATCATTTTTTTTTTTAATTAACCAACACTCAGGGTATGCCCCCTACAAATGCAGTGCATTGTGTTGATTTCAGGAAAATAGGTTATGGGAAGGACGAGAGAGGGAGTAGTGTTTGTAGATATTTGACTTAAATTTTCTTAGATTATAACTGTCAGGAGAGATCTCTGCGGGGATTTTATTCCACATACGGCTAGTTCGACTGATAAATGAATTCTCTCTGTAATGCGTTGTGCGGTCAACTGGACAATATACTACAAACGGATGTGATCTACTAGAGAAGCGGGTAGAGCGAACCGAAACTCGGGCACTTGGAATAAGTTCGCTAATCTCAGAAGAACATTTCCCATGGTAATATCTATAGAACAGTGCTACACAACCCATATTCCGACGATGTTCCAATGAATCAATAGAGTTGGATACCCTACTGTCATTGATGAGTGCCAACACCCTCCTTTGCATACGCTCCAGTAGCTCCAAAATAGACTTTAAAGCTCCTGCCCATATATGGGAATTGTATTCCATTTTCGGTCGGATGCTTGAATGCTTCTTTCGACACTTCTTTCCTATTTTTGTGTTTGGTTTAACCTATTCTAAAGTCCTACCTGCACTTCGGTAAATATTCGTCGGAAAACAAAAACGCCGTTCCAGAAGTTAGAATTGTTACGTACTTATATGCACTTTTGCAAATTAAGTTATTTTTTATTGATTTATTTTATTTATTTATGGTTTTTTCCTCGAAACTCTTGTGCTGCAACTAGCCCTCTTTAGGGTATTGGGACCGTTTCTTTTGGTGACTTCTTCACTACATGACATTGCTCCTTTCCAGTCAACTTTTTGGTTGCCCCGATCTTTTATTTTCTACATATTGTTTGCCTTTAAAACGTTTTAAATTTTTCGTAATTTCAGATAGCGTTTTTCCTTTAAAATAATTTTTCTTTTAGAAGTTGTGGTAAATGAGCTCTTGCGACCAATCTTATATTTTAATTTAAATATATATGGAAAAAATATGTTAAAAATTATCATAATATTGTGAAGTAAACATACTGGAAGAACACCGTTATTTAAAAGCAGAAGCAGAGTTGCTTTTATAGCTAGTATGCATTTTTATTCTCCTATGCCAATACTTTTTGAAATTTTTCTTGCAAATGTATTGTTTTAGATCAGAATTTTTACTATAAAAAGTAAATTTACAAATAAAGTTAGTAAATACCTAAGACACTTTTTTCATCTCCAGATATTCTATTATTTTTTCTGTCTGTGTAGGTAACCTAAAGTAAATATGGAATCGTATATCAGATAAACCTTTAATATGGTTAGATCTTCATGATGGAGTTCTGTAACATTTATCTTTTTCTTAGTTGTTGATACCATTCTTAAAAAAATAAGAATTTAGAATTTTGTAAAAGTTTCCAATGTATTGCCATAATAGGTTCGAAAATTATTCAAATTATAAAGATGAAAAATAATAGGACAAACGCTATTGAAATTGGTGAAAATGCGTTTCATGTTCAGACCTAGTCCCCATTCAAATGATCACTATGATATCGATTTCACTTGCCATAAGATCCAAATTATCAAACAGATCACAGCCGAATTGTGTTTGTGTGTGTTTATTACATCCATTATCCGTAGATCAAAAATAAACCCTATAGGAAAATTCACTTAAACCTATCAAAAAAAAAAAAAAAAAATATTGCACAGATTTTTCTTAAAATCGGTTTGTATATGTCGTTGCAAATATGGTCAGGATCGGTCCAATTTTTGACGTAGATTTGTTTTATGCTTTTTTTTAAAGCCCAATTAGATGGACTTAAGACCAATTCTCTAAACGTATGGTATAGGGTATCGGTATAGACCAGTTGAAGAGTATCGGTTTCCCATTTTTTGGCCTTTTTACCCCCTAAAGGCTCGAATTAAAACAAATTTTATTTTTCTCCAATGTTTGTGTCTCTGGTGGAATCTACATATCAAATTTCATATTCCTTAATTACTTTGTATTGTATTGTATTGTAATCTATTGTACTGCCCTCTGCTAATAGGTTGTCCCTATAAAATCTCATCCAATCCTGAAGCCCTCAGAAATTCGAGGATGTTGGTTGGTTCTAGTAATTTTATTTCGCTACATAGTACTTGGAAAGAGACCAGGTGCTTTTTTCTTTTATGCATTAACGCTCCACAGTCCCCAAGTATGTGCTCTGGTGATTCGGCTTCCTCATCACAGAATCTGCACATGGGGTTTGCTACAATTCGTAACCTGCTCAGATGTTCCCTGAGCCTACAGTGACCAGTTAAAATCCCGGCTAGTGTTCTCAGTCCCTTCTTTGACAACGCAATGCACGACTTAAATCTCTTATTGTTGTAGCCACCCAACAAGAGTTTGGATTGCCTTAAGCCCAAGTGGGTCGAGAAAAGTTCCCGCCTAACATAATTCTCATGTTCCCTGAGTATGCCTTCCCTTAAAAAAATTATTTTGTAAAGAAGATACAAAAAGGTACACTCTTACACTTACGGACCGTTTAACATCTGAATTTCCAGAAGAATTCCTCGCATCTGATGTTTCTATCTCTAGTGGAATCCACAAACTATATTTTATATTTGTTTAGAAGATAGCAAATGTACAATTGTTCCCCTTTTTGGCCGTTTTTCCTCCCCTAGATGTTAGAATTAGCAATAAACTCATACTTGACCGATGATGCCCATGTATTCGGTTTACAGATTTTCATCGTCTGGAATATTTTTTTGGAGTATGACCGTTTAAAGTTGCTACTAACACATACATAAAATTATACAATGCTATGTGTGTGTTTATTAAATTTGTTAATGTGTTAATGTGTTGAGTTTGTTTTCTTCATTTAAAATGCGTTGAATTGTGAAGCATACATTTAGGGTCTTTATTAAATGAAAAAATAAAGTTTCCTAGAATTTGCGCTCGAATTTCGAGTGCTGGAATCTGCTAGTATAGATTAATATGTTAAGAAAATGCAGAACGGCCGAATTTCGAAAAAAAATTAATCCTGAGCCAATGTTTGTTTCTGGGATGGAATCTGCACACCAAATTTCATATTCCTAGATTCATTTGTTACCATTTTTCCCCTTTTTGGCCGTTTTTAACCCCTTAATGTATAAATTTTTCAAAATCTCTTCTTTACGCCGAGAGGGGAACCTACAGTCCAATTTCCAAGTTTCTGGGTCGAAGGGTTTGGGCTGAGCGATGATCCACTCTTTTATATATCTGTAGTCACAAAATCAAGCTTTCGAGAAAAATAACTTTTTATATAAGTCATTACGACTTAGGTCAGTATGTTTTCATTAATAAATTTTTAAACAACCGTGTTAGAGAAATATACAGCGTAGTTAGTAGAATATAGTAGCATACCTAACTCAAATCGTTCTTAAGTCGACTTAGGCGATTATCGCTTTTGACCACAGATATATATAGATAAGTTTTTATTTGTTGCAATACTTTTATTTAGTAATAACGCGAACTAAGTAAATATGAAAAAAAAAATATTGTTTATGCTTTATTGTTATTCATTTATTTTCTGTATTTATTTTCGTAAAATATATAGAAACAACAACAATATTATATTAAACTCTTTAAAATTCTTGGGGATTTCATGGTATTGATTTGCAATGCCATTGTACCAAAGCGTAAAACTACTATTACTTACAAAATTATGACCGAACCAACTCGTACCATCATCAACATCCACATTGTAATTATTATCTGTGATGAACGTGTGGTGCATTTGTTGCAAGTGATTTTTTTTGTTGATTTGGTTAGTTTAATGTTTATGAATGCTGCTGCTGTTCTCGGGTTATGTTCTTAAAATTTTCTTGTTATTGTTTTAATGGGTTTTATGACTGGATATTTATTGTTGTTTGGCGCTAATTTAATTGTTTTTGTATTTAATTGTTGATTTTATGAGTGATTTTTGTTGTTGCTTTGTTTAACTTAATTATTTATTATGTTTGTATGTAAATTTCACGTCATTTTATATGATTTTTATTATGAAAGTGTAAAGTGGTGTTTAACGTTTATAGATTTTCGTATGTTTCATTGGAGATAGTTGACTAAAGAACAAATTGTAAGTTGCTTTTAATGTTCTGAAAATTTCGATGTTAAGATAAGTTTAATCAGATGAGGAAGGAAGGAAGCAAATCAGTACACATCTAATATGTTGCATCGTATGTCACATGGATGCATGGATATTAACCTCTAAAAAAAAGTACACATATGACAAATTGCAAGCTTTTACCTATCACAGTCAAAATCTGATTTTCTAACGAGTACGATTGTAAGGGAAACCAATAAGGTAATCGCTTACAAACTTGCTTACATAAGGCATGATTTTTATATGGCACCTTCCCACTTAGAAGTACTAGTATTTTCGATTTTAAACGGTTTGCCGTATAAACTTGCAGACTCGTAAGCTCTAACAACAGAAAGTGCTTATATATGCACTGCTGTTGGGTCCTGATTCTTAAAATCGAATAACTTTTTATATGGTATCATCTCCTTGCGTATTTGTAATACGAAAATATGTTTGAAAATCGTTAACATTTAAAAAAATATATAAAAATGTTGTACGATGAAGATGATAATTGGCTTGAATGTGATCTATTGTCTTTGAAGTTTAAATGATTCATAGAGAATGTATTAAAAATAAAAAAAAACACTTGTACGTATTTTATATTTCCTTTGGATAGTGTCTCTATAGTGTTATATATCGTTGGTGTACAAAACACAGTATAACTATAAACTGTTAAAAATAAAAAAATATATTAAAAAACTTCCTTTTTCGATAATTTTTGAAAGTATGTAATAAATTTTCGAAATTCAAATTTTTTTGTACACATTGATTATGTACTCATAAAAATGAAATTATTGATATCCATATTCCCCAATATCGGAAAAAGCTGAAATACGCCCTTGCCAAAGCAGAACTACGAGTAATACATGTATGTGCGTGTCATCATACCATCATACGAAACTCACTAAAATTTTAAGGTTTTATTAAATAGTAGAGTAAGTTCGGGTAATTTGGGTTAGGCGGGTAATGTGGAACACCCCTTTTTTTCGAAAACTAATTTTTTTTTTTTGCAAATCTGGGTTTACATAAACGTTCCATGTCAAAATTTATTAAGATTACATGCTGACCTATGCAAATACTCGTAACGGTAAGTTGACCGTTAGTCGAAAACCATGTTTGGTGTTTTAGACTTGTTTTCGCGACTATATTCGATGTGTGAGATTATGCAGAATTCGGACATATATTTTAGTTTTTTTTTGCACTTCTTATATTTATTTATGAAGTTTTAAATTTTTGTACATAATTTAGATGCTAGTCGGCTAATGTGTAACACCGCAAGGCGGGTAATGTGGAATACTGTACTACATTACTCGCTCACTGTTTTGTTTTTATTTTATTAAAAATATTGAACAAATCGTTAAATGTTTACACTCATTTAAATTTATGATGATATGATTTTTTCGATAATCTCTTTATTTTGATCAAATTTGACTTCAGGTATTGTGGAACAGTATTCCACATTATCCGCCTAGTGTGTCCCACATTACACTCCAGTTTTAAAAAGAAGTTTTGGGGTACCTGCACATTTTCTTATGTAAAATTTCTAAATATTAACTAATTCAATTTTTCTCTTAACCCCAATGAATTTGGAAGAGATTAATAACAAATTCGTGAATATCACGTTATTACTTTGACAGAAAAATGCAAAAATAAAAGTAGTGGTCCATATTACCCGAACTTACTCTACATATTAAAAACAGATTAATTGCGGCTACCGAATTTTTTTTCCAACCGAATTGCAATGAATTTATTAATCGAATTTCGAGTCGATTACAATAACAATTCTTGTCTTAACAGTAAATATTTTATCACAATATAAACTTATTATAAAACTTTTATAAAACTTTATAGGCCTTGCAAATACTTAACATAAGATGTCCAATTAGTATAGGGTTCCCTTGAACCGAATGTGAAAAATCTACAAAAAAAAAAACTGAACAATGGCCGTGTTTGGTACCTTTTTTTATCCCCAAATGAACACCTCACTTTGAAGGTGGAAGAAAAAAACACGTGTTTTGACGGCAATGATTTTGAGCTATTCAAGGTTTTTGCTCTTTCAACACGACAAGTTATTTAGCACGTGTTATAAACTTATTTTACTTTTCTTTCTCGGCCTTTTTTTTACTAGATTTATATTCATGCTCTCAGAAATTGATTTAACTTTTATTGCATATCTCGTTCACAAGTAAACAACAACAGCTAATTAGCTATCATGAATCATATAACGCTTAAAATAGGTGAAAGTTTAATTGTAAAAAGCGTGCTATGTACATTCACCTTGAGGGGATGGAATGTCTCTTCGTTTTGTTTATTCAAATAACCTCTTGGAAATGTGCTTCATCCATTATAATGATTTGACAGAACATGGGATTTGTGAACGGTTTACACTTTATAAGGGAACATCTTCAGGTTTTTCACCAAACGTTTATGCAACGAATGTTTGCTGATGCCAAATTGTGTACATCGTTGTCTCGTCGATGTTTGTGAACTTTTGCGGCCAGAGTAGAGATATTCTCGGTCGAACGAGTAATGCGGAATCGGTCATTTCTTGCGACATGGATGTGGCCTGAATTTGCATGAAACGCTTAATGACGTAGTTCACGCTGTATTACAAAAATAGACAATAAATTGGTCAAATAATCAGTAACAATAATTCTGCATTCTTCAGATGTGTATCACTCCATTGTTTGCTGTAATTCTTTATCTGTCAACATGATATTGACAATTTGTTTAAATTCGGTTACTAGGAGAAAAATTTAATTCAGTAAAAGGAGTTTTTTATTGTAACTAGCAGAGCCCAGCCCTCGAAGTTCGAGTGCAAATTCATTTATAAATAATTTTATAAGAGCCTAAAGGTATGCTAATCAATTTTATTCAATTCACAATTCAACAGTTTTTAAATAAAATTTATTAAATTTCATTATGTATAAATATTTGTTGAACAGACAGAAGATATATAAATGGGTTTGTAAATAAATAATTTTAAAGGAGTCTAAAGATATGCTAATCAATTTTAGCTAATTCACAATTCAACACAGGGTTTTTATTTTTATTATAAACACACACACAGTATGTGTTAGCAGCAACTTAAGATGAGCAAAAAAATGTTCCAGACGGTGCAAATCTGTAAATCTGGTGGAAAGCTAAAAAAGAAATACCTTTCAAATGAGGTATGTTTGGTCAAAATCGGTTATTAACTACAATTTTTATATCGATCACAAGAAATCGCCTTGTCTATTAATATTATAGATTATTTAATATTTTGAAATGCAATAGAATTTCTTTATAAACTATATAAAATTCAATGTTATATAATGAAAATACGGAAAACAGAAAAATTAATTCCGTATACCAATCAAAGTCTTTGCATATATGTATAATTAAACGAATTCAAATGAGGCAACCAATTTTAATTCAATATATTATGCTTCAATCCAAAATATTGGTGATTGCAAAAAGTAATTTAATTTAACAACGAATTTTCAAAAGATCATGTGTTAACAGGCATTATTAACAAATTGTTCGTTATTATACTACAAAATTAAATCTGTATTTAGAATTATTTTTCGGTAATAACAATTGAAACCGAAACATTTAACTTGTTTTCGAATTTTTCTAATTGGACAAAATTGCACGAATCGCATTCTGTTGTAAATAGCAACAATATATAATAAAATAATAACCCCATGGAATATTTTAATTTTTATGTATGTTATTTTTGTAAAATAAAATGAAAATAACTTAAAAAAATATATATATTTGAAAGTTTTATAGGTTTAAAATTTTTTATATCTTTATAAAATAGCGAAAAAAGTGGAACAAAATATATTGAGGATTTTTTTTGATTCACATAATTTAATCGCCTATTCACGAAAAAATCATGATTTTATGATCTTTAGTCTTCCGACATTCATTACTTTCTTCTTAGAGTTCTCAAATGAAAAATTAAAAAATTAAATCGTGTGATTTTCGAAAAAACTAAATTTCAAAAGGTAATGTATAATTGCCGATTTAGACTTACGAACTACCCGTACTATAAGATGGACATTGTTTTAAAAATAAATTTATGTACATCTAAATCAGGCATGTAAAACACATTTTAGTGTGCGGGCCAAATATTTCGAAAATTGTAGTTCAAATCCTCTTGTGGGCCGCATCTACTTTTTTGTTATTATAAATTCAAATTTTGAGTGGAAAAGTGTGCGGGCCAAATACTTCGAAAATTGTAGTTCAAATCCTCTTGTGGGCCGCATCTACTTTTTTTTTATTATAAATTCAAATTTTGATTTGACAGAACATGGGATTTGTGAACGGTTTACACTTTATAAGGGAACATCTTCAGGTTTTTCACCAAACGTTTATGCAACGAACGTTTGCTGATGCCAAATTGTGTACATCGTTGTCTCGTCGATCTTTGTGAACTTTTGCGGCCAGAGTAGAGATATTCTCGGTCGAACGAGTAATGCGGAATCGGTCATTTCTTGCGACATGGATGTGGCCTGAATTTGCATGAAACGCTTAATGACGTAGTTCACGCTGTATTACAAAAATAGACAATAAATTGGTCAAATAATCAGTAACAATAATTCTGCATTCTTCAGATGTGTATCACTCCATTGTTTGCTGTAATTCTTTATCTGTCAACATGATATTGACAATTTGTTTAAATTCGGTTACTAGGAGAAAAATTTAATTCAGTAAAAGGAGTTTTTTTATTGTAACTAGCAGAGCCCAGCCCTCGAAGTTCGAGTGCAAATTCATTTATAAATAATTTTATAAGAGCCTAAAGGTATGCTAATCAATTTTATTCAATTCACAATTCAACAGTTTTTAAATAAAATTTATTAAATTTCATTATGTATAAATATTTGTTGAACAGACAGAAGATATATAAATGGGTTTGTAAATAAATAATTTTAAAGGAGTCTAAAGATATGCTAATCAATTTTAGCTAATTCACAATTCAACACAGGGTTTTTATTTTTATTATAAACACACACACAGTATGTGTTAGCAGCAACTTAAGATGAGCAAAAAAATGTTCCAGACGGTGCAAATCTGTAAATCTGGTGGAAAGCTAAAAAAGAAATACCTTTCAAATGAGGTATGTTTGGTCAAAATCGGTTATTAACTACAATTTTTATATCGATCACAAGAAATCGCCTTGTCTATTAATATTATAGATTATTTAATATTTTGAAATGCAATAGAATTTCTTTATAAACTATATAAAATTCAATGTTATATAATGAAAATACGGAAAACAGAAAAATTAATTCCGTATACCAATCAAAGTCTTTGCATATATGTATAATTAAACGAATTCAAATGAGGCAACCAATTTTAATTCAATATATTATGCTTCAATCCAAAATATTGGTGATTGCAAAAAGTAATTTAATTTAACAACGAATTTTCAAAAGATCATGTGTTAACAGGCATTATTAACAAATTGTTCGTTATTATACTACAAAATTAAATCTGTATTTAGAATTATTTTTCGGTAATAACAATTGAAACCGAAACATTTAACTTGTTTTCGAATTTTTCTAATTGAACAAAATTGCACGAATCGCATTCTGTTGTAAATAGCAACAATATATAATAAAATAATAACCCCATGGAATATTTTAATTTTTATGTATGTAATTTTTGTAAAATAAAATGAAAATAACTTTAAAAAAATATTTGAAAATTTTATAGGTTTAAAATTTTTTTATATCTTTATAAAATAAGGAAAAAAGTGGAACAAAATATACTGAGGATTTTTTTTGATTCACATAATTTAATCGCCTATTCACGAAAGAATCATTATTTTATAATCTTTAGTCATCCGTCATCATTACTTTCTTCTTTAAGTTTTTAATTGAAAAATTAAAAAATTAAATCGTGTGATTTTCGAAAAAACTAAATTTCAAAAGGTAATGTATAATTGCCGATTTAGACTTACGAACTACCCGTACTAAAAGTGGACACTGTATTAAAAATAAAATCATGTACATCTAAATCAGGCTTGTAAAACACATTTCAGTGTGCGGGCCAAATACTTCGAAAATTGTAGTTCAAATCGTCTTGTGGGCCGCATCTACTTTTTTGTTATTATAAATTCAAATTTTGAGTGGAATTTGAATATAAATAAACCATAAAGAAAACAAAAAAAAAATTATAGAAATATATTTATTAATAAAAAGAATATAAATTATTTTTTGTTGGTTATAGTGCACCGCTTGTCATTTTTTAAATCATCAAAGTCTGGTGTTAAACTTTGGCTTGATGTAATATTTTTAATATTGATGCTAAATCTTCTTCAGCTAATATGGTTCGCTGCGCAGTTTTATTCATCTTTATTATGCGCATTACAAAATATCGAATTTGTGGAAAATGATACTAATTTCCATTTATTTCTGTTTCAATAAGGTATCGCATCATAGTTCTATAAATTCCATTTGCAAATTTTCATCAATATTTTCAATGTCGACCGATATCGGAGAGCAAAAAATATTTAATTGAAACTCGGTATTTTGAAAATCCGAAAACGTCTTTTCGAAATCTTCTTCCAAAATTTTCAGCTGTTTCTTATATTTGTCAAATTTTAATTCTCGATATTTAAGCAAAAGATTCTTGGTCATACAATAAAGTTATGAGCATGTTTCTACCCTGCAGGTTAATATTGAGTTGACTGAGATGCCCAGCAATGTCAACTGAGAAAGCCAAATCTTGTATCCAATTAACATTTTTCAGTTCAGCGCACTCGTAATCTTTAATTTCTAAAAAAGTACGATTTCGTCCAGCAGTTGTAAAAATCTTCTTAAAAGTTTAAGACTTGAAAACCAACGAACTTCAGTATAATATGGCAAATCTTCGTAATCCCGACGGTTTAATCCCCGTGCTCGAAGAAAATTAACTTTTAAATACATTATCAATTTTAATTAGTTTTGAACATAAGACTTGCCGGTGAATAATGCAATGAATGTGTTGAACAGATTTTCTATGTTGAATTTTAACATAAGCTTCTAGTCTACCAATGACACCGTGTGTAGCTCCCGTCAAAGAAACCCATCAGTCGCCAAAGATACCAAGTTATTTATTGAGAGATCATATTTTTTAATAGCAATCATAAGTAGATCCAATATATATTCTCCTGTTGTTGTACCATGCATTGGAATTACTTCTAATAGCTCTTCAGTTATTTTCATATTCCCGTCACATCCTCGAATAAAAACTGGACTAACTTGGCTGTATCTGTTAAGTCAGTACTCTCATCAATTGCAATTGAAAACTCTTCAAAATTTAAAGCAACTGAGTGCAGTTGGCCTCTTAAATTTGAAGCGATGTTAGTTAGTCTATTCCCAACTGTATTTTGGGATAAACTTATGCTTTTAAATTTATTTATTATATCGGGCTATAACTCTTCAGCTGCTATTAAACATTCACTAATAAATTCGCCTTCAATTAAATTGCAATTAAAGGCGATATCCGATAACTAACTTTTACAGCGGAAACATTTTCTGCAAATGGTTTAGTGAAAATGATTTGTTTTCACGGTTATTAAAGAACTGCCCTTAATTCTATCAACTTTTCGTTACACATTCTTCCAATGAAATTTTCATATTCTTCTTTACGGAAATAATCTTAACGTTATGTAATATTGTATTCCTTGCATACCGAAATAGTTTGTCGTCATATTAAGCACAATATATTACCTTTTCCTTGAAAATGAAAACCTATTTCATCTCCCAATTTTCTTGAAAACAACGATGCTTACTTTCAATCTATCGTTTTTTACTAATACTTGGCTTCATTATACATTGAAGATTTTAAATAGTATAACTCTTTGCTTGGGATCCTAATTTGTTTTGTTGTTGTTCTCAGCAAAGGTATATGAATTTAACTTTTTAGCAAACAAACTATCTACTGCTTTTGATTATTGATGGGGGTTGGTGACTCGACCTGAAACAGCTGTATAACCTGTCATGCAGAATATAGATCAATTTTTGAAACAAATGTGCCAATATTTTTTTGCTTTATTTAAAGTAAAAACATTTGATCTTGAGCCTGAATAATTTCAAACTCAATCATTAAAAATGATAAAAATCGAAAATAAGATTTTTTTTTATAAAAAATAATAAAATTAATAAAATATTTAAAAAAATGGATGTTACATTGATTCACTGGCATCAATTACCCACAACATAATTATCACTGTTTTTATAAATATGCCTATATCCGTTTAGCATCGGAGCAGGAGTCGGATTCGGACCTTAAAAATTTCAACGGATAGAGTGGGGGTCGGAGTTGGAATTTTTTTTGACGACTCCACAGCCCTAGTAGGAAATAAGCTTTCTTAAATAGGTATATGTGTGTGTAAGATACATGTAGAAAGTCATATGTTGTTTTTTTTCACGTGACAAAGCAACATAGCTGTGGGCATATTGAAAAATCAGCTATTGTAAGCAAACAGAGGTTATGTACATGTGAACGTACAAACAATAATTATCTGTAAAACGAAAATTTTGACACTTGGACCGGATTACTCATATATGAGAAAAGTGACATTACATTTGACAAATACATGTCGATTGATACCACCTTTTATCATAAATTATCATAAAGATCTCGGTCAAATTTGGTGTAGGTGTATTTATTATACCCATTAATTGGTAATCCAAAAATAAACACTGTAGGACCATTGTTATTCATAAGCCCCATATATGCTTCGCGAACATCTCTGAATTCTATCAAAAAACTAGAATGTTACACAGATTTTTCTTAAAATATGGTTTGTATGTATATTTATACCCTACTAGCAGATTCCAGCCCTCAAAATTCGAGCGCAAATTCTAGGAAATTTTATTTTTTCATTAAATAAAGACCCTAAAAGTATGCTAATCAATTTTAGCCAATTCACAAACCAACACAAATCAACAAAACATCAGTCACAAGAAATCGCCTAGCCTATTAATATTATAGATACCACTATGTGGTTTGGGTATAATGACTTTGGGCTGCTGTTTGTAACTACCAAAAATATTTGACCTAGTCTCATCTTTCATTATACTGATGGACTCAAAGTCACTTTCTGAGTCGATTTGGCGATGTCCGTCCGTCCGTGTGTCCATGTAAACCTTGTAATCAAACTACAGGTCGCAAATATGAACGTATTTTAATGAAATTTGGTATATAAGCTTTTATCGGCCATATGATGAACGCTATTAAAATTGGTGAAGTTCGGTCCATGTTCAGACCTTATCCCCATACAAATGACCCTTATGAAATCGACTTAAATTGCCATAAGATCAAAATTATCTTATAGATCTCGGTCAAATTGGGTTTGTGTGTATTTATTACATCCATTTATGAGTTATCTTAAAATAAACCCCATATGGCAATTCTTTGTCATAGCCCCCATATAAAGCTGCTTCCCAATTTTCACTTAAATCACTTCAAAAACAAAACTATTGCACAGATTTTTCTCAAATTTGGTTTGTATATATTTTTTCAAAATATTAGTAACTTTACCAAATATGGTCAGGATGGTCCATTTTTCGACCTAGTCCCCATATAAATATAGCATCCGATAAGAACTTTTTCATATCTGCAGCCAAAAAAAATTAATAACAATGGCACTGAAATTTGGTTTAAGCTTATTTTCTATTCCAATTAGTTGGACCGAAGAGATATACTTGAGATTTGATCTCGCAGAATTGTATATCTTGTCTAGCTTTAATTCTGGAGCGAATGGAACCATCTCTTGATTCTGATTCACAGACAGCAATTGCTTGAGTATGGAAGTAAAGTTTTCAAATTCAAGAAAGTTATTTTCAACTTTGAAATTTCTGAATTAGTAGATTTGATAGTTATTGGAGGTTCTGTGACTTTCACATTCACCCAATCTATCAAATCATAGTTATTTCTCGCATTCACTTGAAGATCTGAAAGGCGAAACTTGCGGTGGTAGTTCCTTTTCTGGCTTCTAACACTCTTCGAAGAGCCAAATCGCTTATTTGTGATACATCATATTTTAGCATGCGCGAAGTACGAATATCTTCGTACGTATTTCTTTTAGAACAATACTTTTAAGATCATCTGTTAAATATAAAGTTCTTTTCGCCATATTGAAAACATGAACTGGGCCGTATTTACAAGATGGCCTTGACTTTATATTAAACCATGTTGGTGCGTACATTTTCATAATGAAATGGTGGTTTAGCCGTACCAATAAACAAACAAAGAATTCAATTAACGCAAGTTAACCATCTAGAGTGTGCAAATTTTCCTGGGTCTCTACTAGCTAAACTTGGTGAAACTAAGCCAGGCGCAATGGCGGAATATATTTCGCATAGGTATTTTTGATCAGTGCTTAACAAATTAATATTAATATCGCTTCAAAAGCTTTAAAATCAAGGCACTTGCCGAGTTTTTTCCCTATACCGTCTGGTTCCACCCAGACTTAAAAACAAATGGCGCAGTGGTAATTCATTTGCATGCAATTAAGCAATTACTCCATTTTTATGTCGCGTATTCCATCACACATCAAATTGCCACCAAAGATGAATGAATCTCAAACTTTTCTTCCATAAAGCCAACAATAATCTTCTGCATATTACCTGCTTTTCCTGAGTCTATCAAGAAATGACCTATATACTCAGAATTTGGCTCAGATATCATTGATTTATGTTCCCCAGTTATAGTCTACCGATATGACTTATTTTCAATAGAAGTCAAAACTAAAGTTTTATCTTTACGGCCGTCAAAATAAATATCCGCCAGGGGTTTTTCGTAAACAATATACATTTTACGCTCATTTCGTTGGTCCTTTAAAAAATTTTCCTCAACAACAGGTACTTTAGTAAGGCATTACATACATTTCTGGATGTTTACATGTAACTTTTCTTGGGAGTTCTTTGAAAAAATGTTGCTTCTTGGCGTCACTGCACAATTTCTTCATACTCTTGTACTTGTTGTAATACGAAATCAATCTTGCAACAACTTTTTGGCGACTAATCGTTGAAATCGATGACTTCTTCCATATTTGTTCGATATCAGTAGCAATTATTTCACATACACAGGCAGTAACAAATTGACATTTAATATACATATGTAAGTGGTTTACCAAATACAGGGCAACACAAATCCTTCCCAGTTTTAGGCATTTTAAAACTTTGAATACTTAGAAGTTACCATTTAACTAATATTATTTTAATTATTAAAAAGTAAGAAAAACAATTATTCGTTGGTTAAACTTTTGGTTTTTTTAAAGTTTTTGTTTAACAGGTAAAACTTTAACTTTCTTATGAAGAAACAGTAGCAAAATAGCATTACGAAAAGGGGATTCCCCAGCTACGTTTTACGCAAATATAAATTTAAGTGTTGCTAATACTTTCTTCAGTCGTGGAAAATAATGATTTTTAAATGGTTCTAAACTAAATTAAAAAGTACATAATGTAGTAGTAGTAGTATTGTATAAAAAGAGGTGACGAAAGTACTGCGACCAGTATGATCTATTGTACTGCCCTCTGTTAATAGTTGTTCCTATAAAATCTCACCCAATCCTGAAGCCCTCAGAAATTCGAGGATGTGGGTTGGTTCCAGTGATTTTACTTCGCTCCCTGGTATTTGGAAAGAACCCAGGTACTTTTTCCTCTTATGCATTAAAGCTCCACAATCCCCCAGTATGTGCTCCGCCGATTCTGCCTTCTCATCGCAAAATCTGCACATGGGGTTCGCTTCAATTCCTAACCTGCTCAGATGCTCCCTGAGCCTACAGTGACCGGTTAGAATCCCGGTTAATATTCTCAGTCCGTTCTTCGATAGTCCGATACATGACTCAAATCTCTTACTGTTGTAGTTACCTAGCAGTAGTTTTGATTGCCTTAAGCCCAAGTGGCTCGAGAAAAGCTCCTGTCATAATGTAGTAGTAATACCTTGTATGTTTTTCAAACTTCAGCCTTCTTGCGCCACCTCCAAATAAAGTCGTAAAGATTTGATATTTTGCATGTATTAAGCTTTAAAAAAACAAACAAAAAATTTTTTGGAGCATCCGATATGAACTTTTAAATATCGGCGGGTGAGAAATTTATAATAATGCCACTCAAATTTTGTTTTGCATTTATTTTCTATATCTAATTAGTTGGACCTAATAACCTTTTTCTAAACTCACAGTATACATTCAATTCGTAAATGCTTATAAATAATCTAACCCATAAAAACAAAGTTTTTATTAAAACTCTTTCTTTCCTTATGCATATGAGTTTTGAATCTCTCCGTGACTGTGCGTGACTTTGCGTGTCTATTTTAAAATAAATCTTTGCTGACAACAAGTCTAGCGACAAAGTTTCAGATCGATCGGACAAAGGAAATGGGTTTTAAATCACTCCGTGACTGTGCGTGACTATGCGTGACTATGTCGAAGTTAATCTTTCTTTACAGCAAGTATATATGCCTTATGACTTCTGTTGATGACCAGTTGGAGTTTTTAGAACGTAATATCTTAAGCCTCTTTGATGATACAGTTACGTTAAAAATGAAGAAAGTTACCACAATGAGTAAACCATGGTTTTCAACTCATATCCAGCAGTCAATACAACGGAGAGATTTTGCTTATTCCCGGTTGAAACGTTTCAAAACGAATGAATTAAAACTCGACTTCCTCACTGCCAGAAGTGAGGCTAATTCTAAAATAAGAATGGCTAAAATTAATTACTATTCCGAACGATTTTCATCCTCCATTGACTCCAAGGATGCATGGAAAACCATTAGAGATATTGATATTGACAAAAATAATAAAAATGAAAGCTGCCCAATCGATGCAAACGAACTTAATAGTATTTTCACTTATCTTCCGACGACCATAGTGAACAGTACAGATTCATACAATAATATTATGAATAATAGCTCCTCTTTTGAACATACTGCATTCGAGTTTTCTTGTGTTAGTCAGTTTGATGTATTATCCAGTTTTTCATTAATAAAATCAAACATTTTGCCATTAATACTTCCTTATATAACACACCTATTTAACACGATTATTACGTCAAGTTCTTTTCGTACTAAATGGATATATGCAAAAATAATACCAATTCCAAAATCGAAAACGGAGTATCGACCAATAGCTATATTAAGCTTTCTATCAAAAGTAATCGAAAAACTACTACATCTATAAATGAGCAATTATATAAACAAAATCAACTAATCTGACAAGCAGTCCGGATTTCGTTCTAACCACAGTTGTATTACAGCCTTGGTTATCGTAACCGAGAACATAAGACGTGAACTTGATTATGGTAATATAAGCTTTTTGATACTTCTCGACCATTCAAAGGCGTTCGATACAGTAAACCATCAAATACTATGTATGAAGCTAAAACAATTTTTTTGATTTTTCATCCACTTCTACGCAGCTTTTACATTCATACCACACAAATCGGGCTCAATCTGTCGACGTTAATAATTCGATCTCAAGACCTGTAACACTCACGAAAGGCATACCCCAAGGATCGATTCTGGCTCCACTTCTTTTTTCCGTCTATGCCAGCAAGAAAAAACTAAATATTTTGTACAACAATATTGTTAGATATGTTTATGGACTGAAGAAACGTGATATTGTTTCGACTTTCTCAAAAAGTCTTTATGGAGTCTCATTCGATAACCTTCTTACACCGAGAAACCACTATATCTTTATGATCAAATACAGTTTGCTAGATCCAGAAGGGGTAAAAAACTTATTATTTCTATGTGTCGATACCTTGTGTCAGAATGTCAATTTTTCATGAACGCCACACGTCTTTGGAATGCAATACCATACAACCAACAATTAGTTAGCAATGGAATACATTTTAAGAAATTTTTGTTTAGATACTTTGTTTAAATATATTTAATTTTCATTTCTTTAAATTCATGTATTCTAATAATTTCTTGTATTTATTTTACTTTTTGAACGATGAAAATCCTGTACTTTAATTATAAGACATGTCTTGTTGTACAGGAAATTAATAAATAAATAAATAAATAAAATTATATCGACCAAGTTTCAGATTTATTGGATGAGGGGAAATCCCTTTTAAATCTCTCCGTGACTGTGCGTGACCATGCGTGACTCTGCGTGACTAAGTCAAAGTTAATCTTTTTTTACAGCAAGTGTATGTACCAAATTTAAGATCGATCGGATGAGAGGAAATGACATTTAGATCACTCCGTGGTTGTGCGTGACTATGCGTGACTATTCCAAAATAAATCTGTAGTCACAACAAGACTATGGGCTAAATTTCAGATCAATTGGATAAGAGGGAATGTGGTTGCACCACGACAGACAGAGAGTATGAGTTAAAAGAAAGAGTTTAAAAAAAATGTAAAAAAGTATAAATAATAAATACTGAACCCTTTAAAAATTATTTAATGCCATAAATTTTGAGAGCTAAGAACTTTTTGGCTGGGCATCATTAAATTTGAATTCTATAAAATTTATGTTACAGTGCTATCCGAATTTGTCTGAGTTTTTAAAAGAATAATGCACAAAGATATAAATTTATTGAATTCTTTAACAAAATTCGTTGTAACAAAACCACTCTAATGAAGTCATTCACATTATGAATAAAAATTCAGACAAAAGCATTGAAAAAAATACCAATGGAATACAAAAAATTCCAGCAATCGCATCGAAAATCCGACACACACAATAATATGAACGAACACACAACAGGTAGATGAAATTGCAATGAATGAAACAAAATTAAAAAAATCTTACCAAAATGCTAAAAGTGCCAAGCAGTTAAGCCAAGTGGTGTTTTTTTTTTTTTTGTTCAAGGATTCATTATTTTATTTCTGAAATGTAAAAGGCATGAAATGCCATTAACACAAAAATCCGTAAACAATCGTAGAGACAAATGTTTATGATTGGGACTACATACAAAAACGGGGAAATAAATAAAATAAAAATTCCTTAATAATAAAACTAGCAGGTAGGTAGGCTGCTAGGAACATTCTCAGCAAAGAGCTAAAAAAAAAGTCTCACATCGTAAAGTGTTTGGTGGTTGCTTCATTGTCGTATCTGAAAACATTTAGAAATGTAAACGAGAGTCAAAACTGATAAGGAAAGTGGGTTTGAGGAAGTAAATTAAAATGAACTGCTGCTTGGAATATGTATGAAAACTAATTGTGGTGGCGACATTAGGGAATGTTTTGAGTGAATCTAAATGATACGAGCATCCTCAAAACAACTTAAACAAGTAAGAAAATTATAGGCGGCCTAGGCCGACTATACGATACCCTATACCATAATTTTAAAGATAGGGTATATTTATATTTGTGTTTTTTGATAAATTTAAGTGAAGCTTTACATGTGGACTCAGGGTGTAACAGACACGCCTACACAAACCTATATAGACACACACCGAAACGATTTTATTCCAAACTCCAGACAGATGTTTATGTAAAAAATTTCAACAAAATATATATTCAGATTTCCGAATTCTAGTTTGATTACAATGTTTACATGAAGACACAGACAGACGGACGGACGGACTGACGGACATCAATAAATCTACTCAGAAAGTGATTCTGAGTTGATCGGTATAATAAGAGATGGGTCTAGACGAAATATTTTTTGCTGGTACAAACATTAGCACAAATTAATTATATCAGATTATATAGGGTATAAAAATAACAATAAACTTAAGTATGATATAAATATGTACATGGGGAGTAGTGTGTGAGTGTGTGTGTGTGTGTGCGCGCGTGTATTTCTATAACAATAAACCCGTGTTTAAAATTTTTGTTTCTTTTTCAAACAAACATACACATTTGGTCAATGATTAATCCATAAATTTTCGTATGCCATTTTATTTATCGCATCAAGTTTTAGGGTAGTAAAAATATAAAATATTTATAACTTTATGTTTTGTGATATCTTAGCCACTACACAAAATTTCAAAAATATGAAGATCACATGTCTGTGAAGTTGGCATCTCAAATTTTAGCATCTCACTAAAAACATGCAAATTTACTTGCATCCAGCATAGTTCTATAGTTCCTGCAATAGTTCTTCAATAGTTCTATTGATTTGACCTTAAAATCGCGATTTAAAGATTTAAGGGTATGAGATGCCAACTTCGCAAAAAAAATCTCAGCATCTCATCAGATTTTGAATATATACCCTTAGAAAAGTTGCACCCAGCATAGTTCTATAGTCTCCGATGGTTTTAATAATAGTTCTGCTGATTCTGCTTTCAAATCGCGAAAGTCATGCAGAGTCAGACAATGGACTACTGCCTAGGACAGCGCAATGTTAAAATAGTCAGTTTGCTTCATTGAAAGTAATCCAAGTATCAACCACCACTAGTTGCGTAATAGTTAGATATAAGTGCATTAAAAGTTAGTTGAGTTGCCGGTAGGGTAGCAAGTGCCATAGTTCTATAGAAGATCAACAAGAATATGGATCACACATATTGATCGATACTTCCGTTTTGACAGACCTCCGTTACACCGTACGGAATGAAAGCCTTCGCCACACCCTCGATTTGATTGCGCAAACCGTAGAAATCGGAGATAAAGTCTATCGACTGGCTGGTCTCGCAAACTTTATTACAAATCACTATGTGGCTTACGTAAAATCGGGTACGTTTTGGCACGAGTTTGACGATCTAGCTAGATCTAGAGGAACGGTTAGGTCGAGCAAAGAAGTTTCGCCTCATTTGGTGGTGTACACGTACGCAGGTAATAGGGATTAATCCGATTTTTCCATAACACAATATCATACATAATACAAAAAATCAAAAAAATACATATAACAAAAATTAAGAAAAAAAAATACATAAAACAAAAAATCAAAAAAAAAAAAAAACAAAAAATCAAAAAAAAAAAAACAAAACAAAAATGAAAAAAAATCCATAAAACTAAAAATCAAAAAAATAAAATCAAACAAAAACAAAAAAAAAACAAAAAAAAATAAACAAAAAAAAAAAAAAAATAATATATATAATATATTAATATATATTATATATATATAATATATATTCAAAATCTGATGAGATGCTGAGATTTTTTTTGCGAAGTTAGCATCACATAGCTTCAAATCGCGATTTTAAGGCAGAATCAGCAGAACTATTGTTAAAACCATCTGAGACTATAGAACTATGCTGGATGCAACTTCTCTAAGGTCTTATATTCAAAATCTGATGAGATGCTGAGATTTTTTTGCGAAGTTAGCATCACATAGCTTCAAATCGCGATTTTAAGGCAGAATCAGCAGAACTATTGTTAAAACCATCGGAGACTATAGAACTATGCTGGGTGCAACTTTTCTAAGGGTATATATTCAAAATCTGATGAGATGCTGAGATTTTTTTTGCGAAGTTGGCATCTCATACCCTTAAATCTTTAAATCGCGATTTTAAGGTCAAATCAATAGAACTATTGAAGAACTATTGCAGGAACTATAGAACTATGCTGGATGCAAGTAAATTTGCATGTTTTTAGTGAGATGCTAAAATTTGAGATGCCAACTTCACAGACACGAAGATCACACCGCAGCATTAGATACTACAGTTTACTTCTTATTTCTCAATACGGATTAAGAATAACAGTCAACATATTTATTGTTTGCAGTCTTCAGTTGGTTACATCAAGGTCTTATTCGTTGGTCAGTAACGTTGGGTCTTGCTTTATCTTACGAAAATTTGAATTTTTTATAGCCAAAAGATATTTCTTCATTAGTTTTAAGCCTAGAGTGCGATATAAATTAATTGCAGACAGCTGCTACTAATAATTGATTGCAACGACAGTTTTGATGACAAGTTGACATTTTGTCGTCATTGCAATTTGTGTTTTTTTTTTAAATGTACTTCTTAAACCGATACCAATATTCAAAATCCACATATCCTTTTTGAAAATATTTTAAGCCCAAAATTGGAAATGACCTTAACACGTGTTAGCACCCAATAGAGTTCACAAAAATGTTTTTCTTTTTTAAATAACAGCTTTGGTAATTATACCCTATACCACTATGTGGTTTGGGTATAATGACTTTGTGCTGCTGTTTGTAACAACCAAAAATATTTGACCTAGACCCATCTTTAATTATACCGATCGAATCAGAATCACTTTCTGAGTTGATTTAACAATGTCCGTCCGTCCGTCCGTCCGTCCGTCCGTCCGTCCGTCCGTCCGTCCGTCTGTGTGTCCATGTAAAGCTTGTAATCAAACTGCAGGTCGCAAATATGAATATATTTTGACGAAATTTGGTATATAAGCTTTTATCGGCCATGGGATGAACGCTATTGAAATTGGTGAGAATCGGTCCATGTTCAGACCTAGCCCCCATACAAATTACCCATATGAAATCGACATAAATTGCCATAAGATCCAAATTGTCATATAGATCTTACTCAAATTGGGTTTGTATGCGTTCATTACATCCACTAATGAGTAGTCCAAAAATGATCCCTTTGACCCCATATAGAGCTGCTTCCCGATCTTCACTTAAATCTATTAAAAAACAAAAATATTGCACTGATTCTTCTCAAATTTTGTTTGTACACATTTTTACAAAATACAAGAGACTTTACCAAACATGATCAGGATTGGTCCATTTTTGGACCTAGTCCCTTTATAGATATAGCATCTGATATGAACTTTTTCATATCTGCAGCCAAAAAAATTAATAAAAATCCCACTCCAATTTGGTTTTTGCTTATTTTCAATGTCCAGTTAGTTGGGCCTAAGAGATAGGGTTTCTAAACGCATGGTATAGGGTATCGTATAGTCGGTCTAGACCGACTATAATTTTCTTACTTGTTTTATTAATATTTTATTATTTTTATAAAAATTTAAAAAAAAATTATCAATTTCCCTGAAACATTAATAAAATGCATCTCTTTATATGTAAATGATAGCTGCTCAAGCAAAATTTATTAACAATTTTCACTTTTTTATTTTACATAAATCTGTGATTTTCTAGAATAACCGCGTATGTCATAAAATCAAAATGTTCAGGGGAGCCAAAAACATTATATTTGAAATTATGGGCTCGATATAAAGTTTTTAGAGCTTTTTATTTAACAGATATGGGAAATAAATACTTTATATAAAATTTTGAGTCAAAAATCTTCTGAGGAATAGATCCTAGAGAAGGACGAAAAACAATATGTAAATAACACTTAAAGTGTGGGCAGATAAAACAACTTATGTCGACAAACTTCGTTTTCTTTGAAAAAGAAAACTACCAATGCAACCACCCATATAGACATAAGTTGTCGTTGCTTGAAAAATGGATTTTTTTTTTCGTCAACAAAAAGCTAATGGAACTTAGGATGAGAATATAACAACGTATCAAGAATAATAGTGACAAAAAATAACAGAAATAAACACACAGGTTTTTATAAGTGGTTATAAACTGAAAAATAATCCAAAGTTATTTTGCATTTTTTTTTTCATTAATAACAACGTATGTGGCTATGTGTCGTTTTCTGAGAAAATAATTTGTCAGCGATCAAACGTAGGTTGACATACGTCGATAGTGCTGCAAATGAATTTAATAAACATTTAAGTTGCGTCGTTATTTAAAGAAAAAACTCAGAAATGGTCAATATTTTTTTTAAAAAAATTTAACACATATAAAGAGCGTTAAAAATTAATATATTTGGCATCGTTAACTCAAAACTGACAAAAAAGGACATACGCGGCTATTCCAGAAAACCACAGAAATGTCCTCTAACGGCTTAAGTTACTATTTGATGCGTTATAAATCATGTTGGCTGATCTGCGAATTCTTTATGACATCTTTTAAGTTTCAGATTTCATATTTTATCTTATAAGTTTGAATTTTGGAGGGATTTTTTTTGGTTAAAATGATTTTTTGGACAGTTGCTCAGAATAAAATTAAACTATGAAAAAAGTACTGGCATATATTGCTTCCAGAACCTGACTTTAAACAAAACAACAAAATTTTTAGCTAGAAACAAACAATATCGTAACTCCGAAATTTTTCATTACAAAACATAAGGTGACATGTTTTTACAAGTCAAATATGACAGCTTCATAAAAGAAGTGGCATGTCTTATTGCACCTAAAGAATCACAGCTGACAATGTGTGTATAACCCTTTCGTACCTAGCTATACCGATTGTGGGATCTGGTTTAAGATGCTTAAAATATAAACAAATAATTTTTTTCAGATTTTTTTTCCCGGTATTCAGTGATTGTGAGTTCTCTTGCGTGCTATTTGCACAAAAGAGAATTTAAAAAAAAATAGAATTGCGCTGTAAAATGAAATTAGTTTAATTGTGTCTTTTAATAAGGGTTGACATGCGGCCACGTGACGGTAAATTTTTTTTTTATTTAGCATAAAATTCCACTTTAATTTGTGATTTCTGTTGAGTTCGAATTTATACGTTCCTTTTACAAAATAAAAGTTACTAAATTTCATATTTTTAGAGAATCTGATTAAATTGAAAAACAGATATCACATTTGTGCTATTCAGGCACAACATCACGTTTCACGTTTATTTTCTGTCTTCGGCAAAACACTACGATTTATCAAAAAACGATGACATTGAAGCTGCATTAGCGATTTGAGACCAGTCTGATATTGACTTTAGTGATGAAGACAAATTGGTGGATGAAATTTGGACCCCCCGCAATCATAATTCCCGAAAACGAAGTGACGAAAATTCGAGCGACCAGCAAACTACTTTGGCAAATGAAAGATCCCTTAGCAAGTGCAACTGATCAACACAAACTTAAGTCCCAGTTTACTAAATGAAAGTCACAAGCCATCGATTTCCATCAGTCAACCACTAAATGGGAGGGAATTATGGAATAATTTACCATTTCTTCAAAATCAACTTCTCATTACATCTGATTGCAAAAATTTAATAAGCGTTGCAATATTTTAGACAGTATTTTCGGGAATAACACTATGAAGATGCAGTTGACTATACAAAAATTTATGCACTGGCAAATTATGGACAAGAATTGCGTTATTTATGGGGTGTCTTGAATATCCTGCAGTAATAATGTATTGGTCAAATGACTAATCGTAGACTTCTCTGTACCAGATCCTTCAAATAAATTATGGAGAGTACAATCGGTGATCAATATGGTAAGAAATCGATGTAATCAATTGGCAACTGAAATAGATGAGCAACTGAACCCTTTTACGGGAAGATGCCCGTTGGTTATGTATAATGGTGTCATAGTTGATTTTTTTTTTATACTAACCAACACTCAGGGGATGCCCCCTACAAATGCAGTGCATTGTGTTGATTTCAGGAAAATAGGTTGTGGGAAGGAGGAAATAGAGAGTAGTGTTTGTGGATATTTAACTTAAATTTTATTAGATTATAACTGTCAGGAAAGACCTCTGCGGGGAGTTTATTCCACATACGGCTAGTTCGACTGATAAATGAATTCTCTCTGTAATGCGTTGTGCGGTCAACTGGACAATAGACTACAAACGGATGTGATCAACTAGAGAAGCGGGTAGAGCGAACCGAAACTCGGGCACTTGGAATAAGTTCGCTAATCTCAGAAGAACATTTCCCATGGTAATATCTATAGAACAGTGCTACACAATCCACATTCCGACGGTGTTCCAATGAATCAATAGAGTTGGATACCCTACTGTCATTGATGAGCACCAACGCCCTCCTTTGTACACGATCCAGTAGCTCCAAAATAGACTTTGAAGCTCCTGCCCAAATATGGGAGTTGTATTCCATTTTCGGTCGGATGTAAGTGGTATAGATTTTAAGGAGATCAGAAGGAGTGAAGAAATTTTTACACCGTTTTAGAAAACCAAGACACTTGAATGGTTCTTTCGACACTTGAAAAACATGCTCATTCCAACGAACATCACATTGAATTCTCATGCCTAGAACATCAAGAGTATCCGATTCCTCAATACCTATACCACCCATATATACAGATCACATTGTTGATTCCATGGCCCTATGGGTCAACATACAGCATTTAGTCTTCAGCGCATTAAAATCCTACCCTATTCGCTTTACCCTATTCGCTTTACCTCACTCGGAGATTGTTAACAGGTCTTGATTGAGTGTGTCATTCATTGTCTGCCTTCTGTCCCCAACCTCCAAGAGGCTTGGCCTACAATTAAAGGAAAATGAATGAGAAGTGCTGCTATCATCTGCGAAAGAGTAAATAGAATTAAAAGTTTGACCAAGAAGGTCGTTCAGAAAGATAAGGAAAAGAGAAGGAGAAAGAACGGAACCTTGAGGTACCCCTGAATTAAACTGAAACTCATTAGATGAGACCCCATCAATTACAACACGTATTGTTCGGTCTCTGGGAAAACTCGATATAAATCGAGAGAAGTTATTACCGACCCCAATGCAATCTTTGATATCAATGCAACGTGCCATACACGATCGAAAGCCTTAGAAATATCCACAGCAACCACTTTACTTTCGCCAAAATTGTGAATGGATCGACTCCAGCGCTCAGAAAGTAGAGCTAACAGGTCTCCCGTGGAACGATTTCTGCGGAAGCCATACTGTCGACATTAAGAAGTGAATTGGCCTCTAAGTAGTTCACAAGATGGAAATTGATCATGCTCTCCATCACCTTTGAGAGCGCAGAGCAGATTGCAATTGGACGGTAATTTTCAGGGTTGTTAGCCGCACCCTTTTTAGGGATTGGTTGGACATTAGCAAAGACTCCCGCACGGTACAAAAGGCTGAAAAGGTTGGCCAATGGACTGGCTAGCGTCGAAGAGCACTGTGCTGGTATACCATCCGGTCCCGAAGACTTATTAATGTTGAGATCCGAAAGAACCTTTTTAACTGCATGTGATCGAAAGAATATTTAAGGCATAGTACAAGATACACTTTCAAGTTCGGGCAGAGGTTGATCGCTATCCGGCAAAAACGAGTTTTTTGTAAAAAGTTCAGCTAAGAGGTTAGCCTTATCAACCGGTTCAGTGAATATTTAGTCATTCATTAAAAGAGTTGGGATAGCAGAACTAGCATTGTTCTTTACCCTTTTAACAAATGACCAAAAGCTCTTACTATCCCGAGGAGCAGAGAGAACTTTAGCACGAAGACGCTGATCGTCTTCAAGAAGCTGGGACATTTGTAGATTGCGGATTAGATCATGGGCCGTCTATTGCGCTACGACTCAACAAAAACCTATCAAGAGGCAGCCATTTATACTTTGCTTGATTTTTTATTACAATTGCCATGTTGGAAACATTGCACCAAATGGGATTCATGGGATTCATAATCTCGCTATTTATAATTCATGGATGGAATACAGAACGGATGCAAAATTAGTCGAAAAAAAATCTTTTTAACGTTCAAAATGGAGCTAGGAACGGGGTTGGCGGTATATTTTGAAGCCTCTGAACATGTTGAAAGATTTCAACTGCCAGAAAATATTCACGGGACCAAATACCAACCACAAGATGCGCCGGATGACATTAGATTTGATCGCTATGACCATTGGCCTGCTTTTTTTAATGATCCACCAAGAGTATGTCGTCATATTTGTGACAGCCGCACAGGAGACCGATGTCAAAAATGTCGATCAGCCTTTGTCTCGCAAAAAA
Source organism: Cordilura impudica (assembly GCA_963682025.1). Lineage (NCBI taxonomy): Eukaryota > Metazoa > Arthropoda > Insecta > Diptera > Scathophagidae > Cordilura > Cordilura impudica. The sequence continues at coordinate 93,441 of OY821517.1, read as the reverse complement.
CAAAGACTATTTTAAATGTTATCATTCAAAAGAATTAGGATGTAAAATATGTATATAAATTTAGTTTTAGTTGGGAAGAAGTTCTGAATTTATATTATTTTCTCACGTCTCAAACAATTAATTTGTTATTTTTCAAGTATTAAAATGCAACGAAGTACCTTAATATGAACAGGAATATATTCTATCTGTTTTCTTATTATTTCTTTGTTATTTAGATATACTAAAAATGTATATAAACGCAATGAAGCAATAAACTGCGTTCTCATTTCATCAGCATTATTTTTCAGCTTATAGCCTAGTCCACACAATCGTCCACACAATGTCCTTTAAAAAAAATACCTTACAAAAAGTTAGGACACGTATTTTTAAGTAGACTTTGCAAAAAAGAGGTATGAATAGAGTACTTCATTTTATATACCATTATCATCCAGTGGGCATTCCTGACCAATAACGATAATTTTCTTAAAGAATTTTTTTGTAATATTTTTATGGAAACTATTTTGTATGATTTCCCTGATATTTTTATTGTTGAGGGTGGTAACAATGTAAATATTTGTACATCAGTATTTCTTGGTAATATTTTATTAAATTGCAGAAAGACCATCAATATTATATGTAGGTATGTTTAGATTAAAAACAGTGATAAAAAAAAATGTTTATAGACCAACAGGGAATTGTGTGAAATTTTTGTTCAATGATGGATCAGTGAGATGGAAGTTAGATTATATTTATAAACTTAAATAAAAAATTATTTTTCATTCTATAAAGCAACACCAATTGATAAACAATTAAAAACTAATAAATTTCGCATAATTTTTTTTTTCCAATATCAATAAAAATCATTTTTTTTTTTAAATTTGAAGAAATCAATGATAAATATTTTGTTGCCATGATTTGTGTTGTTGTACTCAAATTAAATGGCTATAATTCATTACAGAACACATAATGCATTAAAATTGCATTTTCATGCTGAGCCGCGGTCTCCACTAGACGCTACTTTGAAAAATAATAATAAATCATCGTTTATGTGGTCTACTATGAAATTACTGTACATGCCATTTAAAGAATAGAAAATAAAAAAAATATATATTTATACCACCCCCAGAGATATTGTTATTATTTCTGCGTTGACGAGAATATTATACTTGTAACTTTGTGTATAGTTTGGTGTTTAATTGTGATTTACTCAAACGTGATCTTTTAGAACGATAAATTTTTGAGCGGTTCTTAGATTCCTATTATTATTTTTTTTAAATTAAAATAATAATATATATTTATTTCAATTAATATGACACTGTAATGTAAGGTATGTTTTGTCGGCTTTACATGCATAATTTAAAAAGAAATTAAAATTGTATGTTTTTATTCAAGTCAAGAATATATTTTTTTAATCAGAGTAAGGTGTTTCATTTACATAGCGAGTGCTTCATCTGATGCGATGGAAAGTTGCCAGCTTTGGTTTTACCATAGAATGAAACATAAAAGATATTTTACTATAGTACCGTACGATCCCGTCCATTTTAGGCACGACTTCTCCCATCAATAAGTACACAGAATATGTATTTTCATTATTTATATGTCACTGATGGGAAGTTAAAAATTATATAACTGAAAAAGTGCAGCCTTCAAAAAAATTTTAATAAATAAATCATACAAAAAAAATTTATAGTATTTGTGTAATACCGCTATTTACAAATACTGCTACCTTAATAAGTAATAAATAAAATAGACTTAGTGAAATGAACACAAGAAACTCTGTAATTCCACCTTTATATATTTTATAATTTGCACAGTGAAGATAAGACTAATTTTAGAACTTACAAATAATTCTTATGTATACAATTAACGAAAAAAAGCAATTACGAGTTTATGTGAAATAGACGCAGGTTTAAAACTTACGGCCGCCCTTTGTAAAACACTTTAGTATAACAATCTAATCAATTACGGCATGACAATGTTTAATATAATCACAGATTAAGGCTTAATGCCTGGAATCGGTGTTAACGAAAAATAATTACAGATTAGTTATGTTTTTGTTTTTAGATATATATATGATTTCTTCTTCTTTACCATGCACTATAGAAAACAATAATAATATTTACATATTTATTACATATTTACTATAACTAACAGATTCCAGCGCTCGAAATTCGAGTGCAATTTCTAGGCAACTTTATTTCTCAACTTAGCCAATTCATAAATCAACACTTTTTTGGTTTATTATTATTGTGAATGAAGATAACAAACACATTAACATATTACATAAACACACACATAGCATATGTATAATTTTATGTATGTGTTAGTAGCAACTTTAAATGCAATTTACTCAAAATAAAGGAAAAAGTTTAAAAATCTGTAAATCTGGTGAACAGCTAATAAGAAATACCTTTCAAATAATACACGTTTGGTCAAAATCGGGATAAAACGGTAGAACAAAACATCGGTAACAAGAATCAAAATCTGTAAATCTGGTGAACAGCTAATAAGAAATACCTTTCAAATAATACACGTTTGGTCAAAATCGGGATAAAACGGTAGAACAAAACATCGGTAACAAGAAATCACCTGGCCTAATAATATTTACTAGCAGATTCCAGCGCTCGAAATTCGTGTGCAATTTCTAGGAAGCTTTATTTTTCAACTTAGCCAATTCAATAAACCAACACTTTTATGGTTTGTTATTATTGTAAATGAAGATAACAAACTCATCAACAAACACATTAAGAAATTTAATAAAACACACATAGCATATGTAAAATTTTATGTATGTGTTAGTAGCAACTTTAAATGCAATTTACACAAAATAAAGGAAAAAAATTCAAAATTCTGTAAATCTGCAAAACGGCTCAAAAGAGATACCTTTTAAATAATATACATTTGGTCAAAATCGGGATAAAACGGTAGAACAAAACATCGGTCACAACAAATCGCCTAGCCTATTAATATTATAGATTATAATATAACGAAGTTAATAAAAAATTTCAAAGAAATTTCTTTCAATTAGCCATTTTAATCAAACGACCTAGAAAAAAAATATATTAACCCATTTTGAATCGCGGATATTATAATATAAAGTTAATTGTACAAATTAAGGTAGATACTTTGAACATTTATTTTTTTTTACTGAATTTGGTGTTTATTTTCTATGGTTTTCATTCAACATTGATTAGCAGAGATGTGTAAAATATAAACTTTTTAAAAATACTGGTTTGAAAAATGATTTAGGCCGAAATTTGCAATAAACATTTTTAAAAATATAAATTTTTAATTAATAGAAATTAAAATGTTTTCAACTGATGCCATATAGATAGATTTATTTATTTTTTCTGTAAAAAACAGTTTATCCTTAAAACTTTGCTTTCACCTAAAAAATGTTTTCCCCCTAAAAATTTAAAAACTACCACACTATTATGCAGATATAATATATCGAAAATATAGAGTATTTTTTACACATATTGTTTTATTGATGCCAAATTACTTATTGCATAAAAAAATGCGTTTTTTGTGTTCAACATTATGGGAGGTACTTACCAAATGAAAGCTAGAAATTGTTAAGAAACACAAAATTATTTTCAGATTAACTACAGGGTGCACAGCATTTTATATCGGTAAAGCAACATTTAACCGTTGCAATGAACTGGTTGCTCAGCATTTTGGTGTCAGTGGAACCACTTTGCGGCGGATTTTAAAGGATGATGTGCATTTGTATCCGAATAAAGTGCAATTAACTCAGAGAATTTGGTGTCAAAAAGTGACTGTTTGGGCCGGCGTTTAAGCCAAAATGATCATTAGACCATTTTTCTTCAGAGAAGGTGAAACTGTCGATGGGCAACCATACCGGTGGATTTTGGTTTTTTATGTCTACCCGAAAATATGTGAAAAAGTTATGGGCGGTTACTGGTTTCACTGCAAATAAAACAATGCACTTTCTGCAACAAAAATTCCCTGGACGTGTGATGTCAAAGAAAAGCAATACTGACTGGCCTTGCAGATCTCTAGATCCTACCACTCCGGACTTCTATTTCCGGGTTATTTTAAAAGCAAGCCTTAGAGCATTGAAGAGCTCAATGCAAACATTCTGCCAAAATCATTGCTATACTGCGCTAGATGTTCGAAAAAGTTATTGAAAAAGGGCACCTTTTTGTCGAGCTCCACCGGTGTTAAGTGCATCGTGAGGTCAAGCTATCGTGACAGGTACTCACGCTAATCTTGAACACATCTGTCTTAGGATAGATTGCAAATAAAGAACATTGAACAAAAAAAAAAAATATTCCTTTTCCAACTTTTATCTTTTTTTTTCATTTTTTATAAATGGTCCATTCCGAGAGTACTACTACTGGGCTAGTTACTGAGAGTATCCATACCACTGGTCATGTTATAACTTATGCATCACGCCCAAGAGCATATCTGATACCATGATCATTACGTCGACCGCGTAGGGATAACTTACAAGAACTGAGTTAATGACTAGAATCCATAACAATGACGTATTTCTCTCCTTACTTGTTTTGACCTTACACTGTTATCAAGAGACGCAGTTATAATTCGTGTGTTCAGCATGGGTATTATCAAGCTTGAGTCTTATGAGAGTCTCGATGAGTCTTACACGTGTTTCCGGCAGAAAAGACGATATGCCTAAAGTCATTGTCTATTTCATGGCCTTTTTTGGTATAAATACAACCTCTAGGGTATAAATACAACTTTTACAATGCTCCAGATCGACGGAGCGTAGTTAAGAGAAAACCATAACTTGTAAATTTCAAGTAACCAGTGATAAAACCTTGAGCGCAAGTTTGGCAGAATTTCATCTGGTAATGGTGACTTAAATGGGCAGAAGCTTCCAAATGCTCAAGACAACCTTTCGAGGTAACTATATCCTCAGCGTCTTCCATAAATGGTGCATTAATGTACTCGGGAAAATGAGCATCGGGTAGAATTTCCAGTGACTAATTCGAAAAACCCAACCAGTTTCCATCAGAATCTTCAGGGAAGAAATTATAATATAATAACTTAATACAAAGTAATTTATGGTCATTTCAAGCCCTCTATAAATCTATGCTCCTTGTAGGAACTACGGGATTAAGTATTTTTAAAACTTGTAACTTAGTGAATACTTTTGTCCTCTTACTTAACTTTGAATTACATATTTATTTTTTTCTTATTATGTAATATAATTAGTATTAATTAATAAACTTTATATTTACATAAGTAAAACATAAATAAATAATTTTTTGAAAATAATATGGGGCTATCGGCTTTCATTTAAAAAATATGAATGATTAAAAATTAAGTAAGTCGCTGTGTGAATACTTTTGTCCGGCTCTGTATATATTGAAATTTTTTAAGGAAAATTTCCCAAAACGTGTGAATGAACCAGTTCTTAATGGCGGCTGGTACTTTTATCAGCAAATTGATCTAAAACACAATATGTATATGGTTTCCATGGAAAAAATACCGCCTGACAATTGCCAAAAATTAATAGAATCCATCCCAAAGAGACTTAAAATGGTTATAAGGATCAAGGGATTGAATACAAAATATTAATTTATTACAGGTAAAAACTAGAATTACGCCCCACTGTGGTCAATATTTTGAGATAGCGGCCAAAACTCCTTTTGGTTTTTGTTCTCCGATTTTAAAGTTATTAGACTCATATGAAAGTAGACAGTAGTAAACCTCGGGAGCCAAAAAATTAGAACTCTATTTCAACTATTTCACTGAGAACAGGGTGGTCCAAAATGGGCTTTTTCAGAATTTAGTAAATTTATGATATTTTTAGTTAATTTTTAAAGTTTAAATGATCATAACTTTTTTGTTTTTCAAGATTTTTGGACGAAATAAATTTTGTGTTGTAACTTAACTTATTTCCTATCACTGGTAAAAAATTGAAGCTCTACTGTTTTCAGAACAATTAAAATTTTTTTTTTTAAAAAAGGTCAAATTTCTCGGAAATTTCCTACTTCATAGAGCACAACTCCTGTGAGTCAAGCTGAGTCAAAACACAAATTTACTATTTTGTAGTCCTAACTCTCCCCTACATTCCTATATATACATGTCCATGCATCGGGACTGCACTTTTTGAGCTACAGCAATTTTTCTGACCCAAGGTAAGATATTCGGTACAAATGCACGTCATATTTTTTAAGAAGTTATTTGTATGTGAAAGTGGCTATTATGCATATATTTTGATGAAATTTTGTACAAGAGTTCTTATTGACCCAAAAAATAATTCTGTTGAAATTAGGAGAAATTGGCCCATATTTGGACCTAGTCCACATAGAAGGGTGTATCAAAATTTTGACAAAAATGACAATAGAACTCTCAAATTATGTGGTATCTGGCAAATCATTTGGAAAAGGTAAAAAAGATTTTATTGCCATCTAATATTACACAACTTAAATACGCGAAAATTGCAAATAAATTTAAAACCAATGGAAATAACTGGTAAAACCAACTACCTGTTATATTATGTTTCAAAGAGGTAAAAAAGATCATGTTGAAACTTCGAGCAATAGTATATTAATCCAAGCATTCATTTTTTTTCTTCATTATTGTTTAAACAATGGCTAAATTCAGTTATAGTGTTCTATCTGAAATATATTTTGAACGGAAAGATGAAAACGACATTATTTTACATATAACGAATAATCCATTCTTCAAAATATGCGACAAACAAGAAATTAAAATTCATAACTTAAAAATAAAAAACTTTTTAAATACTTTAAGAAAACGGTACAATCAATGTTCCAGAAACAAGAAATTGTTTTACTCACGCAACCAAGAATGGCTAAGAAATAAACTTATTTTTAAAAAGCCATCAGTAACTACCACGGAAACTGGAAAAGGTGGTCGACCAGCAAAGCCAATTGATAATTGTAGTGAAAGATCACGAAGACGCAAGCTTAAACATATCAATGAAGAAGTTTCTGGTAGCATCATAAAGGATTCATTTCTGCATCAAATTCAACCATCGAAAACTAAAAAGGGTAAAATTGCTATCATTGAAAAAATAGTGGAAGCAAGCCCCAGACACCAACTGAAGAAAATTAATTTACTCCAGAAGAAGCATTTGCACTATTTTTGGATTTGAAAATGACTAAAAACCAATATACAGAATTGCGGAAGCGAACCAATGAAAAAAATTGTGGAATTTTTCCATCATATCGAGATATAGTTTCTGCCAAAAAAGATTGCTTACCTTCACCAACTGCTATTAGTGTAACTTCAAGTTCAGCAGAAATAAAATTGCAGGATCTTCTTGAACACACTGCAGAACGATTATTAAAGACATTTGATGCTGACTCTTTAAAGAAGTTTAAAAATTGCAGCATGACTTTAATTTCTAAATGGGGATGTGATGGGTCCTCTGGCCAGAAACAATACAAACAATGTAATGCGGAAAATTCATCAGATGCCAATTTATTCATGATTTCTTTCGTTCCATTACGTTTAACAAAAACTTATATTGGTTCAGAGCCGTCAACTAGTAGAGCTGCGGAGATAGATGTATGGAAGAATGAAATTCCCTCGTCAACAAAATTTTGTAGACCAATAAAGTTTGCTTACAAAAAGGAGACTCAAGATGTCATAGATGAAGAATTTCGAAAAATAAATGATCAAATTAAAGAACTTCAACCAGCAACATTTAAATTTGATGACCAAGACATTGAAGTAAATTTTAAAATGTGTCTCACAATGATTGATGGAAAAGTTGCACAAGCTTTAACCAAAACAAAGTCATCGTCAAGCTGCACCATATGCCAAAAAAACATCAAGTCAGTTGAGCCAACCACCAACACAAGACGATAGTTTTAATGAAGCATATGAATTTGGAATGTCACCTCTTCATGCTAGAATTCGTTTTATGGAGCATATTCTTAAATTGGGAAACGATTTGGAATTTGGCCCGTTAGGCGAAACAGTGAGAAACAACAAAGAAAATTTGGAAAAAAGAAAGCAAAAAAAAAAAGATATTCAAGAAAAATACCGTGAGATAGGCCTTATAATTGACCAGCCAAAGCAAGGAGAAGGAAATTCTAATGATGGAAACACAGCAAGGAGATTTTTTTCCGATCCAGAAACTGCAGCTTCTATAACTGGAGTAGATTATGATTTAATATGACGATTCCAAATCATATTACAAGTTATAGCATGTAGCAAAAAGATAGATGCAAAAAAATTTGGTCAGTATGCTAATGAGACAGCAACCCTTTATAACCAAAAATATTCTTGGAGACATATGCCAACCACAGTTCACAAAATTTTGTTCCATGGGGAACAAATAATTCAGCGCAATATGCTTCCAATTGGAGATCTCTCAGAAGAAGCCCAAGAAAAAAATAACAAAGACTACAGATTCTTTCGCGAGCACAATACAAGAAAAATTTCCAGATATTGTACTAATGAAGATCTTATTAATATTTTGTTGTGCACATCAGACCCATATATGTCCAGTATTCGACAAAAATGGAAATCAACCTCATTAGAGTTAGATGAAGAAGCTAAACAACTACTGCAAAATGAAAATCAAAGCTATTTGGAAGAAATTTTTACTAATATTGTTTAATTAATACTAGTTTAAAGATTATAATTTGTTTCTAATTTTAGTATAAATTTTTATTAATACATTTAAATAAAATATATGTGCACTTTAAATCAATAGTAAAAGTTTACTTAAAATTTTATCGATGTTGTGTTCTGTGTATAATATATCCAAATGGTATTGATATTGTTGGGAATTTCAGTGTTATTTTTCAGTTTAATCCTCACAAGAATTAGCTTTCTTCCAAAAAAACCAACCTTTGGCCCCTGTGAATATTGAGACTAAATAAATGTCAGGGGCCAAATGTTGGCATTTTCTGACCAAAATTAAGTTAAGGAATAATAAATAAGTATTGGTTGTAAAATACGATTGAAGAAAATAAGAAATTATAAAAAAAATACCTATTTAAAATGTCAAAATATTCAACTTTTACATGGAAACTCAACAAAAAATTAAAATGCATTTTTAACTCCAAATTACTTACGTTCCTATCAGTCGATTTTTACGTTTGAACACGCAAATTGAAGCTTAAAGTCCCTCCTATTGAACAAAACAAATTGCGTAAAAAAATACCAATCCGGTCAAAAGTTATAGAGTTTTGACCGCTATCTCGCGAAATTGACCACTGTGCGCCCGACTTTGGCTTGTGCACTTTTTTCTTTACTAGTTGAAGTTTTAAATTAATTTATTACTTTAAATTTAAATTATGGTCAACGAATTTTTTTATAGCCAATAAAATTAATTTACAATAGTGTCTGAGTTTAACTTGGAGTAACTGATTTATAAAAAAGGGATCTACAAAAATATTTAAAAATCATAAAAAATACAAGTATGAAAATTATGGTCTGTTTAGAATGACTATACGATGTCATGAGTTTCGAGAGTTCCAATTTTGCTCAGATCAGCAATTGATATAGAAAAAAAGAATATATTAATTGTTATTAGTAATTTAATTGTTGTTATTAAATTGTGCTCTGCCGATATTAAGAAGTTCATATTAGATTCTATTTTTCAATTTTGGGCTACTTACTACACAGAAACCAAATTCGGCTGATATCTAGGTATATGTTAATATGGATCTTATGGTAATTTTAATCGATTTCATAGTGTTATGGGGATAGCTCTGAACGTAGACTCATTTTCACTAATTTCAATAGCGATCGTTCTATGTCCGGCAAAAGCTTATGTATCAAATTTTATCATATTATATTCCTATTTACGACCTGTAGTTTGTTTATTACGTTCATGTCGATACGCAGACAAACAGGCAGGCACACAGACAAAAGGAAGGATATTTTTCTTAGTTACAAACATCAGCACAACTCATTAAAAACATATTAAATGGATTTCTGATTACCAGGATTTATTTATTTTTTCTATCAATCCAAATACAAAATTTAAATTGAAAAAAAAAAGAAAAATTTTCGTCCAAATGCGTGCTGACTTTTCAAGGTACATTATTAATAATATAATACAACCATAATAAAGTGACTAGAAAAAGAAGTTACAATTTCCGAAGAAGATAATGTTTGTTTATGTAATGTTGCTAGCAACATGTTGGGTGAAATGTTTGGCAATATAGCATGAAATAATATTCCACTATTTGATGGTTTTTCTTTCAGCAAATTAGGATTTTTTTTGGATAGTTGTTGTTGTGCCTGAACAAATACTTGTACAAAATGTTTTTTAATTATAAAACTCAATCAGTAGACGCGAAAAAAACTGGTGTTAATATATCTAAAGTAACATAGTGTTTACTCGATAATAAAAATTATTTATTTCATTTTTTTGTTGAAAATTGGAAAATTTATTGGTTTTTTTATAAGTATAAAACTGTTTATTTTACCTAAGTATACGATATATTTTACAGTTAAAAAATCTAAACCTAGCTTTAACTATAAAACTCTTTATTTTACCTAAGTATTCGATATTTTTTACAGTTAAAAAATCTAAACCTAGGTACGAGGCAATATATTTTTATAATATTAAAAAATTCTATAATAACATTTTATAACATCATTTCAATACAGAAAAAATTACAATAAAATGTTAATTTTATTTATAGCTGTTCAAAGGTCGTTATTTTCACAGAGACCTAAAGTGTCATGTTAAGTACCATCATCAACAACCAAAATTAAACAGGAAGAAGGTACTAAAGGTATAATTTGGTACCCTTTAAAAAAGTAATTAATATATTTATAATTCTTTTTTTTTTTACTTTGTGAAAAGCTAATGTGCTATGTTTTATATACACGACACTTGAAAGTAAATTTAATTTCCTATTAAAATATACTCAATAAACTTAAAACGTCAATAAATATAAAAAAAATTAAGATTTAAAGGAAAAAATATATTCCCACTTTTTAAAAATATTATAAAAATAAAAGTAATTGAGTAATAATGCTATGGAATTTATTTAAAAAAAGAGTTATATACAGATCGGTTTAGGATTAGCGGAGATAGTGAGTTATTTTTCAAAATACAATTTTAGTAATAATATTATATTATTTACATTAACAAATTGTGATAATTTTATATATCGTTGAATAATTTTTCAAAAAGAGCATAACATGATGGGGGGGGAATATACCATTGCCAAACAAGTTCTAAAGTTATATAAGCAATATATTATTTTTTAAGCTTTTAGTGTGGTAGAATAAGAGATATTTAGATAAATTTTTATAAATAAAAGATTAATGTACTCTTTAAAATACTGAAACCCATATTGTCTACGTTTTGGACTCAATCGACCACAAAAGGAATATGTATATACATATATGTTAATATGTTAATTTGACAACAATCCTTATATACATATGTATATCACATACACAAAAAATTGAGCATCATTGTGAATGCCTAGAAAGATCTACATGTTACTAAATTCGTACATACATAGTTATTATGGAGTAAATATGAAAAAACTTAAAAAAATGCATTTTCCCAACACACTTTTTTACCCTATATATGAGATTGGGCGGTTACACAAAAAAAAAAAAAAAAAAAAAAAAAAACGGGTTCTTTACTTTTCGATCCTCTATAACATATCTTAGTATCAGACCGATCTGAGAATTCAACCCAGGATGCTAAATACTTCGGTAACATATAAGCTTTTTTTAAGCTGATATCTGTGGTTTTCTGGAATAACCGCGTATGTCCATTTTTGTCAGTTTTGAGTTAACGATGCCAAATATATTAATTTTTAACACTCTTTATATGTGTTAATTTTTTTTAAAAAAAATTATTGACCATTTCTGCGTTTTTTCTTTAAATACGTCGTTATTAAATCGTTTTTTGCGATTTTTGTTATTCGCGATTTTCGGTTTTGACATTTTTTGACTATGACGATTTTTGTTTATCTGCGATTTTGTTTTTGGCGACTATTGTTTTTACGATTTTAGATTTTGCCGATTTTTGATTTTTTGCTATTTTTGTTAATCGCGATTTTTGATATTGACGATTTTTGTTTTTTTGCGATTTTTGCTATAGCGATTTTCCGTTCTGGCCGTTTTTTTTTTTTTTTTTTTTTTTTTTTTTTGCGATTTTTGATATTCGCGATTTGCGGTTTTGACGATTTTTGACTTTGGCGATTTCTGTTTTTTTTTCATTCTTAATTTTGTCGTTATTTTTTTCTATTTTTGATTTTGTCCTTTTTTGATTCAGCCGATTTTTGTTATTCGCGTTTTTCATCACGCACCTTATTCGCCAATTTAAGGGCCCTCGGATTGATTTCTCTTTCCAAAGTTGAAAAAATGGCTGGGTGGTAAAATATTTGCTAACAATGAAAAGGTGGAGTCTGCGGTTGATGGCTATTTTAAGGAGCTAGTCAGTTCTTACTATAAACAGGGTATCGAAGCTCTTGAATATTGCTGGAAAAAGTGTATCGAGCTAAAATGAGATTATGTTGGAAAATAAAGAAAAATTTTCCCAAATTTGGTTTCTTTGACAGGTCGGGTAATATTTCATTATACCCTATACCACTATGTGGTTTGGGTATAATGACTTTGTCCTGCTGTTTGTAACTACCAAAATTATTTGACCTAGACCCATCTTTTATTATACCGATCGACTCAGAATTATTTTCTGAGTCGGTCTAGCGACCGTCCGTCTGTCCGTCTGTCAAAAAACAACAATATTCCACACATCTTTCTCAAATTAGGTTTGTTTACATTTTTTCAAAATATAAGTGACTTTACCAAATATGATCGGGATCGGTCGAGTTTTCGACCTACTCCCCATATAAATATTGCATCCGATATGAACTTTTTCATATCCGCAGCCAAAAAAATTAATAACAATACGACTTAAATTTGGTTTATGCTTATTTTCTATATCGAATTAGTTGGACCGGAGAGATGGGGCTGTAAACCATGGTATAGAGTATCGTATAGTCGGTCTAGACCGACTATAATTTTTTCAAAACAAAACAAACTTTGCATAGAAAGATTAAAAAAAAAAGAAAATTGGCCTGGAAAGGATTAAAACCAACAAGGTTAAATTTTGTCATTAATTTTATTTTCGTATTACAAGAATTTCTTTTGAAAAAATATTTTTTTCCAAATGGCTTTTTGACTCTTCATATTTTTCGATGTAAGTGTTTTCACAAACTCTTGCAACCTGCAACAACCTCGTACAAATACAAATATGTTGTTTAGCATGCAAGACAAGGACAATGCATTTTAACAAAGTGATTTTTATTCTCTAAACGAGTACGAGTGCCAGTGCCAGTGCCAGTGTTAGTGTATATTTCGATTCCAGCTCGTCTTGCCACCATCTAAACTTTGCATACATTAGTTAAATTCTCGCCTTAGGATTCTTAACGCAGAATACTTATTTAGACAAGTCGTTGGTAAAACCATCGCATAAGATAATCCTTTTCGTGTAGTTTACGTGTTATTTTCATTTGCTTTTGCTCCTTCTTTAGCATTGTTTGTGTTTTATACTTTGAAAAGAGATTTGCCTTAAGTGGCAGTTTCAGAGATGTACTCTTGTCGTTTATATATTGCAGCAACATCACTACTTCATGCGGCTAATAAAAATTCCAACATTGTGTTACAGAAGTTCATCGAGATGTCGTCTAAAGGAAAACAATATTATTTACAAAGAAATATAGCGAGTTGTTATTCAATAATAACGTTAATTTCCAGCACTATCGACGTATGTCAACCTACGTTTGATCGCTGACAAATTATTTTCTCAGAAAACGACACATAGCGACATACGTTGTTATTAATGAAAAAAAAAATGCAAAATAACTTTGGATTATATTTCAGTTTATAACCGCTTATAAACACTTATGTGTTTATTTGTGTTATTTTTTGTCCCTATTATTCTTGAAACGTTGTTATATTCTCATCCTAAGTCCCGTTAACTTTTTGTTGACGAACAAAAAAAAAATCAATTTTTCAAGCAATAACAACTTATGTCTACATGGGTGGTTGCATTGGTAGTTTTCTTTTTCAAAGAAAACGACGTTTGTCGACATAAGTTATTTTATCTGCACACACTTTAAGTGTAATTTACATATTGTTTTTTTCGTCCTTGTCTAGGATCTATTCCTCTTAAGATTTTTGAGTCAAAATTTTTTATAAAGTATTTATTGCCCATATCTACAGGACTGTTAAATAAAAAGTCCTAAAAACTTTATATCGAGCCCATAATTTCAAATATAACGTTTTTTTGGCTCTCCTGAACATTTTGATTTTATGACATACGCGGTTATTCTAGAAAACCACAGATATTACACTTTCTTTTTGTTTTTTTTTTTTGCGTGTATAAAACCAGATAAACAGACTTTTTGATATTTTTTTTTCAATTATTACTGCACTTGGCAAAATAAAAATATAAAATATAATAAAACAAAACAAAAAATAATGAATTAATGAATGTTGATGATGTCGAATAAATAAAACTTACACAGATTTTATGATAACAAGCCACTGTCAGACTAAAGAATTAAAAAAAAATAAAAAGTACTTAAATAAGTGGAGAACTAAGACAGTTAAACAAATTTTTATAAAGCTGTTAATTTATTATAAATTAATAAAAAAAAGAACATTTATAAAAAAACAGTTGTTGGGTGGTAAAGTATAAATAACAACGCAACAACATAATAATTAAATCACATTAAAAGTTCATGGACATTACTTTTAAGTTTGTGTTTATATATATATGTGTGCATATATATGTATGTATATACTTATATATTTTTTTTTAAATAAAAGTTTAATGATATATGGAATATTTTTACAAAACAAATTTTTGTACATGATTATAAAAGTTGATTGCACATGTATTTAATTGAATATTATTATGTTAACTGTACTGTTATGAAAGTCTGATTGTTTTATTTAGTTATTGCTTTAAAGTCATTGACTTTTTGTAAAATGTTGGGTCTAAACGTATTATTTTAACCTGACCACAGTGGTCAGGTTGTAATGGCTTTGTGCTCATTTTAGTTCTTATTTGATGCAAATATTTGCATTTTTTAATGCGATTTTTTATGGACATACTTTGGAAGTCTATTTCTTATATTTGTCCGGTTGCCGCAAATCTACATTGAAGATTTAGAACTAGAATTACAATATTTCGAACCGAGCTCCTCAAAGTAAAAAAAAAAAAACTATATCCACCTGAGTATTTATGAAATTTGGCGTTCATACAAATGTCCCCTTTGAGTTTGACTTAAATTACCCTTATATTAAGATTATCATATACGTATTTATATATTGGCTAAATTTGGTTTATTATATTCATACATTTAGGGCCATTTCAGTACAAATTGTAAAAGACCGACAACTAGTTTCAGATTTGATTCTAAAGTAACTAATTCATGTTAAAAACAAAAACATTAATATAATAGGCCCAATTAGCTTAATAAAAATCATATATAAAACAATTACACTGAAATAATTTCTACCAAACGATGATCGCAGTCGAAAATCTCGCTCATAAAAATTTAAATCATTTGAAAACAAAATCCAAAAATTCAAATAATTCATTTAGAAAAAAATACGATGAATGTAAAAAGAACATTTCAAACAAATAATTATAAAAAAAAGTAACAAAGATGAAGTAAAAGACTCCACCTCCAATAAGAATGAGAGAAAAATGCAACAAATCAGAAGACAGCAAGTAGAACAACCAAACGATGACGATACGCACTTCTGTCAACAAATACAATCATTGATTTTGTTAAATGTTAAATGGCAGCAACAAATGGAGAGACATAAAGGTGTAAGTTAATAAAATGAACAAATCGAGGGAATGATCCACAAACAACAACACTAAGGTATAGAAATTGAAAAATTTTTAATAAAAAATAAACTTACCCGTTTGTGATGTTTTTGTTGATGATGCTGCTGGTTAAGTCGTTGATCCTGTTGTGTTAATTGTTGCTGAGATTGTTGTTGCTGTTGTCTTAGTACACTAGAGGTGGTCATGGGAGAAGACGGAGAAAGAGGATATTGTTGCATTAGTTTAAGATTTTGCTGTTGAACATGTTGCGTTTGTTGTTGCATACATGTTGCATGTGTTTGCTGTTGTTGCTGTTGCAAAAGATGATGATTGTGATTTGTATAATAATTCATTGAGGGTAAAGAGATCGTTGTTGTTGCTGTCTGCTGGGTTTGTTCTTGTTCAGGTATATAATTATGAAACTGTATTTGTTGTTGTTGCACACATGGTGAAAGATGCGGCTGCTGCTGCGGTTGTGACGTTATTAATTGGTGTTGATATTGATTTCTGGTGGTATCTTGTACCCAATTTGATACACGTATTTGTTGTTGCTGCATCTGCTGTTGCAACATATTGTTATTGACAACATTTTGATTATTATTACTACTATTGCTATTATTGTTAATATTATTATAGTAATAGTAATTGGCATTATTTTTATTGGTATTTTGCATTTTGGCTTCGATTTTAGGAAACTGAAATTTTAAAATAATCGAATACTTTTTATTTTATACGTTTTTCAATCAATACACACACATATACATACATATATGTATATATACATATGTAATATATTAGGGTATCCGTTATTTTTTAAAGTGGAAATATATTTTGTCTCACACCTCAAAAAATCGAGGCTTGATGCAAAAAGTATTCTCCAAAAATATCACAGCCCTACTGCCACGCCTTGAAATTTAGAAAGTACAATTTTGAAAGTATTTGAATTTCGTAGTTTTACAAGACGTGATAGTTTTTCACTAACTTCACTGCTCTTTTCGTAGTACTATTCACAATTTTTCAAATTCAGAGTAGTAACTTACTAGTTTTTTTTAATGTTGTATGTCAAAAGTTTCTTTTCTACAGTAATTGTCTGACTTGGTACACCAAATTATCATGAACAAGTAAGAGAATTATAGTCGGTCTAGACCAGCTATACGACACACTATACCATGTGTTTAGAGACCCTGTCACTTAGGTCCTACTAATTGGATCTAGAAAATAAGCATAAAACAAATTTGAGTGGCATTGTTCTTAAGAAATAAGAATAATATTTACTTGATAGGATGTATTAATTTTAATATAATAGGATCAAAATTACCATCCAATAGACAAGTACGATCAGTTTTTTGTTACAATATGATAATAGTAAGATTAAATACTCGTGAAAGTGCGAGCTTAGTGATACGTGAAGTAATGATTTTTTGGGAGAGATCCCGAATACCAACCAAACAAAATCAATACTGCATATCAAAAATTTTAAAAATATATGATGAAGAAATTACCCCATTTAACAATGAGTCCAGATGTGCCATTTTTTAAAAATTTTAAAAACTGTTGGGGAAGATCAATCCAAAAAAAATATAACTAGTGGAATGGATCATGAACGATGCCGTAATAGCATACAACCCGTAGCTAGCATGCCTTTAGGGTCTTCATTTAATGAAAAAATAAAATTTCCTAGAATTTGCGCTCGAATTTCGAGGGCTGGAATCTGCTAGTTTTTGTAAATGTTTTTGCTTTTTGTTTTTTTCCATTAATCGAAATATGATTAATAAAAAGCATAGTCGATTTCAACTTGTATAATCGATTTAGCAATGTCAGTCTGGCTGTCATTATGTAGAATTTTATTGCGGTTATTGAAAGTATTTTAAAAGAAGAATGAGTCAAATTGCAGATTTTCAGTAGTTGTGAATGAAAATTGTGAGAGACATCTGAAATTGTTCACGAAATTAATATACTATATTAACAATTTTTTTCACCTTAAGAATTGGTATTAAGTTTAAATTTAAGTTTATCGAAAATATTTTAATATATTAATGATGTTTTGCCTCAACAAATTCATTTAAACAAATTAGTTTAAGTATGAAGATAACATAGGGGGAGGGTATCAAAGTTTCGGCCATAGCAGTTAACACTCTTATTTCTTTAAGTAAGGAGTGAGATCAAAACAATCTTAACACAAGTTTTTCCTATTAACTTTTTTCGCAAGCATTATTTGAAATTTTTTTTTATAAAATAATCTTTGAAAAATATGTCAATTATTATGTTTAATGACAACACTGTTGTTAGTTGTTTTAGTTTGACTAAAATGACTGATGAAATACTTGTATAAGTGCTAAAATGATCAATATTTAACAAAAATCAACTTTGTCTTACAAAAAGATGGCCAAGGAATTAAAGGACTGCCGTCAAACTGTTTCCAATGTTATTAGAAATTATCAAGAGAATTTGACCTTTAATAGTGCTCGAATTATTTGATGCGAAGAGTTAAAGCCAATGCAGGTTTTTAAACATACAAAGTTCAAGAGCTGCGAAAATTTTTGAGACAAAAATCAGAGCACGGAAATTGAAATCATGCTTCATTAAAAAAAATACTACTGCTGCTTAATAGACGACGAAAAGTATGTAATGGCAGAATTTTGGTAGCTTCCGGGTCAAAAATTTACTGTTGCTAATGGTCGAAGAAATGTTGGGCATAAGTTTAAGACCCAGATTTGGCATCCTGTCACTACGGTACAAGTAACAATAACTTTGTTTTTGTACAAAGGGAGGCAAATCCTCCAAACAGTTCGGATCTTAGGCTAGTGGGAAAGGGAGTTGAAGAGCACAACAAAGGTGTCCCAGAATTTGGTAGATTTTAAACGGAGATGAACTACCTGTTCTAAAAAAAGTGGCGGAAACCAGTATAAAATTCCTAATAGAAAGGTTTCCGGAAAAGGTACATAAGTGCGTATGAAAATAGTGATTAGATCTATAAAATGTATCTTTTTTTTAAAGCTCTATAACATAACTTCAATTTAATATAAAAAAAAAAAATAAAAACTACATTCAATGGTTTCGTTATTATTACATTTTATATGTATATGTTAAAATTTTTTTCGATCTTACTCCTGCTTCTTTGAAAATATAAAAAAATTCAATGTTTAGTTTTGTTAACAATCAGTCATTTCTTAACACATCGCCGAAGATAAGTGAACAAATAATTAAGTCATTTTGATTATCGAAAGTAAATATTTGTATTAAGAAAACTTTATGGTAACCAAAATATTTTAAAACGTTTTAGGACCTTTTGCTGTAGTTCCATTTGACGTTATAAAATTGTGGCTAAAAATAAGAGCTCCACTCCCGTTGAAAGGGAGATCATTTGGAATTGTTTCCAAAATGTTGGTTCCATTGTTGAAATCGCGAAAATATTATCATTGTCGAGGGGAAATGTTGTCAATGCATTATCAACAATGTAAGATTCGATAATTGACAAAGATATAAACAACGCAAAATGACACAAGCGCCAGATACGCTTATGGCCAGAATCAACATCAACTCTGATTGGATCGTGCATTGAGTCGGAACATGGCATTAAAATATCGGCTAGGATCATAAGTACACGTCTGACTGAAAATAATCTTTATGGCCGCATGGAGAGAAAAACCCAAATGTGTCAAAGAAAAATATGCAGCAGCGCTTGCAGTTTGCAAAAAAAAACTCACCTCCACAATGATCCAAATTTTTGGAAATTAAGAAGTGTGTAGTGATGAATCAAAGTTAAAAAATAAAATAATTTAAACAAATTTTAACAATTTCTTTTCAGGTAACCTGATTATATGTCAATACAAAATATAAGACTGACGTTTGCTTTGTAATTAATTAACTGTTAGATATTTAAACTTAATAAATAGAAGTTGTTTTTGTTAAAATTTTTAGTAAAACTTTTTAATTTTTAAAAAGTTAAGTATTGCTGTATAAATGACTTAATTGTATGTCCACAAGTGTATATAAAGTTAAAGTTAACTTTTTAAAATTGTGCATAATAATATATGGATGTCAAATAGAATAGCAGGACTTGAAATTAATATGGAGAATTTTTCCATAAAAAACTAATGTTTCATTCGAAATTAGAATTTAAATTAAAATATATTAAATGATACCAATGGTAACAAAAATTATTTATAGTCCATATATTACCTACATATCTTTATATATATATGAACTATGTATATATGATTTATTTTCACCCGGGTAATTTTAATTATGCGTAAGCGAACAATCTAAAAATTTTACGTCAATGTATTAATAACGTCTTTACGATCCGACAATGAGTCATCCAACATTTTAATAAAATAATGTCTACATTTAAAAACAGTTAGGGTATTCACAAGGTTGTCCTAACTGTTGTATGTGTCGTATGTGCTAAAATAAAACGTTAGCAGATATGTCTTTGCGGTGTACAAATATTTTTTGTACGTTTCATGTAAATATTGTGGAAAAAAATGGTAGAAATAAATAAAAAAAAATATGTAAGAAAATAATTATATCCAGGTAAGTTTTTGTGTAAAAAAACAATTATTTTGCTTTTATTTGATTTTTTTTTAGATTGTAGTCTATGAATATACGACAGGTTGTTCAATATACCTTATGAATTCCCTAAGTGTATTTTAAAATAAAGTTAATTTTTGAAAGAATTCATTTGGCATACAACGATTCTATCGAAACATGCTTAATAAAAGTTAAATGAAGTAGCTCGTCAACTGATGAGTGCAACCATGCATATCGAATAGATTAAGGGTAAAAAAAATTGGACATATGTTTTACAGATTTCGGACTGAAAGCTTTTTATTCCTTCCAGAGCATTCTAAAGCTCTTTGATAACATAAAGGGTCCGCCATCTAACGTTTTTTTTTTCAACTAGTGCTTATTTCGTGAATGGTAACACTTGCTCATGTCTGATTTGACAGATATTTAGTTTTACCCTTCCGCTGAACGAATATGGTTGTGTATACGCTTGAACAACGCTGGGAAATATTGCGACATTACTTTGAAAATCATGGTAATGTTGCATAATGTGTGTGAAAATTGCGTACGGATTTTGGAAGAAGAGAAGCACCGTCAGCTCCGTATGTTCGTTATCTTGTGAAAAAAGTGAAAGAAACTGGCATCCTCATCGATAAACCAAAGCGCGAAAAGCCAAAAACAGTGCGTACACCCGAGAATATTGCTGCTGTGGCGGAAAGTGTGCGTGAAGCGCCATCAACATCAATTTACCGTCGTTCTCAAGAATTGAACATTTCGGAGGCATCATTGAGACGAATTTTGCATAAAGACCTTGGTATGACGCCATACAAAGTACAATTGGTTCAGGAGTTGAAGCCAACTGACCATCCAATGCGTTTTCGCTTCGCTAAGTGGGCCTGCGATCGACTTACTGAAGATGCCGATTTTGCCAAAAAAAATCATCTTTTTAGATGAAGCTCATTTTGATCTTGGCGGGTATGTAAACAAGCAAAATTGTCGCATTTGGGGAACAGAAAACCCGCACGCATACATTGAAAAGCCGATACACCCAAAACGAGTCACTGTTTGGTGCGGATTTTGGTTCAAAGGCATAATTGGGCCATTTTTCTTCGAAAATGAGCAAGGAGTGGCCGTTACAGTCAATGGTGATCGTTATCGGGCCATGTCGTTTGGCCACCTCGGAGCTGCGATTTGACACCGTTGGACTATTATTTGTGGGGTGCCCTCAAAGATAAGTGTTACGCCAACAAGCCAGAGACAATTGACGCTTTAAAGGACAATATTCGTGAAGCCATTGGTGAAATAAAGCTGCACACAATCGATAATGTGCTTAAAAATTGGACCGATCGTGTAGGCTACTGCATGGCCAGCCGAGGCAGTCATTTGAATGAAATTATTTTCCATTATTAACCGGAAGGATTGTACAAAAAAAATCATCTTTTTAGATGAAGCTCATTTTGATCTTGGCGGGTATGTAAACAAGCAAAATTGTCGCATTTGGGGAACAGAAAACCCGCACGCATACATTGAAAAGCCGATACACCCAAAACGAGTCACTGTTTGGTGCGGATTTTGGTTCAAAGGCATAATTGGGCCATTTTTCTTCGAAAATGAGCAAGGAGTGGCCGTTACAGTCAATGGTGATCGTTATCGGGCCATGTCGTTTGGCCACCTCGGAGCTGCGATTTGACACCGTTGGACTATTATTTGTGGGGTGCCCTCAAAGATAAGTGTTACGCCAACAAGCCAGAGACAATTGACGCTTTAAAGGACAATATTCGTGAAGCCTTTGGTGAAATAAAGCTGCACACAATCGATAATGTGCTTAAAAATTGGACCGATCGTGTAGGCTACTGCATGGCCAGCCGAGGCAGGCATTTGAATGAAATTATTTTCCATTATTAACCGGAAGGATTGTACTTTCAAATAAAAAAAGAAATTTGAGATAATATTCAGTAGTTTTTTTTTTATAGCATTTTCAAAAAAAAAAGTTATTTGGCGGACCCTTTAGAAAGCTGAAATTTAGCATACGTAGTACAGGCCACAAGATTGATCTAAAGTTTTGATTTTCACTCCGTAGTATATAACTTAAAAACAAGTAAGACTGTCAAATTAAGCTATGCCGAATCTTTGGCACCCGCCACCTGGGATTTACATTTACACTACTATCTGGACTTATTGCACTATTTATAACAAATGGTAAGTTTTTGTGTAAAAAAACAATTATTTTGCTTTTATTTGATTTTTTTTTAGATTGTAGTCTATGAATATACGACAGGTTGTTCAATATACCTTATGAATTCCCTAAGTGTATTTTAAAATAAAGTTAATTTTTGAAAGAATTCATTTGGCATACAACGATTCTATCGAAACATGCTTAATAAAAGTTAAATGAAGTAGCTCGTCAACTGATGAGTGCAACCATGCATATCGAATAGATTAAGGGTAAAAAAAATTGGACATATGTTTTACAGATTTCGGACTGAAAGCTTTTTATTCCTTCCAGAGCATTCTAAAGCTCTTTGATAACATAAAGGGTCCGCCATCTAACGTTTTTTTTTTTTCAACTAGTGCTTATTTCGTGAATGGTAACACTTGCTCATGTCTGATTTGACAGATATTTAGTTTTACCCTTCCGCTGAACGAATATGGTTGTGTATACGCTTGAACAACGCTGGGAAATATTGCGACATTACTTTGAAAATCATGGTAATGTTGCATAATGTGTGTGAAAATTGCGTACGGATTTTGGAAGAAGAGAAGCACCGTCAGCTCCGTATGTTCGTTATCTTGTGAAAAAAGTGAAAGAAACTGGCATCCTCATCGATAAACCAAAGCGCGAAAAGCCAAAAACAGTGCGTACACCCGAGAATATTGCTGCTGTGGCGGAAAGTGTGCGTGAAGCGCCATCAACATCAATTTACCGTCGTTCTCAAGAATTGAACATTTCGGAGGCATCATTGAGACGAATTTTGCATAAAGACCTTGGTATGACGCCATACAAAGTACAATTGGTTCAGGAGTTGAAGCCAACTGACCATCCAATGCGTTTTCGCTTCGCTAAGTGGGCCTGCGATCGACTTACTGAAGATGCCGATTTTGCCAAAAAAAATCATCTTTTTAGATGAAGCTCATTTTGATCTTGGCGGGTATGTAAACAAGCAAAATTGTCGCATTTGGGGAACAGAAAACCCGCACGCATACATTGAAAAGCCGATACACCCAAAACGAGTCACTGTTTGGTGCGGATTTTGGTTCAAAGGCATAATTGGGCCATTTTTCTTCGAAAATGAGCAAGGAGTGGCCGTTACAGTCAATGGTGATCGTTATCGGGCCATGTCGTTTGGCCACCTCGGAGCTGCGATTTGACACCGTTGGACTATTATTTGTGGGGTGCCCTCAAAGATAAGTGTTACGCCAACAAGCCAGAGACAATTGACGCTTTAAAGGACAATATTCGTGAAGCCTTTGGTGAAATAAAGCTGCACACAATCGATAATGTGCTTAAAAATTGGACCGATCGTGTAGGCTACTGCATGGCCAGCCGAGGCAGTCATTTGAATGAAATTATTTTCCATTATTAACCGGAAGGATTGTACTTTCAAATAAAAAAAGAAATTTGAGATAATATTCAGTAGTTTTTTTTTTATAGCATTTTCAAAAAAAAAAGTTATTTGGCGGACCCTTTAGAAAGCTGAAATTTAGCATACGTAGTACAGGCCACAAGATTGATCTAAAGTTTTGATTTTCACTCCGTAGTATATAACTTAAAAACAAGTAAGACTGTCAAATTAAGCTATGCCGAATCTTTGGCACCCGCCACCTGGGATTTACATTTACACTACTATCTGGACTTATTGCACTATTTATAACAAATGTAAACAAAATATTTGAAAAAGTAAACAATTTGATAAACTTAATACTAAATTATTACAACAAACCACTGAATTTTTAACATTTTTAAGTAATATCTTGGCACAATGATGGCCGATTTACTCCATTTTAAATACCAGCCTGCTCGAAATAATGACACACAATATTATTTTAAGTTTGCCCATGAAAATGGTTTATTTTTTGAATATATATGGGGTCGCAAATTTATGCTTTAAAATCCCATGCTTTACAATCGGAATGACAAAGTGATATAAACCCTCTGCAAAGTGGTGTGGATGTTATAAACAAAATATGAAAATCGTTTAGAAAAACAGACATTGTAAACCAGGTGCGGTTTTTTGCAAGTCTGAGAGTTTCTCCCCTAAATTTAGAGGTTTTTAGGGGTAACAATCTGCATTATTATTTTATTGGTCTATAATTAATTTTCAAATTATTATTATTAAGAAATTTTAATTTTTTAAAAATCAAAATCTCAATGCAACATACAATTAAACAGCACTTTTATTTTTAGTTCTATAAACTATTAAATGTGGTATCAGACGAAATGTATTTGTCACATGTAATGTCACTTTTGCAACCTATAAATAAACCAGTACATATGTCAAAAATGTCGTTCGCACGGCCATACATACATATGTTATTGAGTATTGCACATTCTCTGTTTATTTACAACTGTTGATTTTTAAGTGGCTTTTTGACATCTAATGCTCTTCTAATAATATGAGAGATATTGCTTCTTTCTAATAATATTTTTTTTTTTTTAGAAAGGTTTTCGGCTCAAAAAATCGTTTAGAAAAACAGACATTGTAAACCAGGTGCGGTTTTTTGCAAGTCTGAGAGTTTTTCCCCTAAATTTAGAGGTTTTTAGGGGTAACAATCTGCATTATTATTTTATTGGTCTATAATTTATTTTCAAATTATTATTATTAAGAAATTTTAATTTTTTAAAAATCAAAATCTCAATGCAACATACAATTAAACAGCACTTTTATTTTTAATTCTATAAACTATTAAATGTGGTATCAGACGAAATGTATTTGTCACATGTAATGTCACTTTTGCAACCTATAAATAAACCAGTACATATGTCAAAAATGTCGTTCGCACGGCCATACATATGTTATTGAGTATTGCACATTCTCTGTTTATTTACAACTGTTGATTTTTAAGTGGCTTTTTGACATCTAATGCTCTTCTAATAATATGAGAGATATTGCTTCTTTCTAATAATATTTTTTTTTTTTTAGAAAGGTTTTCGACTCAAAACTATGCAAAAATATTAAAGTTTTATGTTGTAGGGTTAAAAGAGTTAAAAGACTTTAAAAATTTAATTTTATCTTTTCATTATCTATCGCAAAATCTGAAAATTGGTCAATATGAAGAATTGTTCATTCTATTTTTGTAGATTTGTACACAACTTTAAAATATTATAAAAATCATTATTTTGCATTATATCGTTAGTATTCTTATCACTTAAATAGATAACAAAAAATTATTTATTCTACAATTTCGTAATATTTTAACAATAATTTACAAATCAAGAACTTTTCAATTTTGTTTTAACAGATCGTTAAGTCATCATGACACAAAACAACTTCACTTACATTTTTGGCACTTTTAAGAATTATTAAATGACATTATTTTTTTTTTTTTTTTTTAACACCCACGACTTTTTTTACATTAAAAATTATTTCTAATTACACAATTTAAAATTTTAATTATTTACTACATTCGATTATTATGATTCAAATAAGGTCGTTGACTCATCCATTCATCCATTATAAATACAAAAATCTAAATCGACAATGAATTTGATTTAAAATATGTTATTAATATGTTCACCTTTCTTTAATTTTTATATAAATAATTATAAATTATTTTGTATTTTCTGTATATTAAATATTTTTTTTTTTTTAATTTTGTATATTTGTCACTTAACTATTCCAGTTTTTTTTTTCTTTATTTCGGTGCTAATTTTTTTTTTTATTTACTTCCTTACATTAGTAAGGCCCGCAATATATTGAAAAGCGAAATGGAAACCTTTTTGTGTGCGCCGCGCGCGAGTGTAGCGTAGAGCAGAATTATAGTTGTAGAACTGAGCAATAATGTTTGACTGGCAAAAACAAAAAAAAAAAAAAAACAAAAAACCGAAAACACATTCTGACACCAAGTAAGAGGATTGTATTGTATGTTGTACGAATGAATGACTTTAGTTTAGCTAAATGTCTGTCCGCCTGTATCACTGACTGGTTGATTGGTAGGTTTATTTTGGGTTTCAAATATGCACGCGAGTATGCGCGCGCTGGTAATTCACCTAAAAAAATTTACGACGAACTCACATTAACTCTAAAACTCCTAAAAGGAACTGAAACGACAACAGCAATAACAATAACGAACAAGAAAAATTAACAACGTTATACAAAAAAAAATAAATAATGTGTTGTCGTCGCTATCGTTATTACACGATCGTTATGTTGTTATTGTTTTTCGCTTTTTAATTTTTTTTTTTTTATTTTTTGGTAAATGACTGTAAATTGGAATTGTCGCCACCGACGCCGCCGCTTAAGTGTATTTAGTTTAGTTCTACACAACATACATTGGTCAATAAAAAAATTGCTAATTTGAATATTGGTCGAATGTATAAAATAACGCCGTCAACATAGTATGGCCACTATGGCCTAGTATCAATGAATTAATATCATATCATATTAGTAAAATGTTGTTGTTAGTGTCGCTGTTGATGTTGCAGTTTATACATATATAATAGAATTTCGGAAACTGCGTTGAAATTTCAAACCCAATTTATATGTATATTTATTTAAAATATGTAAATAGTTTCTTTTGCCAGTTTCTACAATTTTTGTTAAAATTTCTAACACATCGAAAAATTGTCATTCTAATACGACAATTTTTGACAAGTTTTATGTCTGAAGAATGTAAAACCAAACATGAACTTAGTTCTGTGGTTTTTTGGAATAACCGCGTATGTCCATTTTTGTCAGTTTTGAGTTAACGATGCCAAATATATTAATTTTTAACGCTCTTTACATGTGTTAAATTTTTTTTAAAAAAATATTGACCATTTCTGAGTTTTTTCTTTAAATAACGACGTAACTTAAAGGTTTATTGACGTATGTCAACCTACGTTTGATCGCTGACAAATTATTTTCTCAGAAAACGACACATAGCGACATACGTTGTTATTAATGGAAAAAATGCAAAATAATTTTGGATTAGTTTTCAGTTTATAACCACTTATAAAAACTTGTGTGTTTATTTCTGTTATTTCTTGTCACTATTATTCGTGATACGTTATTATATTCTCATCGTAACTCCAGTTAACTTTTTGTTGACGAACAAAAAAATCCATTTTTCAAGCAACAACAACTTATGTCTACATGGGTGGTAGCATTGGTAGTTTTCTCTTTCAAAAAAACGACGTCTGTCGACATAAGTTGTTTTATCTGCACACACTTTAAGTGTAATTTATATATTGTTTCTTCGTCCTTCTCTAGGATCTATTCCTCTGAAGATTTTTGACCCAAAATTTTATATAAAGTATTTATTGCCCATATCTACAGGACTGTTAAATAAAAAGCTCTAAAATCTTTATATCGAGCCCATAATTTCAAATATGTATAACGTTTTTGGCTCCCCTGAACATTTTGATTTTATGACATACGCGGTTATTCTAGAAAACCAAAGACTTTATCTAAAATGTCAATGCGAAGACAGCAAAAGAAAAAATATTGAAAACGAAAAATAATGCAAACACTGGCTTCATTTGCAGCAATATATAGGCACAGGTGCATCCTGTGGAACTATGAGAAATTAAATTAATAGGTTTATAGTATCCCAAACCACCTCCAGAGCACCATAATGTTACTGTAAACTTGGATTTATAATA
Organism: Cordilura impudica; assembly: GCA_963682025.1. Taxonomy (NCBI): domain Eukaryota; kingdom Metazoa; phylum Arthropoda; class Insecta; order Diptera; family Scathophagidae; genus Cordilura; species Cordilura impudica. The sequence continues at coordinate 65,350 of OY821517.1, read as the reverse complement.
TAAAATTGGCCATAATTATCAAAAATGGTTTACTAAAAACCATAACATGTCGCAAAAATTAGGTCGATTCGTTGAATGTTTCAGAAGATGAAGCATTCTTTCGATGCGGTATCGGGAAATGGCAAATAATAAAAAAAAAAATTCAAATCAAACATAAATACAATAAATGCCCAAATTTTTCATTTACAAATTCTCAATTTATAAACTCTTAAATCAGAATGATGATGTAGACAAAAGGTGTTAAATTCACGCGAGGAAGTTATTACGTTCGTCTTTAAAAAATATTTTAAGGATCAATTTTAATCGATGATGAAATGCATTTCAAACGGAAAGGCAACTTCTAGTTTGGCAAGCATTATACAGTATGTGGTACCAGTATGTTTAAATGGATAATAATATATAAAGGATTGCCTTCAAAAACATTGATATCTGACCCGGTAAACGTTGTCTTGCAATTTCAATTATTTAAATATCTAGTGAATATTTTTGTTGTTAATTATGATATGTATTTACCATGTATGGGAGGTGCCACGCCCATTGGCCCGATCCCGTCCATTTTTCCCAACTCTTCAAATTAGTTTAATATGTACATGTGCATAGTTTCAGAGCTCTTGCTGACATAGCACTCCAGATGTTATGTATATGTTAAAATTTGATGTTAAAAATTCACTTTATGTGGGAGGTGCCACGCCCACTTGAAAAATCCAAAAACAGCCTCTTTTTCCTTCCGGATAGGAAGTTACCTATTGCAAAAAATTCAAGACGATCGGTCCAGTGATGAAGTCTCCTATAAAGGACAAACAAACATACATACATACAAACAGACATACATCCATTTTTATATACTAGCAGATTCCAGCCCTCGAAATTCGAATACAAATTCTAGGAAATTTCATTTTTTCATTTAATAAAGACCCAAAGGTATGCTAATCAATTTTAGCCAATTCACAATTCAACATTTTTCAACAGCCTCTTTTTCCTTCCGGATAGGAAGTTACCTATTCCAAAAAATTCAAGACGATCGGTCCAGTGATGAAGTCTCCTATAAAGGACAAACAAACATACATACATACAAACAGACATACATCCATTTTTATATACTAGCAGATTCCAGCCCTCGAAATTCGAATACAAATTCTAGGAAATTTCATTTTTTCATTTAATAAAGACCCAAAGGTATGCTAATCAATTTTAGCCAATTCACAATTCAACATTTTTTAAACATTATTATTTATTGGTTTGTGTCCAAGACTACTTTTCAATTCAACACAATTATTATTGTGAATGAAGAAAACAAACTCATTTTTTTTACAAACACATTAACAAATTTTATGAACACACACATAGCATTGTATAATTTTGTGTATGGGCAACTTTAAATGCATTTTAGTCCAAACAAAATTAAAAATTTAAAAATCTGTAAATCTGGTAGACAGCTAAAAAGAAATACCTTTCAAATGAGGGATGTTTGGTCAAAATAGGATTACAAATGACACACTAACATCGGTAACAAGAAATCGACTTGTCCATTAATATTATAGATATTATATTGTTAATAGCAATGTTAAGCAGGATCGATTTTTTAAAATTAATGTAAGTCAAGAAATCCCTAGGTTTTTCGGGATTTAAATAGCTTTAAAAACTAAGAAGAAAAAAAAACGTTTCACCAAAAAAATTTCTAATCCTAAGTATAAAACCAAATTTATTTAAAATTAAAAAAGCATAAAAATTTATATTTAATTAGTTTATGAAATATTTAATATTTATATCATTGTATGTATTTGGTCAAGATTTAATGAACATACAATTGGGTTAAGATTTCTGGAAGAGTCGGGAAATATTCCCAGTAATACATCTGCTTTTTTACTTTTCGGGAATCGAGTTAGAGGACAATGAGTCCTTTCAAGAAAACTTTATAAAGCTATTGGAACCGCATTGTGTAAACTTGAATTGTATGATCTCAATATAATAACAAAAAATTGATTTTCGTCTGAACCCTTTCTTTTAACTCACACTCTCTGTCTGTATGTCTGCCATGGGGCAACCTCTTCCCCCCTCAACCAATTGTTCTGAAACTTGGCCCATAGTCTTGCTGTTACTATAGATTAAGTTTGGGGTAGTCACGTACAGTCACGCATAGTCACGCACAGTCACGGGGTGCTTTAAAACCATAGACTTGTTGTGACCAAAGTTTAATTTTAAGATAGTCACACACAGTCACGGAGTGATTTAAACCCCATTTCCCCTCATCCGATCGATCTGAAACATTATTCATAGACTTGTTGTGGCCAAAGATTAATTTTAAGATAGTTACGCAAAGTCACGCACAGTTACGGAGAGATTCAAAACTCATATGCATAAGGAAAGAAAGAGTTTTAATAAAAAATTTGTTTTTATGGGTTAGATTATTTCTAAATAGAAAAATATCAAAATTTTAAAATAAATATTTTTTGTAAAAAAATTATAGTCAGTCTAGACACGAAATCCTATATCATGAATTTGGGTCCAACTAATTGGCATGTATAAAAATAACCCCAAAATATAAAAATATGGGGACTAGTTCGAATGTAAGAAGACTGAGCACCCAAATATGGTATGAAGTTGCGACAAAACGGGCTGCAATAATGGATATGAACAAATATTTGTCTGCCAGTGAAGTTTGTAAGAAAAAACAACGGTATTTCTTCGTCACTATAAATGACATTAGAATATACAGCTGTTACTTTCCACCACGTACGGATATAGAGACATTCATGGGGAATATAAATGCTATTGAAATAGGTACTAAAACGGCTAAAGACGGAGTCTTGATCGATGTAGGTTAAAATATCAAATCGCCTGAATGGAACTGAAGATTCTTAGCTAGAAGAGGCATATTTTTCAGTGAAATGCTAGCATCACTGGAACAAACGACTAGGATGGGGGACTGTAAGATAACCTTCCGTCCTCATGAAATATTAATGCGAAACCAAGATTATATCGTGGGGCCACCAAGTGATAGTATGCTACCACTACGTCCATTAAAAAAAGAGAGACAGACAGACAGACGGACGGAAATCGCTAAATTGACTAAGAAAATGATTCTGTTAAATATTTTTGGAAATTACAAACATCAACACAAACTCATTATACCCGGACTACATAGCGACATAGGGTATAAAACTTAAAAGACCCTGATATTCGGTATTAAAATAAAAAGAACTTGATAGAGGTAAAATTGTGTAATTAAAAGCCAAAATTGTTGGTTTCCGTGAAATTGCTCAAAAATTGGTTTGAATTCTAGCATAGTCCACAAATACTGATATTTACGACCAGACTAAATGCATGTAATCCATTATTCTGTTATTCCATTGCGAAAAATATCATATTGGCCGACTGGTGCTCAAATCATACTCTAGTAAAAGGGCAACTCGAGGCAAAGTTTAATTAACTTGAACTTAGTTAATTAAATTTTGGTTTGTCTTGCCCTGGTGGAAGGCCTGAGAGACTAATAAGAAACAGGAATATTTAGTCCCACCTAATATGATTAAAATATAACGATTATTGCCACGCCACACTAGTGTATGGAGACGTTTATAAAGTTTTACTAACATTGAGAAATTCGTTATAGGTCATCTTTTCCGAGAAAACTAATTGGAATATATACGATCCAGATGATAAGATTCACTTTTCAATATAATTTTATAACTAATTTACCTGATTCTCAATTATCGCAATTTATCACATTGAAATTTCCTACTAGCACTAACTAATGTGGCGTGGCAATAACTTTGGTATTTACACATTTTATATCTAACTTTATTTTCCTTATTAGTCCTTGATGGTTTGAAAAAACTACTAATACATACATATATAACTTCTAAGCTTTTGGCCACATTGGAAAACTAAGTTTGGGGCAATATAACCAAAATATTAAATTTTCAGACTTCGTATTACAATACAGGGTGAGCCAACAGGGAGTCTAATTTGACCACCTCAAAATGAAAAAGGCTTTTAGAGCTTGTAACTTCTCTTAGTATGAACTGATTTTTCAATTTTGTAATTTTTGACAATCTACATAAAAATGCCAACAATAAATATGATTTCAAAATCAAAATTAAAATTTTTAACAATATTTTTTTTATACCCTATACCACTATGTGGTTTGGGTATAATGACTTTGTGCTGCTGTTTGTAACAACCAAAAATATTTTACCTACACCCATCTTTAATTATACCGATCGAATCAGAATCACTATCTGATTCGATTTAACGATGTCCGTCCGTCCGTCCGTCTGTGTGTCCATGTAAAGCTTGTAATCAAACTGCAGGTCGCAAATATGAATATATTTTGATGAAATTTGGTATTTAATCTTTTATCAGCCATGGGATGAACGCTATTGAAATTGGTGAGAATCGGCCCATGTTCAGACCTAGCCCCCATACAAATGACACCTATGAAATCAACATATATTGCCATAAGATCCAAATTATCATACAAATCTTAGTCGAATTGGGTTTATATGTATATATTACATCCATTAATCAGTAGTCCAAAAATGATCCCTATTGGACAACTCTTAGTCATAGGCCCCATATAGAGCTGTTTCCTGATCTTCACTTAAATCTTAAAAAACAAAAATATTGCACTGATTCTTCTCAAATTTTGTTTGTAGATATTTTCGCAAAATACAAGAGACTTTACCAAACATGGTCAGGATCGATATAGATATAGCATCCGATATGAACTTTTTTATATCTGCAGCCGAAAAAATTAATAAAAATCCCACTCAAATTTGGTTTATGCTTATTTTCTATATCCAGTTAGTTGGGCCTGAGAGAAAGAGTCTGTAAACGCATGGTATAGGGTATCGTATAGTCGGTCTAGACCGACTATAATTTTTTTACTTGTTTTTTTTTTTTTTTTTTTTTGTTTTCTGCAAATAATGGCTTTCATAAATCAGTGAATTATTTTCTAAAAATTTTTATTTTCCAAAATTCTTTGCAAACCTTTCCCGAAAAATACGCTTCATTCTTTCACTTTTTCTTAAAACTATTGACTATTGCTTATCCAGCGTCTTCGCCCGATTTACCTACTTCGACTTTTTCTTGTTTCTAGATTTTAAAAATGTATCACTGAAACAAATATTATTCAGAGGGAGATAAAAACTGGAAATTATTTTTGTCATTAATTTTTTTCTTCTTTTTATGAAAGGTCAGGTATTTGTCATACAACACTTGTATTTTATAAAAAAAACCACCAATTTCTGGGACAATTTTTAGTATGCGATTTAAAAAACATTTTATACGATATGTCAAAAACAATTTTTTTAGATTCTACCAAAGTTTTCCAATTGAAAATTTTAAAATATCAAAAAGAAAGATACATTTTTTCTTTCTTTTTTATTTATTTAAAAGATCCTTCATTTACGTTTTTTAATTACACTAGGAAACCACCAAAGTGCACGTTAAGAGCGAATATTTTATATATTGTGGCCTGCTTAACTCGAAAATTGCAATAAAAATGTTGTTACATTATGATTTAAATGTTTCAGAAGCAGTTTCACATTGAACCTATTTCTCAAGTTAGGAATAACCAATCCGATTTCAAAAGATACCGATATATAGGTAATAAAAAAGGCAATAACTAATGGTGGAAATGTAATACACAGAAAATAAAAAAGTTAAAAAAAAATTTGAAAAATGCAAAAAAATCGAAATCAAGTATTTAGCGGCATGCACCTCTGCAAATAAAAAAAGTTATAATAGAATAAAATCTATGGAACGTTCAACTTTATTCGTTTTATGTGTGTTTATTAAAACCAGAGAACTTCACTTCAAAAACAAAGAGTGTATGACTAATATTATTCACAGTCACTATTTATAGGTATAAAAAATACTCACAAACCAAGACTAATCTGGATTCTATAGTAAGATAGGTCGATACATTAGGTAACCCTCTTTGTTTCCGTATAAAGGAATTAGGTGAATTAAATTTTGTAAACTATTTCAAACAGCGCGTAAACATGAAAGTTTCACAGGCCACAATATATAACAAAATATTCGCACTTAAATTATTTTTACTATCATGATTATCAGAACCTGAGACATTGCAGAAAAGTGAAAAATAATAGTTCTTAGGGAATCTTAATTTAAATTTAAAAATTAATCTCAGGACAATTTTCAATACAAAATTATGCAGAAAAATATTTTTATTGTTTTGGACAATGTAAATGTTTTAAATGACTCTTAGTAAAGTTATATGAAATAATTTTAATTATTTATATAAACTCGTTTTCTGATCACATTTAATACAATAAAAAATTGTCACCAAAAATATGTATGACAATCTAACACAATTATGCACAATCATACATACATATAAGTATTGCCATAGATGACGTCGAATAACCGATGTGTTTAGGGTACAACTTAGCCGATCTTTATTGATTTTCTTACTTGTAGTTGAAGATAGTGTTTTGGTGTTATTGTTTTTGTACGTTACCCATATAATAACACAACGCGAAAAATCCAATAAATTACAGCTAATTGAGAATGACTAACACGGATCAGAATTTTTTTTTTTTTTGGTTTAGAACCCTCTCACTCTCTGTGTTGAATGTTTAAAGTAAATAAATATATATTTATTTTTTGGGTAATTAATATTTAGAATGTGCGCTTTTTAAGTGAAGTGACCGTTCATTTTTATACCAGACTTATATAATTAATTAATTTATATAATTAATTCCAACTTTTCCCATTTTGGAAAGGGCGTTTTTTTATTAATTTGAAAATATTTTTAAATATACTCGTATGTATTCACTATTACAAATTTCGGAAAGTAAAAGTAAGTTTGAATTCTTGAAATGTTCATATATATTAAGAAAATTTACATTTATATTTAACAAATTTAAATATTTGTTGAAATTAGTGGCCGCATCACGCACCGCGCATGCGTTATCGAGTAAAATCAATCGAAATTAGATATTTTGGTAAATAATTCAAAGATAATGAGACTTCAGGCTTGACACATAAGAGATTACATAAATTTGACTTAATTTGACATGTTTACAAAAGTAAACTTAAACCATAAGTTAAGCCTAAGATTTTTTTTTGTTTGTTTTTTTTGTGATAAAACTTATCAAAGAGTTGTTGCGACAGCCTGGTCAGTTCATTTATAGAATTTTTAATGTCTTAACCATATTTAACAATTTTATTTCAAGTAAAAGATTTGAGTAGATTTAATATGATTTGTAATTTAATTGTTTTTATAATATTCAAAATAAAATGTCCTCCTTTTATACATTTTTATTTAAAATCATACTGTTTACGAACACTTCTGAGTTAATCCAAATATTTTTGAATACAGTTTCTTTTTCGTAAATTGTATTTGTCAATTTAAAGAATTTCTTTCTTCACAAATCATCACTGTTTACTTAATTTTTTTCCGTATTAACACTTTCAGTGTACGATCACAAGTGTCAAACACTCATTTGATTGTATGCGCGGTTAGCTAAAAGTTTGTTGTACTGTGAACACAATACAAAACACAAAAAAATATTGAAAAAATACACTTTATACGAGTCTTCTTGGCTGCCGCCTTTTGGTATGACTAATAACACTAAGCACGCGTTCGTATAAGAAAAAAAAATAAATAAAAAAACGACAAACAGTAACACTAAAAATCATATTAAATACATATGTATATATCAGAAATTCTAAAAGACCACATACAACACAGTGTTGTATCACGAGAAGTGCCACAGAACTACTCTAAACACACAAAAATATTTGTTTGTAAACAACTTTTTTGGTGTTTCTTGAAATTTGTTCATTACGCACACCTACTTATTAAACACTGAGATTTTGTAATTGTGCTAGACAGTCAATCGACACTGCGCCCTCAATTTATTATAAATGTCATATTTTGTATACAAAATTATTTAACAATTAGTGCCGGAAGCAGTTGACTCTCTTTCTTTAGGACTTTTGCAATGAAAAGAAAAATATAGTTTAATACAAAATCATATCGGTCGAAAGAAAGTTTGTATCAAGTATCAACTTTTAATATTTGAAAAATTCTCTTTGAATCTTTTTGAAGGAACACTGCTAAAGTGGCACACCAAGCGGAAAAATACGTTGGTTAGTCCTTTCCAAAGTGACACATTTTGCATTTTGGTCAGTTGTACTACAACATTGTGACTACCTGTCATTCGCTGGTGCAAAATTGACGCACCGGAAGTTCGATTAGGAAAACCTTCAATATAAATGTTTGTTGTTTTTAATATTATATATTTTTTGTTAATTTGACGTTCATATCATATCGAGGGCTTATATACAATAAGAGCAATCTAGAATTGGAATTTAAAAAGATGCTAAAGGTATCGTTTTTGTAATGTACCAGGCTTCAAAATAATAAATTTTATTATTTTCAACCGCGGTTTTCTTTCAGTTTTGGTTTTAGTTTCATTCTAAATATGGAGAGATTAACAAAAAAGTGTACCTTTTATAAATTTGTTTTACCGAGCAATAATGGCTATCTGTTATTTTAAAAATATACATTAGCAATTTTTAAATGCAGGAAGGGCTATCTACCATTTTTTTTTTTTCATTATGTTAAAGATTGATTAAATAGAACATTCATAATAAATGAACAAACCGTTTTTTAGCTCTTTTCCCAGTCAGCATTTGCGAGATTGTTGTAAAAAAAAAAAATCATCTTACTGAGTCCTCTCGAGTACTTTTGATGATTAAAAACTGATTAATCTCATGCGCGAATTGATGTGGAAGCTTATTTTATCAAAAATCATACAACTCAGTCTTCTTCGAGTACTTTTGATGACCAACAACTGATTAATAATTTGAGCGCTTGAAATTACTCGAAAATGATTCGCTCTTATGCTTAGAAAGTGAATTACTGAAAATACAATAACAAAATGTACAACAATCGCAAATAGATGATGTAGGCATTTGAAATGTGATTGGTTTGACTGTTATTTTGGAATAATATTTTGCGGAGCTGACTATGAAAAACTGCTTGTTATTCCTGGTTTTCACTATGTCATATAAACTGGCAACAAACAATATCCTGAACTGACATCTCGCAATTAACAAAAAATCCGGCTGTCAAACAAAACATGTTGGCAATTTCATTTTAGATGTCAAATGTTGAATTTGAAAATGACATAGCGAAAACCAGGCATTATGCTATTTTTGTTTGTAACGGGACAATGTTTTACTATTTTTGAAACAAGTGTTCAATATTTGAATATGTGATTTTCTGTTTATTAATATCAGTCGCACCGAGGTGTGAAGTTCGGCATTTTAAACATTAAATGAACAAATTTAAAAGTGACTAAGAAATTTGGTTATAAATCATACAAATTTTCGGAAGGAATTCATTGCAAAAACAGGGTTGAATTTATAAGAGCTGCTTTTCGAAAAGTATTTTCGGGCGAATGGGCTTCTTTATTCAGCTGGAAGGAGACCAGCATTAAGACAAGCGCCGAAAAGTGTTTCCAAATAACAAGCATTAAAAGTAGGTACATAATTATATTATTGAAAAAATTAAATTAATATTTTTCGTCTCAGATATTTGATATCTCAGATTCAAATGCATAGACAAGGACATGATTGTTGTGCTACAAAAGCATTGTGTGGATGCCAAAAGAAAACGTTCGAAATTAATTTTTTTTTATATGAATTTTTTGAGTATTTTTATCTCTATATGGTCAGGGTACAATGAGTTTGTGCTGATGTTTGTAACTACCAAAAAAAAATCTTTTATTATACCGATCGACTCAGAGTTACTTTATTAGCCGAATTAGCGATGTCCGTATGTCCGTCCGTCCGTCTGTGTGTCCTTGTAATCAAACTTCAGGTCGCAACTATGAATATATTTTAACGAAATTTTGTATGTAAGCTTTTATCGACCACATGACGAACGCTATTGAAATTGGTGAAAATCGGTATATGTTCAGACCTAGTCCCCACACAAATGACCCCTATGAGATCGACTTCAATTGCTATAAGATCCAAATTATCATATAGATCTCGGTAAAATTTAGTTTGTGTGTCTTTATTACACCCATTAATCAGTAGTCCAAAAATAACCCCTATTGGACGATTCTTAGTCATAGTCCCCATATAGAGCTTCCCGATCTTCACTTAAACCTACCAAAGACAAAAATATTGCAAAGATTTCTCTGAAACTTGGCTTATATATGTTTTTGCAAAAAATAAGTGACTTTACCAAATATGGTCCAGATCGGTCCATTTTTTGACCTAGTCCCATATAGATATAGCATCAGATATGAACTTTTTCATATCCGAAGGCAAAAATTGATAAAACTGCCGTTCAAATTTGGTTTATACTTATTTTCTATATTCAATTCGTTGGACCTATGATCCTTTCTCTAATTTTCTTGTTAATTTTACAAATGGATTTTTTTAATTAATTTAATTAATTAATTTCTTTTTCATTCAATAAAATAATTCTGTTTACACATATTAATCTTTTTAATTAATTTTAATAATTTTTTGATTCATATATCTACATCAATTAAATGTTTAATATTTGCAACACAATCGATTAGTTAGAAATAATAATTATATATATAATTATAAATATGACTTGGAAATGAGTCTAAACTGATCAGAAAAGGGGGTAACAAAAGATTCTTCAAGAAGAGTCGCGGGTAGGGTAACATTTTATCCCGACAAAAGAATCGTTTGTGATCAGAAAATGAGAGCATTTATGTTTGTTTTGACTCAAATACGATAATTAATTTCATGAAATGCTGACTGGGTTACTGAATATAAGCCGTCGATATATTTGAATGAATATTCAAACTTTTCGTACATACTATATAGATTTTGTGAAACACAAGATTATTGTTATCGATCAGGTAAAAAGATAATAAATTTAACCATATTTTGTTGTTATTGTTATTCGTTATTATAAAAATGATTTGTGATATGACATTTATTTATTTATTTATTTATTTTTTTTTTTGAAAGCAATATTTAAATTTTTACGAGTTAAAAATAAAAATAAATAAACGTTTCTGTATGATTTCATAAATCACTTAATTATGGTTTTTACAAAACCTTATTCAATCGTTCAAATAAACTAATTAATTAATACTTTGATGTCTTAAAACCCCTAATTTAAATAAAAGCAAACAAAAAAAATTTATTCGCTGGTATAAGACGACATGTATTTGTCAAAATTGTCATTTAACAAACGATTCATAATTTTTACGTTCGCACGTAAATATGACAAGCTCTGTTCGTTTACAACAGCTGATTTTTTAATGATTTGCCAAAAGCAGCTGAAAGAGATTATACGACATAGCATAAGAACAATCTATACTAGTCCTATCTTTCACTAGTATTTAGAATTCATTTTAGGGTGGACATAGGCTATATATATATATTTTTTTCTTTGATTTATAAAGTGGAAGTGGCACCTCCCATACAAAGTGAGTTTTCAATATTAAATATCTGCAGTAATATAAACTTTGTGTATCTCAGTAGATCGTTAGTTTCAGTAGTCGTGCCAAAAATGCGTGGGCCACACCTTCTATGCAAATTAAATTTTTTTATGATATGTCTGGAATAGTATACAGAACCTTGAAACTTTTCGTAGATCCATAAAATATTGTCCTGAGTAGTCAAGTTAAAAATGGGTATGAACAAACATGTGGGTGTGGCACCTCCTAAGCAAAGTAAATATTTATCATTACACATCTGGACTATTACGGTAGTGAGAGTTTTGAGACTTTGTGTGGCTTAATAAGATATTATTGTGAGCAGTCTAACTTAATATGGGCGAGTTTAACTCAGTGGGCGTGGTACCTTCAATACAAAGTAAAATAATTGGAGTCCCATGCTACAGAGAGACTTGAAAGTTTCTGTAATTTTGCAAGTTATTAAAGTGTAAAGGCGTGGCAAAAATAGGTTCAATCAGACTGGAGGGCGTGGCTGCCCCCATACAAAGTAAATATTAATATTTGTACTATGTAAGATTAGTTATCTACTATTGTGTGATTAAAGTAATCGAACCGAAAATGGGCGATATTTAGTTTAGTTTATTTATTTTATTTTGGTAACATCTACAGCAAACATGAGTCTTAAAGTTGTATCAGTACAAACATTGTTAAATGTACGTTATTTTGAAGTATAAAAAAAGTAACTTAAAACATCATATGTATTGAATTCAAGGTGTAGATCCAAAAGTTATTAATGTCGTAGCAACAAACGTCGGGGTTTACTAGTATTTAATAAAAGCAAATGTAGTTATGCCTGTTGTGATTTACCTCCCATATAACTCTAAGTCAAGGAAAACAAGTAGGACCCTACGACCATCAAGGTCCAACCGTACCCATACTGAGGTCATAAATGAAAATAGAAAATAATCAAATCACATTAGAAGAGATTGTCATATATTTGCTAACAGAAAATATTACTGTCCGACCGAAAAGGGACCTTAAGCAAAAAAAAAAAATTATGTGAAATATGCTATGAATAAATCCATAATTTAAAAAATTATCAAGAAATATCGTGAAAGAGGTACGGAACGAATAAAAGACAGGAGAGTAAAAAAATATCATTAACAATCTGAAACTAAAAATATTTGCTCGAACGGTTTCCCGACTGGTCAAGACGGAATTAGAATACTGTTCTCTTTTCAGATGAGTCCAACTTTAATTTAAGAGGCAATAACGGAAGAACGTTTGTACGTCGACCATAGAGAAAAAGACTAGACCCAAAATATACAAATAAAACTTTTAAGTTTGTTAATATTGGTGAAAGTATTATGGTAGGGGTTGGTTTTCGGGCCAAGGAATGGGTCCAAATCATGTAGTAAGAGATACTCTAACCTGAGGAAACACGGAGGAAACTATACCCCTAGTCTGGAAGTTCGAACATAACACTGACCCAAAACATACCACCAAAGTTGTAACCGAATGGCTAAAATTTAACGCTGTTCGTGTTTTGGATTGGCCAGCCCAAACACATAGAAAATCTTTGGGAAATTGTACATCGGAAAATCACGAACATGAAAATACGCAAACCAGACAGATCTCATAGAGGTTTTTAACATTTGAAAGTAAATACCAGTGGACCTAGAGAGCCAAAAAATTGCGACTCTATTTCAACTATATAACAGCGAAAAGGGTCTTCGAAAATGGACTTTCTCAGTATTTTGCTAAAATTAAAAATTTAATTGTAATTTTAAATTTTTAAATGACTGTAACTTTTTTGTTTTAAAAGATTTTAAAGAAAAATTAATTTTTTAAAATTTTGCAACTTCTAAGCTATTAATGTTAGAAATATAAAGTCACTGAGTTATTTAGAAATTAAAAAAAAAAAATAATTTTAAAAAAGGTCAAAATTTCCCGAAAATCTCCTACTTATGGGTCTATTATCGATAGCAACCAAACTGTAGTTGCGTTGTCAGTTACCAAAATGATATTACGTATGGCAACTGGCAACTGAGAATGGCAATTTCAGTTGCCAAATAGTAATCATATTGGCAACCACAAATTTGTGGTTGCTGTTAATATTTTTATAAAGTAGGAAGGCGGCAAAACTGAAATAAATAACAAGTTTTTTAGTTCCTCAATATTAAAAACTTTTTTATTTACAATTAAAATTAAATTCTGAAAAATATATATATGTCTAGGAATGATAAAAGGTTAGTAATATAAGCATTGCATTATTCTATTCCTTATATCTGTAGCCAAAATATTGTTTTCCAGACCAAACCCAGGTCCACGGAACTAATTTTATTTTATTTATTTTTTATTCACCTTAAATAACCTTTTTTGCTTGTTTGTATAAAATTGTTTGATTCTTTACATTTATTTTCAGCTGTTAAACTGTCAAAATAGCATATTCAATAACTTTTTGGCAACTGAAAAAAGTTGCCTTACATAATACCAATTCATATGCCAGTTGCGTTGCTTATTGACAACCCAACTAAAGTTCGGTTGCCATCCATAATCGACCTATTAATAGAGCATAACTCCTGCCCATCAAAAGCCATAAAAAAAAGTCTTGCACTCTTCTGTAGTCCGAACCCTCCCCTACAGTCCTATACCCCGTTGTATACCCGCCAGTTTTCGTCCGTGTGCACCAGTACAATTTTTCTGACCAAAATTTATGAATACAAAAACTTTCCACTATGTGGTTAGGGTATAACGAGTTTGCCCTAATGTTTGTAACTACAAAAAATATTGGGCTTATACCCATCTTTTATTATACGGATCGACTCAAAATCATTTTCTGAGTGGATCTAACGATGTCCGTCCGTCCGTCTGTGTGTTATGAATACAAAAGTCGGTCGTACCGGTGTCTTTTTTGCGTGAGTTTATTTGTTTTTTATACTGACAGAAAAAGGAAACGGTAGCGTTCACACGAGTTGTTATATACTTATAGAAAAGGGTTGAGACATAATTCTCTTAATTGCTAAATTATATTAATGAGTAAAATCTAAGCCTACGAGTTTGGAATGTCCCCTCTTCATGCTACGTTTTATGGAGCATATTCTTAAATTGAGTTATGATTTGGAATTTGGTCCGTTAGGCGAAACAGTGAGAAAAAACAAAGAAAATTAAGAAAAAAGAAAGCAAAAAAATGAATTCAAGAAAAATATCTACAGCTAAGCCTCATAATCAACCAACCAAAACATGGAGAAAGAAATTCAAATGATGGAATACTGCAAGGAGATTTTTTCCGAACCAGAAACTGCAGCATCTATCACAGGTGTAGATCATGAATTAATAAGACGATTCAAAATCATATTACAAGTTCTAGCATGCAGCAGAAAGATAAATGAAAAAAAAATTGGAGAGTACGCCAATAAAACAGATATACTTTATAATGAAAAATACTCTTGGAGATATATGCCATCCACAGTTCATAAAATTTTGTACCATGGGGAACAAATAATTCAAAATAATATGCTACCAATAGGAGATCTATCTGAAGAAGCGCAAGAAAAAAGGAACAAAGACTACAGATTATTTCGCGAGCACAACACAAGGAAAATGTCCAGATGTTGTACTAATGAAGACCTTATCACTATTTTGTTGTGCACTTCAGATCCATATATGTTCAACATTCGACAAAAATGGAAGATTACCTCTATTGAATTAGACGAAGAAGCTAAACAACTTCCAGAAAATGAAAATCAAGGCTATTTAGAAGAAATATTTACTAAAATTGTCTGATTTAAAGTAGTTTTTCAGTACATTAACAATAAGTTATACTCTTTTTAAACTTTTTCTTTTGACTCATACTCTCTGTCTGTCTGTCTGTCGTGGGTCAACCCCATTTCCCCTTATCCAATTGATCTGAAACTTGGCACATAGTCTTGTTGTGGCTACAGATTAATTTTAGGGTAGTCACGCATAGTCACGCACAGTCACGGAGTGATCTAAATGTCATTCCCCCTCATCCGATCGATCTGAAATTTGGTCCATACACTTGCTGTGAAAAAAGATTAACTTTGACTTAGTCACACATGGGCGTGCACAGTCACGGGGAGATTTAAAACGGATTTCCCCTCATCCAATCAATCTGAAACATGGTCGATATATTTGCTGTAAAGAAAGATTAACTTCGGCATAGTCACGCACAGTCACGCATAGTCACGCACAGTCACGGAGTGACTTAAAATCTATTTACCCTCATACGATGAAACTTTGTCCATAGACGTCACAACAAGTCTAATTTTAATTTTAAAATAGTCATGCAAAGTCACGCACAGTCACGGAGAGATTCAAAACTCATATGCATAAGGAAAGAAAGAGTTTTAATAAAAACTTTGTTTTTATGGGTTAGATTATTTTTATTATCGGTCGATATTTACGTTTTATAGCAAAAATTAAAGGCTAAAGTCCCACCTACCAAACAATAAAACCGCATATAAAAATTCCTATCCAAGCAAAAGTTATGGGTTTTTGACTGCCTTCTCATGAAATGGTCCACTGTGCGGCGTTGAGAAGCAGTACTCAAAAATAATGGATACCCAACAAAATATTGAAACCAGAAACAGAGGAAATTTCAATTAATTTATAGTCAAGGTTTTCAAGGTTTTGTCAACAGCATAAAAATGAATACTTTTAAATTTTGTTATTTTTATCTGAAGTTAATCTATTTTATGTTAATATTTTCTTTTTTAAATGAATAAAATACACAAAGTTTTAAATTAATAAAAGAGTTTTTAATTTTATAATCCAATTTTTTTGGTATTAACCGTTCAGATCACCACAAATATAATTTCTTAATAGTTTCCATTGTATTGTCACTCACTCTATGTATGAGTATGTACTTAGGTGCACTTGTTTGACTACTTATCTGTGTACAAATATTGAACAACCCGTGAGTCATACACAATACACATATAAGTAGTTCTCTAACATTGAAATGACGCGATCAGCAACCAATCATAAGTGAGAATTAACATTTCTCTTTGGTAGTAATTGAGTGAGATTGTTATGAGAGCTTTCATTCAATAGAGCCAGTGCGGCCAATTCAATTGGGTGTGATATTTGTTTGTTATTGTTTCACATATTCTTGTCATACACCACAGAGTAAAATTAAAGAGATTTAAAGTGCTAATAATAAATGAACCCTCTAATGTTCAACGGCGTTAAAAAGCGGTCTTTAGTTGTTTTGTTGTAATTTCTAAATAGTTTTGTTTGACGAAAAGATGGTGCACTCTTTTGAAAACTACATTCAACAGATTGTTATTGTGATCCTCTTTCCTCTTTCTCTCATTTTGTTTATCAGGTATTTTAATGTAATGTAGAAGTTTAAAAAAAAACCCTGTTAAGTGTTCCTTATATAATAAAAACAGTACGAAATGTCGTTAAATCAAGAATATATTAATAATTTAAAAAATCGTTTGTTTCGTTATCAAATTAGTTTAATTTCCTAAGACCGCCAAAAAGCAGCCATATGCAATTTTTGCCATTGACTATTTTTTTTTTTTCAAGAAAAATGTTATATCGAAAAGGTTTTCATATTTTGCAAAACTTAACGATTTAATCGATCAGGTGACAACACTATACCGGGAAACAGTCCTAATGGGGAGTCGTGTTATAACAGTCATGGTGATCAGACGTGTTACAAGAGTGCTTAACTACATTCCTTTTATTTTTCATTATTTAAATTTACCTTACACTAAAATATAAAAAGTACAAAAAAAAAAAAAAAAAAAAAATAGAGACAGAGACTCTTAAATATAAAATTAACAAAATGAACAATCAAAAAATTTCTACCGAAAGTGAAAAAAAAAGAAAGAATAGTGCAGATTTAAGTTCTAAATCTAAACATTTAAAAAACAACTACTTCTATCTCCTCTCTGATGATGAGTGTAATGAAGACATTGTAAATAAATTTGCTAATCATGTAAAGCAATACGAAATTAACAAAAACGACATATCTGCAATAAATAAGCAAAAAAACAATGAATCTACTAATAGCGATCTCAGCAAAAGAGATGATAATCAATCAACACTCAATAACAAAAACAAAAACAAAAAAATTCCCCCGTTAAATATTTATGATGTTGAAGCAGATGAGCTTATTGATTTTATAAAAAATGGACTTAAAATTAAAGAGTTCAAAATAAAAGAGCTTAATAAGACAAGCAAAAAACTAACTCTCTTTATGACATCAATGATTGATTACGAAAAGGTCAAAATGTACTTACAAAAGACAAAAGTAAAATTCTTTACATATACTCCTAAAGTAGAAAAGACAAAAACAATGTTATTAAAAGACCTAAGTGGCAAAACTGATACAAATGAAATTTTTAATGAATTAATTACATTTGAAAATGAAAATCTAAAATTTGTCAAGGTTAACCAATTTACAACAAAAAAATCCATTAAAAATGAAGCGGATCTACCAATTTTCCTTATTCAAATAACTGGGGATAGTAAAATTAGCGAAGTCAAAGCTATTAAAAGTATATTTCATCGGTTTATTTACTGGGAATCATTAAGGAAACAAGAAATTCCTCAATGTCGTAGATGCCCGAACTTTTTTCATAGCGCGGCCAATTGTTATTTATCACCCAGGTGCGTCAAATGTGATCAGAACCACGAGAGTTCAGTGTGTGCCTTAAAAACGCCCGAAAATGAACGGAGCAAACTTTTCTGTGTGCTTTGTAATAAGCATGGACATCCAGCATCATATAAAGGGTGCGAAAAATATAAAATACTACAGCAAAAGCTACAAGAGAAGAAACAACTGCTTAAACAAATCCGAGGAAATAAACCAGGAGCATATATAAACAACAACTTTAGTTATGCCAATATAGTGAAAAACAACAGCAATTTTCAAGAGGGTAGAACACCTATGGATAGTGAAACCAGCTCACCAACTATTAATCGATTGTTAGAAGACCATCATCACACCATCGAAAACGTTTCAAAACAGATAATAAACTTTCAAAAACAATTAGAGTTTCAAACTTCACGCATTGATACTATTTATTCAATGTTAGACATATAAACTATTAAAATGGATGAAGTAAATGCGAAAAACTTGAAGATTATACATATAAATGTAAATTCATTAATTAGGTTAAGTAGAAGACATGACCTTAGTAATTTTTTAAATATAAATAAACCAGATTTTGCGCTTCTAAATGAGACTAAGCTCAATGCAAGACACAAAACAATTTTTCAAAATTATGAAATGATTCGAAGAGACAGGCCCGATTCTATTAGAGGTGGCGGTGTAGCTATTCTGGTAAGAAAAGGCATAAAATATAAAGAATATAAAAATAAAATTATTAATAGTTTCAAATGCTTGGAAACTTGTATCATATCAGTACCTTTGTCGTCAAATAAATTCCTATTTATAATTTCAGCCTATTACCCTTCAGGTAATAACGATCAGTTTTTTAAATCTGAAATACATCAACTTTTTTTCTCATTAAATCTTCAAAACCCAGATATTTACTATATAATTGCGGGTGATCTTAACAGTAAACATAGCAAGTGGGGTAATGTCAACTCTAACACGAAAGGTAATATTCTAAAAGAGTGGATTTCAAACAATGACATAAATTACAAATGTAAATTATATGCGTCTAGTTTACCATCATTCCCAAGAGGCAACTCATATATCGATATTTGCGTGGCAGATGCTCGTTTAAATATCATGAAAATGAACAACTCTATCAATTGTCTGAAAACAATTGATTATGATAGCGATCATAATTCTTTAGAAATCATTGCAACATTACATGAGTTCGATCAACAATATTTCTTTATCGATAACATAACTAATCCGAGATATAATTTTAAGAAAACTAATTGGAGGAAATTTAAAGAGAATATCTTAAGGGAACTTAACAATTTTGAACTGGTGCATAATGATAGAAACCTTTCAAACTCTGAAATTGATATATACTTACAAAGAGTAGACAATCTCATTACAAACTGTATAGACAAATCGGTTCCAAAATTTGAACACACTAATCCAATCGATAAACTTGTTAACCCGATCATTAAAAAACTACAACAAGAAAAAAGTAAAATAGTCTCTAAGATCAAAAAACATAATAGATTGCAAACAACACTCACACCATCGGAACTAAATCTACTTAAGGTAAAATTAAAACTAATAAAGAAGATCATCAATGATAACTTTACATTGGAAGTAAACAATTATTATAGGAGGAAGTTATCCAAATTTAGTAGTAGTAACGCAGAAGATATGTTTAGGGAAATCAGAAAGCAGTTTAGAAATCCCTCATTCGATATTAGCAATATAAAAATACCTCGAAGTGATGAATCTTTACTTAGAAGGGCTGATATTAACATAAACGACCTAGAGGTAGTAGAAGAGGAGTACATAGTGGATGATCAAGACCAAATACTTAACGTAATTGGTACGTATCTTGAGACAATCCATTCGTATAAGAATATTGATACAAATAATAACTTGCATCGGGAAATAAACGATTACTTAGCAGATTTTTTAAACACAAAGGCTCAATATGAAACAAATCATCTAACAATTACAGCATTTAGTAACGATAGGAAAGCGAATGAACTAAATGATAGTGAAGCCAGCGACTACTTTGTCACATTGGATTCATTAATAAATATATTCAAGAATTTAAACAACAAATTATCTTTTGGTGTTGACAAAATACCCAATATTATTCTGAAACATGTACCTAAGGAACTAATACGGGAATATTGTACAATATTCAACAATATCATAAATAATTCTTATTTTCCCCGCGCATGAAAAACTGCAAAAACAATAGTTATACCAAAAAAAGATAAGGATCCAAGTAAGTTAAAAAATTTTAGACCAATCAGTTTGCTGCCGAATATTAGCAAAGTTTTTGAGGCATGTATTAATAACAATTTATCAAAATTCTGTGAAAGGCAAGGTCTTATTACCGAAAGGCAATTCGGCTTTAAATATAAGCATTCCACTACTCATGCAATTCATTGGCTAGTGTCTAATATCCATTGGAACTGGAACAAAGCATTATATACTGGAGCATGTTTAATAGACTTTGAAAAAGCATTTGATAATGTATGGATCCCAGGTCTAATTTTTAAGCTTTCAAAATACAGGATGCCTTTACATTTCAAAATATTAATTCATAACATGCTACATGAAAAATCTTTTATAGTAAGTAATAGAGATAGGTCGACTACCAAGTCATTTTTAATAATTAATGGATTACAACAAGGAATGGTAAATTCACCAATTCTTTTCAATCTATATTTGTATGATTTAGTAAGTGAGATGGACAATATCATTGCATTTGCAGATGACCTTATAATCTATCACGCTGATAACATAGTTGATAAGATAAATAATAATCTTCAAGACAACTTTAGAACAGTTGAAAAATATGCTTCAGATTGGAAACTAAAGATAAATATAAGCAAATGTGAGACAATTCTCTTTAGACCACCAACCAATAAATGCAATTATAATATAAGAAAAAATTGGAAATCATTTGGTATCAAATCGTGTCTGAATATCGAGATCCCAAACAAAGAACTAGTAAAATATCTAGGAGTGAATCTAGATAAATTTTTATACTTCAACACCCATATTCAAATACAATTGGAAAAAGCAAAACGTGCATTTTTTATGTATAAGAATCTTTTCTACTCAAAATATATACTTCCCAATGTAAAGATAATGTTATATCAAACCTTAATTAGGCCCATATTGACATATGTTTGTCCAATATGGTTCAACATATCGCCATCTAATATGGAAAAATATCGTGTACTGGAACGTAAATGTATTAGAGCTTGTTTATCGCTGTACAGAACACATAATAGCAATTATACTAAATATATATCTAACTTAAGATTATATAATGTTGCAAAAATAAACAGAATTGATAATTTCATAATTCATTTGATAAGATCACATATTTTAAAATGTACAGAATGCGACACAAATAATTCGATATTAGCCTCATATTACACAAGCGAAAACTATATAACTTCATGCCTAATAAGTGGGTATGTTCCCCCAGAAGCTTTCCTACACCTCGATAGAAAAGGATATATTCAAAACAATAGAGGTATTCCTATAATTTATCATATTTATAGGAGGGCAAATATTAAAAATATATATGATAATCAACTGACAGGAGAGAATAGTAGATTTAGCATAGATTTTTTCTCTAAAGATAAAAATTTACTTTCAAATGAAAATATTAATAAATTTTGGTGGCTTACCGAGTAAGGCCATTTTCCTTCTCTTTTTACCTCTTAGACTACAAATTTGAAATAAACTTATATAAGCAATGTTTTTTATATTATTTTTCATTATTATATACGATATAAGCACATTGTACAAAATCCAACTTAAATTTATGCAATTCATCAAAAATGACATGTTTTTGTAAATTTCACAACAAGAAATAGCATTTAATTTTTTTTTTTAATTATTCATAAATATAAAGTTTTTATTCAATTAAATAAGAATTATTATTATCTCTTATTGTCATTATTATCTCTAAAAAAAAAAAAAACTAAAAACATTTAACAGAAGGTACCTCAACAATTTTATTATTATTATATAATTATAGTCGAAGATTTTTGGGAATGGTCGATTTCGATTGTGGTCGAAATAACTGATCGAACGAATTTTCATTTGGTATTATGGCCACATTTGATAAAATAGCGCTATTGTGAATTTCACTCAATTGCATTATTCACAATAGTACATATTTATCAGCTGGCACTATAAATAAACAATGTTTACAAATTTATTAAAGAAAAAAAATAATTAATTATTTATTAACATGGAATTATGGCTCTATGATCATCTGATGAAGATGAGAGATGCTTCCAACATTTTGCAAATGGATTCCACCACGTAAGTATGCGAGGTTTTAACAAGGGTACCATTTTTTTTGCAGATTTATAGCAAATTTTCGACTGCAAGGAAGCGTTTATGGAATTGCTGCCTGCTACAGATGAACTGCTGCGGCAATGCACACAAGGCAGATCAATCTCATGAAATTAAAATAATTTACAATTTATATTTTCAATAAGTTTTACAAAGCAAAATTGTGTTCGATATAAAATTTGTTGTACAACGAAATTTTCGACCGTGCTGCCAGCTCATAATACGAATTTGACATTCGATAGTCGATGTTCGATAGCCAACGAAGATCGAAGATCGAATGTAACTCATAATAAGGGCCATATATCTATCTAAATGGACTCAGAAAGTGATTCTGAGGCTATCGGTATAATAAAAAACTAATTAATTTTTATTTTAAATTTAATTTCTTTATAAATTATTTGTTTATTATACGTATGCTTTTTATACCCTATGCCACTATGGGGTCAGGGTGTAATGAGTTTGTGCTGATGTTTGTAGCTATCAAAATTGTTCGACCTTGTCCCATCTTTTATTATACGGATCAACTCAGAATCACTTTCTGAGTCGATTTAGCGATGTCCGTCCATCCATGTTATTGAAATTGGTGAAATTCGGTGCATGTTCAGACATAGTCCCAATACAAATGACACCTATGAAATCGACTTAAATTGCCATATGATCCACATTATCGTATCGACCTCGGTCAAAAGGGTTTGTGTGTGTTTATTACACCCATTAATCAGTAGTGCAAAAATAAACCCTATAGGACAATTATTAGTCATAGCCCCCATATAAAGCTGCTTCCCGATCTTGTCTTAAATCTATAAAAAAAACAAAATTATTAAACAGATTTTTCCCATATTTGGTTTGTATGTTTTTGCAAAAAAAAAAAAAAAAACAGTGACTTTACCAAATATGGTCAGAATCGGTCCATTTTTTGACCTAGTCTCCATGAAAATATAGCATCCGATATGAAATTTTTCAGATATGCAGGCAAAGAAAAAAAAAATAAAAATAAAAACTCCACTCTGATTATGTTTATGCTTATTTACTATACCCAATTAGTTGGACCTAGGACCAATTCTCTAAGCCCATGGTATAGGGTATCGTATAGTCGGTCTAGACTAACTAAAAATGGAACTATCCATGCAACAGCGCGTAAAAATACAATTTTTATATGAAGATAGAAAATATCAGAAAGCAGAGTCCATTGTTACTGATTTGGTACACCGATTTAGAGTGATGTAGACACCGAAGAAAGTTATGGTAATTGGCAGCAAGTACCAGAAAACAAAAACAAGCGACGCGTTGGTTGACGAAATCATCTAACATGCATTTGCATAAAAATATGAATATGTGTACTGAGCCTAGTACATCTAACGCTAATCAGTTCGAGTTACTAAATGAAGATGATGAAATAGAGGAGAGCCAAGAAGATGAAGATAATAACCAAAACCACCTCCGATATATATACCGTTTGTAGAAAATATTAGTGCTATGATTAAGTGTATAAGTAAAGTTATTTCTAATAATGATTTTAACTATAATATTAGATAAATGGTTAAAAACATTGAATCGTACAGAAAAGTAGTTAAATACTTTGATTCAAAGAAAATTGTTGTAATTATGTCATCAAGTGAGAGAAGTTTTTAACATTAAAAGTCGTGTCACACAACACCCCTCTCTATGTTTTTTTGTAGATCTTGATCTAAATTCTAATAATAAAGATATCTATAAAATGCGTCACATATATAATGATAGTCTCGATAGAACCTCAAAAAAAAAAAACAGAGGATCTTGTTCAATGTTATCGCTGTCAGGAATTTAGTCATACCCAATCGTATTGTAAAAACCTTATAAGTGTGTTAAGTGCGGATGCGATTATCAAACAGCAGATTGTACCAAGCACATTAATACCCCACCTAAATGTGTCCATTGTTTGCAAAATCACACAGCAAATTATAAAGGATGCAGAATATATCAGGAACATGTCCATAAAAAGTAGTATACATCTGAGATCTCGATATCAACAAAATAACCAAAATCAGGACTTTCCTCAAATAAGTCCTACAAATAATGAATTTAAAAATATCTCATATGCCCAATATGTCACAGGCAATCAAAGTATAGAAAACCGTACTGATAATAACGGCATGGTTAGAGCTATGCTAGATAAGCTAATGAGCTAAATGACAGTTCTTATAACTAAGTTATGCAACATGGAATATGGTGCTTCCAACGTAAAGGAAATTAAAATTTTTCTAAAATTATATTTTATAGATATATTGTTAATCTCAGAAACACATTTTACAACAAAAACATTTTTCAAAATTTATGGATATAATCTTATTGCGATAAACCATCCGGATGGAAAAACACACACAAGATCTGCAATTTTAATAAAGTCGACCATCGATACAAGCAAGTGGCATTCAAATTAACTGTAACAATGTTGATGTAGCTATATACTCCATATACTTTCCACAAAGACACAGTCTAACGCAACACGAATATGATAATTTTTACAATAGCTTAGGCCGCCGATTTATTGTTGGAGGCGACTTCAACGCGAAGCACCATTGGTGGGGCTGCAGGCTTATTAATTCAAAAGAAAGAGAGCTATTTAAATGTGTTAATGCGAATAATTTTAAAACTATATCTACTGGCCAATTGATCCAACAAAACTTCCTGATTTACTTGATTTCTTCGTTTGCTCTGGAATATCATCGAATTTGCTCGACATATAAGACAGTGACGATCTGAGTTCAGATCACACACCTATTATTTTAAACTACAATACAAACTGTATGCAAATATATTAAATTAATTTCATCTAAAACAGACACCAAATCGTTTCAGTACTGGCTGCATAAAAATTTGAATCTCAATATGTCTCTTAAATCTGGCGAAGAAATTGATTTAGCTGTAGAAAATTTTACAAATCTTATCCATGAAGCAGCTTTTCTTTCAACGCCACAAACAATACAAAAAACTGGAAATCAACTTTTACTTTCTGATCTAATACGAAAAAAAAGAAGACTGAGAAGAATTTGGCAATCAAGCAGAAATCCATTAGACAAAACTAATTATAATCGTGCTGCTAATGATCTCAAAAAACGTATAGCGGAGAATAAAAATTAAGGAATTGAAAACTTTTTAAGAAAGCTTACAACTAACAATAACAATAGTGAGTAAGTACAGTCTATGGAAAGTCACCAAATATTTAAAAAGACCTATAAAAAGAGATATCCCTCTAAAAGATGAAAATGGTAACTGGTGTAAATCAACAAAAAGAAAAGCTGATGCGTTCGCTGAGCACTTAGAAAAAACTTTCAATCTTTTCAACCACAAATTCAGATGATGAAAGAGAAATATTAAGCATCTTGTCAAATGTACTTTCCGATCAAATCATATTCTCCTTCAGAAGTGAAGAAGGAAAATCGCAAGTTAAATAATTCCAAATCTCCAGGTTATGACAAAATAGATTCAACTGTGGCTGAGAATTTATCCAAAAAATTCATAGTGTATTTAACTCTTATTTATAATTCGATACTAAGACTTTCTTATTTTCCCACACAATGGAAATATGTGGAATCAAATAAGCCAGAAAATAAGATATCTTCATATAGACCCATAAGTCTACTGGCTACATTTTCAAAAGTCTTTGAAAGATTATTGTCATATCGTCTGTTACCACTTCTCGAAAAAGAAAACATAATTCCTGATCATCAATTTGGATTTCGTCATAAACATGGAGCTCCAGAACAATGCCATAGGGTTGTTGAAATGTTAATGAACACTTTTGAAAGAAAAATGTACAGTTCAGCGGTGTCTCTGGACGTGAAACAGGCTTTTGATAGGGTGGGTTTGGCATCATGGCCTCTTGTTCAAACTGAAATCATTTTTTCAGACACCAATGTACCAAATACTTAAATCGTATTTAATAATAGAACGTTTTATGTAAAAGTAAATGAGGAATTTTCTGATATAAATTGAGGTGTGCCTCAGGGCAGCGTCCTACGCCCCTTGTTATACACGATATTTACATCAGATATGCCTGTACTGGAAGATGTAACTACTGCGACATACGCTGATGACACATCCATAATATCATCAGATAAATCCTCTATTACAGCATCTACAAACATACAAAGGAAATTAAATGTATTAGAAGATTGGCTAAAAAAAAAAATGGAAAATTGATATCAATACCGATAAGTCGGCATACATATTAGTTTTACTTTAAGGAAAAATGATTCCCCACCAGTTCGTATTAATGGATCTCAAATTCTTAAATCCAATAGTGTAAAATACTTAGTATCTGGATAGACGTCTCACTTGGAAAGATCACATCAAAAAGAAAAGAGAACATTTGAATATAAAAACAAAAAAAAAAAATGCATTGCTTATTAGAAGAAAAGTCTAAACTTAGTCTCGAAAACAAAATTGAAATTTATAAGACTATATTGAAACCTGTTTGGACATACGGTATACAGTTATGGGGAACCGCAAGTAACGCGAACATAGAGATCCTTCAACGATTCCAGTTAAAAACTCTGACACAAATTGTTAAAGCTCCGTGGTTTGTAACCAACAAACAAATACACGATGATTTGAAAATACCCTTCCTAATAAATGAAGTAAGAAATTTTAGTTCCCGTTATTTAGATAGGCTTAATAACCATCGAAATACTCTAGCCATTTCTTTATTAGATGAGTCCGAAGAGGTTATAAGACTGAAAAGGTTTCATGTATTAGATTTGCCTTACAGGAAATAAAAATATTGTAAATATGTACATAATGTATGAGGTTATTGGGTGTACTGAAACCTAATAATGAAGGTTAAGTTATATATTTTACTTGCAGTAACCCGATGCGCTTCGCTACACCCCTCATAACGAAATAAAATGCAGGCGTTTTGTAGAAAACTATTTTTTATATAGGAGGTGCCACGCCCACTGGTCCAATCCCGCCCATTTTTATGGGACTACTCACATTAATAACTCATGAACTCAGACAAAATTCCACGGCTTTCACTATTACAGTACTTCAGATATATGACATTATATATACTTTGTATGGGTGGTACCACGCCCACTGATCGGATTCCACTCATTTTTTTTCGAGTACTAACGTTGATAACTTATGAACTCACACAAAGTCTCAAGACTTTATCTGTTACAGTACCTCTACATATGACATTTAATATTTACATTTAAATTTTACTTGAAAAATCCAAAAAATATGTAGCCTATTTTTCCTTCCGGGTAGGCAGTTACCTACTGTAAAAAATTCAAGACGATCGGTCCAGTGGTGTAGTCTCCTATAAACCACAAACAAACAAACAAACATACACAACTCCATTTTTATATATAAGATTTCATAAAATTTATTTTATATTGTAAAATAGATTGTAAATAAAAGTATAAAAAAATATAATTATAATAATTTAATTATTATAATTCTTCCGAAAACTGAGAATAGTGGAAATTAGAAGGAAAAAATGCAAAAAATTTTAAAAATTCAAAAATAACGATTGTTTGTTTGGTCAGCGTTGTATCTTCTGAAATAAATACGAAGTAAAAAGCTGTATGGTACGAAAACTGATTCTAACCACACTGCTCGTAGGCCTGACTTTGGGTGAGTGTGTTAAAGCGCTGACCAAGAAGTGCAAGTACGAGTGTATGTGAGATAGACGCAGGTGCAAACCTCACGGCCGCCCTAAGTAGAAAAATTTCAGATAGAAACAATCTATTCAATTATAACATAACAACTATCACAATGTTCAATAAATCGCTGATGAAGGCTGAAATGCCAGAAACCGGTCCGATTAAGAATACAGTGTAGTTATGAATTTTTGAAAAATATTCTTTCTTCTTCTTCTTTTTCACGCACCATTGAAACAAAATTAAAAAATTTGCATTTTAATTATAATCTAACAAAAAAAAAAAAAAAAAAAAACTATTTTTATTTTCCACTTGTGCGTCAATAATTCCAAAACAAATGGCTATATCAAAAAATGATATTAGGAAAACTTAAAGCTTGTGTAATAACAAAATCCAAAGATTTAAGTCTTAAATTTTAAAACACAAAACCTTACCAAAGAATTTGAAATAATGTTGATTTTTGCAGTTTGGTGACTATAGCGGATCTAAAAATTATAGTGGTTATTCAAGGTAAAAAAAATGTTTCCCAATTGTTGCATTTATTGTCTCATCCCCTCATGATTCAACATTCTTTAGAAAATTATATAGATCAATTTAACATTTTGCACTGTGTTCTCTATAATCTTTTTCGTTATCCTCAGATAATTTATATGTTGATCTTAACGTGATAGCTGAAGTGTATGAGAAATTCTATGAGAAATTCTATGAGAAATTCTATTTAATTCCTTTGAATTGTGTTGCCATTAGTTTCTTTTGTGTCCATTTATATGGCTAATTATTGATACGAGTAGATATGTGTAAAAGACCTCTCATGTAATCTGCCTGCATAAACTTGAGTCCTAAAAAGTTATTCTTCTACACACTTCAGTAATCTCAAAAATTCGATTCAAATTTATTAAAATTTTTTATTTCTTGGCCTATTGTACTTGCGCCATACAAGCCTATGGTTCAAGACATACAGTCTATGTTCCCTATACTTGAAAAATATAGTATGAGGTAGGTTTGCGTACACAAATAAAGTATAATGCCTGGTTTTCACTATGTCATATAAACTGACAACAAACAATTGCCTCAACTGACATCTTGTAATTTTTTATTAATTACGTTTGCATAACATCTTATAAACTAACAAAAAATCCGGCTGTCAAACACAAACAATTGCCAACATGCTGGCGGCTCCAAATGTTGACAGGGGTTGTAAATGACAAGACATTAAAACCTGTTTTCATATAACTGACAATAATTGACAACAATTAACATTGAAAATGGCATAATGAAAACCAGGCATAACATACATTTTCACTTATAAAAGTTTACAGTTTACTCAACTAAAATTATTTAATTTTTTTTATTTGTCAGCCTTGGGAAATATGATGAAATAGTTTTTCAATATATTAACAATATTTAATAAATAGTTTACTTTGAAAAGGACTGTGTACGAAAAGTACGCAAAAAAATTTATAACTTTTAATAACAATCCAAAACAGGTATTTAAAGCAATCGCTTATGAGACAATAGCTTCTCGGAAATATATTAAAAATTAAAACAACGCTTAAGGTGTGTTTACACTATGTGTATTTTCCATATGTAAATTCAGTATTACGATCCATACGTAATTCCGTGTGTATGTCAAAATTGGCGTTTTACATACGACTCATAATTTTTGCGTTCAAACGTACATATGTATTTCCGTATGACATAACCTCTAAATGTAAACAACAGCTGATTTAATTTGTGAATTTACAAAAATTTATTGTTAGAAATAAAGTTATATATTTTATATATTTTTTAATATTAAACAATTTATTTTTCTTTCAATATTAATCTTTATAATTTACTCTGTTTTTCTTTCGCCACAAGCAGGGTTGTATTTTCATATGTTTGTCTTGCCAAAATAGAACCGGCTCTAATTGAAAAATTTACATATGGCTTGCAAAATGTGTTGTACATAAACAATGTTTGAAAGGGTTCACAATATGTGTACAAATTACACGTGTTAAAAAACTAAGAAAAACTCAAGCAAAACACGTAGTGTGAACGCAGCTTTAGAGGGAATATATGTACACAATATAACAGTATTGCATACTTATACTTGCACTTTTTTCGAAAAGTGTATTTTTTAATATGTTCTGAATTAAGGGCAACTTTATCTTATATGTACATCAATCGAAAGGTCTCAAAATGCTGTTTTCATAAAATGCAAAAATTTTTGGTTATTATCCTCTTCAAAGTCATAGGGTCTAAATATTCAAAAAAGGGGAACAATGGGGAAATATTCTCACACTATGACTTGAAAGACGTCAATGGCTGCAATTTTATACAATTTACGAGGACTCGACTTTGAGACCGTTCGATTGGTGTATAAGATGAGGTTGCTCTTAATTCAGAATATATAAAATATACACTTTTCGAAAAAAGTAAAAATAAAATGCGACATTTTTTGTCAGAAAAGAAAACGGCATTACTTTCAAATTATACGCACAAAATTTTTTTTTCACTAGCATGAACATAGACTTGGTCATTGGTGCTATTTTTTTGACCGACACTATATGTTTTTAAGGAGTCTATTAGATGTTTATTTTAAATTTGTTTATGTGATTAAAAATAATGAACGATGATTATCTCTAAAGGTGTATGGTATTTTTTTTTTATTTTATTTTCATATTTTAAGTACATGTACCACAAGCAATTAAACAAAAAAGTATTAAAATTTATTTATTTAACTGAACATTTTTGACAACCTCTAAAGTAGATCAAAAAGACCGCTATTGCCAGAAATTCGTATTTATAAATTTGTATACTAAATACACAAGCTATACAATAGGACGACCCGAAGAAGGTAAAATGTATTTTTTTGACTTATGGATTGCTTGAGATTTTGTTGAAAACAAAAATAAGTTAGGAAACTTTTTGAGGGCCGTGTGCCTTATATGGCCATGTAGACGTTCTACAAGGTTTTTTTCAAATGATATTGTACAGGAATGAAATACTTGATCCAATATATTATCTATAGATTATAAAATTTGTCATATATAGAACATTGATTTGACTTTAAATTAAGAAAATGTATATTCGCCTTGTTTTTTGTCGTTTTATTTAACAGAAGTGTAATTTTTGCATTTTAAATTTATGTTTCACCACAAATATTTTTGACTTATATAATTTTGATAATTTTGATTCAACGGTCAATACCAAAAAATTTAATCATAAAATTAATAACTCTTTTTCTAATTTAAAATTTTTTATGTTTCATCTATTATGGCTTAACATAAGGAAAAAAAAATAAATAACTGAAAACTTTCCCTCTAACTTTGGTTTCAATATTTTGTTCGGTATCAATTATTTTTTAGTGCTGCTTCACAAAGCCGAGGACAACGGTCAATACCAAAAAATTTAATCATAAAATTAATAACTCTTTTTCTAATTTAAAATTTTTTATGTTTCATCTGTTATGGCTTAACATAAGGAAAAAAAAAAATAAATAACTGAAAACTTTCCTCTAACTTTAGTTTCAATATTTTGTTCGGTATCAATTATTTTTTAGTACTGCTTCACAAAGCCGAGGCATGGAGTCAAATAAATTGTTGATGATATTCACTGAAATCTTTTGCCACTCTGAATTAACAACCTCTATGAGATCTGTTTTGTTTGTGTATGGGATTGAGATTTGGTGAATGGGCTGCTGTAGATTTTAGCCATTCGTTTACAACAATAGAGACAATAGCTTCTCGGAAATATATTAAAAATTAAAACAACGCTTAAGGTGTGTTTACACTATGTGTATTTTCCATATGTAAATTCAGTATTACGATCCATACGTAATTCCGTGTGTATGTCAAAATTGGCGTTTTACATACGACTCATAATTTTTGCGTTCAAACGTACATATGTATTTCCGTATGACATAACCTCTAAATGTAAACAACAGCTGATTTAATTTGTGAATTTACAAAAATTTATTGTTAGAAATAAAGTTATATATTTTATATATTTTTTAATATTAAACAATTTATTTTTCTTTCAATATTAATCTTTATAATTTACTCTGTTTTTCTTTCGCCACAAGCAGGGTTGTATTTTCATATGTTTGTCTTGCCAAAATAGAACCGGCTCTAATTGAAAAATTTACATATGGCTTGCAAAATGTGTTGTACATAAACAATGTTTGAAAGGGTTCACAATATGTGTACAAATTACACGTGTTAAAAAACTAAGAAAAACTCAAGCAAAACACGTAGTGTGAACGCAGCTTTAGAGGGAATATATGTACACAATATAACAGTATTGCATACTTATACTTGCACTTTTTTCGAAAAGTGTATTTTTTAATATGTTCTGAATTAAGGGCAACTTTATCTTATATGTACATCAATCGAAAGGTCTCAAAATGCTGTTTTCATAAAATGCAAAAATTTTTGGTTATTATCCTCTTCAAAGTCATAGGGTCTAAATATTCAAAAAAGGGGAACAATGGGGAAATATTCTCACACTATGACTTGAAAGACGTCAATGGCTGCAATTTTATACAATTTACGAGGACTCGACTTTGAGACCGTTCGATTGGTGTATAAGATGAGGTTGCTCTTAATTCAGAATATATAAAATATACACTTTTCGAAAAAAGTAAAAATAAAATGCGACATTTTTTGTCAGAAAAGAAAACGGCATTACTTTCAAATTATACGCACAAAATTTTTTTTTTCACTAGCATGAACATAGACTTGGTCATTGGTGCTATTTTTTTGACCGACACTATATGTTTTTAAGGAGTCTATTAGATGTTTATTTTAAATTTGTTTATGTGATTAAAAATAATGAACGATGATTATCTCTAAAGGTGTATGGTATTTTTTTTTTATTTTATTTTCATATTTTAAGTACATGTACCACAAGCAATTAAACAAAAAAGTATTAAAATTTATTTATTTAACTGAACATTTTTGACAACCTCTAAAGTAGATCAAAAAGACCGCTATTGCCAGAAATTCGTATTTATAAATTTGTATACTAAATACACAAGCTATACAATAGGACGACCCGAAGAAGGTAAAATGTATTTTTTTGACTTATGGATTGCTTGAGATTTTGTTGAAAACAAAAATAAGTTAGGAAACTTTTTGAGGGCCGTGTGCCTTATATGGCCATGTAGACGTTCTACAAGGTTTTTTTCAAATGATATTGTACAGGAATGAAATACTTGATCCAATATATTATCTATAGATTATAAAATTTGTCATATATAGAACATTGATTTGACTTTAAATTAAGAAAATGTATATTCGCCTTGTTTTTTGTCGTTTTATTTAACAGAAGTGTAATTTTTGCATTTTAAATTTATGTTTCACCACAAATATTTTTGACTTATATAATTTTGATAATTTTGATTCAACGGTCAATACCAAAAAATTTAATCATAAAATTAATAACTCTTTTTCTAATTTAAAATTTTTTATGTTTCATCTATTATGGCTTAACATAAGGAAAAAAAAATAAATAACTGAAAACTTTCCCTCTAACTTTGGTTTCAATATTTTGTTCGGTATCAATTATTTTTTAGTGCTGCTTCACAAAGCCGAGGACAACGGTCAATACCAAAAAATTTAATCATAAAATTAATAACTCTTTTTCTAATTTAAAATTTTTTATGTTTCATCTGTTATGGCTTAACATAAGGAAAAAAAAAAATAAATAACTGAAAACTTTCCTCTAACTTTAGTTTCAATATTTTGTTCGGTATCAATTATTTTTTAGTACTGCTTCACAAAGCCGAGGCATGGAGTCAAATAAATTGTTGATGATATTCACTGAAATCTTTTGCCACTCTGAATTAACAACCTCTATGAGATCTGTTTTGTTTGTGTATGGGATTGAGATTTGGTGAATGGGCTGCTGTAGATTTTAGCCATTCGTTTACAACTTTGGACGTCGGTTTCAAGTCATTGTCATGTTGGAACTTCCAGACCATGGGTATATTTTACTCCGCGTATGGATACGTCATTTAGAGTATTCCTGCATCCAATTCCAGTCAGAGTATCTTTTACTACATGATTTGGAACCATTCTTTGACCCGAAAACCAACCCCTTACCCTAATATTGCCACCGTCAAACTGAACTGATTTATTTTTATATTTTGGGTCTTATATTTTGGGTCTTTTTCTCTTTGATCCTCGTACACACGTTTTTCTATCATGGCCTCTTAAATAAAACTTGGACTGATCTGAAAAGAGCACAGTATTCTAATTCCGTCTTGACCAGTTTATGTGTTTTTTTTTTTAGAAAATTTATACGAGCCAAACGATTTTTCACAGGACGATAACAACCAAGATCAGCTTAATACCAGCAATCCATCTATCTATCTGTAAAAAGTATTCTATGTATAAATCTATAATTTCAAAAATTCTCAAGAAATATCATGAAAGAGGTACGATGACGACTCAACACTTAGGCGGCAGGCCCCGTAAAACGAACCAAAGACAGGATAACACAATAGCAAGAGAATTTAAAAAATGTCAAATAATCTAACCCAAAAAAAACAAAGTTTTTATTAAAGCTCTTTCTTTCCTTGCATATGAGTTTTGAATCTCTCCGTGACTGTGCGTGACTTTGCGTGACTGTTTTAAAATTAATCTTTGGTCACAACAAGTCTATGGACCAAGTTTCAGATTGATTGGATGAGGGGAAATGGGGTTTAAATCACTCCGTGACTGTGTGTGACTATCTTAAAATTAATCTTTGGCCACAACAAGTCTATGGTCACATTTTTAGATCGATCGGATGAGGGGAAGTGAGGTTTTAATCTCTCCGTGACTGTGCGTGACTATGTCAAAGTTAATCTTTTTTCACAGCAAGTCTATCGACCAAGTTTCAGATCGATCGGATAAGGGGAAATGGGTTTCAAATCACTCCGTGACTATACGTGACTACCCCAAAACTAATCTATGGGCCAAGTTTTAGATCAATTGGATGAGGGGGAATGGGGTTGCCCCATGGCAAACAGACAGAGGGTATGAGTTAAAAGAAAGAGTTTAAAAATGCTATCTTAAGAGGTCGTTAACAATCTGAAACCAAAATTATTAAAATGTTCAAACTTGGATGCATGCATAATTTCTGAGACCACTGCGAACAATATATCGCTACAGAAGAAATGTTCCATTGTGCAAATAACCTTCATAATACTCGTATGTTTATAAATAATTTACGTTTTGTCAATTAACTACATTCATAGTTCGACATAAGATAAAAACACAACAGAAACCGTTTGACAATTGTCTTTTACCTTACGAAAAGAAATAAAGGTTTTAAGATATCATCAAGTAAACAAGAGTCCAAAAGTTAATCAGTAGCCATACCCAGAAAAACTAAACAATACTAGCAATAACAGCAACAAACCGACCAACCCCTACACCATAAAAAAACCCGCTTTAAAAAATTTACATAAATGACTGAATAAAGTATCAAGCGACAAAGCAAAAAAGAAAGAAAATTATAGCCGATCTAGACCTACTATACGATACCATATACAATGAATTTAGAGTAAGGGTCTTAGGCCCAACTAATTGGAAATATCAAGTTCATATCGGATGCTCTTTTATATGGGAACTTGGACAAAAAATGGACCGATATATTATTGTCTCTTAATATTTGTCGCTCAGTTTTTGCAACTGTCCAATTTTGTATTAGTTGCGTTAAGCGAGGTTGCACGGTATATATGCATGTGTGTGAAAAACCGCGCCGGATGTTATCTTTAATATCTATAATCAATGGTCACTCGTAGGGTGATATATAAATAATATACTCACTCATTTGAGTTTTAGGTGCACTTACTTAGTAAAATAATAATATATTGCTGATATTCGCCCAATATTTTATGGGGCAATTACATTTTTTCGCCGGAGCATGGCCTAGCCTGGAAATGATAAGACCACGAGTAAAGTTTCCATAGCGTAGATGGCCTCACATATCATCAAAATATATTTCATATTTCCGACCTATAGTTTGATTTAAGATTTACATGGCCAGACAGACAGACGGACGGATATCACTAATGGATCTGAGTCGACCGGTATAAGCAAAGGTCAGTTTTTTTTGGTAGTTACAAAAATCCGCACAAACTCATTATACCGCCCTGACCACAGAGTGGTATAGGGTATAAAAATACACAAAAATAAAGACATACGCCGT
Source organism: Cordilura impudica (assembly GCA_963682025.1). NCBI lineage: Eukaryota > Metazoa > Arthropoda > Insecta > Diptera > Scathophagidae > Cordilura > Cordilura impudica. Next base: position 29,114 of record OY821517.1, on the reverse strand, counting down.
ATACCATCTAAAGCACATTCTTCGTACGTATGTAAAACCGCAAAAACGTACGAGAACAACAAAAACATATCCAATTTCATGAATTTTTTTGCTGGGTTTTTTTATTTTGGAAGCTATTTTTAGTCAAAAATGAAAAACGACAACAAAAACTTAATATGACTCATGTCAAGGTAAGTATAAACCAAAGAGAGGCATTCCCCAACAATAACAATAACAACAAATTGTTGATTTTAAGTGCTATTGCTAATATTGCATATATTCATACCAGCAGCTGTTTGTGTTGTTACCATTTAAGAAAATATACATACGAAACTTTGCAGCATGCAACATGTACTGGCGTTAAAAGAAATTGAAATTGTATATGGTTACTGCAGTACGACTATATGTATGTATGTAGTTTGATTGTGAATGAAACAAATTATATATATGTATGTACTAGGGTTATAACTTTTTTGACGACAAAGTCCAAAGTTTAACCTGATGGTCAATATTGTACTGATAAGAAAACCTCACGCACCATTTTATTATTTATAATTTGTATAATTAATTTTTTCAAAATAATATAAAAACTTTACGAGTATACGAGTCTTCACAAAAACACTTTTTTTTAAACCCTCAAAGCTGAATATGAGAATTTATTCAAATTTTTTGAAGATGGATACGAGGTCCATGAAATTTATTTTATTAAAAAAATGAGATAGTGAGAGACATTTTTTATTCCTTTTTCTCGTGCCTTTATTTTGACAAATCTAAGCAATCTATACGCGGTAAAAATTATTAGTTTAAGGGGCAATTTGATGACCTTAAAATTAAAAATTCGGTATCTTCCCAAGTTGTAAACCTCAATTATTCTTAAATTGTTCTATTTTCGATTGCATCAAAGAAATTAAATAGCAGCTAACAATTTTCGATTATGATAAATGCGGGCTAACAATAAATTCGGTAGCCAAAATTAATCCGCATTTTGTGTGTACATATGAATACACCAATACCCCAGTTAATTGTGAGGTAATTGTGCCAAAAAGGTATCAATGGGGGAAAAAATGGTGGGAAAATTGGTATTTTTGCGATTTTCAAGGCACTGTATGCAATTTTTTCGGGTAGGTTTGTTTTTTTCCTATTCAATATCTACGACTTTGTTTCAGACACAAAAGAGATATTCCGTACAGATACCGAGTTATAACCGTAGTAAACTTTTGACTGGTTCGCATTCAATCTCAATTGCATCAAACTTTCATTATTTAAATCTTTGTCGTATAACAAAAGCTCGGTAATATCTTTTTCTTACATTCCTCCAAAATTTTGCATTTGCGACGCAAACTAAAATAAACAATGCAACTTCGAAGCGGCCTAAAAATTTTACACTATGCAACTTCGAAACGACGCAAATCGAAGCAAAGCAGACCGGGATATTGGTGTATATACTAATATAATAATACATATTAAGTGCTTATGACTGGATATTTAAAGAAATAAACGTTAAGTTTAATGTACGCATTGTTTCACATAACAGATGTAAGATAATTCAAGAAAATTCAGATTATAACATTATGATTGGCAAACTTTAATATCGTCATGGTGGGCGGGCAACACTTATTAAGAAAAACATATTAATTTAAATTAAATTATTATGTGCAAACAAGGAGTAAAATATTATTTTTGATAAATAATGCAATAACATCATAAATTCGGGAAATCATTTTTTGTATTTAAGATAATATAATGTGAAAAACCTAAGAAATTTGAAGTAAAATATTATTATTTTTTTTTTATTTAAAAAAATATCCATTAAGCATTTCTTAAAATCGAGAAATTACTTAATAGTTTTTCATACCATACAAGATTGCTCCTTGCGAGTTTTGATATTAGCACAAAAATTTTTGAAAGTTATAGCCCTAATGCCTACTTAACCCCACAATCGAATTATTATGAAGTTAACAACTGAATTTCAGTTTGATCAAAATTACAATTCTGTTATCCTAACAGTAAATATTGCATCACAATAAAAAATTGTTAGCTGTTATTAATGAACAGAAATCATAAAATCAAAATTTCGGTTCTTCAACCTAGAACAAAAAGGTTGGCGAATTTTTTTTTCTTTGTAATTTTTCTTTACAATTGTCTAAAATAACAAGTTTAATTTAGATTGGCACGAAAACTTAAAAAATTGCTGCGGAATGTTTTGTATAATAAATCGGCATGGGTGAGTTCCAAAAAAAAAATAACAATAAGCATGAACTTATGTACTACATGGAGTGAAAACTCCGTGGCCTATCAATGAGAAACCAGTTTTTTGGATTTGAAATCAATCTTATTCTTCAATGTAATCTACGTTAACAGAAATGCAAATCTTCCAACAATCCTCTAACATCTTGATACCCCTGAAATAATACGATTTGTCAAACCCTTCAAAATAGGCTTCCGTCTCTGATATGACTTCTTCATTTGTGGAAAATCTCTTTCCATGGAGCCATCTTTTCAAGTTTGGCAACAAATAATAATCGTTGGGGGCCAGATCGTAGTGTAAACTTAAATTTTTCTGAAGCAAAAGCAGATTCATTATCATGATGGTACAAGATTTTTTTCTTATTTAAGTGGGGTTGTTTTTTCTTCATCCAATCTATCCAATAACTCAACATAGTACTTGGCAGTTATTGTTTTTCCCTTCTCCAAGTAATAAATAAATATTATATCACGTGCATCCCAAAAAAAACACTATCTATAACCTTTCCAGCCAATTTTTGAGTCTTTGACCGCTTTGGTCGACTTTTTTATATACTAGTCGGCATAATTATTTTGACAAAAACAAAATGATGCATTTTTGTATTCAATTTTTAGTTGTCTTTATAGAATATAATTATTTTTTTGTTTTGTTTAGATATTGCTAATATAAAAATCAAAATATGAAAAAAAAAATCAAGATATGAATACGATATGAATATTCAGGTGTTGGCATAAGTATTTTGACAAGTTATTTTTATTAAAAAAAGAAGCTTAATATTTAAAAAATTTAGAAATTTGATTATGAGTTAATAAAATGTGTAGCCCTCTTTAGCTTCAATAACTTTTTGAAGGCGTCTTGAAGCCGAGTCCAGTAAATTTTGAAGGACCCGTGAGGATATCTCATTCCAAATGGAAGTAACCACGGGAATTGTCTCGTTTATAATGCTATTCAAGTCTAGACTTTGAGGTGGCCAGTCCAGAGTAGTAGCATCAACATACTTCAAATATTTTAATATCATCCTGCTTTTGTGGCATGGGGCATTGTCCTGTTGCTGGCTATATGATTCTCCGATCAACCTGTGACCGGAAGGGAAAGCGTTAAAATTTAGGGTGCTCAAATATTGGCCTTGGTTCATTGAGCCTGCGATGGGAACCAAGTCACCTAACCCATTGATCACAATGTACCCCCACAACATGACAGAGGCTCCACCATGGCTCACTTTTTGACTTTCGTAAGAAATATTTGCACAAACAATAGAAAGGCACCTCTGAAATTGCTAGTAAGAAAGATTCAGGATGCTAATATAAATATATCAACCATGACGGTTCGTCGTCGGCTTAAAGATCTTGGGCTTATCTGTCGGCGTCCAGCAAAAAAGCCGTTGCTACCGCCCACCATGATGACAAAGCGATTGCAGTGGGCAAAAGGCCATAGAAACTGGACTGTTCAAGATTGGGAAAAAGTAAGTCCATCGTTTTGTACCAAATTATAAATTGTGAGCCTTTTTTGTCATATGCTTCAGGTATAAACAGATCCCCTAAATTTTTCAGGTATGTTTCTCTGACGAGTCTTCCATTCAGATTTTGTCTGATAAATCCGAGTTTGTGAGAAGACGAATTGGAGAAAAGTACCATGATGACTGCATTATAAAACAAGTAAGAAAATTGTAGTCGGTCTAGACCGACTATACGATACCCTATACCATGCGTTTAGAAACCCTATCTCTTAGGCCCAACTAACTGGACATAGAAAATAAGCAAAAACCAAATTTGAGTGGGATTTTTATTAATTTTTTTGGCTGCAGGTATGAAAAAGTTCATATCGGATGCTATATCTATATGGGGACTAGGTCCAAAAATGGACCAATCCTCATCATATTTGGTAAAGTCTCTTGTATTTTGCAAAAATATATACAAACAAAATTTGAGAAGAATCAGTGCAATATTTTTGTTTTTTGATAGATTTAAGTGAAGATCAGCTCTATATGGGGCCTATGACTAAGAGTTGTCCCATAGGGATTATTTTTGGACTACTCATTAATGGATGTAATAAACGCATATAAATCCAATTTGACTGAGATCTATATGACAATTTGGATCTTATGGCAATTTATGTCGATTTCATAGGGATCATTTGTATGGGGGCTAGGTCTGAAGCTGGACCGATTCTCACCAATTTCAACAGCGTTCATCCTATGGCCGATAGAAGCTTATATACCAAATTTCATCAAAATATATTCATATTTGCGACCTACAGTTTTATTACAATGTTTACATGGACACATAGACGGACGGACGGACGGACATCGTTACATCGAATCAAATAGTGATTCTGATTCGATAGGTATAATATAAGATGGGTCTAGGTCAAATATTTTTGGTAGTTACAAACAGCAGCACAAAGTCATTATACCCAAACCACATAGTGGTATAGGGTATAAAAACTATATACAGTTGATGATTTTGAGCAGCAGTAGTCCAAGTGTCGTCGCTTAAATTTAGTAGAGAGTAGCGGAGACACAGAAACTCCAGTTTAGCTACATTTAAAATAGACATTTACCGGGCATTGAAGGAGGTAGAGAAATTGTACCGTTCTTCAAATTTAACAAAAAAGATGCAATTCCAAAGTACCCTGAGATTATCCAAGGTGCTGCTCTGATCTCCGCGGCATTGCCACCGAAACATGTGTCCGCAGAAGTATTATCTTCTGCACTCAGAATCATCAGAGTTATTTTGTGAAGTTTTGTTATTTTTTCACGACATTCTTTTTCCATTGCGTCTATTTTTTGTAAACTTAAACCAAAACACTTTTTTATTTATTATATACAATCATCATTACAATTAAAATAAATATATATATTTCATATCTAGAATTTTCGAGATATTACTTAAAGTATTGCAGCAAATAGAATCTTTTTTTTTTAATTTACACATGAATTGAAAAAGATAGTGAAAAACCTTTTGAGATGTTTAAAAATTTTGTCACTTTTCTCCAGAAGTTGAAGAAAAAAGTTGATTAAATTTGCAAATTCCTTATTAGGTCGAAATTTGAAGACGTGTTTCTGTCTTCGAATCTGGCTGTTAATTTTTCTAAAACTGTTTTTTAATATTTCTTGTTTAAAATTGCTGTGTAGTAGAGCAGTAGGATATCGCCTAGGAAGATTAAAAATGACTTTTTAATTTTTATTCTAAATAACTTGAACCACACCTGACAGCCGTACGTCATTATTGGACGTATGCACATTAGGGTTAGTCACTTTTTTGACTTTTGTCGAATATCGAATTGCTCTCGCAATATGATGTAGGGCATGGAAAACCAGGAAGAACTGCATGTTTATTTTTTTGAAATGGTAAAAAACCTTCCCCGTAAAATGCATTTACTTTTGCTAGAAATCACAAAAATTGAAAATAAAAAAATCGGTTTCGAGCAAAAGTAAATGCATTTTACGGGGAAGGTTTTTTTTCACCATTTCCAAAAACTAAACATGCAGTTCTTCATAGTTTTCCATGCTCTACCTCATACTGCGAGAGCATTCTTCGCAAAAAAAAGTGACTAACCCTAATGCACATTTTGTATAATAAAAGGTTATTTTTTCTATTAAGCTTAGACTTTCGGTTCAGTAGAGGGAAAATAGCTCTTCCGCATTTGAATGATAGATTCTTATCAAAAATTGTTCCCAATTATTTGATGGTATCCAGTATTGGAATCTGAAATCGATGAATATTGAAGGTTGTTTGCGGAATTCTTTTCGGCGACCTGTTAAAAGTAAAAATAGTTGCTTGTGTTTTGCCTTGATTTATTTTTATTTTCCATTAGTTTAAATATTTATCAGCATGAATTAGTGCTCAAAATAATAGCAGTGTCATCTGCATAAGGTGCTGCAAATTGATTTTTTTGCACTTTAAATTCCGAAGTATAATAGCATATAAAGTTGGAGACAAAATTGAACCTTGGAGTACGCCTTCACGTCGAAGTATCATCATCTATACTGACCATGAAGTATCTTTCCGATAAAAAGCTTTTTATAATTTTTTGTAGAAATATTAGATACCCAAATTTTTTTTAGCCACTCCAGTACTTTTACGATGATTTTTGTTCATTGTTATCATGTTTAATATTCTTTTCACTTGGTGTATTGTAGAATGATCTTTTCTATATCCGAATTGTTCTTTTCTCAGAATATTAATTCTTTCCGTGTATTCGTTTAGTCTGTTAAAACCAATTTTTTTTTCTCGAAATTTTGTTTAAGCCAGCATACTGATGGACCGGTAGCTTTTGAGTGATTTTTCTCCGTTCCTTGTTTCCGTATTGGAATTACCTTAGCCATTTTAAATTGTTTAGGAGTACTTACAAATAAATTAAGACATTTTTTTAAGAACTGTAGGTTTTATCCTATCAATTCCTGCTGTCGGGAGAAATCGAATTAATACATATTTAATAGGTTTCTACATAGTTCAGGTCCATTATTTATCACCAAAAGTAAAAATTGTGACATAAAATTCACCATATACAACGGATAGCACTAGATTTAATAATTTTGCTAAACACAACAGATGAAGAAGAGATTAAGGATGATGATTATGAAGATGATGACTATGAAACTGATGATGATAATGATCAGGATAAATATCACGTTAAAATATTTTTTTTTTTCTAAAATGGTAATCTTTAATGTGTTAATGTGTATTCATCAATAGAGAATATATTTTAAAATTATTGCTTCCCGGAATAAATCTAAATTTTGTCTATCGTATCACCCACTGTGCATCGTATGGCTGAATGTAGCTTTTATACCAAACTTTATCAAAATATATTTATATGTGAGGTGAAGAATATTTTAAAATACTCCAATAACAAAGAAAAATTAAAAAAAGGTAAATTTCGGTAACAACTTGGAAACGAATTAAAAGATTTCCTTTTATTATATCTGGATTTCTTTGCATAGGTGCGTGCTATGCTCGAGAAATAATAAAATAGTTGGCTTTTCCGGATTTAGAATTTTCGATTGTTAATGAGTTTGTTATCTTCATTCACAATAATAATAAACCATAAAAGTGTTGGTTTGTGAATTCGGTAAGTTGAAAAATAAAGCTGCCTAGAAATTGCACTCGAATTTTGAGTGCTGGAATCTCCTACTTTAATAAATGTTACAAAAATTGTTAACTATTCTCCAAAATAGAAATTTTATGCTCAGTTATATTAAAGAAATTTTATATTTTTTTAATTTGTCAAAATCCGTATTTAAAAAAAAACGCGTTTTAAAAAATTGGTTTAAAACCTTATACAAATTTAAATATATGTGACCTTCTCCAAGAAAAGGGACCTAGTGTGTCAAAAAACGGATTTGGACTTAAGAGTGGATTCTGGTACCTAAAAGGGTGTAGAATAAGATGAAATGAGTTAGATTTCTGATAAAAATTTATTTACCCCATAAATGAGAAAAACATTAAAATTTTATTTTTTTTTTGATTTTTTGGTTTTAAATTGTTTTTTCGTCAGTCTTCAAATTTTTTTTTTTAGTTTGGACTTTTTTTCGGTGTTTCGTGATCTGGTACTTTGATTTTCTTCTGTTTGACAATTTCAGTTTTTTCTTTTTTCGGCGCTTTGACTTCAGCTTTCTTTTTCTCGTGATCCGGCGCTTCGATTTTTTTTTTCTTGCTGGCAGGTTCAGATTTATTTTTCGATTTTTTTTTTCGCTTTGGGTTCACTCGGTTTAGGAGCTACAAAATCCCGTTTCTGTGAATCAGTACATAAGACCCTGACATTCTCATACAAATACCATTTGCGATATATCGATAAACCACTTGGTGTAATAAGCGGAGGTAATTCGTTTGGTAGCTCAGCCGTTAATCGCAGATAAAATCTTTCTTCTTTTTAAGTAAAAGTGGTGGTACTTGGTAATACCTAAAATGCAAAACGTTTACAAAATTAATTGAAATGAATTTGAAAAAATAAAATCACAAAATCGCGAGATTTTACCTGGTAATCTTTTGTAAAATCCTTTGAAATGAGTATCCCATGTTCGCCACTCTACTTCACTTAAAATCACAGCGTTGTTGGATTTATTACTGCTAGATCTATTAACCACATCTTCAAAATCTTGGTAATAATCTACATTTGAGCGACTATATTCTAGTTTCATTAATCCGAAAGAGCGATCGGGACTGAACTTGGTGTGGCCAGTTAGGAGGAAATTTAATGATATCGATTCGTTTAAGCCAGAATCCACTCGCCAGACCAAATAATTAATCATTGCATTATTTTTATTCTGTGCTACGCAGTTATCACAAAATAAAACTTAAATTTTAACGGCATTCTTCGTGAAGTAATCGTGAATTTGGCTAATGACAGCATTAGGTCCTTTTCCTATTTCGAACTCTTCGTCTAATAAATAGTTCGACTGAGCTTTAGTGAATTCATTATGAATACCAAAAATTGAACATTTACGAGCTGCTTTGAAATATGCCGTTCCGACTTGTTGTGGACTGGATGGATAAGATATATTTCGTGCATAGTCGAAACTCACTACAAGAGTAGAATCAGCATCACTCATCTTGCAAAATTGTTGGTAGAATTTACGAAATAAGTACATTGTATCAACTCTGGATTTATTTTTTACCCTTTGGCCATACTTCTTCCGACTTTCAGCATTATAAACGTTTTCGAGCGATAAATATTGTCGATGAAATTCCAAATAGCTCAAATGTACCAAATCTTGTTCTGGTTTACTTAATTCTTGGAAAAATTGCCGGTTTTGTATAGCAAGATTTTTTAGAATTATCTTATTACATTCTTTCGAACAACATGCTTCGGATTTTTCTCCGTACATCAAATCGATGTTTATAGACTCTTGTATATCTTCAACGGATTGCTCCAATTCGGATATAATATTGGATTCGGAAACATCATGCAAAAAACTTTGATTTTCAGTTAGTCCTGAAGTATTAGCACCGACACTTTCAGATAACGTCATATCGATCTTATCATTGCCATAAACCGAGTTTAGTCTTTTTAAATCGTCATCAAAACTGTCAGAAATATTAATTTTTATAAAAATTACTTCAATTTAACATCAGCTTAGTAACAAAATTACAAAAGAACCAAAATTGCGAAACAACTTTTGAGGTATTGAAACACTCGTTATACAGTTGGCACAAGACTGAAGCGTCACTTTATTCTTTTCCTTTCTTATAGTTATTTTTACAATGTTCTTCGTATTAGTATACGTACATCAACCCTTTGCTGAGAGCGAACAGATAGCTGAGAGCGAACAGAGCAGCAACAATAGCAAAGGCAAATTGTCACACTAAAAGAGAAAAAAAATACGTCACCACATAGGCATGACGTCACCAAAGTCGGCACCCAATCATAACTAACCATACCATATCGCATCTCCCAACTAAAGGTGTGTTCAAAGTGATAATGCGTTATGAAACTTTAAATGCGTTTTTCTCAAAACTTTATTTTCACACACTAGGTCCCTTTTCTCGGAGAAGGTCACATATTATATGAAAGTAAACAAATAAACCGTAGTTAAACTTAAATTAATGTTTTATTTCAAATAGTTCAACCAAACTAGATTACTGAACTTTAGACCTATTTTTATACATTAAAAAAAAAAACACATTAAAAAAAATAAATATATATTTTTTTAAATATTATCCTTTTGATTTTACAATATTTAAGCTTGTGTTTCGATTTTATTTATTTAATATGATAGAAAATTTACAATTTATTAACTTAATCATCGAAGGATTCGCTAAAACCTTTATTTGTTTATTAACATATAAATATGATTTTTTAGGTAATAATTTATTACAAATTTATTGCAATCTACACACACACAGCTCATAAAGACTGCGTTCACCTTAAAAATAAGTTATATAAAAACAGCACAAATATGGAATTGGATTTAATTTTCCTTCATGTATTTCTTTACGTCCTTTAATTCAAAAAGCAATAAAAAAAATCCAGATTCCTCTCTTCGCCTTCGGAGAACGAGATGTAAGTGTCAGAAATAGTAAATAAAGCAACCAAAAAATCTGCGTTCAGTTTGTTTGTTATAGAAGTTTTTTTTACCTTTTTGCTCATTTTCCATTCCTTGTGGTGCTTTTTATTTAAAATTTTAAAATATGGTAACCAAAAGTAAAGAAATTAGAGTATCAGAAAGAAAAATAATTATTAAATTATGGAAGTAATGAAAACGGTTTCGTGAAATTGGCCATACTATTCTATTGAGAGAACGCATTCGTCCTTCTATCGACTAGTAAACAGTTTCAAAGAAATTGGAATTTTAACGTCTAAACCGCGGACTCGGCGTCCAAAAATATTATCAGTCCGGAAAGGCCGCAAAGGTTAGTCCTCGAATTACATCTTCAAAATTATTGAAAATGTAGATCAAACATTCAAAAAAAGTGCCGAAACTGCTGGAAAAATTTTACGTCGCTCGACGAAATCAATACGTTTTACTAGTGAACAGACAAAAGCGCATTGAATTTGCTCATAACTATATAAATAAGAATTTTGGAAACAATTAATGTTTTCAGACAAAAGTAAGTTTTATATAAGATTTATAAATGGCCGTCAAAATGCGTGGCGAAAAGGAGGAACTGCGCTTGATAAACAAAATCATGTTGGTACAGTTAAGCACAGTGGTGGTAAAATTATGGTGTGGGGTTAAATGGCGGCTTGTGATGTGGATCAGCTGGAAAATATTAAGGGTTTTCACTCTTGGTAGTAAAGTACCCTTGTAACCCTTGTAAATGTTGTAGATATAGTAAAAGTACTATTATTTACAACACCGCAACAACAAAATGTATGAAATGAAAATTTACTACGCTGTGGTTAAAGTACAAGGGTAAAAGGTATAGTACATTAACAAGACTAAACATTTACAAGACTAAAACAGCTGATCGTTGAGCTGCCAAAACAATGTTTAATTTTATTGTTCATTTTGTGGTCACTATTAAAATAAATAATAAAAAATGGATCAAAATAATAAATAAATTAATAATAAAGATGGACCGATAGGTAAATTAATCATTTTCGGCATTTTTCTAATCTTCAAATGCTTTTTGATATTTTTTAGTTTTCAAATTGATGAAAAACAAAACAAAAATCAGCTGATTCATTAATTTACAATACATAATACAATATACACCGAAAAGACGTTCACGCTTTGGAATATAAAATCGTTGTAAATATAACAGGGTTGTAAATTTAACACCAAGAGTGAATACCGCTATTTAAAAAAAAATTTAAACAAAGTGCAGCAAATCTTAATTTATCAACCAAATCCTTTTGGTTCCAACAAGATATCGATCCAAACACACAACGGAGATCGTTAGACTTTGGCTGCCGTACAATGTAGTTTTGCTTTTTTGAATTAAAGAATGTAAAGAAATACATGAAAAAATTGATTTGAATTACATATTTTATTTATTTATTTATTTATTAGAAATAATGTATTACAATAAATGTATAGACATTATAATATAAGGAAGAGTACGAGCAACTTAGGCTTTCGACTCTAATTACATATTTATGCTGTGTTTTTATATCACTTATATAAATTTGTAAGGTGAACGCAGACTTTATTGGCTATGTATATGGATCGAGAAGGAAAGTGAAATAAAAAAAGACACTCCAATTAATATTTAAACAAGAAAATTATAGTCAGCTAGGCCGACTATACGATACCATATACCAAGCGTTTAGAGACCCTATCTCTTAGGTCCAACTAATTAGATATAGAAAATAAGCATAATCCAAATTTGAGTGGCATTGTTATTAATTTTTTTGCTTTCAGATATGACAAAGTTCATATCAGATGCTATAATATGGAGACGAGGTCGAAAAACGTATCAATACTGACCATATTTGGTAAGGTCACTTATATTTTGCAAAAACATATACAAACCAAATTTGAGAAAAAATCTGTGCACTATTTTTGTTTTTTGATAGATTTAAGTGTAGATCGGGAATCAGTTCCATATGGGGGTTATACTAATAACTGTCCTATAGGGACTACTGATAAATGGATGTAATAAACATGCAAAAACCCAATTTGACCGAAGGAAAGTGAAATAAAAAAAAGACACTCCAATTAATATTTAAACAAGAAAATTATAGTCAGCTTGGCCGACTATACGATACCATATACCAAGCGTTTAGAGACCCTATCTCTATTATGGCAATTTAAGTCGATCTCATAAGGGTCATTTATATGGGGACTAGGTCTGGACTTGAAGCTTATATACTAAATTTCATCAAAATATATTCATATTTGCGACCTGTAGTTTGATTACAAGCTTTGCATGGCCACACAGACGGACATCACTAAATCGACTCAGGAAGTGAATCCGAGTCGATCGGTATGATAAAAGATGGGGTAGGTCCACACATAGTGGTATAGGGGGAAAAAATAAGACTTTACTGACATCTTAAACGACAACGGTATAAAAAAAATACTGTAATTATTTTTTTTTTTATTAAAACAAATGCCTTGCAGAAAAATCTTGCAAACTTTTAATGAAATTTATATTGAAGTAGTATTAATTTAGTATTTATGCTCCTTTTATATTTAACTAAAAATAATAAGTTAGTAAATCTTATAAACTGTTAAAAAAAATAGAGAATATTTTGTATTAGTTTTTTTTTTTTTTTTAATTACAAAATATTTTTTTTAACCGCATTCAATGCGTAAAGTATTTATATTTTTTTGGAAACATATCTGTGTATGTTTATATTTTTAAATCTGGCATGCAATTATTATTTTTTTTTTATTATTATTAATGTATTACATATTGCATATTTACTTAAGCTAAGAAAATAAAAATATGAAAGTGAAAAAATGTATTTATAGTTACACAAGTAAAACATAACGGTAAACTATTTCGCGTTTACAGTCATATGTTAGTTTTTAAAGCTTTTTGGCGCCCAATTTCATGGGACCACTGTTACGTTGAGCTCGACGTGCTTCTAGCTCACGTTGACGTTGTAATTTCTTTTCTTCACGTGTTCTTCGAGCTTCATCTAGTTTCGAATTACCTAAAACATTCGATTTAATTATTTTTTAATAATTATTAAGAATTCATTTTACTTTTTATATAATTCGATTAAAGCTGAATTTTTGTGCAAATGTTAGACGAAAGTTAGGTACATAAAACATTAATAAAAGCGTGCAGAAATGATAGATTAGTTAATTAATTGCTAATTCAATATAAATGTAACAAACTAAACCAGGAAATTATAAGAAAAAAAAATGGTGTTGTCTAGTTAGTCAAAAATTTAGTTTTATAAACATTTAAATAAAGTGAATACGGTGTTAGAAAATCGAAAATATTTAATATACATTTAACATGACCTAGTGTAAGTTGTAGGCCTGGTTGAATAAAACTCTTTTCAATTTTTTAAATTTGGAATGCATCCGAAAAAATCTGAAATTGTCGACAAAAAACGTTTTTTCAACACTTCACGGACTAAACTATTTGTAACTAAATCAGTTTTGAACCGATTTTAAATGTTTTAACGGTTTAAAAAAATTTGAATAGTTAAGCTTTACAAGTATTTTTTTTTTTTTCAATTTTATCAACCTTGGCGCCTTTACTTTGGAATATTTTATTTAAAACCCGTTTTTTCTTATTTTTAGTTTATTGGTGAGTCCTTATTTGTTAGAATTGGTTAAAAATTGTTAGTTATATAAATATTTTTTTTAATTTAAATTTTTCCCCAGCATGTACGAAATATATATACTACTTTAGACGCAAACAATTTTAGCGTTACGTTTTGCAAACATGGATTATCGTATATATGATCAACCCTTTCGTTCCTATACGTCCCAATACGTCGAAGAAAGTTTCATCATAATAAATAATTTTCTTACTTGTTACTTTTATTATTATATATTCCAAAAATATTTTTTGGATTTTATAAATGGGATTTTATATGTCCCAATAGTTCTTTACATTTTAGTGTTTTTTTTACCTAATATAGAATGGTGAGTAACAAACTATTAGAGCATGAAATATTTGCTCTTTGATGATTTTTCAGGAAGTAATTCGGAATATTTACCGAATGAGGTTGGAGAAGACCCAATACAAAATGGACAATCTAATTTTTATACCGATATTGAAATTGAACAAAATATCATACATGACATTTGAAATGTTCCTGGCCACAATTGGTGTCCCCGCATGGAAATATCACCAGAAGCTCCGGCTTTTGTAATTGCTGAACTATATAGGTTAGCCAGCAAGTCAGTTACAAACTTTTTTGAAAATAATTCCTAGAATTCCTAGAAATAATTGCCGATTGCATTAACAAACGTATTGATATACTAGAATATACAACCAATCGAAAATTTACCAAAACTAACTTTTCGGAAGTAGTGATTGTTGTTGGTGTTACACTTATTATGTCCTATAATCGTTTGCCCAATCTAAAAAACCAAAGCAAATGAATTGATCAAATCATGCATATCAAGAGACCGGAATACGTTTTTATTGAGCAAGATGATTCTTAAAAAACAAAACAGATGAGGCCACAAAAACTTATTAACACCAGAGAAGATAGCACTTATCAAAGCATTGATGAAAATATGATACAGTTCAAAGGAATATTTCAAACAATATCTTCCACTAAAGCCGATAAAAAAGAGGTATTCAAATTTAAGTGCGCTGCGACTGGAAAATCGGATACATTTGATTTCATTATTTATTGCCGAAATAAAATTTCTCAAGAAGGTACATTAGGTGAGCGCGAGTAGTGAATAAGTTGATTTTAACAACAAGAAAAATGTATGTTTCAGTTGTAATCGATTTTTTACATCAACAACAATAATCAATGAAGTTCGATATCCGACGGTCGGCGCTCGTATGATAAACAGGAAGAATATTTCGAAAAATAATAAAAAATTTCATAATGTGGCCAGATACAAAAGAAGTACTATGCTTGAGTAATTGCCATAACAATGAAGTTACAACCGTTGAAAAATTTGGTTACCGTGATGTAATTCAATACTTTCATTTGAAAGGTCGTAGTTCAAGCAATATTAAAGCCGAGCTAGATTCTACTGGCTACTTCAGAAACGGTTAAGCCTCCATGTTTATACGAATTACCCTTTTTCTGCCATCACCTACTCATACGACAAACTTAGATGCGTCGCTAAACAAATAATAGTGTCTCATTGCCTTTGTTTCCACACCACTGTGCAGAGGGTATATATCAGTTTGCCATACCAGTTGTAACGCACCAAAAAATTCATTTGCGACCCCATAAAGTATATATATTTTTGATACTTATAACAACTCGAGTCGATATAGCGATGTTCGTATGTTTGTCCGTCTGTCTGTTTAAATCACACTCATTCACAAAATAAACCATTTACCAGGAAAAGGTACTGATAAGGCTTGCGTACTAAATTAGTGCACACATATTTGCTTGTAAAATTTTTAAAATTCAATTTTTTTAATCACGTTGTCTTTGCTAAATGTGTAAAAATCCTCACGTCAAGTTTGTAAATGATTGTATTCTTTTTGGCTTAAATATAAGTTGTGAAATAAAAATACGTGAAAAAATTATTGGATTGATTAAAGAAAGTCCAAATTGGACTTTCAAAACAAAGTTTCGAGAAATACCGTTTCGCGTATTATTAAAAACTATGCTGAGCATTTAACTATTGATAGGAAAAAGGGAATGATAAAAAAAAGGTTTTAATAACCCAAATGCTGTCAAGAAAGTAGTCGCTCTTTTTAAGAAAAATCCCAATATATCGGGTAGAAAAGTAGCCGAAAAGTACAATGCCGAAATAAAATTTCTCAAGAAGGTACATTAGGTGAGCGCGAGTAGTGAATAAGTTGATTTTAACAACAAGAAAAATGTATGTTTCAGTTGTAATCGATTTTTTACATCAACAACAATAATCAATGAAGTTCGATATCCGACGGTCGGCGCTCGTATGATAAACAGGAAGAATATTTCGAAAAATAATAAAAAATTTCATAATGTGGCCAGATACAAAAGAAGTACTATGCTTGAGTAATTGACATAACAATGAAGTTACAACCGTTGAAAAATTTGGTTACCGTGATGTAATTCAATACTTTCATTTGAAAGGTCGTAGTTCAAGCAATATTAAAGCCGAGCTAGATTCTACTGGCTACTTCAGAAACGGTTAAGCCTCCATGTTTATACGAATTACCCTTTTTCTGCCATCACCTACTCATACGACAAACTTAGATGCGTCGCTAAACAAATAATAGTGTCTCATTGCCTTTGTTTCCACACCACTGTGCAGTGGGTACATATCAGTTTGCCATACCAGTTGTAACGCACCAAAAAATTCATTTGCGACCCCATAAAGTATATATATTTTTGATACTTATAACAACTCGAGTCGATATAGCGATGTTCGTATGTTTGTCCGTCTGTCTGTTTAAATCACACTCATTCACAAAATAAACCATTTACCAGGAAAAGGTACTGATAAGGCTTGCGTACTAAATTAGTGCACACATATTTGCTTGTAAAATTTTTAAAATTCAATTTTTTTAATCACGTTGTCTTTGCTAAATGTGTAAAAATCCTCACGTCAAGTTTGTAAATGATTGTATTCTTTTTGGCTTAAATATAAAATTATTGGATTGATTAAAGAAAGTCCAAATTGGACTTTCAAAACAAAGTTTCGAGAAATACCGTTTCGCGTATTATTAAAAACTATGCTGAGCATTTAACTATTGATAGGAAAAAGGGAATGATAAAAAAAAAGGTTTTAATAACCCAAATGCTGTCAAGAAAGTAGTCGCTCTTTTTAAGAAAAATCCCAATATATCGGGTAGAAAAGTAGCCGAAAAAGTACAATGCTCTGAGGCTTCTGTTAGAAAAGTTAAAAGGATGGAAGGGCTAAAGCATACAAAGTCCAGAAAGTTTCGCACAGACATTCCAAAAAGAATAGTGATGCAAAAAACAGAGCCAAATTACTTTTCAAAGATTTCTTTAAGAAATTTGATTGCTGCGTTATGGACGATGAGACTTATGTTCTTGGTGAAAAGAAGTCAAAATTCCCTAAGAAATATTTGGTATGGCAGGCAATCTGTAGCTGCGGCAGACGAAGCAGTTCGTTTGTTACAACTGGGACAATTAACACCGATTTATATATAAAGAAGTGCTTGCAAAAACGACTTTTACCATTCATAAGACATTTTTTAGCCTGATTTGGCTTCGTATCATTACAGCAAATCGGCAATTGTATGGTATGAAAGTAGTAATATCGTAATCGTACACAGATATGCAAATCCAAATAATTGCCCGGACCCTAAGACCCATTAAGAAATATTGGGCTCTGGTAAAAAGGATTATGCAGTGCAAAAAACAGGTTGCTGAAAACACTTCAAATTTTTCAATATTTGTTTGATGTAATTTTTGTATTATTCGTATAGAAATGTAATTGAAGTTAGTGATAATTTATAAATGTATTTAATTATTAAAAATTAAAATATTTATGTATAAATGTGTATTGTAAAATTTCAGCAACCCTGATGATGTCATTCAAGGAATGCGAAATATTCGTTTGAGACATAATAAAATTATTATAAAAACTGATGACCTCGAGCTTGTTTATTTTGGGAAATAACATCAATTTCAAAGGTCGAATAATTCTTAAAATTTACATTTTTCAATAAAGTAATTATTATCAAGCAAAAAAAATCACTGAAGTCACTATTAAAAGTTTAATGGGAGGTCTTGTAGAAAAAATTTTAATTTTCATTAAAAATTATTAATGTATGATATTTTATTTATTAAATATAAACATAAATATGATTTCTATTCATAGAACGTATTTTGTCAATTAGTTCAATAGTTATTTCGAGTTATGCGTGCAGAAATTTCATCGAACGGAAACCTTAATATTATTTATCATTATTTCTAGCAGGTTGCTATTGAAAATGGGGTAAATCGGGCATCATTGTGCCAAGATATGTGCAAAAATATGCCAAAAAGTCAGTGTGTTTCTTGCAATAATTTAGTATTAAGTTTATCAAATTGTTTACATTTTCAAATATTTGGTTAACATTTCTTACAAATAGTGCAATAAGTCCAGATATTAATTTAAACGTAAAACCCATGTGGAGGGTATCAACAATTTGGCACAGCCGAATTTATAACTCTTACTTGTTTTAATATTACATATGATATCATTTGTTAGAATTTTAAAGGTTAAGTATCGACGACTGTATTAAAATGGCAACCGTACATAACATTGGATATAATATTGAGTTTAAGACATAGATGGAATTAACACTCTTACTTTTGGAATTAACACTTTTACTTTTTATTTGAAGCGCAGTAAATACGACTTACTTTTTTTTTTTGCCTAAAAATATTTGAATTTTAACAAATACTTTTTGTAACACGAACTTACTTTATAATAATAATAAAAACCAAATCTAAATATTTCATTTGCTGACGCGGCTATTGACGTTTTACAATTTTTCCAATTGTTTCAGACAATTTTGATTTTCAACGATTTTTTTAATTATAGCCGATAAATCTCTGTAGTTTTCAACGTTCTTGCTATAATTTCCACTTTTTCCCCTATTTTCTACTGTTGTCCCGATTTGTAATTGTTAATAATTAAAAATCAAATTTGTTCAGGAACTGGCGTACCACGTGCTATCGTTTAAGTTATCATAATTTAAGTGAAACAATATGAAAAAGATCGCGTTTTTTTTTTTTGTTCTATGACATTCTTATATAACGGTACATTTTCCTTTTTTTATATTTTAAATTTTAGAGTTTTTCTAAGCCAAATTTATAACACTAAACAAAAAATTGTTGTGAAATAATTTTTATACAATCTAATGAACTATCGCTTAATTTGAGTTCTAAAAACATTTTGATATAACCTTATCTATAATATTAACAAGCAAGGTGATTTCTTGTGACCGATGATTTCTTAAACAGTTTTCTCCCGATTTTGACCAAACGTACCTTATTTGAAAGGTATTTATTTTTAGCTGTCCACCAGACTTACATTTTTAAATTTTTTTGGAGTTATGCTCATTTAAAGTTGCTACTAACACATACATAAAATTATGCAATGCTATGTGTGTGTGGACCCCATTCCCCCCTATCCAATTGATCTAAAACCTGACCCATAGTCTTGTCGTGACTACAGCTTAATTTTGGGGAAGTCACGCACAGTTACGCGTGGTCACGCACAGTCACGGAGTGATCTAAATGTCATTTCCCCTCATCCGATCGATCTGAAATTTGGTCCATACACTTGCTGTGAAAAAAAGATTAACTTTGACTTAGTCACGCATGGTCACGCACAGTCACGGAGTAATCTAAATGTCATTTACCCTCATCCAACCGATCTGAAACTTGGTCGATATACTTGCTGTAAAGAAAGATCAACTTCGACACAGTGACGCGCAGTCACGCATAGTCACGCACAGTCATGGAGTGATTTAAAACCCATTTTCCCTTATCCGATCGATCTAAAACTTGGTCGATAGACTTGCTGTGAAAAAAGATTAACTTTGACATAGTCACGCACAGTCACGGAGAGATTAAAACCCAACTTCCCCTCATCCGATGGATCTGAAACTTTGTCCATAGACTTGCTGTGGCCAAAGATTAATTTTAAGATAGTCACACACAGTCACGCACAGTCACCGAGATATTCAAAACTCATATGCATAAGGAAAGAAAGAGTTTTAATAAAAACTTTGTTATTATGGGTTAGATTATTTAAGTCTAGTTATGTAATAAAATCAGTAACCGTTAAAGATATGAATTGCTTAAATGTTAAAATTTGGTTGAAATTACTGTGCCAAAAAGCTGTGAATATAAAAAAATGATTATTTCACAACCTAACCATATAATATATTATAATTAATATTAGTGTGAAAAGCATTAAGTTAATTCAAATTTAAATGAACACAATGAAATATTAACAAAAACAAACATATGCAAATAAACCATATTGACCAAATATAACACAGAAGAAGAATGTCCAACAAAACAAATTTAGAATAAGCAAAGTTTACAATATTTTCAAGGAAATGATATGAATTAAATTGTTAAGCACACAAGATTATTTTTTTTTTAACAAAATCATGCTCAGAGCTAATTGAAACTAAATGAGAATGTGCATATGCAAACAAAAGTGAGCAATGACAAATGAATTATATAAAAAAAGATAAACAAAGAATAGGACTTACCGGTCGACGGTTCATCAATTGGTTCAAATTCTCCATCAGCCCATGAATCACTATTCCAATTGGCATTATTCGTTACATTATTAACATGATGCGGAGGAGATTTTTGTTGTGGTGGACTCACGTTGTTACAATTCAAAAATGGAGATTGTGATATATTGATATTATTGCTAAGCACTGACAAATTTGTAAATAATTCTTTTGGCTGTAAATTTGCAGCAGATATAGAGGTTGTCGTTCCCGTCGTTGATAATTGTTTCGAAGGTGATGTATTATGAGAGTTAAGCTTAGCCAAAGGTTCTATTAGTTCATTCAGTTGATGTTTTTGCAATTTCTGTTGATGTGGCCGTAAAGGTGATTGCCTGAATTGGTGCAGCTGTTGATGCTCTTGTTCTTGAGCTTCTTCTTCACCCTACAAAAAAGAAGAGCACAAATTTTTAGTTAATTTTTAAAAAGCTAAAACATTATGAGAAATTATGTAAAAAAAAGTAATATTACCGGATCTTCTTCTAGACTTCCCCATTCTTCATTGTCCCAACCATCTCTTACTTCGGCCAAAACCGTTGTTGCATTCAAAGGACCATTATTTGGTGAACTAGCCATTGGTGAACTAGGATCCTGTGATGTCTAACAAAAAATTAAGCTTTAAAATCGTATTTTTTCAATCTCATATTTAGGTTTACAATAGAAACTTACATCCATCTCTCCCCAATTCTCGTTATCCCAATCGTTGGTGCCATAATCGGAGGCCGAGGCTGATGTATCATTACTTTCATGTTCCAACGAAGTCATGGATGTAACTGATGAGGTAGTCGTCGATAAACTACTGCTAGAAGGTTGTTCTGCAATTTAAACATTTATAATATAACAAATGATAGCTTTTAAAAAATACAAAAAAAAAAAAAAAAAAAATACCTAAGGAGGCCGGTTTTGATAAATTTCGTCCTGTTAGAGGAGGTCTAGGTCTTGAGGAATCGCTTTGACTACGATAGAATTTGGAAGTTACTGCTGTTACGGCCCAACCAGCCCAAGTGACAGCAGCATTACCAATCGATGGTGTGGCCGTATGAACATCAGCCTCTGTTTATGGATTATTTCAATTAGAATATTATATCCACAATACGTAAACCTATACGTACCCATTGTTTCTCTAAGACTAGGATCTTCAGAGACCTTTTCTAGTTTACCCAAAAAACCTCGTATAGTTTTAAAAGCTGGATCGCGTACAGACTTTTCAGGATCTATAGTAAGCGAACACAATGCAGGTAAGATACGATTTGCCACCTCGCTAAAGTTTGAAAAATCTTGTTTTAAATCGTAATTTTAAGTATTGTGTATAAACTTACTTTAATAGGAAGTATTGTTGGGTGGCTGCTAAGGCTAAAACACCCGCTACACGAGCTGGAGGAAAAGGATCACGCATGGCTCTTATAAAGGCAGACACCAAAACACGCTGTCGCACCTATTGATTTTTTATTATTAATACATGGTGAAATTTAAACATCGCTACCAACCTGTGGGTGTAAATGTGGCGCTATTTTACCCAAACACACCGTGGTATTAGTCCTAATACCACCCTGATCATCACGGGCTTGTAGTCGAGCAAAATGCCGTAACACCTCAACATTTAAATTATTGTAATTTAATTTAGGAGCCAAGTGAATAATGGACTAAAGACAATAAGCAAGAAAGAATATTATTTTAGGTTTAAGTTATTTAATTTAAAAAAAAAAAACTTACTTTAACCGTTTGCTCTCTAATGGTGGGATTTGTATCTAGAAATCCATGTGCTACTTGTGAAAAGATTTGGTCATTTACAACTTGCGGCTGTAGATGGGCAACGAATAATTCTAGTTGTTGTAGCAAACGGGAACGTGTTACTCGATCTGTCGAAGCAAATAATTTAACAACACAGGGTACAATACGTTTTTGATATTCGGCTTCATCTAGAAGTTTTCCCAGCTAAAATGAGATAAATTAATTTTAAATATTAACTACTATAGATTTATATACATTATACATTAAAGATAAATCGGATAAGAGGGTGTTACATATCCCATACAAAGTAAATAGTTATCATCACAAATCAATTATTATTTTATTTTTTTTATATTATTATTATTGACAGGATCGCACGATGGCTGCGGTAGCTACCATTCAAAGTAAAATGTCTGCAGTGTTATATGATGATAAGATCTATCTAGAGTGTCCACATTAATATTAACGTCGTAGCAAAAATATTATTTATACAATATAAACAGACTAGGGCGAAACAGCATTTGACAGGATCCGCTAGTATATACGTATGTTTGTATGTATATATATATTTCTAAAAATAAAAAACCAACTAGGCCAATAAAATTCCAGATCAAATTTTCAAATCAACAGATTTCGCATCTTTTAATCAGCTTTTCAACGATATACAATATTATATACATTGTACAGGCTAGCAACTTTATGTAAGAACCATGGACTACATGAGTACCAAACTTCATATTTTAAAGAATACAATAATTCATTTGTGTAATATTTATTTTAAATTTCATGTTTCATAACTTTCCAAAATATTTTGTTCATATTTAAGAGTCAATTAACGTAGAAACAAAAACTAATATGTTTTATTATTTTCTATAAAAATATAAAATCTTATTTTCGATCCCTACAATCTTAATGATTGAGTTAGAAATTATTAAGGCTCAAGATCAAATGTTTTTTATTTTAAATAAAGCAAAAAAAAAAAAAAAAAACATTGGCACATTTGTTTCAAAAATTGATCAATATTCTGCATGAGAAGTTATACAGATGTTTCGGGAAGAGCCACTAACCCTCATCAGTAACCAAAATCAGTAGATAGTTTGTTTGGTAAAAAGTTAAATTCACAGACTCCAGAGCAGCGGTTCTCACTAAGATTTATCGGACGACCCCCCTGAGGCTCTCCGTATAAATCATATTTCATTTCAATCACTTCGTCTTGAATGTTATTGGGTATGTCCGTAATTTCTATATTGAAAGGATTGCGAATCAAAAGTTCTTGCCACGAATCCTTTTTAAAATCCGGAAAATATCTGACCAATTCTGCATAAAGCGTATCTAAATGTTCTGTAATTACTTTCTTAAAATTTTTATTAACAATATCAACTGAATCCATGGCATCATTGAGAAGTGGAAAAAATGAATACTTTGGAGTCCTTGCTTCAATACGGCTCTTCCATAACAGAATTTTGCTCATAAAAGCTCTTAGTGAATCAAATACAATCGAATACTACTCGGGCTTGACCTTAGGCTCTAATTTATTATCTAATTATCTTTTAAAAAATTAAAAGACGGACTTCAAATTTCCTTCCGATATATACATTAAGGTGGGTCGCATTTGTATGGGGTAAAAATAATTATCGTATTTTCCTTTGGAATAGTGATAAAAAGTTGTATTTAATCGAAAAAACACATTTGGTGAATTTTTACTTGAATATAATGTCATCTTCAATCCGCGCAACACATATAAAAGTTCTAATAATTTAAAAAAAAATGTGAGTGTCCAATTTATTGTTTTTATCATACAAAATATTAGAGAATGTAGATGTAAGTTAAAGTAATATGCATTTTTACATTTTTCCTACAAAATCTTTTTTGCTTTCTAATTTTGGCATAAGTTGTCTTGAAGCTAAAGTAGCTTTTATGGATCCATCTCTTGATTCTTTGTCACATAACGTTGAAGATACTTCCGTCACCAGTTTAACTGTTCGTTCAACGGCCTGCGTATGACAAGGCAGTTCTATAAAATATGGCGTCTTGTTCTCCAGACTTTGAATAAACGTGTGTAATTCTTCATTTACAATTTGTCGAAGAACAGGTGGCTCTGCAACAACATCCTCCCAAGTAATGATGTCATAATAATTTTCTGCATCGAAATTAATCTTAGGCACAGTAAATATACGCGGATTCTTGTCTTTATCTGTAGAACTTCTAGCTTTAATAATCCTTCCGACTGCGATTTCTCTCACTTTTTTTTTCATCATCGCATAACATCGCCAAAAGAACGTTTTCTGTATGTGCAAAGAATGCGTTACGTTGAATTAATGGGTCAATAATTGTTTTTAATGGGATCGGAAGATATCGAGAGTATTTAATTAGTTTCCAAAAGTTTTTGGAGCCATGAATTACTTTTGAATGAGTTTTTATTTCAAACCAGATAGGAGCGTATACTTTAATCACAAATTCTGCCAATATCATCAAGTTTTCTGACGGGTTTTGTGTTGCTACATAAAGACGCAATATTCTATTCGCCTTTGCCAGCCATCGTGCATTTGACAACTTTCCTGGAGCTCTTAATGCTAAATCTTCAGGACAATTTCCATTTATTATAGCGTTTGTCATTTCATATAGATATTTTTGATCAGTGCTGATGTTTTCTGATTGAAGATCTGGAAGTTCACTTTGTATTATTTTATAAGATATAACTGGTAGTTTTTCACAGTTTTCTATCAATTTTCCGATGGGGCCAATGGAAGAAGAAGGTCCAATTGTAGAACCATCTAGTTTATTAAACAGGTGCCTAAAAGGCAATTCATTCAAATGAAACATACAAATAATACACTGCAGTGGGCGCTGAAGATTTTTTTTCAAACAGCCTTATCACGCCATTATCTTTTCCTGTATTTACCACAGTACCATCACATCCAATGGCCTCCAAATTATTAAGATGAATTTTTTTTTTTTAGAAGTAGATCTTCCATGGATTCTTCTATACCTTTAGCAGTTCCTACAGCTGGATAAGCATAACCAAGGTAACGCGAGCCAGGTTCGATGAGAACCGTAATATGTTCCTCCTTCACTTGCTGCCTATAATTTTTTGCCCCATTTCGTACTATCTTCAGGGTTTTGTCCTATTGTTACAATAAAAATATAAAAAGAAGATTCATGGAGAATTTTATAAAATAATGAAATGCATGAATATTAAAATACCTTGCGCCCGTCAAAATATAATGTATTAATATCAATGTGCTCTTCATTACTCGAAAGCGCATCACGATTTTTATCCTTCGCCCGCCGAAGTCTCGATTTATCTATAACACCAACATCAGCTGATATGTCGTGTAATACAGCTGAAGCTATAGCTGACGCTGCTCTGTCTGAGACATCATAACGGTCGCAGGTGAGAGCCAAAGTTGGAAAACTGTTGTACTTTGTTGTTTGAGATTTCACATTTGGAAGATCAACATTTGGAAGTTTAATTTCTGTAGGAATTGAAGCCTTTGCCCATATATCCTCTATTTCAAGCGCAACTATCTCACATATTTCCAAAATCAAAGGCTCTTTCGTCGTTTGTTTTGACTGCTTTATATTAAATCTATGAAATTCACATAATTCTATTCATTTCATCACATCTTCAAAAGCTGGTAGTTCATTGCTAATAAACTGTTTTGCTTCACCAAATAGTGGGCAAATATTATTTACAACCGACACTATCAATATTTATTTCACACTAAAATAGCTAGAGACAGAGAAATGTCTCATGGCAATAATAAATTCAAAATAGTCCAAAAAGTACCGCTATGTTTTGTCAGCTCGTCGCCAATTTATATAATTTTTTTGGTTCTTTTCTCGTGGAGTCGAAATTAACAGTAAGCATTTGCATTCATATGTACGTATCTAATTATTAAGAAAAACGAATAAAACTTATTTGTCCATACATATGTACATATGTGCTTGCATACGAACATTTTTCACTTCTAAATGCATTTTTTCAAACTTTTAAATAAAACGCGCGGCATGTTAAACCCAACAGAATCAAAAAATATTTTGGCTACGATAATTTTTAATCATTTCATAAAAAAATTTTACTATTCCAAAAGAATTTTCGAAAAAAAAATAAAACGACCCAAGCTAATATACATATTATTGAACTGATCTCATCATAATTTTATTTTTTGAACATAAACTAACACCATTTTTATCCAATACCCCAGGTTCAAAAAGGTTTTCATCTCCTTTATCCTTCCTTTTGTATAATACAAGAACATAATTCCAAATTAAAAAAAAAAATAAAAATGATTTGAGGAACCATAATAACAATTTTGAGTAAAATACCACACAATATAATTTGAAAACAAATACAATTATAAATCCATTTACACATAAATGATGAATTATTATTCGACCTTTGAAATTGATGACTTTTTGTCCAACGTCCACTGTCTAATGTAATATTGACATGAGAGAACCGCAGCGGCAATAAATTTTGTGTTTAGTGTATATTTTGTTGTTGTTGTACATACTCCCTGAGGATGTAATTCAAAGAATGGCGAAATATTGGAGATATTTAAAATAATAAAAGATATTTTATAAATAACAAGTAAGAAAATTATAGTCGGTCTAGACCGACTATACGATACCCTATACCACGCGTTTAGAAACCCTATCGCTCAGGCCCAACTAACTGGATATAGAAAATAAGCATAAACCAAATTTGAGTGGGATTTTTATTAATTTTTTCGGCTGCAGATATGAAAAAGTTCATATCGGATGCTATATCTATATGGGGACTAGGCCCAAAAATGGACCGATCCTGACCATGTTTGGTAAAGTCTCTTGTATTTTGCAAAAATATATACAAACAAAATTTGAGAAGAATCAGTGCAATATTTTTATTTTTTGATAGATTTAGCTGAAGATCGGGAAGCAGCTCTATATAGGGCCTATGACTAAGAGTTGTCCCATAGGGATCATTTTTGGACTACTGATTAATGGATGTAATAAACACATACCAACCTAATTTGACTAAGATTTGTATGATAATCTGGATCTTATGGCAATATATGTTGATTTCATAGAGGTCATTTGTATGGGGGCTAGGTCTGAACATGGACCGATTCTCACAAATTTCAATAGCGTTCATCCCATGGCCGATAAAAGATCAAATACCAAATTTCGTCAAAATATATTCATATTTGCGACCTGCAGTTTGATTACAAGCTTTACATGGACACACAGACGGACGGACGGACGGACATCGTTAAATCGAATCAGATAGTGATTCTGATTCTGATTCGATCGGCATAATTAAAGATGGGTGTAGGTCAAATATTTTTGGTTGTTACAAACAGCAGCACAAAGTCATTATACCCAAACCACATAGTGGTATAGGGTATAAAAACGTGACCTCGAGCTTAAAAGTCATAAATCCATTTATATAAATCAGCTTAGCACATTTCAGTCGCACTCATTGATATTTACAGCAGAAGCTTGCGCTGCCAATCGAACAATTAAATTGACAACAACAGAGAAAAAAGAACCATCATCTTTATCTTTACATCAACAAATAGACTATAAAAATTAAAATTTGAGATGCTCTTATCGGCAATGAAGAAAAATCCGAATACGTTGAATCCCTCATTGTCATATAGCCAATTATCTAAGAATAGAAGTTAAAGAAACCCCGAACGATAACCATCACTACTCAAACACAAATCCTATAACCAACAGCAATCGATAAGGATAAAATAAGAGTTTTCTCCAGACTTTTCCTCGGTCAGTTTAATATTCTCTCTTGAACACAAAATAACAACTCCAACTTATCATTTATGTAATAGCACCATTTTTATCAAGCACGTTCTAAATTAGTGTCCGCCTTTATCCAACATTAGAAATATGTACCGCAACAACAAGCCAACATTATTAGTATTAAAGAAGTTAAAGTAAGATTTTAACTATTGTAATAATTATATCATTAACTATCTATAATATTAATAGGCTAGACGATTTCTTGTGAATGATGTTTTGTTCTACCGTTTTATCCCGATTTTGACCAAACGTATACTATTTGAAAGGTATTTATTTTTAGCTGTCCACCAGACTTACAGATTCTTTATTTTTTTAATTTTTTTGGAGTTATGCTCATTTAAAGTTGCTACTAACACATACATAAAATTATACAATGCTATGTGTGTGTTTATTAAATTTGTTAATGTGTTTGTAATAAAAATGAGTTTGTTTTTTATGTTGATTTGTGAATTGGCTATAATTGCTTAGCATACCTTTAGGGTGTTTGGGCTGGAATCTGCTAGTATTTATAAATGAATGATAATGAATCCAATTAAAGCCAAGCATGATGCTGAATTTTCTTTGCTTTTTTCTTTGTTACTTTTAATTCAGATATTACATTATAGTCTTATGGACTTTTCCAAAAATTTTAAAGTGTACTTCAATACAATAAAGTCTACTGCATGAAATCTATCAATATTACAAAATAAAATAATTTTGAAATACATATTTTTTTTTATTTGTTCTGATGCAGTTGATATATCTTGGAACCAATTTTTACTTTTTTTGTAATAGTTTTAAGCTTATGAGCCAGCCACTTATGAGCAGATCACTCGTACATATGTACGTAATTAATATTAATATTAAAGTGAAAACATATTAAAAGTGAAAAATGCGAAGACGCACTCTTTTTTAGAAAAAACAAGTAAGAAAATTATAGTCGGTCTAGACCGACTATACGATACCCTATACCATGCGTTTAGAAACCCTATCTCTTAGGCCCAACTAACTGGACATAGAAAATAAGCAAAAACCAAATTTGAGTGGGATTTTTATTAATTTTTTTGGCTGCAGATATGAAAAAGTTCATATCGGATGCTATATCTATATGGGGACTAGGTCCAAAA